>CM032909.1:7140922-9913338 GCA_019202805.1 Arabidopsis suecica
CCCCGAAAGATCTAAAGACAGAAGGACGCCCTCTGGATCTACTGCGCCTAAAGTCCCAGCGTTTGACCCCGCCCTCCCTTCCGAAAAGGTTATATGCAACACCGATGCTACCCTCCTATTGGTCGTATCAATTCTTACTCCAACCAGAGTATTTGCTTGAT
Organism: Arabidopsis suecica; assembly: GCA_019202805.1. Taxonomy (NCBI): domain Eukaryota; kingdom Viridiplantae; phylum Streptophyta; class Magnoliopsida; order Brassicales; family Brassicaceae; genus Arabidopsis; species Arabidopsis suecica. The sequence continues at coordinate 7,141,084 of CM032909.1, forward strand.
CTCGCTGATATCTTAGAAGGTACGAAAGAATGGAATTATATCCGAGCTCTGTTTTTTCGGTCCCCTTTTCGATCTTCCAGTCCGCAAATGCTCCCTATCCGGCAAACTAGTCCACCAGATGTTATGTAGAGGCCCGGAAAAACATGAACTTTGGTTCGTTTCGCTGGGAAGCCCTTCCGTTTCTCTCTGAGAGAGTTCCACATTTTGACTGGGCTTCCTTGCCATCAGTACGCAGCGCAAGCAGACATCTTGAAGTCGCAAAAACCTCTCGTCCCCAAGCCAAAGAAAGGTTACTGGGAAATTCTTTTTGGTAAGGACAAACCTGTTGTCCTTATCAAAGATATTGTTGAGTGGTTGAGGGCGGACAAGAATCTTCCACCTGCAAAGAGGATGGAAGAGTGGAGAAGGCTACGTCTTGCCCTCATCGTCATTGTTGATGGTATCATTATCTGCAGTTCTCAACCCGTAAAAGCTTCCGAGCAAGTTGTCGAAATGGTAAGGAATTTGGAGACTTTTGAACTGTTTCCTTGGGGCCGTGAGTCATTCCTCCTCACCATGCGTATGGTTAAAGTTAGCACCAAAGTCAAAAGTCGGAGTGATCTCATTTCTAAGTTTAATCAGTCTCATTCCTCAACCCACGGGTTCACTATTGCCTTCCAATTACTCATGTTCAAGGCCATCCCAGCCCTGGAAAAATATCTTCCAGATCTGATGATGAACAGACCTTCGCTGACCGGTCTGTCCTCCAGTTAGCGCCGTTGAAAACTTTCCACAACTCCAACATCATGGAAACTGAGAAAATCGCTGGTGTAAGTTTCCAGCTGTCGAATTAATGGTATTGATTATACTTTGTTGTCCCTTTTTGCTCTCCTATAAAAATGTTTTCGTCCCTATTTGCAGTTGGATATTGCTCCACTGTTGCCGTGGATGGTGATGCACGAATTTTCCATTGGGTTGACGAAGTTGCTGACCCAGCTCTGGATTATATGGAAAGCCTTATAGGGAGTCGTTTTAATTTCACGAAGGATGTATGGAGTGGTGGTTATTCTAAATGGCCTCAAATTATGGTTGATGAGAAGGGCAAAGAAGAAAAGGTTTCGAGGACAAGAAAGGCGCCTGCCAAGCGCCAAACAAAAACAACTGATATCCCCTGGGTCCTCCCGAGGGAAAGAGAAAGTTGATGAAGAGTCTCATCCTCCAGGGGATAATCCTGGGGGACAGGGACAGGATGTCCTTCACGCGCTTATCATGGAACAAGTTGAACAAAGAATCCGTGACGTTAGGGCGGAATTGAAAATTGAATGTTACGATGAAATCAGAAGGGTGGTTGATATTGATAAGAAGCTGATGAAAGATGAACTTTTAGATGAAATCATAAGCAACCTGCGGTATGGCGGAAAGTATCCTGGTAGTCCAAAAGTGACAGAGGAATCTCCTGTTGCGAAGAGTCCCAAAGGGACAGAAAAATCCCCTGTTGCGAAGAGTCCCAAAGGGACAGAAAAATCTCCTGTTGCGAAGAGTCCCAAAGGGACAGAAAAAGCTCCTGTTACCAATAGTCCCAGAGGAGGCGAGAAGTGTCCTCCTACGAAAAGTCCCAGAGGAGGCGAGAAGTCTTCTCTTTCGAATGATGGGGACAACAATCAGCCTAACCCAACCTCGCCAGGAAATTCTAAGGTAAAGGACAACAATAAAAAAAACATTGACAAGGACAAGTCTGCATCACCTGTCTCAAACCATCCATCCTCCTCTGCTTTTGTAAGTAACGAGATGAAGGGGAAGGACCACAACCAACTTTTGGATGAGTTGGAAAGGACAGCGTGGATCCCTTACGGAGGAGTAACTGATGTGCTAAATAGTCTAAAGCCTTCCTCCTCTAATTTTCATCAAGATCACAATGTAACTTTTTCAATTTATCGGTTTATATATCCTAATTTACCGTTGAAGTTTTTAGTTTCTAATTACTTTGTCTATTCTCTATCACAGCCAAACCTTTTTTCTACTCCCCTGGAAGCGTCTGACGATGAAGCAGCAGAAGGAGAGGAGACTGTGCAGGTTTCAATTTACCTTCCTTCCCTACTTATTGTTTTGTTTTATTGGCTTAATTTCTTTAACACTATATTGTTTTTTATAGGTTCCCATTGCAAAAGATGGTTTTGGTGGGGAAGAAAAAGTAGATGGGGCCCTAGAGGAAGAAGATGTAAATCAGAGGCTTGATGAGGACGACGCTGAGGGAACGAAGTTGACTGAAGCAGCTCAAGAACCCAACGTCGAGACTGAGGACGTAGACAACAACAATGATGATGGCAAATCTGAAGACGAGGACGAGGAAAGCGATACTACTAGTGGTGGTGGCAGTCCTGAGGACATGGCTGTAGAAGATGATCAAGTTGACGAGGACCTAAACGTTGAACCTGTTGATGATCACGATTCTGGCGATGAGGTAATATTTTATAGTAACATGCACGTATTCATTTTATTAAACAAGAAGAGTTATCATAGATTTCATATAAGTGACTATCAATGCAATATATTTATATTGTCGCCTATTAGGATGCATCTATCAAGGGAGTAGGGACTAGTCCTGTTGTCCAAGGTTCTCTGGGGAAGAAAAGAAAATGTACCAGTGAAGTTGAGACTGGGGATTCTTCACATCAGGTGCTCCCTTCGAAAAGGCAAAGGAAAAAACCCCAGCGTTTCCTTGACACTCCTCCAATCAAAGAAGTTCAGGGGACAAGTACTTTTAGTCAGCTGCCTTCAGAGGTCCTCTCCCCATTCGTCAAAGTAAATGATGATTTGCGGAAAAAGTTCATGTCCTCACTCAAAGCTTATCGTCAGAAGTGAGTTTTTTTCCCATCATTTTTAAAAATCCCTACTATGCGCTTAGTCTTAATTATTAGATTAGTGTGACACTCTTTACATTTATTCCTTTTTTACAGGGACTACTTACTTGATGGCCATCTTGTCCCCCGTTCATTTTTTAAAGATCTGCACACTTCTCACCAACCTGTCCACCAGGAGGTTAGTGCAGTCCTTTTATCTTATTAATCCCTACGTGTTTTTTATGTTGCTCACTTCATATACATTCCAGCACGTTGATGCCATGCTTAGTCTCCTATGGCGCAAGTTGGGGGATTCTTTTGTCGAGAGTAGGGCTGCTCTATTGGATACATGGTTTTCTGTGAACGTTTGCGAGATGTTTCCTCGTTTCAAGAAGTCAAAAAACAAATCGGACTGGGTGTGGAGCAGTAAGTTTAAGGACTATGTTGTCAGGGGTATCGTCCCCGGGCGCTACAACAGACAGGCTTGGTTGACAGATGTCGATACTCTGTATGCCCCTTTCCATCTGCCCGATGGTCACTGGGTCTCGCTTGTCATTGACCTGAAAGAGTATTCAATCGCTATCCTCGACTCTAATGTGGGCGGCCCAGCAGAGGCCAAACAGATGGACAACATGTTAAAACCTCTGTCTGTGATACTCCCTTCTCTAATCAAGGATCTGGTTCCCCAGAATATCATCGAGACCCCAGTGCCCAAGGAATTTGCAGTTGATAGAATGCCTGAAATATTCCAAAGCGAGGATATCGGGGACAGCGGCCCTCTTTCTGTTAAGTTTATTGAGCTTCATCTTCAAGCAATCAGCCATGATGTCATTACAGAGGAAATGGTAGCGAATATACGGCTCAGATTCGCTGTCGACATCTACGAAGAGTTCATCCAGACTCTTCGTGTTTAATCTATTTAGTACTTGGCTATAAAAAAACTTATTCCTAGTTTTGTAATATTCTGTCTTTCTCTTTCTTTTCTTTGTTGGATCGAACCTAAGCAAACATAACATGTCCCTTATAAGTACTTTCTAGGTTTTCTTTAATTCAACTACAATCACGTCCCTGTAACTTTAATTAACTATGTAAATTATCGAAAACCAAACCAAACTTTCGAATACACGGTTATCTATGTTTGTAGTTGACATTGCCAGCTGCTTTCCATTAATTTTTCTATGTGACATCCCATCACCCACTGTTTTCTCCTCTAATCCCTTAGCTTCCCCTTAGCTTCACATAAAGTTTAAGTAAAAGTTTTTTTCATTTTAATTAAATTTAACGCTTTTTTGGGGGAAGTTTTGGGGGTCAATGACAACCATCTCTATTTATCTCTCCAGCTTTATGTTCTCTTAAGCTACTTCATTTCTTACCTTTCTTTCAAATTGTCTTCCCAAACTATACCATCCTTTCTCGCTTCCTGTGATTTCCGCAGCCTAATGGGCCTCCATAGTTATAGCCAGCCATCGTCTTCTTCCCAAGATTCTCTTAGGTCCTATGGACCTAATTACTCCTCCTCGCCCCCGCCCCCGCCCCTGTCCCCCTTACAACAATCCTGACAGCCTGGTATACCTAAAATGTGTTTCTGTGGAGGGCCTGTCCATCTTGTTAATTCCATCACCGAAGCTGATCCCGGTAGGCGGTTCTATCAGTGCGAGATGAGACATGTAAGTTTTATTAATCATCCTCTGTATGTTTTTGTTCAATTCAATCTACTACTGTTTCTCATCACTCGTCCTTGTCTTCGGTCTCAGGGCCCGGGCCCGCCATATTTTTCAAATGGTGGGACGAAGCTTTGATGGACGAGATTTGTGCTATAAGAAGCTCAATCAGGGAACAGGATGAACACCTCAAGTACTTAATTACCGCGCCTAATGGTGACCGCATTGACCCTCCATCGATGTGGGAGCGTTTCGAGCTTTTCCAGGAAACCATTAATTGCACTTGAGTATAATGTTGGTGCTCTGCAACGCGCCCCTCGTAACATTGTCGACCTCGCTCGCTCTTTTCCTCACAACCTCTACATCGTCCTCGCGATTATTGTCCCCATATCCGCTTTCTTGCTTGGAACTTATATGTAGCGGCCAGAGCTTTAATAGCGTTTTTAAAAGTTTATCGCTTTATTGTCCCCATAATTTCAACTTTCGTATATCTATCAAGGTCTATCGGCTTTTATTTTGTCTTTTTGTTGGTTGTACTCGCATCTACTAGTTATGTAATATTTTTAGATTTCCTTATGAACACACCAATCTACCTAAATACCAAGACTCTTATTTGCATTCATTCTGTTTTTGTCCTGCACATGTAACTCTGCTATTTGGTATTGTCCATCGGAGCCATTATAAAGACAACAAATAAAGACAAAACCGCTGGGAGACATTATAAATACTTATAAAAGACCCAAGTGCTGGGAGACACAAATCAAGACGCAAGCGATGCGAAGAATAAAATCGATGGGAGACAGTATAAAGACAAAATTAAATACTCATAAGACCCACCAATTAACACAGAGAGGGCAGGGGTTCCAAAAATTGCATTTGGAACATTCTGAATATCGACGAGGGGGATGGATCAAGTAGCACGTATAGCCAGTCCAGGTGAACCTGAGTTGGTCTGGGGCGATCTTCTTAATGTCGGTCATCACAAGCGTGGCCACACGATCGGCATTGCGGGAAGAGACAACTTCGTGTTTGAATTGATTCATGGCGGTGATCGCATCCATAGGTCTATTACAGAGACAAGGTAGAGACCTTGGTGAATAGAATTTTTGGGGATGGATCGGGTATATCACCCAGCATGTCCATTGCTTCTTTGATTAACCCTTCGACTGCAGCGAGCCTAATGCTCTCTAAGTAACAAGCAACCGGATTCCGAGCCTTCACACATCGTAAAACAAACAAGTGAATGGGTGAACCGATGGAAATATTTTGAGGATGCGATTCAAGGAGAGCCAGAGAAGTCTCCCGCAAAACAGATGGATCAAGTGCGAGACGCATGCCAGCCTTCCCAGAGAGGATTAGGGGTCCTAAGTGTCGGTAACATGTCTTACCAACAAGAAGGACAATCGAAACCCTAAGATGTTTGGGAAGCTGTTGCCCACAAAAACATATCCAGATTTTGGAAGTATGGTTTGGCACAAAAACCAGAAGAACTATATATAGATAGGAATACAAGGAGTTTTAGTAGGTAAGGACAACGAATGTAGTAAAGAGAATAAAATTCGTGTGGTTAGACAATTGTAAGTCAAATGTGGGGACATTAATCGGGAGGACACCATTGATGTTAGATGTGTCAACATCCTATAGAGAATACAATTTCTGTTGTTAGAGATTTGCAAGTCATAGTTGGGGACATTAAACCGGAGGACCCCATTATCATACCACAAAACAGAAACCATTATCTAAACACAAAACAAACACCATTCTCTTATTACATTGATTCTTTGATCATGAGTCCAAATCCACAAACACCATTGTCTTAATCATAAATGATCATCCGACTAATTTAGTAAAGTAAAAACAATGTTAGACAATTCCTGTTGTCTAAGAGAATAAAATTCGTGTTGTTAGACAATTGTAAGTAGAATGTGGGGACATTAATCGGGAGGACACCATTGATGTTAGATGTGTCAAAATCCTATAGAGAATACAATTTCTGTTGTTTGAGATTTGCAAGTAATAGTTGGGGACATTAAACCGGATGACACATTATCATACCACAAAACAGAAACCATTATCTAAACACAAACAAACACCATTCTCTTATTACATTGATTCTTTGATCATGAGTCCAAATCTACAAACACCATTGTCTTAATCATAAATGATCATCCGACTAATTTGTTAAATCCAATCATGATCATACACCCTATCACAACGGCAATCATCATCTTCTTCGTGCTTCCTTTGGCTTCAGACAAAGCATGTCCCACCTTCTCAAATATCTCCTTCTCAAACTCCAACCTCTGTGTTTTAATCTCTTTCACCTCCTGCTCCAGTTCACCATTCTTCCTTTCAATGTATCTATCTCATTGAGCAAGGCTTCATCTACCCATTTAAACGTGTGTTCGTCGTTCCTAAGCTGCAAATTAACAGTCATTGCTCCATTACCAGAATCTAAAACAAGATAGAATACAAAACAATTGAAACAGGGGCAACAAATTACCCTGTGTTTTAAATGCAAAACCACAACGATAGTATCTCCGGCAAGGATTGGCATCGGATTTCGAAGTTAGTGTCACAATATCTTCCCCACACCAACATCTCTTTGGCACTCCGAATACTATGCCTCTTCCACGAGGACCTGTCGAGCTCGATGAAACATTGCTCATCTAGTACCTCGATTTCTGGTTTTCAATTCGAAATTGATAAGTTAGGGTTTTTTTTTTTTTTTTTTCTAGCTGGGTTTGAATTGGGGAAAACGATTTCGATTTTTGGTATTTTTTTTATTTTTTTTGGGGTTCAACGAATCCTGGATCGGGTTTTAATAAGCAATCGGGTTTTAGACCGTTTTGCCCTTAAATCATCATTACTTTTTTGCAATAGTAATGCAATATATTATTATTTTTCCAATGTTTATTCTATCACCTCAATATATCTCGTCCCCCACAGTTTATCTTGAACACATTTCTTTGACCGATACTATTGTACTATATTTTTTTTACGAATGTTTCATTATATTACATCAATATTTCCATAATTACATCCCTAATCCAAAGATAAAAGAAAACCACATTTTCTAGTTATAGAATGCGGACCAAACTAAACAACTCCCCGTGCCCAAACATATCTCGTCCCCCATCCATGCTGTTGTGTCCCTGAAAAACCAACCCCCTTCAACTATGATATCTCCAATCACACCAAAAAACCCGCAATCCATGTTGTCTCTATGGACCATATCCGCAATTCCTACGCCGTTAATTATACTTATGGGAACCCAAAAAAAACCCGCCTACTCCTGTCCTCCCCATAATCAAAAACAAAACGCCTCCTCCAATCCATTTTATATTGGATTTTTGCACGTTGCTCGGTTGTGCCCATTCTTCCCACAAGTTGTGCAATTCTTTTCTTTTTTCTTCCTCCCTCCCTTACCCTACAAAAGGCAATGGTAACATTCTTAGGACCAATAAATAGATACTATATTTTGATAGTATACTTTTTATTCTTACATGATGCTCTCCCTGGGATGGGATGCGGACTGTCCTTGGGTCTTCCCGACGGCCTTTTTGTCTTCGGGGCATTCACGTCCACCTGACTTATATCTAGTGGCACCTCCGTGTCCCTTTCTTTTGGTGGAGGAAGAATATGCTCTGTCCATAATTTACGCCATTCACTCACAAATGCATATTTTCCTACCAAAGAGTAGATGTCGACGTTTCTTATTCCTACAGCGGCTAAAGCATGGCAACATGGTACCATAAGGACATCAAAAACACGGCATGTACATGTCTTCTTACGTAGATCAACTGTAAACACCGTCCCATATCCGTCGTTTACTTGATAAATCCATTCAGTTGAAGCAATCACAGCACAGTCGGTAGCTTCTTTTAGGTGATCTATTAGCAGTTGTTCTATCTCCGGTGTACACCGTGTCAAGGCCTTTTTCGCCTTCTCTCGTCTTTCGCAAAACCATCTCATCAGCATTGTCCTTATTGATTCCACCAAGGTAACTATGGGGAAATCGATGGCCTTTTGCAACGCAGCATTTAAGGACTCCGAGATATTACTGCTCATCAAGTTGTAGCGCATCCCCGGGAAATAAGCAAGTGTCCAATGTGATATACCTATTTCAATCAGATAATTGGCACATTCCATGTTCCTCTTTTGAATTTCTTCAAACCAATAACGCAAATCACCGACAGTGTATGCTCTGGCTGCATTTGAGACCATGCTTGCAAGGCCCGCACTCTTAAAATTGTGTTTAACGTTCCTGAACAAATGAACCGTACACGCAGCATGTTTCGCAAGGGGGTACACGCTCCTGAGCCCAGCATATATGGCCTGATGCCTATCAGAGACGAAGACAAGATCCTCTTCATCGGGGACGAACTGCTTAAGTTTTGTAAAAAACCATGTCCACCCACTAGCATTTTCTCCATCGATCACACCAAATGCCAAGGGAAAAATCTGATAATTCCCATCTTGTCCACTAGCAGCAACTAGGCAACTCTTGTATTTTCCTTTCGTCTGGGTCCCATCTATTACTATAACCTTCCTTAAGTATTTATACCCCGCAATTGAAGCTCCGAAAGCAAAGAACAGATATTTGAACATTACAGTCCCCTTGTCAGAATATGTTGTGTCCACCGAAGACAACGTACCTGGGTTCGTTGTTTTTAAGAGATGTAGGTATGTCTTCAAGAACTTATAACTTTCTTCCTCTGTTCCCCGAGCTCTTTTCATAGCAACCTCTCTCGCATACCAAGCTTTCATGTAGCTTATGCTGACGTTTATTTCCGACAAGACAACTTCTGGGAGCTCACAAGCTCTTGGTCCCTTCTTGCCATGAGCATATTTCGCTTTCAGTAATTCCCCTAATATACTGGCCGTTGCCTTCTTGCCGTATTTTGACCTTGCTTCAACATCACACGTATGTTTAAGCGTTGCTGTTCGGATTTCCACACTCTCCGAGTCCTTGTGATACGTAGCATATATCCTCCAACGGCATTTCCTGTCCCCGCAAACAGCTATCACCCTTGTCTTGTCAGATGCGCTTATTCTGAAATTGAACAACCTTTTTATTGAGTAAATACTCAATGCCTTATGCAGCTCGTTCTTGTTCCTGAATACCCTCCCGATATACATACAATCTTCCGACTTCCTTAAATTCATGTTTGCCTTGTCTCCGGCAACTGCCACTGCGTTGTCCTTGAACGGAGTCGCGTCACCTAAAAATATCGGATCGTCCTCCGGAATTTCACACATTGCATTGTAGTTCAGCGTACTCTCCTCTCCCACCCCTACATTAAACCTCCTCCTGGGGGTCATCCTTTGATTTCCAATGGCCATCAAAGCCAAAGCTCCCTCTTCTGGTCCCGTACTGTCCCCATGTTCTGCACCAAGATTATTCCCAATGGGGGACATACTTAGATTTTCCAGTTGTTCTTCATCCACTAGTTCTGGTCCCCCAGAACTCACATTGCCCAGATCTTCAGCTGCTACATTTTTCCGTCCTCGCAGCGATAACCTACTACATCTTCTAGGTTGCTTTCCATTAGTACACCTTTCATCAGCTAAAGTTCCTTCAGTCGAGTTTATTATCGGGGACACCAGGCTTATTACTCCATAGTCACTCATTTGCGTCGGTCTCCTAGATGATCCACTGCCATCGTCTGCATCCGCAACACCACCATCCGGTCCATCCCAACCCTCCTCCTCAGTATCGGGGACAACTGTCTTTCACCTTCGGCGTCTGTGTTTTCCTGCGTTATCGTTTCGCATGCACTATATATCATAACCGGGGACATAACTTCCTGTGCCAATTCAATGGACAACAATTCAGCAGTCTCTGGTCCATCTCCCGCCCCTGTCCCACGCCCTCCTTCGCTGTCCATCTCCGCACCATTTATTTCTTCTACTTCGGTGTTTTGTAGCGACTGCGCCAACTGTTCATAGCTAAACATTACAGCATCATCTTGTCCCCACCCCTCCACTTCCCGATAATCACATGCCCGTGTTTCTTGCGTCCGGGGACACCCTGATATTTTCCCCGCCTATTGCTGCACTCGTCCCCTCCGTTGTAATCCTTTTACCACCCGAGATATTCGTGCCATCGTCTTCTACTCTAACTTCAGAATCGCCAGCAGCGGACCAACTCTTGACTCTCTTAGTGTTGTAAGGATCCCAGTCCACGGGGTACTCTCTGTCGATCCTGTCTCTCATTTTATCAAAATCATAATCTTCTGAGATCTCACAACTCACCAACGTTTCCCCAGAATTAGCTCCAACCTCCTCCAAATAATCCGCACCTCGACCTCTTTTCACATTAATAGCCCTGTATACTTGCTCTATCTCATCCACTTCTGCTAAGAAATCCACCTCTTCATACGTATATGGAAGACAGTGACTTCCCAAGTCTTGTCCCCCCATAGCCTGGAAACTTCCTCTGTGCCCCGTCTCCGCGATTGCTACAGCTCTTAACACGTTCTCATCGTAAGCGCTGAGTTCACTCTGTCCTCCGCGTTCTGGCAGGTCGTCCTCGTCTTCATCAACACTTACGTACATGTTCATGCCCCCTTTCTCCAGACGAATTTTTTTGAATTTTGTCAACGAACTCTCGCTGTCCACAGAAACAGGCGGCATCTTTTGTTGCGTGAACACCGCGTCTCCCCCTTCGTACCAAAAACTGAGTTCCATTTTCGTCTTTTTCTTATCTATCCCATACACTTTCGCGATTTTATCTTCCACTGCATCAAACTTGTCTTCGTCTTCTACATCAACGCATTTTGCAAAGTACCGCTCTGACATACGAAACCGCCACATACCACCCTCCAGACATTTCCACTTCCCGACTAGCATCATCACAGATTTGTCCATTACAACCCTGTCCCAAATGTGCCGTCAACGGCCAACATTAGTTTAAATTTACAACAGTTTATTTATACCTACTGGGTTCCCAAAATTTACTGCAGTTGCATTTATTTAGCTACACAAGAAGCAATTCCTTACCTCTCTTAACTTTCAGTCCTTCGCCTTAAATGTCCCTCACCGGCCACCACTTCTTCGCTTTAAATGTCGCCCACCAGAAACTCTCTCAACACCACTCCACAAACTAGCCAATTTCGAGATTTATTTCTCCCCCAAATAGTTCCCCATCTCGTCCCCATTAAATGCTATAATCTTGCTAATTTTCAACTTAATTATTTAATCCCATCAAATAAAACTAATCATCATTTCCCTTCATTTAATGCAGCCGCTTCCCGTTTCCCAAGCTGCGTCCGACTGTAGCTGAGTCCGTCCCCTGACACACAACTGACGCCCAAAGAAGGGGCAAAATCGTCCACAAGTTCTCACTGTAACACCAAAAGTGGTATGGGTGTTAACTCCATCTCAAATGTGGTACATTTCATAGACTTTTCCCAAATTATGGCACATTTGCCAAAATTCCCTTGATTGTATACACTGAATATATGTATGTTGTAGCAAAAACAAAATTTCATGAATGTTATTAATCTTGGATTAATTGAATCTCTATTTTTGGGAAGATCCAATTCATATCTAAAACGAATTTATTTTTTTCTTATATTAATTACTGAATGAGGTTAATTTTAGTTTGTAAGTCATTTTGGTAAAATTTCATTTAAAAAAAAAGTACAATACTACAAAAGAGCTCTTATTCAATAAATAAAAAATATGACTCTCAACAGTCGTCTCAACAAAATTAAAAAAAAAGCTACATGATGCATGTTAAAAAAATGTTAAACTAAATATCGTGAAGGTAATTATGGTAAGTGGCTAAAATTTTTGACGAATATTATATATGAGTCAATTGGACATACTGCTAAAAGGAAAAGTTTCAAGTGGATGGATAGTGTCCAAACTTCCATGTGTGTTGCGTATGTTAATCGTGTCGAAAATCCCAAAAAAAAATTTCTTTTCCTAATCCCTTTTTGAATATTTGTTCATTTATTTAAGAGAAAAAGGTCACTATCTTAAATAATTTATCTATTAAACTTGGAATTGGGTCGATCATAAAAAAAAAGGTACATGAGTTGATACATTTGGCTCTGGAGTACCAATGTGGCAACACAAGTGTTGACTATATACAACACAAGTTGTCTTGCAAGAAATTTTTGCTTGAATTTATCGTTGATCTTGCTAGCATTTAGTCCTCCTAGTCCTAGATAATACCTTCCAAAGCATATGTTTGGTGGTTTATAAACATTATTTTTAAGGGATTATGGAATATTACGTAAACGAAAACACACTAATAATATTCTTATTTCGTAACATTTATCATGGTATAGAATAGAGCATTCGATTTATATGGGATAAATAGCTTCCGAAATTCCATATTAGGTTTTTTTGTGATTACTATTGTCTAAAACGACGTCGTTTTGGCTATGGTGTATACATAGATGCAAAACGACGTCGTTTTATGTATGTAGAATAAATTAAGTTTCAATAATATGTTTTTAAAAAATTATTCTATATATTCTAAATGATGTTGTTTTGCGTGTATGTATACACCATAACCAAAACGACGTCGTTTTAAACCATTTAGGCGTCACGTCAACTGTTCAATGGCGGCTTAGTCATCAAAAATTAATGGGTGACTGACATCGGTTAAGTCAGACTCAGTGTTAGTTTTCGCATAATACTTATTAATTCAAATATGAAATTTGAATTTTATAACGGTTTAGGTTAAAAAATACTTTGCATTGAAGTTTATGTATATGGCAAAATGTTCGAGTTGATTTTAATCGTTTTCCCAATACATGTATAATGACTTATTCTCGTTAATCTCGTTCATTATTCTAACTCTAGCCTGAATTCAGACATAAGATATTTCTCAGTCATAGTCTCATGTATCAGCCATTTTTAGCAGTCTTGATAAAAATTGATTTTTTTTTAACTCTAGGTGTGATGATGTATCGTTAAACACAAAACAGAGAGAGAGATTACAATACAACATCTGAACACAAAAATTAAAGAGCGATTTCTTTCACAACTTTTACATACCAATTCAGTTATTTAGAAATGTTTTCCGTAGCAGAGTTTAGCCTTCCAGGATTTGTTTCCTTTCGACCTCGATGAATTGTTTGTTTAGATGATAGCTTTTGGTGGCATTTTGGGTCTCATTCTCTCCCTTGCATTGCAGCAACTGCAATTGAAGACTCCTGACAAGCTCATTTAGCCTCTGGATATGTCTCTCTTGTGATATGATGATCTGTAAAAACAATGAACTTTGCGGTTAGATTTTGACGTTCCCCCCTGAGAATGACAGGTTAATAGTAACCGAGCCTGATACAGAAATACACTAAAATAAGGGCAGCCTTTTGGATTCTTTAGAATATCAGCTTTTTGTAGATGGTGACTGAAACTACCTAAGTGAGAACCATTCTAAGAGCAGATGAAGTAAACAATTATCTGAAACTAACCTGGAATACGTTATTAACTTATTATAAAGATGAAAAAAGAGCACAAGCCCATAAGGCCATAACTAATATCATGTTGAGTCCCGAAAGCTATGATCTACCTAATTGTTCTACCTAACCTCATTTAAACTCTTGGATTTGCAGCTACTATAATTGTCATTGTTGTCTAAATGAAAACTTGTGATCCTAGCATTGCTACTCATTCCTGATCCACATAAATAATGATAGCCTCAAGATGGATTAGCAAGGGAAGATGTAGATTACTAAGATAGAAATTGATAGAGAATACATTGAGGTCAGGACTAAGCCAAAACCTAAGGTTACTCAATGAAATCCAATTGGATCCTTGTGGTACTAAAATGTAAGATCAAAGAAGTTATGACTAATTATAGTCTTATAGATTTCAACTTCTCTCAAGTATCTTATGCATCAGAGAAAACCCACCAAGCAATCCAAGCAAACTATTCAAACACATTCTGAAGAAATCTTATTGAAGAATTCCATACACAACCGCAGAGAGGTATAGAACAAGACACGAAAACCTATCCAAGAAAACATTTAGAATCGTAGAAAGTCCAATAAAAGGTAATCAATGCAAAGAATAAAGTCAATTCAAAAATATTAGATCCCATGGTAATCAATTCACCTTCTAAGACAACAAAACAAGGATTAAAAACTGATTTAATGGATGCATACATATGAACCTTAGGTATGCCGCCAAGCAACGGATATATAAAGATGAAGCTAAATCATCATGACACTACTACATTTACGCCATAAGGTCACTATCCCAAAACTATTTCATGTATTTTACATACAACTAAAAATCTCTTCTTCTAACGGGAAACACACAGAAAAATGCATGAAAGAGTTGGGAACCAGTGCCTTCCAATTGGATCCTTATGGTACTAAAATGTAAGATTAAAGAAGTTATGTCTAAAATAGTCTTCTAGATTTTCCACTCCTCTCAATTATCATATGCATAAGAGAAAACCTACTAAGCAATCCAAGCAAACAGTTGAACAAAATTTTCTTATTGGAGAATTCCACACACAACCGCAGAGCTAACAGAATAAGACACGAAATCCAATCCAAGAAATCGTTAGAAATTGCAGAATGTCCCATAAAAGATAAATCAATGCAAAGAATAAAGTCGATTAAAAAACCAACAGATACCATGGTAACCAGGACATTTTTTTCAGGGGGTTAAAAACTGACTTAGCTGATGCAAACATATGAACCTTAAGCATGACGCCATATGAACCATAAGGTCACCATCCCTAAACTAGATGTTGCATACAACTAAAAAGCTTGTCTTCTAAAAGGGAACACGCGGAAATGCATGAAAGAGTTGGGAATCAGTACCTTCTCTTTGACAGCTTCTTCCCTATCTGAAATTTGCTGCTGTTTCTGAGACAAGCTGGTGGCTGTATCTAACTCAACAAGTGGTTGCCTCCATTCAAACTGAGAGGTAACTATAAGTATAACTAGCAGACACACGAGCAGGATCGGTTTCGACATTGTATATCAGTTGCTTAAAACACCTGCCCCAAGAAATTAGCCAATTTATAATCCAATACACTATTTACAAGCCTACCAGCTCAAAAACTACACATTTCCTTTATAAGTCACCACTCACCAGCTAATGTGATTGGATTCACAAAGCAATTTAACTATATCTAGGCAAATTCAATTTAAGCTACTAAAAAAGAAAATAAATCTCATCATTAGCAATTTAAATTTGAAAGTTTCTAAAATCTGCAATTACTAAAGTCAAGCAATACACACATTTAAGACCTATCAACTAGGGCTTAAGGAGAGACGACGATGCATTATCGACCTCTAAGATCCAAAAATTCGATTTTTATTGTAACCATTTCCTCAGAACCCAAAACAATGAAGACCCAATGAAGCGATTAAGATGATCTTTAAACTTACAAATCGAATTTGACCAGAGGAATAACCAAACTTCATGATCGAACTCTTCCTCCGTTTGGGGTCCAGGAATGGTGAAATTGAAAGAGATCTTTTAAAAATCGAATTTTGAGATCAAATTCGCAATCAGAAACACCGAAATGAGAGTTTTGTGTTAGTATAGAAATGCAAAAGCTGAGGTTTTTAATTTGATGATGATGAATTGCGCAAAAAAAAAGAAAGAGGACTAATGTTTCAGATGAACCCACAATTTCAATTTTTTTCCTGCTAAAGGTAATCTAATCCTAGATTTTAAAACTTATTAGTAATTTAGCTTTAACTTTCGAATTGTCCCGAACACCCCTAGTTCCCTATCGTACACACATTAACAGAGGGGAAAAGGAGTGTTTTCACGTCTGACCCGAACTGTCATGTCCAACCGGTTAACCCGCGATCCGGACATCTTTCCGGTTTAGGTTTATTAATAACATCCAACAATTTCAAAATCGGAAAAACCTACAAAAACTCGCCACTAATCCGCGATCCGGTGAACCAGTTGAACTGGCAAGATATCGGTTCAAAACAAACATTTGATTTGGAATAAAATATAGATATTTAGACTTTTAGTGTATTCACTATTCAGTATTAGTTATTTTTATAATTTTTTCAGTTCACTATCCTACTATCTTAGTATTTTTTATGGTTTTAGTTGAATTTAAACATTTTAATTATTTTTTTATTATTATTGTTAGATTTTCTATTTTATTAAACATGATATAGTTATATATTAAATAAATTTTAATCAATTGATCTGTGTTCGAATCCGGTTGACCCAGTAATACGATGACCCATAAGGTAGTCCGGTTCACCGTCCTGGTTGAATTTAAAAACATTGGAAAAAGATAGGAAACATTAGTTGAGGAGACAGAGATTCAGAGATAGGAAGTTTCATAGACTAAATTTAGACAGAGTCCATTTATATGATGACCATTGTAGAACGAATTACTTGCAACTCACCTTGTAGCCGTTATTTGTTCTGTACCCGCTTTGGTTTTAGTATTTGTTGTGGCCAAGATGAGTAGCAAGCAATCAAATTTTATTAAAAGACACATTTGTTCACATCTCTTTTCAAGCTCAAATCCCAAATCTTATTGACAATAATGAATTTATAAAGATATAAAATCTACCTTATACAGAATTTCATAAATCTCGAGAACCTCACAGGTTCGTACTTAGAACACATAGATGCTACACGTAAACTAAGCCTCGCAAGAACAACATCTTCTCTCAACACTAAGAACAAAACCAAGCAAACTGCCTAGAAGTTGTCTTCTTTGGCCTCACACTAGATAAAACACCAACACGGCTATCATAACCAGTAACCAAACAACAACACCCCATCGCGCTCGGTTTATAGACTTGATTGAGTAGATACCGATAAAGCAATTTGACATGGATATGTTGTTTTCTTCTCCAGTGTCATTTTGTAATGGTAGTTTCTGTAGCAGTGATTGCATTTGTTTGTCTACCATGTCAGGTAAAGGTAGTACTCTTGTGGTGTAGGACTCTGTTTGAAGCCTTGGGACATTGGTCAGTGTATTACCGGATACCGCCGGATCATCTAGCTTTACTATTTCATCCCTCAGGATATCCGCATAGAAATATTCTTCACTAGGAACCTTAAAAACATGGAAAATTCATGGAAATCAGATCATCACTCTAGACATCACCATTTGGTGTATGCGCTATGTCAACCCGCAAATGGATCATGTGGCATACCCGTAAAGATATGTTAACAAATGATACTTGGAACTAAATAAAAGAGGACCAACCTGTGGATTTTGTGAAGATTGTGAAGATTCTGCTATTTCACTTAGTAGTCCCTGCCCTGACTCACTTGATAAGTAAAAATCAACCATATTTTCCCAACCAGAAATACTTTCTAAAATAGCTTCATTCTGCAAGTTTTCGTCCTTGTCAGACGATAAACTTGGCTGTGGTGGATTTTGAATTGTAGCCCCTTGAAATTCAGTATTCCTCCTAAGTCGGCAAATAACCAGAGCATCCTATATATATATAACACTCAAGAAACTCTGTAAACATAACATTATCCTATTTTCCAGTTAGTACTATTATGTGGCAAAAAAAAAAGCTTCAAGAATCAGAAGATAGTTTACCAATGATACTCCAATCATGCCATACTCATGCATAATCCATTCCGTCCTTCCACCTTTTGGCGCGCGGCCAATGTGGAATACAAGCGTCCTCTTTGTTCCAATGACCTCAGAACTCGACTTCACATTACGTTCCTTTCCTGTGGCTTTCCAATATCCCATCCTGGTTGCTCTTTTGTTCTGTGAACCATGGGGATACTTCTTACCACGAGCACTGAAGAAGAACCATTCACTATCCGATTTAACGATGGACTTATCTGCGAGAAACATATAGAAGAACTTGTTAATAAAAAAAGGGATAAACATAAATTTTTCTCAGACAATGGACAAGAAGATTTTGTTGAGCAAATCCAACAGTACCTCAATTGTCATAGTCCTGAACTTTTTTTCATGCAAATATAAATTACTTTCCATGTGAATACTTACAAATGAAAGAGCAGTTTGTAGTGGTTCAACGCACAAAAGGGATAACTACAAGTATGATCAAATCAAGGACAGACATCAAGCAAACATTGAAACAAAAAACACGTATGTTTCCTTACTTTGATGCATTTAACTAATTGCATATTAGAAGCTACCAACACAAGCCAAGTAACCACATCTTCAAACCAATCCAAGGTTTTGCTTCTTGGTTAATTAGGTTTCAACAAATTAGCTTTTCAGAAATATTGTACCACTAACATGAAGAAGAAGGCATGATATCACACATGTAACCCTGATTTCAAAAGGCGAAATAAATTCATATATATTGGAGTTCTTTAACCTCTTCAACGCCCTTACTTATTCTCCTATACACTAATTGCATAGAACTGGTAGAAGTTAGCCACATGATTAGATATCGGTACCACCACCGTGAAGAAGAAGCCATGTTAATATGTTATCAAACATACCCCAATTTCAAAAGGAGAAAGTTCATATTCTTGAACTTCTTCTTGGAAACACTGATAATCTGGTTCTATATATAAAACCCGTAGAAACTAACCGAATGACTAGAGGAGATTCAACCGGATTCATGAATATACTGTATAGTAAGCTTCATACTCTAGGAGATCATATATCAATTCCCTAGAAAACAGTACTATATATATAGAGGATGAAACATGTCACCTAAATTCAAAAGTTCATATGGGGATTCAAGAATCAAAAAAAAAATTGACATGGATATTTCCGGGGAAATGCTACAATTAATACCAAATTTGTCACCCGAGATTCCAACTATTTTTTTTGCAAAAATAAGTAACCTAGGTTATAACGACATCCCAAAATAGTAAGTTCTACGCTTTTTTTTTTCTTCCGACAAGAATAACCCAAATTTAGAAAACATGAAGATATAACTTTGTAAGAAGAACAAAAAGGGTAAGTCGGAGAGGAAACAAACCAGGTAAATCCCAAGGCTCGAAGTTATAAATATCGACCTCAGGTATAATCTCAACGGACTTCTCCAAACCATCCATCTTCCGTTTCAAGTAATAAGATATGAGTTCGATATCCGTCGGTGAGAATTTGAAGCCAGGGAACGCCGTCGTCACCGCCGGCTCAGCCGCCATATAAAAAGATAAGGGAAGAGAGATCAAAAGGGTTCTTGATTTAGCTACTTAGGAATTGAGGAGTCAAAAAAATAAAACAAGATTCTTTCTCTCTCTCACTGTCTCGGGAACCAGAGACCCTTGAAGAAACTATAAAGAGAGGCGATGATCAGCTGCTTCACTTACACTGACTTTCACTTTGTGTTTCTGTTTTTTCAACCAACAGCTGTTGCACAGGTATTGAAAATTCTACGTATCATTGCCACATCACCATACTACTCGTGCTCAAATTTTACTTTCTTTTTTTCATTTATGTATAATAATTAGTTGTTATAAAAATTCAGATGATATAAAATATGTAAATTTTAGTGAGTGGTCCAGGTTTCGGCTCTGATCATAGTTGCAAAGAGAATTGATCTTGTTGTGACTTGTGATTAGTGATTACTTTATTCCATTGTGGGAATGGCGGCAAAGAGAAGTGAGATGTTTGATGTAAGCCCAATCCTGGTTTAAGACCGTGTTTGGTTTGGTTTGGTTTCAGTTTCGGATGTCGAGTTTTAGTCAAATATATCTTTAATTATTAAAGAATTTTTGTTTTTAGTTCTTGTTTATTCGGTTCAGTTTGGAATTTAATTCAATTTTTTAAAATATAGAAAATATGAATCCATTTAAACCATATTAAGATATGATTCAGTTTTAGATTAAGTATTTCAGTTCGATTCATTCGGAACAGATATGTTTATCGGGATTTAACACCCCTCGCTAGGAATAAGCAAGACTTTTCCACAGCTACAGTTGAAAAGAATATGATCCCTTATTTCTTGCAGATGATTGATCGGATGTAGACTTGATAATAAGATCAGAATTTACACGCAAGTGCACAATTATTGTGTCTTATCATTAACTTCATCAAATCCACAAGAAGTAAGAAATGATTACACGTTACGTAATGACTAAGAGTATAATTTAGTTAAGACGGAACCTTTTTGATGATTGGTTTTGGTTTGCAATGACTAATCACATAATTTAAAAAGAAAACAAAAAAGGTAACTATGAAACAAGAAAGCAATGGCAACGATAAAATGATTAGCGATAGGATTTAAAAATATTAGGTAAATTGTTTATGTATTTTATAAACCAAAAATAATAGGTAAATTGTTTATGTATTTTGATAAACCAAAAATAAAATTTCTAAAACCAAAATCAACAACCATCCAACACTACAAGAGATACGGTACTTTACGTCGGTTTATTATGACACTTACGTCAGTTTGTGACTGACTTTAGTCAAATGACAACGGTTATTAAACCGACTTAATAACCTTCGACGCTAAAAATCTTAACATCAGTTACACAACCGACATATACTTTAACGTCTGAATCTTTACGTCAGTTTATAGATTATAACATCGGTTTTTTGTGACTTAAAAGTTAAAATCTCTTTTCATGTTTGAATCACTTATACAACCGACGTGTATAATAGCTAATATTTTTCAATTATTTTATGCTATTATATATATATATATATATATATATATATATATATTCTAGTCAATTACAGTTTCAAATGATAATCTGTATAAAAATTCAATTAATCAAAAGAACTTGTTTTTACATAGAATATTTATGTCACATAATCAATATGATAGATACAAATTTATCTTCATCTATAGCTCTCCATAGTTCTCAATTGCTGCTTTTGTAATACACTCTTCATCTTGCCTGAAAGTAGAGACAAATTGAAGAATTATACAATTTGAAACTATCATACAAGTTAAATTAGATTTCCAAAACAGAGATAAATTAGATTGTTACCTTGTCACTTGATATACTAGATGATACTTGATGCAGCATGTTAATAGCAGTAGCAAGGTTTATGTCTTCACCATTCTCATTCTCCTATAACAATTAATGAACATGTTAATATATATACTCCACCAATACAATTCTCATTCTTATAACTGTCAAATCTATATACTCCATCACTACAATTCTTATTCTAAGAATTGTTAATCATATATACTCCACCACTACAATTCTCATTCTTTGTTAATCATATATACTCCACTACTACAATTCTCATTCTTAGAACATTCATTTACTTACATGGAATTGAATGTCTCTGCAAGCTTCAAGAAGAACTTCAAGACCACTAGCAAGCTTTATGTTTCCACCATTCTCATTCTCCTATAGAAGTAATGTATTTTAAAATTGTAGTACTCTTATTGTTATTAATCTTATAAGAATAGATTCACTTACTTGGAATCGGATGTCTCTGGATTTAATAAGAACCTGAGAGCACTAGCAACAATATCAAATTTGTCTTCAAGTATTTTTATTTTGAACTTCATCTCGACCATCTCTAGATTACTTGATGTAGATTCAAAGCTTGAGAAGTACTTGGATGGTGTCGGGCCACGTCCTACGCATCGAACTCATCCAGAGTGCTCAGGACCAAAAACTTGTGCAACAACATCATTACTTGACATATCGCTTTACAGTTTCTCACTCATAACTTCTTTAAGTTTTTCCTGTAACATGCAAAAAGCTAACACAATAAACTAATAATACAGAATAAGAACCAATTTAACAAGATAGTTTCAAAGAAACAATGAACTGACCGCACAAATTGTTGCTTCCTCGCAAATCATACTTCCATCTACTCTCATACGTGATGCAATAAACATTTCTGCTCGACTTGGTTCAATACCCATAAAAACAGATAATACTTTTCTAAGATGCAGACATCTTAGTTTCAAAACTAAATAATTAAGAAACAGAGAATCTTATAGTTTACTAAAAACAACATGAAAAAACAGTACAAGGCTAGCTAATATAATCTCACACCAAACAAGCATTAACAAATGGGTAAACAAATGGATGGTTACTATAATCTCACACCAACGACCAAAATTTCAAGGTACAAAGCAAAATCAAGCTAGTGAACAATGATCACTTCTCTGAATATACTTCAGAGACTCAAGTTTAAATTATCCATAATACGTTTCTAGTATGCAAACATTTTAGTTTCTAAACCATATAAGAAATAAGAACAAACAAAAACCAATCTCATATTTTACTAAAAACAACATGAATCGCTTCCATGAAAAACAGTACAAGGCTAGATTCTCAGGAAACAACAGTAATAGGCTAGATACAAGGCTGAATACTCAGAAAACAACAATACAAAGCTAATCTCACACCAAGCACAATCAAATTTCATACGACAACTCAAATTTCAAGGTAAAAAGCAAAATTAAGCAAAATCTCAAGGGACCAGATTCAATACCTTATTGAAAATCGAGTTAGAGCTTCAAGTCTCCTTCGTCATGGCGTCTGGTTTGAGTTAGAGCTTCGAAATAGAGCTTCAAGTCTCCTTCAAAGTCTCCTTCAAGTCTCCTTCACCACCGAAAACCACCTTCGATGTTGATAAAATTAGGTTAGAATCAAGTTATAATCCAAATCGTAATCAAGTTTACAAAATTCTACAAACAAACCTTCGATACGAGCTCCGATTTCGAGATTTTAGAAGAGACTAATCGAGGTCATAGATCTGTGAACAAACAAGACGAGTGTTTGTTTTTTTGCTAAAAAAAACGAGCGTTATTCATCAGTTGTCTCTAGAAATATCTGTAGTGTTGGGCTTTCATAAAAATAAATATGGGCTTCAATAGATTTGTTTTATCATTATTTAATAGGTAAAGGGCCGAATATTTAACATCAAAAGAGTTCCGTCGGTTTACATAATGACATTAAATTCCTTTCTTTCCAAAAGTTTAAAGTCGGTTAAATATATGACTTTAATAAGTCGACGTAAACACGCGTTTCTCTTGTAGTGCAATAATGTAAGCTCCAAGGGAGGAACTCGACCTTGTTACATTCTCACGGATATTGGACTCTAAAGGCAACATATGGAAGGGTAGATGGTGGGTCGGGGATCGCCACTCAAAGGCGTGAAAGGGTTTGTGATCAGATCACGAACATTTATCTCAGGAAATGTGACTAGTCAAAGTGGGGTGATGTTCTAAACTAGATATCAAACCCATTCAATCATCTAAGCGTCATAGTGGGGACAAGTCGGTCAAATGATTATCTAAGTCCTAATCTATCATTTGATTAGATGAAGAGAGAGAAAAGTTAGCCATAGTCCAAATGGGAGGAGGATAAGGTACTCATCAACTGATTGATGAACCTTTTTCCTCTATTTGGGTACTAGTGCGCAAGCTAACGTACGAATGAGAGAGTGTCGAATCGACTGTCTAGATCAACCTTGATCTACTTGAACCCATATTTTATTTTCATGATTTGCCAAGGTATTTATATTGGCTAGGAAAACATACTTTGCATGTTCATCAACAGGCCCGGTTCATAGGTAAAGCTGGTGTTTTAGGCATCATATGGATATATATAATTTTGGGGCATCAATTTATGAAAATGTCGTTAGTGTGGTGGTTGAGGTTAGTAAAAGAAGTGTCCTTAGGCTTTAATGTTGCATGTTCGAACCTTTCGAAGTCCTAAATGATGATTTTTACTTAATAAATGCACTTGTTAATGGGCTTCATTTTTGGGTTTGCTTTAGACAGCTAAACATAACGGACCGGCCATGTTCATCAAAGCCGGTTATGGGTACAAGACAACCAAGCTGATGTTTGTGGCCGTCATAAATATGTGTATTTAATCGGCTCCAACTATTTTAAAAATTCAAAAATTTATTAGTTATGATGGAAACTAACTTCATACTTAGAGAAGAGATCGCATGTTCGAATCTATAAGTGAGCTTTTTTTTCTTTTCGATTTTTTAAGGAAAAATCAGATCAATTTTTTTTCTCTACTCGGAGTCACCGAAATGATCAGGACCGGCTCTGATGTTCATAATGCAAACGTTTTTCGTACACACATTAAAATTCTTGTTGGTATCATATGTCTATGACTCGGCTCCAAGAAACATTATTCTAAGAGGCAAGCCATCAAGGCTGCATCCTAGTCTTTCCGGAAGGCCAAAGATTTAATCCCCTTGCCTACGTATTGTGGTCATCTTGGTAGGTGAAAATTACCCGTAACAAATATATTTGTGCACATTATATGATAATTGTAGTAGATGTTAAAAGAAAACGTTATGTGACATTTGTAGTGGGAAAAAGGTATTTTTATATCCTGACAATTTGCAAGTGTGTTTTCATACATGAACAAACACGTAAGGTTAATTCCAACCTAAACCGCAAAAAAATTTGAATTTCATACCCAAACTTTAGATTTAATATTTTTTTCGGAGTCGCAATTAATCTGTGTTAGTCAACCGTTACGGTTGCTGAGTCAACTGACATGTGTTTGTTGGAGTTATAATATTATTATTATTTTGCAAAAATCGGGTCCAGAATCCCTAACATCTCACTCGTTTACAAAACTCATAACCACAACCAGTAAGATTTGGGGGGGGGGTGTTTGAGACTCAATTTTTGCAAAACAAAAATACAACATTAATTCTAACAAACATAACGACATCGTTTTAAGCCACACCATCAAACACGTGTTAGTTGACTCAGCAACCGTGACGATTAACTAACACTGGTTAATTACGACTCCAAAAAAAACACTCAATCTAAAGTTTGGGTATGAAATTCAAATTTTTTTACGGTTTGGGTTTGGATTAACCCTACGTGTTTGTTTAGGTATGAAAACACACTTTACAAATTGTACAGGGTATAAAAATACCCTTTTCCCCATTTGTAATAGATGTTAAAAAATCGTTCTTTGTAGTCTTTTCGATTTAGGCCCTGAATGTGTAGTGCGGAACCATGCGTTTCTAGGTGCGGGACAAATTTTGGTCTCCATTCAGTTTTACAAATTTTAATAAAAAATTTAAAATAAATCAATTTTGGAACGTCACAGTATAATTCCTATAATTTATCACCTTTTTGCATCTAAACGCACATGTCTATAAAATGGTGTGGTCCAATATCTCTTCTATGCGGTCCACCATCATTTTCTTATTTTATGTGACATATTAATAGTTTATTATTTTCTGTATATCAAAATGGCTTTATAAAATATACAAATGAAGACACTTATATTTTTTTTCTTTTTTTTTCTCTTATTTACACATTTTCATATGATTAATGTTTAACAAAGAAAATCCTTTAATTTTAAATATTTTTATAATTTCATAAAATAAAACATATGGTTTGTAAACTTATATCAAGACTTGCCATCATAAATCTTTAATTAGTGAAATAAAGTTTAACTTTAAATTTTTAATTCAAAATATTGAGCATTAATTAACTAAAATAACAGTGTATTAACTTATAGTTTTAAAAAATACAAGAACAAGATTATTTATTTCAAATAATTACTAACATTAAATTTAAAATAAATAATTAGTTTTTGTAAATCTTTTTTTATAATAACACTATATAATATATTTTTCTAATTCGCATATGTGGTTGTATTTTTTACGATTCAAGCATTTGTAGCGTACCACATGTTGTTTTTTTCACCATTCATCCATTGTCCCGCACCGCTTTTCCCGCAATAACCGCACTTGTTCCGCTAGATGTGTTTCTTTCAACCGCACCGCAGTAAAACCGTACCGCACTTCTATAACCGCTTGTCCCGCACCGTCCAAACCACTGTCACCATTTGGAGTCTTAATGAACATAGGTGTAAAAAAAAAAATCTGCAAAAATTTCTCTTTCATCAGTTCATAATTTTAAATTTAGTTATAATGAAAATATTGATAAGAAAAAGAACTAACATTTGCTTTCTTAACGTCCCAGAAATTGATTACATTCAATTTGTTAGATAGGATAAAATGGCCGACATACAAAAATAGAAAAAAGATGGAAAGAAAAGAAAATGAAGATAGGATCATACGAAAATAGAAAAATGCATGCAATATGGAGTAATAAATCCATAAAAGAAGAAATCCATAGGTTATTTCTTTTTATATTGATTTCAAGAAATGGTTAAGTATATTTTTTTTAATGTGGTCAGTGTATTTGGCTTGAATTGTGTCCCATGTTGTTTGAAAACTCGTGTACTATTAACTGTAGCAAATATGCTTTGATAGCAAATATGATTTGATAACAAATATGAGGTAGAGAATCCCATAATCTTATCTTCTTACTTATTCACCATTGGTTTAAAAAAAAAGTCTGTATATATATTGACTCTCAAGTCTCTGATCGGTATTACCGAAGTAAAACAAAGTCTTAAGTCTAGTACAGAAAACATGTCAACTGTCGAAAACACAACTCCGTTTAACGGCGTTGCCTCATCCACCATTGTACGAGCTACTATTGTCCAAGCCTCCACCGTCTACAATGATACTCCGGCCACTCTAGGTAATCAATCAATCATTTTTTATGATTTTCATGTTTTAGCTATGTCAAGTTTATGTAACGTTCTACTTGATTTTTGCAGAAAAGGCAAAGAAGTATATTGTAGAGGCTGCGAGCAACGGATCGGAGTTGGTGGTGTTCCCGGAGGCGTTTATTGGCGGTTATCCTCGAGGTTTTAGGTTCGGTTTAGCTGTGGGTGTTTTTAACGAAGAGGGCCGTGATGAGTTCCGCAAGTACCATGCTTCTGCTATTCATGTTCCTGGTATCACTCCATGGATTCTCTGTTTATTTTTCTATTTTCTATTCTATGTATAAAATGATTTTTTTTTACATAACTTTTAACAATCAACAACTTTGATAAACGTAAAATTTTTTGTGCTTAATTATCTGAGTATTCCAAGTACACCACCTGATCTCGGATCCCGATCTCTGATCCAATCATATCGGGTCTGAAAAATCGAATATCCAAAATCTTGGTTTTAATATATCCTGGAAAACTTGTTTGGACACTCATTCGTCCCCGATCCGGTATCCGACTCGTATCGGTTACTTTCGGATCGGGGTAAATAGATTATAATTCTTTTATTTGCGGGTAAGGGTCGGGTATTGGTTGTCGATTTTGTTTCCAACTATTTGCCCCATATTCGTTTGTTTTTATTTTTCAATAGTATAATTATATAAACTCTTATTCAGAGAAAATAATCGTATGACTAAATTTGAAGTTTATATCATGTTCTTAATTTTATTTATTTCTTAAATATGATTTGTAGCTTCGAATATTATAATTTCTGCTTAAATATTTTTAAGACGTAACTTGTAAGTATTATTTTATTTCTATGAAAAGTAGTTTTCTTGTGATGAACCTGTAGGCCCTGAAGTTGAAAAATTGGCGGAGTTGGCCGGGAAAAACAATGTGTACTTGGTAATGGGAGCGATAGAGAAGGATGGGTATACACTCTATTGCACAGCTCTTTTCTTCAGTCCACAAGGTCAGTTCTTGGGTAAGCACCGTAAACTCATGCCCACAACTTTGGAACGTTGCATTTGGGGTCAAGGGGACGGATCAACTATCCCCGTTTACGACACTCCCATTGGCAAACTCGGGGCTGCTATTTGCTGGGAGAATAGGATGCCCCTCTACAGAACTGCATTGTACGCCAAAGGTCAGCTTCTAATGCATTGAAGTGTGACACATCTAGCTTTAATGAAATATTCTTACAATTTTTTTTTTTGGCGTTCAGGCATTGAGCTTTATTGTGCACCTACTGCTGATGGTTCGAAAGAATGGCAATCGTCGATGCTTCACATTGCGATCGAAGGTGGATGTTTCGTGTTGTCGGCGTGCCAGTTCTGCCTGCGTAAAGATTTCCCTGATCATCCTGACTACTTGTTTACCGATTGGGACGACAACAAAGAACATGATGCTATTGTCTCCCAAGGCGGAAGTGTCATTATTTCACCTATGGGACAGGTTCTGGCTGGACCAAACTTTGAATCAGAGGGTCTCATCACAGCTGATCTTGGTAAAATTATATATACTCTTTTTTAATTTTTATCTTAGGCTATAGAAAATGATAACTTTTTGAGCGTATCATATCATAACGTTATTTTCGTCATTCAGATCTTGGTGAGGTAGCAAGAGCTAAGTTGTACTTTGATGTGGTCGGACATTACTCGAAGCCAGATGTTCTCAGCTTGACCGTAAACGAACACCCGAAGAAACCGGTTACATTCGTGTCGAAGGTGGAGAAAGCGGAGGATGAGTCAAACAAATAATCGAGATTTGTAATTCGTCAGTCATATGAATATATGATGGAGTCAAGTTCAAAATGTTCTGTTGTTTCAAATATTATGCTGAAGTTTGTTTATCTTTTTGTTCAATAATGCGAAAGAACCAATTGGATATGGTATGGTAAGAGATCCATGTTGTTTCATATACTAATTGGTTCTCTTCTCTTGTATTTAAAGATTGTGCTATCTTTCAAGTTGAAGGATAGCTTTTATCTTTTATCCAATTTGAGTGTTTAATCTCGAGTGTTGTTTTGTTATGTTCTTTAATTATTTTTCTTTTCATATTTGCATTTAGAATGTATGATAAATAAGTTATCCTACCGAACTATTTTTAACCTACATTAATTCCAAAAATAAACATATATTACTTTATTTTTCTTAAAAATGTTTTCGAAAGACTAATATTGACAACGAAATACAAGTTATGCTAAACCATTACGTATATTGGACTTCACATGTTTTTGTTTTATATTCCGTATATGGCTGTCAGTAGCTAGGGTCTCGATCAGAAGCGTGATAAAATTAAAAAAAAAAAAAGACTAAACAGTGTTTGCATAATTGAGTCT
This sequence comes from Arabidopsis suecica, assembly GCA_019202805.1. NCBI lineage: Eukaryota > Viridiplantae > Streptophyta > Magnoliopsida > Brassicales > Brassicaceae > Arabidopsis > Arabidopsis suecica. Next base: position 7,170,306 of record CM032909.1, read on the forward strand.
GGTTTGTTTCATTGACAATTGTGTTTTTGTTTTTTCTTTGGCAAAGTAGAAATCATGTTCCTACAAGCGAGAAAAGAAAAAAAAAAATGGAAAGACTTGAGCTCTGGCCGTCAACACTCAGAGCCTGTAGAGAGACGGAAAACTTTGAAGCTGGAAAAACAACAAGCTGGGAAGAGAGTGTTCGTTCTACAAGATTCACGTGCGGGTGAGATCATTACTGTAGAACTGAAATATGAGGCTGAGGTCAATCTGAAGCGTGTCTCGGAGTTGAGTAAAGGCCGATCTGAGGTCGAAGAGATTGTCGAGAAAAAGCTAACAGGCTGTTGGGGTTGTGTAACGACCAGTCAGACGAGAGAGTGATTGGGACAAGCCAACATGAAGATAGGTTTTGTAACAGCGATTTAAGTATAATCTGGATAGAGATTAGCTTAATAGATCTCTTAGATGTTGCAGATCTAGTAGAATAGAATGGCAACACATGATGGTGTTGTATGCCATGAGCAATTGTAACATTCTTATTCTAGTGGATTTTGTTCTGGACAAGGTCCTTGGGATGTAGGAAAAACCGAACCTTGTAAACGTGTTGTTCCTTTATGTTTAGCACATGCTATTATCTATGTCTTGCTTATCACTCATGAATAGATTAAATGCTAAATCATTTAGGTGTTCCACAAACAACACATGGAACAACCGACAATGTTGTGATTGGTTATTAGGTTCTCTGCAATTACAGATGATAGTAAATTCAAAAATATTGGACCACCCTAAGATTATATTTGAGCCAAACTCACTTTCCAAATATTTAATAAAAATAAAATGGGTTTTTAAAATGCTATTTGTAAAAAACAATTTAATACATTTTAAACTTATTAGTAATGAAAATATAGCTAGGCCACACCAAAAAATCACTCCTTGTGGTCCAAACATAAATTACAATCAATTTTATGAGGTAGGATCGTACGGCCGGCCATAAAATATAGGGTAATACGAAATTATAAATATAAATATATATATATATATAAATAAAGAATAAAGTGTATGATTAGTGCAAACAACCAAGATGTAACTTTCTTTACAGACTGTTCAGATTTGGTGAATATGGTGTATTTCCCAACCGAATTCCCGGCATTTTCAGTGTTTTTGAATGAATTTCAGAGCGACAAGGAAGAATTCACAAATTTCTCTCTATCTTTAATCTCTCGATGTGCAAATGTAAAAGCGGATGATTTGGCACGAAAAGTTTGTACCGAACCGCATCATATCAGATATGTAAACAACATTCCTCAGAAATAACTCTTTTGACCTCTAATTAATCGCGGATAACGGAAAAAAAATCTATATATAAAGGATATAGTATTAGCTAATATGAGGAATCAAAATGCATCGAATATGTTTGTCTAAAAAAATGCATCGAATACAAAGTTTTAGGAATCCATAAAAGATGAAATTCTTTAAGTTTTTTTTATTTATTTGGTAATTCACTTTTCTTACTCTTTTTCGTTTGGCTTTATTGTGTCCAAATTCTTTGTAAACCAGCGTCTGTAATTCTTAACCACTTTTTTCCAATTCCTTTTTCTTTTCGGAATTAAAGCATCGGCTGGTTATGTCAATTTTGGTTATAGAGCGTACTCTTGTACAGTTTCATCAATTAATAGGGAAAAAATTATTTACTTCTCAATTAGTAGAAAGGTATCAAAGTCAAGATTGATTTGATGTGAAATTTACCAAACACAAAAACTTATCAATGCAGAGAATTAGATTTTTTCTTCTTTCTTACATATGAGGAAAAAAATCATGTGGGCTAGTCCCACCTCATTTCATTTCCACCACTGGTTCGATCTTCGTTACCATCTCCAATAGGGAAACTAAAAGTGACCACACAAAAAACCAAACAAAAAGTCTATATATTGTTTCTCTCAACTCTCTCAGTGTCATGCACCAAAGTAAAAACAAAGGCTTGAGTTGATATGTCTAGTACTAAAGAAATGTCAACTGTTGAAAACACAACTCCGTTTAACGGAGTTGCCCCATCCTCCATCGTGAGAGTTACTATCGTTCAATCGTCCACCGTCTATAACGATACCCCCGCCACATTAGGTAACTAATCCATTTATTCTTCCCTTAGTTTTTTTCTTTTTTTTGATATGTAAAATTTATCAAAACGTTCCATTTCATTTTGTAGACAAGGCGGAGAAGTATATTGTGGAGGCAGCGAGCAAGGGAGCGGAGTTGGTGTTGTTCCCGGAGGCGTTTATCGGTGGCTATCCTCGTGGTTTTAGGTTTGGTTTAGCGGTGGGAGTTCATAATGAGGAAGGGCGTGATGAGTTTCGCAAGTACCATGCTTCTGCTATTCATGTTCCTGGTATTTACTATTTACTTCCATTCTTTGGAATCTATGTTTTGAGTTTTTATTTTCTTATCTTGTATTTTTATCCATGAAATGATTTTCTTACACATTTTTAGCCAATCAATAACTTTGAACAATAACCTCAATTATTGTATGCTTATCTAGTAGAAGTGTATTCAAAGTACACCACCCGATCTCGGATCCAATCCTATTGGGTCAAAAAAATTTGGATATGGGGATCTTTATCTTTTAAATGTATAAATTACTCTTTAAATATATGTTACATTCAATGTTATATATTTTGACCAAAAAATTATAAATGTTATAATCTCTTTTATTAAAGATTTTTTTATTTGTCCTTTATTTGGTTGCTGGATTGTCATTTTTATTTGGTTATGTTGGCTGAGGTTGAAGTCTTGGAGATGTATATACGTTGTGGGCAATGGAATGGAATTTTAGTTGGAACAAAGTAACCTTAACTTTGAGGAAAAACATGTTTGGTTTCGAGTTTTCTGCTTTTGTCACGTTTAGATGGAATTTAATTGGAACTATAGTGAGTGTTCTAGCTCTACTTTAAATTTAGTTGAGCACTCTCAAAATCTTGGACACAAAATGATTCTTTCTTGCACATATGTTTGGTTTTTGTGATGAATCTTCAGGCCCTGAAGTAGCAAGATTGGCTGATGTTGCAAGGAAAAACCATGTGTACTTGGTAATGGGAGCAATAGAGAAGGATGGGTATACACTCTATTGCACAGCTCTTTTCTTTAGTCCACAAGGTCAGTTCTTGGGCAAGCACCGTAAACTCATGCCCACAACTTTGGAACGTTGCATTTGGGGTCAAGGGGACGGATCAACCATCCCCGTTTACGACACTCCCATTGGCAAACTTGGTGCTGCTATTTGTTGGGAGAATAGGATGCCCCTCTACAGAACTGCATTGTACGCCAAAGGTCAGTTTTTAATGTAATGCAATTTTGACAAATTTAGTCTTTATTGAAAGATTACTTACAATTTTTTATTTTTGGCGTGCAGGCATTGAGATTTATTGTGCGCCTACTGCTGATGGTTCGAAGGAATGGCAATCGTCGATGCTTCACATTGCGATTGAAGGTGGATGTTTCGTGTTGTCGGCTTGCCAATTCTGTCAGCGTAAAGATTTCCCTGATCATCCGGACTACTTGTTTACCGATTGGGACGACAACAAAGAACATGATGCTATTGTCTCCCAAGGTGGAAGTGTCATTATTTCACCTTTGGGACAGGTTCTCGCCGGACCAAACTTTGAATCAGAGGGTCTCATCACAGCTGATCTTGGTATGTATATGTATATACACTCTCGTTTTGATATTCATCTTAGGATATAGAAAAGGATAATTTTTTGAGCTAATCATATCAATAACGTTCTTTTTTTTTCATCAAGATCTTGGTGATATAGCAAGAGCCAAGTTATACTTCGATTCGGTTGGACATTACTCGAGACCAGATGTTTTACACTTGACCGTAAATGAGCACCCGAGGAAACCGGTTACATTCGTGACGAAGGTGGAGAAAGCTGAGGATGACTCAAACAAATAGTCAGAAACTTAAAGTTCGTCTGCTGGAGTTATGTCATTCGTATTGGAGTAATTAAGTCCCAAATGTTCTGTTGAGTATTCATATTTATGTTCAAGTTTATTTATCTTTCTCTTCAATGGTAAGATCTATGGAGTCAAGTAATAATGGTAAGATTTATGTTGTTGAATAAAACGAATTGGTTATGATCTCCTCTTGTATTTTAAAATTGTGCCATTATGTTTTTTATCTAATGTGAGCGTTGAATCTCGGAAGTTGTTCAGCCGTAAAACTATGTAGCCAATTGTTATGAATCATGCTTTGCATAGAATCACAAAGAAACATGGAAGTGAAAAATATATAGTCTAAGACAGAAAACCATTCAAATTGGCCGTCAAGACGTGAAGACAGAACTACCTACTACTTATTTGTAGCTCGCCGAATTATAGATGATGATGATGGCAAACCAAAACCCGGAAATTCAATTATTGAGTTACTAGACGTCATTTATTTCTTTTAATTTTTTTCGACAACTTTATTAGATTAACTTAAAATAGCCAATTCTGAAGAATATTGTTTACATAGGTGATTAGATGTTATACGTATATGGTTATATTATTTATTGGGGTCAAATCAACAAGCCCACTCTTTACATAATTAAGCAATTAACTAGTAGTATGCTCACAAAAAGCTGGAAAAAAAAAGTTACACCAAAAAACGTTCTTTCGGTCGTTTTGTATTAATAAACATATGCTAAATTTAGTGCTAATGTAAATAGAAACAAGACACAGGCAAAATAAAAGTCATTTTCTTAGTGGTCCACAAATTAGTTACATACAACTTCTAAGATAGAACCAAACGAAGAGACGGAAAGATAATAATTACAAAAAATAAAGTATTACCTGTCACGTGGAAGCAAAATGCATGAAATTATATATGGAGTAATAGGAATTAAACACAATATGAATCCTTAAGTTATACACAATATGAATGTATATGTCAATGTATTTGGCTTGTGTTGTGTCCAGATTCTTTGTAAACTAGTATACTATAGTGTTTCATTACATTTACCTTTTCTCTTTTGTCTATGGCATCAAAGATATGGTTTGGGAGTGTTACTTTTCCTATTATTTTGTAATTTTTTTACTATAAAGTCGATATCAAAGCTTCCTGATTTCATGATTGCTAAACGTTCTTTTATTGTGAATTGTGAGAATTAAAAAGACAAAATTCTTTGTAATCTTCTTGTATTATTGAACATGCGTTAAAAGGAAACTTTTTTTGCAAACCTTTCAATTTCATAAATTTAATTTTAAATTCAATTAGTGGTCCTACAAAGTAGTTGTATACAAGTTTACAACTTATTAGATAGTATGGCGAGACTTTATGAAAAAAATATTGGACGGCAAGAAAATTAAAGGAAAAAAATTCATAGCAAAATAGTACCATAAAAAAATTATCACCTCTTATGATTCAGCAAAATGCGTGGAATATAGAGTAACAGGAATCAATAAAAGAAGAAATCCATAAATTTTACCGTCAGAATAATAAGTTGTAGTCTAGTAGTTTTGAGAATAAATATTGGATGCCACTAATTCAATTCTATTAGAAAAGAGTGATTTACTTTTAAAATGCGATATAATTAACAACGGGAAAAATATTATCTAAATCTATCAGTTTGTCATTTTCGTTGGTTTAAAGCATGAAATTTGGATCTAGTGATTTAAATCCTCAATTTTATGTTGACTTTCAATTTAATCACGAAATCTCGTTGGTTAAGCCAATTGAGGTACATTGTTAGCTCGCAAAACAGAGTAATCAGACGAAAAGGAAGATGGAAACCATGTTGATGTAGAAGAAAAATTATGTGATGGCTTTGAACTGCCAGTTATGCGATGACATCGTTTTATTGATCAATGGAAATAGATCAATTAACAACTAATCTGAATATCAAAAAGATTATGGATCAAAAGTCTGAAAACTCTACTATTTTATCAAGAAGACAATAATTTTTGTTTGTCTCCTTTAGAATTGAACCAAAAACAAACACAGATGATGGGAAAAAAAAACACAAATATGAGGTTTTATAACACATATTAGGTGGAGAATCACATATATTTTCTTCTTACATATGGTAAGAGAAAGAACACGTGAACTAGTGAACACGTGAACGCATGATCCACCACCGGTTCGATCTCCAATACCGTCTCGAGTAGATTAACTAAATCACTACTGACAAAAAAAAAACAAAGTCTATATATATGGCCTCTCAAGTCTCTCAGTGTCATCAAAGTGTAAAGTAAAACAAAGACTTGAGTTAATATGTCTACTACTGAAGAAATGTCAGCAGTCAAAAACACAACTCCCATTAACGGCGTTGACCCATCCTCCACCGTACGAGTTACCATCATTCAATCTTCCACCGTCTATAACGATACTCCCGCCACTCTAGGTCACTAACTATCCACTAATTCCCCTTTTTTTTTTATATGTAAAATTTATCAAAACGTTCCATTTCGATTTGTAGACAAGGCGGAGAAGTTTATTGTAGAGGCGGCGAGCAAGGGCGCGAAGCTAGTGTTGTTCCCGGAGGCGTTTATCGGCGGTTATCCTCGAGGTTTTAGGTTTGGTTTAGCGGTGGGAGTTCATAATGAAGAAGGGCGTGATGAGTTCCGCAACTACCATGCTTCTGCTATTAAAGTTCCTGGTAAATCCTGCGTTGACTCTTTTTTTTTTTTGTGTCCGAATTTGCATTTTCATTTTCTTGTCTTGTATTTATGCGTAAAATAATTTTGTTTACTACATTTTCTTATTTTGTTCTTATCCGTAAATTGATCTTTTAATAGATTTTTGACTAATCAATAGCTTTTGAACAAAAATCATCAATTATTTTGTGTTTATCAACAACACCCGATCTTATCGAGTCAAAAGATGCGGCTATGAATGATATAATAGGATCCGTGAAAATCGGATCCATATCGCTTAATGTATAGGATTATTATTTTTACTCTTCAATGTCTTATTCTTCTTGGCAACATTGCCAACATATGATATTCTCTGTTATTAATAATTTAATTTAATTACTTTTTGTTTGTCTATATAATATATTAAAGCTTTCTTACAAAGTTACAGAAATATTTTTAATGTTTTCCTCTGTCCACATCTGTTTGTTTTCTGTTTTTTTTTTGGCTTTTTTTTGTTTGTTTTTAACGTATCCGGATCCTTTGCTACGCATAAGGGTTCGGAAATCTGGAATATGATTTTTATTTGTGGTTGGAGTCTTGAGGACTGTTGAATTTTATTTGGAACAAAGTAAACTTAACTCTTAGGAAAAACATGTTTCATTTCGAGTTCTCTGTTTTCGTCACTATGAGTGTTATAGCTCTAGTTTAGTTGATCACTCTCAAATCTTAGATCACAAAATGGTTCTTTCTTGTATATGTTTATGTACTCTTGTAAATGTTGTAATGAATCTACAGGCCCTGAAGTAGAAAGATTGGCTGAATTGGCCGGGAAAAACAATGTGCACTTAGTAATGGGGGCTATAGAGAAGGATGGGTATACACTCTATTGCACAGCTCTTTTCTTCAGTCCACAAGGTCGGTTCTTGGGTAAGCACCGTAAAGTCATGCCTACATCTTTGGAACGTTGCATATGGGGTCAAGGGGACGGATCAACCATCCCCGTTTACGACACTCCCATTGGCAAAATTGGTGCTGCTATTTGCTGGGAGAATAGAATGCCCCTCTATAGAACTGCATTGTACGCTAAAGGTCAGCTTTTAATGCAATGTAGTGTGACATATCCGGCTTTTGATATAAGATTCCTAATAAATTTGCGATTTTTGGTGCGCAGGCATTGAGATTTATTGTGCACCTACTGCTGATTATTCGTTGGAATGGCAAGCATCGATGATTCACATTGCAGTCGAAGGTGGATGTTTCGTGTTGTCAGCGCATCAATTCTGCAAGCGCAAAGAGTTCCCTGAACATCCTGATTACTTGTTTAATGACATAGTAGACACTAAAGAACATGATCCTACTGTTTCCGGAGGCGGTAGTGTCATTATTTCACCTTTGGGACAGGTTCTCGCCGGACCAAACTATGAATCAGAGGGTCTCGTCACAGCTGATCTTGGTATATATATACACTCTTCTAGTCTTCTTTATATTCATTTTAGGCTATGGACAATGTTAACTTTTTGAGCTAATCATATTGATAACGTTCTTTTTTTCATCAAGATCTTGGTGATATAGCAAGAGCCAAGTTATACTTCGATGTGGTTGGACATTACTCAAAGCCAGATATTTTTAACTTGACTGTAAATGAGCACCCGAAGAAACCGGTTACATTCGTGACAAAGGTGGAGAAACCGGAGGATGATTCAAACAAATAGTCGAGATTTGTCAGTCGTATGGAGTCAACTTCAAAAATGTTCTGTTGTGTTTTAAAATTTATGTTCAAGATCAAGTTTGTTTAATCTTTCTCTTCAATAAAGTAAGAGAACCAATTGGATATGGTAATTAAGATCTATGTTGTTAAAATAAACCCAATTGGTTCTCTCCTCTTGTATTCAAATATTGTGTCATAATGTTTTTATCCAATATTCAAGTGTTGATTGAATCGCTTTGATTTTAGTTCTGTTCTTTATTTTTCCATTGTATGTCAATACACAGATCTTTTGATGTTGTGATAAGTTGTTTTTGCTGATATTGATGAGTCTTCCTCACACGTGCATCATCTTTGTTTCTCACGTGCCTTCTATTCTATAATAGACTGAAGGTACTTATCAGGGTACTATTTAATTTGGCCGTCTAAATCTAAATGTGAGTTTGAAAAGTCACTACGAAATTACTTAATTATCTTCAACAGAATCAGATAGGATAATGAGGGACCGCTAACTAAAATTAGGAAATATCCCAAAATTATTAATTTATAAAGTGTTAAGTTTTATGGGCTTCTAACTCAAAACCAATTGGCAATGAGTGGATTGGCCTTAACTTTGATCAAGGCTCTGATACCATGATAGATTTGGGCTTTAACATGATAGATCAAGTCTTCAGAATAGCGGCTTTTATACCCGGCCGTCGGGTCATCATCGACGTTTATACCCGATCGTAGGGTTCAAGTAATAAAAATAACACCTGCGATTGCGAGGTTCGGATGTAGCTCGCGATAGCGAGACTAAAAAAAAAAACAACTCACGAGGGCGAATAGTTTAATCAAAAGGAGAAGTTTAATCAAAGATGTTAAGCGGCGAGAAAGCATCATCATCGCCGAAGATCGAACGAACCCATCAATAGGTCCATGTTCAGAAACCAATATCTTGGTCTTCAAGAAACTAGCCATTGTGCTAGCCAAAATCAAAATCAATTTGCCAATCATTGGCTAAATCAATAAAATAAGCCACCAATAGTGGATTAAGAAGAACACAAACACGTGCATGGTGCTCATCTTCTTCGCCGGACTATATCAACGTCACGACAATCATCTTCATCTATCTTTCACTGTTTTTTTTTTTTTGAATAGTAAACATTCCACAGAATTACGAGAAGGCTTGCCATTCAGAATTGCAAGACAAGAAAGAAAACTCCAACGTTAAAGAAAAGAAACGATGGAGAAAGGTCAAAAATAAGAGGTTTAAAAATCGATAGAAAAGTATTATATGATTCGCGGAAGCAAACAAAACTTTTAATCTATAGGAATAGGATCAAGGCTCTGATACCATGTAGAAACTAGAGGAGGATTTGGGGGAAAACTTTTTATTATGTGTTATTGATCTCAATGGAATTGATACAATATATATAGAGAGATTAACTTATGTTTAACCTAATTTGAATAGGAAATAGATAAACATGAATAAGTAAATATTCTAAATCTCATAATCGTTATCACAATAGGATATCTAGAATATTCTTTGACTTCGGCTTTACGGGCTTCACGGGCTTGATCCGCTGTCTTGCTTCCCAAGTTACCTCAATACTCCCTCGCACGACAAACGTGGTACGCAAAACGCAAACTTTGCAATCACAAAGCGGAACATGTATGTCGTGGACAATATGTCGAGGACGGACAAATCATGTCAATAAACGCTTCAGGGTATAAACTTCAATCTTGAAAATAGGGGTGGAACTTCAACTCGTCTTCGGTCTTGGTAAAAAGGGAATACATCCCGTGGACGCAAATTATGATGCTCCACAAACAATCATCCTTATCTTGGATGGTCCATAACTCGGACTAAACATGACCTAAAAACATGAGCGTTCCAATAAACTATACTAATGGTTAAACTATAACCAATCTCCCCCGTAATGGTAAAACTATTACCTAACTCTCCCACAATTAGAAAAAATTACTTGAAAAATTCTTAACTCAAGAATAATTCAAGAAACAATAAACTAGAAACCCTTATAAGCCGTGCACCCTTAGAATCATTATTTGAAATAAAAGAAAACCCCCAAGTAATTATTATACCCTAAAACAAAAACAGGACTCTAACTAAGAGTAAATTGTTCTTTTAATAAAAACCTAACGTGGAACAAATCCACACCTCACGTCATCATCTTCGTCGTCTCCGTCTCCACCGTCTTCAACGTCAAGTCCTCCCACGGTCATTGTTTCCATGATCTCTTTTGTATGTGAGATCACAAAACTTTATATGCGGAATTTTAACTTTGATCCACAAGGATCGACTGCTCTGATACCATGTAAAGTTTCATGGGTTTCCAACTCAAAACCAATTGGCATAGAGTGGATTGGCCCTAACCCTTTATATATCACTTGATAATTTCTCCAACTTCCGATGTGAGACTTTCTCTTATTAACATAAAGGTCTTACTGTGTATGATTAGAACTAGTGAGTTAGACAAGACATGCAATTGCCCTTCTCTTTAAATAACTAACTAGGTGTTGTCCCACATCTTGCGAAGACCACTTCAAGAATATTGGTTTAATTTTAAATCGTATGACATTGGAGTGACTAATGTTTCTGATTCCTTTACATAATAGCAGATTAGGTCCAAAGTTATTGTTGATCTGAAATCTCTGAAATTTCCTAGTGAATCTCGAACTTCTTTTATGATCGTTAACATACATAACTTGGGTGTCAATCTAGACTCTAAACTATGTCAGAATTCATGAGTTTCGACATGGAATAACCCGTATATCCTTATATATATAATATATATGATTAAGCCCTTTCTAACTTTTAATGTAAGACTCCTAAAATTTTTTGTTTTTCTGTAGGAATTGATCTTTATTGTGTTCACGGAAATCGTCTATGCTTCACATTGTGATCGAATGTGATGATGTTTCGTGTTGTTAGCTTGCAAGTTCTACCACCGTAAGGATTTCCCTCTCATGATTACTTGTTTCCTGACATAGACCCAAAAAGGCAAAAACAAAGAACATTATGTTTTTTTTGGTATCAATGTTAAGTAAAGAACATTATGTTGTTGTCGCCCTAAGCGGGAAGTGTTATTATTTCACCTTTGGGAAAGGTTCTCGCCTAATCAAATTTTGAAATAGAGGGTCTCATGCCAGCGTCCGTAATTTTCATAGGGAGTATTTTCTGAAGTTTTCTCAGAAAGTTATCAGTAATTTTTGACAAAAATGTCATCGAAACGAAACTCCGTTGAATATATCCGACAAAACTCCGAAAATTGTCTTTTTTTTTTGTCATCCGAAATTAATTAGTGCTCAAAAGAGCCATTCCTGGGGAATGTTGTTTACATAAGTGATATGAAGCGGGTCTGTACGAACTTTTCGTGCCAGATTATCCGCTTTTACATTGGCATTACGAGAAATTAAAGATAAAGAGAAGGTAGAGAATTCTTCCTTGTCGCTCTGGAATTCCTCCAAATACACTGAAAACGCCGGCCATTCGGTTGGAGAAGACACCATCTTCACCAGATCAGAACAGTCTGTAAGGAAAGCTACGTCTTGATTATCTGCACCAATCATACACTTCATCGCCCAGAGAAGAGCCTCGAATTCTGTATGTAATGGAGATAGACTTCGTCGGAGGTTGGCAGCTCCCATGGTTAGCGGCTCTCCGTCTGATGATGTACAGAACCATCCTGTACCGGAGAACTTGTCACTTTCTTTCCATGATCCGTCCACAAAACAACGGTATCCAGAATAATTCGAATCAAGTGAAGCAACCCCCACTCGAGAACAAGTTACCAAATCCACAGAACCATTATTTTCCTGATGAAACTCGATTTGGGCTGACTGCCACAATTGTGCTTCTTTTTCCGCTAACCGTAAAACCTGTAAAGGATCTGAATCAACATTGTCAAACATTTTTTCATTCCTCGCTTTTCAAATATACCAGATAATCCAGGGAAAGGCTCCAGGACAGATTTGGTATTGTTGGAAAACCGTTTAAAACTATCTGTTTCTGAAGAATTTCCGACAAATTTCTAACGTTTATTGTAGTCGAAATATGAGCTACTTTTTGTAGATGATCCAACCCATCAAAATTAAAAACTAAAAAAAAAATAAGTGAGCAAAATTAATTTAATTTTTTTGTCAACGGCAAATTTAAAATTATCATTCAGTCTTTACGCCTATTAAATGTTTTTTTTGGCACCGTTGTGCATTGCAATGCCTTCTTGTAGAATGTTATTCAACGAATAATGTTTTCTTGTGGAATTTTATTCTACGAATAATGTTTTCATCCCCAGTCGCTTCTATGAACTATGATTCTACGAATAATGTTTTCTTGTAGAATTTTATTTCTCCTTTGTATGTCACACACGGATCTTTTGTGTAATACATTTTAAAATGTTTAATAAATTGCTAAAGTGAAGACTGAATAGTGAATACTACAGTATTTAAGTTTGAAGGAGTGGATACTTTCTTCTTCATTTTTCGATTAAAAAAAAGGCATTACAACGTAACTAATTTGTCCTTAATTAGCAGAATCAGACAGGACAGTGATAGGCTAACATATTTGAACGTCAAAGTAAGATAACATATTTGAATTAATAAGTTATTAAAACAAGACATGTAATTATTTGAACGTCAAATTAAGATAACACATTGCTATAACCTATAGTATTATAGTTACTATAGCAATATGGTGGTGCGTGCAGTGGTTGAGGGTTCAGTGGTTGAGAGATTCCGATTCAATTCCACTTTGAATAAAGCCACACATTCCATTGAAGTAATAAAATTTTCATTTTGGTTGAATCCAAACACATTATTTAACTATTTTATTAGTCTTTTCATAATAGCTACCATATTTTTATGTATAAACAGATAGAAACACAAAAGAAAACCAAGTAAAAGAACGGCGATCCAACACGCCGCCGTCTCCATAGCCGTTTCTTTCTCTCGCCGCCACTTCATCTCCGCCTTCGCGGTCTTCCTCTCCATGAATTCTAAGTACTTCTCTTTCCCTCCTCCTTCCCCTCCCGCCCTAAACCGACGCTTCCTCCCCATGGCCACCGCCAAAATTACCAAACTACCATTCCCTCCTAAATTTTTCCCATCTTTGTCCTCTGCTACTAGGCTCACCTCTCTTATCTGCATTACCGCCGTTTCCTCTTCCCTCCGGTTAAACGCCGCTAGCACCACGGTCACCGTGAACTCTACTTGCTCCGACCTTTTTTTGTTGCCCACGACAAAAATAGTTGAGAATTTTACGTGGACTTCTCCGGTTAACCAATGACGTTGCACCGAGACGGGTTTACGGGTTGATACATCCGCCGCACGTTTACCGGTCGGGTCAATGAGTATCCAGCTCAAGGAGAGATTCTCTTCCAAGTCACTTTTCCACGTGTCATCTTCCCATTGGTTTATCAATGATACTCTGGTCGAAATTAGTTCCTTCGGTTCGACAAGATCGACACGCATAGGTGAACAAAGGAACCAACCAGAGACTGTCTCTGTCACATGAACCCTTGAGAAAATCAATTTCTCTTTGTAGAATATATCAACGGCTGAGATTAACTCCGTCATATCAACGGACGGTGAGAGATTGATCACACCATCATGTTCAAGAAACGGAAAGGAATCAGAGAAAAACATCCGGTGACCGGCGGGGAACGTTGAGATGATGCTTTGGACACGTGTATCTAAGGTAGAAGGCCATGTGGCGGAACATTGTTGTCTCCATAAGGACTCGTCCAAGCAAAAAGAGTTTAGGTTGGAGCAAGTGCAGCTTAGGGCGGCGAGTGAAGCACCGTCGAGGCGGGTGAGGATGTTAGACCGTAAAACGTCGGAGGACACGGCGTTGATCCCCGAACTTCTGCTACGTGATGGTTGCTCCACCGTCAACGAAGAAGAAGACGAAAGCATTTTGGTGAATATGAACAGTGTGTTGAAAACGCAGAGAGAAGAATTTATTGAATAGTCGAAGCGTTTTCCACGTAGTATATATATAGATAAAATCTGACCGAAATTATTAATATATGAATTTGGGAGAATTAGCTAAAAGTATACTTTCTTATTGTTATTGACCGTCGATAATACACCTAATTATGAAAAAAATTATGTAGCTTAAGAAGAACGAATACTACGTGGTCTATAGAGATATATATATTCTGTTAAATTGTTTGGTATTAGGATTCATCAAACTATAATAAGACGCGTTTGCTTTTGTAGAACAAATCTAATATATTAAATTTGGTATTAGGGTTCATCAAAATCGATGTTTGTTAGATTCGTGATTGAGCTCCTAAAAAATGGGTCAATGGGTCAAATGGGTTTAAAGATATTAAAAAGATTACCTAATATTTAGGAGCTCAATCACGAATCTAACAAACATCGATTTTGTTTAGATACAAATAATTTTTAATCATACAACGAAATTTAGTTTAGATTTTAAAATATTTCTTTAACAAAACTATACTAATTAATTATGATTAGTATATATAGAGGAAAAAACGAAATTGTATATATGTAAACTAATTAAATTTGATAATATATTAATAGAAATTTCCAGAAATGACAATCCAATTTAATGTAATTTAATAATAAAGAATCATCATTTATTTTTAAATTTCAAAAATTCAAATAATAACAAATCATCATTTTAATTTAATTATCTTTTATTTTTAAGATTTCGTCAAGATTTGCATCTTAAATTAATAAAATAAACCCTTGAATAAAAATTAATATTAAATAAAAATATAATTAAATATTATAAAAATAATTGAATTTATGTGGTTTTAGATTGGGAAGTACATCAATAAGTTGTAACATTGAAAAGTGTAAGAAATTACATTATATGTCATTTCAAATCTCTAATCATAAACATAATTAATCCACGTCATTAAAGTTATGAGCCACTTCTTAATTTCGCGGGTCAATGAGTCATGTAAACGGGTTTTCAAATATTACCTAAACAATAATATCAACTAATTAGGTAAGTGATTATTGAGATAGATTTCATAATCAATAAAAACAAATATTCAGTGAAATCTTAACCTAATATATTAATCATAACTAATCTTTGCCACAATTACATCCATATTCAATTCAATTTCTTTAAAAGATTTCAACAATCCCTACATTTAATCGTGGCCGTTTAAATCTTAATTCGGTTTTTAATCTTCAATCTCGACGGTCAGTCATACGCAATTAATTCGAAAATCATTATATGGAATTATTTATTATTAACTATATTATTATGTATCCAAATCGGGTAAGTAAATGAGATCAGAATCTTCTATAACTATTACCAAGATTATAGGAAATTTAAACACTTAACAAAATTAATAAATTTTAAAATAATATTTATTGCAGAAATTTTTTAAATTAGCTTTACGTTTCTGTTTTTAAAATTAATCAAAACATTTTCTCAAAAAAAAACAAAAATTATAATCGAACACTTTAGTAGCTATATCTTGGATTTTTCTTATAGTTAAATTAAATCTCCTATTTTCACGTATCAAATCTTCGTATTAAAGAGAAATTTCCCTACTCTCACAAATAGCATAACAAAAAATACAAAATATACTTAAGATATTAATAAGATTCTTTCTTATCAAACCGATTATATGTGTCTATAAAAAGGAGTTTAGAACGAACACATTACCTCAAAGTTTCATAAAACCATCTTCCTACAAAACAATTAAAATGGATGTTCCTTTTGAGTTCACTTATTTTAAAGACTTAAGCCATCGATATGATTTTAACTGATGAAGCACTTTAAGTCTTTTGTTTTGTTTACAAACATATTAACGTATATAACATGTAATATATAATATATATATATACATAAATATAGATAATTTCATCATCTCTTTGCGGTTTAGTTATTTTAATGTTGTTCTTCAATTACAATCTAACTACTTAATTTTTGTGATTGTAGGGTTCCAAGATTCAGCTTTGAGTGAAGAAAGGACTATGACAAACGATTTGAGTTGCTAAAGTTTCGTCAAGCAAGAATCAGAGAATCATACTAACAATCATTTTTCAGTAACGGTGACCAGGTTTTGATACTAAATTTAGATTTAAGACTAACCATTGTTTATGAGTTTTTTCAAATTAAAAAAAATAATATTAAAAATACAAATAATCTTATATATTTGAAAAAATAAATAATATTAAAAATACAAAATAATCTTAAATATTTAACAAAATAAATAATATTAAAAATACAAATAAAAATTTAATTTTTAAGTTAAATAAATTGACCCGCGGTATACCGCGGGGTAAAATCTGGTGATATTGGGCCAAATAATTGAATTTATGTGGTTTTTTAAAAACAACATGATACTGGGCCAAATACAGTTAGAACTGAGCAAACAAAACCCAATATAGCACACGTAAAAACTTCAACACAATACAAATTTTGTTTTTATCCTCAATGACACAATGCAATTATGAATATCTAATTGAACCAAATAAATTGTTAATCTCATATAGACAAAAATAGAATTTTAATGCAGCTAAATATATTTTATATACAATACAATATTCTCTTTTTCTTTATTACCAAGTCATGTTTTTCAACCAAGTTAGATTAAACAACATTTAATTCCTATAATAAATAATCCAATATGATATGGAATATAGATTTAAAATTTATTATCTATATTATTATTTAGTTCTACTAACAAAATATACAACCATCGTCAAATGAAATATACAACATTATATCCAAATATGTAGTAATAAAAATGAAACATTCTAATATATTTCCTTTTATACTACTCCCTCTGTTTCATAATATAAGTCGTTTTAGGTAAAAACACGCTAATTAAGGAGATCTACTTTTAAAAAGTTTAACCAATCATAAAAGAGACTGCGTAATATATATAATCATAAAATATTAAAATAATATATAATTTGCATCGAAACTCAAAAACGACTTATATTGTGAAACAAAACACTTTTTCCAAAACGCCTTATATTATGAAACGGAAGGAGTATTATATTATATTATTATTTAATTCTTCAAACAAAATATACAATTTGATTCATACAAAATATTAAATCCCGTGCTGTATAGCACGGGTAACGATCTAGTTAAACTATAATAAGACGCGTTTGCTTTTGTAGAAATACAGTTTCACGTTTATTTATAAAATATATAAATATGCAATGATGTTGACTTAATGACTTACATGGTCCAATTTCAATTTGTATATTATATACCAAATTAACAATAGTGTGCACAATCTTTGATGACGGGAACGATCTTCTCGTTGTGTAGGGAATCAATCAAACCAATCAAGATCCAGCTAATTTAGGTTTCTTAAATAAACTAAATCTTATCATATTCAAGAGCAATTATGATATTATTTTTGTTTTGAATATCATAAATGACATATGTTAGTTAGGTACTTAATTGCCATTAGTGTAAAGTACAAAAAAAAAAAACAAATCTGCTTTTAGTTTTACAGTATTTATGATTACCATTTCAATTAAGAAATCTATGTAACTAGATAAATCCCGACTAAATAATAAATAGTAATTCACATACTTTTAGTTTTATCGATGATATTTGGATTTTGAATAGTAAATACTAATAGTAATTCACATACTTTTGTAATATTTAATTTAATAATTTTTTTTTAAAACAAAATTTCAATTTACACATTTCATTTTGTTATATATTTTATCTATTTATTTTATCATAACAAACTAAGTTTTAATTCTACACACTTCATCTTATGGATGATATTTGAATTTAAAAAAGGGAGACTCACAAAAATGCCCCTTTTTCAATACCCCTTTTCAAAAATGCCCCCTTTGGCTGTCCATTTTTAAAAATACCCTTTTTTATGTACAAAATGACTAAATTACCCTTCTTTTAATAAAAGATATCACAAATATATAAGGAAATATAACAAAATTAGGTCCACAAAATACAAAATATTTTTTGGCGGGAAAAGTGATCCCGCAATTTTTCCCGTAAAATTTTTTCCCGCCAAAAATTTTTTTTTGCGGGAAAAGTGATTCCGCAATTTTTTTGGCGGGAAAATTTTTGGCGGGAAAAATTTACAAGGTATTTTAAAGGTTTTTTACGGGGTATGTATAAGGTTTTACAATGTATTTTAAAAGGTTTTACAACGTATTTATAAGGTATTTATAAGATATTATAAGATTTTACAAGCTATTTTATAAGGTTTTACAACTTATAAGGTTTTATAAGGTTTTACAAGTTATAAATACCTTATAAGTACCTTGTAAAACCTTTTAAAATACGTTGTAAAACCTTACAAAACACTTGTAAATACTCTGTAAAACCTTTAAAATACCTTGTAAATTTTTCCCGCCAAAAAAATTGCGGAATAACTTTTCCCGCAAAAAAAAATTTTTGGAGGGAAAAAATTTTACGGGAAAATTTTACAAGGTATTTTAAAGGTTTTTACAAGTGTTTTGGCGGGAAAATTGCGGGATCACTTTTCCCGCCAAAAAATATTTTGTATTTTGTGGACCTAATTTTGTTTCAAATAAGGGTAAAATGGTCATTAAAAATTAAAAGAGGGCAAACTTAAAAATGGACTCTCAAAGGGGGCATTTTTGAAAAGGGGCATTTTTAACAATTTCTCTTTTAAAAAGGGAAATTGGCAAAACTAACCAACAAAAATACTATAATTAAGAAACTAACCTCTAACCCCCCTATTCACTCTCTTTCTCTTCTTATCTCTCTCTACCTTCTTTCTAAAAAACTAATTTTTCTTTTTTTTTGGTTATTCACCTAAATCACCCTTTTAAAAATAGTAACCCACACACTTTTCTATATTTAATTTATATTTTTAATAACCAAATTTCAGTTTTACACATTCGTTTTGCAATACAATTTAACTATCTATTTTTTATCACTTAAAACTATTTTAATTCTACACACTTCATCTTAATAATCTTAATAGATAAGTGCTAACAATTTTATATTTAAATAATATGTATATCATATCAAATTTGTACCTTAGTTAATATTAAAATAATTAACAAATAACAAAACATAGTTAACAAAAAATAGAATTCCACAAAAAAAATTGGAAAACAAACATTGTTTCAAATATAGTTTTTTTCTAGAGAAATTGTTAAAAATACCCCCTTTGAGAGTCCATTTTTAAGTTTGCCCTCTTTTAATTTTTAATGACCATTTTACCCTTATTTGTTTTGTAAAACCAAATACCCTGTAAAACCTTATAAATACTCTGTAAAAAACCTTATAAATACCCTGTAAAAAACCTTTAAAATACCTTGTAAATTTTTCCCGCCAAAAATTTAACGCCAAAAAAATTGCGGAATCACTTTTCCCGCAAAAAAAGTTTTTTGGCGGGAAAATTTTTACGGGAAAATTTTACAAGGTATTTTAAAGGTTTTACAAATTTTTACAAGTGTTTTGGCGGAAAAAATTGCGGGATCACTTTTCCCGCCATAAAATATTTTGTATTTTGTGGACCTAATTTTGTTATATTTCCTTATATATTTGTGATATCTTTTATTAAAAGAAGGGTCATTTAGTCATTTTGGACATAAAAAGGGGTATTTTTAAAAATGGACAGCCAAAGGGGGCATTTTTGAAAAGGGGTATTGAAAAAGAGGCATTTTTGTGAGTCTCCCTTTTTTCTATATGACGTAAACTTGTATGTTAATTTTATCTCATGTAAAACTAAGTTTAAATGAGTTAAAATTTATAAATAAAAATATAGTACATTCTTATTTAGTAATCGAAAATTCAATCCTATAAGCTCTTTTTCCCAAATTTTTGTTTCTCACTTATGACTACATGCGTTAAAAATTTTAGAATAAAACGTAAGTATAAGTGTATAACCATACTAATATTCTCATCAAGTATTCAAAAGTTCATTCTTATAAGCTCATTATTTTTTCAATCTTTTTGTATTTCGTGTAACGAATTAAAACACAATTGCAAAGATAAATACAATATTTTCCAATTAAATTAAGGGAGACTCACAAAAATGCCCTTTTTCAATACCCTTTTTCAAAAATACCCCCTTTGGCTGTCCATTTTTAAAAATACCCCTTTTTATGTACAAAATGACTAAATTACCCTTCTTTTAATAAAAGATATCACAAATATATAAGGAAATATAACAAAATTAGGTCCACAAAAATACAAAATATTTTTTGGCGGGAAAAGTGATCCCGCAATTTTTCCTGCCAAAACACTTGTAAAAACTTGTAAAACCTTTAAAATACCTTGTAAAATTTTCCCGTAAAATTTTTTCCCGCCAAAAAATTTTTGCGGGAAAAGTGATTCCGCAATTTTTTGGCGTTAAATTTTTGGCGGAAAAATTTTTGGCGGAAAAAATTTACAAGATATTTTAAAGGTTTTTTACAGGGTATTTATAAGGTTTTACAATGTATTTTAAAAGGTTTTACAACGTATTTATAAGGTATTTATAAGATATTATAAGATTTTACAAGTTATTTTATAAGGTTTTACAAGTTATAAGGTTTTACAAGTTTTTTATAAGGTTTTACAAGTTATAAATACCTTATAAAACCTTATAAGTACCTTGTAAAACCTTTTAAAATACATTGTAAAACCTTACAAAACACTTGTAAATACTCTGTAAAACCTTTAAAATACCTTGTAAATTTTTCCCGCCAAAAACATTTCGCCAAAATAATTGCGGAATCACTTTTCCCGCAAAAAAAAATTTTTGGTGGGAAAATTTTTTGGCGGGAAAAATTTTTACGGGAAAATTTTACAAGGTATTTTAAAGGTTTTTACAAGTGTTTTGGCGGGAAAATTGCGGGATCACTTTTCCCGCCAAAAAATATTTTGTATTTTGTGGACCTAATTTTGTTTCAAATAAGGGTAAAATGGTCATTAAAAATTAAAAGAGGGCAAACTTAAAAATGGACTCTCAAAGGGGGCATTTTTGAAAAGGGGCATTTTTAACAATTTCTCTTTTAAAAAGGGAAATTGGCAAAACTAACCAACAAAAATACTATAATTAAGAAACTAACCTCTAACCCCCCTATTCACTCTCTTTCTCTTCTTATCTCTCTCTACCTTCTTTCTAAAAAACTAATTTTTCTTTTTTTTTGGTTATTCACCTAAATCACCCTTTTAAAAATAGTAACCCACACACTTTTCTATATTTAATTTATATTTTTAATAACCAAATTTCAGTTTTACACATTCGTTTTGCAATACAATTTAACTATCTATTTTTTATCACTTAAAACTATTTTAATTCTACACACTTCATCTTAATAATCTTAATAGATAAGTGCTAACAATTTTATATTTAAATAATATGTATATCATATCAAATTTGTACCTTAGTTAATATTAAAATAATTAACAAATAACAAAACATAGTTAACAAAAAATAGAATTCCACAAAAAAAATTGGAAAACAAACATTGTTTCAAATATAGTTTTTTTCTAGAGAAATTGTTAAAAATACCCCCTTTGAGAGTCCATTTTTAAGTTTGCCCTCTTTTAATTTTTAATGACCATTTTACCCTTATTTGTTTTGTAAAACCAAATACCCTGTAAAACCTTATAAATACTCTGTAAAAAACCTTATAAATACCCTGTAAAAAACCTTTAAAATACCTTGTAAATTTTTCCCGCCAAAAATTTAACGCCAAAAAAATTGCGGAATCACTTTTCCCGCAAAAAAAGTTTTTTGGCGGGAAAATTTTTACGGGAAAATTTTACAAGGTATTTTAAAGGTTTTACAAATTTTTACAAGTGTTTTGGCGGAAAAAATTGCGGGATCACTTTTCCCGCCATAAAATATTTTGTATTTTGTGGACCTAATTTTGTTATATTTCCTTATATATTTGTGATATCTTTTATTAAAAGAAGGGTCATTTAGTCATTTTGGACATAAAAAGGGGTATTTTTAAAAATGGACAGCCAAAGGGGGCATTTTTGAAAAGGGGTATTGAAAAAGAGGCATTTTTGTGAGTCTCCCTTTTTTCTATATGACGTAAACTTGTATGTTAATTTTATCTCATGTAAAACTAAGTTTAAATGAGTTAAAATTTATAAATAAAAATATAGTACATTCTTATTTAGTAATCGAAAATTCAATCCTATAAGCTCTTTTTCCCAAATTTTTGTTTCTCACTTATGACTACATGCGTTAAAAATTTTAGAATAAAACGTAAGTATAAGTGTATAACCATACTAATATTCTCATCAAGTATTCAAAAGTTCATTCTTATAAGCTCATTATTTTTTCAATCTTTTTGTATTTCGTGTAACGAATTAAAACACAATTGCAAAGATAAATACAATATTTTCCAATTAAATTAAGGGAGACTCACAAAAATGCCCTTTTTCAATACCCTTTTTCAAAAATACCCCCTTTGGCTGTCCATTTTTAAAAATACCCCTTTTTATGTACAAAATGACTAAATTACCCTTCTTTTAATAAAAGATATCACAAATATATAAGGAAATATAACAAAATTAGGTCCACAAAAATACAAAATATTTTTTGGCGGGAAAAGTGATCCCGCAATTTTTCCTGCCAAAACACTTGTAAAAACTTGTAAAACCTTTAAAATACCTTGTAAAATTTTCCCGTAAAATTTTTTCCCGCCAAAAAATTTTTGCGGGAAAAGTGATTCCGCAATTTTTTGGCGTTAAATTTTTGGCGGAAAAATTTTTGGCGGAAAAAATTTACAAGATATTTTAAAGGTTTTTTACAGGGTATTTATAAGGTTTTACAATGTATTTTAAAAGGTTTTACAACGTATTTATAAGGTATTTATAAGATATTATAAGATTTTACAAGTTATTTTATAAGGTTTTACAAGTTATAAGGTTTTACAAGTTTTTTATAAGGTTTTACAAGTTATAAATACCTTATAAAACCTTATAAGTACCTTGTAAAACCTTTTAAAATACATTGTAAAACCTTACAAAACACTTGTAAATACTCTGTAAAACCTTTAAAATACCTTGTAAATTTTTCCCGCCAAAAACATTTCGCCAAAATAATTGCGGAATCACTTTTCCCGCAAAAAAAAATTTTTGGTGGGAAAATTTTTTGGCGGGAAAAATTTTTACGGGAAAATTTTACAAGGTATTTTAAAGGTTTTTACAAGTGTTTTGGCGGGAAAATTGCGGGATCACTTTTCCCGCCAAAAAATATTTTGTATTTTGTGGACCTAATTTTGTTTCAAATAAGGGTAAAATGGTCATTAAAAATTAAAAGAGGGCAAACTTAAAAATGGACTCTCAAAGGGGGCATTTTTGAAAAGGGGCATTTTTAACAATTTCTCTTTTAAAAAGGGAAATTGGCAAAACTAACCAACAAAAATACTATAATTAAGAAACTAACCTCTAACCCCCCTATTCACTCTCTTTCTCTTCTTATCTCTCTCTACCTTCTTTCTAAAAAACTAATTTTTCTTTTTTTTTGGTTATTCACCTAAATCACCCTTTTAAAAATAGTAACCCACACACTTTTCTATATTTAATTTATATTTTTAATAACCAAATTTCAGTTTTACACATTCGTTTTGCAATACAATTTAACTATCTATTTTTTATCACTTAAAACTATTTTAATTCTACACACTTCATCTTAATAATCTTAATAGATAAGTGCTAACAATTTTATATTTAAATAATATGTATATCATATCAAATTTGTACCTTAGTTAATATTAAAATAATTAACAAATAACAAAACATAGTTAACAAAAAATAGAATTCCACAAAAAAAATTGGAAAACAAACATTGTTTCAAATATAGTTTTTTTCTAGAGAAATTGTTAAAAATACCCCCTTTGAGAGTCCATTTTTAAGTTTGCCCTCTTTTAATTTTTAATGACCATTTTACCCTTATTTGTTTTGTAAAACCAAATACCCTGTAAAACCTTATAAATACTCTGTAAAAAACCTTATAAATACCCTGTAAAAAACCTTTAAAATACCTTGTAAATTTTTCCCGCCAAAAATTTAACGCCAAAAAAATTGCGGAATCACTTTTCCCGCAAAAAAAGTTTTTTGGCGGGAAAATTTTTACGGGAAAATTTTACAAGGTATTTTAAAGGTTTTACAAATTTTTACAAGTGTTTTGGCGGAAAAAATTGCGGGATCACTTTTCCCGCCATAAAATATTTTGTATTTTGTGGACCTAATTTTGTTATATTTCCTTATATATTTGTGATATCTTTTATTAAAAGAAGGGTCATTTAGTCATTTTGGACATAAAAAGGGGTATTTTTAAAAATGGACAGCCAAAGGGGGCATTTTTGAAAAGGGGTATTGAAAAAGAGGCATTTTTGTGAGTCTCCCTTTTTTCTATATGACGTAAACTTGTATGTTAATTTTATCTCATGTAAAACTAAGTTTAAATGAGTTAAAATTTATAAATAAAAATATAGTACATTCTTATTTAGTAATCGAAAATTCAATCCTATAAGCTCTTTTTCCCAAATTTTTGTTTCTCACTTATGACTACATGCGTTAAAAATTTTAGAATAAAACGTAAGTATAAGTGTATAACCATACTAATATTCTCATCAAGTATTCAAAAGTTCATTCTTATAAGCTCATTATTTTTTCAATCTTTTTGTATTTCGTGTAACGAATTAAAACACAATTGCAAAGATAAATACAATATTTTCCAATTAAATTAAGGGAGACTCACAAAAATGCCCTTTTTCAATACCCTTTTTCAAAAATACCCCCTTTGGCTGTCCATTTTTAAAAATACCCCTTTTTATGTACAAAATGACTAAATTACCCTTCTTTTAATAAAAGATATCACAAATATATAAGGAAATATAACAAAATTAGGTCCACAAAAATACAAAATATTTTTTGGCGGGAAAAGTGATCCCGCAATTTTTCCTGCCAAAACACTTGTAAAAACTTGTAAAACCTTTAAAATACCTTGTAAAATTTTCCCGTAAAATTTTTTCCCGCCAAAAAATTTTTGCGGGAAAAGTGATTCCGCAATTTTTTGGCGTTAAATTTTTGGCGGAAAAATTTTTGGCGGAAAAAATTTACAAGATATTTTAAAGGTTTTTTACAGGGTATTTATAAGGTTTTACAATGTATTTTAAAAGGTTTTACAACGTATTTATAAGGTATTTATAAGATATTATAAGATTTTACAAGTTATTTTATAAGGTTTTACAAGTTATAAGGTTTTACAAGTTTTTTATAAGGTTTTACAAGTTATAAATACCTTATAAAACCTTATAAGTACCTTGTAAAACCTTTTAAAATACATTGTAAAACCTTACAAACCACTTGTAAATACTCTGTAAAACCTTTAAAATACCTTGTAAATTTTTCCCGCCAAAAACATTTCGCCAAAATAATTGCGGAATCACTTTTCCCGCAAAAAAAAATTTTTGGTGGGAAAATTTTTTGGCGGGAAAAATTTTTACGGGAAAATTTTACAAGGTATTTTAAAGGTTTTTACAAGTGTTTTGGCGGGAAAATTGCGGGATCACTTTTCCCGCCAAAAAATATTTTGTATTTTGTGGACCTAATTTTGTTTCAAATAAGGGTAAAATGGTCATTAAAAATTAAAAGAGGGCAAACTTAAAAATGGACTCTCAAAGGGGGCATTTTTGAAAAGGGGCATTTTTAACAATTTCTCTTTTAAAAAGGGAAATTGGCAAAACTAACCAACAAAAATACTATAATTAAGAAACTAACCTCTAACCCCCCTATTCACTCTCTTTCTCTTCTTATCTCTCTCTACCTTCTTTCTAAAAAACTAATTTTTCTTTTTTTTTGGTTATTCACCTAAATCACCCTTTTAAAAATAGTAACCCACACACTTTTCTATATTTAATTTATATTTTTAATAACCAAATTTCAGTTTTACACATTCGTTTTGCAATACAATTTAACTATCTATTTTTTATCACTTAAAACTATTTTAATTCTACACACTTCATCTTAATAATCTTAATAGATAAGTGCTAACAATTTTATATTTAAATAATATGTATATCATATCAAATTTGTACCTTAGTTAATATTAAAATAATTAACAAATAACAAAACATAGTTAACAAAAAATAGAATTCCACAAAAAAAATTGGAAAACAAACATTGTTTCAAATATAGTTTTTTTCTAGAGAAATTGTTAAAAATACCCCCTTTGAGAGTCCATTTTTAAGTTTGCCCTCTTTTAATTTTTAATGACCATTTTACCCTTATTTGTTTTGTAAAACCAAATACCCTGTAAAACCTTATAAATACTCTGTAAAAAACCTTATAAATACCCTGTAAAAAACCTTTAAAATACCTTGTAAATTTTTCCCGCCAAAAATTTAACGCCAAAAAAATTGCGGAATCACTTTTCCCGCAAAAAAAGTTTTTTGGCGGGAAAATTTTTACGGGAAAATTTTACAAGGTATTTTAAAGGTTTTACAAATTTTTACAAGTGTTTTGGCGGAAAAAATTGCGGGATCACTTTTCCCGCCATAAAATATTTTGTATTTTGTGGACCTAATTTTGTTATATTTCCTTATATATTTGTGATATCTTTTATTAAAAGAAGGGTCATTTAGTCATTTTGGACATAAAAAGGGGTATTTTTAAAAATGGACAGCCAAAGGGGGCATTTTTGAAAAGGGGTATTGAAAAAGAGGCATTTTTGTGAGTCTCCCTTTTTTCTATATGACGTAAACTTGTATGTTAATTTTATCTCATGTAAAACTAAGTTTAAATGAGTTAAAATTTATAAATAAAAATATAGTACATTCTTATTTAGTAATCGAAAATTCAATCCTATAAGCTCTTTTTCCCAAATTTTTGTTTCTCACTTATGACTACATGCGTTAAAAATTTTAGAATAAAACGTAAGTATAAGTGTATAACCATACTAATATTCTCATCAAGTATTCAAAAGTTCATTCTTATAAGCTCATTATTTTTTCAATCTTTTTGTATTTCGTGTAACGAATTAAAACACAATTGCAAAGATAAATACAATATTTTCCAATTAAATTAAGGGAGACTCACAAAAATGCCCTTTTTCAATACCCTTTTTCAAAAATACCCCCTTTGGCTGTCCATTTTTAAAAATACCCCTTTTTATGTACAAAATGACTAAATTACCCTTCTTTTAATAAAAGATATCACAAATATATAAGGAAATATAACAAAATTAGGTCCACAAAAATACAAAATATTTTTTGGCGGGAAAAGTGATCCCGCAATTTTTCCTGCCAAAACACTTGTAAAAACTTGTAAAACCTTTAAAATACCTTGTAAAATTTTCCCGTAAAATTTTTTCCCGCCAAAAAATTTTTGCGGGAAAAGTGATTCCGCAATTTTTTGGCGTTAAATTTTTGGCGGAAAAATTTTTGGCGGAAAAAATTTACAAGATATTTTAAAGGTTTTTTACAGGGTATTTATAAGGTTTTACAATGTATTTTAAAAGGTTTTACAACGTATTTATAAGGTATTTATAAGATATTATAAGATTTTACAAGTTATTTTATAAGGTTTTACAAGTTATAAGGTTTTACAAGTTTTTTATAAGGTTTTACAAGTTATAAATACCTTATAAAACCTTATAAGTACCTTGTAAAACCTTTTAAAATACATTGTAAAACCTTACAAAACACTTGTAAATACTCTGTAAAACCTTTAAAATACCTTGTAAATTTTTCCCGCCAAAAACATTTCGCCAAAATAATTGCGGAATCACTTTTCCCGCAAAAAAAAATTTTTGGTGGGAAAATTTTTTGGCGGGAAAAATTTTTACGGGAAAATTTTACAAGGTATTTTAAAGGTTTTTACAAGTGTTTTGGCGGGAAAATTGCGGGATCACTTTTCCCGCCAAAAAATATTTTGTATTTTGTGGACCTAATTTTGTTTCAAATAAGGGTAAAATGATCTTTAAAAATTAAAAGAGGACAAACTTAAAAATGGACTCTCAAAAGGGACATTTTTGAAAAGGGGTATTGAAAAAGGAGCATTTTTAACAATTTCTCTTAAATTAATGTTAAATGACTTATATTGTTATTTTAAAATTCAACCATCATTGTTTATTAGTTACTACTATCCATGCTAACTGAATTTTTGGTTTAAAAATCAATACATGCCAATTTAATTGACCAATAGCACATGTAAGAAAATTGTTAGCTTTCCTTTTTGGTTAAGAAAAATAAAAAGTAAAAAACTTTTAGATATATACATATAAATTAGTAAATGTAAATATGTTTCTTTTAAGCTTTCCTATTTTTAATAAAAAAAAAATCTTTTTCTGACACACGTCAACATCTAATCGATAGACTTGACACGTGTCACGATCATGCGAGTTACAACCTTTAAAAATCAAGCTTTATGTAATAACATAATTAGTCAATAAGTTTCAATTATCATTTTAAATAGTATTAAAATATGGAGAAAATTAAAAACTGAAAATATTGGAAATTAAAGAATATATATATATATATATACATATATTTGTTTATTTATTTTTATTTAAGAGAAAGAGAAATTAATTATGCTATATTAATGATTTAGTAGGAATACATTACTAATAATTAAGAGAGCGAAAATTTAATACATGTCGAATATTAAACGTGCCAAATATCAAACGATTAGAACAAGTTTAGAGAAAATATTGTCATATTATTTAAGAAGTTAATTTTTGGAAATGTCAAGAAACGATCCAACCTTCCGACCAAGATGTGATGGACCTTAGCACCATCATAATCCTAAGACAAAAGGCATTGTAGGTTGCATGACCGAGGTCGTCTCCTTGGACAACCTTAATGGATAGGTAACTTCTCTCAGATCTCGGAAGCTCTGGCATCCGAACCTCTAATCAACTCACAATATTCGTTACATCTCGCATGATGCTTTTCATTTTTAATTTTACAAAGTGACATAGTATTAAAATTATATATTTTTGTTAAAGACTGTTGAACGATATATAAATGTCACACGTTATGATCCAATAACAAATTCACTATTAGTATTATTTTCCTTTGACATCACAAAAAAAATTATTATTCTAATTGATTATTTAGAATTTAGTTACTTGGTTAGAAACTAAAAATATTAGTAAAAAGTAAAAAAAAAAGAAAAAAAAAATTGTGTATTCTTACAAGATTATTTGGGTAAAAACTTGCATCCTAATAATACATACATTAATTTCTATAAAAATAAACTTCAATTACATGAAATTTATTAAAACTAGCTGATGTAAGAAAACTAACTACATATTAACTTTAAAATTTATATATCTAATCAATGTATTTAAACTTTTATAGGGATTATTACAAGATTTGTCCCTTTTGGGCTACCATTTTTTATTTTTGCCATTTAGTTGATGGGTTTTTAGATTTGCCATTATCAGCAATGTGAAATGACGCTCTTGCCATACACTAAACTGTTTGTTTGATCACTCTTCTGAAACGTTTTCTCCGTATGAACCCAGATTTTTTTCTTTTTAATATGAATCCAGATTTTTAAAAACTAAACCCTAGATCCAACTGCATAAACCCAAATGGAAAAGAAACAGTAGGGCCAACAAATAAAATATGAGTTAAAGGGTAAACATACTATTTTCTAATACATAAGAGTGGATTCAATCGAAGAGTTCCATTCAGGAGAAACAAAAATCGGAACTTCTTTATGGATTGCAAGATCTGAAATTGAAGATTGAGGAGCTTGTATGCATTATCACTGTAATTAATGGCGTTTTAGGAGAAAGAGACTTCAGGGGAGGAGAGAAGCGTGGTGGAGGTGGGATGTAATTAAAAAAAAAAAAAAAATGCAGATATTTTTTCCTTTGGTTTCGCTAGGGTAAAACTGTAATTTCAGGTAGTCCAAAAATGGCAAATCCAAAATACAATCAGGAAAATGGCTTACAGACCAAATGCCATCACTAAAAGTCCATAGCCCGTAATTAACTCACTTTTATATGGACATGATTTAAAATCTCCTATAGTTAGAGCAGCTCCAACGTTGATCTCTTGTAAAGTATCCCAATGATTAAATAAAAAAGTAGAAAAAACGACAAACGTCTCTTGTTTTAGAGATTTTTCTAATTTTATTATAGACTTTTCCACCAATTATATCTTTCTTAGTATCAAATCTCTTAAAAAATGAAAAAATGAATGTTCTAATTTTAAGAGACTCACAGCTTGATTGGTTCCGTCCTGCTAGCACCCGCAAACGCTGCGTTTGTAGTTGCTAGCTTTTAAAACCAATCATAAAAAATGCTTTAAACCATTCTAAAATGGTCTAAACCGTTCAAAATCGCTTAACTTCAAAAGCTTATTCCCGCAAGTTTGCAGTTGCGGACGGTAGCGGTTGGCAAAAAGTTTATTTTTTATTTTTTTATCTAACCCTATATATATTTAGAAAAATACATAAACAAGAATCAAATTTTTTTTAAAAATATTATCATTTCCTATATATATTAACGTTAATTCTCTAAATCCTAAAATATTTTCTCTATCCAAATCATAGCGTAAATCCAAACTGAAAAATGCCAAGATACGAACGTAAGTATTGTAATAATATTATTAGTCCGTAAGATCTAATAACTCAAAACATATATTTTTTAAGTTTTTCATATTATTTTTTGTAATTTTTCATATTACTTGATGTTGTTTCTTTATGAAAAAATGCATGATGTAATAAACATTTAACTATGAAATTTTTTTAAAAATAATTATGTATAATTTTATATATAGTTTATACTATTAATTATATTTAATTTTTTTTTATATTTATCATTATAATATAAATATTTGGTGTTTTTATATTTTACATATAAAAATTATATTTATTATTGGTCATTTTCGATTTAACCGATGTCGCACCCGCTTGTTAACTGGTCTAAAACTCCCGAAAACGCACAAATTTTCAACTGTTGAACTAGTTGTTCAAAATTTTTAATAACACTTAAAAATCGCAATCATTCGAAACCACAAGTTTCTGAAGTCGGAAGAGTTACTAACCGATGAGGTTACTCTCAGAACCCCCAACTACCGTATAACTATTTATTTGTATGTCTGTTATATGTCCAGCATAGGAAATTATCCTATCAAGTTTAGGTATGATTTGACTTGCATTATTAGATTCGATTTTAAAACAACACTAGATCATGACCCGTGCTATACAGCACGAGATTTAATATTTTTCATGAATTAAATTGTATATTTTGTTCGAAGAAATAAGAAATAATATAGTATAATAATATAATATAAAAGGGAATATATCATAATATTTTATATTTATTACTATTTGGATATAATGTTATATATTTTATTTGACTAAAGAAGGAGAGAATATTGTATTTTAGAATTTAATATATTTAGCAGCATTAGATTTGTATTTTTTATATGAGATTAACAATTTTTTGGTTCAATTAGGTATTGATAATTTCTCTTACCAAAAAAAAAATAGGTATTGATAATTTTATTGTGTGATTGTGAACAAACAAAAAAATAGTTGTATTGGATCTAAGTTTTTTAATGGATTATATTGGGTTTGTGGGGCCCAGTTTCATGGTTTTAAAAAAAAAAGATAAAAAAACGGTTTAACATACCTTTGGAATTTGCTGATGTGTTCCTTTTCGATGTCTACTTGAATTTTGTTATCCTGTTATTAAAATAAGATGACTTAAAACTTACGGCACATATATTACAAAGAGAATTGTTTAAAATTTCAATGGTACTTACAACCTCATCTGTCAAAATCATTTCCAAAGATATGCCAGAACCTTTTGTAAAATGAATCCACGAATGAAGTATACTAACTTGAATACACCAAAAAGTCTTGACAGGCTTCAAGTTGTTAATAGGAGTGTAGCGACTAACCATAGCCATTTCTGCTGTATTTTTAATTGTAGGATATGAGAATGGTGCTGAGATGATTTCTGTGAGAAAGGTAAGTCAAACCTAAATGGATATTTATAGTTGTAGATTGTTTGTGATAATTATGAGATTCAGAAATATATTAATTAGCATAAAATAGTTAGATAATATTTTAAAAAGGTATATTCTAGATTATTTGGAATATAGGATCAAAATTATATAACAGAGAGATTTGACAATCTTTAGAAAAGATTTTAAGGAAACTGAATAGCTGATTATATTGATGCGTGATTAAGCTAAACAAAAAACGTAAAACTAAACAAAAAAACGATCTAGAATATAACAACTATTATAACTTATTTTTTTTTATAAAGGGTTTTAAGGAAACTGAATATATTCTCAAAGATTTTAGGAAAACTGAATATATTCTCAAAGATTACGAATTGCTTGAATACGAATTTATATCTAAACAAAATATAACAACCTAATATTTTTGAGATCTTTAAACCCGTTTTTCGTTATTTGACCCGTTTTTTAATTAATTTGTTAATGTTAGTGACATAGAATTAAAATGATTATGATTAGAGATCTCTAATGGCATATATTATAATTTCTTACAAAATTAACGTTACGACTTATAGGATGTACCTCCCAAATAATAGTATAGGATATAACATTTTGAATAACATTTTCGAACTACATGAGTATTATAATTCAAAATAGCATTTTTTATAAATTGGATTGATATAAAATGTTTTCAATGATATATCATTTCCATTAACATTTTCAATAACATTTTTTATAACATGTTCGAATAATGGATTACTATATAACATTTTGAATAACATTTTCAATAACATTTTCAAATAATATATTAGTATATTAGTATAGGATTTTTACTAATTGTGTTACATTTTCGAATTGATTAGTATATAACATTCTCGAATTATATTAATTATGTATTATATAAACAAAATCTTTTAAAATCTTTAAACCCGTTTGACCCGTATACCCGTTAATATATATTAGTGAAATGGAATAAAATGATTATAATTAGAGATCTCTAATGGCATATATTGTAATTTCTTACAAAATCTAAGTTATGACTCTTAGAATGTACTTCCCATATTACTATAGGATGCCAATTGTGTTTTTATCACGTTTGTATTTCTAAGTAGAAAATTGAAATCGACCGGTACCTTGCAGGGGATAAAGTTATTATACTAAAATATATTGATAAATAATGCCATCATCACATATCAACAATATTATTGATTAGAGGATGTCAAAGATCAATTATACTGGATATTTTTAGGAATATAGTAATAGATGTAGAGATATTTGCTAACTAATAATTCAGTATTCATATATCCCCTGTACATATTTTATTGATAAAATTATTATTTGCAGATTTTAAATATCTCTGCAGATTTTTAAATATCAATTATGTTGTTTACAATTGCACCCTTAATATTTGTTTTATAAAAAGCTGAAGTTCAATGACATTTTGAAGTAATTTTTAACAATGATAGTATTTACTATTTAGAGTACGGAAAGCTTGTTTCGCATTGATGGAGATTATGATCAAAAACTCAAAATTTCCTTGTTCACAAACAAAAAAAAACAAATAAGAGAGAATGAGAATTATCATTTGGAATATCTAAAATACGTTTTTATTTAAGAATTTTCTCATAAAATATTTTAAAAAGATATATCAGGTTACAAAATTTGCTTAAAAGATCTAATAAACTATTTGCTTGACAAAAAAAAAAATATTTGCTTGACAAAATATATTGAGAAGAAATAGAAATTCGAGAATCCTCAGAAGACAAAATATTAGGGGGGCTTATTGGGATGTTGATTTGTGTAAACTTTGTGGATTTCAAAAGTTGAGAGATTTTTAAAATCTTTAAAGATTTTTGTGGATTCTAATATAAGAATCTACAAACCAATAACAATAGAATCTTAAAATTTTAAAAGTCTTTAGAAATCAACATCCCAATAAGCCCCCCATAGATTAGTCGCAAGAATTTGCTCTTAATCTTGTTCAAATTAAATTAAAAATTATTAAATATTTACAGGAATCATTTCCAAGAAAGGCGGAAGTCTCGGGTTTAAGAATCTAAGAGCATGATTAACGGGATATCTAAGTAGAGATCCAAAGTTTTTGTGTCCAAAAATTTAATTATAAAATGTCATAAAACAATAGACCCGAGTCCAAAGATGGATATTTAGAAATGTTTTAGACTTGCATACGTGTCAGTTTCTTATTGGTAGAAGCTTTTGTATACACAAACAATTTGACATTTTTTCAAAAATTTAAACTTTTAGACCTTCTATGTTTGGATCCCATCATTGAACAATTTTAACAATAAATCTCTTTCAAGTGTCTAAATTGTAGATTTTCCATTATATAAAGTATAAAGCTTGTTTGGATCTCTATTTTTGGACTCATTGTTAATCATGCTCTAAAGGAGTTCAAACATGGCCCGGTTCTTGGGCTTTGATGTAGGTGCTAGGGCATATGGCCCATATTGATTTTGTTTTATTTAATCTTTTCTATCTTAGGCTCATGTTATAGAAAAATAAGATTTTATTTTATACATACTTGAAAGAGCATTTTTATGTGACATATACACATGGTCCACACACAAAAATATCACTAGTCAGGCCAATATCAGTGTAGTCTGGCTATTGGGTGATTAATATAGTAACGAAGCTTCCTTCTCATAGTTATTTTATTAGAGAGTTCAAGTTCGAAGCTTATGTTTAGTTAGTTTCGGAAACTTAAGACGAGCCCAAAACCCCAAAATTCTCAATTATATGCTCTTACCAACTCTTTAGCAGGGTTGGTCCTAAGATTCTGAGGTCAAAAACAATTACGGTCGGGAGCCTCATAATTTTATATATATATTTTACGGTTTGAGGATCTTATTATCTATACATATTAACTTATTAAATTTTGGGACCCAAAGCGAATGTTTCATCCGGTTGTGCTTAGTGCCGACCCTGCTCATTGGTTAATTGTATCCAGGCCCGACCCACCCATAAAGCAGGCAAAACATTTGCTTTAGGCCCCAAAATATAAGAAAATATTTAGGGCCACATTATTAAAACACTTGTTTAGTCTGGTGGTTATATATTCCGAAAAATTGAATAATGACTCGAGTTCGAGATTATATTATTTAAATGTGCTTTAGGCCACAAAAATCCTAGGACCAGCCCTGATTGTATCCAATATAAAGTGTCGAAGTTGACAAAAGAAGGTAATTGTCAAAGATGTAACCAAGAGTTATTCACATGCCATTTTACAAGATTAGTTTGAGCTCTCTCTTGTTATTGAATTAGGTTACCTTGCTTTCTCATGAAATTTCTATACAAACATGGCAAAAGTTGCATCTTTTAGATCCATGTGCATAGGCTCACCTAAAGATACATTGCCTCTTATGGCAAATGTGAAAGGCCATGAACACATTAACCCTAACTCAAGAGGACATCTAATCCCTAATAAGAGCAGTATCATTAGAACATTAGAACACCATTCAACTCAAATGAACGTGCATAGATCATCTCTCAGTCTAACAATTGTATATTGTTACCAAAAAAAAAAAAAAAAGAGAGAAGTCAAATAACGATAAACTAGTGGTGACTACTAAAACACTACTAAACTAAATAAAAACAAATCCGAGATCTCTTCTTCACAAAACCCTAGATCCACAACAATGGTGGATGAGAAGAAATCGAAGCAGAGACATCGAGTCATGGTCTTCGAATCCATGTATCCCATCGTCGCTCTTATGCTTATACTCGTCGCTTGCGTTGAGCTTTGCGATGCAGCTACTGTTGTCGATGTTTATCGTCTAATTCAGTACGATATCTCCGGTGTTCCTTTTGGTTCTCGTTTCTCTTCTCTTAATCATCATGCTGCTTCTCTTAGCTTCCAACGTGGTGCCGATCTATCTCGTTCTGTACTTATACTTCCTCTTCGGGAGCTTGACATTGGTTTTGTTCAAGGTTTGATTCTTGATTCTGTGGATTTAGTTTGGTAGAGCTGAAATCGGAGTTTGATTTCATTGTGTGTTGCGATTTGTTGGCAGATTACATATCGCAAAAGCAGTCGCTTGGTGGATTGTTGATTTTGCTTCCTCAGACGTTTAGGCCTGGGAATATTGGTGGTGGAGGTCTAAGCTCTGAAAATGATGGGTTTAGGAAGTTATTAGCTCAACTTGAGAAGATACTTGTTCATGGAAACATACCTGTGAGTGTTTTGTTTCGTTTGTATTAGTGAAGTTGAACAGTGTAGTGCTTTACATAGGTCTTATGGTGACGATTGTTTATTCTTACAGTTTCCTGTGTACTTCGCATTTGAGAATGAAGAGACTGATGCTATGTTGGCTGATGTAAAGAAAAATGATGCACTTGGTCAGCAAGCTACTGCTACTACAGGCGGGTTAGTACTATCATGAAATGTTGTAGTGATATGCCTTTTGGATAACATTTTTGTTATAAACGGAGTATAACAATGCTAATGTGTGAGTTCAAAGATTGGGGAAGCTATGTATTTAATACTTATCTTAGTCTACTAGCACATCTTGTAATATATAGGTAGATGCTTTAAGGTTTATTGAACTGTGTATCAATATTTTAGTATGCTCATTCTATCTATGATATTGTTCATTTCCAAGGAATCCTTTACTCTTGAACATTAATTTAAGTATGTGAACCATTTCTTTCTGTAACTATTTTCAGATATAAGCTTGTCATCTCTGTATCAGAGCCTAGGAAAATTGCATCTCCCACCATCACAAACATCCAGGTAACTCATCACATATAATTTAGTTATGATAATGTCATGACTAGCTTTGATATATCTGTTAAAAGTAGCAGAACCTTCTCTGTTGTGTCTTCAATTATTTGCTAATTCAGTTTTGGAACCTCCACTGACTCTATCTTAAGATGTGTATGATTAGCATGACAGCCTGTAGACACCTCAGTTGTTAAACTCTGATGGTCTGGTTTTTGGTAGCATGCATTTGTGCATCCTACAGTCCAATCTCCCTGCAATACAGCAATCGTTTCGCTTTCATCATCTTTATAGCATCAGTTTAAGATCTTCCATTTTTCAGCAACTAGGAATTTGGTGTACAATTCGTTCATGTTTAGTACCATTGAACCTAGATCGATTGAAGATTATTACTTTATGTTAATTTTCATCTGGCCGCTCCTTGTTAGTTACTTATTGGATCCGGACATGTGCTCTTGCGCCCTCTATTTCTCTTGTGCTGGTTTATTTTTGATGCTTGACATACAGAAAGCCTTAGACGATGTGGTTTGTGTGTAGGGATGGCTACCAGGACTAAGAGCAGAAGGAGATTCCAACCAGCTTCCAACAATTGCTATAGTTGCATCCTATGATACCTTCGGAGCAGCTCCGGTATGTAATATGAGTAGTGGATCATCTTACCGTAGTATCAAGTAAGTACCTGACTAACTTCTGGATATAGGCATTATCAGTTGGAAGTGACAGCAATGGAAGTGGGGTCGTGGCGCTTCTTGAAGTGGCTAGACTATTTTCCGTTCTGTACTCAAATCCCAAGACAAGAGGGAGATACAATTTACTTTTTGCACTAACATCTGGTGGACCCTACAACTACGAAGGAACTCAAAAGGTACTCGACCTAACTTCTTGATTCTACTAAAACCATATCCTTCCTGCAGTTTTTATTTGGTGCATTGGCAAATTTGGTTGTATCCTTCATTAAGCATCATATCTTCTGCAGTGGCTGAAGAGCCTTGATCAGAGGATGCGTGAGAGCATTGATTATGCCATTTGCTTGAACAGTGTTGGGTCTTGGGACAGTGAACTATTGATCCATGTGTCAAAGCCTCCAGATAACGCCTATATAAAGCAAATTTTTGAGGTAAACAAAGTAGTGTATGGATTATTGCAATGACTAGCTATTATGATGGTTCATTGGTTAATGGATGCATCTCTGCAGGGCTTCTCTAACGTGGCAGAAGACTTGGGTTTTCAAGTTGCTCTGAAGCACAAGAAGATTAATATCTCTAATTCACGAGTGAGTCAATACTCCACATTTTGAATGGATGTAGATGTCAAAAGTATTTCTTAGTTTCGGGTGCTCTTTTTCATCCCGATCCTGGAAATCATAGGTGTCCCAACTAACTGTTAGAACTGTGCTGAAATTTTGATAGTCGGAATTACCCCGTCATGATTTGAAAATTGTAATGTTTTGTGGCATTAAAATTGTTATCTTCAGTGTGTAGATACTGCCCTTACATTTTCAATTGCTAATTCTTTATAATAACCTACCCTTTACTGGTTGAACAAAAAGAAAAAACCTACCTTGTGCTTAGCTGATTGATATTATTTTCACTTCCTTTGATTATCTTCCCATGCCGGGATTATTTGAGATGTTTGACTTTACTATGTCCTCTCTTCGTCAATTTTTTTCGCTGTTCATTACAAAAGACCCTTTCTGATTGAATTGGGTTGCTGAATTGTTTAGGTTGCTTGGGAGCATGAACAGTTTTCAAGACTCAGAGTAACTGCAGCCACAATATCTGAACTTTCAACTCCACCCGAGTTACTGGAAAATGCTGGAAGTCTGTCTGACACAAGGTATCACATACAAAACTAATCATCTGCAACCTATATCAGCGTTTACTTTCTGTTCTATCCATCAAGAATTTTCATTATCCTTCAGACTAAATACGACGATGCTTTTTCTGCAGGCAATTGGTGAGTGAAGATGCTATCATTAAGGGTGTCAAATTGGTGGCTGAAAGCCTTGCGGTAAGACAACCACCCAACTCAAGTATTTACTTCTTATTCTGTCGTTTATTTAGTTGGAAGAGAAAATGTGTTTCAAGTTCACAAAACGTTGAAATTTGTATTCTTGTTATGTTTCCTGATAACTGACTTAAATAACGTATTGTCTCCCGCAGAAACATATCTATGGCCACCAAGGAAAAGACATTAAGATTTTTGCTGATGACAGTAGTTTGGCTGTAAATCCATTCTATGTGAGATCATGGTTGGATCTTTTGTCACAAACTCCTCGGGTAGCACCGTTTCTCTCAAAGAACGAACCATTAATCATGGCTCTGAAAAAGGTATATCATCTATTCTATTCTCACTCTCACCATGTTGTGTCCGGTTTCTCTCTACCACATGCTATCCGTCGATTATATATGATTTCTGGTGTTAACTACATGAGATGCCTCTTGGCAGGAACTAGAGGATTATACTGCTGAAGTGAGTGTTCAACATGAATCTTTAGACGGAAGTTTCACCTTTTACGACTCAACAAAGGCTAGCCTTAATATATACCAGGTACATTCATCAGTCTCTTTAATATTTTATAAAACTAGCTTTGTTCATGTGATGAAGGTCCCTCCGACTCTACTGGTATTATAATGTCAGAAACCCAGAAAATCTAAATCATAAACCCTATGACCAGTGGCTTTGCTGAAACACAATTTTCTCTGAGTTTTTTCTTTTCTTGAATCACTGTTTTGATCGGTGTGTCTATTTGATGTTTGTGTTTGTAGGTGGCAAGTGTAACTTTCGACTTGCTCTTGCTTCTGGTTTTAGGATCATACTTAATAGTGCTTTTCAGTTTCCTCGTCATCACAACTCGGGTAAATATAATAAACTGAGTTATCGATAGATATACAGCTGTGTTAATTATTGAGGCAAAGTTAACGGAGATTTGTTGGAATGATGACAGGGTCTGGATGACTTGATAAGCTTATTTCGCCGGCCTCCTTCCCGGAAAGTGAAAATGGGATGATTTTCTTCCTTTCCGGTAACTTTATATTCTTCTCATACCTGCCTTTTTGGCTATTCACTCTCAGATATGTTTTGTGAGTCGTTAGAATTTGAATCATGAAGAATTCAAAGATGAAGAGGCAACAAGGAAAAATGAGTGTTCGTTGAGTTTTTGGCCCCCTTTCGACTTTTTGTTTGGTTGTATGGCTCTCTTTATAGGCGATATGGCTTCTTATTATTTTGCGTGGGCGCCAAAGAAAATAAGATCGAACGTTGTAGTTTTTTCTTTGGTCTAAATTAGCATTTTTCCATTACCTCGTAATTGGTCGCCCAACAAATTTGCACCAAAATATGCTAATGCGACGCTTCTTAACATGATGTGGATTTGCGATTAAAAGATGAGAACTTGGGTCGTCGTTGTGATGAACAAGGATCAACCAGAATTGAAATTGTATATTGTAATGTTATATTGATATTGGATAAGACGATAAGTTAATACAGAGTATTGATAGAGTTTATAAGTAGCAAGAATTAGGAACAGTGAATGACTTCTTATTATTGAGACGATTCAAGATATTTTCTTGCGCGTGTAGGTCGTTCTGCCATGGTCATTCGGTCATTCCGCATTTGTCAGTCTTGCTTTGACTAAACATACAGTGGGACGATCTTGAAGATGAATGTGCCAGGGTCAAGGCTTTTTGCCCGTTATTCTCTTCAATTTAATGGTTTTATTGACAGCATTCAAGTGCAAAGCCAGGAATATCAACAATGATTGTCAAAAGGGTCACTAGAATAAGCAGAACGAGACGAATAGACTGAATAAACGTATATCATAAACATCCAAACCGGCTATCCTTAGTTGAAAGCTTACGATTTATGGGTCCCACCCACAGTCAAGCCAACAGAGAAAATATGGCAACCTCTGCCTCAACCGATGCACCACCAGATTCGTCAATGAAGCTCGTAAAGGACCAGAAAATGCTGACAAAGGTAAAAGAAGAAGAATGCAGGAAAAAAAAAAGGTAAAAGAAGAAGATAACACTAGAGATGAAAAATTAATTGATCCGCATTGGGTTGTAACTTGTAACACACAAAAATGTATCACTTGTTTCAATCGATGAAAAAGACTTCGCTATTTCGAGTCAAAGCAACATAATAAATTGCAAAATAGATAGATCCAGAAAACACTGTCGTAAATATTGGAAAACCTTTTTTCTTAAGTACCACTACAAAAAGACTGTTGTATAAATAAAAATCCACAAAAAGGCAGAAGAATATCTAGCTCTCTGTCTCTGTCTCTCTCTTTCTCTGTCTGTCTCTGTTCTCTCTCTATCTTCCATTGAATATAGAACTTTTCAAGCACATAAGAACTTGAAGAATAATTAAAAAGTTTCCAGCCGAAAGTATGTACAAAGGAAGAAGATTGTCTTTCCTTTTTCTTTTTCTGCTGTTTTGCTCCTCTAATCTAAGATTTCCAAGACACGAAACAGAGGAGACTAGAGAGACCTGTCAGTTCAGTTTGTGTTGGATTTGACGGTGAACTGAAACGAGAAACTCCACGTACGAAGGCCCACTCGATCCCCTGTCCTCCACCATATACGATTGGAACAACATATTTCCTGAGAGAAACAAAGTGCAAGAAGACATTAATCTCTGCTAACCGAAAATGTGCAAGGATCAATGGTTGATAAACTTTGGAAAATTAACTCACCTGCTGGATCTCCTTTCTTGCACAATTTAAGGCTGCATAGAATGAACACAGAGAGATTTATAAGGTTACAACGGTAATCACTACGGGAGAAAAAAAGAAGAAGATAAGTGGGACTTTGTTTGATACCGTAGGTATGAACTTCTTTGCCTCCTTATTTCATTCACCACGTCATTGAACTTCTTTGATAGCTGATTATCATACTTTTGCAGCACATACTGTGAAGAAAAACACAAGAGTATCATTTTAAGCATGTTTCGCTAACTTTAG
The DNA here is from genome assembly GCA_019202805.1 of Arabidopsis suecica. Lineage (NCBI taxonomy): Eukaryota > Viridiplantae > Streptophyta > Magnoliopsida > Brassicales > Brassicaceae > Arabidopsis > Arabidopsis suecica. Next base: position 7,212,201 of record CM032909.1, read on the forward strand.
AAAAGCTTAATAATGCGGTACGTAATTCATGATCTGTAAGTGCAGAACAAACAATCAGGTAACAGTCAAATTCTACAGAATATACCATGGGCGAAGTTGATGATTAGTTTACCTGACTTTGAAGTTCAGCAGCTGAGTGAACATTAAAGAGCTTCTGTAGGATATCTGAATTTACTGATTCCCCAATATATATCAAACCATCTTCACCGTTCTCAAGAAAATATACTCCCTCATCGCTAAGGTGTTCACTTTGTAATGGGATTGGACAAGGAACCACATTTTCTTCATTATCCTGATAGATTATAGAACAATCATCAAAACTTTTGAAAATTAGTAAATTAAGGAATAACAATACCTGAGCTAAAAGTTTAGCTCCATACGTTTACATCAAGGTCATGGACAGCAATCATCCTTGGATAAACTAGCGGAATAGCCAAAGGAGTGGACAATGAAGACACATGGTTTATCCAAAATGATCGGTCATCAATTCTCCCGTCCATTCGTAACCCCACACCTTTGGTTAAGGCTGAAAAGGAAAAATGATGAGATCACAAGTTGCATTGAAAAATGGACAAAGCAAGAATAGTACCCGTAAATCAAGGAACAGAGGATTAAATACATCTTAATGGCATGTAAGAAAACAAATACATCTTAATGAAAAAAATGTCTAACTTGCTCTCGCATATGACCAGTATCAAGCATGTAACAATGTCTCAAAAGTTAGTAGAAAAGGAGTACAGCACTACTTAAACGCTTTTAATGCAAGTACACATCTTTTCTATTGTATATTAATATCACAAATAAATCTAAGGCAAGAATTAGCTAGCTTTTGATTCAAGACAAGGCATAGAAAACGCCTTGCACACAAGGAGCAAAACAACCTAAAAGTGGTGTAAGATTCTTGTTTCAAATGGATTAAAAGTGACAAGGAAATACCGAGAGTATATAATGGCAAAAGCTTGAGTGCTTCAGGAAGAATAAGTTGTCCGGTTGATGTAACTGTAGCGCAGAATTTACGATAGGAATGTAGTATGGTGATGCAATTATTGGTTGCTTGCTCCTTTACCAACGGAAGTGCCTTGGAAGGGATCTCATTAGCCGCTACATAAGAAAAATATCATAAGTAGATTATATATTACACTGAAAGGGTTTTAGCGCTAATATCATCACATGGCCAGCAGTAGAATCAGAGACGGAATAAAGAAACCTACCTTGTTTCAGCATACAAGCAAATTGGGAATCTAGGTCAGCTGAGCGGAACAAGTTACTGAGCATGTTTGTACAAGGGAGTGATAAGTTAAGAACCCTAATTCTTCTTTCTCCAGACATGGTGGTATACAGAAGGGCACACTGAAAATAGACGTAAACATTTTACAACATTTCAGCAAAGTTGAGTCTTGCCAAACTATTTTGAATGGCCAATTGACATGAGTACAAAGTAAACCTGAAAACCGCATTCAGCTCCATCTTGTAGTTTGTCATCATGCTTTAATGTCACCATTACAGCTTTGTCACAGTCAATCTGCATGGCACTCAAGGCTCGTCAAAAAAGAAGCAAATCTATACCAAAGTGCTTCTCCAGGAATACATGCAGCAAAAAAAATGTGTTTCCCTCTTGACTAGTATTATACGTTTTAGGTGACAAAGCAACATAAATATTCTGTAGTCCCGAAAACAAGAACTATTCGTTTTTGGTATTGACACAAGAAACAGATATATACGCATCAGAGACAACTAAACGTAAATTTAAGGAGGATGCACGCACCGCTGGTAGATCGATGTCAGTTGGTATGCGTTTACAGAAGTTCCCTGAGTATTCTTGTACTTGAATACCCTACAATAATCGACAAGAGTGGTATTCATCAAAATAACCGCAAGCTGAATTTTAACCTGGACAGAGCTCTCTGCCACAAAATGTTACCTGACTGCATCTGACTCGCATGACAGCCTCAAAACCTTGGGGCCTCGTGATATTCCATCTAAGATCGTTGTATAACTTTGGGGGGTCTGAAAGAGCTGAGAAAGGGTAATAGCAATAAACCTGGAAACAATTATAATGAAAAGTTAAAATCAAAACATTGAGCACAAAATCCATAAAAGATCCCCAGGACAGGAAGACATATCATGTAAGGAAAACTTTCACAGGAATTTTAAGGAAGGGCGATGCGTGTGCCACGGTAATGCAATAGACACATGCTTCCTTTTTTTAGTCGAAACAATATACACATGATTCCATGGGAAAAAAAATCAAAGTATGTATAGAGACGAGATCCACTCTGTTAACAAGTATACTTATTGTACTAGTACCAAAAAAAAAAAAAAAAAGTATACTTATTGTAACTATGTAAGTTATATCAGTCATTATTGGAAAGAAAGCAAGTCATTTTCAACTAAAAGAATATGTATTAACCTGAAAGGATATAGAATATTTGAATCTACCTGTCCTCCAGTTGTTCTTGGGATCTCGGAAATAGAAGCCATGTCAACATAGGCTTGAGTTGTGATAAACAAATCTACACAGACCTGAGGCAAGTCTGGATGCATTAGATAGGGAAAAATATTGCAACAACTAAGAGAAAGTGATACGCAGTAGATGATTGATATGCAGATTGTAACACAATTGGTTAATTTTTTCCCACATAGATCTATTTTGGTATACCTGGTATTCAGCAAATTCAATAGCCATGGTCCTTAAAGTTTTGTCTGCGGGTTGTAGTAATTTATGGGCCTCCTGAAATCATATTAAAGAGGATTCACTTTCAGTAATGGCACATAGCAATCTCAGGAACAGATGCCTGTCAAGTTTCTAGACAAAACAAGCCAGCAAAAGAAACCAAAGAAATACATGTAAAAAACTATTACTTCAAGACCTCTAAGTCTCTAACGCATAGAGTCAGAATACAAAATAAGAAACAAAAAAAAATGCAGCTGTACCTTTTCACTCGCAGAGGCATTAGCTCTCCCATCGGCCTCTCTAGAAGAAAGTGCTCCAATGCCAACAGAAGGCAAAACTATGGAGGGGATGGTAATCATATCATTTAAGTTATATAGGTACCAAACAGAAGGACAAGTAAGAAGAAGAATGAGCTAGTACTAAAGAAAAAATACATAATCATCAAGGTGCATAGATATATCTCAGGTGATTCAAGATATATAGATCCATTCCAAATGATGGCCCAAACAGAATAAGTAGCAGACCTGATTGAAACACCATGAGCTTTCCTCCAGTGCTCTTCATTGCTAAGAATGCGGCCTAGGAGGAAAAAGATTGTAGATACATTAGTTAATGGCACAAGGAGAGTACTAGAGGTAATCTTCATCATTTTGCCAAAAGAAAATCGTGATTATACTAAAAGTGATTGGCCAATTGGCCCACAAAACCAACTTAACTTCCTTTATTGATTTTCAAAAGTGATTAACTAATTAGTCAACTAGTGAAATTTAGGATACCATCTAACTGCATCCAATTATAATTACGCATTTACATTAGGAAACCACATACCTTAACTGCTGCACCAAAAGCAGATTCAGGACTCTTACTTTCCTGAAACATTGTTGGGATACTTTCCAGCAAAATCTCTAGGTGTTGACGGCACTGAATTCAAGTAGAATAACAGAGAATAAGAAAGAGATTAGGAATTGGCACTGTAAAAAATATAAGCAGGGCGCACCCAGAACAATGACAAGAGCTTACCTCAGATAGCTGAACAATGACATCTGTTTCTAAAGGTGTATACACATCTTGAACATCAGGAACAATGAGCATCAACGGCTGCATGTAAGCAGAACAAATCAAATTCACATGGAATCCAGCAAAACCTTATTCTAACAAGAAAAAAAGAGCACATGTTCTGGAAAACTATAACAACAGGGAATTGGCTTTCAAGTGAAGAAAACAAAACAGTATAAATTTATTCAGCCAAGTGACAGAAAAGAATTCTTTGCCGCAAGATAACATCTTCACATCTACGATACTAAAGGAATAAAGGTCTCCACTCTCCGCAGAAAAAGATAATTCCATTTCCCCTTTTGAATAGTTTAGCAAAAGAAACAAGGAAAAAAATAATGTAACAAATCACCTGCTGCAGTGCACGCTTCAAATTATAAAAGTGAATTGTTGAATCAAATGTGGCAATTCCAACAAATGTCCTAGGACCTTCCTGCAAAATGCATACAAGAATTTCTTAAAATAATGATAAAACAAAACATGTACATTTATCATTACTCTAGTAACTATAGCCTAGCCTAATTTTCCAACTCAGTTGTTTAAAAAAATTAAAAATAAAAAAATACATGTCTATCATTGGAAAGAGCAAGAAAATTTACAGGAAGGTCTGAGAGGACTTGCTGGATTGCACTGCAAGTAGCTGCAGTTGCACCTGTTTGAATCGCATTCATTGAGACATCAATGAGGAAGAAATATACTGCTGGCATTGGATCTCGTACCTGTAAAAAAAATACTGATATTTATCTTCACCCGGTTGCAATGGATAAAGTAGCTTGCTTCGCATTACCAAGCAAATATAAATATATAATCATCATACATTCCCGCATAGAAACTCAATCTCTTAGCTCAAAACCAAAACTTAATGTTTTCAAAAGTTGTTTCAATTTGTGGATCAACATTAGCAAGAGGTGTCGCAATAATAGAGAAAACACAATTTCTGTCTTAGTAGAAGTTCCCATCTTCTGAAAATCGAATGAAGATGAGTACTGGCCACTTCGTAAAAACTTTTGGTGTTTTGTCTGAGAGCCGATAAAAGGATACTGACATCTAATAAAGGCATCACAAAATTTTGGCATAAAATAATCAGAAACGTTCACAAACTAACCATATATTCTTTTGTAGCAACAAAGTCAACAGTTCCCCTACACAGCTCAGGCCTTTCATCAGCATCCCTACGTCTACCATCTGGACCCAGATTACACTGGTAGTCACGAGGAGTCTCATCAGTGTATCCTGTGCAAAGACAGTTGATGAGAAAATGGATCACAATTACATTCCACATTATTAAAATCCTAAAGTGATTAGGATGATAGCAATTCATAGGGTGTCCAAATTCTAGGTGAATTCCAAATTCACATTATATTTATTTCAAAGCAGTAAAGTAAACCAGATTTTAGTTCTAGCGTAGAGTAATTCTAGTTTCTTTCATAACTTGGTACTCATTATTGCACTTGATATAGCAGTAACTCATTATCTATGGCTTTTATTTACGGAAACAGTAATAATTACCACACAAGTTACATATGAACTTCCTTCCTTGGTCAATGAACTTCATAAAAGGATTCATGTAGCCCTTACAACGTGAACATCTAACAGGGCCACTCTCACCAAAGTCCACAACCTGCACAATAATATAGGTTCATGTCAACATGAATTTTTCCTAAAATTCTTAGAAAGCATTAATTTCTGTTCTTTTTTCCGTCAAAACATAATATTCTATATTCAACAGGATACTTATTCAATGATACAAGAGAAGACAATAAGAGTTTAAGGTTACTTGGATAGGCTCTTCAGATGGATGAGAAAGTGCCATTGGTTGGACTATTAACGCCAGTTGCATACCAGATGTAGATAGAAGATCAACAGTGCAAGGGATCTATTGTGGATACAGGGAAGCAAGGTATCAATATCCGAGGTCAAGAGACACAGTAAATCATTACTTAAAACACAGAGAATTACATTTGGCTCAAGACATTTCGCTTTACAGTTACCTGATTGATTGTGCATCGCATGTAACGCGGGCTGGAATTTCCAGTGTCCCTAGTAATATAATCAACAGTAGTAGGCTTCACAAAAAAAAAAAAAAAGAAGAGAGATTCAGGGGCAATAAATAGCAGTTTTACACTCTCACGTAAGATCAAACAGTAATTTCAAAAATTAGAATTATATGACTTACTGGTGGAGGATTAGCCTGATTCTGCACACGAGTTTCATACATGATTGGACTGGAGCTTGAACCTGGCCTTGGTATCTGATTAAGATCAATCTTTGAGGGGCTAGAATTAGAAACAGAGGTCATTGACTGATTTGGCACTGGACCCATGCTATACATTGAACCAGGTGTGCCAGGAGTAGAAGGTAGCTACAATTTTCAAAGATGTAAAGCAATCATAACGAGTCACACAAAGGAAACACATCAGTTGTGAAATAGAAGAAAGGCAAAAATTTAAAGATACTACATAAATTCTCCCCTATTCTAGTACTAGACTGAAAGATCCATAAAGAAATATTGTTCCCTTCTGGAAAGATCCCCAAGTCACATCAAGAATAGGTTTCACTTTCATCTCTATAAAGGCATGTCATGTTTCATCAATTCATAAGTCGACTGGGCAATTACTGCTAGACAAGAACATACATAATGAGCTTCAATGGATGTACCTGCTGTGGTGGTGCTCCATAAGGAAAGCCTCCTGGCATGGGTGGTCTGCCGTAAGGGGCACCAGGAAAAGTTGTTGGCGGAGGCAGCGAATGAGCAGGAGGCGAAGATAATGGTGAATTTCCTGGAAAAGGACCTGCGTTAGGAGGCTGTCCATAGGGAGCCGGTGGAGCCATCATAGGACCACTTGTGAACTGTGATCCTCTGGGAAATGCCCCCGGACCCATCATCGGAGGAGGAGGCCCATTACTCAACGGACCGCCAGGCATGCCAGAGGGAGGAGGCCCATTACTCAACGGACCACCAGGCATGCCAGAGGGAGGAGGCCCATTGCTCAACGGACCACCAGGCATGCCAGAGGGAGGAGGCATGGACATGCCAGGTCCCATAGGTGGAGGTGAACCAAAACCAATCGGACGTGCTCCTGAAGGAGGACCTGCAGGTACACCTCCTGGTGGACCTGAAGCTGGAAAACCACCAGGCTGAGGAAATGACGAACCACCACTAACCAACGGACCAGTCGATGGTCTGGAACCAAACGGCGGCTGACTAGAAGGTGGACCAACCGGTCTTCCAACTGGCGGAAACCCACCAGGTTGCGATACCTGAGGAGGCCCACCTGGTCTAGCCATCGCAGCAGGAGGAGGAGGTCCAGGTCTAGCCATTGGAGAAGGCCTTGGTTGTTGTTGCTGATGTTGAGGAAAAGATTGTGGTGACTGACCAAAAGGTGGAGATGGTCTAGGACCAGAACCAGGCATAGGAGGAGGTGGCCGATTAATGTTCAAATTCTGCATATTAGCAGCTAAAGAATTGGGGTTTCCTTGTGAACCAGGAACCAAATTCGGAGGACCACCGGAGTTTTGCGGATTGTTATTAGGTCTATATGCTCCTGGAGGCACTGGAGCAGCCATGCTTTATATACCAAAAGAGATCAACAAATCCAATTTCACGTACGTTTTACAAATCTACGAAATCAAATCACGATCATCATCAACAAATGTAACATAACAAGATCAAATTCCATAACCGTAACCGATCAGTGATACAGAAATCGAAATTGAATTACCTGTAAACAAGAGAATCCTCGGATCTGTGACAATGAGAAGAAAAAGGATCAGATCTGGGGAATTTCAATTGAAACGATTAGGGTTTTAGAGAGATCAAGAGAGTAATCGCAATTTGATGATGAACAAGAGCAAATGCAACCAAGATCACGAACCTGGAGAGTAGAAGGAGATTACGAGTATCGATGAGTGAGGAAGGAGAAGAAGAAGCTATATAATATAGCGTTTTAATTGAAACAGGTAACGGTGCGTCGTATCGAACCCAAGGCACTTGATACAGATCCGGTCCGAACCGAACCGGTTGATCTCTCCAATTGTTGACTTTAAGTTACACTTTTGTGGTTCGGTTCAAGTTGTGTTATTTGTAGTAAGAAATCTTCCTTAATTTTCTTTTTATGATACAGACTACAGAGGGAAAGTATGACATAATCTATCCAATTAGAATTCAGCAGATCATTTTTTTCCTTTTCTTTTTTTAAAAAAAATATATTATTATTTATCCGAATTGGGCTTTGGCACATGGGCCATCACAAAACACGGTTACAAAAGAAAAGAATAAACGACAGCGACTTCACCAAATATAGTTGGACACTGGTACAGTTCATTGGAGAGAGATGTTAAGATCTACCAATTCCAGCGTTTGCGGGACCAACTCTTTCGCAGTTCCGTTGTCGACTTCAAACCTTTTGATCGAAGTAAACGGTTCCGATCGCAAGCCAAACCGACAACAAAACCATATCCGGAGCATTTCTCCCTGAATAGATCAACCAACCAACATCCGGCACCTAATCTCTCAAATCTCCTACTTAGCAAAGAGAGAACTCATCACTTACCTTTTCTTCGACGTCGAACTTTCGCAACCTCTTCGGGACCAAACCAAACTTCAAAATCCGGTCAGGCGAGAAGCAAATCGCGGTAGCGGAGAAGGATGGTGGCTCAACCAAGACTTGCATCCAGCAAACCCAAGACTAGCAATCGGATCCGACAAATTTGCCCAGCAAGCTGAAAACCCATTGATCCTCTCCAAGACTTCCGCCGCAAACCACAATTTCATATCATTTATATGTATGAAATTTACCTAGATCAACTCAAAACTTTGCAAAAATAACTAGAATGACTCCCATTGGAAATGAATAACTAGACTAACACAAATTTTGTGTAAAAAAATTAATTATGTAACGCCCCGACCGTTCATACCAGTGAGCCTCACGTCCTCTCTCTGGCCCATGGGCCCACCTCTGTCCGACGGTCGGTCCGTTACGTCCGGGAGACTTTAAAGACTTGTTTACCGATCTTACAAATCACCACATGATCTTTACCTGTGTTTTGTCCTCACTCACACAGTTCCGATAATCACTTCCCAGAAAGTCACACATCCTGAAACTACTCCAGCCCAAGCACGCTTAACAGTGGAGTTCTCTCAGGACAGTTGACCGAAAAGATAAGAACACTTCAGTGACATAGGTGGCCAAATCAATTCTTTTAAACCTCTCTGCATGCACTACCATATTCCTGAAATCGGAGTGTTACAATTCACCCCCACTAACAGATCGCAACGTCCACATTGCACACCAAGACCGTCACCCCCGGCAGTGTGAGCCCTCTTGACTCCACACTCGCCTGGATTTGGCTCTGATACCACTTGTAACGCCATGACCGTCCCTACCAGTGGGCCTCACGTCCTCTCTCTGGCCCATGGGCCCATCCCTGTCCGACGGCCGGTCCGCTACGTCCGAGAGGCTTTAAAGACTTGTTTACCGACCCTACAAATCACCACATGATCTTTCCCTGTGTTTTGTCCCCACTCACACAGTTCCGACAATCACTTCCCGAAAGGTCACTCATCCTGAAACTACTCCAGCCCAAGCACGCTTAACTGTGGAATTCTCTCAGGACAGATGACCGAAAAGATAAGTGCACTTTGGTGTCATAGTGGCCAAATCAATTCTTTTAAACCTCTTCACATACACCACCATATTCCTGAAATCGGTGTGTTACAAATTAACCTTAGTCAAGCTTAATACAACATTTCCATAAATCTTGTCATAATTTTGCATATTATTAAAAAAACTGCCAATAATAATCCGTGACATAAATCTTTTTTTTTTTGTCAACAACTATATCCGTGACATAAATCTTATTAAAAACAAATCGCCTTCACATAAAAATTATAAATCTGTCATGATAGGATTTAAAATAAAAATCTGTCATAACATAAAACAAATCTGTTGTCAGTATATAGGTCATTCAAGTAATTTAGTTTTTATTTAAGAAATATGCTGTCATAACATTAAAAAAAAAATGTCATAACGTAAAATATTTTGGTTGCGACTATATATCATTCTAGCAAAAAAAAAGTTTATATAAGAAATCTGCTATCACACTCCAGATTTTTTTTTAACGTAAAAAAAATGTTATAACGTAAAATAAATTTGTTATGACTAATAAATCAAACTAGTAATTATTTTTTCATTAACAAATCTGCTACATTTTGGCAGATGTTTTCCTAGAAATATAAGTCTGGCGCTACTGAAAAAATAATTCTACCACACATTCTAATAAATTCGTTAAATTACGATAGTCTGTGGTGTCATCATAAAATAAGTTCGTTGAAGGAAAAAAATCTGCAACAAAATAAATATATATCGTAACCATATTCAAATAAGTATGTGAGAGAAAAAAAATATGGCGCAGAAAATCTTAAGTCTGTAGTGAAAAATAAACCTTTCACAACTAAATCCGCAGACTTTTCACAAAAGATTTTTTTTTTCCGAAATCTTTCACCCACATTTGAAAAAATTATTGAGAGTAAGTTTGACTTTTTTTTTTCTTCTACCAAAGCAAAAAAAAGGTATTTTTGTCATGAAAATAACTAGATTAACCTTTACGTTTTGTGAGTTATTCTAGTAATGATTTTAAATCATGTTTTAAAATATGGTGTTATTAGATCTTATATTTGTAAATCTTCGATAACAAATATTAAAATTTAGTGATATTCCATTCGGATTTCAAATACATCACTAAAATCCAGTTTTATACAGAACTAATTATTTTAAAAATCGTTGTATATTGAGTCATTTGAAAAAAAGAGAAAAATCATGAGTTTTGTGAGTAAATTATTAGAAACAAAATCTAAAGTAGACGGTAGAGATTTTAGAATCCAAACACATGAATTTTAGAAAATAATAACAAATCAATAGGATTATAAAACCTAGATAATAATTTCAAAAATCTAGGGGTACATGAAGATAATATTTCGCATTGAGGATTTGTGTTTGTAGGCTAGGATGTTCCGGTGCATCCTTACCGTTGTAGATTTTACCCTTCTTCTCCGAAAAGAATCAGGGTGATAGGAAACATTTCTTCACAACATGGAGTCCGTCGACCCAAAGTAGTGTGTTTTATTGCATGAATCTCACTCCAAATCTTTCTATTGATTAAATGACTAAATTACCCTTTTTTATTGAGAGAAGGTAATGAGGAAGTCAAATTTTCACGCCAAAATAATATTTGGCGCCAAAAACTTTCTGTAACAGTCACTAATTTCCAGCCAAAAAAAATTTCGACTAAAATTTATAAAACCTTTGTAAATCTTTTTAAAACCCTAATAAAATCCTTTTGTCATTCCCAATGAAATAAACATTAAATGGTTTCTTGTCTGTCATAGGGTTCCCTTCCGTTCTATAAATGCAGAATGCTCGCTCCCTGCCACTTAGTTGCTTCCTTTTAATCTGCATAAAATGCATCTAACTTTTGTAGCTTTCTTTTGGTAAAGAAGCATAAGTTCTATTCTAATCAAATGAGAGCTCAAACGTATTGCGAAGGATCCTCATACACATTGGACCACATGTATTTTCGTTTCTAGGCTTACTGCGAACGAGTATTTGATGTTATGGTTTTATATATTTTCTTGAATCTACCACGGTCTATATGTTGCTACTAGTGTACTGTTAACGTAGTGATACGATATATTCAGACATCATAGGAGATCCATTTATTTGATCCTCATAGGCACTTTGTAAGTGTTTTCGAAATTCTCAATTTGTATATATGAATCTTATTTTGGATTTTCAAAAAATAATTATTTTAAGTAACGTCATTCAGTTATTACGCCACCCTCCTCCAGTCCCTATGCAGGGGGAGTTTTTTTCCTCACCATTCATTTTCCTCCAGACTATCTTCTCAAGCCGCCAAAGGTCAGATTCAAAACAAAAATATTTCATCCAAACATCGGCACCCACGGAGCAATCAACTTTAAAATCTTGAAACCAACATAGTAGAAACCATCTCGAACCATATCTGAGATTTTAATTTGTTGTTTTTTTCATTTTACTCAATCTGTTCGAATTATCTGAGTTATTTATGTTCTTAAATCTTATTAGGTTTTTATCGGCGATTTATGTACAAGATAGACAAAATCTCTACCTTTTAAACGTGTTCAAATAATAGCCACATATTTTGAAATTTCATTTTATTTTTTAATAACTAAAAATTTCCCACTAATGAATAGAGTTATTGATGTAAAAAAAAAAGTGTACATTCTAGGAGAAAAGAAAATTATATATATATATATATATATATATATATAAGCATTTTGTTTTTGTCTCTTATTAGTGTTTTATATTTATATTTATTTAATCGACTTCCATATTTAAAACTCTTTTAGTATAAGATCATGACTATTTGTTCATATGTTGTACAAATTTTAATATTATCATTTACATCCAACAACTAAAATCTTAAAAACAAAATGTGATTGAACTATTCTGCACAAATAGATTCAGTAACATAGATTCATTAACATATTATCAATAACATAGATTCAAAAAAAAAAAAAGTATTGCAATACAATAACATAAAATAAAATACAAATAGAATGGAGATCTCCATTCTTAGTGTGATTCAGACCCCGACAACTCGGTCGGCTTAAACCCCAGTTTTTCCCAATTGATCCCCGTCACATTGAATGTCATCTTCTCCTCGTAAGCCTTCTTTGCCTGCTCCTTCACGATCTGGAACTCCTCCTCCACGTTAAATCCGTCCTTCAAACTCATCATCTTCCTTAGGAGCTTCAGTTTCGCATTCTCCTCACGCAGCGTGAGATCCAAAGCGTGGGCTTCCTCCGTCTCTTTCATGTTGTGTTTGATGAGAGTGATGATGCCTTCGAAACGTTCTTTCTGCTCTTGCATCTCCACTGCATGCCTCCTGCTGCTGGAACCGTCTTCAACACGCGTCCTCTTGCTGCTAGACCCATCCATGGTCGACAAGAGAAAAGACAATAGAGATTATATAGATTAGTTGCTAATAATAAACAAGAGAAAAGAAGAGAGAGAATTGTTTTACAAGAGTTATATTTACAAGAGATATATATAGGGAAAATAGGTATAAGGGTTTCTAGGTCTAATGATGACGTTTCGGTTCTTATAGTCAGCGATGTACTTGAGTGGGTAGTTATTCGAGGTGGGGAGTTATACAACATTTTGTATAACTCGACAATAATGAACTCCTAATAAACCATAACTCAGCCGTGTTGTTAGATTAACTCACCCAAACAACGAATTAATAAACACCAATTAAGCTACTAAATCATCAATCCAGACGCATCATACAAACCTAAAGCATTATCAACCCCATACATAATCATCACGAGAACTCAAAAGCATAAATAGTTAGTACAAAAGGCAATCACATGTTCGAAATACTAATATTTTACATATCATCATAATGTATCAATCAACAATTAAACGCAATTAAACGCACCAAGCAGCTCAGGTGCCTCTTCATAGATCTCTGTTGCCATCTTAACCCGTATAGCCTGAATATTTTCATCACAGATGCCATCGAAACTTACACCAAGCGCTAGACATTCGATAAATTTCAACGCGTACACGCCACAGTCTCCAACTTGTTCGTTCTGAGGGACCCTCGATTTATTCCTCCTTCTGAATGAAAACTGCTCGAACCTAGGTGGATAGATTTCAGCAGGAATTAGTTCGTTCATCATCTGAGGAATCATCCTCGTAAACGGCCTACAACCCTCCAGCACATATAAGTCACTTTCCTTGGTATGATGCCCCACGATGCTATCATAGCAATCAATGTGCCCCCAAATCAGGTCCACGTCCAACGCCACCTAGTGATTGCCTCCGATTTGGTGAACTATATACAAGTGATCCACATCTTCTATCCACTTCATATTTGTCTTCTGATCTTCTGGCTGCAATCCGTTTACCATCTTATCATAAGGGGTGCCTTTGAATTTAAACCTATCGGGTTTTATCTTGAACTGGTCATACTCTTTACACCAACATCTCACGAACCACGAGTCTATAAACGCAATGCGTTTGGTGTGGAATGAGAAGGGATCTCGCGTGATGAACCTGTTTCTAAGAACTCTCAAATACGCAGCAATATGCTGCACAAAAGAAAAAAAAATCAAAAACAACTCAGACAAAACATAACAATAACTCAGCCATGATGTAGAAAAAACACACCAATAACTCAGCCAATAACAGAAGTTAATATACACAAATAATGTAAACAAGCCGTAATCAAGAAGGTTAAAAGGTATAAAGGTTCATACTTGAATGGGGCCATGAATTCCTTCGGTTTCTGCAATTTGGCAGGATCAACTGGTGACAGAGGATATCCCAGCTAAAGGCAAACAATTCTTCCTCATGCACGTCAATCCGTTTTCTCCAATATAAGGAAATATCCGTTCGTGGAAATTAGAGATGGGATTCAATGCACTCCCATCCGGAGACAGCTTGACACTCTCCTTCCTTAGAGCTTTGATTCTTTCAATCCTTATCTTTTCCTCTTCATCATCCTCAGACTCAGGTAACGTGCGTGCATTTTCAGCCATCAACTGGTATGTGACCTCATATACGTCATTGTCACCTTTAATGCCAGCGTTTTCCAATACTTCCTCATCTTTGTCGGGGACATCAGCAGTTATTTTCAACTTTTTAACTGTTTTAGAAGCATGCTTTCTACCTCTTTTACGTTTTACTGCTGTCTGCTCTTCTTTGACGTCCTTATCTTTGACGGGCTTATCCTTGACGAGCTTATCTTTGACGGGTTTATTCTTTTCTGGTGCGATTTTCGCTGTGTCAATTTTCCTCGAGCGTAATTTCCTAATCGAAGGAGACGTCTGGATGAAATCAATAGCAGACTTTCCATCAATGACCTTATCAAATTTTTTTTCCAGCTTCTTATTGACACCAGCAATACCATCTTCCTTCTCAACATCGACCATATCCTTCGCCTGCATAAACGTTATGATAATTCAGTTATAAGATAATGATAAATCAGCTGTAATGATAACTCTGCCATAATGTGATTAAGATAATGATAAATCAGCCGTAACGTGATTAATATAATGATAACTCTGCCACAAGGTTATTAAGATACTAATAACTCAGCCATAAGTTGATTAAGATAATAATAACTCAGCTACAAGGTTATTAAGATAACAATAACTCAGCCGCAATGTATTAATAAATCAGACATATGTCTGGCACTGTTAGCTTACCAGAGGACTAGTAACAGACTGGTTTTGTGGAGGTTTCATTGGACGTTTTGGTGTTATTTTTTCTTTCCGATTCAGCAAAAGGTCGGTATGCGTCGGGTTTCCAAGCGTATCTATAAGTTTGATTGATGAGTTTTCCTCACAGTTTTCACCGGATTTACCTAAACCCTGCTCCATGGCATTCAGACGCTCTTACAGCTGTTTGAACTCCTTCTCCATAGATCCAAACCTGCTTTCAAACTTTGCATCCATCCTCGCTTCTAATCTATCTCCAATCACCTTCTCCAGATTTGAAGAAACATCTCTGATGCTTGTATCAACGGTGTCAAACCTTGAGTTTAATTGATTCACCATATCCACGACTGTTTTAACAGACACATCGACCAGAGCAACGTCCTCCGCACTACCTCCCTGCAACACATACACAAAAACGCATAAACAAGCTAGCCAAACATTACATAAAATTTAAACTCACTACATACCATATCACTTACCTTTTCTTCTTTCTTCTTCTTCTTCTTCTTTTCTGTATCTCCTTCATCAGATTTCCCACCCTCACTTCTGTCAACCAAATCACTTACATTTTTCTTCTTCTTCTCAGTCTTCTTCACATCCCAATAACCTTTAACAAACTTATCCTCATGTATGTCTCGGATCAAGTTATCAAATGCTGGATCTTCTTCTTCATCTGGCCACGTATGAAATAGCTCTCTTACATCATCCTTCATAACCATTTTACTCACATGCAGCTATAACATAAGAGATTATAAAACCCGTCTGTAAGTTTAAACTCAAGCATCAATAAGTATAACTCAGACATCACTAACCATAAATCAACCATCAGCCATCTCAAACCATAACTCAGCCATAACAAAATATAACTCAGCCATCAAAAAATGTAACTCAGCCATACCTAAAAACATACCTCAGTCAGTAACTATCATAACACAGCCAAAACCTTACCTCGCCATGCGTTTTGATATCTTCAACAATGGTCGATTCCATTGATGTACGTGTACGGTTTCCACCCCAACGAAGCAACGGTATCTCATCCTTGTTGACTACGTTCCCATGTCGCTCTCCAAAGCATTTGACTGAATCATACGCCCAAGCTTGTAACACGAAAACCATACCACTGATGGTGTAAGTCTTTCCAATAGGCCTCAACATCTTTATAGAATTAACAAGGGCTTCAAATGCTGACCGACCCCATGGATAAGTGTTCAAGGCTTCTTCATCAAAAACTCTTTTTGCACTTTCAAATGGTATTCTAGAGTTATGATGCAAGCCATAAAATCCAATGGCTTGAAGAGTCAACAGCCCCAACCACTTACGCTTTTCAGGAGTCCATGTCCGGCACACTAATAATCCTGCCTTCAGTTCATCTAGCTTTGGACCTTCACCACCAGGCACATTCAATTCACTGAAGAACGCTTTATAGTCAGCTTTAGGTTCAAACTTTTCTGTAGAGATTGAATCTGTGTTTAACCCCGTGATATGACCAAATTCATTCAAGCCAAACCTGTGGGTTGACCACCAACCAGAAACCAAATCTCTTTCTTATGTATTCTTAACTGTCTACACAGTAGAAAATGTACAGTCTTACCAGACCACACTAATTGGCTATCAGCTAGCTTAGAAATTATTCCAATAGGTGACCCCTTCATTTCATTCCACGCATCTTGTCCTATTGATTCTCTAATCGCAGAGAAATCTCCCATCTTGATATTGTGATTAATCCCTTTATTCTCCAGAATAGACTCCCCTTCTGCGTAAAGTCTTGGAGGGTAAGCCCTTGGAGGGTAATCCCTTGTTTGTTCTTCAGAAATAACCTTAGCCATCTGATAGACCATAAATCAGCCGTAAGCATACATTAACTCAACCACAACATAAAACAAACTCAGCCACAGATGCATTGATAAAATATAATTCAGTCGTAAAGCATACAGTAACTCAGTCACAACATAAAACAAACTCAGCCATAGTTGAGCAGATAAACCATAACTCAGTCGTAAGCATAGAGTAACTCAGCCACAACGTAAAACAAACTCAGCAACACCATAAAACAAACTCAGCCATAGATGCATTGATAAATCATAAATCAGTCTAAAGCAAACAATAATTCAGCCATCGAATCGAATAGATATAACAATTTAGCCACCATATGAAAACCCTCAATTTCTTCGCGATAGTTTTCGGAAAACGGTTTCAATCACGGAAATCACTCGCTATTGAACTTAGATGCGGGATAAATGTCGGAAAATCCAAAATAAAGATTCGACACATACCTTAAACAAGTTGAGTTGAGACGAAATGGTCCCGACTTGAGGTGAGACGACGAAGTAAAAGGTCCCGACTTGAGTAGAAACGAAATTCGACGGAGAGAACGAGAGAGTTAAGAGTTTCGGCCGGAATTAGGGTTTCTTAGTCTTAGTCGGAATCGCCTTTGCGACGGAGAAAGAAACAGTTTTTTTTTTCCCGCAGATGAACAGTGACAGAGAGGGAAATCGAAAGGGTTCTCTTAATGACGTTAATGACGTGGCTTTAATTTGTTTTTCTTTTAATGACGTGGATTAACATAATTTTCATTAATCATTTCTTAATTAAAAAAGGATTAAAAAAATCTTTATTAAAAAAAACTAATCAAGGGTGTTAATTGTAATTACACAAAGACGCTAAACATATGAGTAATTTTTAGAAAATGTATGATATTCTAGTAATATTCCAACTTTTGTATAACATCTGAGTAAATTTTTCTAATTTTTATAGCGGAAGAGAGCAAACATTACATTTGATCTTATTTGAATCTTTTTGGCTACCAATTTGATGCAAACCTACCAAAAATAATAATAATAAAAAAACATGTCATTTACATCCATCAACTAAAATAATACAAAAAATGTGTTCGACTACAAGTTTGAAGTAAACCTACAAATGTACATTTTCTCATTTATTTTTTTCATTGACTCTCAACTCATTACAATAATAGTTAGGTCTTCTACAGTTTGGCTATAGAGCTAGTTTCAAATTTTCTTTTTACACTGACATCTCTTTCTGCTTGATGAGTTGTGTGTATCTTCTTCTCATTGTAACAACTGATTGGAAATAATGTCCAATTCTTTCGTTTATTAACCAAAACTGTTAATTTAATAGTGTTCAATCTCTGTTGATTTGTTGGAGTAGCTATTGTTAAACTAAGTTTAAAATTTCTTGTTAGTCCATGAACCGATTTCGTTGTGAAAGATTCAGTTTTTAATCTCTGCATATCTCTAATTTTTGTTTTTCTCTATCGTATAATTGCTTATAGAAAAGGTTTTGTTGAAAAAGCCGAGACAAGACTTCAATCACACACCAAACCTACTCTAAAGAAAGAAACGAAAACACATTTAAGCTGATAACAGACTCTTAAGAAACACATAAATTCTATACTTAAAGAAACTTAATCAAATAAAGCTAAGCGATTTTTCAAATTTGTACACCTCAACAAACTATTTAAAAAAAAAAAAGATTAAAAGCAAAATGTTTTCTTGTCTCATGTGTTCTTTCTTATCTTTTTTCTCTATTGCAAACATAATGAAAAAAATCTAAGAACCATTTTACAGTTTTTATTTTGTGGATAGAAGTTTGAATGAGTAACCGGTTGGGTTCAGTTAAACATGATGCATATACTCATCCAGTCATCCTTGTCTTTTTGTATCGATCTAATGATGGATGAATACAGATGAGAGATCACATCTCTAAAACAGATGGTGAGAGTTAAAATGATCACACATACACCACTAAAAAAAAATTAAAGAAAGTGCAATAAGTGTCGGTGGATTTGTATTGAATGTGAGACTGATGATCAAGTAGAACACCTATCGATTTTCTTTTGGAGAATAATACATGCAAAGTATTCTAAATATCCTCAATGATCAAGTAGAACCTTTCAACAAACTCTACTAATTCAAAACTAACGAAAAAATAATAAGAAAGAAAGCCCACAAATGAAAATAAAGGAAAAAAGACCAAGTAAAAAATAGTAAATCTTCAAGTTTGGCCTAATAATCAGGTTAGGCAAACAAAAAAAGGTCGTTGTCGTGACAACTACACCCATCTTCATCAATGTACTAAGTGTGTTACGGTAAAACCTTAATAAATTAATAATGTTAGAACCGAGAAATTTTATTAATTTATAAAAATTTATAAAAGTATTAATTTATCGATAATTATTAATTTATAAAGAGATTTAATTAAAAAATTTGTCGTGACAAAAAAAGTTATTATCTTATTAATTTATCGATTTGTATAAATTTTTACACTGGTCCCAACTCGGGACCGGAAGAATTTGTTAATTTATGGAGTATTAATTTATAGAGGTTTTACTGTATTTCTACAAATCCGATTACTTATTCTACTTTTTTTTCTTATCTTTCTCTTTTATATTTAGTAACAACTGAACATAAGAAGTAAACTAATACGTTTAAGACCAATTCATTTGTTCCCATTCCCAAAAAGGTTGTGATAGCCCATCAACCATCTCTGAGATGCTTTGTGTAATAGTAGTAACATTCTCCGGTAAATCAACATGGTTTCCTCCTGAATGTGAAGTTTCTGGTGAGGTTGATATTGTGGCACGAGATGATGTCTCAACTCCATTGCTAGGAAGGTTTCTCTCTATCGCATAAGCTTCTGTGGGACGTCTGTCAAAGGCTCTCGAGCTTCCTGACTTTATGTAGATTCGACAGATACTGAATTCGGTCCTCAACTATATTGAATAGCAACAAACTTCGTTACAACCTTATTTGATCAAGAAAGATTAACTATTGTTTTTCTTAGATATTATCAGTAACTTAGATACTAACTTATGCATCTTATTCTTAGGGGTAGAAATTCTACGAATCTAATATATAACCTATAGAGAAAATAATGCATGCATGAATTTTTGGTTTTTTTTTTTGGTTTTTTTTTTTAATCATTTTATGTATGCATGATTTTAAATTGGATAATTCAAATACTTAAAAACACATGTAAAATTTTTAAATCTACCGCACACTTTTTTACCACATGTATCACTTTTGGAAACAATGATATAAGTAAGACCTGTTTATATATGTTAGATATATAAAAAGATCTATGATAAAGTTTTTTCACATGAATCAAAGGGTGATTCGTTTTGAATTTTCTCTGTTGTAATAATTGTTTTAAAGATTATTCTGCTAGTTTCACAGCACATGCTTGTCCAAAAAGGTGTCGAGACATCAGTTATATATTTTTTATATCGGAATCCCACATATAAAATTTGGTATTTGAGAAAAAGAACTTGTTAAATTAGTATTTGATGTAAAACTTCATTTCAAAGAAGTGGTTATGCACCTTTGGGATGGTAGATACACTGGCTGTTTCAACTGCTTTGTATTCATTCATCTTCCACTTTGTCTTTCTCCCAGTAGGTGCTTTTCCGGTATAGAAAACCATCGTCTTCTTAACTCCGATCATTCGGTTATCCGGCGAGAACACTGGGCCTGGTGAACCAGTTGCTTTCCAGTATCCTGAACCAGTGGTCCTACTCGGTCTTCCTCCTCTAGCTTCCCGCTCTTGTCTTGGCACAAAGAAAAGCCATTGTTCTGCGTCTCCTCGACACCTCTCTCCCGCAAGATCTACAAAACCAAACACACAGACCAAGAACACACTCCTCAGTTTTTGTATAAACCCTCAATTTATGTGTTTTGCCTTACATGTTAATTAATTTAAACTTTATAGAAAAAGAAATTGTTTAATTTTAGAAATGTCATTCTTTGTAAAGTTTTTTTTTTATAACATATATAACCACAAAATCAAGAAACACAAACAAAGAATTGAAACTTAAATCTCAAGATGACAACATTACTCTACTCAAGATACATAAGAAAGAAAACTCTACAGTGAAACGACGTGACATTATGCTCCTAATTATTAACTACATATCTAAACGACAAACATATCATCGACATAATTTATAGCTAATGATTGCATACGTACTTGGAAGCTGCGTAGGCTCAACGCTAAACACATCGAGGATCGGTATGAGACTGTGAATGGTGGCATTTCCTCCACCAAGTTGGATTCTTAGGTAATACGTAAGAAGCTCTACTTCGGTCGGATAGAACCGAAACCCTACGGGAAGCTCTTCGTCCATTTTTTGCTTCTTGAATAAAGTGAAACCTCATGGACTCATGATGAGTTTAAATAGGTGCAAGTAGAGATTAGTTTCTCCGAGTGAAATGAGAAAAGTTTTACGCGTTTGGACTTTAGTTTTTTGTTTATGTATATTATAATTTGTCTTTTCATATTTTGTTGGAGAATTGGACACGGGCCCATATTTGTGATAATTTCGTGCCATTTCTATCATGTCTATACGTGAGACAGTGAGTGCTTTTCACAAACCACGTACCTTATCATTGAATAAGTCAAGGCTTCTTCTTACTAGTCTTCTTCTAATATTCATTAATATCTCTTCCTAGTTTCCATTGTAATTACCTCCATGCATGTTCAGTTTTTGGTAAAAGTGTCGAAATAAATAAATCATATAAAGATTTTTTTTTCACTTTATCAAAAAACAAATATATAAAGATTTTTTTTATGTATTTGCTTTTACAATTTTCTTTGTCTAAAACTATATGGGTAAATTACTAAATTGAGTAAAGTAAATTCAAATATTGCATAGTAAATGTTATAAAAATTAATAATATGAAACAAAAATAAATGGTTAGAACGTCTTACAAACTGAAACGAGGTAATATCATCTTCAAGTGATTTTTGATGAATTTAGGTCATTTGGTCTACATTTATATTAGGTTTGGATGAGCTATATATATATATGAGATTGAAGTTCAAAGCATAAATTATCCATTCTAGTGGCATTTAAATTTACATTTTGTGGATTAATACAATCCGCCGAAGCTACAAACATTTAAGGAAAAAAACCATTTTAGTTCTACGGAGTTGTTAGACCATACACAGTGGGATAATTTTTAGAGTGGTGTGAGTAATAAAAAAATCGAAAATAAGGGAATAGTGCGTTTGGAGATTGAATCCGGGTGTGTGATAACACTCGGGTGTTATCTACACGTGTCTTCCTGTGAGTGGTTGCGATGAATAAAGGCAGCAGCTTTAAGCTCGACAACGATTTCGGTTAGTCTTTTTCTTTATTTCTAAACTTAACCTCTTACATTATTTTAATAATAAATTACCACTAACACACATCCTCCCACTTGTCCCATTGTGTATGCCCTTAGGCGGGGTGTCACATTGAGACATTGGGATGTGGAGCTATCGTTTTTCGACATCAGCTATGACGTTCAGCTAACCCGGAAGTAAAAAACATTTATGGTTAATAAATTTCTTTAGTTTGAATTAGTAGAAGTCTTTTAAAGAGAAAGAGATTGTTAATTGTTTTATCATGTCGCCTATTAGTTATCTCGTAGACAAACAAAAATATGACACAAACATACATGATTATCCACCTAAATTTCGAAAGTTGTTGACATTATTCGAATAATTTAAATATCCCATAATTGAATAGTACTCCCTCTATATCCAAAAAGACTGATTTTTGAGATTTTATTCTTGTATCAAAAAGATTGATTTTCTATAATGTATTTTATTTTCAAGATCAATTGATTGGAGTAAATGGGATTAAAAGCAGTTTGAAATTAACTTTTTAAAAGATACTATAACACAAAAGTAATTAATAAATGTACATCATTTATTATTTTCTTAATCGTGGTGAAAAACATGGAAAATCATTCTTTGTGAATTGTGATACAGAGGGAGTAGGTGATTAATTAATGATTTTTAGTATTAAGTAAAATATAAGAGTAATATTATGTAGAAATAATAAACTGATGCTCATTATTTTTTTAAAATGACCTGTAATATATACTTTTTCGGTTTCAATATAAGAAATGTTTTAGAGAAATATAACTGTTTCAAATTTAGTGATGTTTTCAATTTTTTATGCAAAAAATAAATCTCTTAATTTTTTTGACCAATTATATTTTACATTTTAGTTTCTTATTGGTTGAATTCAATCTATTTAACAAAACTTGGTAGGAAGTTGGAACCAAGAAGTGAAGAGACAAGGCAAGAGACAAGGCAGGGTGAGATAAGTGTTCGTGTGGTCCTCTGAACATTATTAATCCAAGAGTGAACAAAAGATAATAAAATCGGGTGGAAAGTTTCAATTAAGAAAAAAAAAAGTTTCAATTAAGTTCATTAACACGTAAAAACGTAAAAGTAGTCAAATTAAAAAGAATAACTAAACGGTGTTGACAGAAAAAAAAAAAAAAAAACCACCAATAACTAAAGTGCAAGTGTTCAAACATTCATTCATATACACGAGCAGTGAACGTTAGACTAATTGGTCCATTAGGTCCACAAGAGCTCATATGTACTTGCATCTTTATAACATGTATAAAATAAATTTAGTTGTGCAAATATATAACGGTTGAAGATTTATAAAGTTCCATGCTTGTGTAGTACTAAATCAATCTTTCAAGCAGAGTTCCATGATTTTTTTTTTTTAGTGTTTCCGATTAGTCACATGGTTTATATTAAGGGAAAATCACATTTTTAACCCTTAAAGTGTCGCTGGGTAGCACTTTAAACCTCGAGAGATTTCCACTAACACTATAAACCACAAAAATAAATTTACTAACACTTTAAACCTCCAAACTAGTTTTCATGTTTGCACCGCCATAAATTTATGTTAGAACAACTAATTTATGTTGGTTTAATATGAATTTATTTAATTTAATTTTAATTTTAATTAATTTTATTATTTATTATAATTTTTCGATTATTAAGAAACGTAAAAAAAAAAAATAGATTTTTCCGATACGGAGAATGTTTTGTTTTCTCACAAAATTTTGACATTCTTTAGTTTTTATTATTCTATTCAAGGTTCTCTTATACCTCATATTCTACATTATTTGGTATATATTATTATACTATAAACTTCTCTTGTGCTTAAATCTAAAGTTTCAGAGGTTTAATTTCGAAATTTCATGATCGAAAGGTGAGTAAACAAAGAAAGTAAAAAAAAAATTTAAATGTTTTTTTTAAGATTTTTATTAATTGTAACAAATAATAAAATTAATGTAAATTTAAATTAAAGTTTTATATATTTTTATTAATTGTAATAAATAATAAAATTAATTTAAATTTAAATTAAATTAAATACATGTATAATAAACAAATAGAAATTAATTTTTCCATCATTTTTTTATGGTGGGACAAACAGAAAAACTAGTTTGGAGGTTTAAAGTGTTAGTAAAATTATTTTGGTGGTTTATAGTGCTAGTAAAATTCTTTCGAGGTTTAAAGTGATACCCAGTAACACTTTGAAGGTTAAAAATGTATTTTTCCCTTTATATTAATGTTAGAATATCACAATATTTTCGGAAACACTATAAACAAATATTTAAAAAAGGGTTCGTATTTCTGTCGAGAAATGGTCTGCAATATTTTTTTTTCGGTTTTCACTAACCCAACATGCTTTAGAAAATATTTGGTTTTTCTCAAGAAATATTCCATCTTTAAAACATTGGATAAATGAAAGTATATATATAAAAATTTATATATGAACTTATTAAAAAAAAAAGTATATATATGAGCTAAGATGACCTTTTTTTGTTTTGACATCAGCCCTGATGTAATTAACCTCAAACTTATGTTTGATGAATATATATCCTATACTATTATTTGGGGAGTACACTTTATAAGATACTCTTAACTAACCTTCCCTTTTGTAAGAATTTACTTAAGAATGCCATTACAAAAATCTTTTTTTAGAACAAATTTCATTCAATTTATTAAGGATAAACAAGTAAAATACTAATTTATGTCATTTAATTAATTTCATTAAATTATAAAACGAAAATCTGTTTTTTTTAAAAAAAATGACCAATCAAAATGAACATATAAGATTTGATATCTAACTTACCATATTAATTTGTTATTAATCATTAAACTTCACCTCTCATCTTAATATGATTATATTAATATGAAACAAATAAATAATCATATCATCTACATAATAAAAAAAAAGTAATTTTTTTTCTGCATATGCCAAGATTTGAATTTTTAAAAACGCATATAAATTGTTCAATCTATAAAAGAAACAATTAAACGGGTCAAAAATTCAGAGTTGAATAATATATTTCTTTTACAAAAAAATAAAGTCAACAAAAATTTCGACTGAGCAACGGGTCAGAATTTGAATATTTATATTCGATTTCATACATTTATTTTTTTGAAATGTATAATTTTATATACTACAATAAAAATTTAAATATTTTAATTTGCAACATTTAAAATAAGTTTTACTTGATATTTTTTAGAGAATATCATCAATACTTAATAGTTCAAAAAGTTAAAAATTATAAATACTCTAATTTGATTATTTTTAAAAATATTTATAATAGGTAGCGGGTTAAATATAATATATTATACGATGAAATGAGTTTTGATCCTTATAACTATTTGAATAGTTATATTTAATTTCATATAATTTATTTTTTGAAATTCATAATTTTATAAACTACAAAAAAATTTAAAGATTTTAATTTGGAATCTTTAAAAATAGTGTAGAATATTTAAATATGGTTTGACACCTCTAAATATTTGAAAATTTGATTACGCAAGCAATTTTAGAATTAACGAATAATAGATTGTGCACGCAATATTTTAAAATAAAATATTGAGATTCTCAAATAAAAATATAGACTCCACGCACGGATTGATTTTGGTATTATTATATACTAAATATATGTTTATAACATATTCGATTATGCGAATAATTGGTAAATTCCGTAATTATAAATCTCAAACAAATTCTGTAATTAGATTAGCTCAAACAAATCTCTATTTCAACAACCAAAGAATTATAAATTGAAAAATAATTTTCTAAATTAATTCAAAATAATAGCTAATTTTCTTAATTAATAAAAAATATTATATGTTTTATATGCGATTCATTTATGATATTTTAACTGAAATATATGCAATCCTTTTTTGTGGTTGTTAACATAAATTAACTCATTGTTCAAAAAATATTACTTTTTAAAAAATAAAATTATTTTCCGTTTTCATATCTTAAAAAAAAATTATCCATAATTGAGTATTATAGAAAAAATTCTATATTTATTCTAATATTGTATATAGGGACTGACAAAAAAAATTAATATTTTTTCACTTAATATTATAATATATTAAAATTTAGTTCTTATATATATATTATATAAATTTTTTAATAAATAAAATTCAATCCGTACTTTAGTACGGGTGATGATCTAGTATCTTTAGTATTAGTCCACACAAGACTCTTTCCTAGTGAAATTGATGGTTTTATCATGCCGCCCAATAAATTTTCTCATAGAATTCTTATTCAAGCACCCAAATTATAAAGACTTTTTTAGATACAAATCAAATTAAAAGACTTTCTTTTTGTTTTGACATCAGCTCTGACGTAATTAATCTCAAACTTATATTTGATGAATTTCTTTCTTTAGTATTAGTCCACACAAGACTCTTTCCTAGTGAAATTGATGTTTTATCATGCTGCTCAATAAATTTTCTCATAGACTTCTTATTCTTTTTTGAGCAAAGAGACTTAATTCTTAGGGTTTAGTATAATCATAATAGTAAAACTAGATGATGTTTCCTGCTATATATGCATGAAACTAAAATATTTTTGAAGTATTAAACAAGTTAAAATATTTTTATTTTATGGTTGAAAATGGTAATGATATTCAATCCGGATTTAGGTTACGTTGAGACTAGGGTTTAGTATAATCATAGGGTTTATTAGTATATTGACCATAAAATATAGGGAAATTGTTAAAAATGCCCATTTTGGTGTGCCCCTTTTCAAAAATGCCCCTTTTAGATGTCCATTTTCAAAAATGCCCCTTTTTAAATATGAAAAATTTATAAAATTTTATTAGGTTTATAAGGTACTTATGGATGGTAACTATTACTTGAAGACTCGATCCAAGTATTTATAAGGTTTTACAAGATATTTTAAAGTATTTACAAGATATTTTAAAGGTTTTTAAAAGTTTTTCAAAGGTTTTACAAGATATTTTAAAGGTTTTTAAAGGTTTTTCAAAAGTTTTACAAGATATTTTAAAGTATTTATAAGATTTTAGATACTTATTTGTGTATGTTTTAATAATGTTACATACATATTTGGGTAAATCTTATATTTTAGGAGCATTTTTTATAAGGTTTTAAAGAAGGGGCATTTTTGAAAAGTGGCATTGAAAAAGGGCATTTTTGCAAAAGCCCCAATATAGGTCAATATAAACCATGAAATATAAGAAAGTAGTAAAATCATTGTATTTACGATGGAATGGATAAACCTAAACAAGTAATTAACGTTGGAAACCAATGATGAACATAAATCGAAATGAATGATTTTAATAGAACTTCACTCAGATTAAAAAAAATAATTGGGAGCTACAAGTTTTTTTCTCTCTCGCTCTAAAGCTCTCACTTTCTGATAATGAAAAGAGATTATTACAAATGATTAATAGTATAAAATAGAAAAATCTAGGAGATACATATATAGAAAAATCTAGGAGATACATGTATAGAAAAATCTAGGAGATACATGTAAATGCCTATAGAAAAATCACTTTTTGAACAATATACAAAATGAATATTTAGGCTTATGGATTCATAAATTCATTCACATAATGAATATTTAGGGGAAAATAAGGGTCATAAATGCGTGCTAAAAGGCACTCAAGTGGGAGAGAGGTGATGGTGTGGTCCTAACATTATTCGAAGAGTGATTAAAAGACTATAAAATTGGGTGAAAATTTTCAAAACATGAATGGGTTCATTATGTCTTCAAGTTTACACATTCATACATCAGTAAAAGTGGCAAGTGTTCATTGTTCAAACATTTAGATGCACAAGTAGTGAACGTAAGACTAATTGGCCCAAGTGGTCAAAGAGCTCATGATCATTACTATATTAGTATAAACTAATTCGTGTCAATCTAATTGTGTATATCGACTTTTGAAGTTTCATGCATGCGCCGTAAATAACTTTATTATTTCATCTTTCATGTAGATCCATGATTTTTTTTTTCTCTTGATTGTAGACTTTGTAGTTCTAGTCAGAACATATAAATTATTTAACAAAAGGTGTCATTGATATATGTTATGCTAATTAATTCTATGCATGTAAGAATTCTTTTTATCGCACAGTATAGAATTTATGTGGATATAAGTTACACAAAAGAAAAAAAAATCAAGTTAATCATTAGGTCTTAAAAATGTGAGATTCGTTTATGTTTTTACAAATGTGAGTTTAGAGAAATATAACAGACAAAAAGTTGCATCACATGTAATATAAAATAGTCATGCCCGACTTTTGATTTCACTATTGCACAAAGAAAGTCGTGAAAATGTTGATTTTACATGTCTCATGTAAGACAACCGAAGAAATTTTCTCGGAAACTGTCTTTGCTTTTGATTCCGGAGACCCAAAAGGCAAAAAGTCTTGTTTCTTTTGTCTACAACTCTACATTCTGGAAGAGATAACGAAAAGGTCAAATCATTTTCTCTTCTTCTTTTTTTGGAATAACAGATCTTCATATTCTCGGAAAATGTCTTAGCTTATATTTTTCATCTTTTTTTTTTGTTTTTTGGTGAAGAGTCTTAGCTTATTCAATGTGGTTTATATATTAAATTAAAAAAATAATCTATCGTATATTTATTACATATAGATAATATATCTTTTATCGTTTTTACTATTTTTTACTATAAATTTAAATTGAGTATAGTATATTTTTGATTAATAATTTTTATTTTATGTTCTTATCAACCAAATATTTTATTACCTATTTAGCTATAAGACCAAAATCATCTACTCATCTCTTCATCACTCTATAACATACATATTTCTCAAATTATCATTTTCTACTACATATTTCTTAATATTTTTTGTTAAGAGGCTTGATAATATACTTAATTATACTTTCAAAATTACCCATTTTATTTTATCAAAAATGCATTCATATTTTTAACTAATTTAACTCTCTCTTTTTCTAATTTAATGAAACATGTAACTTAGTGGTTTGTGATAATCCTTGATTTGTCATCATCTAAATTAAACATGTATATTGCGTAATGCATGTTGAAATTATTATGTATTCATGCACTGGGTGTAGGAGTGTCAAAATGGTTAACCCAACTCAACTCAACTCATTACCCAATGAGTTTAGAGTTAAATGAGTTCATGGGTTGACTCAACTCATTTAGCATATGCGTTGAGTCAACCCATGAACTCATTTAATTTGATGGGTTATAAGGTTAAATGGGTTGACCCATTAACCTACTAATATAATAAATAAATTAATAAATAAAATATAATAATAATAATAATAATAATAATAATAATAATAATAATAATAATAATCATCATCATCATCATCAACATCACTATTATTTGGCGGAAAAATCACGGATTTACGTTTTTGGCGGGAAAAGTACGGATTTACGTTTTTGGCAGGAAAATTTTACATTCTCATTTTTGGTTAAAAATTATAAAAAAATTTGGCGGGAAAATCACGGATTTACGTTTTTGGCGGAAAAATTACGGATTTACGTTTTTTTTTTTTTGTCAACCACACATTTATTAAAAAAAACTCCTCGATCGGTTTCCCAGTTAGGAGGAGAATCGTTTACAAAAGTAGTTTCAAAAAATAAAAGTCTAGAAGAACGGGCTAAACAAATAAAAGTAGTTTACGGATTTACGTTTTTGGCGGGAAAATTTTACATTCTCATTTTTGGTTAAAAATTATAAAAAAAATTTGGCGGAAAAATCACGGAATTACGTTTTTGGCGGAAAAATCACGGATTTAAAATTTTTGGCGGGAAAAATACATATTTTCGTTTTTGGTTAAAAATTATAATTTTTTTCGGCGGGAAAATCACGGATTTACGTTTTGGCGGAAAAATTGCGGATTTACGTTTTCGGCGGGAAAATCACGAATTTATATTTTGATGGGAAAATTGTGTATTCACATTTTTGGCGGAAAAATTAAGGACTATATTTAATTGGTTTAGAAGTTTTGGATAGACTCAAATGAAATCGGTTTAGAGATTTGAATTGGTTTAATTCAATTTAACAAAAATTGATGGGTTAAATGGGTAAACCATTGAAACCATTGACTCATTAACTCATTTTATCCATCAATCCATTTGACTCAATAACTCATTAGGGTTCATGGGTTGAGTCGAATTAAGTGTTTATAAATCTTGACCCATTTTGACACCCCTAACTGGGTGTTTCAAACATGAATATTCAGTGTAAAATATTTTGATCAGAAATGCGTCTTCATGCGCTTCAACGAACCACAAAAAAAAAAATATTTACGTGGGAATAAATGAAGAGACGAGGAAGGGTTGGATGCGTGTTGTACTTGGTTTGGTTCTCTTAACATAAATCTACACGTGAACAATAGACTAAATATGAATCGAGAGTTTCAATTATTTTCATAGTAACACACCATCAAATCAAAACAAGAATGAGTTATTAATTACTGAATAAAATAATAATAATAGGTTCAAACATTCATGAGCATGAGGATTAATTACTGAACATTGACTAATTGGTCTGAGAGCTGGAGAGTTATTTTCTGTATATATGTGGTCTATGAATTGGATATGTCTTAATCAAAATATACGAATCAAACCAAATTTTGCCAGTTTGACATAAATTAATTTTAAGCTTGGTTCATACATGTATCATGTGCAGTGAATAAACTTAATTATTATGTTATTATCTTCTCGATCTCATGAAACAATTTCACCTATTTTGTATCATAATTTTAAACATTTTTCTTTAAACGAATTGTTGTATAACAAAATTAAGATGTTATATTATAACTTAACCTCCAAAAATTCATCTGGATCTTTTTTGCATCCAGTTTATTAAATCCCTTTATTTGAATCTCGGTATAGATATCATGATAACCCTTCAACACAAATCACTAGTAGACAAGAAAGCCTAATCTAGATTTAGAATAATAATAATAATAATTGAGTACCTTATCAAATTTTTTTTTGCTAAATTACCCTATCAAACTAAAAACATTGGAACTAATTAACACAAGTATAATGGCATCATCATCTTGGTATAGGAGAAATTTATACATATATATAGATTTTCAGTTCGGGTTTTCATATAGTTGGGTAGATTAAAAATAGAACATACAATATAGTGATTTATTAAATCAGACCGGACTTTCTTAGCAAAAAAAAAAAAAAATCAGACCGGACTTGTATTTTTAATATATAGATGATACTAACTCTTTAAATCTGTTATTACAAGTTACAATAACCTTATCAAATTCTACAAACACCATAATTTAATACAACTCTCCCTGGTTCCTTCACATCAAATATGCTTCCCTATCATCATCACATTGATTTTCCATGAGTAGTCTTGGATCTTTCATCTTCCGAAACACACAAAGATGGGGTCCATATATAAACAAACCATAAAAAAGGTTGTGTGGGTTTACACAGGAAGTAAGCAAACACATATGACTCAAGAAAAAGCTTTCATCTCCAAATTATAAAGAAAAAAATACTTAGAATGCGATTAAGAAAATATACGTATATGGAAAAATCGAAATTTATGGATTCATTTCTTGCGAGAAAGACGAAAAATAAAAAGCATAGATCTTTCGTCGAATCTTGTAAACTATAGATAAAATAAAAGGTACTATAGAACAATATTCCTTAAGCTGTGTGAAGCGCGCTTACGTAAGGAGAGAAAGATATAGGCCATGGAGAATTAATGAGATGATGATAATGAAGTATATGTTATTATCAAAAAAAAAAAAAAAAAAAAAAGATAATGAAGTATATGCAATGTGAAAGAACTTTCTTCTCTACATAACAAAGAACAACTTT
Source organism: Arabidopsis suecica (assembly GCA_019202805.1). NCBI lineage: Eukaryota > Viridiplantae > Streptophyta > Magnoliopsida > Brassicales > Brassicaceae > Arabidopsis > Arabidopsis suecica. The sequence goes on from CM032909.1 coordinate 7,244,134, forward strand.
GATAAAAAGGAGAGAAAGGAAGTTATGGTCGTGAGCTTATAGACCACTTCAAGATTTAGTATATAGTAGTGAGCTTATAGACCACTTCAAGATTTAGTATATAGTAGTGAGCTTACGGATTCAGCTAATGAAAATAAAAGTCGAGAATGGTATGGAAGGATTTGAATTAGTTAACAAAAGGCAGTGAGATTGGTACCAAACCCCTAATATTAAATGTCTACATTAAGATATAAAGAGTATGAGCTGTTTTTGTTACTACACATGGTATGTGTGCCGGTAAGATTGGTAACATATAGTCAACCTTATTTCCTTAAGAGAACAAACATTTACATATAGTTTGGTCGGTTAGTCTTTTAGACTTTTATTGTTACTACTAGATGTAGTTTTGCTCTTGGTAGAGAAATTTTAACATTTTTGTTAAAAATATGACTTCCTTCTTTCTCCATTCAAAAATTTAGGAACGTTCTTTTTGTCTAAAGTTTAAAACATGTAATAAAATACTGTCCCTTAAGGAGTGTATCAAGCCGTTTTATAATTTGAAAGTAAATACTGTATGTATAATCTGCTTTTTATTGTATTATAAATCATTATTCGTATACAAACTTATTTCGAATAGAATACAAGAAAATATTTTACCCACATTCGTTAAGTGGAGACGATTACCCCCAAAAAATCGATTTTCTAAAAGAAGATGGTGCAACCTCCAAAGAAAATCAGTGAATGATGGAAAAAAAAGAAAACAATAGAAAAAAAAAATTATGAAGTTTTGTGGGTAGAATTAGATGAAGAAGAAGTGGGAATGGTATCATCTTCTTCGCATTGTTTCAACAATTCACTGAAGGAAGGATCATAAGCCACCACTCTTCTCAAATACTTTGCTGCTTCCTCTCTCCTTCCTTCGTTGAATATCGCACTGAACACACAAAATGATGAGTAAAACAATTCTCAGATTCACATATTCTCAAGTCTTTCTGAATTTACATGACAGAAGACCAAACTCATGAGAATAATTTACTTGTTTTTTGTTTTTACCTTGAGTAGAGTACTAATGCGTCCAAGTAATGAGCTTTGCTCTTGGGATCGTCGGGCTCTTTCATGTTTGCTACTCTTTCAAGGTGTGTGATTCCTTCTGATGTCTTTCCCTGAAGCCATATGGGTGTTCTTTGAGTTTCTTTGCATCAACGTGAATACAAAAAGATAGGTGAAGATAAGTAATTTGTGAATAATGCACCTGGCGAATATTGGAGACACCAGCCCATTGAGATGCAACGATTAAAAGATCGACTTCTTCAACTTCTGTTGGACTGGTATCAAGAAGCTGAGAGGATCATAATTACCTTCGATTAATACGGTTATAGGTAACTTATCAGATTCCTAAAGAATGAGATCAAAGAACATCCAAAACTCACCTTTGAAGCAGCCTGCTCTAAGTATTTTGCAGCTTCAGCGAACTGGTCTTTCTGATATAAAGCCTGGCCAAGAATAACCATAGCTTGGAGATATTCAGGATCTTTTTCTAATGCCAATCTGAAAAAGAAAAAAACAACAACTAAGTAACCACAACAGCCACACTGACAAATACAGGTTCAAGGAAAATGCTTTTCATAATGAGAAGCAATAATAGATACACAGTTACCTTAATAGCGGAATTGATTTATCCTTGTGCCCTCCGGATAAGTATTTAGCAGAAAGCTGACAAGAAAAGATGTTAACATTAGTAACAAAGATGTGGAAGATTAAAATACTGTTAGAACATACGGATCCATGAGATTGACTTACAGCAACCAACTCCTTAGGGGTTAAGTTATGCACTGAGATCAAGCGTCCTTTCGAGGATGGATCAGTGAGTTTCGCTTCATTTATATTTGTTAATATAGGATTGCCAGCCTCTTTCTGTACAGAGTCATTTGTTTGTAGGCCCAACTTTGCACTTACAACGGGATGGTTAAGGATTGATTGCTACAGCAAAGCCAATGCGCTTATGAGAGAATTGAAGGGTACTTACATATTTAAAGCTAAAGGGAAGGTAGAGTTTTTGTGAACAGAGATACAGACCATAAAAAAAGTCGCAAAAAAAATCAGATTGTTTTGCTCATAAGAGCTGAATTGACTGAGTTCCTTTTAGGTAAACTTCTGCCTACCCATAACCAGTATAAAAACTAATTCCCCTACACAGAGTTACTAAACTTTTTTAACTATTTACTACACTATTTCAGTAACTTATAGGACCAACGTCTAAGAAAAGCTGTGGAACCTCAAGTCAACAGCCCGTATCATTCCCCCTGACTTGGATGCTGAGTGTCAAATTGATTTTTTAGTTTACATGAATTCAAGACTGAGTACATCCTCAGCAATTTATTTATATCCCCATTTTTCACGAAATTAATCATCTTAACAAGTTTAACTAAGATCTCAAGTTTTTGCCTGAATGCGAGACAGAAAAAGTACTGGCTCCTCTCTTTTTTGATCTAAAGAAAGCTTGTCCCAACAGACACCACGAATTAGTAAATCATAGATTGCACTCATTAGAACAAACCTGAGCAATGCTGAATGACAAGTTGGTAGACCAGTAGAGTAGACTTCCCTGAGAAGTAATCGCGAAACAAAATGAGAAGAAATGAAACTTTTGAACAGGTAGCAGTAAAAAATACAGTATTCCCAATAGAAAGAATGGAGAGAAAGTAGTTGTTCAAGGGAGTACTAGTAAACTGAGAGCAGTAGCTCTTAAACAGAATTCACTCAGATACTAGATTAATAATGGAACTCCACGTGACTCTGAAGATGGTGTAGTTTGAATGGCATAGTTTCACGATTAGGCACCATTAAAGGTTTTACTTTTACAAAAGGATAAGAGTCAAGCAATTCGGACTTTTCGAAACTTAGTTGAAGGACCTCAAGCTGAAACAGAATCAAAATATAGTCATGGCAATGTAAAAGACTATCTGGACACAAAGATCTTAAAGTACACCGAGAGTTCGCAGTATTACACTAACATGTTCAATTAGAAGATGTCTTGATTAGAACCTCTTTGTACCAACATAACCGGAAACAAGAATATGTGAATTTCAGATGGGGGTATATGATCAGAGATTAATCTACCTGAGGCATTTGGAATGAAAGGAAATACAGAGCACATGTCAACAAATTCAGAAATGTCTTGTAAGCCTGCAGAAGAAAATATGAACACCCATCAATTGTTAAGTAGCATGCATAATGAACACTCAAGATGTTTTCTTTTTCGGCAGAATTTGGTAGTTTTACTTAATGCCAGGAACCAAGTCCCAGTTACTTTTTCGGCCAAACAGTTCTTTGAAGTATATATGATCAAATACAGACTTCCTATTATCAAACTGCACATTAAAGTAGAAAAACTCACTTTTGCCAATTCTGTGAATTTATCAACTTTGTGAACTGAGGATGCTGTAAAAGTTATCTGCAGGAAAATGTATATATATTTCAAACAAGCAGGAATACAGAAAATAACAGGAAGCAAAGTTCAGCAGAAATGATTCTAGCTGATGAGATGTGGCATAGTTGTTATTTAAGATTTCATGATCCTATAAGAGAAACAACAGTATATACCTGTGTGTTTGTGTAATGCAAACCAGCTATTAAAAAGGGGAAAAGTGGACCATAAAGACCATTGGGAATTTCAGTCAAATTCTGGAACCATAAAGCTCCACCCTGAAAGCAATGGAACAAAGGATTCATTAAAAGGAGAGTGTGGCAGAAGACATTTTCCAAAACATTGACTAAATGACGATAATAGAAGGCCAGAAATAGAAGAAAACAATAGTCAAAATATGACCTCCAATATACTGGCTGGCAACTTACCGAATCAAATCCAGGATGATGATCAAGTGACATTCTTCTGATGCTAGTTATCCACAAGAAAAAACATGAAATCTGCAGGAAGAAGAATGGGGGAGTAAGCCTACAACTTCTTGCCACTCAAAGAATTATATTTCATGATATCTGTAATTCTGTATACCATATATTTACACTCATTGGTAATGTTACATGAGTGGTAATAACTAAAAGTCGCACAAATAGCAAAAAAAACTAGCCATCTAATCTCTATAAATATGGTCTAATGATTCACTCATGCTCTCAACAAGGCTGCGAAAAGTAACAGTTTCGAAATTTCTACAGAAATATGAGCGGCATCGAATATCATATCACGTCTAGTTCCACAAGAAGATATGAAGCATAACCTGGATAGAGAAATAAGCAGGAACCCACAAAAACGAAGGGCACCCAATAGCTTTTCTTTCCTTCCGGAAAAGCTTCAATTGATCAATAACACTCCTTCCTGAACCCTCTGGAGGCCAGAAAGGCGGTACTACAAGAAAAACACTATCAAATTATTAGCATCTAGTCACAACCACCAATGTTGAGCTCTGTCATTAGCAATACAAATCCCACAGAAGAATTCATAAATTAAAGAAACAAAGGGCCAAAAAAAATGCTCACACTTAGGTAAGAACTGTGAGATCCTTTTAGTCTGCTTCCGTTGCAAAATCAGTATAGGAAGCAAAGCCGTTCTAAATGCCACAGTAGACGTAGCAATAACCACCCACCTGACCAATTCATCTGATCCAAATTAACAAAACTAATAAATTTCGCAAAAAGCTCAAAACTTTGAATCAATTTCAATTGAGAACTAATCATACGATAGAAACCCAAATCAGAAAGCAGAGAACTTTGTATTACCAAGGCAATCCAGTGAGGTCATGGTAAGAATCAAGCAACGAAATCACAGGTCGAGTCATATAATCATAGTTAGACACACCAGCTCCGATCAAATCGCTGAACTCTAATCCGTGACCATTGGTTCCAAATCCAGTGATTGAATCGTCTCTGAGTCGAGTTAGCTCAGAGTCGAGGTCTGGGGGAGTGGAAAAGAAGCGGGACTGGAAAAGACCGAGCGCGATTGACGGATGGGTCGTGGCGGAGATGTGGTGAGGAGAGAGAGAGGAGAAAGTATGGTGAGATCGGCGGAGGTGAGAGAGTAAAACCCTACGAAATGCCATTTCCGGGGAAGTAAACTGTACGGTGATATGTGACAACTGATAAGTGACTCATTTTACGGAAAAATTTTAATTGACTTTCGGTAATTTAAGTGAAACTTTTGTTTATCTAGTTAAAATTTATTTTTGAAATTTTTAGTTAAAATTATGTTATCGGTTTCGGGGCAACGAATAAATTTTTTAAAAATTATCGATTGAGGTTAGTCATTAGGTAGATGATTCTATCAAAGCAGAAACTAAATTAATTTTAGGTATTAATAATTTTAATGGTATGTGTTTTTAGGAAAAATGGGTAAAAAAAAACCCCACCTTTCTTAAAAACATAGAAAAAACCATCAACTTTTTTTATGGGTTTTTAAACCCTCACCTTTTTATAAATGGTTAAATAAACCCTAATATTAATAAACTCAATTTAATTTTTTAAAAATCATTATATTAAAACAGTAAGTAACAAAAAAAAATTAATTTATTATTATTTTTTTTTTTTTGTCAACCACACATTAATTAAAAAGTAACTCCATGATTGGTTGCCTAATCAGGAGAAGAAGGGTTTATAAAAATAGCTTCCGAGAGTAGAAGTCTAGAAGATCGAGCTAAACAATCCGCCTTAGAATTACATAAACGAGAAATATAAGAAAACGAGAAGAAGGGAAAAGAAGCACGGAGCAAACCAAAATCATTTAGCAGATTGGAGAAAGCAGGCCATTCTTCAGGGGACTGAACCATCGAGACTAAATCTGAACAATCTGTTTCAAACGCTTGACAATCAATCCTTCTTGAAAGGATAGTTTCCATAGCCCAAATTAATGCTTCCAACTCCGCGTGAAGGAGGGAGGGACACCTACGAAGACACTTAGCACCCAGCAGTATGGTATGATCATTTCCTTGAAAACACCACCAACCAAGACCCATAGTTGGATCCGAACATTTCCATGAGCCATCAGTCCGACATCTAATCTTTTGTATTAGATCATTCAGAGTTTCCCTAATAGCTGAAGATTCAATCGGCTCCAATTGAGCTTCTTTCCACATTAATTTTTCACTCAGAGCGTGGTTTAAGATATCTATGGGTTCAGATTGACAGCCCTTGAAAACCTTTCTGTTCCTATCTTTCCATATAAACCATAAAATCCAGGCGTAACAGTAATTTTTTTCCCTCCCTTCTAGAGGAGGTGATAACCTACAATAGAGGTAATCTGGATTTGAATATTCCGAAGTTAGAGGAAAACACCCTGTTACTAAGGGAATCTTGGATAACTCCCATATCTTTCGAGAATGTGGGCACTCAAAGAGCGCATGATTAATTGTTTCCTCGGCCATCTCACACCGTTGACAGATAATTTATTATTTTTAATTTCAAATTCGAGTTTACGATTTTTTTTTCTAAAATTAGGGCTTTTGTGCTATGAACATTTATTCACCATTTAGTTGAGATTAGGCAAATTATTTTTGTTATAATTAGAAGTTATGTTATATAAACTACAAAAATTTATAGGATATCACATTTGATTTTTTTTATTCGAGTGTTCAGGTTTTGGATAAAAATATAGTTAAATAATGATTAATTAAATATAATTTATATTATATTTTCATATATCGTAATATATATATATATATATATATATATATATATAGAAATATTAATTGTTAGTAAATCTTATTTAGTTTGTCCAATGAAAATATTTTGATGTGGAAATTCATGTACTTTTCATTGTATTATAAAATTTGGTTTGGTTTTACGTTAGTAAATTTGTGTGATCGAACCTAATAAAACTTTATTAATATAAACTCATATTCGGTTTCGATATAAGAATTTACATATAATTCGTAACAAAATCTGTTTGGTTTCACGTTGATGAAATTTTGTAACACACCGAATAAAACTTCACTAATTAACTTTTTTACATCATGACTTACATATTTTCAATTTAGAAAAATATTGTAAACTAGAATTTTAGAAAAAAAACCGAAATCAAATTTTTTCTATTTATTTATGTTTTAGTATAACGATTTTTTTGAATTTAAATTAAGTTTTTTTAATACTAGGGTTTATTTTACCATTTATGAAAAGGTGGGGGTTTAAAAACCCACAAAAAAAGTTGAGGGTTTTTTCTATGTTTTTTTTAAAAGTAATGGTTTTTCTACCCATTTTTCCGTGTTTTGAAAGTCTAGGTAGATTTAAGATAAAAATATTTTTCTTTTTTAGAGACAAATTACAAACTAGAATAAAAGGATGGTCAGCCAAATTCTTATCGAAAAACGGAAAAAAGTGATGATTAAATCGGTAGCTGCGACATTACTAACTTATGTTATGTTTTCTTCAAACTACAGAAAACAATAACTTCTAATCTTACAAGTGCGATCGCTAAACTTTGGTGGAGTTCAAATGGTTAATCCAGAGGTATGTACTGGGATGACTTGGAATAAACTGTGCAGTAGCAAATCGGAAGGTGGGCTAGAATTTTGGAGTGTAGATGATTTTAATTCGGCTCTACTAGCAAAACAATTGTGGCCGTTGATTACAGTTCCAAACTCACTCTTTGCGAAGGTTTTCAAAAGACGGTATTTTCAGAAATCCAATCATCTGGATAATATAAAATTATACTCTCCATCCTATGGATGGAAAATATAAGTTTAGCTAAATCTCTGGTTAATAAATGACTTATTAAAAGAGTTGGTTCTGGGGCATCCATCTCAGTTTGGGAGAATCCGTGGATTCCAGCTTGATTCCCGAGACCAGCAATAAGTAATGGTTCAATTTCTAATCCATCTTTAAATGTCAAAAATCTTATAAACAGCCGGTCAAATTTTTGGAATATTGATTTCTTAAAGGAGCTCTTTGATACCGGAAGATGTCCCGCTCATAAGTGTCTTGCCTTTGGGTGCGCCGACTAAGGAGGATACTCTAGGTTGACATTTCACACAATCCAAAAAATATACAGTTAAATCTGGATATCATACAACGGAGTTAGAAAATTTGGATGTCAATTTATCTTTTATTGGCCCAAACATCAAATCACTAAAAGCACATACTTGGAAAGTGTAGTATACGTCTAAGTTACGTCATTTTTTTGTAGCAAATATATCAGGTTGTGTGCCAGTTACGGAAAAAGGCGGAAAAGAGGTATAAATTAGGATGTGTTAGATGTGGCGCTTTAGAGGGAACAATTAACCATACATTCTTTCAGTGCCACACAACGCGACAGATTTGGACACTTTCACACAGATTCCTACGACTCCAAGGAATTTTCTCTCGGCTTCTATTTATGCGAATTTGGATTACTTATTTTGGAGAATACCTTTAGAAGTCGATTCATCTTCATATCTATGAATAATTTGGTAGCAAAGCATGAATTGAAAAGATCTTTGATAATGTGGATAGAGATCCTTTATAAGTATTACGTTTAGGGAAAAAAAAAGGACACAACCATGGCAGTTAGCTCAAATTGAGTTTTATATGAAAACCATGGTTCATTGGATTTGGAAACACGAACACGAGTGAGGAATATTTCACATGATACCACTTATTTCGGATATCGTTGCTTTCTGGACGGATCATGGAAAGGAAGTGATAAGTTTTTAGGAACATGGTGGTTCTGTACGTCATCAAATGAAGAGTCGCCAACCATGAGAGCAAGCCCGACCCTTCACCAATTTGTATGATACATTTGTTTTGGACCTCATATTTTTTTTACAAAATGTCCTAGTTCCTACAGCCCAACCAATCATCATCTTTTTTTGTTCTCAACAATTTTAATAGATTTAGCTCAAAAAGTCATTCGTAGGGAAAGTTACGTTGTTTACATAGTTAATATAATGCGGTTAAATTCGTACCATGTCATCCGCTTTAACATTTGCACAACGTGAAACTGAAGGTAAAGAGAAATTAGATAATTCTTCCTTATCGTTTTGAATTTCCTCCAAATACACTGAAAATGCTGGTCATTCGGTCAGAGAATACACCATCTTCCCCCCCCCCCCCCCCCCCCCATTTGAATAGTCTGTATAAAAAACTACGTTTTGGTTGTCGGTACCAATTATAACCTTAAGCTTTAAATTAATAAATATTAATTAAGCGGGTTGTTAATGAATTTTTTTAGTAAAATTTTGTTTAGAAAAAAATACCTAAAGGAAATCAAAATTTTCTCTTTACTTTTTTTTTTTCTGAATGTAAAATTATATTCACAAAAAATAATATTTGTACAAAATTTTCTCTTTGATTGATTTCATTGTTATTTCCTCTTTTGTTTGCTTGCTTAGGTATGTGTCTTTAATTACAAAATCGATGACTTTGCTGTGGATCTTCTGCTAACTGAAAAGCTTTATGATCTCACCATGTCTGTTATTTCGTCCGACGGTGGTTATCTGAAAACCTTGTATAAACTTCGTCTATTTGGATTTACCATGGGAACAATGGGAAAAGAAGGTAGTTTTGGGAATTTTCTTCACTCTTGGAATTGGCCGAAGACTCTCAAGGAATCCCCCAAAGTCAATCTAGTTGATTATTGCATATATATTGTCTCTCCGAAAATCGTAAGGTATTTATTATATCCAGGAGGCTAGATGTGGTTTAGAGTTTATCTTAAAACTAGTTTAAGAATGAATTTGTTGTTTTTATCTGAAAATCCTTATTTCTCTCTTAACTCTATTTAAAGAATGGATTTGTAGGGTTTTTTTTTTATAACTTGGGTGATTATAAAGGCTTTCTCGGCCCTAAGACTAAACATGAGGCCCGAAGAAACCATGTTAGAATTCAAATTTTGGTGGCAAATGCTACTCGAACCTAGGTGGCGGAGACTTTTCTCTCATTTACTACTGGACCAAGGCGACTTGCATTGGTTGTCATAAATATTTATGTGTTAATTTTAAAATTTGATATTAAATTTTACATCATAATATAAATGATGTTAGTATTTGATACGGTTATAACATTTGAAGTAAATTATTATACTCCTTCGGTATCTTGAAGTAATGTTTAAGGTTTTTACATGCAAATTAAATAAACACATAATTTTCATTTGATTTACTTCTTTTACATAAAAACACAATTAAACAAAATTAATTCAACCAATAAAAAACATAAAATAAAATATAATTTGTCAAAAAAATTAAATACATTTAATAGAAAGTCAAAAATATCAGTTATAAAGAAACAAAAAAATGGCTAAAACATCATTTAAAGTGATACTGAAAAATTATTAATTATAAACAACCCATGATAAAATTAACATAATTAAATTACAAAACAATAATTATTGAATGTTAGATGAATAATGGTGTTAAGAGCAGAAAAAGAACAATTCTTGGGTTCACCCTAGGGTGAACCCAATTCATCCACCCCCTCTTTAATAACAAATCATAATTTGCCATGTCATTTGATTAAAAAAATTAAAACAATTAATATTATCAAAATAAATTAATTAAATTAAATCATTAAAAAACCACTCTTTTATAAATCTAAACCGATATATAATCTCGTTTAATTACAAAATCTAAACCCTAATTCTCTTTTGTAAACCCAAACCGCCATTTAAACTCATTTAATCATAAAAAAACTAAACCCTAATCGTATTTTCTAAACCCAAACCGACATTTAACCTCGTTTAATTGTAAAATCTAAATCCGTTTATAAACTTAAACCGATATTTAACCTCGTTTAATAATAAAATCTAAACCCTAATCGTATTTTCTAAACCCAAACTGATATTTAACCTCGTTTAATTGTAAAATCTAAATCCGTTTATAAACCCAAACCGATATTTAACCTCGTTTAATCATAAAATCTAAACTCTGACTTTTTCTAATAAACTTATACCGATACATAATTTCGTTTTAGTAGCAAATTAGATTTTATAATTAAATTAAATTCTTTTTATTATTATTAGGTGTCAGATTCTGATTGACTGAAGTTATAAAGGGGGTGAACCCAAGTATTTTTCGGAGAAAAAGAGTGATGGGATGGTGGTGGTCGTGATGGTGATATCATGATGGTGGTGGTAAGGATAGTGTGCTGGTTGTGTCGGTGTGATGATGGTGGTAACGTCGCCGTGGTGGTACGGTTACGGTTGTAACAGTTATAGTGGTGATGATAGTGTGGTGGTGGCGGTTAACGGTGGTGATGGTGACGACATGGTGGTGGTGACGTCGTGGTGGTGATGGTGGTGCTCGTTTTTTTTTTTCGTAATGATGGTGGTGCTCGTTGATGGTAGTGATAAATAGACTAATAAAAAGAGAAGTGGAGTGGTGGTGAGATATTATCTTTTCATTTCTGTTAGTTAGTGAATTATTGAATTTATAGTGATTATTGCTGCATATTTTTCTTAATCCTAATAATAATTTGTAAGCCCAAAAAAATTGTTTTCTAAAATTTCAAAAATACTTAAATTTTAGAATAAATTTTTGGTTTTTCCATAATTAACAAAAGTAAAAAATGGTTAGCATTGGGAAGCATTGTTGAATTAAAATCTACTCCCTATGTTTTTTATTAGTGTAATTTCTAAAATTTTCACATATATTAAAAATTAATTATAAATGTATTATTTTGTGATTTACATTTTTTTCTAATTCTTAACCAATAATTTTCAATTATTTCTCTTAAAACTTACAATTCATCAATAATAACTAATAAATATTGCATAAAAAAACTTAAAAGATATCTTTTTTAAATTATTTTTTCTTTCTAAAAAGTACAATAATATAGAACAAGGGGAGAGTACTAGCGACATCGTTTATATTGCCCGCCAAACATAAGCTTATATAATTAATTATTTTTCTTTCGACATTAAGATAGTCATCTCGAATCTATAATAAACTTTAGAATTTAAAAGACTTTTTCAATAACTGAAAAATATAAAATTAACCACAACCTACAAATGGTACAATAATAATTATCTTTTAAGTAAGAAACAAATCCATCTGAGACTTATTCTCTTGACCAATAACATCAAGAAAAACAGGATCAACGGTAACAAAACTATCCACGTGAACCCTAAAACTATGATCCCACCACATAACCTTAGCCGCTCCTTCAATAGTAAGCTTAGCCTCAAGTTTCATCTCTCTCTTCGCCACGTCAGAAAAGAACTGCCGCGCGTGTTGCGCAAGCTCCATACCATCTAGACGCGCCGGTAACCGGAGAAGCTGACAAGATCTCGCCGGTTGAGAACCAGCCTTGACCTCAGCCGAGCCAAGAACCGTGCCATCGTAGAGGATTATCATGGTGGTGGATGAGTAATGGATGGGTGCGATGTTAGGGTTAGTGACGTGTACGGTAAGCATTAGCTCTGCGTCGAGGACAGGGAGGTTTAGTTTCAGTGAGGTAAGGTCTATGGAGATAAGGTGGAATGTTGGATCTTTTGGCTTGGCACTTAGGAGTGAAGCTGCTGCTGTTGCTGATGCTGCTCCGATTAAGGCTGAGCTCCAGCTCCATTTTACCTTTTGGTCCCTTGACCCCATCGCGAAATTACAGTCTATGTCTTTGTGATTCGTGGAGGAGATGTTTGATTTTTATTTGGCGACCAGAACAAGGGAGTTATCAAGATAGAGAAGAGCTTTAGACAGAAACTTGAAACTACCGAAATAACCTTGGATTTTGTATCTGTTGTAGTAAACGTGACAGGGTGTTTCAGTAATTTCGGCGTCTAGTAGTGTTAATAATTTGTGGTCAATAATTGCAAGTTGACTAGGCTTATGCAAAAATTACAAGTTGTAACTTGTAAGCTGATAGGTATGTATTTCTCAATAAATTGGTTGTGGACATTCATTTAGATTAGAAATTTATAGATGATATACTTCTTCTTAAGCAGGGCCTCATCACCAAGAGAATCTACATTAACAAGATAGGGGCAAAAATAATTATAACTATGAACCTTCTTATAGATGCCGAAGTTCCTATATATGGTTTTCAAAGGTCTTGTCCTGAACCAACAAAATCTCTTCTGGTGTTGTAACCGCAATGCTAAGAGGAGCTTGATATCCGAAACCTGATAAAATTGGGGATATGTCACTCCTAGTGATTTCTTCGAAACCTTGCTTTCCAGACAAATCAACAACCCAAACGAAATGATGAGTGGTTGTGATGTAAAGACGATACCAGATCACTGAAGCCATTAAACAACTCGGGACCTTTGTCATACGTCGGAATGACAGTGTAATGGTTATCTCCTTTCTTGCAAAAGAATAAATGACTAGAAGGATAAAGAACCACAATACAACGAACTCTTTCGTCTCCTCGTCTACCCACAAAAGACCCCCCCCCCCACCCCATGACATCGTGGTAAAGTTCAAAACAAGAGCTATCAAGATATCCACATCTATATTCCATATCTCCCACACGTTTGAGAGTATACTTACTTGATAGGAGCGACTATAGAGGCGGAAGAAGGATCCTATTATCGCTAAACACATCCATAATGTATAAATTTATTTTCATAAACCCTTTACCAAAGTTTGCTTGGAATCGAGTCCCCGAGAAGTCTCTCTTGGTTTTGTAAATTATGTCTTCGTCTGGATTGTAAATCACGCAAACATTTTCTCCACTGTTTGGAAACAGTATTAGCCATGGAGGTTTGCTTTTTCGGACCATTGTTCGTTTCAAAGTTGTGTTCCAGTTAGGACAACACACAATCTTGGCACGATGGAAATCTGCAAAGCTCAATCTTTCGAAAATAGATACTAGCAAATTAGGATAGAGCTCCGACCAGGTGAGAGGATTAGGGCATCTCCATAAATTAGGGTTTGGTATCTGGCTTTGGAGCAAAAAACTTACTTGCGGCCGACGGTTGTGCTCAGTAGCGGAGCTAGAATTTTAGTTTATAGGGATCATATATAATTAATTATTTTTATTTAATTATATATTAAATCATATATTTTAAACTAAATAAAATATGTCTAATAAATTTTTTGAAAAAAGGTAAAAAAAAAAAAATAGGAAATGTCTACAAAAATTAATAGAAAGTGTTTGTAGAAATTTGTAGCCATTTTTTTTTTGGAAAAAAACATTAAACAAATATAAAGTGAATTAACGCTAAATGAAAAATAAACATGTGAGGGGTCAAATTAAAGAATCGATTGTTGGCATGGGATCATTATAGAAACTTTAAACCAAAATATCCATAATTATTATGAGACTTGCCTTAAAAAAACAAAAATCATAAATGTTATGGGGGTCAATTGACCCCCTCCTCTTCATTACCTCCGCCCTTGGTTGTGCTAGAAATGATACTTAAGCGGTTGAGGTAAAGTCCCACGGCCGAGGATTTTCTTTTTTTTGGGTTTTTAATTTCTTCTAGGGATTTGGAATAATTTTCTTGTTTTAAGATGCATGTAAATTAATTAAGTTTTTCTATTTTGTTTAATAAGATAAAGTTAAATTCTTTTAATATATATCAAGAGACACATGTTGTGATCTTGTTAATTATAATGTTAACACGAATCAAATTCTTGTGAGAAATACAAAAAAATAAGATATTAAATAGTGATAATTATAATTTCAGAATTAAGTAAATATTTGATTATAAATGATAGCATTATGTGTTCTTTTTTTATTAAGAAGGAAAATCCAGACCGAAAATCTTTTATTTTCGAAAGATGGAGGGGGTGAATTAAGCGTCGACGATTTGAGATGCATGTAGTCTTCGAGTGGCCACTTGCCTAGATACGGCCTTGTTTACCCGATAACATTACTACTAGTTGTGAGTAATCGTATTTTCTTTAGTATATGCAAATTAACAGCACTCGGTTATGCTGATCAATTAATATATGTTTTGTTCAAAATGATTTATTTACTTAAATCTTAGACAATGTGTATCTGTGTATCGACAACCAGATATAATTGATAACAATATGCAGAATAAATGGATTTCATTAATGGAAAAATCTCCACCACCACCTGTTCTTATCAAAACTGCACAACTAATCAGTTTTTTTTCGTCAGTATAATAACCAAAAAATTAAGAATTAAGACTCTAAAACCACTATTTCTACGATGTGGTTAAACTGAGTGATTGCAATAAATGATAATAAAAACTAGCGTTAAAATACTACAATCGATACCAATATTTGATAAACAATAAACGGTTTGTGCGGAGGTGAGACACTCTTTACTTAATTCTTTAATTTCTTGTAATATGCCGGTTTGATGCAATCGGAATCGTAGAGTACAACTATACCATCTTCGAATTTGCAACACTCAAAATTAGAAGTCTAACGAACGCTAGTTATGTGTGTACTCTTACACTCGATAAAAGAAGAAGAAGTTGTATAGAATTGCGTTGTTCATCATTTTCCCTCATGAGAAGAGAAGACAAAGACCATAGCTATATAGCACAAGGCTCAGCGTCTATATGGAGAAATATAGGTGAGAATGTGATAGTTATGATAATGTATTCTCGACATCAATACCATTGACTCCACCACCTTTAGTTGTCGTGAATTAACTTTTATTATTATATAATTCATAATTCACATTAAAAGAGATAATTGTTGACTTAATCAACTTATACACATTTGGATAAATAACAATTATCATTTTGGTTATAAGCCCAATTCCCAAATCTCAAATTCTAAATACAATCCGGCTCGGCACGATACAACACGGCTCGACACAAATGTCTAGTTTGGATTTCTCCTTTAATTTCCGAAGTGTAACATTTGATCCTTAGTCAAATTTCAAGCTTGTCAAACTAACTACTTCGGACATCTATTTCTCATTCAAACGAATTCTTTTTGACATTTCAAAACACTACCATATAGTGTTCGTAGCAACGATTCTATCGTGCCCAAAATCCGGTTATTCCGATAAACATCTTCACCGAAAAATCCACCATAACAATGGTCAAAAACAAGTTCCAACAAGGATAAATGTCATCATTCATCACTATCTCCAACACAAAGCCTAGACGAGAATGATCACCTCCGTGAACGTCTCACATCCTGCCTTAGCAAAATAACATCGTTGGAATCATTAGAAAGAATCCTTTCAAATCTATATGTATGACAGCCGCCTCACTGAGCACATTCTGACTCAAACTAAAGAAGATCCTAATGAGCACTCGCACTCTCTTGTAAAACCAAGTTCCAACACACTCTAGAATTAAAACTCTATCATATTTTATTCTTAATGTAGCCATAATTGTAGCATAGCCTTCACCAAAAGCTTGTAAGTTTAGCTACTTAGGCATTTGGGGTTCAAATCATATCATCAATTATATTAACAGTAAATCACAAATTTGTCTTAAAAAACAGAAAAAATGAAACTAACCACTAGTAATTTTCAAGAAATCTTAAAGAAAAACACATAACAAAGGGCAAAGAAAATAAAAATCAAAGCATGTCTTTTTTGTTAATTAATTACAGCTTTGAAGAATTAATGGTCGAGATCCTTATATATCTCTTTGTCAGGATATAAGATCCCTCCCAACCAAGAATCAAACTAGGGGTCAACCTTCTCGCTCCCAACAAAGAGTCTCACAACCAGTAGCCCAATTTTTATTTATTATAGTAAACACATATTATTTCGTACTTATAACATAATCATTTAGGTAATGATTAACAAATCACTAAAAGAATGATGGTCTTATTAGAAATATTAATAATATGAATTACGTTACATGAGAAAAAAAATCTAATGATTGAAAAAAATGAGATTAAAAAATGCCTATTAATTTGCATGTAATTTTAAGTACGACACGATAGTAGAAACGCATAGGAAATAAAATCCCAAAACAATCTTCGGGAAGACCGAGTAGAATAATGCAACATTCTTTTTTTATATCTTTCAAATTGCCTTGTTTTAGTGACTCTACACAATCAGGAATTTTTCTTGCGTCTGCCACACAAGACATTGGATTTGGCAGCAACCCTTTCTCTGACATTGGAGCCATAGCAAGATCATTATTACCTTTCGTATCTTCAGAAAGTGATAGCATCACAACCATCACTGTTAAGATAGACATACACACTCTTTGTATCCTCTCACCCATTGTTAAATGTTTGTACAATTTGTATTTTGTTTTCTGATGCTACTATAACATTGTTTATAGTATTTATATACCTTGTATGGTTATTAAATTATTTGATAGACGATATATATTGCCATTTTCATAGATTGTGTACATGCATGTGTTAGTTGTCCTGGAACATCGTACGTTGTTGAGAAAAAGAATACAATGTATTTAATCAAAAAAAGAAGAATACAATGTAATGCATCAACTATTTTTTTCGGGTCAAAAGTATTGTGTTAACCATTTATGACAAGTTTATATATATTAAAGGAAACAATATATTCGATTATGATTTTTGTATAAAGATTATTTTCTTTTTCCTTCTTAAATTCATATTAAAATGTTATCAAGTAATTAAAGAAATACTATTTTTATTTATAATAAATGTTTTGAAAACAATTATGATGTTTTAGATAGAAAAATAAAAACTGTATATTATGTATTATTTTCAATCATAAATAAAACATAAAATTGAAAAACTTTTTAAAAAATGATATATAAATAAATAAAAAAGAATTCTAGATGAAATAAAAATAAAATTTAAAAATAAAATAGTTTTTTTTAGTACAGAAGAATTAGATAAATTGTCACTCGATGCATTCTTTTTTTATTTATTTGATTAGCTTGAAAGTTCCAGGCTTAAACTCCTAGTCTCCATGAATGCATCAATTTCTTTTATACTTGAATATTACAAATACCACTATACCACCATAAGTGATCAATATTCTAGAAAAAAGTTTACCTAGTGGTATGTTAGTGAATTTACATTGTGATAGCATAAATACTCTAGAAAAAAGTTTTTAAAATTTTCTAAATGTGTAGAGAACTTTTGTATTTTTCTTACGTTTTAAAGAACAAGTATTAGTCACTTATGGTGAGTCACTAATTTGCCAAAAAATTTGTGGGAAAATTACAACGATTTAGCAAACTATTGACGGTTACCTATTTGTGTCAAGCGAATAGCGGCGAATTTGTAATTGTCGCTAATCTACTCCAACTTGGTGTTTGCAATAATTTCAGCCTTTGCTATAATCCTGTTTTATTATTGGTTCTAGCTTCTAAGTTAGACTGGAAGAGTATTCATGTTCATCTCAGTGCAACTCAACTGTAGTTGATAGAAAACTAAGTAAAAAATTGTTAGAAATGCCCTTTCTTCGATATCTTTTTTCAAAATATCCCTTTTCTAGTCATTTTCATTTATGCATTCTTCTAATTTTTAATGAACATATAACCCTTATTTGAAAATATTTAAGTCAACAAAATAAAAAAGTGAATTTTCCCGCCAAAACATTTCTCGATTTTCCGCCAAAAAGATTCCGACAAAATTTCCCGCCAAAGAAAATTTCCGACGAATTTTCCGGCCAAAAATTAATGATCCCGAACTTTTTGCCGGGAAACGTGATCCCAAATTTTTTGCGGGAAATGGATATATAAGGGTTTTAAAAGGATTTACAAGGGGTTTAAAAGATTTTTAAAAGGATTGACAAGAGTTTTAAAAAAATTTTAAAAGGATTTACAAAGATTTTAGAAGATTTTTAAAAATATTTAAAAGTGTTTAAAAGATGAGATTTTACAATAGTTTTTAAAGGTTTTAAAAGGATTCAAAAGGATTACAAGGATTTATAGTTTTAAAGGATTTACAAGGGTTTTAAAAGAATTTACAAGGGTTTTAAAAGGCTTTTAAAAGGATAAGATTTTACAATGGTTTTTAAAGTTTTTAAAAG
Organism: Arabidopsis suecica; assembly: GCA_019202805.1. NCBI lineage: Eukaryota > Viridiplantae > Streptophyta > Magnoliopsida > Brassicales > Brassicaceae > Arabidopsis > Arabidopsis suecica. Next base: position 7,262,890 of record CM032909.1, read on the forward strand.
TATTTACAAGGGTTTTAAAAGGATTTACATGCGTTTTAAAAGGTTTTTAAAAGGATGGGATTTTACAATGGTTTTTAAAGGTTTTAAAAGGATTTGCAATTTGTTAAAAAAAAATGGATTTTCAAATGTTCTTAAAAGATTTACAAGAGTTTTAAAAATATTTTACAAGGGTTTTAAATTCAAAATTTTTGGCGAGAAATTTTTGCGCCAAAAGTTTTGACGAAAAAATTTGACCATTACGGAATTTTTTTGTCGGGAAAATAATTTTTGGCGGAAAAACTTACGTTCTTATTATCTGCTCTCACCAAAAGGGTGGTAATTTAGTCATTGAATACATAACTAGAGGTATTTTTAAAAATGGACAATATGAAAGAGTATTTTTTTTTCTTAAAAGACATAGAAGAAATGTATTTTTACAAATGCCCCTAACTAATTTATGTTTAGACCGATGATACATATTTAGTTGTTTCGAGATAAAGTTAGATAGCCTAACGTTAACCCATATAATAAGATATTAAATAGTGAAAATTATAATTTCAGAATTAAGTAAATAAAGAAATTTTGATTATTATGGTACTTATGTCTTTATTTCATCAACAAGGAAGATCCACTCGCAATATCTTTTACTTTTGATTGAAAGGGGGTGAATTAAGCGTGGACGTTTTTAAAAACATGTAGTCTTCGAATGGCCACTTGCCTAGATACACCCTGTTTACCGATGACACTACTACTAGTTGTGAGTAATCGTATTTCATTTAGAAATGGTTTTATCGATCAATGTCATGGACAATAGCATTCGCCTATGCTTATCAATTACTTGTGATATTTAATATGTTTTGTTTCAAATGATTTATTTACTTCTATCTAGACAATTTATATTTTTGTGACTTTGTATCGACCTAATTATGTATATAGTATGAGGGGATATATTGTATTGCGATGGATAGTTTTATTATTCTCGGACATTCAAACATTTTTCATCTTCTTCTTTTTCGATAACTAAAACGTTTTCCATCAAATTACACAAAGACAAAGTAACGCAGAGAGAAAAGCGAGAGTCCCCGAGAGAGCAAACCCTAGATCTGAGCCGCCGCCGCCTCTCCGCCGCCCGGGGCTTTCGCCGGCGGTGAGAGAGGGCCCCCTTTCTTCTTTTTCGTCTTCTTGTCTTGTAGTGTATGTCTAGATCGACTCGGCACCGGTTTCTTCGGAAGGCTAAGGAGTAGCTCAATCGAAGGTGAAGACGACGCGGAGGCAGTAGCTGCAGGAGAGAGATCTCGGCTCGATCCTTCTCCGGGAGCCTGGTGGGAGTGCGGAGCTGCTCTGAGCAGCGCTCCGGTCTTTCCGCTCCCTTCTTGGAGATTCTAGCCGATCAGAGATCCATGGTCGAGTCGGAGTCAGAGTCTTCCAGGCGCTGGGGAGGTGATGTGGTCGACGGTGGCCGAGATGAGGCTGTCCTCAAGCCGGAGATCGAGTGAGCCCCCTCAAGTATGGTCCAGTCCGTCGATGGAGCGAGGCATCAAGGCACCTGCGGCGAGATTGTTCCGGCAATGCACCGTGAAGGTGAGGTCGTACTAATCCGGGATCCACTGAGTTATCTTAATCGATTAGTATCCTGCTATTGTCTGGTTAGCTCGGAGAATGCTCGAGTCATGCCGGTCTTGCCTCGTATCTTTAGTCGGTTCATTCGGATTTAGTGTCCGCTTTTGGTTTAAGACCGGAACAACAAAAGCTGGAGGTCCCAAGTTTTCTGATGATGCGCCTTTGGGCGTGGACGCTATCGGGACACGGTCTACACGCTAATCATAAGAGTCTCATAGCTTGGAATCGATTTGTAATTCAGGTTAAGATTTGGTTTCCTCTGAGTTAGTAGTTGTTTTCGTGTCATAGTGGTTAATTTAGGTGTCAGTAATTGTTCTCGTGTCATTAGAGTCTTTTTAGGTGGTTTAAGAGATGATTCTACACCGTGTTGTGGTGTGTTTCATCTCGCAGTGGTTGAAAAATACAATGATTTGCGTCGGGTAGCGTTGGATCCGCTAGTGTTTCAGGGTTGTACTTGACTGAATCATTGTATTGGGGTGAATTTATCGTGGTTAAACGATGTGTATTTTGTCTTGGATAATGAAAAGTTGATGTTGAGCCAAAAAAAAAAAAAAAACGTTTTCCATCTTATAATATCCCTAAGGAAATAGTAACATCAGAAACGTAAAAGAGTGGCTCGGAGATGTTGGCTCTACTAACTTAATTTATGTAGTGCTTAAGGAATAATGCTATGGTTCAGATTCGAGAGACTACGAATCCAAAAATCTATAATCTTCTTATTTATTAAAAAAAAAATTGAAAATGGGCATAAAAGAATCATAATAATGTCGGAGGTAGCTCCTCTAACTATCAAGCTCGAGCGGCTTCTACCTCCTTGTTCCTTCTCCCAAGCCACCGAAGATGTCTAAGTTTTGTGGAAGACACTACCGTGATTAATCGTTGTTTTTGCAAGTTAATGAGAATTTTTGGTTGCAGGGAAGCTATAAGCTGCGCGTCTAAGGTTTTGAGGATTGGCTTGGATCGTAAAGCTCGTGGCAACTAAGTGACCAAATCCTATTCGAATAAGCTTCTTGGCGATTGATGCTCGTTTACGAAGATCTCCTCCTCATTATTTCCCAGTCGATTGACGCTTGTTTGTTACTCTTGATGCGTTGTTGTGTTTGTTTTTCTGATTTCGTAGTTTTTTTTGGTATTTTCTGCTACAAGTGAATCATTGTAACTTCTGTCAAAAATTGAAAATAGTATAAATTTAACCTTTTACCAAAAAAAAATGTTGAAAAGTCAAAATCTAAAGCTGATCACAGAATGTCATGATAGGAAAAAAAAAAAGTTGATCACAAAATGTCATGATAGGAAAAAATGAAAGTTTAGGAAGAAAAATAAAATTTTAAAAGCTGACTTGCATGTGATCAGAAAAACATGAATCCTTCACTATACAATTCGCAATCAATATCTCTTAATTTTCTATAGCAAATAAATTAATCATCCAACCCACGTTTACAAAATTAAACTATATAAATAGCCAAAAATAAGTTGTATCACCGGCAATTCCATTTACAAATCAATTGAATTAGACAAGTACTATATGAAACTTTGAATAATTGTATCAATGGTTCAAAATTCCAAAATCAATGTGAAGATAAGGTATCTAATAAACATTCAAAATCATGATGAGAGGTATTATTTGCATAAACATTTCTCTAAGACAATGAAATCAACAAGAACTCTCAACTCGAAGGCGTTGAGGCCTACTTCCTCTAGTTCCGGCATCGTCTCCGGCGTCAGCCATTAACGCAGCTCGAGCAGAAACAATCTGGCTCGAAGTAAAAGCAGCGTCGAAGGTCGAAAAATCCATCCATCCCATAAGTAATCCTTCTTTCCCCCAACTCTCCGGTATAGGAACTTTTCCGGCAACTTCTTCTCTATGTCTCTTTAGCCTCTCACGTCCCGACAACACCGTTGTTTCCGGCAAACATGTTTTCGTGGCTGTCTTGTTTTGTTTCCGGTGAGAAGAACCCGGAGAGATTGGTTCCTTGGATTCTTCAGGCAAATGGGTGTTCTTCATTTTGACCTCTTTTCTTTATTTTTTTGCAATAGAGATTTTTTTTTGGTTTCAACGTGTGTGTTGTATATATAAAAATGTTGAGATTTAGAGGGAAATAATAAAAAGAAGAAAAATAATATACAAGGTTGAAAACGAAGGAGAATGTGACAGAGATTTGTGGTGGCCGTGTCTTCTTGTAGGAACACATAATAGTATTACTAGTATATGGTCGTTGACGTTTCTACGTCTCATGGCATGTTTTTTTTTTTCCTTTATCGGTTACATAAATGTTATACACATAAAATTCACTGACTTTTTTTTTTTTTTGTGATTTCTTTATTTATTTGATGAGTTAGCTACATTTTAACATAGATAATAAAATAATAGGTTATTTAAACATATCGGGTTCGATTGGTAACATAGTTTAAATATAAAGGTTCAGAGTTTTTTTAGTGGTTGTTGAGAAAACAGTTAAACAGAAAACGGTTAAACATCGTAAGATAAAAAGTGGTTAAGTTAAACCAAGCGGCTAAATTATTGGTGATTGATAATAAGCGGTTGAATACTAAAAAAGTTGTTATATAAAATAAATTAAAATATGAATAATAATCAAGAAAAGGTTATTTCTATTTTTTAAAATTCCTTTAGATGATAGTATATGAGAATATTAATATTTTAAAATTTTAAAAATTTAAAAATATAAGAAAAAATTTAACCGTTTCGTTTACAAACGAAACAGCTTAATCTTTACGTGGCTGACAACCATTTCCTCCAACCACTATTTCCAACTGCTTCTTCTAATCGCTATTGATTGGTATCTTTAAAACGGTTCGTTTGCAAAAGAAACTGTTAAAGGTTACTAATCAAACTCAAATCAATATGTTGTAGCATTTTAGTTATACATTCATTATTTTTGGCCCCTTCCCCTCTAAAAGAAAAAGGTTGTGCATTCATTATTTTTTACTTATTTTATTGACATAGGAAATATATATTTAATTAATATCAAAAAGAAAAGATATATATTTAATTGATATGTGTGGTTTTGCTACATCCTAGATATTTTTTGGGTCTCTCTTCTCAGATCTTTCGTTATTTCCACTTTGGGAAGAAAACAACGTAGCAAGAAGAATCAATTTTGTCTCTCCTTTACGTCACAACTCACACGCCATGAAAGGCACATCTTTATTTTTTCCTCACCAGTCAAATTGATTAATTATGAAGATTCAGAAGTCAGAACATAAACATTTGTCACACTCACACATTTATCAAAAAAAAAAAAAATCATCATGCATGAAGAGAACCTTTCATATTTGATAGTTTATCTGCTGTTTATTTCTAAAACCGATCGAAGTGAAACATCAATTCATTTTTCTGATCAATGTTTAGAGCGAATGTCATTTTCAGAAAAATAAAATCAAATAATGAATAAACCCAACCATAAAGCAAGATTTTGACTAACGTTAACTTGTTTGTTTGCTTAATCATTGAAGTTTGCTTAAAAGCTTGGTTGAATTTTATAACCTAATCATATTTTAAAAACTAATAGAGACCGTGAATTATAATTCATTTGAATGACTATAAAATCTTAAATTTCTTCTATTCGGTGACATGAATGTCAATCCAACCGTAACGAATTCTTAAAACAATTGTCTATGTAAATTTATTTATTAAATAAAAAGAAATTTAGACATAATCCATTATCAAACCAACCAATTTTTTTATTTTTTTTTTGTTAACTCTAATTCAATTTGAAGAAAAGTCATATTTATTTTCCTTTTATTCTCTGTGTTGATTGGCCCCATGTAAATTTAAAGCATCAAAATCAAAAGGTTGCGTCAACTTCAATTCATTTGTAAGCCACAAAACAAGATATATTGCAACTTGCTAAAGCGTCTGTCCACTCATGTTGTGATCATACTCATAATTTCTTTTTGTCTACTGAAAGCAAATTTATAAAAACTGACCCTTTTTTTTCAGAAAAGGAGATACTAGCTAGGTTCCCGACGATAATTTTTCTTATGATGAACTAAATATCTGTATATATTTTTAGACTAGTTTTTTTTTTTTCTTTTTTTTGCAAAAACAAAAGTTCCAAGTAACTCTTTTTGGTAAGTTTAACATTGTATGTTTTAACCAATTCCAAAGCAAACTCGTTCTAGAAACAAATTTAAAACCCAACAAAGTACAAAATAAAAAAAATTAGTTATGGTGATAGTGGACTTATCTGCGAAAATATGTGATTCTAAGAACATAACTATAATTCGTTTGAAAAAAAAAGAAAGTATAATTCGTTCTAAGTCATGACGACAAATAGCGACCAGTCCAATTAATTTAAATTTAACTTAGGAAAACGAAGAATAGAAACCATTTAGATTATGTTAACAGGAACACTAATTCTTTGTCTTCCACCAAGAATTTTACATACTAAAGAAAAAATATGTTACTACTTTCTTTGGATCAACTAATTTTGGGGTCATACCATTCCATTCTTACATTGGTGGATATATTTTCCTTATGGTATGCTGATATTATTATTATTATTATAATTATTATTTTTTATTTTTTTGCTGATATTATTATGTTATGCTGACATCACTATGTTTTGATATATTGTGTGTTCTACTGATTGACTTGATATATTGAATTTATCAATGATTTTATAAATTTGAATATATGTTTGGTTTCCCGCTTGAGGATGATTAGAATGATATAAAATCTTGGTGCACAAAAAAAGAATATATGTTTGGTTGTCCTGTTAAAAAAAAAAGAATATATGTATGTTTGTACCAATACATGAACATTTCCTATTCATGGTTATACCATGTTGCCTTGACATATGTTTTCCTGTTTATCGAGTCCGGGCTTTGCTTTGGTTTAAAATCATTAGCTTGTTCCAACAAGTAGCTTCTTATCTAACATTGCATGCTTTGCCCAAAAAAAAAAATCTAACATTGCATGCACTTTCAATTGATACAACTAGGATAATTAGGCCCATCTCTACCCCATGGCAAATTAGGCAAATATCATGGGTCTACTATTAATTTCAAGAAAGTTTAAATTTATGGATAAAAGGCCAAAATATTTTTTTCTTTTAGTTTACTAAGCGATTTTAGATTTTTTTATATTTTGTCCGAGGCCCAATTATATATTGAGACGGGCCTAGAATTACCATATTTCATTTTGAGGCATAGATCATGAACATGTCCGGTCTTAAGAAAACCCAAATGGTAATGAAAAAATTTGAACTCATTTTAAGAAGTTAAAGACAGGAAATAAAATTTGGTTTTTGAATTTTTTTCTCTTTGATATTTTATGGTAAATTGTTAAATGATCTTCTATGTCTTTTAGTGTTTCTTTGAACACATTTTATAGGTTTCTTTTATTTCTTTTATCGAATCTTTTAGTCGAGAACATGTAGCTTTCGATTTCTTTTAGTGTTTTCAGGATTCTGGACATGCGGCATGGAAATGAGGTTTTTAGAGGAAGAATTGGGCCAAAGGTGTCAAGAGAAGAGATGATCCAATAAGTTGACCGACCGACTAAGAAATCAAACCGGTCGACATGAAAGTCGCCTCTAACTGATCAGTTGGACTTATAACCGATCGGTTTTGTTTTTGTAAAGCTTCTATTTATTTATTTTTAGGGCTGCATTTCAAAGCCTATATATTCTCATAAATTCTGTATCCACAGAGCATACTTTTCTGTATGATTTTTTTTAATAGTTTTAAGGTGTTCTTCTTCTTCTTCTTTGTTTATTTGTTTAAGATTATCAAAACCTTTTGGTAGTCCTTTCTCTAAACTCTTGATCCTTCTTTTGCAATGATCATATGTACGTAGGTCATGTGTGAGTAGTCTCATCAAAAAGTCTTAGGGACTCCAAAGGAGATGACCATATAAACACCTTTATATGTATTTCTCTTGATATGATTTATATTTGTTCTATATCTTTAATTGTTCTTAGAGCCTTAGATGAATTAGGCCAATTCCCTTATTGTCCATGATATAATACTTCAAACCACCAAAAGTGGTGTTGAATTGATGGGTTTATTATTATGTAGGCAAAGCTTCTTTAACCAACCTAGCCACAAGTTGTTGTTATCAAGCTTTGTGAATTTATTGAATTCTTTTCTTAATGCTTGATTAGATTACTTAGAACAAGCCTAACCAATGTTTATGGATCTCTATAGTCTTTTCATATGAATTATTACTAAAACGCCATTAGGATAATTCATAATAGAAATCTAATTACAAGAACCTTTATAATCATAACGGAAAAATCACATTTTTAACCTTCAAAGTGTCAATGGGTAGCACTTTAAACCTCAAAAGAATTTCACTAACATTATAAACCACCAAGATAATTTTACTAACACTTTAAACCTTCAAACTAGCTTTCGTGTTTGCACCGCCATAAAAATGACGAAATAGTTAATTTCTGTTTGTTTAATATTAATTAAATTAATTTAATTTAAATGTGAATTAATTTTATTATTTATTACAATTAATAAAAATCTAAAAAAAACTTCATCTTCTTCGTTTACTCACCGTCAGGCCATGAAAATTTCTTGATAAACCTCTAAAACTAGAGAAGAAGCACAATAAAATTTTATATAGAAGAAAAAAAAACTAAATAATGTAGAATGTAAGGTAAAAGCAAAGCTTCAAATAAAATAATAAAAACTAAAGAATGTCGAAGCTTAGCCAAAAAAAGAATCATTCTCGGTATCGGAGGAATCTTTTGGGAGACTGATCTGAAAGCGATTTCACTCTCTCGAGTGGATAAATTAGAATCTCTTAATACCAATTGCAACAAAAGATGGTGAACATATAAAAAGAACTGATAAAAATATAAAAATATTGTGGTCGGACGGTGAGCAGTCGAAGATGATGAAGTTTTTTTTTTGACTTTTTAATTAATCGTAAAATCATAATAAATAATAAAATTAATTAAAATTTAAATCTAAATATATAATTTTTTAGTAAACAAATATAAATTGATTGTTCCATCATCTTTTATGGTGGTGCAAACAGGAAAGCTAGTTTGGAGGTTTAAAGTGTTAGTAAAATTATTTTGGTGGTTTATAGTGTTAGTGAAATTCTGTCGAGGTTTAAAGTGATACCCAGTGATACATTGAGGTTTAAAAATGTGATTTTCCTATTCTCTAATTCTTATATATTATATATCTATTATTATTTTATTTCTATACTTATTTTAATATTTACTTTATTAATTTTATTTCTACAAACTTCACATGTGTTCCTACAACTGCTAATTGTTCTAGTTTAGTTTAATACTATATATGATAATGTGTCTTTCTTTGGTCTCTGCGGATTCGATCCCTAAATACTACTACTTTAGTATGTGCACTTGACTTTTATTGGTAAATTTTACTCGTAATATAAATGTTGAATAATTTTTGACAGACAAAATGTCAATAAATACCTCAAATTTGAAATTGTTTTTTGAAAAAAAACACAGAGTTTGTGTTGACTGAGTCATTTTCCAAATTAAGAAAAAAATCAATGTTGTTAATCTATTAGAATATAGTAACTTTGATTTTATTTTTTGGGATCTGAAATAGCTTAGTGACCCAAACCAAAATTATCTCAATTATCAAAATTTTAAAGGTATTATTTTGATAATTTGTTAGAAATATCCTTTCTTTGATACCTCTTTTCAAAAATACCCTTTTCTAGTCATTTTTCATTTATGCCCTCTTTTAATTTTTAATGGTCATTTTACCCCTATTTGAAAATAATTAAGTCAACAAAATGACAAAAATGAATTTTCACGCCAAAAAATTTTCCGACAAAAATTTTTCCGTTAAAGAAAAGTAATCCCTTAATTTTTGACTAGAAACATGATCCCAAATCTTTTTTGCGGGATATGGATTTACAAAGAATTTAAAAGGATTTTAGAAGGGTTTACAAGGGTTTTAAAAGATTTGCAAGGGTTTTTAAAAGGGTTTAAAAGGATTTACAAGTGTTTTAAAAGGGTTTTTGAAGGATTTTAAAAGGGGGTTTTAAAAGGTCTACAAGGGTTTTAAAACATTTACAAGTGTTTTGAAAGGATTTAAAATAGATTTATAAGGTTTTTAAAAGGATTTACAAAAGTTTTAAAACAAGTTTATAAGTGTTAACAAGGCTTTTTAAAGGTTTTAAAAGGTGTTACAAATTTTTTTTAAGGATTTTCAAGGATCTACAAGGGTTTTAAAAGGATTTTATAAGGGTTTAAAAAAGATTTACAAAGGCCAGAAAATATATACAAGACTTAAAAAAGAATTTTATAAGGGTTTTTACAAGGGTTTTATAAATTTTCGTCTTAAAATTTTTTGGTGGGAAAATGTTTTGTCGGAATTTTTTTTTATTGTTACAAAAAAGTTTTGGCAAGAAAAATAAAATTTGGCCGAAAATTTTAATTTTCTCATTACCTTCTCTCAATAAAGAAGGATAATTTAGTCATTTGGACACATAAAGAGATGTATTTTTTTAAAGAACATAGAAAAGAGGGTATTTTGCAGATGCTCCTTTATTTTTACTATTCAATGTTAACTACAAATGTCTTCTAAAATAAATTTTTATTTAAAAGAATTCAAAACTAAAAATTTAGTTAAAATTGAGCAATCAAAACTACAATATATATATATATATATAATTTTGATAGCTTTATTGTTAAATATATATATTTTAAATTTAGTATTATGAAGTTCAAATTTTTTACTTTTAACCAATGTGGGCTACGAACAATTTTTCGATCTCACTTAAAAATGGTATTGGGCTTTGCAATACCGAGCCCACCGTAGAAAAGTACATTTAGTCTTTTAATGAATCATTGTCCCCTTTTGAAACCCTAATCTTTAGTTGTGACACACTTTCTCGTCTCTCCTTCTCCAGTCCTTGCGGCGACGCAAGAGGTAAATCCTTAATTTTCCAGTATCTTCTTGAAAATTTTTTTGAAACCCCAACCTTTTGTTGTGGCTACATGATTTATTATGAAGTTCAAATATTTTACTTTTAACCAATGTGGGCTACGAACAATTTTTCGAAGTCATTTAAAAATGGTATTGGGCTTTGCAATACCGAGCCCACCGTATAAAAGTACATTTAGTCTTTTAATGAATCATTGTCCCCTTTTGAAACCCTAATCTTTTGTTGTGACACATTTTCTCGTCTCTCCTTCTCCGGTCCTTGCGGCGACACAAGAGGTAAATCCTTAATTTTTCTGTATCTTCTTGAAAATTCTTTTGAAACCCGAATCTTTTGTTGTGGCACATTTTCTCGTGTCTCTTTCTCCACTCCTTGCGGCGACGCAAGAGGTAAATCCTTAATTTTTCAGTATGTTCTTGAAATATCTTTTCTTTTCTCCAATTTATCGAGTTTCTTGAATTTATTATGTACTTCGTCCAATATATTTTTGTTAAAAGCAGCAAACAAAATCTACATATTTTAATTCAATAAACTTTGAGAATTCCTATCATAAAGTAATACTCAATATGGAGATTAAAAGATGTGAGCATTTACATGTTTTTATCATTAAGGATGATTAGAGTATACTCAGAAAAAATAAACTAGATGTTGGCTTAAAATATTTCAAATTTTTTATTTTAGACCAATATTTCATTAATTTATTTTGTTATTACCACTACAAGAATGATATTTTGTGTCACTTATTTATATATATATGCATCAGTTATAATGGATGCAAATTAGTTTTTACATCACTTAAATAAGTGACTCTGAACGTGATGATGCAAATATTTTTCATTAGTTGAAATAAATATTGACATTGACTATTTGTTAACGTAGGTAATTTAAACTTAATGGAAGTCAACAACGGTAGAAGAAATGTAGAGATGAAATCAGAACACATCCCTGACTGGACTAAGCTGAATTTGGATTGTCTCTTCGATATTTTCTCAAGGCTGAGCATACAACAAAGATGTGTGGCACCAATGTTGGTTTGCAAGACGTGGATGAACGTGTGCAAAGACCCGTTTCTCAACTCGGTCTTCGATCTTGAAGGTTGGTTTCTTTCTTCCACCGAAACGAGCAACCGGTGGACTTCCAAATTTTCTGAAAAGGTCGACTCAATCCTCATGTCTGTTGCTGAATGGAGCGAGGGCGGTCTCAAAGAGATTCGAGTGAGGCATTGCACAGATCAATCTCTCTTGTATGTCGCTGATAGGTACGTCTATAGAAAATTCTAATATTCCCTATGTTTGCTTGATTCTATGAAAGATTTGATTGAACTATAGTAAAATTTCATACACTGAAAGTGAAAACATTTTTTAAAAAATTTATAAGATATATAGGTCTTCCACTTAGAAAATTTATTTTTAGCTGAAAACTCATGATTCTTGATAGATTACTATATAGAATTTGAGAATATTTTGGGTATCCAAATATCTTACCAAATTCTATGTTCAATGATCTGATTTGTAGATGTCCTAATCTTGAGGTACTTTGGGTTAAGCATTGCCCAAAAGTTACAGATGAATCGATGGGGAAGATAGCCTTAAAGTGCCCTAAAATCATGGAACTTGATATAAGTAGCTCTTATGAAATTTCTCGTGAGTGTATGGAAGTGTTTGGTAAGAATTGCAAGAATCTTCAGATTGTGAAAAAGAATTATGTGTATCCAACCGAGGTCTCGAGGTTTGAGTCTTATGAAAACTATATGGAGAATCTATCTATCTTTACTTTGGGGAATATTGATGCTTATGTGATTTCGAGATACATGCAACATGTTAAGCACTTGGAACTTCGATTCAGCACAATGACTGATAAAGGGTTTGCCTCTATTTGTAAACATTGTGTAAATCTAGAGTATCTAGACTTGTCCGGGTCTCGGAACTTGACGATGGATGGCGTTATTAACGGTATCTCGAGTTTGAAGAATTTGAAGGAGATCAAGAAGCCAAATTGTACTGCTTTCTTTTACATTGATCTCTTTTAGTTTCGTGTTAATACTATTTTCTTACCTTGGTTGAATTTGAAAATGTCAGTTAAATTCTTCTTTTGGGGGTTCCTTTATCTTTTCTTGTAATTGGTTTCAAATTTTACAACAACACTTAAAGTATTACAAATTTATCAAATGATTGTGTTTCTACTTTCTTTGTTTCACAAAAGTTTATCTTTATAAACAAAGTTTTCTCTATTACAAATATTGTTGTCTTAGAAGTTTAGTGTAACTTTCTGGTAACAAATTAACTAATTATCTCTTGTTCAAATTTACACAAAGTAGAGTAGACAAAGTGACACAGGTTCAACTCAATTTTAATTAATATCTTCAAATTTTTCAACTACACTCATATTTAAACACATGAGTAAATTATCGGATTTCTCGATGTAATTTCAGCATCGGAGGAAGAAGAAGAAAACATGGAAATTAAATCTAGAGATACGACTTTATGACTTATGAGTATATATAAAAAGAAATGATCCTATATACACAAATTCCACGTTTGTCTCAAAATAAAAAATAGATACAAATATTTATATGTGTATAGATGGAAATTATCAATATAATATATTATATGCAAATTACACAAACTCTCATATCTATTTACCACCCGGCACTAGCCATCCTCCGAATCTTTCTCAATTTGTCTCCTTTCTTCTCTTTAGTCACTTGTTTGCTTCTATTTATTATCTGCATGCCATTTCGTTAATTAATTATAATTAGTTTTTTTTTTTACAATAAATTTATGGTCGCTTAATTGTGAAGTAAAAGATCACTTGAAAAACAATCGATTTCTATCCTAATTTATGAAGAAAGTTCTTACTTTAAATAGAAACTCCTAACCCATCAAAGCTTAGTTATTATCATTAAAGTTTGTTAAACCAAACTAATATTTATATTTGTTAGATACTGATATTCTTACTTTATAATGCTCTTTAGAAACCGATGCAAACTCCTATGAAGTCAACTTTGAATCCAACAATATGACACATATATAAATCCAAAATGATGTATTTGATAATCCATATTCGTTAAGTAACCGTTTAGTGCATATGGAAATTGGAGTATTATTACCTCTTGCCTTCTTTTCTTTTCATTTTCCTCCTAGCAAAAAGTAATAAATTGAAAATGGTTGGTATGATTTTTTTCCAAATAAGTCGTTATAATAATGTTTAATCGAGAAATTACCACAATTTCCTTCAGCTTTGTGTTTTCTTCCGTGAGGATGTTCAGTTCCAACTCCAATTCAACAGTATACGCCTATAACGAGTGAAACAAAAATTAGTCTCTAAACCGGATTTAACCAATGACCCTAGTCATGTTATACAAAATTCAGCTTCTATATCTTTTGGTCCAGACTCCGACTTACCTGTCTCCGGGCTCGAGACCGAGCCGCAGATTCGCGGTTTTTAATCATCCGCCGTTGTCTCCGCTCCATCAAAATTTCAGGTGGACCATCAATTATCCGTTTCTTGATCCGAAAAGCATCTAAACCGGTTAAATACTGATTGCTCCTCCCATTCCCGGTCATACAGCTTGAAGATTCCCCCAAAACCGAGTAAAACGGCCGGTTATCACTATAAACCGACCGGTTATCACTATAAACCGACCGGTTCTCACCATAATTGTTTTGGTTCTGACAATGTAAACCAACTCCAAACTCCGGGATATAACCAAAATCAGAACTCGACATCCTCATCGTTGTCTTCAATGGTTCTTGTACAACACCAGCCTTAACAAGAAAATCCTCGAGGGTGATCTCACCAAGAGTTTGTTGCCGGCGAATATCTTCGTCGGAGTTTTGACCGGAATTTGACGACGGTGGATGTTGTTGTACACCGTTTTGTATCTCGAGCCAAACCTCGTCCACGGTTTTCTTGCATAAAGGTACAGGGAGGGACAACGACCCTTGACGTGGCAGCACCGCCGGTTTCTCTCCGTCGTGGTGAGCCCCACTTCCTCCGTTGTTGTCGTTTTCTTCAACGGTTGTCCATAAGTTCGCTAGGAACTCGTCCATGTTCATCGCTCCAAAGCTCTTACCGCTTTTCATTTGAATTTCGTCAAGAGTTAGTGACAAAATCGAGTTCTGTCTCCCTACCGGTTCCTCCTCCGACAGAAACGTTTGCATCTGCGGTTGTGTTTGGATTTCGTGGTTGTTGTAGACGTGGAAGGTCGAAGTCTCGGATTCAAAAACCGACATCGTTTGGAAAGACCTATAAACCTTGAAATATTAACATGCATTCATATATCAATCTAAGAGTATAAAAGTGACATAAAAAGATAATTTGTTACCTTGAAAAAAAATGTGTAATAAAGATGAAGAAGAACAAAGGAAAATAGTTAAGGATTGTGTCAGTGGAAACTGATACTTTTAAAATGAAGAAGAGGCGGAGTTTACTATGGTGTATATATATGCATGCATGCGAGTGATATTTTTATTTTATGAACAAAAAAAAAAGTTATTTGAGTTGTGAAAAAGAGTGTAACTGCCAGAGCAAAAATAAAATAAGATGAAATTTATTAATTTGGTACGTCGAATCTGGATTCTATAATTTTCCTTTTCGTTTGTTGATTGACACGTTCATGACACTTGTCTCACAATTTCTGCTAAAATTCTTCTTGCGAAATTTTATCTTACTTTACTCGTATACGGATTTTTACCTCATAGCTAATTGGCCAATCATATCATGGATAAAATAACATTCGTAAGCGTTTTGTATGAATGTCCAAGATAACACAATAATTTATTTTGTACACGTTTTTGAAATATCTTCTAGAAGTTTATTTTATATTATAAGCCTTAATACATACAAATAAATTTAAAAGTATTGGCGTTAATATATAAATGCTGCTTGCTTTTCACATATGCTGCAGCTATTTTTATACTAGATAATGTCGGAGCAATGTGCAGAAATATCGTTTAATTTTTTTAAATATAAAATAAATTATAAAAATGTTCTAACCAAAAAAATAAAATAAATTAGAAACATGTTGTTTTGGTGTTGAAGATGGTTAATGGTGATTAATTCAAATTTTCAATCAGTTTTTTTTTTCAGTTTTTAAATTTATTTTTATGCATAATGGAATTAAGTGATATTTTGCGATATTTTTAAATATTTTTAAATTATAAAATATCGTAACGGCTGTTTCGTGTATTTAATTCGACATCTGCCATTATTTGTATCCGTTGAAATAAATTAATATTTTAAACTGATAGTTATCCGAACTGGAAATATGGTATTGCATGGCAATTCGGGACGCGAATAGGTTGGGTCAGGTAATCCGACATAGTGGCCGCTAGACCTATGCGGCATCTCGCATAGCTTTGTTCTGCCAAGGTTAGTTCCGCCGAGCTTTGTCTTATCCCATTAAAATTGATCTAGACCTAAGGACTTTTTTCATTGGATTAGATTTGTGACAGTTTTGTGGAAAATATTTGTAGGCTGAAATACACCCTCAATAGTATGTCTAATAAATGAGTAATATAGGTTAAAATTTTAATATTTTCAAGTGAGGTAAAATAAAAATAATTTAATTTTACCAGCCAAAAATTTAGTATAATCTAAATTCTGTCCTTATCTCGATAAATTTATTAAACATATCATCTTTAATATTTAATATTAACAGAGATGAATGTGTTATCACATATTTTGATTGTCAATGGTAATTAATTCAAATTTTAAATCAGTTTTTTTTTTTAATTTTTAAATTTCTATTTATGCATAATGGAATTAAGTGATATCTTACGATATTTTGAAATATTTTTAAATTATAAAATATCGTAACGGCTGTTTCGTGTATTTAATTTGACATATGCCATTTTTTGTATCTTTTGAAATAAATTAATATTTTAAACTGATAGCTATCCGAACTAGGAATATGGTATTGCATGGCAATTCATGATGTGAATAGGTTGGATCAGGTAATCCGACATAGTGGCCGCTAGACTTATGTGACATCTCGCCTAGCTTCGTCCTGCCAAGCTTAGTTCCACCGAGTTTTGTCTTATCCCATGAAGATTGATCTAAATCTAAGGATTTTTTTCATTGGACTAGATATGTGACAGTTTTTGGGAAAACATTTGTGGGCTGAAATACACCCTCAATAGTATGTTTAATACATGAGTACTATAGGTTAAAATTTTAATATTTTCAAATGAGGTAAAATAAAAATAATTTAATTTTACCAGCCAAAAAATTAATATCATCTAAATTCTGTCCTTATCTTGATAAATTTATTAAACATATCATCTTTAATATTTTCGTTATTTGTTGACAAAAAGGAATTATTTAATTCAAAGTTTATAAGTTTATATAATTAATTAATTCTTTTTTAAGAAATCAATTGTTATCTGTTTAAATCCTGATAGTTTTTTTCTCCAAAATTCTGCTAGAAAGTACCACACATACCACCAATAATTAAGAAATCAATTGTTATCTGTTTAAATTTATGTGCTATTCAGCTAAATTTAAATTCATTAATTTCCAGCCATACCACACATAATTTAGCCAAGAAATGTTTTTTTTTTTTATCATCATTGATTTTTAATATACTTTTCTATGTTTCATAGGCTTGATTGATATGTCAGATAAATAGTAAAATATTGAAACAACTGAATAACTATTAGCAGAACGAATTGAACCGAATATTTTTTTTGCAAATTAATTATAAAACATTGAAAATGTAGTTTTAGTGAATTAATCATGTGTTGTTTTTTCTACTTGTATTTGTAACACATTAGTGATATATAGTGGAAACACTTTTCCAAAACGTGAAAATTTTATAAATATTTTGAATAGTGTAATAAATAGACGAACCATATATTCAAAATGTGGATACATTCTTTCCTAAGTAACTAATGATTAAACAATTTTTTTATAAGAATTTAAAACCAAAATGATAGCTCAAGTTTTGAAACTCGAGATTACCAAGTCCATGGAAATATTAATCTAGTATTTAAGGGTCGAATCCAAAAATAAATAAGAATAACTTACTAAATATAAGGAAAATTGATTAAGCTAAGTAAGCAAATGAAAGCATAAAAGACCATTTTATTTTTTGTTTTTGGTTTTTGAGATCTAACAGACCATTGTAATTATGAGTCTAGTTTGAGAGAAAATATGAGTCTATAAGATGAATGTTGACTGTATTTATAAAACATTCAACTTCGTTAGCATATTTTTCTCACCATCTCGACAAGAAGGGGTTTATTACGGATTTTTTGCCATTTTTCTTAGTGACATTTATGGATTTTTTTTTATTTTCGTTAAAATCTTACGAATTTGCTCTTTTGAGTCGATCAGTTGGTTTATGAGGAGAGGGAATACTGGCGGATCTAAATCCCTCGAAAACAAATCATGATTTTCGAGAGAAATGGTTATAGCTAGGGAATTTACCTTTCCTTGTAGTGGATAAAATAAATATGTCATAGATATGAAAAATTCACAAGTACATATATATTTTACAAATAAGAGAATTCGACTTTTGTCAAACAAACTCAAAGAATCAAGCAAGAAAACGAAAAACATTAATAAGAATAGTGACTTAGACTCTAGGTTGGCTCAATGATCACAGCTTTTGGTTTGTACATTGGGAGATCTTCTCCTAAAAGAAGTGATTTCAAAATCGCATCGCATACACCGTCGTAGTGCACGATCAGGTGGCCTCCTTTAGGGACCTCATGGTACCTAATCCATGGTAGCTTGCGGCACAAACATCTTTGCAGCTGAAATGGCATCACTTTGTCTTCGTAGCCTTGCCATATGTGAACAGAAGAAGAGCCCTTCTCGGGTCCAGACAGAGACGGGTCAGGTAGGTCGGCCGGATCGAAGTTCCAGTCGCCGAATGCTACCAAAAAATCGCTTCTCAGCGTATCGAAAACGCCGCGTTCTCGTAACTTCTCCTGTGGACACATGTGGATAATATCCATGAGTATTTGTAACTTGACTAAGCAACCCATTTTTTCTATGAAGTTATCTAGTTCTGAACTAATATCACACTTTCTTTATGTTTGTCTCATTAAAATTCTGGTGGAAATTGTCATAAACAAATTTAAGTAACATGACTTTTGATATACGAAAGCTCAATTCAATGACTTTTCCCATAGATACTTATTTGAATCACATTTTTTTTTGGGTCGTCTACAACTAAAAAATCTAGATTATAATACATGGGCAACACTAACACAAATCACTACGATATAAATTATAAGAAATAAAACTCTTATTTAAATTGTTGAAAATGCATGGCTAATAATCTGGTCTCCTAGATCAAAGTAATGGATATATATTGGGTGGACATTTGGTGATATTTAAAAAGTAATATAATAGTTCTAAAGGAATATAGCGGAAAGAGCTCTAAGGGATTATAGTCTTCTTGGTAAAGAGTAATATTTACCTTAGTGAGCATTGGGAAGCCTTTGATGTGCTTGAGGATTTCGATGTCTTGGTCGTTGAAATAAACAGGGTTTTTCTCTAGCATCGAAGTTGTAGAGAATAAGTTTTGAGTCACAAACCACTGCAGAAGTCTTGGAAAATAGTTAGCGATCCAAACAGACCATTTGGCCACTTCTCTTCTGTAGTCTTTTTGCATTAGACTCTTTGGAATCGACGGCCACCGGTAATTCACCACCGGAGCCACCATTGCCACTCCTGCTAACCTGTTAAATATCATTTATTTATGAAAATCCATAATTCTGATATTAGTATATATAACAAATCTATATATACATTTTTGGAGTACACTTAGCAAATAAATCCTAGAGTTGCTAAGTATTTACGAGTCTATGCCATTGGCATTTATTATTACTTTTACAAAATTTAAATAAAAGATATTAACCAAACAATATCTTACCTAATTTGTTTCTAAAAATTTCTACACAATCTTTCTATATATCTTCAAAAAAACATTTATAGCAAATATTTATATTAACATTTTGCATAGCAATAAAATACTAATTTATAATAGTCAAAATATTCACATAGAAAAATCATATACACATACAGGAAAAAGAACTATATCTATCATCATTTAAATCGTTGCTTTATTTAAATTAAAAAAAAAAAACACAAAAACTTGAAATCATATACTATATATGATAAATTTAAAATATATATTAGTAGTATAAATTTAAAATCGTTCAAAGAACGGTATACCACGGGTGAGATCGTAAAATTATTAGATTTTATAACAATAATTATTTATTTTCTTGGATTTTATAACACTAATAATTTAGCTAACGAGATAATATAGACGGGGTTATATGGGATGACGGGTTTGGGTCGATATTAATAAAAAACGGTATATCACGGATGAAATCCTAAAATTAACAATCAAAATACAATTATACAATCTTAAACACAAAACAAAAGAAACAATATTAACAAAACAAATCCAACTTAAATTTAAAATTTTTAGTTATAAAAAAACAGACCCAAGGTATACTGCAGAGTAAAATATTCAAAATTTTAAAATCCACCATATATCGTTACTTAAAAAAATATATATGTTTTCGTATCTATACTTCAAAAATTGATAGATAGATATCTACATTTAAAAATACAAATTAATATGATATATCTTCAGTTAATCTTAAAAAAAATAACATTTCATTTTTTTTTAAATATAGCCCCGCGGTATACCGTGGGTTAAATTCTAGTCTATATATACATTTTTGAAGTACATTTAGCAAATAAATCCTGAAGTTGATAAGTATTTACAATGGAATGCCATTGGCATTTATTGGTAATATATTAATTAATTAATGAATTTCGGTTTAAACACCTTAAAATCGTTTTTGGAAAGATTTTTTCAGATTCTGGAATTTTTTATTTTTGGTAAACTTCAGATTCTCTAATTTGTTTCTATTGCTTTAATTCTAAATCTACAAATAATCATATTTTATAACATAAAATCAAGAATATTTAGCAAATAAAAACTATAATTACCCAAAACATGTATTTTTGCGGTTTAATCTATCAAAACATGTATTATAGCTGACATTAGTACGATTATATTTTTGCGGTTTAATCTATCAAAACATGTATTATAACTTAAATTGAAGATTTTTAATATTTGTTTGTTTCAAAAATTTTAAGAGCTCGCAGATCAATAAGTGGAGCAGATAAGAATTAGCATTAATCCGATAGAGAATGAGTTAAATAGAATGTTAATGCCCTATGACACTTCTAAATTTATAATTACAATACTAAATTACATGTACTACGGGTTATGTATAAAAATACTAAATATAAAAATCATATAATTTTAATACTCATTTAAAATCTGTAAAAGTCTAACATTACTATAATGTATAAAGAAAAGTTGGTCCCGCGGTATACCGCGAGTTATATCCTAGTATATTATATTTGTAGATTTGTTTTTTTTTTGAATACGAGGAGGTTCTAGACCAAATAACGTAATCTCCCTAGACCCGAAACCACAGTATGTAATATTAGTTTCGTTCCAAACGTCACTCAAACCGGGCACCTCTAAATTTTACATAGGATCTTTACCACTTGAGCTAACAACAACATTTGGTGGTGGCAAATTCTTTTGTTAACGGCTAATGTGTATCAATGGGTTCAAATCATGAAAAGTACACTACTCACTCAGAAGGTGTAAGTCAATGTACTTACTACGAGTCAAGTCTTGATTGATTCTAGAATTATTTTTGTATGTAATAGTAAAAAGTGAATATAATTAAATCTGAAGTCTGAACCAGACTAAAATATTTTCAACTAGACCAAAAGGTGTTTGACTATTAGTTGAATAGAATTATGGTTGCAAGGAAGAAAAAAAAAACAATTATGTGCTGTTTTGAAGATTTAAACCTAGAGCAATAAAAGATTATGGTTCTGAGCTTTATGTCAACAAATATTAAAAATCAATTGATCCTACAATTAATATGAATTTGAACGCTCTGTCTGACAATTTTATCCGATCTTCAAGCAACTATTTTTGCAACATATGGCTTTGGCTTGGAAGATTTGTAAGCATAAGCATTCTCAGTTAATTTATAAGTTATTTATTCGATATGATTTCTTTACCTTTGAGGAATATGTTTAAGGCAACTCCAAATAGTGTATGAACCCATTGAGATTCCAATGAGATAAAACCTGGATCCGAGCTCTAACCGATCCGCCAGTTCTTGAACATCGTAGGCTTCACTCTTCAACGAACGTTTCGGATTCGGGTCACTCTCTCCGTAACCAGCTCGATCGTATAGCACAAAGTATATCCCAATTTCATTCACAAGCTCCTGAGATTATAACTAAAACAAGCCTCATTAGTCTTCAACCAAATCTCTAACAACATCTCCTTTTCTAACTTTTTAATTTTCCTTTTATTGGTTTACTCTTTGGAAAATTGAAATTAGTTTAGCTTTTCAGACATCCCACATTAATCATATATGAATTTTGTAATGGACTGGAATCTAAAAAAACCCAAAAAAGAAAGCAGAAAAAAGTGTTTTGTTTTTTGCCAAGTCATTTTCAGAAGGTTTTTTAAAGTCAAATTTGGATTAAACCACCTTTTTTCAAAGCAACATTTAGAAGGAAGAAAGAAAAGAAGAGACAATGAGAGTTCTTCAGTTTTACTTTAATTGCAGAATTTGAAGCACATAATTTGGATCTATATGGTTAATACTTAAAAGTACAAAAAATATGACTCAGAAAAAAGATATAGGAATCAAGAAGATCGAGGAAATAAAGGATAGTGTATACTTGTGAGACATTGAAGTTCATATCTTTGGAGCTACCAAATCCATGAACAAGAACGATGGTGAACTTTGCATCATCCTTGGGGACACCTCTTTCCTTGTAGGCCAAGTATCTACCATCGCTTAGTTTGATTCTTCCTTGAGGATCCTCCATTAATTTTCAAGCAAGAAGAAAAACGAAGAAGAAGAAGAATATGTCAAGCATTAGGAGTTAGGACAAGGAGGAAAGGTAGATCTAGCTGGAATTATTAGTAGATCATCATTATTCTAAGTATTAAATTGTTGAATAGTATTATTTTATTTTATTAGCAAAATTGGGTTTCCCTTATTGGTTCGATTATGAATCTTTTTAATAGAATATTTCAAGAATCACTGGAATATTCGGACTGCTAATTTGAAGGAGAGAAGCGAGGGGGCCAGAGAAAGAAAGGACGATTTTATGCAAATGATTTGTCAATATGTATAAGCTTTTGCTATTTCTATATAATTCGACGAACACATATTCACTCAAATCAATAGTCATCTTATATATAGTGTTAAGTGTTGTGTTGCCTAGGCGGTTTCGTAAATAATGGTGCGGTAAAAAAACACAACTGTAAATAATAGTTTCTTCTCAGTAAATTGTCTAGCATTTTTTTTACAGTTGTTTTTTTTTACGTAAATAATGGTGAGTAAAATATGGTTTTATTCGTGTTTGATTGTGACATATTTGACTTAATCGTTTATGAAATGTATTGATTTTTTTTTGACAGCAAAGATTATAAAAAGTATTAAATGAATAATTAATACGTAAAGATGACTAAATTAATGGGTGAAAAACGATAAATGGTGAAAAATGTTTATTGTTTTGGGTGGAAAATGATGGTTTTTGGGTGTAAACAGATCCAAGCCAAACAATTAGGCATAAGCGACGGTCCATAGACCTTTTGTTTCTTTAAAAAAACTAGATTTTAACCCGCGGTACACCGCGGGATGATTTAATTTTAAAGTTAGTATAAAAATATTTTGTAAATTGTATCTCGTTATAACATATTTATTTATATTATAGTTTACAATTGTTATTAAGTAACGGTATACCACGAGTCCACGAGACAATTATTAATAAATTGAGGATTTAACCCGTATTAAAGCGGTATATAAATATTGATTCAAATTCGTCCGCCATATAAATCCTTTCCGAAATATAACTCGTTCCGTAATTTCTTAACCCGTCCCGTGATTTGTTTTTATTTTAAAATTTAATGATTATTTATTATATATAAAAGTTTACAAATCATATCATTCTCTAAGACATTTATATTTTACTAAACTGAAGATTTAATATGTATTAAAGCGGCATGTTAATGATATTTTAAAATTTTAGAAATATTTTTATTAAGTAACATTATACCACGGGACAATTTTTGGTTTTATACAATCTTTTCTAAATGAGACTGATTTAGTATGTCTAATATTGGTGGTATTAAAAAAAAATAAGGATTTAATCCGTATTGAAGCGGCAGATTAATGATATTTTAATCTTTTTATTATTGTTGATTCAAAAATCCGTCACGCCAAACCCGTCCGGCCAAAAAACTCATTTATTTTATTAATGTTGATCTTATTTATGATATGATTCTGAATCATTGTCTAAATATTTTAATCGATGTAGAACGTTGAACACACATTTTCGTCAACTGGATAATATTTGTCCATTTTTAAAATTTCGAATCACAGTATATGTAGAAAAAAAATTGATTTTTTTTTTACTTTATGTATTATATGATGATTCAAAACAGTTAAAAACAAATTAAACAAAGATGATAGGAGAATCATAATTCTAAATCTTAATCAAATCTTCTAAATATCTAAATTATTAAATATGAAATATCCGGTGTATGAGTTGGGTTAAATATAACCCGACCCAACAATTTTTTTTGTGAAGGAATTTAAAAAACGGGTCGGATATCCGATTAACTCAGAAGTATTTTTACCCACCCGTCACCAAAGTGTTGCAAAAATACTAGTATAGATTATCTTGTAAAGAGGTCCGTTTAAAAACAATTACAACTAAACTTAGGCCACAAAATTCAAAAAATTTAAATTTATATAAAAAGCCTTTAAAGTAGTCACAAATATTAAAAGTTTTCACATTTCTTACTTAAATAGTTAAATTAGGTCCATTTCTTTTTTTTTTTTGTGCAAAGAAATTGTAGGTCCATTTCAAAAAGTTAGATTTATTTGTAAAACACTAAAACCTAATGTTTTTCTAAATAGGCCCAAATATTTAAAATTCTCATAGGCTTTTTAGTAAAGAGGGTCCAATTTGTTTTGTTTTTTTTTTTTTTTTTTTTTTAATTTGTGTGTGTCTTATAGCCTTTGAGTGTAAAATAATGCGTGGGTGACTTGGTAATGATGGCTATAGATCAACGGTCATGATGACCAAGCTGTGCTGAATCATGAGTTCGAGCGTTGAGATGACCAAGATAGGCCGAACCATGTGTTTAAGGGTCGAGATAGGCCAAACCGTGTATTCTAGGCTCGTGATGACCAAAGTAAAGAAATTTTGTTGGCATGATACTCGAGGATTAGACGGTTGAGGTAGTGGAATGCGTCTAAACCATGGGTTCGAGGATTATGGTGAGTGGTGAGTGGTGACCAAGATTGGCCGAGCTAGATGCTCGAGGTATATGTGGTGGCCGTGAACAAGGGTTTGTCACTATATGACCTAGAGATGAAGCCAATATGAAACAGGAAAATGTGATATACTTTTAGTTAAGTCATTAGCAAACATCTAACATTGGGAGTTGCATTACCAATAATTATCCTTTAAAAGACTATTGAAATAGAGACTTAACACAAACAATTGTATTTTAGATTGAAAAAACTTAATCGAGAATCTTACAAAGAAGTCGAAGAGCTCTTTGTCTCCAAAGGTAGGGTTTTTATTCTTCTCACATATCAGTTACACAAAACACAAACTTTGTCTTCCAAATTTGTCACATTTAGCCCAAATCTTAAAGTCTTTTCTACTTTGTCTCTCTGCTAACCACGAAAAATTAGGGTTTTTTAAAAGAAAATTTTACCGAATTGAGGAAGAAAAATTAACCTCGAAATTGACTTCATTCTCCTTCACCGTTTCAGTTCTTTAGTCTAGCTTTCTGGGTTTTTGGTTTCGTCCATAAATTCGTGTTTTTGCTGAGTCTCTGTAACTTCCTTGAGCTTGTTCATGGGTGTGATCTCGATAAAGTTTCTGTCTTGAATCTTGGTTTTTCTGTTTTTCGATTTTTAGTTCGAATTGGGCAGAAGAGAGATGATTGCGGAGAAACCCTCTTGGGTTAAACATGAAGGGGTACAGATATTCTCCATTGATGTTCAACCTAATGGAGAAAGGTTTGCTACAGGCGGTGGTGACCACAAGGTCAGTGTTTTATTCCTCTTCTTCTTACTTCTATTGCTTTATGTTACCAGATGAATTTGCTATTGTTCTGTAGTTAGTTTGAATCGGAATTGAATTGGCATTCGATGTTTTGAAGGCTAGTTTACTTGATTTCTTGATCTTATATGATTATGCTGATAGTTTAAGATTCTATTCAAAGAGCTGAATTTTGTGGTTCTTGCATTGCTTAGTATGTACATGTGCAGTTCTTGTACCGTATTTTGATTTGGTGATGCTTTCTTTGATCTTTGAGAATGTCTATCCAACATCTTTGAGAATGTCTATCCAACACTATGAATTGTGGATTTAGTTTACTACGCTATCGCTTGAGTTCTTCTTGGTTCGATTGTAGGTAGGGTTTGTAGCATTTGGACCATGTCACTGACATAGGCTTGTTTATCTCTTTCCTCAGAACTGTTTTTGCTTTCATTGTTTGTAATCGACTAGTGAATGAATACATAGCTGAACCTTTCTCTTATTTGGGATTCGTACTTTAGTATCAGTAATCGTAATGTCTAATATGAATATAGGTGCGGATATGGAACATGAAGTCTGTTGACAAGGATTTGCAAAACTTAGATACAAAAGAGAGGCTTCTTGCAACTCTTCGTGACCACTTTGGGTCAGTCAACTGTGTTAGATGGGCTAAGCACAGTAGGTATGTAGCATCTGGTTCTGATGATCAAGTGATTCAAATTCATGAGAGAAAGCCTGGTTCAGGCACCACTGAGTTTGGTAGTGGAGAGGCTCCTGATGTGGAGAACTGGAAAGCTGTAATGACTTTAAGGGGACACACTGCCGATGTGGTAAACGCCATTTTGCTTTTCCTTATTATCTTCTAGTGGCAATTTCAGTGGTTATGTAATAACTGAGGTATTTGTTCTAATTATCCTTAAAGTAGGTGGATCTTAATTGGTCTCCAGATGATTCGATGCTGGCTAGTGGGAGTTTGGACAACACAGTCCATATCTGGAATATGCGCACTGGTATGTGCACTACTGTTCTCAGGGGTCACTTGAGCTTGGTTAAAGGTGTAACTTGGGATCCAATCGGGTCATTTATTGCTAGCCAATCTGATGACAAAACTGTGATAATATGGCGAACAAGCGATTGGGGCATGGCTCACAGAACAGATGGTCACTGGGCAAAATCGGTAAGCAATATTTGTTTTAGCAAGACTGTTAGGATGTATTTACATAAATGAAATTATAAGGATTTGAATAATGATTCCAACTCTGTTTTCTGGAAGTTATTTCAATTGCTTCCCTGTTCTCTCAGGACGTTTACTGATAATAGGATCTGCTAATATTTTTTTTCTTTTTTTTCTAGCTTGGATCCACATTTTTCAGGCGACTTGGGTGGTCCCCCTGTGGCCACTTCCTTACTACCACTCATGGGTTTCAGAAGCCGAAGCATTCTGCTCCTGTTTTAGAAAGAGGGGAATGGTCTGTAGCATATGACTTCTTAGGTCATAGTGCTCCAATCATTGTAGTTAGGTTCAATCATTCAATGTTCAAAAGAATCTCCTCTAGTACCCAGGAAACTAAACAAGTTGGGTGGAGCAATGGAACATCAAAGTTAGGGGGGAAAGATTTGCAGTCATACAATGTTATTGCAATGGGGAGTCAAGACCGTACTATAACCGTATGGACAACTGGAAGTGCGCGTCCTCTTTTTGTCGCGAAGCATTTCTTTGGCCAAAGTGTTGTGGATCTATCATGGTAAAGTTTTCTCTTTTTTGGCCAGAATCTACATATTCAATGATTTCATGATTTGCAGTTATGTCTTCATAATGGGTTTTTGTTTGTGTCTCAAAAGTGCATTGGGTTTTCCCATTTATGGGTTTATTATGTAGTTAATTTAGGATTCGTATATGAAATCCTAGATTTCTTTTCTAGGGTCACAATTAATCTTCTAAAACATAAATGAAGAGGAAAGTCTGATTTTTAATCATATATTTACCTTCGGAAATTACAGGAGTCCAGACGGATATTCACTTTTCGCATGTTCCTTGGACGGAACAGTGGCGATGATTCACTTTGACCCAAAAGAACTAGGCGTCAGGCTAACCGATACTGAACTCGACGAATTGAAGAAAAGTCGATATGGAGATGTCAGAGGCCGGCAAGCAAACTTAGTTGAGAGCCCAGCCCAGTTATTACTTGAAACAGCCTCGACAAAGCAAGCCGGTAGTAAGAGGGCGGCATCGGATGTCCAACAAAATCAGGTGACAACAAAACCATCTGCTAGTGTGGAGAGTACTGCAAAAAGGCGTAAATCGCAAGTCGATGATCGGAATAAGGCAGCAGAGGCTACTGGTCACACATTAAATAAAGCATCAACCTTAAATCGGGTATCTAGTCCTGTGAATCAAAAAGTGTACAGAAGGCCTGACGGAAGAAAGAGGATCATTCCTGAAGCTGTTGGAGTTCCCCAACAGGAGAATAATATCACGAATAATGGGCAATCTCATAATTTTCTGCCTGCTTCCGCTGCTGCTCCTGGTAAGGGAGATAGTGGAGAATTTCCTGTGGAGATTAGCAATAGGGATTTGTCCGGGAAAGAAATAGTGTGCAGGAACCCTGATCTGAAAGAGCGTTCAAGGATTACAGCTCGTGCTACCATTACTGAGAGCCTTGTTATTGAGAAGGTTCCTGGAACCTCTGGTAGAGATGGAGTTTTAAATGTTGAGCAATCTGTAGGTATAAAAGAATCTTCTAGCACAGATCTGTTGATAAGAGTATTCGATTGGAAAGATGGGGAAGCCGCACCACCTGTTTGCTTAGAAGCTTGTCCAAGGGAGCATGCTTTGGACATTGTTGGTGCAGTAAGTACATCTATGGTCAAGGAAACTGAGATTTCTTGCAAAAAATCAGGTGAAACTCTTTGGTCTGATCGGATTATGGGGAGGGTCACTGTTTTGGCTGGAAATCCAAATTTTTGGGCTGTTGGATGCGAAGACGGAAGCCTCCAGGTAAGAATAATATTTTTGCTGCATTGATTTGAAGTCCCTGTGTGTCATTATATTTGACGAAGAAAATTTATAGATCAGAGTAGACCATGACTTATGGTGCTTTCCACTTCGGCATTTGGTGTTATTGATATCATTCCTATTAAAACACCTACATTTATTATTTTGGATTTTAATAGCATCAGTCCCTCTCGTTGTTGATATTCTGAAATATTTTTCCTCCACCAATTTAATTCCATCGGAGTCACTTAACTTTACACCAATAGTAATATTTGTGTTGGGACCTGATCTTCATAAGAAGTGCCTAGTTCAGGATCTGAGGCGATGAGTATATTAATCTCTTGGTGAAGTTATTTCTGAACGACATATATAACCTGAATGCGATGTGGTTCTCGGATAATATGTGTTAACATGTTTACTCTCTTTTTTTTTGAAGGTGTACACTAAGTGTGGAAGGCGTGCTATGCCTACAATGATGATGGGGTCTGCTGCAACATTTATTGATTGTGACGATAGCTGGAAATTGTTGCTTGTAACAAGAAAAGGATCTCTATATGTATGGGATCTATTCAATAGGAAATGCGTTCTCCATGACTCTCTATCTTCTTTGGTCTCTTCCAGTGTCAATTTATCTTCCACAGTAGAAGGTATGCTCCAGTACTTGAATACATTGCTGGCTTCTAATCGTGTAAAACATGTCTCTTGAGACACTATATTATATTTTGAAACGGATGGGATGGGCAATTCAGTAAAAAGAATGATGAACTGGTATTTACTAATTTTCTCTCATGGGTGACTTTGTAGTTGAGATAGTAACTTGGTTTTTGAATGAGATGTTATTGGTTTGGATTGTTATGCTTACCTAGTGGAATCTGTAAAATGAATTTAACCTTGTGTGATCAGTGATGGGACGAGCTCTGCTGATACATTGTTACGATTTTGCAGGTACGATAAAAGTGATATCTGTGAAATTATCCAAATCTGGTTCACCACTTGTTGTTCTAGCCACACGTCATGCATTCCTCTTCGACACGAGTCTAATGTGTTGGCTGAGAGTGGCTGATGACTGCTTCCCGGCCTCAAATTTCAGTAGCTCCTGGAACTTGGGCTCAGCTCCATGCGGCGAGCTTGCTGGTTTGCAGGTTGATGTCAGAAAGTACATGGCTAGAAAGCCAGGGTGGAACAGGTTGGGCTTGTCTCCCATTTTTCTTATGCCGGCTCTGAGATGGACCACCTATTCCAAGTCCTTAAAGAAGCTTATTTCATTTTTACAGGATAACTGATGATGGAATGCAAACACGTGCACATTTGGAATCTCAACTTGCATCTTCTCTTGCACTTGAGTCTCCTAATGAATACCGCCAGTGCCTCCTCGCCTATGTGAGGTTTTTAGCAAGGTCTGTGCCCTTTGCTCATACATTTTAGTATAAATAAGGATTAAGTCTCTCATTTGTTAAACTCATCCAAGCTAGAGGGATCTTTGGAGGTTTATTGGCTTTGCGTGGGTTTAATCATTGTATACCGTGGAGAAAATATATTCTCAGTTTCAGATTCTGTTTCGTTCTCCAACTTAACAATGAACTGCTATGGGGTTACTTTAAATTTTGATTTTCAACTCTATCATATTCCACCTACTTAACGTCTGTGTCTTTGTCTGCAGAGAGGCGGACGAGTCCAGATTAAGAGAAGTCTGCGAGAGCTTTCTTGGACCTCCAACTGGTATGGCTGAAGCAGCATCTTCAGACACAAACTTGTCTTGGGATCCTAATGTTCTGGTAAATACTTTCTCTTTCTCAAAGCCTAACCTTTTCCAAACCAGAATACTCCAAATTCCTTTTAATTTCCAGGGGGTGAAGAAGCATAAACTTTTGAGAAACGATATTCTCCCTGCAATGGCGTCAAACAGAAAAGTGCAGCGTCTACTCAATGAGTTTATTGATCTCTTATCTGAATATGAAGACGCAGAAACAACAGATCCTGCCCCCAAGGGCTCGACACCTACCATGAACTGTGGTGGAGTCCCATCTTCACTGGATCAAATTGGCTCTGATCCTCCAGCCCTGACAGCTACTACCCCTATGACAATAGACAATGACAAACCAGTTTCTCTGGCGAATTCAGCGGCCTTGGAGATGGGTGTATGTGAGAAACCGGGTTCTGAGGACCGGGATAGACAAGATCAAAACTCAAGAGACTCAGGCTCTTGAACTTCTCTCAATGTTTTTTTTGTATATCAAGCAAGCTCAGAGAGCTCTGTAAAGGTTCTCAGTTAGGCGTTGTTAAAGATTGATAACAGAGAAAAATGATGAGGTGTAACAGAGGGATGTTGAGAGTCTCTCAGGTTAGTTATAGAGTGACCCGGTTTAGTGTCCCATTATGAGTTTTTGGTTTAGTTTTCTTACTTTTCAAAATTTAACAATATTTTGTATCAATCGATTTATGTTTTTTTTTTTTTTTTTTAAAATTACCATTCTAAAATACAATGTTTCTAAATTTACCATATACAAAAATCCTTCTTCTAGGTCAAGGCATTTCTTATTTTAAGGTGAAAGAAAAATGTGAAATGTAATGTAGGCCAAGGTTCCAAAGCTCAAGATGATTGATTCTCATTGTTTTTGGGATATGTTGCCGTTCAAACAAAGTGCTTAACGAAGAGACAATCAAAGCTAGCAACATTCTTCTGTTTCAGGTATCTCAGTTTCTGAATACTTTTGGGGAGCCTGGATCAATCCGTGGACTGATCATCATTCCATTGGATAAAAGCACACACTAACATAAATTTGGTAGATAACAAAGGATTTTAACGACCAAAATTTCAATCGCTAATATACGACGAAACAACGAGAATTCAGTGATGATAGGCAAATAGTCACTAAATTAATATGGTTGAACAACATTACATTGTCCCGACCCAAGAAAAATAAAGGCCGTTGGGCAAATAAGGTTTTTTGGTTTTTTTATAATACGTTGTTTTGGTGTTTTACTATAACAAAAATTATTTTCCAAATGTTGGGCTCTTTCAGAATTATGTTTTTTGAAAGAGGGGCCTTTACCTTTACTATCTAAATTTTGGATTACATATAATTTTTTGAACAAATGTTGGGGAGGGATTTAAAATCTTAGTCCGTCACACCCATTGTTTTCATGTTCGATCCGAATAGTCTAATTCGATCGGTTAATCCACGACCCTGACATTTCTCCAGTTTAAGTTTAGAGCTAATATTCGACAATTTTAAAACCAAAAAACCCACAAAAAATCCGTCATTAACCCGCGAACTAGTAAACCGGTTGAACCGGGGTATCAGTTAAAAAAAAATCATTTGATTTTGGAATAAAATATAGAGTTTTAGACGTTTAATGTATTCACTATTCAGTTATTTTTAAATTTTTTTCAGTTCTTCGTATTCACTATCCTATTATCTTAGTTTTGTTTTTACGGTTTTAGTTGGATTTAAAAATTTTAATCAGTTTATTATAATTGTTTTATTTCATATTTGCTAAACATAGTATAGTTCTTTTTATTTTTATATTTATAAAACTATTTAATCTCTATAAATATAAATATATTAAACAATTTTCACTAATTGATCCGTGGTCGAACCGAGTTGATTTATTAACCGACTGACCTAGAAAATAAGTCCAGTTCATCGTTCGGATCGTGTTTAAAAATATTGGTCGCACCCTTGCCCACCTTCTATGGGCCATGTCTAGGATTACACATGGAATATTATTTTGTTTGTATTGGTTTGATCGGTCTTATGCATGTCAACTAAAATATGAACAAAAATTTAATTTTTTTTTTATTATTATCGTCGGCTTCTTCCAATTTGTTGTTAAATTTTTTTTTTCTGCTCCTCCCCACCATCCCCTCACCTTTTTAATTGTGCGGCGAATATTCGTATGGTCACAATTGTATATTTGGTACTGAAGAAATTAAAAAGTTAAACTAGGTAAGGAGGACTAGGGGATGTTGGGTAACTAGGACATTATAACATATATTGCTTGATAATATGTTCCAAAAGTGAGTTACTTCTAACTGGAAATGACAAGACACCATGTAAATGTAATATCCCATATCATATTAGAAATGACCGTGAAAAGTGGTCTCAACATGTCAAATATTGATTTTTAGAAAATCTGGGAGTTATAGGAAATTTTCAATGTTTTTGGAAATGGCTGTGAAAAAATAGTTAAAGTCATAGGAAAAAATTGTTTTCAATGTCTTTGGAAATGGCTTTGGCCATATGATAATTAGTACCAAGATTTAGGGAAAAGTATGTTTTTGATATTGTATTCGGAAATCCATAACATTTGGTAATAAAATAGATTTGCTAAGGAAAATTAAGAAAACATGCGAATGCAAGAAAAAAAAACTCAACAGAGATTATTTGGTTACGAAGATTTTTCTTTTTGAAATTAGTTTTTCTGCTTCGAATTTTATAAGATAATTTTTTTTGTTTCTTTTAGTTTAGCAAGTCACCATCCTACTAGATGAGAAATATCAAAGTAATTAACTTCTTTACCTACCAACTTTCTTAAAAATAGGTTTTTAATGATGAACGACCGACCATACCAAATGAACAAATTTAGCAAACACTCGTTATGTTTCAACTACCCATTAATTAATTTTCCATAGTGACATTTCTATGAATTCACATATAATTTTTAAACACATGTAAAGTACTTGTCATTTGAAAGGGATTCTGAAGTTTGTTTTCAAATTAAAAATTTTCAAGACTTATACTTCTATGTGCACAGTTTACTTTAACTTTTCCATTTGTATATTCATGAATTCATTTTTAGAAATTTGTTAGATAAATTTTGATACTACCAAATTATTTTTTTTATCAGTTAATTATATTGTTAGTTTATACATTTTTGTGGTTGACTCGTTTTTGAACTATTGAATTTTTGTAATCCAATTAAATTTTTAAGGGCTGCCTTTAGGTGGCACCCTATACTATAGTCGCTCAACTAGGATCTACCTGTACTTTTGTGCTCTGCCCAATTCAACCTATACTAACTAAACACTTTATAATTCCACATAATCTCTTAATTTCTCCTATTTCAACAAATTCAATTGCGTTTTAAAATCATGATTTCGCGATTATATCAAAATCGAATTTATATTAGTTGACCCGACTACAATGCTATAACCCGAATTGAAACCTTCTTTCAGTGAAAGAGGTTTCGATTTCTCCTTAACACACAAATCAACAGCGGGATTTCAGAGAAATCGATAACTGAAATTCCTTGTGAGCATGCGTATGTTGCGATGAAAAACTCGTTTAACCTCTCGATTTCTTTGAAATCTCGTTGTTGATTTTTGTTTCAAGGAGAAATCGAAACCTCTTTCTCAGAAACGGAACTTAATTTACTTAAATGAAAATCATAAAACAAAGCAATAAACTAGAAAACCTAAAATGTCATTTGCTCTTCTTCTTCCTCCTTGCAATCGCAATCGTCATTGTCGTCTCTTCAACCTCATCAATCTCTGACAAAGCAACAATATCAGATTCATCTTTCTCTTCTTTCCACTTTGGTCAGACTTGAGTTTTAAATCAATTCAGGTTTGCCAATTGAGTTTTGAATTTTTGATATGTATTTAAACCTGAGAGAAAATAATTTTCTCTATATGACTCTATCTCTTTCTTGCACTGAAAGTCATACTAACTATTGATTTGTTCAATGATTTTTTTTTTGTGTGTGTAATAATATTATTTATTTAGTAAGTAGTTTGATTGCAGGAAGATGACTTCGAATCAAATAAGAAAAGAGCCAGGAGGGGCATCAAAAGTAAAAAAAAAAAGACAAGACGAGTTACCAAAATCGATGGTTAATTTGATGTAGAGGCATGTAAGATTTGAAAAATAATATGCTTATTTTTTGTGCTTTACAAGGTCTACGGATTAGAGCTTTTGTTTAACATTTAGATGGTTTTGGATTTTTCTGGTTATTTAATTAATATATATATTCGAAACAGCTTTTTTTCATCCTTCGCTTGTGGCCTTCGGAAACGTAGAACCGGCTCTGTTCTTAAATCAAGATAGAAAAAAAAATAAGAATCAATCAAAAATAAAAGAATGGGACCGGAGCGAAGCAAATTAAAAATTTTATATTAGAAAATCGACTTACATTAGGAGGCATATGAGATCTCGTTATACACATAGATATTTTATATTATGTAGAATTTGTTTAGGAATAAAATTAGAATTACAAATTTTAAGAACAAACATAAAACTTTGCAATACTAGAAAATCAAAAGATATGAATCCAAATTGAAAGTATGTTTTCGAAATTGAAATCTAAGATAAATATTATAATCTTTTATATCATGAAATTATTTTAGCATAATGTAATTTGATTTTTTAACATTAAATGATGAAAAAACCCATAAAAATATATTAAATTGTCTTTTAGTTTTAACTTTAATATGAGTTTCTAATATGATACATGTCGAAAGAATAGACCACAAATTGTCAACTTCTTAACCATTTAGCATTATATAGTTTGATTTTATTTTTAATTTCAAATGATTAAAAAAATGTAGGAAAAATATGTCTCTAAGATAAATATTATAATTTTTGTATCATGAATATATTAGCCTAATGTAATTTGATTTTTTTTTTTAACTATAAATGATGAAAAAGAAAACATAAAAAAAAAGATATGAAAGTGTATCTTTTAGTTTTACTTTAATATGAGTTTCTAAAAGTACACATGTAGAAAGAATAAAACATCACTTGTCAACTTCTTAGAGCATGAATATGAGGAAACATTATTTATTATATAAGATAATTTTCTAAAAGAAAATATTTTAGTGGGGAGTATGACTTACAAATGAATTTGAATGTAGAGTTACATATAAATTTAAAAATGTTAGAAAAATAACGTTACAAACTTAACATATAAATATATATTTAACAAATTTCTTATATTACCATTTATTAGACAGATTTTTGAAGTTTTCTTTAAGTAACAATTACTATTTTTCATGTGTCTCAATTTAGCGATAGCTAGATTTACAACATATTTCTAATTTCTTTTTTTGACTGTTTGTCTTCTCATAGTATATGGTATTTTTTTGTCAACTCATAATATATGTTCTCTTCTAAACTTTTTATAGGTGAAATTGAAAAAATGTTAACCCAAAAACGTTTCAAAAATCATTTTGTCGAAAATATAAAAATTCAACTGAAACATGTTGTTCTAATGGTTAAATGAATTTGAAGTTTTGTTAATGTTTAGGTGAAGAAATTAGGGAAATTGTTAATAATGCCACTTTTTCAATGCCACTTTTCAAAAATACCCCTTTTTTAAAGCCTTATAAAAAATGCTCTTAAAAATATAAGATTTACCCAAATATGTATGTAATATTATTAAAACATACACAAACTACATTTCTATGTATCTAAAATCTTATAAATACCATATAAATGCATTTTAAATACCTTTAAAAACCTTTAAAATATCTTGTAAAACCTTTGAAAAACCTTAAAAATCCTTTAAAACAACTTGTAAAACCTTTAAAAACACCTTATAAAACCTTATAAATACTTGGATCGAGTCTTCAAGTAGTAGTTACAATCCATAAGTACCTTATAAACCTAATAAAACTTTATAAAAATTTCAGATTTAAAAAGGGGCATTTTTGAAAATGGACATCTAAAAGGGGCATTTTTGAAAAGGGGCATGAGAAAAGGGGTATTTTTGCTAATCCCCCAAGAAATTATTTGAATGTCTTACCATGATTTTTTCATGTGCAGTTGGTATGATTATATTTATTATGTTATTTTATTAGTGTGATGGTTAATTTGATTTATATTTTGAACGTTTAGGTGAAAATATTATTTGAATATATTATTATCTACTAATTATCATGATTATAAAAATCTATATTTTGTAACCTTTTCAGATAGACATCTCCATAAACCTCAAATTTTGATTTCTAATTTGAATTATTATAATATTATTATTTGTTATTTTCAAATTATTCATTCACGATTGGATATAAAGCTCAATATTTCTTAATCTCTTCAAATCGACATCTCCTTTCATCTCAAAATTTTGTAAATTTACGTTAAAATATTTATTTCATTATTGTAGTTTATATATTAAATATAAAATTATTATTAATAAATTATATATATTTTTAGAAATTAATATCTTCAATAAATTAGTGCGAACACCTTTTAAAAGATATTATAATAAAAGATTCTTCATATCGAGAATAATAGATCATTTAAACATCTACTTATAACATCATAATTAGTTTTTTCAATCATAAAAAGTATGTTGATAAAGGAAAAGAATTGAAGACAACATCATCAATAGAAAGAGAGAAAATAGAAAAAAAGATATGAGAAGAGACAACATTATGAATCGGTAATTTTAAAATGTTTGATTTTATCTTTTATAATTTATGATTTTCTGGGAAAGTAATGAGATATAGTTGAAGACAGCATAAAATATTAATGTTACATAACAACTAGATATGTATGCAATCATTTAGTAATATATAAGTCAAATACAATCACAATTAAATTATGTTCGATGTTACTTAGGTAATCTCATAACCTAGAGTTGATGGTCCTTAAATTATGGTAAAAAACTTATTAGTACTGGTCAATTATCTAATTAACTACACTATTTTACATAAGAAACTAACTTAGATTTTTTTTAAACACATTCTATATGGGCTTTCATATTTAAAAATTAGAGACTTTGACTTTCTAATTCTTGGATACATACTTTAATTTTTGAAAGATGAATTTTGTTAAACCTTTATTTTTAGTATAAGTATGCTTTTGAATATTCTAAATTTTACTTCTACATAAGGATGCATGGCGTATGAATATATAGTTTCAAATTCAAGTTTGATTACTTAGTTTCAAATTCAAGTAATAGATTATCGAATAAATAATATATATGAAATTCCTCGGAGAATAGTTCTACTTATTTATATTTAACCAAAATAAGTTTTGAATGTGTAAGAATTAAAAACTAAAATATAAATAAGACATCTATTTAATAAGGTCAAGGTCAGGTTCTCAAAGCAACCTCTAATTCTTAACTGCAAACAAAATAAATTATATACCTTTACGAAAACAAAACAAGATAATTTTAATACATATGACAAATGAAGTTTTTAATAAGTTTTACACCATAAATCTAAAATGTTTGTAACTTAAAGAATTTTGCCATAATGACCAACATTTTTGGTCTATATGAAGACAACACAACTAAGGTATGTCGAAAATGAATTTTGAAGGAACAATCGTGGACTCTAGAATGAGATTAGAAAACTCTAAGGAGATGTAAATCATAGATTGTAACTATAGCACATTTACAAAACTAAACATGCAAAATGACGGATAAGGTTTCATGATATATATGGCTAGAAGAATTATATGAATTTGTAGTTATAACATCGTGGGTCAACACTTTTATATAAATTTGGTGGTGCGGATCTTAATAAGGTAGTTCTCTCGTTAGTAGCATTGTAAGTATAGATATTGGTTGATATATCTTTTTATATATGGATTACGTTTATTACTTCATCAATTGTTTGTACAATGAAAATAAGTAATATAAGTGAACCACTATTGGGTTGATTGTTGGAGATATCATATTACTTCTCATTTTTATCGTGTATCTCTTATACAAAAAAAAAAAGATTGTAACACAAACATCCCATCTGATTCTTTATGTAAAACTAGGTGAAGACGCATGCTACACGTGGGTTATTGTTTTGAAAATTGTTAAAAGACATTATGTTGATTGTTTTTTGTTGATAGTGTATATAATTACACTAAAGTTAGGTCCATCTTATATAGTTATAATTTTTATTGTTAGATTCATCTTTGAATCAAAATATCAGTTATACTTTATGAATCAAAATATCAGTTATACTTTTTCATGTAGAAATATGATAATTATCTCTATACATAAGGTTCTAATCTTTTATCAATATCATAACTACATACAACAACAATATATGATATATTGATATAATGATATTTCATTATGTTACTTATGTGGTTTGAAAATTGTCTAACTTGATTCTAAACAAATTATTCTTTGTTTCATGTACTCGTTCCTGATCTAGTACTCAAGTTACGTCACGATAGACTCATGATTAAATACTACAATGACACAATTTGGATAACATATGTATAACTAATAACTCAATTTTTCTTCAAGAGTTTTGATATGAAAAGATACAAAAAAAAACAAAACAATTGAAGAGTCATTTAACTCAACAATTTTAGATCTCTTCTCTTGCATTTGCATACATCCATTTTTTTGGTATATCTAATGTATCAAAATTCTATTAGTTTAAAAAACTTGCATATCATAGTCAGTGTTACCAACTTACCATAAGACACAAAAATGAAAATAAATAAGGTCATATGATCGTATGTTGACCACAAACATAATAATAAAAATTGACTCAAGATAAAATTACTAAACTAATAAGAAGTTATGTAGCAAACATGTAAACTGCAACACACGCAAATTTTACCGAGTAATGATTAGTGATAAAAAAATTTAGTAAAATAAGAAGA
This sequence comes from Arabidopsis suecica, assembly GCA_019202805.1. Lineage (NCBI taxonomy): Eukaryota > Viridiplantae > Streptophyta > Magnoliopsida > Brassicales > Brassicaceae > Arabidopsis > Arabidopsis suecica. Next base: position 7,302,110 of record CM032909.1, read on the forward strand.
GTATAATGGGAAGTAGTATTGATACATTAGCATGATTATTTTATTTTACTTTTTTTTTGGAGAAATCAGACAATAGTTGTTTTGATGGAAGATTTAATACAATAGAGGACTTTTGATTTTTCTAACTTAATTTTGCAAAAAAAAAACTAAAAAATAATGTAAAAGAACACATATAATTTTTTGTGTGATGCTATGACATTTATATGGAGAAAGTTAGCCAACTTTCATATATATATGATAGATTCTTAATTTTTTTTCATTTTAGTTGATTTTTTCAGATTTCATTACAAAAATTAAATTTATTTTAATTTTCTAATACTATAAAAATAGTTTTGCTTAGGGAGTTAAAAAAACATAATATTAGTATCAATTATTCATTATTGACGTTAATGTTGTGAAGAAAAATATTATTTAATGTTGCTACTATTCACTAGTCTCTAAAAAAAACTCAAACATTATTAATATGATTAATTCTTGAAGTATTATTAGTAAGAAAAACAAATTAAACACTACAACGGAATATAAAGATGCCGTGAAAAAAAAAACAAGTTAAAAGATGTTCAACCGATCTAGGAGAAAAATTCTAAAGCCGTTTGAGACTTTGATCTGAACAAATTGTTATACTACGAGAAAATCTAAGAAAAAAACACGCGATTCTCTCTCAAAGGCGATGGCGACGGCGGTGCTAGGGTTTTGACCCGACTATGCGCTTCACTCCTCAGGCGACGGCAGATCTGGTTTCTTCGGTGGCAGTGGAGAATCTCGCCTGGTGTAATGCTGGGTGGTTTTTTCCTAGGGTTTGTTTGGTTATTTTGGTTTCAGTGGTGAGGTTGGTTCTCCGCCGATGGTCTCGGAAGGACACTGGTTGTACTCTTGGCTTCGATTGCGAGCCATTGAAGCTTCGGATCTGGTCTATAGTGCAAGAGATTACAAAGAATCGATCTGGGTGTTCGAACCCAAGCCTGAGTTTTTGGTTTATGAATACTAGTAATTCAAGTAAATTTTTAATATATATATATATATATATATATATATATAGCAATTTGTTAGTTATGGTTTCGAATCATATTCTGTGTGACTTGTTCATCAAATTGAAATGTATCAAAGTAGTAAGAAACAATCCCAAACCCCTCTCACAAATCCAAAAATGTAATTAGGTTTTGTCGAGAACTAATTACAAAAAAATGTGGTATAATGCTTGGGGTTTAAGAGATTTTACAAATCTTATGTTTTATATATTTATTTTTGATTTCGCAAATAATTTTTTTTTTGTGATACTTAAACCGGTCTCACCAATTGAAACATATTTAGTACTAGTATCATAAAAAATCTCAAACAATAAACAAACATTATAATTAATACTAAAAAATTGTTAATGATACTCAGAAAATAACACTTATGTGCATGCTCTTACATACTCGTACTTGGGGTTATTAAATGCTTTCCGCTTAAAGAAATGTCGACGTATTACTAGTTTACTACAAACGTTGGGTTATTAAATGCTTAAAGAACAATCGACGTTTTGTGGGCATCCTCAACTACTTCAAATTTATGTGGACAAAGATTACATTAATCTACAGCTTTAGATATTTTCTCTTGAGTGGTAAGAATCAAGGTCTTCGACTTCTTTTCATATATATATATATATATATATATTTAAGCATCAATTAGTATCTTCAACTTTTAGCAATCATACATAGGAAGTTCTTTAAATTACTGTGAGAGAATGTATTTTACTAACCCTCCTTTACCAATCTATTTAGTGATTGATAATAATAATTTTTAGATTTAAGGGTTCAAATAAATAAAATTAAAGTAACATGTGAATGTCATTATAAAACACTTGACCTTTTGTTATTAGTACTAAAATAGATACAGATTTTTAATTATCTAGATAACATTTGAATGTCATTATAAAACGGTTATGACATTTATGCAACGACTTCACATAAACTATTAATATTTAACATCATATGGTCTAGTGGTATACGGGGTTGGTTCTCTTGTGTTTCAGGTTCAAACTCCTTTTGGTACGAAGGATAATATTTTAATTTGGAATATCCAAAAGTTGATTACGGGTACTGAAAGCGATTATAAGTCGAAAGTTTGGAATACCCCGGTTTATCAAAAAAAAAAAACATATTAATATCTTTATTTCTAACAATCATTTCTTAGAATTTTGTTAATAAACCTAACCTAATAAACTATGATGACGCTCATAAATATCAATGTTGTTTTATTGGTTGATGTTAGTTTATCATTTATCTGTTCTAAAAATGGATTAATAACGTTTATAAGCGTCTTTTAATCGATTATTTTCTTGGAATTGTCATAGACCAAGCATAGCCATAGCCATGCAGTTGCATTTCGTTTAGAATTAAAATTTTCTTTTTGAATCTGATCGTGTTTAAATTGAAGATATTCCTCCCGTCGCTATTAACAATTTTATCATTTTTATGTAACCTTTATTTATATAGTACTGTCGGTGCTGACGTTGGTGTTGGCCTTTATAAGGCCATCATAAAACTTGAACTCTCCACAGAATTTTGTTGTTGTATCTTGTCTGTCTGATTATTCTCTCACATTTTTAATAACAAACACAATGTCGAATGAGAAGGAGGTCGTAAGTGTTCTTCAGTACCTTGACAACAAATCTACATTGATCATTGGAGCTGCCGACTTCTTAGGAAAGAGTACTGATCTCTCTCTCTCTCTCTTTAGATATACAATATATTTGGCAAAAATACGTCTTAAATTTCAGAGGCGTCGACTAATTAATTAGTCATGTATTTGCTAGCTAATCCTTTCGAAATTTTTGTTCATATAACACAATTTTCAAATTATGGGTTTGTGAAAAAGTTCCAAAAAACACTTCTAGAACTTCGCTTCTCCCCCACAAAACTTTATATATCACTTTTTACAACAATAGAAAAAAAAAAATAGAGTACTGTTCATCAAGTCAAACTATCCAAAATTGTACAAAAATTTTTGGATGTTTTCTAAATCTTAAGTTTCATGGAAACTCATAAACATTCTTTTTTTACAAAGGAAACTCATAAACATCTAATTGCAAATCAAAACCCTAATTACTAAAGTTATAAACTTTAACTATACACTTTAATCTTCGCTGAGGCTCACCACCGTTGGATATGGAACCTCTTTCCCTATCTTTTATTCTCTTTCTCTCTCTCTCATCTTTCTGTCTCCAAGTTCACGTACGTTCTCACTCAGAAGCATTTTCCCTAAATGTATAAATAGGTATTTTTAAATTACAAAAACTCAAATTGTTAAAACCAATTAAATCCAAAAATGGGTTAGTTTTTATATGTAAGTAATCATATGAACTAGTTATGAGTACTAGTATATGATGTCATCAAATAAATGTTGTGGGGGATATATAACAAAGCTTATGCAAGTCATCTTAGTTTGAGCCAAAGTACAGTATCCCATTGATGACTCAAAAACAGTTGAACCGGCCAAGATTTTGGATAGTACACTTTAAGAATATCCCATGCATGCATGTATTTGTGCATCATCGTATTAGCTATGTAAGGATATATGTACGAATGTGTCCTTGTAGTGTGTTACTTTTTTTTTCATTTGGATCTAGAGTTAGATTTCATTTTTTTTATCTTTTTTGCTTCTCCTCTCGAGGGAAATTTTTTGACGAGATCAGACCATATGCTACTAATTCTTGTAGTTTTAAAATATTAAATTAAATGAAATATTTATAATTTATAAATAATTTTTATGTTAGCTTTTCAAAATTGTATGCAGTTTTTGTAGAGAAGATACTACGGGTTGCACCAAAAGTTAGGAAATTATATCTTCTTATAAGAGCATCAGGCGAAAAAACCGCTATTGAGAGGTTCAACGACGAGGTTTGTATCATTTCTTACTATACTTTGCGAAGTTTGATTCAATCAAAGAGTCACACATCACCCGACCATAGTAATTGAGGATTTACCCTCTTACTCGAGGGAAGAGAATCAGAGATAATATTCCATCTTTATGTTTGCTACATTATTATCCTTATATACTTATCTCAATTATTTGTTTTGGCAGCATATTTGTATGTTTATTTTTCATATAAACCAATCACCATGTATATATTGAGTGACAAGAAACCTCGACTTTCTATCGGTCTTAAAGTTACTATAAAATATAAATTTGGGTTTAAGATTTTTCAGGTTAAAAAACAAATAATCCGTTAACTCTTCTTTGGTTTATCTCTGTTTCTATTGGTTTGTTTAATTCTCGTTTCCGTTTTCGAACTGCAACTTTGTATCTCTTTATCACTCGTATCAATTTATCTCAGTGGAAAAAAAAAACAAATAATCCACCTCATAATTATATTTATGATTTTTTCTTACATCAAAATTGTATGGTATTTTAAAATTTTAATTAATATTATATTTTCTGAAGCATTTTTAAAAACAAAATTTATTCAAAATGTAAATATGGTAGTCATGTTATTGATATAAGCAAATTAATTCACAATGTATGTTGTCTGAAAGATGTAATTATTTTTGTCCGCAAATTAATTCACAATGTATGTTGTCTGAAGTCGTCTAAACATTCACAATGTATGTTATTCTAAAATCATATTCAAACAAAACTGCAATATTATGCTTTTTTATTATAAATTCCCGGGAAAAGCGTATATATATATCAAAAATATTGTTTTTGTTGATAAACTTTATCAAACATGTTCTTATTCAAATTTTACATTAACATTAAACAACTTTTTCCAAAATTGTTATAACCCATGAATTGTTCCAAATGTCTACAGATTTTGGGAAAGGACCTGTTCAAGGTTGTGAAGGAAAAATATGGCCCAAATCTAAATCTCATATTGGAGAAAATTACTATTGTGAATGGAGACATTGGCCTTGACGATTTGGGTCTTCATCATATAGACCCCGAGTTGGAACATCAGATGGTCCACCAACTTGATGCCATTATTAATTTAGCTGCAACTACTAATTTTGATGAAAGGTAAAAATATTGATTATAACATTCAATTTTTTGTTATTACTATATATGAAATAAATTTTGACTATATATCACCGACGCTAAAAGATGTTGTAGTTAACGATTGATATTAGATCGCAAATGAAGTATATACGTCCAGCAAACTTCATTTTCTTGACAACTTTCCAACACTTTTGAGACAATCTTTTAGCATTTATCGTTCATGTTCTTGTCTGTTTAAAACCGAATAGTCTAATAAATTTCAGTTTTATTTCGGCTTTTTAATTCATGATTTTAAAGTCCAAATCCAAACCGAGCAAAATTTGGCACCCGTTTTCAACTTGACCAGATATTGAAAAAATATTCTAAATCAAATCTGATCCATAATTTAATTTCTAATAACATTATTATGTATATATATATAGCTTATGTATGTGGTGAAAAATCGGGATTGGTAATGGAAACGCCATACCGTATGGGTGAGACGTTAAACGGAGCCATCGGCCTAGATATCAATCAAGAGCAGAAGTTGGTTAATGAGAAACTTAGCCAGCTTCAAGCAACCGGAGCTTTGCCCGAGACCATCACACAAGCCATGAAGGATTACGGACTTAGAAGGTGATCCCTATTTACACTTTAGTTTTGTTACCATACTATTTTGAAAATAAACTTGAGGAGGATTATGGTTCATAACTATTATTTTCAAACGAAATTGCTAATTTGGGAGGGGGACAATAGTACACCTGAAAAACGGGTATCATATATTTTTATATATTGGCAGATGAAAAAAATTATGAACAATCTTTTTACCAAAAAGAATTTGTGAATGTTATGAAAATTTAAAATTTTGTTATATTGAAAACATATTTAATACTACCAAAAGATATCTCGAACCAATATATGTTATAAACAATAACATACTGTCTTAAAAACTTTTTGATACTGTATGAAACTTTACGAAAACTTATTACAAATTTGAAAACTTGTAAACCTATTTTAACAAAAAAAAAAATCATTGTAAAAGCTTTCAAAAATATATGAAATCTTTCGCAAATTTGCTAAAAAATTATGTTTCACATTTCAAGGAACACAAGATGAAACATCGCCACCAAAATATAAAATTTAAAACATATGACCAATATTTTTCATCTTTTTGATATTTCCGTGAACAAAATACAATAATATGAGTTCCTAAATAAATATGAGAGCATGATATAGTATTTGAGAATATTGATTTGTTACCTCATCGTCTAATAAAATTCTAAAATCTTCGGTATATCTATAATTTATCAAATAGGGCAAAGATGTACGGATGGCCAAACACATACGTATTTACGAAAGCAATGGGGGAAATGATAGTAGGGGTAAAAAGGGAGAATATGTCGGTCGTGATAATTCGTCCTTCAATTATTACCAGCACCTTCAAAGAACCATTCCCCGACTGGACCGAGGGCATCAGGTAAATTAAGTTAACAAAGATTAACTGACTGATATAAGTCTTTGACAAAAGTAAAGTAACGACTTTATAATGTATAGGACAATTGATACGGTACAGGCAAACTCACATGCTTCCTTGGTGATCTTAATGCTATTTCGGATGTGGTACATACTTTCATCTTTCTATATATATGTGACTTTCTTGTATAATATCATAGTCTCCACATAAAGAAACTTCATAAATATGTTACTGGGTTGTTTTTATTTGATACGTTTGACGTTTTTGATGGACCAGATACCTGCGGATATGGTTGTTAATACAATGCTAGTATCAATGGTTGCTCACGCTGGTGGACAGAAAGAGATGATTTATCATGTGGGTTCTTCAATGAAAAATCCATTCAAAAATGAGAAAATGCCGGAAATAGCATACCGGTATTTCACAACGAAACCATGGACCAACAAAGAAGGGAAGGTGGTTCGGGTCGGGAAAGTGGATGTTTTGAGTTCTATGCCTAGTTTCCATAGATACATGACCATTCATTATCTACTTCCTTTGAAGGTAATGTTTCTGACCATTTGCCATGATTTAAATTTATATTTCGAATAATCAGCAATTTCCTAATTATATGTATGGTTTATTCTGGTCTATAGGGACTTGAGTTACTGAACATGGTATTTTGTAAGTCGTTAGAGAAGAAATTTAGGGATCTCAGTAAGAAGATAAATTTTGTATTGCGGCTTGTCGATCTCTATCAGCCTTACCTCTTTTTCTATGGAATGTAAGTGTTATTTTTTTTCTAATCTCAATTTGGCTTTCTCCTTTTGACCTGACCCACTACAGTTACATATATGTAGCATATAGATATTCGAATAACTAAATTACATATACACGCAGATTCGATGATACAAATACGGAAGAACTGCAAAAACTATTGCCAGTGACAGGAGTGGAGACCGACATTTTTTATTTTGATCCGAAGATTATCAATTGGGACGACTATTTTGTGTATACACATATTCCTGGGCTGGTTAAGTATGTCTTCAAATGATTTTATATATTATTCGTATATTTTTCTTATTCTGGCCCAAGGAATATATATGTGATTAAGTATGCTAAGCCAACGTACTTGCTTTGTTTTTTTTTGGCAACGACAACTGTACTTGCTAAGACCATGATATTCTCATATTCATCATTACATGTCAGTATAGGCCTGGACAAAAATATGGATCCACATAGAACCGAACCGAACCGAAATTGATGGGTTCGGTCCTGGTTCTATTGAGAATATCGATTGGATCTTGAATCAAATATCCATGGGTATCGGTTCGGTTCGGGTAGAAACCGATATCCATTCGGGTACCTGAAAAATATAGCCCATTAACCTATATTTATATAACCCAAAGTTCCAAACCCATCAAATCCTAAACCTAACTACCCAAGCCCAATAGCCTACCATAAACCTAACACAAAGTCTCTCTTAGCCTCTTATATATTCCTCTCTGCACCCAAACCTAAAAACCCTACTTTGTTCTCTCTTTCTCAAAGACAGAGAGCAGACAAAAAAACTCTCTCTTGTGTTTTGTGGTATCTTTAAAACTTTGGATATCTTTTGACCTAATACTTTCCAAGTTTCAACTATTTTTTGGATTTGTAATGGTATAATGACTAATATGTGATGTTGTATTGTATACTTACATAATTGCATTTGAATTTTGCATTATGATTCTATTATTATTTTCGGTTTAAAAAATACCCGAAACAATTTGGTTCCTACTCGGTTCCAAAATTTATTACCCGAACCGAACCGAATAGGAACCGAACCGATTTTGATTTGGTTCCAATATGGTTCCTAAATCTCAGAACCAAAATACTAGGAACCGAATGGTTCGGTTCTAGAACCGAACCGAATACCCAAACGCGTATATACTGTTTGTTCATCATATAATAATGAGTACAATATACAGTAAAACTTCTATAAATTAATACTCAATAAATTAATAATCTCTATAAATTAATAAATTCTCTGGATCCCGAGTTGGGACTAATGCAAAAAATGACTTAAATCGATAAATTAATAAAATAATATTTTTTTTGAAATTCTTATGTAAACATATGGTCCCATCAATATCATAAATTAATAATTGTATAAACTTCAATTCGTAATATCTTTATATATATTATAATGTAAAATATTTAGTGAATTATGACTCTGCTATTATTTTTCTTGAGCAATACTTGGATTCACCCCTAGGGGCGAATCCTTTTATTCACCCCCTTCTATTTTAACCAATCAAAATTCGCCACATAATAAAAAAAATCATTTAATTATTAAATTTAATCCTTAACCACTCTTTTGTAAACCCAAACCGATATATAATCTCGTTTAATTACAAATCTAAACCCTAATTCTCCATTGTAAAACCCAAACCGTCATTTAAACTCGTTTAATCGTAAAAAATCTAAACCCTAATCGTACTTTCTAAACCCAAACCGACATTTAACCTCGTTTCATTGTAAAATCTAAATCTGTTTAAAACCCAAACCGATATTTAACCTCATTTAATCATAAAATCTAAACCCTAATCGTACTTTCTAAACCCAAACCGATATTTAACCTTGTTTAATCGTAAAATCTAAATCCGTTTATAAATCCAAACCGATATTTAACCTCGTTTAATCATAAAATTTAAACCCTAACCCTTTCGGAATAAACCCAAACCGATACACAATTTCGTTTTAGTGGCAAATTAGATTTTATAATTAAATAATTTTTTTTATTATTATTAGGTGGCAGATTCTGATTGGCTGAAATAAAATGGGTGAATATAAGGGTTCACCCCAAGTATTTTTCATTTTTCTTTTAATTTACACTAATTTTAGGTAAAGTTTATTTTTAACATTTTTACTACATCAAAAACTTTTTTTGTTGTTATCTAGACATAATAATTTTTTATTCTTTGTAACTAGTTTAGAAAATAATGATTATAAAGCAATTTCAGACAAAAAGCTTTTTTAAATTACAAAATTAGCCGAAACTCTCTATAAATTAATACCTTTATAAATTAATAGAATTTCACGGTCCCAACACTATTAATTTATAGAGGTTTTAGTGTAGTCTACATTTCTTAGCTACCTTCTACTTCAATGATAACTTTTTTTTTTTTATCTCAATATTAATTTATCGCAACCTCTAGCTCGAAAATGTCCATCTTGCCTGCAAGTTAATTGTGTTGAATGCGACTAATTATTGTTAGAAATCTGCTAGCTATTATATGATGTGTTAGTATATTTACCATTTTTGACTATACTTCTCATTGTGAAATCAATGTTTTATCGAGTCTTTTTAATAGTTATTGTGTCGTTTCAGGTAAAAAGTGTTTAGACTAAGATTGAAGTTTTATTTTATGCAAACCGGAAAAAAAACAAGGAAAATAAGGAAATCGATCACTTGTTAGACAACACATTTTTGTTTTCCAGATTTCAGCTGTCAGATTCAAGTTTCGGAGAGACTCTAACCCTACATCTTTTGAAAAAAAGATGTAGTTATGCAATTTTGTTCATTGGTGTGTTTAATTATTCTTTCAAGCTTACTAAGAGATGAACATACTAAATGATGCATAGAACAAATAGAAGTCGAAGACCTTGATTCTTAGAGAAACTTTTTGCAGCAAAATTCATTTAATGTAACCTTTGTTCACATAAATTTGATCCCATTTTGTTTTCGAGTCTCTGCCTTGCCGTAGGAGACTCTACTTCTCCTTTTTCCGGTAAAGCTTTCAAGAAGGTGATTCGTCCCTTTGTTTCGGCATCTCTTTACCTATATCATTAAACCCTCTTTGAGACGTGGCTTTTTAGACTTCAGTCCTTATCTGAGACATCGGAGATGCTGAGGAAAGCGGCGAAGCTGATGCATATAAGACGGTTGAGTTCGGAGATAGGTGGAGAAAGCCGGTTGAGTTTTAAGCAGTAGCCCTCTCTTCGAGTGATCGGTGGTCTTGTGCATTGTGTGCTCCTTTGGTTTATTTTCTTAGTTTTATGAGAAGTCTTTTTTTTAGTTTTTATGACGTTAGTGTTTGCCTTTATAAAGAAGACAGACACGATTATAACTCTTGACCTCTCCACATAATTTAGTTGTCCTATTATTTTCTCACTTAAAACGCATATATACAATGTGGACCGAGAAAGAGATATCGTAAGTGTTCTTCAGTATCTTGACAACAAATCTATATTGGTGATCGGAGCTACTGGCTTCTTAGGAAAGAGTACTGATCTATATCTCTATGTCTAACTGTCTTTAGATATATTGGCAATAACGCTTCTTAACATTTTGTAACGTCCATTAATTAGTTTTTGTTTTAAGGGGTTTTTTGCTAACAATTCCTTTGAATTAATTATGGTCATATATATTTATTAAATAAGTAACACGTTTATTTGTTAGGAAAGTACCACTGAGTTGATAAACATTTGTGGATACAGTTTGCTACGTACAATTATCGGAAATTTTGTAAAACTAATTGCATGCATGCATGTATTTTTGTAGATCATCGGATTAGTAATGTAAGGTCGTAAGAATGTACAAATGTGTCCTTGTAGCGTGTTATTTTTGTTGTTAATTTTAATAGTAGGAAATAACTGCGCGTGGAGTCAAGAAGCTGGATCGACATGTGTTCAAAAAATAAAATAAAAACTTTTTTGTTTATCAAGAAGATATACATTAAAATTCAAATAAATATTGTTTTTTTCTTTTGAAATTTGTAATAAGTATTGTTAGTTTTTCTTAACTTTTATGTTAGCTTTCTTTTAACTTGTATGTAGTTTTTGTGGAGAAGATACTAAGGTTGCACCAAACTTGAGGAAACTATATCTTCTTCTTAGAGCATCAGACGAAAAATCTGCTACTGAGAGGTTCAACAAAGAGGTTTAATATCCACTTTTTACTACAACTAGATAAATACCCACGCTACGCGTGGGTTTGTTTTAAAAGTTGTTAATAACAAATTATTTTGATTGTTCTTGTCGCTAGTTGATCACCCGTTTTACGCCGCGGGTTTTTTCCCTTTTTTTTTGTATTTTGATTTACTTGATGTTATATTTTGATAAATATAATTTTTAATTATCTAATCATTTACTCATGCAATAAACAACTACTCTTAGTATTAAAATATATTTTTAACCAACATACTCAACAATGCATCACTCACACAATCCGTAACCAATCTTTGTCCGAAACCAATTTTATAGATGGTAATTTTGGGCTTATAGAACCTAAAAAATTTGATGACCTTATGTACTCTCCACCCTCAGTGTCATATATAGATAAAAAAAATTAAGAGAAAAACTTACTCAAACCATTAGCTAATCCACTATACTATTATCCACTCATATTTTGAGTTAAGATTAAAAAAATTAGCGAAAAAAACTTTCGAGTATATTAAACCAATAAAATAATTTCATTGAAAAAAACATAAAATAACAAAATAAGTTAGTATTAGTAGAAATCAATATGTAAAATTAAATAATAAATATATTATTAACTTGTGAAATAGATTTTCAAATCCATATGGCCCATCCCTCATGGGCTATTGTGTTTTTCCCATTTGACAATTCTAATTAAAAGATGATGTGTAAAAAATAAAAGCTGAATCATATTAATGAAATGTTTTGATTGGAAGATAGAAAGCTGATGTGTCAGCTCCAGAATAGCCTAAAATGCTGACGTGGCGGAAGGATGGAGAGAGATAACCTCCTTTCATATATATGATTTGCTAATTACTTTGATTAACTAGACCAAACACCTTGTTATTCAAAATTAAATATTGCTAGAAATATTTTAAAATTGTAATGTACCTACATTTAAATAATATTGCTTCAGTATGAATATTGAAAATGATACTTCGAGTTTTTTGGAGCTTATGTCCAATTATTGTAAATAAATATAAGTACCGATCTTAGAGCGATGCTAATTAATAGAAATGTTATAACCTTGAATTGTTCCAAATGTCTGTAGATTTTGGGAAAGGACTTGTTTTGAGGTGGTGGAGAAAAAGTATGTGATCACTATTGTGAATGGAGACATTTTCCTTGATGATTTGGGCCTTTATCATCAAGACTCCGAGTTGGAACATCAGATGGTCCACCAAGTAAATTAATACTATTATAACCAAATTTTATTCTTCTCAAAATTTAAGAAAAGAAAAAATAAATTATAAGTGAAATTTCTAACAATGTGAAACTTAAAAAAATGTTAAATTAATCACATATGTACCACTTGGGATCAACACATTGGGAGCTACCAAAGCCCCGAATTTTGCCAAGAGATATCCTAAAGTTTAAGTCTTTGTTCATGTTTCCACATGTATACACACATACTCACACAAAATTGACAAATAATTAATTTTCTTGAAAAAACTTAGCCAGCTTCAAGCCACCGGAGCCTTGACCGAGACCATCACACAAGCTATGAAGGATTTCGGACTCACTAGGTGATCCCTAGTTACATTTTAGTGTTGCTATCTACTTCATCTATTATAATTCATAATTTCTTGATATAAAATAGGGCAAAAATGTACGGATGGCCAAACACATACGTGTTCACGAAAGCAATGGGAGAAATGTTGGTAGGTGCAAAAAGGGAAAGTATGTTGCTGGTGATAATTCGTCCTTCGACTATTACCAGCACTTTCAAAGAACCATTCTTAGGTTGGACCGAGAAAATCAGGTAAAATATGAAAAAAAAATTAACTGAGTAATATCAAATTATGAAATAGTGAAGTAACGACACTTTAATTTATATATAGGAGTGTGGATAGTCTAGCTGTTGGGTATGGTACAAGAAAACTCACATGTTTCCTTGGTGATCTTAATGCTATATCAGATGTCGTATCTACTTTCATCTTTCTACATGTGATTTTTTGTATAAGAGTATAGTGTCCGCATAGAGAAACTTCATAAATATATTACCACTACAGGAAAATTAAATATCCTTAGCGGCCGAATAACGCTATCTAACGAGAAGATAGCGGAGTAGAAAGCGCTATATCTGCGCCCATGATAATAGGTCGACGGCTTCCGATAGCGGTTTTTGGTGGTGCTATATTTTGTTTACATATTATAGCGTGTTTTCTTATGCAATGTAATATTATATAATGGCCAGTATATTTTGTTATTAATTATCAAATTACAGCATTTGTTATATGCAATTTAATCAATTAGAATAGCATTTATAATACGCAATTTATTCAATTAAAATAGCATTTGTATTATGCAATATATTGTGGTTTTGTTTTTGTTTTTCTTTGCACTATACATAATTTTCAATCCGGTTTGAATTAATGAAGAATAATACAATTAAATAAGAACTCTAGTTTGACTACATTAGTTTCAAAACCAAACCGAAATAACTTTATTTGTGTCACACAACCATAAATTTCAACTTAAGCTACTTAACATTATCTTGCTTCAGACCAGGAGCTTATCGTTAGGTCTCATCAATAGTATGACTTCTGCACCATTATGTCCAAAATCTTTTTCACAGTCTTGATGTAGTTAATTAACCTCTGCATAAAACAAAATTTTAAGAATTTAAGAGCAAATTAACATCATGTGAAACCAAAGTAAATATCATGCTAAACCAAAGTCAATTTGACTAACCACTATATATAATGCAAACATTAAGGACTCACACAAAACCAAATCGTTAAGGACTCACACAAAACGTGTAAAGAAGAGAGGTTGTCGAGACGTGTAGGCCACAAATTGTTTTCTGAAGGACTCACCAACTTGATTCAACTAACGTAATTGTTTTCTAAAACTTTTTGCCACAAATTTATTCAAACTCACTTGGAAACCAAAATCAAGACACCTTCACAACAACAAAAACAGAACATGTCTACTAAGTAAGACTGTGTGGAGTGCATAAAAACGTTGTATAGAAACAAACGAAACAGTAAGCACCTGCAAGTTTTTACAGCAACAACACAAAACCTAAATCAACACAAAACAGTTAAGAAACAAGCAAGCCAATAATGAGGTAATTCGTCGAACACCTCGAGGGCATGAAAAGCATCATTAGAACATAAATCACTCCACTCCGGCCAAAAGCTTCTAAGAAATCAATATAATCCAAATCGATCAAACCCTAACAAAATCTAACCCAAGTGCTCATGAATCTACTGAACTCTAACAAAATCATACCTGCGACGAAGATGTTTTGGGGTTTCTGGCCAACGAAATCAAAAAGCTATGGTTTAGGGGATCTGGACGAGCGACGAAGATGGAGGATGAAGAATTCATAGAATTTAAGAAGGAGAAGAATTTGAGGATAAGAGCGAGAATGACAAAGAGTGATAGAAATTGATAAAATCCAATAGATCTAGGGGTGTATAATCATAGGAAAAGAGTGAATAGGTAAAAAGAGAGCTAAAGAGAAGGGAAGAATTAAGGAAGAAGGGAAGAATTGAGTAAGAGAGCGTAAAAAAGAGAAAGATGATGGAGAAGATAGAAATTAGGTTTTGATTTTTAATTTGAGTCTTTTTTATTTTTTGGCTAAGTGTTGGCGGTCTGGGCAAATTTTTCGTTAAATATTGGCGGTCCTAAGTGATTTTAGTTTCGGCTCTGTTATTATAAGGTTTAGCGTTTCTGAAATGCTATAATATTGTTACCAAAATTCGAGTATCATCTTTAATAGCAGTTACGAAAATACGCTATCGTAATGTGCTATCAATATTCATATTTCTTGTAGTGACATAATTCATAGCGTTTACAATTTCGCAAACGCTATCATAAATGTAAGGTTAAGTACAAAAAAAGGGCTAGAGACTACTCAATAAAAAAAATACTTAAGGATTCTCCGGTGAGTTCAATTCCTACTGGATGCACGCCAATGGGACCCGGTCATTTAGGGGCCTTAGCTGGTGATCCGGGCTGTTTCCCTCTCGACGATGATATAGCAGAACCACACCAATTTCTATCTTCTAATGCTAAGGATACTCACTATTCTTGTAGTGTACTGACTAGTTTTATAATTATTTGATTGACTAGATTCTTGCAGACATGGTAGCCAATCAGAAAGAGATGATTTATCATGTGAGTTCTTCAATCAAAAATCTATTAAAATGAGATAATGTCGGAGATAGCATACATGTATTTCTCAAACAAACCATGGACCAAAAAAGAAAGGATGGTGATTCGGGTCAATAAAATAAAGGTTTTGAGTTCTATGCCTAGTTTTCATAGGTACGTGACCATTCATTACTTACTTCCTTTGAAGGTAGTATTTCGAACCATCTGTCATGTGGTGAACTTATATTTTAAGACAAGGGTCCAGGAGATGGGACTAGCAAAAGGGTAACCTGGACATGGTTAGAGTTATTACGGATCCTAAAGAGGAAGCAAAATTCACTGTTAGCAAGCTATTACTTGGAGAATTGTGGCTGAAAGCAAGCAGAGTTCCGTACGAAAAGGACTATGATGATATTGTCCTCTTATGCTAATTTATTATGTATGAGTTAACGTACTTAACAAAAAAGTATCTGCCAAATTCTCTATTATTCGTCTATTATTCCTCTACCTCTAAACTACCAAAAAATAAAATCTATAATATAGATAATTAATGGGATAATAAGAAGTTTAGATCTCAGTCAGTTGGTAACAATACCAATATACCATGTGCCACATATTTCAAATCTAAAGAAAGGAAAATTATCTAATGTGTTGTCATAATGCTGTTCAAATCAAAACTAAATTATTTTCTTACTAATTAAAATGGTCAACTAATCAACAAAAAAAATATTGAACAGTTTGACATATTGCTAATAAATTAAATCATTTTAGTATGGTATATAATCTATTAGTATTTAATTTTGAAGATATTTTATAGCCTATATAAATCTCACTTAAGTTCCAAAAAAACATAGAACAAGAAAAATGGTTGCTTATGTCGATAAAAACTTTTCACCAGCTTGTTTACTGGTTTTACTTCTTTTTGTTGTCTCATCATATGCAAAGTTTAGTACCATGGTTACAACAGATGAGATCCGCACCTTATGCACCAAAGCAGGTGTCAAATCTTCATTGTGTTTTGAGGTTCTAAAAGCAACTCCTGAAATTGCTAGACTAGATTTTTCTGGTCTCGCCAAATATTTGATCAATTATCATGCTCAAAATATTTCGGATACGCTGAAGCAATTTAAATTATCAAGAGGCTATATACCGGATATTGATCCTGAATATCGCATATGTAAAGAATTATATAAAGATGCTCTCGACAAATGTCCTTATGCCCTCAAATATTTGGCTGCCAAAGACTATTTAAACTTAAAATATATGGTAGCTCAAACGATGGGAGATATGAATAATTGTATTTATGATGATTTGTCAACAATGAAGCCAGTACCACAATTTTTTATAACGAAAACTAATGATATTCAAGAAATTGGTTACATTATCATAGTATTTGTCGATTGTTTCATACTAAATAAACCAATAGACTGTGGTAATTCTCGCGATCTATAATTATAATAATATTTTGTATGGTTCTTGTCTTTATCCCTAAAAAAGTAATAAAGATGTAAGAATTTGAATTATGATTTTATCCTTCTCATTTATGTTTCGAAAATAGCAAATGCACCTTACGATAATCAATCCTAGGGCTAGTTCAATCTAGTTAGATTCTCAAACCATTTTGCTACTTTAACATTTTGACAGTATCGTCAATTTTATTCATGTATTGTAGATATTTATAAGAACCTAAAAATCTTTTTTACCCCGTAAGCACTGGTTAATCCCCGCCTACACCATTTAAGTGCTAGACTACCTAAGAATAACACCTTTCGTTTCAATGAGTTTATCGAATAGAACTAATAACTGCTCACTTTCTTACATGCATAATGTTTTTTCTTTATTCTAAAACATGAATACGCACAGTTATTAGTAATATTAAGATATCAATATTACACTAGCTATTACTGTCACAACCAACCAAATTAAAACATTGAAAGCATGAAAACAAGAGTAGAGATTCTAGTATCTAAAAGCATCACAATCATGGTTACGTGTTGAATCTATGAGTACGCTCCCGCGTGTACAACGTTGTTGTAATGGTCGTCTTTGTTTAGGGATTTTTTAGTCCCGTACTTGTATTATACATGTGTGCTTAATTAGATTTTGTTTTCTTTAACATATTTCTGTGTGTGCAAGATGCAAAACATCTCTTTACGTAATTAAGTTTCCTTTCAATCTCATGTCATTAAGCTTTTTCAAAATGTGAACGTATTGAAGATTCTTTAAATCCTTTAACAAAGGGAAAAAGATTCCTTAAAACAAAACAGGTTGGAACAATAAAAAAGATTGACAAAAAATATTCCAATATTGGTTTTAACAAGTGGTAATACTTCATATATAGTAGAGGAAAGGTTGGTCATGGCCTGCCATCGAGAAACATGTAGACCAGGCTATGTGATGTAATTTGAAGATGCTAATTCGTTCGTATTCAACATATTAACAATGAACAGGGGATTTTTTTTGGGCATGTATAGGTTGGACAGAGCATCTGAGGTGTTATGTTGAGTAGCAGACATGAATTTGACGTAACGAAAAGAAGGACAAGAAAAATGTGAGATAGTGAATTATCATAGCAACTCTGATTATAACGCCCCGACCGCCACGCTTATTTTACTGGGTCCCACGTCCTTTTTTGGGTCATTGAGCCCATCCGTATCCGATCTTACAAATGATCTTGTTTAACGATCTTACAAATCACCACATGATCTTTCCCTGTGTTTTGTCCTCACTCACACAGTTCCGATAATAGCTTCCGGAAGATCACCCATCCTGAAATTGCTCCAGCTGAAGCACTTTTAACCCTTGTTTAAAAAACCGCTAGGCGTTAGTCGGGCCCTCGAGGAGAGCCTAGCGCCTAGCGAAAAAATCGGAGATTAAACGGGGATTAATCGGAATTAGTTTTTAATATTTTTATTTTCATATATGTATATAAATTAAATATTGGTCAACGTTCAAACGAAATAATATGGTCGAGTGGTATATTGTAACTTTATGGTTACTTCCAACACGGGTTCAAACCTGACGTACTGAGATTTGTTCTTTCTTTAATTTTTTTGGTTTAATGAAATAGTAAATGACATAATTGCATTCGTCTTCTTCCTCAGATTGTTGGGGACTGCAATCCTAATTTCCGTCGTTTTTTTTCTTTCACAATTATTATCATTTTTTCTTCTCTTTTCCAGTGTTTTTTACCCAAACATGATAGATCTACAACCTAAAAACTGATTTGGAACTTCACTTTCATAAAAATTTGAGTTTTTCTAGAAATTTCCGAATTTTTGGGCGATTAGGATGAAATCGCGGTAGAGGTGCTCCGATGAGCGCCTAGGCGGACGAGTAATCGGTTAGGCGGCCGATTTTTAGAACGAGGCCTTCAACTATGGAGTTATCTCAGGATAGTTGACCAAAAAAATAAGTGTCTTTTGGTGACATAGGTGGCCAAATTAATTCTTTTAAACCTTTCTGCATGCACCACCATATTCCTGAAACCGAGGTGTTATAATTCACCCCCACTAACAGATCGCAACGTCCTCGTTGCGGACCAAGACCATCACCCCCGACGGTGTGAACCCTCTTGACTCTACACTCGCCTGGGTTCGGCTCTGATACCACTTATAACGCCCCGACCGCCATCTCTTTTAATGGGCCCCACGTCCTTTTTCGGCCCGTAAGCCCACCATCTTCCGACGGTCGGTACGCTACATCCGAGAGGCTTTAATGACTTGCTACCGACCCTACAAATCACCACATGATCTTTCCTTGTGTTTTGTCCTCACTCACACAGTTCCGACAATCTCTTCCCGGAAGGTCACCCATCCTGAAATTGGTCGAGCTCAAGCACCCTTAACTGTGGAGTTCTCTCAGGACAGTTGACCGAAAAGATAAGTGTCTTTTGGTGACATAGGTGATCAAATCAATTCTTTTAAACCTCTCCGCATGCACTACAATATTCCTATCGGGGTATTACACTGATATCATATAGATCTATCCTCATAATTTAGAAGCTCTTCTATTTTTGTTTAATATATGTAATTTAAATTATGTAATAGGACAACGGTATTTAGAAGCTCTTACATAGACCTATATATAGGGATGAGAGTTTACAAATATCATAAATGAAGAATAATGTATGGTTTCAAGATTTAGAGTTCAAGGAAATAATGCTGCTTTTAATTTCTCTCATAAGCTCCTGTCACTAATATGTTTACAAAATGATGTGGGAGAGGCCTAGGAGAAAGAAGAAGAGCGTTGTTCTTCATCTTAAATTAGGCTAAGGTGAGGGTGGTATTTGCGGATATAGAGTAACCTCTTTTCTTATATACTCTTCAATAGTTACCGAGTATAGGCTCGAGAATTATCTTTGTTGGTTTATGTAAATTTATGTGTATGATATAGTTAGGTCGTTAGTAACATGATACAAGAAATGCATTAGTGACATGATTTAATATCATTCTTAACGTACATTAAATTATAAAAATATTATATATAAGTATATGAGAAGAGAAAACTAAAGAGTATGTGAAGGATACTTGAGGAGGTTGGATTGTAATGGACCGACTGATTCATATACATGTCATTAAGTGTTGTCGAGCAATAAGGGGAAGGATCGAGTTATGGGTCGTGGTCTTCCATAAGTAGGCTTGAGTAGCCATGAGATAAAAGAGGCTCGAGTATTCATAAGGTAAAATACTTAAAACTAAAAATGAAAGTAAAATATCTTGTAGTGAGCAAGATGAATGCATGTTTGTTTGATTGATAGACATTCTGAATCTATGCTAAGTAATGGTTGTTATGTCCATTGGGCAGAGTTGATCTGCTTACTGAGTAAACTTGATTTACTCACCCCTTTTTTTCTTTTTTCTCCCGGTTAGTAAGTTTCAAAAGTTACGGGTTGAAGTTTGTTCGTTGGTGAATTTTAAAGAAATAAACGTTTTGGTAAGATTGGATGAATAACATACATTCTCATCCTTTGTGGCGTGGCGGGTGTTACATTCAATCCATGGCCTAGAACAACATGACGACTTTTCCATTATACTAGAACCACGAGCCCACTAGCCCACAAAAGTAGAACCACTAGCCCATCACTTCAACTTCTTGACTTTATAATTATATATATTCTTAGTCTAATGGTCACATATCACTTCAAAGTCCTTTTTAGGGGAATAAAAAGATCTTGTGCCAGTTAACCTTTGTGACTACCAGTCAACTTAGTCTTCGGAAACCTTTTAATCACTCTTTCTGATATATTGTTCACAGTTTTGTTAGCGAAACTTCTTGATACAAGGTAAAAGATAGTCATTTTATATATGAAAGTTGTAGTGGAAGAGAGAGAGAGAGATAGAGCCCACATTAGAAGCCCACTGTAATGGGCCAAAACATTTGAATTCATATAATTATCAATATTCATGTAAATTCTTACCAATGTAGAGCCCACAACAAAAACGATGTTACTCGATTTTTTTCAGTGATAAAAAACAATGTTATAGTATCTTGAAACTCTTCTTTAAACGACACTATTTTGATCAATCTAATCCTTTTATTTTTTTAACCAAACTTATGGATTGACTATCGGCTTTTATATCAAATATTAGTTGAAACAAATATTAGTTAAATGGTGCAAGATTAACTTACAATTTGTGTATGAATTTGTATTGCCCATTGATGCGTGTGAATTTGTGCTTCAGAACTTTTACCGGAAAGACTACACGTTAAACTGCAAATGCACAGTAATCAAAGTAGTATTTAAGGATCGATCCCACAGAGAATGTAGCTACGGGTTATTGAATTCAAACTAGAAGATCTAACTAAGACAAAACAAAACTTTGGGGGTTTGGTTTTGGGTTTCCTAATGACTAATGCAATGAAATAAGAAAGAAAGTAAATGAAAGCCAAGTAAACTATTGAAAGCTACGATGATAATCGGCTGTAAACTAATAAGACTAAGGAGTTGGGCGTTCTAGGGTTTCTCCGGGGATCATGGTTCTCGACTAACTAGGGTTCAGATCTCTAGGGTTTCTATGTTTTCATTTAGTTCATAACTACGAAAGGCGAATGAACGAGTTATCCTAGGTTATAGAATAAGCCGGCAAATCTCCCTATACTCCGTTACTCAACTCATCCAGGCAACGACGCAGAGTTCGACGCATTAGGGTTGGATTCGCTAAGTACTCTAAGTCATGTTACTCAACTTACGCATGCAACAACACGAAGGATTGGTAACACTATGTCCGAGAGTAGGTTTACTCGGTTAGAGCTCCTAACCTCTTGGATCAGCGTTTGGTGATCAATCCAAACACATGCATTAAGTAAAAGATGTCCCAAAAGAATCTAAGTATGAACGAAATAAATGGAACTATAAACCTAATATGATTTGAACCATGAATCCCCTTTGAATCACCCCATAAAACCCAACAAAGAAAACTACTCGCTCATGATGCTAAGAAACGACATGGAGATGAAGTAGAAAAGCATAATAAATGAATTGAATATAACAAAGGAGGTTCAAAGAAGACTTCTCTAGTGTCACAGAAGATACTTTTCTCCCCAAAAGTCTTGAAAGAAAGAGTAGAAGAAAGAGTAGAAGAGAAAACAATGAAGAACAAAGGAGAGAGCTTCAAAGGACAACTTCTTCGATGGCCATAGCATTTGTCAGATAGAGTAGGGGAGCACCTTGAATCTGAACCCATAACGGAATGATTTTCATCTCCTCCTCACTGATGTTCGGGTACCATCTGTGAATGGATAACATCCAATCATTAAAGGATCAAGGGCCACGTCTCAGAACCAAATTCATTGATTCTTCCGTCTGGAATTTGAACTGCACCTTTCCCTGACCCAGAATTCGGCCTACACACGAATCAGCGAATCCCCAGACTCTTGGCATTTGTCCAATGAGTGCCCTCAAGTTTTGCTTGCGTGGATTGACTGTTGTATCAATCAGCGAGAAACGGTTTACATTTGCCGCTTGAGAGACGAACTCTACCGGGAGAGCAATTAGGTCATCGTCAATACCCAAGTCAAGGTCTTGCACGGATTTCCTTAGTTAGTCACTCATGATTTTCACTGGTTGAATCTGATTGTTGATGTGGTTTGATTGAAGAAACGGAAAGAGGATGTGTATTTTATATGGTTTGGTCCATGGCGGTTTTGGGTGACAGTTAACTCCCGAAGAGAGGGGAGACAAGCAACTGTCGTTGACTAAGGGCAGAAATAAACCGCCGTTAAGGACCAAACAAGGAAAAGGGTGGTCTCTGTCGGTCGAAAAAAATTTTCATCGGAGAAAATCGAAACGGTGAGAACAGAGGCATTTATCGCCTTCAGAATCGCCTTTCGAGAGAGACGACATACGTTTCATTTTGTGTCTTTCTCAAATATTTTTTTCACGCCTTACACTAACTACTTATACAATTATACTTACAAAAAGTTTGAAACACTTAAGAACCTAACCAGAATCAAAAACTTATTACAAAAGAATTGGAAAAACAGAATCAATTCCTTTGTGAAAAACCATCGTTGGAACATACGGTTGACTTAAGTTTAGACAATTAATTTATATGTTTTGTAAGGCGTTTAGCTTATATTTTTTATTTGTTAAAAGGCTTTCTTATATAAATAAAGAGAAATGTATACAAAAATACAAAAACTAGAAAGAAAACTAGCAAGAAGTACTAGGAGGATAAAAGATCCAAAACAAACAAAGCTGAAATAAAGAAGAAACAGAGCCTATTGTTTGCTTTCAACCTTAGTTAAGCCAGTATTGAAGAAGTGAGAACCCTCGCTTTAAGTCCAACTGTGGCAAAGCAATACACTTGTTAGTTTAGCTTATATCTTATTCTCAGCTTATCTTCTGTGATGAATCTCATTTTTACATGGTTAACTTATTTATTCATACGGCTGACTGAAGTTTAAACAATTTTTTTTTTTTGTCTAAAGACCTGCAAGATTTTTTTTTTTAAAACGTTCGGAGGCATTAAAGCAAACTGATGCAGACATCACATTTGCTGATGTAATTGCTGATGGACTTGATGAACGACATCTTGAACGACTTGCTGAAGTACTTTCTGAACTACTTCCTGACGAGGTAAACAAAGAAAGCGAATCATTCATCCAATTTGGATCGTTCAAATTAGGTATTTCAAATCCTCCAAATGAAGAAGAAGCTTACAAAACATCTTTGGTCGAAATATCAAAAGGAAGCAAAGAGAAGTCCAACAGAAAGAAACTTTCCTTATTCGGCTTAATCAAATTAGCATTGATTGCCAAGGAGGATTGCTTGCTAGAAATCCTTGAGCCACCATTTAATTCAGAGAATGCACCTAGACGTCCTCAAGTCTCCCAAGACGTAAAGCTCAATCAATGCCCACGATTTGTCCCTCATCATCACCACCTATCACGCATTCTCCATTATATCGATTGATTTGTATTTAATTTTGAATATTTTCTTTTAATGTAGATTAGACCATGTAAGAGCTATAAAAGGGTTCATTTGTTTCATTGTAAAGACACCACAAAATTTGAAAGTAATATAAAGAGTTTTCACTAAAGCTTAAGGCTTTGTTAAAGTAATAATAAACATAAACTTCGGAATTCGGTAGTTCCAGTTCCGTGTTGAAACTCACATAGACATATATAAAACAAGTAAAAAATGAGATTCTTGTAATAATAAATCCAAATACATTTATCATACAAAATACATAACCTAATTTGAAAAGAAAAATATGACTTAATTTTACAATTTCCAACATAACGTAAGGCACAACTGGACAGTTTACAGCTTGGGTTTTAGGGTTTCTAATATAGATATAACTAGTTTAATATATTGTTGGACTTCCTAGTATGGCCGAAGCAATTTCGTCATACACAAAATTTTTTTTTTTTTTTTTTTCATACACAAAACTTGTCTTGGGATCCTTATGTGCGGTTAAATACTTCTCTTGATCAGAGCCTAACCTTTTCCAAATCAGAATACTCTAAAACTTGCTGGTTTGCAGGTTGATGTCAGAAAGTACATGGCTAGAAAGCCAGGGTGGAACAGGTTGGGCTTGTCTTCCATTTTTTTTATGCCGGTCCTTAACTGATGATGGAATGCAAACACGTGCACATTTAGAATCTCAACTTGCATCTTCTCTTGCACTTGAGTCTCCTAATGAATACCGCCAGTGCCTCCTCGCTTATGTGAGGTTTCTAGCAAGGTCTGTGCCCTTTTCTCATATAAACTCTTTGTTCAGTTTGAATGTGAATACATTTTAGTATGAATAAGGATTAAGTCTCACATTTGTTAAACTCATCCAAGCTAGAGGTTAGTTATAGAGTGACCCGGTTAGTGTCCCATTATGAGTATTTGGTTTAGTTTTCTTACTTTTCAAATTAACAATATTTTGTATCAATCAATTTATGTTTCTTTCTTTTTTTTTTAATTACCATTCTAAAATACAATGTTTCTAAATTTACCATATACTAAAATCCTTCTTCAAGGTCAAGGCAATTCTTATTTTAAGGTGAAAGAAAAATGTGAAATGTAATGTAGGCCAAGGTTCCAAAGCTCAAGATGATTGATTCTCATTTTTTGGGATATGTTGCCGTTCAAACAAAGTGCTTAACGAAGAGACAATCAAAGCTAGCAACATTCTTCTGTTTCAGGTATCTCAGTTTCTGAATACTTTTGGGGAGCCTGGATCAATCCGTGGACTGATCATCATTCCATTGGATAAAAGCACACACTAACATAAATTTGGTAGATAACAAAGGATTTTAACGACCAAAATTTCAATCGCTAATATACGACGAAACAACGAGAATTCAGTGATGATAGGCAAATAGTCACTAAATTAATATGGTTGAACAACATTACATTGTCCCGACCCAAGAAAAATAAAGGCCGTTGGGCAAATAAGGTTTTTTGGTTTTTTTATAATACGTTTTTTTGGTGTTTTACTATAACAAAAATTATTTTCCAAATGTTGGGCTCTTTCAGAATTTTGTTTTTTGAAAGAGGGGCCTTTACTATCTAAATTTTAGATTACATATAATTTTTTGAACAAATGTTGAGGAGGGATTTAAAATCTTAGTCCGTCGCACCCATTGTTTTCACGTTCGATCCGAATCATCTAATTCGATTGGTTAATCCGCGACCCTGACATTTCTCCGGTTTAGGTTTAGAGCTAACATTCGACAATTTTAAAACCAAAAAACCCACAAAAAAACCGTCATTAACCCGCGAACTAGTAAACAGGTTGAACCGGAGTATCGGTTCAAAAAAAAAATCATTTGATTTTGGAATAAAATATAGAGTTTTAGACTTTTAATGTATTCACTATTCAGTTATTTTTAACTTTTTTTTTTTCAGTTCTTCGTATTCACTATCCTACTATTTTAGTTTTTCTTTTACGGTTTTAGTTAGATTTAAAAATTTTAATCTGTTTATTATTATTGTCTTACTTCATATTTGCTAAACATAGTATATTATTTTTTATTTTTATATTTATTAAACTATTTAATCTCTAGAAATATTAAATATACTAAACAAATTTTAGCTAATTGACCGTGGTTGAACCGAGTTGATCTATTGACTGAGTGACCTAGAAAGTAAGTCATCGTTCGAGACATGTTTAAAAATATTGGTCGCACCCTTGCCCACCTTCTATGGGCCATGTCTAGGATTACACATGGAATATTATTTTGTTTGTATTGGTTTGATCGGTCTTATGCATTTCAACTAAAATATGAACAAAAAATTAATTATTATTATCGTCGGCTTCTTCCAATTTGTTGTTAACTTTTTTTTTCTGCCCCACCCCTCACCTTTTTATTTGTGCGGCGAATATTCATATGGCACAATTGTATATTTGGTACTGAAGAAAAAGTTAAACTAAGTAAGGAGGACTACGGGATGTTGGGTTACTAGGACATTATAACATATATTGCTTGATAATATGTTCTCAAAGTGAGTTACTTCTAACTGGAAATGAGAAGACACCATGTAATATCCCATATCATATTATATTAGAAATGACCGTGAAAAGTGGTCTCAACATGTCAAATATTGATTTTTAGAAAATCTGGGAGTTATAGGAAGTTTTCAATGTTTTTGGAAATGGCTTTGGCCATATGATAATTAGTTCCAAGATTTAGGGAAAAGTATATTTTTGATATTGTATTCGGAAATCCATAAAATTTGGTAATAAAATAGATTTGCTAAGGAAAATTAAGAAGACATGCGAATGCAAGAAAAAAATCAACAGAGATTATTTGGTTACAAAGATTTTTCTTTTTGAAAATAGTTTTTCTGTTTCGAATTTTGTAAGATACTTTTTTTTTGTTTCTTGTAATTTAGCAAATCACCATCCTACTAGATGGGAAATATCAAAGTAATTAACTTCTTTACCTACCAACTTTCTTCAAAATAGGTTTTTAATGATGAACGACCGATCATACCAAATGAACAAATTTAGCAAACACTCGTTATGTCTCAACTACCCATTAATTAAATTTCCATAGTGACATTTCTATGAATTCACAAATAATTTTTAAACATATGTAAAGTACTTGTCATTTGAAAGGGATTCTGAAGTTTGTTTTTAAATTAAAAACTTCCAGACTTATACTTCTATGTGCATAGTTTACTTTAAATTTTCCATATGTATAGTCATGAATTCATTTCTAGAAATTTGTTAGATAAATTTTGATACTACCAAATTAATTTCTTTTTATCAATTAATTATTTTGTTAGTTTATACATTTTTGTGGTTGACTCGTTTTTGAACTATTGATTTTTTTTATCCAATTAAATTTTTAAAGGCTGCCTGTAGGTGGCCTATACTATAGTCGCTCAACAAGGATCAACATGTACTTTTATGCTCTGTCCAATTCAACCTATACTAATTAAGCAATTTATAATTCCACCAAACCTTTTAATTTCTACCTATTTCAACAAATTCAATTAAGCTAGTCAATTGCGTTTTAAAATCATGATTTCGTGATTGGTGTACCACGATTAGATCAAAATCGAGTTTTAATTAGTTGACCCGACTACAATTCTATAACCTGAACTGAAACCTTCTTTCCGAGAAAGAGGTTTCGATTTCTCCTTAAAACACAAATCAACGAGATTTCAGAGAAATCGATAACTGAAATTCCTTGTAAGCATGTTTATGTTGCGATGGAAAACTCGTTTAACCTCTCGATTTCTCTAAAAATCCATAGTCGCTAAAGTCTATAGTCGTAAAATTAGTCGCTATTTAACGACTACGTTATGACTAATAGTCGTAGTCATAACAGTAGTAGTAATTTAATCATTAAAAATAGAGAAACTTAAAAAAAAAAATTAGAGGACTTATATATAGAATTAATGACATTAATAAAATGAACGAATCCTTCTAATCAATTGGGATAACATCATAAAAAACTCATAACCCTAATTTTAAAAACTAAATGAATAAAACTATTTTAGATATTTATTTTCTACATGGACGATATTCTTAAACCGATCCCGCCCTTGGGACAGGTCCATGAAGCATTGGCTTACGGCTTCTAATAATATAAGTAATTTTCGGCCAAATATTTTAGAAATGTTCCTTTAGTCTAGTGGTCTCATCTTATGGGAGTGATGTCTCATGTCTCCAATTCGAACCTTAGTAATGACTTTGTGTAATGATATTATTTATCTAGTAAGTAGTTTGATTGCAGGAAGATGACTTCGAATCAAATAAGAAAAGAGCCAGAAGGGGCATCAAAAGGAAAAAAAAAAAAAGACAAGACGAGTTAACAAAATCGATGGTTAAGTTGATGTTGAGGTATGTAAGATTTGAAAAATAATATGCTTATTTTTTTGTGCTTTACAATGTCTATGGATTAGAGTTTTTGTTTAACATTTAGACTCTTTTGGATTTTTTGTTTGTTATTATTTTATATATATATATATGAAGCAGGATTTTTTCTTCCTGCGCTTGTGGCCTTCGGAAAGGTAGTGCCGGGTCTGTTCTTTACTCAAGATAGAAAAAATAAGAATCAATCAAAAAAAAAAAAAGGACGGAGATAAGCAACTTAAAAATTTTATATTAGAAAATCGACTTATATTACGAGGCATAAGAGATCTCTTTATATACATAGAGATTTTTGTTATGTAGAATTTTTTTAAGAATAAAATTACAATTACAAATTTTAAGAACAAACATAAAACTTTGTAATACTAGAAAATCTGAAGATCTGAATCCAAATTGAAAGTATCCAGATTGAAATGTGGAAAAATATATCTCTAAGATAAATATTATAATGTTTTATATCATGAAATTATTTTAACAGAATGTATTTTGATTTTTTTAAAACATTAAATGATGAAAAAAACATAAAAAAGATATCAAAGTTTCTTTTAGTTTTAACTATAATATGAGTTTCTACTATGACATATGTCGAAAGAATAGACCACAACTTGTCAACTTTTAACCATTTAGCATTATATAGTTTGATTTTATTTTTAACTTCAAATGATTAAAAAATATAGGTAAACAAAATTTATCTAAGATAAATATTATAATATTTTATATCATGAATATATTAGCATAATGTAATTTGATTTTTTTTTTAACTATAACTGATGAAATAGAAAACATAAAAAAAAGATATGAAAGTGTGTATTTTTAGTTTTAACTTTAATATGAGTTTCTAAAAGTACACATGTAAAAAGAATAGAACACCACTTGTCAACTTCTTATAGCATGAATATGAGAAAACATTACTTTATTATATAAGATAATTTTCTAAAAGAATATATTTTAGTGGGAAGTATGACTTACAAATGAATTTGAATGTAGAGTTATACAAAAATTTAAAAGTCTTAGAAAAATAACATTACAAACTTAACCTATAAATACATATTTAACAAATTTCTTATATGTATTGAGATGAAAGGGATTGTGAAGAGATTAAGAAATATTGAGCTTTATATCCAATCGTGAATGAATAATTTCAAAATAACAAATAATGATATTATAATAATTTAAATAAAATATTAAAATTTGAGATTTATGGAGATGTCTATCTGAAAAGGTTACGAAGTATAGATTTTTCTAATCATGATATTTAGTAGATAAT
Organism: Arabidopsis suecica; assembly: GCA_019202805.1. NCBI lineage: Eukaryota > Viridiplantae > Streptophyta > Magnoliopsida > Brassicales > Brassicaceae > Arabidopsis > Arabidopsis suecica. The sequence continues at coordinate 7,331,673 of CM032909.1, forward strand.
CATATATTTCAAATATTTTCTTCACCTAAACGTTCAAAATATAAATCAAATAAACCATCACACTAACAAAATAATATAATAAATATAATCATACCAACTGCCCATAAAACAATCATGGTAATACAGTTCAAATATTTTCTTCACCTAAACATTAACAAAACATCAAATTTATTTAACCATTAAAACAACATGTTTTAGTTGAGCTTTCATATTTCCAACAAAATGTTTTTTGAAACGTTTTTGGGTTAACGTTTTTTCAAGTTCACCTATAAAATGTTTTGAAGAGAACATATATTATGAGTTCACCAAAACATATCATATGCTATGAGAAGACAAACCGTCAAAATATATATATATATTGTAAATCTAGCTAATCGCTAAATTGAGATACGCGAAAAATAGTAATTGTTACTAAAAGAAAACTTCAATATAAATTTACATTAAAATATTTCTTTCATTATTGTAGTTTATATTTTAAATATAAAATTATTATTATTAAATTATATATTTTTTGGAAATTAATTTCTTCAATTAATTAGTGCGAACACCTTTTTAAAGATATTATAATTAAAGATTCTTCATATCGAGAATAATAGATCATTTCAAACATCTACTTATATCATCATAATTTTTTTTTTCAATCATATAAGTAAGTTGATGAAGGAAAAGAATTGAAGACAATATCATCAATAGAAAAAAAGAATATAGAAAAATAAATAAACGAGAAGAGATAACATTCTGAATCGGTAATTTTAAAATGTTTGATTTTATATATTTTTTTATAATTTATTTTTTTCTAGGAAAGTAAATGAGATATAGTTGAAAACGGTATAAAAATAATAATGTTACATAACAACTAGATATGCATGCAATCATTTAGTAATATATAAGTCAAATACAATAACAATTAAATAATGTTCGATGTTACTTAGGTAATCTCATAACATAGAGTTGATGATCCATAAATTATGGTAGAAAACTTATTAGTACTGGTCAATTATCTAATTAACTACACTGATTTTACATAAGAAACTAACTTAGATTGTTTTTAAAACCATTCTATCTGGGCTTTCATATTTAAAAATTAGAGACTTTGACTTTCTAATTCTTAGATACATACTTTAGTTTTTGAAAGGTGAATTTTGTTAAACCTTTATTTTTAGTATATGTATGCTTTTGAATATTCTAAATTTCACTTCTACATTAGTATGCATGACATATGAATAAATAGTTTCAAATTCAAGTTTGATTACTTAGTTTCAAATTCAACTAATAGATATTATCGAATAAATAATTTATATGAAATTCGTAAGAGAATACTTCTACTTATTTATATTTAACCAAAATCAGTTTTGAATGTGGAAGCAATTAAACATTCAAATATAAATGAGACATCTATTTGACAAGGTCAATGTCAGGTTTTCAAAGCAACTACTAATTCTTGACAGCAAAGAAAATTAATTAGATATTTTTACGAAAACAAAACAAGATAATTTTTATAAATATGATAAATGAAGTTTTTAATAAGTTTTAGACCATAAATATAAAATAAGTTTGTAATTTAAAGAGTTTCGGCATAGTGACCAATATTTTGGTCTATATGAAGACAATACAACTAAAGTATGTTGAAAATAAATTTTGAAGGAACAATCTTAGACTCTAGAATGAGATTAGAGAACACTAAGGAGATGTGTATCATAGATTGTAATTATATCACATTTACAAAAATTAACATGCGGAATGACGGGTAAGATTTCATGATATATATATGGGTAAAAGAATTATATAAAATTTGTAGTTATAACACAGTGGGTCAACACCTTTATAAAAATTTGGTGGTACGTAGATATTGATTGATATATCTTTTTATATTTGGTTTACATTATTACTTCATCAATTGTTTGTACAGTGAAAAGAAGTAATATAAGTGAACCACTATTGGGTTGATTGTTGGAGCCATCACATTACTTCTCATCTTTATAGTGTTTCTCTTATACAAAAAAAATGATGGTAACATAAACACCCCATCGATTTCTTTATGTAAGACTAGGTAAATACCCATGCTACGCGTGGGTTGTTGTTTTGAAAATTGTTAAAAGACATTATCTTGATTGTTTTTTGTTGATAATTTATATAATTATAATAAATTTAGATCCATGTTATATAGTTATACTTTTTCTTGTTATATTCATCTTTGAATCAAAATATCAGTTATACTTTTTCATGTATAAATATGATTATCTAATACATAAGGTTCTAATCTTTTATCAATATTATAACTACATACAACAATAATATATGATATATTGATACAATAATATTTAATTATGTTACTTATGTGGTTTGAAACTTGTTTAACTTGATTCTAAACAAATTATTCTTTGTTTCATGTACTCCCTCCCGATCTAGTACTCAAATCACGTCACGATAGACTCATGATTAAATACTAAAATGACACAATTTGGACAATATATGTATAACTAATAGCTCAATTTGTTTTCAAGAGTTTTCATATGAAAAGAGACAAAAAAAAACAAAAAATTTAAAAAGTCATTTAAGTCAACAATTCTAGATCTTTTCTCTTGCATTTGCATATTGCCATTATTTGGTATAGCTAATGTCTCAATATTTCATTACTTAAAAAATCTTGCATGTCATAGTTAGTGTTACCAACTTACCACAAGACACAAAAATGAAAATAAAAAAGGTCATATAATCGTATGTTGACCACAAACATAATAATAATAAAAAATATCAAAATAAAATTACTAAACTAAGACGAAGTCATGTAGCAAACATGTAAACTGCAACATAAGTAAATTTTACCGAGTAATGATTAATGATAAATAAATTTAGTAAAATAAGAAGAGTATAAAGGAAGTAGTGTTTGATACATTAGCATTATTATTTTATTTTACTTTTTCTGGAGAAATCATATAATAGTTGTATTGATGGAAGATTTAATGCAATGGAGGACTTTTGATTTTTCTAACTTAATTTTGCAAAACAAAAATTTAAAATAATTTAAAAGAACAAATATCATTTTCTTGTGTGATGATGTGACACTTATATGGAGAGAGTTAGCCAACTTTAATATATATGATTTGTTAGATTCTAAATTCTTTTCATTTTAGTTGATTTTCTCAGATTTCAATACAAAAATTAAATTTAGTTTCATTTTCTAATACTATTAAAACAGTTTTGTTTAGGGAGTTCAAAAAACATAATATTAGTATCAACTATTTATTATTGACGTCAATGTTGTGAAGCAAAATAATATTTAATGTTGCTACTACTCATTAGTCTCTAAAAAAACTCAAACATTATTGATACTAGATGTTTGCCCACGCGACGCGTGGGTTATTGTATACATTTTTTCTTTATGTAAAACAAATAAATGAAATATTAAGCAAAACAATAATAATAAAGCATACATAAAAATAACAGATGAATGAGATAGTTAACATATCAATATATAGACTTAAGACTTTCACTTAATATTTTCGAGATTACAACTTGGTTAAATATATGTTTTATTTGCCTTTTTCCAGAGCATTACTAAATTTAAACTACCAAAAGATAACTATTTGAAAATGACATTCATTGTATATAGTTGATTAATTTAATTCTTGAAATATCTATTATTAGTAATCGTTAATTTCAAGCTATTGATAAATTGATGGACATAATTAACATAACAAATTGTTAAACACCATATTACTATTAATAATAAACCATTTTGTGCTACTTTCCGTAAAACAGAGCAACGCTATAAACATTGCAAGAAGAAGTAACTTAGTTGGATCTTGTCCCGAACCAGAGCTGCATTAGAAATTGAAACTTCTCTTTCTCGTAATAGCATAGCGACATGATACGAGACCGAATTATTTTATCAATCGTGTGGATAAGTTGGTTGTGTGTCCTGTAAACCTTATTATGCTTCTTTTCTTTTCTCTCCAGCCATAGATAGTATACAGTCATTTGAAAAGTTAATCAGAGTAGAATACATCGGTTTCCTAGATCGGGAGGATGCAACATGCTGTGCAGAGTCTCGTTCCAATCCGGGCTTGGGTCAGAACGCAACAGAGTCCCCACAATCTCTTAAATACACTATAGTAAATAAGGTAAAGCTTTATTTTTCTAAATTTCTTAAAGGCATTCAATCTTCTGTTTCATAGTATTATTCAAAAATTATTTTGGTAACAATCTTCTGTTTCATAGTATTATTCAAAAATTATTTTGGTATTATATAAGTTCAGATCATCTTTTTCCTTTTGTTTTATTCGGAATAATTGTTTTTTGTTAACCATTTATCAAAGAGATAAAATAAAAATTAGTTGAGTTACTTATATTTTTTCTTGTTTATAGCTTCTATGGAAAAAGTGTTTGAGGGAGAAAACAACAAAATTATGAAAAACTAAAATGAAATACATTTTTAAAAATCAATACATGTAAACCAACCAAACATAAAAGTAACGATAAAAAACAGTGCTTGACAACGAAAATTATTCCATAAAAATTTAAACCCCAAAGAATCACAACTTATTTGTATAGGAAGAAGTCCATCTTTCTCCAATATAGATTTCTTTATGTGCAGTATCTGTATTGGTTTGATCCACCAATTTTCATGATCACTTGCATACATGATTGAAGAGTAAAAAAATATAGTTTATCTTTTCAGTGAAGTATGTTTCAAAAGACTATTCTACCGCACATACAAGATCTTCTACAGTTTTGAGATATGTCTTATGTTGTAGTAATTGAATGACATTGAAAAATCCAAAATCTAAAATATTTAAATCTGGCGAGTTTGGTGGTTGGCAAATCAATCAAACATCAAAACATTTTTTGGGTGCAGTTTCTTGAAAATCTTTATCCCGACACTCGACATTTGTCCTTGCATTGTCTTGGTGAATAAAAATAGTATTCCTCCGATCTTCTCTCCGCCTTTTTTATGAATTACCGAAATGATTTTTTTTTTCTATCAGACATGTTTTTATATCATTTCTCTTGATGGAAGTTAATGCTTTTAGTTCTCGAGTTCTAACATCTCTAATCTTATTATGTCTCTTAGTTAGTTTCAAAGTAACAAGTAGAAATATTCCAATTTTATCAAAAATACAGCTTTTCATTCGTCGTCAAACCTTGGACGAGCCATCGCAACAAGAAACCTTTTTTCTTCCGGATATAATCTTTACTTTGTCAAGTATATACCATATCTTCTTCAATAGAGAGTAAATAATATTTTCCGGACTTCTTCGTCATATAGAACCATTTTTCATTGATATGCGTACATATCAACAAATTTTAGTTCACGGAGTAGAGTATTCCTATCAAGCATAGAAATGCAAAATTGTAGTCTATACCTCTCTTATTGTCTTTCTTCAATTAAGGTTTGATGGTGTTGGTATGGCGTCGATTAGCTCCTTCCTTCTCACGCCAAAATAATGTTGTAAGACTCATATTCAGAGTCATAGAAAACGATTTCAAAATTGTTCGCTTGTGTAATAGAATAGTAACAACTTGATCTAAATCAAGTAAAATTTTCTTACGACCATAATTTCAGAATCTCGTTTCGGATACATACTGTTTTCCACTACTAGACGTCTCTTTTGCTACTTCCTTCTTACGCCGAAATAATGTTGTAAGACTCATATTCAGAGTCATAGAAAACGATTTCAAAATTGTTCGCTTGTGTAATGGAATAGTAACAACTTGATCTAAATCAAGTAAAATTTTCTTACTACCATAATTTCAGAATCTCGTTTCGGATACATACTCTTTTCCACTACTAGACGTCTCTTTTGCTTGTCGCCAAATCCTTTGTACCGTTTGTATAAATACTGAAAATAGATTAGAAACTTCTCTTGTAATTTACTTTTTTTCAATTTTCCATCAACACTCCTCTCTAATAAGCATTAAAATCTCACATCCCTCTTGATCCAAGAGATTTCTTCTTGCCACTTATAGACTTGGTTCATCTTGAGATGGATCATTATTTTTCCGTTGATTTAAAAAATGAAAATACACGTTTAACACCTAACAATTCAACAATATTCAAAGAAAATAATATAAATATGACAAGCAAGTTAATGACTGAAAAGAAGATTATTTTAGAACATCACATTCTCTTTGTGATAGAACACTACTGGAATTTAAGTGAAACAGTGAAAAAACAAAAGTCACGTCTACGTATTTTAGAAGATGACTAGCACTGGACACTAACATATAAAAACAAAAAAATTACTAAACAATTTAAGGAATCAATTTGTTACCTGGATCAATATCCATACGATTTTCATTGAAGTTAATTGAGTTATGATCAACTGGAAAAGCTTCATAACCATTACTAAAGTTTTATTCTCTCGGTGAAATTTCGTTTAAATCGAACAAAACTTCATTCACGTAGTTTAGAATTAGAAAATTCAAATCAAACTTAGAATCTATGAATAATTTACAAGTTTTTGTTAGTTTGAAGGTTATATATAAGGATTAAAAATTAGAGGATCGTTTTGATTTGGCTCCATTCAAAATTTTGAATATTGGTTTTCAATTGAGCATAAAAAGTTGGCTCCAAAACTATTTTTATTTTCTGCAACATGATACTAATTAAATGATCTTAAGAAAACTAGAAAGAAGATGAAACTGAAGTTGACAGAGACTCTCATAAAGTGACTATTTGTATCGTCGTTTTGTACTTATGGATTTGTGTTTTGTATATTTGATTTCTATTCATTGATTTATGTTGTAACTGCTTTCAAGTACTTAGTTAGCAAATAATGATTTTTCAAAACAAAAAACCATAAATTAAGATTTCTTAATTTCTTACTTTCTGTGCTTTTCACTAAAAAATCTTCGATAAAAATACGAAAAAGAAGTATTTTGATTTTTATTTTCTTGTCTAAGAGGATAACAATGTATTAACATTAACCCCATTTTTTTTTTGCCTTAATATTATAACCCAACAATAATAAATATATCATGCTATGAATGGGGAACAGAAAGATCCAATTCCCGTTCATATATCCTCATCACGAAACAGTTACATGATGTTGGTCATAGTTAACGATGATAGAAATTTGCAGACGTGAACCTTAATCACTCTATAAAACTCGTATATGTTGCTTCAATCGCAACAATACCCTACCCTAAGATTTTAGAAACTCATGTATAAGCTGCCAACGTGTAATGGTAACCACAATATACTCGAGAAGCACCTCATGATCTGAAATTTAAATGATAGTTTATAGAACGAATAAGAAATATACATACATAAATCCTAAGAAAATAAAATAAGTTTTAATGCAGACATGATTAAAAACAAGATAAATAAGATATTTAATCTAACAAAGTGAAGGTCAATTTTTTGAACCAATGGCTAATCACCGGCTGCAAGCAAAATGGATTATATGTATTTAGAAGACAAAATGAGACTATAATAAAAACATTAATATTTATAATACAATCATCTAGAATATAGTTCGAAATGTAATAAGTAAAATATTTACTTTTTTACAATCATGGATGTCTTTTTCTTACGAATTTTCTTTTGTGTGCTTTCATAGCACAATGGTGTCTATAACACCCTGATTTCAGAAATATGGTGATGCATGCAGAGAGGTGTAAAAGAATTTATTTGGCCACCTATGTCACCAAAGTGCACTTATCTTTTCGGCCAACTGTACTGGGAAAACACCACAGTCCACAGTTAAGCGTGTTGAGCTAGAGCAATTTCAGGATGGATGACCTACCGGGAAGTGATTATCGGAACTGTGTGAATAAGGACAAAACATAGAGAAAGATCATGTGGTGATTTGTAAGATCGGTAAACAAATATTTAAAGCCTGTCGGACGTAACGGACCGAGCGTCGGAAGATGGTGGGCCCACGGGCCGAGAGAGGACGTGGGAGCCTATTACGAAAGGCCGCGGTAGGGGAGTTACAAGTGGAATTAGAGCCGAACTCAGGAGAGTGTGGAGTTAAGAGAGCTCACACCGACAGGGGTGACATTCTTGGTGCGCAACGAGGACGTTGCGATCTATTAGTGGGGGTGATTGTAACACTCTAATTTCAAAAACATGGAGGTGCATGCGTAGAGGTTTAAAAGAATTGATTTTGCCACCTCTGTCACCAAACTGCACTTATCTTTTCGGTCAACTGTACTGAGAAAACTCCACAGTTAAGCGTGCTTGAGATAGAGCAATTTCAGGATGGGTGACCTTCCGGGAAGTGATTATCGAAACTGGGTGAATGAGGACAAAACATAGAGAAAAATCATGTGGTGATTTGTAGGATCGGTAAAAAAATCTTTAAAGCACCTGGAATTAGCGAACCGACCATCGGAAGATGGTGGGCCCACAAACCGAGAAAGGACGTGGGGGCCTATTACGTTACAATGCCAAAAATTAATACTCATAGTTTTAACACTAAATGGATACTGCAAATGCACAAAAGTCTGAGTTCACTGTTTAACGATTTGAGTAAACCCGAGTTTAAAATTTTGACCCGACCACGCTTTTTAATGTGTTGTTCACATGTTATGGTCAAGATTCTAAAATCAGGTTTACTCAAATCGCAAAACAGTGAACTCGAATTATTGATTTTAAATCATAATTATTGAGATTAATTGAATTTGGTTAATTGGGTAGAATTTTATAGATTGGGTGGAACTAAGAAGATGAAGAATAGTACATGCTGAATTAGGTAGAGGTCGAAAAGACATGGTGATTTTAGTTGAACGTCTATAATACAGGTTGATTGCTACATGCAGCCCAAACGATAATAGTAATTAGGAAACAAACCCATTGTGACCGGTGGTACACTATGAGAATGGAAATATAAAGTTAAATTAATATGCAAAGTATAAGTTTTGGTTGGTTTTGAATGCAAGAATGTAACTGGAAAAAAATTATGAATAAAAAGGTCATGTATATTATGGTAATTACAGAGAAATAGAAATTTCAAATTATATAATTGGACATGGAAACATATTGTGTCTTGTTTTAGAATTCAAAATTATAGGTTTATAGCTTACATAATGTCGTAGAATAAACTACTATGTGTAACAACCTAAGATCTTAAACTTTCGTTTAAATTCATGAAGTTAAACACACATTTAGAGTTTATGTTTAATATATATGTTCACTTAACACCCTAACATCAAAATGTGAATAATTTACTCATCCAAGTTTCTCAAACGTTTTTAAAAAAATCACTTTGATGCGCCAATCTAGGTAGCTAATCAAGTTTCACCATAAAGAAACACTAGTAGAAAAACTCTTTAGATAAAATCTTTGTTCTAACAGTTATAATTTAGCAATCCATGAGCTATTTTTGAAATATTAAATTTATATAAAAACACTATAATGAATATTCTTCTAATGTGTGAGAAAGGGTGTGAAAACGTTTATATACTTTGTAGATGTAAAAAGTATGTAGGAAATAAATCCTAGCCTAAAAAGGATATCATAACATTTTATATAGTTGTCATCCAAATAACATTCGAACCAGTGATCTCAAAACTAGCTTAAGAGTATTTACCAATTAAGCTATTGACACTTGATTACATACTCTTAATTAATATACGAACACCAGTAAAACTACTAAGTACAAACGTTGGGGGTTAAATGCTTTCCGCTTAAAGAAATGTCGACGTATTACCAGTTTACTACAAACGTTCGGTTATTAAATGCTTAAAGAACAATCGACGTTTTGTGGGCATCCACAACTACTTCAAATTTATGTGGACAAAGATTACATTAGACTACTGCTTTAGATATTTTCTCTTTAGTGGTAAGAATCAAGGTCTTCGACTTTTCTTCATATATATATATATATATATATATAAGCATTAATTAGTATCTTCAGCTTTTAGCAATCATACATAGGAAGTTCTTTAATTTACAGTGAGAGAATGTATTTTACTAACCCTCCTTTACCAATCTATTTAGTGATTGATAATAATAATTTTTAGATTTAAGGGTTCAAATAAATAAAATTAAAGTAACATGTGGTACTAGAGTAGAAGATTAAGCACTTGACCTTTTGTTATTAGTACTAAAATAGATACAGATTTTTAATTATCTAGATAACATTTGAATGTCATTATAAAACGGTAATGACATTTATGCAACGACTTCACATAAACTATTAATATTTAACATCATATGGTCTAGTGGTATACGGGGTTGGTTCTCTTGTGTTTCAGGTTCAAACTCCTTTTGGTACGAAGGATAATATTTTAATTTGGAATATCTAAAAGTTGATTACGGGTACTGAAAGCGATTATAAGTCGAAAGTTTGGAATACCCCGGTTTATCAAAAAAAAAAAACATATTAATATCTTTATTTCTAACAATCATTTCTTAGAATTTTGTTAATAAACCATACCTAATAAACTATGATGACGCTCATAAATATCAATGTTGTTTTATTGGTTGATGTTAGTTTATCATTTATCTGTTCTAAAAATGGATTAACAACGTTTATAAGCGTCTTTTAATCGATTATTTTCCAGGAATTGTCATAGACCAAGCATAGCCATAGCCATGCAGTTGCATTTCGTTTAGAATTAAAATTTTCTTTTTGAATCTGATTGTGTTTAAATTGAAGATATTCCTCCCGTCGCTATTAACAATTTTATCATTTTTATGTAACCTTTATTTATATAGTACTGTCGGTGCTAACGTTGGTGTTGGCCTTTTTAAGGCCATCATAAAACTTGAACTCTCCACAGAATTTTGTTGTTGTATCTTGTCTGTCCGATTATTCTCTCACATAAACGCACACATTTTTAATAACACACACAATGTCGAATGAGAAGGAGGTCGTAAGTGTTCTTCAGTACCTTGACAACAAATCTATATTGATCATTGGAGCTGCCGGCTTCTTAGGAAAGAGTACTGATCTCTATCTCTCTCTCTCTTTAGTTATACAATATATTTGGCAAAAATACGTCTTAAATTTCAGAGGCGTCGACTAATTAGTCATGTATTTGCTAGCTAATCCTTTCGAAATTTTTGTTCATATAACACAATTTTCAAATTATGGGTTTGTGAAAAAGTTCCAAAAAACACTTCTAGAACTTCGCTTCTCCCCCACAAAACTTTATATATCACTTTTTACAACAACAGAAAAAAAAATATAGAGTACTGTTCATCAAGTCAAACTATCCAAAATTGTACAAATTTTTTTGGATGTTTTCTAAATCTTAAGTTTCTTGGAAACTCATAAACATTCTTTTTTACAAAGGAAACTCATAAACATCTAATTGCAAATCAAAACCCTAATTACTAAAGTTATAAACTTAAACTATACACTTTAATCTTCGCTGAGGCTCACCACCGTTGGATATGGAACCTCTTTCCCTATCTTTTATTCTCTTTCTCTCTCTCTCATCTTTCTGTCTCCAAGTTCACGTACGTTCTCACTCAGAAGCATTTTCCCTAAATGTATAAATAGGTATTTTTAAATTACAAAAACTCAAATTGTTAAAACCAATTAAATACAAAAATGGGTTAGTTTTTATATGTAAGTAATCATATGAACTAGTTATGAGTACTAGTCTATGATGTCATCAAATAAATGTTGTGGGGGATATATAACAAAGGTTATGCAAGTCATCTTAGTTTGAGCCAAAGTACAGTATCCCATTGATGACTCAAAAACAGTTGAACCGGCCAAGATTTTGGATAGTACACTTTAAGAATATCCCATGCATGCATGTATTTGTGCATCATCGTATTAGCTATGTAAGGATATATGTACGAATGTGTCCTTGTAGTGTGTTACTTTTTTTTCATTTGGATCTAGAGTTAGATATCAATTTTTTTTATCTTTTTTGCTTCTCCTCTCGAGGGAAATTTTTTGACGAGATCAGACCATATGCTACTAATTCTTGTAGCGTGTATTTTGTCTATAGACAAAATATTTTAAAATATTAAATTAAATGAAATATTAATTGTTATAATTTATAAATAATTTTTATGTTAGCTTTTCAAAATTGTATGCAGTTTTTGTAGAGAAGATACTACGGGTTGCACCAAAAGTTAGGAAATTATATCTTCTTATAAGAGCATCAGGCGAAAAAACCGCTATTGAGAGGTTCAACGACGAGGTTTGTATCATTTCTTACTATACTTTGCGAAGTTTGATTCAATCAAAGAGTCACACATCACCCGACCATAGTAATTGAGGATTTACCCTCTTACTCGAGGGAAGAGAATCAGAGATAATATTCCATCTTTATGTTTGCTACATTATTATCCTTATATACTTATCTCAATTATTTGTTTTGGCAGCATACTTTGTATGTTTATTTTTCATATAAACCAATCACCATGTATATATTGAGTGACAAGAAACCTCGACTTTCTATCGGTCTTAAAGTTACTATAAAATATAAATTTGGGTTTAAGATTTTTCAGGTTAAAAAACAAATAATCCGTTAACTCTTCTTTGGTTTATCTCTGTTTCTATTGGTTTGTTTAATTCTCGTTTCCATTTTCGAACTGCAACTTTGTATCTCTTTATCTCTCGTATCAATTTATCTCAGTGGAAAAAAAAAAACAAATAATCCACCTCATAATTATATTTATGTTTTTTTCTTACATCAAAATTGTATGGTATTTTAAAATTTTAATTAATATTATATTTTCTGAAGCATTTTTAAAAACAAAATTTATTCAAAATGTAAATATGGTAGTCTTGTTATTGATATAAGCAAATTAATTCACAATGTATGTTGTCTGAAAGATGTAATTATTTTTGTCCGCAAATTAATTCACAATGTATGTTGTCTGAAGTCATCTAAACATTCACAATGTATGTTATTCTAAAATCATATTCAAACAAAACTGCAATATTATGCTTTTTTATTATAAATTCCCGGGAAAAGCGTATATATATCAAAAATATTGTTTTTGTTGATAAACTTTATCAAACATGTTCTTATTCAAATTTTACATTAACATTAAACAACTTTTTCCAAAATTGTTATAACCCATGAATTGTTCCAAATGTCTACAGATTTTGGGAAAGGACCTGTTCAAGGTTGTGAAGGAAAAATATGGCCCAAATCTAAATCTCATATTGGAGAAAATTACTATTGTGAATGGAGACATTGGCCTTGACGATTTGGGTCTCCATCATATAGACCTCGAGTTGGAACATCAGATGGTCCACCAACTTGATGCCATTATTAATTTAGCTGCAACTACTAATTTTGATGAAAGGTAAAAATATTGATTATAACATTCAATTTTTTTTGTTATTACTATATATGAAATAAATTTTGACTATATATCACCGACGCTAAAAGATGTTGTAGTTAACGATTGATATTAGGTCGCTTATTAAAATGATTTAAGAAACGCTTAGTAAGGAATTCTAATATTATTGTGAAACCAATATAAACGTTATCAATCAATTCCGAATTTAATATTTTGCCTTTCTATATAGATAGTATCTGTTCATTATTTAATATGGTGTCTATCATAATTTATGGAGTTCTAATAATTCAAACCCAATCAGCATCAATAAATTGGTTCATATCATTTATAGATTTTCTTATCAGAACTTGAAAAAACAAAATCCAATCAGCATCATCCTCATATCATTTATCATATGTTTTCTTTTTCAAAACTTACAAAAAAAAAATCAGATTTGAATTTTCTAACAATGTCAAACTTTAAGATATGCATGTTAATCAATCACAGATATGATGTAGCACTAGGGATCAACACATTGGGTGCTGCCAATGCCCTAAACTTTGCCAAGAGATGTGCTAAGGTTAAAGTCTTTGTTCATGTGTCGACAGGTATATATATATACACAAAATTGACAAATAATTCTTTTTCTTTTTTGTTTGTTTTAGTGAATTGACAAATACTTCGTGTGTTATTAGATCGCAAATGAAGTATATACGTCCAGCAAACTTCATTTCCTTGACAACTTTCCAACACTTTTGAGACAATCTTTTAGCATTTATCGTTCATGTTCTTGTCTGTTTAAAACCGAATAGTCTAATAAATTTCAGTTTTATTTCGGCTTTTTAATTCATGATTTTAAAGTCCAAATCCAAACCGAGCAAAATTTGGCACCCGTTTTCAACTTGACCAGATATTGAAAAAATATTCTAAATCAAATCTGATCCATAATTTAATTTCTAATAACATTATTATGTATATATATAGCTTATGTATGTGGTAAAAAATCGGGATTGGTAATGGAAACGCCATACCGTATGGGTGAGACGTTAAACGGAGCCATCGGCCTAGATATCAATCAAGAGCAGAAGTTGGTGAATGAGAAACTTAGCAACCTTCAAGCAACCGGAGCTTTGCCCGAGACCATCACACAAGCCATGAAGGATTACGGACTTAGAAGGTGATCCCTATTTACACTTTAGTTTTGTTACCATACTATTTTGAAAATAAACTTGAGGAGGATTATGGTTCATAACTATTATTTTCAAACGAAATTGCTAATTTGGGAGGGGGACAATAGTACACCTGAAAAACGGGTATCATATATTTTTATATATTGGCAGATGAAAAAAATTATGAACAATCTTTTTACCAAAAAGAAATTGTGAATGTTATGAAAATTTAAAATTTCGTTATATTGAAAACATATTTAATACTACCAAAAGATATCTCGAACCAATATATGTTATAAACAATAACATACTGTCTTAAAAACTTTTTGATACTGTATGAAACTTTACGAAAACTTATTACAAATTTGAAAACTTGTAAACCTATTTTAACAAAAAAAAAAATCATTGTAAAAGCTTTCAAAAATATATGAAATCTTTCGCAAATTTGCTAAAAAATTATGTTTCACATTTCAAGGAACACAAGATGAAACATCGCCACCAAAATATAAAATTTAAAACATATGACCAATATTTGTCATCTTTTTGATATTTCCGTGAAGAAAATACAATAATATGAGTTCCTAAATAAATATGAGAGCATGATATAGTATTTGAGAATATTGATTTGTTACCTCATCGTCTAATAAAATTCTAAAATCTTCGGTATATCTATAATTTATCAAATAGGGCAAAGATGTACGGATGGCCAAACACATACGTATTTACGAAAGCAATGGGGGAAATGATAGTAGGTGTAAAAAGGGAGAATATGTCGGTCGTGATAATTCGTCCTTCAATTATTACCAGCACCTTCAAAGAACCATTCCCCGGCTGGACCGAGGGCATCAGGTAAATTAAGTTAACAAAGATTAACTGACTGATATAAGTCTTTGACAAAAGTAAAGTAACAATTTTTAATGTATAGGACAATTGATAGTCTAGCTGTTGGATACGGTACAGGCAAGCTCACATGCTTCCTTGGTGATCTTAATGCTATTTCGGATGTGGTACATACTTTCATCTTTCTATATATATGTGACTTTCTTGTATAATATCATAGTCTCCACATAAAGAAACTTCATAAATATGTTACTAGGTTGTTTTTATTTGATACGTTTGACGTTTTTGATGGACCAGATACCTGCGGATATGGTTGTTAATACAATGCTAGTATCAATGGTTGCTCACGCTGGTGGACAGAAAGAGATGATTTATCATGTGGGTTCTTCAATGAAAAATCCATTCAAAAATGAGAAAATGCCGGAAATAGCATACCGGTATTTCACAACGAAACCATGGACCAACAAAGAAGGGAAGGTGGTTCGGGTTGGGAAAGTGGATGTTTTGAGTTCTATGCCTAGTTTCCATAGATACATGACCATTCATTATCTACTTCCTTTGAAGGTAATGTTTCTGACCATTTGCCATGATTTAAATTTATATTTCGAATAATCAGCAATTTCCTAATTATATGTATGGTTTATTCTGGTCTATAGGGACTTGAGTTACTGAACATGGTATTTTGTAAGTCGTTAGAGAAGAAATTTAGGGATCTCAGTAAGAAGATAAATTTTGTATTGCGGCTTGTCGATCTCTATCAGCCTTACCTCTTTTTCTATGGAATGTAAGTGTTATTTTTTTTCTAATCTCAATTTGGCTTTCTCCTTTTGACCTGACCCACTACAGTTACATATATGTAGCATATAGATATTCGAATAACTAAATTACATATACATGCAGATTCGATGATACAAATACGGAAGAACTGCAAAAACTATTGCCAGTGACAGGAGTGGAGACCGACATTTTCTATTTTGATCCGAAGATTATCAATTGGGACGACTATTTTGTGTATACACATATTCCTGGGCTGGTTAAGTATGTCTTCAAATGATTTTATATATTATTCGTATATTTTTCTTATTCTGGCCCAAGGAATATATATGTGATTAAGTATGCTAAGCCAACGTACTTGCTTTGTTTTTTTTTTGGCAACGACAACTGTACTTGCTAAGACCATGATATTCTCATATTCATCATTACATGTCAGTATAGGCCTGGACAAAAATATGGATCCACATAGAACCGAACCGAACCGAAATTGATGGGTTCGGTTCTGGTTCTATTGAGAATATCGATTGGATCTTGAATCAAATATTCATGGGTATCGGTTCGGTTCGGGTAGGAACCGATATCCATTCGGGTACCTGAAAAATATAGCCCATTAACCTATATTTATATAACCCAAAGTTCCAAACCCATCAAATCCTAAACCTAACTACCCAAGCCCAATAGCCTACCATAAACCTAACACAAAGTCTCTCTTAGCCTCTTATATATTCCTCTCTGCACCCAAACCTAAAAACCCTACTTTGTTCTCTCTTTCTCAAAGACAGAGAGCAGACAAAAAAACTCTCTTTAAAACTTTGGATATCTTTTGACCTAATACTTTCCAAGTTTCAACTATTTTTTGGATTTGTAATGGTATAATGACTAATATGTGATGTTGTATTGTATACTTACATAATTGCATTTGAATTTTGCATTATGATTCTATTATTATTTTCGGTTTAAAAAATACCCGAAACAATTTGGTTCCTACTCGGTTCCAAAATTTATTACCCGAACCGAACCGAATAGGAACCGAACCGATTTTGATTTGGTTCCAATATGGTTCCTAAATCTCAGAACCAAAATACTAGGAACCGAATGGTTCGGTTCTAGAACCGAACCGAATACCCAAACGCGTATATACTGTTTGTTCTTCATATAATAATGAGTACAATATACAGTAAAACTTCTATAAATTAATACTCAATAAATTAATAATCTCTATAAATTAATAAATTCTCTGGATCCCGAGTTGGGACTAATGCAAAAAATGACTTAAATCGATAAATTAATAAAATAATAATTTTTTTGAAATTCTTATGTAAACATATGGTCCCATCAATATCATAAATTAATAATTTTATAAACTTCAATTCGTAATATCTTTATATATATTATAATGTAAAATATTTAGTGAATTATGACTCTGCTATTATTTTTCTTGAGCAATACTTGGATTCACCCCTAGGGGTGAATCCTTTTATTCACCCCCTTCTATTTTAACCAATCAAAATTCGCCACATAATAAAAAAAATCATTTAATTATTAAATTTAATCCTTAACCACTCTATTGTAAACCCAAACCGATATATAATCTCGTTTAATTACAAATCTAAACCCTAATTCTCCTTTGTAAAACCCAAACCGTCATTTAAACTCGTTTAATCATAAAAAATCTAAACCCTAATCGTACTTTCTAAACCCAAACCGACATTTAACCTCGTTTCATTGTAAAATCTAAATCTGTTTAAAACCCAAACCGATATTTAACCTCATTTAATCATAAAATCTAAACCCTAATCGTACTTTCTAAACCCAAACCGATATTTAACCTCGTTTAATCGTAAAATCTAAATCCGTTTATAAATCCAAACCGATATTTAACCTCGTTTAATCATAAAATTTAAACCCTAACCCTTTCGGAATAAACCCAAACCGATACACAATTTCGTTTTAGTGGCAAATTAGATTTTATAATTAAATATATTTTTTTTTTTATTATTAGGTGGCAGATTCTGATTGGCTGAAATAAAATGGGTGAATATAAGGGTTCACCCCAAGTATTTTTCATTTTTCTTTTAATTTACACTAATTTTAGGTAAAGTTTATTTTTAACATTTTTACTACATCAAAAACTTTTTTTGTTGTTATCTAGACATAATAATTTTTTATTCTTTGTAACTAGTTTAGAAAATAATGATTATAAAGCAATTTCAGACAAAAAGCTTTTTTAAATTACAAAATTAGCCGAAATTCTCTATAAATTAATACCTTTATAAATTAATAGAATTTCACGGTCCCAACACTATTAATTTATAGAGGTTTTAGTGTAGTCTACATTTCTTAACTACCTTCTACTTCAATGATAACTTTTTTTTTTTTTATCTCAATATTAATTTATCGCAACCTCTAGCTCGAAAATGTCCATCTTGCCTGCAAGTTAATTGTGTTGAATGCGACTAATTATTGTTAGAAATCTGCTAGCTATTATATGATGTGTTAGTATATTTACCATTTTTGACTATACTTCTCATTGTGAAATCAATGTTTTATCGAGTCTTTTTAATAGTTATTTTGTCGTTTCAGGTAAAAAGTGTTTAGACTAAGATTGAAGTTTTATTTTATGCAAACCGGAAAAAAAACAAGGAAAATAAGGAAATCGATCACTTGTTAGGCAACACATTTTTGTTTTCCAGATTTCAGCTGTCAGATTCAAGTTTCGGAGAGACTCTAACCCTACATCTTTTGAATAAAAGATGTAGTTATGCAATTTTGTTCATTGGTGTGTTAAATTATTCTTTCAAGCTTACTAAAAGATGAACATACTAAATGATGCATAGAACAAATAGAAGTCGAAGACCTTGATTCTTAGAGAAACTTTTTGCAGCAAAATTCATTTAATGTAACCTTTGTTCACAGAAATTTGATCCCATTTTGTTTTCGAGTCTCTGCCTTGCCGTAGGAGACTCTACTTCTCCTTTTTCCGGTAAAGCTTTCAAGAAGGTGATTCGTCCCTTGTTTCGGCATCTCTTTACCTATATCATTAAACCCTCTTTGAGACGTGGCTTTTTAGACTTCAGTCCTTATCTGAGACATCGGAGATGCTGAGGAAAGCGGCGAAGCTGATGCATATAAGACGGTTGAGTTCGGAGATAGGTGGAGAAAGCCGGTTGAGTTTTAAGCAGTAGCCCTCTCTTCGAGTGATCGGTGGTCTTGTGCATTGTGTGCTCCTTTGGTTTATTTTCTTAGTTTTATGAGAAGTCTTTTTTTAGTTTTTATGACGTTAGTGTTTGCCTTTATAAAGAAGATAGACACGATTATAACTCTTGACCTCTCCACATAATTTAGTTGTCCTATTATTTTCTCACTTAAAACGCATATATACAATGTGGACCGAGAAAGAGATATCGTAAGTGTTCTTCAGTATCTTGACAACAAATCTATATTGGTGATCGGAGCTACTGGCTTCTTAGGAAAGAGTACTGATCTATATCTCTATGTCTAACTGTCTTTAGATATATTGGCAATAACGCTTCTTAACATTTTGTAACGTCCATTAATTAGTTTTTGTTTTAAGGGGTATTTGCTAACAATTCCTTTGAATTAATTATGGTCATATATATTTATTAAATAAGTAACACGTTTATTTGTTAGGAAAGTACCACTGAGTTGATAAACATTTGTGGATACAGTTTGCTACGTACAATTATCGGAAATTTTGTAAAACTAATTGCATGCATGCATGTATTTTTGTAGATCATCGAATTAGTAATGTATAAATCAAGAAAGGAAATTTATCAAAAATGGGAAAATGTCATCTTAATTGGTTTTGAAGTGAGGCAATTCAATAATTTTTGTTTATGACTTGGTGTATTATTTTAGTTAAATGTTTTGGTGTACTATTTTTGTTTTAATTTAGCTCATGATTTATGACAAAATTACAAAATTATATTGTTATAGTTATATATTTAACTAAATATTATTACTAGCTCATGATTTATGACAAAATTATATTGTTATAATTATACATTATTTTGTCATATATGTTTAATATTTTATGAATTACAATTATTATTAAGTTTTATGAAAGAATATTTTTAATAATTTTTTTTCCTAAGAGAACCTAACTAGAGAACCTACCATTGGACTATGAAAAATTAAAAAAAAAAAACAAAAGTTCTCATCTCACATTTTCAAAAACTTTATAATAAAAAATTTGAGAGAGTCTCATGGAGAGAGCTCCCCATTGGAGATGCTCTAAGGTCGTAAGAATGTACAAATGTGTCCTTGTAGCGTGTTATTTTTGTTGTCGATTGGATTTAGATCATTTAAAAAAAATTCACCTCTCGGGTTAATTTTAATAGTAGGAAATAACTGCGCGTGGAGTCAATTTCATTCAGAAAAAGAGAGTCAATTTCATAAAGAGGATGAAAGCAATATCAACATCGAAGCAGCTGGATCGACATGTGTTCAAAAATAAAATAAAAACTTTTTTGTTTATCAAGAAGATATACATTAAAATTCAAATAAATATTGTTTTTTTCTTTTGAAATTTGTAATAAGTATTGTTAGTTTTTCTTAACTTTTATGTTAGCTTTCTTTTAACTTGTATGCAGTTTTTGTGGAGAAGATACTAAGGTTGCACCAAACTTGAGGAAACTATATCTTCTTCTTAGAGCATCAGACGAAAAATCTGCTACTGAGAGGTTCAACAAAGAGGTTTAATATCCACTTTTTACTACAACTAGATAAATACCCACGCTACGCGTGGGTTTGTTTTAAAAGTTGTTAATAACAAATTATTTTGATTGTTCTTGTCGCTAGTTGATCACCCGTTTTACGCCGCGGATTTTTTCCCTTTTTTTTTGTATTTTGATTTACTTGATGTTATATTTTGATAAATATAATTTTTAATTATCTAATCATTTACTCATGCAATAAACAACTACTCTTAGTATTAAAATATATTTTTAACCAACATACTCAACAATGCATCACTCACACAATCCGTAACCAATCTTTGTCCTAAACCAATTTTATATATGGTAATTTTGGGCTTATAGAACCTAAAAAATTTGATGACCTTATGTACTCTCCACCCTCAGTGTCATATATAGATAAAAAAAATTAAGAGAAAAACTTACTCAAACCATTAGCTAATCCACTATACTATTATCCACTCATATTTTGAGTTAAGATTAAAAAAATTAGCGAAAAAAACTTTCGAGTATATTAAACCAATAAAATAATTTCATTGAAAAAAACATAAAATAACAAAATAAGTTAGTATTAGTAGAAATCAATATGTAAAATTAAATAATAAATATATTATTAACTTGTGAAATAGATTTTCAAATCCATATGGCCCATCCCTCATGGGCTATTGTGTTTTTCCCATTTGACAATTCTAATTAAAAGATGATGTGTAAAAAATAAAAGCTGAATCATATTAATGAAATGTTTTGATTGGAAGATAGAAAGCTGATGTGTCAGCTCCAGAATAGCCTAAAATGCTGACGTGGCGGAAGGATGGAGAGAGATAACCCCCTTTCATATATATGATTTGCTAATTACTTTGATTAACTAGACCAAACACCTTGTTATTCAAAATTAAATATTGCTAGAAATATTTTAAAATTGTAATGTACCTACATTTAAATAATATTGCTTCAGTATGAATATTGAAAATGATACTTCGAGTTGTTAGGAGCTTATGTCCAAATATTGTAAATAAATATAAGTACCGATCTTAGAGCGATGCTAATTAATAGAAATGTTATAACCTTGAATTGTTCCAAAGGTCTGTAGATTTTGGGAAAGAACTTGTTTTGAGGTGGTGGAGAAAAAGTATGTGATCACTATTGTGAATGGAGACATTTTCCTTGATGATTTGGGCCTTTATCATCAAGACTCCGAGTTGGAACATCAGATGGTCCACCAAGTAAATTAATACTATTATAACCAAATTTTATTCTTCTCAAAATTTAAGAAAAGAAAAAATAAATTATAAGTGAAATTTCTAACAATGTGAAACTTAAAAAATGTTAAATTAATCACATATGTACCACTTGGGATCAACACATTGGGAGCTACCAAAGCCCCGAATTTTGCCAAGAGATATCCTAAAGTTTAAGTCTTTGTTCATGTTTCCACATGTATACACACATACTCACACAAAATTGACAAATAATTAATTTTCTTGAAAAAACTTAGCCAGCTTCAAGCCACCGGAGCCTTGACCGAGACCATCACACAAGCTATGAAGGATTTCGGACTCACTAGGTGATCCCTAGTTACATTTTAGTGTTGCTATCTACTTCATCTATTATAATTCATAATTTCTTGATATAAAATAGGGCAAAAATGTACGGATGGCCAAACACATACGTGTTCACGAAAGAAATGGGAGAAATGTTGGTAGGTGCAAAAAGGGAAAGTATGTTGCTGGTGATAATTCGTCCTTCGACTATTACCAGCACTTTCAAAGAACCATTCTTAGGTTGGACCGAGAAAATCAGGTAAAATATGAAAAAAAAATTAACTGAGTAATATCAAATTATGAACTAGTGAAGTAACGACACTTTAATTTATATATAGGAGTGTGGATAGTCTAGCTGTTGGGTATGGTACAAGAAAACTCACATGTTTCCTTGGTGATCTTAATGCTATATCAGATGTCGTATCTACTTTCATCTTTCTACATGTGATTTTTTGTATAAGAGTATAGTGTCCGCATAGAGAAACTTCATAAATATGTACATAATTCATAGCGTTTACAATTTCGCAAACGCTATCATAAATGTAAGGTTAAGTACAAAAAAAGGGCTAGAGACTACTCAATAAAAAAAATACTTAAGGATTCTCCGGTGAGTTCAATTCCTACTGGATGCACGCCAATGGGACCCGGTCATTTAGGGGCCTTAGCTGGTGATCCGGGCTGTTTCCCTCTCGACGATGATATAGCAGAACCACACCAATTTCTATCTTCTAATGCTAAGGATACTCACTATTCTTGTAGTGTACTGACTAGTTTTATAATTATTTGATTGACTAGATTCTTGCAGACATGGTAGCCAATGCGATGCTAGTATCAATGGCTGTTCGGGCTGGTAGACGGAAAGAGATGATTTATCATGTGAGTTCTTCAATCAAAAATCTATTAAAATGAGATAATGTCGGAGGTACATGTATTTCTCAAACAAACCATGGACCAAAAAAGAAAGGATGGTGATTCGGGTCAATAAAATAAAGGTTTTGAGTTCTATGCCTAGTTTTCATAGGTACGTGACCATTCATTACTTACTTCCTTTGAAGGTAGTATTTCGAACCATCTGTCATGTGGTGAACTTATATTTTAAGACAAGGGTCCAGGAGATGGGACTAGCAAAAGGGTAACCTGGACATGGTTAGAGTTATTACGGATCCTAAAGAGGAAGCAAAATTCACTGTTAGCAAGCTATTACTTGGAGAATTGTGGCTGAAAGCAAGCAGAGTTCCGTACGAAAAGGACTATGATGATATTGTCCTCTTATGCTAATTTATTATGTATGAGTTAACGTACTTAACAAAAAAGTATCTGCCAAATTCTCTATTATTCCTCTACCTCTAAACTACCAAAAAATAAAATCTATAATATAGATAATTAATGGGATAATAAGAAGTTTAGATCTCAGTCAGTTGGTAACAATACCAATATACCATGTGCCACATATTTCAAATCTAAAGAAAGGAAAATTATCTAATGTGTTGTCATAATGCTGTTCAAATCAAAACTAAATTATTTTCTTACTAATTAAAATGGTCAACTAATCAACAAAAAAAATATTGAACAGTTTGACATATTGCTAATAAATTAAATCATTTTAGTATGGTATATAATCTATTAGTATTTAATTTTGAAGATATTTTATAGCCTATATAAATCTCACTTAAGTTCCAAAAAAACATAGAACAAGAAAAATGGTTGCTTATGTCGATAAAAACTTTTCACCAGCTTGTTTACTGGTTTTACTTCTTTTTGTTGTCTCATCATATGCAAAGTTTAGTACCATGGTTACAACAGATGAGATCCGCACCTTATGCACCAAAGCAGGTGTCAAATCTTCATTGTGTTTTGAGGTTCTAAAAGCAACTCCTGAAATTGCTAGACTAGATTTTTCTGGTCTCGCCAAATATTTGATCAATTATCATGCTCAAAATATTTCGGATACGCTGAAGCAATTTAAATTATCAAGAGGCTATATACCGGATATTGATCCTGAATATCGCATATGTAAAGAATTATATAAAGATGCTCTCGACAAATGTCCTTATGCCCTCAAATATTTGGCTGCCAAAGACTATTTAAACTTAAAATATATGGTAGCTCAAACGATGGGAGATATGAATAATTGTATTTATGATGATTTGTCAACAATGAAGCCAGTACCACAATTTTTTATAACGAAAACTAATGATATTCAAGAAATTGGTTACATTATCATAGTATTTGTCGATTGTTTCATACTAAATAAACCAATAGACTGTGGTAATTCTCGCGATCTATAATTATAATAATATTTTGTATGGTTCTTGTCTTTATCCCTAAAAAAGTAATAAAGATGTAAGAATTTGAATTATGATTTTATCCTTCTCATTTATGTTTCGAAAATAGCAAATGCACCTTACGATAATCAATCCTAGGGCTAGTTCAATCTAGTTAGATTCTCAAACCATTTTGCTACTTTAACATTTTGACAGTATCGTCAATTTTATTCATGTATTGTAGATATTTATAAGAACCTAAAAATCTTTTTTACCCCGTAAGCACTGGTTAATCCCCGCCTACACCATTTAAGTGCTAGACTACCTAAGAATAACACCTTTCGTTTCAATGAGTTTATCGAATAGAACTAATAACTGCTCACTTTCTTACATGCATAATGTTTTTTCTTTATTCTAAAACATGAATACGCACAGTTATTAGTAATATTAAGATATCAATATTACACTAGCTATTACTGTCACAACCAACCAAATTAAAACATTGAAAGCATGAAAACAAGAGTAGAGATTCTAGTATCTAAAAGCATCACAATCATGGTTACGTGTTGAATCTATGAGTACGCTCCCGCGTGTACAACGTTGTTGTAATGGTCGTCTTTGTTTAGGGATTTTTTAGTCCCGTACTTGTATTATACATGTGTGCTTAATTAGATTTTGTTTTCTTTAACATATTTCTGTGTGTGCAAGATGCAAAACATCTCTTTACGTAATTAAGTTTCCTTTCAATCTCATGTCATTAAGCTTTTTCAAAATGTGAACGTATTGAAGATTCTTTAAATCCTTTAACAAAGGGAAAAAGATTCCTTAAAACAAAACAGGTTGGAACAATAAAAAAGATTGACAAAAAATATTCCAATATTGGTTTTAACAAGTGGTAATACTTCATATATAGTAGAGGAAAGGTTGGTCATGACCGTCGAGAAACATGTAGACCAGGCCATGTGATGTAATTTGAAGATGCTAATTCGTTCGTATTCAACATATTAACAATGAGCAGGGGATTTTTTTTGGGCATGTATAGGTTGGACAGAGCATCTGAGGTGTTATGTTGAGTAGCAGACATGAATTTGACGTAACGAAAAGAAGGACAAGAAAATGTGAGATAGTGATTCATCATAGCAACTCCGATTATAACGCTCCGACCGCCACGCTTATTTTACTGGGTCCCACGTCCTTTTTCGGGTCTGTGGGCCCATCCGTGTCCGATCTTACAAATGATCTTGTTTAACGATCTTACAAATCACCACATGATCTTTCCCTGTGTTTTGTCCTCACTCACACAGTTCCGATAATAGCTTCCGGAAGATCACCCATCCTGAAATTGCTCCAGCTGAAGCACCTTTAACCCTTGTTTAAAAAATCGCGAGGCGTTAGTCGGGCGCTCGAAGAGAGCCTAGCGCCTAGCGAAAAAATCGGAGATTAAACGGAGATTAATCGGAATTAGTTTTTAATATTTTTATTTTCATATATGTATATAAATTAAATATTGGTCAATGATCAAACGAAATAATATGGTCGAGTGGTATATTGTGACTTTATGGCTACTTCCAACACGGGTTCAAACCTGACGTACTGAGATTTGTTCTTTCTTTAATTTTTTTGGTTTAATGAAATAGTAAATGACATAATTGCCTTCGTCTTCTTCCTCAGATTGTTGGGGACTGCAATCCTAATTTCCGTCGTTTTTTTTCTTTCATGATTATTATCATTTTTTCTTCTCTTTTCCAGTGTTTTTTACCCAAACATGATAGATCTACAACCTAAAAACTGATTTGGAACTTCACTTCCATAAAAAAATTGAGTTTTTCTAGAAATTTCCGAATTTTTGGGCGATTAGGATGAAATCGCGGTAGAGGTGCTCCGATGAGCGCCTAGGCGGACGAGTAATCGGTTAGGCGGCCGATTTTTAGAACGGGGCCTTTAACTATGGAGTTATCTCAAGATAGTTGACCAAAAAGATAAGTGTCCTTTGGTGACATAGGTGGCCAAAATAATTATTGTAAACCTCTCTGCATGCACCACCATATTCCTGAAACCGAGGTGTTATAATTCACCCCCACTAACAGATCGCAACGTCCTCGTTGCGGACCAAGACCGTCACCGCCGACGGTGTGAGTCCTCTTGACTCTACACTCGCCTGAGTTCGGCTCTGATACCACTTATAACGCCCTGACCGCCATCTCTTTTAATGGGCCCCACGTCCTCTTTCGGCCCGTAAGCCCACCATCTTTCGACGGTCGGTACGCTACGTCCGAGAGGCTTTAAAGACTTGCTACCGACCCTAGAAATCACCACATGATCTTTCCTTGTGTTTTGTCCTCACTCACACAGTTCCGACAATCTCTTCCCGGAAGGGTGAAGGTCACCCATCGTGAAATTGGTCCAGCTCAAGCACCCTTAACTGTGGAGTTCTATCAGGACAGTTGACCGAAAAGATAAGTACCTTTTGGTGACATAGGTGGTCAAATCAATTCTTTTAAACCTCTCCGCATGCACCACTATATTCCTACCGGGGTTTTACACTAATACCATATAGATCTATCCTCATAATTTAGAAGCTCTTCTATTTTTGTTTAATATATGTAATTTAAATTATGTAATAGGACAACGTTATTTAGAAGCTCTTACATAGACCTATATATAGGGATGAGAGTTTACAAATATCAGAAATGAAGAATAATGTATGGTTTCAAGATTTAGAGTTCAAGGAAATAATGTTGCTTTTAATTTCTCTCATAAGCTCCTGTCACTAATATGTTTACAAAATGATGTGTGAGGGGCCTAGGAGAAAGAAGAAGAGCGTTGTTCTTCATCTTTAATTAGGCTAAGGTGAGGGTGGTATTTGCGGATATACAGTAACCTCTTTTCTTATATACTCTTCAATAGTTACCGAGTATAGGCTCGAGAATTATCTTTGTTGATTTATGTAAATTTATGTGTATGATATAGTTAGGTCGTTAGTAACATGATACAAGAAATGCATTAGTGACATGATTTAATATCATTCTTAACGTACATTAAATTATAAAAATATTATATCTTATATAATATGACAAAGTTTTTCTGTAAGGAGCTCTATCATCACGACATTTGTCACTTTCTTCTTACGACATGTGGCACATATATATATATTTTTTTATTATGACATTTAATAGGGAAAATTTTCTTTCACACCACTTATTATATACTTCCCTACATGTATATATATATATATATATCACCAATTAAAATATATAAAAACTTTTTTCTTTGATACAATTTATTATCTACAGTGTAGATGTAAAGACCAACTTTATGCCATATTAGTGTAAATCATTTATATATTTTTTTGGCTTCATATACAATATTTTCCTATAATTTTATATATTTGTTCCTTAGATTATTTTATAAAATTCACATTATATTATTAAAAAAAACTATAAGATGTTTGTATGTTATCATCATAATAAAAATAAATAAAACATTAAATTATTTCACAATAAGATATTCTATTCTATTCTATTGGGATCCTCTAATAATAATTTCTAATATATCAATGGTCTAAAAAAATAATTACTACAACAGCTAATCTATTTTAGAATTAGTTTATACTGCATAAGATATTCAAAATTTAAAGAACATGTGTAAGAAAAAAAACAAATTTAAGAATTGAAATCTCATAAACAAGAAATTATTCAAAATATACCAAATAAAATAATGTTAATCACATAATCAATTATATATGTTTATTTAAATGCATGAAAGAAAATGTGTTTTGTTTAAACATTAATTCCAATTATTGCCATATTAATTCCTTAAAATGTAACCGTCCCATCATATTTGACCAAAAAGGCAAAAACACACAGAAAAAACTCCCATGACATTTTAATACACATGTAACTGCTAAGAAAGATTATTAAGTGTCCTTAGATTATTTTTGATATATCACTCAGAAAGAATACACAACTCATTTTAAATTACACCAAAAAAAAAGTTAGCCCAAAAATCACAAAGCTGTAACGTGTGATACTTAATTGTATGTCTAATTGAAAACTACAGTTAATATTCAATCAAATACCTTTCATTGTCGTTAGCATGTAGGTAGACTACATACAAAGGTAAATGCTATTACTGTATAACACATTTAATTCTACAAATATAACGGTAGCTCATGATGCTAAAACTACAACTAATTTTATTCACATATATAATATTAAAAGAAAAATTGTTAAAAATGCCCCTTTTTAAATACACCTTTTCAAAAATGCCCCTTTTAGAGTCCATTTTTAAGTTTGCCCTCTTTTAATTTTTAATGACCATTTTACCCTTATTTGAAACAAAATTAGGTCCACAAAATACAAAATATTTTTTGGCGGGAAAAGTGATCCCGTAATTTTCCCTCCAAAACACTTGTAAAAATTTACAAGGTATTTTAAAGGTTTTACAGAGTATTTACAAGTGTTTTGTAAGGTTTTACAATGTATTTTAAAAGGTTTTACAAGGTACTTATAAGGTTTTATAAGGTATTTATAACTTGTAAAACCTTATAAAATAGCTTGTAAAATCTTATAATATCTTATAAATACCTTATAAATACGTTGTAAAACCTTTTAAAATACATTGTAAAACCTTATAAATACCCTGTAAAAAATCTTTAAAATACCTTGTAAATTTTTCCCGCCAAAAATTTAACGCCAAAAAATTGCGGAATCACTTTTCCCGCAAAAATTGTTTTTTGGCGGGAAAAATTTTTACGGGAAAATTTTACAAGGTATTTTAAAGGTTTTACAAGTTTTTACAAAATCAAATTTGTAATATTGATGTGTGCACATTCTCATGTTTTCCTTATATATTAGTGATATCTTTTATTAAAAGAAGTGTAATTTAGTCATTTTGTACATAAAAAGGGATATTTTTAAAAATGGACAGCCAAAGGGGGCATTTTTGAAAATGGGTATTGAAAAAGGGGCATTTTTGTGAGTCTCCCTTATTAAAAGCAATTTATTATTGTTTTGACAATATAATTTCTTTATAAATAGTAAGACATGTTCAATACTAACCATCATATTTCAAGCCCCACAAATTTTGTAACATTTTTCTTTTCACTTAGGGGGTGATTAGTAAAGACTTTGGGGACTTTAAAAAATTTTAAAAGTCTTTAAAGTCATTATTTTCCCAATCACACTTTATTGGCTTTAGTTAATTTAAAAGTCTCTAAAATAATAAATTAATTAATAATCAACATAAAAACAACAATATTCATCATCATTTGGCGGAAAAATCACTGATTTACATTTTTAGCGAAAAAGTTACAGGTTTAGGTTTTTGGCGGAAAATTTGCGGATTCACAATTTTTTGTCGCTGAGATTTGCGAATTCACACTCCAAGTGTACATTGTATAAATGATCTTCTAATGATATTTAACTTGCCTACATATTAAATAATTACTCCAATATTTTGTATATTTAAATCAATTTACCTAAATATTCAACTATTTTAAAGTAAACAAGTAACATCAAAATATACGGAAAAAATAACATTGAGTGTCTAAACAAATTCATTTTTTCTTCATAGCGCTAATGAATACTACTGTTTATAATTATGTCTACGTATGCTAATAATTGCATTTCTAATTCAAAAGACTAATAGTGATATTTAACTTGCCTACATTTTAAATACTTATTTCGTCATTTTATATAATTTAAAGTTAATTTCCCAAATTTAAATTATTTTAATGGTTTATTTGTTGACCCATTTTCAAAAGTTAACAGTCTTATAGACAGTCGGTCGAACTTTTGAAATGTTGATCTCTTAAATGCGATCTTTGATCTAGAAGATGTCGTGCTAATAAGTGCCCTACCTGTGGGTGCACCAACTAAAGAAGATATTCTGGATTGGCATTTTACAAAATCAGAAAAATATACAGTCAAATCGGGATATCATACCACACGGATAGAAAATTCGGAGACCAATTTATCATTTATTGGCCCGGATATCAAAACGCTAAAAGCACATTCTTGGTAAGTGCAGTGTCCACCTAAGGTCCGCCATTTTTTGTGGCAAATCTTAACGGATTGTGTACCGGTTACGGAGAATTTGCGGAAAAGAGGTTTTGATTGTGACTCAGGGTGTGCCAGATGTGGCGCATCAGAGGAAACGATCAATCATACACTCTTTCAGTGCCATCCTGCACGACAAGTTTGGGCGCTCTCACAGATTCCTACCGCTTTGGAGAATTTTTTCCATGGAATCTATTTTTGCGAATTTGGATCATTTGTTTTGGAGAATATCTTCGGAATTCGATTCATCAGTTTTTCCATGGATTATGTTGTATATTTGGAAAGCAAGGAATGAAAAAATCTTTGTAAATATAGATAAAGACCCATTAGAGGTATTACGGTTAGCAGAAAAAGGCACAATTGTGGCATACAGTTCCAATCGAGCTTTTTAATGAAAATCATGGTTCTGTGGATTTGGTAACTCGATCTCGAGTGGGGATGCTTTACTTAATTCGAATTATTCTGGATACCGCTGTTTTGTGGATGGGTCATGGAAAGAAAGTGATAAGTTCTCTGGTACAGGGTGGTTCTGTACATCATCAAATGGAGAGCAGCCAACCATGGGAGCTGCCAACCTCCGTAGAAGTCTATCTCCACTACATACAAAAGTCGAGGCCCTTCTTTGGGCGATGAAGTGTATGATTGGTGCAGATAATCAAGAGGTAGCGTTCTTTACAAACTGTTCTGATCTTGTGAAGATGGTGTATTCTCCAACCGAATGGTCGGCGTTTTCAGTGTATTTGAAGGAGTTTCAGAGCGACAAGGAAGAATTTTCAACCTTCTCCTTATCTTTAATTTATCGCAGTGCTAATGTAAAAGCGGATAATCTGGCACGAAAAGTTTGTATAGAACCGCTTCATGTCACTTATGTAAACTACATTCCCCAGGAATGACTCTTCTGAGCCCTATTTAATTTTGGATGAAAAAAAAAAAGAAAAAAAACAAACAACATTGAAAGTCTTAACAAATAATATTTCTCAGCAACTTTAATGAATACTACCGTTTATAGTTATGAAAAAGCTGAAATGTAAAGAGAATCTATACTATATAATAGGAGAGTTGTCTCTACATCTATGGTGTCAACATCATCATCCATGTCATCATATTTTATATTTTGTGTGGACTCCACATATTTTATTTATTAAAAAAATTAAACTAAAATTAATTAAAACACTTTGTAATTTATACTATTATATTTCATTAACAAACAAATAATTTACAAAAGAAAAAAAATAAATATTTAAAAAACGAAAAAATAATTAATTTTACATGCACCAAAACATGGTCAAAGAAACCTTATGATCTAATATTCATTTTAATAAAAAGATAATGCAACATAGAAAAAAGATTGAGTATTGAAAGATAAGAAAGAGAAACTAGATATGAACTATCTTGAGAACTAATTTATATTCGAGTATATTATATATAAGCCAATATAAGGTAAAAAGAGAATAGATGTTGGGAGACGATGAGTGAATCATAGAAGATAAAAAAAAAAGTTGTAGTGAAAAGTGTGAGAAATGTTTTACTACTTTGAAAGATAATGCACATGAGTAAAGTAAAATCTTTTAAACTTCAAATGATTATATTTATACTTAAAAATTCGTATTGATAAAAAAAAATTAAAATAAAATCCCGCGCAACGCGCGGGTACAGAGTCTAGTATAAGTATATGAGAAGAGAAAACTAAAGAGTATGTGAAGGATACTTGAGGAGGTTGGATTGTAATGGACCGACTGGTTCATATACATGTCATTAAGTGTTGTAGAGCAATAAGGGGAAGGATCGAGTTACGGGTCGTGGTCTTCCATAAGTAGGCTTGAGTAGCCATGAGATAAAAGAGGCTCGAGTATTCATAAGTTAAAATACTTAAAACTAAAAATGAATGTAAAATATCTTGTAGTGAGCAAGACGAATGCATGTTTGTTTGATTGATAGACATTCTGAATCTATGCTAAGTAATGATTGTTATGTCCATTGGGCAGAGTTGATCTGCTCACTAAGTAAACTTGTTTTACTCACTCCTTTTTTTCTTTTTTCTCCAGGTAGTAAGTTTCAAAAG
Source organism: Arabidopsis suecica (assembly GCA_019202805.1). Classification (NCBI taxonomy): domain Eukaryota; kingdom Viridiplantae; phylum Streptophyta; class Magnoliopsida; order Brassicales; family Brassicaceae; genus Arabidopsis; species Arabidopsis suecica. The sequence continues at coordinate 7,364,304 of CM032909.1, forward strand.
TTACTGGTTGAAGTTTGTTCGTTGGTGAAGGAAAAATATGGACAAAATTTAAATCTTATTTTGGAGAAAACTACTATTGTGAATGGAGACATTGGCTTTGACGATTTGGGTCTTCATCATATAGACCCCGAGTTAGAACATCAGATGGTCCACCAACTTGATGCCATTATTAATTTAGCTGCAACTACTAATTTTGATGAAAGGTAAAATATTATAACATTCAATTTTTTGTTATTACTAGGAAATAAATTTTGCCTATATATCACCGATGCTAAAAGATGTTGTATGTAAGGATTGATATTAGGTCGCTTATTAAAATGATTTAAGAAACGCTTAGTACGTAAGGAATTCTAATATTATTGTGAAACCAATATACTCCCTCCGTCCCACAAAGATACATATTTTAGAAATTTCACATTCTTTAAGAAATAATGTATAAAGACAATTTTAACCTTTTAATCTTTTAACATATTTTAAAAAGTATATTATTTATTGTTGTTTAATAAGGGTAATTTTTTTTTTTGATAGGAATAAGGGTAAAATAGGTAAACTGTTTTAAATTTGACATTGGGAAAACAAAATTTTTATCTATGTGGGACAAAAAAATTTTCTAAAAAATCCATCTTCGTGGGACGGAGGGAGTACATATTATCAGTCAATTCCGAATTTAATATTTAGCCGTCTATATAGATACTAGATAGTATCTATTCTTCATTATTAAATATGGTGTCTATCATAATTTATGGAGTTCTAATAATTCAAATCCAATCAGTATCAATAAATTGGTTCATATCATTTATAGATTTTCTTACCAGAACTTAAAAAAAAAAAAATCCAATCAGCATCATCGTCATATCATTTATCATAGATTTTCTTTTTCAAAAGTTTTTTTTTTTAAAAAATCATATTTGAATTTTATAACAATGTCAAACTTTAAGATATGTTAATCAATCACAGATATGATGTAGCACTAGGGATCAACACATTGGGTGCCGCCTATGCCCTAAACTTTGCCAAGAGATGTGCTAAGGTCAAAGTCTTTGTTCATGTGTCGACAGGTATATATATATACACAAAATTGACAAATAATTCTTTTTTTGTTTGTTTGTTTAAGTGAACTGACAAATACTTCGTGTGTTGTTAGATCGCAAATGAAGTATATACGTCCAGCAAACTTCATTTCCTTGACAACTTTCCAACACTTTTGAGACAATCTTTTAGCATTTATCGTTCATGTTCTTGTCTGTTTAAAACCGAATAGTCTAATAAATTTCAGTTTTATTTCGGCTTTTTAATTCATGATTTTAAAGTCCAAATCCAAACCGAGCAAAATTATTTGGCACCCGTTTTCAATAACATTATTATGTATATATATAGCTTATGTATGTGGTGAAAAATCGGGATTGGTAATGGAAACGCCATACCGTATGGGTGAGACGTTAAACGGAGCCATCGGCCTAGATATCAATCAAGAGCAGAAGTTGGTGAATGAGAAACTTAGCAACCTTCAAGCAACCGGAGCTTTGCCCGAGACCATCACACAAGCCATGAAGGATTACGGACTTAGAAGGTGATCCCTATTTACACTTTAGTTTTGTTACCATACTATTTTGAAAATAAATTTGCACAAAAAAAAACAAAAAAAAAAAAACTATTTTGAAAATAAACTTGAGGAGGATTATGGTTCATAACTATTATTTTCAAACGAAATTGCTAATTTGGGAGGGGGACAATAGTACACCTGAAAAACGGGTATCATATATTTTTATATATTGGCCAATGAAAAAAATTATGAACAATCTTTTTACCAAAAAGAATTTGTGAATGTTATGAAAATTTAAAATTTCGTTATATTGAAAACATATTTAATACTACCAAAAGATATCTCGAACCAATATATGTTATAAACAATAACATACTGTCTTAAAAACTTTTTGATACTGTATGAAACTTTACGAAAACTTATTACAAATTTGAAAACTTGTAAACCTATTTTAACAAAAAAAAAAATCATTGTAAAAGCTTTCAAAAATATATGAAATCTTTCGCAAATTTGCTAAAAAATTATGTTTCACATTTCAAGGAACAAGATGAAACATCGCCACCAAAATATAAAATTTAAAACATATGACCAATATTTGTCATCTTTTTGATATTTCCTTGAAGAAAATACAATAATATGAGTTCCTAAATAAATATGAGAGCATGATATAGTATTTGAGAATATTGATTTGTTACCTCATCGTCTAATAAAATTCTAAAATCTTCGGTATATCTATAATTTATCAAATAGGGCAAAGATGTACGGATGGCCAAACACATACGTATTTACAAAAGCAATGGGGGAAATGATAGTAGGGGTAAAAAGGGAGAATATGTCGGTCGTGATAATTCGTCCTTCAATTATTACCAGCACCTTCAAAGAACCATTCCCCGGCTGGACCGAGGGCATCAGGTAAATTAAGTTAACAAAGATTAACTGACTGATATAAGTCTTTGACAAAAGTAAAGTAACGACTTTATAATGTATAGGACAATTGATAGTCTAGCTGTTGGATACGGTACAGGCAAGCTCACATGCTTCCTTGGTGATCTTAGTGCTATTTCGGATGTGGTACATACTTTCATCTTTCTATATATATGTGACTTTCTTGTATAATATCATAGTCTCCACATAAAGAAACTTCATAAATATGTTACTGGGTTGTTTTTATTTGATACGTTTGACGTTTTTGATGGACCAGATACCTGCGGATATGGTTGTTAATACAATGCTAGTATCAATGGTTGCTCACGCTGGTGGACAGAAAGAGATGATTTATCATGTGGGTTCTTCAATGAAAAATCCATTCAAAAATGAGAAAATGCCGGAAATAGCATACCGGTATTTCACAACGAAACCATGGACCAACAAAGAAGGGAAGGTGGTTCGGGTCGGGAAAGTGGATGTTTTGAGTTCTATGCCTAGTTTCCATAGATACATGACCATTCATTATCTACTTCCTTTGAAGGTAATGTTTCTGACCATTTGCCATGATTTAAATTTATATTTCGAATAAATCAGCAATTTCCTAATTATATGTATGGTTTATTCTGGTCTATAGGGACTTGAGTTACTGAACATGGTATTTTGTAAGTCGTTAGAGAAGAAATTTAGGGATCTCAGTAAGAAGATAAATTTTGTATTGCGGCTTGTCGATCTCTATCAGCCTTACCTCTTTTTCTATGGAATGTAAGTGTTATTTTTTTTCTAATCTCAATTTGGCTTTCTCCTTTTGACCTGACCCACTACAGTTACATATATGTAGCATATAGATATTCGAATAACTAAATTACATATACACGCAGATTCGATGATACAAATACGGAAGAACTGCAAAAACTATTGCCAGTGACAGGAGTGGAGACCGACATTTTCTATTTTGATCCGAAGATTATCAATTGGGACGACTATTTTGTGTATACACATATTCCTGGGCTGGTTAAGTATGTCTTCAAATGATTTTATATATTATTCGTATATTTTTCTTATTCTGGCCCAAGGAATATATATGTGATTAAGTATGCTAAGCCAACGTACTTGCTTTGTTTTTTTTTGGCAACGACAACTGTACTTGCTAAGACCATGATATTCTCATATTCATCATTACATGTCAGTATAGGCCTGGACAAAAATATGGATCCACATAGAACCGAACCGAACCGAAATTGATGGGTTCGGTTCTGGTTCTATTGAGAATATCGATTGGATCTTGAATCAAATATCCATGGGTATCGGTTCGGTTCGGGTAGGAACCGATATCCATTCGGGTACCTGAAAAATATAGCCCATTAACCTATATTTATATAACCCAAAGTTCCAAACCCATCAAATCCTAAACCTAACTACCCAAGCCCAATAGCCTACCATAAACCTAACACAAAGTCTCTCTTAGCCTCTTATATATTCCTCTCTGCACCCAAACCTAAAAACCCTACTTTGTTCTCTCTTTCTCAAAGACATTAAAACATTAAAAAGTAAGAAATTTTGTATTAAAATTTGAAAACGACATCTAATTCAAAAAAATAAAAATTCTAAAACGACAATTATTAAAATACGGAGGGAGTACTCAATAAATTAATAATCTCTATAAATTAATAAATTCTCTGGATCCCGAGTTGGGACTAATGCAAAAAATGACTTAAATCGATAAATTAATAAAATAATATTTTTTTTGAAATTCTTATGTAAACATATGGTCCCATTAATATCATAAATTAATAATTGTATAAACTTCAATTCGTAATATCTTTATATATATTATAATGTAAAATATTTAGTGAATTATGACTCTGCTATTATTTTTCTTGAGCAATACTTGGATTCACCCCTAGGGGCGAATCCTTTTATTCACCCCCTTCTATTTTAACCAATCAAAATTCGCCACATAATAAAAAAAATCATTTAATTATTAAATTTAATCCTTAACCACTCTTTTGTAAACCCAAACCGATATATAATCTCGTTTAATTACAAATCTAAACCCTAATTCTCCTTTGTAAACCCCAAACCGTCATTTAAACTCGTTTAATCGTAAAAAATCTAAACCCTAATCGTACTTTCTAAACCCAAACCGATATTTAACCTCGTTTCATTGTAAAATCTAAATCTGTTTAAAACCCAAACCGATATTTAACCTCATTTAATCATAAAATCTAAACCCTAATCGTACTTTCTAAACCCAAACAGATATTTAACCTCGTTTAATCGTACAATCTAAATCCGTTTATAAATCCAAACCGATATTTAACCTTGTTTAATCATAAAATTTAAACCCTAACCCTTTCGGAATAAACCCAAACCGATACACAATTTCGTTTTAGTGGCAAATTAGATTTTATAATTAAATATTTTTTTTTATTATTATTAGGTGGCAGATTCTGATTGGGTGAAATAAAATGGGTGAATATAAGGGTTCACCCCAAGTATTTTTCATTTTTCTTTTAATTTACACTAATTTTAGGTAAAGTTTATTTTTAACATTTTTACTACATCAAAAACTTTTTTTGTTGTTATCTAGACATAATAATTTTTTATTCTTTGTAACTAGTTTAGAAAATAATGATTATAAAGCAATTTCAGACAAAAAGCTTTTTTAAATTACAAAATTAGCCGAAACTCTCTATAAATTAATACCTTTATAAATTAATAGAATTTCACGGTCCCAACACTATTAATTTATAGAGGTTTTAGTGTAGTCTACATTTCTTAGCTACCTTCTACTTCAATGATAACTTTTTTTTTTTATCTCAATATTAATTTATCGCAACCTCTAGCTCGAAAATGTCCATCTTGCCTGCAAGTTAATTGTGTTGAATGCGACTAATTATTGTTAGAAATCTGCTAGCTATTATATGATGTGTTAGTATATTTACCATTTTTGACTATACTTCTCATTGTGAAATCAATGTTTTATCGAGTCTTTTTAATAGTTATTGTGTCGTTTCAGGTAAAAAGTGTTTAGACTAAGATTGAAGTTTTATTTTATGCAAACCGGAAAAAAAACAAGGAAAATAAGGAAATCGATCACTTGTTAGACAACACATTTTTGTTTTCCAGATTTCAGCTGTCAGATTCAAGTTTCGGAGAGACTCTAACCCTACATCTTTTGAAAAAAAGATGTAGTTATGCAATTTTGTTCATTGGTGTGTTTAATTATTCTTTCAAGCTTACTAAGAGATGAACATACTAAATGATGCATAGAACAAATAGAAGTCGAAGACCTTGATTCTTAGAGAAACTTTTTGCAGCAAAATTCATTTAATGTAACCTTTGTCCACATAAATTTGATCCCATTTTGTTTTCGAGTCTCTGCCTTGCCGTAGGAGACTCTACTTCTCCTTTTTCCGGTAAAGCTTTCAAGAAGGTGATTCGTCCCTTGTTTCGGCATCTCTTTACCTATATCATTAAACCCTCTTTGAGACGTGGCTTTTTAGACTTCAGTCCTTATCTGAGACATCGGAGATGCTGAGGAAAGCGGCGAAGCTGATGCATATAAGACGGTTGAGTTCGGAGATAGGTGGAGAAAGCCGGTTGAGTTTTAAGCAGTAGCCCTCTCTTCGAGTGATCGGTGGTCTTGTGCATTGTGTGCTCCTTTGGTTTATTTTCTTAGTTTTATGAGAAGTCTTTTTTTAGTTTTTATGACGTTAGTGTTTGCCTTTATAAAGAAGATAGACACGATTATAACTCTTGACCTCTCCACATAATTTAGTTGTCCTATTATTTTCTCACTTAAAACGCATATATACAATGTGGACCGAGAAAGAGATATCGTAAGTGTTCTTCAGTATCTTGACAACAAATCTATATTGGTGATCGGAGCTACTGGCTTCTTAGGAAAGAGTACTGATCTATATCTCTATGTCTAACTGTCTTTAGATATATTGGCAATAACGCTTCTTAACATTTTGTAACGTCCATTAATTAGTTTTTGTTTTAAGGGGTATTTGCTAACAATTCCTTTGAATTAATTATGGTCATATATATTTATTAAATAAGTAACACGTTTATTTGTTAGGAAAGTACCACTGAGTTGATAAACATTTGTGGATACAGTTTGCTACGTACAATTATCGGAAATTTTGTAAAACTAATTGCATGCATGCATGTATTTTTGTAGATCATCGGATTAGTAATGTAAGGTCGTAAGAATGTACAAATGTGTCCTTGTAGCGTGTTATTTTTGTTGTCGATTGGATTTAGATCATTTAAAAAAAATTCACCTCTCGGGTTAATTTTAATAGTAGGAAATAACTGCGCGTGGAGTCAATTTCATTCAGAAAAAGAGAGTCAATTTCATAAAGAGGATGAAAGCAATATCAAAATCGAAGCAGCTGGATCGACATGTGTTCAAAAATAAAATAAAAACTTTTTTGTTTATCAAGAAGATATACATTAAAATTCAAATAAATATTGTTTTTTTCTTTTGAAATTTGTAATAAGTATTGTTAGTTTTTCTTAACTTTTATGTTAGCTTTCTTTTAACTTGTATGCAGTTTTTGTGGAGAAGATACTAAGGTTGCACCAAACTTGAGGAAACTATATCTTCTTCTTAGAGCATCAGACGAAAAATCTGCTACTGAGAGGTTCAACAAAGAGGTTTAATATCCACTTTTTACTACAATTTGCTAATTACTTTGATTAACTAGACCAAACACCTTGTTATTCAAAATTAAATATTGCTAGAAATATTTTAAAATTGTAATGTACCTACATTTAAATAATATTGCTTCAGTATGAATATTGAAAATGATATTTCGAGTTTTTAGGAGCTTATGTCCAAATATTGTAAATAAATATAAGTACCGATCTTAGAGCGATGCTAATTAATAGAAATGTTATAACCTTGAATTGTTCCAAATGTCTGTAGATTTTGGGAAAGGACTTGTTTTGAGGTGGTGGAGAAAAAGTATGTGATCACTATTGTGAATGGAGACATTTTCCTTGATGATTTGGGCCTTTATCATCAAGACTCCGAGTTGGAACATCAGATGGTCCACCAAGTAAATTAATACTATTATAACCAAATTTTATTCTTCTCAAAATTTAAGAAAAGAAAAAATAAATTATAAGTGAAATTTCTAACAATGTGAAACTTAAAAAATGTTAAATTAATCACATATGTACCACTTGGGATCAACACATTGGGAGCTACCAAAGCCCCGAATTTTGCCAAGAGATATCCTAAAGTTTAAGTCTTTGTTCATGTTTCCACATGTATACACACATACTCACACAAAATTGACAAATAATTAATTTTCTTGAAAAAACTTAGCCAACTTCAAGCCACCGGAGCCTTGACCGAGACCATCACACAAGCTATGAAGGATTTCGGACTCACAAGGTGATCCCTACTTACATTTTAGTGTTGCTATCTACTTCATCTATTATAATTCATAATTTCTTGATATAAAATAGGGCAAAAATGTACGGATGGCCAAACACATACGTGTTCACGAAAGCAATGGGAGAAATGTTGGTAGGTGCAAAAAGGGAAAGTATGTTGCTGGTGATAATTCGTCCTTCGACTATTACCAGCACTTTCAAAGAACCATTCTTAGGTTGGACCGAGAAAATCAGGTAAAATATGAAAAAACAATTAACTGAGTAATATCAAATTATGAACTAGTGAAGTAACGACACTTTAATTTATATATAGGAGTGTGGATAGTCTAGCTGTTGGGTATGGTACAAGAAAACTCACATGTTTCCTTGGTGATCTTAATGCTATATCAGATGTCGTATCTACTTTCATCTTTCTACATGTGATTTTTTGTATAAGAGTATAGTGTCCGCATAGAGAAACTTCATAAATATATTACGACACTACAGGAAAATTGAATATCCTTAGCGGCCGAATAACGCTATCTAACGAGAAGATAGCGGAGTAGAAAGCGCTATATCTGCGCCCATGATAATAGGTCGACGGCTTCCGATAGCGGTTTTTGGTGGTGCTATATTTTGTTTACATATTATAGCGTGTTTTCTTATGCAATGTAATATTATATAATGGCAAGTATATTTTGTTATTAATTATCAAATTACAGCATTTGTTATATGCAATTTAATCAATTAGAATAGCATTTATAATACGCAATTTATTCAATTAAAATAGCATTTGTATTATGCAATATATTGTGGTTTTGTTTTTGTTTTTCTTTGCACTATACATAATTTTCAATCCGGTTTGAATTAATGAAGAATAATACAATTAAATAAGAACTCTAGTTTGACTACATTAGTTTCAAAACCAAACCGAAATAACTTTATTTGTGTCACACAACCATAAATTTCAACTTAAGCTACTTAACATTATCTTGCTTCAGACCAGGAGCTTATCGTTAGGTCTCATCAATAGTATGACTTCTGCACCTTTATGTCCAAAATCTTTTTCACAGTCTTGATGTAGTTAATTAACCTCTGCATAAAACAAAATTTTAAGAATTTAAGAGCAAATTAACATCATGTGAAACCAAAGTAAATATCATGCTAAACCAAAGTCAATTTGACTAACCACTATATATAATGCAAACATTAAGGACTCACACAAAACCAAATCGTTAAGGACTCACACAAAACGTGTAAAGAAGAGAGGTTGTCGAGACGTGTAGGCCACAAATTGTTTTCTGAAGGACTCACCAACTTGATTCAACTAACGTAATTGTTTTCTAAAACTTTTTGCCACAAATTTATTCAAACTCACTTGGAAACCAAAATCAAGACACCTTCACAACAACAAAAACAGAACATGTCTACTAAGTAAGACTGTGTGGAGTGCATAAAAACGTTGTATAGAAACAAACGAAACAGTAAGCACCTGCAAGTTTTTACAGCAACAACACAAAACCTAAATCAACACAAAACAGTTAAGAAACAAGCAAGCCAATAATGAGGTAATTCGTCGAACACCTCGAGGGCATGAAAAGCATCATTAGAACATAAATCACTCCACTCCGGCCAAAAGCTTCTAAGAAATCAATATAATCCAAATCGATCAAACCCTAACAAAATCTAACCCAAGTGCTCATGAATCTACTGAACTCTAACAAAATCATACCTGCGACGAAGATGTTTCTGACCATTTGCCATGATTTAAATTTATATTTCGAATAATTAATCAGCAATTTCCTAATTATATGTATGGTTTATTCTGGTCTATAGGGACTTGAGTTACTGAACATGGTATTTTGTAAGTCGTTAGAGAAGAAATTTAGGGATCTCAGTAAGAAGATAAATTTTGTATTGCGGCTTGTCGATCTCTATCAGCCTTACCTCTTTTTCTATGGAATGTAAGTGTTATTTTTTTTCTAATCTCAATTTGGCTTTCTCCTTTTGACCTGACCCACTACAGTTACATATATGTAGCATATAGATATTCGAATAACTAAATTACATATACACGCAGATTCGATGATAAATATACGGAAGAACTGCAAAAACTATTGCCAGTGACAGGAGTGGAGACCGACATTTTCTATTTTGATCCGAAGATTATCAATTGGGACGACTATTTTGTGTATACACATATTCCTGGGCTGGTTAAGTATGTCTTCAAATGATTTTATATATTATTCGTATATTTTTCTTATTCTGGCCCAAGGAATATATATGTGATTAAGTATGCTAAGCCAACGTACAGTAAAACCTCTATAAATTAATAATGTTGGGACCAGAAAATTTTATTAATTTAGAGAGGTATTAAATTATCGATAAATTAATAATTATTAATTTATAGAGAGATTTTCCTAATTTGGTAATTTCTTAAAACATTTCTTTCTAAAATAAAAATTTTCTTTATAAGCAATATCTTTTTAAAACCAATTGCAAGTAGAGAAGCAATTATTAAGTTTAAAAAACAACACAAACTTTTCGAATAATAGAGTCATATTTTATTAAAAATTTTACATATAATATTTTTAATATATATCATAGTAATTCATATATGACATATATAAAATTATATCATATATATTAGGTTAAATATACATATATATATATAGATAATTTTATATAATTATTAATTTATAGTATAGATGGGACCATATGTTTACATAGGATTTTCAAAAAAATTATTATCTTATTAATTTATCGATTTATGTCATATTTTACACTGGTCCCAACTCGGGACCGGAATAATTTATTAATTTAGAGAGGTTATTAATTTATAGAGTATTAATTTATAGAGGTTTTACTGTACTTGCTTTGTTTTTTTTTGGCAACGACAACTGTACTTGCTAAGACCATGATATTCTCATATTCATCATTACATGTCAGTATAGGCCTGGACAAAAATATGGATCCACATAGAACCGAACCGAACCGAAATTGATGGGTTCGGTTCTGGTTCTATTGAGAATATCGATTGGATCTTGAATCAAATATCCATGGGTATCGGTTCGGTTCGGGTAGGAACCGATATCCATTCGGGTACCTGAAAAATATAGCCCATTAACCTATATTTATATAACCCAAAGTTCCAAACCCATCAAATCCTAAACCTAACTACCCAAGCCCAATAGCCTACCATAAACCTAACACAAAGTCTCTCTTAGCCTCTTATATATTCCTCTCTGCACCCAAACCTAAAAACCCTACTTTGTTCTCTCTTTCTCAAAGACAGAGAGCAGACAAAAAAACTCTCTCTTGTGTTTTGTGGTATCTTTAAAACTTTGGATATCTTTTGACCTAATACTTTCCAAGTTTCAACTATTTTTTGGATTTGTAATGGTATAATGACTAATATGTGATGTTGTATTGTATACTTACATAATTGCATTTGAATTTTGCATTATGATTCTATTATTATTTTCGGTTTAAAAAATACCCGAAACAATTTGGTTCCTACTCGGTTCCAAAATTTATTACCCGAACCGAACCGAATAGGAACCGAACCGATTTTGATTTGGTTCCAATATGGTTCCTAAATCTCAGAACCAAAATACTAGGAACCGAATGGTTCGGTTCTAGAACCGAACCGAATACCCAAACGCGTATATACTGTTTGTTCTTCATATAATAATGAGTACAATATACAGTAAAACTTCTATAAATTAATACTCAATAAATTAATAATCTCTATAAATTAATAAATTCTCTGGATCCCGAGTTGGGACTAATGCAAAAAATGACTTAAATCGATAAATTAATAAAATAATATTTTTTTTGAAATTCTTATGTAAACATATGGTCCCATCAATATCATAAATTAATAATTGTATAAACTTCAATTCGTAATATCTTTATATATATTATAATGTAAAATATTTAGTGAATTATGACTCTGCTATTATTTTTCTTGAGCAATACTTGGATTCACCCCTAGGGGCGAATCCTTTTATTCACCCCCTTCTATTTTAACCAATCAAAATTCGCCACATAATAAAAAAAATCATTTAATTATTAAATTTAATCCTTAACCACTCTTTTGTAAACCCAAACCGATATATAATCTCGTTTAATTACAAATCTAAACCCTAATTCTCCTTTGTAAACCCCAAACCGTCATTTAAACTCGTTTAATCGTAAAAAATCTAAACCCTAATCGTACTTTCTAAACCCAAACCGATATTTAACCTCGTTTCATTGTAAAATCTAAATCTGTTTAAAACCCAAACCGATATTTAACCTCATTTAATCATAAAATCTAAACCCTAATCGTACTTTCTAAACCCAAACCGATATTTAACCTCGTTTAATCGTAAAATCTAAATCCGTTTATAAATCCAAACCGATATTTAACCTCGTTTAATCATAAAATTTAAACCCTAACCCTTTCGGAATAAACCCAAACCGATACACAATTTCGTTTTAGTGGCAAATTAGATTTTATAATTAAATATTTTTTTTATTATTATTAGGTGGCAGATTCTGATTGGCTGAAATAAAATGGGTGAATATAAGGGTTCACCCCAAGTATTTTTCATTTTTCTTTTAATTTACACTAATTTTAGGTAAAGTTTATTTTTAACATTTTTACTACATCAAAAACTTTTTTTGTTGTTATCTAGACATAATAATTTTTTATTCTTTGTAACTAGTTTAGAAAATAATGATTATAAAGCAATTTCAGACAAAAAGCTTTTTTAAATTACAAAATTAGCCGAAACTCTCTATAAATTAATACCTTTATAAATTAATAGAATTTCACGGTCCCAACACTATTAATTTATAGAGGTTTTAGTGTAGTCTACATTTCTTAGCTTCCTTCTACTTCAATGATAACTTTTTTTTTTTATCTCAATATTAATTTATCGCAACCTCTAGCTCGAAAATGTCCATCTTGCCTGCAAGTTAATTGTGTTGAATGCGACTAATTATTGTTAGAAATCTGCTAGCTATTATATGATGTGTTAGTATATTTACCATTTTTGACTATACTTCTCATTGTGAAATCAATGTTTTATCGAGTCTTTTTAATAGTTATTGTGTCGTTTCAGGTAAAAAGTGTTTAGACTAAGATTGAAGTTTTATTTTATGCAAACCGGAAAAAAAACAAGGAAAATAAGGAAATCGATCACTTGTTAGACAACACATTTTTGTTTTCCAGATTTCAGCTGTCAGATTCAAGTTTCGGAGAGACTCTAACCCTACATCTTTTGAAAAAAAGATGTAGTTATGCAATTTTGTTCATTGGTGTGTTTAATTATTCTTTCAAGCTTACTAAGAGATGAACATACTAAATGATGCATAGAACAAATAGAAGTCGAAGACCTTGATTCTTAGAGAAACTTTTTGCAGCAAAATTCATTTAATGTAACCTTTGTCCACATAAATTTGATCCCATTTTGTTTTCGAGTCTCTGCCTTGCCGTAGGAGACTCTACTTCTCCTTTTTCTGGTAAAGCTTTCAAGAAGGTGATTCGTCCCTTGTTTCGGCATCTCTTTACCTATATCATTAAACCCTCTTTGAGACGTGGCTTTTTAGACTTCAGTCCTTATCTGAGACATCGGAGATGCTGAGGAAAGCGGCGAAGCTGATGCATATAAGACGGTTGAGTTCGGAGATAGGTGGAGAAAGCCGGTTGAGTTTTAAGCAGTAGCCCTCTCTTCGAGTGATCGGTGGTCTTGTGCATTGTGTGCTCCTTTGGTTTATTTTCTTAGTTTTATGAGAAGTCTTTTTTTAGTTTTTATGACGTTAGTGTTTGCCTTTATAAAGAAGATAGACACGATTATAACTCTTGACCTCTCCACATAATTTAGTTGTCCTATTATTTTCTCACTTAAAACGCATATATACAATGTGGACCGAGAAAGAGATATCGTAAGTGTTCTTCAGTATCTTGACAACAAATCTATATTGGTGATCGGAGCTACTGGCTTCTTAGGAAAGAGTACTGATCTATATCTCTATGTCTAACTGTCTTTAGATATATTGGCAATAACGCTTCTTAACATTTTGTAACGTCCATTAATTAGTTTTTGTTTTAAGGGGTATTTGCTAACAATTCCTTTGAATTAATTATGGTCATATATATTTATTAAATAAGTAACACGTTTATTTGTTAGGAAAGTACCACTGAGTTGATAAACATTTGTGGATACAGTTTGCTACGTACAATTATCGGAAATTTTGTAAAACTAATTGCATGCATGCATGTATTTTTGTAGATCATCGGATAAGTAATGTAAGGTCGTAAGAATGTACAAATGTGTCCTTGTAGCGTGTTATTTTTGTTGTCGATTGGATTTAGATCATTTAAAAAAAATTCACCTCTCAGGTTAATTTTAATAGTAGGAAATAACTGCGCGTGGAGTCAATTTCATTCAGAAAAAGAGAGTCAATTTCATAAAGAGGATGAAAGCAATATCAACATCGAAGCAGCTGGATCGACATGTGTTCAAAAATAAAATAAAAACTTTTTTGTTTATCAGGAAGATATACATTAAAATTCAAATAAATATTGTTTTTTTCTTTTGAAATTTGTAATAAGTATTGTTAGTTTTTCTTAACTTTTATGTTAGCTTTCTTTTAACTTGTATGCAGTTTTTGTGGAGAAGATACTAAGGTTGCACCAAACTTGAGGAAACTATATCTTCTTCTTAGAGCATCAGACGAAAAATCTGCTACTGAGAGGTTCAACAAAGAGGTTTAATATCCACTTTTTACTACAACTAGATTAATACCCACGCTACGCGTGGGTTTGTTTTAAAAGTTGTTAATAACAAATTATTTTGATTGTTCTTGTCGCTAGTTGATCACCCGTTTTACGCCGCGGGTTTTTTCCCTTTTTTTTTGTATTTTGATTTACTTGATGTTATATTTTGATAAATATAATTTTTAATTCTCTAATCATTTACTCATGCAATAAACAACTACTCTTAGTATTAAAATATATTTTTAACCAACATACTCAACAATGCATCACTCACACAATCCGTAACCAATCTTTGTCCTAAACCAATTTTATAGATGGTAATTTTGGGCTTATAGAACCTAAAAAATTTGATGACCTTATGTACTCTCCACCCTCAGTGTCATATATAGATAAAAAAAATTAAGAGAAAAACTTACTCAAACCATTAGCTAATCCACTATACTATTATCCACTCATATTTTGAGTTAAGATTAAAAAAATTAGCGAAAAAAACTTTCGAGTATATTAAACCAATAAAATAATTTCATTGAAAAAAACATAAAATAACAAAATAAGTTTGTATTAGTAGAAATCAATATGTAAAATTAAATAATAAATATATTATTAACTTTTGAAATAGATTTTCAAATCCATATGGCCCATCCCTCATGGGCTATTGTGTTTTTTCCATTTGACAATTCTAATTAAAAGATGATGTGTAAAAAATAAAAGCTGAATCATATTAATGAAATGTTTTGATTGGAAGATACAAAGCTGATGTGTCAGCTCCAGAATAGCCTAAAATGCTGACGTGGCGGAAGGATGGAGAGAGATAACCTCCTTTCATATATATGATTTGCTAATTACTTTGATTAACTAGACCAAACACCTTGTTATTCAAAATTAAATATTGCTAGAAATATTTTAAAATTGTAATGTACCTACATTTAAATAATATTGCTTCAGTATGAATATTGAAAATGATACTTCGAGTTTTTAGGAGCTTATGTCCAAATATTGTAAATAAATATAAGTACCGATCTTAGAGCGATGCTAATTAATAGAAATGTTATAACCTTGAATTGTTCCAAATGTCTGTAGATTTTGGGAAAGGACTTGTTTTGAGGTGGTGGAGAAAACGTATGTGATCACTATTGTGAATGGAGACATTTTCCTTGATGATTTGGGCCTTTATCATCAAGACTCCGAGTTGGAACATCAGATGGTCCACCAAGTAAATTAATACTATTATAACCAAATTTTATTCTTCTCAAAATTTAAGAAAAGAAAAAATAAATTATAAGTGAAATTTCTAACAATGTGAAACTTAAAAAATGTTAAATTAATCACATATGTACCACTTGGGATCAACACATTGGGAGCTACCAAAGCCCCGAATTTTGCCAAGAGATATCCTAAAGTTTAAGTCTTTGTTCATGTTTCCACATGTATACACACATACTCACACAAAATTGACAAATAATTAATTTTCTTGAAAAAACTTAGCCAGCTTCAAGCCACCGGAGCCTTGACCGAGACCATCACACAAGCTATGAAGGATTTCGGACTCACAAGGTGATCCCTACTTACATTTTAGTGTTGCTATCTACTTCATCTATTATAATTCATAATTTCTTGATATAAAATAGGGCAAAAATGTACGGATGGCCAAACACATACGTGTTCACGAAAGCAATGGGAGAAATGTTGGTAGGTGCAAAAAGGGAAAGTATGTTGCTGGTGATAATTCGTCCTTCGACTATTACCAGCACTTTCAAAGAACCATTCTTAGGTTGGACCGAGAAAATCAGGTAAAATATGAAAAAACAATTAACTGAGTAATATCAAATTATGAACTAGTGAAGTAACGACACTTTAATTTATATATAGGAGTGTGGATAGTCTAGCTGTTGGGTATGGTACAAGAAAACTCACATGTTTCCTTGGTGATCTTAATGCTATATCAGATGTCGTATCTACTTTCATCTTTCTACATGTGATTTTTTGTATAAGAGTATAGTGTCCGCATAGAGAAACTTCATAAATATATTACGATCTAGTTTTATAATTATTTGATTGACTAGATTCTTGCAGACATGGTAGCCAATGCGATGCTAGTATCAATGGCTGTTCGGGCTGGTAGACGGAAAGAGATAATTTATCATGTGAGTTCTTCAATCAAAAATCTATTAAAATGAGATAATGTCGGAGATAGCATACATGTATTTCTCAAACAAACCATGGACCAAAAAAGAAAGGATGGTGATTCGGGTCAATAAAATAAAGGTTTTGAGTTCTATGCCTAGTTTTCATAGGTACGTGACCATTCATTACTTACTTCCTTTGAAGGTAGTATTTCGAACCATCTGTCATGTGGTGAACTTATATTTTAAGACAAGGGTCCAGGAGATGGGACTAGCAAAAGGGTAACCTGGACATGGTTAGAGTTATTACGGATGCTAAAGAGGAAGCAAAATTCACTGTTAGCAAGCTATTACTTGGAGAATTGTGGCTGAAAGCAAGCAGAGTTCCGTACGAAAAGGACTATGATGATATTGTCCTCTTATGCTAATTTATTATGTATGAGTTAACGTACTTAACAAAAAAGTATCTGCCAAATTCTCTATTATTCGTCTATTATTCCTCTACCTCTAAACTACCAAAAAATAAAATCTATAATATAGATAATTAATGGGATAATAAGAAGTTTAGATCTCAGTCAGTTGGTAACAATACCAATATACCATGTGCCACATATTTCAAATCTAAAGAAAGGAAAATTATCTAATGTGTTGTCATAATGCTGTTCAAATCAAAACTAAATTATTTTCTTACTAATTAAAATGGTCAACTAATCAACAAAAAAAATATTGAACAGTTTGACATATTGCTAATAAATTAAATCATTTTAGTATGGTATATAATCTATTAGTATTTAATTTTGAAGATATTTTATAGCCTATATAAATCTCACTTAAGTTCCAAAAAAACATAGAACAAGAAAAATGGTTGCTTATGTCGATAAAAACTTTTCACCAGCTTGTTTACTGGTTTTACTTCTTTTTGTTGTCTCATCATATGCAAAGTTTAGTACCATGGTTACAACAGATGAGATCCGCACCTTATGCACCAAAGCAGGTGTCAAATCTTCATTGTGTTTTGAGGTTCTAAAAGCAACTCCTGAAATTGCTAGACTAGATTTTTCTGGTCTCGCCAAATATTTGATCAATTATCATGCTCAAAATATTTCGGATACGCTGAAGCAATTTAAATTATCAAGAGGCTATATACCGGATATTGATCCTGAATATCGCATATGTAAAGAATTATATAAAGATGCTCTCGACAAATGTCCTTATGCCCTCAAATATTTGGCTGCCAAAGACTATTTAAACTTAAAATATATGGTAGCTCAAACGATGGGAGATATGAATAATTGTATTTATGATGATTTGTCAACAATGAAGCCAGTACCACAATTTTTTATAACGAAAACTAATGATATTCAAGAAATTGGTTACATTATCATAGTATTTGTCGATTGTTTCATACTAAATAAACCAATAGACTGTGGTAATTCTCGCGATCTATAATTATAATAATATTTTGTATGGTTCTTGTCTTTATCCCTAAAAAAGTAATAAAGATGTAAGAATTTGAATTATGATTTTATCCTTCTCATTTATGTTTCGAAAATAGCAAATGCACCTTACGATAATCAATCCTAGGGCTAGTTCAATCTAGTTAGATTCTCAAACCATTTTGCTACTTTAACATTTTGACAGTATCGTCAATTTTATTCATGTATTGTAGATATTTATAAGAACCTAAAAATCTTTTTTACCCCGTAAGCACTGGTTAATCCCCGCCTACACCATTTAAGTGCTAGACTACCTAAGAATAACACCTTTCGTTTCAATGAGTTTATCGAATAGAACTAATAACTGCTCACTTTCTTACATGCATAATGTTTTTTCTTTATTCTAAAACATGAATACGCACAGTTATTAGTAATATTAAGATATCAATATTACACTAGCTATTACTGTCACAACCAACCAAATTAAAACATTGAAAGCATGAAAACAAGAGTAGAGATTCTAGTATCTAAAAGCATCACAATCATGGTTACGTGTTGAATCTATGAGTACGCTCCCGCGTGTACAACGTTGTTGTAATGGTCGTCTTTGTTTAGGGATTTTTTAGTCCCGTACTTGTATTATACATGTGTGCTTAATTAGATTTTGTTTTCTTTAACATATTTCTGTGTGTGCAAGATGCAAAACATCTCTTTACGTAATTAAGTTTCCTTTCAATCTCATGTCATTAAGCTTTTTCAAAATGTGAACGTATTGAAGATTCTTTAAATCCTTTAACAAAGGGAAAAAGATTCCTTAAAACAAAACAGGTTGGAACAATAAAAAAGATTGACAAAAAATATTCCAATATTGGTTTTAACAAGTGGTAATACTTCATATATAGTAGAGGAAAGGTTGGTCATGACCGTCGAGAAACATGTAGACCAGGCCATGTGATGTAATTTGAAGATGCTAATTCGTTCGTATTCAACATATTAACAATGAGCAGGGGATTTTTTTTGGGCATGTATAGGTTGGACAGAGCATCTGAGGTGTTATGTTGAGTAGCAGACATGAATTTGACGTAACGAAAAGAAGGACAAGAAAATGTGAGATAGTGATTCATCATAGCAACTCCGATTATAACGCTCCGACCGCCACGCTTATTTTACTGGGTCCCACGTCCTTTTTCGGGTCTGTGGGCCCATCCGTGTCCGATCTTACAAATGATCTTGTTTAACGATCTTACAAATCACCACATGATCTTTCCCTGTGTTTTGTCCTCACTCACACAGTTCCGATAATAGCTTCCGGAAGATCACCCATCCTGAAATTGCTCCAGCTGAAGCACCTTTAACCCTTGTTTAAAAAATCGCGAGGCGTTAGTCGGGCGCTCGAAGAGAGCCTAGCGCCTAGCGAAAAAATCGGAGATTAAACGGAGATTAATCGGAATTAGTTTTTAATATTTTTATTTTCATATATGTATATAAATTAAATATTGGTCAATGATCAAACGAAATAATATGGTCGAGTGGTATATTGTGACTTTATTGCTACTTCCAACACGGGTTCAAACCTGACGTACTGAGATTTGTTCTTTCTTTAATTTTTTTGGTTTAATGAAATAGTAAATGACATAATTACCTTCGTCTTCTTCCTCAGATTGTTGGGGACTGCAATCCTAATTTCCGTCGTTTTTTTTCTTTCATGATTATTATCATTTTTTCTTCTCTTTTCCAGTGTTTTTTACCCAAACATGATAGATCTACAACCTAAAAACTGATTCGGAACTTCACTTCCATAAAAAAATTGAGTTTTTCTAGAAATTTCCGAATTTTTGGGCGATTAGGATGAAATCGCGGTAGAGGTGCTCCGATGAGCGCCTAGGCGGACGAGTAATCGGTTAGGCGGCCGATTTTTAGAACGGGGCCTTTAACTATGGAGTTATCTCAAGATAGTTGACCAAAAAGATAAGTGTCCTTTGGTGACATAGGTGGCCAAAATAATTATTGTAAACCTCTCTGCATGCACCACCATATTCCTGAAACCGAGGTGTTATAATTCACCCCCACTAACAGATCGCAACGTCCTCGTTGCGGACCAAGACCGTCACCACCGACGGTGTGAGTCCTCTTGACTCTACACTCGCCTGAGTTCGGCTCTGATACCACTTATAACGCCCTGACTGCCATCTCTTTTAATGGGCCCCACGTCCTCTTTCGGCCCGTAAGCCCACCATCTTTCGACGGTCGGTACGCTACGTCCGAGAGGCTTTAAAGACTTGCTACCGACCCTAGAAATCACCACATGATCTTTCCTTGTGTTTTGTCCTCACTCACACAGTTCCGACAATCTCTTCCCGGAAGGGTGAAGGTCACCCATCGTGAAATTGGTCCAGCTCAAGCACCCTTAACTGTGGAGTTCTATCAGGACAGTTGACCGAAAAGATAAGTACCTTTTGGTGACATAGGTGGTCAAATCAATTCTTTTAAACCTCTCCGCATGCACCACTATATTCCTACCGGGGTTTTACACTAATACCATATAGATCTATCCTCATAATTTAGAAGCTCTTCTATTTTTGTTTAATATATGTAATTTAAATTATGTAATAGGACAACGTTATTTAGAAGCTCTTACATAGACCTATATATAGGGATGAGAGTTTACAAATATCAGAAATGAAGAATAATGTATGGTTTCAAGATTTAGAGTTCAAGGAAATAATGTTGCTTTTAATTTCTCTCATAAGCTCCTGTCACTAATATGTTTACAAAATGATGTGGGAGGGGCCTAGGAGAAAGAAGAAGAGCGTTGTTCTTCATCTTTAATTAGGCTAAGGTGAGGGTGGTATTTGCGGATATACAGTAACCTCTTTTCTTATATACTCTTCAATAGTTACCGAGTATAGGCTCGAGAATTATCTTTGTTGATTTATGTAAATTTATGTGTATGATATAGTTAGGTCGTTAGTAACATGATACAAGAAATGCATTAGTGACATGATTTAATATCATTCTTAACGTACATTAAATTATAAAAATATTATATATAAGTATATGAGAAGAGAAAACTAAAGAGTATGTGAAGGATACTTGAGGAGGTTGGATTGTAATGGACCGACTGGTTCATATACATGTCATTAAGTGTTGTAGAGCAATAAGGGGAAGGATCGAGTTACGGGTCGTGGTCTTCCATAAGTAGGCTTGAGTAGCCATGAGATAAAAGAGGCTCGAGTATTCATAAGTTAAAATACTTAAAACTAAAAATGAATGTAAAATATCTTGTAGTGAGCAAGACGAATGCATGTTTGTTTGATTGATAGACATTCTGAATCTATGCTAAGTAATGATTGTTATGTCCATTGGGCAGAGTTGATCTGCTCACTTAGTAAACTTGTTTTACTCACTCCTTTTTTTCTTTTTTCTCCAGGTTAGTAAGTTTCAAAAGTTACTGGTTGAAGTTTGTTCGTTGGTGAAGGAAAAATATGGACCAAATTTAAATCTTATTTTGGAGAAAACTACTATTGTGAATGGAGACATTGGCTTTGACGATTTGGGTCTTCATCATATAGACCCCGAGTTAGAACATCAGATGGTCCACCAACTTGATGCCATTATTAATTTAGCTGCAACTACGAATTTTGATGAAAGGTAAAATATTATAACATTCAATTTTTTGTTATTACTAGGAAATAAATTTTGCCTATATATCACCGATGCTAAAAGATGTTGTATGTAAGGATTGATATTAGGTCGCTTATTAAAATGATTTAAGAAACGCTTAGTACGTAAGGAATTCTAATATTATTGTGAAACCAATATACTCCCTCCGTCCCACAAAGATACATATTTTAGAAATTTCACATTCTTTAAGAAATAATGTATAAAGACAATTTTAACCTTTTAACCTTTTAACATATTTTAAAAAGTATATTATTTATTGTTGTTTAATTAGGGTAATTTTTTTTTTTGATAGGAATAAGGGTAAAATAGGTAAACTGTTTTAAATTTGACATTGGGAACACAAAATTTTTATCTATGTGGGACAAAAAAATTTTCTAAAAAATCCATCTTCGTGGGACGGAGGGAGTACATGTTATCAATCAATTCCGAATTTAATATTTAGCCGTCTATATAGATACTAGATAGTATCTATTCTTCATTATTAAATATGGTGTCTATCATAATTTATGGAGTTCTAATAATTCAAATCCAATCAGTATCAATAAATTGGTTCATATCATTTATAGATTTTCTTACCAGAACTTAAAAAAAAAAAATCCAATCAGCATCATCGTCATATCATTTATCATAGATTTTCTTTTTCAAAAGTTTTTTTTTTAAAAAATCATATTTGAATTTTATAACAATGTCAAACTTTAAGATATGTTAATCAATCACAGATATGATGTAGCACTAGGGATCAACACATTGGGTGCCGCCTATGCCCTAAACTTTGCCAAGAGATGGGCTAAGGTCAAAGTCTTTGTTCATGTGTCGACAGGTATATATATATACACAAAATTGACAAATAATTCTTTTTTTTTTGTTTGTTTAAGTGAACTGACAAATACTTCGTGTGTTGTTAGATCGCAAATGAAGTATATACGTCCAGCAAACTTCATTTCCTTGACAACTTTCCAACACTTTTGAGACAATCTTTTAGCATTTATCGTTCATGTTCTTGTCTGTTTAAAACCGAATAGTCTAATAAATTTCAGTTTTATTTCGGCTTTTTAATTCATGATTTTAAAGTCCAAATCCAAACCGAGCAAAATTATTTGGCACCCGTTTTCAATAACATTATTATGTATATATATAGCTTATGTATGTGGTGAAAAATCGGGATTGGTAATGGAAACGCCATACCATATGGGCGAGACGTTAAACGGAGCCATCGGCCTAGATATCAATCAAGAGCAGAAGTTGGTTAATGAGAAACTTAGCCGAACTTTGCCCGAGACCATCACACAAGCCATGAAGGATTACGGACTTAGAAGGTGATCCCTATTTGCACTTTAGTTTTGTTACCATACTATTTTGAAAATAAACTTGAGGAGGATTATGGTTCATAACTATTATTTTCAAACGAAATTGCTAATTTGGCAGGGGGACAATAGTACACCTGAAAAACGGGTATCATATATTTTTATATATTGGCCAATGAAAAAGAATTATGAGTTCCTAAATAAATATGAGAGCATCTATAATTTATTAAATAGGGCAAAGATGTACGGATGGCCAAACACATACGTGTTTACGAAAGCAATGGGGGAAATGATAGTAGGGGTAAAAAGGGAGAATATGTCGGTCGTGATAATTCGTCCTTCAATTATTACCAGCACTTTCAAAGAACCATTCCCCGGTTGGACCGAGGGCATTAGGTAAAATCCAAAAACAAAAATTAATTGGTTAATATAAGTCATTCATAACAATGAATTGAAGTAACGACTATTTTATGTATAGGACAATTGATAGTCTAGCTGTTGGATACGGTACAGGCAAACTCACATGTTTTCTTGGTGATCTTAACGCTACATCGGATGTGGTACCTACTCTCATCTTCCTATATATATGTGAAATTTTCTGTATAATATGATAGTCACCACATAATGAAACTTCATAAATATATTAGTGACGTTGTTTTTATTTGATATGTTTGACGTTTTTGATGTATCAGATACCTGCGGATATGGTTGTTAATACAATGCTAGTATCAATGGCTGCTCAGGCTGGTAGACAGAAAGAGATGATTTATCATGTGGGTTCTTCAATGAAAAATCCATTTAAAAATGAGAAAATGCCGGAAATAGCTTACCGGTATTTTACAACGAAACCATGGACCAACAAAGAAGGGAAGGTGGTTCGGGTCGGGAAACTTGATGTTTTAAATTCTATGCCTAGTTTCCATAGATACATGACCATTCATTATCTACTTCCTTTGAAGGTAATGTTTCTGACCATTTGCTATTTCGAATAATTAGCTATTTCCTAATTATATGTATGGCTTATTTTGGTCTATAGGGACTTGAGTTACTAAACATGGTATTTTGTAAGTCGTTAGAGAAGAAATTTAGGGATCTCAGTAAGAAGATAAATTTTGTATTGCGGCTTGTCGATCTCTATCAGCCTTACCTCTTTTTCTATGGAATGTAAGTGTTATTTTTTTTCTAATCTCAATTTGGCTTTCTCCTTTTGACCTGACCCACTACAGTTACATATATGTAGCATATAGATATTCGAATAACTAAATTACATATACACGCAGATTCGATGATACAAATACGGAAGAACTGCAAAAACTAGTGCCAGTGACAGGAGTGGAGACCGACATTTTCTATTTTGATCCGAAGATTATCAATTGGGACGACTATTTTGTGTATACACATATTCCTGGGCTGGTTAAGTATGTCTTCAAATGATTTTATATATTATTCGTATATTTTTCTTATTCTGGCCCAAGGAATATATATGTGATTAAGTATGCTAAGCCAACGTACTTGCTTTGTTTTTTTTTTTTGGCAACGACAACTGTACTTGCTAAGACCATGATATTCTCATATTCATCATTACATGTCAGTATAGGCCTGGACAAAAATATGGATCCACATAGAACCGAACCGAACCGAACCGAAATTGATGGGTTCAGTTCTGGTTCTAGTGAAAATATCGATTGGATCTTAAATCAAATATCCATGGGTATCGGTTCGGTTCGGGTAGGAACCGATATCCATTCGGGTACCTGAAAAATATAGCCCATTAACCTATATTTATATAACCCATCAAATCCTAAACCTAACTACCCAAGCCCAATAGCCCACCATAAACCTAACACAAAGTCTCTCTTAGCCTCTTATATATTCCTCTTTGCACCCAAACCTAAAAACCCTACTTTGTTCTCTCTTTCTCAAAGACAGAGAGCAGACAAAAACTCTCTCTTGTGTTTTGTGGTATCTTTAAAACTTTGGATATCTTTTGACCTAATACTTTCCAAGTTTCAACTATTTTTTGGATTTGTAATGATATAATGACTAATATGTATTGTTGTATTGTACACTTACATAATTGCATTTGAATTTTGCATTATGATTCTATTATTATTTTCGGTTTAAAAAATACCCGAAACAATTTGGTTCCTACTCGGTTCCAAAATTTATTACCCGAACCGAACCGAACCGAATAGAAACCGAACCGATTTTGATTTGGTTCCAATATGGTTCCTAAATCTCAGAACCAAAATACTAGGAACCGAATGGTTCGGTTCTAGAACCGAACCGAATACCCAAACGCGTATATACTGTTTGTTCTTCATATAATAATGAGTACAATATACAGTAAAACTTCTATAAATTAATACTCAATAAATTAATAATCTCTATAAATTAATAAATTCTCTGGATCCCGAGTTGGGACTAATGTAAAAAATGACTTAAATCGATAAATTAATAAAATAATAATTTTTTTGAAATTTTTATGTAAACATATGGTCCCATCAATATCATAAATTAATAATTGTATAAACTTCAATTCGTAATATCTTTATATATATTATAATGTAAAATATTTAGTGAATTATGACTCTGCTATTATTTTTCTTGAGCAATACTTGGATTCACCCCTAGGGGTGAATCCTTTTATTCACCTCCTTCTATTTTAACCAATCAAAATTCGCCACATAATAAAAAAAATCATTTAATTATTAAATTTAATCCTTAACCACTCTTTTGTAAACCCAAACCGATATATAATCTCGTTTAATTACAAATCTAAACCCTAATTCTCCTTTTGTAAAACCCAAACCGTCATTTAAACTCGTTTAATCGTAAAAAATCTAAACCCTAATCGTACTTTCTAAACCCAAACCGACATTTAACCTCGTTTCATTGAAAAATCTAAATCTGTTTAAAACCCAAACCGATATTTAACCTCATTTAATCATAAAATCTAAACCCTAATCGTACTTTCTAAACCCAAACCGATATTTAACCTCGTTTAATCGTAAAATCTAAATCCGTTTATAAACCCAAACCGATATTTAACCTCGTTTAATCATAAAATTTAAACCCTAACCCTTTCTGAATAAACCCAAACCGATACACAATTTCGTTTTAGTGGCAAATTAGATTTTATAATTAAATAATTTTTTTTATTATTATTAGGTGGCAGATTCTGATTGGCTGAAATAAAATGGGTGAATATTTCACCCCAAGTATTTTTCATTTTTCTTTTAATTTACACTAATTTTTGGTAAAGTTTATTTTTAACATTTTTACTACATCAAAAACTTTTTTTGTTGTTATCTAGACATAATAATTTTTTATTCTTTGTAACTAGTTTAGAAAATAATGATTATAAAGCAATTTCAGACAAAAAGCTTTTTTAAATTACAAAATTAGCCGAAACTCTCTATAAATTAATACCTTTATAAATTAATAGAATTTCACGGTCCCAACACTATTAATTTATAGAGGTTTTAGTGTAGTCTACATTTCTTAGCTACCTTCTACTTCAATGATAACTTTTTTTTTTTATCTCAATATTAATTTATCGCAACCTCTAGCTCGAAAATGTCCATCTTGCCTGCAAGTTAATTGTGTTGAATGCGACTAATTATTGTTAGAAATCTGCTAGCTATTATATGATGTGTTAGTATATTTACCATTTTTGACTATACTTCTCATTGTGAAATCAATGTTTTATCGAGTCTTTTTAATAGTTATTGTGTCGTTTCAGGTAAAAAGTGTTTAGACTAAGATTGAAGTTTTATTTTATGCAAACCGGAAAAAAAACAAGGAAAATAAGGAAATCGATCACTTGTTAGACAACACATTTTTGTTTTCCAGATTTCAGCTGTCAGATTCAAGTTTCGGAGAGACTCTAACCCTACATCTTTTGAAAAAAAGATGTAGTTATGCAATTTTGTTCATTGGTGTGTTTAATTATTCTTTCAAGCTTACTAAGAGATGAACATACTAAATGACGCATAGAACAAATAGAAGTCGAAGACCTTGATTCTTAGAGAAACTTTTTGCAGCAAAATTCATATAATGTAACCTTTGTTCACATAAATTTGATCCCATTTTGTTTTCGAGTCTCTGCCTTGCCGTAGCAGACTCTACTTCTCCTTTTTCCGGTAAAGCTTTCAAGAAGGTGATTCGTCCCTTGTTTCGGCATCTCTTTACCTATATCATTAAACCCTCTTTGAGACTGAAGATGCAGCAACTGAAGGACTTCCTGAACTAAATCAAGATACCTCAAGAAGTAACTCAAGAGAACAGAGCAACATGAACAAGATTAAGGAAATATGCAGAATCTTGTTATGACGGTTTGAAGTGAAGACTAGAAGCTTGGAGAAGATTCTAGAAGAGTGAAGAGTTTCTTTTTGCAAGTAGAAAAAGAAAACATGAAGACAAAGGACAATTTCCTATTCCATAAAGAAAAAGGAAATTGTCCATTCCAATTAGTTTTAGAATTGGAAATCGACCTGTTGTATGGTCTCAACCTATTTAGTATAAATAGGAGTGCTAAGGCTTGCAGAAAGCTTAGCACAATCACGAGAGAGAATTCCTACCTGTTAAGTCTTAGTTTGAGAGAAATAGAGAACTAGAGGCTTAAAGAGAGCTAAGGGTTTTAGGGAGAGTTATTGTTCTTAATCGGTCTGTGATTAAGGAACAAGACTTAGTGAGAATAGAAAATAGTGTTAAAGGAGAAACCTTGTAAACATATTTTCTATTAATCGAAAGAGTTTTTGAGAAATCCTGAGTTACATCGTGAACTAATTCAAAACTTAGTGGCTCTTGCATTTTCAATTGGTATCAGAGCGGTCGCTTGTGAAGATTACATACAGGTGAGATCTTGTGGAAAAGATGGAGAGCTATCAAGAACTGCTTAAAAACGCGAAGGTTGTTTTAGACGATTGTAACTATGGTTTTTGGAACTCAAGAATCAAATCTGTGATAAGAGGGATAGATGTGTTAGCTTGGAAAGCTGTCTTGGAAGAATGGAAAGAACCACAAATTAAGAATGAAGATGGAAGTTTCACAGCCAAACCCGAGTCAGACTGGACTGAAGATGAGAAGAAAAAGTCTAAATTTAATGCTAGAGCTCTCACAGCTATTCACTGCAGTGTTGGAAGGAAGCAATTTGACTTAATTCAGGGGTGTGAAACGGCTAAAGAAGCTTGGGACATCTTGCAGATTCACTATGAAGGAACAGCTAAAGTTCAGACATCAAGGAAAGATATGTTGGCCTCTAGATTTGAAAATCTGAAGATGGAAGAGAATGAATCAATTTCGGATTTTAGCTCCAAATTAAGCTCACTAGCTCAAGAAGCATCAACTCTTGGAAAGAAGTACAAAGACAAGAAATTGGTTAAGAAGTTCCTGAGGTGTCTACCATCAAAGTTTTTGGCTTACAAAACTGCGTTAACAGTATCAAATAACACGGATACGCTTAGCTTTGCAGAAGTGGTGGGAATGCTTCAGGCACATGAGTTAGAATTAGGAGGAGTTACGAAACCTAAAGGTCTAGCATTAACCTCTTGCGAAAACAAATCTCAATCAGAAGAAGAAGATCCATTGAGCTTGTTGGTAAGAAGATTTGATCGTGTTTTAAGAAGGGCAGAACAAGGGCAAGGACAGAAGAAGTTTGGATCATTCAAAAAGAATTCTGACGACACCAAACCATCAAAGAAAGCTGACATGCAATGTCATGAATGTAAGGGGTATGGACACTTTGTTCGTGAATGTCCAACAGTCAAGAAACGAGAAACTAAATGCACAACATGCAAAGGAATGGGACATGCTCAAGATGAATGTATCGGTAGTCAAAAAGAGAAATCAATGGTTGGTATTAAAGAATAATCTGAGGAAGAGAGTGAAGAAGAAGAAATCTTAAACTATGTAGCATTGATAGGCATCACTGAGTTTGTTGAAGGTGAAGAAGAAACTGACTCTGAATCAGATGAAGAACAACCAGTGGATTTTGTTGAAAGTTACAAAGAGGTGAGAGAAACTTTGATTAAACTTGGAACAGAAAATCAAGACTTGCTGAAAGAAAAGATACGTCTTGAATCACTTGTTGAATTATTGCAGAATCAACTAGAAGATGAAAAGAAGATTAGCAAAGAAAGCTTGAGTTTGATGAAAGAAAAACTAAGCTTGTCTGCTAAAGCTGATAATTTGGAGAAAGAATTGATTGCTGAAAGGAAGATATCTGCAGGATTACAAACAGAACTTAATCAACAACATCGAAAGATTCACATGTTTGCTGGAACAAAACAACTGGATCAGATTCTGAGCTATGGAAGGACTGAAAAAACAAACAGAGGACTAGGGTACATTGGTCGTGAAGAATCAAGCACAGGACAAACCAAGTTTGTGTCTGGAGGAATATCTCATCATACACAAGATGAATCAAGAAAAAGTGTTTTCAAAGGAAACGGATGCTATTTCTGTGGAAAGAATGGGCACATAAAGATTCATTGTTACAAGTATTGGGAGAAGGTGGGAAAACTCAGGTATCAAAGGAAGTTTTCATGGAATGGGTATAAACGTCAAATCTGGGTAAAGAAAATTGATCTATATCCAACAGTAGCCAGAAGTACTGCTGAAAGAGATTCAGGAAGTAGATCAGGACTTG
This sequence comes from Arabidopsis suecica, assembly GCA_019202805.1. Taxonomy (NCBI): domain Eukaryota; kingdom Viridiplantae; phylum Streptophyta; class Magnoliopsida; order Brassicales; family Brassicaceae; genus Arabidopsis; species Arabidopsis suecica. Next base: position 7,394,136 of record CM032909.1, read on the forward strand.
GTTTTAGATGCAACATGGCATTAGTCACAGAGGAATGCAAGAAAAAGAGTCCTTGGTACTTTGATAGTGGGTGTTCTCGCCACATGACAGGCACAAAAGATTACTTACAAGATGTCAAGAAAATCAAAGGAGGTAAGGTAACTTTTGGTGATGGAGGTCATGGAGACATACGAGGTAAAGGAAAAACTAGTAATGCAGAGCTACCTCAGCTGATGAATGTCTATCTTGTTCGTGGATTAAAGGCTAATCTTATTAGTGTGAGTCAGTTGTGTGACGAAGGTCTAGAAGTTACTTTCACTAAAGTAGATTGCAAAGCGTTTGATGAAGCCGGTGACATTGTTCTAGGAGGTAAGAGAACAAGAAACAATTGTTACATGTGGGAAAATCGTACAACCAACTGTTTCTCTGCACGAGACAACCTTAATCTATGGCATCAACGTCTAGGTCACATGAATACAAGAAATCTGGCTACTTTGGTTGACAAAGAAATTATCCGAGGAGTTCCTAAGCTTAAAGTTGAAGATAAGATGATATGTGGTCCATGTAATCAAGGGAAACAAGTCAAAGTGCAGCACAAGAAAATTCCAGATGTTCAGACTAAGTCAGCACTTGATTTGGTACATATGGACTTAATGGGGCCAATGCAAATTGAAAGCATAGCTGGGAAGAAGTATGTGTTTGTACTGGTAGACGATTTTTCTAGATATACATGGGTAAGATTCATTCGGGAGAAGTCAGACACAGCAGATAGTTTCAGGATATGGGCTCTTCAGCTTATTAATGAGAGAGGAGGTATTAAAAGAATAAGAAGTGATCATGGTGGAGAATTTCAGAATGAGTCCATGAAAGATTTTTGTGAAAATCATGGAATTGCTCATCAGTTTTCAGCTCCAAGAACACCTCAACAAAATGGAGTTGTAGAAAGGAAGAATAGAACTCTTCAAGAGATGGCTAGAGCAATGATGCATGGAAATCAGGTTTCACAGAGGTTTTGGGCAGAAGCAATAAATACATCATGCTACATCATCAATAGGGTCAATGTGAGAAGGGATTCGATGAAGACTTTATATGAATTATGGAAAGGAAAGACTCCTAATCTGAGCTACTTTCATGTGTTTGGATGCAGATGCTATATACTGAATGACAAAGACTACCTTGGAAAGTTTGACTCCAAAAGTGATGAAGGCATGTTTCTGGGTTACTCAGAGACTAGTACAGCATTCAGAATCTACAACAAAAGAACGTGTGCTATTATGGAATCAGTTAATGTTGTATTTGATGATCATTATGTGTCAAAGGTCAGTTAAAAACTTGAAGAAAGTGACACAGAACCGGACGAGATAACAAATAAAGAGGATAAAGATGAATTAGATGGTTCATTGGTAGAACAAGAGGAAAGTCACAAAGAAGCTCAGAAATTCAGGTACACAAAAATCATTCATCATCAGACATCATTGGAAATCTCCAGGATACAATGAAAACCAGAGGTGTAAAGCTTGATTTCAAAAAGATGACAAGTAATTTTGCAGAATGGGAAACTTTGCAGTTTCAATGCTTTGTTTCATCCGTTGAACCAAAGAATCATGTTGAAGCACTTGAAGATAATTTCTGGATCATTGCTATGCAGGAAAAGCTAGAACAGTTCGAAAGAAATGAAGTTTGGGAATTGGTTAAACGGCCTGCGGATACAAATGTTATAGGAACCAAATTGATTTTTAAAAAACAAGAGTGATGAAAAAGGAGTAGTTATTAGAAATAAAGCAAGACTGGTGGCACAAGGGTATAATCAAATCGAAGGTGTTGACTTTGAAGAAACATTTGCTCCAGTAGCAAGACTTGAATCAATCAGACTGTTCTTGGGAATGGCTTGTATTCTTAACTTCACGGTTCATCAAATGGATGTTAAAAGTGCTTTTCTAAATGGTATTCTACAAGAAGAAGTGTATGTTGAGCAACCTAAAGGATTTGAAGATATGATGAAACCTGAGTATGTTTTCAAGTTAAAGAAGGCTCTATATGGACTCAAACAAGCGCCTAGAGCATGGTATGAAAGGCTGACTAACTTTCTGCTTGAGAAAGGTTACAACAGAGGAAGTGTTGATAAAACTTTGTTTATTCTTGAAGAAAATAAAGAGATCATGATGGTGCAGATTTATGTTGATGACATTATTTTCGGAAGTACTTCTCAGAAGTTGGTGGATCAGTTTATAGAGAACATGACAAGAGAGTTTGAGATGAGCTTGGTTGGTGAATTGAAGTATTTTTTGGGTTTGTAGATAGTTCAATCAGATGAAGGAATCTACATCTCTCAGAGTACTTATGCTAAGAAGATTTTGAAGAAGTTTCAGATGGATAAATGCAAGGAAGCTAAAACTCCTATGAGTACTTCATTGAAATTATCTAGAGATGAGAATGGAACAGATGTAGACGTCAAAACTTACAGAGGAATGATTGGAAGTCTCTTATATCTAACTACAAGTAGACCTGATCTATGCCTAAGTGTTGGAGTTTGTGCTAGATATCAAGCAAAGCCTAAACAATCACATCTTGAAGCAGTGAAGAGAATCCTGAAGTATGTCAGAGGAACTGTGGAACTTGGTATTTGGTATTCAAGAAACTCAAATCAAAATCTTGTTGGTTACTGTGATGCTGACTATGCAGGAAATGTAAATGACCGAAGGAGTACAAGTGGAGGATGTTTCTTTCTTGGAAATAATTTGATTGCTTGGCTAAGCAAGAAGCAGAATTCTGTGTCAATATCTACCGCATAATCTGAGTACATTGCTATGGGAAGTTGCTGCACACAGTTACTTTGGATGAAGCAGATGTTATCAGACTATAGATTAGACTCTGGAGTACTTCAAGTTTACTGTGATAATCAGAGTGCTATTGATATTTCCAAAAATCCGGTTCAACATTCAAGAACTAAACATATTGATGTGAGGCATCACTTTATTCGTGAATTGGTCGAAGAAAAGAAGGTCAAGATTGATCATGTTGGGACAGAAATTCAGTTGGCAGATATCTTTACTAAGGCATTGGACTTCAACAAATTTGTTACCTTGAGGAATTCACTTGGTGTATGTGAACTATGATCTGACTCAGTCAGAGAACATGAGAGCTGATATGGTTATGAAGATACGGTTCAATTCAAAATTTCTGGTTCGGTTTATCACATTAGAAGTTCCAAGAATGGTTTATTCCGGTTTGTTTTTGGCAAAAATCGAGTTTTTGAATTTTAAAAAGGATATGCAATCATAACAAGATTTTCTCAAATCTTGGTGAAAATATTCGTTGGGAGAAGAACAAAACGGAGAAACGAAAGGTTTCCGAAAACCCTAAGAAAAGAAGAAGCAAGAAATTCCTTGGAGAAAAACTCTCAAATCGCAACAATGGTGAAGGCTACACGAAGAGGACCAATCGGAGGAAGGAGACATGCTAGAGAAACTCGATCTGATGGTGGTGCAGAAAACCCTCAACTGATTAACGAACCCATCGAAGAACCAGCAAGATCTATTGCAATGCCTCTTTCTCTCACTCCTTTTGTCGATGAAGATGACTCTTTTGCAACGGCTATTGAAGAACATAAGAGCAGCGAGCCAGAGGAAATTCGAAAACCTGAAGGTGAATCTGATGGAGAAACTGAGGTTCTTTCTGAACAAATCGAAGAAGACAAACTTAATGAGGAAGATGTTCACACAGGAACAGTACCCAGAAACGATAAATCAACAGAAGCTGGGCCAACGGAAGGAATTAAGAATTTGGGAAATCAAATTGAAGAAGCAGGTTTGATTTCATCTCAGAATGATGAAATTCGTGATCAATCTGAGCAGAATCAAAAGCAAGATTCAACTTTCTCTGAACAAGCTGAACAGACTGTTATTGGGTCACATGCAGAACAGATTGAAGAAGCAATAGATGACGGAAATGTTGGAATTACAGAGGAAAGGGTTGGAGATGAATCAATCCACGTCTCGGATATTGAAATTGAGCCTACTGAGATGACTGTTGAGGAACAATTTCAGAAGAATCAGAAGGAGAAGGAAGCTCGTAAGAAAAGAGTTTTCAAACAGCTAGGTCTAGCTCCTCCAAAGAAGAAACAGAAAAATGATGAACCAAGTTCAAAGAAGAGAAAATCAATCAAGGCTTCTGGCTCAGGTAAAAGCCAATCCAAGAAAAGTTTGCGATCTAAGCTATTCTCATCTCCTCAAGCTCAAGAAAGGTATGCTCTATTTAAGAATACGAGTTTAGTTGAAGAACGTTTGGTTGATTTAGAGAAGGATGATATCTGGGGATATTTAGTTTTGATTAAATCTGCTAAATTGGAACCTACTGTGACTAATCTAGTCAGCTATGTGAAGGAGATAATTGCTGAGTTCTATGCTAATCTCCCTTTTGAGAAGTCTGAAGAAAACTCTGAGAAAGTCAGTGTATTTGTCAGAGGACATGTTTATGAGTTTTCATCTCAGAAAATCAACAAGTTCCTTGGGTTCAAAGAGTTGAACAAAGAAGAATTGAAGGCTGACAGTGAGGCTGATTCTATTGGGAAAGAAAAGCTTGCAGAACTATTGACTGAAGGAGAGATGACTAGCTGGGATGACAAGAACTTCAAAGATCTTTCACCACGAGTTGGAGCACTTCTCCGTATCACAGCTCAGAATTGGATTCCTTCGTCTAATCCAGATTATGTTTCAGTTGAGAGAGCTCAGCTCATCTACAAGATCTTTCATGGGATCAGGTTTAATGTTGGGAAGATGATCTTCAATCAAGTGATGTCCCTTGTTCAGAACAAAGATGAAAGACATTTGGTGTTTCCTAGAATCATGTATGGAATGCTCATGAGTCAGAAGGAAGTACCGATCTACTCTGGAGAAAGTTTTGTGAATCCTAAATTCTACAAGAAGGATGTCAGAACTGGTCAAGCTTATACAGAAAGAATGAAGGCTAAAGCAAAAGCTGAGACTCAGCAAAACACTTCAAGACCAGCTCCTCAAGTTGCCTCGGCTTCTAGTTCTCAGTTTAATCCAGAATATCAAGGATATGCTGTTGTGGATATTGGAAACATTCTTCTGCCTCAACCTGATGGAGATGATAGAGAAGGAATGTTTGTGGCTTTGTTAGACACAGCTCAGGCTATCTCCAGGATGAATGGAGTGATTCAACAACTTGTTCTCAGTCATCCTTTGTCTAGAAGACTGTAGGAAGTTTGGTTTTTAACCTTGAGTTCTCAAGTAGGGGGAGAAAAGGAGTATGGCTGTTATTCTGGGGGAGTTCATGTATTGTGAGGGAGTAGTTATTTGATGTTTTTGGTTCCAGATTTTGTTGTTGCTTGTGTTTCAGACTTTGTCAGATTCCGGGGGAGTTAGTGTTTCTTTGTTGGACGAGATTTCTAAAGTTTTTAATAACTTCGGTTGTTTAAAGTCTGTGATTGGCTTGTGATACAAAGTGTTTTCAAAAGGTAGAAGATTTCAAATACAGGTGCTTGAGAGACACAAGATTAAAAAGGGGGAGATTGAAGATGCAGCAACTGAAGGACTTCCTAAACTAAATCAAGATACCTCAAGAAGTAACTCAAGAGAACAGAGCAACATGAACAAGATTAAGGAAATATGCAGAATCTTGTTATGACGGTTTGAAGTGAAGACTAGAAGCTTGGAGAAGATTCTAGAAGAGTGAAGAGTTTCTTTTTGCAAGTAGAAAAAGAAAACATGAAGACAAAGGACAATTTCCTATTCCATAAAAAAAAAGGAAATTGTCCATTCCAATTAGTTTTAGAATTGGAAATCGACATGTTGTATGGTCTCAACCTATTTAGTATAAATAGGAGTGCTAAGGCTTGCAGAAAGCTTAGCACAATCACGAGAGAGAATTCCTAGCTGTTAAGTCTTAGTTTGAGAGAAATAGAGAACTAGAGGCTTAAAGAGAGCTAAGGGTTTTAGGGAGAGTTATTGTTCTTAATCGGTCTGTGATTAAGGAACAAGACTTAGTGAGAATAGAAAATAGTGTTAAAGGAGAAACCTTGTAAACATATTTTCTATTAATCGAAAGAGTTTTTGAGAAATCCTGAGTTACATCGTGAACTAATTCAAAACTTAGTGGCTCTTGCATTTTCAGAGACGTGGCTTTTTAGACTTCAGTCCTTATCTGTGTGCTCCTTTGGTTTATTTTCTTAGTTTTATGAGAAGTCTTTTTTAGTTTTTATGACGTTAGTGTTTGTCTTTATAAAGAAAACATACACGATTATAACTCTCGACCTCTCCAAATAATTTATGTTGGGGTCGGATCCCACACTCTTTCGGTAGGATCCGCTTGAATCTGTCCACGTCATTATTACACAATAATCCTCCTGGATTTCTAGATACATTATTGAACTTGACCGGTTGGGAGTTCGATTTAGTTTATTAAAAGAGTTCGATCTTTACCAGTACGGAGTTCGCTCTTATTCAACATACAGTTCGCATAGAGAAAGACCGAAGCGAGGAGAATATTGTTCAAGGCTCGCGGTAGCATCAAGGCACGGGAGTTCGGAGTCAGCAAGAAAGAGTTCGGAAGGCCCACGCGAAGCCCAAGACAAGATTCAAATTCAAGCCGTTTCGGTCAAAATGTAACTTATGTGATTAATGCGGATCAATATGATTACGAGTAGTAAATAGCCGCATTAATCATATTTTTCTCTGTATAAACAACCTCAAACGCATGTGTTTGGGAGAGACAATTTTTTACCTCTTACTATCAAGCAATACAACATATTTTTTCTCTTACAATTTCGCAAAGCTCTTTACTATTTTGTTCTTATCCAATTCTTTCGCATTATTTAGTTTCTTGGTTACTTTCCTGTTCAAATTCTTATTTTTCCTCTGATTTTAGAGTTTTTCTCCACAAAAATACTTAAAGACAATCGAGTGTGAATCCTACATCCACATTTTGGCGCCGCCTGTGGGGACTTACCGCAAAACTCTTTAATCTCAAAATCTCTCTTTCTCAAACCAAGAAACTATGGCTGATCAGCAAGCTTTGAACAATGCAATTGCCTTGCTTACTCAGTCAACCACCGATCTGACCAATCAGATGGGTACGCTCGCTAATACCAACGCCACTTTTGGTGAAAGGTTAAACTCAATTGAGCAAACTTTGACGAGTGTTCAAACCACCCAGACGAATTTGTCAAACGCGCAGAGTACTATTTCAAGCCGTTTAGATAATTTTTCCTCAGAGCGAACAACAACGTATCCGCGCAGGCTATTTCAGACTCCCACGCAAAACAGATCCGGGAGCACTCAAACTCCTCCTACAGCCCGTCCTGCTAATACTAGCAATCAGACAACCGTAGGAAATGGATCCATCCCAACCGGGGATGAAAATCCCCAAAATCAGGGAAATCCTGCTACTGACGAAGGACTCCTTATGGAAGAACCTGATGTCATCCTTTCAGATGATTTCGTCAAAGTTCGTCAAGAGCTTGATGAGATGAAATCAAAGTTTCATCAGGCGACCAGTTCGGCACCTGAGATCGATCGAGTAATCGAAGAAACTCGACGAACACCCTTCACTTCGAGAATCTCGAACCTTCGGATCAAAGATTCTCGAAAGGTCAAATTACCAACTTACGATGGTAAAGGTGATCCTAAAAATCACCTCGCTGCTTTTCAGATCGCTGCTGGCAGAATTGATCTAGAACCAGACGAGGAAGATGCCGGATATTGCAAACTATTCTCCGAGAATCTTTCCGGACCGGCTCTGTTATGGTTCACTCAGTTGGAGCCTGAATCTATTGATAGTTTTAAGGAATTGTCCTCCGCATTCCTAAAACAGTATTCCATGTTCATGGAAAAGGCAACTTCTGATGCGGATCTATGGAATTTAACCCAAGGTCAGAACGAACCACTTCGCAAATATATCGCTAAATTCAAAGAAGTGATAGCCAAAATTCCAGGGGTATCGCACGCTGCTGCCCTTTCTGCTTTAAGAAACGGACTCTGGCATGAATCTCGATTCCGGGAAGAAATCATTGTCAATCGTCCGAGCACCATCCAAGACACTTTATTCAGAGCTACTAATTGGATGGAGGCAGAAGAAGAAAAGCTTAGCCTCGCTAAAAAACATCGGCCAGCAAAGTTGGTCGCTGGAAATCCAACTAAAAAGTTCGAACCAAAAGATCAAAAACGGTTCGGAGTTAATCCTGCTACTAATGCCGTAGGAAAACCCTCTCCAAACAAAGGAAGATATAATTCTCCTAATACCTGGGTTAGAGATGAGAGTGCCTATTGCGATATCCATAGAGTAAATGGGCATTCCACCAAAGATTGCAGCGTACTCAAAAAGCACCTCACCGAACTGTGGGCGGCTGGAGAGCTCGCTAATTTCAATATCGAGGAGTTTGTGGAATCTTTTCATAAAGAAAAAGAAGATTCCGAAGCGTCTAATCCTCCTGAAAAAAAACATAAGCCCAATGGGCCCGGAACTCCAAACACTCCTAAGAAAAGGATCGATGTTATAATGGGAGGATCCAAATTATGCCGAGATTCGATCAGATCAATCAAAAGGCACAAGAAATCAGCAGCAATTCAAACCGCTATGGGTTTCCAGTCAAGTGAACAGACACCTTCTATCTCTTTCGATAATTCGGATACTCAAGGATTAACGGGACCTCACGACGATGCTCTTGTGATAACATTAGATGTTGCGAACTTCGAAGTAACTAGGTGTCTAATTGATACTGGAAGCTCAGTAGATCTCATATTCCTAAGCACTTTGCAAAGAATGGGAATAAGTAAAGCTGACATTATCGGTCCACCGGCACCATTAGTAGCTTTCACGAGTGACACATCTATGTCCTTGGGGAACATAAAACTACCAGTGCTCGCTGCAGGGGTTCCTAAGATTGTAGAATTTATTGTTTTCGACCGACCGGCCGCTTACAACATAATTCTCGGAACTCCGTGGATTTACCAGATGAAGGCTATACCTTCAACTTATCACCAATGCGTGAAATTTCCTACTCCTGCAGGAATCAGAACCATTCGAGGAGATCAGGAAAAGTCGCGATCTTGCTACCTCATGGGACATCGTTTAAAGCTCAAATAGCAATTAATGATAAACACGAAGCAAGAGAGCACCTAGCGTTACCCAAGTGGTCTTAGCTCGAATGAAGTTACCATAGAGATTGAAATTGATTCCAAATTTCCAGATCGAAAAGTAAAAATCGGTACTACTTTGGATTCAGAAATCAAAGATCAATTGGTAACTTTTCTAAAAGAAAATAAACATACTTTCGCCTGGTCGGCAAAAGATATGCCCGGAATCGACAAAAGTATTATCACCCATGATTTAAACGTCGATCCCATTTTTAAACCAATAAAGCAAAAAAGAAGAAAACTTGGTCCAGACCGAGCTCAAGCGGTCAATGACGAAGTTGATAAACTTTTAGAAATTGGTTCTATCAGAGAAGTGAAATATCAGGACTGGTTAGCAAACCCCGTGGTAGTCAAAAAAAAAATGGAAAGTGGAGAGTATGTGTCGATTTCACTGACATTAACAAAGCATGTCCAAAAGACAGCTTTCCTCTCCCTCATATCGATCGGCTCGTAGAATCAACGGCCGGAAACGAACTCTTAACATTTATGGATGCATTTTCTGGATATAATCAGATCATGATGAATCCCGAAGATGAAGAGAAAACATCCTTCATAATAGATAGAGGAATCTACTGTTATAAAGTTATGCCATTCGGTTTAAAAAATGCCGGGGCAACATACCAACGTTTAGTTAACAAAATGTTTGCACAACATTTGGGCAAAACGATGGAAGTTTATATAGATGACATGCTCGTAAAATCTCTTAAGAAATCCGAGCACATCACACATCTCGAGCAGTGTTTCAAAATTCTGAACGAGTTCGGAATGAAATTAAATCCAGCTAAATGTTCCTTTGGCGTGCCTTCCGGAGAATTCCTGGGGTACATAGTCACGGAACGAGAAATATAAGCAAATCCTAATCAGATTAACGCTTTCCTCACTATGCCTTCCCCAAGAAACATTAAGGAAGTTCAACGATTGACAGGCAGAATTGCTGCATTAAATCGTTTCATATAAAAATCTACGGATAAATGTCTCCCCTTTTATCAAATTTTGAAAGGGAACAAAAAATTTCGGTGGGATGATCAATGCGAAGCAGCATTTGGTCAACTCAAACCTTATCTAACGACACCGCCGATTCTCTCAAAACCTGAATCAGATGAAAAACTATATCTCTACATTTCAGTCTCTAACCATTCCGTGAGTGGGGTGTTAGTTCGAGAGGACCGAGGTGAACAAAAGCCAATTTTTTACATAAGTAAATCTCTTACTAGTCCAGAAACGAGATATACCATGATGGAAAAATTAGCTTTAGCAGTAGTCATATCTGCTAGAAAACTACGACCTTATTTCCAATCTCATCCAATAGAAGTTTTAACTTCTCATCCACTTCGCTCAATTCTTCACGGTCCAAGTCAGTCCGGAAGATTGGCAAAATGGGCAATCGAACTTAGCGAGTACGATATAGAATATAAAAGCAGAACTAGCGCAAAAGCACAAGTTCTAGCTGATTTTCTAACCGAACTACCATTAGATGATGGAATCTTTGTTGAAGCGGACTCCACATGGAAATTACATGTAGATGGTTCTTCTTCTAAACAAGGATCCGGAATCGGTATTAGGCTCGAAACTCCGACAAAGGAAATAATCGAGCAATCATTTCGATTAATGTTTGCAGCTTCGAACAATGAAGCAGAATACGAAGCTCTTTTAGCAGGACTTCGGCTTGCTCTTGCAATTGGAGCAGAAAAAATAATAGCTTATTGCGATTCTCAGCTAGTTGTAAACCAGTTCGCTGGAGATTACGAAGCTAAGGCTCCTCGAATGGAAGCTTATCTTTCGGCTGTCAAAAAATTAGCCGGAAAATTCAAAGAATTCGAATTAGTTCGAATACCTAGAGGAGAAAACACTTCGGCAGACGCTTTGGCTGCCCTAGCTTCTACCTCAGATCCTGAACTCAAACGAGTAATCCCAGTTGAATGTATTTATTCGCGAAGTATTTCGGTTGAAGAAACAGAAAACGATAACAGTTTGGAGGCCGAACACATCGAAACTCCAAAACCAAGTTCCGGAAATGAAAGTAGTTCGCTTGTCGTCACCAGATCACGAATAAAGTCTCAAGATGACGAACTAACTCCACCACTGGAACTTCCTAAAAGAAAGCCAAAAAGAAAATCAAAGGATCAAGGGGTTCCCATTAAAGAACCGTCTCAAACCGAACAGTCACTTCCAGTGGATGTGAAGGTTCAGGAGACAATCGAAGATCCTGATATTCCGTCCGAACCCGAACCAAGGAAATTTATACTCAAAGATAATACTTCCGCTAATGATTGGGGGGCTGACTGGAGGGTACCCATCAAAAATTTCATTCTTAATGGAGAACTACCATCGAACAAATGGCAAGCTCGCAAATTAAAAATCATCAGCGCTAAGTATTGTATAATTAAAGAGTCATTATACAAGCGAGGCGTCAGTGATCCGTATCTTTTATGTATATTCGGACCCGAAGTTGAAATAGTGACAAGCGAGGTCCACGAAGGGGTTTGTGGTAGTCATTCTTCGGGACGAGCAATGGCTTTCAAAATCAAGCGGTTAGGATATTTCTGGCCAACTATGATTTCAGACTGCATCGATTACGCCAAACGGTGTAAAAAATGTCAGATGCACGCTCCCCTTATTCACCAGCCATCTGAAATTCTATCATCTATATCCGCTCCATACCCCTTCATGAGGTGGTCAATGGATATAGTCGGTCCGATGCATTGGTCAACATGAGGCGTCCAGTACTTATTAGTTCTAACGGACTATTTTTCCAAATGGATTGAAGCTAAAGCTTATATAAGCATACAGGATTCCGTAGTAAAGACATTTTTGTGGAAACACATTATTTGTCGCTATGGAGTTCCCTACGAAATAGTAACGGACAATGGTCCTCAATTCATTTCAAATGACTTTTGAAGATTTTTGTTCCGCTTGGAGAATAAAACTTAGCTACTCAACACCGAGGTATCCTCAAGGAAATGGACAAGCGGAAGCTTCCAACAAAACCATTCTCAGCAATCTTAAAAAACGCTTGAACGCTCGAAAAGGTGGATGGTATGACGAGCTACAACCTGTGTTGTGGGCTTATCGAACAACCCCGAGGCGAGCAACAGGTGAAACTCCATTCTCATTGGTTTATGGGATGGAAGCCGTAGTCCCAGCCGAGCTGAATGTTCCAGGTTTGCGCCGGAGCGAAGCTCCACTTAACGAGGAGTCGAATTCTAAATTATTAGAAGATGTTCTCGACACAATCGATGAAAGGCGAGACCAATCCCTTATTCGACTTCAGAATTATCAACAGTTGACCGCTCGATACTATAACTCAAAGTTGAAAAACAGACCTTTAAATGTAGGAGACTTTGTTTTAAGGCGAGTGTTCGATAACACAAAAGAAGAAGGCGCTGGAAAACTCGGTATTAACTGGGAAGGCCCTTATCAAATCACTGAAAAAATCCGAAACGGTGTATACCGTTTACAAGACCTTGACGGAAACCCCGTTAAAGGCCTTGGAACATAATCAACTTGAAAAAGTTCTATTGCTAAAGCAAACACATTCGAACTACGATTTGGCTTGATCCTATTTTGGGTACGTAGGCAGCTCGCTAAATACGAGTCCAGCTATAATATAAAAATTTTAATATTATTTCAAATCATGGAATCTTATTCTTATCCTTGGGCTTGAATATAGAGTACATTGCAAACAATGTATAAATAAATATTTCTAGTTAAACTCAGATTCAGAAGGGTCTTGAATTAGGGAATAACTCTGCTCCTTGACCTGCGAGGTCAACGATGCTCATAATGCAACCTGGCATGTTTCCGTACTCTTGAAGTCCTAGTTCGATCCAATCGGAAGGATGGGCTTCGAGGCAATGAAGCTCGCGAGCAATGTCAAGGCAACGCTTCCCTAGTTCCCTTCTCTTCTTACTAATCTCCTTTTTCTCGTCCTCGAGCTCGTCATGCCGAGTGATAAGCTGAAGAAAATAAGATGCCACAGTTAGCAATAACAAAAAGAGTAAAATCACAAGGATGGAAAATACCTTGTTGATAAACTCCTCGGCCTTGACACGATCTTGGGCTGATAGTCTCTCGATTAGAACGATTGGAACCTGAATGCTAGTTCCCTTCCTCAATATCCGTGACCCTTCCGGTTCGCCGGCTCTTCCAGTTTTTGTAAGCTCGATGTCTGGTGCTCTCGGAAGAGCGTCACTCATCAATTCGAATGAATCAGAAGGTTTCTCTGAAGAATTTCCTTCCTCAAACATTTTTGTAGAATCGTTGTTGAAATTCAATGACAAACTACACCCACTTTATACTCGAAAATTTATTCGATTACATTTAAGAGGATTAATTGACGATTTCCCAAATCTGAAATTACTACTTTCGTGGAAAATGTAATTGCTAATTATATTCCCGATATTAAACGCATTAAATGAGATTTGAATAATCGGCGAATTTAAAACGAAAGGAGGAATATAAATAATGTTGTTGGATTTCAAGTCCGGTGACGTTATGCAAATATTAATAAGAAAGTGTTCGATCAAAAGTCTTCGCCCGATAGTGATTCCAGCGAGGTGGAAGATCCCGAACAGCTTTCTGAGGATAATCCCTCATCAGAAGATAAATCAAAAGGGCCGGAGAAGTCATCAGTAGGTTTCGTCTCCGGCTCCTCTTTTTCTTCAGTTCTTAACATCGGAAGTCTCCGAAATTCTGAAGAACATGAAACGAAAGAGGACCCATTATTGGTCGCCAAGGATAAACGATGAAATTTATCCAGCATGCGGAGGAATCTTCGAAGACAAGTAGGTATTATGGCCACGATGTCTAAACCTTTCCTCTCCCATTCATGTGGTTCAGATTCCTGGCGAAAGATCTCTCTTTCCATCCTCTTTATGCGCTCATCAAGAGCGCGGCGCCTCCTTCTGATTCTTTGTCTTTTATCACATAAAGCTTTGTGTCTCCCGACGATCTGTTGGAACAAACATTTTGTCAAAAGAGAGGGAGTTATAATTATCCGAAAAGACTAAGAGTTAGAAAAGGAACCTTTCCCAGGAAGTCATAACATTTGACCTTTCCTTCCCTGTTCGAAAATGAAAAAACGTTGGGTGAATAACTCCCTTTGGAGAGAATCCATCTTCGGATTCAAACAATGGTTTCCCACCTGAAGTTGTTATTCTTGAGCTTGATCTAAAAGAAGACAGCGGCATTTTTCAAGTTTTTCTTATGATGAATTATGGTGGTCCCTCGGAATTCCTTTTAAAGAGGAGAGAGGTCCAGATTTCTAAAAATAATCATATATTGCGGGCCCATTAGAGCAGGCTTCGGATCCAATTAAAACATGGCCCAACAATTCCGAAGCCATTACAGGCAAACGATCGAAACCTTCGCCCGATCATACTTATGACAAAATTCTCATGAATTATAAATCTTATCCCTCGATAAAAAAAAACTTAAGCCGAACTCCATCCTCGCCTTCGAGAGACCGAGGAAAAATACTTATTAAGATTTTTTCTTTAAAAAAGGCAAGTGAGCCTGATCAGCTCATCTCTCACAATTCATAAAACCTCTTTGGTGGGCTAGGACTTGCAAACCTAGAATCGCAGGGGCATGTACATGGTTGTGTTCAGTCACACTAATTGAACAAAATGTTTCCGTCAAACGGAATAGTCCTCATGGACTCAACAAAACAACTTTTTAAATAACGTTCCTATACTTCTGGAGGATCTTCGTATGGCCGAGAACCTTCGCCAACCTCAAATTGGGAGGGGGAATCGCCAAATACCAAAGAAAATGGTCCCAAATCAAGAGGAGGGCGGGAAGCCGAAGATAATTCGGATTCGACTGTAGCAAGCTCAGCAGAAACTTCCCTCCTCTCATCCTCTAGCAAAATTCTTCCACTCTCTATTCCCCCGATCAGATCTAGATTACTCTTCAGTTCGGCTCGGTCGGACTGAAGTTTAGTCCAGACCTCCTCGTCTTTGACGAACTTCATGATAGATTGAATGAGTTGCCTACCAAAGCCCCTCATCTCTTCTCGAGCATTATGCTCGGCTTCAGCAATATCACGAGCTCTATTCCTAATTAAAAGCTCGGTCTTTTGGTTTGTTTCTTCGAGCAAAGCTGTAGTCTCTTCTAGCTCGGATTCTAAGCGAAGAGCATCAGATCTCGCAGAATCTCTTTCAGCGTCCGCAATTCTGATGCGTTCCTCGTTAGCTGCTAGAACTTTCTTCATATTCTCAAAGGATGATTCAAGGGCTCTTGCTTGCTCGGATCGCTCAGATTGATTTGCTAATCTGAGTTCATCAACCTCCTTTTTAGCTTTTGCGACCTCTCTCGTCGCTTGGTGAAGCAGGTTCTCATAATGGAAGATCATTCCATTAGTCTCCATAAACGCCTTTGAAGTAAAAAAAAAAAAAACATGTCATCAAGGCAAAAAGTCTTTTTTTCTTAGGAAAAAAGGGGTGGACAAAATCAAAATCCGAAAAATTTTAAACCTGAGATAGGTAACAGGCTCGACTGACAAACATCTGACGGATTTCCGGCCTCCAAACCGAAAAAGGAGGAAGGGACGTTCCTTCCCTGGTTTGAAAACCTCGGAAGATCTCTCCAATCTCTTCTCCATCTACAAAACAGAGGAGAATAGTAGGTTAATAATTAGCCGCAATCTGGAACAAGTCTCGTTAAAGGCTTGCTTTCTAAAAAAAACTCACCAGAAATTGAAACGGCTAAAGGGCTTTGAGTCCTAACACTCAGTCCTTGGGACAAGTAAGTCTCAGGTCTCGGCTCATCGGTTTCTTCTGGAATTGCTCTGTCTCCCGAAGAAGGAAGCTCAGAGTCTGAAGATTCAACAAAGGGGAAAACATAAGGCAGAAAGCTAGGGGCTCGCAGCGGAGAACTTAATTTAACGGTTTTGAGTCTCTCGTTTGATAAAGTGTCCGAGTCTGGAGCCTTCCTCTTTGTGCAAAGAGGAGGAGTTTCTTCTCTCTCTCTCTCTCTCTCTCGCACGGAAGAGCAAATGGCGGTGGCGACTGGGGGGTCGTTAGGGATATCGGCTCCATAAGAGTCCACCTCACTTGACAAAGCCGCTTCTAAGGAACCATCATCAACCAAGAGGGTCTTCCTGTGGAAGCTACCAACCTTGGAGATTGCAGCTATCCACTTCTTCTTCCTAATTTCGGATAATTGATCCTTAAGAGCCTTAATCTCAGCATGGATTTTTCTTTTATCTCGAGCATTCAGGCTCGAGACATCTTTCTCTTCAGGAGGAGGGTCAAGAGGGTGAGTTTTACCATCCTTAATAGCGAGCCCCGCTCCATGGATGCGTTGAAGGGTGAAAGAATTCCAGTTCGTGTCACCCTCGGAAACGATTCGGAAGAAAGATAAGAAGTCAGCAGTTGGACGGGGGATAGTTTGGTTCCCTGAAATAAAACGTTGAGTTAAGGATTCCGTTTCTTTCACACAATGTATTAGAAAGATAATAAAGAATGATTCTGACCAAATTTGGGCGACTAATTTGGGAGAAGAAAACCGGAAAGCCCTTGAACGGAATGAGGATTAACTCGGAAAAAGAACCAGTATTTCCTCCAAGGCCCGTCATTCAGGGGCATTCCGTCGATGAGGTTACGGTCGAGAATAGGATTCATGGAAAAAATACCCGCTACCGCAGAATTACGGGCTCGAAATAGCCCTAAAAGTTCGCTGGTGGTGAGAGAAAACCCTGCCTCCGCCGAGACGGTCAGGGTGCTCAGGACGTACCTAAGGAAGTTGGGGGCCATTTGAGGAAAAGCGATCCCTAGATGTAGGAGATACAAAATGAGAACTTCCGGGATAGGAAAAAATAAACCACAACCCTTGAAATAGACTTTGTACGCGCAACAGAAACCCTCTCGCACCATTTCTGGAGACTCATTTGGTCTAGGAAGAGAGAATTCTATTTGCTGGGGAATGTTACAAAGGCGACGAAGGGCGCCAAGGGAAGCAAGGGTCGATTGAGACCTGAAATGCGGACCGAATCTATCTCCCACTTGGGTAAAAACTTCGTCCCCTCTGGGAACAGGGATTCCTTGACTGTCGTCTTCGTTGTCTGAAACGTAGATGGCCGGGGAAGACATTTTTTACTAAGGGGTTTTTTCTTTCTCTGGTTTGGTAAAAGCTATCAGGAGTGAATGTACGCTGTAAAAGCCGTCTTTCCATTTAAACCCTATTTAGTGGAAACCGCCTCGAAAGTATTGGGAAGTGGGACAGTTTTTCCCGTGGTATTAATATAAAATTAGGAAATTAATGATAACGATTGTCAGGGAAATCAAATCATCTGATTATCTGAGATCGGCGTAACAGCGTAAAACATGGAGAAATTCCAGAATGTTAAAGGTCTCGAGTCATTAATTACTATCTACTTAAGTCTTCCAAGCCGAGCACTCAGCTCGCAAGACTTGGGGGGCTAAATGTTGGGGTCGGATCCCACACTCTTTCGGTAGGATCCGCTTGGATCTGTCCACGTCATTATTACACAATAATCCTCCTGGATTTCTAGATACATTATTGAACTTGACCGGTTGGGAGTTCGATTTAGTTTATTAAAAGAGTTTGATCTTTACCAGTACGGAGTTCGCTCTTATTCAACATACAGTTCGCATAGAGAAAGACCGAAGCGAGGAGAATATTGTTCAAGGCTCGCGGTAGCATCAAGGCACGGGAGTTCGGAGTCAGCAAGAAAGAGTTCGGAAGGCCCACGCGAAGCCCAAGATAAGATTCAAATTCAAGCTGTTTCGGTCAAAATGTAACTTATGTGATTAATGCGGATCAATATGATTACGAGTAGTAAATAGCCGCATTAATCATATTTTTCTCTGTATAAACAACCTCAAACGCATGTGTTTGGGAGAGACAATTTTTTACCTCTTACTATCAAGCAATACAACATATTTTTTCTCTTACAATTTCGCAAAGCTCTTTACTATTTTGTTCTTATCAAATTCTTTCGCTTTATTTAGTTTCTTGGTTACTTTCCTGTTCAAATTCTTATTTTTCCTCTGATTTTAGAGTTTTTCTCCACAAAAATACTTAAAGACAATCGAGTGTGAATCATACATCCACATTTTAGTTGTCCTATTATTTTCTTACTTAAAACGCATACAATGTGGACTAAGGAGATCGTAAGTGTTCTTCAGTATCTTGACAACAAATCTATATTGGTGATCGGAGCTACTGACTTGGCCCACACAGCTGTGGTCCAGTGGTAGTTGAGAATTGGGGAAAGGTTGGAAGGAACTAACCCAGGTTCGATCTACGTT
Organism: Arabidopsis suecica; assembly: GCA_019202805.1. NCBI lineage: Eukaryota > Viridiplantae > Streptophyta > Magnoliopsida > Brassicales > Brassicaceae > Arabidopsis > Arabidopsis suecica. The sequence continues at coordinate 7,412,545 of CM032909.1, forward strand.
GGAAACAAAAAACACATTTGTGTGGGAAGTCTGGGCTTGGGCCAAAAAGCTCAAGCAGTTTACCTGGTAGTCCAGTAACAGGCGATCTGGTTACCCCTATCATTAGTCGGAAAGTATTCCAAACTCGGGTCAGACCGTCAGACAGTGTGGTGGCCGGGGAGTAGTCCACTCTGAAGCATTTCGGTGCGTTTCTACCGGGGCTTGCCGGATCAGCCGATAGGATTTATCAAAAAAAAAGCTACTGACTTCTTAGGAAAGAGTATTGATCTATATCTCTATGTCTAATTGTCTTTAGATATATTGGCAATAACGCTTCTATAAATTTTGTAACGTCCATTAATTAGTTTTTTTTTTTTTTTTACAAGGGGTATTTGCTAATTAACAAATCCTTTGAATTGATTTTGGTCATATATATTAAATAAGTAACACGTTTATTTGTTAGGAAAGTACCACTGAGTTGATAAATTAACATTTGTGGATACAGTTTGCTACGTACAATTATCGGAAATTTTGTAAAATTAATTACATGCATGCATGTATTTTTGTAGATCATCGGATTAGTAATGTAAGGTCGTAAGAATGTACAAATGTCTCCTCGTAGCGTGTTATTTTTGTTGTCGATTGGATTTAGATCATTTAAAAAAAATTCACCTCTCGGGTTAATTTTAATAGTAGGAAATACTGTAACTGCGCGTGGAGTCAATTTCATTCAGAAAAAAAAAAGAGAATCAATTTCATAAAGAGGATGAAAGCAATATCAACATCGAAGCAGCTGGATCGACATGTGTTCAAAAATAAAATAAAAACTTTTTTGTTTATCAAGAAGATATACATTAAACTTCAAATAAATATTGTTTTTTTTTTCTTTTGAAATTTGTAATAAGTATTGTTAGTTGTTCTTAACTTTTATGTTAGCTTTCTTTTAACTTGTATGCAGTTTTTGTGGAGAAGATACTAAGGTTGCACCAAACTTGAGGAAACTATATCTTCTTCTTAGAGCATCAGACAGAAAAATCTGCGACTGAGAGGTTCAACAAAGAGGTTTAATATCCACTTTTTTACTACAATTTGCTAATTACTTTGATTAACTAGACCAAACACCTTGTTATTCAAAATTAAATATTGCTAGAAATATTTTAAAATTGTAATGTACCTACATTTAAATAATATTGCTTCAGTATGAATATTGAAAATGATACTTCGAGTTTTTAGGAGCTTATGTCCAAATATTGTAAATAAATATAAGTATCGATCTTAGAGCGATGCTCATTAATAGAAATGTTATAACCTTGAATTGTTCTAAATGTCTGTAGATTTTGGGAAAGGACTTGTTTTGAGGTGGTGAAGAAAAAGTATGTGATCACTATTGTGAATGGAGACATGTTCCTTGATGATTTGGGCCTTCATCATCAAGACTCCGAGTTGGAACATCAGATGGTCCACCAAGTAAATTAATACTATTATAACCAAATTTTATTCTTCTCAAAATTTAAGAAAAGAAAAAATAAATTATAAGTGAAATTTCTAACAATGTGAAACTTAAAAAATGTTAAATTAATCACATATGTACCACTTGGGATCAACACATTGGGAGCTACCAAAGCCCCGAATTTTGCCAAGAGATATCCTAAAGTTTAAGTCTTTGTTCATGTTTCCACATGTATACACACATACTCACACAAAATTGACAAATAATTAATTTTCTTGAAAAAACTTAGCCAGCTTCAAGCCACCGGAGCCTTGACCGAGACCATCACACAAGCTATGAAGGATTTCGGACTCACTAGGTGATCCCTAGTTACATTTTAGTGTTGCTATCTACTTCATCTATTAAAATTCATAATTTCTTGAATATAAAATAGGGCAAAAATGTACGGATGGCCAAACACATACGTGTTCACGAAAGCAATGGGAGAAATGTTGGTAGGTGCAAAAAGGTAAAATATGTCGGTGGTGATAATTCGTCCTTCGACTATTACCAGCACTTTCAAAGAACCATTCTCAGGTTGGACCGAGAAAATCAGGTAAAATATGAAAAAAAAATTAACTGACTAATATCAAATTATTAACTAGTGAAGTAACAACACTTTAATTTATATATAGGACTGTGGATAGTCTAGCTGTTGGGTATGGTACAGCAAAACTCACATGTTTCCTTGGTGATCTTAACGCTATTTCAGATGTCGTATCTACTTTCATCTAGTAGTCAATGCGATGCTAGTATCAATGGCTGTTCGGGCTAGTAGACAGAAAGAGATGATTTATCATGTGAGTTCTTTAATGAAAAATCTATTAAAATGAGATAATGCCGGAGATAGCATACATGTATTTCTCAAACAAACCATGGACCAACAAAGAAAGGATGGTGATTCGGGTCAATGATATAAAGGTTTTGAGTTCTATGCCTAGTTTTCATAGGTACATGACCATTCATTACTTACTTCCTTTGAAGGTAGTATTTTGAACCATCTGTCATGTGGTGAACTTATATTTTAAGACAAGGGTCCAGGAGATGGGACTAGCAAAAGGGTAAACTGGACATGGTTAGAGTTATTACGGATCCTAAAGAGGAAGCAAAATTCACTGTTAGCAAGCTATTACTTGGAGAATTGTGGCTGAAAGCAAGCAGAGTTTCGTACGAAAAGGACTATGATGATATTGTTCCTCTTATGCTAATTTACTATGTATGAGTTAACGTACTTAACAAAAATGTATTATTTACCAAATTCTCTATTATTCGTCTATTATTCCTCTACCTCTAAACTACAAAAAAAAAACTTATAATATAGAAAATTAATGGGATAATAAGAAGTTTAGATCTCAGTCAGTTGGTAACAATACCAATATACCATGTGCTACATATTTCAAATCTAAAGAAAGGAAAATTATCTAATTTGTTGTCATAATGCTGTTCAAATCAAAACTAAATTATTTTCTTACTAATTAAAATGGTCAACTAATCAACAAAAAAAATATTGAACAGTTTGACATATTGCTAATAAATTAAATCATTTTAGTATGGTATATAATCTATTAGTATTTAATTTTGAAGATATTTTATAGCCTATATAAATCTCACTTAAGTTCCAAAAAACATAGAACAAGAAAAATGGTTGCTTACATCGATAAAAACTTTTCACCAGCTTGTTTACTGGTTTTACTTCTTTTTGTTGTCTCATCATATGCAAAGTTTAGTACCATGATTACAACATATGAGATCCACACTTTATGCACCAAACCAGGTGTCAAATCTTCATTGTGTTTTGAGGTTCTAAAAGCAACTCCTGAAATTGCTAGACTAGATTTTTCTGGTCTCGCCAAATATTTGATCAATTATCATGCTCAAAATATTTCGGATACGCTGAAGCAATTTAAATTATCAAGAGGCTATATACCGGATATTGATCCTGAATATCGCATATGTAAAGAATTATATAAAGATGCTCTCGACAAATGTCCTTATGCCCTCAAATATTTGGCTGCCAAAGACTATTTAAACTTCAAAATTATGGTAGCTCAAACAATGGGAGATATGAATAATTGTATTTATGATGATTTGTCAACAATGAAGCCAGTACCACAATTTTTTATAACGAAAACTAATGATATTCGAGAAATTGGTTACATTATCATAGTATTTGTCGATTGTTTCATACTAAATGAACCAATATGGTATGGTTCTTGTATTGATTCTCGCGATCTATAATTATAATAATATTATTAATAAAGATGTAAGAATTTGAATTATGATTTTATCCTTCTCATTTATGTTTCAAAAATAGCAAATGCACCTTACGATAATCAATCCTAGGGCTAGTTCAATCTAGTTAGATTCTCAAACCATTTTGCTACTTTAACATTTTGACAGTATCGTCAATTTTATTCATGTATTGTAGATATTTATAAGAACCTAAAAATCTTTTTTACCCCGTAAGCACCGGTTAATCCCCGCCTACACCATTTAAGTGCTAGACTACCTAACAATTACACCTTTCGTTTCAATGAGTTTATCGAATAGAACTAATAACTGCTCACTTTTTTACATGCATAATTTTTTTCTTTATTCTAAAACATGAATACGCACAGTTATTAGTAATACTAGGTTATGAACCCCCGCGATATCGCGGGAGAACTCATTTTCAACAAATATATTAGATTGTATTTATGTATTAAATTATTATGATAATATATTCAAATATATGAATTATTACAAAAAATTAACTCTGTTTTAAAGTTATATTGTAAATATTTTCCAAAAGATGTTAAAACAATTTATGAATAAAAAACAATTATGACTAAAGACACTTTTGAAACATTTTTTATGAATGTAAAATTATTTATAAGTGACAAAATACATAACAAAGAGTTATAATATAGAGATGAGAAATTCTAGCGGGTCAAAACTCAAAAATTCGGATGGAGTCGATACTTAGAATAACTTGTGGGTGACTAAGAACTTCGCCCAAGAATTGATGTTTCCTGTTTGCCAATTGTTCTTTAAATATAAAATTAATATTTATTCTATTATATATTTTAACGAAAAGATGCGATAAAAAAACACAGTTTAGAAAAATAACCGTCAATGTTTTAACGGAAAGTCACGATAAAAAGACACAAACGAAAAAAGTAACCGTCAATATTTTAACGGAAAATTGCGATAAAAAGACACAACTGAAAAAATAACCGTCAACAAAAAATAACCATCAATATTTTAACGAAGAGTTGCGAAAAAAAAAACACAACCGAGAAAAAATAACCGTCAATATTTAACGGAAAGTTGCGATAAAAGGACAAAAATAAAAATAGAAACCGTCAATATTTTAATGGAAAGTTACGATAAAAAGACAAAACTGAAAAAATAACCGTCAACAAAAAAAGTAACACTCAATCTTTTAATGAAGAATTGTGATAAAAAGACACAAACGAAAAAAATAACTGTCAAATTTTTAACGGAAAGTTGCAATAAAAAACACAACCGAAAAAATAACCCGTTAGCGAAAAAAATAACTGTCAATATTTTAACGAAGAGATACGATAAAAAACACAACCCAAGAGAAAATAACCGTCTATATTTTAACAGAAAGTTGCGATAAAAATACACAACCGAGAAAAAAATAACCGTCAATATTTTCACGGAAAGTTGCGATAAAAAGACACAACTGAGAAAAAATAACTGTCAATATTTTAACGGAAAATTACGATAAAAGATACAAACGAAAACAGTAACCGCCAATATTTTATCGGAAAGTTGCGAGACAAAGACAACTAAAAAATAAGCGTCAACAAAACAATAACCGTCTATATTTTAACGAAGAGTTGCGATAAAAAAAATATAATCGAAAAAAGAACCGTCAATATTTTATCGAAAAGTTGCGATTAAAAGACAACCAAAAAATAACCGTCAAGAAAAAAAGTAACCGTCAATATATTAACGAAGAGTTGCGATAAAAACACATCGGAAAAAATAACCTTCAATATTTTAACGAAAACTTGCTATAAAAAGATACAAACAAAAAAGTAACTGTCAATATTGTAACGGAAAGTTACGATAAATAGGCATAACTAAAAAAATATCCTTCAACGAATAAAATAACCCGTCAATATTTTAACGAAGAGTTGCGATAAAAAGTCACAACCGAAAAAAATAACCATCAATAATTTAACGAAAAGTTGCGATAAAAGGACACAACCGAGGAAAAAATAACCGTCAATATTTAACGGAAAATTGCGATAAAAAGATACAAACGGAAAAAGTAACCGCCAATATTTTATCGGAAAGTTGCGATAAAAAGACCTAATCGAAAAATAACCGTCAACAAAAAAAATAACCGTCAATATTTTAACGAAAAGTTGCGATAAAAAACACAACCGAAAAAATAACCACCAATATTTCAACGAAAGGTTGCGATAAAAAGACGCAACCTTTCAGATGTGCAAATGGTATTTATTAGATTGCTATTATATATAGGCCAGAAGACGCCTGCAAGTATAAAACCAAAACCAATAAAGCAAAGTACAATATCAATAAACGAAAACATAAGAGAACACGTTTTCTTACCATTTGGAATCACCAACTACGAAATTATCAGAATAAATTTTCTCCGATGGCAAAGAGGAGAAATTCTTAATCGTCCATGTTATCTTCTTTTCATATTGCTCTTCCATTGTTCTTGAGTAAGACTCTTCACAACCAAACTACCAAGTTTGTTAATAACAAAATCAAACATCAATTTAAAGACAAAACAATAAAAGAAAGAAAGAGAGAGGAAGATTACATTATGAGTTCGAATGTTTTAGAAGTTAAAACAACACAAACACAGACAACAAATAAGTAGCCTATTCAAGAAAACGCAGTGTCACTTCGTTTTAAAAGCATCTAATAGGTTTCAATGGGAATCGTGTTGATTACGAAAACTTGAGGAATGTGAAAACGCTTTGGCTCCTCAATCTCATTGGTGGGCTGATAGGACTAGTTATTGATGCGGCCACATATATTGATCATGATTACAATAATATATAATTCTTTTTTTTTTTCCGTAAAACACAGTCCCAAGAAAAAGTTGCAAGAAACAGTTTTTCTAAAATCATTTTTTAAAAGCACTGACCTTAAAAAATGAAAACAAAACCCATTCTTTATCACCATTTTTTCACCAAGGCTGATAAAATAATGATTCACCTTTTAATCTATTGAATCATATATATAATCAAGTTAAAAGCCAACAAACTGAAATAATGTTAGGTTATTGCATTAGGCTATCTGTCTAGTTTAAACAAATAAATGTTTCAACGTCAAATAAAAAGAAGATTTACCATGACGAATGAGCTCAAATCTTGGATGACCAATCCATTTCTTGAGATTGTCTTTTGATCCTGTGAAGTAATTATCCGCAACGATTACTTCATTCTTTTCGTTTTGCATCAATTTATCAACGAGATGTGAACCAATGAATCCAGCTCCTCCGGTCACCAAGATCCTCATATTTGACTGTATTTTCAAAATCATTCAACAAATCAATTTCGACCACTACATTGATCATAGTGGTTTGTGCTAGTATCGTTCTTAATGCATTTTGTTGACGAAAAAAAAAATTCAATATCAAGTTTTCAACTACCAAAGTCTTATAGGTGAGATTGAGATCTATACATAGAGTTTATTAGATTGCTGCCACCGCAAACAGAGTACTTAGAATTTAGCAATTGATTAAACAATTCTTCTCATTTATTCTCTATGTATTTAACCTAACAAATCATCCCATGCTCTATTTACTTATCATGTTTTAAAAATATAAATTTTGTAACGTCCATTAATTAGTTTTTTTTTTTTTTTTACAAGGGGTATTTGCTAATTAACAAATCCTTTGAATTGATTTTGGTCATATATATTAAATAAGTAACACGTTTATTTGTTAGGAAAGTACCACTGAGTTGATAAATTAACATTTGTGGATACAGTTTGCTACGTACAATTATCGGAAATTTTGTAAAATTAATTACATGCATGCATGTATTTTTGTAGATCATCGGATTAGTAATGTAAGGTCGTAAGAATGTACAAATGTGTCCTTGTAGCGTGTTATTTTTGTTGTCGATTGGATTTAGATCATTTAAAAAAAATTCACCTCTCGGGTTAATTTTAATAGTAGGAAATACTGTAACTGCGCGTGGAGTCAATTTCATTCAGAAAAAAAAGAGAATCAATTTCATAAAGAGGATGAAAGCAATATCAACATCGAAGCAGCTGGATCGACATGTGTTCAAAAATAAAATAAAAACTTTTTTGTTTATCAAGAAGATATACATTAAACTTCAAATAAATATTGTTTTTTTTTTCTTTTGAAATTTGTAATAAGTATTGTTAGTTGTTCTTAACTTTTATGTTAGCTTTCTTTTAACTTGTATGCAGTTTTTGTGGAGAAGATACTAAGGTTGCACCAAACTTGAGGAAACTATATCTTCTTCTTAGAGCATCAGACAGAAAAATCTGCGACTGAGAGGTTCAACAAAGAGGTTTAATATCCACTTTTTTACTACAATTTGCTAATTACTTTGATTAACTAGACCAAACACCTTGTTATTCAAAATTAAATATTGCTAGAAATATTTTAAAATTGTAATGTACCTACATTTAAATAATATTGCTTCAGTATGAATATTGAAAATGATACTTCGAGTTTTTAGGAGCTTATGTCCAAATATTGTAAATAAATATAAGTATCGATCTTAGAGCGATGCTCATTAATAGAAATGTTATAACCTTGAATTGTTCTAAATGTCTGTAGATTTTGGGAAAGGACTTGTTTTGAGGTGGTGAAGAAAAAGTATGTGATCACTATTGTGAATGGAGACATGTTCCTTGATGATTTGGGCCTTCATCATCAAGACTCCGAGTTGGAACATCAGATGGTCCACCAAGTAAATTAATACTATTATAACCAAATTTTATTCTTCTCAAAATTTAAGAAAAGAAAAAATAAATTATAAGTGAAATTTCTAACAATGTGAAACTTAAAAAATGTTAAATTAATCACATATGTACCACTTGGGATCAACACATTGGGAGCTACCAAAGCCCCGAATTTTGCCAAGAGATATCCTAAAGTTTAAGTCTTTGTTCATGTTTCCACATGTATACACACATACTCACACAAAATTGACAAATAATTAATTTTCTTGAAAAAACTTAGCCAGCTTCAAGCCACCGGAGCCTTGACCGAGACCATCACACAAGCTATGAAGGATTTCGGACTCACTAGGTGATCCCTAGTTACATTTTAGTGTTGCTATCTACTTCATCTATTAAAATTCATAATTTCTTGAATATAAAATAGGGCAAAAATGTACGGATGGCCAAACACATACGTGTTCACGAAAGCAATGGGAGAAATGTTGGTAGGTGCAAAAAGGTAAAATATGTCGGTGGTGATAATTCGTCCTTCGACTATTACCAGCACTTTCAAAGAACCATTCTCAGGTTGGACCGAGAAAATCAGGTAAAATATGAAAAAAAAATTAACTGACTAATATCAAATTATTAACTAGTGAAGTAACAACACTTTAATTTATATATAGGACTGTGGATAGTCTAGCTGTTGGGTATGGTACAGCAAAACTCACATGTTTCCTTGGTGATCTTAACGCTATTTCAGATGTCGTATCTACTTTCATCTAGTAGTCAATGCGATGCTAGTATCAATGGCTGTTCGGGCTAGTAGACAGAAAGAGATGATTTATCATGTGAGTTCTTTAATGAAAAATCTATTAAAATGAGATAATGCCGGAGATAGCATACATGTATTTCTCAAACAAACCATGGACCAACAAAGAAAGGATGGTGATTCGGGTCAATGATATAAAGGTTTTGAGTTCTATGCCTAGTTTTCATAGGTACATGACCATTCATTACTTACTTCCTTTGAAGGTAGTATTTTGAACCATCTGTCATGTGGTGAACTTATATTTTAAGACAAGGGTCCAGGAGATGGGACTAGCAAAAGGGTAAACTGGACATGGTTAGAGTTATTACGGATCCTAAAGAGGAAGCAAAATTCACTGTTAGCAAGCTATTACTTGGAGAATTGTGGCTGAAAGCAAGCAGAGTTTCGTACGAAAAGGACTATGATGATATTGTTCCTCTTATGCTAATTTACTATGTATGAGTTAACGTACTTAACAAAAATGTATTATTTACCAAATTCTCTATTATTCGTCTATTATTCCTCTACCTCTAAACTACAAAAAAAAAACTTATAATATAGAAAATTAATGGGATAATAAGAAGTTTAGATCTCAGTCAGTTGGTAACAATACCAATATACCATGTGCTACATATTTCAAATCTAAAGAAAGGAAAATTATCTAATTTGTTGTCATAATGCTGTTCAAATCAAAACTAAATTATTTTCTTACTAATTAAAATGGTCAACTAATCAACAAAAAAAATATTGAACAGTTTGACATATTGCTAATAAATTAAATCATTTTAGTATGGTATATAATCTATTAGTATTTAATTTTGAAGATATTTTATAGCCTATATAAATCTCACTTAAGTTCCAAAAAACATAGAACAAGAAAAATGGTTGCTTACATCGATAAAAACTTTTCACCAGCTTGTTTACTGGTTTTACTTCTTTTTGTTGTCTCATCATATGCAAAGTTTAGTACCATGATTACAACATATGAGATCCACACTTTATGCACCAAACCAGGTGTCAAATCTTCATTGTGTTTTGAGGTTCTAAAAGCAACTCCTGAAATTGCTAGACTAGATTTTTCTGGTCTCGCCAAATATTTGATCAATTATCATGCTCAAAATATTTCGGATACGCTGAAGCAATTTAAATTATCAAGAGGCTATATACCGGATATTGATCCTGAATATCGCATATGTAAAGAATTATATAAAGATGCTCTCGACAAATGTCCTTATGCCCTCAAATATTTGGCTGCCAAAGACTATTTAAACTTCAAAATTATGGTAGCTCAAACAATGGGAGATATGAATAATTGTATTTATGATGATTTGTCAACAATGAAGCCAGTACCACAATTTTTTATAACGAAAACTAATGATATTCGAGAAATTGGTTACATTATCATAGTATTTGTCGATTGTTTCATACTAAATGAACCAATATGGTATGGTTCTTGTATTGATTCTCGCGATCTATAATTATAATAATATTATTAATAAAGATGTAAGAATTTGAATTATGATTTTATCCTTCTCATTTATGTTTCGAAAATAGCAAATGCACCTTACGATAATCAATCCTAGGGCTAGTTCAATCTAGTTAGATTCTCAAACCATTTTGCTACTTTAACATTTTGACAGTATCGTCAATTTTATTCATGTATTGTAGATATTTATAAGAACCTAAAAATCTTTTTTACCCCGTAAGCACCGGTTAATCCCCGCCTACACCATTTAAGTGCTAGACTACCTAACAATTACACCTTTCGTTTCAATGAGTTTATCGAATAGAACTAATAACTGCTCACTTTTTTACATGCATAATTTTTTTCTTTATTCTAAAACATGAATACGCACAGTTATTAGTAATACTAGGTTATGAACCCCCGCGATATCGCGGGAGAACTCATTTTCAACAAATATATTAGATTGTATTTATGTATTAAATTATTATGATAATATATTCAAATATATGAATTATTACAAAAAATTAACTCTGTTTTAAAGTTATATTGTAAATATTTTCCAAAAGATGTTAAAACAATTTATGAATAAAAAACAATTATGACTAAAGACACTTTTGAAACATTTTTTATGAATGTAAAATTATTTATAAGTGACAAAATACATAACAAAGAGTTATAATATAGAGATGAGAAATTCTAGCGGGTCAAAACTCAAAAATTCGGATGGAGTCGATACTTAGAATAACTTGTGGGTGACTAAGAACTTCGCCCAAGAATTGATGTTTCCTGTTTGCCAATTGTTCTTTAAATATAAAATTAATATTTATTCTATTATATATTTTAACGAAAAGATGCGATAAAAAAACACAGTTTAGAAAAATAACCGTCAATGTTTTAACGGAAAGTCACGATAAAAAGACACAAACGAAAAAAGTAACCGTCAATATTTTAACGGAAAATTGCGATAAAAAGACACAACTGAAAAAATAACCGTCAACAAAAAATAACCGTCAATATTTTAACGAAGAGTTGCGAAAAAAAAAACACAACCGAGAAAAAATAACCGTCAATATTTAACGGAAAGTTGCGATAAAAGGACAAAAATAAAAATAGAAACCGTCGATATTTTAATGGAAAGTTACGATAAAAAGACAAAACTGAAAAAATAACCGTCAACAAAAAAAGTAACACTCAATCTTTTAATGAAGAATTGTGATAAAAAGACACAAACGAAAAAAATAACTGTCAAATTTTTAACGGAAAGTTGCAATAAAAAACACAACCGAAAAAATAACCCGTTAGCGAAAAAAATAACTGTCAATATTTTAACGAAGAGATACGATAAAAAACACAACCCAAGAGAAAATAACCGTCTATATTTTAACAGAAAGTTGCGATAAAAATACACAACCGAGAAAAAAATAACCGTCAATATTTTCACGGAAAGTTGCGATAAAAAGACACAACTGAGAAAAAATAACTGTCAATATTTTAACGGAAAATTACGATAAAAGATACAAACGAAAACAGTAACCGCCAATATTTTATCGGAAAGTTGCGAGACAAAGACAACTAAAAAATAAGCGTCAACAAAACAATAACCGTCTATATTTTAACGAAGAGTTGCGATAAAAAAAATATAATCGAAAAAAGAACCGTCAATATTTTATCGAAAAGTTGCGATTAAAAGACAACCAAAAAATAACCGTCAAGAAAAAAAGTAACCGTCAATATATTAACGAAGAGTTGCGATAAAAACACATCGGAAAAAATAACCTTCAATATTTTAACGAAAACTTGCTATAAAAAGATACAAACAAAAAAGTAACTGTCAATATTGTAACGGAAAGTTACGATAAATAGGCATAACTAAAAAAATATCCTTCAACGAATAAAATAACCCGTCAATATTTTAACGAAGAGTTGCGATAAAAAGTCACAACCGAAAAAAATAACCATCAATAATTTAACGAAAAGTTGCGATAAAAGGACACAACCGAGGAAAAAATAACCGTCAATATTTAACGGAAAATTGCGATAAAAAGATACAAACGGAAAAAGTAACCGCCAATATTTTATCGGAAAGTTGCGATAAAAAGACCTAATCGAAAAATAACCGTCAACAAAAAAAATAACCGTCAATATTTTAACGAAGAGTTGCGATAAAAAACACAACCGAAAAAATAACCACCAATATTTCAACGAAAGGTTGCGATAAAAAGACGCAACCTTTCAGATGTGCAAATGGTATTTATTAGATTGCTATTATATATAGATTAAGATATCAATATTACACTAGCTATTACTGTCACAACCAACCAGCGGCAGAGATCATAATTAATAAACTATGAGATAAGGAATCACACAAATTAAAACATTGAAAGCATGAAAACAAGAGTAGAGATTCTAGTATCTAAAAGCATCACAATCATGGTTACGTGTTGAATCTATGAGTACGCTCCCGAATGGTCGTCTTTGTTTAGGGATTTTTTAGTCCCGTACTTGTATTATACATGTGTGCTTAATTAGATTTTGTTTTCTTTAACATATTTCCGTGTATGTTGTGCAAGATGCAAAACATCTCTTTACGTAATTAAGTTTCCTTTCAATCTCATGTCATTAAGCTTTTTCAAAATGTGAACGTATTGAAGATTCTTTAAATCCTTTAACAAAGGGAAAAAAATTCCTTAAAACAAAACAGGTTGGAAAAATAAAAAAAGATTGACAACAAATATTCCAATATTGGTTTTAACAAGTGGTAATACTTCATATATAGTAGAGGAAAGGTTGGTCATGACCATCGAGAAACATGTAAACAGGCCATGTGATGTAATTTGAAGATGCTAATTCGGTCATATTCAACATATTAACAATGAGCAGGGGATTTGTTTTGGGTATGTGTAGGTTGGACAGAGCATCTGAGGTGTTACGTTGAGTAGCAGACATGAATTTGACGTAACGAAAAGAAGGACAAGAAAAATGTGAGATAGTGATTCATCATAGCAACTCTGATTATAACGCTCCGACCACCACGCCTCTCTTAATAGGCCTCACGTCCTCTTTCGGGTCTGTGGGCCCATCCGTATCCGATGGTCGGTCCGATACGTACGTGAGACTTTAAAACTTGGTTATCAAACTTACAAATCACCACATGATCTTTCCCTCTGTTTTGTCCTCACTCACACAGTTCCGACAATAGCTTCCGGAAGGTCACCCATCCTGAAATTGTTCCATCTGAAACACCCTTAACTGTAGAGTTCTCTCAGGACAGTTGACCAAAAAGATAAGTGCCCTTTGATAACATAGGTGGCCAAATTAATTCTTTTAAACCTCTTCCCATGCACCACCATATTCCTGAAACCGGGGTGTTACAATTCACCCCCACTAATAGATCGCAACGTCCTCGTCGCGGACCAAGTCCGTCACCCCCGACGGTGTAAGCCTTCTTGACTCCACAGTCGCCTGGGTTTGGCTCTGATACCACTTATAAAGCCCCGACTGTCATCTCTTTTAATGGGCCACACGTCCTCTTTCAGCCCGTAAGCCCACCATCTTCCGACGGTCGGTACGCTATGTCCGAGAAGCTTTAAAGAGTTGTTACCGACCCTACAAATCACCACATAATCTTTATCTGTGTTTTGTCCTCACTCACACAGTTCCGACAATCACTTATCGGAAGGTCACCATCCTGAAATTGCTCCAGCTCAAGCACCCTTAACTGTGGAGTTCTCTCAGGACAGTTGACCGAAAAGATAAGTGCCCTTTGGTGACATAGGTGGCCAAATCAATTATTTTAAACCTCTCTGCATGTACCACCATATTCCTGAAACCGGAGTGTTACACTGATACCATATAGAACTATCCTCATAGTTTAGAAGCTCTTCTATTTTTTGTTTAAAATATGTAATTTAAATTATGTAATAGGACAACGGTATTTAGAAGCTCTTACATAGACCTATATATAGAGATGAGAGTTTACAAATATCAGAAATGAAGAATAATGTATGGTTTCAAGATTTAGAGTTCAAGAAAATAATGCTGCTTTTAATTTCTCTCATAAGCTCATGTCACTAATACGTTTACAAAAGGATGTTGGAGGGGCATAGGACTAATTCTTGAAGAAATGGGGTCCCACAGGTAGGGTTCTCCCAGATTTTTAAATGGCCCCTAAGCAATGGGCCTATACCCGCGTGACCAAAGAGATAAAGATGAGCAATTCTGCGTTTTAGGGAGAATTGTAACAACCCTCTCCCACAATTGTGGGTTTTTTTTTTGTTTTAACATTAGGATTAAGTCCATGTGATTGGTAAGCCACACAAACGTCAAGGCCTAGTCATTGTTGGCACATGTATATGTAAATATGTAAGCATCTCTCTCTCCGTTAAGATAAGTAAACCCTTGCCGCTTTTGCCGAGAGAAATAAATAAAGAGAAATAATTGTCATGAGTCTTTGCTATCGCTGTTATCGTCTTGTTCATGTCTCTTTCACCACTAATCGTGTTGTGTTTTCTCAGCGACCACGTTGCCTTGGTCGGAGAATAAGAGAAGCATGGGAAGAAATTGGTTGTGACGGAGACATTGGAAACGGAGATGGAGGAGACATCACAGATGTTAACCGTTCAACCGTGGAACCAATAGCAATGGAGATGAGATCATTCCACAATGACGGCAAAGCACTGATGAGTCTATTTCGTAGCCTAGTAGGGATGGTGGTATGGAGATCAGTTGAAGGGAAGAAAATGAAGCAAGAAGCAAGAAGAAGGGAAAAGAGGAAGGAGGAAGACCAGTTTCAAGAGGGTGTTTTGAAGGAAGAATTCTCGTCATACCAAAGAGAATCAGATGACGAGTAAGAAGTCTCTCGAAAGATCTTGTTGCCATAAATCCACAGCAACCGACAGAGTTTGAATCGGGGTTATATTACATAAGTTATTTGCATTGCTTTCCGCGTAAGAAATTTGTTAATTTGTCAAAGACTGGTAAGCATAGGACCATAGAAAACAGATCTGACGCAGCATATTCAGGAGAACGTGGGTGTGAAGCCCCGAACCTTTTTTTTTTTAACATAATTAAATATCTTCATAAATACTTAATTAAATCAACCAATAAACAACAACAACGAACAAGTCCAAATGCAATTTCTTATAAATAAACAATCCAACCAACATATCCAGAACTATCCATCAATCCTAGTATAGTTCTAAAAACGGGTTCCAACAACATAATAAAACGCAACCAAACGAGTTCCTAGGTCATCCTCTCTTCCTTGCCATGATTCCACGTCACACTTTTTCTTTACCTGCACCATAAAGAAAGAGATGCGTAAGTATTATCACAAATACTTAGTGAGGCGATCTTCCCATCAACAGGCTATACACACAAGCAAGATAGAAAAATCAAGAAACTAATCAAAACCAATCAACAAATGAAACCAGGCAATTTCAGGAAGCTTAAAAGCTCCCAGCCAGACCTGGTGTCGATCGTCACCAGACACCGACGCTGCAGCAGACCTGAAAAATGCACCTCGCCTCTCCCGATTCGGCTTTTTGCTGCCCACGTCGAGTCTCCCACGTCCCAAGGCACAAATACAAGCATACATGTTCGTATCAACCAACAATCACACCTCAAATCATTCCCAGTCAACCTATACACTCAAACAAAGCATCAAAACTTCCCAACTTGCTTAGATAAGCCATGGTCACGCACTCACCTCAATTTAGGATTGATTTGAGAGAACCTTCTCTCAACCCACAGCCGCTGATCTGCTCCTCCTCCTCTTGCTAACACCAAAAACAAGCTTTTCTTCTCTCCTTAACTCACTCAAACCCATCTCTTTTCTCTCTAGGTCAACCACAAAGCCAACTCTCTCTTTCTCTCTTCTTTGAAACGGCAAAACACTCAAAGAATGGAGAGAAAGGAGGCTGTATCGTTATTAAAACGAGACCTAGAGTTTTCCAAATCAATTTCTAACTAAACCGGTGATTTAAAACAAACATGTCAAACCTGAAATTATTGGTGTCGACCGACACTACCTGGTGTCGATCGACACCACCCCCCAAATCCGGGTTGGGATGTTACAGTGGGCGTTTCATCTAATGTTCGATCTTACTGGAAATTGGTGTAGATCTTCATGATACTACTGGCTGCATATTCAACGGTGAGATTAAGTTTCTAACGGTTAGAAATTGACTTATGTGTATGTTTCCAAGATAGATTTACATAGAAAAAATTGTGACAAAGTTTATATTGTTGCTCGGGTAAACGAGCTTGGCTTGAGCCCAAAATTTGCAGGAGTCTTTAAGACTCTCATAATTATGTCTAGGTTGATGGAGATCCAAGGTGGAGTTTAATAGTATGCGGTTGGAGGCAAGCTAGTAATTTGTCTAAAGGAGAAAGGAGAAGAGAGTTGTTGTTCATCTTGAATTAGGCTAAGGTTAGGGTGGTATTTGCGGATATGCAGTAACCTCTTTCCTTATATACTCTTCGATAGTTACCGAGTATAGGCTCGAGAATTATCTTTGGTTTTTTATGTGAATTTGTGTGCATGATATAGTTAGGTCGTTAGTAACATGATATAATATCATGCTTAACATACATTAAATTATAAAAATGATTATATATAAGTATATGAGAAGAGAAAACTAAAGAGTATGTGAAGGATACTTGAGGAGGTTGGACTGTAATGGACCGACGAGTTCATATACATGTCATTAAGTGCTGTCGAGCAATAAGGGGAAGGATCGAGCTACGGGCCGTGGTCTTCCATAAGTAGGCTTGAGTAGTCATGAGTTAAAAAAGGCTCGAGTATCCATAAGTTAAAATACTTAAAATTTAAAATGAAAGTAAAATATCTTGTTGTGAGCAAGACGAATGCATGTTTGTTTGATTGATAGACATTCTGAATCAATGCTAAGTAATGGTTGTTGATTATATTTGGAATGTTTTTACTATATGTCTACTGGGCAGAGTTGATATGCTCACTGAGTAAGTAAACTTGTTTTACTCACCCTTTTTTTTTTTTTTTTCTCTAGGTTAGTAAGTTTCAAAAATTGCGGGTTGAAGTTTGTTCGTTGGTGAATTTTAAAAAAATAAACGTTTTGGTAAGAATGGATGAATAACATACAGACCTATCCTTTGTGGCGTGACGGGTGTTACATTCAATCCATTGCCTAGACCAACATGACGACTTTACCATCATACTAGAACCACGAGCCACTAGCCCATCACTTCAACTTCTTGATTTTAGAATTGTATATATTCTTAGTCTAATGGTCACATATCACTTCAAAGTCTTTTTTAGGGGAATAAAAAGATCTTGTGCCAGTTAACCTTTGGGACTACCAGTCAACTTAGTCTTCAGAAACCTTTTAATCACTCTTTCTGATATATTGTTCACAGTTTTGTTAGCGAAACTTCTTGATTGATACAAGGTAAAAGGTAGTTATATGAAAGTTATAGTGGAAGAGAGAGAGATAGAGCCCACATTAGAAGCCCACTGTAATGGGCCAAAACATTTGAATTCATATTATTATCAATATTCATGTAAATTCCTACCAATGTAGAGCCCACAACAAAAACGATGTTACTCGATTTTTTTCAGTGATAAAAAACAACGTTATAGTATCTGAAACTCTTGTTTAAATGACACTATTTCGATCAATCTAATTCTTTTTTTTTTAAACCAAACTTACAGATTGACTATCGGCTTTTGGAACAAATATTAGTTGAAACAAATATTAGTTAAATGGTGCAAGATTAACTTATAATTTGTGTATGAATTTGTATTGCCCATTCATTCATATGCACATATTACTATGGTTGTCTATAATTCACATATAAATTGACCGTTTACTTGAAAATACTATGCAATTTTCGTGTGTGTGTCAAAAGTGCATAGTGATATATCACGGATTTTACCGATTTTAGCCGTGATATATGTGTCAGTTTTAGATTCTTTTCATTGTTTCTAGAGTCTTTTTGAGTCTTTTCAGGTTTTTACACGTTCGGGACAAATTTGGAGAAAATGAACCATTCTGGAGCTAAACCGGAGATTTAGAGCTTAAGGAACGATTTCGGTATCAGATCAAGGCATGAGTGTCGACCGACACCCCTTGGTGTCGCTCGACACCACACGCGGCCCAGCAAAAGTCTCGACGGTTTAAGAGTTTTAAAGCCCGAAGAATCAACCCAGAAGACTTCCCTATTTGCAACATTAGTCCCTGCACGTTTTGGAGACTTTATAAATAGTTTTTAGGGTTTTCTTTAGAGATCTATCAATCTTTTATTCTATTGTACTTTGGAGCTAAAACCCTTTTGGGAGATAATTGGAGAGAGCTCCTCCAAAGAAGATCTTTCTTAACTCATCTCTTTTATTGAATTCCTTTATGTTTTCTATTCATAACATGTTGTTTGTTTCAATCTCCATGTCTGAGTAGTTTGCTTGTTAGGTTTAGGGATTCTCAATAGGGATTTTGATGAATTAGTAGATCGATAACTTGTTAGGATAAAATCTATAGAGTTCTTCACTTTTGATTGTTCTTAATGTTGATGCTAGAGTACTTAACTAGAATTTGATCTTAGGATAATAGGTAGATTCGAGAGGTCATCTATTACTGGAACTATCTTAGGTGGGCAGAAATTACTAGATATATTCGAGAGGTGGTCTAGGAATATCTGTGAACATATCAAACCTGTTATTAATGCTAGTCTAATTCTAGGAGTTTACATTCGAGAGGTGGAACTTCATGATATTAGGTTTAGGGCTTGATTGGTTTTCCCGCTAGCACCCTCCTAGCGGTTGCTAGCGGTCGGTTGCGGTTGTTAGCGGTTGGTACCAATCATAAAAACCGCTCCGTACCGCTTTGAACCGCTCGAAATCGCTGAATTTCAAAAGTTCTTTCCCGCAAGCGTTTGCGGTTGCGGGCGGTAGCGGTTGGATTTATTGAAAAAAAATAATAATCAAACATTTACTTATAATTATTATAATATATATTACTCCTATTATGTTCTCATCAAAAACCCTAATCAATATTCTGAAATCCTATTCTCTCAATGTCTTCCACCCAAACTAATGAAGAACCAAACGTAAGTATCATATATCATTTTATTCATTCATCACCTCATGTGTAACTCTTTGAATATTTTTCATGGTATCGTTTTTTTCTTTTCATTATATATTGCTTTACTTTTTGATTGAATATATGTTTCGAGTTGTTTTCTCAAATAGAAACTCACTTGCTTTTTGATTGAATTCAACGTTATTTACAGTTTGTCCCATTACTTGATGCAATTTTTGGTGTTAAACCAAATGCATAAAGTACTATCTTATTACAAAATTTCTTCATTTTTGAATAATTATTTAGTACTTTATTTATGGTTTTAATTATTAAGCATGTTCAATTTTTCTAATATTATTAATAATATATTGGTGTTTTTATTTCTTTTTTTGTAATATTTTTTATTTATTTTGGTCATTTTTTTATTTAACTGCTACTGCACCCGCTGGTTTACCAGTCATAAACTCCCGCAAACGCATCCATTTTCAAACGCTAAACCAGTCGTTCAAAACACTTGGTAACGCTTGAAGCCGCAACCGCCCGCTTCCGCAAACTCCCGCAACCGCATCCGCAACCGCTGCGTTTAAACCAGTCAGGCCCTTAGTTAGTCAATTCATACGAGAGGTGGTTGGCTATACATTAGTGATTTGAGTTCTAGAACGGTTCATTAATAATCCTAATTAATTTGCTAGATCTACTATTTATTTATTTCTTGAGAAATCCCTAAGCCTGACGTTTTCCTCATCTGATTTAAAACCCGATTTTGATTGCTTTCTTTTACTTTTAATATTCATATTTTCTGTTTAGCTTAATTCAAAACCTGTTAGTCTATTGTGTGAACAAGAGAGCTTTGTGGATTTCGACCCTAAAGTACTGCAATTGATCTCTTATTTGAGAGAGTAGTCTTAGGTCTTAATTTTACTCACATCACATAGAAACTCGAGATAACTTATTCTTCTCATGCGGGTTTATCTCGAAAATCTAGGCTGCTCTCACTAACGGTCTATTCAAAGCAAGATGCTCAACTGATTGGTCTACTCGTATAACTTATGTTTCAGAGCATCAACGAAATCGAGTAGAATGGTACTTGGCTCGATATGTCCTCCAAGCTACGGTTTATGCGATCAGGAGGAAGCAAAATGGACGAAGACATGACGAAAAATATAACTAAGGAACTCAAATCACCAAGTTCGAAATCAGCCTACAACAATTAAAAGTATGAGCGATAGGCGATATGATGAGGGTTTCCAAGTTTGACTCAAAACACGGATTTCAGATTTTTTATATGATAGTCAAAATATAATTTTGTCTTATTTTTCTCAACAAACCGTTGTACTAATTGTAAAAACATTATTTTTTCTTTAAATATAATTAAACATTGCATTTAATAAAAAGTCTGCAATTTAGTTTTGCAATTTAATAATCCCACGTGTTATAGGTATGAAGTTTTCCATGTCCCAGTTTATTACTCCTTAATTGCCTCTCTGGTACACCACAAATTTTTGGGGGTCTTTTTTATCGCCATATACAGTATGTATTTTTGTTTTCTCACGGACTGCATCAACATATTGTTTGACAATCTCTTTTGGCCTAAAATGTGAAGTACCTAGTCCAAACAGTGTATACTCATCAACTTTTTTATCAGCTTCAGTTTATGTCTAATATAAGATCACGACTCTGTCCTTTTAGGTTCTGTTTGTTTTATTTATTTATTTATTTATTTAGATCTTGCAATTAGATTTATCATCTTCAATGTTCATTTTAACATTTTTTTTTTTCGATGTTGTATTTGAGTACAACCTTGTTTGGAAAAAATGGATGCAACTTATAAAGAAACGACTAAAAATGATATGCCCTTTAAATAATTAATTTGATATCATATGAATTTATTTATAAAAATAAAAAAAAAATTGAAAGAGAATATTGAGAATAAAATAAATTAAATAATTACAAAAATATGGTTTTGGCCCTAAATATTAAAATCCAAATTTTGGCACCTAATTTTGATTCTACAATTTCACAATTTTGTGCTATTTTTCTTAAAAAAAAGAGATTTCGTTTTGTGATTTTGGTACAATACAACTGTAATTCTACAGTTTCAGCTGTAAAGGAAAGTGTTCTAAGGGGGTGATTGGATTAGACTTTTAAGGTTTTAGAAAAAAATTAAAAGTTTTCAAAGTCTATTTTACCCAATCAAGCTTTTTTGGCTTTAAAAAATTGTAAAGCCTTGAAAGTCTCTTTTTTATTTTTTACTATTTGTTTTCAATTTTTTTTTAAAGTCACGTAAATGAGGCTTTAGAAATAAATAAATTAAAAGCTTATAGTATTTTTTCTTTTTTATTTTCATATATACATGTAAACTCTCATAACATTCACAAATAAATTAATTTTTAAAAAATTTCAGTTTATTTACAATTAATTATTTTTTTTCTTGTTCTATTAAGATCCACTTTCCTATATATTTGATAATTATTTAAAATTTTAATTTTTACAGTCACATTGTTTACCAATCAGTTATAAAATTTATACAGTCAAAGTCTTTAAAGCAAAAGTTTCTACAGCAAAAGCTTTTACAGTCAAAGTCTCTACAGCGATAATTAAAAGTCGTTACCAATCGGCCCCTAAACCTGCGATTTTGCCATTTTATTGCCAAACCAAACTCTTAATTTTTTATTTTTACATTTAAAAGACATTATTGATTTTACATTCAAGCTCTAAATTTACTTCATCTAAAATATCCAACTATATTGGGTGCAACTAATTTTACATCATCTATGACTAAATTACTAAAGTTCGATGAAACAAACATGTGGATGCTAGCATCCGAATACTTCATTTGGATATAGAAACGAACAACAACCTCTAATTAGAGAAAAAAAAACTCTTTTATCGAACATTGAAATTTGTAGCTGATATCAATCAAATTTATCTTCATATTGTCAACTATTCGAATTTATGCAAAATTTTCTTCAAGTTACGTACATGGCTTATATGCATATTCTTCGTAGCAGTTCGAACCCCGTCCCAAAGGGATATGGCAGAGGTACTTGGACCAGAAACCTATATTTTTTCTAAAGAATTTTTAGACAAAAAAACCTATTTTTGTGAGAAAATAGATAAAAGTTTAGAATTTTTGTTAGTAATATAAAATATGCTTGTAAATATAAATATATAATATTATATATATATATATATATATATATATATGTATATAGTTTAGAATAAATTTCAATAAGAGCCCAAAAATGTTTTTTGCCCTACGGCTCTTTTTACAGTTGGGCCGGGGCTGAGCAGTTCGTTATTTAAGGAAATATGCCGTGTAGAAAAAATAAATATGTCATGTTTCTGAAATTTTTACTTAAATATTAAAATGAAGTCCAAACTAATCCCATTCCCATGGTATCGTATCCATCGTATATGTACTAATTACTAAATGAAGAGAATAAACCATCGTATTAAATCGATTTGACTAAGGACACAACTTTATTCAGCTTTAATATATAGTTTAAATTTCGTACTTAATCAGGTAATCAAATTCTCTAAACAAATGGAACAATATCAGATAGGGTAAACTGTTACCATCTGTGTAACTTTGCAAGTTAGTAAGTCTAAATTATAATAAACGATGACTTGTACTTCTAAAACTCCAGCATATTATATAAAATTTTGAGGTCAGGCATTTCTACAAGTTCAGACTTAATTCTTCCTAATGTATGGGGTTAGGTATTTTCTGTCGCTTTACCAACAAAATTGACGTTTCCCAGACGTTTTAGCTTGTTATGTCATTGTTGCATAATTTATGACCAACCAAACCTAAGACCGAATCAGGTTTTTAGATAGTTCTCTTTCCTTTGAAATTATAAGATGTTTTGGTTGGATTGGCATAGATTAAAAAAATTAGTAAATAACTGACATTTTTTATAAGACATACGTAATATGCGGGTATACACATAATTACATGCACATAATTTGGGCTGTTGGGTGGCATCTTTCGAAATGAAATTACTCCGAATTATACATATTTTGCCAGACAAGTCATGTTACACAAAAAAAAAACTAGATGTATAATGTATTAGCTATTATTTAAATATATATATTTTAAAATAATGAAATAAAATATATTGGAAGAAAACATGAAAATTTAAGTATAATATTTGATGAGTACATTTTTTTTTATTTTGGCCAAACGTCGAGGTGGAGTTTAAAAATCGTAATTCTAAATAGTGCAACAAAATCATGTATCATCTTTGTCTTTTCTCTTGAAATTTAAATGAAATATGTTTTTTTCAAAAACTTTTGTTACAACTCCAAATTAATTATATATGACCGATATAGGTGAGGCTAAACAGAGCCGCCCATGGGACAATTTAGATGTTACAACTTTAAATGAATGAATTATAAATATTTCTCCTTTTTTCCTCGGTTAAATTCTAGTAACCAATCCTAATTTCTGAACTATAAACGTGTTTTGTGATCGAACAAGGACTTTAAGGTTAAGAATTCTGTAAATTTTTTCTTACAGAGCATGAAAATTAGAATTTACTTATATAACTTGACAGTACTTGCATAAAAATGAATCTAATAAATTTTCATAATTGTATTCTTACAAATATCAAGATGTATAAACAGTTAAACACGATCTTATATTTATTATTTTTGTGTGATAAGAAAAATAAGAAAAGTGACTCTTGCATGGAGGGAAGCTCAAACTAGCATATAGATCCCTACGGGTTCCTAGAAGGAAGATCTTATACTATGAAGATTGTAATTGTGTAGTGGTTCTCAATTAAAGAGTTGTCATGTAAGTCTAGACTAGAGATTGATTTTCCATAAGCACGGAGTTTACTAAATCACTTCCATTTGATTAGTCGAAATAGTGTCCTGATTTAAGTTTATTTTGAACAGTGTATTAGTTGACGGCTACACTCACTTTGGAAGATTAGTCGAGTCGTAAAAATCCGGATCAACATAAGATGTCAGTGACCGCATATTGCTCAAATTTTATATGTAGTTGAAGGCTCTGTTTAGTTTTTTTTTTTTTTTTTTTTTTTTCTTCTTAACCATTGTTTCACACAAATTTAACTTAAAACCGATTTACTATCTCATAATGATAGGTTTCTTTATATAAAAAAAATGATAGGTTTCTTTTGTAATTTTGTTAACATTAATGTTCCTCTGCTTTTTGTGTTGACCAAAACACTAGTTAGATATATATATATATATATTCACGTTGAAAAAAAGCGTTTAACCAAAACATTTAGGTACATTGTAGAGCTCTAAAATTAGAACGCCAACCTTATTCCAAATCAACACACCTACAATTTAGTTCTATAGCATAGATAATTCTAGCAAACCAAAATCTAAAAGAATATGGACTAATTTTGGAGCTACAATCTAAAAGGCATTCGGGTACCCGTACCCGATCGATTCTTTTTTTGGGGTTTCGGATCTATTCGGGTAGGAGGGTCGAGACCCATTCGGGTATTCTAAAAATTCGGTTCGGGGTCGGTTCGGGTATTTTAATAAAAAAAACAAAATACCCAAAAATAACCAAAAATACCTGAAATATTTTCGGGTTCGGGACGGGTTCGGTTTTCTTACTCATATATACCCATATTTCACCGAAATATCCGATTTCTCGAAAATACATTGGTTACTCTTTACCCAAATATAACCAAAAATATCTAAAATTACAAAAATTACCCAAAAGAAAACTACAACATTGGTTACCTTTTAACCAAATATATCAAAATGTATCCAAATCACTCAAAAATACCTAGTATATTCGGATTTAAAATTGTAATTTTAGGTATTTAGTGTATTATAAGTAAAAATATAACTAATATTTTTAGGTGTATATTTGTATTCGGGTATCCACGGGTATTGGATTCGGTTCGGATTCGGTTAGAGTTTTTTCGGGTAGAGAGATCTAGGACCCATTCGGATATTTTTTAAAATTGGTTCGGATTCGGTTTGGGTATTTTTTCGAGTTTTCGGTTCGGGTATTCGATTCCGGGTATTTTGCCCAGGCCTAATCTAAATGCTTCATTGGTAACCTGTTGTGGAACATGCACACGAACACTATCCTTGCTCTCGTAAGAAAGGCTCGATTGCTATACCTAGAGTTTTTTTTTTTTTTGATAACTTTGGGTAAATCCCTAGGCCTATGGAGAGGCCCAAGACTAATCTTTTGGGAGAGGGTATTCTACGGGTAGAGTCCCCCCAAATTTTCAAATGGGCCGTAAACAATGGATCCATATCCATGTGGCCAAATAGATAAAGGTGAACAATTCTGCGTCTGGGGAGAATCTTTTTTTTTTTTGATAAATCCTATCGGCTGATCCGGTTGGCCTCGGTAGGAACGCACCGAGGTGCTACAGAGTGGACTTCTCCCGATCCAGGTAGAATTGGGCCACCACACTGCCTGATCCGAGTTTGGAATACCTTCCGACTAATGCCAGAGGGTAGTCAGGCCGCCTGCATTTCTGACTACCAGGTAAACCAATTAGGGCAACGCCCAACTGACAGACTTCTCAAACAATTCTGCGTCTGGGGAGAATCGATCCCTCGCCTAAACCAACAAGGCGACTCTTCCACCAGACTAGAACCATTAGCCCACCACCTCTGGTTAGAGTTTCTATTTTTCTTTTAAAAGATTCTTAACCCTTTACGTTACAATAGTGGTGTTCCAGAATGTAAGCATTATCATAATTTGTTTTGTTATTTCAACGTATCTTTATCGCTATCTTTATCGCTTGCCCTTCTTTGATTGCCATGCATTATTGGATTTTTTCTTTTTTGCCCAGATTTCAAAGCCATAGGCTTTACTTTTGTAATAGCCAAACCGTTTCATTCTATATGATATTAACAGTTATAGCAAAAAAAAAAAAATGCATTATTGGATTTTTGTCGCCCACGTTCAGTTTCATATCATTATTTATTAAACAGTAACAAACTTCAATAATTTATAAAAGTATATAACTATAGTCATTAATAAATTGGAAATATGTGTCAAACGATTTTTAAAAAATAATAATTTGGTATATATCAAAAATAAACTAAAAAGAATAGAAATCAAACTAAATTCTATTAATCATAATTTCAAATAGCTTATACCGAAATTTAAAAATTAATTCTTTATGTTATAAAAATTCTTACATATTTAAATTTAATTAGTTTTATTTTTAACATTCCATTAGTTTAAAAGTTAGGAACACGATTTGTAGTTAAAATATTAATTTAGTAAAAATGGATTACCTTTTAGAGATCCGAGATTTCAGAGCATGTTCTAATTGGATATTTGATATTTAATCAGAAGTAAGTTTAATATTGTTTTTAAAAAAAAATGTAGGTAGGTCTACGTACAAAAATAGTAGATATGATGGCTCAACAAAACCGGTCAACATTTACGGGTCTCTATATATTCGTACCTCAACTCCGAAGATCATATGGTCCAAAACTATCTATCGTACTTAGTTATTCATTGTATAGATATTAGTGTTTTCAATGGAGTCCAGTTGCATTCAGTTCCTCCAGAACAAGACGATTCTCGTCACCGGTGTTCCAGGTTTCCTCGCCAAAGGTACCGACTTGGATCCGTTACCATACAAACAAGATTTTGTGATTCAATCCAATGTTTGTGTTAATTGTTTTAGTGACTACGGTTCATTAGTCACTGGCAATTCCTTGTTTAAATTGGTATGCATATATATATTTTTCATAAATAACTTAACTTTTTCGATATTATAATATTCATTTGTTGAATCTATTTTTGTCGTCCATGGAGGAATAAAGTCTAGTTTAGGCTCTTTCTATTTTCATCTGGAATCTATCTAATTCTATTTTTGACTAATGCTATCAGTTGCGATGGTGAACAACTTAATTATTTTGTTTAACTAATTAATTTCCTAACATAATTAATGACTCCAAATTTTATCTAATAAATTTTACAATTATCATATAGTTTTTGTGGAGAAAATATTGAGGATTCAACCAAACGTGAAGAAGCTTTACCTTCTCTTGAGAGCAGCAGACAATGAATCAGCCATGCAACGGTTTCACAGTGAGGTAAAAACAAACATTTGGTCATATATATAAATCAATATATATGAAGATTAAATAAGCTTTAAGGCCAAATTATTTTTATGTAAGTTCTATATTAATGTTTTGGAAATATGATCTGATTTACATGAAATATAATACAACAGGTTTTGGAGAAAGATCTTTTTAGAGTGTTGAGGAACGCTTTAGGTGATGAGAATTTGAAAGCTTTCGTATCAGAAAAAGTCGTCCCTATTCCGGGTGATATTTCAGTTGATAATCTGGGAGTGAAGGATTCTGATCTCTTACAACATATGTGGAATGAGATCGATATCATTGTCAATGTCGCCGCCACAACGAACTTTGATGAAAGGTATACAACAAACTGTGGTTGATACTTGATAATCATTCAACTTTTATCCTTTAAGATATTTGAAATGTTAAAAAAAAAATTGATGGTTTATATGTTTTTATTTTTAAGTTTGGTTTGATTGAAATCTAACTTTAAATCATGTTTCTGATGCATATATAAACAAAGATATGATGTTGGTCTTAGCATCAATACATTTGGACCGCTCAATGTCCTTAACTTTGCTAAGAAATGTGTTAAAGGACAGTTGCTTCTCCATGCCTCAACCGGTGAGTTCGATAATCTTATTGTTTTTTAAAAAAAACTGAAATTTACCTAATTTGACCCAAATCTTGGGAAAAATAACTAGATTAACACCCAAATATTGTGGTTTACTAGAATAACACAATTTTTGTGTTAAAAGACCAAATACCCATTTTATTTTCAATTCTATTAAAATAAACTAATTAACATATAATCATTTAATTAAATAAAAAATTAGAAAAAAATACAAAACGAAAATATATATATATAAAACGAAAAAAATAGAAAACGAAAAAAAAATTTAAAAAACGAAAAAATATATATAAAACGAAAAAAATACAAAACAAAAAAAATATATATATATAAGGAAAAATATAAAACAAAAAAAATTAAAAAAATATAAAATGAAATAAAAAATAAAAAACGAAAAAAATAGAAATTAAATATATATATATATATATATATATATATATATATAACGAAAAAAAAACTTAATCATATATTAACGAGGAGACAGCCACATGAGCCATTTAATATAAATAAGTCTGTCGCGGTAAGAATATGTCTGTCATTACCTTATTATGCAGATTAAAATTCTATCTTCATTAATAAAACTGTCATCATATGACAGATTTTTTATATCCTATCTGAAATATGTCGTAATATAAAAAAAATCTGTCATAACATAAAACATTTCGGTTGCGAGTATATGTCATTCTAGCAATTTATATTTTTAAATAACAAATCTGCTGTCACACTCCAGATTTTTGTTAAAACAAAAAAAATTGTCATAACATAAAGTAAATCTGCTATCACTAATAAGTCAAACTAGTAATTATTTTTTCATTAACAAATCTGCTACATTATGGCAGATTTTTATCAAAAAATATAAGTCTGACGCCACTGAAATAATAAATCTGCCACATATTTTAATAAATCTGTCAAAATTACAAAAGTCTATGGTGTCATCATAAAATAAGTCTGTCGTGGAAAAAAAATCTGTTACAAATTAAATATCTGTCGTAACCTATTTCAAGTAAGTCTGTGGGAGAAAAAAAATCTGTCGTAGACAAATAAGTCTGTCATGAAAATTAAATCTGTCACAACTTATCCAGCAGACTTTTCAAATAATTTTTTTTTTCCTAATATTTTTTGCCCACGTTTTTATTGTTTATTTAAGGGTAATTTTGACTTTTTTTTATTCCTAACAAATAGAGAAAGAGTATTATGGTCACGAAAATAACCCATTTAACCCCTAAATTTTTTAAGACACTCTAGTAATTAAACTCATAATTTGGGTTAATCTAGTAAGTTTCCCTTTAAAAAATTCATATTATTTTCTTCTGCCCATATTTAATGGATCATATAGTCATAGACACCTCACATTTGTATTTTTGTAGCGTATGTGTGCGGAGAGAATTCTGGACTTTTACAAGAGAAAACGTTTCAAATGGGAGAAACGTTGAACGGACATGGAAAATTAGTCATTGAGACCGAGATGGAGCTAATGAAACAAAAACTGAAAGAACTACAGAAACAAGATTGTTCAGAAGAAGAGATTTCACAGTCTATGAAAGATCTTGGAATGTCAAGGTGATCAGTGTAAAAATCACAAACTAGTTATTATTTATTATTGAAAATATCCACTGACCTAGAACTATATTGGTCTTAATTATTAGGGCAAAGCTTCATGGATGGCCAAACACATATGTGTTTACCAAATCAATGGGAGAGATGCTTCTTGGTAACCATAGAGAAAATCTTCCTATCGTTATCATCCGTCCCACAATGATCACTAGCACTTTTTCAGAACCATTTCCCGGTTGGATCGAAGGATTAAGGTAAATCTACACCAGTTATAGTTTGATCACGTAAAACAATTTAGACATGCATATGAATAGGAAAATTCATGATATCATTTTTGTTCTATGTGCAGAACCATAGATAGTGTGATTGTTGCATATGGCAAAGGAAGGCTTAAATGTTTTCTTGCAGATCCAAACTCAGTCCTTGATCTTGTAAGTTCAACTTAATTTAGGTTTTGATTGTCTTAAAGTCAATTATGCGTTCACGTCTACGCAAAAATAAATAACACTATCGAAAGATAAAACAATCATTTTTTTTGTTGTAAAGTGTATGCAAACGCCAACTATAAACATAATTTTAATTTTTTCTTCAATTTGGTGTTTGTGTTTACAATTAACCAAAGAAAATTACTTCACCATTCTAGAAAGGTGTAATTTGGAAGAAAAGATTACCATATTTTAAATTTTATAACATATATAAGCAATTTCATACGCCAAATTAAACAGTTTCAAAGGTTTAGTTAGTCCATTGGTTGACTAAATGTACCCAAGATCCAGAGTTCAAGTAAGAAAACAAGGATATTTTTCAGTGTGTATAGCAGAGATATATAAGCATAAGCCTTAAGACCATGACATTCTTTTCTAATGGAACATAAGACCAATAAGCCAATAAACATTGCTAATTCCTCTTTGAAAAATTACATACGCTATATTTGTTTGTGATTATTACACACTATATTAGTAATTGTGGTCCACTGATAGTAATATTCACAGATACCAGTGGACATGGTCGCAAACGCAATGGTCACGGCTGCGGCAATACACGCAGGGAAATTAGGATCTCAGACCGTGTACCATGTCGGCTCATCTTGTAAGAACCCGATCACATTCGAACAGATTCATGATCTCGCGGCTCGGTACTTCACCAAAAATCCTCTTGTTGGACGTGATGGTTCACCCATCATAGTCTCCAAAGGAACTATCTTGTCCACTATGGGTCAGTTCAGCTTCTACATGACCCTTCGTTACAAGCTACCTTTGCAGGTACGCATCTTTTTGTTCTTTCTTGCATATTAATACTAAAGCCAAATGTTGAAAGAAGAGTCTTTTTATTTTGTTGACAAAATTTGATCCAAAGAGAAACTAATTGTTATAACAAATTCTTACGCAAATATTTTCTTCTATTATCAGATGCTGCGATTGATATATGTAATTTATCCTTGGTGGGATGGAAATAAATATAAAGACATTGACCGCAAAATTAAACTGGCGATGCGGCTAGTCGACCTCTACAGACCTTATGTCTTGTTCAAGGGCATGTATGTATCAATCTCAAAGTTTCCATAAATGACTTTTGATATCTACAATTTTAATCTTCATTTTCCAGTTAATTTTCTTATTTTGACGCGAGATTCTACTTGTTTTCTCTTTTGCAGATTTGACGATACGAATACTGAGATACTGCGGTTGAAAAGAAAGGAGATTAATAAAGAAATGTATGGTTTGTTCGAATTTGATCCAAAGTCTATTGATTGGGACGATTACATGACGACCATTCATATTCCCGGCCTCATCACCTATGTACTCAAAAAATAAAACGTTAAGACATGAAAATGAGTATTATTTACATTTCTTGGTTACCTATAAATTACTTGAACCGAGTAAATTGTGTATTGGTTGGGGTTGAAAACAAATACAAAGTGTGTATTGCCATTATTAAACTAGTTTCTTACCTTTCATGTATTGTTTTAAGTTCTAAGTTTGCAACTAGAACTTTCTAGTTTTGATTTACTATGTCTCGTAATCTTCAATTGTAACAAATGATTTCAAAAGAGTGGTTAAAACTTTTTAGTACTTTTTGTGATCTCCATACATGTCTTACACGATATTTATGAATATATACTATGAAAGAAGATGGAGAGCTAGTGTCATTTACCTGGAACACATTTTTGAACTTTGAAATCTTGACAACAACTCTCCTTAGAAATATATACACACGAGGTCTGGTATATTCATTTATCATTTCGAAAGGAAAAGATTATTCTTTGATAGCATGAATAAAGATTAGAATGTTGTGTGACCATCTACATGAATCACAATGCCAAATTTTGTGATCCCATTTGAAGATTGATAAATTCTTCTTGTTCTATTACTTGAGAGTTGAGATTATTTCGTATAATGTATTTTGACTATTTGAGTTAGACTTTTATTTTAAGATTTTTTTTGTCATTATTGGACTGGACACATTATTTATTTGGTATGCATGAATCACAATGCCAAATTTTGTGATCCCATTTTTACATTCTTCTTGTTCTATTACTTGAGAGTTGAGATAATTTTATATAATGTATTTTGACTATTTGAGTTAGACTCTTATATATTTTCCTGTTTTTTTTTTCTATTATTGCACACATTATCTATTTGGTATTCATTTAAATTAATTTGACCCAAAAAGGATGTTGAGTAAACAAGGTGTGTAATAGTGGATTATACTAGTGTTGTCAATGTATCATATTACAAGTTCAAATTCCATAGTATACAAAAAAAGGGTGATAGTAATCTTTAATTCTATTTATTTTGTTTATGCTTTTTAAAATTCTTTAATACAAATTAAATGTTCAATTCCAAGAAGTTACTAGTCCGTATGAAACCACTCCACATTCAAAAAAGTGCATTGCTTTGTCAAACAAGTTTGGTACCAACTTATGGACATTTTCGTGATTTTGGAATTGAGTGAGTTGGATTTTGCAAAGATCTTTGGAGAAGTGTATCATTTTCTATGTCTTGTTGAGATAATAAATTCTTCTTTCAAGAAAGTACAAGGAGTTCCCCTCCGCCTACGCACAAGGAGTTGACAAAAGTCCTCTGGAAAGAAGAAGGATCGACAAAAGACTTTACGTGTGGTTAAGTTCTTAGATTATCATAACTATGGAAAAATGCCTCTAGGCAGGGCCGTCTATTTCTTTTTTTTTTTCTTTTAATGCAAAAAAAAATTGAGAACTCTGCTTCATAATCGTTTTGGACGTACCAACGTCTATTTTGTTATAGGAGAACTTCAGTAATAATTTTAAAAAAAAAAAATCACATCAATTTTAGCTACAACTGTTTACTAATTATAACTTTTGCCGAGAATCATACTCAGCAATAATTTTTTAAAAACAAATTCTACGCTGTCTTAAAATGTAACAACAAGAAGGGAGCTAGTGTAGTGAAAAAAAAAAACCCTTTTACTCAGTGGTTTTTGGTCTTGTGGCTTTCTGAACAAATACACTAACCAAAAAGTCATGGGTTTTTGAATCTACTTGAGAGGAAGAATTATTTCCAAAGAAAATAGTGTAAAGGAAGTTTTCTGATCCTTAGAGATAAAGAGGTCTTCACCCGAACTTCGCAGTGTAAGAAAAAGAAAAAAATTTACTTTGGTCGAAACTGTGTAAGAATCCTTAAGTAGTTTTTTATTTTTTTTAAGACAATCAACTTTGTAAATTAAGTAAACGAACTTTGAGGGAAATATTTTCAATAAATGGGGTTTTGACCAAACTTTAGGGATTTTCCACTAAAATGGAACAAATTGCAGGATTTTTTACCAAATTTGAGGGTGTTTTAACTAAAATAATTAATTATAATTATATCTCTTGAAGTAGGTATCTATATCTCCTATTTGAGACAAGAACCGTCCAACATGAATGTTAGTGCATTTGTACTTAATGGATCTTAATAATTCTCATGTTATCCATTGTCCATATTTTTCCTGTTGCCTAATTAATAGATTGTGTTTGTCCCTGTCGATTTTGTGGTTACGACGTGAACACCTCCTCTTTCACATTTCTATTTTGGTCTCATAATCTATATAGTCTGCAGCATTTCCTTCACTAATTGCCTTTCTTTTCCAGTCATCAATATTGTTCTCATATAAATTGGTTGAGTCTCCAATTTGCTAGACGAGTTCAGCCTTCTAAACTATTAATTAAGAGATATTTTTGATATTGTCTCTCTTTGTTTTATATAGTTGGTTAAGCTGTAAAACTGATTGTTCAGGTCAAACCAAATTTTTTGATGACATCTTTATAAAACCATTTCTTTAAGACTAGAATTACCAATCAATCGATTTTGTTTAATTATAATCCTGCGGTTGGGAACAAAGATTTGAGCCTTTAAATATTAATCCTACGAATTGCTTGCATGTTTTTCTTTTTGCAATTTTCTGTATCAATTTCTTGATATTTACGTTCCTTTTCTTTATTTTTCAACATATATGTTTAATACATGAAAAATTACTAATATTTGACCATAGCTCATTTTCTTTTGATAAATTGACCAGAGTTTCATTGATATCTACATTCTATCAAGCTAAAAATATATATTACTCTCTGTTTTATTTTAGTTGACGTTTTGGAGTTTATTTTATATTTAATGATAATAATATATGAAAATGTACTTCTTACAATTAACTGGTATCTACGTACAGTTGTGCATTTTTTTCCAGTTTAAACTGGTGTTTTAGATATTTTAACTTTTGGAACAAGTTTTAATTTTTATATTATCCGTTTCACTCACGGTAACTAGTTATCAGAATCTACCACTTGTTCGTTGTCTTCTCCGGTAGAAGAAGAATAATTGCTAGATATTTCTTTTGATAAAAAATCACGGCTAAAGTTCATCTAGAAGAATCATGGCTAGAGATTTTCTTTTGATTAAAAGTCATGGCTAAAGTTACTGATGAACTGGTTGAGTATCTAATGTAAACCAACTCAATAAGAAGTAAGAGTCCAAACGTAAGCTTCAAGATCCATTATACATGGCGCGTTATAAGTGTGATTCTTGGTTTAGTAGTTTCCTTGAAATAGGAATAGAAATTTGATATAAAAAAAAAAAAACAAATTATTACTAGTTCGAGTTTACTTGGGGAAAAGGATATTCCCAAAGAGAATAGAAATTGCCTCCAGCCTCAACGCTAGAACTCTGGTACGAACTTCTACGTTATCAAGAAAAAAAAAACAAAAAATTTGTTGTCCATTTACCTTCTGTTTGTGATAGTTTTATGGGATGCGCCAAAAACAAAAGAAAAAAAAAATGATTAGTTTTAAAGAATAATGAAAGAATGAATATTCACTTTATCAATAAAAAGGGAAAAAGGTATAAATTTTGAATAAATAAACACAAATTTAGTTAGTAAGTCGAGTAAAGAGTATCCACGAATGAATTATTATTTTTTTATTTTATTGTATTTTATCTTCTTGTAACAACGTATCTTGCTAGGGAAATCTGAAAAAAAAAAAAAAACAAAGATATAGAGCCAAAAAAACAAAATTTTCTAGTGTAACAAAATATAAGATATGGAGCCAAAGAAAAAAAAAAAAAAAAAAAAAAAAAAAAAAAAGATATGGAGCCATATTATTTACCAATGATTGTCACACCTTTAAAAATCACATGAACAAAACATGTTATTTGACTGATAACAGCTCTCTGCCCCCAACCAAACTGTGCATGTAATGTGGTTGGGTTCAAAAGACTATTGGAGTGCAGTCTGCAGTGTCGCCGACATCATATCCCACCTGTATTTAGTCATACACATTTAGTTTTTCTAAAAAGACATAAATATCATCAATCATATAACAAGCACATTCGTGTGTCATGAAATTAAAACCATATATTTTCTTGATGATATCAAGGTTTTTTTTTGTTTTAAGTATTATTTGGCACAATCATGCTTTGGTTCTGCGCATACACATATGATCTGCTTGGTAACAAAATGTTGAACAGCGGTAAGAGATGGATGTCTAATTAAATGTTCGGAACGCGCTTTCATCTATCAAACATATGGGAGATAGGCGCTATGACAAAGGGATGCAAATGTGGTTCGCATCGAGAAGTTAATCGTCTTTGTTTTCTTTAGATTTCCAGCCATAGTTTACTTCAATCAAATGTTGCACTTATTGTAAAAACGATATTTTTTCTTTGAATATAATTTAACATTACATTCAAAAATAAAATAATGGATGTCTAATTATAATCGGTAAAAATAACGTCAGTTTTGGTTTGAGTTTCTTGTAATCCCCTATATATTAATAGAGAAACATTTTTTTAAAAAACCCTTACCATCATGTGTTATTAACAAGATTGCCACGCTGATATGTCGCTCTCACAATGATTTGACTTTTATTTAGATAATTATCCAAGATTTATTAGACTATTTACAGAATTTGTCATTAGTCTCATACATCCATATATCCCATTAATAATTAAAAACATACACTTTTTGTTTATCTTATATTACTATATTTTTATATTTATATTTTTCTTTATATACATTTATATAAATTTTCTTTAGCGGATGGGTATACAATCTTTTTATTTATATTTATATTTATGTTTATATTTAAATGATAAAATATATACATTTGGTTCAAGAATCTCGAATTCAAAACTACAAAATCTTTACATCTTTCATAATTTTTTTACTTAAATAAATAAGATAATCTCCTTTCTATATATGTTACGAATACTTAAAATCCTATTTTTTTGAGAAGTTCTAACTTTTCGAAGAAAAACATTATAACCACATTTGTATATAAACCAAAATCTGGCCACATTATAACCATTTCGTAAATAATCCATTCATAATCTAAGAATCTTAGATTTGGAACACTACAAAATCTTAGCTTGATTGGAAACTATCAAATCTCATATTTGCTAAATTTTGGATTTCTTATACTTATTAAAAAAAAAAAATTCTTTTTATACTACGAAATCTTTAAAATATACGGAAAGACATATTGCCATAAATGGTAACATTTCGTCAATACTTTTTTATCACGTTGAAGCTTTATTCAAGGTTCAAATATTTCACGGGTAAAACATATTCTTATATGAAATAGTCCCAAATTTGAATAAAACAAAAAAAAATTGTAACATGTTGCGTTTTACACAAACGGATCTTGGATCCCGGATAATAATTTTAATCATAATAATTTTACTTGAATCACTTCATCCCGCACATCGTGCGGGTTGTTATCTAGTGTTACTTTACAGCTTAACCATTACTTTTAAATTGATTTTTACCACTTTGATTGTAATGCTACTCTGGTACCACTTCGTCTTATCACGAAAACAAAATATTTAAAAAGTAAAAATGGTTAACACGATTTTTTCTAAAGGGGATAAGTGTGCTTAAAACTTTATTAAGAAAAAATATATTTTTTGTTCAACTGAAGAAAATATTATTAATCTTAAGAAATATCACATCAAATTTAAAGATACTGTTAGAAAAATTCAGATCAACTATTCAACTTTCTGAAATAAGAAAAATTAGTATGACATAATCAAATATAATAGATATAGTATTCTCTCACTTCATTATAGTAAACTATATTATATAGTTACAATTTTGTTGTTGCAAAGAACAAAAGCTACACAAAATTTGTAGACTCATAGGAAATGGAAAAACACTCAGAAAATTTGTAGCTAACTCATATTAAATACGTTGTCAAATATAAACTAATTATGTAATAGAGAACCGTTTCCGATTAGCAACGATTTACGGTCCTAGCCAACTCACTATAAGATAAGGTTTGGTGACAAAGTTGTTGTGACTACTTCTTTACATGAGTTTTTAAAAAAGCGTTTGGACGCAACTATATATGGTAGAAATTATTATTATTATTTTTTTTGGTAGAAATTATTTATATTTCAAGAGATTTATGGGTAAACTATATTGCATGGATATGTCATGCATAACGTTGTGCTTATTCTCGCGAAAATCATCACGCATGGTGAGAAATAAAAGCAATAGAAAGAATTGTTGTATTCGAAAAGAGTGCAATTAACTGTTTCTTTTTTTTTGGAACCACAAAGTGAATATTATGCAACCAAGTGAATATTATGGAACGTTATTCATCGAGGAATATTATGGAATATTATGCAAATTAACTGATAAATTAATGATACGAGGATCACCAGTGTTATGCACGGATAATATTTTTGAAATTCTATAATATTTTTGAAATGACATACGGTCTTAGTTTTGTGTACAATTTTCCTTCATGCAAAATAATATTTCTTTTCTTTTACAATTGAATAAGCCACATAGACACAGTGGTACATTTATATTTTTAAACTTACTAAAAACAATCATTTCAAAAATATTATAGAATTTTACAATTGAATAAGCCACATAAACAACCGAAACTCTCTTTTAATATATAGACAAGGATGTCTCATATTTATTCTATCTAACCATTGTATTTATATTTATTTTGAGTATTTTCTAGAGTAGAAAGTGTTTAGTGTGTTTTTATTCATTTTTCAAGTTTTGACATGTTTAAGATAATCTCGAACAAAAGGAGAACTTTTGGATTATTTTGGATGTTTGGCCTCTGATGGAATACTTCTCATCGTTGGACACAAGATAGAGGGGATGTTAGCTTTCATCTAGTACTGTATATTGAAGAAATCTAATGGTAAAATCAAAAAGTTCTTGCCAATTTATGGAAGACATGTCAAACATTACCAACCAGTGCTAATGAGAGTACCGACCAATATAACTTGGGATGCGTACCGATTGGTACAACTTGACTACCGATCTTAACTAGTAATGATCAGAACCCATTTGTTTCACTATATAACCTAGGAATCATTTTTTAGGGATATTAGAAGGGATTCATGATTGATTGGTTGTTAGGTTGTTAGATTTGGACTGATTTTTTTGGTTCTTCATCTATATTTGTTATTGGTTAATCTAATTTGATCACCTAGATTTTGATATTAGGTTTGTAACGCCCCGACCGTCCCTACCAGTGGGTCCCACGTCCTCTCTCGGGCCCATGGGCCCACCCCTGTCCGACGGCCGGTCCGCTACGTCCGGGAGGCTTTAAAGACTTGTTTACTGACCCTACTAATCACCACATGATCTTTTCCTGTGTTTTGTCCTCACTCACACAGTTCCGACAATCACTTCCCGGAAGGTCACCCATCCTGAAACTACTCCAGCCCAAGCGCGCTTAACTGTGGAGTTCTCTCAGGACAGTTGACCGAAAAGATAAGTGCACTTTGGTGACAGAGGTGGCCAAATCAATTCTTTTAAACCTTCTGGCATGCACCACCATATTCCTCAAACCAGGGTGTTATAATTCACCCATACTAACATATCGCAACGTCCTCGTTGCGCACCAAGACCGTCACCCCCTACGGTGTGAGCCCACTTGTCTCCACACTCGTCTGGGTTCGGCTCTGATACCACTTGTAATGCCCCGACCGTCCCTACCAGTGGGCCCCACGTCCTCTCTCGGGCCTATGGGCCCACCCCTGTCCGATGGCCGGTCCGCTACGTCCGGGAGGCTTTAAAGACTTGTTTACCGACCCTACTAATCACCACATGATCTTTCCCTGTGTTTTGTCCTCACTCACACAGTTCCGACAATCACTTCCCGGAAGATCACCCATCCTGAAACTACTCCAGCCCAAGCACGCTTAACTGTGGAGTTCTCTCAGGACATTTGACCGAAAAGATAAGTGCACTTTGGTGACAGAGGTGGCCAAATCAATTTTTTTAAACCTTATGGCATGCACCACCATATTCCTCAAACCGGGGTGTTACAAGGTTTTATTCATTAGGGCACCAAAAGTGTTGTTGAATTGCTTGAAAGAACATCGGTGAATATCTTAGCAAACGAGAGTTGAAGTTAAGGTACTTTATTCACAAATCAAACTCGACGTTAATGCTTGCTTTTATTTTCTTAAATTGAAAGGAAAGTTTAGTGTTTAGAAAATTCATTGCTTATATAATCAACGCCGCAAAACTAAGTTGATTTTACATTCGTGTTTTGAGTTCAAGAACCGTTTTTAATGCAATCATGATTAATTAACTCTTTTATTGTCATGATTCATATTGCCCAATGTATTTTATCTATTGATTTACAACATTTTGTTTTCGTTTATTTTTTTGTTAACCATTAAGTTTCCCGATAACTCCCTTAGTATTCTAGCTTAATCCGAACC
This sequence comes from Arabidopsis suecica, assembly GCA_019202805.1. Lineage (NCBI taxonomy): Eukaryota > Viridiplantae > Streptophyta > Magnoliopsida > Brassicales > Brassicaceae > Arabidopsis > Arabidopsis suecica. The sequence continues at coordinate 7,452,708 of CM032909.1, forward strand.
AACATACCCTTTGCATTCTAGCTTAATATGAACCATCATAATTCATAGTATACTCAATTGGTCCTTATGGATTCGATAACTAACTATACTATCGCGTTTGATTTGTACTTGCAATAGTGTTCTATGGATAAAACATATAAAGCATGCCGGATGAATTGTTTCTGTTTGGCTGGACATTCAGTCTTAAAGAGTGTGATTAGAGTAAGATATTATATTCATGCAATAAATCTTTGTTTTGGATAATAGTTTTCGAGCATCATGATTGAATTATAACCTCTTAATACACTATTCACTGAATACTTTGAATTAGCGAGTTATAAAATGGTGTCATATTCTTGTCAATTAAAATGATTCACACACAAATTAGGATAATTAGTTTTGTCTTTTACACTTTGCTGGATAATCTATTTGGTATCCAAGGATCATTTCATATCAATATTGAATGCCTTTAACCAACCATTTTAATCATTCATAATTGCTCGACTAATTACTCGATACACTTAACCGCAAGGTAGTATATATTGGGTCGTTCCACAAGGACCAATGATATTCTAAAGATTTGTGAGACTCTTTCTTACATAAAACAAAAAAGATATGATGTTTTTTATTATTATTTTAGAACTGTAAACAAAAATGCGAAATAAAAAAACTATTTAACTTATATGATAAAAACATTGGGTTATATGGTATTTCAGAGATCAATGGTTAATAGAATATATGAAAAAAGCAATTCAACAATAAAGAATCATTCTCGAACATAAACACAAAATCAGACTAATTCTTTTGTAAGACATTAATCACTAAATTTGACTACTCGATTACTAAACATTCATTTGTAACTTCCTATTCAAATTCGCATTATTAAATAAGTTCATTTTGTTCACAATGCGTTCTAACATCAACTCTTGTTGGCTAGAAACACATTGCTCAATTCATATTCATTTAGACATTCTATCAAACACTTTTGATACATAGAAAAAACTTTAAATCTAAGTCAGGGTGATCAATCATATTCTAAGGATAGAGAATTCCTAACAACAATGAAATCATCAAACCATTCAATCCCCTACTTAGAACCCTGAAACCCAATTGAAAAACTACTCACACATAGGAGCAGAAATTAAACAAAGAGATATGAAGAAAAACATGATTGAATTGATAAACATGATCTCAAAGAAGATGGATTCTTCTCCCAATGTTGCTTGCAAGATAACTCTAAAAAAAGTTGCAGAAAAGAAAACATGAAAAATAATTAGGTTTCTTGAGTTTTTGTTTATACCCAATTTCTAGAAAATAGGAACATAATAAACAAAAGGAAAGTTTTCAGGAAACTGGACCGATCAGTCTAGGAGAGGACCGATTGGTACGACCAAATCTGCTCCTTCGTCGCCTTCCGACGGGTCGGTCTAGGAGAGGACCGATCGATTCAATGGACTATGTCCTAACTTTTCACTTTCGACCGATCTGTCTAACTGACTCTGCCCACCTAATCAGCTTCGCACCAATAGGTCTAGGAGAGGTCTGAACGATCCAAGTGGGGACTGAATTGTCTAACCGACTCTAGCTGCGAGATCAATTTTCGCCTATTTTTGACTCAAACAAGTCCGAAATCAGTGGCGGAGCTAGAACTTGTATTTACGGGGGTCAAAATGTAAAAAAAAAATTAATCTTAGGGGTCAATTTATCTTTTTATGGGTACAAATTTAAAAAATTTAGCCAAAAACTAACCAGATTTCCAAATTTCATAGGTGTCATATGACCCCTATGATGCTCAACTACATCCACCCCTGTCCGCACTATCTAATCTCGCCACAAGCACCTAAAACATGTACAAAACTTAAGACATGGCCAAAAAGGCAAAAAAAAAAATGAATTTTTATACAACAAACGACTCAAAACAAAAGTTAAGCATGTGATAGAAAACACCAAAACGAATCATATCAATTCTGCTTTGGACTCTAGCCAAAATAATAGCTGTGAGATTTTCTTTTTTGGTGTGTTTTTGACTTATGACTCTGAATGGTCGTTATTTTCATGTTTTTTAAATTGTCGTTATAGTGATCCCAAATTTAGAGTGGGAACTGGTCTGATCGGGACATCCGGTATAACACCCGTGTTTTTCTGGCTCATGTCCAAAAATCATTGGACTTTATAATTCGTATTCACTTTAATACAAAACTATAATTTACCCCACTCCCCTCCCGGTACATCGTAGATCGATTTTTTTAACTAAAAATTTAAAATTTAAGTTGAACTATTTGTTTTTTTTTATTATTGTTTGATTTGTTTAGTGTTTAAAATTTTTAAAAAATTATAATTGTATTTTGATTGTTAATTCTAAGATTTCACCCATGGTATACGGTTCCGTATTAATATCGACCCAAACCCGTTCAACCATATAACCCTGTCCCGTGAAATTAAATATTATTTTGGTATTTTCTTTTAATAATACTTTTATTTAAAAGATATATAAATTCGAGTCAATTTAAATAGTTTTCATTATATATATATATATATTAATTTTTATAGAGTTCAATTATTATTAATATTATAATTTTTTTAGAATTTAAATATTATAAATACTTTAAACATTTTATAATTTTAAATATTTATAATGTTTAAAATACATATAAAGTATAGATATTTATAATTTTTGAATTTTTTGAACTAAAGAACCAGAGTAAACTGGATAACACTTTTAATTTTGGGCATCTGATAAATCAAGGTTTCTGTTCATTCATATTCGGAATCATTTTGGGCTTTTTTATAGTATGACTCTGAACTATTGTCCAATTTTTTCAGCCGATGTGTGACATTGTACACATAGTTTTTTGTTCATCTATTGAGCAATATATGTCCGTTTTTAAAATTTGAATCATATCATATACAAAAAATCTTAAATTTTATCAACTATATATTTTATAATAATTCAAAATAATTTAAATATTAGATCAAATAAAAGTGAAAGAAGAATCATATATTTATGTTTAAATTAGGTAGAGAGGTTTTAGGAAATTAGTTCAAATTTGTTATATTAGCATTAAATCATCATATTTGATTTCCTTAACTATAAAAATCGTACCAAGAACGGATTTAGTTATGGAAAGCAAGATTAAATGTTAATTGTTGGTATTAAAGACATAATGTCTTTGGCTGGACGGCAGGAGAATTACAAATTTAGTAAGATATCAAGAGAGGCAAATGATGTAGCAGATGTATTAGCTAAGTGTGCAAGAACTAAGAATCAAAGTTATGTAGTTTCCTGGAACATTGTACCTTAATATTATGAATGAAATGTTGAATTGCCGACAAAAAAAAAAAAAATGTTAATTGTTGGTATGAATATCTATTAAAGATTTTCGGAAATTTTGTTACTCGATTTTCATTTTGACCCGACTCATTAATGTTATTCTTTTTTTTTTAACGTCTGATATTAATAACCAATAGGTGTTTGAAACAAAGAAAACCAGACTCAATTAAAACAGAGACAAAAAGCCCAGAAAAACAGAGCAAAATAAGATGACACCCGAGCCTGATTTGAATCATCTTCACCCTCGTCGGCATTCTTCCTCAATACGATTATGGAGCCACGCCGGTCCTCCTCTTGCTATGTAAGAGTTAAAACATCCTTCACGAACAACACTAGAAGCGAATTCACGTCTTCTTGATTTGTCATGGTATCAGAGCACGAAACAGTTCTATTCTGATCTTTATTTTTCGATCCTTCTTTGACCTTAATCAAACTCGATCTCTCTTAGCTTGATTCTCTTTTTATTCACGGCTCCCTCTGTTCTTCATTCACGAAAACAGAGTCGTCACTACTCTTTGATTTCTCTCTTACGATTTACTCTCTCTTCCTCTACATACGATGGCTCTTGCAAATCAAACTGCGCAGCCAACACACAAAACGATCTCACCCTTTGATCTCACATCTAGTGACAATCCGGATGCAGTGATTTCATTCACGTTACTCAATGGTTCGAATTATGATGAATGGGCCATTAATTTTCGTATGGCACTGAGTTCTCGCAAGAAGTTTGGTTTAATCGATGGGAGTATTGCTAAACCGACGGAAACTGATGCAACTTTCGCTGATTGGACTGCCTATAATCATCTCTTGGTGGGATGGATCAAGGAAACAATCGAGCCGAAGATACGTTCTTCCTTTTCAACACGTGAGGTAGCGAAAGAGTTGTGGGATATCATCAAGAAGAGGTTTTCTGTCAAGAGTGGAGGACGTCTACAACAACTTCGCAATTCTCTTGCTATGTTTAAGCAAAACGGGACTTCTGTTTATGATTATTTTGGTCGATTGACCAAACTATGAGATGGTATCGTAGAATGTATGAGCTCCAAACAGTGTACTTGTGGCAAGTGTGAGTGTGATCTCAACACTTCACGTGACAAGAAACAGAAGCTGCTGCAGGTTCACGACTTCCTATCCGGACTTGATGATTCCATTCACGGAGTTATCCGGTCTCAGATTTGCGCAGTCTCTCGTCTTCCAGACCTTGATACGGTGTATCAAACGATTGTGCAGAATGAGACAATCCGTTCTGCGAATACAGAACCTTCTGTGATGAGCTTTGCATCACAACTCTCATCCTCCGCGTTTTCACGCAATTCCAGTCCAATCTTGCCACAACCACTGTCTCGGCCTAGTGCGTCTACATCGGTGAACTCGACACGTCCGTTCAACCGTGATCCATCTCGACAATGCACTGGTTGTGGACGTTCGGGTCATGACGCGAGCTCTTGTTTCAAGGTAATTGGGTATCCAGAATTGTGGGGAGACCGTCCACGTTACCACAATGATTCTCGTGGTCGTGGTCGTGGGACACCGCCGCGGGCCAACAGCACCCACATTATGGCAACCAACACCGCAGCTCTTCCGTCCGGCACTCCTCTTTCTAATGCTGATCATCAAGGTTTGAGTAACCTTATGGATGATCAATGGAAAGTGGTTCAGCGTCTCGTGGCTACTTCTAAGATGAATGAGCCATTAAGTGGTAAGATCGTTGATGTTCTATGGAATTTAGACACCGGTGCAACGCACCATATGACTGGCGTATTGATCTTATGACGAATATTAAGAATATTTTTCTGGTATCGGTTAAATTACCGAATGGTTCTAATTCTTTGTCTCCTCGCAAAGGAACAATTCTACTGAATTCGCAATTAACTTTGCATAATGTTTTTCACGTTGATGGTTTTGATACAAATCTGATTTCTCTTGGTAAGTTGGTAACCGAGAATTTTCTGGTGGGACAAGTGACTGATCGTCTCTTGATTTTACAGGACCGCGGAACGAGGACGCTGACTGGAATTGGTGAACGAGAAGGAGAGGGACTGTACCACTTCCGCGGAGTTGAGTCATTGATTTCGTCGAAGACAAGTGTTCAAGTTGATTCCGTCCTATGGCACAATCGATTGGGTCATCCGTCTTCTCAGGCTTTTGGCATGATTCCGGGTGTTAATGGTTTATCTAGTAGGAATAGTGAGCTTTTAATTTCTCAGTGTGATGTATGTTTCCGAGCAAAACAAACTCGACAGTCTTTTCCTGACAGTTCTAATAATGCTATTGGAGTTTTTGATTTAATTCATTGTGACTTATGGGGTCCATATCGTACGACATCATTTTGTGGCTTCCGTTATTTCTTGACCATTGTTGATGATCATTCTCGTGCTATATGGATATATCTCTTGAAAGACAAAGCTTCTGTTTCTCGTCATCTTCAAGAGTTTCTTGCCTTGGTTGAACGACAATTTTCTCGCAAAGTCAAGGCCATTCGCAGTGATAATGGTACCGAATTCTTGTGCCTTTCTAAATTCTTTTATGAAAATGGCATTCTTCACGAGACGTCTTGTGTTTACACACCTCAATAGAATGGGAGGGTTGAATGCAAGCATCGTCACATTTTGAATGTTTCAAGAGCATTGCGGTTTCAAGCTCATTCCTATCGAATATTGGGGAGAATGTGTCAAAACCGCAGTCTAACTCATTAACCGTACTCCTTCGTTTGTACTTCATGGGACAACACCTTACGAGAAGCTCTATGGACGACAGCCTTCGTTTAATCATTCGCGGGTATTTGGTTGTTTGGCGTATGCACATACTCGTGACAATGGAGCTGATAAGTTTGCTGCTCGTAGTCAACATTGTGTTTTTCTCGGGTATCCATCTGGCAAAAAAGGCTGGAATCTATATGATCTTGATCGGGAAATAATATTTACGTCTCGCGATATTACTTTTTGTGAGAATACATTTCTGTTTGCTTCTACAGGGTCTGTCCAACCTCTTACTCCATCTCTAGATCCTCCATTGCGCATTTCTCACGATGACAGCTCCCGAGTACTCATCAAATGATAACAGATCGATCGATCTCAGCCAAGATCGTTCGATCCCGGAAAATGAACCAAAACCAGAAGCTGACCGATCGATCGATCCCGGTCCAGACCGATCGATCCCTGACCGTCAACCATGTCCAGAAGCTGTTCGATCGATCGATCCCGATACCGATCGATCGATCCCCACGACTCCTGTTCATGATTCCGCTGTGGTTAGACCCGTTGATCCTGTTCCCGACCGTTCTGTTGTTCACTCTGTAGCTCGGCCTGTGCCACCTGCGGTTGTTGGACAATCCTCTACTTCCACTCAGACACCTCCTGCTATTCAAGCATCTAGACACAGTGAACGTCCTAAGAATCCTCCAGTTCGTTTACAAGACTACATTGTTGGTACAGTCTCCATCGCAAGTCCCTCTTCTTCTTCTTCACCTACTCCTCAGCTGTCCTCAAGTTCTCTCTATCCCATCTCTGATTATATATCGTTTGATAAATTCTCTCCTAATCATCGCAATTTTTTGGCTTCCATTACTTCTAATCTTGAACCACGATCTTTCAAAGAAGCAATGGAAGATGAACGATGGAAAGGAGCGATGTGATCAGAGATTACGGCCCTTGAGCGTAACCACACGTGGGATCTTGTCGAGTTACCGCCTAATAAGAAGGCTCTTGGTAATCGATGGGTCTTTAAGATTAAATATTGGTCCGACGGTACGATTGAACGGTTTAAGGCGCGTCTAGTTGCTTTGGGAAACCATCAAAAAGAAGGCATTGACTACACTGATACATTTTCGCTTGTGGCTAAGATGAAGACGGTCTGTGTATTTTTAGATTTTGCGGTTAAGAAAAATCATGAGGTTCATCAAATGGATGTTCATAACACCTTCCTTCATGTAGATCTACATAAAGAAGTCTATATGAAACTGCCACAAGGGTTTTCTTCTCCTACTGAGACGAGGGTTTGCCGTCTCCGGAAATCGCTTTATGGATTGAAGCAAGCTCCGCGCTGTTGGTTCGCAAAGCTTGCTGATTCTTTGCTCAAGTGTGGTTTCTTTCAGACTAGGCCTGACTACTCCTTATTTGTTTACAATAAACATGGCATCTCTCTCCGAATTTTGGTATATGTGGATGACTTGATCATTTCGGGAAACTCACCTTCTGCTATCCAGGAATTTAAAGACTACTTGTCTACTTGCTTCTATATCAAAGATCTCGGCCTACTCAAATATTTTCTGGGCTTAGAGGTAGCTCGTAGTCCTGCTGAAATTTATTTATGTCAGCGTAAGTATGCTTCCGATATTGTGACTGAAGTGGGCTTGCTTGGATGTAAACTGGCTGGTTCTCCTTTGGATCAAAACCAGCGTCTAGCTCTCGCCACCGGTCCGGTCCTTGAGGATCCAAGTCGTTATCGTTGTTTGGTGGGACGTCTAATTTATCTTGCAGCCATCCGTCCAGACCTTGCTTACGCCGTCCATCTCTTATCCCAATTTATGCAATCTCCTAAGGAAGAATATTGGCTTGTTTCACTTAAGGTGGTACGGTATCTCAAAGGTACACTTGGTCAAGGTATACTGTTGCGAGCTGAATCTTCATTTCATCTAACCGGGTGGTGTGATTCCGACTGGGCTGGGGATCCTCTACGGCGACGTTCCACTACGGGTTGAATTGTTCAGCTTGGTTCCTCACCAATCTCTTGGAAGACTAAGAAGCAAGATACTGCGTCTTTATCGTCGGCTAAAGCTGAGTATAGGGCGATGAATGCTATCACAAAGGAGTTAATGTTTTTGAAGAATTTGTTATTTGAACTTGGTGTTGATCAAACCGGTCCAATGACTATATGTTGTGATAGTAAACCGGCGATTCATATTAGTACCAACCCGGTGTTCCACGAGCGTACAAAACATATCGAGTTGGATTGTCATTTTGTCCGTGATCAAATTGTCGCCGGCGCGGTTAAACCATTTCATGTCTCTACCGAAGATCAGTTGGCAGACATTCTCACTAAGGCATTGGGACGCAAGGAATTCGATGACTTCCTTCACAAGTTGGGCATTTGTGACCTCCATGCTCCAACTTGAGGGGGGGTATTGAGATATATTCATATCTCTATAATATATATTTGTTTCCTTAATAATAGGCATTGTAAATAGTTTGCTTTGTCCCCAAGTTTAGGGCTTCTCTCGATCTCTTTGTATATATATGTGGCCACTTTGGTCTATGGAATGATAAGAAAACATTCACGTCTTCTTGATTTGCCAGTTTCACAAAGAGTATCATTCTAGAGTTTTAATTTTGTTTCACAAAAAGTATCATTCTATATTTTCAATGTGATTTTTACAATAAGTTTCGTGATTTACTCTTAACCCAAAGCTAATTTTCATTGAATTTAATTATTAATTATTTATTAAATAGGGACATACATGTATAATTCAAAGTTTTTTAATTTGTGTGAAATGTGTCAAAATGACATTTTTTTTGTGAAATATAGATGAAGGAAATTAAATTTTAATAAAAATGGAACATTTATTGGTATGGCAGTAGGATGGTTACAAGCCGCGTAAAATGTTTCAAATTGGGATAAAAGTCACGTAACACTGCCGTAACAATTTGATAAATCAAACGGCCAATCTTTGATTACGTTGGAGAGCCACATGGGCTCCTTTGAAACTTACACAACATGCGAAGGAGCAAAAGTCTATTAGTCAACAACATACACATGTATTATGCACAAATTTCTATCAATCATAAATTCTAGATAAATTCTATATGTAAAGTGTAAACTTCTATTGGACATAAGTTTTTTTGTTCTTGTACTGTTGTCGTAACATATTGACCTATATATTGTTGACCCATATTATCTACTATTAATTTGTAGATCTACCTACATTAAGAAAATGGAATTATATTTATAATTTTTATCCCCACGCTGTTACGAATGTTAACTATTTGTTGGCCTATATTCGTCCATATATTTTATATGTACTTGTCTGTATGTTAAAGTAGTGGTAAATAAAATGCTAACGTAGATCATTTTCTAAATCAATTCAGAAATTGCAATACTGGACCTCTTACATTTTTAGTGTTTTTTTAAAAAAAAAAAAATTTAATTGTCTCATTTGAAACAGCCAAAATAGTTTTTTTTTTTTGAATAATAATAAATATCATGTAAGGTAAGTTTTTTTTTTTTCGTCGGCAACTCTCATTGTGTAAGGTAAGTTTAATACATTATATGACGCAAGTGATAGTCGGTGATTCGTCTATGTTTAAAAGACTTGTAACCAAACAAATAGATTGTGTTCTTTTCAAACAAATTACCCAAAATCTTGCATGCAGAAAACAAATTTGTACCTTTCTTTGGAAGCTCCTTCATAGTTAGCCGGCCGATCTATAAATTTATAATGTATGGATTAATTTTTTGTTTAACTATATAAATTTATTATGTATGAATTTAATTCTAGAAAATACAAAAATCTCGGAATAACGAATTTATTCAAATCTTTGTTTAAAGTTGTTTTTGATTTTGAATAGTTTTGAACTACTAACTTATTAAATAAAAGACTTCTCGCTAAAATTTCTTCTTAATATATTATATTCTGAATTTCTGATCATGTATAAGGTTAAAAGACATTGGACAGATATTGGTTTTGCTTATTTTATTAGGATTATTGAAGGGTATAATAGACTTTCCAACAACGTCCTTTGCTACTATAAATTCTCTTCTACTACAATGGGTATATTTGCCTTGCTGATAACTTCTTCTGTTTTAGACCAAAGTCCAGACAATGGAACTCAATTGTGTTCAGTTTCTTCAAAACAAGACGATTCTTGTCACCGGCGCTACCGGTTTCCTTGCCAAGGGTATGTCTTATAATTTTCTGTCTGAATTTTTGTTAATTCCTCAAGATTTGTTTAGAGTGATTTCAAGATGATATTGACATAGTATCATTTTTCGTCAAAACATTGATTACTTTTGATGTCTCTTTAATTTCTGTTAAGAACAACCAAATATATTTTCAAGTACCTCATTAACTATCGGATTATAATATATTTTCATTGATATCTTTTAGTTTTTGTGGAGAAAATTCTGAGAGTACAACCAAATGTGAAGAAGCTGTACCTTTTGGTGAGAGCATCTGACAATGAAGCTGCGACTAAACGGTTACACATGGAGGTTTATATATATACCAACTAAACCTAATTTACCACCTAATACTTAAAAGAATATATGTTTCATAATTATAATATTAGATTGAGTTGAGACTAATGTTGATTCATGATCTTATTTGTTGCATTAAACATAACAGATATTTGAGAAAGATCTCTTTAAGGTGCTGAGAGAGAATCTTGGCGATGAGAAATTAAATACTTTGTTGTACGAAAAAGTTGTCTCGGTCCCGGGTGATATAGCGACTGATCAATTAGGCATGAATGACTTCGATCTTAGAGAACGTATGCAAAAAGAAATAGATATTGTTGTCAATGTTGCTGCCACAACAAACTTTGACGAAAGGTACTAGCTACGAGACATTGATCATATACCATATTTATATATTTTTTAATTATATCTCTACAAAAATATAAATTTAATATATTCATATGAAAAAAAGATATGATATTGGGCTTGGGATCAACACATTTGGAGCTCTCAACGTCCTTAACTTTGCCAAAAAATGTGTTAAAGTTGAACTGCTTCTCCATGTCTCAACTGGTGAGTATTTTTCTGATTAATTATTCGTCAAAAATTGATTGCATATTCAAATTCTTTCACTCTCCATGTGGTTCTTGAAAGCTTTAGTCTTACTTGTTTTTTTTTTCTCTAGCTTATGTTTGCGGAGAAAAGCCAGGTCTCATACCTGAAAAACCATTCATCATGGAAGATATTCGTAACGAGAATGGTCTTCAATTGGATATAAATCTTGAAAGGGAGCTTATGAAGCAAAGACTGAAAGAACTTAATGAGCAAGATTGTTCCGAAGAAGACATTACTCTCTCCATGAAAGAACTCGGAATGGAAAGGTGAGTATTCTTGATGATTGAAATATCCCTATATGTTACTCATCAGAATATATGGAATGAAATAAAATTTGGTGTTATGTTAATGATTAGGGCAAAGCTTCATGGATGGCCAAACACATATGTTTTCACCAAATCAATGGGAGAAATGCTTCTTGGTAACCACAAAGAAAATCTTCCCCTCGTTATCATCCGTCCCACGATGATCACTAGCACTCTTTCGGAACCTTTTCCTGGTTGGATCGAAGGCCTAAGGTAAGTTTATTATGGATTAGTCCATACCATAAATCTATGTGATTGAATAACTCAAGATTTCTAAACAGTCTAATTAGATTTTGTTTTTTATTCTTACTAATTACAATTATTCACATTAATGATATTTGTATGTAGAACTGTCGACAGCGTGATTATTGCATACGGAAAGGGAGTCCTTAAGTGTTTTCTTGTTGATGTAAACTCGGTCTGCGATATGGTAAATTATTAAACATGTTCCTATAAGAATTCATAAAAATTATATGCCTAATTTCCTATATGCATAATTATAAAAATTGAAGAATTAATGTTTATATACTCCAACTCCAAGTACACATGCTCAGTACATGCTAAACGACAGTCATGTTGACAGATACCAGTGGATATGGTGGCAAACGCAATGATCACGGCTGCAGCCAAACACGCTGGTTGTTCAGGGGTTCACATGGTGTATCATGTCGGCTCGTCTCATCAGAACCCAGTGACATTTGGAGAGATTCATGAGATTGCGGTTCGTTACTTCACAAAAAACCCTTTGCGCAGTCGCAATGGCTCGCTAATAACCGTCTCGAAAGTGAGGTTCATATCAACCATGGCTTTGTTCAGTCTCTACATGACCTTACGTTACAAACTACCTCTCCAGGTACTAACATGAACTTTGTATTAAATTTGTACAATACGACGCTTGACCTTTTTTTCCTTCTAGTAGCTTACGTAGAAACTTAAAGCAAAACGTATCTAATATTACTTTATATGACTAATATTACAAGTTTGTTTAATTTGTAGAATATACTGTCTATATAGTCTTGTGATTCCATATATGTATGTTATAAAAATACAGTACGTATACTTAAGCTAATTGTTTTTAAATATATCTTTTATGTATGTATCTAATTTTAAGAATATTATACCATTTGTACCATTCGTAATATATTCTGGTCAAATTTATTCTATCTAACAAAAAAAAAAAGCTAAAAGTAATCTCATATATCCTTTTTTGTGGCGATAGTGTTTTGATCTGTATTGTTATTAATTCATCATTTTTGTTCAATCAGTTAATAAATGTTTTTTTCATAGATATTTGTTGTAATAGTATTTTGATCTTTTAGAACAAACACTTAATATTTTCTCATAGATTTTTTTCTTTTGTTAGTGTTTTGATATGTGTTGTTGATTCTTTCTTTTTCCTCAATCAGATGTTAAAATTGATTGATATAATATATCCTTGGAGAAACGGAGACAAATATGGAGACAAGAACCGCAAAATCGAGTTGGTGATGAGATTGGTAGAGCTTTATGAGCCGTATGTACTCTTCAAGGGAATGTACGTTTTAAATTCAAATTTTCTGTTTTAAATTTTAAATCTCTATAATTTTAAATCAAAATATAATATTTATATTCACACAATAACAATACAAATATAAATATATATTTTTCTCGCAGATTCGACGATAGAAATACAAAGAGTTTATGCGCAAACCAGAAGGAAGAGGAGATCAAAAATACAGAAAAATTGATGTTTGATTTCGACCCAAAAGGCATAAAATGGGGAGATTATCTCACAAATATTCACATTTCTGGTCTCATCACACATGTGCTTAAAAAGTGAAATTTTATCGAATTCTGCATGTACGGAAAACGCTATTATTTTAAAATAAAACATACTACCTCTTTTTAAATAATGGTCTCCCAACCTTCAATATTAAGATTGTAACAAATTTACGATTTTTATTTTTATTTTTTTGAGAAAGGTTACATTTGTGAGTTTCTCTAAGCTTTAATGAATAAACAAAAAATTTCCCCTAGCTTCTAAGAATGTTCAGCTATTTGTTGATATATTTTCTTTCACATATGTTTATAATGTACATCTCTATATACTAAAGCCGATGAAAAAGAGGAATAAATGTTTTCGGCAATAACAAAAATTAGAACGGGTTTGTTAATTATAATGCATCCAAATACATCGTTAGGACCACACTGAATGATAGCTCTATTTTTTCATATTTATTAAAAAAAAGAAGTGATCCGAGTCACTTTTGGTTCCCTTAAATTACACGAATGGGACCTCTGTAAATATATTTTGGTTCTCCGTTCTGTTCGTGAATGAGAACCACCCATATTAATATACCTAACCTATAGTTATCGGTTCCACTTCTCTACAGAGTACAGACCTTCTTTCCCTTTGTCCGACCCTAATTTCAAAATGGAATCCCTAAATAGATATCGTTTATTCTCTCCATCTATGTTGAGAAATCGATCGCATGTATAATGTTGTCTCGTTCTTCCTATTTGATTGTAATGTTTAATTGTATCTTGTTCTTCATATGTGTTACTTCTCACTTCGAACTATATCTCTGTCTTGTTCTACGATTTTTTTAGTTCTAACTTTGATATGATATTAATATCTATTGATTTTCTTTTTTGGATTTTTTTTTCTCTACATTCTTCGTCTCTGTTGATTTAGTTATAGGTTTTGTTCGTCGTCCCTAAATCGATATTGTTTATTTTCTATGTCTAATTTTTTTCTGCATATATTGTGATTCAAAATTTTAAAAACGGACATATCTTACTCAATTTATAAAAAAAAGTGTTCAACGTCGTACATCGCCTAAAATGTTTAGACAATGATTAATAGTCATAATATAAATAGGATCAAAATGAATTGAAATAGGAATGAGCGGGAAGCTTAACTTAACAATTATACAAATTTAAAAGTTTGTATACGGTTCAATCAGTTTTTTGTTAAAATGTTTAATTTTACCGGTTATGGTAAATTTAAATTTTTAAAAAGTTTTAAACATGATAATTGAAATATTTAAAATCAATTTTTTTATAATATTATGAATATTTAAACATATAAGAAATTAATATAATACGGGAAGGTTTATATTGCGGGACGAGGTTATATGGCGGGACGAGTTTGAAAAAATCATAAAATTTTTAAAATCATAAATTTTAGAAAAAATCATCTCGCGGTGTACCGCGGATCAATCCCTAGTTTATTTTTAAAAGAGAAAACAAAAAGTTATTGGTGTTGAGCTAGAATTTTTTTAATATATGATCCTTTATACTCAAATATATGAATTCATAAATCATAGATTTTTTTTTTCTTTTTCGTTTTCTTTTATTTTTCATCTGTTGTTCGTTTTTCTGGTGTGTTAGATACTATTCAAATACATAGTAGACCCTTTGTTCAAAAACGCGGGCGCCAAGGCGATTAATCGCCCGCCTAGACGCTGGGAATAGCTCAACCGCTGTGATTATAGCCAAATCGGCTATTTTAATCATTGACCGATTAATTAACCATTAATCTTTGAAAATAGGATAATATTAACCGGATAATGAAAAAAAAAACTGGACTTTTTAAAAAATGTTGTGGGCCTTAATTACTGAAAGCCCATTGATTGTTTAAAAGGTGAACCCTCAACTATTATTTATATACGCAAAGTTTCCAACAACTCTTATTCTCCTTACCGATGTGGGACTTTTATATTACTTTGCTTTGTCTTTTTCTTCTTCCAACATTACATTCTTACGGTTTCTCTAGGCTTGGGAACAAGTACTCGTTACCCGCCTTGTACCCGCTACTCGACTCGTACTCGCCTTGAAAATTCAAGTACCCGCTATAGCCAAGTCGAGTAACAAGCCGACAAATTCTATTACTTGCAAGTAAGGGTCAAGTATCAAATATCATAATTTTTTTGGATACTTGCCCCGTTACTCGCCCCGTTGCCCCGTTACTCGCTCCATTTTATATTACAAGACATAAACTATCAAGCCCAACGACCATTAAACCCAACTACTAAAACTATAAAACTCAACGTTATAAGCTAAAACTATAAAGGCCAACGTTAGTAACAACTAACAATACAATATATAAAGCCTATTAAACTCAATTACTTTTAAAACCAATAACAAAAGAACAATCGAGAGAAGACTTTCGATTTCAGAAATGTTTTAGGGTTTGGATGTTTGAATGTGTTGTGATTCTATGATGTTTTGAACTTTAATGTTTTGTGATTTTATGATGTTTAGAATTTTGAATGTTTTGTAATATGTATGAGATTGTTTTTATATTTAAATCTTTTAGTTCAAGACTTCAAGTAACAAGTACCTTAGAAATAACAAGCCAAGTCAAGTTACCTTGCAAGTAACAAGCCGGGTCAAGTTACTTGCAAGTAACAAGATTTTGGACAGGTACTTGTTTTAGCAAGTAGTTGCTCAAACAAGTCGAGTAACAAGCCGGAATTTCAATTACTTGTACGGGTCAAGGCGAGTCACAAGTACTTGAAAAATAGCAATACTTGCCTTGTGCCCAGGCATTATTTTTAATTATATTATTTTGTTTTGAGTGCATAATCTGTTACCTTGCCTCATTTTATTTTGTAACAATAATAAAATAAATATTTTGGTAATAACCACACGTTAATAAACAAAAAAGTGTAATTTAGATATGTAAAATATTGTTAATAAAACTACTAAATTTTGAGTAGAGTTTCTTCAAAATATAACATTGAACACACCAACATATTAGTAAATTTTGCATAAATGTTATATATATATATATATATATATATATATATATATGTATATGATAAAAAAAATCATAAAACTAATCTCCGATTAATCCCCGTTTAATCTCCGATTTTCTTGGTAGGCGCTAGACCCACTCCGAGCGTCCGACTAGCGCCAGTCAATTTTTTAAACATGGAGTAGACCTAACTTGTAATATCAGTTATCCAAATTGCTTGTGGTTTAATTATTTTTCTAAGCAGTTTAAAAGAAAGATTGGTGGGACTGTATTTTTATGATACAACTCAAACAATTCTTAAAGCCCCAATATTGAACCAATCAAGCTTTAGCACTTCTAAAAAATCTCACAACCCAAAACAATTTTTTTAGCCTTTTGTGTACTTATAATTTCTACATCACTTTTTCTTTTATGCTTTGAAAGATGTAGACATTATTTTTTCTCCAACACTTGAATTTTATTTATTTTATTTTCCTAAACATAACATTTATATAATAAATTTGAAGGAAACATTTAATTATGTTCTTATTGCATATTAGTGCATGATACTTTAAACATAAGACAAAATAATCTATTTAAAATAATTTTACTAATGTAAATAACATATATAAAAGGTGACCAAAAATTGTATAAATTTTATATATATATATATATATATATATATATATATATATATTTCATTTAATTTTTATAAAAGTTCATATTATAATATATATTTTCACCAAAAATTGTATAATATATTATGCATATATAAAATTTATTATCTATTATATGTTTTATCAGTTATCATATGTAACTTTTTGTAAATTTTTCAAATGCATATACTTAAAATTTAAATTTATAATATTGAATTAACTTTACCAATCATGCTTTAATATTAAAATACTTACACAAAAAAACTTAGAACTACATCTAACAAAGATACAACAAAAATTCTATAATTACAGTCCAACCAATCACCATTTTTCGCTTATTATTGTAACAAACAAAATTATAGTTGTGTATGACGTTCGAAGCCTAAAAAAAAAAATAAGTTCTAAGGCTAAAGTGATATTTAAACAACCGCTTAAGCTATTTAAGAAAAAAAACATTAACATTACATATTAAAATGAGCCAACAATAACATTATAAGAGAATAATACATACTTAAAAAATATATACATCATTACGTTTGCAGTACAAGAAATTCTGTCTTGTTTTATTGGTGATACATTTGAAAATCAAGAAAATTTGCATGTGGTTTATTTTTTAAGCACATGAGTGATGAGGCCAGGAATGTGTACATTTATAAGATAATTTCTCCAGTTAATGACTTTAGGATCGAAATCAAACATCAAAGTTTCTGAATTTTTGCTCTCCTCTTCTTTCTTGTTGGTGCATAAGTTTTTAGTATTTCTATCGTCGAATCTGGAAAACAAATGATATTATGTAAATATATAAACGATTTTTGTACCAAAAAAAAAGATATTCTTTCACAATAAAAAAATAATATTTTGGAGTTAATACGTACATGCCCTTGAAGAGTACGTAAGGCTCGTAAAGCTTTACCAATCTCATCACCGAATCGATTTTGCGGTGATGAAAATGAAAGAATTAACAATACACATCAAAACACTATTACCAAAATTGTATCTATGAAAAAATATTTAGTTTTCTTTGTTAGAAAGTAACTAAAAGTTTGATCAGAAGTAGCTTAAATATAAAAAATAATTTAACTAAAAATCCTCTTATTCCTATAAATACCTGGAGAGGTAGTTTGTAACGTAGGGTCATGTAGAGGCTGAACAAAGCCATAGTTGGTATTAGCTTCATTTTTGTGACGGTTATCAAAGAGCCATTGCGACTGCGCAAAGAGTTTTTGGTGAAGTAACAAAACAAAATCTCACGGATCTCTCCATATGTTATTGGGTTTTGGTGAGATGAACCAACTTGGTACACCATGTGAACCTTTGAACCTCCAGCATGTGTGGCTGCAGCTGTGATCATCGCGTTTGCCACCATATCCGCTGGTATCTTTTTTTTTCATATCATATCCAATAAAAAAAAATTAGGATACAGATCTAGCTATAAGAGTTTGCGGAGGGAGGGTCAGGGCCCATGACCCATGTCAATTAAAACAAATATCCTTACAAAAAAAGGATAAAACAAATACCCAGAAAAAAAAAACGAAAAAGAAACCAAAAGAGCCCCAAAACATGATCGAAATTTTGTAAAATATAATAATAAATTTGTGAGTTTTCATTTCAAAACTAATTAGTAATAAATTTATCGACTAATGTCCATTTGAAAGATGTGGGTTTACAACAATTTTTTTTTTTGTGCAAAGAGTGAATTTACAACATCTAAGATCGTTAAATTAGGATCATGTAAACTTACCATATCGCAAACAGAGTTTACATCGACAAGAAAACACTTGAGCACTCCCTTTCCGTATGCAATAATCACGCTATCTACAGTTCTACACACAAATAATATTCGTGTGAGACCAATTGTAACCAGTAAAAATAAAAATCTAAAAAAAAATTACAAATAAATTAAAATCAAAATCTATATAGGTTTATTAGAAATCTTGAGTTATTCAATCATAAATAAAATTTCTCTCCTGGAATAGGGACATATTATGTTTAACTTTTTGAATTAAAACTAAAAATCCTAATCGATGATAAATTTACCTTAATCCTTCGATCCAACCAGGAAATGGTTCTGAGAGAGTACTAGTGATCATCGTGTGACGGATAATGACGAGAGGGAGATTTTCTTTATGGTTACCAAGAAGCATCTCTCCCATCGATTTGGTGAAGACATATGTGTTTGGCCATCCATGAAGCTTTGCTCTAATCATTAACATAATATACCAAATTATATTTCATTCCATTCCGATGAGTAATATAGATATATATAAGTCATCAACACTCACCTTTCCATGCCGAATTTTTTCATGGAGAGAGTAATGTCTTCTTCTGAACAATCTTGTTCATTGAGTTCCTTCAATCTTTGCTTCATAAGCTTCCTTTCAAGGTTTATATCCAATTGAAGACCATTCTCGTTACGAATCTCTTCCATGATGAATGGTTTTTCAGGTAGGAGACCTGGTTTCTCTCCGCAAACATAAGCTAGATAAAAATATAGAAGTTAGACTAAATGATCAAGAACCATATCATAGAATATATAAAAAGTGAAATAATTTACATCCAGACAAATTTATTGAAATTCCAATAAAAATGTAAACATTACATATCAAATACTAGTTTTTCCAATTTCAATTTGAGTTAGTTAAGAGAATTAACAAATATTGATAGCATAATTTGATAATACTATGTTTTAAGGAATTTTAATGCAAAGATATAATTCCTTTAAAAACAAAAAGAAATGAAAAAAAAATATAAACTAGGAAAGAGTTTAAATACAATTCTTTTTTGGAGAAATAACTAGAAAAAGACTCACCAGTTGAAACATGGAGAAGCAATTGAGCTTTAACACATTTTTTGGCAAAGTTAAGGACATTGAGAGCTCCAAATGTGTTAATTCCAAGACTAACATCATATCTTTTTCACATGTACATATTAAATTTTATTAGAGATAAAATAAAAAGAAAAATAGAAATGTTATATTCAAATGTATTGTAGCCAGTACCTCTCGTCGAAGTTAGTTGTGGCTGCGACATTGACAACAATATCGATTTCTTGTTGTATACATTCTCTGAGTTTAGAGTCCTTCATGCCTAAATGATCCATCGCGATATCACCTGCGACCGGGACAACTTTTTCGGACAACAATGTATTCAACTTCTCATCGCCAAGATTCTCTCTTAACACCTTAAAAAGATCTTTCTCAAATGCCTGTCATATGTATATATTTCAGCTAATCAGATGAACAAATCTAATTGTATATTCATGAATATACTTCAGCAAAACGAATATTATATTAGATTGTACATAAAAAGGTTTGTTGGTATATAAACAAACCTCTGTGCGTAAGCGTTTCTTCGCGGCTTCATTGTCGGATGCTCTCACCACGAGATACAGCTTATTCACATTTGGTTGTACTCTCAAAATTTTCTCCACAAAAACTATAAAATTATTAATGAAAATTAAGTATTATATCCGATTGGTTGCACTAGTGAAATAATCCATTTAATATTCTAGTGAAATTGTCATTTTATTTTCCTAAACACCATTACGAGAACTTGAACAATCTTTCTAGCTAGGTACTTCGTCACTCTAAGAACATGTGGACGTAAGTTAATTATGGGTTAACCAAAAGGACCTACCCTTCGCAAGGAAACCGGTTGCGCCGGTCACAAGAATCGTCTTGTTTTGAAGAAAATGAACACAGTTGAATTGCATTGTTTGGACTTTGGCCTAACTGTGAGGAAATGATTTTTGGTTCTTGGGGGTCACCAACTAAGAAGAAATGAGTATCTGTATATGTGGCAAAAGAAACCTATAGAAGTGGAAGGGTTTTTATAGTGTAAATGACGTAGTACGAAAGTCTATAATACCCTCCAATAATCCTAATTTTAATAAAATAAGAAAAACCAATATCTGTCGTTTTTGTCCAATGAGGTCATATTATGTTAATGTGTGATCTATATTTGGTAAATGTGTCTAATACTGATATTAGAGTGTCGAAGTTATACTGATATCTTTTCAATTTGTAATTCGCTTTCGAAAAATAATAGGTTGTAAAAAAGAATATATATTAATAATAGGTACGAATACGATTAATAATGTGTAATAATATATGTTACTATAAGTTTCAAAAAGAATATATATATATATATATATATATATATACTAAATACATATATAAAATAATAATCTGAATTAGTAGTTTTTTTTTTGAACGTATAAACTTAGTAAAAGACCTATTGTATATTTCCATGGATAGTTATGATATTACTGATTTAGTAAAAGACTTGTCACTTATGATATACACATCGAATATTTTCAATAAGATTCGGCAAAGTGGGATTAATTAGTGCATTCAACTGTTCTACTATACAGAAAATAAAATAGATTATATAGAGGATAGGTTGGACCGTTGGAGCTTTCTCTGATTAAGAATAGTTAAAAATTGAATCAATTGATTTTAAAATTGCACCTTATAATGTTTTTTGTTCTTATTGATACCAACTTTCAAACGAAGATTAGGAATTTAGAGAACTAGTTTATGGTCAAAGGAATTTTTCATTCGGTCGAAACTTATAGAATGAAGAAAACTATCTCAAATGGAATATGATGGATTATTTCAAGATTAATGGCTAAGTTTTTTTAAGGTATTATAGATCAAAAAACATGGGAACAAACTTAACTTATATATACTAAACATGGAAATATCTACTCAATACCAATTGATTTTGAATGAAAAGCCCATAAAACTTAGGGATACAATACAAGTTGAATATATGCAAAAAAAAATATCTGTAAATTCGTTCTCAAATACATATAGATTTAGAAAATGGTTTCTTATCACAAAGTTGTGTGTAGTAATCTATCGACTGCAAATGTAATTACGATCAAGGTTCTTATTCATCTATCTTAACTTCCTGAGGATATATTCAGATTTCTTATCTCCTTGTTTTACTCAATCAGTAGTTGCAAATTATCTCATCAAATGAAATCTCTAGGTCCTTAAATAGTCAAATAGGTAAATGTTTGCTTGAATCTAGACAGAGTTTGTATTTTATTGCAGGGCCAGCTCCACCTATGTGAGGAGGGTGCTCATGCACAGGGTCCAAAAAAATTTTGTTATTTTTTTTTTTAACTAAATTTATAAAACTTTGGGTCCAAAATATATTTTTTATATATAAATACATAGGAAATTAGGGCTAATTATTTTTTTCAACTCAGGTTCTTAATTTTTTTAAGCCGGCGCTGTT
Organism: Arabidopsis suecica; assembly: GCA_019202805.1. NCBI lineage: Eukaryota > Viridiplantae > Streptophyta > Magnoliopsida > Brassicales > Brassicaceae > Arabidopsis > Arabidopsis suecica. The sequence goes on from CM032909.1 coordinate 7,474,730, forward strand.
TTATTGATATGAGGTATACTCGGCTATTAAATCAAGCTTTGTAATTTCATTATTTGGAAGAAAACTCTTTTATACGCGTGATATCCCTATTTCCTGAGTATCGTTGTGTTTGATTGTTATTGTGTGTTAGTATTTTTTTCGTATATAACACTTTGCAATAATTTATATAAATTTATGTAACGTCCCGTCCGCTATTTCTAATGGGTCCCATGTTATCTTTCGGCATGTGGATGCATTCTTGCCCAAAATCTGCTCCTCTGTCGCCTTCTGACTGGTCGGTCTAGGAGAGGACCGATCGATTCAATGGACTATGTCCCAAATTTTCACTTTCGACGGATCTGTCTAACTGACTCTGCCCACCTAATCAGCTTCGCACCAATAGGTTTAGGAGAGGTCTAAACGATCCAGTTGGGGAGTGAATGGTCTAACCGACTCTAGCTGCGAGATCAATTTTTCGCCTATTTTTGACTCAAACAAGTCCGAAATCAGTGGCGGAGCTAGAACTTGTATTTACGAGGGTCAAAATGTAAAAAAAAAAAAAATCATAGGGGTCAATTTATCTTTTTATGGGTATTAATTTAAAAAATTTAGCCAAAAACTAACCAAATTTCCAAATTTCATAGGTGTCATATGACCCCTATGATGCTCAACTACCTTCACCCCTGTCCGATACTATCTAATCTCGCCACAAGCACCTAAAACATGTATAAAACTTAAGACACTGCCATAAAGACACAAAAAATGAATTTTGATACGACAAACGACTCAAAAACAAAAGTTAAACATGTGGTAGAAAACACCAAAACGAATCATATCAATTCTGCTTTGGACTCTAGCCAAAATAATAGCTGTGAGGCTTCTTTTTTTGGGTGTGTTTTTGACTTATGGCTCTGAATAGTCGTTATTTTCATATTTTTTGAATTGTCGTTATAGTGATCCCAAATTTAGAGTGGGGACTGGTCCGATCGGGACATCCGGTATAACACCCGTGTTTTTCTGGGTCATGTCCAAAAAATCATTGGACTTTATTTATAATTCGTATTCACTTTAATACAAAACTATAATTTACCCCCCCCAGTACATCGTGGATCGATTTTTTTTTAACTAAAAATTTAAAATTTAAGTTGTACTATTTGTTTTTTTAATATTGTTTGATTTGTTTAGTGTTTAAAATAAAATAAAAATTTGATAATTGTATTTTGATTGTCAATTCTAAGATTTCACCCATGGTATACGGTTCCGTATTAATATCGACCCAAACCCGTCCAACCATATAGCCCCGTCCCGTAAAATTATATATTATTTTGGTATTTTCTTTTAATAATACTTTTATTTAAAAGATATATTATTCAAGTCAATTTAAAATTTTGCTTTTAAATAGTTTCCATGATATATATATATATATATATGAATTTACTATCTATTATATGTTTTATCTGTTATCGTATATAATTTACTGTAAATATTTCAAATGCATATACATAAAATTTAGATTTATAATATTGAATTAATTTTACCAATCATGCTTTAATATTAAAATACTTACAAAAAAAAACTTAGAACTACATCTAACAAAGATACAACAAAAATTCTATAATTACAGTCCAACCAATCACCATTTTTCGCTTATTATTGTAACAAACAAAATTATAGTTGTGTATGACGTTCGAAGCCTAAAAAAAAAATAAGTTCTAAGGCTAAAGTGATATTTAAACAACCGCTTAAGCTATTTAAGAAAAAAAACATTAACATTACATATTAAAATGAGCCAACAATAACATTATAAGAGAATAATACATACTTAAAAAAATATATACATCATTACGTTTGCAGTACAATAAATACTGTCTTGTTTTATTGGTGATACATTTGAAAATCAAGAAAATTTGCATGTGGTTTATTTTTTAAGCACATGAGTGATGAGGCCAGGAATGTGTACATTTATAAGATAATTTCTCCAGTTAATGACTTTAGGATCGAAATCAAACATCAAAGTTTCTGAATTTTTGCTCTCCTCTTCTTTTTTGTTGGTGCATAAGTTTTTAGTATTTCTATCGTCGAATCTGGAAAACAAATGATATTATGTAAATATATAAACGATTTTTGTACCAAAAAAAGAAGATATTCTTTCACAATAGAAAAATAATATTTTGGAGTTAATACGTACATGCCCTTGAAGAGTACGTAAGGCTCGTAAAGCTTTACCAATCTCATCACCGAATCGATTTTGCGGTTCTTGTTTTTGTATTTGTCTCCTTTCCTCCAAGGATATATTATATCAACCAATTTTAATAACTGATTGAGGAAAATGAAAGAATTAACAATACACATCAAAACACTATTACCAAAGAGTATCCATGAAAAAATATTTAGTTTTCTTTGTTAGAAAGTAATTAAAAGTTTGATCAGAAGTAGCTTAAATATAAAAAATAATTTTAACTAAAAATCCTCTTATTCCTATAAATACCTGGAGAGGAAGTTTGTAACGTAGGGTCATGTAGAGGCTGAACAAAGCCATAGTTGGTATTAGCTTCATTTTTGTGACAGTTATCAAAGAGCCATTGCGACAGCGCAAAGCGTTTTTGGTGAAGAAACAAAACAAAATCTCACGGATCTCTCCATATGTTATTGGGTTTTGGTGAGATGAACCAACTTGGTACACCATGTGAACATTTGAACCTCCAGCATGTGTGGCTGCAGCTGTGATCATCGCGTTTGCCACCATATCCGCTGGTATCTTTTTTTTCCATATCATATCCAATAAAAAAAAATTAGGATACAGATCTAGCTATAAGAGTTTGCGGAGGGAGGGTCAGGGCCCATGACCCATGTCAATTAAAACAAATATCCTTACAAAAAAAGGATAAAACAAATACCCAGAAAAAAAAACGAAAAAGAAACCAGAAGAGCCCCAAAACATGATCGAAATTTCGTAAAATATAATAATAAATTTGTGAGTTTTCATTTCAAAACTAATTAGTAATAAATTTATCGACTAATGTCCATTTGAAAGATGTGGGTTTACAACAATTTTTTTTTTTTGTGCAAAGAGTGAATTTACAACATCTAAGATCGTTAAATTAGGATCATTTAAACTTACCATATCGCAAACAGAGTTTACATCGACAAGAAAACACTTGAGCACTCCCTTTCCGTATGCAATAATCACGCTATCTACAGTTCTACACACAAATAATATTCGTGTGAGACCAATTGTAACCAGTAAAAATAAAAATCTAAAAAAAAATTACAAATAAATTAAAATCAAAATCTATATAGGTTTATTAGAAATCTTGAGTTATTCAATCATAAATAAAATTTCTCTCCTGGAATAGAGACATATTATGTTTAACTTTTTGAATAAAAACTAAAAATCCTAATCGATGATAAATTTACCTTAATCCTTCGATCCAACCAGGAAATGGTTCTGAGAGAGTACTAGTGATCATCGTGGGACGGATAATGACGAGAGGGAGATTTTCTTTATGGTTACCAAGAAGCATCTCTCCCATCGATTTGGTGAAGACATATGTGTTTGGCCATCCATGAAGCTTTGCTCTAATCATTAACATAATACCAAATTATATTTCATTCCATTCCGATGAGTAATATAGATATATATAAGTCATCAACACTCACCTTTCCATGCCGAATTTTTTCATGGAGAGAGTAATGTCTTCTTCTGAACAATCTTGTTCATTGAGTTCCTTCAATCTTTGCTTCATAAGCTTCCTTTCAAGGTTTATATCCAATTGAAGACCATTCTCGTTACGAATCTCTTCCATGATGAATGGTTTTTCAGGTAGGAGACCTGGTTTCTCTCCGCAAACATAAGCTAGATAAAAATATAGAAGTTAGACTAAATGATCAAGAACCATATCATAGAATATATAAAAAGTGAAATAATTTACATCCAGACAAATTTATTGAAATTCCAATAAAATTGTAAACATTACATATCAAATACTAGTTTTTCCAATTTCAATTTGAGTTAGTTAAGAGAATTAACAAATATTGATAGCATAATTTGATAATACTATGTTTTAAGGAATTTTAATGCAAAGATATAATTCCTTTAAAAACAAAAAGAAATGAAAAAAAATATATAAACTAGGAAAGAGTTTAAATACAATTCTTTTTTGGAGAAATAACTAGAAAAAGACTCACCAGTTGAAACATGGAGAAGCAATTGAGCTTTAACACATTTTTTGGCAAAGTTAAGGACATTGAGAGCTCCAAATGTGTTAATTCCAAGACTAACATCATATCTTTTTCACATGTACATATTAAATTTTATTAGAGATAAAATAAAAAGAAAAATAGAAATGTTATATTCAAATGTATTGTAGCCAGTACCTCTCGTCGAAGTTAGTTGTGGCTGCGACATTGACAACAATATCGATTTCTTGTTGTATACATTCTCTGAGTTTAGAGTCCTTCATGCCTAAATGATCCATCGCGATATCACCTGCGACCGGGACAACTTTTTCGGACAACAATGTATTCAACTTCTCATCGCCAAGATTCTCTCTTAACACCTTAAAAAGATCTTTCTCAAATGCCTGTCATATGTATATATTTCAGCTAATCAGATGAACAAATCTAATTGTATATTCATGAATATACTTCAGCAAAACGAATATTATATTAGATTGTACATAAAAAGGTTTGTTGGTATATAAACAAACCTCTGTGCGTAAGCGTTTCTTCGCGGCTTCATTGTCGGATGCTCTCACCACGAGATACAGCTTATTCACATTTGGTTGTACTCTCAAAATTTTCTCCACAAAAACTATAAAATTATTAATGAAAATTAAGTATTATATCCGATTGGTTGCACTAGTGAAATAATCCATTTAATATTCTAGTGAAATTGTCATTTTATTTTCCTAAACACCATTACGAGAACTTGAACAATCTTTCTAGCTAGGTACTTCGTCACTCTAAGAACATGTGGACGTAAGTTAATTATGGGTTAACCAAAAGGACCTACCCTTCGCAAGGAAACCGGTTGCGCCGGTCACAAGAATCGTCTTGTTTTGAAGAAAATGAACACAGTTGAATTGCATTGTTTGGACTTTGGCCTAACTGTGAGGAAATGATTTTTGGTTCTTGGGGGTCACCAACTAAGAAGAAATGAGTATCTGTATATGTGGCAAAAGAAACCTATAGAAGTGGAAGGGTTTTTATAGTGTAAATGACGTAGTACGAAAGTCTATAATACCCTCCAATAATCCTAATTTTAATAAAATAAGAAAAACCAATATCTGTCGTTTTTGTCCAATGAGGTCATATTATGTTAATGTGTGATCTATATTTGGTAAATGTGTCTAATACTGATATTAGAGTGTCGAAGTTATACTGATATCTTTTCAATTTGTAATTCGCTTTCGAAAAATAATAGGTTGTAAAAAAGAATATATATTAATAATAGGTACGAATACGATTAATAATGTGTAATAATATATGTTACTATAAGTTTCAAAAAGAATATATATATATATATATATATATATATATATATACTAAATACATATATAAAATAATAATCTGAATTAGTAGTTTTTTTTTTGAACGTATAAACTTAGTAAAAGACCTATTGTATATTTCCATGGATAGTTATGATATTACTGATTTAGTAAAAGACTTGTCACTTATGATATACACATCGAATATTTTCAATAAGATTCGGCAAAGTGGGATTAATTAGTGCATTCAACTGTTCTACTATACAGAAAATAAAATAGATTATATAGAGGATAGGTTGGACCGTTGGAGCTTTCTCTGATTAAGAATAGTTAAAAATTGAATCAATTGATTTTAAAATTGCACCTTATAATGTTTTTTGTTCTTATTGATACCAACTTTCAAACGAAGATTAGGAATTTAGAGAACTAGTTTATGGTCAAAGGAATTTTTCATTCGGTCGAAACTTATAGAATGAAGAAAACTATCTCAAATGGAATATGATGGATTATTTCAAGATTAATGGCTAAGTTTTTTTAAGGTATTATAGATCAAAAAACATGGGAACAAACTTAACTTATATATACTAAACATGGAAATATCTACTCAATACCAATTGATTTTGAATGAAAAGCCCATAAAACTTAGGGATACAATACAAGTTGAATATATGCAAAAAAAAATATCTGTAAATTCGTTCTCAAATACATATAGATTTAGAAAATGGTTTCTTATCACAAAGTTGTGTGTAGTAATCTATCGACTGCAAATGTAATTACGATCAAGGTTCTTATTCATCTATCTTAACTTCCTGAGGATATATTCAGATTTCTTATCTCCTTGTTTTACTCAATCAGTAGTTGCAAATTATCTCATCAAATGAAATCTCTAGGTCCTTAAATAGTCAAATAGGTAAATGTTTGCTTGAATCTAGACAGAGTTTGTATTTTATTGCAGGGCCAGCTCCACCTATGTGAGGAGGGTGCTCATGCACAGGGTCCAAAAAAATTTTGTTATTTTTTTTTTTAACTAAATTTATAAAACTTTGGGTCCAAAATATATTTTTTATATATAAATACATAGGAAATTAGGGCTAATTATTTTTTTCAACTCAGGTTCTTAATTTTTTTAAGCCGGCGCTGTTTTATTGATATGAGGTATACTCGGCTATTAAATCAAGCTTTGTAATTTCATTATTTGGAAGAAAACTCTTTTATACGCGTGATATCCCTATTTCCTGAGTATCGTTGTGTTTGATTGTTATTGTGTGTTAGTATTTTTTTCGTATATAACACTTTGCAATAATTTATATAAATTTATGTAACGTCCCGTCCGCTATTTCTAATGGGTCCCATGTTATCTTTCGGCATGTGGATGCATTCTTGCCCAAAATCTGCTCCTCTGTCGCCTTCTGACTGGTCGGTCTAGGAGAGGACCGATCGATTCAATGGACTATGTCCCAAATTTTCACTTTCGACGGATCTGTCTAACTGACTCTGCCCACCTAATCAGCTTCGCACCAATAGGTTTAGGAGAGGTCTAAACGATCCAGTTGGGGAGTGAATGGTCTAACCGACTCTAGCTGCGAGATCAATTTTTCGCCTATTTTTGACTCAAACAAGTCCGAAATCAGTGGCGGAGCTAGAACTTGTATTTACGAGGGTCAAAATGTAAAAAAAAAAAAAATCATAGGGGTCAATTTATCTTTTTATGGGTATTAATTTAAAAAATTTAGCCAAAAACTAACCAAATTTCCAAATTTCATAGGTGTCATATGACCCCTATGATGCTCAACTACCTTCACCCCTGTCCGATACTATCTAATCTCGCCACAAGCACCTAAAACATGTATAAAACTTAAGACACTGCCATAAAGACACAAAAAATGAATTTTGATACGACAAACGACTCAAAAACAAAAGTTAAACATGTGGTAGAAAACACCAAAACGAATCATATCAATTCTGCTTTGGACTCTAGCCAAAATAATAGCTGTGAGGCTTCTTTTTTTGGGTGTGTTTTTGACTTATGGCTCTGAATAGTCGTTATTTTCATATTTTTTGAATTGTCGTTATAGTGATCCCAAATTTAGAGTGGGGACTGGTCCGATCGGGACATCCGGTATAACACCCGTGTTTTTCTGGGTCATGTCCAAAAAATCATTGGACTTTATTTATAATTCGTATTCACTTTAATACAAAACTATAATTTACCCCCCCCAGTACATCGTGGATCGATTTTTTTTTAACTAAAAATTTAAAATTTAAGTTGTACTATTTGTTTTTTTAATATTGTTTGATTTGTTTAGTGTTTAAAATAAAATAAAAATTTGATAATTGTATTTTGATTGTCAATTCTAAGATTTCACCCATGGTATACGGTTCCGTATTAATATCGACCCAAACCCGTCCAACCATATAGCCCCGTCCCGTAAAATTATATATTATTTTGGTATTTTCTTTTAATAATACTTTTATTTAAAAGATATATAATTCAAGTCAATTTAAAATTTTGCTTTTAAATAGTTTCCATGATATATATATATATATATATATATATATGAATTTACTATCTATTATATGTTTTATCTGTTATCGTATATAATTTACTGTAAATATTTCAAATGCATATACATAAAATTTAGATTTATAATATTGAATTAATTTTACCAATCATGCTTTAATATTAAAATACTTACAAAAAAAAACTTAGAACTACATCTAACAAAGATACAACAAAAATTCTATAATTACAGTCCAACCAATCACCATTTTTCGCTTATTATTGTAACAAACAAAATTATAGTTGTGTATGACGTTCGAAGCCTAAAAAAAAAATAAGTTCTAAGGCTAAAGTGATATTTAAACAACCGCTTAAGCTATTTAAGAAAAAAAACATTAACATTACATATTAAAATGAGCCAACAATAACATTATAAGAGAATAATACATACTTAAAAAAATATATACATCATTACGTTTGCAGTACAATAAATACTGTCTTGTTTTATTGGTGATACATTTGAAAATCAAGAAAATTTGCATGTGGTTTATTTTTTAAGCACATGAGTGATGAGGCCAGGAATGTGTACATTTATAAGATAATTTCTCCAGTTAATGACTTTAGGATCGAAATCAAACATCAAAGTTTCTGAATTTTTGCTCTCCTCTTCTTTTTTGTTGGTGCATAAGTTTTTAGTATTTCTATCGTCGAATCTGGAAAACAAATGATATTATGTAAATATATAAACGATTTTTGTACCAAAAAAAGAAGATATTCTTTCACAATAGAAAAATAATATTTTGGAGTTAATACGTACATGCCCTTGAAGAGTACGTAAGGCTCGTAAAGCTTTACCAATCTCATCACCGAATCGATTTTGCGGTTCTTGTTTTTGTATTTGTCTCCTTTCCTCCAAGGATATATTATATCAACCAATTTTAATAACTGATTGAGGAAAATGAAAGAATTAACAATACACATCAAAACACTATTACCAAAGAGTATCCATGAAAAAATATTTAGTTTTCTTTGTTAGAAAGTAATTAAAAGTTTGATCAGAAGTAGCTTAAATATAAAAAATAATTTTAACTAAAAATCCTCTTATTCCTATAAATACCTGGAGAGGAAGTTTGTAACGTAGGGTCATGTAGAGGCTGAACAAAGCCATAGTTGGTATTAGCTTCATTTTTGTGACAGTTATCAAAGAGCCATTGCGACAGCGCAAAGCGTTTTTGGTGAAGAAACAAAACAAAATCTCACGGATCTCTCCATATGTTATTGGGTTTTGGTGAGATGAACCAACTTGGTACACCATGTGAACATTTGAACCTCCAGCATGTGTGGCTGCAGCTGTGATCATCGCGTTTGCCACCATATCCGCTGGTATCTTTTTTTTCCATATCATATCCAATAAAAAAAAATTAGGATACAGATCTAGCTATAAGAGTTTGCGGAGGGAGGGTCAGGGCCCATGACCCATGTCAATTAAAACAAATATCCTTACAAAAAAAGGATAAAACAAATACCCAGAAAAAAAAACGAAAAAGAAACCAGAAGAGCCCCAAAACATGATCGAAATTTCGTAAAATATAATAATAAATTTGTGAGTTTTCATTTCAAAACTAATTAGTAATAAATTTATCGACTAATGTCCATTTGAAAGATGTGGGTTTACAACAATTTTTTTTTTTTGTGCAAAGAGTGAATTTACAACATCTAAGATCGTTAAATTAGGATCATTTAAACTTACCATATCGCAAACAGAGTTTACATCGACAAGAAAACACTTGAGCACTCCCTTTCCGTATGCAATAATCACGCTATCTACAGTTCTACACACAAATAATATTCGTGTGAGACCAATTGTAACCAGTAAAAATAAAAATCTAAAAAAAAATTACAAATAAATTAAAATCAAAATCTATATAGGTTTATTAGAAATCTTGAGTTATTCAATCATAAATAAAATTTCTCTCCTGGAATAGAGACATATTATGTTTAACTTTTTGAATAAAAACTAAAAATCCTAATCGATGATAAATTTACCTTAATCCTTCGATCCAACCAGGAAATGGTTCTGAGAGAGTACTAGTGATCATCGTGGGACGGATAATGACGAGAGGGAGATTTTCTTTATGGTTACCAAGAAGCATCTCTCCCATCGATTTGGTGAAGACATATGTGTTTGGCCATCCATGAAGCTTTGCTCTAATCATTAACATAATACCAAATTATATTTCATTCCATTCCGATGAGTAATATAGATATATATAAGTCATCAACACTCACCTTTCCATGCCGAATTTTTTCATGGAGAGAGTAATGTCTTCTTCTGAACAATCTTGTTCATTGAGTTCCTTCAATCTTTGCTTCATAAGCTTCCTTTCAAGGTTTATATCCAATTGAAGACCATTCTCGTTACGAATCTCTTCCATGATGAATGGTTTTTCAGGTAGGAGACCTGGTTTCTCTCCGCAAACATAAGCTAGATAAAAATATAGAAGTTAGACTAAATGATCAAGAACCATATCATAGAATATATAAAAAGTGAAATAATTTACATCCAGACAAATTTATTGAAATTCCAATAAAATTGTAAACATTACATATCAAATACTAGTTTTTCCAATTTCAATTTGAGTTAGTTAAGAGAATTAACAAATATTGATAGCATAATTTGATAATACTATGTTTTAAGGAATTTTAATGCAAAGATATAATTCCTTTAAAAACAAAAAGAAATGAAAAAAAATATATAAACTAGGAAAGAGTTTAAATACAATTCTTTTTTGGAGAAATAACTAGAAAAAGACTCACCAGTTGAAACATGGAGAAGCAATTGAGCTTTAACACATTTTTTGGCAAAGTTAAGGACATTGAGAGCTCCAAATGTGTTAATTCCAAGACTAACATCATATCTTTTTCACATGTACATATTAAATTTTATTAGAGATAAAATAAAAAGAAAAATAGAAATGTTATATTCAAATGTATTGTAGCCAGTACCTCTCGTCGAAGTTAGTTGTGGCTGCGACATTGACAACAATATCGATTTCTTGTTGTATACATTCTCTGAGTTTAGAGTCCTTCATGCCTAAATGATCCATCGCGATATCACCTGCGACCTGGACAACTTTTTCGGACAACAATGTATTCAATTTCTCATCGCCAAGATTCTCTCTTAACACCTTAAAAAGATCTTCCTCGAATGCCTGTCATATGTATATATTTCAGCTAATTGTGTATTAATATACTTCAGCAAAACGAATATATATATTAGATAGTACATAAAAAGGTTTGTTGGTATATAAACAAACCTCTGTGCGTAAGCGTTTCTTCTCGGCTTCATTATCGGATGCTCTCACCACGAGGTACAGCTTATTCACATTTGGTTGCACTCTCAAAATTTTCTCCACAAAAACTATAAAATTATTAATGAAAATTATGTATTATCCGATTGGTTGTCACTAGTGAAATAATCCATTTAATATTTTAAGGAACCCACAAGCTGGAACAGTTAAATACATAAACTACACTGCACACCTTAATTATTTTATAGGGAATATTTGTTCACAACAGAAGGAGACATCAAAGATTCAAAAGTAATCTTATTTTCATTTTCTTCTTTTTTTTCTTTTCCTAAACACCATCACGAGAACTCGAACAATCTTTCTAGCTAGGTACTTCGTCACTCTAAGAACATGTGGACGTAAGTTAACTATGGGTTAACCAAAAGGACCTACCCTTCGCAAGGAAACCGGTTGCGCCGGTCACAAGAATCGTCTTGTTTTGAAGAAAATGATCACAGTTGAATTGCATTGTTTGGACTTTGGTCTAACTTTGAAGAAATGATTTTTGTGTTTTTGGGGTCACCACTCACCAACTAAGAAGAACCGAGTAATAATTATATGTGGCAAAGAAACCTATAGAAGTGGAGGGTTTTTATAGTTGTAAATGACGTAGTACGAAAGTCTATAATACCCTCCAATAATCCTAATTTTAGTAAAATAAGCAAAACCCAATATTTGTTTATGTCCAATGTCCTTTAATCTTCTATAAGATTATGATCCGCACTGACAACACAAAATCATGTCTTTATGAGAAATAAAAAATTGGATATAAAGGATATCTACTATAATTTTTGTTCATATATACCATATTTTGGTAGATTAGTCATATAGGTTTTTTAAAATTCAAAATCCAAATTTAACCTCATTTTTTTCAAATTTCATTTAAAAAAAAATTCCAAAATTATTTTAAAAACTGAAATAGAAATCTAAAATCACTAAACCTCCAATTCAGAAAGAGTCTTCAGAGACCTAATAAAAAAACGTGTTTTTTTTCTTATTCCGTAGAACGACACAAATTAGGAAAAAAATCTAAACTCTCTCTGAATTGAGGCCGCCGGCGATAGCTCTGCCGTCTGTGTGTTCGGTGGCATCTGGAGTAAAATAGGAAACAAATCCGTGGAAGATGAATGCAAAATTCGTGGAGTAGGGAAGAAGAAGGAAAAGCAAGTAGCGTAAAACACAAATCCATGGGGGCTTAGGGTTTAGAGGATTTAGTTTTAATATTTTTTTAATAAATTAGACAACGATTTCTAAATTCTGTAGATCGTAATCTAAACAAATTAAATTCTATTTAAAACGCAATTTAAATTAATATTTATTTTTCTTTTCTGAAGATTCTTTTTCTATATTTAGAGAATTCTAAAAAATTCAGTAAATGAAATTTACATTTTTGTAGAATTTACATTCTAAAAGAAGAATAAATTTTTTTAACCATGGCAGAACATGCATTAATTGATAGAATGGATATTCAAAAAAAAATTAGAACATAGAACAAAACGTAGAATGCATGTTCCAAATATTTTAGAAATTTGACATTCGGACTTCTGAAGTTTTCATAACGGAAAACAAGTATAAAATTCGTTGAACATGTAAAAAATGTAGAATACACACTTTGACTTTCATAGAACTCTAGAAAACGTGTTCTAACAAAATTAGACGAAACTTTATCTATTAAAAATCATTTTTTTCAACTAAATCAAATTTTTTTTTTTCAAATCATCTCTATTCTTATATATCTACATGTATTTCTGGTTATCTTTTAAAAAAACTGCTTAAAATTAGATGTATGGGTAGTTTGGTCTAAAACGACAATTTCACGAAAAAGGTATATATGGACAAAAAATATGGTAGACAACTTTTATATTATATCTAATTTCCCAAATTTTTAATTAATTATTTGATCTAAAAAAGTTGGTAATGTAATTTATATTATATATATATATTGTGTTAATGTGTGATCTATATTTGGTATATAGGAGCATGTGTTAGTCTAATACTAATATTAGAGTGTCGTAGTTTTAATATTTTTATCATTTTAATTTGTAATTCGCTTACGAAAAATAATCGGTTGTAAAAAGGAACATATATTAATAATAGGTATGAATACGACTAATGTGTAGTAATATATATTACTATAAGTTTCAAAATATATATATGTGTGTTACTAAAAATATAAAATAATAATTTGAATTAGTTCATATTACAATATTTGAACGTATAAACTTAGTAAAAGACCTATTTGTATGTTTCCGTGGATAGTTATGATATTAATTATTTAGTAAAAGACTTGTAACTTGTGTACTCTGTAGTGTATAAAAAATAATAAGATACACATTACACATCGAATCTATTCAATAAGGTTTGGCAGTGCATTCAACTGTTCTACTATACAGAAAATAAATATATATTATATAGAGGATAGGTTGGACCGTTGGAGCTTTCTCTGATTAAGAATAGTTAAAAATGGAATCAATTGATTTTTAAATTGCACCTTATAATAGTTTGTTGTTCTTATTGATACCAACTTTCGAAAGAAGATTAGGAAGCAGTAATTAATATACAAAAGTAAATTTTGTTTTAATCAGGGAAATTCATTTTTTTGCACATCATTTTTTTTATAATATGTATGTTGAAAAAAATTGAAAAAAAAACGACGAGTTAGTATTGTGACTAAATGTCTTAGAAAAGTCACAAATTCAAATCGTATTGGGAAAGATATGTATTTGTGACTATGTCCACCTATACCATGACCTGTTCAAAAATTTCTACAACTTTATGTAAACATATTCAATCTGCCCCTTGCTAGATTCTAGTGGAATGCAAATTCGGAGGAAAAAAAGAATGTGCTAGATTTTCTGGCAAAAACTTACCAAATCGATCAGATAGAGGTTTAGGTTTTAGAGAAAGTAGTTCGATCATCCCACTAGTTTATGGTCGCGTCCTTCGGTCGAAATAGAGAGAATAAATTTTTTTATCTTAAATGAAATATAATGGATTATGTCAAGAATAATGGCTAAATTTTTTAAGGTATTATAGATCTTTAGGAAACGTGTAGAAAAATATTCTACATCAGAAATATGGGAACAAAGTTAACTTATATATAATAAACATAGAAATATTTACTCAATACCAAGTGATTTTGAATGGAAAACCCAGAAAACTTAATACAATATAAGTTGAATATATGTAAATTCGTTCTCGAATATATATAGATTTAGAAAATGGCTTCTTATCACAAAGTTGTGCGTAGTAATCTATCAGCTGTAGATGTAATTACGATCAAGGTTCTTATATTCATCTATATTAACTTGCTTAGGATATATTTAGATTTTTTATATCCTTGTTTTACTCAATCATTAGTTGCAAATTATCTCATCAAACGAAATCTCTAGGTCTTTAAATAGTCAAATAGGTAAATGTTTGCTTGAATCTAGACAGAGTTTGGATTTTATTTATATGAGGTATATTGGGCTATTATATCAAGCTTTGTAATTTCATTATTTGGAGGCAAATTCTTTTATACGCGTGTTGTCTCTATTTTCTGAATACTCAATGGGTTTGATTGTTATTTTGTGTTAGTATTTTCCTCGTATATAACACTTTGCAATATTTTATATAAATTTTTGTAATGTTCCGTCCGCCATTTTTAATGAGCCCTACGTTTTTTTTGGTCCGTGGGCTCACTTTTGCCCGACGACCGGTATACTATGTTTGAGAGGCCTTAAAGACTTGTTTAACGATCTTACAAATCAACACCTGATTTTTTCCCGTATCGTCACACACCGTTTCGACAATCACTTTTCGGAAGGTCACCCATCTTAAAATTGCTTCAGCCCAATCACTTTTAAATGTGAAGTTCTCTCGAGATGTTTAATTTAGCCGAAAAAATAAGTGCACTTTGGTGACATAAATGACTAAATCAATTATTTTCAAACATTTCTCCCATGAAATCGGGGTGTTACAATTTCTTTACTTACTACATTAGCACCTATCTTAATATGCTTTCTACAGCATAATTTTTTCCTTTAAAAATTGAACTTGTTATTTTATATCTTTAATTATGTTAAGAATCATCTATCAAGAGATCGAATCATAATATCGTGGTACCTAAAAGTGACAATACATATGTTAGGATGCGACAAAAACATCTTCTTGAATAACTCTTAGTCTCTTACATCACAATGAACTCAAACTCTCTCTCTAATTGCCATCTCCATTGCAAAGATAAGCAAACTTTTATCAAAATTTGAAGCGATAAATCTTTTTGTGTTTCAGTTTTCATATTTTATGATAGTAGAAAAAACTTATTATCATTTCTTTAATTAGGTTAATTTCAGGATATATAAATTTGAAAGTACTGTATTTAGAAGATAAAAACAAAAGACTTAAAAAGATAAGAAGCATTAATCTATTGTGCCAAATGCCAATACTATTCTGTTGTCTTTTTTTATTTTTCTTTTAAGAAACATATATTGTCCCATTCATGTATTGTTGGTATGGTAGAATATAATTAAACAAAACCTATTGTTTTAAAATAATTCTTTGGTAGGTGAGATCTTTATGTTAGGTGAATCAGAACGTTGAAAGGTAATTTTATGTCTCATGGAGCTATTAAAACCATAGGAATCAATACTTAATCAACTTTGTCTCTTGTAATTAATAACAATATATTCTACAACAAATTTAGCCATTTGTGTAATTTGTTATCTTGTTACATTTATTAGTCTTTCTCTAGGATCATTGATTTTGAGCAACATTATACAACCAACTTTGTATATAATATTTACTAAACAAATCTGATAAATAAAATTTTAAGAAATTACACACGAAATATGTTGCAAATACATAATTTTTAGTTGTGGGTACTTAAAATCAATCCACATGGAATGAATGATGCACAACAAATTTATAGAAGATAAACACAAAAATAAAGATGGGGTTTTGTTTTTAGGGTTTTGTCACAATTATGTTAAATGAACGATTAAAGTAAAAGCAGAAAGTAAACAGCAAATAACGATCACGATCGATAAGTCACAAACAAAAAACGTTGGACATACAAATAATCTCTAGGTTCATAGATCAACTCAATTCAAGTAATCATTAAAAGCTGTTTTTTTTTGTGCAAACATACTTGTTATCAATTCATTCAATTCCAAAGGATGAGAAAGAGCCCAAGATCATCAACCAAGTGGTTGAGTACAAAAGGCTAATCAAACACAAGCATACAACAATGATAGAAGAATAGATTGGAGAAGCATAAAACATCAATGATAGATCCATATATAGAAGCTCATGGACAGAAGCTACATCGCAACATGCCACAAACGAGATTATGGTGTGTTAATGACACTTTCGCGAACACTTCAGAAAAATTAACACTAATCACTTTCAAGAGAATTCCTGACGTTGGAAAGGGTCTTTAGCTTCATTGGTTTCTAACGCAAACCACTTAAAGATAGCTAAGAGACGTTGAGACACCGAAGACCCTCAAGATCAGATATGAGTAGAATTTTATCATAAGAACTTGGTTCGAGATCTAAACAAAATTGGACAAAGAGTATAAAAGGGGTCTGGATCTGACCACGTAAAATATGGATGATTGAGAGTTGCAATTGCTTAATGGCGTTGAGAGAATACTCGACTAGATCTTAGCCATGTTCAAAAAATCGCTAGGCGCTAGTCGGGCGGCCGGGCACCGCCTAGCGCCTAGACGGAAAATCGGAGATTAATCGAAGATTAATCGGGGATTAGTTTTTGATCATTATATAGTGTTATTTTTATAATAATTTTATAGTGTTATGAATTTATTATACAAATAGGCAATTGATAACATGTTTGCAAAATTTATAAAACAAAAACCATGAAAAAGTTTAAAACATCTATCATCAATTTTGCGAATTTAATTTCACATCAAATTGACATTCATCCTAATTATATATATTCAAAATACATATATGTATCAAATATAATATATGTATATTTGACTAATATCATCTATTATTAATATGAAAACAGTTTGTTAGTTTAAAAAACTTATTTGAAACTTAAATATATGGACGAAAAAGAACAAAGTATCAGATTTGAACGGTCACTAATAATAACTAAATGACATCCACGTTAAAAAAAATATATGAACCTAAATATAGTGACCACCAATAAATAGATTTTGGTGGAAAAAAAATAAAGAACTTAAATATATTCAAATTATTAATTTGACTACTGAATTGATATCACTTGCCAGTTGCCACGTTATGTGAAAGTAGTATCTCTACAAAACTCAAAATCACAAAGTCCCACATCGGTAATAGTAGGAAGGAAGCATGGAATCGACTTCTTATAAATGACCCTACTAATTGTTTCTATTTGTCATAGTATAGCTCGTGTGGGCTTATGTAGGCCCAATAAATTTTTGAGTTTTGGTCAAAATTCAGTATAAAATTTTATAATAAATCGGTGACTTTTAACCGATTTTCAATGTTTAATTATTAAACGGCCGCAAAATCGGTTTACCGATTAAATAGTCCGATTTGATTAAAATCGCGGCGGTTGACTGCCGATCACCGACTAGGCGGCCGCCTAGGCGGCTAGGCGCCCGATTTTTTGAACAGGGGATCTTAGTATCGACAGTGACACAAGCCTCGAAAGGTATCCTCGACCCAACATGGCATTGTGTTGATGCATCAAATATAAAGGACTAATCGAATTATGAATTAAAACGAACCTGGATCTAGTAATTAAAGGAGATGGGCCGCCATTTTACAAGTTGGTCCAATAGGGAATAAATGGGCCTAGAGTAGAAAGGTCCATTATCTAGAAAACCCAATCCTTTGTTGCAACGATGGCTGGAGGTTGTGAGTTTGTTGGATTAGGGATAATCCTGATGGATTATCCCTAATCTTGATGGATTAGGGATAATCCTTTGATAAAGAAAATTCACCAATGTTTCAATTCAAATCGTAACCGGAACCAAATCGGACTAACGTTCATAAAACGCGAGCCGATATCTCAAATGACAAAGATCTAACGGAGAGATCTCGATCTAGATGAGTACAACACCATAATCTCTGAAGTCTGAACAAACTAAGAAGAAGAAGAAAAGATACAACTGAAAATGATTCTCTGGTTATTTCTGCAAATGATCTCTCGAGCCTCTTTATATCTTGATTTTCCTCTCATCTTCCTTCAACCAATTAAACTCTGCCAACGCATCATTCACACTTCCACCAAACATCTTCATCTATTCTGCCACGTCATTATGCAACACATTTGAGAAACCTTGACTTTGACTTAATCCCTTTTCCTGTATCAAATCCTCCCTCTTTGAAAAACCTTGACCTCAAGGTTTAATGGCAGGAAACTTTTCTACAGATTCTAAAGTGGCTTCCTCTGTGAATCGGTTTGTCTACTTGACTCAACCATTATAGCAGCTCTACAATGTTGAACCATCTTCCACTTTAAGATCTTTTCTGGTTCTTTCACCAAAGTCGAAAGTTCTTCTCTTGTTTATACTTAAAAAACCAAGTTTTGGGGAGTTTGCTCTGTTTCACCGGGTTTCGTATCATTGCTCGCCATATGAAACTGGGAGAAAGAGAGAGCAAAAGAAGTTTGCTCTGCTTCTTGACTCCACGGATTTGTGCCCAAAGACCACATTCGTTGTGACGCTTTAAGCTGCTAGTTCCCGCATGATTAGAACCCGTCTTGAATTTGAACATCCAAGACTTAGGACATTTTCGTTTCTTCTGTTTACTCTGCAATCCCATCGAAAGACCATGCTTCCTCTTTCGTCCAGCTAGCGCAAGCTCTTCACAATCAAAAGTCAAGTATAAATGTCTCCTCATGAGAAAACGAAATGCAGCAGACACTTCTTGAGTCCACATGTACTGAGAGATAAAAAGTTGAATTTTCCTTCTTGATAAGCTATACCCATTTCTGGATTGGAGATTCCTTGGATCCTCCTCATCAAATTTGTATTTGAACATCCACGATTTAAGACATTTCCTTTGTTTCGTCTTACTATGGCACCTAAGAAGCATTGTATCCAACAAGTTGTGTTCACTACACGGAGAATATGAGAGTGATGTTTGTTTGAAAACAAAAGCCATCGTCACATGTGATCCAATCACCTCCTCCCTTCCTGTTTCCATAACTATTATCGAAAGTGACATGTCTCTGTCAACAATCTGCGTCTCAATCTTCACTTCATTTACTTTCACAGAATCTGGTTTTTCTTTCATCAGAACCGACGCTTGAAGACGTTTGAAGCATCTTTTAACTTCCTCTTTGTTCTCTGTACATAACTCGCTTCTCTCTTGACTGGATGAATCTGTTTCCATTGCTTCTAATGCAGATCCAATAGCAGTCTGTGGTAGACTATCCTTTCCATTCCACATCAACAAATCACTAGTTGTCTCAACCATTCCCAATTGTTGAGAGAAAACCATTCGCATACTCTTGATAAAAGTAAGTGCGTGCAGTTTCCTTAAGCCCCTCTTATACTTAAACATCCATGATTTAAACCCTTTCCTTTTCTTCTTTATTCCCAGCTTTTCTTCATGTTTAGACATTTTACCAAACACTTGGTGTGCACAACAATTTTTGGTGCTACTTAATACTTTCTGACTCCTCTTAGCATCACCATCAACATCAAATTTCATATTAACGTACTTTTGAACCCATTCTTGCTCTAGATTCTCATTCTCATTCATCACTACATACTCTAGAGTTTCCAACTTTGAATTTTCTTCCCTAAGTTCAATATTCCTCAAACTCTCAGAATCTGAAATTGGTACCTGAAATGGTGGAACTGATTCTCCCTCCAAGATCGTTGCATGTACCAAATTTTCATGATTCTCCAAATTTGGCTTCTCGTCTTGAGTTGTAGACAACAAACTCACCGTACAATGCTCAATTGATTCACCAAATTCACAATTAGGGGTTTGATCTTCATCACCATCAATCATGAGAATCCCTGTATTCTTGTGTTTGATATGATGATCTGGAGTTTCTGGCTGTTCGCAAAACACACATAACCCCTTCAACCTTCTCTCGTTAATCTCTTCCAACGAGATTCTCTGATGAAGCTTGTATCTGCGAGTTGACGACGATGAAACTTTAGGAATCTCTGGAGTAACGTTGATAACATAGCTTGGTCTCGCATCTGGACGATTGAAATTTGGTGAGTCTGGAAGTTGCGGCGAGGCTGGGAGAGCATCTACTTGCGGATTCTCCTCCTCCGTGCTCCATGATCGCAACAACAAAAGCAAAGCAGTAATTCGTGTATCGATCTTTTCATTTTCGTTCGCGATTGTCTTTTTCAATTTGTCTATCCCCGAGCCAAAAGTTTCGTCAACTTCACGAACCATAGCTTCTGCAAACAAGCTTTTAGATCTCGTTTCTGCCATGGATTCCGAGAATCTGTTGGCTCTGATACCTTTGATAAAGAAAATTCACCAATGTTTCAATTCAAATCGTAACCGGAACCAAATCGGACTAACGTTCATAAAACGCGAGCCGATATCTCAAATATCAAAGATCTAACGGAGAGATCTCGATCTAGATGAGTACAACACCATAATCTCTGAAGTCTGAACAAACTAAGAAGAAGAAGAAAAGATACAACTGAAAATGATTCTCTGGTTATTTCTGCAAATGATCTCTCGAGCCTCTTTATATCTTGATTTTCCTCTCATCTTCCTTCAACCAATTAAACTCTGCCAACGCATCATTCACACTTCCACCAATCATCTTCATCTATTCTGCCACGTCATTATGCAACACATTTGAGAAACCTTGACTTTGACTTAATCCCTTTTCCTGTATCATCCTTCCGCCGTCATCTTCAACTCCGGTTCAAGCATTACTGAAATCCGGTGAGTTTGTTGGTCGACAAAGATCGCGAAGTAGCTAGATTCTAGGGATCTATATGCAGGTGAAAAATTAAGCTCAGATTCAAGAGTTGAGGCGGATTTGGATTTGGAGGATTTCTCTAAAACCAAGGCGGAATGAAACTCCATGACATCGGCCACCTCTAAAACAGTTCTTCCGTAAATATCTAGGAGAGGTTCTAATCGAGCAGATCCATGAGAGTATATGAGACATATCTCAGTTTTGTAGTATTTAAAACAGTTCGAGGCTATAGCCACTTCATCTACAGACCTTAACACGCAGAGAGTGGGTCCAGAGGAGGAGCAGAGGTGTCTCGCCGGAAAGAAACCTCGAGCTCCGTCGCGACTTGCGGTTACGAAAAATTATGGAGGCAAAAGGTTGTGGTGAAGTGAAGTGGGCGGAGCGAATAGGCAAAGCAGAGACCAAATTAACCAGAGAGAAGAATGGAGATTGTGATGGGAATGGAAATCCCGACGCCGGCAAGCAACGGTTTCACCGGCGTAGGAAAGCACTGACATAAAAAATTCCTCGAAAATGGTGCCCAGGAGAGAAGTTTTGCTCTAAGAAAAAAGTTTTCAAGACTAGGAAAGAAGGAGAAAGTTCTTAAAAAAAAAAAAAAGTTTTTATCCTATTTTTTTAGCCATCAAATCTCAAATGGATGTTTAAACTACTCTCATAAACTTAAAATATTTATTTCTAACAATGTAACCAGTCTCACGCAGCCAATTAAACTCGCAAGTAACACATTAATTTTCAATTGATCAATTCGGAGAAAGATCACGTATTGATTTGTAGGATTATAAAACAAGTATTTGGAGCCTCGAAAGTAGCGAACCGACTTTCAGAAGAGGGTAGAGCCCACGGGCCGAGGAAGGATGTGGGTACCCATAAACAATTAATGGCAGTTAGGGAGTTACAACCTTACCAATTTTTCAATACCATTCCAATCAGATAAAGTAGGCGATCCTAAACTTTTTTTTCCCATTTTTTACTTCTAGAAAATAGCCTTTGTACAACTTTATTTCAACCTCCATCCTATGATCCTATCAAATGTTAACATGTACGTAATATCTCTTGTTGGCATTAGATGAGTAGAATTTCACCTTGTTTTTCAATCGAAGGTAGGCTTCCCCTAGTTATCTTCCTTGTGTCAACCCGAAATGATATTTTTATTTATTTGATAATATTTATTTGAAACAATTTTTATTTCCTATGCTTCATGGTTGTAATTTATATTTTTTAAAATAATATTTCTTATTTAACTTTTGACCCAAAAATCGTAAAGATCTCTTACCATCTTATATATATAACTATTCCTCAAACTGGGCTTCTAAAAAAATGGGTTTGGCCACAAGCTTTTATAACGAGAAACATAAGTACAAAGCAATGAATCGGAAAAATCAACGCTAGAACCGGAAAAGAAGATCAGATCCTAGTGAATATCGAATAACAGAGAATACGACACATTAGCATCGGCAGATGCAAGATCCACAATTTCACAGTAAAATAGAAGGATCTTTGAAACAATGATGAAAACATCTGATTTGCATCGTCGTACCTTTTCCAATGGCCCAACCTTTTCCGGAATGGTCAACTTTCCGACAACATGGCTCGCCGTTGTCAGCTTTCCAATCTAGTAAACCAGCATGCTCAAATATAATCCCTCTCTTCTAAATCCAATAATTCCCTAATTCCCTGAGTAGGAAGCCCTTCGATTCAGTCAGGAGCAAGCATAAATCCGGTGATTTCAAAGACCCATACCCCAATCGAACACCTGGAAACTAGACTCCAAGACCGACATCAAAAATCCAAGTGGATCTACGATTAACCTCCACGACGAATCAATGCAACCCTTAACGACTTCCGCCGTAGTCACATCAACAGAATGCTACCAGAACGACGTCCTCTACCGAGAATGGAATCAACAACAGAGCTATCCTTTCCTCAATTGGGAGCCACAACTACATCGACCGCAAAAAAATTTGACAAGCAAGATTGGAACAAAAACTTTGACAACTTTTCAAGAATTATCCTCGGTGCATTTTGAAACCCAAATGTAAGAAAAGGGTATTTTGGTCATTTGTTGGTATTGGACCCTTGAAATTCCAACGTCAATGCATTGTCAAGTCTAACGCGACTTTTGCTCTTCTTATAGTTCTACTTATTACTCTCTGGGTTTTTTTAAAGAAAGTCTCCACATTTCTCAATTTGGGAAAAAACTAGGGTTTTTCAAATCTCCCAAATTTAAGTTTGATCCCTTATCAATGAAGCGATTTCTTCATGAAAGTGATGATTTCAGGGACTACTCAAACGCGAAGCATTCCATTGAAATCCGAACCCGACCAATGCTTTCGTCTCCTCTCAAAAGGAAGCATGACGATGATGATGAAATCTTCGGTCTCAGGAGGAAAAAGCTACCGAATTTGGGAGTCATGCGGTTGAAGAAACTCTCCATGTCTACTGTCATCAGGTACTGTTTCAGCTGAAGGGGATATTCTTTTTTCAGTGACCATGGAAACAGCTGAATTTGTAATATCTTCTTTGGATAGTTCATCCTCTGCCACTTGTTCAAGACGAGGAGGTTTGCGATGACTTTTACGAGATTCCTTCTCAACACACTTTGAATGAGTTGGCCTTGCCGTGAGTACAAATCTTCTGGCCATTTCATTAAGCAACTCCTTGGTAAGATATTTTTTTTAGAATACCTTCCATCTTGATCATCCAACTCTTTAATTCATAAATCATGGAGGCGATGGGGGATGGATCTGATTCTAGGCCTCCTTTTCTAGTTCCAGATTCATGGCGGCTTGTTTCAGCAGATGTGGGTGCTACTTCATCCAATGTGGAATCTGCATCCAATGTATCAGTTTTAAGCCTTTTGGTTTGTGACCTTGTAATACGAGTATGCGGTGTGGAATGCTCATTGAAGGTTTGTTTGGGAGGAGGTCTTTTCTTTGTTGCAAGAATAGGCACATGCTCAATCATTGATGCCTTGCCTCTTTTTGCATTGCATGGTGACTTTGGAAGACTTCCCATTAACCACATCATCTGAATGTTGAACACCAGATTGGTCCACAGTTTCCGCTTGGACCACAAGATCAACTTGGTCCACAACATTATTTTGGCTTTATTTGGGCGGGTACAGATGCAAAGCCGCCTAAAAAATCTGTAAGGGAGAAACAATGGTCCACATATAGTAGTGTTTCCAACATTTCAACATGAGGGTCGAAAACCTCTTCTTCTCACCAGAATTCAGATTCATCCACAGAATATTCTACTTACAAAATCGGTTGCACAGTCAACTACATATTAAAACATTATATCAACAGGGGTACAGGGTCAGTATGCGTTAGAGAAGGGTACAATCTTAATGTATTGAGAGTACAGAGTTGGAAGTACATGGGGTTCAGATTCAACTTGAAGAGTATCGTTATCGCTGAGGAGGGTAATGGAAGATTTGCATCCTTTTGGATTCGTGAGAAAGGAAGTCGTGTCATCGGGTGTGGGAGTCGTGTTCAAAAGCAAGGGGATGGTTTGAAGGCTAGAAGCTGTAAAGGAAGGGGCCACCCGTAACAAGCACAATTATTCTGCAACAAGCAACTGGTGAGAGTTTCAGTGGCAGAAGATATCGAAGGGGGACCGAATCTAAAGAAAGTGTCGATGAAAGACTTTCTCCAACCACGGAAAAGAAAAGAAATAATCAATGTCATCGAGCAATGCAACCGTGTCAGCAGAGACTTTAATTTTTGTTGGAGCATAAGACTATACCATCAACAATAACAATCAGAGCCAATAATAACAATTTCCAAGTATCCAATGTGGGATCTTTAAGATTGGTGATGACGTTGTCTAAAGATGGTACAATGGAATTAGCACCAAAAAGCTTGTTCCACATTGTGCTTCTTGCAGATTTCTAGGCTTCAAAATCAGCGAGACTTAGGAGCGGAGAACATCACAATCCAGTGATGATATGGAATTGTCTAAGGGAAAATTTTAGTGGTTTCCCACCAAAGAGGGTCCACATCTCGTATTTTTTGTTTGTTACCAGTTGACGACACAGCAACCCGTGGATCAATTTCACCGAATTTGCACAACGGTAAGCAGCTAGGTTGAATAGAATATCAAATTGAGAAGCCAAAAGCGACTCCAATACATCGTTTTCTTCCAAGACGTCGACCAACTTACAATTTGCTTTGGAGTATATGTTCAATCTCGCCTCGCGTGGGTATTCATTAATGGCGAATAGGCAGCGTGAATACATTAAAACTACCTAAAAACTAAACCCTAATTAAAATTATCTATTTTGTTAAATACAAATAAAAAAAAACTATCCACCCAATTAAAATTCCCAAATTTTATTGATTTTCGCATTTATATCACCAATAAAAGAAGATAATATTTATTTGCATTGCAAATGTAATTCTTTAAAATAAAATATATTTTTAAAATAGTATAGATGGTATAAATTTTGAGAAAATTAGTATTGGTACCACATTTGGCCAAAAAGTTAGCACCAATACCACATTTAAGGTCCAATTATCATTCATACCACATTGTGCTTGTAAAATGACCATTTTACCCTCCAACTGGTGAGACAAGGAACTACGATTGATGTGACCCTCCGAAATTTGTGCCGCCCTTTGTCTCTCTTCTGACGCATTGGTAACCGTTCTCGTCCCTCTGGCGGGTAAAACAAAGTTGTCCCCGAGTAAATCCAAATCTCTGGATGGTAAAACCACATCATCTGGCCATGGACAATCAAGAGAAGTTGTCGCCGAGTAAATCTAGATCTATGGCTGGTAAAACCACATCATCTGGCGATGGACAATCAAGAGATCCAGTTATCCCCGAATTTAACCCATATCATCTCCCTAAACGTTTTTATCAATTAATTATTTGTCTTGACCTAGTATTTAATGCTTTGTATTATACCTTAATGTCTAATAATCATTGTCACCATTTAATGTGGTTGTTCCCCTTTTTCAACATGTTGTACTGTTTTCTGACGCATTCTCTCTCTTTTTGTAGAGTCATCAGGGGCAAAATCGTCCATCGTCTACCACAATACCACAAGCAAGTGGTACAAGTGTTAAACCATTCTATATTGTGGTAAAGATGCTAAAAAATTTGAAAAATGTGGTACATTTGGCAAAAATCCCATAAATTTTCTTACCAACAAACTTATATTAAAAAAAAAATCTTATAAACTGCTTAAATGACCAGATTTTCTTTACTTTGCATTGTGCTTGTAAAATCATTGACTCGAACTCTACTAACTACACAAACAAAATTTTAAAAGGAAAATAAATTAGTAGTTAGATGTTAGGTCAATTATGAACATTGATGGTTCATAATTGAACCGGTTTCCTCAAAAAATTGAAGGTAAAACCGGAACCGTAGATAACCGGAAACTGAAGAAAACCCTAACTATAAATATAAACTCATCATCCTCTTCCTCCACTTTCGTTTTAACACTTTCTCCAAAAGCTTGTAGCTTCCTGCTCCTCAAATCTTCTTGGTAACTCTTCTTTCAATGTCTCTGAAATCGATCTCTCTGTGATTAATTCCATTTTCTGACTAATTTGAATTACTCTTAAGCAGAGAATGAAGGTTGCCGCTGCTTTCCTCCTCGCTGTTCTTGGCGGAAACGCTAATCCTTCTGCTGATAATATCAAAAATATCATCGGAGCTGGTAAATTTTTTTGCTTTTGAATGATTAGATTGTGTTACTGTGAATGTCTAAGTAGCAATTATGATTTGGGAAGTTTCTGCATTTGCTTTATTTTAGCTACAAGAGTTTTAGTTTGATTAATGGAGCTAAAGAGTATAGATTAATGGAGGAAGAGAATATAGTTTTGTTCACTGTATATGATTATTAAAGGCCTTTGTTTTTGTTGTAGATGATTTATGGGTTTGTTGTTGCTGTGAAATATTGAAATTAATGTGTGTTTTGTGTGTAGTTGGTGCTGATGTTGATGGAGAGAGCATTGAGCTTCTTTTGAAAGAAGTGAGTGGTAAGGATATTGCTGAGCTAATTGCTTCTGGTAGGGAGAAGTTGGCGTCTGTGCCATCTGGTGCTGGTGGCGCTGTTTCAGCTGCTCCGTCAAGTGGTGGTGGTGCTGGTGCTGGTCCTGCAGCTGCGGAGAAGAAAGAAGCTAAGAAGGAAGAGAAAGAGGAGTCCGATGATGTAAGAGTTTGTTTCTTGTTTTAGCATTTTGGTTTGCTTCTTATTTCTTTCTTGATTTTGCTCATGAATATCTGACTCTGTTTGTTATATTCCTTTCCTTTGATGCAGGACATGGGATTCAGTCTCTTTGAGTAAGATTTTCGTCCCACGGAAATGAGTCGAGATTTGATTTTTTGTTCTCTTAGTGGATCTGGTTTTTGCTCCTCTCTTGTAGTTCGGTGTTATCAAAGATTCTTGGATTACGAATTTTACTCCTTAGATAATGAAGCAAGAGCTTTTCTACTATCTTATTGGTTTTTCATTTAGCGTTTTCTTTCGATTTACATGTTGATTCTAAGTCTTGTGTATTACTTAGTAATGAATCTGGTATGAGCCTGTAATTTACATAGCTCATAGTATATCACAAAAGTACCTAAGAGGGCTGGATTTCGATGCACCCCTCATGCAGAAGTTAATCGTTACTAAGGTTAAAAAGTTTTTTGAATCCGGAATAAACAGAAAAATCAAGATCCAAGTGAAATTGAGAAATTATATTGTAACTTCACACATTGGTTTTGTCTTATGAGAGTTGATAAGTTAGAAGAAGGTAGATCAACTCTATTACAAGGTAATAAGCGGAATTGAAGTAACATTAGAAGTTGAAGTCTTTGTTCACTAAGTATTCGCTGTCTAACAAAAATGAAAAATATGTTTAGAAGTATCAAGAAGATGATGCCACCAACATAATCTGTGATCTGTTCGGGCATAACAAACAGATCCCACTGTCTGCGCAAGACCAACTTCCCAGCACAGAGCCAATCGCCGGGTATGAATCAGCAACGATTGTTCACTATCTTTGAGACAACAGCAGAGATGCTAAGATTTCGGAACAGTGACATTAAGTATCTTAACATCTTGGTAAGGTCTGTCATTCTTGTCTGTCTTCACTTTCTCTATACCCTGTTCATTTAGTTTTATGGTTAGACACGAAGTCACACTAAGCCAAGAAGTAAAAACATTGTTTTTGGTTTTCAAATCATACCTGGACGACGTCCATTCCCTTCACAACTCTTCCAAAAACAGTATGCTTATTGTCTAGCCACGGTGTAGCCACCGTTGTGATGAAGAATTGAGACCCATTTGTGTTTGGGCCAGCATTTGCCATAGACAGTGTGAACGGCCTATCATGCCGTAGACTGCAGGCCAAGAAGAACAACAACATATCACAAACTAAGTTACATTTCATTCGTTTCTAAAGGATGGCTAAACTCAAAGCAGGCATGGCAGTAAGAAATGTTTACCTTTTGTGAAACTCGTCCTCAAATTCTCTGCCCCAAATTGACTGTCCTCCAGTACCATCCCCAAGAGGATCTCCAGTCTGTATCATAAATCCTCTGATAACCCGGTGGAAAAGGTGGTTATCGTAATAGCCATTTCGACAGTGTGTTGTGAAATTCTCCACAGTTTTGGGACATTCTTCTGGGTAA
Source organism: Arabidopsis suecica (assembly GCA_019202805.1). NCBI lineage: Eukaryota > Viridiplantae > Streptophyta > Magnoliopsida > Brassicales > Brassicaceae > Arabidopsis > Arabidopsis suecica. The sequence continues at coordinate 7,503,586 of CM032909.1, forward strand.
AGCTTCATGTGGATGTCACCCAGCGTAGTATGCATGATCTGGATAATTAGGAGTTAATTGTGTTAAAGATCCAAATCACAGACTATGTAATGATTCGTAAAATAGATGCAAACATAGTGGGTTATGAAAACATACCACGTTCTCTGGAAGAGATGTTGTGGCTGAGTTTCCAATATCTGAGGCAGCCATAAGTTCATCAGCAGCAGGCTTCTCGTTGAACACATCTCTCCCTTGGCTTGCATCTTCAGGTTCTTCTGGCTCTCTCCGACTGCAGAAACCAACTTATTGATAATAAAATTCAACGTAGTTCTCGGCAATATCAAGGTATATCTAGGGATATCTAGAGAAAACATAAGAGGCCTTTCTACAAAGAAGAATCTAAAGGTGTGAAAACAGATTTCTCTCCCCGGGAACATAAACATGAGTCATTATAGCACGATATTAGTCACGTACCTGAACATATAGATCCTGTGTTTCTTGAAGGCACAACATAAGATAGTCGGATCAGTCAAAGGCTCCTTGCTTTCATTTACATTTGCTGCAGCTGCCGGAATCTTTCTAACTTTCTTGCCACCTTGATCACCTTGATATAATGCAACTCTCAGATACCTTTCATTACTCTCCACCTTTCCAAGGATCCTTGCAACTGTGTTGGTGTGTAAATTTATTATCTACAGAAAAAAGGGAAGACAGAAATTAACAGTTGCTTGTTATGATTCCATTTACCAAGCATGAAAGAGTTCTGCTACAATCAAACTAAAGAAACTGCTCCTCTTTTACATTATGACCTGCTAAAAATACACAGATATTGAGGTTTTGTGATAATGGAGCTCCTCCCACTCCCCCTTAGACACCCAAATTTACGGTAAAATCCTAAGCTTCTTTCCTCTACATAGACTATATTGGCAGAGAGCATAACCACTTTAATATAGGTACAACGAAGTAACCACATGTTACTTTATCACCTAAGTAAAGGCTAGCCAGTGGTGAAAGGCCCAGGTCTTTAAGCTCGTTAATTGTATCATGTGCATGTGAGACAGGATACTTATCATGTCTAGACTGATATGCTAGTCTATGGTAATTTAAAACGAAAGCAATAATAAGTGGATTTCTTACTTTTATTCCAAGAAGAGTGGCGTATATAAGGAAATTAGAGCTTTCATCAAACACAGCATTGGGCTGCGGAGCACTCTCGGTTTTTTCAAGTTCCTTCTCAACTGCCATTCTTCTACCAAAGTCAATAGCTTCAAGCCTGTATAATGGAGCATCACTCCTCTGCAGATCTTGAGCCACCTAATAGTGGAATGGATCATTAAATCATGAAAGATTAATGTGGAAACATGTAAGGAAAGAAGTATAGAATATGTAACCTTACCTCAAGTGACTCATCATATACCCGCCTAAGTTTACCAGTTCTAAACCAGAACACGCGAATCCTACGATCAGGAGATGTAATGGAAAACTGTCTACCATCTGGACTAACCTGAAAATAATTTCACTAAATTTAGAGACCAAAACTTGCACTATGATTTTCACCAGACATATCAATTGCTAATAGCTGCATTCTAAGCATGGAAAGAAAAACCAAAGATACTAAATGCCACATAAGTACCTCAATGGCAGAGATTGTTGTTTTGCACTTTATAATCTCAAAGAGATTTGTATCACTCTTCAGTTTAAAGTTTACCCTACAACAAAAAGTAAAAGGTCAACCAGTGAACCATAAATGAAAGCAGCCCATCAACTACACTCAGATTCTAAAGATGGCCAACTAAGAAGTTGGCAACTAAAGTATTTCTACTACAGGCTCCTCTTTGCATCATTCTCAGTGATATGATATTAAACTACAATAGCCACACACAGAAAAACAGGTACTCTCCTCTTACCCTACAGGCTACAAATAATAGAAGACAAACAGCAATACCGAAATGGTAATAATAAAAGCGTTTTTGATAAGAAGTGAGACAAGTACATACTCATCCTCGGGAAACTGCAATGTAGCTGGACTCCAGTACTCAATGATTCCTTTTGTGTCACCAGAGATCATTGTGTCCGAAACAGGATTGTACTTCATGATCTTAATTGGATTCATATGTATCTGGGAATACAAAGATTAAAACACCGTTTTAGCTATGTAAAATATGACGAGTCAAGAAATAGCAACAAAGAAAAACAGATGAACATGAACCTCTTTTGAAGCAATGGGTTCGTTGGAACCAGAACGGGGATCATAAATGTGCACAAACGAAGAGTCTCGGTCACTGACAGCAAGTTTAGCTTTGACATCCCCTTGTTTGTAGACCCACTCAACAGCACCAGGGATATATGGCAAACGGATCATGGCCATCATGTCGTAGTTGACAACATCATATATTTTAACAGCATGATCATTTGAGATTGTACAGCAAAGCAAACCATCAATGCTAACCTGCATTGCTGAAACGAGTCATGGTTGATAACAGAACTAGAAACAAACACAAAAATTGCGGAAACAATAACATATCTAACTATAATATCCCCACAGATCAACTAACTTCATTCAATAAATAAATAAAAAGCTAATCTTTACATGGAGCATATGCCTGGATTCAAGGTGACAGTATCTTAAATCGAAAAAAAGAGTTCACATTAAAATCACTGGCGATACTTACCGCCAGACCTTCAATTGGACCGAGATGGGAGCGGAAATGCTTAGCAAACTCGATACCAACACCCTTTTTCTTCCAAAATTTCAAGTGACCTAGATTATGAAATTAATACATATGTTATGCTTTGACATTACAAAACCAGAATGAAATGATAAATATAACAAAGAATCAGAAACATTACCATCCATGCTTCCACTTATAAAGAAATCAGCTGCTGAAACAGCAACATGTGTAACTACATCGCGATGCATATAACTTTTCTCATACCTAGAGAAAGAGATACAAGAGTTCACTTTTTCAAGACCAAATCACAGATAATAAGCTCATAAATTCAAAAAACAATACTAAACCAATAAGCTAAAGTTGAAGCAGTACCAATTCTTTGAACCTAAAACCCTAAACCCGAAAACTTGATTGATGAGTAACAGAGAGTGTTCCAAAGGCACAAGACATACTTACATATTAGCAGAAGGAAGCGAATCAAGATAAGCTTGCTCGAATTGAAGCGGACGCTTGCGTTTTCCTCGTGGAGCTGGTCCAGGTCCGACCATCGCCTCCTCCTCTTCTACTTCAGGCGGCACTGCAACCACCGCCAATTCTTCAGCCGGAATCGTGGTTCCACCATTCTTAGATTCTTCCTCCATTGATTTCTACTCTCTTCCTCAACTCAAAAACCTCTTCGTCGATTGAAAGCAAGGTTGCTACAACTTCGAATTTTGAGAGAGAGACAGTGAGTGAAATAAAGAGAGAAGAGAAGTAGATTCATGGAACTAATTAACTAAATATCTCTATTGGGCCTGAAAAGCCCATATATAAATTTATGAGCCTAACCCAATTCATTCAACTCCGGTATAATTTTTGTATGAGTAAAAAATTTGGACTCGAGTTGACTAGTTGAAATATCCGACATCAGAAGTGGCATGAGACTTTGATTCATCATATAAGAGAACTCTTGATCGATTTTTGGTTGAGATTTTGTTGTTGTTTTTTGCGAATCAAGAAGTACTGCGAACAATATAAACGAACTTCAAAATGTGTTATAACTCTTATGGATTCATGAAGTTTCTTTATAGATCTGATAGTTTTTATGAAAATTGTGACACGAGGAGGATTAAACCAAATTGTAATATCCAAATTTTTCATCTTGTTTAGGCATTCAAATGCATATCTATTAATATATGTACATACACACACACAAATATTGTGAGTTCATGAGTTTCACTAAACAGAACATAACCAATACCACCAGAGTGGTAATAATCACAACAAGTAAACAAAGATCCAATCTAATCACTTACATTATCCATTCCTGGATGTTTGTCTTTGTCTTTGGACTCTCATTCTCGATATGTTTCCCGGTCAACCTCGGTTTCAGTGTTTGTCTTTATCAGGGAGTTGGAGTACACCGCCTTCTCCTATACCCCATTTGTCAGATTCGATGCCAAACTTGAAGACAATCTCGGTGAAAGCTGCTTCTGTTTCAACTTCTATTATATACAGATGCTCCGTTAAAAGGACAGGTAGATACTTATTCGCTGCTTCCTCATATAGAGTGAGGCCATTTTTTCTGTAAGTGACGTGATGATATATCTCCATCTTTTTTCCATCACCAGCTCTAACAACACCCTTATCAACTAGCAAGACGCAAGCCTTAAACCTCCCGGTTGTAGAAAGCGACCATTGATTAGATTTCACTGTCATAGAACTTCCATTAGTAGCTCGGTAAGTAAAGTATGCAGGCACTTCTCGACCAGGTAAGAATGCACGTTTACTCTCGGTCTGGATGATGAGTTCCCTCGCTTCTTTATTCAGTTTCAAGCAGTTAGTAAAGTCGAGGTAAATCTCTGGATTGTGAAAAGAGCAATCTAGTATCTCTAGAGACTCACAATTACTAGCGTCTAAGTATGATAAGGAATCTGGAATATGTGATAGTGATACCAACTTCTTGCATTTGTCGAGCATAAGTCCCCAAAGACGATTGCTTCTCTTGACCCATGGATGAATTTCTTGTAACTTTGTATCGTCCAAGTATAGTGTTGTGATGATGTCAAGAGCATGTGGGTAGTTTTTAAGGTTTTCACTGTATGACATTTCCAAGCAATCAAGACGGGACCATGACTTGATCGACAAAGGCACTTCTTTTACCGCGGTTCCTTTGAGTTCGAGATACTTGATGTTTGTGGAGATCTCAGGAAAAAGTTTCAAACGAGAGCAATCAGTGAGATCAAGTTTTTCTAGAGACTCCAAGTTGATGTTGATTGGAAGAATTTCTAGCTTTAAGCATCCTTTCAAAGTCAAGTAAAGCAATTTATGAAGGTTTCCTATAGAAGAGGGCAGCTCCACCAAACCAGTGCACATATCAAGAGACAAAAGCTGGAGATTAGTGGCATTTCCAATAGAGTAAGGGAGCTCCACAAGACCAGTGCACCTATCAAGATACAAATTCTTGAGATTACTGAAATTTCCAAGAGAGTTGGGGAGCTCTACCAGACTTGAGCAGCCTACGAGACTCAAGTGCAAGAGATTAGTAGCACGCTCGATAGAGGAAGGAAGCATTACTAGACTTGAGCATCCGAAAAGAATCAATCTTTGGAGATTAATGACATTCTCAATAGAGAAAAGAAGCTCCACCAAACTTGAGCACTCAGTAAGAACCACTTCACGAAGATTATTAGCAGTTGAGAGATCAGGAAGCTTTTTCAGGTCTTTGGAATAACTAAAATCAATCCACTTGAGATTTCTAAGCGGCTGTACAAACAAATAAAGGCAACACAGAAGAACATTTTTAGTAGCAAAGAAAATTAAGAAGCTTCCAAGAAAAAAACTATCCATACGAAAAGAAAACTAAATTTAAAAACTGGAGACAAAAACATAACAACTACATACCCGATTACTTTCCCACAGCTTATGAAGTTTGTTGTACCGCATCTTTAGTTTGACAAGGTACTCCGTATGAAAATTTGAAGGCAAACATGTCAACGGGTAACGTTCCCATTCTAGTAATCTCAGTTTTCGAGAAAGATACTTCAAACCTTGCGGTAAGTACAATTTATCGCTCTGGTCACCATATGCGTAGTGGAATCTTAAGAATTTAAGATTAGACATTCTCTTGAAGGCTCTCTCACAAACATTTAACTTGTCCTCGATATCAGATAAGTTGAGATTTATGCCTAAAACATTTCTACTACCCTGAAAGAAACCAATGAAATAAGATAGAAATTATTAGTTCTGAGATGAATTAAATTTGTAGGGAGCTATGCAATGAACGATAAATGTCAAAAGTCAAAACCTACAGCTGTATCATCAGTTAGTACGTCACAAACATCTTTAGCATCAACCAAAAACTGACGTTGCCCAGGCTCACGAATGGACCGTTTCCCAAGCTCACAACGAACGATTTCTCTACCCAACTGTACTAGCAGATTATGCATCTCTATCCTCTCATCCTCACTGGATATGAATGATTTTTCAGCTAAAATATGAAGGATGTGCTTCACATCCAAAAAATCCTTTGCAAGAATTGCTTCTAGTATCTCTGTCGACTCCTCGTTAAAAAAGCAGGCTATATGAAGAAATAAATCTTTCTCTACGTTATCTAAGGCATCGTAACTGAACTTTAAAATGCTCTCAATCTCTCCATCAAGGCGAACCTTTAACCTTGGAAGTGCATTTTTCCACTCCTGCTTAGACATCCCCCGAAAATAAGATCCCATAACCCTTAGTCCTAAAGGTAGTTGACCTAAAAGAAGTGTAACTTCCCATGCAAGCTCCTCAAAATCCACTTTAGGGAACTTTTGATCAAAAGCATACATACAAAAGATTTGACAAGCTTCATATGGTGATGGATAATCCACCTTGTAAATATGGTTAATGCCATATGCCTTCAAAAGCTTTTTATCTTGTGTTGTGATGATAATACGACTTCCAGGACCAAACCACCTAATTTCTTTTGCAATAGCATCTAGGTATATTGACCGGTCGACGTTATCAAGAACAACAATCACTTTCTTGTTTTGCAACATGTATTGTGCAACTCCTAAATGAGGAATCTCGATATCCTTGTGGTTGATAATTTGGGACACAAACTGTTTGTGTAAGTGCAACTTTGCACTATAGTTATCAGAACACAATGGTCTTGCATACATGTATCCTTTGATATCCTCCATAAAAGCACTCAGTTCAAAACTGTCAGATAACTGTTTAAATAAGAATCTCGCAATGGTGGTCTTACCTATCCCAGGAGGACCCCAAATTCCTACCATCCTCACTTCATCTGAGCCTAAGCCTAACTTCGATTCCATATTTTCCATATGAGCTTGCATCCCAACAAAGCTATCAAAATCACTTGATGGCGTTGAATTATTCAACATGTTCAAAATATCAATGACAATTTTTTCAATCATGGCCGCTTCATTATACCTAAAAATGATGGAGGACCAATGAATCAATCCATTAAACAGTCATGAAAAATTCATATACACATTCAATATTTAAAAGGAAAAATTCATGGTAAGATTTTATATATATCATATATAGTTTTTGATGTGTAAGAAAGATTAAGAACAATAGAAGTCAAAAGGACGAACCAGTTGCGAGAATCGTAACCGGCAATTGTTGCCAATTTCGCTAGAGCTTGTCTCCATCTTCCAATAACCTCCTTTGTTTTACCCTCACAAGTATTTCTGAAGACACTCCCAAAATCTCCAGTGAGTTTCTTTACATTAGATGGATCCACTTTATAGAAAATAGGTATAACTGTTTGACCAAACTCTTCCCTACACTTCATGATCTCCACTAACTCATCAAGACACCACTTTGAAGAAGCATAGTTCCTTGAGAACAAGACAACCGCAATTTTAGATTCTCTAATCGCGTTAATGAGTTCAGGTCCAATAGATTCTCCTCTTCTGATCTCATTATCAATGAATGGAATGATTCCTTTTCTTCGAAATTCCTTTTGAATATGACTAAGAAAGTCTACGCGGACATCTTCTCCATGAAAGCTCGGAAACACTTGGTGTGTCCAGCTTTGAGAAGAATAAGATGGAGAAACCGATGAAGGAGGTGGAGAAGTAGAATTAGTTTGTTCTTTGTTATCTTGTTTGACTCTGAATTTTCTAAAAACCGAGAAGAAGCCTATTGCGGCAACGACAGAGCCAAGGAAAAAAGAAGAATTCATTAGTATGGTGAAGAGTTGTTCAAAATCCTCTATGGAAGAAAGATTAATAAAGAGATTTTGTTTATATAATAGATACAGACGTTTGACTATTTTGGCAGAAAAGCTGCATGATATTTCATGGAAAATTGTTAACGACAAAATCATTGACTATTTTGTTTCCCTTTTTTTTCTATATATTTGATATTTGTTTTCATAATTAATCGTTTTTTGTTTCTTGGCCCTCTCGGTCAAATAAAACGGATCCTTTTTTCTATCAGAAGAATCAATCAAAGAAAAAAAATTTCATTATATCCTTTGCTCAAATCGTTCTATTTCATCTGGTAGTCTCTAGGGGTAAGTAGTGCATGAACATGAGAATATCTCTAATCAAGTCTTGTGCACATCATATTTAAAAAATTTCGTTGAAATGAATTACTATATAATGTAAATTGTCACTTCATCTAGCATTTTAAAAATATTTCAATGAAATGTTTTTTCATAGTTGCTTTTAATTTGGTCAACGAAAATATTAGATTTGTGTTTACAAAAATAGGTTTATATAATCCAAAAAACAGATTCCAAGAAATAACCTCGAAGCAATACTAAGAACCTATGAATTAACTAGATAGAGATTCTAATTCGAACCGAAAACCAAAAGCCAAAACTTGACTCGATTAGATTGATTAGGAACAGAGAAAGTTCCAAAGCACGAGATATACTTACATATTTGCAGAAGGAAGAGAATCACAATAAGCTTGCGCAAACTACAGCGGTCGCTTGAGATTGCCACTTGGAGCTGGTCCAGGTCCGAGCATCGGCTCCTCCATTGATTTCGACTAAAAGCAGAGTACGAGAACTTCAAATTTCCCAGAAAGAGTGAGAGAGAGAGATTGAAAGAAGAGATAGGAGTAGATTCGTACTAAGTTTATATATATTGGACCTTATTTAGGCCCAAGTTGGAGTCTAACTTAACCCATTTGATATTTGAAGAATTTTGAAACTATTCGACTTCAACGATATATTTAAAAAAAAAAGAAATACTTCTATATATTGTCTATTTTCAGTTATACCATTTTTTCAAAAATATTTTTTGATGTCTATTTTGCTGCTTACGTGGTTGAATTCCCAAATCATCTTTAAAAAACTTTTAAAACCTTCTACTAAAACCTGATAAAAAGGGTATAACTGAAAATAGACAACATATAGGAGCATTTTTAAAATTAGGTACCACAAAAGAGATATTGTTGAAATTCTCTTTATAATAATCAGTTAATAATAGCAATTAGAATATATGTTTTTTATGGATCCATCGTAAAATATATATTTTATAATATTTCATAATTTTGTAAAAAAAAAAAAACTGTTATGGTTGTGTTTATTTAGAAATGTATCTTTTATATTCATTTTTTTCATCGCCACTTTTCGTTCCAATAATTATGTTTTTATAAACAGTTGTATCTGTTGAAACATTCATGTCTTTTTAACTCTATATATTTTTATTTTTCTTAGAAAACTACCAAAATTTTGTAATTCAACATTTTCGTTTTTGGATGAATCCAAATAATTTGAGTTTCAATAATCAACATTATTATATAGTATGTAAACTATTTCCTAACATATCTCATTCAAATTAAATAAATTTCTATAATTCTTGATCTAACTAAAAATTATCGTAATAATTATAATAATTTAGAAATTCTAGTCAATTGTAAATATGTTGTTTTACCGTAGTTTCTATCCATCACAACTCTTCATTTTTGAATTTTAATTAATATAAAATATTATCTTTAGAAATTTACAGTCTCTTTGTTATAGGGAAATCGCGTCTACTCATTTGCTATTTTTTTACTTAGAGTCGTTCGTAATTTTTTACCATGACTTTTCGTTTTGATAGTTGTGTTTTTAGTAACAGTTGTGTACAATAACATAATAATTTCTCTCTTTTTAACCATACATTTCGTTTTGATAAGTTATGAACCTATATTTTTATAAAATGTAATGTAAAGATGTAAACACTTAAATGTATTTGAAGCATATAATGGCAGACCGTTAAGGTACGGTCTTAGTTGCTCGCAGACCGTTAAAGTAACCAGATATAACTTCATTGGTTATTTGGGATAATTTACTTGGTTTATCATATTCGTCGTTTGTCCAAAACTTCAAGTATAATTTTTTCATGATCACATTCATTATCTTGACATTAGACAATTTATAACATAATGAATATGATCATAAAAGAAGTATAATTGGATGTAGAGGCGAATATGATGAACCAAATCAATCAACCCAAATCAATGGTGAAGTTTTTTCTCGTAACCTTAACGATCTTCGAGCAGCTAGGACCTTAACATTCTGATCTTAGCTTCATCATATATAAACAAAATATTTGGTTCTGAGAACAAAGATGCATACGACGGATTTCGACGGTATTAGGATTCTTATCAGTAATTCCCTAATTCGGAGATTTCCCTTTCCTAGTAAGATTTCAATATATGCAATAAAAAGTAGTCATATTTTTTTAATAAAGCGCGAAATCTTAATTTAATGTTTACACAATAAAGAGATGTCAAAAGGTTGCATCGATCCTTGAACATATTGGGTGCAAAACATAACATCTAAATGGCCAAGGAAACACTTAAAGTTGTGGTGGTAAGAAACTTTCGTGGTGGCTTGAATGAGTTAAATCTATTGAGGTATTTTTACATCTAACTCATTCGTACGACTATGAAAGTTCCTAATCATCACAACCTTAAGTGTCTTCTCAGACACTCATTTGTTATGTTTTGCATCCAATGTATTCATCAATCAATATGAATATATGACAAAGCTCTTTACAATATAGCAATAAAAATTGAGCTTTACTACTAATGAAAAGATAAAAATTCATAACAATAGTAATAACAAGAGTTTAGAGGGAAATTATTGAGAGCGAGAATGCGAGATAGTTACTTCGGGAAATTGTTGAAAAGAAGCCTAAGTGTTATTGGTTTATTAATTTGTAAATCCATATAGAATTTGAAAATTTCTATTAATTATGAAATCAAGATTTATGGATTTTGAAATAACATGTGTTTACCCATGGATTTGAATCCTTCTATTTTTCTCTTTCAATTCCATTCAAATCCATTTAAAACATAATTTGGATTCTCAAATCCAAAAACAAATGACTAAACGAATAACAAAGGATTTTAACTAGTATTTATAATTCATAGAACCAATAACACACGATTTTAATTAGGATTTTAAAATCAATGATTGAATAACAAATGATTTTTGTTTGGATTTCTAATTCCTTATAAATCCATGAACCAATAACCCCTCCTAATTCTCAGAAACTTTTTTGGATGCATGTAATACGCTTTCCTACCAAACATGCAAAATGCTTTTGTTAAAACTTCATCAACAACAAAAAAAAGCCTCAAACCACGACTTCTGAAACTCTTACTAATTTGAGGGAAAAAAAAGAAGGATAAATAAAAAAAAGTAGAATTTTGCTATACAGAGAAAAAATATACAGTGAATAGTCTGGGAATCCTGATCCATTCCATACATTTTCATTTACATGTTTGAGTGTAATACTTGGAATGAAACGAGTAATATATATATATATATATATATATATTATATGAACTAATTTATGCCCCCGATAGAAATATATTCATGGCTCGCCACTGCATCTGACTCCTGACAATTTATTTGGTATTACTATTAAGGGAGATTTACTCAGATGTTATACATTTTATATGAAATTACCAGAAACATACAGATCTTTTTTTTATTACTATCATATTTCGGGTATATTTTTTATACCCAGCGTGCCCCTGTTAAACGTTACAGGAAAAAACGTAATTACAAAGAATGCCACTGCCACGTCAGCAAAGCCGCGTCGCCACGTCAGAAATCGCTGACGTGTATTAATGAACTCAGCCGTCGAGCGATATAGCGGCAGTGACGGCTGAGTTACGGTATGTTGCGGCTGATTTAAGAAAAATGGCTGAGTTATGAGCAAACGGCTGACTTACGAGTATAACCCAGCCTGGAGTTACAGCTGACTTACTGAAATCTGTCTGAGTTATGATAAAATGGCTGACTTTCGAGCATAACCCAGCCTAAGTTACGGCTGAGTTTTCACCCGATGGTTGATTTGTCAAATTTTTGGCTGAGTTATTGTTTCGACACGGCTGACTTAACTTTCTCCGGCTGGCTGAGTTATCAAAGACGGCTTAGTTATGGGATGACGTTATGGCTGATTTATGTTCGAGTATCATAAATCAGCCGTAATGAGCTGGATTAACGGAAAACTCGGCCTTATTATGGCTGACTTGGTAGCGAAAGATTAATTACTAGAATAGCATGCAATGACGGCCGACTTATTAAACGACACGACTGAGTTAAATATTTTTGGTTGAGTTACGACAGTAAACGGCTGAATTTGGCTGCCGTTTTTTCGTTTTTTAATTACTGTAATAGTATTCATGTTGCGGCTGAGTTAAAGTTTTGTTTGATGGCTGGTTTAATTAAGCTGATTTACATTTTCGTTTGGTGGCTTACTTGCCACTTCATCAATTAAAAAATGACGTGGATGCAACATTCCATGTCATCATTCCATGTCATCATCATCAAAGGACAAAAAAATAGGGCCAAATTTTTTCAACTCGTCTTCTTCACCTGAGTTTATCACATCACCGGAACTTCCAATTCCTCATCGTCTTCCTCATTCTTCTTCAATTTCTTTCATCCTTCTCCCGATATGGTTGATCCGGTTCCGGTAATTGGGTATAAAAACACAAATACGTATTTAACACCGATGAAAGAGGGTGTAGAGTTGTGCAGATAGATGCGAAAACAACGCACGAAAAACTTGTGAAGTTGGTGCTCGATGATAAAGTTAGAGGAAATGTTGCGTCTCTTATTGTTTCGCTGCAAATTTACATGTCACGGCTGAGTTATATGCTTAAGGGAAGACGAAAGGTTCGGTCAATTTACATGTCACGGCTGAGTTATATGTTCCAGGGAAGACGAAAGGTTCGGTAAAATTACATTACGGCTGAGTTATATGCTTAAGGAAAGACGAAAAGTTTGGTCAATTTACATGTCACAGCTGAGTTATATGTTCCAGGGAAGACGAAAGGTTCGGTAAAATTACATTACGGCTGAGTTATATGTTTAAGGGAAGACGAAAGGTTTGGTAAATTTACATGTCACGGCTGAGTTATATTCTCCAGGGAAGACGATAGATGGGTGTAAATTATATGTTACGGGTGAGTTATATGCTTCAGGGAAGACGAAAGGTTCGGTAAATTACATGTCACGGCTGAGTTATCATTCAGGGAAGACGAAAGGTTGTGTAAATTATATGTTACGGCTGAGTTACATCACGTTACGGCTGAGTTACATCACTTTACGGCTGATTTATAATACAGATCGGAAAGCAACATTTTTTTGGAGAAGACAATATGAAATTTATTGGTCAAATAACAACAATCAAATTAAGATTCGTAAAAATATGTTTGAGGGATACATAGGAGGAAGACTAAACCGTATGAATCAAAACATAGATAGAAGTAGAAATGTCTCCAAATAGATCGATTGAGAGGAAGATTAAACGAGAGACATGTAAAATTAAAGTAAAAGAGTAGCTATTCTTGATTTCAACTCAAACCTGTAACGAATCATGTAGAATTCCATAGATCTCTTTGTTTTGGGTTTTGATTTTTGATGACTTTTTTCGTGAGCGTGGTTACGAGTAGATCTGACGAAGCTTTTGATTTGGGACCCTATGGCAAGCGTTGTGGCTGTGAGGTCTAGGAAGATCCAGCCCAATCCTGCAATTTGAAGATCTCTGTCAATGTTGTACCCAAGTTAGTTGCAGATTATTAGATCTAAAAGCTTTTCTTGGATTTGGAGACAAAAAAAAGAGAAGAGGAGAAATGATCTAAAAGCTTTTCTTGGATTTGGAGACAAAAAAGAGAAGAGGAGAAATAACGTGAGTTTGAGGATTGTGAGATTGGTGATGTGGATTAATGACATAGATAATCAAAATTTTATTTATTATTTTTAATTAAAAACGAATTAAAAATTATTAATTAAAAAAAACTAATGAAGGGTGTTAATTGTAATTACACAAATGCTCAAAACATATGAGTAATTTTTAGAAAATGTATAATATTCTAGTAATATTCGAACTTTTGGTTAACATCTGAGTAAATATTTCTACTATTAATCTAGTATGATTTTTATTGACTATACATGTTTGTGGTCAGAAAATTTGTCCAATTTTTTAAAAGGAACCCCCTATTAAATCTTTTACTTTGACGGGTTTTTAAGGAAGGGAATATATTGACCAAGAGATTAAGGGTGGTACTTTATACACCTAAACATAAGCCGATTCAAATCAAATTAAACCTTAATCATTATACTAACTGTTTGGTTAAGTTTTTCTCTAACCTGAACGGTTTGGTTCAATTTTAAACCGAACAAAACTGAAAAACCATTTGTGTTTACCTATTTCTAGTTAAAATAAAATCGTAAATCCAAACATACGTTTGATTAATGTAAAATAAAATTTATTTAGTTTACTTTCCCAACTCTAAGAGTCCTAAATCCACGTTCTGTAAGGAAAAACTATAAAATCACAGTATCTATTTCCCTTGTTATGTGGGGATATGCCTTTAGTCCAGTGGTTGAGTCTATTTGACTCCGCTTTCTCCACCGAAGTTCGACTCCACTCAGTCACATTATCCCGTGTAGTAGAGATTGGATATGGATCGGGTTTTTTCGATCCAAATATGTCAAAAAAAATCCCTTTTTATAATAGGCTTATTGTAGTATTTAAATAATTGGGTCTTAGTTTTTTTAATTTGTTTTATTTTTAACAAAATTAAAATATAACCAAACTTAAACGAAATGAACTAAATCGAGCAAAACTAAACTAAAACTGAACACAATCCAAAGCAAAGTAATTTTATTAAAACTAAATTAACCAAACAAAACTAAAACCCAAACCCAAAAATAATTGGAAGTGCCCTCCTGTACGAGAGATATTCAATAATGGCACCGGTGCTACTTCCAAAGATGAAACTATTTTGTGAAATATTCACGAGCTTGCATACATGTAAAATCAATCGGGTTCACACAAATTACTTGTGAAAAAAAAAAAAAAATTTACTTGTGAAAAAGTTGTAAGATAATAGAGCTCCGCCAACCAATGGTGATGCTTCTTAGTTCTTAGCACTTTTGTTTTCTTCAAAATCGATGGTTTGGCGTAACATGCAAAGAGTGTTTTCATACCCGAACAAATATATAGGGTTAAATCCAATTTATACCGTAGAATATTCTGAATTTCATATCCAACTTTACATTTAGTGTATTTTTCGGAATCGTAATTAACCAGTGTTAGTCAATAGTTACGGTTGCTGAATTAACTGACACGTGTTTGATGGTGTGGCTTAAAAGTGTAATTTTTTTTTTGCGAAAATCGGGTCTCGAACGCCTCAAATCTCACTGGTTGTATGTAATTAGTTGTGAGGTGTCGAAGGTTCGAGACCCAATTTTGCAAAAAAACAACTAATCTAACTCCAACAAACACAACGGCATCGTTTTAGGCCAATTCATCAAACACGTGTCAATTGACTCAGCAACCGTAACGGTTAACTAACACAAATTAATTGCGATTCTGAAAAAACACTAAATCTAAAGTTTGGATATGAAATTCAAAACATTTTACGGTTTAGGTTGGAATTAACTCTACGTGTTTGTTCAGGTATGAAAACACACTTTGTAAATTGTACGAGTATGAAAATACCCTTTTCCCTTCAATGACTCTATACTGTTGTTTGACCGTGAAAGCAACCTAGTCAACATACCACGGCCAGACAACACTCAAGTCAATGAAGTATTCTCTTGTTGATATTTTGGTATTTTTCAGGGTTTTGAATCCAAATTTCTAACCCTAATTTGAGATTTTTAAATATATTATAAAATTATAGTGTATATAGTAGTGGTTTAGAGTCTTTAAGGTGTTTTCAAATAGAGTGTATGTACAAAAAGCATTGATAATTATAGGAAGAGCCTTTGGATTTTTTAGGATATTTTTAAGTAAAAATGCTAAAAGGATTTAAAATTACAACAAAATGAATCATACATATAAAAGTAAGGTTTCACTCTCTTTTTATTGGTCCATTTGGCAATGTAACTTAATTTTTTTATTTTTAATTAAATCATAAATAAAACACATTTAACTCACATTTTAAAATAAAAACTGAAATCATTAAAATTATCCATTAAGTATATTTTGCCACTCAATTTTATTCAACACACAATAAATTAGAATTGTAACTCCCATATTTTTTATTTGTAACTTATCTCACTACTCATCCTATAAATACTCATATATCATTCTCTATTCCTCTCATCCTCTCATACTCACCCTCTTCCACTATAACTCAAATCTTAAATATTTTTTTGTTTTGTGTTCTTACATTAGTTTTTTTTTTTTGAAAGATTCATCTTCATTGTCTATTTTAGATAATCATCTTATAAGTAATCATTCTCTCATCTTCTTCTACTATATTTATGTGTCTATTTTTTATGTTGTTATATTGATTATAAATCAAGAATTTGATTTTAAATTTATTTTGAGAAAGTATTATATATATATATATATCTAACATTGCATTCATTTTTATATATTTCTAAATCCATACTAATATATACTTATTTATTCTTTAATTTTTATATTTTTAGTTTAAATTCACATATGTATACTAAAAGTTTTGATGGTTATAACAAAATTTTCATGTTTATTGGTTATGGAGAGTTAAATATATCAATTCCAATCATAGCACAACAAGAGAATGAAGTTGAAAAGATCTAGTTCCATTATCTACTTTAGATGTTTGATTATTTTCTAATATATTCATGTAATTTTTTTTAATTATGCAATATTTAATGAAATAAATTATTGTAATACATTTATTAAATATATATTTCTTACCTTTTTCTTATTTCGAATAAATTTTGTAATTTATTTTTAATATATGTCTCATTATATTTACTTTTCGTGATCCAATAGATAATTATATAAAAATCGTTATACTGTTTATTTTATTTAAAATTTGAGGTTTAAGTATTTTTTCAAATTAAAAAGAATTTCGTTAAAACAAATTTGGTCCTTAAGATTAAAAAAACAAAATCATATGGTTCATGAAAATTAAATTTAGGTAGAATAGAAAATTAGAATGAAAACATTAGAATGAAACCTAACACTCATACTTAAATAGAGTGAAATAAAGAAGAAAATAACTATAATTAAAAAAATCATTTTATTAAATCCTATAAAGATAAAACCATTAGTATAAAATCTAACACTTGAATTTAAATTGATGAGTGAAATTAAAAAAAGAAGAAGATAGAGGTTATCCTTGGATCTTTGATGATTTTAATTAGACTGAAGTTCATATGATTTTTATAAGAAAAATAAATTTAGTTTGCCACTTACAAAATAATATGAATTTGAACTATTACGTGGGAATTTATATACATAAACAAACAAATTATCTGTGAGTTTATATCAACAATGTTTTTTGTAAAAGTAATAGATAACATATGTTTATTGATGTTTACATACATAAATAATAGTAAAGTAAAAAAAAATACTAAAATATAAGCAAATGCAAGATATCAAATCTTAAGAGCCTTTTAAAAAAAATTCAATCATATTTATATTGAAACAAATGTCATCCACATCATTTCCATGTAATAATTTAAGATTTTTCTATAATAATTATATTTTATGTATTTTCTCATATTTTGTATCCATCATACTAATAATTATCGTTATGTTGTTAATGATTGAATCAAAATAAATTTGATATTTTTGAAGTGAGATTAAGAAGAAAATCAAGAAGACTAATGATGAGTAGAAGGAAAATACACAATTGAGTATGCTTCGAAACAACATAAATGTTAAGTGGTAGTGGAAGCAGACGCTTGAATTGTATAACTGAATAATTTATCTCTTTTCACTTATCTCTTACAATATAATTCATCTCCATTCCTACATCTATTTCTTAAACTGTAAAAAAAAATTACGGAATAAATTATTTGTTATACATTTCTCAAATAAATTATGCTTTTACAAGTAGCATAAAATGGTTATTTTATTAACGGAAAATAAACTAATAAAATGGTGTTTCAAAATTTGTTACGTCATTTATGATATTTTAAATATTTTTATTAAGTAGATAAACAACTTCGAATCAAGTTGTATCAGAATATAACGGTTGACTCAATTCAAAATTCAGCCCAAACCCAATATGTATAACATTTGGTTATGATATTTCCATTAAGTAGAAAATAATAGGAAATTTGTCGTATTACCATTATATTTAAGTTCTTTAAAATGCAACAATAACTTTTAAAATTAGATAAATTTAGAATATCAACTTTACTATTATAATATAAATTATAAATTGAAAACGATGTAACTTAATTTTCATACTAGGATTTAATATTTTCACATTTTAACAAAATAAGTATTATTTATGTATACGTATTATATTACTATAATCATTAATTTTATCATCAACACTCTTAAAATTTGTATTTGGTATCAAATATTGTATTAATTAAAAGCAGTAATATACTCTTAATTATTTTTTAAAAAACATAAATATCATTGTATGCGTATGAAAGTGGTAGGGCCTTTTTCACCATTATCCTTCCAAATTTCGTAGAAAATTTAGTCCTTCAATCCAGCTAAAAAGCGCATCCTTTGCATCTCCTACTAATCTGAAATTAGGTATTGGACCTTTTCCGTTTGGTAAGACGTGGAGAGAAGGGCGGTTGCAGATGTAAGGCAAGTCTAATCTTGATTTCAAATTGTCTTTCGTCTTCCCAGGGACGTTTAAAACCGTATTGATAAGGTTGTCAAAGACATTCTTCTCAATATGCATGACATCAAGATTATGTCGCAATAAAAGATCTTTCCAATAAAGTAATTCCCAGAATATACTATTTTTGTGCCAATTGTGGTACTCTCCATAACCGTCTACCGGGATATGCACACTTCCACCGCAATATGTTGTCTTCTCAGCAACAAAATCTCGTAGTTGCTTCAAAAGATTACGACCATCTAACTCAAGTGGTGGATCTTCTTCAATAACTCTATTCTTCTTAAACATCCATTTGTTACGACGATATGGATGCGGGGATTGTAAGAACCGTCTGTGAAAGTCAAACCAACTTGTCTTCCTTCCATGTTTAAACTGAAATGCATCAGTACTATCCTGACAATATGGACATGATAATCGCCCATGCGTCGTCCATCCCGATAACATTCCGTAAGCTGGGAAGTCGCTAATGGTCTACATTAAAACCGCACACATCATAAAATGTTGATGCCAAGAGACATCATATGCTTGAACTCCGTGCTCCCATAAAACTTGTAACTCATGAATCAAAGATTGTAAGAACACATCAAGGGATCTCTTTGGGTGTTCTGGACCAGGAACAAGTATGCTGAAGAATAGAAACTCTTGTTTCATACACAACGATGGAGGCAAATTATAAGGTGTGAGAATAACCGGCCACAAAGAATATTGTCGTCCATGCTTTCCAAATGAGTTGAAACCATCAGTACACAGACCGAGGTAAACAATCCTACTTTCATCTGCAAAACTTGGATACATTGTTTGAGAATGTTTCCATGCTTCTACATCGGAGGGATGCGCTATGGAACCTTCGTTAGAATGCTCTTTGTTTCATCTCATTGCCCCAGCTGTGCGCTCAGATTGATATAACCTTTTCAACCTATCAGTTAATGGCAAATACCACATATGCTTAAATGGCACTCGAGCCCTTCCACTAGTCTCTTGAAACTGAGCCTTTTCCACAAAATCGATAATGTAAGTACTTTGCGTCTGATTGCCAGTAAATCATACAGTTGTCGATACAAATATCGATCGTCTGATATGGAAAACCTAGACCAGAAACAAGCTTCTCAATTTAATTATAAGAACCCGGTGCGATGTTGTCTTCTGGCAATATCTCTTTGACAAAATCAGCCCAAGCATCTACACAATCTTCAGACAAATTGTAATCCGTCTTAATATCCATCATCCTTGTCGCAGCGAATAAAGGAGAATGTCCTTCCTGACAACCTTCATCTAACGGTGTCTTCGATGCATCCAATATTTCATAAAATCTTTTTGCTTCTATATTTGGTTCTTCTCCTCTATTTTCTCGCCTAGAAACGACTGCATATTGTTCTTATATGCATCGTGAACCATTTGAACCGTACCTACCACCTCTTCTAGGAATGTAGATTCTTCTACCCTATCTGGAATATTTCCACTACTTCTACCAGACCTTGTAACTAGGCAAAATTTCGTCTCTATATAAGTGAGACCATACTAAACCCTTATCGATGAAAGCAGTATTATTCCATAGTGGACAAGGACAAAACATCATACCACTTGTTAAGCAAGACTCCTGATTTTCTGCGAGGGTCATGAATTAGGTGAGGCCGGCCGCATACTCCGTTGTCAGCAATGAGTTGGAAGCAAATCTCTCCTTGTCCATCCATGCCCGAAAACGATGCATAACTTGTAATCAAGAAAATATATATATAATATTTTGGATTTTTTAAAAAAAAAACAATTTTGTGTTTTTTTTCTCAGAAATTTTTTGTATTTAGTTTTTTTTTAAACATTTCTCTTGTAAAACGTTTTTCTCTTGTAAGATATTATTTTTCTTTTTTTGTAATGTTAACGAATGTGAAATGCGTCTATATATGGAGAATTTTTTTTTTCTACAATTTTTCGACCAAAATATATACTATTACACCAACCTAATAATCAACACATTATTTACCCACTTGTTACACCACCTACCGAACTACAAACGTGTTAATAAAATTTTCTACGCTGATCCTACGATTTTCCTACCAATTATTTCCCCATAACTTTCCTTCGCATTTCCTACGGGTTTTCCTACGAAGGTCTGTTCGTAGGAAACTGGAAGGAAATATACCTTCGAATTTCCTACCAATTTTTTCCTTCGCCTTTCATTCCATTTTCTTACGAAATTTCCTACGACATTATTTTCGTAAGAAATCTCATTCGTATTTCCTACGAAATATATATTTCATAATAAATGCGTAAGAATTTGGTAGAAAATGATTCCTACCAAATATTAGGAAATTTGGTAGGAAAAGCCTATGTTTTAAAACTAGGCATGAAAAATTTGCCCGAACAAAAAGAACCAAACTAGAACCGAATCGGAACCGGCCAAAATATCTGAATAATGGTCCAAAATCTTTATACCTGAAAACCAAGAACAAAACTCGAACCGAGCCAGAATCGAGCTCGATACCAAATAAGTACCCAAAAGTATCTGAAATACTAGTATATACCTAAAACTATTAGTTATATTTATACTTGTAATAATCCAAATGTCCAAAATTACAATTATGAATCCGAATTTATTTAGATGTTTTCGGATAATTTGGATTATATTAGATAGATTCAGGTTAAAAGTAACCAATAATTTATTTTTAGTAGGTATTTTAGGTATTATCGGATAAATTTGGGTAAAACATAACCAATGTTTTAATTCTTTTTTTGGTATTTTGGGTAATTAAGGTACATTTGGGTAAAAATAACCAACCCAAACCGTATCCGAATTCTATTTGGTTCTTGACCGCCAATCAATTATCTGAACCGACCCAAACCTAAAGAGTATCGAATGGCATCCGATCGAATTTTAATAATATCCAAATGGATCCTAGACCTCTATTAAAAAAATCTGATATACTCGTACCATTACACGAATCCGAATGCCCACACCTAGGTGGAACACTCGCAAAATATCCAATGGTCATGTCCGCCGGTGGGGAAGCCACGAACAATATCACTGGGTGGTACATAGAATTTCAACTGTTCTAGTCTAAGTTATACGAGAACGGTGGGTTAACTTAGAATTGCACAAGTTTCCTGTTTCACCATTTTCTTATATTTGACTGTTTTGTTTTCTACATACTTTTTTTGGATGAAATATGAAATCAATTGATATTATAACTCATTTACAAAGAGACTTAAAGCATATTACATTGTAACTTTCAGTTTACTGTATGAATAGTTGTAATATTTTCTCTATAATAATAGTAATCCGAATAAATACCTTCTATGGTTGCGTCTTTTTATTTTTACATAAATATTACATAAATATTCTTTTTAAAACTAAAAAATATATTTTACGGTTGTATTTGGTTTAGAAAGTTACAATCCGAATAAATATCTTTTACGGGTGCATATTTTTTTCGTTACTTTTCAGAAACGGTTGGAACCATTTAGTTGAACCATTGAAATATTTAGTTTATTTGACAATCCATTGTAATTTTTGGTTTATTTTATAAATCATTGTAACATTTAATCATTTACAGTCGCGTCTCTCGGTGTATTTTCTTTAAATTATTATTTTTAATTTTAGTTACTAATATATTTAAATGAAATTATAACCGTTTGATATAACAGTTGCAATATTTGATTTATTTGACGAATCATTGCAACTTTTAGTTTTATTTTTATGAATCCTTGTAATTTTTGGTTTATTTGACTAACCATTGCAACTTTTGTTATATTTAGTATATACCACCGCATCTTTCGATGTAACTTTCATAAAAATAATTTTAAATTATTAAAATATATATTTAAATAAATTGTTGCAACCGTTTTATTAAACTATAGCAGCATTTAGTTTATTTGACGAACCGTTGCAATTTTCGGTTTATTTTATGAACCGTTGTAATTTTTATATATAATATTACCAGTTTTTAAATAAAGTTCTTCTATGGTTGCGTCTATTTATCGTAATTATTCATAATATTATTTATATTATTAAAATATATTTAAATAAATTGTTGCAACCTTTTAGTTGAATCGTTGTAACCTTTGGTATATTGGATATCTATGGTTGCGTATTTTGGTTATATATATATATATATATATATAAATAAATTGCTAATACCGTTTAATTGAACTATTTCAACATTTTGTTTATATAATGAACTGTTGCAACTTTTTGTTTATATTATGTACCGTTGTAACCTTTAGTTTATTTGATGAACCGTTGTACTATTTAATATATTTGATGAACCACTGAAAATTTTAGTATATTTGATGAATTGTTGTAACTTTTAGTATATTTGATGACTTTTTGTAATATTTAATACCTTTTATAAGAAAATTCTTAGGTAGTAATTAAAGATAAATAAAAACAAACAAAATTATTTTTTTGGAGAGACCACAAAGGAAAACACTAAAAAAAAAGTTTTATTTTTTTATTTTTGGGTGAGATTATGTCGGTTCATACTTCATAGTAACTATCATCTCTCTATTTTGTGGAATTATTTTTAAGCGTTTGTCAAGATTGGGCTCATTATTTTTCTTCAGTCAACTAACCAACTTGGTTTGAGATTGGAGTATTATTGGTAGATTTTATTATGATCTTTTATAAAAATAGTAGTCCCAACAAATATATTTAAAAATTGTATTTATAATTGTTTAAAACTTTATTTATTACCGCCAGCTTTGTTTCCCAGCCACCACCCATGTAACGACCTCTTCACATCGACTCTACAAGATATGTAATCTTGGTTATGTCTTTTGCATCCGATTTTTTTATCCACCACCAATGCTACTTAAGTAATCACCGCTACGGCCTCCTCCACTCTCGCTTCCTCGTAATTGAACCTTGTTCATGGTGGTGGGTGGACATGTATTGTTTTCAAAATTCATGTTTTGTTCTAATGTCAAGTTTTCATTCCATATAACATGTTGTTGGTATGGTTGACATGTATTTTTTTTATAAAACATTGTATTGTTTGAAACAACATTTTATTTTTTATTGATGACTTGCTTTTAAAAATATAATTCATGTTGTTTTTAAAAATAACATAAACATGGCCTTCTCTGTATCTTTGTATCTACTATCTACAGTCGCCGCCACTGTTACCACTTTCTTCACGGCGACCACCAACACTAGATCCACAATCTCTATTATGTCTTTCGCATCCGATCAATGCCATCTTTGTATCCACAATTACTGTATCTATCTTTTTCTCTCACTCATTCTCTTTCTTTGCTTGTCACTAAATGTTTTCTTTAATTTTGTGGATATTTTCTTCCACCAGTAATAATATCACGGTGACCATAACCACCGTATGACTTTCACAGCCGGATCTCTTTTTCTTTTCTCATTGAACCTTACGCCGGAATCTCCACCACCACAATCAAATATATCATTGTAAAAAATGAGTTTATAAGATTAATTGATCTTTTCCTCAACCCTACCCCACCAAAATAGAGTCATTTACCTAAAAAATCTGACATATAGTTAGTTCCTTAACTTATGTGTAGAATTTGACTAGTTTCTAATATTTTTTTTTTTTTTACCTCGAGTATTTAGAACTCGGGCAACCCAACTTCTAATCGGTATACAAATTCGATCATATTTCTTTGTAAAAAAAAAAATGATCACATTTTCTATAAAATGTGGAGAAGATCCAATAAATCCAATTTTCACATTACATAAATTCAAGACTTAATCTTTTCCATATTAAGAAGTAACATCATTCGTCTCTTTTCTGACTCAATGTAATTTATACATGTTTGGCTCTTTTTTGTCCGATTCTTTTTCGTTTTCAACCAAATTTAATAATTTAAATGTTTGAGAGTCATCAGAAAACATCAAACTAGTGGTCTAAGGCTGCCACATGTATTTGCATCATGTACAGAAGTTTTTCAAAGGGATGTTTTCCACAATAGTACGTAATACGGAATATACATATAATACCGAATTCATTAGCCTCCCCTGCCAAACATTTCACGTGGAGTGGGATATTTCGATGAAGATTCGGACAAACCCTCTCTGTGAAACTTTAATAGACTTTTCTAAATTTAGTTATATTCCACTATTAATTAGTAGAGCGATGAGAAACTCTATTTTTATAAGTTTATCTCATATGCGAAGAAAAGAGACCAGATTCTGTTCATTGATTTAACAAAAGAGTGTATTATATTGCTCCTACATCTGTTTTTCAATCAGCAAAAAGTATTTAAATCTTGGAATTTTATATACTTATATGATATCTACTCTTCGTTTTGAGACAAGGTCTATGATACTTGAACTTAGATAGAATTTATCTTTAAAACGTTTATAAAACATTTTCTTTAGGTGTTAATTATATGTTTTTTTTATGAACTATTCATAAAAAGTCTGAAATCAAAATCCAGCCCAATCAATTTAATCTAAATGTAATGTAGCTTTATACAAGGAAAAAGTGTTCTATGATAAATCCAGCTTTCATATACTGTTCCCTTTTTGTTTGTTTCTGTTTTCATGTTTGCTACGTGTTTATAGAATGGAACCGACTGATCATGTTGTGATAACATTGACTATATTGATTTTTCTAATTTTCTTTTAACATCATTTGGCCTCATCTACATTAATGGAAAACCAATTTTTGATAATACATGTTAATATGTATATGATTTATTTTAACAAAATTTTATTTTGGAAGCAGGGACATTCCTATAAATTCATTATGTCTAACTACAATGTGTTCGCTATACATGGAACTTTTTCTTTGAAAATGTTCTCGAAGTTCTAGGTATACAAAAGCAGGGTTAGGTGTAGCTTTAGAGTATTGGATCATTATTGGCTTCAAGTTCTTGGTGACCTCAACAAAGAGCGGAAGAAGTAGATATTTCGTGGTATTGCTTTGCATCAGTTAACACTAATCTAACCTGAATCTAACAAATGGTCGTTTTATACTTTTTGTTAAATTAAAAACATAATATTTAAAGCAAAATAATTGGAGGTTTTAGATTAGAAAATCTGGTAAATTGTGTTTATCTTTGTAGAAGTCTTTATTTGAATATTTTTCTTCATCACTTGACCGAAACAGGCAGCTACTATGAACACGAGTGAACCCATGACTAGGCCTACCCATGACGGTCGAATTGGTGTAAAATCAATGATTGGTTTGTACAGTTTTAGGATAAGCCAAAAGTACAATTACACTAAAGCCATGCACGTGAAGTTACTTCTATGTCATGAATGAGGGCACGTGGGTCTTCATTCAATTACGTCATTTATCTGTCCAAATCTATTGGAAATACTTTAAAAAATTTGCTTGTTCGAAATCAAAATGGCAGTAATATCATAAACACATGAATAATTTTTCTGAGGAAAGCGCATATGATACTGATACATAAATGTGGAACTCATTTAGTTGTACCAAAATCTCAGTAAACAATAAATGACTGAAATGCATATTGAGTCTAATCGTGTATTTTCTTTTTATCTTCTTTTTTTTGTGTGTGTGTGTGTGTGGCCAAGTCCAATTGCACTTGGGTTTTGATTTGCATTAGTTTTGGTTTTCGGTTTCTTATATTGTTTGTTTTGGGATTTTTCTTGTAGCTGAGTAGCTGACACAATTTATCTAGCTTTTTCTTTTCTTTTCTATAATTATAGGTTTTGGAAACCTTATTTTTTTTTTTTGGTATCAACTTTGTTTTTTTTTTCCAAACAATACTTATCTATATATTATTTCCTACGTTTTTTTTTATTAAGGTGTGACTAGATAACATACGTAGCTGAAATCAAATCAGCTGAAAAATAATTATTTTAAATACTGCTCAAAAATTACCAATCAGAAGAAAAGAAAAATTGAATATTTTAGTTTTTTCTCGCTAGATATTGTTTGGAATAGAGAGAGAACGTACAAATGTTTACTCTAGTTTTGAGAAAGTAATATTTGCGCTAGTTTTTTTCATTGCTCTTTCCATTTTTTTCCTTTTTTCTTTACTTCCATATTATTCTAAAATTTATCAATTAGAAGTTAAATATTGTTTTTGCCTTTAAATTTTGTTTCAGTATACATGTCGTTTCGTATTTTCAATTAAATGTTTGGTAGAATTTTCTATTGATTGTACTGACCAATAAAAAATATATATAATATGCTAATATAGGTTAAAATAGAAAATTGATTTATTATTTTTAATATATGTGAGACAATCTTAAACAACACTTATAATAAAACGAAGGGAGTATACTAGTTTTAGTTTAATAACTAGATTTTAACCCGCGGTACACCGCGGCATGATTTAATTTTAAAGTTAGTATAAAAATATTTTGTAAATTGTATCTCCTTATAACATATTTATTTATATTATAGTTTACAATTGTTATTAAGTAACGGTATACCACGAGTCCACGAGATAATTATTCATAAACTGAGGATTTAACCCGTTTTAAAGCGGTATATAAATATTGATTCAAATTCGTCCGCCATATAAATCATTTCCGAAATATAACCCGTTCCGTAATTTCTTAACCCGTCCTGTGATTTGTATTAAAAAAAAAAAGGATTAAATCCATATTGAAGCGGCGGATTAATGATATTTTAATCTTTTTATTATTGTTGATTCAAAAACCCGTCCCGCCAAACCCATCCCGCCAAAAAACTCATTTATTTTATTAATGTTCTTATTTATGATATGATTCTGAATCATTGTCTAAATATTTTAATCGATGTAGAACGTTGAACACACATTTTCGTCAATTGGATAATATATGTCCGTTTTTAAAATTTCGAATCACAGTATATGCAGAAAAAAAATTGATTTTTTTTTTACTTTATGTATTATATGATGATTCAAAACAGTTAAAAACAAATCAAACAAAGATGATTGGAGAATCATAATTATAAATCTTAATCAAATCTTCAAAAAATCTAAATTATTAAATATGGAATATCCGGTGTATGAGTTGGGTTAAATATAACCCGACCCAACAAATTTTTTGTGAAGGAATTTTTAAAATGGGTCGGATATCCGATATACCCGAAAGCTTTTTTACCCACCCGTCACAAAAAGTGCTGCGATTATACTAGTATAGATTGACACACTAACCATGTTACATGTCTTGGTTTCCATTTGGGTGTCAAAATTACTAAGACAACGATGAAACTTTTTTAATTGACTAAAAAACATATTTAGCATATGAACTAAGTTTTTATTCATGAAATGCAACTACGTACTAGTATTAGGCTGCGTTTGTTTCTTAGAAATAATTGTATCTGAAGAAAATTAATTAATTACGTAGTACTAATTAAGATGTTAATAATAGTCGACATGGGTTTCCGGACAAATGTCATCGGATAAAAGTTCTTTGCGAAAAGGCGGAGGAATAAAAGGAGGACGAGTACACATGAGCAATGCCCAATTCACTCCTTGGAAAAATGGATGGCGTTTCACGGCCGTTGCACCTAGAGATGACCCTAACCGTCGGCTCGGGTCCTTGGCCAGTAGCTGAGAGATCAGATCCTTGGCTGCGCTTGGAATCGTTGGCTCTTTCGGGAATTCGAGGGCTCGAGCCACGATATTGGCAAGGGTTAGCTCATGGTCCATTCCTTTGAACGGTGTTGTTCCGTAGAACAGTTCAAACATGAATATCCCTAATGTCCACCAGTCAACCGCACTACCGTGCCCTTCTCCTGCCATCCACATTTTACGTTCCATGTTAGGATACCACATCGGAAAGTTACTTGAAAATGCTTTTTATTTCTTTGTTTTTGAGAAATATATAAAATTTCCTAAGAATCAAAATGTTCGACATAAAAATCATTCAAATCGAAACAGGGGAAATGAGAATGAGGAAGATTTGAAGAATACCTGAAACAATCTCAGGAGCCAAGTACTCATGAGTCCCAACGAAGGACATAGAGCGGACATCCACAGGCTCGGCTACAAGCTCAGGACCGTTGTTACGGTGATCGGTTTTCTTCTTGCGCCTTCGGATTCTCGGGTGAAAGCAAGAGACAGCAGGGACAATACAGTTAGGGATCATGCAAGAGGACGATGTGGCTTGATGGTGGTCCATGCCTTGGTTCTCGTTCTGGTCAGACGAGCCGTTAGGAAGGTTGTTCCGGTTCAGCACTATCTGTGGCGTGGAAGTCGATTCATCACATTTCAAAGAGAGATCAAAATCGGTTAGCATGATATGACCATCTGATCGAACCAGCACATTCTCAGGCTTCAAATCGCGGTAAACAATCCCCAACATGTGAAGATATTCAATAGCCACGATCACTTCCGATACATAGAATCTAGAAAATAGTAAAGAGATGTTGATTAGTAATCTGAAAAGAAGGGACAAAGAGAAGAAAACATGGTAGTGAGGACAAAACGAATAATTAAGATTTGCAATAATTTAACAAGAGTTTGTTTGGAATCTTTGGTTTACAATTTTAGGTATTGTGACAAAACAGCAATTGTTTGGATTTGGAGACAAGAAGATGATGTTTTGGGTTTGATGTCACTATACATAAGGAACAAAAGAGGACCTACAAAGGTTGGTTGGCTTAACGAACTCTTTTGTCTAAATGAGAGTTCTGGTGCTAAGAAATTATCCAAGATTCCTCTAGCTGACCCTTTTTGTCTTCACGGGTCCACAATCAACAAACATACTCCACACAAAACAGTGTAAAAACTGTACAACAGGCGAATTCTAAGAACAAGTTCACACAAAAGATAAAACCAAATCTTAATCCGTTCACATCTGCATTTCCGTAGAGCCATTGTTCTTTATATCATTTAAAGAGAAACCGAGTTCAAAGGGTTATTTTTCCTTCGAAGGGAAATGAAAAATGCAGCTACGTGGAGAGAAATGGGACCTTGATTTTTTTGTAGGACAACCTTAAAAAAAAAAGATACTCCCTCCGTTTCGTTTTACTTGTCGTTTTAGAGTTAAAATTTTGTTTCATAATAGTTGTCGTTTTAGGTTTTCAATGCAAATGTTTTGTGAATATTCCAGTTTTATCCCTACTGTTTTAATGTTTCGGCCAATGAATTTTTTTATAAAGTATATTAATTAAGGGTAAAACAGAAAATTTAATGCTTTTCTTAATTTGTGTGAGAAAACCTTAAACGACAACTAAAACGAAACGGAGGGAGTATCTATTAAGTATTTAAGGAATCCCTACAATCATGATAAAAGATTGGACTACATGTTTTGGTCCCAATTCTAAATCATTTTACTTTAATAATAAAGAAGAAACCTTATAAAACTCAATTACAAAAAAGAAGTAAAAAGTCCTATACATAAGAATTTAGTTGTAAGTGTAACTAAACACAGATGCACACAAAAATTTCAAGTCACAAGAATTAAAACAAAAATGCTCAACTGGAAATGACCTTGACTTCACTTGTAGGATCTTTAACGTGTAAACCACTACTACTTTGTCATATGACAATAACTTAAGAACACAAATAAATCAGATCTAACATCTACCAAGAACAACAAGATCCGGTTTTCAAGTATTACCACGTGATACAAATTGGTCCATAAATGGTTATAAAAGTGGCTAACTCAACTAACAATGATAACTTCCATCTACTTCAATTCTAAGCCACAGCTACTTTTCAAAACTGGTTAATAAATTTCATAATTTTCCAAAAAATTCCTCATTGTGTAGGACCAACCAATTAAGATCATTAGACAAAACAGAATATATTTTAAATATTTAATAACCACCGGTTTTAAAAGGGAATGGCAGTATTGTAAATATTGTTACGTAGAACAAGCTTAGCTGGGATGTTGTTTGTACTGTAACCACATGCCCGATTACAAAAAAATATTAAAATTTCAACTTCAATTGCATGCTACGTGATTTAATTCAATCACGCGAGTACCACTACAAAACGTACACGTGTCTTTAAGTGATTTGTTCTTACTTCAAAGTCAAACCCCACTCGTTTTGACTTTTTATTAATCGTTATGGCCTACGATTTACGCACACATGTAAGTAATCGTGCATACATCTGCTTACATAAAATAAAATTGAAAAAACTATATATTATACAATGGTTTTAAATAAATAGACTTTTTAGTCCTTTTTTTGTGTAGCGTAAATAGACTTTTCCTAGTTTATAAAACAAAATCATTTATCGAGCACATCAAATCAATAAAAACATTTTTCTGTAACAAATCTGGAAAATTCATTACAAATATAAAAGTTAACGTTAGTGAAAAGTGCCAAAATTTCGGACGAAATTACGGAAATAAAACCTCGATTGTGTGTGATTTTAACTAGGATTATTAATACAAGTAACAAACTTAAGGGTCTATGATATAATTAGTGCATAATTGCCGTTAAAAACTACTTATATTATAAATAAATCGCCACTTTATGGTTTTTAATTAAAAAACAAAATACACTTTCTAGTCCCTTTTTTGTGTGGCGTAAATATACTTTTCTAGTCTAGTCTAAAAAAATACTACACTATCGAGCACATCAATCAATAAAAAACATATTCTAATAACAAATCTGCAAAAATTCATTACGAATATTTATAAATTAATTAGTGAAAACTGCCAAAATTTCTGACGAAATTACGGAAATTAAATCTCGTTAGTGTGATTAACTCTAAAGATACTAGAATTATGATATAATCACCGTTAAAAAGGCAATAATCTAGTAGTGATTAATTAACGGTGCCATAAATTCAGTTATGTGTGTGTTTAAGTGTTAACTACGAGACAATTCGCCAGCTGGCGAGTCCCACTTCCCCTGATTTCATCAGCTTTTTATAATATTCACTTCTTCATAATAATTACTTCCCAACGATTTTTTGAAAAAAATATATTATATTTTTAGAAACTGAATATTCAAAAAATTAATTACTTAACGGAAACTGTTACCTGACGGCGGATTCATGGAAACGTTTATAATTCTGTTTTTGACGGAGAACATGAAGGTCACCGCCGGGACAAAACTCCGTTAACAAACAGAGCCATTTCGGCGAATCAATGGCGGCGTAAAGCGTCGGAAGAAACGGATGATCAAGAGATTCGAGAATCTCTCTCTCCGTCTTAGCTCTTCCTTCTTTGCTTCTGCTCGCGAGTTCCTTTTTATCCATAACTTTCGCTGCTAACAGAGGTAATTTCACGGCGGTGGTTTCTGTTACGGCGGTTAGGGATTTGAATTCGGCTAAGAAAACAGAACCGATGTCGCCGGAACCGAGACGGAGACGGAATCTGAGATCGGAGAGTGAGAGTGATGATCGGAGTGAAGGAGGGAGTTTTGAGGAAGAGAATGAACCGTGAGCTGATGGTGCTGGAGTTAAAGCTGCGGCGGAGGAGGAAGAGCGAGAACCGGAGCTAGTGCTTCGATTCACGGTGGTTCCGGCTGATGTAAAGCTTACACTCTGTAAATCGTCGGCTAATTCGTCAATCCATGGCTCCATTTTCCGATCTACTCAGAGCCAATGAGTGACGACGAGAGAGAGAGAAGAAGAAGAAGAGAAAGAGAGAGAGAGAGAAGTAACTGTGAGATTTTGCCTTTTTGGGGATGAGAAAAAATAGAATCAAAAGAAGATTAGAGAGATGATGGCAAAGTTGTAATTTAAGGGTTTAGATATGACGCGTTTCGTAATTTAACGTATTTGCTAATATTTAGATGGTTAAGGTTAAGGAGATGATACAGTATTCTATATTGATATGTTTTATTTATGTAAGTAGACAATAATTAGGGAATTATTTGAGAGGATTTTTGGATCTCTTCATGATTTTTTAAGATCTTTGTTATTGTATTTGTTTCAAAAGAGAGAAACAAAGAGACATATAATCTAGGCCCCTACGGAATTAAGATAATGACATATACATATTTTGTGTTTGTTCTATTTTAGTTGTGATTATTAGTATTTTATTCGTATGGTATAATTATAAATAAATATCTAATCACTGTCTTTTGAATATCATGTCACCAAGGCACCAAGGAAAAGGATGGTGTTATTGGTGTACAATTTGTATCGTGACCTCAAATCTCTATTGCTTTGCAATTGTTGCTTTTGGTTGTTCGTGTAGCGGTTAGGTTTGCCGTGGGTGGATTTCTTTGGTTTACGGCGAGTCTCCTCTGTCTTGTGGGAGGATGTTGGTGTCAGTTTCGTCTTCCGTTGCTGCTAGTTTGTGACTCCTCGTCAGGTTCCCTTTTCTCTGTTCCGGTGGTTCGATGTTGGTGTTTTTCTTTTCGTGTATCAGTTTTTGGATATGTGTGTCTTGCCCGAGTGGAGTCTTTTTTAGAAAAACAGAGGCGGCGCTTTGGTCTATGTGGCATCGCTGATCCGTGGGAGATGGTCCTATCGTTTGTATAGGAATGG
The DNA here is from genome assembly GCA_019202805.1 of Arabidopsis suecica. Classification (NCBI taxonomy): domain Eukaryota; kingdom Viridiplantae; phylum Streptophyta; class Magnoliopsida; order Brassicales; family Brassicaceae; genus Arabidopsis; species Arabidopsis suecica. Next base: position 7,536,615 of record CM032909.1, read on the forward strand.
TGACCGGAGGTGGTTTCTCTGGTTGCCCGTAGATGCTCCTGTAACCATCGGATTTGTGTTTAAGTCCGCTGTTGTCATCGCGTTTTTGAGTTAGTTTGCAGAGAAGCTGTAGGCGCTTTATCCGGAGGTTTTGAGGGCGGGCCTCTGTTTGAGTTTGCTCGTGGCGACTAGGATGGGACTCCAGCTCTTTCGAGTTGTGAAAATCACACAAATTTCCGAGATTGACTCTCGGAATCGGTATTTCTTTTTTCGTTTCCGCTCGGGTTATTCGTTATGTTCCTTTGCTGTTTTGTTATTGTCTGTCTTTCTGTAGATTATTGTTTTTTTCCGCTACTTGTATTCCTTGTAATTTCTGTCGAAACTTCAAAAATGGTATAAATACTTCACATTTTACCCCAAAAAAAAAAATCTCTATTGCATGAACCTCGAGTTAGTCGCTATGCTTCATTTTTCGCAAAAAGAAACGTTTTGCTATAACCTTTGAAACCATATCATTGAAAGACAAATTGCTCAGATTGAGACGATTGTAAAGGATGATTTCTTTTGTTGGAGTCTGTTCCAACTGTTGTTGAGATTAGGCCTGGGCACAAGTACTCGTTACTCGGTTGATACTCGCTACTCGGCTCGTACTCGCCTTGAAAAAACAAGTACCCGGTGTTGTCAAGGCAAGTACCAAGTAGTATAATTCCATTACTTGCAAGTAAGGGTCAAGTATCAAGTATCATAATTTTTTTTGATACTTGGCTCGTTACTCGCCCCGTTTCGATACTCGCCCCGTTACTCGCTCTGCTACTCGTCCAGTTTTGTATTACAAGATATAAAGACCATTAAACGTTTAAACCCAATCACTAAAAGTCTAAAATTATAAAACCCAATGACCAATGTTATAAATTAGTCTAAAACTATAAACCCAATGACCAATGATATATGCATGTTTTCTTTTACATGTGAACTTACAACTTTTATGTTGTTTCAACAGAATTTGTAACTTCAAATGCTAATGGAAATTTGGTGCAAGGAGTGGGTTTAGCTTTGGAGGAAGAATGAAAGGTATGGATACTTCATGATTTTCAAGTTTTGTTTTAAAGCGTAATACACTTATAGTAACATTTGTTATGTTGGTTTTATTTATATGGAAAAAAAAGAGAATCAAGAAGACAAGAACTCAAGAAGGAAGACAGAGACAAGATTTCAATTTGAACCAAGTTGTTTTAAAATGTTTATCTTTTGGAACTTTCAATGTGTTGTGATTCTAGGATGTTTTGCGATTTTATGATGTTTAAAATTCTGAATGTTTTATAATATGTATGAGATTGGTTTTTTATTTAAATTAAATGTTCCAGACTTCAAGATTTAAGTAACAAGTACTTGCAAGTAACAAGCCAAGTCAAGTTACCTTGCAAGTAACAAGCCGGGTCAAGTTACTTGCAAGTAACAAAATTTTTGACGAGTACTTGTTATAGCAAGTACTTGCTCAAACGAGTCGAGTATCAAGCCGAACTTTCAATTACTTGTACGGGCCAAGGCGAGTCACAAGTACTTGAAAAATAGCAAGTACTTGCCTTGTGCCCAGGTCAACTTGAGATGATTGTAAGGAAGGATGACCGTGGAACTGCGTTTCCAAGGCATACTCGAGTTTAATTTACGAGAAGGGAGGCATTGTCTCCTCCGGACCGCACCAACAAAAAAAAGAAAGAAAAATTGCTCGGGTCGAAACCGGTTTTGTTGAGTCCGGCCCTGAATCTTGATACCAATTTGTAACATTCGTCTCAAACCGGACGTTTTATAGTCAGACCGAAAAAATACAAGTGCAAGAGGTTCAAATAATTGATAACTTAGAACATTCAAAACAATGACCAAAACAAATCTTTTAAATGAGGTTTGTAACTAGATATCCGAATCATACATATAAAAGTAAGGTTTCACTCTCCCATGATTGGTCCACTTGGCATTTTTAAAATTATAATATTTATTTTCAATTAAACTTAAAATATAACACATTTAATCATATAAATTAATTCATACTTTAAATCTACATTTTACTACTCAATTATAACTCAAATTACATAATTGTGAATTGACTATTATTTTCTCTATTCATTGTCATTTAAACACACTATAATTATAATTGTAACTCCTATAATCTAATTAATTTAGAAATGTAACTTCCATCACTTATTTTCCTATAAATAACTATTCTCACATCCTCTTCCACTATGTCTAAAATCCTAAATATTCTCTTTGTTTTGTTTATGTTCTTGCATGAGTTGAAAACTCAATTAAAATATCATTGTAAGAGTTTGATTATAAATTTTGTTTAATATACATCTTACATTCTTTTCAATTTTATTTCTTCTTTGTTTTTATGTATTTCTTCCATTCTTTCTTTGTTTTTTAAATATTTTTAATTTAAAATTACATATATATATTATAATTTTGATGGCTATAGTAAAAAAATTACTTTATTGATGCAGATCCAAAAATACTAATTCCGACCATCGCGCAATAAGGGAACCAAGCTAAAGAAACTATTTTCATTTTTTTTACTTTGAATGTTTGATTATTTCTTACATATTCATATATATTTATTTTATTTTTAAAAGTATGCATTGTTTTAACGAAATAATGTTTTGTAATACAATTATCAAATTAATTTTCCTTAACTCTCTCTTACCTCCAAAAAAATCGTAATACAATTTTTTAGTATACTCATCATTATATTTAGTTTTATTGATTCAACATATAATAATATAAAGATCATTAAAATTTTATTTAATTCAAATTTTGTAGTGTAAGGATTTTTCGATATATATAAAAAAAATTTGATATTCCATATCCAATTAGCTTGTACTATAAAGATGAAATCATTAGAATTAAACATATAAATATAAGTTAAATAAAGGGGAATATAAAAAGAGATTAAACATTGAAACTAATCTTTGGGATTTTTTGAAAGCTTTTATTTGCACTTCATATGATTTTATAGGAAATGTATTTGTATTTAATTTGTTATTTACAAAATAATTTGTAAAATACTTTAGGTTACTGATTTAGTTTATTTCAGCAACTTTGACTAAATATTTGAATATCATTGTACATTTACATTTTTATCACTAATAATGTTTATTTTACCTTGAATGCTCAAAAATATTAAATAAAATTATTATCATAGTTGAACAATAAAAAAGAATTAATTCCCGTTTATTGGGCTGCTTGGCATCCACATCATTGCCATGTAATAATTTTGAAATTTTAAGTAATAATTTACAATAAATATATTTTATGCATTTCCTCACATTTTTGTAACCTCCATACTAATAATTATATTTATGTCATTAATGAAATAAATGATTTATATTTATTTATGTTTACAATTTTTGATGTAACTTCCATATTAATTAATGTTAGTAGTAATGATTACAATAAAACTAATGTAAAATGTTGAAAATGTATTAATTTGAAAATTAAAAAGAATATAAAAGATTACAAAATTTTGTAACGTTTGGTCCTTAAAATCTAACTTGTAAATTGAAACAATTCTTCAAATACATTTAATACAAAATGAATTCTTCACAATGAATTCTTTGGAATGTAACATAAAAATTTATGATATAAATACAATTAAATTTACTCATAAATGACATTCAAACATGATTGTGAAAGTTTTATCAAAAACAAAACATGATTGTGGAAGTTACATAGTTATCAACGTAAATATACTTTTATTAAAAAAAATTCCCTATAAATATTAAGACACACATCTCACAAACCATCATATTCCAAGTTTTCTATTATTGGTAAATTGTATAGTATTTTCTCTTCTAATTCAACAAATGGTGTTTCAATATATATATATTTTTGTCACTTTTGTAAGAGATTGTGAAGAGGAGGTGACATGAAACCAAAAAATCCTACACACGGTCAATCATTTGTGCTACTTTAGATGTCTTTCAAAAGAAGAGAGTAGAGAAGATGCATTATTGTAGGTTTTCTTTGCCGGAAACATTCATTATATTCTATCTATATTAACCTAAATTTGGGTTGACTCAAATAAATATGATATTCTTGTAGAGAGATTAAGAAGAAAATCAAGAAGACTAAAGACGAGAAGAAAGATAAGAAAAATGGAGTATGCTTCCAAACAACATAAGTCTCAAGTGAAGGGCAATATTCCAAGAGTGTTGATGGTGGAGGTAGACTTTGAATTGTATAGAATAGTCATTTATCATTTGGTAGTTGAAATTTAGTAATGCTTTGGAAAAAGGCAAGTAAAACATATATTGAACCAAATTTTAATCTCGAAAATATTAAGTGAAAGTCTTAAGTCTATATATTGATCTGTTAACTATCTCATTTATCTGTTATTTTTATGTATGCGTTATTATTGTTGTTTTGCTTACAAAATATATTTCATTTATTTGTTTTACATAAAGAAAAAATGTATATAATAACCCACGCGTCGCGTGGGCAAACATCTAGTTAAAAATAATCTTCATGAGAGGCTTGACCAAAATCTAACAGTAACCGGACCGTTTCTCAACCATAACCGGACCGTAACTAGACCGAAATCGTATAAAACGGTTAAAAACCGTAACCGTTAACTGTAAAAATAGATTGGTTACAGTTAGAAAATATACTAATCGTAACCGTTAATTAACCGTAAACATATCAAAACCGTTAGTTAACCGTACAGTTAACCGCACTATTAACCGCATAGTTAAAACCTTAAAAATATAATTGTAACTGTGTATAATGCAAAAACAAATATCGAATTTTCAGATAAAAATTTTCAAAAAGTAAATGATACCGCATATAAAAAAATCTACATTAGAAAAAATAGTTTTTTCTCAAACAAATATGTTGTAATGCTATATTGATCAAAATGAAAAAATTTGGTTTATAACATACATTTTTATTTTATTAAAGTAGTATAAAAAGCCAGAAAATTTGTAAAATTTTGCTTCCGATATTAATCATATCATAATCATCAAATATTTGAAACCGTAGTTAATCGTAACGGCGTAACCGTTGTAACCGTATTTAACCGTATATATAGTGGTTAACGTTACAATTAAAAAAAATTAATAATCATAAACGATAATTAATCAATCGTAACCATTATAACTGTAACTGTAGTCATGTAGGCAACCTACATGAGACTATGCTGACCTGCCCGCCTAATTGTGGATACTTAACTGTTTTTCGGCTAATGAAATTGTTAAATCTTTTTGAAATGGGCTATCTGTTGAAAACCTTGGGCCTGAGTTTATCGTTTTCACTCTTCTTAAGAAAACTTTACAGACCATTTGTGTAATATTCGACAAATGTACAATTGGGCCAATAAGTAACGCAGTATCCATCAACAAAGTACTGAAACATGAGACGTACCTTGTCATAGAAGCTACAACACAACATAAGAACTGAAACAAACAAAATAATGAAAGTTAAACATCCTCGGCCAAAACAGGACAAAGCATAAAAACTATGATGCTAATCAAAAGACATTTTCTTAGAGTAGAGGTCTATTACCAACTACACATAACTTGTATTCACATCTATAACTTGTATAGTTGTGGATGACTCTGAGAGGACCTGAACATTGCGAATTATATACAACAAAAATATGTTGCATTACCGACCATAATGTTCTCATCATTACCTTCAACACAATACAGTAACAAAGTGGTGCTCTATATAATATCTTTAATTTATTTTTATTTGGAAATATTTATCAAAAATATATATTTCACACTCTTTTTATATTTTTACCATTCAAACATTTGGACCGCACCGCATGTTGCTTTTTTCACCATTCATATAATGTCTCGCACCGCTTGTTACGCAGTAACCGCACTTGTTCCGCGTAATGCGTTTTTTTGAACCGCACCGCAGTAAAACCGCACCGCACTTCTAAAACCGCTTGTTCCGCACTACTTAAACCGCTGTCACCATTCGAACCCTAAATCTAACCTCATCTATCTACTCCTAATTAAACATTTGTTTAAGTATATTCCCAAATATACCCCTCTATTCCTCTGCTTATTACGGAAAAATAGTTAAAAGAGCAGAATAAGAAAAGGAAATATTGCTCTATGGAGCACTTTTATAAAACTCAATCTCATGTTGGGGCACATTAGGGGTAGTGGGTACTTTTTTAAGTTTTTTTACCAGAATACCCTCAAACTATGTCTGGTTACTCTAAATATTTCATAATAAAAAATTAAAATAATTATTATTACTCTCTTCTCTTTCTTTCAATTTTTCTGAAGCCAACGAAAAGTTTTTCTTTTTCACTAATATTTTCATTAATTGATTCTCAAAATTAAACAAAAAAAAAACGAAACCACAGATGCGTTCCCTTCCTTCTTCGATGCTCAACCTAGTAGCAGAAGCTGGAGCTATGATTCTCTTAAAAACTTCCGTCAGATTTCTCCCGCCGTTCAAAATTATCTTAAACGGGTGAGTTTCTTCGTCGCCTATGCTATTCATGTCGCACTCTAACCGCGATTTCTAGATTAGAGGCGCTTGTTATGCGATTCACTGAGATTCTTTCGTTTTCTTCGTATTGATTGCTCTATGTTTCTAGATTTCATTTCAATTTCTAGGATTTGGCTTTTGTTGAACGAATCATTGCGATTGTGCTCTCCATAGATTTCTAGGGTTTTTAATTCCGTATTTCCATGAATTAGTTTGTTAATATTTTACTTGCTTATGATTCTGTGGAGATATTTCGTTGATCGTTATGTTCGATTTACATATAAATGGTCTGTTAAAGGGAATTTGATTTTTATAAAAGAATGTTACTCATTGGTTGTGGTACATGTGGTGGAACTTGTAGGTTTATCTGACGTTATGTTGTGCTCGTGTTGCGTCTGCGTTTGGAGCTTATCTCCATGTGCTCTGGAACATTGGCGATAATCTTACAACGATTGGATGCGTTGTAACTATGATTTGGCTCCTTTCATGTCCTCCTTATGTTCACGTATGTGGTGTTTAACTTAGTTTATAGTCTTTATCATTGTATCCAAGTTTGATTTTCTTGACATTGTTGTTTCCTTTGGTGCAGCAAAAGAGACTTTCTCTTCTGTTTGTGTCTGCTGTTCTTGAAGGTGCTTCTGTTGGCCCCTTGATCAAAGTGGCAATTGATGTTGGACACTCACCGTAAAAGATGTAAATGGGTGAGTGAGTGGTGGGGGTTTTTAATAAAAATAAATTCTGCACAAGAACATGGCTAAAAGTTTTCTTTCAATTTTCATAATTTCATTTGGTTTACCCGAAAGATTTATGTCAGATTTTGAAAGCCACCATCATTAGAAGGATTTACGTATAAACAAGTTTAAGTGGATGTATTATCATGGACATCGACCATCTATTTTTTATTGACTATTACATGTTTGATCTTTAAGAATGACTAAATGTTCTATAAAAGATGGGTGTGTCCAACAAAAAAAAAAAAGATGGTCCTTAGAAAAATGGACGTCATGCGTGAATTTGGTGACTATCCACAAGTGGCCGTTCACATTTCTTCTTATGTTCCATCATAGTCAAATTAAAAAAAAAATCAGTTCAAGCTAAATCAAGTATACATAGTTTTGGAATAAATTTATTTTAACTAAATTTTCAATATGAATTAGACGGTTTGAACACTTACTCTCATCTATTTTGCTCTGAACAAGTAAATGTATTATGTGTGCGATCGACGACCTTAATGCAACAAGAGTGATGTTCAAAAAGTTGCAAAACAAAAATTCCCGCCTAGTAATAAAATATAAAAAACAATCACTTGATCAAAATTTGTTGGATGTGTGGTACATATAGACACCTTGACCATATATATCCATGTGGTCACAACTCTGCGGATATACTTGGATATTTATTAGTTGAATGTATTATGTGTGCGATCGACGACCTTAATGCAACAAGAGTGATGTTCAAAAAGTCGTAAAACAAAAATTTCCGCCTAGTAATAAAATATAAAAAACAATCACTTGATCAAAATTTGTTAGATGTGTGGTACATATAGACACCTTGACCAAATACATCCATGTGGTCACAACTCTGCGGATATACTTAGATATTTATTAGTTAAAAATGTTTCGAAAAACTAACAATAATAAAATGAATCATATCAAATCCAGCATTATATCTCTTCTAAACTCTTTGTTACGATGGAAAATACTTAGGATACTACCAATTGTTGAATGTTAATTTCATTTGACTAATTAACTACTTAATTGATTTTCTTCTATCTACTTTGCACAACTCTTTGTTTAGGGTTTCGGAATTAGGGTCCAGGGTTTAAGGATTAGGTCTTTATGATGTATGGTTTTGTGTTTTGGGTTTAGATTTTACTATTTAGGGTTTAGAGTTTAGAGTTTAATGTATTGGGTTTAGGGTTTAGGTTTTAGGGTTTAGGGTTTAATTTTTAGGGTTTTAGTGTTTACTCTATAGGATTTATGGTTTACGGTTTAGAGTTTAGGGTATAGAGTTAAGTGTTTAGTGTATAGGGTTTAGAGTTTAGGGTTTATGGTTTAGTTTAAGATTTATGGTTTAGGGTTTAAGATTTATGGTCTAGGGTTTAGTATTTATGGTTTAGGGTTTAGTCTCTATGATTTAGGAGTACAGGGTTAAGTGTTTTGTGTCTAGGGTTTAGGTTTCGTCTATATGGGTTAGGGTTTAGGGTTTAGGGTTTAGGGTTTAGTGTTTAGAGTTTAGGGTTTAGTGTTTAGAGTTTAGGGTTTATGGGTTAGGGTTTAGGGTTTAGGGTTTAGTGTTTAGTGTTTAGGGTTTATAATTTAGGGTTTAGTGTTTGGTGTAGGGTTTAAGGTTTATGGTTTAGGGTTTAAGATTTAGGGTCTAGGGTTTATTGTTTAGGATTTAGGGATTAGGGTTTAGTGTTTACTTTGTAAGAGTTATAGAATGACATATTACAAGTTTTTAAGTATTTTAAATTTACTCAACGTAGTTGAAATTTACATTTTTGCTAACCAAAAGAGCTATATTTTCAATCTCATTTTAGGAGTTTTTGTTTTGTTGTAAACATTATTAGTCTTTTTTTTTTTTTGGGGATGGACATGTTATTATGGAAATTTTTTTAAAGAGAAGTCTAAGATTCTTTATGCGCTCAATAAATAAACATTTTTCATTGTTTGTTTTTGGTCTCAATCTTTATTTGCTATGGTGGAATATTTTGTTTTATCGTCCATAACTCATCGTCCACATATACTATCTTTAGTGGACATCTTAGCAAATAAAGAGTAGATGGAACACAAAAAACTACCAAAATTTTTGTAGATTTAGATGAAGTGTTGCTTTGTAGACATTGTGGACTTCAGTATTGTGGATATACTTTCGTGGAGTTCAGGGTTTAGGGTTTAGATGAACCTACTAGATGATGGATGTGAACATACGGATGGTCAAAAGAGATTGCTTAAACAAGATCGTCTCTTCACGCTGGTGCAAATGCAGAAACCAAAAATTTCTAAGAACTAATAATTCAATTCATCTTTCCATCAATATAAGACTTGATTCAACAAAAGCTTTGTATTAAAATAAATCTAAGATTTGAGTCTACATGCTGGTTCATTCGACTAATTAGCCATATATGCTTGTCCACATGGCTTTGACTCTTACATATACTAAATTATTATTTGCCTAGAAACGGCCAAATGACAATTTTAAATGGTTACTAGCAATCACAAACTAGTAGATTAATTCAAGTATTTAAAACAAATATGTATAAGGTTTTAATTAAATTCAATATTATATTTAGCAATGTTTAACAAACTTGTGATATATTGTAAATAAGATTTTAATTAAATTCAACAATCCACAATTAATCATCCACAAATAGCCATTTATATATACATTGTTTACACACTAGCTTCTTCTTCACCACACCCACCATCAAGCTTAGGATCTTTTTTTTGTTCCCAACTTATTTTCATTCATCAAACCAAAATTACAAGAGCACAACTAAAGACGAAACTCTTTGCCAAGGAGTCCGTTTCTACAAGGTTTGATAGGATTACAAGACGATAAAAAGATAGGATGGATATAAACCAAAGCTTCTTCAAGGAGACTTCAAATTTGATTCGAGCTGAAATCGATCTTCAACACTTGATTTTTCTTAAATACCAAGGATGATAATAGTTCTTTTGCCATTGATGACAAGCGAACAAAGCTTTGAGCTTGTGGTGTCCTCGGACTGAGCGAGGAGATCGATTTTTAGAAGTAATGGAGGAAAGATGTTTCGTCCATTTGGACACCAGAATGTTCCGAACCGGTGAATCGGAGAGAAACACAAGCAAAGGCAGAGACACCTCCATGACAGTCACATTGTGAAATGAATAGATTTATGTGGACAAGAAGAAAGAAACAGTTACAATCTAAATCCAAGACTCAGATCCTCATGACCAATCTAAAGCAGAACCAAAACTTGTTCACTTTTTTATCTTTGTGGTTAAGCGACAAAGGCACAAAACTAGTAGAATTAGAAAAGAGATGTCAGCGTAAAAGAGTCAATGAACAAAGGCGTGTTCAAACTTGATAACATGTATAATTTGCAACACATAACAAATATTAATGAGATATGCAGGTTCATTCATATGGATAGCAGAAAGAATGTGAACAACAACATGACATTAATAAAACAACAATTATTGGACACCAAATTGCAAAGGACGTCATACTCCACCACGGTTCCACTACAAATCAAACGTCGTCACCGATGTGATACTAAACGCCATGGGAGCGTAAGACAACGATGATGCCAGTGATGATTTCGATGGAGAAAAAACCCAGGAGGCCTTGAAGGATAGAAACCCAGTGAGCTAATGGTTTGAATTTGATAAAACGATTCTCATCCTTGAACATTCATAAATCGGAAAAAATAATTTTAAGAAGGAGAAAAGTACACTATAACACTCTTTGATTCTTTGATTTTAACATCTAATCCCGAATACTTCATTGACTATGCAAAATCAAAAGCTATGTTTATTTGATTTTAGATCTAAGAAGAAGAGAGAAGTAAGGATGACGATGGTTGCAGAGAGGATATTTAGCTTTTATTTTTCAGTTTTGTTTTTGCATTATTTTCTCCCACCTACTCTCAGATCTGTTTTCTACTTTAAATCCGACGGCCAGAATTAAAACATGTCCAGTTACTTTCTAACCATTTTAGTTAAGTGTTTGTAGGACATCTGAGGGCAAAATTGTATTGATTTTTGTTGTACAGTGAAAAAAACTTAAAAAAGTACCTACTCCCACCAAAGTACCCCATATGCTTATAAAAACTTGAAAAGTGCCCCAATATGCCACAAGCCCATAAGAAAACTCGTACATATCCCAAATCTCCAACTTTTCAGAGGGAATGATGTACTGTCCCAACCTCACCACTTCTCCAACAATCACTTCCTATTTACCATATTGCCACTACACTTACTTTCTTCCTTCTCATTTTCGATCATCTGACAAAAACCCGAATCTCGTTTCTTGTTTTCGAGCAAAACCCAGAATTTCTCATTCCCTTACGTGCTTTGCTTCATCTTCAATGGAGACGACTCCGACGGAGAGCAGCGAAACCAAACCTTTCTCTGTTCTTTTTGTCTGTCTCGGAAACATTTGTCGGAGTCCAGCAGCTGAAGGTGTCTTTAGAGATATTGTGAAGAAGAGAGGTCTCGATTCCCAATTCAACATTGATTCCGCTGGAACCATTGATTATCACGAGGTATGATAAAAACAGAACAAATAACCTAATTTTAGATTCATGGTTGATTTGAACAATTGGTGAATGATGGTTTTATATGTAGAAAGGTTTGGTTTTGGTTTTAGGGTTTTCTGGTGGATGTTATTTTGTCGGAATACAGAGCTGTAGAGACGTTGAAATTGATGTTTCTGAATCAATTTTGATGTGAAACTGCTCTTATTACAAGGGAAGAACAAAAAAAGTAATCTATTTTATGGTGATTGATGCTTGATTGGAACAATTAGGCAATTAGAAAGGTTTGATTTTGGCTTTAGGGTTTTTTGGTGGATGTAATTTGCTCGGAGTAAGAAATTTATGTTTGATTTTGGCTTTAGGTTTTTAGTGGAGACCTTGGAATTTATGTTCCTGATTCAGTTTTTGATTTGTGAAACTGTTGTTTTAAAGGGGAATATGGCAGATCCAAGAATGAGAACTGCTGCGAAACGTCGTGGGATTGAGATAACATCATTATCCAGACCGATTAAGGCATCTGATTTCAGGGACTTTGATCTCATTCTTGCAATGGATGAACAAAACAAAGGTAGATCATATAGTAATTTATTCAACGTTATAGAGGAATTGTGTGGTTAGATCAATTTCTATGCAAATGGGATTTAGCCTAGGACAAGGAATTTTGCAAGTTGAGATCTGATTTGTTATGGAGAATTGAAATAATTATGAATTTGAATGTTTGATGTCTACAGAGGATATATTGAAGGCTTATAATGTATGGAAAGCCAGAGGGAATTTCCCGCCCGATGCAGATAAGAAGGTACCGTTAGTGTTTGTTGTTGTTTGCTGGACTTTGGAACTCTTTTTAGGCGATCTTCAGAACATTTTCATTGAATTTTCAGGTTAAGCTAATGTGTTCGTATTGTAAGAAACACAATGACAAGTTTGTTCCTGATCCATATTATGGTGGAGCTCAAGGTTTTGAGAAGGTAATTACCATTAGAGATTAAGCTGATTGTGGATTAGTAACTTTTGGTTTCGGCAGATGCTACCAATAAAATTTCAGCTATATTGTCTTTTCAATATGGTTTATAAGACTTTCAAAATGGCATGCCACTATCACTCCCAAGGACAAAACTCACTTGGAAATTCGAATCCTGATCAGTGACTTGTCTACTTGTTTCTTTCACAGGTGCTGGACTTGCTTAAAGATGCTTGTGAGTCTTTGCTGGATAGTATCACTGCGCAAAGTTGATGATACTACAAGTTCAAAGTCCCAATCCCAGAACCTTTTGTTGTTTTTGCACATAGAATTGAAAATTCTCTTATTACATATAAGCATCATCATTGATGTCAATAGAGTGAGAACTGATGTGAAACTTAAATCTTGCTGATTCTTATGAACAGATTCTTCTATCATAGAGGGCGGCACTGTTACACACGATTGAATAATATGAACTGTTTTGTTCTATCATTATTATTAGGAGAGAAATAGAAAGAAAAAAAAGAATGTGTGGACGTGAAGTGTTGTTGTTTGAGATGATAATAGTGGGGACATTACTAGTTTGAATTATTGGGCTTCCGAGAAATCAAGTGAATGGTGGTGGAGCATAGGGACAGTGATTTTGTCGTTTGCAACATTTTCCACAAAATCTCACTATATTTTCCAGGAAACATCCATGGAGTTTCTGTGCCAGTAGAGTCGTCAGCGGTCTATATCCTCATTCACACAAATCGTTTCAACTGAAAAATTCCATTAAACCCGCGTGATTCTTCAACTCTCTGGAGATTTCTCATCGTTTCTACTTTATTTGTTTTCGATTAGTGTTTTGAGCCCATTTCTTGATTGTATATTTCTTTCATTTATTCGCCTAATTGTGGGAATTAATGGTAGCAGCAGTGAATCATCAATAATCTAAGTTCTCATGGGTTCTGTAATGAGCTTGAGCTGCTCTAAGAGGAAAGCAACGAGTCAGGATCTTGATTCCGAATCTCGTAAAAGACGAAAGATATGCTCAACCAACGATGATGAGAATTGCAGATTCATTCCGGATGAGTCATCTTGGAAACATCCATGGAGTTTATGTGCCAACAGTGTCGTCAACGGTCTGTATCCCTTTCACACAGAGGCCTCTTCCTCTTTGTTAATCCTTCTTCCATCCATTTAGGATCTTGATCCACTCTTTACCATAATAATGTTATTCTTCTTTTTCTCCTTGGCTCAGTCACAGCCGCAGTGTTTACGAAATTCGGATTCCAACGAGACAATAAAGATACTAAATCTTCTGCTTTATCTCTTCTATCTCCTCCAACTTTAGTGTCCCGAATCTGGAAACACCACGTCTTCCCGAGCTTCCACGGGGCAGATGTTCGAAAAACCATTCTTAGTCACATCCTGGAATCGTTCAGAAGAAAGGGAATCGACCCATTCATTGATAATAATATAGAGAGGAGTAAGTCGATCGGTCCTAAGCTCTTAGAAGCTATCAAAGGATCGAAGATTGCGATCGTCTTGCTTTCCAAGAACTATGCTTCTTCGTCTTGGTGTCTTGATGAGTTGGCCGAGATCATGAAATGCAGGGAAGTGATTGGTCAGATTGTCATGACCATTTTCTATGAAGTGGAGCCAACTGAAATAAAGAAACAGACAGGAGATTTTGGAAAAGCTTTCAGAAAAACTTGTAAAGATAAACCAAAGGAGCATATTGAGAAATGGAGAACAGCTTTGAAGGATGTGGCCACAATCGCCGGATATCATTCTCGCAACTGGTTTGTCCTCTTGATTTCTACTCTCCTTATTAGAGTTTATTTGTAGCTAATATCAAGACAAGAAAATACAAATGTTTTGGATGTGTATCAGAATTTTTCATGACTAGACTAATTAACAGTTTTAATTGATATCCATCAATGTTAGGACCAATGAAGCGGACATGATCGAAAAGATATCCACTGATGTTTCGAATATGTTGAATAATTCCATACCATCAAGAGATTTCGATGGTTTTGTTGGTATGACAGCTCATATGGAAAGGATGGAAAAGTTTTTAAGCCTAGATTTGGATGAAGTAAGGATGATTGGGCTTTGGGGTCCGCCTGGGATTGGTAAGACGACCATCGCTACATTTTTGTTTGACCGATTCTCCAGCAGATTCCAACTTGCTGCAATCATGGCGGATATCAGAGAATGCTATCCAAGACTTTGTTTGGATGAGCGCAATGCACAATTGAAACTACAAAAACAAATGTTGTCTCTTATTTTGAATCAGAAAGATATCATGGTTTCTCATTTGGGAGTAGCACAAGAACGTTTGAAAGACAAGAAAGTGTTTCTCGTTCTTGATGAAGTGGATCACTCAGGACAATTAGATGCCTTGGCGAAAGAAATTCAATGGTTTGGTCCTGGAAGTCGGATTATTATCACAACAGAAGATCTAAGAGTTTTGAAGGCTCATGGGATCAATCATATTTACAAAGTGAATTTTCCATCAAGTGATGAGGCTTTTCAAATATTTTGTATGTATGCCTTTGGACAGAAACACCCATATGAAGGTTTCTATGAGCTTGCTTGGGAAGTTACAAACCTTTCTGGTAAACTCCCTTTGGGATTGAAAGTTCTTGGCTCTGCTCTGCGGGGGATGTCCAAGCCAGAGTGGGAAAGGGCACTACCTAGGTTAAAAACTAGCCTCGACGGAAAAATAGAGAACATTATACAATTCAGTTACGATGCCTTATGTGACGAAGATAAATATCTGTTTCTTTATATAGCTTGCCTTTTTATCTACAAATCAACAACCAAAGTGAAAGAGCTACTTGGAAAGTTCTTGGATGTGAGGCAAGGTCTTTACGTATTAGCTCAGAAATCTCTCATATCCATTGATGGAGAATCAATAGGAATGCATACTCTGCTAGAACAATTCGGAAGAGAAACTGCACGTAAGGAATTCATTCATCATGGCTATACGAAACATCAGCTTTTGGTTGGTGAAAGGGATATATGTGAAGTGCTCGACGATGATACAATAGTAAGTTTTTTCCATTGCATCTCCCCCTATTAATTGAGTTTATTTGATTACTAACCAGCATAACTTATATTTCTTTTTGGCTCATTTTACAGGATAGTAGACGTTTTATAGGGATAAATTTAGATTTATCTAAGGCTGAGGAAGAATTGAATATAAGTGAGAAAGCACTTAAAAGAATGCATGATTTTCAATTCGTAACAATCAATGATAAGACTGAGAGACTGCAGTCAGTACTGCAAGGTCTGATTTATCATTCTCCAAAAATTAGATCACTGAATTGGAATCGTTACCAGAGTATATGTTTGCCTTCTACTTTTAATCCTGAGTTTCTCGTCGAACTAAATCTGCAAGACAACAAGCTTCAGAAGCTATGGGAAGGAACTAAAGTAAGTAGTTTTGATGAAAACTTTCAATTTTTTTTAAATCTATAATTTGTTTCCGAAAATGTTTTTTCTTAACAAACTCCAAATTTATTGGCCAATCGTATGAACATGATCTTCTTTGTCAAATGCAGCAACTTAGAAATCTCAAATGGATGAATTTGCTTGGTTCTAAAGATTTGAAAGAGCTTCCCGATCTTTCAACAGCAACTAATCTCGAAGAAGTAAATCTCCGAAATTGCTCAAGTTTAGTGGAACTTCCGTCTTCAATTGGGAATGCAACCAAACTTGAGCTACTGAATCTTGATAATTGCTCAAGTCTTGTGAAGCTTCCCTCCTCTATCAATGCCCCTAATCTCCAGGTATTGTATCTAAATAATTGTTCACGTATAGTGGAGCTTCCCGCTATCGAGAACGCGACTAGTCTCGAGAAATTGTGTCTCGTTAAATGCTCAAGTCTGGTGAGAATCCCTTCTTCTATTGAGAACGCGACCAATCTTCGGGAATTAGATCTCATAGATTGCTCAAATCTTGTGGAGCTTCCATCTATTGGGAATGCAACCAAACTTGAGCGGTTGTATCTTGATAATTGCTCAAGTCTTGTGAAGCTTCCCTCCTCTATTGGAGATATGACAAATCTTTGGGCATTAGATATGAGCAGATGCTCAAGTCTATTGGAGCTTCCCTCCTCTATAGGAAACCTTCATAAATTGTCGAGGTTGACAATGTGTGGATGCTCAAAGCTAGAGGCTCTTCCAACAAATATCTACTTGGAATCTCTCGATATACTTGATCTCACAAATTGCTCGCAGTTGAAAAGATTTCCTGAGATCTCCACAAACATTGAGGATCTCAGGCTCACAGGAACTGCAATAAAAGAAGTTCCTTTGTCGATCATGTCATGGTCTCGTCTTTATGACTTTGGGATTTCATACTTTGAAAGCCTCAAGGAATTCCCGCATGCTCTTGACATCATCACGGAGCTGCAGTTGAACGAAGATATACAAGAGGTTGCTCCATGGGTCAAGGGAATGTCTCGTTTACGTACACTTAGACTCTACAACTGCAACAATCTGGTATCACTCCCACAATTTTCAGATTCCCTATCTGACTTAGATGCAGATAATTGTCAATCCCTTGAGAGACTGGATTGTTCCTTTAACAATCCGAATATTAGTCTCAATTTCTCCAAATGCTTCAATTTGAATCAAGAAGCCAGAGATCTTATCATGCACACATCGACTTCGGAATATGCGATCTTACCGGGTACACAAGTGCCTGCCTGCTTCAATCACCTGGAGATGTTACCGGATAGTTCTGGGGGTTCCTTGACAATCAAGTTGAATGAGTCGCCTCTTCCCACATCCTTGAGATTTAAGGCTTGTATCATGCCTGTTATGGGTAGCGAAGAAACGGGTGATGATCCGGATCAGTTGGAAGTAAATATTGACATCAGGGACAAACAGAATGATCTCCCAGTTTTGTGTACACCAAGCCGTCATTATATATATCAACTTTTAACAGAGCATATATACACATTTGAAGTTGAAACAGAGGAGGTGACTTCCACCGAGCTTGTCTTTGAGTTCAAAACACGCTATATCAAATCTTGGATGTCCCTTCCTGATAGCAATTGGAAGATCAAAGACTTCGGGATATCTTGGAGGTCCCTTCATAGATGAGCATCGATGGATAAAGTTAGAAATTTTAACCCATTTTCATCCTTAATTAATTTTAAGTTTATTAAATTGCGCACTACGTACGTTGTACGTGTGTATGACTATCAATGTTAATTTAAATTAAATGCAGATAAGGAGATATATGCAAACAAAGATGGTGAAGATAGGAGACGAGAAAGAGAAGAAGCTGTTGAGACTTTAAAATTCATGTTTCTGATTTGCGAAATGTCGCGGGATTGAGATAACGTCATTATCCAGACCGATGAAGGCATATGATTTCAGGGAATTTGATCTCATTCATGCAATGGATGACCAGAACAAAGGTATAGAACAAGGATTTTGCTAGTTGAGATGTGCTTAGTCTTTTGGAGAGTTGGAAGTTAAAATCCTTTATTGATGAATTTTTATGTTATGTTTGCAGAGGACATATTGAAAGGCTTTTAATGTATAGAAAACAAGATGGAATTTCCCACCTGATGCAGATAAGGAGGTACCTTTGGTGTTTGAAATTTATTGGACTTTGAAATTTTTCTTCTGGGAGATTTTAGAACTGTTTTCATTGAATTTTCAGGTTAAGCTAATGTACAACAAACACGATCCAAACATGTATTAGGATGGAGCAATATCAAGTGGAAGATAGGAGAATGCGGGATACTCCAAATCTTGGAGGTTCTATGTTTAGTG
This sequence comes from Arabidopsis suecica, assembly GCA_019202805.1. NCBI lineage: Eukaryota > Viridiplantae > Streptophyta > Magnoliopsida > Brassicales > Brassicaceae > Arabidopsis > Arabidopsis suecica. Next base: position 7,555,078 of record CM032909.1, read on the forward strand.
AACATGGTGAGGTTAGAAACTTTTATGCCATTTTCATCGATAATTATTTGATTTTAAGTTTTTAAATTTGTGCATAATTGAAACTAATTGCAGATAAGGAGATATGTGCAAACAAAGATAGAGACGAGGAGAAAAAAGAGAGAATCTAAGTCCATGGTTGTGTCAGAGAAAAGAGAAACCATGGAGAGTCAAATTTCCCTCTTTATTAATATGTTGTGATAATGGAATATGCAAAGACAAATTTCAGTAGACGAGCAAATCTTGTTGTTGCAGACTTGCAGTCCATAAGTCAAAACGAGTAAATCAAAAGTGTCTCCATTTAAGCTCAAATTTGTCCCAAAATTGTCTCTCTGTAACAAATAACCCTCTTTTTATTGAATATATACAAAAGAAGGAAAAAAAACAACCCAGAAATAATCTATTTAAGCATACAATAGCAGAGCAGATATTTTCTAGGAAAAATAATAGAAACTACATTTTACCCCGCGGATCGATTTTTTTTATCTAAAAAATTAAATTTTAAATTGTATTTATTTTGTTAAGTGTTTAAGATTGTATAAGTGTATTTTGATTGTTAATTTTAGGATTTCATCCGTGATATATATACCGTTTTGTATTAATATCGATTATATATATATATATATATTTAAATTTTAGTTAATAATAATTAATTTTATATAATAATTTTCGAATTAATTGCGTATGACCGACGGTCAAGATTGAAGATTAAAAACCGGATTAAGATTTGAATGGCCACGATTAAATGTAGGGATTGTTGAGATCTTTTAAGAAAATTGAATTGAATATGGATGTAATTGTGGCAATGATTAGTTATGGTTAATATATTAGGTTAAGATTTTTGGAAACGATTTTTTATGTTTATATCTTTGATTTAATTTTGTAAATCTAAATAATTAATGTCAATGACATTTGATCGTAAATAAGTTGGAATTCCAGGATTTATTTCATAGTCTCCGAAAATGTATATATAGATATTTACTCAGATGTTATAGAAATGTTGGAATATTACTAGCATATCATACATTTTCTGAAAATTACCTATATGTTTAGTGTCCTTGTGTAATTACAATTGACACCCTTGATGAGCTTTTTTTAATTAAGATTTTTTTATTTTTTTTAATTAAAAAATGATTAATGATGAATTAATTTAATCCACGTCATTAAGAGAAATAAAAATTAAAGCCACGTCATAAGAGAAAAAAGAGAAAGGAAGACGAAAAATTACGTAACTTATTGTTTCGCGGCAAATTTACATGTCACGGCTGAGTTATAATGCTTCACGGAAGACGAAAGATTGCGTAAATTTACATATTACGGCTGAGTTATAATGCTTCACGGCTGACTTATCACAAGAACCAACTTCACAAGCTTTTCGTGCGTTGTTTCCGCATCTATCTGCACAACTCTACACCCTCTATCGTTGGTGTTAAATACATATTTGTGTTTCTTTACCCAATTACCGGAAACAGCAATTACCGGAACCAGATCAATCATATATCGGGAGAAGAATGAACGAAAATGAAGAAGAATGAGGAAGACGATGACAAATTGGATATTCAAAATTTAAGTCTGGATATCTCTGTTGATGTGAAAAACACATGTGAAGAACAACACAGTGAAGAATAATACGAGTAGAAAAAGGACGTTTTGTATTTCCTTTGATGATGATGACATGGAATGTTGCATCCGACGTCATTTTTTAATTGATGAAGTGGCAAGTAAGCCACCAAACGAACATGTAAATCAGTCTAATTAAACCAGCCATCAAACAAAACTTTAAGTCAGTCGCAACATGAATACTATTACAGTAATTAAAAACCGAAAAAACGGCTGTCAAATTCAGCCGTTTAATGTCGTAACTCAACCAAAAATCTTTAACTCAGCCGTATCGTTTAATAAGTCGGCCGTAATTGCATGATATTCTAGTAATTAATCTTTCGCTACTAAGTCAGCCGTAATTAGGCCGAGTTTTCCGTTAATCTAGCTCATTACGGCTGATTTATGACACTCGAACATAAATCAGCCGTAACGACATCCCATAACTAAGCCGTCTTTGATAACTCAGCCAGCTGGAGAAAGTTAATTCAGCCGTGTCGAAGCAATAACTCAGCCAAAATTTTGACAAATCAACCATCGGGTAAAAACTCAGCCGTAACTTAGGCTGGGTTATGCTCGAAAGTCAGCCAGCCATTTTCTCATAACTCAGACAGATTTCATTAAGTCAGCCGTAACTCTAGGCTGGAATATACTCGTAAGTCAGTCATTTTCTCATAACTCAGCCATTTTCTGTAAATCAGCCGTAACATACCGTAACTCAGCTGTCATTGCCGCTGTATCGCTTTACGGCTGAGTTCATTAATACACGTCAGCAATTTCTGACGTGGCGACGCGGTTTGTCTGACGTGGCAATGACATTCTTAATTTGTAATTACGTTTTTTCCTATAATGTTTAACAGGAGCACGCTGGGTATACAAAATATATCCGAAATATGATAGTAATAAAAAAAATTTGAATGTTTCTAGTTATTTCACCTAATTTGTATGACATGAGTAACTTTCCCAAAATAATAAGCAGAAGATGCATGTTTTGTTTGGACACAATCTGTGTTTGTTTTGTTTACTTTCCATATTATAGAAACATGCAAAGATCCCATCAAGCTTGCAAGAAGCTAGCGTACTTCGCACACAGGAGAATCCTCTGGATGCACAAGAGGGCATTTTTGGTTACCTCAGAATTCTCGTGATTCATCATTTTCATCACTCAGTTCTTTCGCCTTGAGGTCTGTTACGATCACTCTCCCTGCTGCATGGTACTGTATGAACTGTGATAAATCAAAGCATGCAACCGCCAAGGATCTTGGATCACTCGACGTGTCCAGGATCGTGAGGAGGACCCTGAGTATCTGCATCCAACAAGTTTTAACTGGTGCTTAAGAGTTTTGTTGCGGTGGTTGATTCCCGAGACAAGTTTAAAGAAGAAATACTTGGAAGTCATTTTCCTCAAAGCTTGTGACATTCTCACACCAGAAATTGGCCTCTTTATATTTATCAAAGGAACTCAATTTCCTGATCTTAAGTCCTTAAGAGTTAAAAATTTAACCATGTACTAAAAATCACTTATATAACCAAGATTTTCTTACAGCATTTATAGGAGACGATAAAAAAAATTAATCTTCCACAGAACAGCTAATAAAAAGCAGTCCTCAAGCTTTGTATTTAAATTGTCTTCTTACCTCATCACTCCATGCTTGTGTTTTTAGACTGTGAATAGTATGCGGGAGTCCAAGATCAACCATTTGGGCACCAAATGTACCTTTTGGAAGCAAGTTCCTGAACGTCTATATATGACAACCCTGACAGATAAAATACCGTTAGATTAACATAATAACAAGTGCATCACATTTTATGAAAATGAAAAATTCAAAAACAAATAAAAGAAACAAAAATCTTGGTATTGCGTGACTGAGATTCTGATTGATCAACCAAACCGTGTCTTATGATCTTTAACTAATTGCAAGATAGTAATGACTAAGTCACACAAGAAAACACCATTAACTACCAGCTTTTGGCCTAGCAATATATGTAAATGAGGCTGTAAGCAGAGCCGTAGCAACGATTTTGAGGGCCACATGCGAGGAAAAAAAAAGGGGCCGCTCTAAAAAAATGCATAATTGTAAAGAAACTTAAGCAAAAAATGTCTTTAACAATGTCTTACAAAATATTGTTTTAAAACAACAAAAGATCAACAAACTACCCTTTAAAGATTATTCTACTCTTTAGGATTCATGAATCGAATTGATTCATGAAACATCTAGATATCTAAACTACTAAATTTATCAACAAAACGTGAATCACCATGACACCATCAAAAACGTAAATCAAAACAGTCCGTTTATCAAAACTCAAAAACAGAGTCTAAAGAGACAATAGAGATGGTGAATTACAAAATAATGAAGATGAATTACCAAAATACAGTCCGGCGAATTTGAGGAATCAAGAGGAACAAGATGCTGGAGAATGGAGATCGAGAGGAAGAACTGGTGATTGGTGAATTTTGAGAATTGAGATCGAGAGACAGAGGAAGAAGATGAATAGTCGTGTTTGGTGTGGTCGTTTAGGTTTTTTTTTCTGTGTTTTAATAATTTTTTTTATTTCTTTTTTTTGGTCACGTGTTATTGTTAACACTTAAAAAAAAAAAAAAAAACCAAAAAAAAAGAATACATAACGCAAACCAGAGACTCGAACAGGCAAACTCAGGGTCAAAGGATACCAAACAAAGCAATTAGGGCCGAAAAGGCAATTCCAATATATTTTAAAGTTGATTGAAATCCGAGACAGGAAAGTGAAATCAAGTTTTAAAAGCAACTTTACTATATTGTTTGATTTATTAATAATCATATCTCCTAATTTACCTTTCATCATTCTTTGGCTTCGTAGAAATTCAATGAATATGGTGGAGCCTACATAATAAGGACAATAATTTTGTCGGTAGCAACATTTTCCATGAAACATCATTCCTCCATTTACACAAAATTCCTCTCCGAACCAAACAAAAGGCAAATCCGAGCTCACAAGATTCTTACACTCTCTGGGAGATTTCTCTTCTTTTCAAAAGGCATCGGTGAGATTTTCATGTCCTCATTTATCTCTTACTCCTAATTGTCTGAACTATTTTTAAGTTTAACTTAAGGTTTTATTACTGTGGAATGGAATTGATTGGACTATGAGCCCATTTCTTGATTATGTGTTCTTGATTGTATATTTCTGTTTTTTTTTTCATTTAATCGCCTAATTGTGGGAATTAAAATTAATGATTGTTGCTACAGTGACTCATCAATAATCTAAGTTCTCATGGGTTCTGTAATGAGCTTGAGCTGTTCCAAGAGGAAAGCTACGAGTCAGGATGTGGAATCTTCTTCTTCTTTAGCTCTTCCACCTCCTCCAACTTCAGTGTCTCGAATCTGGAAATGTCACGTCTTCCCGAGCTTCCATGGGGCAGATGTCCGGACAACCATTCTTAGTCACATCATGGAATCGTTCAGAAGAAAGGGAATTGACACGTTCATTGATAATAATATAGAGAGGAGTAAGTCGATCGGTCCTGAGCTCAAAGAAGCTATCAAAGGATCGAAGATCGCGATCGTCTTGCTCTCCAAGAACTATGCTTCTTCTTCGTGGTGTCTTGATGAATTATCGGAGATCATGAACTGTAGGGATAGGGAACTGTCAGGTCACACAGTCATGACCATTTTCTATGAAGTCGATCCAACTGACATAAAGAAACAGACGGGAGATTTTGGAAAGGCCTTCAGAAAAACATGTAAAGGTAAAACAAAAGAGCATATTGAGAGATGGAGAAAAGCTTTGAAGGATGTGGCCACAATCGCCGGAGAGCATTCTCGCAACTGGTTTGTCCTCTTGATTTCTACTCTCCTTAATTAATATGTACTTGTTAAAGTTTTTTTTGTAGCTTTCAGTAAATATCAATACAAGAAAATAATTTTCGTTCAGATAGTCATGACCATTTTCTCGCAACGGTTGTATATTGATTTGATATCCTCTACTGTTAGGAGGAATGAAGCAGCAATGATTGAGAAAATAGCCACTGATGTTTCAAACATGTTAAATAGTTCCACACCATCAAGAGATTTCGACGGGTTAGTAGGGATGAGAGCTCATATGGATAGGATGGAACAATTCTTACGCCTAGATTTGGATGAAGTAAGGATGATCGGGATTTGGGGACCGCCTGGGGTTGGTAAGACAACTATCGCCAGATTTCTGCTTAACCAAGTCTCCGACAGATTTCAACTTAGTACAATCATGGTCAATATCAAAGGATGCTATCCAAGACCTTGTTTCGATGAGTACACTGCACAATTGCAACTACAAACCCAAATGTTGTCTCAGATGATCAAGCATAAAGATATCACAATTTCTCATTTAGGAGTGGCACAAGAACGTTTGAAAGACAAGAAAGTGATTCTCGTTCTTGATGAAGTGGACCACTTAGGACAGTTAGAAGCCTTGGCGAAAGAAATTCAATGGTTTGGTCCTGGAAGTCGGATTATTATCACAACAGAAGATCTTGGAGTTTTGAAGGCCCATGGGATCAATCAAGTTTATAAAGTGGATTTTCCATCAAATGATGAGGCTTTTCAAATCTTCTGTATGAATGCCTTTGGTCAGAAACAACCACATGAAGGTTTCCGTAACCTTGCTTGGGAAGTTATCCCTCTAGCTGGTGAACTCCCTTTGGGATTGAAGGTTCTAGGCTCCGCTCTGCGGGGGATGTCCAAGCCAGAGTGGGAAAGGGCACTACCAAGGTTAAAAGCTAGCCTCGACGGAAAAATAGGGAGCATTATACAGTTCAGTTACGATGCCTTATGTGACGAAGATAAATATCTATTTCTTTATATAGCCTGCCTTTTCAACTTTGCGTCAGTTCATAGAGTGGAAGAGGTTCTTGCAAACAAGTTCTCGCATGTGAGGCATGGTCTTCACGTTTTACATGAAAAATCTCTCATATCTATTGAATACGAAAGAATACAGATGCATACTCTGCTACAACAATTCGGAAGAAAAATATCCCGTAAGCAATTCGTTCAGCATGGCCTTACGAAACATCAACTTTTGGTTGGTGAAAGAGATATATGTGATGTGCTCGACTATGATACATCAGTAAGTTTTGCCATTGCATCGCCTATATGAATTAAGTTTATTTGATAATTAATCATCATTACTGATTTTCTTCTGGCTCTATTTCAGGATAGTAGACGTTTTATAGGGATAAATTTAGATTTATCTAAGACTGAGGAAGAATTGAATATAAGTGAGAAAGCACTTGAAAGAATGCATGATTTTCAATTCGTTAGAATCAATGATAAGAATCGTGCTCAGACTGAGAGACGGCAGTCAGTACTGGAAGGTCTGATTTATCATTCTCAAAAGATTAGATCACTGGATTGGAGTTATTTCCAGGATATATGTTTGCCTTCTACTTTTAATCCTGCGTTTCTAGTCGAACTAAATCTGCAAAACAGCAAGCTTCAGAAGCTATGGAAAGGAACTAAAGTAAGTATTTTTGATGAAAACTTTCAATTTTGTAAAAATCTATAATTTGTTTCCGAAAATGTTTTTTCTTAACAAAAAACAAATTTATAGGCCAATCGTATCAACATGATCTTCTTTGTCAAATGCAGCAACTTAGAAATCTCAAATGGATGAATGTGGGTGGTTCTAAAGATTTGAAAGAGCTTCCCGATCTTTCAACAGCAACTAATCTCGAAGAAGTTTATCTCTATGATTGCTCAAGTTTAGTGGAACTTCCGTCTTCAATTGGGAATGCATCCAAACTTGAGCTATTGTATCTTAATGATTGCTCGAGTCTTGTGAAGCTTCCCTCCTCTATCAATGCAACTAATCTCCAGAAATTGTTTCTCAATAATTGTTCACGTGTTGTGGAGCTCCCCGATATCGAGAATGCAACTAATCTCGAGGAATTAAATCTCCGAAATTGCTCAAGTCTACCAGAGCTCCCTCCTTCTATTGGAACTGCCACAAATCTGAAAAAATTGAATATTAGCGGATGCTCAAGTCTCGTGAAACTCCCCTCCTCTATTGGAGATATGACTAATCTCCAAGAGTTTGATCTATCCAACTGCTCAAGTCTTGTGAAGCTTCCCTCCTCTATCAATGCCCCTAATCTCCAGAAATTGTTTCTAAGCCATTGCTCAAGTCTTGTGAATCTCCCCGATATCGAGAATGCGACTAATCTCAAGCAATTAATTCTCAATAATTGCTCAAGTCTAATAGAGCTCCCTCCTTCTATTGGAATTGCCATAAATCTTCAGACATTGAATATCCGTGGATGTTCAAGTCTCGTGAAACTCCCCTCCTCTATTGGAGATTTAACTAATCTCGTAGCTTTTGATCTATCCAACTGCTCAAGTCTAGCGGAACTTCCTTCCTCTATAGGAAAACTTCAAAAATTGTCTGAGTTGAAAATGAGAGGATGCTCAAAGCTAGAGGCTCTTCCAACAAATATCAACTTGCTATCTCTCCGTACACTTGATCTCACAAATTGCTCCCAGTTGAAAAGATTTCCTGAGATCTCCACAAACATTGCGTATCTCAGGCTCACAGGAACTGCAATAAAAGAAGTTCCTTTGTCGATCATGTCATGGTCTCGTCTTTATGACTTTCATATTTCATACTTTGAAAGCCTCAAGGAATTCCCGCATGCTCTTGACATCATCACGCAGCTGCAGTTGAACGAAGATATACAAGAGGTTGCTCCATGGGTCAAGGGAATGTCTCGTTTATGTGTGCTTAGACTCTACAACTGCAACAATCTGGTATCACTCCCACAATTTTCAGATTCCCTATCTTTCTTAGATGCAGATAATTGTCAATCCCTTGAGAGACTGGATTGTTCCTTTAACAATCCGTACATTGGTCTCATTTTCTCAAAATGCTTCAATTTGAATCAAGAAGCCAGAGATCTTATCATGCACACATCGACTTCTCGTCCTGCGATCTTACCGGGTACACAAGTGCCTGCCTGCTTCAATCACCTGGAGATGTTACCGGATACTTCTGGAGGTTCCTTGACAATCAAGTTGAATGAGTCGCCTCTTCCCACATCCTTGAGATTTCAGGCTTGTATCATGCCTGTTATGGGTAACGAAGAAACTGGTGGGATATATACTTCGATAGTAGTATATATTTACATCAGGGACAAACAGAATGATCTCCCAGTTCTGTGTTCACCAAGCTCTCATATTATACATCCACTTTTAACAGAGCATATATACACATTTGAAGTTGAAACAGAGGAGGTGACTTCCACCGAGCTTGTCTTTGAGTTCAAAACAGACTATAGCAAATCTTGGAAGATCAAAGACTTCGGGATATCTTGGAGGTCCCTTCATGTAGATGAGCGTCGATGGATACTGTTAGAAATTTTAACCCATTTTCATCTTTAATTTATTTTAAGTTTATTTAATTGCGCACTAGGTACGTTGTACTTGTGTATGATTGGTTATGTTTAAAATTTAAATTAATTGCAGATAAGAAGATATATGCAAACAAAAAGACGGTGAAGATAGGAGACGAGGAAGAGAAGAAGCTGTTGAGACTTTAAAATTCATGTTTCTGATTTGAGAAATGTCGCGAGATTGAGATAACGTCATGATCCAGACCGATGAAGGCATCTGATTTCAGGGAATTTGATCTCATTCTTGCAATGGATGACCAGAACGAAGGTATATAACAAAGAGTAATTTATTTAAAATTCTATAAAAGTTATGTGGTCAGATTATGTGACAAGGATTTTGCTAGCTGAGATGTGCTTAGTCTTTGGAAGTTAAAATTCTTTATTGATGAATTTTGATGTTATGTTTGCAGAGGATATATTGAAAGGCTTATAATGTATAGAAAGAAAGATGGAATTTTGTTAGTGTTTGTTTTTGCTGGAATTTTGAATTCTTCTTTTGGGATATTTTAGAACTGCTTTCAATGAATTTCAGGCTTCTCTTAATGAGTCTATCCATTCAAGCAGTCTATATTTTCAGTTTTAAAAATGCTTATATTCCTGGTTGATCTGTTTTGTTAGGACAAAGCTCACATGCATGGAAATTTGAATCTTGATCTCTTACTTGGTCTACTTGTTTCGTTGACAGGCACTGACTTGCTGGATAGTATCACTGCAGATGTGTAAATGAAATAATCTAATTTGCAGAGATATGATATGAAGCTTATATCTTGTTGGTGGTTTTCTTGAAAAACCTTTGTTATATCATTATCTAATATATAAGATTGATTGGTTGTAATTATTGAGGATCTTGAAATTACATAGCATGGTACAGTAATATTTGAATGTGACATTTTCTACAACAAGCAAAATCTTCTCAAGGGATGTCTGATTTACTGGTTTTTCTTATTTTTATAGATCACAGACCTCGAGAGTATCAGGAGATAAATAAAACCACCAAAACAAGCTTCTGGTTATTACCAAGTCTGAGAAAAGTTAGATTTACAGTTCTTATTTTTGTGACTTCATTTCTGAGAAAAGTTAGATTTATGATTTGGTATGACATGATGCAGATAGATCAAGTCATCAGAATTACAACTGAAACACTCCTCCTTCTCAAGAGAACCTATGTGGAAGCAGATTCCTTTGTTGAAAGAGCATTTGGTTACAACAATTACAAGTTACAACTTACAACCTAAACAAAGGCGTAAGAAAATTGATCAAAAGTTCCAAATTGATAAAAGTGATATGCGAAACTCAAAAGGAAGCTTATTTGTATCTTTGTAATGGAGTCCATGCATCATAATGAAGGAAACGGTTGTCAGAAGTCAGAACGTAACCATGTTTAAGTAAAATATGTCAGTTGATGCAGAACAATGATACGGGGTCGTACTTCGAAGACGAGGGTTTCCAGATTTGAAAATTTCTCGAATAGATTTGACGATAGCTTTCTATCCTTCTTTCCGATAAGTCTTAATAGTTAAATGAATCAGGTTGTCGACGACCGGTATTGCTTTACAACAAAAAAAAAAACTGAAAAAAGTCAGTACCTGAAACAAAAACCAAATCATCACTTAATATCAATCACTAATTCAAAAATTTCTTTAAGCAATGTTACACTAACAACATCCATAAAGAGATCTTAACTTTGCCTACTCCCTTAAGAAAATCTGCTGCATTTCAGATCATATCTTCTTCTGCATCGACCAATGAATAACCATCTACTAAATCTCTCGCATTTTTCCATATCAGATCAGGTGTCATTCGAAGACAGAGACAAGCTCCAATAAGCGAATCATGTTTCACTTTCGGATACTTGACTGCAACCGTATTAGTAAGTAAATTTTAAGTAGACAAGATTTGGAGTATCAAAAGAAACACTTATTGGATTCTCTCGAATGTAACCACAAAATATTGTTAGTCTCTTGCTCATCAAGACTTTTGGAGGCAATCACATAATTATACTCGGAAGAGATGTGTAGAGCTAAACACCACGCTCACACACATTCAATATCCAAACCATTGACACGAGATGGATCACGACCAATTTTACAACTTAAGAGAGAAAACCAAATTTTCTCTAAAATTAGTCAAATATTTTCTTTATGGGCTATGACTTGTTGCTACGCTGGGCCTGAGTTATACCTCTTTGGTCCGATTGGTACGGACCAAAATTACTTCTGAGTTCTCTGATTCCTCTCAATACATTGATAAGAAAAAATAAACGTGTTATAAATTATATAACGCAAACACATATATAATATTATATGTGTATTAGAAATGATTAAGAAAAGAAGAGTGGAACGTAGAGAGAGAACGTGAGCAATGAAACAAAAATGTTTCTCCTCTTTTTTATTACACACCACTTCTTCTCTTCGAGATCACATATATATAGGGGACTAGTAATAGATAAACTATACATAAGATTAACTTATAAAGACTTGGAGAGAAAGCAATTCTAATTGTTTGGAGAACATGTGTTATATAGATAAGTATACTTAATGGATAATTATTATTTTATAACACTCCCCCTTAATTATCCATTATTGTCGACGTATTACGTACTGCCTCGTTAAAAACCTTATCATGGAAAAACCGTATAGAATAAAAACAATGATAAGGGGAAAAGAGTACAGTGACGCAATCTCCCCTGGAACAGACGAGTCTTGTTCTCTTCATAGCTTTCGTAGATGATGCATCTCGATCATTCTCTTTGCTTCTTCTGATCTTGTCAATATATGACAAAGATTTTAGAAGAGAGATAGACTTTCACTTTGATGTCTATCTTTTGCGTGTTATTTGCTGCCTCGTTAAAAACCTTGTCATGGAAAAACCCAGTGGAATAAAAATCATGATAAGGGAAAAAGAGTGCAGCCACGCTCATCATCATATATCTCCCCTTGGAAGCATCATCTTCAAAAGAGATCTTTTGATCTGCGAAGATGCTTTAGAATGTTGTAGCAGGAAGCGCCTTTGAACTGAAACTGCTACATTGTTACTTGGCCGGATGTACTGGACATCAACTTCTTGCTTCTTCTCAGATACTTGAGTGCATGTCTTGTCATATCGTTTTTGACATAGTTTCCTTTGAATTGAGAAACATTTGTAGCAGTGTCTTGTTGTTGGCTCTTTAGTGATGCCTATATTGCTTGCTTCTTGTATATGTTGAGTGCATCAATCTGAGCCATACAAATTCTCGACATGCTTCATGTTATGCGCAATAATTTTGGCATGGCTTGAACAAGCGACGACCAAAATTTCTTGTTGGAAATGCCACGAAGTTGTTGTTTTGCGATATATATTTATATAGATCTGATATAGATCCTCCATCTGCAAAACCAACTAAACCAAACTCGGGGTTTCTAGAATAAAATAAGTTGAAGTCAATCGTACCTTGCAGATAATAGAAAATACGTTTTAACTCATCACAATGTCTCGTCGTACGGGATGAGTTAATCCTACAAGTAGATCAGAAGCAAATGCTAGGTACAATTTACAAAATATATAAATGCTCGTCAGCATTTATATATACTAGCTACAATTCACAAAATATATAAATACTCGTCAGCATTTATATATACTAGCTACAATTCACAAAATATATAAATACTCGTCAGCATTTATATATAGTGCTTCATGATCAAATATATAGAGTCGACTTCCTTTAGAAGTGACTAATATAACATCTCTTTATTTGAATGTTTAGTTAGAATATCTAGAAACACTTTTCCAAGATCTTTTATTCCAAATAACTCTTTAAGAGTTTTGATGATGTTCAAAATCATCATACTTATAAATTCTCGGAAATATAATTATGATATCATATATCTTTCAGGGATTAGTCCTACAGACATCCCATGAGGTGCAATTCAAGTCATTTATTCATCAACTCAATATAGAGTGATTTTGACAAAACCCGGCGCGACACACTGTCTTGTCTTAAGTATCATAATACTCTTTTGATGGTTGGACCATGTGTCCAAGGTTTACTCGTTTTTTTATAAGAGATAAATATAGACTTGGCAGCCTCTTTATTTATTGGCCAATATATATCTCTTTACGCTCACAGAGCAGAGATTCATGATCCTCATTAATCACATTTGTGCGCTTGATCATTTTTCTTGTCGAAATTATGTTTTCTTTGGTTCCATATTTACCGTAATGATATGGTTAATCGAGATCTCTTAATCATTATAAATGATTTTATTCAGGTACCTGATTTCGTCTCTAACCATGCCAATTAGTCTCTTTACTCCTCTTGAAGAGTCTGTTTGCTCCTTTTTAGGAGTCTATATGCTCCTCTTTTTAAGAGTTTAATCATCTTTTTAGTAATAATATGCTCATTTTTTTCCGAGGATTTTCTTTATATTTGGAACCAAAGTTGTCTATCACGTTTTTTTACGTGTTATAGACAATAATATGTCGCCCGCCAGAGACATATTTTTGTAGAGCATTTTTAGCTGGGACAAGAGATTTCCTATGAACTTTAAGTTCATATGCATTTATACGAGGATCAATAATTTCATGAAATCTCATCCATCAACATTTTGCATTTGATTTGCAATATATTTTGAATAGTGATCTTTTTTTGAACTTTTGAACTCTAAAGTTCATATTTATTATAATCATTTGTTCAAAAATTTTAACTATTCAACGATTCTCCCATAATGATGGTGAATTTTATCATCAACATGTTGATTTGCAAATCTTGCAATAGGCACATCTCTCATAAGATGGCTCAATATTTGTAGAGCAGAGACTCATCTCCTGCATCTGTATATTTCATCCTCTTAGGATGTCATTTTTTTTTTTATGCAGTGCAGAGGAGCATATATAATATATATCTCACACCCATAAAATTCAACATGAGAAATATTTGATCTCCAATCATGTATATATAACATGGGTGAAATATTTCTTATAAATCGTTGGCCTTGTATATAATCATCAATACATGTAAAACTGCATGCTCCATATAAAAATATGGAGATTAAATCACCAAGAATCGTTTTGCAATCTCTTGGATTTGCGCTATGAACGATTCGCTTAAAGCTCTTTTTGAGAGTGAACATCATTTTTTTGATGTTCCATTTGTCACAAAGTGATAAATTTTAGGATATAACTTCACCAGAGTTATTTCGCTCTGGGTGTCAAATTCACCAAAATTTATCGACTTATTGTCGATGTGGGATTCCTTTAATTCTCCCCCTCGAGATGATAACTCTTTGAGTTCATTCATCTAAAAATAAATCCCACTTTAAGATCAACAACATACCCGTTTTTGGCCATGTGTTTTATCTTGGATCCTTTTAAAATTGTGGAACTTTTAATACCCTCTCCAAAGATGATGACTCTTCAAGTCTATTCATCTTGGACCGAATCTCCTTTTTAGACCGGTTATACACAGGGTTTACTTGGGAAAAATATTACGAAAATCGACCATTATATAATAAGCTTATCAAAGAAAAATGGTGATTTGGCCAAAGACCATATAATTCTAGAGGCATAGCCTACTACAAAGTTAAGGAGAAGGTATACAACTTTCAACTCCTTATATAATATAAAAATTTAATAAATTTAAATAAATTCAACATAAATTAAATGTTACCTCTGAAATGTGGACGGAGGCATGCAGTGCTTGAATAGGCTTCTCTTTCTTTACATAAAATTTTAGTGATATTTAATCACTCTTTTTGAGTTCCAATTTAGGTCATAAACTTATACAGCAATGATCACAAATCTCGATGGAGATTTTTTAATAAAGACGCATGGGCATATTTTATTAATAACATATTTTCTTTAATAAATAATCGCTTAAACGATTATACCACATGCGTCTTGATTATTTTAATCCGTAAAGTGATCCCTATAATTTGACCGCACTTATTTCATTAGACTTTGAGTCTAATGCCTCAGGAACTTTAAATCCTTCTGGGATTTTCATATAAATATCATTTTTCAATGATCCGTATAAATATGTTGTCACTACATCCATAAGGTACATTTCTAAATTATTAGAGCCCGTTAGGCTCATTAAGTACCTGAATGTAATTACATTCATGACCGGAGAATTTTTTTTTTTCTAATCAATTCCTGGTCTTTGAGAAAAAAAACTTTATGCAATAACTCGGGCTTTATATCGTGTGATTGTATATTTTTGACACGAAGACCCACTTGCACGCAACAAGTTTTAATCTTTAGATGTAGTGACAAGAGGTCCAAAAATATCTCTTTTAATAAGGGAGAGCAATTCAATTTGCATTGAACTTATTCATTTTTCCCAATCAGCCATTTGCTAGCGCACTGATATAGACCCTGGATCCTCTTTATCAATTGCCTTGTTATACCGGGATGGCTTGACCAGTTGTTCTTTCCTTAAAGCATTAGTAAAATTCATGTTTACTAATATAAATAATTTTGCCATCTTTATATTGTATGATATAATCATACATATGTGTGTCTCCATTGTGGTCGGATATTCGATACCACATTTATTTATAGTCTCAATATAATAATTATAAAGAAAAATATTTTGGAAACTACACGAGTTTCTTTGAAACTTTGGAGTACACAAAGCATCAGTTATTATGAATCTGATGCATTTGGAAGTCAAGAGACTAGCTCATCTAGACCTTCCAATTATTTTGCACTGTCTGAAAATATATTGACACGTGCTTCATATATTCTCATAAGAGAAATATATTTTTGATTTTAAAGACATATTTTAAAGTCTTTAAATCTCATATAACACATATATTTATTCTTTACGAATTAAAAAAATAAAAAAAAATTGAACACTTAAATTCATAAAAATTAATAATATATAGACCAAAACCTTTTTATACAAGAATTCAGGAGGCATCGCATTAAGAATTCAATAGGCATAGCTCTCGTTTGATCGTAGAGAAGGAGGCAGAGCCTACCATATATATATTTCGACTAATCCGGAAAAAATATAAATTTTTATTTGATCGTTAGGAAGGTAAAACCTACCATATATGAAATGAATATGAATTTTTGATGTTTGCAGAGGATATATTGAAGGCTTATAATGTGTGGAAAGCCAGAGGGAATTTCCTGCCCGATGCAGATAAGAAGATACCGTTGGTGTTTGTTGCTGTTGCTGGACTTCGGAACTCGTTTCAGGCGATTTGCAAAACAGTTTCATTGGATTTTCAGGTTAAGTTAATGTGTTCGTATTGCAAGAAGCACAATGACAAGTTTGTTCCTGATCCATATTATGGTGGAGCTCAAGGTTTTGAGAAGGTAATTACCATTAGAGATTGGAGAAGCTGATTGTGGATTAGTAACTTTTGGTTTGGACAGATGCTACGTATAAAGTTTCAGCTAGGTTGTCTTCTCAAAAGGGTCTATTTGGTTTATAAGACTTTAAAAATGGCATGCCATTGTCACTCCCAAGTGAGAATTTTACTGTGTAATATGTTTTGTTAGGAGGACAAAACTCCCTTGAAACTTGAACTTTGATCTGTGACTTTTCTACGGTATATTTGACAGGTACTGGACTTGCTTGAAGATGCATTGCGGAAAGTTGGATGATATTCAAAGTTCAAAGTCCCAATCCCAGAACCTTTGTTGTTTCTGACTGTTGGCTTTTGCACATAGAATTGAAAATTCTCTTATTACATTTAAGCATCATCAGAGATTTCGATATAGTGAGAAACGATGTGATGCTTGAATCATGTTGGTTTTTTCCTACTAAAAACCCTTGTTAAATGTTCTAATATAAACGATTTAGTATCTACTGATGGAGATCGTTATTATAATATTTCAAAAATCTTTAAAGAAAATAATATCAAACGAAAAGTCATAATGAATTGAGATAACTTTCCAAATTTTTGTTTATAACAATAAATCAAAATATATTTTACAAAAAATTATGACAAAGAGTCGTAAACCTCAGAAATATTTTTTAGATTTATACTATTATTAGAAAACATTATGGTGAAATAATGTCATCATACGTAAAAAATATTAAACGAAGAGTTATAATGAGTAGACGCAATTTTTAAATTTCTTAAAAATTTATAAATATAATTCTGTAATAGATTCAATAAAACATTATGATAAAAAGACGAAACCAAAAGTTGCAATGATTCGTCAAATAAACCAAATTTTGCAACAGTTCAATTAAACGGTTACAATTTTATTTAAATACATTTTAGTACTTAAAAATTGATATTGATAATTTATGAAAAGTTATACCAAGAGACGCAACTGTAGATAATTAAATGTTATAACGATTTATAAAATAAACCAAAAGTTGCATTTGTTCGTGCACAAACTAAATGTTGCAATGATTCAACTAAATAGTTGCAACCGTTTATGAAGAGTTACGATAAAAAAAATGCAATCGTAAAAGACATTTTTTCGGATCGCAACTTTCTTAAAAAAAACACAACCGTAAAATATAGTTTTAATTAAAAAAATGTTATTATGACTTATAAAATAAAACCAAAAGTTGCAATTGTTCGCGAAATAAACTAAATGTTGCAATAATTAGACTAAACGGTTGCAACCGCTTATGAAGAGTTTCGATAAAAAGACGCAACCGTAGAAGATAGTATTCGGAATACAATTTCTATACAAACATAAGCATAAAATATATGTTTTAGTTAAAAAATATTAATGTTATAACGTTTTATAACATAAACAACCAAAAGTTGCATTTGTTCGTGAAATAAAATAACTGTCGCAATGATTCAACTAAATAGTTGCAGCCTTTTATGATGAGGTACGATTAAAAAAAAAACAAAAACACAACCGTAGAAGATATTTATTCGGATTGCAAGTTTCTTAAAAAAACACAACCGTAGAAGACATTTAGTTAAAAAAAATAAATATATATATTACAATTTATAAAATAAAACAAAAGTTACAATTGTTCAGAAAATAAAAAAAATATTGCAATCGTTCAACTAAAATGTTGCAACCGTTTATGAAGAGTTACGATAAAAAGAAGCAACCGTAGAAGATATTATTCAGATTACAATTTTCTATAGAAAGACAACCGTAAAATATATTTTTAGTTAAGAAAAATAATAATGTTATAACGATTTATAAGGGAATACTGTCGATTTGGGCATTTTCCCGGCCCAAACTTTGAAAAGATGATGTTTTCCATGCTTAGAGAATTGGGTATTTTTGTGGAGAACCAATTGACGGTTTTACACTTGCCCTTTGTACAATCTACTCATTGCTTCTTCTTCTACGACCACAACTGTAATTTTCTGATGACAATTTTGATTTTCCAGCCACAACCATTAATTGCTTTTTGAAGAAGAAAACTAAACCCTAGGATAATGTTTAGTAAACCCAAGGGCCCCAATCATAAACACTTATCAAATCAAAACTTCCAATTCATATTTAATACAAACCAAATTGAAAATTACATGTTTGAAATTGACAAATCATAAAGAAAATCACGCGAGACGATTGAAGCTTTTAACGGCGAGACGATTGAAGCTTTTGACGGCGATCGCCACCATCATCAATCCGGAGCTCACCATCATCATATATCCTTACCAGATCTCATCGGAGATTTAATCATCGTCACCACAATCTCGTTCACCGGATCTCATCATCGTTATCACCATCTCATTCACCGGATCAGTATCTTATCCGTGCCCAAATCAATCTAAATTTCATTTCTCAAAATTCTGTATCGAAATCGTAAATCTGAGGTCGTAGTGAAAATCTTCTTTTCGCATTAGCTCAAAGTTCAGAATTTCGTTTGATTTTGTGTAGCTAAAAGGAAATTTGGCTTGGGCGAGAGAGAGATAACAGAGGTGAGGAGAGAGAGAGATAACAATGGTTGAGGATGTGAGAAGGGGAGGGTAAAAACGTCTTTTCCTTATATTAAGAATGCCTAAATGCGTAGGACCTTACAATGAGACCTGGATTGATAATTTTTCTGGGAAAAAAGCCCAATCCGGTAATTTATTCGATTTATAAAGTTAACCAAAAGTTACAATTGTTCGTGAAATAAACTAAATTTTGCAATGGTTCAACTAAATGGTTGCAACTATTATGAAGAGTTGCGATAAAAAAAAATGCAACCGTAGAAGATATTTATTCGAATTACAACATTCTAAAAATCACAAACGTAAAATATATTTTTTAGCATAAAAATTTTAAATGTTATATCGATTTATAAAATAAACCAAAATATACAATTGTTCGTGAAATAAACTAAATGTTGCAATGGTTGAACTAGAATGTTATAACCGTTTATGAAAAGTTACGATAAAAAGACGTAACTGTAGAAGACATTTATTCTAATTGCAACTTTTTTAAAATGTAATCGTAAAATATATTTTTTATATAAAAAATAATTTAGCCAAAAATTGCGATAAAAAAATACGTTCACAACTGCAAAAAATATTTATTCAAATTATTATTATTATATAGATCGATACCTTTGCACATAAAACTGAAAGTTTTATTTATAGATATTTTTCAATGATGTCAATGAGTTTGTCAGAAATGATGTGAAGCTTGAATCTTGCTGATGTTTTAAACCTTGTTAAACTGAACATATTCTTAAGAACAGATTCATGTTGGTGGTATACACGATTGATTTATATGCTCTTTTGGTTAATCATTTTATTATTAGGAGAGAGAAAAAAAAATTAAAAAAGAATGTCAAGAGGTGATCCTCTTCCTCTTTCTGTGCCAATACAGTCGTCAACGGTCCCAGAGAGCTTCTTCCTCTTTCTTAAAATCCTTCTTCAATCCCTCTAGGATCTTGCACCATCCTTTTACCATACTTATGGATTCTTCCTTTTTCTTTGTATTAGTCGCAGCCGCTATAAGCTTCTTCATGATATTTACAAAATTTAGATTCCAACAAGATAACAAAGATACGAAATCTTCTTCTTCTTTATCTCTTCCATCTCCTCCAGCTTCTTTGTCTCGAAAATGTAAACACCATGTCTTCCCGAGCTTCTTCGGACCAGATGTCCGAAGACCTTTTCTTAGTCACATCCTTGTAGTGTTCAAGGGAAAGGGAATCGACCCATTCATTGATAATCATATACCAAGGAGTAAGTCGATCGGTCCTGAGCTCATAGAAGCTATCAGAGGATCGAAGATTGCGATCGTCTTGCTTTCCAAGAACTATGCTTCTTCCTCGTGGTGTCTTGATGAATTGGCGGAGATCATGAAGTGCAGGGAAGTGTTGGGTCAGATAGTCATGACTATTTTCTATGAAGTTGAGCCAACTAACATAAAGAAACAAATCGGAGATTTTGGAAAAGCTTTCAGAAAAACTTGTAAAGGTAAACCAAAAGAGCATATTGAAAGATGGAGAAAAGCTTTGGAGGATGTGGCCAAAATAGCCGGAGAGCATTCTCCCAACTGGTTTGTCCTCTTGATTCCTAGTTTCTCTAATTCATATTTACTTAAGAATTCAAACGATTTCTTAGTAGCTTTTAGAAAAAAATCAAGACAAGTAATTACATATTTTTTGATGCATATGAGAAAAGTTTCATGGTTAGACTAATTAATGTATGTATATTAATATCCTTCACTGTTAGGGGCAATGAAGCGGCCATGATTGAAAAAATAGTCACTGATGTTTCAAACATGTTAAATAATTCCACACCATCAAGAGATTTCGACGGTTTAGTAGGGATGAGAGCTCATATGGAAATGATGGAACGATTGTTACGCCTAGATTTGAATGAAGTGAGGATGATTGGGATTTGGGGGCCGCCTGGGATTGGTAAAACCACCATTGCCAGATTTCTGTTTAACCAACTCTCTAACAGATTCGAACTTGGTGCAATCATGGTCGATATCAAAGGATGTTATCCAAGACCTTGTTTGGATGAGTACAATGCACAATTGCAATTACAAAAACAAATGTTGTCTCAGATTATCAATCAGAAAGATATCATGATTTCTCATTTAGGAGTGGCACAAGAACGATTGAAAGACAAGAAAGTGTTTCTCGTTCTTGATGATGTGGATTTGTTAGGACAACTAAATGCCTTGGCGAAAGAAATTCAATGGTTTGGTCCGGGAAGTCGGATTATTATCACAACAGAAGATCTAAGAGTTTTGAAGAACGCCCATAAGATCAATCATATTTATAAAGTGAAATTTCCATCAAGAGATGAGGCTTTTCAAATCTTTTGTATGCATGCCTTTGGACAAAATCACCCAGATGATGGTTTCTTTAAGCTTGCTTGGGAAGTTACATGTCTTGCTGGTAAACTCCCTTTGGGATTGAAGGTTCTAGGCTCCACTATGCGGGGAATGTCCAAGCCAGAGTGGGAAAGGATACTACCAAGGTTAAAGACTTGTCTTGATGGAGAAATAAAGAGCATTATAAAGTTCAGTTACGATGCCTTATGTGAGGAAGATAAATATCTATTTCTTTATATAGCCTGCCTTTTCAACTATCAATTAGTTTATAAAGTGGAAGAGGTTCTTGAAAATAAGTTCTTGGATGTTAGGCAAGGTATTCACGTCTTAGCTGAGAGATCTCTTATATCAACTGAAAAAAGGAATAATAGAGATGCATACTCTGCTAAAACAATTCGGAAGAGAAACTTCCCGGAAGCAATTCATTCAGCATGGCCTTACAAAACGTCAACTTTTGGTTGGTGCAAGAGATTTATGTGCAGTGCTTAGTGACGATACAATAGTAAGTTTTGCCATTGCATTGCTCCCTACAAATGAAGTATATTTGATAACTAACCATCGCTACTCATATTTCTTTTGGTAATTTTTCAGGATAGCAGGCGTTTTATAGGGATTAATTTAAAATTATCTATAACTGATAAAGACTTGAATATAAGTGAGAAAGAAGTTGAAAGAATGTCTGATCTCCAATTCGTAAGAATCCAAGGGAATACATTTGAGAGACTGCAGTCACTGCTCTATCATAATCAAAAGCTTAGATTACTAGATTGGAGTAATTTCCAGAATATATGTTTGCCTTCTACTTTTAATCCTGAGTTTCTCGTCGAACTAAATCTGCAAGACAGCAAGCTTCAGAAACTATGGGAAGGAAATAAAGTAAGTAATTTTGACGAATTGAAAATCTTCAATTTGATTTTTCTTTAATCTATAATTTGTTTACGTAAATTTTTCAAGCGTAGTTAACAAACTCCAAATTTATAGGCCAATCGTATCAACATTTTCTTATTTGTCAATGCAGCAACTTAAAAATCTCAAGTGGATGGATTTGTGTTGTTCTAGAGATTTAAAAGAGCTTCCCGATCTTTCAACTGCAACTAATCTGGAAGAATTACGTCTTGAATATTGTTCAAGTTTAGTGAAGCTCCCCTCCTCCATTGGAAAACTCACCAGTCTCCAGATTTTAGATCTTACAAGATGCTCAAGTTTACTTAAGCTTCCTTCTTCTATTGGAAATGCCACCGATCTCCAAGAGTTAAATCTTAGTCATTGTACAAGTCTAGTGAAAATCCCTTCTTCTATTGAGAATGCAAACAATCTCTAAAGATTAGATCTCTCTAACTGCTCAAATCTTGTGGAGCTCCCCTTCTCTATTGGAGAACTTACATGTCTCCAGGTTTTAAATCTTCATAGTTGCTCAAGTCTAGTGAAAATCCCTTCTTCTATTATGAATGTGACCGATCTTTGGAGATTAGATCTCTCTGATTGCTCAAATCTTGTGGAGCTTCCTTCTATTGGTAATGCAACTAAACTTGAGCTTTTGAATCTTAATAATTGCTCAAATCTTGTGAAGCTTCCGTCTTCTATCAATGCCACTAATCTCTATGAATTGTTTCTAAAAAACTGTTCACGTGTTGTGGAGCTCCCTGCTATCAAGAGTGCGACAAATCTCTGGATGTTGGATCTCAATAACTGCTCAAGCCTACTAGAGCTCCCTCTTTCTATTGGAAATGCCACAAATCTGAAGGAATTGGATATTAGCGGATGCTCAAGTCTCGTGAAACTCCCTTCCTCTATTGGAGATATCCCTTGTCTCCAAGATTTTAATCTATCTAACTGCTCAAGTCTAGTGGAACTTCCTTCCTCTATAGGAAACCTTCAAAAATTGTCGGTGTTGACAATGTGCGGATGCTCAAAGCTAGAGGCTCTTCCAACCAACATCAATTTAAAATCTCTCAGTACACTTGATCTCACAGATTGCTCGCAGTTGAAAAGTTTTCCTGAGATCTCCACAAATATTGAGAATCTCAGGCTCAAAGGAACTGCTGTAAAAGAAGTTCCTTTGTCGATCATGTCATGGTCTCGTC
This sequence comes from Arabidopsis suecica, assembly GCA_019202805.1. NCBI lineage: Eukaryota > Viridiplantae > Streptophyta > Magnoliopsida > Brassicales > Brassicaceae > Arabidopsis > Arabidopsis suecica. The sequence goes on from CM032909.1 coordinate 7,578,385, forward strand.
TTTCTTACTTCCAAATGTCATACTTTGAAAGCCTCAAGGAATTCCCGCATGCTTTTAACATCATCACGGAGCTGCATTTGGTAAGCGATGAATATATACAAGAGGTTGCTCCATGGGTCAAGGGAATGTCTCGTTTACGTAAACTTAGACTCTACAACTGCAATAATCTGGTATCAATTCCCCAACTTTCAGATTCCTTATCTTGATTAGGTGCAGATAACTGTAAGTCCCTTGAGAGACTGGATTGTTCCTTTAACAATCCGAAGATTCGTCTCCACTTCACCAAATGCTTCAAACTGAATCAAGAAGCCGGACACCTCATCATGCACGCATCGACTTCTAGATATGGGATATTACCGGGTACACAAGTTCCTGCATGCTTCAATCACCGAGCTACTGCTGGAGGTTTATTGGCAATCAAGTTGAATGAGTCACCTCTTCCTACAACCTTGAGATTTAAGGCTTGTATCATGCTTGTTAAGGGTAACCAAGAAACGGGTGATGATCAGAGTTTGATGGCAGTATATATTGACATCATGGACAAACAGAATGATCTCAAAGTTCAGTGTACACCCATTTATATATATCGACTTTTAACAGAGCATATATACACATTTGAAGTTAAAGCAGAGGAGGTGACTTCCAGGGAGCTTGTCTTTGAGTTCAAAACATACGACAGCAAATGGAAGATCAGAGAATGTGGGTTACTTCAAATCTTGGAGGTCCTTTCATGTTAATGAACATGATGAAAGCTTCAGAGATGGCATTGATGGAGGAGGTTAGCAAAGATTAAGCTATTTTCATCTCTATTTTTTTTAAGTTGCGCATTACTTAAGTTCAAATTAACTGCAAATTAAGCCACTTAGAAGATATATACAAACAAATTTAGTGAAGATAGAGAGACGAGGAGGAGAAGAAGCTGTTCAGACTTTGAAATTCATGTTTCTGATTCAGTTTTTGATTTGTGAAACTGTTCTTTTAAAAGGGGAATATGGCGGATTCAAGAATAAGAAGTGCTGCGAAACGTCGCGGGATTGAGATAACATCATTATCCAGACCGATAAAGGCATCTGATTTCAGAAAATATGATCATGTTCTTGCAATGGATGAGCAACATTCTACAAAAATTATGTGGTCAGATTATGTGACAAGGATTTTACAAATTGAGATGGGCTTAGTCTTTGGAGTTTGATGAATTTTGATGTTACGTTTGCATATTGATAGCTTTTAATGTAGGGAATTTCCCACCTCATGCAGATAAAAAGGTACCGTTGGTGTTTGTTGTTTGCCGAACGTTTAAATTCTTCTTTTGAAAGATTTTAGAACTGCTTTCAGTGAATTTTCAGGTTAAGCTAATGTACAACAAACACGATCCAGACATGTATTAGGGTTGGAGCTCATGGTTTTGAGAAGGTACTAACTATTAAAGAATTATATACTCTCTTTTTGAATGGTTTATTAGAAAGTTAAGTCAATAAGCAATCCATCCCCAAGCATCATTTTAGAGCTCATTTAGTTGCAGATAATTGTAAGTCAATAAGTCAATATAGGTACAAATGAACCCTCCATAAAAGAAGGAAACACGAGTAATCTGGGGCAGTTAGCTCGGTCGGTAGATGCGGTGCTTAGTTCACATTCTCTTAATGACTCTGTTCATTCAAGCTCACATTCTATATTTTCAGTTTTAAAAAATCCTTATATTCCTGGTTGATCTGTTTTGTTAGGACAAAGCTCACTTGCATGGAAACTTGAATCTTGATCTCTTACTTCGTCTACTTGTTTCTTTGACAGGCACTGACTTCCTGGAAAGTATCACTGCAGAAAGTTGATACTATGATAAGACGTCTAAATGAAATAATCTAATTTTCAAAGATTATGTTCTCTTGTTGGTGTTTTCCTTGAAAAACCTTTGTTATATCATTATCTAACATATAAGATTGATTGGTTGTAATTATTGAGGAATCTTGAAATTTGGTCAACATTTGGGCCACAACTGGCCGGCCCATTAGCCTAATTCCTACAAATTGTAGGGTCGGTGATGTTTGAACTTGAATATGATGAGCACATTGAAGGGAAGTGGACTGCACAGTGATGTCTTCGTGGGACTATACTCAGATCATAGTTTTGGTCAAAGTCTACTTTTAAAATGTTACATTGCCATGAGGACGAGAGGCTTGACTTCCTTGAGCAAACTTTTGCATTTTCAAAATCGTTGGTTGATATTGTTTAAAGTTTAGTTGATTTGGTATGAAAACCGGACTTTGCCTTATAAACATTACAACCAAATAATTTATCAAAAACCAAAGCAATCGTGAAACCACAGCTTCTTTTGGTTTGTCTCACAGCGTGCCACGTGAAAGCAGTGATGTGGAAGCAATTTGCATGTGTTTCACCTCCACGTTTGCCTTGGTCATTTTATTTTTGATTTTTCCAAAAATAAAATAACAACTTTTAAAATTTCCAAATTAAATAGATGGAGATTTTTTTTTTAATTCTTAGATTTTGGTCAATTGAGAAAACTATAAGGTAATGCTTGATAAATGAATTAATGATAATAAAAATCATATGCTAAGCTAAAATTTGTCACACAATATTTTCCATTTGCTTATTGAGCCAGCACATCATGCTCATGCCAACCAGTGTCTATGTGACGTGTTGTAAAACCATTGTTAAAGAATGGATCTTGATGCTAAAGAAGGATATATATTCACTGTCTTTCGAGGTCTTCTGCACTTGGAATACCATTGTTAGGCAGGAACTATATTTTGGTTTATATCTTCGATGATGTTTATACTTTGAGAAAAAAATCAAATATAAGAAAAGACAACCAGTATGGGAATCCCTTATATATTAATTGAGAAGCATTTTTAGAAAATAACCTTACCCTCATGTGTGATTAACGAAAATGTCATGCTGACGTGTCATTCTCAGAGAGCTTCTCAATCTATTTAGTTAAAGACCCAACATTTATTAGGATATTTACAGATTTTGTCATTAGTTTTACTTATGTTTATTTTTTTCTAATTAATTTATCCTTTTTATTTTTCTCAATTAATTAAAACAAAAATACAATTAAAATATGTAATTAAGAGATACAAATCTATACAAAATGGAGTACTTAATATTTTGTGTATCTATTAATATAACAAGATATATATCATAAATCATGATAAACATAAAACTTAATACATAAATAAAAAATTTCATTAATCTTGATAATCATTAATACACTACCGTTTATTTAATAATATAAAATTCGAACACCTTCAATATTATCAATATATTAAAATATATTTAATAATCGTTTTGTTCCGCACATAGTGCGGGATATTATCTAGTTATATCATTATTCCAGCTATACTCACATAAATTTATAGAACTACTAGAAATTCAATGCATGGTGGAGCATAGGGCATTGATTTCGTCGGTAGACATATTTTGTGGATAGAAAACATCCATGGAGCTTCAATAATGTCAACAAAGTCGATTACAGACTATATTCACACAAATTAAGCCTCTTCCAACTTTGTTAATAATTCCTCCATCCATGTATGATCTTGATCCACTCTCTGCGATCTACTAATGAATTCTTATATTTTCTTTGTCTTAGTTGCCGCCGCAATAGGCTTCTTCCTACTTTTTAGAAAATTCAGATTTCAACAAGATAACAATGATAATAATTCTTCTTCTGTTATTCTTCCATCTCCTCCAACTTCTTTGTTTCGAAACTGGAAACACCATGTCTTCCCGAGCTTCCACGGGGCAGATGTTCGAAAAACCTTTCTTAGTCACATCCTGGAATCGTTCCGTAGAAAGGGAATTGACACATTCATTGATAATGAGATAGAGAGGAGTAAGTCAATCGGTCCTGAGCTCATAGAAGCTATCAAAGGATCAAAGATCGCGATCGTTTTGCTCTCTAGGAAATATGCGTCTTCGTCGTGGTGTCTTGATGAATTGGTGGAAATCATGAAATGTAGGGAAGAGTTGAATCAAACAGTGATGACCGTTTTCTATGAAGTGGAACCAACTGAAGTAAAGAAACAGATCGGAGATTTTGGAAGAGCCTTCAGAAAAACATGTAAAGGTAAAACAAAGGAGCATATTGAGAGATGGAGAAAAGCTTTGGAGGATGTGGCCACAATCGCCGGAGAGCATTCTCGCAACTGGTTTGTCCTCTTGAATTATACTCTCCTTTATATTTTTTAAACCAAACTCTCCTTTATTAATATTTACTTATTAAAGTTTATTTGTAGCTTTTAAAAAGTATATATCAAGACAAAAAAAATACAATATGTTTTGGATGTGTATCATAATTATTCATGCTAGAGTAATTTAATAGTTTTAATTGATGCTCATCAATGTTAGGAGCAATGAAGCGGCCATGATCGAAAAAATAGCCACTGATGTTTCAAACATGTTAAATAGCTCCACACCCTCAAGGGATTTCGATTGTTTAGTTGGGATGAGAGCTCATATGGAAAGGATGGAACAGTTGTTAAGCCTAGAGTCGGAGGAAGTAAGGATGATTGGGATTTGGGGACCTCCTGGGATTGGTAAAACAACCATCGCCAGATTTCTGTTTAACCAAATCTCTAGCAGATTCCAACTTGGCGCTTTCATGGTCGATATCAAAGGATGTTATCCAAGACCTTGCTTGGATGAGTACAATGCACAACTGCAATTACAAACCCAAATGCTGTCTATGATTATCAATCAGAAAGATATCATGATTTCTCATTTAGGAGTAGCTGAAGAACGATTAAAAAATAAGAAAGTGTTACTTGTTCTTGATGATGTGAATCGGTTAGGACAACTAGATGCCTTGGCAAAAGAAAATCGATGGTTTGGTCCTGGAAGTCGGATTATTATCACAACAGAAGATCTGAGAGTTTTGAACGCACATGGGATCAATCATATATACAAAGTGAACTTTCCATCAAGTGATGAGGCTTTTCAAACCTTTTGTATGCATGCCTTTGGACAAAAACACGCATATAAAGGTTTCTATGAGCTTGCTAAGGAAGTTACACGCCTTGCTGGTGAACTCCCTTTGGGACTGAAGGTTCTAGGCTGCACTTTGCGGGGAATGTCCAAGCTGGAGTGGAAAAGGATACTACCAAGATTAAAGGCAAGCCTTAATGGAGAAATAGAGAGCATTATAAAGTTCAGCTACGATGCCTTATGTGAGGAACATAAAGATTTATTTCTTTATTTAGCCAGCTTTTTCGACTATGAATCAGTTCATAAAGTGGAAGAGATTCTTGCAAATAAGTTCTTGGATGTGGGGCAAGGTCTTCATGTCTTAGTTGAGAGATCTTTTATATCAATTGAATATGGAAGAATAGAGATGCATACTCTGCTAAAACAATTCGGAAGAGAAAATTCCCGTAAGCAATTCGTTCATCATGGCCTTACGAAACGTCAACTTTTGGTTGACGCAAGAGATATATATGAAGTGCTTAGTGATGATACAACAGTAAGTGTTAACATTGCATTGCTCCCTACAAATTGAGTTTATTTGATAACTAACCATTTCTATTTATGTTTCTTTTGGTTCCTTTCCAGGATACTAGACGTTTTATAGGGCTAAATTTAGATTTATCTGAGACTGAGGAGGAACTGAATATAAGTGAGAAAGCACTTGAAATAATGCATGATTGTCAACTAATAAGAATCTATGCTGATGGTGTTTATCATCCTGAGAGACTAAACTCACTGCTATATCATTCAAAAAAGATTAGATTATTGTATTGGATGGAGTTCCTGAATATATGCTTACCTTCTACTTTTAATCCGGAGTTTCTCGTCGAACTAGATATGAGTTCCAGCAAGCTGCAGAAGCTATGGGAAGGAACTAAAGTAAGCTTCAATTTTTTTATAATCTATAATTTTGATTAAAAAAAATTCAATTTTCAAACCCCTTTTTAATATATCTATAATTTGTTTCTGTAAAACTTTATAGCGTAGTTTAATAGGCCAATTGTATCAACCTTTTCTTATTTGTATATGCAGCAACTTAAAAATCTCAGGTGGATAGATTTTCATTATTCTAGAGATTTGAAAGAGCTTCCTGATCTTTCAACTGCCACTAATCTCGAAGAATTACGTCTTCAAGGATGCTCAAGTTTGGTGGAGCTCCCCTCCTCTATTGGAAAACTCACCAATCTACGGATTTTAAATCTTAGCGATTGAGAATGCCACTAACCTCCAAGAGTTGAATCTTAGTCATTGTACAAGTCTCGTGAGAATCCCTTCTTCTATTGAGAATGCGACCAATCTTCGAAGCTTAAATCTCTCTTATTGCTCAAATCTTGTGGAGCTTCCCTCTATTGGAAATGCAACTAAACATGAGATTCTAGATCTTCAATATTGCTCAAGTCTTGTGAAGCTCCCATTCTCTATCAATGCCAATAATCTCCAGCAATTGCTTCTAACAAATTGTTCTTGTGTGGTGGAGCTACCCGCTATCGAGAATGCCGATAATCTCAATATATTGTTGCTCAATAATTGCTCCCTCCTTCTATTGGAACTGCCACAAAGCTTTGGAGATTGGAAATCAGTGGATGTTCAAGTCTCGTGAAACTCCCCTCCTCTATTGGAGATTTCACTAATCTCGAATATTTTTTTCTATCTAACTGCTTAAGTCTGGTGGAGCTTCCTTCCTCTATAAGAAACCTTCAAAACTTGATTAGGTTGAGCTTGTGCAGATGCTCAAAGCTAGAGGCTCTTCCAACCAACATCAACTTGAAATCTCTCAGTACACTTGATCTCACAGATTGCTCGCAGTTGAAAAGTTTTCCAGAGATCTCCACAAACATTGAGTATCTCAGGCTCAAAGGAACTGCAGTAAAAGAAGTTCCTTGATCATGTCGTGGTCTCGTCTTTCTGAATTTGAAATGTCATACTTTGAGAGCCTCAAGGAGTTCCCACATGCTCTTGACATCATCACGGAGCTGCAGTTGAGCAAAGATATAGAAGAAATTCCTACATGGGTCAAGGGAATGTCTCGTTTACGTGTACTCAGACTCTACGATTGCAACAATCTGGTATCACTCCCCCAGCTTTCAAATTCCTTGTCTTGGATAGATGCAAATAATTGTAAGTCTCTTGAGAGACTAGATTGTTCCTTTAACAATCCAGAGATTCGTCTCCACTTCGTCGGCTGCTTCAAACTGAATCAAGAAGCAAGAGACCTCATCATGCACACAATATCGACTTCTAGATATGCGATGTTACCAGGTACACAAGTTCCTGCATGCTTCAATCACCGAGCTATTGCTGGAGGTTTATTGACGATCAAGTTGAATGAGTCACCTCTTCCTACATCCTTGAGATTTAAGGCTTGTATTGTATCATGCTGGTTATGACTACAGAAAAAACTTGTGAGTCCTCTACGGTGGTATGGATTAACATCGAGGACGAACAAAATGATTTCAAGGTTGGGTGTACACCAAGCCGCCATGTAATAGATATATATTTAACAGAGCATATATACACTTTTGAAGTTGAAATAGAGGAGGTGACTTCCATGGAGCTGGTCTTTGAGTTCGGAATAAGTAATTTCAAGTGGAATATCAGAGAATGCGGGCTACTCCAAATCTTGGAGGTCCCTTCATATTCATGAGCATGATGAAAGCTTCTAGATGGCATCGATGGAGGAGGTATTGAAATTCTCTGCCATTTTGATCTTGTGTTGAACTTGTGTATGATTATCAATGTGTAATGTTGGGTTATGTTTAATTGAAATTAGTTGCAGATAAGGAGATAAAATGCAAACAAAGATAGAATCATGAGTAGAATCTGAAAATCCATGGTTATGATTTTGAAAAGAGAACATAGAGAGTCAGCTTCATGTTTGAAACCATAGTAGGAAGCATGTGGTCCAAACTAAAACCGGTTTTTTAGGAGAGTGGTTTTGATTTTTAAGTTATATGGTACGGTTTCTTTCTCTGTTTTCTTATATACTAGAGATAAACCCACACGATGGTATACTGATTAAAAATGTAATTGCAAAATAAATAATACAATAATAAGTTTTGATGTCCTTCCAAATAATTATATATAAATTTGTTTAACACTTAAGTTATTCCTTTTGTTATCAGTTTAAGAATTTTGTTATAAAGAAAGGTAAAGTACGTATAGAGTGGCTAAAAATATAAAGTATTGGCATATGCATTATGAAATTTATTTTGAATGTAAAAATTAGTATGTAATAAAAAAATTTCTGAAGGAAAAAGGTCAACAAAGAATAAAAAAATAGACGTTTTTTGGAAAAAAAAAATACCCATCTTCCAACGAAAAAATCAGTGATCATAATCTCAAATATTAGATTTTATCCTTCAACTCTATCACCATCTTCTCCTTCTTTTTTTCTATAACAAAAGTGTAGATAAGAATTTGGCCATTAATTCTAATTTAAAAATGTGCTCGTCATGAAGTTTTTAACTTTTTTTTCATGACATGTGGTCCTTTTTCTTTGTCTTTAAATGCTCAAAAAAAAATCATATATTTTGTCTTTGTTTTTAAGTTTTTAAGTAAATTCTTTTTAAGAAAATAGAATGGCAAATGATCTTATAAAAATGTATATGTACATCTTTCATTGTTCCATTTCAATTTGAATCTATATATACATTTTCGAAGTACAAATATGAAATAAATCTTTGAGTTGACACTTATTTACAAGATAATGTCATTGTTATAAATGTTTATCTATTAATTAATATTAAAAATTATTTTCGAAACAATTTTTTAGAAATTGTGGCTTCTAAATATGGTAACAAATTGATTTTGTTTCTAAATTTGATTAATTGCTAATTTCCTAAAACCTCTCTACCTAATTTAAATATTAATATATGATTATTCTTTCACTTTTATATGATCTTATATTTAATTTATTTTAATTTATGTAAAATACATATAATTAATAAAATAATATATTTTTATGCATATAATGTGATTCAAAATTTTAAAAACGGACATATATTACTCAATCGATGAAGAAAAAATATGTATACAATGTCCCAAATTGCTTTAAAATTTGGGCAATGGTTCAGAGTCATACTATAAAAGAGCCAAAATGATTTGGAATACAAATGAGAAGGAAGCTTGATTTATCAGGCGTCCAAAATTAAAATTGTTATCCGGTTTACTCTAGTTCTTTATTTTATTGAAACTTTTAAAAAGTTTCAAAATATTATAAATATTTAAATTTTATTAAAACTTAAATATTATATTCATTTAAACGTTTGTAAAATTCAAGTTTATAAAACGTTTTAAATATTTATATAACTAAAACTTTTATGAAGTTTCAAATATGAATATTTGAACTTTATAAGAATTTATAAGAAGTTTAAACATTATAAATATTTAAACTTTAAAAAATGTTTAGAGTATTTATAATATTTAAGTTCTATAAAAAGTTTTTAATATTTGAACTCTTTAACAATTAAAAATATATATATAGATATATATTATGTCAACCATTTAAAGCAAAGTTTTAAATTGACTCGAATTATATGTCTTTTAAATAAAACTATTATTAAAAAGAAAATAACAAAATGCTGTTTTATTTTATGGGACGAGTTTGGGTCGATATTAATACAGGACGTTGTTGCACGCATGAAATCCTAGAATTAAAAATAAAAATATAATGATATTATCAACACTAAACAAACCAAACAAAATTAACAAAACAAATATAACTTAAAATTTAAGTGTTTAGTTTTGAAAAATCAATCCGCAATATACCGCGGGGTAAAATTTTTAGATACAAAATAATATCCAATTATTATAATAGTCCATGATTATAAATGGTTGCCAATATTAACACTACATCACTTCTACACCTACAAATCTTCTAAGTACATCAATACAATATTAACGCAATACACCGCGGGTTAAATCCTAATTCATTTGGTATTTATGATTTTCTCACGATAAAATAGATAAAAAGTAAATATCACAGCTTTGAGGAATTTATTTTATATCTTACCAGACCCGGCTCAATAAATTTTAACGAATCCATGTGTCATTTTTTACCATTCATATTATGACAACATGAACAAAACAAATGCACAAAATAAGTATTAGTCGTCACTAACACCAATCTACAAAAATAAATCATGTTTTAGCTAATCAACACGAAATTAAGAAATGCATTGTACCAATTGGATATAATGTTACTTTTTGCTGGATCATATTTTTAAAATATTTAAAAGTAAACAATACTTAAATGAGAACATATATATCCAAGCGCATAATTTTTTGACGATCCAACCTCAAATTCAGCAGTGTCGTTTATGTTCTACAACACAATTGTTGGCTAGAATGAAGATAAGGCACATACTAAAATAAATATGAGTGAGAGAGAAGAAAATATAAATTTCAAATAACTAAATAAAAAAAAAGAAGTTAATTTAGAAACATAATCATTGCTTGAGCTGAAGTAGAGAGTTTCTTGTAGAGCATTGAAGAATGTTCCATCCATTAAAAGAACAACACACCAAGTGTCTCGATTTTATGGAATTGATTAAATAAGAGATTTGTAACATAAAAACGTAATGTGAAGAAGAAACGTAACGTAAAGAAATATAATGCTACTGTTTTCATTTATTAGATAGAGTAACGTAAGGTAAAAATTGACACTTAATTATAATGTCTAGAAAGATATGCTTAGAGAAGAGAAGAAACGAATGTTCAGTTTTTTTTTTGAAATTTATTTTGAGTAAATTTGGATAAATTCCCTATTTTTGACTTTTTCTTTTGAAAAATACCCTATTTTTGTTTTCTCTTTTAAAAACTATATTTTAATATATTAAATTACTAAAATGGCTTTAGTGAAATTTAATATTAATTAAAAAAAAATTTATACGTAAAACAGAAAATCTATTAATTTAGTTTTGAAATTAATATTTGAAATAACTAACAATTTTAATAATTCTTATCTTAAATATTTCTTTTAAACAATATAAAATAATTGTGAATTCACCTATCAAGTGAATCATGTTTCTACATTTGATTAAAATTTAATAGTTCATCATTACTTTTAAAATCTCTTGACTAAAATTACTTTTGATTGGATTTCCATTAATTTTTGGTACTCTATCATTAATATTTTGTTAGAGCTATAAGCCGTATGTTGATTTAATCAATGATACATATATATTACATCATTCTACCAATGTTAAGTCGTAATATGTTAACCTTGAAATTGGAGCAGACTTTGGAGTTGAAGAATTTGATTGTTACGTTGAGATTTTTTTTTTATTCAATATTAAGGGATAGACTTTATAGACTTTTTAATATTTTTAGATATTATCTTATTAAATTTAATATATAAAATAAATAAACTATCTTTATCTCAAAAAATAATTATAAGGATAATTAATATTATTTTGAATTTTTCTCTCAATTTTCGAATTTAGTTATAATTTTAATAAAAATACAGCTTTCAATTTAAATATAGACGAAATTGTCATTTTACATATAAAAATTTGTAATTTTCATTAGAAATAGAAAAATGATATTTTTCAAACGAAAACTAAAAAATAGAGTAGTTTTCAAAATCACCCATTTATTTTCCACAATATAATTCCAAATTAATCACCACTAATTACCAATAATCGGAGAGAGACACATGTCAGATGCATAGGATGCCAAATGGCATGATAATAGAGCTTCTTCAAAAAAAACTTGTCATCTTATTATATAAAGTATGGTTTTCAAAGTTAATAACTCATAGGATCGTGACACATGCAAATCTATCAATCTCAGATTTTGACACGTGTAAAACAAAAATTTCCTTTTATTTATTTTTAAAATAATATAAGGAAACTATACGAACATGTTGAATTTATCAGCGTATAAAACCAAAAACAATTTATAAGGAAATTATACATATATATCTTATATAAAAAAATTCTAAAAATTTAAAGAAGATAAATATAAGTAAACTAGATGTATCTTATGAAATATAAATAAAATTTAAGAAAAAGAAATTATGGCAACTATACATATCTATCTTATAAAAAAGAAAAATTGTTAAAAATGTCCCTTTTTCAATATCCCTTTTCAAAAATGCCCCCTTTGAGAGTCCATTTTTAAGTTTGCCCTCTTTTAATTTTTAATGACCATTTTACCCTTATTTGAAACAAAATTAGGTCCACAAAATACAAAATATTTTTTGGCGGGAAAAGTGATCCCGCAATTTTCCCGCCAAAACACTTGTAAAAACCTTTAAAATACCTTGTAAAATTTTCCCGTAAAAATTTTTCCCGCCAAAAATATTTTTTTGCGGAAAAAGTGATTCCGCAATTTTTTTGGCGGGAAAATTTTTGGCGGGAAAAATTTACAAGGTATTTTAAAGGTTTTTACAGAGTATTTACAAGTGTTTTGTAAGGTTTTACAATGTATTTTAAAAGGTTTTACAAGGTACTTATAAGATTTTATAAGGTATTTATAACTTGTAAAACCTTATAAAAAACTTGTAAAACCTTATAACTTGTAAAACCTTATAAAATAGCTTGTAAAATCTTATAATATCTTATAAATACCTTATAAATACGTTGTAAAACCTTTTAAAATACATTGTAAAACCTTATAAACACCCTGTAAAAAACCTTCAAAATACCTTGTAAATTTTTGGGAAAATTTTATAAGGTATTTTAAAGGTTTTACAAGTTTTTACAAAATCAAATTTGTAATTTTGATGTGTGCACATTCTCATGTTTTCCTTATATATTTGTGATATTTTTTATTAAAAGAAGGGTAATTTAGTCATTTTGTACATAAAAATGGGTATATTTAAAAATGGACAGCCAAATGGGGCATTTTTGAAAAGGGGTATTGAAAAAGGGGCATTTTTGTGAGTCTCCCTATAAAAAAATATTAAAAGTAAAGAAGATAATTATAAAGAAACTATATGTATCTTATTAAATAAAATTAAAAATTAAAAAATTATTTACTAATTCTAAAAGAAAAAGATTATTAAAAAAGACTTATGAAATTATACAATCTTATTGTATAATATGATAATTAAAGAAATTTTAAAATCAATTATTAATCGTAGAAGAAAAAAGATTCTAAATACTCACCTCTATAGATAAACAAATAGATAGATAGACAAATTAAGAATATATGGCGATGGAGACAAATTAAGAATTATGAACGGCGATGAACATAAAATAGAATTGTTGTCGAAAAAGTTCGAGCCGATGTCGGAGGAGATAAAGAAGGTGGAGAAATAAGAACAGTTGGAGAAAGAGGGGAAGATGCGGTAACGGTGGTGTTGGTGTTGATGACGGTGGTTCAAGCTTGGTGGTGGTGGCGGTAAATATTGATGAAGGTGGTGGGTTGGAATTAGTGAGATTTAATATTGATGGTGATGATGATTGTGATAGTTGTGAGATTCAGTTGTGGTGGTGGTCTGGTGGATTGGAGTAGTGAGACTCGGTGGTGATGCCCGACGAAGAAGAGAAATAGTGATATGGAAAAAGAAAAAAAAATATGGTGGTGAAGAAATACAACGAGATGGAAATAAAGAAAAAGAAAGAGGAGATCAAGCAAAAATAAGAAAAAATCTAATGAGAGAAAAAGAGAGATTTGAGACATCTCGCCGGCGAGAGAGAAATAAAAAGAGACAACGAAGAACTCATGAGTAATATGAACAAAAAATTGACAAAAACCATATATCAAATAGACATTGTTGAGTTAATATTATTTTCTTTATTCTTTTTTAGTCTTAGGTTATTTAGTCCATATTCCCTAGTTTCTTCTGAATTGATATTTTTGTTTTGAAGATTTCTCATATTATCAAGTAAAGTTACATGATGTGGATATAAACTGTCTCATATTGTCACAATTTTGTTTCCATCTTGCCTACATTGAAATTAGAAAGTGTTATACATTCTTCCGATAGATGTAGATAATTTATTAAATTTCAATAATACACATAGGAGCATTTATTAAATATCTTACTGTAACATATAATAAATAAAACTACAAATAGTATTTTATATTGCACATTATTCATAATTAATCTATATTTAAAAATAATTAAAATACTACCTTTTCTAAAATTAAAACATATTTTTATATAATTTTAGTTAAGCTTACAAAAATAAAAATTATAAATGAAAATTTCGAACGGTAACCCGTGCGTTGCACGGGTCCATATCTAGTATTATATAAGATGTCAAAGAATGAATTTTTGATTTTTTTTTTAAACCTTGTTAAACATATTCTTGTTGATGTTATCATAGAGGTCGGCAATCTTTACACGATTGAATAATATGAACTCTTTTGTTCGGAAAAATGGGTAGAAAAACCCTCACCTTTTTAAAAAACATAAAACAAACCCTCACCTTTTTTTGTGGGTTTTTAAACCCTCATCTTTTCATAAATGGTAAAATAAACCCTAGTATTAATAAACTCAATTTAAATTCAAGCAAATCGTTATATTAAACATAGTAAATATAAAAAATTTGATTTAGGATTTTTCTTTTAAAATTCCAGTTTACAATCTTTTTTCTAAATTAAAATTTTTTAAGTCATGATGTAAAAAAATTAATTGTATTCGGTTGTGTTACAAAAATTCATCAAAGTGAAACCAGACAGATTTTGTTACGAATAATATATAAATTCTTATATTGAATCGAATATGTGTTTATGTTAATAAAGATTTATTCTGTTCAATCACACAAATTTGCTAACGTAAAACCAAACCAAATTTTATAATACTATGAAGAGTATATGAATTTCCACATCAAAATATTTTTATCGCACAAACTAAATAAAATTTACTAAAATTTAATATTTCTATATACATATTACAATACATTAAAAATAATATAAATTACATATAGTTAATAATTATTTAACTATATTTTTATCCAAAACCTGAAAACTCGAACAAAAAAAAATCAAATGTGCTATCCTATAAATTTTTGTAGTTTATATAACATAACTTCTAATGGTAACAAAAATGATTTGCCTAATCTCAACTAAATTGTGAATGAGTTTTTATAGCGCAAAAACCTTAATTTTAGAAAGAAAATTGCAAACTCGAATTTGAAAAAAATCATAAATTAAATTGTTTTTGTTTCTTATTGTTTTAATATGATGATTTAAAAAAAAATAAGTGGAGTTTATTAATATCAGGGTTTATTTTACCACTTATGAAAAGGTGAGGGTTTTAAAACCCACAAAAAAAGGTGAGGGTTTGTTTTATGTTTTTTAAAAAGGTGAGGGTTTTTTTACCCATTTTCCCCTTTTGTTCTATCATTATTATTATTAGGGAGAGAAATAGAAAAAAAGAATGTGTGGACGTGAAGTGTTGTTGCTTGAGATGATAATATAGTCATATCTCCCTCATCAGTGTGACATTGATTTTGTCGAGAAACTATTGAATGGTGGTGGAGCATATAGGGACATTGATTTTGTCGTTTGCAACATTTTCCACGAAATCTCACTAAATTTTCCAATAGAATCCTTCCTCCAAAGCCTCTTCTTCTTTGTTAAAATCCTTCCTCCATCCATCTAGGATCTTGCTCCATCCTTCACCATACTAATGGACTCTTCTTTTTTCCTTGTCTTGGTCGCAGCCGCTATAGGCTTCTTCATGCTCTTTAGAAAATTCAGATTCCAACAAGATTACAAAGAGAGTAATTCTTCTTCTTTATCTCTTCCATCTCCTCCAACTTCTGTGTCTCGAAACTGGAAACATGATGTATTCCCGAGCTTCCACGGGGCAGATGTCCGAAGAACCCTTCTTAGCCACATCATGGAATCGTTCAGAAGAAAGGGAATTGACACATTCATTGATAATAATATAGAGAGGAGTAAGTCGATCGGTCCTGAGCTCAAAGAAGCTATCAAAGGATCGAAGATCGCGATCGTCTTGCTCTCCAAGAACTATGCTTCTTCTTCTTGGTGTCTTGATGAATTGGTGGAGATCATGAACTGCAGGGAACTCTCAGGTCAGACAGTCATGACCATTTTCTATGAAGTGGAGCCAACTGACATAAAGAAACAGACGGGAGATTTTGGAAAAGCCTTCAGAAAAACATGTAAAGGTAAAACGAAAGAGCATATTGAGAGATGGAGAAAAGCTTTGAAGGATGTGGCCACAATCGCCGGAGAGCATTCTCGCAACTGGTTTGTCCTCTTGATTTCTAGTCTCCTTAATTAATATTTACTTATTAGAGTTTATTTGTAGCTTTCAAATAAATATCAAGACAAGAAAATGCATATGTTTTGGATGTGTGTATATGAGAATTTTTCATGACTAGACTAAGTAACAATTTTACTCGATATCAATCAATGTTAGGAGCAATGAAGCGGAGATGATTGAAAAGATATCCATTGATGTTTCAAACATGTTGAATTTATCCATACCATCAAGTGATTTCGATGATTTTGTTGGGATAACAGCTCATATGGAAAGGATGGAAAAGTATTTAAGCCTAGATTTGGATGAAGTAAGGATGATTGGGATTTGGGGTCCACCTGGGATTGGTAAGACGACCATCGCTACATGTATGTTTGACCGATTCTCCAGCAGATTCCCACTTGCTGCAATCATGGCGGACATCAGAGAATGCTATCCAAGACTTTGTTTGAATGAGCGCAATGCACAATTGAAACTACAAAAACAAATGTTGTCTCATATTTTGAATCAGAAAGATATCATGGTTTCTCATTTGGGAGTAGCACAAGAACGTTTGAAAGACAAGAAAGTGTTTCTCGTTCTTGATGAAGTGGATCACTTAGAACAATTACATGCCTTGGCGAAAGAAATTCAATGGTTTGGTCCTGGAAGTCGGATTATTATCACAACAGAAGATCTAGGAGTTTTGAAGGCCCATGGGATCAATCATGTTTACAAAGTGGAGTTTCCATCAAATGATGAGGCTTTTCAAATCTTCTGCATGAATGCCTTTGGTCAGAAACAACCACATGAAGGTTTCTATAAGCTTGCTAGGCAAGTTATGGCTCTAGCTGGTAAACTCCCTTTGGGATTGAAGGTTCTAGGCTCCGCTCTGCGGGGGATGTCCAAGCCAGAGTGGGAAAGGGCACTACCTAGGTTAAAAACTAGCCTCGACGGAAAAATAGGGAGCATTATACAATTTAGTTACGATGCCTTATGTGACGAAGATAAATATATGTTTCTTTATATAGCCTGCCTTTTTATCTACGAATCAACAACCAAAGTGAAAGAGCTTCTTGGAAAGTTCTTGGATGTGAGGCAGGGTCTTTACGTATTAGCTCAGAAATCTCTCATATCCATTGATGGAGAAACAATCGAGATGCATACTTTGCTAGAACAATTCGGAAGAGAAACTTCCCGTAAACAATTCGTTCGTCATGGCTTTACAAAACGTCAGATTTTGGTTGGTGAAAGGGATATATGTGAAGTGCTCGACAATGATATAACAGTAAGTTTTTGCCATTGCATCTCCTCTATGAATTGAGTTTATTTGATTACTAACCAGCATTACTTATATTTATTTTTGGCTCATTTTACAGGATAGTAGACGTTTTATAGGGATAAATTTAGATTTATCTAAGACTGAGGAAGAATTGAATATAAGTGAGAAAGCACTTGAAAGAATGCATGATTTTCAATTCGTTAGAATCAATGGAAAGAATCATTCTCAACATGCGAGACTGTTACCAATACTGCAAGGTCTGATTTATCATTCTCAAAAGATTAGATCACTGAATTGGAGTTATTTCCAGGATATATGTTTGCCTTCTACTTTTAATCCTGAGTTTCTCGTCGAACTAAATATGCGAGACAGCAAGCTTCAGAAGGTATGGGAAGGAACTAAAGTAAGTAGGTTTGATGAAAACTTTCAATTTTGTAAAAATCTATAATTTGTTTCCGAAAATGTTTTTTCTTAACAAACTCCAAATTTATAGGCCAATCGTATCAACATGATCTTCTTTGTCAAATGCAGCAACTTAGAAATCTCAAATGGATGAGTTTGGGTGGTTCTAAAGATTTGAAAGAGCTTCCCGATCTTTCAACAGCAACTAATCTCGAAGAAGTAGATCTCCGAAATTGCTCAAGTTTAGTGGAACTTCCGTCTTCTATTGGGAATGCAACCAAACTTGAGCGACTGTATCTTAGTGATTGCTCGAGTCTTGTGAAGCTTCCCTCCTCTATCAATGCCCCTAATCTCCAGGAATTGTCTCTAGAAAATTGTTCACGTGTTGTGGAGCTCCCCGATATCAAGAATGCGACTAATCTCGAGGAATTAAATCTCGTTAATTGCTCAAGTCTACCAGAGCTCCCTCCTTCTATTGGAACTGCCACAAATCTTGAGATATTGGATATCAGTGGATGCTCAAGTCTCGTGAAACTCCCCTCCTCTATTGGAGATTTGACTAATCTCAAAGAGTTTGATCTATCCAACTGCTCAAGTCTACTAGAGCTCCCTCCTTCTATTGGAACTGCCACAAATCTTTGGAGATTGGATATCAGTGGATGCTCAAGTCTCGTGAAACTCTCCTCCTCTATTGGAGATATGACTAATCTCCAAGAGTTTAATCTATCCAACTGCTCAAGTCTTGTGGAGCTTCCTTCCTCTATAGGAAAACTTCAAAAATTGTCTGAGTTGGAAATGAGAGGATGCTCAAAGCTAGAGGCTCTCCCAACAAATATCAACTTGCTATCTCTCCGTACACTTGATCTCACAAATTGCTCCCAGTTGAAAAGATTTCCTGAGATCTCCACAAACATTGCGTATCTCAGGCTCACAGGAACTGCAATAAAAGAAGTTCCTTTGTCGATCATGTCATGGTCTCGTCTTGATGGCTTTCGGATTTCATACTTTGAAAGCCTCAAGGAATTCCCGCATGCTCTTGACATCATCACGCAGCTGCAGTTGAACGAAGATATACAAGAGGTTGCTCCATGGGTCAAGGGAATGTCTCGTTTACGTGTGCTTACAATCTACAACTGCAACAATCTGGTATCACTCCCACAATTTTCAGATTCCCTAGCTTACTTAGATGCAGATAATTGTCAATCCCTTGAGAGACTGGATTGTTCCTTTAACTATCCAGATATTCATCTCAAATTCCCCAAATGCTTCAATTTGAATCAAGAAGCCAGAGATCTTATCATGCACACATCGACTCCTAATTATGCTGTCTTACCGGGTACACAAGTGCCTGCCTGCTTCAATCACCTGGAGATGTTACCGGATACTTCTGGGGGTTCCTTGACAATCAAGTTGAATGAGTCGCCTCTTCCCACATCCTTGAGATTTAAGGCTTGTTTCATGCTGGTTATGGGTAACGAAGAAACTGGTGCTGATCAGACTTCGATGAGAGTATATATTGACATCAGGGACAAACAGAATGATCTCACAGTTCGGTGTACACCAAGCCATCATTATATAGATATACTTTTAACAGAGCATATATACACATTTGAAGTTGAAACAGAGGAGGTGACTTCCACCGAGCTTGCCTTTGAGTTCAAAACACGCTATAGCAAATCTTGGAGGTCCTTTCCTGATAGCAATTGGAAGATCAAAGACTGCGGGATATCTTGGAGGTCCCTTCATGGATAAAGTTAGAAATTTTAACCCATTTTCATCCTTAATTAATTTTAAGTTTATTAAATTGCGCACTACGTACGTTGTACGTGTGTATGACTATCAATGTTAATTTAAATTAATTGCAGATAAGGAGATATATGCAAACAAAGACGGTGAAGATAGGAGACGAGAAAGAGAAGAAGCTGTTGAGACTTTAAAATTCATGTTTCTGATTTGAGAAATGTCGCGGGATTGAGATAACGTCATTATCCAGACCGATGAAGGCATCTGATTTCAGGGAATTTGATCTCATTCTTGCAATGGATGACCAGAACAAAGGTAAAGAACAAAGAGTAACTTATTTAAAATTCTATAAAAGTTATGTGGTAATGTGACAAGGATTTTGCTAGTTGCTAGTCTTTTGGAGAGTTGGAAGTTAAAATCCTTTATTGATGAATTTTGATGTTATGTTTGCAGAGGACATATTGAAAGGCTTATAATGTATAAAAAGCAAGATGGAATTTCCCACCTGATGCAGATAAAAAGGTACCTTTGTTGTTTGCTGGACTTTTGAATTCTTCTTTTGGGAGATTTTAGAACTGTTTTCATTGAATTTTCAGGTTAAGCTAATGTACAACAAACACGATCCAAACATGTATTAGGGTGGAGCTCATGGTTTTGAGAAGGTAATAATCAATCAATCACCATGCATCATTTTAGAGCTCATTTAGTTGTAGATAATTGTAAGTCAATAAGTCACTATACGTACAGATGAACCCTCCATAAAAGAAGGTCGTTACCTGGATAGACTGCTGAAACTGCTTTAGAGCAATTTTCAGGTTAAGCTAATGTACAATCCCTTGAGAGACTGGATTGTTCCTTTAACAATCCGTATATTGGTCTCAATTTCTCCAAATGCTTCAATTTGAATCAAGAAGCCAGAGATCTTATCATGAACACATCGACTCTTGGATATGCGATGTTACCGGGTACACAAGTGCCTGCCTGCTTCAATCACTTGGAGATGTTACCGGATAGTTCTGGGGGTTCCTTGACAATCAAGTTGAATGAGTCGCCTCTTCCCACATCCTTGAGATTTAAGGCTTGTTTCATGCCTGTTATGGGTAACGAAGAAACTGGTGCTGATCAGATTTCGATGGGAGTATATATTGACATCAGGGACAAACAGAATGATCTCGAAGGTCGGTGTACACCAAGATATCAATATATAAATCGACTTTTAACAGAGCATATATACACATTTGAAGTTGAGACAGAGGAGGTGACTTCCACCGAGCTTGTCTTTGAGTTCAAAACAAGCAAATATTGGATGATCAAAGACTGCGGGATATCTTGGAGGTCAGCATCGATGGATACGGTTAGAAATTTTAACCCATTTTCATCTTTAATTAATTTTAAGTTAATAATTTAAATTAATTACGGATATATGCAAACAAATGTTAAAATCCTTTATTGATGAATTTTGATGTTATGTGTGCAGAGGACATATTGAAAGGCTTATAATGTGCAAAGTTGCTGGATAGTATCACTGCGCAAAGTTGATGAACCTTTTGTTGTTTTTGAACATAGATTTGAAGATACTCTTATTACATTTAAGCCATTTTATGGTATAGAACAAAGAGTAATTTATTTAAAATTCTATAAAAGTTATGTGGTCAGATTATGTGACAAGGATTTTGCTAGTTGAGATGTGCTTAGTCTTCTGGAGAGTTGGAAGTTAAAATCCTTTATTGATGAATTTCGATGTTATATTTGTAGAGGACATATTGAAAGGCTTATAATGTATAGAAAGCAAGATGGAATTTCCCACATGATGCAGATAAAGAGGTACCATTGGTGTTTGTTGTTTGCTGGACTTTTGAATTCTTCTTTTGTGAGATTTTAAAACTGCTTTCATTGAATTTTCAGGTTAAGCTAATGTACAAGAAACACGATCCAAACATGTATTAGGGTGGATGGAGCTCATGGTTTTGAGAAGGTAATAACTATTTTAAGAATTATATAATATCTTTTGAGTGGTTTAGAAAGTTGCTCCTCTGGTTAAGTCAATGAGCAATCAATCACCAAGCATCATTTTAGGGCTCATTTAATTAGTTGCAGATAATTGTAAGTCAATAAGTCACTATAGGTAGCTGAACCCTCCATAAAAGATGGAGGGTTAGCTAGGTCGGTAGATATGGTGCTTAGTTCGCACTTCTCTTAATGAGTCTATCCATTCAAGCAGTCTATATTTCCTGGTTGATCTGTTTTGTTAGGACAAAACTAACATGCATGGAATCTTGATCTCTTAATTGGTCTACTTGTTTCTTTGACAGGCACTGACTTCCTGGAAAGTATCACTGCAGAAAGTTGATATTATGATAAGACGTCTAAATGAAATAATCTAATTTTCAAAGATTATGATATGAAGCTTATATTTTGTTGGTGGTTTTCTTGAAAAACCTTTGTTATATCATTATCTAATATATAAGATTGATTGGTTGTAATTATTGAGGAATCTTGAAATTACATAGCATGGTACAGTAATATTAGAATGTGAGTATTTGACATTTTCTACAAGAAGCAAAATCTTCTCAAGGGATGTCTGATAAATAAAGCCACCAAACAAGCTTCTGCATATTACCAAGTCTGAGAAAAGTTAGATTAACAGTTCTTATTTGTGTGACTACATTTTTGAGAAAAGTAAGATTTATGCAGATAGATCAAGTCATCAGAATTACAAACGCAAAAGAAACACACCACCTTCTCGAGAGAACCTATGTGGAAGCAACTTCCTTTGTTGAAAGACTGGATTTAGGAAATAAGAGCATTTGGTTACAACAATTACAAGTTATAACCTAAACAAAGGCGTGAGCAAATTGATCAAAAGTTCCAACCTAAAATTTTTAACAAGATAGTAATGGACAAAGACAGAGCATAAAACTATGGTTCCCAAATTCATAAAAGTTTATAAATGATAACCATATAAATTCAAATTCATAAAACTCTCATCACCTTCAATACGTGCGGCGTGCCACGTGAAAGCGGTGATGTGGAAGCAATTTGCATGTCTTTCTCGAAACTGTGGTTTGCCTTCACTTCCACGTTTGCCTTGATTAGGAAATTCCCACTAGAATTTTTACAAGCCCGTTGAGGCAGCACATCATTCTCATGTCAACCAGTGTCTACGTGATGTGTTGAAACGTGGTCTAATAATGGAATCTTGATGCTAAAGAAGGATATTTACATTCCTTAATGCATCAAAAACTAATGGAGTACTAACAAGAAAATATGTTTACTGACGAGTTCGAATTTTACAAATAAAATTACTGAGTTTGATTTTTACATTTATAGACATACATATATTTTCTTTTCTTTCTGTTATTTTTTTAAGACGTACATTATAACTCCGAACTCCGATGTTGTTTATACTGTGAGAAAAAATCAAATATAAGAAAAGACAACCAATATGGGAATTATATAATTATTCTAGCTATACCCATATAAATTTATAGAACTACTAATTATACTACATTAAAATCATATACTTACGTAGATATTTTATGAAATATATTATTTTGTTATCTTATAATGTATAAAAAGCAAGATGGAATTTCCCACCTGATGCAGATAAAAAGGTACCTTTGTTGTTTGCTGGACTTTTGAATTCTTCTTTTGGGAGATTTTAGAACTGTTTTCATTGAATTTTCAGGTTAAGCTAATGTACAACAAACACGATCCAAACATGTATTAGGGTGGAGCTCATGGTTTTGAGAAGGTAATAATCAATCAATCACCATGCATCATTTTAGAGCTCATTTAGTTGTAGATAATTGTAAGTCAATAAGTCACTATACGTACAGATGAACCCTCCATAAAAGAAGGTCGTTACCTGGATAGACTGCTGAAACTGCTTTAGAGCAATTTTCAGGTTAAGCTAATGTACAACAAACACGATCCAGACATGTATTAGGATGGAGCAATATCAAGTGGAAGATAGGAGAATGCGAGATACTCCAAATCTTGGAGGTTCCTTCGTGTTAATGAACATGGTGAGGTTAAAAACTTTTTATCCCATTTTCATCGTTAATTACGTGATTCTATAAGTTTTAAAATTTGTGCATAATTGATACTAATTGCAGATAAGGAGATATATGCAAACAAAGATAGAGATGTTAAAACCGTATTTTCAGATTTGTTTTCATTTTTAAGTTAATGTGTTCGGTGTTCCTTTCTCTGTTTTTTGTTTTAATATTTGATTAATATGTTGTATTATTAATTTTTTGTTCAAAAAAAAAAAAAAAAAAAAATGTTGTGATAAATTTCGACGAGCAAGTCTTCTTGTTGCAGTCATAACGAGTAAATCAAAAGTGTCTCATTTGACTCCATTGAAGCTCAAACTCTCACATTATACAACAAATTTGGCCCAAAATTTCCCTCTGTAACAAATGAGCCTCTTTTTATTGAATATATATACAATAGAAGGGAAAAAAAAACAACCCAGAAATAATCTATTTAAGCATACAATAGCAGAGCAGATAATTTCCAGGAATAAACAGATATGCATGTTTTGTTTGGACACAATCTGTGTGTGTTTTGGTTACTTTCCATATTATAGAAACATGCAAAGTTCCCATCAAGCTTGCAAGAAGCTAGCGTACTTCGCACCCAGGAGAAGCCTCTGGATGCACAAGAGGGCGTTCTTGGTGACCTCGGCGTTCTCGTGGTTCATCAGTTTCATCACCCGTTCTTTCGCCTTGAGGTCTGTTAAGATCACTCTCCCCGCTGCGTGGTACTGTATGAACTGTGATAGATCAAAGCATGCCACCGCCAACGATCTTGGATCACTCGACGTGTCCAAGATGGTGAGAAGGACCCTGAGTATCTGCATCCAACAAGTTTTAACATGTGATTAGGAGGACCAGCCCGCTTTGTGCCCTTTGATTCCCGAAAAAGGTTAAAAGAAGAAATACCCGGAAGTCATTTTCCTCAAAGCTTGTGACATTCTCACGCCAGAAATTGGCATCTTTGTGCATTGGGTTCCAATCAAGATGGCCAAGAAGAACCTCTTGCTTATACTTATCAAAGGAACTCAATGTCCTGATCTTGTCTTTTAGCCCTTCTTCTAGTTGATTCAGTGCATCCAGCAAGTCCTTACAAGTTCAGAATTTAGCAGGTTTAACTATGACCATCAAGTACTTAAAACACATCTAATGTTATCGGCATCACTTCTATAAACCAGATTTCTCGCTGTAGCTTTAGCAGAAATTAAAGAAATTCATCTTCCCCATAACGATAACTAATACGCAGCAGTCTTCAGGCTTTATATTTATATTGTCTTCTTACCTCGTCACTCCATGCTTGTGTTTTTAGACTGTGGATAATATGTGGGAGTCCAAGATCAACCATCTGGGCACCAAATGTACCTTTTGGAAGCAAGTTCCTGAACGTCAATATGACCACCCTGACAACCTGTAAGATATAATACCGTCAAATAAACATAATAACAAGTGCATGTGCATCACACCACATTTATGCAAATTAAAGATCAGAAAGAAAAAAAAAACATAGCTCACCTTTTCCTTTGTCGAGCTCTTAACCACTTCCGTGAGCCTTTGCATTGTCCTAGATGTTGCTAAGTACTCTATTGCAGGCTCATAATAGGACAGAAGCCACACGCAGAGACATGTTTCATACAAAATCTGTGGTTAAAAGCACACAAATCACAGGAATTAGGTACTGAGAAATTATAGCAAAAAGAGAGTTGTTCTTTCTTCTGACAACTAAAACAGAACTATCTCATTGTTACTAATTTGTCCAGCCCACACTTTAGAACAAGGAAGCAATATAAATCAACAGATTTAGTAGTTATTTGAAATTCAAAGTTATTTTCACCCCCAGAGTGTCTGTCTAGTAATCACTAATCACCTTTCTGCCAAGAACTTTGCATGATTTGGAAACTGCCATACTTATTTACAACTCTAGTGGAAATTACTTCCCCTAAAAATATAGTCACCTGGATAGACTGCTGAGTGGATGCAGGGGAGATTAAAGGGACAAGTAACTTAACCCCATCTGCCTGAACAAACGAGGATCTAACAACATGTTCCTTAAGCAGTGATGATAGGCAGCTGATTGCAATTAGAACACCACGAGTAGGATGAGAAGGTTGCTTCAACTGCATATCAAAGCCAAGGATTGTAATATCCATGGTGGACATCAAAAGCTTTTCTGGATTCACTATGTCACAACATAAAGGTTCCCTAAATATCAAACTCGCATCTACTTATTAGCCAACATCAAAGACTTTTTGCCTACTCAGAATAATTGTTTGTTTGTGTTAGTGTTTGCATTTGCGTAATTTAACAAAGACATGGTGAGAGTGGAATTGTTATTGCTGATTTTCACAAAATAAATGTTATATGCCTCGGTTTTACACACTATTTACATGATATACCAATGAGCTCCAAGAAAAACTAGCACTTAAAACAACAATGCAAGACCAACATAAACTAGAAAGAGATAAAGAGAAAAGAAGAAGAAACCTGAGCACAAAGCCATTCCACCAACCCTTTGAGAACATCATCAAGTGTAGTAATCTGTTTCTTTGAACCCGAAGCTTCTCCATTAGCAATAACACCATCACCAGATTTTGGCCTAGCACTATATGTAAATGAGGCTGTATGTTACATACATGAAATGATAGAATTATGATAGATAAGCTTTATTGAATACCTTATTATCCAGGCAAGGATCTTGCAGCTTTTTTCTTGAATGAACCAATTTCCCTTCCACAGCAACCTGAAAAGAACATATCTTTTAGCTTGCCTACTTTTGTAGATAAACAGACAAAATCAAGCATACATGTAGCTGAAAGCAGTTCCCCCCAATGGAGCATATGTTTCCCCTTTTGTCAGGAGGATTGTATTTAGTTTAACAAACTGACTCATCATCACTCAATTCTGGATCTCAGAAAAAAACGAGCAAGGACCAAGGCAATAGAACAGAAAAAGCAACGAAATCTTGTGCTGGACCACTACAATTTATTTATAGGACAGAAACATCAGGTCAAGTGAAAATGTCCCACTAAACATAACACACCGACAGATTAATTCTTTTTTGAAAAATAGCCATTTCCAATCACTAGGAAAGGTTAGGTTCATTTGACACCATAGATACAGTAGAATACAAGAAATGAGCAAAATCCAAGAAGTCCTAGACCTTCCCAAAGCAGAAAGAACACATACGATCAAATAAGCGACTTTATCCCCCTTAACAATACTTGTCTGAACCAAAATACAGTCATAAAGGTATACCATAGGGGCTCACCTCAAGAAAGGCTCGTAAGTATCCCCATGTGCCAAAGATTTATCATGGAATAACTGAGCTCGTGTTGGGTTTTCTGTCAAACAGTTGATACATTAATATTAGTCGGTATCTAACTAAATGAAGAAAATTTAAACCCACATATCTTCAGGTTGCATTTACCTAAGAGCATTTCATAAATCAAAGCCAAAACATATTCAACTGTTTCTTCCTTAAATATATCACGTAAGATGCTAACAAACAGATGAACATAAGCTGGACCATCCTGCAATAACACCACCACATATTATCACTTCATAACAACAAGGTAAACGCTTGCATGATCATTCTACAAAACTTCAACCACTAATCAGAAGAAAGCTTTGTAGAAAATTTACTTCATCCAGCAACTGTGCCCTTGCACTTTCGGGTTTTTTATCGTACCGCCTTAAATGCTGGAGACCTGTTGCTGAAATCAGCTTAGTTGTCATGTAAGTCTCCCATGGTATGTCTCTTTTCAATACCTACAGAGATTGAATCAGTCAAAATCCATAAATTTTTGTGTATCCTAACAATTCTGCAGATTTGGTTACTTAATGAATAAGTAAATGTATGCAAAATCAAATCACAAACCTGCTCTAAAGTTAGTTCTGCATCATCCATGGATATAGTTCAGAAGCTTAAACAACAACACTTGAGATTATTGAACACTACTGATTCAAAACCCTACAATTGTAGACAGAACAAAGCATAAGTTTCTGAATTGTGACTATTTTTTCAATCAGAACAAACACGATCTACAAGCATCCATGAAATGTGAAGAAGAAAATTTTCAAAAACTCAGATCAAGTAGCAAACGCAATTCAAATATATTTCAAAATCGATTGAATCAGAATGATAGAATAAAGAAAGGATTTGATTTAAGAAAAGTGAAAATGAGTTTTTGACCTGAAGGAGAAGACAAAAGTGAATGATCAAGAGAGATTGAGAGAGCTTCTCTTAAACTCGGATCCGAAGCGTGGAAGGAAGTTAGAAGAAGAAGAAGAAGACAGCTTTCTATTTACTGGAAATTACGATATTATCCCTATCTTTTTTTCGCCTTCGCGTCGTCTTCTTCGGTGGGTCTGACGTTGCCGTATTGGTGCCGTTGGATCTTTCTACGGAGGTTTTGTGTTTACCGGCGAATCGATTCCGTTGGTCGAATCA
This sequence comes from Arabidopsis suecica, assembly GCA_019202805.1. Taxonomy (NCBI): domain Eukaryota; kingdom Viridiplantae; phylum Streptophyta; class Magnoliopsida; order Brassicales; family Brassicaceae; genus Arabidopsis; species Arabidopsis suecica. The sequence goes on from CM032909.1 coordinate 7,606,446, forward strand.
TGATTGTTGTATATTTGGGCCTTTGGGAAGCTGAAAAGCCCATTAAAGATTGATTAATTTAATCATGATGGTGGTAAAGCCCATTAATGAATTTCTTTTGGAAGTTGAGATGTGTGATTTAGTCATGGAGTGTTGAAATTAATAATCCATGGTATATTTGCAGAGGGTATATTGGATGTGTAGGGACAGAAAGAGGGAATTTGTCTAATATTGGTGTTGTTGCTTGACTTTGGAACTCCTTTTAGGAGATTTTGGAATATTTTTCATTGAATTTTTCATGTTAAGCCATAAAAACTTGGAAATTCATCCATGGAAATTCCAAAAACTTTATTTTATTTTTGGGCGGACAACAATCCGTCGGATACCAAATTTATTTCTATTTAAAAGCGGTCAGATTTAGTTTACGACAATTTTTATTTTTTTGCCAGCATTCATAAACTATAATTTATGGATATTAAACCAAAGGTAATTCTGGATGCTAAAATCCACACTCGAAATTTGTTCTTAGTTTTTATGGGTAAAGAGGGCTAGATTTTCAATGATGCTTTGAGAATTGAATTGCTAAAGAACGAAATGATTTTATTATTGATGAAGATCAACAGATTACAATGATAAGTATGAGAGTACAAATTTTTATTTTTTTTGCCAGCATTTAGGTAGAAATAAATGGTGAGTATTAGGTTTTGTAGCAGGTAGGCGATGATCCTCCTTAAGTCGCCCTTCTTCTTCTTATATAGGTCTTCAAGTCAGGTCAACCGCCTCCGAGATCCGCGCCGGTATCTCCTATAAATCAGGTTTGTTCCGAGAATATAGCTGACCTGGTCAATCATCATTATCAGGTCGCAGCGTCTCCCTTGTAGACCGTCGGGCTGGACCTGTTGATGTAAAGCCCATTAATATTTTTGCTGGTGGATATCCAGGTCCAACAGTAATCTAATCCATAAACGGGTTTATCGCCATAATCATTCAAAGCCTTAGAATCTTTTTTTTTCAAAAATTAAAATCTAAGAAATCAAACCAATAAACTTGAAATCATCAAAATCCAAACAAAATCGAACCGTAGTAAACCGGAAAAAAAAAAAAAAAAAACTAATCACTTTGTGGTAAATCTCTGTTGGGATTATATTCCTCACAACAGAATTTTTAATTGTTCCTCCATCAGAAGAAGAACAGAAACAAAAATCTAAATTATTTTGTTAACTTAACCATGGTTAACACATTAAACCCTAGGGTTAGATTTTGACCACCTTCGTATAAATATATATGTAAAACCCTACATCACTCGCAGCCCCCAATATATTACATCTGCAATTCTGCACTATGAAACCAATTCTTTATTCTCTCGATTTGCTTATCATTTTCTCTGTTTCTTTATACAATTGTGTTTTTTGTTTCACTTCTTTCTAATGATTTTTTATAGTTGTATACCCATCTGATTGCAAATGATGAGTTAATCACCATTGATAAAAGAAGCTCAAATTATTGAGCAGTGTTGGAAATCATAAACTTCCATGACTCTGATGCAATTTTTATCAAGAAAACCTCAAATTCTTGATCAGTATTTGTTTTTTTCTGTTCTTTCTCAGATTTTGTTAATAATCATTGAATTTTGGTTTTCAAATCTATATTTATTTGTTAAATTATTCTCTACATTGTTTTTTGACATTCGATTTCAGTCAGATCTACCTAAATTATTCCTATTCAAAAGTATTTCTCATTAATGTTTTTTAATCTATTTTTTCTATGCATCTTTAGTGTTTGATCAAAATTGAACTTCTGTATAACCAAACTGAAATGTATAACTTGGCCAAAAAAAAGAAGATGTAAATCAAAAACTGTAACAGTGACGAAAAAATGAACAAGAAAAGCTCCATTTACAATATACACCAAGAGAAAAAGATGAAGAAGATGGAATCAAAATCAGCAGTGGTTTTGGTGACCAATAGCCGTTAAAATGTTGTTATCATTACAATTCTCATAACCAAACAAAAAAATAAACAACAATGGATTGTCTTCTGTTCTAAGAATTGAAGTTACGAAGCATCGTTATCTTTGTCCCCATCGAAATATTCGTCGTCTCTTTGGACCTGCTTATCCCGCGAACGCTCTGAAACAATCTAACATTAGTCACTGAGAAAGCAAAGGGACTAAAGTAGATTTCAAGGTGGTTATCGATACTTACGATCCACACGTACATCCGGGTTTTGTTCATCTTCATCAAAATCTGGTATGTAGAAATCCGGTGGAACCTAAGAAATTCAAGTAAAAAACTGATCAGTGTTAAGATAACACAAAAAAAGAAGATTGATTAAAGCATCAGTTGTCCTATGATGATCCGAGTTTACCTCCTGCATCTGCACGCTTGGAGCGTGTTGAATGTATCGCAAATTCTCCAAAATCTGCACTTTGATCGAACTGATGTATGATTTGGTATTCAGATTCTCCTGTTTCAATTAAAATACACAAAACATCAAGTATATAAATTTTGTTAAAGCAATGAGGAACTATAAGTGACATAAGAGCTCCTTACAATGTGACCACCCGGTATCTTCAAAGAAAAATCTGGCGCAAAATACTTGATGTAGTCGTTTTCAGGAATCTCTGCAGAACAATTAACCCGTGAGCCCCAAAGACCGCAACATTAAAACTTTCTTTAACAAATATTGACAAACTTTTACTAACCATTAGGAAGTTCTGTGTCCAAAAGAATGCCAGTCTCAACGGTCCAACACCGAGCTACATTCTCCTTTGTGTATCCTCCACCTCCTGTAACAATCAGTAAAAAACTGACTCCGTCATCAATGAACTTATGATTACAGAAAGGAGTCGTACATATAGAGTCAAGAGCGATTAAATACCAGTAAGGGAAGATTGAACTTCTTCACAAATTTAACACATTCGGCATGTCCTGGAAAATGCATAGAGAAAGCCATTTTAAAACCCGATTCGCAAAGAAACTAGCAAACGAGAGATTGAAAGAGAGAAAGAGATCGTAGACTTAGACTCTACAACTGCAATAATCTGATATCACTCCCCCAGACTGGATTGTTCCTTTAACAATCCGAAGATTTGTCTCCACTTCGCCAACTGCTTCAAACTGAATCAAGAAGCCAGAGACCTCATCATGCACACATCAACTTCTAGATATGCAATATTACCGGGTACACAAGTACCTGCCTTCTTCAATCACCGAGCTACTGCTGAGGGTTCCTTGAAAATCAAGTTGACTGAGTCACCTCTTTCTACATTCTTGAGATTTAAGGCTTGTATCATGCTGGTTAAGGTTAATGAAGAAATGAGTTTTGATCAGAGATCGATGAGAGTAGAAATTGACATCAAGGACGAACAGAAGGACAAGTTCGTTCCTGATCCATATTATGGTGGAGCTCAAGGTTTTGAGAAGGTAATTACCATTAGAGATGCTACCTATAAAAATTCAAGTATAAGAGGTTGTCTATCAAAATGGTTGATTTAGTCTATAAGTCTTTTAAATGGCATGCCATTGTCACTTGGAAACATGAATTTTGAAATCTTACTTGGTCTCTAGCTACTTGTTTCTTTGACAGGTACTGGACTTGCTTGAAGATGCTTGTGAGTCTTTGCTGGATAGTATCCCTGTGGAAAGTTGATGATACAGCAAGTTCAGATTCCCACTTTTATTGTTACTATTATTGAGATTGCTAGCTTTGCACATAAAACTGTGATCTACTATTCTATTCCTACACACATTTATAGACATCTTAATGATTTCAAAGTATGAGAAATGTTGTGAAGCTTGAATCTTTGATTTGTTTTTTTTTAAGAACAGATTATTGTTTCTGTTAATGTATCATAGAGGGCGGCACTGTTTACACGATTGAATAATATGAACTCTTCTGTTCTATCATTATTATCAGGAGAGAAAGAATGTGTGGACAGTTTGATATTTCCTTATCATATTTGGCTTCCGAGAAATTCAGTGAATGGTGGTGGAGCATATGTAGGGGCAGTGATTCTGTCGTTAGCAACATTTTCCACTAAATCTCACTATATTTTCCAGGAAACATTCATGGAATTTCTGTGCAAACAAAGTCGTTAACGGTCTATAGTCTCATTAACACAAATTGTTTCAACTACAAAACTCTCTGGAGATATGCATCGGTGACGGTGAGATTATGCTGATGGTTTTACTCCTCACTGTGGAATCGAATTGATTGGACTGGTTCTTGATGATTATGCTGATGGTTTATTTGTTTTCAATTAGTGTATTGAGCCCATTTATTGGTTATGTGTTCTTGATTGTATATGTTGGTTACAATCAGCCTAACCAATGTCTTGCTCATCAAGACCTTTGGAGGCAACGGATAATTATATTCGGAAGAGACGTGCTCCAGTTTTTTTTTTTTTTTTTTTGGGTCAAACTATTCCCCTCAATAATGTTGGTCATTAATTAAGTTTCATTTATACAATAATATATGGTAAAGGAAACATACATGGAGTTTCCCTACCAGGCTGCCAATATAGTCAACGTTGTGTATCCATTTACACAAAGCGTCTTCCTCTTTGTTAATCCTTCATCTATCTAAGATCTTGATTCACTCTATACCATACTAATGAATTCTGCTTCTTTTTTCCTGGTCTTAGTCGCAGCCGCTATTGGCTTCTTCATGCTTTTCAGAAAATTCAAATTCCAACAAGAGAGCAAAGATACTAAAGCTTCTTCTTTATCTCTTCCATCTCCTCCAACTTCAGTGTCTCGAATCTGGAAACATCACGTCTTCCCGAGCTTCCATGGGGCAGATGTTCGAAAAACCATTCTTAGTCACATCATGGAATCGTTCAGAAGAAAGGGAATTGACACTTTCATTGATAATAATATAGAGAGGAGTAAGTCGATCGGTCCTGAGCTCAAAGAAGCTATCAAAGGATCGAAGATTGCGATAGTCTTGCTCTCCAAGAACTATGCTTCTTCTTCCTGGTGTCTTGATGAATTAGCGGAAATCATGAAGTGCAGGGAAGTGTTGGGTCAGATAGTCATGACTATTTTCTATGAAGTGGATCCAACTGACATAAAGAAACAAACCGGAGATTTTGGAAAAGCCTTCAGAAAAACATGTAAAGGTAAAACAAAAGAGCATATTGAGAGATGGAGAAAAGCTTTGAAGGATGTGGCCACAATCGCCGGAGAGCATTCTCGCAACTGGTTTGTCCTCTTGATTTCTACTCTCCTTAATTAATTTTTACTTATTAGAGTTTATTTGTAGCTTTCAAATAAATATCAAGACAAGAAAATGCATATGTTTTGGATGTGTGTATATGAGAATTTTTCATGACTAGACTAAGTAACAATTTTACTCGATATCAATCAATGTTAGGAGCAATGAAGCGGAGATGATTGAAAAGATATCCATTGATGTTTCAAACATGTTGAATTTATCCATACCATCAAGTGATTTCGATGAATTTGTTGGGATGACAGCTCATATGGAAAGGATGGAAAAGTATTTAAGCCTAGATTTGGATGAAGTAAGGATGATTGGGATTTGGGGTCCGCCTGGGATTGGTAAGACGACCATCGCTACATGTATGTTTGACCGATTCTCCAGCAGATTCCCACTTGCTGCAATCATGGCGGATATCAGAGAATGCTATCCAAGACTTTGTTTGGATGAGCGTAATGCACAATTGAAACTACAAAAACAAATGTTGTCTCTTATTTTCAATCAGAAAGATATAATGATTTCTCATTTAGGAGTGGCACAAGAACGTTTGAAAGACAAGAAAGTGCTTCTCATTCTTGATGAAGTAGATCACTCAGGACAATTAGATGCCTTGGCGAAAGAAACTCGATGGTTTGGTCCTGGAAGTCGGATTATTATCACAACAGAAGATCTAGGAGTTTTGAAGGCCCATGGGATAAATCATGTTTACAAAGTGGATTTTCCATCAAATGACGAGGCTTTTCAAATCTTCTGTATGAATGCCTTTGGTCAGAAACAACCATATGAAGGTTTCCGTAAGCTAGCTTTGGAAGTTATGGCTCTAGCTGGTGAGCTCCCTTTGGGATTGAAGGTTCTAGGCTCCGCTTTGCGAGGGATGTCCAAGCCAGACTGGGAAAGGGCACTACCAAGGTTAAAAACTAGCCTCGACGGAAAAATAGGGAGCATTATACAGTTCAGTTACGATGCCTTATGTGACGAAGATAAATATCTATTTCTTTATATAGCCTGCCTTTTTATCTACGAATCAACAACCAAAGTGAAAGAGCTTCTTGGAAAGTTCTTGGATGTGAGGCAAGGTCTTTACGTATTAGCTCAGAAATCTCTCATATCCATTGATGGAGAAACAATCAAGATGCATACTTTGCTAGAACAATTCGGAAGAGAAACTTCCCGTAAACAATTCGTTCGTCATGGCTTTACAAAACGTCAGCTTTTGGTTGGTGAAAGGGATATATGTGAAGTGCTTGAGGATGATACAACAGTAAGTTTTTTCCATTGCATCTCCTCTATGAATTGAGTTTATTTGATTACTAACCAGCATTACTTATATTTATTTTTGGCTCATTTTACAGGATAGTAGACGTTTTATAGGGATAAATTTAGATTTATCTAAGACTGAGGAAGAATTGAATATAAGTGAGAAAGCACTTGAAAGAATGCATGATTTTCAATTCGTTAGAATCAAGGATAAGAATCGTGCTCAGACTAAGAGACTGCAATCAGTACTGCAAGTTCTGATTTACCATTCTCAAAAGATTAGATCACTGAATTGGAGATTTTTCCAGGATATATGTTTGCCTTCTACTTTTAATCCGGAGTTTCTCGTCGAACTAACTCTGGATTACAGCAAGCTTCAAAAGCTATGGGAAGGAACTAAAGTAAGTAGTTTTCATGAAAACTTTCAATTTTGTAAAAATCTATAATTTGATTCCGAAAATGTTTTTTCTTAACAAACTCCAAATTTATAGGCCAATCGTATCAACATGATCTTCTTTGTCAAATGCAGCAACTTAGAAATCTCAAATGGATGAATTTGAATCATTCTAGAGATCTGAAAGAGCTTCCCGATCTTTCAACAGCAACTAATCTCGAAGAAGTAAATCTCCGATATTGCTCAAGTTTAGTGGAACTTCCGTCTTCAATTGGGAATGCATCCAAACTTGAGCTATTGTATCTTAATAATTGCTCAAGTCTTGTGAAGCTTCCCTCCTCTATCACTGACCCTAATCTCCATAAATTGTCTCTAAGCCATTGCTCAAGTCTTGTGAAGCTCCCCGATATCGAGAATGCGACTAATCTCCACGAATTAATTCTCCAAAATTGCTCAAGTCTACTAGAGCTCCCTCCTTCTATTGGAACTGCCACAAATCTGATGGAATTGGATATCAGTGGATGCTCAAGTCTGGTGAAACTCCCCTCCTCTATTGGAGATTTGACTAATCTCATAGGGTTTGATCTATCCAACTGCTCAAGCCTGGTGGAACTTCCTTCTATTGGGAATGCAACTAAACTTGAGCGACTGTATCTTAGTGATTGCTCGAGTCTTGTGAAGCTTCCCTCCTCTATCAATGCCCCTAATCTCCAGGAATTGTCTCTAAAAAATTGTTCACGTGTTGTGGAGCTCCCCGATATCAAGAATGCGACTAATCTCCACGAATTAATTCTCCAAAATTGCTCAAGTCTACAAGAGCTCCCTCCTTCTATTGGAACTGCCACAAATCTTCAGACATTGGATATCAGTGGATGCTCAAGTCTTGTGAAGCTCCCCGATATCGAGAATGCGACTAATCTCAAGGAATTATTTCTCCAAAATTGCTCAAGTCTACTAGAGCTCCCTCCTTCTATTGGAACTGCCACAAATCTTTGGAGATTGTATATCAGTGGATGCTCAAGTCTCGTGAAACTCCCCTCCTCTAATGGAGATTTGACTAATCTCAAAGAGTTTGTTCTATTCAACTGCTCAAGTCTACTAGAGCTCCCTCCTTCTATTGGAACTGCCACAAATCTGAAGAAATTAAATCTCCGAAATTGCTCAAGTCTGGTGAAACTCCCCTCCTCTATTGGAGATATCACTAATCTCCAAGAGTTTGATCTATCCAACTGCTCAAGTCTCGTGCAACTCCCCTCCTCTATTGGAGATATGACTAATCTCCAAGAGTTTGATCTATCCAACTGCTCAAGTCTTGTGGAGGTTCCATCCGCTATAGGAAAACTTCAAAAATTGTCTTGGCTGAGAATGAGAGGATGCTCAAAGCTAGAGGCTCTTCCAACAAATATCAACTTGGAATCTCTCGAAAGACTTGATCTCAGAGATTGCTCGCAGTTGAAAACATTTCCTGATATCTCCACAAACATTAAGGATCTCATGCTCACAGGAACTGCAATAAAAGAAGTTCCTTTGTCGATCATGTCATGGTCTCGTCTTGATGACTTTCGGATTTCATACTTTGAAAGCCTCAAGGAATTCCCGCATGCTCTTGACACCATCACGGAGCTGCAGTTGAACGAAGATATACAAGAGGTTGCTCCATGGGTCAAGGGAATGTCTCGTTTACGTACACTCAAACTCTACAACTGCAACAATCTGGTATCACTCCCACAACTTTCAGATTCCCTATCTTACTTAGATGCAGATAATTGTCAATCCCTTGAGAGACTGGATTGTTCCTTTAACAATCCAGATTGTCTCAAATTCTCCAAATGCTTCAATTTGAATCAAGAAGCCAGAGACCTCATCATGAACACATCGACTCCTAATTATGCTGTCTTACCGGGTACACAAGTGCCTGCCTGCTTCAATCACCTGGAGATGTTACCGGATAGTTCTGGGGGTTCCTTGACAATCAAGTTGAATGAGTCGCCTCTTCCCACATCCTTGAGATTTAAGGCTTGTATAATGCTTGTTATGGGTAACGAAGAAACTGGTGTTGATCAGAGTTCGATAGGAGTAAATATTTACATCAGGGATAAACAGAATAATCTCAAAGTTCGGTGTAAACCAAGCAATCGTACTATACATCCACTTTTAACAGAGCATATATACACATTTGAAGTTGAAACAGAGAAGGTGACTTCCACGGAGCTTGTCTTTGAGATCAAAAAAGAGCTCGTCATGAAGTTTTTAAATGATAACAATTGGAAGATTAGAGAATGCGGGCTATTCCAAATCTTGGAGGTCCCTTCATGTTGATGAGCATCGATGGAGGAGGTTAGAAATTTTTAAGCCATTTTCATCATTAATTAATTTTAAATTTGTGCATTGTCAATGTTTAATTAGAATTAATTGCAGATAAGGAGATATTCGCAAAACAAAGATAGAGAGACGAGGAGAAAAAAGAAAGAATCTTAAAATCTTAAAGATACAATTCAACACTGGGAAAAATAGAAAAGAGAAAACATATATAGAGGAGTCGGATTTGTTTTCATTTTAAAGTTTATGTGTTCCTTTCGCTGTTTTGTTTTAATATTTGATTAATATGTTGTGATAATGGAATGCACAGACAAATTTCAGCAGACGAGCAAGTCTTGTTGTTGCAGTCATAAAGAGTAAATCAAAAGTGTCTCATCTCATCTCCGTTTAAGCTCACACTCTCACATTATACAACAAATTTGGCCCAAAATTGTCTCTCTGTAACAAATAAGCCTCTTTTTATTGAATACTAGAGAAAAACCCACGCGATGCGTGAGGTACTGATTAAAAATGTAATTGCAAAATAAATAATACAATAATAGGTTTTGATGTCCTTCCAAATAATTATACATAAATTTGTTTAACAGTTTAGTTATTCCTTTTGTTATCAGTTTATGAATTTTGTTATAAAGAAAGGTAAAGTACGTATAGAGTGGCTAAAATTAGATAGTATTGACATATACATTATGGAATTTATTTTGAATATAAAAATTAGTATGTAATAAAACTTTTTCTGAAGGAAAAAGTTCAACAAAGAATAAATAGTAACGTTTTTTGAAAAGAAAAAATACCCATCTTCCAACGAAGAATCAGTGATCATATCTCAAATATTAGATTTTATCCTTCAACTCTATCATCATCTTCTCCTTCTTTTTTTTCTATAACAAAAGTGTAGATAAGGGTTTGGCCATTAATTCTAATTTAAAAATGAGCTCGTCATGAAGTTTTTAACTTCTTTTTCACGACATGTGGTCCTTTTTCTTTGTCTTTAAATGCTCAAAAAAAAAAAATCCTATATTTTGTCTTTGATTTTTTCATCATTCAAAGTTATAAAAAAAATTAAAATATTTTAGAAATAGATAAGATGCTATATTAGTTATTTCATATTATCCCTTCACTTTATAATAAATAATTTGCATGACCTTATTATTTTATTTTATTTTTGAAAATGCCGTTTTTGGTATGCCATTTTAAAAAAAAATGTCTCCTTCTTCTGTGTATTTTAAAAAATACGTCTCATTAAACCTGAAAAGATTTATGAGGTACTTCTGGATAGTAAGTATTACTCAAGCCTCGATCTAAGTATTTATAAGATTTTATAACGTATTTATATAAAATATTTATAAAGTTTTATAAGATATGTATAAGATTTGGTAAGGTATTTATAAGTTTTAATAATGTATTTATACATATAAAGATAGTTTTGTATACTTTTATAATGTTACATACGTACTTAGGTATATCTCAGATTTTTAAGGACATTTTGGTAAGATTTTATGTAGGTTAGTTATATTTTTGAAAAGAGGTATTGGAAAAGGCGTTTCTAACAATTCCTCAATTTACAATGTCATTTTAATAATTTTATTACATTTTGCTTCTCGAATAGTATTCATTTAATATTTTAAAATAAACTATTATAAGATAATTTGTTGTTAATTGTTTAATATAAATTTGTGGAAAATAAGGTAAAATGTAGAAAAAGACAACATTAAAAGAATACTTGATTTAGTAGTATATGCGTTATAGAACATTGATGAATTTTGAGAATGAATTTTAAGTTTTTATGTAAAATATTTTTTAAAAAAATAGAATGGCAAATGATCTTATAAATCTATATATCTTATACATACATCTTTCATTGTTCCATTTCAATTTAAATCTATATATATACATTTTTGAAGTACATATATGAAATAAATCTTTGAGTTGACACTTATTTACAAGAGAATGTCATTGTTATACATGTTTATCTATTAATTAATATTAAAAATTATTTTTGAAACAATTCTTTAGAAATTATGGCTTCTAAATATGGTAACAAATTGATTTTTTTATTTTCTAAATTTGATTAATTGCTAATTTCCTAAAACCTCTCTACCTAATTTAAACATTAATATATGATTCTTCTTTTACTTTTATATGATCTTATATTTAATTTATTTTGAATTTATGTAAAATACATATAATTAATATAATAATCTGCATATAATGTGATTCAAAATTTAAAAAACGGACATATAGTACTCAATCGATGAAGGAAAAATATGTATACAATGTTCCACATTGTTTAAAAATTTGGGCAATGGTTCAGAGTCATAATTAAGTTCTAGGTACTTGGAGATGGTAATAACAATAAGTTCTGGACAGATAAATGGTTATCAGGAAAGTCACTTATTGGAGCTGTGGAAAGTGATTTACCTGAGGGGTATGCAACATGGACGGTCCGAGAGATGTGGAGTGGGGGTGACATGGCACGAATTTCACCATATGTCTCGACGACCACAAAGTTAGAGCAGACGGCAGTAGTTGTTGATACAGTGACAAGAGTAAATGATAGATTATCGTGGAGTGGGGCTGCGAATGGGGAATTTACAGTTAAATCAGCCTACAAACTGTTGACAAGAGATGAATCACTAAGGCATAATATGTACTCTTTCTTTTCCCGAGTTTGGAGGGTAGTAGCTCCGGAAAGGGTAAAGGTATTTCTTTGGTTGGTGGCTAATCAAGTTATTATGACGTACGCAGAGAGGAAGAGGAGACACATTGGTGATACTGATATTTGCTAAGTGTGTAAGGGAGGAGTAGAGACCATCATACATGTGCTTCGAGATTGTCCAGCGATGGCAGGGATCTGGAATCGAATTGTACCTATAAGAAAGAGATAGGTTTTCTTTAACCAATCTTTGTTAGAGTGGCTCTTTGAGAATTTGTGTGCAGGGAGCAATACAGAGGCAGGAGATTGGTCCACCACGTTCGTAATGGCGGTATGGTGGGGTTGGAAGTGGAGGTGTGACAATGTTTTTTGGTGAAAACGGAAAATGCAGGACCGTGTGAAATTCATTAAGGATCTTTCAAAGGAAGTGACGGAGGCGAATTTGAAGATCTTGAATAAGAGCTCACAGGTGCCCCGCGTGTAGAGGATGGTTGGTTGGGTGGCACCGGAGGATGGTTGGAGCAAGATGAATACCGATGGAGCGTCCCAAGGGAATCCGGGGCTAGCCACCGTAGGTGGGGTGCTGCGGAATAGTGCTGGAGAGTGGTGCGGGGGATTTGCCTTAAATATTGGGAGATTCTCTGCTCCGCTAGCCGAGCTATGGGAGTGTATTATGGGCTGTATACGGCATGGGAGCACTGAGTTACACGGTTAGTACTGGAAGTGGATTCGAGTTTGGTGGTTGCTTTTCTTACGACAGGGATTTGGGATTCTCATCTGCTGTCTTTCATAGTACGCTTGTGCCATGGCTTTATTTCGAGGGACTGGTTTGTCCGGGTTACTCATGTGTATAGAGAGGCTAACCGTCTTGCGGACGGGTTAGCTAACTATGTGTTCTCTTTGCCTCTTGGTTTCCATGCTTTTGTTTCGGTTCCTGTTGTTGGTGATTCAATTTTAAGAGACGATGTTGTTGGAACTACGGTTCCATAATGGATTAGGATGTAATAATTTTTCTTTTTATTAATAAATTCAGGGAGAGTTTTCCCCGGTGCACACCAAAAAAAAAAGGGTTCAAAGTCATACTATAAAAAGACCAAAATGATTATGAATACAAATGAGAAGGAAGCTTGATTTATCAGGCGTCCAAAATTAAAATTTTTATCCGGTTTACTCCGATTCCTTATTTTATTGAAACTTTTAAAAAGTTAAATATTATAGTTATTTAAACTTTTGTAAAATTCAACTTTATAAAACGTTTTAAATATTTATAAAACTATAACTTTTATGAAGTTTCAAATATGAATACTTGAAATTTATAATAATTTATAAGAAGGTTAAACATTATAACTATTTAAACTTTAAAAAATGTTTAGAGTATTTATAATATTTAAGTTCTATAAAAAGTTTATAGTATTTGAACTCTATTACAATTAATATATATATATATATATATATATATATATATATATATATAGATATATATTATGTCAACCATATAAACCAAAGTTTTAAATTGACTCGAATTATATGTCTTTTAAATAAAACTATTATTAAAAAGAAAATAACAAAATGTTGTTTTATTTTATGGGACGATGTTATATGATGAGACAAGTTTGAGTCGATATTAATACGCGACAATGTAGCACTGGTGAAATCTTAGAATTAAAAATAAAAATATAATGATATTATCTGAAACACTAAACAAACCAAACAATATTAGCAAACAAATATAACTTAAAATTTAAAGTTTTTAGTTTTAAAAATCAATCCGCAATATACCGCGGGGTAAATTTTTAGATACAAAATAATATCAAATTATTATAATAGTTCATGATTATAAATGCTTGCCAATATTAACACTACATCACTTCTACACCTACAAATCTTTAAAGTACATCAATACAAATTAACACATTTAAGTAAACAAATACAACAACTCAAAAACAATATTCATATATTTCAACTAAATTAATTATAATATAAATAAGTAAATGACAAATAATTATTTTATAGTATGAATTTAAAAATCTAATAAATTATAAATTATTATATAAAATACAGAAATTACAATTTTGCTCCGTGGTGTATCGCGGGTTAAATTATTATATATATTACCAGATCCAGCTCAATAAGTTTTAAAATATATAAAATAAATCTGTTTATATATCTGTTTATATATTTTTTTTATTATTCATATTATGACAACATGAACAAAACAAATGCACAAAATAAGTATTAGTCGTCACTAACACAATCTAAGAAAATAAATCATGTTTTACCTAATCAACACGAACCTAAGAAATGCATTGTACCAATTGGATATAATGTTACTTTTTGCTGGATCATATTTTAAAAATATTTAAAAGTAAACAATACTTAAATGAGAACATACATATCCAAGTGCATATTTCTTGACGATCCAACCTCAAATTCAGCAGTGTCGTTTATGTTTTACAACACAATTGTTGTCTACAATGAAGATAAGGCACATACTAAAATGAAGATGAGTGAGAGAGTGAGAGAGAAGAAAATATAAATTTCAAATAACTAAATAAAAAAGAAGTTAATTTAGAAACATAATCATTGTTTGAGCTGAAGTAGAGAGCTTCTCGTAGAGCATTTGAAGAATCTTCCGACCGTTAAAAGAACAACACACCAAGTGTCTCAATTTTATGGAATCGATTAAATAATAGTTTTGTAACATAAAAACGTAAGGTGAAGAAGAAACGTAACGTAAAGGAATATAATGCTACGGTTTTCATTTATTAGATAAAGTAACGTAAAGTAAAAAGGGGCACTTAATTATAATGTCTAGAAAGATATGCTTTGAGTTGTTTTCTTGAAATTTATTTTCCACAATATAATTATAAATTAATCACAACTAATTACCATTAATTGGAGAGGGACACATGTCATATGTATAGGATGCCAAATGGCATGATAATAGAGCTTCTTAGAAAAAACCTTGTCATATATATATATATATATATATATATATATATATATATATATATAATATAAGATACATACAAAAGAAGGGAAATAAAACAACCCAGATATTTTCCGGGATAATAATAAACAGATGATGCATGTTTTGTTTGGACACAATTTGTGTGTGTTTTGTTTACTTTCCATATTATAGAAACATGCAAAGTTCCCATCAAGCTTGCAAGAAGCTAGCGTACTTCGCACCCAAGAGAAGCCTCTGGATGCACAAGAGGGCGTTCTTGGTGACCTCGGCGTTCTCGTGGTTCATCAGTTTCATCACTCGTTCTTTCGCCTTGAGGTCTGTTAAGATCACTCTCCCCGCTGCATGGTATTGTATGAACTGTGATAGATCAAAGCATGCCACCGCCAACGATCTTGGATCATTTGACGTCTCAAGGATCGTGAGGAGGACCCTGAGTATCTGTATCCAACAAGTTTTAACGGGTGATTAGGAAGATCAGCCAGCTTTGTACACTTTGACTCCCGAGACTGGTTAAAAGAAGAAATACCTGGAAGTCATTTTCCTCAAAGCTTGTGACATTCTCACGCCAGAAATTGGCCTCTTTGTGCATTGGGTTCCAATCAAGATGGCCAAGAAGAACCTCTTGCTTATAACAAGATGGTCAAAAGAACTCAATTTCCTGATCTTGTCTTTTAGCCCTTCTTCTAGTTGGTTCAATGCATCCAGCAAGTCCTTACAAGTTCAGAATTTAACAGGTTTAACCATGATCATGTACTTAAAACACATCTAATGTTATCGGCATCACTTCTATAAACCAGATTTCTTGTTGTAGATTTAGCAGAAATTTAAGAAATTCACCTTCCCCATTAAAACAACTAATAAGCAGTAGTTCTCAGGCTATGATTTAAATGCCTTCTTACCTCGTCACTCCATGCTTGTGTTTTTAGACTGTGGATAATATGCGGTAATCCAAGATCAACCATCTGAGCACCAAATGTACCTTTAGGAAGTAAGTTCCTGAATGTCAATATGACAACCCTCACAACCTGTAAGATAAAATACCGTCAGATAAACATGACAAGCGCATCACACGGTCCACACCCACATTTATGCAAATTAAAGATCCAAAACCAATAAAAAAAAAACAAAAATCTTGGTATTACACGACATAGGTTGTGATTTATCAACTAAATGTCATTTGATCTTTAACCAGTTTGCAATAAGTTAATGGCCAAGCCAAACAATAAAACATAGCTGACCTTTTCCTTAGTCGAGCTTTTAATTACTTCTGTGAGCCTTTGCATTGTCCTAGATGTTGCCAAGTACTCTATTGCGGGTTCATAATATGACAGAAGCCACACACAAAGACATGTTTCATACAGAAGCTGTCGGCCGAAAGCATACAAATCAAGTGAATTAGCTAGTGATAAATTATGACAAAAGAAAAGAGAGCAATTTTTCCTTCTAAGAGAACTATCTAATTGTTACTCATTTGTCCAGCCCAGACTTTAGAGTAAGGGGGCAATACAAAACAACAGATTTAGTAGTTATTTGAAAATCATCACCTTTCTGCCAAGAACTTGCATGATTTGGAAACTGCTTTAGAGGAAAATTTTCACTGAAACATATAGTTACCTGGATAGACTGCTGAGTGGATGCTGGGGAGATTAAAGGGACAAGTAACTTAACCCCATCTGCCTGAACAAACCACGATCTGATAACAGGTTCCTTAAGGAGTGACGACAGACAGCTGATTGCAATTGGAACACCACGCGTAGGATGAGAAGGTTGCTTCAACTGCATATCAAAGTGAGCATTGTAATATCTATGATGGACATCAAAAACATTACTGGATTCACTATGTCACAG
This sequence comes from Arabidopsis suecica, assembly GCA_019202805.1. Taxonomy (NCBI): domain Eukaryota; kingdom Viridiplantae; phylum Streptophyta; class Magnoliopsida; order Brassicales; family Brassicaceae; genus Arabidopsis; species Arabidopsis suecica. Next base: position 7,623,089 of record CM032909.1, read on the forward strand.
TCTAAAGGTTCCCTCCATGTCACCAAACTGGCATCTAAATATTTACCAAAATCAAAGAGACTTTTTGACTACGCAGAAGAATTGTTTGTTTTTGATTGAACTAATTTGGTTTGTGTTACTGTTTGCATTTGCGTAATATAACAAAGGCATGACGAGAGTAGAATTGTTATTGCTGAAATGTTAACTGCCTCAGTTTTTTCCACAATTTATATGCTCTAACAATGGCATTGTCTACACGACAAAGACAACTAACACTTAACTAAACACTGGTGCAGGACCAACATAAACAAGAAAGAAAACAAAGAGAAAAGAAGAAGAAACCTGAGCACAAAGCCACTCCACCAAACCCTTGAGAACATCATCAATTGTAGTAATCTGTTTCTTTGAACCCGAAGCTTCTCCATTAGCAATAGCACCAGTACCAGCTTTTGGCCTAGCACTATATGTAAATGTAAATGAGGTTGTATGTTACATACATGTTTGATAGAAGTATGATAGATAAGCAGTATTGAATACCTTATTATCCAGGCAAGGATCTTGCAGCTTTTTTCTTGAATGAACCAATTTCCCTTCCACAGCAACCTGAAAAAGAACATATCTTTTAGCTTGCCTACTTTTAAAGATAAGCAGACAAAATCAAACATAAATGTAACTGAAAGCAGTTTCCCCCAATTGAGTTTTGCATATGTTTCCCCCTTTGGCAGGAAGATTGTAGTTAATTTAATAAACCGACTCAAATCAGGATCTCAGAGAAAAACGAGCAAGGACCAAGGCAATAGAACAGACAAAGCAACGAAATCTTGTGCTGGAACCACTACAATTTATGTGCAGGACCAAAAAATCAGGTCAAGTGGAAATGTCCTAAACAGAACACACAGACAGATTGATTCTTGTTTGAGAGATAGCCATATCCTATCACTAGGAAAGGTCAGGTTTCATTTGAATACAAGAAAACTAGAAAGGAAATCTGACACGTTAATAGGTCAAGTAAGAGAACGAGCAAAATGCAAGAAATCCTAGACCTTTTTCCAAAGCAGAAATAGCAGATTTGATCCAATAAGCGACTTTATCCTTAGAAATAATACTTGACTAGATCAAACTACAGTCATAACACTATTCCATAGTAGGCGCTCACCTCAAGAAAGGCTCGTAAGTATCCTCATGTACCAAAGATTTATCATGGAATAAACGAGCTCGTGTTGGGTTTTCTGTCAAACAGTTGATACATTAATATTAATAGGTATCTAACTAAATGAAGAAAATTTAAAAGCACATATCTTTAGGTTTCATTTACCTAAGAGCATTTCATAAATCAAAGCCAAAACATATTCAACTGTTTCTTCCTTGAATATATCACGTAAGATACTAACAAACAGATGAACATAGTTACATAAGCTGGACCATCCTGCAATAACAACACCACATATTATTACTTCATAACAACAAGGTAAACGCTTGCATGATCATTCTACAAAACTTCAACCACTAATCAAAAGAAAGCTTTGTAGAAGATTTACTTCATCCAGCAACTGTGCCCTTGCACTTTCGGGTTTTTTATCGTACCGCCTTAAATGCTGGAGACCTGTTGCTGAAATCAGCTTAGTTGTCATGTAAGTCTCCCATGGTATGTCTCTGATCAATACCTACAACAACAGAGATTGAATCAATTCTGCAGATTTAGTTACTTAATGAACAAGTAAATGTATGCAAAATCAAATCACAAACCTGCTCTAAAGTTAGTTCTGCATCATCCATGGATATAGTTCAGAAGCTTAAACAACACTTGAGATTATTGAACATGGTCTAAATTTCAAAATATCCGAATGGATACTAAATTTTAGAACCAAAATAACCGAAACCGAATGGACCTAACCGATAACCGATCGGATAACCGAACGTCCAGGCCTAAATTTTGATGTATATTTGCAGAGGGTATATTGGATGTGTAGGGACAGAAAGAGGGAATTTGTCTAATATTGGTGTTCTTGCTTGACTTTGGAACTCCTTTTGGGAGATTTTTGGAACATTTTTCATTAAATTTTTCAGGTTAAGCCATCAAAACTTTGGAAGTTCATCCATGGAAATTCCAAAAACTTTTATTTTATTTTTGGGCGGACAACAATGTGTCGGATACCAAGTTTATTTCTATGTAAAAGCGGTCAAATTTAGTTTACGACAATTTTTTTTTTGCCAGCATTCATAAACTATAATTTATGGATATTAAACCAAAGGTATGTTAGGAAATTACGTCAAATTTCCGATAAATCAGATTTGCGGAAACGATAAAACACACACAATTTGTTAACGGAGTTCGGCCAATATGCCTACGTCTCCGGACCTGTTGTAGATCTTTTATTAATAACCGGGAAAGATTTACAACACTCTCAACTCACTCCCGAACCCAAAACACTCAAAGAAAAATTAAGAGTAATTTTTTCTCTCTTTCTCTCACACACGTTTCTTCTTCTTCTTATTGTTTTTGATTTTGGGATAGTTTTACAATGAAGAGAACATAAGTATTTATAGGAGAGATTATGAGGTTGTTGGGGGGTTGTTGAAGGGGATTGGTGAAGGGGTTGGTGAGGGGGTTGATGACCAATTTTTTTTTTTTCTTCACCTAACAATCTCCCACTTGAAGACTAATTTCAATTTGTCTTCACACCTTGATCAATACAGCAGGTCTTCTCCGCTTGTTACTCTAACAAGCCAACTGAGGTCGTACATAACCTCAGTTTCTCATACGGTACAACCTTCGTCAACATGTCTGCCGGATTCTTACTTCCGGGGATCTTTTCAAGCACCAACACTCCATCTTCTAAAGCCGATCTGATGAAATGATACCGAAGTTGTATGTGCTTCGTCCGAGCATGGTAAACCGGATTCTTTGCCAAATCAATGGCACTTTTACTATCGCAGTACAACACACTTTTCTCTTGGTCCTGGCCTAGCTCTCGTAGAAATGACTGTAGCCACATCATCTCCTTTGTTGCCTCTGTGACAGCAACATACTCAGCTTCACAGCTTGATAGAGCTACAATTTTCTGCAACTTTGAAACCCAGCAAATTGCAGTACCACCGAAAGTGTAGACATACCCGGATGTGCTCTTTCTACTGTCAATGTCACCTCCATTGTCAGCATCTACATATCCTTGTAGTCCCATCTCGTTCTTCATGAAACATAGAGATAAATTTGGATTCTTCTTCCAGTACCTGAAGATCCACTTAACAGCCTCCCAATGTTCCTTGCCTGGGTTACTCATAAATCTGCTAACGAATCCCACTGCATGTGCAATGTCTGGCCTTGTACATACCATCGCGTACATCAAGCTGCCAATTGCAGAAGCATATGGAACCTTATCCATATATGCCATCTCGTCTTCAGTCGTTGGAGACTGATCTCTCGATAACCGAAAATGATTCGCCAAGGGAGTACTAACCGGCTTCGCATCATCCATATTAAACCTCTTGAGGATTTTCTTCACATACTCCTCTTGTGACAGCTTAAGACCCTCCTTGCTTCTGCTAATTCTCATCCCGAGAATTTGTTTTGCTTCTCCCAGGTCTTTCATCGCAAACTCTTCTGAGAGTTTGGTCTTCAAATTATTAATCTCATGCAAGTCTGCTCCCACTATCAGCATGTCATCAACATAAAGGAGCAATATCAAGTAGGACTCTTTCAACCTCTTGAAATAGCAACAGTGGTCAGCCTCACACCTCAAGAAATCAGCTTTCTTCATAAAGCTATCAAACTTCTTATACCACTGTCTTGGAGCTTGTTTTAACCCGTACAAACTCTTTTGCAACTTGCATACCAGCTTTTCTTGTCCTTTGACCTCAAAGCCTTCAGGTTGCTTCATGTAAATCTCTTCCTCCAATTCACCGTGAAGGAAAGCCGTCTTTACATCCATTTGTTGAAGATGTAAATCTTCCTTTGCAACCAAACCAAGAACAGTCCTGATTGTCACCATCTTGACTACAGGGGAAAAAATTTCTGTGTAGTCAACACCTTCTTTCTGTTGGAATCCTTTCACAACCAGCCTCGCTTTATAGCGTTTGCTTCCATCATGTTCTTCTTTTATCCGGTAGACCCACTTGTTGTGCAGAGCCTTTTTCTCCTTAGGAAACTCAGCTAACTCCCACGTATCATTAGACTTCAACGAGTCCATCTCGTCGTTCATTGCAAGCTCCCACTTGATAGATTCTTCAACTTGCATTGCCTCTTCATAACATTCAGGCTCGCCTCTATCTGTGAGCAGAATATAGTGAAGAGAAGGGGAATATCTTACAACCGGCTTACTAACCCTTGTAGTCCGCCTCAAAGCTGTAACAGGTGTACGTGGAATGACTATTGTCTCATCATTCACATCTACCTCAACATCCTCTCCCTGAGTTTCATGCTCTTTTGCTATTGTAGTATCCTGCATATCTGGTGCCAGGATATCTCCCAAATCAACAGCTTCAGACTCCTTCCTTTCAGAGCTTTCTTTTAGCTTATCTTTGTACAACGCTCCTTCGTTGAACACAACATTCTTGCTGCGGATGATCTTCCGATTTTGGTCATCCCAAAACCGATAACCAAACTCCGTGTCACCATAACCAATGAAGTAACACTTCTTAGATTTTGCATCAAGTTTACTTCTTGCACCATCATCCACATGAACATAAGCTAGGCAACCAAACACCTTTAGAAAAGAAAGACTTACTTTCTTGCCGCTCCAAACTTCTTCAGGGATCTTGAATCCCAATGGAACAGACGGTCCTCTATTTATTAGGAAGGCCGCTGTGTTGATTGCATCTGCCCAGAAGGTTTTAGGAAATCCGCAATGCAATCTCATGCTCCTTGCACGCTCATTCAGGGTTCTGTTCATCCTTTCTGCTATTCCATTTTGTTGTGGCGTTCCAGGAATAGTCTTCACCATCTTGATCCCATTATCAGCGCAGTATCTCTTGAACTCCTCGCTAATATATTCTCCACCATTATCAGACCTTAAGCACTTCAACTTGAGATCCGTCTCGGTCTCAACCATGGCTTTCCATCTTTTGAAGACCGAAAATACTTCAGACTTCGTCTTCATGAAGTACACCCACACCTTTCTTGTGGAGTCATCAATAAAGGTCACATAGTAGAACGAACCTCCTAATGATGCAACGGGAGCGGGTCCCCATACATCAGTGTGCACCAGCTCTAACTTCTCAGGTTTTGGCTCTCTTCCTTCTTTTGAGAAGCTTACTCGTTTTTGTTTTCCAAGGATGCAACTTTCACACATCTGATGATCCACCGTCTTCAGATTTGGTAACGCACCATTTGCCACCATAAGTTTCATCCCTTTCTCGCTCATATGTCCCAATCTGCAATGCCATAACTGGGTCTGTTTGGCATTCTCGACAACCGCAATTGTTTCTCGATAACTCATCGTCATATAAAGACTGCCTCTTTTATGACCTCTAGCAACCACCATGGAACCTTTCTTCACTTTCCAGGCTCCATCACCAAAGTTGACGTTGTGCCCCGTATCATCAAGATGTCCTACCGAGATCAGATTTCGCATCAACTTTGGCACATGTCTAACCTTTGTGATCTTCCACACGAGTCCATCTGACATCTTCAAGTTGATATCTCCAATACCAACTATGTCCAAAGGTACGCCATTAGCTAGATATACCTTCCCATAATTTCCTGCAATATAATTCTCCATAATGTTGCGGTCTGGTGTGGTGTGGAATGACGCTCCTGAGTCAAGAACCCAAGAATCGATCGGACTATCAACATAGGAGATCGACGCTTTGGTGGTGTTTACAGCTGTATCATGAGTTTCACCTTTTCTTGGGGAATCAACAGACACTAACAATGCATCAGCAATTTCATCTATGACTGCATTGGCTCCGCCTCCTTTGTTGTTTTCCTTCTTTGGTGGTGCCCAACAATTACTTTTGAAGTGGCCGGTCTTTCCACAGTTCCAGCACTCAACAGGCTTTCTGGACTTGGATTGGCCCTTTCCATTCCTTGACTTTGATCTGCATCTGTTTTGGTTTCTTCTATTCTGGTCTCTGCCTCTGTTTTCCACGTTGAAAGCAGAGCTCGTTGATGTTTCTCCTGTATCTATCCTTCGAACTTCCTCTCCAAGGATTCGATCTCGAACATCAACAAATTTTAGCTTCTCATCATCAAATTCGATTTCAACCGATGTCAGTTGGTTGACAATTGTGTTGAATCCATTAACATGCGCTGCAACAGGACTACCATCTTCCATCTTTAATTGGAAGAGTTTCTTCATGAGAAATACCTTATTGTTGGCAGAAGGTTTCTCATACATATCTGAGAGAACTTTCATCAGCCCCTCCGTGGTCTTCTCTTTTGCAACGTTGTGTGCAACGTTCTTCGACAGTGTTAACCTGATAACACCCAGAACTTGTCTGTCAAGGAGATCCCATTCTACTTGAGCCATCTTCTCAGGCTTCATACTTAGTGGTTGGTGAAGTTTCTTTCCGTACAGATAATCCTCAATTTGCATTCTCCAAAATGCAAAATCTGTACCGTCAAATTTTCCGATACCGTGTGCCGAACCATCTTCGCCTCCCATCGTTTCTGATTATTTCTGCAAACCACCGTGTATTTCGAACACCTCCGTCGACCGACCGCTATCGCCGACAAAATTTTACTATTCACGAATTCACTATTCACGTGAATAGTAACTCGCACCAAATTTGACGAAAAAATAACCCGAACGCTCTGATACCAGTTGTTAGGAAATTACGTCAAATTTCCGATAAATCAGATTTGCGGAAACGATAAAACACACACAATTTGTTAACGGAGTTCGGCCAATATGCCTACGTCTCCGGACCTGCTGTAGATCTTTTATTAATAACCGGGAAAGATTTACAACACTCTCAACTCACTCCCGAACCCAAAACACTCAAAGAAAAATTAAGAGTAATTTTTTCTCTCTTTCTCTCACACACGTTTCTTCTTCTTCTTATTGTTTTTGATTTTGGGATAGTTTTACAATGAAGAGAACATAAGTATTTATAGGAGAGATTATGAGGTTGTTGGGGGGTTGTTGAAGGGGATTGGTGAAGGGGTTGGTGAGGGGGTTGATGACCAATTTTTTTTTTTTCTTCACCTAACAAGGTAATCTAATCTTTTTTTTTTTGTCAATCAAACACCATATATTAATTCACGGACGAGAACTCTCTTCTAGAGAGAGCCAATTGGGTACCGTCGAACTTACATGGGAAAAGCAGAACCCGCGACCTCTTGCACATTTCGCAAGATGATCGGCGGAAGAGTTATCACTACGAGGGATATGTTTCAAGCTAAACGAAGAAAACGAATCCCTGTAAAACTTAAAGTCTAACAACTCTGTAGAGAACGTGGGCCAAGCCTCCGGGTTCGATGTCATCTCTAAAAGATCCGAGCAATCCGTCAGAATGAGAATGCTTGTTATGGGGAGCTCCACTAAACACTTCATCGACCAAACTAAAGATTCCAATTCCGCATGAAGGGGGGAAAGACTTCTTCGCGAGCCTTTTAAGCCTACTTGCAGCAACCTTCTTCCGCAATACACAATCCATCCATGCCCACTTCTAGCATCCTCGCCATGCCAGGACCCATCGATGTAACAAACCGGCCGATCCTCGGGAATTGGTGATACGTGCAGGATTTGATCTATCTCATCATGGGGAGCCTCCTGCGAATTTGCACGCCTCCACGCCCCTTCCTCTTGAATCGCTAAGTCTAACTATTCCTGAGGTGAAACACACACATTCTCAAAAATCTTTCGGTTGCGCGCCTTCCAAATATACCACATGATCCATGGAAATATTCTTAGACTCTCTTCATCCGCACCCGCCTCCTTGCCCCGCCAATACAAATAATCTAAGTTATTGTAGAGTGAAGGCGAAGGAAATAAGGCTGGGGAGGATGGGATATTGGAGAGGGCCCAGATTTGTCTAGCAGGAGGACATTCAAAGATCAAATGATTGATCGTTTCTTCTGGTGCATCACATCTTGAACATCCTTTATCTCTACCAATATGGCGATAAAATAGTCGTTGGCTTGAGGCCAGACAACCTGTCACACATTGCCACACGAAATGTTTCAATTTTCGGGTAGTTTTTAATTTCCAAGCTTGCGCCTTAAGTGCCGTAACACTAGGTCCCTGAGAAGGGTGGTCGCAAGCAGGACGAGAAATACTTCTCGCGGCTTCATATCCAGTTTTGACGGTATAATTTCCAGACTTTGTCAATGTCCAGCAATAGCCATCGCTCGAGACTTTAAGGCTCGGTTTAATCCCTAAAATGAGGGTAATATCTTCTGGGGGGAACAATTCTCGAAGTCGGCTCAACTTCCATTGTTTAGTCCCGAAGTCTATCAATGTGTTGACATAAATCAGAGGGTCTCTATCATTTGATAATCCCTTAGGTGGTCGTGCCGGAGAGTCTGGTATCCAAGGATCGGTCCAAATACAAGTTCCGAACCCCGAACCGATTGTCTTGCGGATTCCAAATTTCAGAACATCTTTGGCTGCCAACATACTCCTCCATCCATATGACGGCCTATTTGAGACAGTGATCTCTAGTGGGCTTGAATATCTAAAATACCGCCCCTTAAGTACTCTACTAAGAAGAGAATCTGGGAACCGTAATAATCGCCATAACTGCTTCGCCAGAAGTGCGAGATTGAACTCTTCCAGAAACCTAAATCCTAGCCCTCCTTCCGATAGTTGAGTGCAAATTTGGTCCCAAGCTATCCAGTGAATTCCCCGGCTCTCAACTTTATTACTCCACCAAAAATTAGCAATCGCACTAGTAAGTTTAGAACAAATCGTTTTTGGCAATAAAAAGCACGACATAACGTATGTCGGAAGAGCTTGCGCTTGTGATTTTATAAGGACTTCTTTCCCACCTTTGGAAAGAAATTTCGACGACCACGAGTTCACTCGTGTTTGTAGTCTATCTCTGACAAAAGCGAAGACTTGGGCTTTTGACCCATGGATTTTCTCTGGAAGCCCTAAATATGTCCCCATCCCGCCTTCATGTGAAATTCCCAGAATCCCTTTGATTTCTTGTAGTATGGGGGATGGGACCTCATTACCAAACATGATGGATGATTTCGTTAAATTCACCTCTTGTCCTGAAGCCCCACCATACGAGCGGATGATGTCTATGACTTCTTTACTCTGGACGGCATTGGCTTGACAAAAAAATAAACTATCATCTGCGAAGAGAAGATGTGAGACACGTGGACTCGCATGAGAAATTCGAAGCCCCTGAATTTTTCCCGCGGTCTCAGCCTTTCTAATCTTAGCAATAAGTGCTTCCGTACACAAAATGAATAAGTACGGAGATATTGGATCCCCTTGACGAATGCCTCGAGAGGGTCGGATTCGCCCTTTTGGCTCGCCATTAATCAGAATCTGGTATGAGACTGAGGTAATGCACTGCATTATCCACTCAATCCATCGATGGTTGAAGCCCATCTTCTCCATCAAAGCTCGGAGGAACCCCCATTCAACTCTGTCATAGGCTTTGCTCATGTCCGTTTTAAGTGCCATAAATTTTTTCCTATTCACCGGATTAGAACGAAGAGCATGGAAGTTTTCTTGGGCTATCAAGATGTTATCCGTTATTAATCTCCCTGCTACAAATGCAGATTGTGTCTCGGATATTAGTTCCGGAAGAAATCTCTTAAGCCGCAGGCTCAGGATTTTTGAAATAACCTTATAACTTACATTACATAAGCTTATAGGCCTAAACCCGGACATTTCTCGCGGTCTTTCCCTTTTAGGTATAAGGCAAATATTGGTTTCATTTAGCTTTCCATCAAAGATACCCGAACTAAAGAAATTCTTCACCATTCTGGTGAGATCCCCTTTTATAACTTCCCAAAATCGTTGGAAAAAAAGGGCAGTCATCCCATCCGGACCCGGAGTCTTAGTCGGATTTAGGGAGAAAAGGGCGCGTTTCACTTCTTCTTCAGTAACCTCTTTAACTAGGAACTCATTCATAGCTGGTGTAACCGAAGGGGAAATATCTCGGAGAGCTGGAGCCGGGTCTACCGGATTCGAAGATGTGAACAGGTTATCGAAATAACCCACTGCAACACTTTCAATACCATCTTCATTATCGACCCATACCCCGTGTTCATCTAGAATGCCTAGGATTTTATTCTTTGCCCTTCGTTGTTTTGTTAAGGCATGAAAATACTTGGTGTTCTTATCGCCAAGTGCTAGCCAGTTTTGGCGACTCTTTTGGTACCAAAAAATTTCTTCCTCTGTATAGGCATCGCCCAGTCTTTTTTTGAGATCCCTAAGCTCTTCCAAGGAAGCGTTATCATCTGCATAGTTTTCTTCAATTTTATCGTGTAGTTCTTTGATAAGGACCTCCGAATTGGTACGGGTTGATTTCTTCCATATGGAGATTTCACGTTTACAATTCTGAATTTTTTTCAAAATGGATCGGTCTTCCCGACAGCCGTCTCCTTTCCATCCTGCTAGTACTGCTTCTTTGAGCCCGGGTTTTCCAATCCATCTTTTGTCAAACATGAATTTCCTCGAAAATTTTTTCGGACTTGATTGTATAGATGTGAGGAGTGGTCTATGGTCCGATCCCCACATCTTCAAGTACTCCACATTTGTGTGGGAAAATATATTATGCCATTCTTCATTCCCCATGGCTCTATCTAACCGGCATCTGATCCTCCCATTTGTTCGTTGACCAATCCATGAGAATTGATTACCTTGATATGGGAAATCAATAAACCCACAAGCATTGATCATAGCACGAAAGGGTAGAAAGGAGGCTTCCGATCTTTTTCTTCCTCCTCTTTTTTCATGGTTTCCTGTGATCTCATTAAAATCGCCGATTATAAACCACGCCTCAGTTCTAGTTATACCAATTCGAGTCAATCTCTCCCAAACATACTCGCGATTTGGAACAGCAGGATCTCCATAGATAAACGTCATAAAGACTCGGTTACCGTTAATGATGGTTTCGATGTCGATCAATCGATCATCTAACATCAAAAACTTTACCGGATATTCCTTAGAGTAAAATAAAGCTAAACCTCCACTGGTACCATCCGGTTCAACCGTTTGGAGGTTGTCAAATCCTAGATCAACTTGCAAGGTTTGCAGATACGTTTTGTCATTTTTGGTCTCTGATAAAAACATAAATCCTGGAGAGTACATACGATTTAACTCTACCAGTCGACGAGATGTCTCTTTAGCTTTCGCCCCTTGACAATTCCACGCTAAAATCGTCATATGTTAGTTCCGGAGGGAGATGGATACCCCACCGTACTGACATTGCATTGAGTGAACTTGATCTTTGATCTCTCCATTGAGGAGGAACATAGACTCGATCTCTCTATACCGGGACTAACTTGATTAATAAATCTCTCCATGTAGGAGGAATCCAGATTAGTCAACCACAACGGGAAACAGCCGGAGATTCGATTTTCTCGGAGATCCAAGACCTCGAGTTTAGGAAGAGCACCGTACGCGACGGGAATCACGCCGCCAATTTCATTCTCCGACGCGCTCAAGTGAGCTAGACTCGCCAGAATCTCGCTGGTTAACTGATTATACGAGAGCCGGTGAACTGACGCCGGCCTAAGGTCATCACTCCGTCTACCATCTTCTCCTCGCCCGCCGTCGAGTCTACGGCCTTCAACAGGTAAGGCTACAAATCTCCTTTCTTTGTTGACTTGTCGTTGATGGTCCGAGAGATAGGGGCAGTCTCTCTCTTCATGAGAGATCAAGAGGCATGTGAAGCAGTATCGGTACAATCTCTCATAGGTGAGAGATACCATCACTGTTTCTCCAGAGTCTAAGACCACCTTCTTCTTGAATTTCAGTGGCTTGGTGACATTTACCGACACCAACACTCTGGCCTCTGTGGCATCAACTTCAGAGACATTTCCGATAGCTCCTCCAATGCCTCTAAAGGCTTCTTCAACCCAGCAGCGGAGTGAAAGATCTCTGATCCTCACCCAAAAGGTAACATTACACAGGAGATCCTCCTGGAAATCAAGCTCCCATCTTTCAAGAGAGAAGGTCCACGTATTAAAGTGACATGGTCTTTTCCTGAGTACTTTTTGCAAGTCTTCTTCGTTATCGAAGTTGAAGTGGAATCTACCATTCCCTAGATCAAAGCCTCTCACACGACCTTCAACATCCCAAATCCCAGAGCTTGGCATAAGGGCCAGAAAAGCTTCCATACTCCGACCACCGGTGTGGAAGACCCGACCTATCAGAGTGAGGCGGAATCTGTTCACCAAAGCAGAGTTGTCGAGCATTGGGAGATGGACAGGTTCATCTGCATCTGAGGAGTGAGTTTCTCTGGTAGCAGTCTTGGCAACGAAAGAGTTCTTCATTCTTCAAGTAAGTGAGCACGGAACAGGTGCTATAGAGCAGAAAATTTGCGAGTTCAAAACAAGAGAAGAGGAGCAAGAGAGGAAAAACTGAGAGAGCGTGCTTGTCTTGAAGAGAGGAAGAGTAGTTGAGGACAACTAAAGCTTGCTGGGTAAGAAGGGGGGAAGACGATTGTCCAAAAAGATTGGCAATAACCAGAAGGAACCATTGCATTACCCCTTGGGCACAACAAGAATTACTCGAATTGGAAGAAGAAAGAAGTTTAGATCTGTTTCGATTTGAATCTATTTCTTCTTTTGGTCACATTGGGCTCCGTGCCTTGTGTCCTTGTCTCATACCACAATATAACGTAACAAGGTAATCTAATCCATAAACGGTTTTATCGCCATAATCATTCAAAGTCTTAGAAAAAAAAAAAAAAAAAAAAAAAAAAAAAATCTGAGATCAATCCAATAAACTTGAAACCATCAAAATTCAAACAAAATCGAACCCTAGTAAACCAAAAAAGAAAAAGACAAATCACCTAGTGGTAAATCTCTGTTGGGATTATATTCCTCACAGCAGAAAATTAATTTTTAATTGGTTCACGTTGGTATCGTTCCTCCATCAGAAGAAGAACAGAAACAAAAATCTCATATATTTAATATCTAAATTATATTGTTAACTTAACCATGGTTAACACATTAAACCCTAGGGTTAGATTTTGACCACCTTCGTATAATATATATGTAAAACCCTACATCACTCGCAGGCCCCAATATATTCAAAAAGGTCTAAGGGGTAAGCTACATACGCAATAAATTGAGTTTCTTCTCCTGGAACATCTGCAATTCTGCACTATGAAACCAATTCTTTATTCTCACGATTTGCTTATCATTTTCTCTGTTTCTTTTATACAATTGTGTTTTTGTTTCACTTCTTTCTAATTGTTTTTTATAGTTGTATACCCATCTGATTGCAAATGATGAGTTAATCACCATTGATAAAAGAAGCTCAATTTCTTGAGCAGTGTTGAAATCTTAAACTTCCATGACTCTGATGCAATTTTTATCAACAAAACCTCAAATTCTTGATCAGTATTTTTTTTTTGTCTGTTCTTTCTCAGATTTTGTTAATAATCATTGAATTTTGGTTTTCAAATCTATTTTTATTTGTTAAATTATTCTCTACATTGTTTTTTGACATTCGATTTCCGTCAGATCTACCTAAATTATTCTTATTCAAAAGTATTTCTCATTAGTGTTTTTCAATCTATTTTTTCTAAGCATCTTTAGTGTTTGATCAAAATTGAACTTCTGTATAACCAAACTGAAATGTATAACTTGGCCAAAAAAAGAAGATGTAAATCAAAAACTGTAACAGTGACGAGAAAATGAACAAGAAAAGCTCCATTTATAATATACACCAAGGGAAAAAGATGAAGAAGATGGAATCAAAATCAGCAGTGGTTTTGGTGACCAATAGCCGTTAAAATGTTGTTATCATTACAATTCTCATAACCAAACAAAAAATAAACAACAATCAAACCGTTTACAATCTAACATTAGTCACTGAGAAAGCAAAGGGACTAAAGTAGATTTCAAGGTGGTTATCGATACTTACGATCCACACGTACATCCGGGTTTTGTTCATCTTCATCAAAATCTGGTATGTAGAAATCCGGTGGAACCTAAGAAATTCAAGTAAAAAACTGATCAGTGTTAAGATAACACCAAAAAAAGAAGATTGATTAAAGCATCAGTTGTCCTATGATGATCCGAGTTTACCTCCTGCATCTGCACGCTTGGAGCGTGTTGAATGTATCGCAAGTTCTCCAAAATCTGCACTTTGATCGAACTGATGTATGATTTGGTATTCAGATTCTCCTGTTTCAATTAAAATACACAAAACATCAAGTATATAAATTTTGTTAAAGCAATGAGGAACTATAAGTGACATAAGAGCTCCTTACAATGTGACCACCTGGTATCTTCAAAGAAAAATCCGGCGCAAAATACTTTATGTAGTCGTTTTCAGGAATCTCTGCAGAACAATCAACCCGTGAGCCTGTGACGTTAACCGTACTATAACAAACATTAAGAAATTTACTAACCATTAGGAAGTTCTGTGTCCAAAAGAATGCCAGTCTCAACGGTCCAACACCGAGCTACATTCTCCTTTGTGTATCCTCCACCTCCTGTAACCTAATAAACAATCAGTAAAAAACTGACTTCGTCATCAATGAACTTATGATTACAGAAAGGAGTCGTACATATAGAGTCAAGAGAGATTAAATACCAGTAAGGGAAGATTGAACTTCTTCACAAATTTAACACATTCGGCATGTCCTGGAAAATGCATAGCAGAAGCCATTTTAAAACCCGATTCGCAAAGAAACTAGCAAACGAGAGATTGAAAGAGAGAAAGAGATTTTGATTACAAGAAGAAAAAGCACCATCAATAGAGAGATTAAAGCATCCTAGTCGATCCCTGGCCAGTGAATCTGCCCCGCATTGAAGAACAATTGCACCCGGTTGATATATCTCAACAACCTTGGAAATTATCTAGAGATCAAAGGAAATGATCAAACACACAAAAACAGTGAAAGCATTGAGAATTTGATTGTTTCAGTTCAAGAACTTACTGTCCTGAACAGACGGTTGAAACTACTGTCATCAATTCCATCCTTCAGCGGCACATTAATGGCGTAAAATTTCCCTTCTCTTTCTCCTATTTCCTTTTAAAAGAAAAAAAAAAAACATCACAATGAAAATTCATCCAAACACATTGAAACCGTCCTCACAAATCAGGAAATGAATTCTGAATATTACTACCTTAACATCGCCTGTCCCTGGAAAGAACTTATCCCCAAACTTATGAAAGCTAACAGTCATTACTCTGCCATAACAAAATTCAAAGATATTGGCAATCAATTTCTATAGAAACAACTTTCGAGAAGTAGTGTTATGGACTTGTAACTGTACCTGTCAGTGAAGTAAAAAGCTTCTTCAACTCCATCACCGTGATGAACATCTATATCTATGTATAGCACACGGGGATGGTGTTTTAACAACTCAAGAATTCCTAGTACGAGATCGTTGATGTAACAAAATCCAGATGCATCACATTTTTTGGCATGGTGCAGCCCGCCCGCCCAATTTATAGCAATGTCACAGAGTTTGTTGTTTAATCTGCGTGCAGCATCTATAGACAAAATTTTCAGTCAGTCATTTCTCTAAAGTGACAAGCAAAGATGAATACCAACTGTGAGTATTTTACCTATGGTTCCGCCAGCGTAAATTTGACAAAATTCAAACAGATCTTCAAACACAGGACAATCAGATCTCCCAGATTATCTGCATCACAGTAACTTAATTTCAGCAGAACATGTAGATTTCAAAACCAATTAATGAAGATACACAACTTACATCTAGCCATTTCATTGGGAAACAAGTTTTGGTTTTCTGGATTGATTCTTTGCAGGAACTCCACATAGTCGGGAGAATGTGATGCAGCGTCATCTATGATACATGGGCTTTTATTTTGGGCTTTTAATTAGTATATACGTTTATGTTTTTAGATTAGGGTTTTTGTTTATGAACGCCTTATATAAGGCTTAGATTATGCGTTAAGAAGGGCAGCTTTTGATTATTGAATAAACTAGTTTTAAGAGAGCTTTGTGTAAAGCCTAGAGAGGAGGACTCTCAACCCTAAGAGCTTGTGTTCAAGCCCTGCAAGGAGGACTTGCAAAACCCCGTCGATATCGTTCCCTGGAACCGATCTCGACCCTATCTCTATTGCTTCTTCGTCAAGTCTTGACGTTCTAAGCAAGATCCGTTCGTGAATCCGAGTTCTCGTGGAGATCTTGTGTTCTCGTCCGTTATTTAGCTTCCGCTCTCTATCAGTTGGTATCAGATTCATCTCGTTCCTGGTGGTTTGATTTCCTTACAATGATGTCTTCGAAAGACAGAATATGGGAAGCCAATTTTAAGGTGGATATTCCCAAGTTCCACGGTGGAATTTCTAGTGATTCGTTCCTAGATTGGCTCGTGGATGTTGAAGAAATTTTGGAGTTTCAAAGCGTTTCAGAAGATCAATTGGTTTCGCTCGTGGTTAAGAAATTTCGAGGACACGCAGCATCATGGTGGCATCAAGTGAAGACAAAACGCAAGCAAGCTGGTAAGAGTCCTATTAAATCCTGGACTAAACTAAAGCAGAAGCTATGCGCAACCTTTTTACCTCCTCACTATGGTAGTTTGGTGTATAGTCGTCGTTTGCAAAATATGAAACAAAGAACACGATTTGTAGATGATTATGTGGAGGATTGTCACGTTCAAGTCAACGACTTCGTGGAGAAGCCTGCTTATGGTATTGATGATAATGAGTTAATTACGACGAAACCCCACGGTTATGATGCTTCAATATTTGATGTTGAAGATGATATAGATCGTGATGCGTATGATGATCTAATTCAAGACGAAGATAACAAATTGTTTGTTCAAGAAGTAAAAGGTCCAAAAGTGGAGGATTTGAATTTCGATATCAAAGATAACGAAGACGGTGATGTTGTTGATGTGGCAGACAATGACGACGTGGAAGCCAAAGAAGATGATGTTATGGACTTGGAAAATGATGACATCATTGTCTATATTGAAACCGGTGATGATTTTGTCAACACAGACGTGAACGATGAAGACAGCACCTTGGCAAATAGAATCAATGTTTCAAATGTTTTTGCAGCTATTTTTGAAGATTGTGATTCACAGGATGATCCACGTCAAGACGAAGGCTCTAGTTTTGATGTTACAAAAGTGGGCGATCTAGTTGATAATGTTAATCCCATAGTTGTCTTCTCTGATGGCTTTTCTCCGGTTCACGATGGTTGTTTAGAAGACGTCAACAACATAGATGTCATCAGGAATCAAGTGGTGGAATACTCAAGACTTTCAACAATTAAATATGAACTAGTCATCACTATTCTTGACAAGGAGGAAGAAGATTCATATATGGATAAGGAAACCCATAAGTATTATATTTATCTTGCACATCGTCATCAGAAAATCAATGGCGAACCTCCAGATCGTGGTCGAAGCGTGATTTTATTTTTTCACGGTGAGTTAAATCTCTATAACAAGATCTCTGGTACTCTTGTTTCTAATATCTATAAAGGAGAAAATCATTGTGATGATGATTTATACGGAGAGATACTAGAAGGTGAAGTGATTGAGTTTGCAAAACCCCTCGTATCTTTTCGTCACTGTGGCTCAACTAGAGAGGATTTTCACGTGAGCTACATATCTAATCAACAAGATGAAAGAATCTACGTGTTTAGCTCAAGGATGAAGTTTATGAATTGGGTTTTTGGAAACAAAATTCCAATGAAAAATCCATGGCATCAACTTGACGTGTTTGGCGAAAACGTAGATACCATAAAGCACGTTGATTTTTTATTTTCCATTGGAGAATTGGATATAAAGAAGATGCAGCCAGTGGACTTTTGTGTTGAATGTAGCATAATTATGATGCTATTATCACGTGAGGTTCTCGGAGCATTTTATTTGGCCACCAATTCCATGTGTCTCCATCTCCGTATGTGTGCACTAGTGACAAAAACTTGTGAAGGAAGAAAGGTGTTTCAGTTATTCTTAATGCCCTTTGACTTCGATGTGCGTGACAGAGCATATATTGGGAGAAGTTACTTGAAAGGTTTTGTCGTTGATTACACGCAAATCTTGTGGGAGGTCTCTAATGTTTACACGGCTAAATGGTTACAGGAAATTTTAATGGTGGAAAGGCGCATACAAGTGGCAGCATTCCAGATTCAAGTGAGCTTTTTAGTGGGGCTTGACAAAGTGCAAATTGACTCTTTATTGCAAGATTTATTCATTGGACTGCGAACATGTCTTAGATGGAATAGTATCATGTTTTGTCTCATTGAGAAAGTTACTGGAGTAGTGTTCAAAGATCACAGTTGCAGCAAAAAGAGTTGCTTTTTAGTTGTTGTGGGTTCTCTTGAGGTATTACTTGCTGTTGGTGACGTGTCTAAGATCCACCTCCAAGACATCATCGACGAAGAGCTAACATTGTGTGAAGCTTCTACATGGGTAAACAGAGCTGTTCGTCAACTACGCTTGGATTCCAATTACATATTCACGACATTTATTTGTTGGAGTGACTTTTCTTGCGAATCAAGAAAGCTGTTGACTTGTGGAAAGTTAAGCTTAGTAGTGCCTTGTTTCTCTACAAATGTTCGTTTCTTGGTAGGTAAGGAGACCACAAATGCGCTTGTTGTTGCGTTGATGTGGAAGTTACATGCTCTCCGCTTGGGTATTAACTCATCACCTCTTACTCTACCGAAGATCACACACGGAGTCTTAAAGAAGAAGACAAATGCAGTTGATGTTAGGTGGAAGTTATTTGATTCCAGCTTGGATATGCATTCAGCATTTCATCCTCACACAAGGTACAAAGCATCAAACGTTAAGAGGCGCGACGTGGTGTTTGACCCATGCGATTTCGTATGCATTTTATTTGCAAATGATCGCCTTCCTCCTCATGAATATCAAAAGGCATCATTTTCACCAAAAATTGAGATCAGCATCTTCATATTTCCGCAAAGAGTTTTTGAGATAAGGCATGGTGACACATTGAACTTATCTTTTAGAGATAAACGTACTCGTTTGCATATGTTGCCTACGACAATTGGATGGATATACAAGATCTATGAGATGAGGAGTTTATACAATGAAAACGAGGGTCTTTTGGTCACATGTGTTCAAGGAAGCTTGGATGGCCTAATTGTTTTGACGAAGACTCTTTATGAAGTAAGTCTTAACAAGTTGCACTTGAGGCGGAAAAGGAAAGGCCATGAAGTTCTTATGCGCAAGTATTATGAATTGGTAGACAAAGGATATGTTCAACTATTTAAGATTCGGGTCGAATCTTTCTAACCCGGAGGGACACTGATGCAGCGCATCTTCAAGATCGAACGTCGCAAGATTCGAGGACGAATCTTCTCTTACCCGAGGAGACTGATGCAGCGTCATCTATGATACATGGGCTTTTATTTTGGGCTTTTAATTAGTATATACGTTTATGTTTTTAGATTAGGGTTTTTGTTTATGAACGCCTTATATAAGGCTTAGATTATGCGTTAAGAAGGGCAGCTTTTGATTATTGAATAAACTAGTTTTAAGAGAGCTTTGTGTAAAGCCTAGAGAGGAGGACTCTCAACCCTAAGAGCTTGTGTTCAAGCCCTGCAAGGAGGACTTGCAAAACCCCGTCGATATCGTTCCCTGGAACCGATCTCGACCCTATCTCTATTGCTTCTTCGTCAAGTCTTGACGTTCTAAGCAAGATCCGTTCGTGAATCCGAGTTCTCGTGGAGATCTTGTGTTCTCGTCCGTTATTTAGCTTCCGCTCTCTATCAGAATGGAACTGAGCCATCTCAATAGGATATGCTTTGTGTGGACGCTGAAACAATAGAGAACATATAAAGATTTCAGTCAAGATGTATAGTGAGATCGTAAACAAAAGGAATAAAGGATCAAGAATAAGAAACATGAACGATGAGCAAGAGACTGACATAAACTTCCATCTTGCTATGGAGACCATATGCAAGGATAAGATGATGAGTCATACAAAGCCTGTGAGGTTTCATTGGGTGATTCAGACCAAAATACTGTTAGTATATTTGTGATGTTGAGTTGTGTAGCTGTGACAGTTGGAACATGGACACTCGGTCAGAATCACAACAGAGGCAATGAGAGTTTAGGGAGAGATTCTGAGATAGTATTGAAGATTGAAGATCATCAAAGCTACAAGGTACAAGGTGAGCTTGAGTTCTAAAACCTAGTAACAAAGGGGGAGATTGAAGGTATGTTTGTAACTGGTTGTTAGACTCAAGATGATGGCACAGCTCAAGAGGTGATATGATAACAGGACGTCTGTGTGACACAAGAGTTTTATGCAGACAACAACAGAGGTATTGAAACATCTGTGTGACGCAAGAGTATCAACAGAAAGTATCAGAGTTGTGTTCCACAGGCAGCAGCTGTGTAACACAACAGGAGAACTGAACGCAGGAAGAATCAAGTTGGGAATGAATATGACGTGGCGTGATTCTATTGGAGACGTGATGTTTCCTTTAGTGGTGGCTCGGATACTTTCGAATCAAGGAAAAAAGATTGCGAGAATATTTGGAGCTTAGGGTTTTGTCTTGAGTATATATAGATGGCTGCCGTGACAAAGAGAGGTTGCGCGTCTATGGTATATTTGAGAAAAAGGCACACATGCGTGTGTGGCGTCGCCCCACCAATTCAGATGAAGATCTGTTGGTGGTATTCCTTTGGATTCTGCAGCCGTTAGAGAAGACGGTGATGCACCGGTGCTGCCGGGTGGTAGTCAAGACATGCGTGGCTTGGTACTGTTTCCAAAGTCCATCTAGAAAAGAATGGTAGGCATAGTTATGCTGTAATATCATACGCAATTGTATTTGCAATCTTGTTCTAGTGGAATGATTTCTGGACTAGGTCCCGGGGATGTAGGTTGTTAACCGAACCCCGTTAACAAATCTCTGCGTCATCTTTACTTTATGCTCTTTACATTCGCTGCACTCTCCCATCGTACAAACGCATAGATCTAGCTAACACACACAGTAACTTCATTTGGTATCAGAGCGGGAAACCGATCTGAAATTACGATTTCTAACAGGTTAGATCTTGGTTGTGTGGCTAGACGGGTAAGGAGAAGATATCTTTGCTGTAAGCACGATGAATTTTTCTTAAATTGCTTTTGGATTTGAAGAGGAAAAGAGAATTGGAGAGGTTTAGGTTTGACAATTATCTCAGTGGATGATGGAGGCAGAATAGTGTCGAGTTCACCGGAAATTGCAGGGCCGTCAATATGTAGTTCATGTTTCTCTTGGCGTCGGATAATGATAGAGAAAGAAAGGAGAATTTTCAACATGGGTCTAGTTGAAATTTTGACCCAATATCTCAGTGGAATAATTCAGGCCCAGACAAGCCCATTAGGAGGTCAAGATTGAGAAGTTGGAATACGTATATTTTTTTTTTTTTTTTTTTTTTTTTTTTTTTTTTGTATGAATGTAAAATTTATTCACCCAAAAGACGGTTTTACAACGAATGCAACTTATCACCAAAGTTTTTGAAAAAAATATTGAACAAGATTATAACATAAAGTGATCGCTAGTGCCGATGGGTGCTGAACCAATATCGCAGTCCGCCTTCAAAACTAGGAGAACTTGACCTTGCCAAAGTACTTAATCGGTTCCGCATATTCTTATCAATTAGTTTGACTAACAGGGCAGCTGGTGTGGGTGCCTCTCCATGTCTTCTTCCATTTCGTTCTTTCCAAACACTGTAAATCGTAAGCTGAAAGATATACCTCAAGACAAACAAATGAATGTGTGTTGAATTTGAGGCCGTTATTTGCGGAAGAAGGGCCGTCCAAAGTGTTGTGAACCGTGGCCCTAGCATATCTCTAGTAAGAACTGCCCAAACTTGAGCGGAATAGGAACAAGAGAAGAAAAGATGATCCCTCGTTTCTTCATCCACTTGACATAAAACACATACATCACTTGCAGCACGATCCCATTTTTTCAAACGATCCCCCGTGGCTAGGCGGTTTCGAAATGCTAGCCAAGCTATGAATGAATACTTAGGTGTAGAATTTTTAAACCATACACCCTTGTACCATTCACAAACTTGACTAGGCTGCCGTATCTCATGCCATGTATCATGTGAGTAGAATTTATTTATGAAAGAGCCATTGCAACGCTTCCAAAGAGAGATGTCATTACCAGTTTGTGAAGATCGGAGACGAAGTGAAGCCAACTCATCCTCAATATGATTGAGCAACTCTGTGGAATACGTATATTGAAGCTTCTAAGAGAAATAGAGGGTCTCAATGTTTGGCACGTGTAGTACAATCATGTGAAAATATGATTGGAAAATCAGACAAAGGAATAGAGATTTGACAGGAGAGAGGGTCTTGTTTGAGAAACATGTCGTAAGGGTAATTTGTGTTCCGAGCTTCAAGAATTTGATAAAATTTCAGGGTTCATGCTGAGTCCGATGCGAGATTCTCAATCACCGTAGAAGGATGAGGACGAAGAGCTAGCTAGAAAGTGCAAAACAAGTCTTGCCAAAATTTCGTTTCACGAGCTCTGTTGGTTACCACTGAATCGTCGGAGGTGTCGGTTGTATGTGTTGTTGGTCTGTGATTGGAATCATCAGAAATCGGTTTGCTTAGTGAACGGAACGCGGAATTGTCTACAATTTCTAAAAGGAAGAGTGTCAAATTCGAAACATTGGTCTTGTTTGGGTGCTCGGTGGTTATTAGATATCGGAGTTTGGAGTATTCGTTGAGGTTATCTGGGTTGATTCAGAGATTATATGCAATTGATTACACATGTTGACATGGGTTTGAGTACTTCAATCAATCGTTCATGGAGTCTTATTAATTTGGTGTTTCCAAGCTCTTTATTTTGAGAACTTTGTGGCTTATGAAGATGGAATGACTGAAATTGGTTTCGGGTATCTGCGTTTGTTGTCTCTATGATGTGCAAGTTTTTGAAGCTGTGACTATGGAGCTTAAGTATGCTCGAGATCTTGGCTGGTTTTGGATTCAATGAAGTTTTGGAGCTGAAATTGAGTTTGTCAAAGGTTTGGAGTGATAGTGGCTTGTTTCATTTGATAAGCATTCTTGGTTTCGTGTTGTTTTTTGTGGCATGCATGGCTTTGGATTATGTCTTATTCAGACACACAAACAACAAGGGGGAGAAGAAAATGCAAGACTGAAGAAACCTCTGGTAAAGGCAATTTCAGATTTTGGATTTCTTAAACGTGACAGGATTTAGGGTTCGTGACGGGATTGAAGCAAGCTCATGTGGCTACCTAAATAGGTTCTTGTTGCAAAGGATTGTTGAAAATTTTGTAAAGAAGGAGAAAGCTGATGTTTACGTGTGCAATAACATGTGTGAATCTCGTTGGAGAAATAAGCTTCGATGCTTGATGATATGATAAGCATTCTTGTTGTTGTTTGGTGTGTCATTGGTTGGAGTTTTGCTTTATTGAGACACACAATCAACAAGGGGGAGAAGACTGTTGAAACCAAGAGATTCACGAGATTCATAGAAAGAGGTTCAGAGAAAAGGAAATTTGTTCTTGATCATGTCATGCAGCATCCAATGGTTCTTAATGATGTCTCTAGTATTTGTGAAGAATCAAAGAATGATGAAGAAGTTTGATGCAGCTCTGAATCTAAGAAAGTAGCTCAGGGGAAGAAGGCTTCAGGTTTCAAAAACAGTTTTCCATCTAAGGGTTGATTGTTTCTTCTTCGTTTTATTTGGCTGCAGACCTCGGATTTTGTCTCTGAAATATGTTCTGGAAACTTGAAATCGAGATCTTTCCAACGACATAAAGATCAGCTCCTGTTGCTTGTGGTTTGATGGGAATTCGTCCTCAAAGTTGGCTGCTCGCAGATTATATCGTTCCGGATCTGTCGTGGGAAATTAGTCATAAGTTTCAAACCATTAACTCAAATACTGATCCGTTTTCTCCTGTAACTTCGTATATCTGATGTTGGTCCTGCAACCAATTTTCAGAATTTTCTGGGTTGGTTTGTTGCTTCGCTTGTGTTCTGCAGTACAACAGATTTGTTGAAGCTGCTGTTTGATGAAGTGGTTGCTGTCTGACTTTGTCCCCTTCGTTTTCTTTGGCTACCGACCTTGGATTTTGCTTCTGAAAAATGTTCTGGAAACTTGAAAGTGAGATCTTTCCAAAGACATAAAGATCATCTTCTGGTCCCTTGTGGTTTGATGGGAATTCGTCCTCAAAGTTGGCAGCTCGCAGATTATGTCATTCCGGATCTATCATGGGAAATCAGCCATAACTTTCAAACCATAAACTCAAATCCTGATCCGTCTTCTCCTGTGGCTTCGTATGTCTGATGTTGGTCCTGCAACCAATTTTCAGAATTTTCTGGGTTGGTTTGTTGCTTCGTTTGTGTTCTGCAGTACAACAGATTTGTTAAAGCTGTTGTTTGATGAAGTGGTTTTATGTCTGACTTTGTCCCCTTTGTTTTCTTTGGCAACCGACCTCGGATTTTGCTTCTGAAAGATGTTCTGGAAACTTGAAAGTGAGATCTTTTCAAGGATATAAAGATCGTTGTCTAGTTCATTGTAGTGTGATGGGAATTTGCTCACAAAGTTGGCTGCTCGTAGGTCGTCTCTTTCTGCATCTGTGTTGGGTTTTCACCATAACTTTCAAACCGTAAACCTAAATCGTGATTCGTTTTCTCCTGTGGCTTCGTATGAATGGTGTTGATTTTTCCACCAAATTTCATAATTTTATGGGCTGTTTTGCTGCTCCGTTTATGCTCTGCATCAAGACTGCTACAAGGGCTCTCTGATTTTTGAAAAGGAAACAACGTGTGTTGCTTTTTGTTTCAAGTTCGTGAAGACAAATGGGATCAATGAACATAAAGATTATTGTTCAGGCTATAGTAAAGACAAAGGAGATCTGAATTGCAACATCAAAGGAGGGAACTGTAATTTTCAGATTTGGGAAAAATGCAGAAATAAGTTCTGAAATGGCTTCTTCAAGGCAACGGTTGATGATCCAAAAGTTATCTGATCAAGCTGAAACTTTATGATGAGTTTCGTGCTATTACTGTTTTGAATTTCAACGATTTGACCAGTTGTGGTGGAGACATCAAATAGGCGACCAAACAAAGTCTGAATGAAATCAAATTTTGCAGAGACGTTTTAGACGTAAGAAGCTAGATTCTGGGCAGAGGGCACTGGATTCGGTGACCAGAAACATAGACGAGTGATGGCGTTTCAGAGTAGTTAATTCAAACACTTCCAAGGCTTTGTTTTGCAATGGTGACTTGCAAATGATTCAAATAAAGGTTGTTTCAGTTTAGTGCATCCAAGAAGTGAATGAATGGATTTTGGAAGCTCTTGTTCTACATTCGTACTCTTGAAAGATCATGGATTTCAGTGTCTTGGAAGCTAGCTGGGTGATCAAAACTGCAAAGACGAAGTGATCTCAACAAGCATGTAAACAGATGGATTCTCTGATCTCTTGGGCATGGGCATGATTTTAGTGGCTGGCTTTTTGCAAGAGAAAAACTGTGGGAATATGTTTACAAGAAGTACGAGGAAACAAGCAGTTCATGTCTCAGGTGGAAATGTTCATATCACAATTTGAAAGGATTACGAGATCTCATTGAAGGCATGAGTTAGGATCATTAAGTCATGATTATGAATGTCAAAATCAAGGTATGTTGAAGATTCAAAATTGGGAGTTTTGAAGTCTGGATTTCCGCTGCAAATTACAAGGTACTTGTGGTATTCATGCATGATGTATTTAAGGAATTGGCTCTATGAGCATAAGGGCTACTGTTCAGATACCTTGTAAGGTTGTTTGTTGATTCAGTCTTTGTGGAATGGGCATAGATATCTGTTGATCTAAGAAGCTTAGTGGGTTGAGATCAAGCCTTGTTATGACACTTCTTTGGTGAAAGGATGTTTCTTAGAAAAGCAGGAGGATTAATGGATGAAAATAACTCCGCTTAAACAAGAATACCTATGTTCGTTGAAAGAAGAAAGAAGAGTAAGAGCACTCATTTGTTGAAGTTCAAGAGAAGGATTCAGTTTCACTAATATTATAAGATGGTCGGGATCAATCTGAGGTAACATACCAGAGTTGTGTAACTCCGATTCAGTTCTGTAAGGTTAGCTTAAGAGACATCTGCAAGGAGATGTTGGTCGGGATCAATCTGAGGTAGAATACTCAGAGTTGAGTAACTCCGGTTAAGTTTTAGCCCAGGAAGCTGAAGTGTCTTGTAGGTGAAAGTTGGGAAATCGCTATTGAAATTCAAAAAGTCGTCGTTGCTCTAGTGCTTAAAATTTAAGAATTTTATATGAGGTTCTTGTGTTTGTTGAAGTCGGACGTACCATATACTGCAACATCTATTACAGAAGTTGCAGTCGCCTGTTTTATCCACACTGGTTCACTGTTGGGCACATAAGATGTTGTGTTTTGGTTGTCTCAAGGTAGGTTCATCTGGATTTTACTTCAACGTTGCTTTCAAGCAGAAGATTGGTTTTCTGGTGGTTCTTGTGTTGGTTTCATTGGGTGTTTGGAGTATTAAACCTAGCTAGAAAGAAGAGATCAAAGATATTCCCATATGCTAGATGCTATTTTGGTTACAAGTGAGAGCGGTTTAATACAAGAGCTGATGTTGATGGTTTTTCTACAAGCTTGGTCATAAGATGGTCTGGAGCTGTTGGAAGTTGTTTCTGCAAATTGTTCTTAGAACTGCTATCACATCAGAAGTGACTGTTCTGTGCGTACGGCAGGCTTAGATCCTGTTCCTATTGGCGACAGCAGTTCCTTGTTGATGGTGAAGCAGATTCTTCTAAAGTCCGTTCATCTATTTTATGTTGCAGTCACAAGCTATTTTTATTTGTATAGAAATTCTGTTTTACCGTGCAGCTGCAAAGATGGAACCTGTGTCATTTGGGATATTATGTGTTTCACAGGTGATGCTGTTGCTACAACAGTGTTGTGCCTAGCTGTTGAAAGTGCTTTTAATTGTTCTTGTTAACACAAGTGATGCATCAAGCCCTCTGTTAGGATTCTGGTGTAGTGACTGATAGTGGATCCTGAGAATGTACTTGCATAATTTCAGAAGTCAAAGGCAATTGTGAGTGTCTGCAGGGTTCAACAGATGTTTGAACGCGCTCTAGCATCCAGGCAAAAGGAAAATGTCCATGTAATGTGAAGTTTTATCTTAGTTGTGCACTCAAGCAGGGGGAGATGAAGTCTAGGGGATATGTTGCATTTGTGAGATTGAAGCTAGCAGCTTGGTCATAAGGGGAGCATCGATACATTGTTTACGTATTTCCTGCTTGAGTTTCAAACTAAGCTAAAAAGGGGGAGAATGAAGATGCTAGATCATGTGAGTTACAACTCAGCCATCAAGGGCGAGATGCTAGATCATGTGAGCTACAACTCAGCCATCAAGGGGGAGAATGTTAGTATATTTGTGATGTTGAGTTGTGTAGCTGTGACAGTTGGAACATGGACACTCGGTCAGAATCACAACAGAGGCAATGAGAGTTTAGGGAGAGATTCTGAGATAGTATTGAAGATTGAAGATCATCAAAGCTACAAGGTACAAGGTGAGCTTGAGTTCTAAAACCCAGTAACAAAGGGGGAGATTGAAGGTATGTTTGTAACTGGTTGTTAGACTCAAGATGATGGCACAGCTCAAGAGGTGATATGATAACAGGACGTCTGTGTGACACAAGAGTTTTATGCAGACAACAACAGAGGTATTGAAACATCTGTGTGACGCAAGAGTATCAACAGAAAGTATCAGAGTTGTGTTCCACAGGCAGCAGCTGTGTAACACAACAGGAGAACTGAACGCAGGAAGAATCAAGTTGGGAATGAATATGATGTGGCGTGATTCTATTGGAGACGTGATGTTTCCTTTAGTGGTGGCTCGGATACTTTCGAATCAAGGAAAAAAGATTGCGAGAATATTTGGAGCTTAGGGTTTTGTCTTGAGTATATATAGATGGCTGCCGTGACAAAGAGAGGTTGCGCGTCTATGGTATATTTGAGAAAAAGGCACACATGCGTGTGTGGCGTCGCCCCACCAATTCAGATGAAGATCTGTTGGTGGTATTCCTTTGGATTCTACAGCCGTTAGAGAAGACGGTGATGCACCGGTGCTGCCGGGTGGTAGTCAAGACATGCGTGGCTTGGTACTGTTTCCAAAGTCCATCTAGAAAAGAATGGTAGGCA
The DNA here is from genome assembly GCA_019202805.1 of Arabidopsis suecica. Taxonomy (NCBI): domain Eukaryota; kingdom Viridiplantae; phylum Streptophyta; class Magnoliopsida; order Brassicales; family Brassicaceae; genus Arabidopsis; species Arabidopsis suecica. Next base: position 7,651,290 of record CM032909.1, read on the forward strand.
TAGTTATGCTGTAATATCATACGCAATTGTATTTGCAATCTTGTTCTAGTGGAATGATTTCTGGACTAGGTCCCGGGGATGTAGGTTGTTAACCGAACCCCGTTAACAAATCTCTGCGTCATCTTTACTTTATGCTCTTTACATTCGCTGCACTCTCCCATCGTACAAACGCATAGATCTAGCTAACACACAGTAACTTCAAATACACGCTCCCCACATCCCCTGCACCCAAAGATTGAAACTTTTATTTATCTGTTTGTGGAAAAGTGAAGAAGATTGAAGCTTTAGAAGAGTGAGAGATATTGAAACAGTTTTAGTAAAAGAGAGAATTTTGGATTGAGAGAAGGTTGAAGATGATGATGATGGTGATTGTGAATGGGGAAGAGGAGAGTGTGCCGCTTTATAGATATTTGAAGATAAGTGTTTAATTTTAGAAACTTGTTGATTCATTCCTCGTTTTTTTCTTTCTTTAATACTACAAGTTTGAGCAACTGGATTGTGGAATTTCCCTCTATTGGGAATGCAACCAAAGTTGAGCAACTGGATCTTAGTAATTGTTTCAGTCTTGTGAAGCTTCCGTCCACTATCAATGCCACTAATCTCCAGCGATTGCTTCTAACAAATTGTTCATGTGTCGCGGAGCTCTTTAATTACTCAAGTCTACTAGATGTCCAACCTTATATTGGAACCACAAATCTTGTTGTATTGGATATTAGCGGATGCACAAGTCTCGTGAAAGTCCCCTCCTCTATTGGAGATATCACTAATCTCGGACGTTTGGATCTATCTAACTGCTCAAGTCTTGTGAAACTTTCGTCCTTGATAGGAAGCCTTCAACTATTGTATGAATTGAAAATGAGGGGATGCTCAAAGCTTGAGGATCTTCCAACCAAAATCAACTTGATATCTCTCCGTACCCTTGATCTTACAGATTGCTCGCAATTGAAAAGTTTTCCTGAGATTTCCAATAATATTGTGGATTTCAAACTCCTCGGAACTGGAATCAAAGAGGTTCCTTTGTCAATCATGTTGTGGTCTCGTCCTTTAAAATTTCGGATGTCATACTTTGAAAGCCTCAAGGAATTCCCGCATGCTTTTAACATCATCACGGAGCTGGTTTTGGTAAGGGAAGATATACAAGAAGTTCCTCCATGGATCAGGGGAATGTCTCGTTTACGTAGACTTAGACTCTACAACTGCAATAATCTGATATCACTCCCCCAGCTTTCAGATTCCCTATCTTGGATAGATGCAAATAACTGTAAGTCTCTTGAGAGACTGGATTGTTCCTTTAACAATCCGAAGATTTGTCTCCACTTCGCCAATTGCTTCAAACTGAATCAAGAAGCCAGAGACCTCATCATGCACACATCGACTTCTAGATATGCGATGTTACCGGGTACACAAGTGCCTGCCTTCTTCAATCACCGAGCTACTGCTGAGGGTTCCTTGAAAATCAAGTTGAATGAGTCACCTCTTTCTACATTCTTAAGATTTAAGGCTTGTATCATGCTGGTTAAGGTTAATGAAGAAATGAGTTTTGATCAGAGATCGATGAGAGTAGAAATTGACATCAGGGACGAACAGAAGGATCTCAATGTTCTGCGTACACCAAGAGGCTATACAATAGATCGACTTTTAACAGAGCATATATACACATTTGAACTCGAAGTAGAAGAGGTGACTTCCATGGATCTTGTCTTTGAGTTCAAAACGTACAATAGAAAATGGAAGATCGGAGAATGTGGGCTACTCCAAATCTTGGAGGTTCTTTCATGTTAATGAACATGATAAAAGCTTCAGAGATAGCATTAGAGGGAGGAGGTTAGAAAGTTTTATGCCATTTTCATCTTTAACTAATTTTAAGTTTAAAAATTATGCATTACTTATGCTTTACTTGTGATAATCATACTTGTGTATGATTATCAATGTGTATTGTTGGGTAATTTCTAATTGAAGTTATTTGCAGAAATGAGATATATACAAACAAAGAAGTGAAAATAGAGATGTGGAGGGAAAGAAGGAAGAATCTATGTCATGAGTAGAAGAATCTGAAAATCCAACACTAGGAAGCTGTGGCGACTTTGAAGTTCATGGAATTGAGATAACATCATTATCTATGAAAATGGACGAGCAGAACAAAGGTAGAACAAAGAGTAATTTATTCAACGTTATAGAGGAATTGTGTGGTTAGATCAATATCTATGAAAATGGGATTTAGCCTAGGACAAGGAATTTGCAAGTTGAGAATTGAAATGAATATGATTTTGAATTTTTGATGTTTGCAGAGGATATATTGAAGGCTTATAATTTGTGAAAAGCCAGAGGGAATTTCTCGCCCGATGCAGATAAGAAGGTGTTTGTTGCTTTTTGCTGGACTTTGGAACTCTTTCTAAGTGATTTTCATGACATTTTCATTGAATTTTCAGGTTAAGCTAATGTGTTCGTATTGCAAGAAACACAATGACAAGTTCGTTCCTGATCCATAATATGATATTTTCCAGGAAACAATCATGGAGTTTCTGTGCAAACAAAGTCGTCAACGGTCTATAGCCTCATTAACACAAATTGTTTCAACTACAAAACTCTCTGGAGATTTCTCGTCGTTTCATGCATCGGTGATGGTGATGATTATGCTGATGGTTTATTTGTTTTCAATTAGTGTATTGAGCCCATTTATTGGTTATGTGTTCTTGATTGTATATGTTGGTTACAATCAGCCTAACCAATGTATGCTCATCAAGACCTTTGGGGCAACGGATAATTATATTCGGAAAAGACGTGCTCCAGTTTTTTTTTTTTTTTTTTTTGGGTCAAACTATTCCCCTCAATAATGTTGGTCATTAATTAAGTTTCATTTATACAATAATATATGGTAAAGGAAACATACATGGAGTTTCCCTACCAGGCTGCCAATATAGTCAACGTTGTGTATCCATTTACACAAAGCCTCTTCCTCTTTGTTAATCCTTCATCTATCTAAGATCTTGATTCACTCTATACCATACTAATGAATTCTGCTTCTTTTTTCCTGGTCTTAGTCGCAGCCGCTATAGGCTTCTTCATGCTTTTCAGAAAATTCAAATTCCAACAAGAGAGCAAAGATACTAAAGCTTCTTCTTTATCTCTTCCATCTCCTCTAACTTCTGTGTCTCGAATCTGGAAACATCACGTCTTCCCGAGCTTCCATGGGGCAGATGTCCGGACAACCATTCTTAGTCACATCCTGGAATCGTTCAGAAGAAAGGGAATTGACACTTTCATTGATAATAATATAGAGAGGAGTAAGTCGATCGGTCCTGAGCTCAAAGAAGCTATCAAAGGATCGAAGATCGCGATAGTCTTGCTCTCCAAGAACTATGCTTCTTCTTCGTGGTGTCTTGATGAATTAGCGGAGATCATGAACTGTAGGGAACTATCAGGTCAGATAGTCATGACCATTTTCTATGAAGTCGATCCAACTGACATAAAGAAACAAACGGGAGATTTTGGAAAAGCCTTTAAAAAAACATGTAAAGGTAAAACAAAAGAGCATATTGAGAGATGGAGAAAAGCTTTGCAGGATGTGGCCACAATCGCAGGAGAACATTCTCGCAACTGGTACGTCCTCTTGGTTTCTACTCTCCTTAATTAATTTTTACTTATTAGAGTTTATTTGTAGCTTTCAAATAAATATCAAGACAAGAAAATGCATATGTTTTGGATGTGTGTATATGAGAATTTTTCATGACTAGACTAAGTAACAATTTTACTCGATATCAATCAATGTTAGGAGCAATGAAGCGGAGATGATTGAAAAGATATCCATTGATGTTTCAAACATGTTGAATTTATCCATACCATCAAGTGATTTCGATGAATTTGTTGGGATGACAGCTCATATGGAAAGGATGGAAAAGTATTTAAGCCTAGATTTGGATGAAGTAAGGATGATTGGGATTTGGGGTCCGCCTGGGATTGGTAAGACGACCATCGCTACATGTATGTTTGACCGATTCTCCAGCAGATTCCCACTTGCTGCAATCATGGCGGATATCAGAGAATGCTATCCAAGACTTTGTTTGGATGAGCGTAATGCACAATTGAAACTACAAAAACAAATGTTGTCTCTTATTTTCAATCAGAAAGATATAATGATTTCTCATTTAGGAGTGGCACAAGAACGTTTGAAAGACAAGAAAGTGCTTCTCGTTCTTGATGAAGTAGATCACTCAGGACAATTAGATGCCTTGGCGAAAGAAATTCAATGGTTTGGTCCTGGAAGTCGGATTATTATCACAACAGAAGATCTTGGAGTTTTGAAGGCCCATGGGATAAATCATGTTTACAAAGTGGATTTTCCATCAAATGACGAGGCTTTTCAAATCTTCTGTATGAATGCCTTTGGTCAGAAACAACCATATGAAGGTTTCCGTAAGCTAGCTTTGGAAGTTATGGCTCTAGCTGGTGAGCTCCCTTTGGGATTGAAGGTTCTAGGCTCCGCTCTGCGGGGGATGTCCAAGCCAGAGTGGGAAAGGGCACTACCTAGGTTAAAAACTAGCCTCGACGGAAAAATAGGGAGCATTATACAGTTCAGTTACGATGCCTTATGTGACGAAGATAAATATCTATTTCTTTATATAGCTTGCCTTTTTATCTTCGAAACAACAACCAAAGTGAAAGAGCTTCTTGGAAAGTTCTTGGATGTGAGGCAAGGTCTTTACGTATTAGCTCAGAAATCTCTCATATCCATTGATAGAGAAACAATCAAGATGCATACTTTGCTAGAACAATTCGGAAGAGAAACTTCCCGTAAACAATTCGTTCGTCATGGCTTTACAAAACGTCAGCTTTTGGTTGGTGAAAGGGATATATGTGAAGTGCTCGAGGATGATACAACAGTAAGTTTTTTCCATTGCATCTCCTCTATGAATTGAGTTTATTTGATTACTAACCAGCATTACTTAGATTTCTTTTTGGCTCATTTTTCCAGGATAGTAGACGTTTTATTGGGATAAATTTAGATTTATCTAAGAATGAGGAAGAATTGAATATAAGTGAGAAAGCACTTGAAAAAATGCATGATTTTCAATTCGTTAGAATCAATGGTGATAACCTTGCTCAGACTGAGAGACTGCAATCAGTACTGCAAGGTCTGATTTATCATTCTCAAAAGATCAGATTATTGGATTGGAGTTATTTCCAGGATATATGTTTGCCTTCTACTTTTAATCCGGAGTTTCTCGTCGAACTAAATCTGCAAAACAGCAAGCTTCAAAAGCTATGGGAAGGAACTAAAGTAAGTAGTTTTCATGAAAACTTTCAATTTTGTAAAAATCTAGAATTTGTTTCCGAAAATGTTTTTTCTTAACAAACTCCAAATTTATAGGCCAATCGTATCAACATGATCTTCTTTGTCAAATGCAGCAACTTAGAAATCTCAAATGGATGAATTTGGATGGTTCTAGAGATCTGAAAGAGCTTCCCAATCTTTCAACAGCAACTAATCTCGAAGAAGTAAATCTCCAAGATTGCTCAAGTTTAGTGGAACTTCCGTCTTCAATTGGGAATGCAACCAAACTTGAGCGACTGTATCTTCGTGATTGCTCAAGTTTAGTGGAACTTCCGTCTTCTATTGAGAATGCGACCAATCTCCGGGAATTGGATCTCTCTGACTGCTCAAATCTTGTGGAGCTTCCATCTATTGGGAATGCAACTAAACTTGAGCGACTGTATCTTAATAATTGCTCAAGTCTTGTGAAGCTTCCCTCCTCTATCAATGCAACTAATCTCCAGGAATTGTCTCTAAATAATTGTTCAAGTGTTTTGGAGCTCCCCGAAATCGAGAATGCAACTAATCTCGAGGAATTATATCTCCGAAATTGCTCAAGTCTACTAGAGCTCCCTCCTATTGGAACTGCCACAAATCTTTGGAGATTGGATATCGGTGAATGCTCAAGTCTCGTGAAACTCCCCTCCTCTATTGGAGATATCACTAATCTCAGAGAGTTTAATCTATCCGGCTGCTCAAGTATAGTGGAACTTCCTTCCTCTATAGGAAAACTCACCAGTCTCCAAATTTTAAATCTCAGTTGGTGCTCAAGTCTTGTGAAAATCCCTTCTTCTATTGAGGATGCGACCAATCTCCGGAATTTAGATCTCTCTGATTGCTCAAATCTCGTGGAGCTTCCATCAATTGGGAATGCATCCAAACTTGAGCGACTGTATCTTGATAATTGCTCAAGTCTTGTGAAGCTTCCCTCCTCTATCAATGCCCCTAATCTCCATGAATTGTCTCTAAATAATTGTTCACGTATAGTGGAGCTTCCCGCTATCGAGAACGCGACTAGTCTCTGGAAATTGTATCTCGTTAATTGCTCAAGTCTGGTGAGAATCCCTTCTTCTATTAAGAATGCGACCAATCTCCGGAATTTAGATCTCTCTGATTGCTCAAATCTCGTGGAGCTTCCATCAATTGGGAATGCATCCAAACTTGAGCGACTGTATCTTGATAATTGCTCAAGTCTTGTGAAGCTTCCCTCCTCTATCACTGCCCCTAATCTCCAGAAATTGTCTCTAAGCCATTGCTCAAGTCTTGTGAAGCTCCCCGATATCGAGAATGCGACTAATCTCGAGGAATTAAATCTCCAAAATTGCTCAAGTCTACTAGAGCTCCCTCCTTCTATTGGAACTGCCACAAATCTGAAGAAATTAAATCTCCGAAATTGCTCAAGTCTGGTGAAACTCCCCTCCTCTATTGGAGATATCACTAATCTCCAAGAGTTTGATCTATCCAACTGCTCAAGTCTTGTGGAGGTTCCATCCGCTATAGGAAAACTTCAAAAATTGTCTTTGTTGACAATGAGAGGATGCTCAAAGCTAGAGGCTCTTCCAACAAATATCAACTTGGAATCTCTCGAAATACTTGATCTCAGAGATTGCTCTCAATTGAAAAGCTCTCAATTGAAAAGATTTCCTGAGATTTCCACAAACATTGAGAGGCTCAGGCTCACAGGAACTGCAATAAAAGAAGTTCCTTTGTCGATCATGTCATGGTCTCGTCTTTATGACTTTGGGATTTCATACTTTGAAAGCCTCAAGGAATTCCCGCATGCTCTTGACATCATCACGGAGCTAAAGTTGAACGAAGATATACAAGAGGTTGCTCCATGGGTCAAGGGAATGTCTCGTTTACGCGTGCTTAGACTCTACAACTGCAACAATCTGGTATCACTCCCACAATTTTCAGATTCCCTAGCTTACATAGATGCAGATAATTGTCAATCCCTTGAGAGACTGGATTGTTCCTTTAACAATCCATATATTGGTCTCAAATTCTCCAAATGCTTCAATTTGAATCAAGAAGCCAGAGACCTCATCATGAACACATCGACTTTTGGATTTGCGATGTTACCGGGTACACAAGTGCCTGCCTGCTTCAATCACCGAGCTACTGCTGGGGGTCTCGTGAAATTCAAGTTGAATGAGTCGCCTCTTCCTAGAGCCTTGAGATTTAAGGCTTGTTTCATGTTTGTTAAGGTTAATGAAGAAACTGGTGATGGTCGGATAAAGGTATATCATGACATCATGGACAATCAGAATGGTCTCAATGTTCGGCGTAAACCAAGGAAGTGTTATATAGATCGAGTTTTAACAGAGCATATCTACATATTTGAAGTTGAAGCAGAGGAGGTGACTTCCACCGAGCTTTTCTTTGAGATCAGAACACACAATAAATACAATTGGAAGATTAGAGAATGCGGGCTATTCCAAATCTTGGAGGTCCCTTCATGTTGATGAGCATCGATGGAGGAGGTTAGAAATTTTTAAGCCATTTTCATCTTTAATTAATTTTAAATTTGTGCATTGTCACTGTTTAATTAGAATTAATTGCAGATAAGGAGATATTTGCAAAACAAAGATAGAGAGACGAGGAGAAAAAAGAAAGAATCTTAAAATCTTAAAGATACAATTCAACACTGGGAAAAATAGAAAAGAGAAAACATATATAGAGGAGTCGGATTTGTTTTCATTTTTAAGTTTATGTGTTCCTTTCTCTGTTTTGTTTTAATATTTGATTAATATGTTGTGATAATGGAATGCACAGACAAATTTCAGCAGACGAGCAAGTCTTGTTGTTGCAGTCATAAAGAGTAAATCAAAAGTGTCTCATCTCATCTCCGTTTAAGCTCACACTCTCACATTATACAACAAATTTGGCCCAAAATTGTCTCTCTGTAACAAATAAGCCTCTTTTTATTGAATACTATAGAAAAACCCACGCGATGCGTGGGATACTGATTAAAAATGTAATTGCAAAATAAATAATACAATAATAGGTTTTGATGTCCTTCCAAATAATTATACATAAATTTGTTTAACAGTTTAGTTATTCCTTTTGTTATCAGTTTATGAATTTTGTTATAAAGAAAGGTAAAGTACGTAAGAGTGGCTAAAATTAGATAGTATTGACATATACATTATGGAATTTATTTTGAATATAAAAATTAGTATGTAATAAAACTTTTTCTGAAGGAAAAAGTTCAACAAAGAATAAATAGTAACGTTTTTTTAAAAGAAAAAATACCCATCTTCCAACGAAGAATCAGTGATCATATCTCAAATATTAGATTTTATCCTTCAACTCTATCATCATCTTCTCCTTCTTTTTTTTTCTATAACAAAAGTGTAGATAAGGGTTTGGCCATTAATTCTAATTTAAAAATGAGCTCGTCATGAAGTTTTTAACTTCTTTTTCACGACATGTGGTCCTTTTTCTTTGTCTTTAAATGCTCAAAAAAAAAAAATCCTATATTTAGTCTTTGATTTTTTCATCATTCAAAGTTATAAAAAAAATTAAAATATTTTAGAAATAGATAAGATGCTATATTAGTTATTTCATATTATCCCTTCACTTTATAATAAATAATTTGCATGACCTTATTATTTTATTTTATTTTTGAAAATGCCGTTTTTGGTATGCCATTTTAAAAAAAAATGTCTCCTTCTTCTGTGTATTTTAAAAAATACGTCTCATTAAACCTGAAAAGATTTATGAGGTACTTCTGGATAGTAAGTATTACTCAAGCCTCGATCTAAGTATTTATAAGATTTTATAACGTATTTATATAACATATTTATAAAGTTTTATAAGATATGTATAAGATTTTGTAAGGTATTTATAAGTTTTAATAATGTATTTATACATATAAAGGTAGTTTTGTATACTTTTATAATGTTACATACGTACTTAGGTAAATCTCAGATTTTTAAGGACATTTTCGTAAGATTTTACGTAGGTTAGTTATATTTTTGAAAAGAGGTATTGGAAAAAAGCGTTTCTAACAATTCCTCAATTTACAATGTCATTTTAATAATTTTATTACATTTTGCTTCTCGAATAGTATTCATTTAATATTTTAAAATAAACTATTATAAGATAATTTGTTGTTAATTGTTTAATATAAATTTGTGGAAAATAAGGTAAAATGTAGAAAAAGACAACATTAAAAGAATACTTGATTTAGTAGTATATGCGTTATAGAACATTGATGAATTTTGAGAATGAATTTTAAGTTTTTATGTAAAATATTTTTTAAAAAAATAGAATGGCAAATGATCTTATAAATCTATATATCTTATACATACATTTTTCATTGTTCCATTTCAATTTAAATATATATATATATATATATATATACATTTTTGAAGTACATATATGAAATAAATCTTTGAGTTGACACTTATTTACAAGAGAATGTCATTGTTATACATGTTTATCTATTAATTAATATTAAAAATTATTTTTGAAACAATTCTTTAGAAATTATGGCTTCTAAATATGGTAACAAATTGATTTTTTTTCTTTTCTAAATTTGATTAATTGCTAATTTCCTAAAACCTCTCTACCTAATTTAAACATTAATATATGATTCTTCTTTTACTTTTATATGATCTTATATTTAATTTATTTTGAATTTATGTAAAATACATATAATTAATATAATAATCTGCATATAATGTGATTCAAAATTTAAAAAACGGACATATAGTACTCAATCGATGAAGGAAAAATATGTATACAATGTTCCACATTGTTTAAAAATTTGGGCAATGGTTCAGAGTCATAATTAAGTTCTAGGTACTGGAGATGGTAATAACAATAAGTTCTGGACAGATAAATGGTTATCAGGAAAGTCACTTATTGGAGCTGTGGAAAGTGATTTACCTGAGGGGTATGCAACATGGACGGTCCGAGAGATGTGGAGTGGGGGTGACATGGCACGAATTTCACCATATGTCTCGACGACCACAAAGTTAGAGCTGACGGCAGTAGTTGTTGATACAGTGACCAGAGTAAATGATAGATTATCGTGGCTGCGAATGGGAATTAGATTATCCGGGAATTAGATCTCTCAAAGTGCTCAAGTCTTGTGAAGCTTCCCTCCTCTATCACTGCCCCTAATCTCCAGAAATTGTCTCTAAGCCATTGCTCAAGTCTTGTGAAGCTCCCCGATATCGAGAATGCGACTAATCTCAAGGAATTAATTCTCCAAAATTGCTCAAGTCTACTAGAGCTCCCTCCTTCTATTGGAACTGCCACAAATCTGAAGAGATTGAATATTAGCGGATGCTCAAGTCTCGTGAAACTCCCCTCCTCTATTGGAGATATGACTAATCTCAAAGAGTTTGATCTATCCAACTGCTCAAGTCTTGTGGAGGTTCCATCCTCTATAGCAAACCTTCAAAAATTGTATGAGTTGAGAATGAGAGGATGCTCAAAGCTTGAGGCTCTTCCAACAAATATCAACTTGGAATCTCTCAATACACTTGATCTCACCGATTGCTCGCAGTTGAAAAGATTTCCTGAGATCTCCACAAACATTAAGTTTCTCTGGCTCACAGGAACTGCAATAAAAGAAGTTCCTTTGTCGATCATGTCATGGTCTCGTCTTTATGACTTTGGGATTTCATACTTTGAAAGCCTCAAGGAATTCCCGCATGCTCTTGACATCATCACGGAGCTGCAGTTGAACGAAGATATACAAGAGGTTGCTCCATGGGTCAAGGGAATGTCTCGTTTACGCACACTTAGACTCTACAACTGCAACAATCTGGTATCACTCCCACAATTTTCAGATTCCCTATCTGAGTTAGATGCAGATGATTGTCAATCCCTTGAGAGACTGGATTGTTCCTTTAACAATCCGTATATTGGTCTCAATTTCTCCAAATGCTTCAATTTGAATCAAGAAGCCAGAGATCTTATCATGAACACATCCAGATATGCGATGTTACCCGGTACACAAGTGCCTGCCTGCTTCAATCACCTGGAGATGTTACCGGATAGTTCTGGGGGTTCCTTGACAATCAAGTTGAATGAGTCGCCTCTTCCCACATCCTTGAGATTTAAGGCTTGTTTCATGCCATATATATACAATCAAGTTATGGGTAACGAAGAAACTGGTGGGATATATACTTCGATGGGAGTATATATTGACATCAGGGACAAACAGAATGATCTCCTAGTTCTGTGTAAACCAAGCCATCATTATATACATCCACTTTTAACAGAGCATATATACACATTTGAAGTTGAAACAGAGAAGGTGACTTCCACCGAGCTTGTCTTTGAGTTCAAAACAGACAATAGCAAATCCTGGAAGATCAAAGACTTCGTGATATCTTGGAGGTCCCTTCATGTAGATGAGCATCGAAGGATACTGTTAGAAATTTTTACCCATTTTAATCTTTAATTTATTTTAAGTTTGTACTTGTGTATGATTGGTTATGTTTAAAATTTAAATTAATTGCAGAGAAGAAGATATATGCAAACAAGGACGGTGAAGATAAGAGACGAGGAAGAGAAGAAGCTGTTGAGACTTTAAAATTCAATTTTCTGATTTGCGAAATGCCGCGAGATTGAGATAACGTCATGATCCAGACCGATGAAGGCATCTGATTTCAAGGAAATTGATCTCATTCTTGCAACAGTTATGTGAAAACACCATCAATCAAACTCATCAAAGAGTAATTTATTTAAAATTCTGTAAAAGTTATGTGACAAGGATTTTGCTAGTTGAGATGTGCTTAGTCTTTGGAAGTTATTGATGAATTTTGATGTTATGTTTGCAGAGGACATATTGAAAGGCTTATAATTTATAGAAACCAAGATGAAATTTCCCACCTGATGCAGATAAAAAGGTACCTTTGGTGTTTGTTGTTTCCTGGACTTTTAAATTCTTCTTTTGGGAGATTTTAGAACTGTTTTCATTGAATTTTCAGGTTAAGCTAATTTACAACAAACACGATCCAAACATGTATTAGGGTGGAGCTCATGGTTTTGAGAAGGTAATAAGAAATCAAACACCAATAATCCTGAGTTTTAAAATTTGTGCATAATTGATACTAATTACAGATAAGGAGATATATGCAAACAAAGATAGAGACGAGGAGAAAAAGAAAGAATCTAAGTCCAAATTAAAACCGTATTTTCAGATTTGTTTTCATTATTAAGTTAAAGTGTTCCTTTCTCTGTTTTTTGTTTTAATATTTGATTAATATGTTGTGACAATGGAATGCAGAGACAAATTTCAGTAGACGAGCAAGTCTTGTTGTTGCAGTCATAACGAGTAAATCAAAAGTGTCTCATTTGACTCCATTGAAGCTCAAACTCTCACATTATTCAACAAATTTGGCCCAAAATTGTCTCTCTGTAACAAATGAGCCTCTTTTTATTGAATATATACAATAGAAGGGAAAAAAAACAACCCAGAAATAATCTATTTAAGCATACAATAGCAGAGCAGATATTTTCCAGGACAAATAATATAAACAGATGATGCATGTTTTGTTTGGACACAATCTGTGTGTGTTTTGTTTACTTTCCATATTATAGAAACATGCAAAGTTCCCATCAAGCTTGCAAGAAGCTAGCGTACTTCGCACCCAGGAGAAGCCTCTGGATGCACAAGAGGGCGTTCTTGGTGACCTCGGCGTTCTCGTGGTTCATCAGTTTCATCACCCGTTCTTTCGCCTTGAGGTCTGTTAAGATCACTCTCCCCGCTGCGTGGTACTGTATGAACTGTGATAGATCAAAGCATGCCACCGCCAACGATCTTGGATCACTAGACGTGTCCAGGATCGTGAGGAGGACCCTGAGTATCTGTATCCAACAAGTTTTAACATGTGATTAGGAGGACCAGCCCGCTTTGTGCCCTTTGATTACCGAGACAGGTTAAAAGAAGAAATACCTGGAAGTCATTTTCCTCAAAGCTTGTGACATTCTCACGCCAGAAATTGGCCTCTTTGTGCATTGGGTTCCAATCAAGATGGCCAAGAAGAACCTCTTGCTTATACTTGTCAAAGGAACTCAATTTCCTGATCTTGTCTTTTAGCCCTTCTTCTAGTTGGTTCAGTGCATCCAGCAAGTCCTTACAAGTTCAGAATTTAGCGAGTTTAACTATGACCATCAAGTACTAAAAACACATCTAATGTTATCGGCATCACTTCTATTAACCAAATTTCTCGCTGTAGCTTTAGCAGAAATTAAAGAAATTCATCTTCCCCACGACAACTAATAAGCAGCAGTCCTCAGGCTTTGTATTTAAATTGTCTTCTTACCTCATCACTCCATGCTTGTGTTTTTAGACTGTGGATAATATGTGGGAGTCCAAGATCATCTGGGCACCAAATGTACCTTTTGGAAGCAAGTTCCTGAACGTCAATATGACCACCCTGACAACCTGTAAGATATAATACCGTCAAATAAACATAATAGCAAGTGCATGTGCATCACACCGCATTTATGCAAGTTAAAGATCAGACAAAAAAACATAACTCACCTTTTCCTTTGTCGAGCTCTTAACCACTTCCGTGAGCCTTTGCATTGTCCTAGATGTTGCTAAGTACTCTATTGCAGGCTCATAATAGGACATAAGCCACACGCAGAGACATGTTTCATACAAAATCTGTGGTTAAAAGCACACAAATCACAAGAATTAGGTACTGAGAAATTATAGCAAAAAGAGAGTTGTTCTTTCTTCTGACAACTAAAACAGAACTATCTAATTGTTACTAATTTGTCCAGCCCACACTTTAGAACAAGGAAGCAATATAAATCAACAGATTTAGTAGTTATTTGAAATTCAAAGTTATTTTCACCCCAGAGTGTCTGTCTAGTAATCACTAATCACCTTTCTGCCAAGAACTTTGCATGATTTGGAAACTGCCATACTTATTTACAACTCTAGTGGAAATTACTTCCCCTAAAAATATAGTTACCTGGATAGACTGCTGAGTGGATGCAGGGGAGATTAAAGGGACAAGTAACTTAACCCCATCTGCCTGAACAAACGAAGATCTGACAACATGTTCCTTAAGCAGTGATGATAGGCAGCTGATTGCAATTGGAACACCACGAGTAGGATGAGAAGGTTGCTTCAACTGCATATCAAAGCCAAGGATTGTAATATCCATGGTGGACATCAAAAGCTTTTCTGGATTCACTATGTCACAACATAAAGGTTCCCTAAATATCAAACTCGCATCTACTTATTAGCCAACATCAAAGACTTTTTGCCTACTCAGAATAATTGTTGTTTGTGTTAGTGTTTGCATTTGCGTAATTTAACAAAGACATGGTGAGAGTGGAATTGTTATTGCTGATTTTCACAAAATAAATGTTATATGCCTTGGTTTTACACACTATTTACATGATATACCAATGAGCTCTAGCTCTAACAATGGCATTGCCTACAAGACAAAAAAAACTAGCACTTAAAACAACAATGCAAGACCAACAGAAACTAGAAAGAGAGAAAGAGAAAAGAAGAAGAAACCTGAGCACAAAGCCATTCCACCAACCCTTTGAGAACATCATCAAGTGTAGTAATCTGTTTCTTTGAACCCGAAGCTTCTCCATTAGCAATAACACCATCACCAGATTTTGGCCTAGCACTATATGTAAATGAGGCTGTATGTTACATAAATGAAATGATAGAATTATGATAGATAAGCTTTATTGAATACCTTATTATCCAGGCAAGGATCTTGCAGCTTTTTTCTTGAATGAACCAATTTCCCTTCCACAGCAACCTGAAAAGAACATATCTTTTAGCTTGCCTACTTTTGCAGCTAAGCAGACAAAATCAAGCATACATGTAGCTGAAAGCAGTTCCCCCCAATGGAGCATATGTTTCCCCTTTTGTCAGGAGGATTGTATTTAGTTTAACAAACTGACTCATCATCACTCAATACTGGATCTCAGAAAAAAACGAGCAAGGACCAAGGCAATAGAACAGAAAAAGAAACGAAATCTTGTGCTGGACCACTACAATTTATTTACAGGACAGAAACATCAGGTCAAGTGAAAATGTCCCACTAAACATAACACACCGACAGATTAATTCTTTTTTGAAAAATAGCCATTTCCAATCACTAGGAAAGGTTAGGTTCATTTGACACCATAGATACAGTAGAATACAAGAAATGAGCAAAATCCAAGAAGTCCTAGACCTTCCCAAAGCAGAAAGAACACATACGATCAAATAAGCGACTTTATCCCCCTTAACAATACTTGTCTGAACCAAAATACAGTCATAAAGCTATACCATAGGGGCCCACCTCAAGAAAGGCTTGTAAGTATCCTCATGTGCCAAAGATTTATCATGGAATAACCGAGCTCGTGTCGGGTTTTCTGTCAAACAGTTGATACATTAATATCAATCGGTATCTAACTAAATGAAGAAAATTTAAACCCACATATCTTCAGGTTTTATTTACCTAAGAGCATTTCATAAATCAAAGCCAAAACATATTCAACTGTTTCTTCCTTGAATATATCACGTAAGATGCTAACAAACAAATGAACATAAGCTGGACCATCCTGCAATAACCACACCACATATTATTACTTCATAAAAACAAGGTAAACGCTTGCATGATCATTCTACAAAAACTTCAACCACTAATCAGAAGAAAGCTTTGTAGAAGATTTACTTCATCCAGCAACTGTGCCCTTGCACTTTCGGGTTTTTTATCGTACCGCCTTAAATGCTGGAGACCTGTTGCTGAAATCAGCTTAGTTGTCATGTAAGTCTCCCATGGTATGTCTCTTTTCAATACCTACAGAGATTGAATCAGTCAAAATCCATAAATTTTTGTGTATCCTAACAATTCTGCAGATTTGGTTACTTAATGAATAAGTAAATGTATGCAAAATCAAATCACAAACCTGCTCTAAAGTTAGTTCTGCATGATCCATGGATATAGTTCAGAAGCTTAAACAACAACACTTGAGATTATTGAACACTACTGATTCAAAACCCTACAATTGTAGACAGAACAAAGCATAAGTTTCTGAATTGTGACTATTTTTTCAATCAGAACAAACACGATCTACAAGCATCCATGAAATGTGAAGAAGAAAAAATTCAAAAACTCAGATCAAGTAGCAAACGCAATTCAAATATCTTTAAAAATCTATTGAATCAGAATGATAGAATAAAGAAAGGATTTGATTTAAGAAAAGTGAAAATGAGTTTTTGACCTGAAGGAGAAGACAAAAGTGAATGATCAAGAGAGATAGAGAGAGCTTCTCTTAAACTCGGATCTGAAGCGTGGAAGGAAGTTAGAAGAAGAAGAAGAAGAAGAAGACAGCTTTCTATTTACTGGAAATTACGATATAATCTTTTTTCGCCTTCGTGTCGTCTTCTTCGGTGGGTCTGACGTTGCCGTATTGGTGCCGTTGGATCTTTCTACGGAGGTTTTGTGTTTACCGGCGAATCGATTCCGTTGGTCGAAGATGGACCCGTAGGTTTTTTTTTTGCAGGAATTGTTGTATATTTGGGCCTTTGGGAAGCTGAAAAGCCCATTAAAGATTGATTAATTAATTTAACTTCGTCATGATGGTGGTTAAGCCCATTAATCAATTTCTTTTGGAAGTTGAGATGTGTGATTTAGTCATGGAGTGTTGAAATTAATAATCCATGGTTGATAAATTTTGATAGACATGGGCAAAAAACCAAACCGAAACCGAAACAAAAATAACCAAACCGAATCGAACCGAAAATTTGAAAATAACCGAATGGATACTAAATTCTATAACCGAACAACCGTAACCGAATCGGTACCGAACCGAAATATTTTGGATAACCGAAAATACCCGAAATATAATTATATTTTCAAAATAATTAATTATTTATAGACCAAATAATCAAAAATACTTGAAAAATATATAAAAATAGTAGAAATACAAAAAAAATAGCCGAAAATACTCAAAAATAACCGAAATATCCGAAAATATTCTAAGCAAAATAACCGAATGGATACTAAATTTTAAAACCGAAAGAACCGAAACCAAACCGAAACCAAACCGAAATTTCAAAATATCCGAATGGATACTAAATTTTAGAACCAAAATAACCGAAACCGAATGGACCTAACCGATAACCGATCGGATAACCAAACGTCTAGGCCTAAATTTTGATGTATATTTGCAGAGGGTATATTGGATGTGTAGGGACAGAAAGAGGGAATTTGTCTAATATTGGTGTTCTTGCTAGACTTTGGAACTCCTTTTGGGAGATTTTTGGAACATTTTTCATTAAATTTTTCAGGTTAAACCATCAAAACTTTGGAAGTTCATCCATGGAAATTCCAAAAACTTTTATTTTATTTTTGGGCGGACAACAATGTGTCGGATACCAAGTTTATTTCTATGTAAAAGCGGTCAAATTTAGTTTACGACAAATTTTTTTTTGCCAGCATTCATAAACTATAATATATGGATATTAAACCAAAGGTAATCTAATCCATAAATGGTTTTATCGCCATAATCATTCAAAGCCTTAGAATCTTTTTTTCTTCAAAAATTAAAATCTAAGAAATCAAACCAATAAACTTGAAATCATCAAAATCCAAACAAAATCGAACCGTAGTATACCGGAAAAAAAAAAAAAAAAATAATCACTTAGTGGTAAATGTCCGTTGGGATTATATTCCTCACAACAAAATTTTTTATTGGTCCACGTTGGTATTGTTCCTCCATCAGAAGAAGAACAGAAACAAAAATCTCATATATTTAATATTATATTGTTGACTTAACCATGGTTAACACATTAAACCCTAGGGTTAGATTTTGACCACCTTCGTATAAATATATATGTAAAACCCTACATCACTCGCAGCCCCCAATATATATTACATCTGCAATTCTGCACTATGAAACCAATTCTTTATTCTCTCGATTTGCTTATCAATTTCTCTGTTTCTTTTATACAATTGTGTTTTTTGTTTCACTTCTTTCTAATGATTTTTTATAGTTGTATAGCCATCTGATTGCAAATGATGAGTTAATCACCATTGATAAAAGAAGCTCAAATTATTGAGCAGTGTTGGAAATCATAAACTTCCATGACTCTGATGCAATTTTTATCAAGAAAACCTCAAATTCTTGATCAGTATTTTTTTTTTCTGTTTTTTCTCAGATTTTGTTAATAATCATTGAATTTTGGTTTTCAAATCTATTTTTATTTGTTAAATTATTCTCTACATTGTTTTTTGACATTCGATTTCAGTCAGATCTACCTAAATTATTCCTATTCAAAAGTATTTCTCATTAGTGTTTTTTAATCTTGAACTTCGGTATAACCAAACTGAAATGTATAACTTGGCCAAAAAAAAGATGTAAATCAAAAACTGTAACAGTGACGAAAAAATGAACAAGAAAAGCTCAAGAGAAAAAGATGAAGAAGATGGAATCAAAATCAGCAGTGGTTTTGGTGCCCAATAGCCGTTAAAATGTTGTTATCATTACAATTCTCATAACCAGACAAATAATAAACAACAATGGATTTGTCTTCTGTTCTAAGAATCGAAGTTACGAAGCATCGTTATCATTGTCCCCATCGAAATATTCATCGTCTCTTTGGACCTGCTTATCCCGCAAACGCTCTGAAACAATCTAACATTAGTCACTGAGAAAGCAAAGGGACTAAAGTAGATTTCAAGGTGGTTATCGATACTTACGATCCACACGTTCGTCCGGGTTTTGTTCGTCTTCATCAAAATCCGGTATGTAGAAATCTGGTGGAACCTAAGAAATTCAAGTAAAAAAACTGATCAGTGTTAAGATAACACAAAAAAAAAAGAAGATTGATTAAAGCATCAGTTGTCCTATGATGATCCGAGTTTACCTCCTGCATCTGCACGCTTGGAGCGTGTTGAATGTAGAGAAAATGTCTGGGGAGTCCCCTTTTGGCAAAACAAAACCTCATATCTCCCCCTTATAAACAGAAATTATTATTGATTTAATTTTAATTCGAAAAGTGTTGGTTTTACCAGTATACCCCAACCGAAATCCAATATTTACAGTGAAAACCCGGATCTATTCGAACCCAGACCCGACCCATCTCTCCCAACCGGATACCCTAATTCCTTTATTCTCTGTTTGAAACGGAACGCGAAAATCTTCTCAATTTTCTCTCTCAAAATCAAAATCAAAATCTCTCCCTAGAATTTCTCCACTCTTCCTCTTATTCTCCTTCTTCTAAAGCAACTTCAGATTTTCTTGGGAGATATCGATTTCGAAAGCAACTTCAGATTTCTCATTTTCGAGTCCTTTGTTTCGTTTTCTCGTTTCCGACAATGCCTCCAAAGAAAATTGGGTTAAAGAGGAAGAGAGGAGTACCAACGACGGAGCAGCAGCCATCCTCGACGGAGCAGCAGCCATCCTCGACGGAGCAGGAGCCATCCTCGACGGAGCAGCAGCTATCCTCGACCTTAATTCCGGTTTTAGAGCCAGCGGAAGAAGAGAATGAGGAAGAAGAGAGTGAAAAAGAAGAGAATGAGGAAGAAGAATAGTATACCAAACTGGTAGAACAGTATACCAATATTATTTATTGGTATAACTGGTAGAACTGGGAATACTATTTGTTTGAATTCTGGGTATAACTGGTAATACTAGGGCATTACTATATGTTTGATTTCTGGGTAATACTGGTATTACTAGGGTATAACTATGTGTTTGAATTCTGGGTAAAACTGGTATTACTAGGGTAGAACTATGTGTATAGTTTCAGGGTAATACTGGTAATACTATTCGCAGAATAATGATATATGAATGAATGTCTATTTTGTTGCAGGAGATCGACGAGGAAACAGAAGCAATACCACCGCTGAGTATGTATTTCCCGCCTTCGGAATATGTGAAGAAAATCAAGCTATCAACTCGGTGCTATATTCACGAAGTGTTGACTACATTCGATACGTTGGAGCCTCTGATGAGCAAGTCTGAGAGGGCATATTTTGAGAATCATCCGAGTTTCCAACACGTCTTACACATGCCAAGAAATCCAAACCACCGAGTTATGGGAATGTGGATGCTCCTTCTTCACACGGCGCGCATTGAAAGGAAGAAAGAAGTGTGGTTCATCGTCAATGGTGTTCCAATCCGATATGGTATATCGGAACATGCATTGATATCGGGCTTCAATTGCAAGAACTATGCAGTTGGGTATAAAAATGTGGGAAGAACCAACTCGGAAACTATTACTACAAATGTAGCAGAACTAGTAAAACCAGTATTACTGACAGAGTTTTTGTATTGTTTTGACAGGATAAAATGAGGGAGAACGTGATCATATATTTCAAATGCCAATGTCGCATGTATAGCTTGATGATGAAGACATCATGGGAAAAGATAACTCTCTCCATGTTAGAAGCTTACCCAAAATTGGTCTTCTACTTCTTATCTAGCATTGTTATTGGGCACACAAAGATTGGAGAAGATGCTACGTCCATGGAGTCATATTTTCTTAGAGCGTTGTATGATATGAACTATTTTGGGCTATAATGTTTCTAATCTGTGTTCATTGTTTACATCCCACATGAAATTGATAGTATCATGGTAGCTGGAGGTGAAGAAGAATATACCTTCTTTACTATATCTTTGTCTTATAGTTGTTGTTTAGATTTGTACAATTGGTAATACTAGGTAAAACTATGTTGGTTTTGTTTTTTTTTTATTTATACTACTGGTACTACTAGGTAAAACTATGTGCACCGTCAAATTTACACATGTGTGAGTCAAATTTACACATGTGCGCCGTCAAATTTGGGAGAAAACAAAAAAAAAATGGAAAATTTTCAATTTTGGGACACGTGGGGCCCGTCTTATTCACGTGTGCGCCGTCATTTGTACACGTGGCGCCGTCATTTGTACACATGGCGCCGTCAAATATACACAGTTTTTCCAAGTTTACAAGTTGTACTCGCTTACACACAGTTGAACTTTTGGGGTTTTTCTGTATAATTAGTTATTCTTGGATTAATATTAATTTTTATTAGTTGTACACATAATTTTATGTATATGTGGTAAATTCCAAACATATTCATTCAATAATATTTGTAAAATGTTGATTTTTCAGACTTTCGACATTCACCATGGATATT
Organism: Arabidopsis suecica; assembly: GCA_019202805.1. Taxonomy (NCBI): domain Eukaryota; kingdom Viridiplantae; phylum Streptophyta; class Magnoliopsida; order Brassicales; family Brassicaceae; genus Arabidopsis; species Arabidopsis suecica. The sequence goes on from CM032909.1 coordinate 7,672,722, forward strand.
CAAAAGAAAGACATCTTAAAAGTATAAGAACTTTCATGTAGAAAGTTCAAATGTGTAAGATTTTTGAAAATTTTATTTACCAAATTGTGATTACAAACCACTAATTTGATTATGTAACACTAAGTTGTCTATTTCATTACAAGAAGCATTATGATATAATTTTGAATTTATGAAGATTTACCAAATTTTGTAATGTTTCTAATCTTTGTTCATTGTTTACATCCCACATGAAATTGATAGTATCATGGTAGCTGGAGGTGAAGAAGAATATACCTTCTTCACTATATCTTTGTCTTATAGTTGTTGTTTAGATTTGTACAATTGGTAATACTAGGTAAAACTATGTGCACCGTCAAATTTACACATGTGCAAGTCAAATTTACACATGTGCACCGTCAAATTTGGGGGAAAACCCAAAAAAATGGGAGAATTTCAATTTTGGAGCACGTGGGCCCCATCTTATCCACGTGTGCGCCGTTTTTTTCCACCAGTGCGCAGCTTTTTTTAAACATAGTTGTACCAAGTTATTGGTTGTACCAATTTTCTACATAGTTGTATTTTTGGTATTTTTCAGTTTAACCAGTATTACATATTCTTAAAAATTGCTTATCTAGTTGTACACTTGAGTGAACTCTATAATTATAGAATTCTTAATGTTTTTTGTAATCATATGTTAAAAATATATAAAATTGTAAATTTTCCATCCTAAGTTGGTGTTTTTATAAAAAGTGAACTTAAAAGTATAAGGATTATGTTGTATGGAGTCTATTAAAACAATCCGATATGATATAATTTTTTTTTCTCACTTAATTTATTTTATATCATTTATAAGAGTTCATTATCACTTAATAGTCAGTGTAATATTTAATGTTGGAAAAAACAAATTCGAAATTCAAATTCCTTCATAAGTTATACTAGTTTTACTAGTATTACCAAATCTCGTTATTAGTACTACTTTTTATACTAGTTTTATCCATTTGCCATAGAAAAAAAACATAGTATTACATCAGAAAAAAACTAGTGTTACATAGTTGTCCAAGTCAAAATTGTTTTACAAATCATAAAGTGCAGATAAAATTAAATACTATGATTGCCAAATAACAACCACAAACAAAACAAAACATAACCTCCACTTGCTCTTCCTCTGATCCCAACAGCACAACATTGTACCTCATTTGCAATTTAACCTTACTTTCATCTAATCCAAGCTTCGTGCATATCCTACCTTCTAACATGGAGAGAGTTATTTTTCCCCTGATGTATTCATCATCAAGCTATACATGCAACCTTTGCATTTAAAATATATGATCACGTTCTCCATCATTGTATCCTGCAAAAACAATACAAAAACTCTGTCAGTTATACTAGTTGTACTAGTTGTACTACAATTCTGGGTAATACTAGTATAACTAGTCAGACTACATGTAAATGGGTAATACTAGTGTAACTAGTCATACTACATACATCTGGGTAATACTAGTATAACCAGTAATACTACGTATATATATTTTCAATAGATTCAGGTACAATTCTACCCAGTTATACCAGTTGTACTTTCGCGACAAGAACTCAAATCGAATGGTTTCGGGTTCAAAACTACAATTCACTATGATTCAGTTGCTGTAATCCATTTCTTACCCATTTACAGACCTATTCGACCCAGAAACTATGCATAAACTTCCAATGTGCATACTCAAACACAATAACCCAAATCTAATTGAATTGAATCTCCTACATTTCTAAATCCAAAACTTCAATTTGAAGCTCTATGCAGCTCGAACAACATACCTTTTCTCTCTATCTCGACGCAGCTCGCCGGAGGAGAGGATACGGCTGCAATGGCGACTGAAATCGAATTTTCCGGCGAGGAGAGCTCGAGCTCGAGCTGAGAGGAGCGTTCTCACGTTTTTTTTTTTTCCTGTTTTCGATTTTTTTTTTCCATTTCAGAAAATAATTAATTAAAATGAATAAAAGAGAAAGGGCAAAATCGTCAAGTCACATTACATTAATTGAGAAGGGGATATGTAGACAAAAAAGGGATATAAGAGGTTAGAGTTATACAAAAGGGGACTCATGAGACATTTTCTCGTTGAATGTATCGCAAATTCTCCAAAATCTGCACTTTGATCGAACTGATGTATGATTTGGTATTGAGATTCTCCTGTTTTAATTTCAAAACACAAGTGATTCTCAATCTCTCTATAGATTTTGTTAAAGCAATGAGGAACTGTAAGTTACATAAGAGCTCCTTACAATGTGTCCACCTGGAATCTTCAAAGAAAAATCCGGCCATTAACGGCGCATTCTCTATCTCTTCTCTTCTTTCCGGTTACGATTACTCTTCGATAGTCTTCAGGGGCTTATCAGAAGGAAGTAGCCTTTGAGTTCTCGCGCGCGAGTGTCGTTTTGGTTATCGAGGTCGTTGATCGGTTCGGTTGGGCTGGTTTGAAGGCTTCAGATCTGTTTGGTTTCGTGTCTGAGACTGGTCCTGCTTTTGTCTGTGGTTCGTCTGGACTCGATGGTTGTGGTTCTGGTTCTCGGCTTTACGGTGATAATCTTGATCTGTTTTGTTCCAACAGGAGCTGCAGTAAGACCAAGAAGCGCAGAAAACAAGGCGGTTGTTGTAGCGGAAGTCGAGAAGAATGTTTGGCCAGTTTCAGAGTTAGACAGTAGGATTACAAGAGCAGACCCTGAGCTCGTTGAAGACTTGGAGAAGCATCTATATATAAATGCTGCTTTGGAGATAAGGAGACGCTACCGCGCGCTTTTTAAGTCATTTTTCTTTAACAACTACGTTTCAGGTATATTTTCTCTTGGTTGCTCCAATCTTCGCATATGTTACTAATCTTGACATTTTTCTCGTGAGGTTATCCTTGGTTTGGTAATCTTTTCAGATATGAGGGAATCCTTGCCTCCTGATGCCTTTGCTCCATTTATAGTTAAACATGAACCCCGTTCTTGAGTAACTGAAAAATAGTTGGATCATTTGCGAACAATGCCTGGTATTCTGTTTTTAGGCGGCGTTGTAGGTGTGGTCCTAAACTACCGTTGATCAATTAAGAGAAGTTCCTTGTTGTACGTATGATAAGGATTTGAAATTTATTAAGTCGATATGTGTTATCTGACATTGTTTTCGTTATTTTGTGATGGATCATAATATCTTTATGCCTTGTTAAAAGTTATATAGAGTTTGAAATGAGAGTATTCTTTGCGAGAAGCTCATGTGGGTAGTAGTAATTAATTGGTGCTGGTCATTGTGTTGATTCTATTGGTTATGGCTGAGTGCTACCTGAAGTGTGACCTTGATTATTGAAAAGTTTTTTCTTATTTTACTAGACATCTAAACTTGTGCGATACTGATGCATCATTTCTCTATTATAGTACCGGCAAATGAGGTGAAGAGAACAAGACCCACTCACAAGGAAAAAACATCGAAGAAGCGTTTCAAATGCCAAAAAAAAAAGCAGGAGAAGAATCGAAAACCAAACACGACGGTGAAGATGAAGAAGAAGAGTCTTTGGTAGAACCTTTACGTTCATAGCTTTTCTTGTGACATGTAACATGAATCCAAAACTATATTTGCAAGATTCATTTCTTTCTTTACTTTTGTTTTCAACAATGTATGGGGAAAAAGAAATGGAGCAGGTTTAATCGGTTTGTGTATGTATTAGGGACTTAGTTGAGAACAACAAACTGTAACCTAAGAAAACCGAACCAACCTGAAATAAGAGAAAATGTGCTCAAATATACCTTAAAAGTCAGTTAATTACTGAGATAACACCCATCAAGGGGGGTCTTACTCAAATAACACTTAAAAGTTGTCAAAAGTCTTTTAAGCCTCTCTAAAAATTTTATTTACATTTGTGCCATTTTGAATTAAAAAAAGAACCATTAATCGAGATTAACTAAGAAGAGTGAGAAAGTGGAAAAGAGTGTTTGTGTTTGGTTTTTGTGTCGGGAACAACGGTCGGGCCTGAGGGAGAAATTCCGGTAAGATATCCGGTTGTGTTTCAATTAATGAGTTTGAGTTGTTCTGCTATTATGTTAGCAAAAGTATCAAACTGCTATGATTTTATAGTAGAAATCGTTAATTGACTTACAGACGGATCTGTGTACAATTTGCGACGGCGAGGTTACGGCGAAGATACGGCGGCGATTAACGGCGGCAAATGTGGTAAGAATTTCTTAGTAAACCCTTATATTAATTTTTGAGGGATTTGAAATAGTTAGCTGTTGGAATAATTGTAAACCTAATCGTTCTGTTTTGTGATTTATGTTCCGATGGGATAAAGAGGTGGATTGATTAGTTGATCAAGCGAGTGAAGAAATGGGAGAAGAAGGTAACAAATTATGTATTTGAATTTAGCGGGGTTGATAATCTAATGATAGAAATATGGGATAGAGTTTCTTTGTACGTATATTTAGTAGAGTTACAAAAGAGAGACATAATGAAGTTGTACTTTGTGCAGTAATTGCGAAGAAGAGCTACCCCAAAAGACTTGATGCTGCAGGGAAAGCAGCAATGAAGGGAAGGAGCATGCATATTAACTGCACCTTGGATAGTTTAGCAAGATTGAAAGAGAAGATTGGGGAAGATGCTTACTCTCAGATACGTGATCAGTCTAAAGTGGGAGTATTGTTGAAGCTTGCTGACAGTTCTTTTGTATGGTGGGCAAAGCTTGTGCATCACCTGTTAACTCATCAATTGGCAATTAGTAGGCCATATGAGATTTGGTGTCTCATTGAAGGGAGTCCAATAAGGTTTTCGCTTCATGAATATGAAGACATAACTGGTTTGAATTGTGCGGAAATTGATGTAGAGGACATAGTGGCGGTTGACCACAGAGAGTTTTGGGGAGATTTAAAGGTGGCTGCAGAGAAGGGGCCGAACTGGAATGAGTTGGAGTCAGCATTAAAAAGTTGTAGGAGTTGGAGTTTAGAAAAGAGGAAGATGCTTGGTCTGTTGTTCGTGGTGCATGTAGGTATATTGGGGATATCTAGGTCAAGTAGGATACCTTTGGACTATGCCAAGAGAGTGCTTGACACAGAGGCATTTGAGAGATTTCCATGGGGTCGAGTTGGATTTAAGGAGCTTATTACTTCAATAAAAGTTTTGAGTTATGATAGAACTTCATATGCTATCCATGGCTGTCCGCATGTCCTGAATATATGGGCATTTGACAGTATTCCACATCTTGCGAAATCACATGGGAACCAAGTACCGGATGATGGTGATGGCGATGAACATGAACCAGAACCAGTGCCTCTCTTGCAATGGAATGGTGGTCGTCCAAGAATCTGTTTAAAAAATTTCTTTGAGACAGAGAAACTGAGAAAGAAGAAGGTATGTTTGTTCTCCTCAACTTTCATTACCCATATGTAGGCATAACAGTTAAATAGCTTATTTATGTCCTCCTCATGTAGATCAAGGTGCAGCATTTAGTGGTGAGGCCTATCGAAGAGATTTCTCCTGTTTGGCCTGGAGAGAATGCTGTGTATGGGGAAGGTGTAGGTGCTAATAAGCTGGTGGATAATCTCCTGCATGATATTATTAATGGTGGTTTAAAAGAAAGTGGTTTTGGTGACCGGGAGATTGGGAAGAAAACTGGAAAGAGGAAGAAGGAAGTGGACAGTGAGGATGATTTTGTTGACCCACCTAAGAAGAGAAAAGCAGAGACAGAGAAACGCATAAAGAAGATAGGTAATAGTGGGAAGCAATTAAGAGATGTGAGTGATGATAGTGGGGAAGAGGTTCTGGAGAAACAAGGAATGGAGAGACTTTTTAAGATGATAGGCAGTTTGTCTGAAGAAATGAAAACATTGAACACCAATTTCATGGCTGGGCTTGAGAAAGTAGACCTAAAATGCGAAGGGCTGAAGAAGAGTGTGACAGATCTGCAGGATGATGTGGAGAAGCTGAGGAAGAAGGCAGAAGAGAAGAATGATGAGATCGAAGAAGATTCTGCAAATGGTTCAGAAGAAGGCACAGGAACCAACTCTGAGGTATGATGGGTACATCCTCTATTTAATTAGGAAGCATATGAGGTAAATATACTCTCAAAAATTTTTCACAAAGAGCCTGTTTTATGTATGCAGAAAACCGCAAGTTAGTTGCTTTGGGAGTCACATTTTTCAAGCTTGTGTCTCTTTATTTACTTATGATTCTTGAACTCATTGTTTTAAAAAGTGAACTTGTAAAACATAATTGAGTGGTAAATGGAGACTTAAATGTTAGCATTTGTAATGGCCAAGTTTATGTCTGTTTTGTACTTCTGATTTCTGAATCCTGAACTCATTGTTTTTAAAAGTGAACTTGTAAAACAGAATTGGGTGGTTAATGGAGACTTAAATGTTAGCATTTTTAATGGTTATGTTTGTTTAATCTCACTAAATGTTTGTTGTCTAGATTATTGAACTACGTTTATTTAGTCATGGCATAAGCAGGAGAAGCAGACTTCTCAAGAAGGTTATCCCATTTCCGTAGTCGTCAGGAGGGAAAAGGAAAAGGGTAAGGGTAAAAGGAAAGCAGGTTCAAAGAAATCAAAGACAACAGAATGTGTTGACCCAACGAAGACGTCTAAGAAGTTGTTTATGGAGGAAGATTCAGGGAGCATGTCACCTTTGGTAAAGGATCCAAAAGGTGGGTTAATGCGTGACTCTGTAATGCATAATCTGATTGGTGAAACGTCATCTCCTGCTAAACAATTCAAGCCCTTCTCTGAGGCTGATTGGGATAGAAGAGATACAGGATCTACAGCGGGAGTGATGACTAAGTCGATGTTGCATAAGCAGAATACTTCTCCCCTTGGCAGATGCATAAAAAAGGAACCACCATCACCCAAAAAGTCAAAGTTGACTCCTTTATCTGAGAAGAAAAAAACAAAACCTGATTTGGTCTCAGAGTGGTCTCATTCTGAAGAGAATGATAAAGAGAAGAACTCAACAGCCGGACTAGACAAGTTGGTAGTCTTCTGTGGTAAAGAAGATTATGTTGATCGTCCATGTCGGTCTAGACACCTTGCTTCTACCCAGCTGGACCCATTCGTTGGGAGTTCAATAGTTAAGCGGATTATGAATGGTAAAACCCTTTCTCCTGCAGCTTATGATCCTTTTGAACCGGTCAGTCATGAAAAGATGGATAAGTTAGAAAAATTCATTGACCAGGATCTGTAAGTTCCAATCTCATTTATTTACCTTACTTTCGAACTCGTAAACCTTCACTAGGTAAGCTTAACTATTTTCTTATATGTAGGGATAACCCTTTGGATTCCACGAATTCATCTGCCATGTTCTACATGAAGATCAAGATTCCAAAAGAGCATTGGCCTGAAGGAGAACCTGAATACGGATGGCTAACAGATGTGGTAAGTGAATGTATTAACAAGTAAGACATGTTAGTGTTTAAGACTATAATTTTACCTTAAGCGCTGTGTTTCATTCTTGTTGATGTCACAGCAATTGGCTCCAATCATGCAAATGCTCCGGAAAAGGTCAATGCAAACTGTATCTCCATTTTTGCCTGATAGGATTGCATTCCTTGATCCCTGGTTTGTGAATCAGTGGGCAGTAGATTACATCAAGTTTGATAAAGACTCCAATTGGAAATTTACTGATAAATATATTGATGTGTATAATGGGGAATCTCCACCTAATGGAAAGACATACAAGAAGTGGGTAAAGGATATAGATATTCTGTACCTTACTCACAACATTGGGAAAGATCATTGGGTAGCTCTGGAGATAAATTTAATGAGGCGGAGGATCAAAGTGTATGATAGCATCGTGTCCTGCTACACTGATGTGGAAATTTACGAAGCTTGCAGGCAGTTCACTAGGATGATACCTGCATTGATTCAAGCTATGGCACCTGTGGAAGAGAGAAAAAAACTTGGTGCTTCAGCCTTCTCCATCTACAGGGTAAAAACAGCTCCCCAAAACTATCAAACAGGAGACTGTGGCGTATATTCTGTCAAATTCATAGAGTGTCTGGCCATTGGTATTAGCTTTGAGGGTTTGTGCGATTCAGCCATGCCTGGTATTCGGTTGAAGCTTGCTGCAGAGTTGTTTGATGAGGTCCCAGATTCCGATTGTTTCATCCAAATTAAAGACCCTATTGGTGTTGACACCGTAGGTGTAGAGTTCATCTCCCAGAATGACCCTTCTTAATCTAGAGTTAACATGTAGTGTGTGCCGTGTGCAACTTTACAAGAATGCATACTCGGAATCTTACCAATTAGAGTATGCACCATTGTAAACATGACACTGTTTTATGTTTCTAGTATTTTGTAGGTGTAGAGTTCTACTTTGGTTCTAGTATTTTGTCATGAAACCTACTAAACCCTTAACAGGGAGAACAAACTAGTATCTATTTGTTAGAGATATTTATTTCATAATTGAGAAACAATGTTATTAAAGCTTATTATGAGATAACATTACAACATAATATTAAGGGTTTAAGTGACAGAGTTTTGAAACAGAACAATAGGACAGAGTTTTGAAACAGAACAATAGGACAGAGTAGTGGCATTAAATAACAAGACTAATAATTCAGGTACTTGTTTTCATCGGAGTTTTACACATATTAAGAAACCTAACTGCGTAATTAAAGGCAAAGCAATGTTCGCAAATATCAAAACTTGGAGGATGGACTAACTTGCAAATCGGACCGAGTTGATCTAAATTAAAATGCCGGTAGAAAACACAAGCACCGGATGCCCCCATTGATTTGATCTTTAGCTCGACCTGATCTGCTATGAGGAAACCTTCGGTTAGGTCAGTCACCTTATCTAGAAAGGCATCAACGACGTAGTTACCGTCTTCTACTGCTCCACAGCAAAGGAGCATCATCCCAAAAGCGAAGAGTGCGTTTAGGTTTAGCGTAGAGGATTCAGCTAACATTTCAAGGGCGTCTTGGGATGGACCATCCTGAGTCAGCCTCCGGAGAGATTCCACAAAGAGTGCCGTGATGTTACCCTTCTCATAGCACTTCAGTAAGAATGGCCGAAACATCGAGGTTTCAGCTGCTAGCTCACCATTGTAGATAAATTCACTTAGATCAGCCTTTTGTAAGACCTCCCTTGAGTAAACTGCCTCCTTCATAGTGGGTCCTGCAGCAATGAAAGGACCTAGCAAACGAAAACCTTGTTCGCCAATCCGGCTGAGAATGTTAGCTAGAATCGGCGGTGGGAAGCAATCCATTTTTTCCATTAGTTATGTTTGTTTCAAATGCTTTCAACACATCCTCTTACTTACAACGTTTATAGATGGGTATCAATAATCATCTAATTGTGTTTAATTACAGTGGGTGAGAATAGACGTGAGCAGATGTGCCTTAACTATATCATAAATGCTACCACATCTGAAATGGAGTGGATACAGAGTCACTATGCTGTTGGAATACAAACATAGCGAACTGAACATGTTAGAAAGTAAGTAAATTGTCTTCTTCTTGTTATAGATACATTTTACGTTGTGACCATATTAATGTGTTGTGGTCAATAACTACCATTGGACTTAGTGTAGTTACTTACTTGACACAACTCTGGTTAGAGAAATATATTTAAATTAAAGGATGGACATTACATATAATTTAACTTGACGACATAGAGTTATTTTACATATAGCAATGAAAATACGAGTACATAAGTTACATACTAAACGTAAAACACTCCCCCTAATTTAATGATGCCTAGAGATATAGGATGGTTAACACATATTACGTAACCTTGTAGCGTATGTTAAGGCAAAACAATGTTTGCAAATGAGAATGTCTACAGGATGGTAAAGCATGCAAACCGGGCGATGTTGTGTTGGTTTAAAATAATCCCAAAAGATACGAAATCCAAGTAGACCCATTTCCTGAATCTCGTCTTCGACATGTTCCGCGATCATGACTCCTTGAGCAAAGTTATCAACCCTTTGTTATAACCCATCCAACATCTCTTTACCGTCTTCAACTGCTCCACAGCAAATGAGCAACAGGCCATATGCATAATGACCAAATATGCTATGTTCAGCGGATTCACCAAGACAATCCATTGCTTCTTGAGAAGGACCTTTTTGCGTCAAAAACCGGAGATATTCCATGTATTTGGCAGTCGGGTTTCCATACTCGAAGCACTTCTGTAAGAAATGCCTATATATCGAGTCCTCATGTGCATATTCACCATGCTCGAAAAATTCATGAAGATTAGCAGTACGCATTACCTCGTTTGTATACACAAGCTGCATATAGGCAGGTCCAGCGGCAATGAAAGGACCAAGAAAACGAAAATCTTCTTCTCCCACACGACGAATGATGTCAGATACAAGATGCTCCGGTATGTAAGTAGACATATTATGAGGTGTAATTGCAGATGAGATAAGTTTCTTGGTAAATGAGACGCTCGAAATATGTCCTCGTTTGTTCTAGGGTTTGAGTTAATTTATGGTAGATTTAGTTGGAAGAGTATTTATTAAGTCCCAAGGTTATTAGTTGTTGAGGTTAATAAATTGTGACTGTAATGATGTGGTCTAAAAATGATGGTACGGTAAATTCTTTTAAATGCAGGAGTAGGCTTGGTAGATTTTAAATCTTGTCATTTGTAGTTATTATCATTAATTGAAACAAAAAGTAAATATATTGTCTACTCATGAGTTGTCTTAAAAATTACCACATCAAGCAAGATACCAATATATGCATGCATAAGAAACTAAAGTAACACATTTGCCAATATACATAAAACATGCACAAGTTCTCTAAACTTGTGTCTGAACTAGACATTTACAACAAACTTTCATCCAACAACTTAATTGTTGTGGAAACATTAAAACTGCAAATTTAAAGAAGCTTAAGTTTTTAACAAACCCAAAAGGACCAACAATAAAGTAACATCAATAATCAACTTTCATCTCCGGATGATGAGACTTCGCAGCTCCGCCCATCGTGAGTGACGCAATACTGACGGAGCTCATCGGGGATGGGTCCAACTCTGTCCAACCCGTTCTTAACCCAATCTTTCGGGTGAGCCTCCATCTCCCGAATTCCCCTCTCCAAGTCCTCCAGTTCCTTAACAAGTTGGCCGTGACGCTTAATGAACTCCGCATGATTGCCCTCCAACTACAACACACAATATTACATATAGCGAAAATCAATCAATATGGCTCATATACTTATTCAATAATCAACAATACACTTATCATATAAGTCCATTATCTATGAAGAGTAACCCATACAAACACAATCAATCAAATCAATTCTAAACCCTATAAAGTTCACAACTTTAAACATTATAGTAACCTTTGCAAGCCAATCTTGCGTCTTGGCCCGTACATAACAATCGGAGTTAGTGAGAAAATCTTGTGGGTAGCAAATCCTTCCGGGAATAAAATCTCTACCTCCCGGTTCAATCTTCTTCACAGAATCTTGGATACTCAATGTATCCATTGTTAGGCTTTGTGGACAGAAACAACCCGGGGATGATAGAGGCCGCGGCTCACCAATACGCCTCCTGACGCGACGACTTGACTCGGCCTCATCAGCATAGGCCACCGCCAGTGGGGACATCTCTTGTTCTGAGGATGGAGGAGGAGAGGATTGTGAAGAACCCTCCTGCGAAGAACCCTCCTTCGAAGTACCCTCCTTCGAAGAACCCGATTTCTCTGAACAAGAGGTGTCGGTTGATCCCTTCGCCGGTGATGACAGCGGCGTATCGGGACCACTTGAAGGCACATAGTCGTCGGAAGAGGCGTATGATCTTCCGGATGAAGAGCGCGGTGAGCAAGGTGGAGTATCGTCTAACGACGCCGTCCTTGAGGATGGAGGCGACCATCTGTCGATATCTTGGTCATCTAGCCACTGGCTTAGGGGATCCATTTCTTTCTCCGGTGAAGTGTCTGAGGGAACTGGAAAGTCTTATGTTGCGAGAAATATTTTAAATATTGAACAGTCACCACGACTAGACGCTTCCGATCTATTAATTTGAGTTGACAGTTGGACTTAGTTGGACCGGGCCTGCTAAGGCCAAGCCAAATTATGGCCCATACAAAATATATGGCCCATACATTAATCATTTAAGCGGCAGTTGGTGTGTAATGTTTCAGAAGCAGTAGAATTCGGTCCGGGATATCGTGGTTCAACAAGGAAAATTGTGATGTGGTGTACCTAGTTCAACCGGGACAACTAAGCCTACTTTGTAATATTTGTTTACAAATTCCCAACCGTATAAATCTTTGGTTCGATTGGGCCAAGTACTTAGTTTACCTAGGTTATTTGTATGATATATATATATATATATATATGTATATAATATTTATTATTTTCATATGATCATTAACTTGTTATTACAAAAATCACTCCTTCTGTAACAAGGAGATACTAGTTCATGATTACCTATATTGATGCCAAAAAAATTGAAACAATGATATAGTGAATATTTTCCTATGAGAACTTATAAAAAATGGAAATAATGTGGAATTTAATGTGACCAACTAGATTAATAGTTTGGATTTCAAGGTTCAACTTCAAAATAACCAAATATCATTTTGTTCAACTATGAAGGAATGAGGACAACAAGACATCTAGAAACAACTATGTACAATATGATAGTTGTCAGGTACCCCACAAAATATAAATTGTCGTGTTCACACTAGTTTCACCGACCACAACTGAATCCGGGCCCACCCACATAAATAAATAAATGTTTCAACAATTCCTGGTTGGATAATATCTGTTATTTCGCAAAACAAACCAAAACGACGTCATTCTTGTATATAAATTCGATTGGGGTTTAGGGTTCATATTCCTCAACTATTCCCCACACTAACCGAATTTCAGAAATTGCAGAGACGATGAGCACAACCAGCTACAACTCATCCGCTGCCAGTTCGGCGATATGTTTTTCTCCTCATGGTGTCCCGTCGAAATGCTGGTGTGGAGAGGATATCACAACTTTCACATCGAAAACGAAGGAGAATCCATACCGGAGGTTCTATCGATGCGTGATTGCAATGAAGGTACGTTTTTCTATTTAGTCAAATTGGTGAATTGAATTGAAAAGACAATGGAGTATTGATCCCTGCCATGTGTATAGAGGGAAAATGAGGATCACTTGTTCAAATGGGTTGATGAAGCTCTCTTAGAAGAAATTAGGATGGTGGAGGAGAAGTGTAAGTTAGTTGCACAGGATGTCAATGCTTTGAGGATGGAAGTGATGGGTACTATGAAGGTCCACAACATAAACTTTAAGAAGATGGAGGATGCGATTAGTAATAAGATCATGAAGACAGTAGGTGTTGCTTCTGTTATTCTTTGCTCAATTGTATGGCTATGGGGAAGAGTGTAGGTCTTGAGTTTATGTGTAAATCCGGTTTAATGACAATTGTAACAATTTTTAATATCAGCCAACCCATATTATAACATAGTAACAATTGTTGCAAGTTAAAAAAAAACAGAGTTCAATCCTAAACATGAAATAGAAAAACATCAAGGCTCGATTAGGTCCTCCACCAAACACCTTCTTCTTCTACTAGTTCTCTTCAACCACCTCTATCATCACATCCTCAGCATCCTGTCGTTGCTTCTCACTGAAATCTAGACTGTAGACAAATTTACAAAATGTTAGTTTAGCATAAGCCAAAACTTGTTTCTGTCTAATGTTCATATGTGTAATATAAACTTACATGTATCTTGGGATATCTACATCAGGCAACCTTGGATTTAGGTAGAGACGGGAACATCCATTTTCACTCATTAAAACATTTGTACCTGAAGATATATTGTAAATGCTGTCTAGTTAGTTCAAGGATCTAGTAGACAGATATAGAAATGCAATTTGCTACCTTTAAATGATAAACCTACAATGCCTCATGTCCTGATGGAAAACTTACCAAAAACATCTGAGATTCGCCAGCCCCGGAGAACAGCAACTATAGGCTGATAGTTGTAAGTAACTGAACTGATCTGGTGAGCATATTTGGTTACAAACAACTCACAGCACTTACCAACAGCACAACACTTGATCTCCTTACCCCTATACGGTGTTCAAACAATACTTTTATGTTAAAAAAAGTTGCATATTACAGGATAATTAACAACACATGGTACAAACTTAATAGAAGTGAAACTTACTCAATGTCCACTAACTTGAACGCCACATATCTAGACTCATAATCTGTCCCTCCCAGACGACAGACATAAGGAAACTTTCTTATAGTTGTCACAGCCTTGACAACACCAATAGCGTATAAGTAACAGATAAACAGAAAATCAGAGTTTATAGTAAGATTTAGATCAGCTAACAGTGAATATAAGAGAAGAAAATCCCTTACCAGTAACAAACTCTTTCTCATCTTCCTGGGCAAACTCAACAGTCTCTGGATAAACAAAATCATAGAAACTGTAAGGGCACACAACAGAAATAGGCCACATAGTAGTGTCAGCGATGCACTTGATTACAACTGGGAAGCAACAATATCTGGTTTCCTTCTCTTGAGGACGCAGAACCTCAAAGTCAGACAGGCGAAACCATAGGCCTGGTTTCAGAAAACCCTGGAAATTCCAGTTGTAATAGCGATTTGGAATAGTAGCGTCGATCCTATTTGCCTACAATCGTTAAAAAGTGATTCAATCCCAAATAAACTATCTGTATAAAAGTGAAAGTAGACAATCCTTTGCCAGTTACTTTATACCTTTTCGTCGGCCAAGATCATTCTGGTCTCAACCCTACCACTCACCAGCGGTTCTTTCCACATGCTTAAGATCTTAACATGGACCGACCATCTTGTTGAGTGAACATTCAAATCAGATAGGTAGTGATGAGGTTCCATGTTTAAAGAAACTTTTAGGGTTTCCGTGGAGAAGCACAGAGATATTTTGAAATATATGTAGGGAAGATAGTGAACAGGGACGAATGAATCGTTGTGGAAATTATTTTCAGAAAATGAAACGTTTTAGTATTAAAAGACGTGAAAATTTCATTATTATCTATAAGTGATGATTACTTATAGACTGACATTAGCATTGAACTTGGAAAAGCAATTATCACAATAGATTTGAAATATTTATCTCAAGTTAAAGATTTAGAAAATCTTTAAAGTATATTCAGTTGTATATTTAATGTATAATATATAATCTAATGCATATATACAAATCTGCATAAGTTTAATTTGATCATTAGCTTGTTTTTACACAAATCACTCTTTGTGTAACAAGGAAATATTAGGGCATGATTACCTATATTGATGACAAAAAAAGTGAAACAATTTCATAGTCAAAATAAATCCTATAAAAACTGCTTAATAACTCTTCTTATGTGGACATTGATGTGAACAACTAGATTAATAGTTTGGATTTCAAGGTTCAACTTCAAAATAACCAAATCTCATTTTGTTCAACTATGAAGGCCAGAGGACAACAAGACATCTAGATACAACTATGTACAATTTATAGATGTCAGAGACCCCACAATGTATCTATTTATCGTGTTCACACTATAACTGCATCCAGGGCCACCCACACTAAATAAAGAAATTTTTTATTTATTCCAACCGTCATTTGTAGTATCTCTTTGCTACATTGAATATACTCAAATTTGCTTGACAACTTCTAATTAACAAGAGAATCCGCAAAATTACAATTTGTATTTTAGTGGCAAAGTAAGTCCCAGGTACAACCGGGTCAATTATGTCGAATATTATACTCTAACTTCTATTATGTTTCAGTTGGACCAGCTGCATTATGTTCTGTTGGCCCAGCTGCATTATGTTTCAGTTGTGATTCCTATACCCAGACTTCATAAGCAATTGAACATCAAATAAAGCGTCTCAAATTACACAAATCACCTTTCACAGTTTCATCAAGACAAAACAAAAAACACCAATAGTTGTGAAAGTATTTTGGAGGCAAAGCAACTAGGAATGGAAATTAACAGTAAGCATCAATCACATTCTATTTCTTTTGTCTTCTCTTACCCTTCTGCCCCTTCCCTTTCTGGCCCTTGCCATCTGCTGTATACGGCTCCTCCTTAAACTTGGAATCCCTCGATGATCGCTTTTTCCCAGTTTCGATTGTCGGCCCACAATGCTTCCGCTTCTGGTTCCTCGTCTTATAGTTTTTAGTCCCCTGCTCTTTCACAGACCCCTGCTCTTCCCCAGACCCCTCCTCCCAATCACCTTCACAAAAATGGAGACAATCACTAAGTAAGAACAGTTGCAAATTATTCAAACTTGAACGTAGACGGTGTACCTAACTACTCACATAAAGGCTGGATAATTGGAGGTTTTGGGTCAGCAACTCCACTGTGAATAACCAAAGCCATGCTCTGACGATGTGTTGACTGATAAACATTTGGCACAAAATCTGTTGGTGACCCAGGATACATGTCTTCACAACGTGCCTTCTCTAGCTCTTTCTCTTTCTGAACTGTAACATAGTTGTCTAACCCCTTAACTCTCATATCCAGAGCATTGATTTTGGTGTCCATCTCAACAAGCTTTTCTCCAATCTTCTCAAATCCTTTATACATCGCGGCCTGTAATGAGAGGATAGATGGAACAGGAACATCATCAACTTCTTCAGGGACATCAGCATTGCGTCTTGCATCCAAATCCATTTGGTAATGACTTTCCCACCAGATCTTCTTCTTCTGTCTGATAAGCCGCTCTCTCCAGCTATCAACTATTGGGTCTATAGATCCTATCCCATCATCAACATCATTCACTAAGAGGCGAGGCAGCATATTCCTCTCATCTAAATCAGGTTCCAAGATACTTGAAATATCCTGTCAAATTAACATAGCTTCAAAATGAAGATAGATTAAACTAACCAAATCAAATAAAGCGTCAGGTTCCAAACGGCTAACCGTAGTTTCTCCTAGAGCTTCATGTATTTCTTCCAAAGTAAAGCCCTTCATGCAACTATCACTGAACCTATGCTTGCACATTCTCGGACAATCATTCTCTGTGGGTACAGCTTCTCTAAATCTCCTTCGAAGCTGTGGAATGCACTCAAAAGCCAGAATCTACGCATTCAAAATAACACTGTCTTAACATTATATTATTATTAATTCAAAACTGTAATTCATAATGATTTGAAGACTCACCTCAAGAGGGGTAATGAATCCATAAAAGCTTGTTTGAGCTTTTGGTTTTACTGACCCTTTCATGTTCTTCATTACTCTCCGGATCCCTTCCATACACTGCTCAAATGAGTACCGTCCCCACGGGAATGTCTCACAAGCTGCCACATTATTAACAATCCTTAACAGTAATTGCTCTATGTTTGCATCACCTTTTGAATCTGCTTTCAGAACCTTGCATAAAAATAACAAGATTGTCAATTTCTTTCTAGCAACACACTCCTGATCCTTGAACTCTTTGAGCTTCTTTTCCACGTCTTTAATTTTGATTTGATTTGTCCTCCCAAAAATGTTCCTAACAAATTTCAAACTGCCAATCTTCTCTAGATTTTTCGGGTACTCATGGCAGGCCAACCCGGTCAACAACGCGTGCTCTTTCATAGAATACCTTATAGGCACTCCATTCACCACAAACCAACACTCTCTCACCATATCCGTCTTAGCGGTGCGAACCATAAGCATCCACATGCCTTGTAACATATGATTTGGTTCCTTAGGCATGTGGAACATGTGCTTAAATTGATCATGATTACGGAACCACTTCAATTCTGCATCAATTCCCTCTATCATTGCCACTGTTTGAACCAATTGACACCTACTTCCTACCTTACAGACCTTGATGTACTCAGTTGGACCGAAGAACATATTCTCTGGTGGCAGTGGTTGGGAATCATCATCATCCTCAGCATCAATGTTTCTCTCGACATCTTCCCCTTCCTCTTTGTCAGCAACTTCTTCCATTCCTTCTACAGCTTCTGTTCCTTTTAATCCGTCTACGGGATCCTCTGTTCGATCCAATTCCGAAGAAGCGGAAGCTTCTACTGGATCTTTTACAGCCGCATCTGAAGAAGCTTCTGTCGGAACGACTTTAAAAAATTAGGGCACATGTTTGGATTTCTATGGGCCGGATTAATTGTTTTTAATAAAAGCCCAATATGTACTCAGCTGGTCGTCGTAAGTCAACTAAAACGTCAAGAATTAGGTTAATCTTTGTCTTTCTATATGCATCTATATAAAAAAAAAGTAAAGTTGACTCAATGCCGCTCTCACTCTCTATGTGGCGGAAAACGACATAAACAATGAGCTTCATTCCCAATCCCCTCATAACAGATATAATCCGACGTATTGGAAGTCAGGGATTTCGATACCTTGGTCCTTTCATTGCTGCTGGCCCTTGGTTTAAAGAGATTGTGTACTCCCGTGAAGTTCTCCTCGACGTAGATCTTGATGAATTCATGTTTAACACTAGACTTGGTAGAGAAGAATCTATCTACCGACCATTCTTGTTAAGATGCGTAGCTGAAGGTCATAAGACTGCTAGATACATTGAATCTCTGCGCCGATTGACTCAAGTTGGCCCGTCGGTTGAAGCGTTGGAGATGCTTGGAGAAGTAGCTTATTCTGACCTCTACACTCTGTTTGCATTTGCCGTTATGCTCTTATGCTGTGGTTCCTATGAACAAGGTATGATAGTTAACAGAACTTTTATGGCTAGATTTGAAACTTTGCAAGATGCGATTGACATTGCGGATGTTGTGGAAAGCCAAGTCAGATTTATCGGTCCTGGAGGACGGAGAGTTTTTTCAGGATATATCCATTACTTAGAGTATCCAATATGCTATTTTGACCACAACACGGATTTAACTGTTTGTCAGCATTGCTTAGTTTTTAATTACGCAAATAGGTTCCATGATATGTGTTAAGAACAATAGCATTCCCAATGATGTTGTAGTTCTCTGTTTTTTGTAACAACTCTGTTTTTGATATTAACGATTGCTTCACTGAAAACAACAACACAAAAAAAATCCAAATGTATTCATACAAATTGGTCCAACACACAGTAGAGATATGTTCAAATCACCAAATGTATTAAGCTTTGCAAGACAGCCGATTGTGGCCAACATTTCCACAGTTAGAACAAGCATATGCTTTCCTTGGTACTTTGTGCGGTGATGCAACCTCTAAATGACCTTTAATCCGTGACACCTTCGGCCTCCCAGATTGAACCTTAACAAAAGGTGGATTGACAACCTTCACGGTTACTGAATCAGGTACAGAACAAGCCTCATCCTTAGGCATTACAGATTTTGAATAACCATTGCGTAAGTATTCTGAGCGATAGTAAGGATGGGCCTTTGAAATCGTTGATACATGAGCCGACGAAGCTGCGGCTATCGCATGTATGCAAGGCAGTTTGTCGAGGTCAAACATACGACATGTACACTTCTTCTGTTTTAAATTAACAACATTCATAGACGCAAGACTCCTCACTTCGTATTGATGGGGATCAATCTCCTGAACACTTAGCTTACTAGCGCGAATCACTCGTGACTGTTAGAGGAAAGACACAGTAATTAAAATAGATGGATCAAAAAATAAAGGCTAACAGTTTAAAATAAAGTAAGTTATGTGGAATGTAATATATACCTCTAGTGCTTTTTCAACTCCTTTAGTGAGAATGGTTGTCATAAGCGCAGCTTGTTTTCTCCTTGCAGCATACCATCGAGTTAACATCAATCTTATATCGTCTAGCAGTTCAACAATGGGATACCTTCTAGCAGGATTTAACACTTTGTTTAATGATTCAGCAATGTTACTTGTTGTGAAGTTGTACCTATCTCCTGGAAAGTGAACCCTACTCCACGTAGTTATGTCTGCCCGCACCAAATAGCTGTGCAGGTCTGGATACAAAGCTTTAATAATATCAAAAGTTGCATTGAAATCTACTAACCGATAAGCTGTAGCCGCCTTCTTCACTAATCCAAATGTTTCACTTCCTCTAAATCTAAGCTTTATGTTTTTGTGTAGATGGTATGTGCAAATCCCTCGGCTAGCTTGTGGATATACAGTCCGTATAGCTTTTGCAATAGAATTATGCCTATCCGAAATAATGGCTAGTCCATGATCATCTGGAATAACACAACTTAGTTGTCTGAAGAACCATTCCCAGGATTCATCGTTCTCTGAATCAACAACAGCAAACGCTATGGGAAATATATTGAAATTTCCATCTTGTGTGGTTGCTAGTAACAAGGTCCCTAAATATTTCCCCTTCAAAAAGGTACCATCCACAATGCAATGAAAACATACTTGAATCTATCTAACTCATCTACTTCAAGCCTAGTAAGGGTCCCGGGGTTTGCTCTCCTAATCCTGTATAAGTATTCTGGAAGGTGTTGATACCCTGTTTCCGGACTACCTCTAACTAATTCACGTGCATACTTAAGTGTACGATGAGCTTTCCAATATCCAACCTAGTAAGATGAAAGTTTATGTCATATAGTTACCAACGCCTTACGGGTGTGATCACTTTTATGGAAACCTAGTAAATAGACTTTACCTTGATGCCATAACGCAGTTTCAACGCCTCAGAGACATGATTAGGGAGTACGCCTGGGCCTACACCACCAACGAAATTCTTGTAAAGTACTGCAAGTATATCCTTGGTTGCTTGTCTACAACGGGCGGATTGCTCTGTTACAGAACACGTATGCTGATTCACATAGACTTTGATGTGAAAATTCCCAGATGCAACAATCGGTGTAGCTCTAACTCTCCATTTGCACCCTTTAACCCAACACTTTATAGCATAAACCCACGGCGTAGACCGAGAAACGACGAAGTCAAATTGTTGTAAGACACTAATTATCTTCATTCGAATCACCAATTGAAATTTCGATTCATATTTTTGCCCAACAGCGATAGCAACACCTCCACTAAGTAATTGCACATACTCTTTTGCAGTAATCGACACCCTCTTGCCAATTGGAACGATCCTATTCTCTTCTTTTTTTTGCACATCTACCATTTCTTCATCTTCTTCATCTTTAACCGCTGCTTCCTCTGCATTCTCTTCTTCTTCAACTTCTAACTTTTCTTCATCAGCTTCATCTTCATCATCTGTTTCCTCATCAGATAACTTATAAGACATACCGTAATCTTCATCCCCAGAGCTTGCTCCATCACTATCATCGCAACAATCAAACCTATAAATCTCGTCCTCATCCTCGCCTTTCTGTTCCTCTCCTTCTAGATAAGCTTCGCCCTCCATTGAACAAGCATAAATTGGTTGTTTCCCTGCTGCTTTACTCTTGTAATACTGCTCTTCGTTGGACTCTGTTTTCTCAGGTGATGCATCCGGGCCGAAAATATATTTTCCAGTTTCATATTCTTCGATTTGGACACAGAGGCGCCCCACGAATTCGGAATTGCATTGCCGGATAAATCCTTCTAACTGGCGCTGGTTACATACAATAACCGGAGGAGTATCTTCTGGAATGACGATGAAGTTCATCGTATGCAATTTATAACTAAGCTTAACCTCATAAACCTTTCTATCAAACCCGAAATCCTCGTACACCATTGCCAAAAAATCATCAAACGAACTTCCTGCTTTCGCAGACAGTACCCTGCAACCTCTTCTTTCATCTACAATAAATGACCATTTGTTTTTTGCAAATTTCCACTTCCCACATACCAGTGGAATTTCTACCATCTTTCACCAGATGAAACAGCAATAGATCTGTAATAAACAACACTTTTTGGCTAAAAGGTTTGCTTCGGGGGAACAAGACAGGTTTCCGGCGTAATAAATCGTTAATGTAAGGGTACACAAGACTTTCGCTTTTCTTTATGTTCGCCCTCTTTAAGACTGATCCATAACAATTTCTTACATATCTATCACCACATAGGTCCAAAAAAATCGCTCTAACGTGCTAGTTGAGTAAACTGTTACTCTGCCTCGTTATGACAGAGTTAAGAAATAACTCTGTCCAAATAATTAAGTCTACCATGTTGTAACAGACTTATTACGGTTTCTGTGTCATATAACTCTAAATCGCTCTTTTAGTCTACCACCATTATATAAAACTCTCCCACACAAATATATTATTATACAATATCACATAACTCTACCACTACATAAAATTAAATCTATCACGGTGTTATATGAGTAAACGTAAAGTCATCATAATCTGTCAAATGACTCTATGAAACAAATAACTCTGCTACTACGTAAAATATCTCTACCCGAAAACTCTATCAATTATTAACTCTATGATATTAATCTAACAGGAAAATATAGTTTTTTTATTTCTATCGATTAAATCTAATAATTTAGTTAACTCTGCCGTCACTACAGCGACAGAGTTTTGTCGGCGCGGGACATTTTCGCGGGTTAAATACAACTTCGCTAACTGACGTGGCAATGGCAGATTCGTAATTACGTTTCTCAGACAACATGAAACGAGGGGCAATTCTGCCTTTAACGACCACAATCCGTACGAAACATATGGGTAATAAACGCACTTTTTTGTGCTTTATGAGTAACTCACCCCTGAAATAATTCAACCAAAACTGAATAAGAATTCGAAAACCCGGACCAAACTCTCAAAAAGAATAGAGGATCTATTCTTTATAGAGGATGGATGAACAACTTGTTATAGAGGATTGGGACCACTTTTTTGAATAAAGGATTCCTTGCTCACTTTTTTCATGTGTTGTGCAAGGCAAAGAGTAGGTTTTGTGAGCTTAAAGATGAGAAATTACTATAGAAAACAAGTAATGTAATATTTAACCTTGATCTTTAATTAGTCAGTGTTCAAATTGTCTGATTAGTAAATCAAAATTCTTGCTCAAATATTAAAACATTAAAAAGAAAAGAAACACTAGGACACTAATTATTAATTAACCTTCAAAGCACATGCCAACATCATGGAGTACACTCACACAATGACAAGGCATGCTCTTAGGAAGTTTCTAGCTTTTAGTTCATACACACTTAGGAAATTAACCTTTATTTCATACAAGTTTCTAGGCCTGGGCATATGGGTAATCCGTTCGGGTTCGGGTAAAACCCGTTCGGGTTTGGGTTGAATGGGTAATGAATTTATGGTCCATTCGGGTATTCCTATGGTTTCGGTTCCAGTCCGGTTCGGGTATTGTCGGGTTCGGGTCGGTTTGGGTAATACCTGAAGTTTAAAATCACTTTACATTACTTAAGGTATCAAATGATCAAATAAAGAGAATAGAACATCAAACATGACATTTAAATACTAAATCCAATCCAAAATAACAAAGATGACTATTTCACTCTTAAGTGTTAAGAATAGATTCTAATTATCTATATACATATATAAACATATGTGTATTGCATATATATAAGTATATAACTATATAAGACTATATATCTAATTATCTATATACATATATAAACTCAAACGTCAAAAATCACAAAACCTAAAACCTAGGACATACATATAAGTATATAACTATATAAGACTATATATCTAATTATCTATATACATATATAAACATGTGTATTTCTTCGGGTTTGTGGGTACCCTAAATGGATAACGGGTAATCCCCGACCCATTTATATAGAATAGGTTTTGTGAGCTTAAAGATGAGAAATTACTATAGAAAACAAGCAATGTAATATTTAACCTTGATCTTTAATTAGTCAGTGTTCAAATTGTCTGATTAGTAAATCAAAATTCTGGCTCAAATATTAAAACATTAAAAAGAAAAGAAACACTAGGACACTAATTATTAATTAACCTTCAAAGCACATGCCAACATCATGGAGTACACTCACACAATGACAAGGCATGCTCTTAGGAAGTTTCTAGCTTTTAGTTCATACACACTTAGGAAATTAACCTTTACTTCATACAAGTTTCTAGCTTTCATCTACTTACACGTGAAGCTAATCACAACAAAAAAAAAACTAACATTTACTAAATCAACCACTCACCAAAGTAGGGGATCGCTAATAACAAATGGTCAAATTTAATCCACATATATTTTTCAAATAAATGACAAACATAGTTATGATAGAGTTATATTTATAGTTATGACATAGTTATATTTGTAGTTATAATTATAACAAAACTCTATCAAAAAAATCTATTAGAAAAATCTATCACTCGGGTCATCATAACTCTGTCACCTCTATCTGCCAAAACTTTACCTATGGATTGCGTTTTTAAAAATTTTAAGTTTAGCACCATATCATGTTTAAAATTTTTGTAAACTCTATCGCAACAACCTTTACAAATAACAACTCTGTCGTTACATACAATAAGTCTGCCATTACTATGGTGCTACTCTAGTAATTAATTTGTTGGATAAGTCTGTCGAATTGACTAATAAATCTATCACAAATTTAAAATCTACCTTCACGTTTGACAGACTAACTATCAATTCTTTAACTCTACCACATAAGTCTGTTACTTATTCACAACTCTATCATCACGGCTAATAAGTCTACATGCTAAATCTATTTTACTAATTACTTGTCATAACTGCACATATATCTACCAAACAAATCTACATTTCCCGTAACTCTGTCATCACATAAAGTATGTCTATCATGTAACTCTACCACAAGTTTGCAAATCTATCATCCTCACTTAAATCTACTGTAACTAAACGATAGATTAATCCGAGAAATCTGAGAAATCTGTCATATTTGATAAAACTACCATACAAATCTGTCACCATTGTGATTTCTCCATTTATTTTTCTCGCCACTGCATTTGTCGTTTTCCCACCATTTTTCTGTCAATATTTAATGACAGTTCTGTAATTATTTTTTTTTTCCTCACACATGCTTGAAGGCAAAATTGCCTTTAAATAATAATATTACTATTACTCCAAAACCATGTCATTTTAGTAAAGGAGAAAAAACCGAATAAACCGCCATCTATTTTTTTTTTGGCCGTTTAATACTTGTGTTTTTAAATTTACAATAAAAATACCTTATTCAATTTCGATTGCCTTTTAAAACTATTGTTTTTTAAAACTTGTTAATTTCGAATCCGAGACTTAACAGTCGTTACAGGACGTAACGGAATTATTTAACAACGTTAAGTTTTAACCGGGAGAAAACCCAAAAAAACCGCCATCTATTTTTTTTGGCCGTTTAATACATGTTTTTTTTTTAATTTGGAATAAAAATACCTCATTTAATTTCGATTGCCTTTTAAAACTATCGTTTTTTAAAACTTGGTAATTTCGAATCCGAGACTTAACAGTTGTTACTGGGTGTAACGGAATTATTTAACAGCGTTAAATTTTAACCCCACGTGTTTATATAAATATATACAAACTGCTCACAACAAATTACGTGAATGTCAATGTGGCTTGGTGATAGCGTGTGTCTTTTTGTAAACATGTTCGAATCTCAAACATGTTTACCCAGCTCCTGAGGTTTACAAAACTGACATGCAACCACCAAGCCACATTAACTATCACATAAAGTTTTGCAAACAGATAGTATATATTTATATAAACACGTGGGGTTAAAATTTAACGCTGTTAAGTAGTTCTGTTACGTATATCTACCAAACAAATCTATATTTCCTGTAACTCTGTCATCACATAAAATATGTATATCATGTAACTCTACCACAAGTTTGCAAATCTATCATCCTCACTTAAATCTACTTTAACTAAACGATAGATTAATCCGAGAAATCTGACAAATCTGTCATATTTGATAAAACTACCATACAAATCTGTCACCCTTACAAATATGTCGTCATTATGATTTCTCTATTTATTTTTCCCGCCATTTTTCTGTCAGTATTTAATGGCAGTTCTGTAATTATTTTTTTTCCCTCGCACATGCTTGAGGGCAAAATTGCCTTTAAATAATAATATTACTATTACTCCAAAACTATGTCATTTTAGTAAATTTTTCCCTTCACTAAGCCTTTCTAGTAACTCACCCAATGAAAAATCCAAAAACAAATAAAAGAAACAAAAATCATGGTATTGCGTGACTGAGATTCTGATTGATCAACCAAACCATGTTGTATGATCTTTAACTAATTGCAAGATATGAATGACTAAGTTACACAAGAAAACACCATTAATAACCAGCTTTTGGCCTAGCAATAAATGTAAATGAGGCTGTAAGTTACATACATGTTTTATGTTTTATAGAAGTATGATAAGCACATACTAAATTCACGCAAAAATGTAATGAGATTGAAAGCAGTTTCCCACCAGTGGAGATTTTAATTTATATATGTGGACTAAAAATATTTACTCATCATATGACTAAAATCAGGATCTCAGACGAAAACTAGCAAGGGCCAAGGAGATAGAAGATACAAGGAAAAATCATTGCTAGCTACACGAACTATACGCCAACACATCACCACACATGCAGACTATTTTAATGTCTCGCTAACTACACGAACTATTGGTATTACATACAGACATCCCCGAACTATCATCGGTTATGTGTGCAACACCATAACCATCATTTTCAGATAATATAAATGTCTTGTTAACTACACGAAGTATTTCTTTTTTTTGTCAACTACACGAAGTATTTTTCATCAATTTTTTAAAAACTAAATTACAAAATGAAAAAATAACTAAAAGTAAATAATACACTATTGTTAATTATATATATGCATTATAACTTTTAAAGTTTAAATTCTACATATTGTGGATGTAGGATTCACACTCGATTATCTTTAAGTACTTTTGTGGAGAAAAACTCTTGTAAAATCAGGAAATGAATATGAGAATTTGAAAAGGAAATCAACCAAAAAAAGAAATAAGGAAAAATTGATAAAGACGAAGTACAAAATGCCTTGCGAAAGATAGTAAAGAGAGAAAAATATATTGTATTGCTCAGAAGTAATGAATAGTCGCCTTTCCCCTCAAACACATGCGTTTGAGGTTGTTTTTATAGAGAAAACATGATCAATGCGGTCATTTACTGCTCATAATCGCATTGATCCGCATTAATCTTATAAGTTACATTTTGACCGAAACGGCTTGAATTTGAACTATCTTGGGCTTCGCGCGGATCTTCCGAACTCTTTCTTGTTGACTCCGAACTCTCGCGTCTTGACGCTGCCGCGAACCTCGAACAATATTCTCCTCGCTTCGGCCTTTCTCTATGCGAACTGTATGTTGAATAAGAGCGAACTCCGTACTGGTAAAGATCGAACTCTTTTAGTAAACCGAATCGAACTCCCGACTGGTCAAGCTTGATTCTCATAATAAAATATCTTTAACTCCAAGAGTATTATTATGTAATAATGACGTGGACAGATCCAAGTGGATCCTACCAAAAATGTGTGGGATCCGACCCCAACACATATGCAGTATCCCTTATAATTTTAAGTTAAATTAATTAACTATTTTTTAATGCACACATATATTTTATATGAAATTAATTTAACTAAATTTTTAAAAGTATCACTTAATTAAATTATAATTTACATTGATATATGTGTGCATTATAATTTAAATTGATATATTATATAGTTTTATTTAACTTATTAGTTTAAAACAAAATTGATGAAAATACTTCGTGTAGTTGACAAAAAAAGGAAATATTTCGTGTAGTTAACAAGACATTTATATTATTTGGAAATGATGGTTATGGTGTTGCACACATAACCGATGATAGTTCAGGGATGTCCGTATGTAATACCAATAGTTCGTGTAGTTAGCGAAACATTAAAATAGTCTGCATGTGTGGTGATGTGTTGGCGTATAGTTCGTGTAGCTGGCAATGATTTTTCCAAGATACAAAGCAACAAAATCTTGTGAACATACAAAGATAACAACACTACGAAATTCGTTTACAACAAATTTGACCATTTTCAATTATAACAAAAACATCCGTGAACTGTCAAGAAGTATTAAAAACTTAGATCAAGTAGCAAACGCAATTCCAATATATTTTAAAATTGATTGAAATCTGAGACAGGAAAGTGAAATCAAGTTTTAAAAGCAACTTTACTATATTGTTTGATTTATTAATAATCATATCTCCTAATTTACCTTTCATCATTCTTTGGGTCCGAATGGTGACAGCGTATTTGACTATGCGGAAAAAGCGGTTTTATAATGCGGTACGGTTCAACTGCGGTACGTGCGGGAGAAATATATTTGCGGGACAAGTGCAGTTTTTATAGAATAAGTGGTACGGAACAATGTTTGATTGGTGAAAAAATAATTTACGTTATACAATAAAATATTTGAATAGTAAAAAAAAAACAAACGGTACGCATTACGTTAGAAATAAATATAGTAGTAATTATAAATTAGTGTTTTTTTGGTAATAAAAAAACATTTTCATATACGTATTCAATCATAAAAAACACAACACAATTAAAAAAAAACTACTATTGGCATGAACCTAATTATTTTGGCAAATTTTCGGTGTTCCGTAAAACACCAGGTATAGTTTATAGCAGTTATAGTTTATCTTCATCGGTGCTTTCAGCTATGTCAATGAAATATTTACGCCCAAATAGCTGCTTTTTAAGTGTACTAATACATACCAAATAAGTATATTTACATATATATTATAAAACGTATTTGTGAAAATATTAACAAAAAAAACCAAAAACCGCACTTTAACCACCTATACACCCCAAATTTGATGCGGGTAGAACGCCCCGCTTTTGCAAACAGAAAAACAAACAAAATCCGTCCCGCTTTAATTATTTACTGTGCTAGTGCGTTTTTATTAAATACATAACATTTGTATGATTGGTGAATTTTCTCCATCTGTCCCGCAACATGTCAAATACGTCCCGCTTTTGTAGCTTCCATTCACTACCTTTGGCTTCGTAGAAATTCAATGAACATGGTGGAGCCTACATAATACGAACAATGATTTTGTCGGTAGCAACATTTTCCATGAAATTTCCACTATACTATACTGTGCCTACAGAGTCGACGCGGTCTGTAATCGTTCCTCTATTCACACAAAATTCCTCTCCGAACCAAACAAAAGGCAAATCCGACACTACAGGAAATGAGGGTTTTAATAGCTTAGCAAAATCGCTATTGTATCCTGAAATAGCATTGTAGAAAGCGCTATGTCTGCGCCCGTTATAGTAGGTTCCACACTTTATATAGCGTTTTTTGCTAGTGCTATAGAAACCGTAAGTAATATAGCGCTTTTATTTCTGCTATAAGTAAATTTTCAATAGCGTCGGGTATAAGCTATTTATATATGTTTCTTATAGCAGTTTTATTTATTTATAATAGCAGTCCTGATATGTAATAATTGATGTACCTCGAGGGGAGTTGGCCAACAGGGATAGCATTTTATTTTCTATACAGATAGCGTTTTTGTAAGAATACATGTATTATACATGTATACATACGTGTAAATATTACATGTATTATACATGTATTATACATGTATACATACGTGTAAATTATACATGTATACATACGTGTAATAATACATGTATTATACATTTAAACATACGTATATGTATGAGATGTGTAATATATAGTATGATTTTTTTGGAAATACAGTATTTGTACAAATTATTGTACTGTAGTTTTATTTTGTTTGAAGTAGAAAGATATAGAATACAAAATTCAGAATTTGCAATAATTTGATATTAAATCTTGTTTTGATGGGCCTAAATAAAAAACAAAATCAAAAAGTACAAGATATTAATTGGGTCTAAATAGGCCCTATAACTAATTTGTCTTTAAGCCCATATCATTAGCCCTAACGTCCAAAACTTCGATGATTTGTCTTTAAGCCCATATCATTAGCCTTATTCCTGTTAGAAACTGAAGATGTTAATGTCAAATATTTTTCTGATTAATTGTTTTGAATGAGAATGAGTTAAGAAAAGCAAAACCTTTCAAGTTGTGTCCATGATACATGACTAGCTCATCACTCTAACCTGGTCGACAAGAGAAATAAAGACAGCATCTTAAATTATTTTACATTCACCATTTTCGGGCTAATCCAAACAATAAGAATGCATAATACACGCTATGGAGACAAAACACTTATGCAAGGAACAAAACCGTAAAATGCAATAACAATGCAAGTTTGAAGACACTTATGCAATAACAATGCAGGTTACAATTATAACTTCTGAATTAGGTCTCCAAACAATTATGCAATGAACAAAACCCTTATGCAAAAGAGAATCATACAACCGATACACAAAAGAGAATCAATGAAACCTTAATCAATCATTCAACCTAAGCATTCAGTCGGATCTTACCGATTCAGAGAACCAAATTTAACTAATAAAAACCTAATCATTCAGTCGCATGTTATCACTATGCTTCTAATCAAACTTAATCCAAAGAATCAAAGAACGTAACTCAAACAATAAAATTAGCCGAAAGGATGAAGAGGGTACTACCTGGAGATTGATTAACTGAACGCAGATCTTCTATTACCTGGAACAACAACGAAATTAATCAATTTAAGAATTGATTAATCTAAATATGAGGAAAAAGGGAGAAGCTTTGGTTACAGATCTTGAAGTTTCTTGCTGCTTGTCGAAGGCAAATGAACGGTTGGAGGAAATAAAGAGAATCCTCGTCGGATGCGAGAACGGTTGGAGGAAACTGGATCTTTATTTTGGAGGCTGAATAAAGTTGAAATTTAGAGGAAAGAATCAGAAAATTTGGAGGCTGAATAGAGATGAAACGAATAAGACCTAACTCTCTCGTTTCTTCTGTTGACAAATAAAAATAATAATTCTGATTTAAAAGTCGAGAATGAGATGAAACGGGCTGATCAAAGGCTTAGATATCGCCACGTCATGTATCCGAGTCATGCATATTGATTGGATCGTTTATGAAAGCTTCAACAAGAGATTCAGATGTCATGAGGAACGGCTGAGATTTCGCCACGTCATCGATCCAAGTGAATAATTATAAGTGGCTATTTTATTTGAAGACATAAAAATATGTTTTACATGCCATTTTGCAATTTTAAAATTTTTTAAAAATTTATATATTGACAGATTAATGTGTTTATGAGTTATTTACATTTTTTGATATTTTTAAAAAATTGATTAAAAATATTTGAAACGTTTTTAGAAATTTTTATGGTATTCCATATTGTTACCTAAGAAAACATGTACACTAATCTTCTTATTGTGTAAATCAAATTGTTGAAACATAATAATATTTGTTATAATCAGTAAACTTATTGAATTATAACTACATATGTTATTTTTTTTATAAAATTAGTATTAGCTACTATTGAAAACTATCATAAACCTAAACCCTAAACTCTATACCCTAAACCCTATACCCTATACCCTAAACTCTTAAATTGTTGTTTTTTAAATGTATCTATTTACTATTTATATAATTACTATATTATAATTAATTATTTATGTTATAATTAAGTATTTATTATTAGCTACTAACATAATTCTATACCCTAAACCCTAAATTCTATACCCTAAAGACTATTCCCTAAACTCTTAATTTTTGTTTTTGAACTGTATATATGTTATTATTTATATAATTATTATGTTATAATTTAGTATTTATCTCATTTATTATTTTTAAAAACCCATTAATTCGATTTTATTTTTTAATAATCACAATAAATTCTAATTTTTTAACAAAAGCATTAACTCGATTTTTTAATATTTATTTTAAAAGTCTGTGTATTTTTGCATGCATTTTCAATTTATTTGCATGAATTTATATATTTAATTTTTAATTGTTACAATGCATTAATATTGTAGTTAATAAATAAATATATTAATACCAAACTTTCATAACTTAATAATATCTGAAAGTAGTGCATTCAACAAGAACAAAAGAAACTTTAACAAGTCAACAATCTAAAAAGTTAAATAAGTCACACATACACAATCTTGTCATTAGGCCAAACCACTAGTGTGCCTATTGCATCAGATATGAATTTCACTTCTGAACTTGGTCTCCATACTTTTGCATCATCAATCTTTGAAACGTCAACCCAGACCTTGCTAGCATTGGGACCTATGGGTTTGAAATGCAGTAAAGCTGCAGGATCAGTGGAACAAACTCTGCCCTCTGCAACAGTTTTACCAGAGTTTTTGCAATCCAAGAGGATGCACTTCTTCTTTACTCCTTTGCTGGAACCAGAGTTGGTACTTGTATTCTACCACAACAATAACATATTCATCAGATATTCATCATTAACTACAATACACATGCATCAAAACAACACCAAAACTTACCCCAGGCGATTTCCTCACTGAATCATCCCCTGCATTTTGAGTGATGATTTCTATCTTATTAATTGGCCATGGGACTTCTTGATCGAGTGCATCAGAGATCACAAGTACTGTAGCTGATGGCCTCCACACATAAGACGCAGCCTTCACAATAAGGTCAATCTTCACAATGGCAGCATTTTTACCAAGGGGAATGTTGTCGACCATTTGGGCAGGATCAGTGGAACATAAAACACCCTCAGCAATAACTTCACCATGAGAATTCCAATCAAAAACTTTGCATCTTTGAATTGACTCATCTGATATTGTCTCCTAAGTGATTCATATATATTAGCATCTACAATTTAGCTTCCAAGGTGTGAAAATAAAGTAATTAAAGTCTATAAAGATTACCTTGGAATCAGAAGTTCTATTTGGACTTTTTGGGTAGTTGTCATCCAAAATCACCTTATCAGCTTGCCAAGGAATTTTGAGTCCCACAGCTTCCCCAAGTGAGAACATGGTTGGGGTAGGCCTCCACAATGGTGATTCTTTGTCTGTTACAGATTTGACAACAACAGCTGCCGCATTGGGACCAAGTGGAATGCGACCAATCTTGTATGCTGGATCAGCAGAGCAGAATTCTCCTTCCCCGACAATAACATCTTCTGTTGAACCCCATTCAAGCAGCTGACACCTAACTCCTCTACTGACATCACTAACCTCAGATTGAGCTCCCATAGTTTCAGAGTGTTTCTGACCAGAAGATAGAGAATTGTTAGTTAATTGTGCTTCTTCAAATGGCCTCATATATAGAAAAATTAGCACACTTACCCTTTTTCCAGCTAAGTCATTGACTACACTTTTCAGGTCTAGAATCTGGCTAAGCAATTCGGCTTGTTTTGCTTCAAAATTTTGCACATGTGTGTCTCTAGCCTGTAGGAATGCTAGTTTGGTTGCAGTAATCCCTCTTCCCAAACCTCTAATTCTCCCAGGTCTATCTTTCCCCAAAACTTGACTGACAGCATCTTCACTTATGTTATCATTGGCTGTGGACTCCATTTGACTATCGATTGTTTTTATTTGTTCCTGAGACACATATATATATATATATATATATATATATCAACCAATAATGTCTAATCTTTTGTAATGAAAACAAGAGTACAATTTGGTAAGTTCTTACAATAGTCTCTACGAATTCAGGCTTCACAGGTCTTCCATCCTTGTGAGTGTGTCCTGCTATCCATACCTTACTTCGAGTCACCTTTTTTGGGTCTGAACTCTTTTTTTTCTACAAGTAGTACTAACATAAGTGATACAACATATGCTTATTCTATATATACAGATAAAAAATCAACCAAAAGACACTAACCAAATCTATAAATACAGAGAAAGACACAATACAAATCTATAAATACAGAGAAAGATACTAACCAAATCATGTGCCAGTCGAAACATTCCTTTGCGGCTAGTGGTGTGTGGAATCTGAGCCCTCCTCAAGTTCCTGTATCTCTCACTTTTCTCCTACAAAATCAATCCACAACCAGACATACATGTATTTAATCTGCTCAGTTAATACATTTATCACAGACTATTTGATAAATAAAACAAGAGTGCACCTTAAACTCTGTACTAGTCTTGCTCTTAACCCAATTGTTCCACTTCCCAAGAGATTGGATGTTGCTTGGTTTAAGCCTTAATCGCTCTGCGTGACTTCCCGCCTCTCGAATTTGGCCCACAAGTTTAGATTTAGATGCCCTCCACACACAACCCATCTGCTTAAGAACAGCATGTTTTTGCCACTCCTCTTGCAAATTAAACCTCCCCTATAATAAATGTGAGGTTACATGACAGTGATACAAAGTAATTAAACCTCCCCTATAATAAATGTGAGGTTAAATGTGTCTTGGTCCAAATGCCAGCCACCTCAGCTTCTTAGAGTGAGCCTCTGAGTTAGAAGGTATCTACAAGAAGGTATCCACAAATGAGGCTGATTAAATCAAAACTTATGGCTTTGCATATTGAAAAATAAAGATCATACCTTTTCCTTTACCCACTGTGCAAACCTTTCTGTATGAAATTTCCATAATAAAGTTTCATTTCTTGCACATCTGACATCGTTAGCTTGCAATTCTTCTAAATGCATCCTGTATATCAAGATTTAGCAGTTAATTTTCATGAATAAATATTGCATGACTATATAAATTATAAATAGAACTAAACTTACTGAACATATGGCTCCATAACTGATGTGTTCATTAACACATACAGATGGGCTATATCTCTCTCTTTATCTGAAAGTTTAATTTCAGTAGCCTTCTGCAGTGGGCGACCCTCAAGGATAACATCATCAGACTCGACATCTTCATTTCGTTTTACTGCTTCTTCCACAGGTGCAGAATTCTTTAAAAAGTCTAAGCAGAAGGCTATGCATTCTCCAGCCAAGTAGCCCTCAGCCATACAAGCTTCTGGCCTTGCATAATTTTTGACATAACCTTTAAGTGTCTTCATATACCTACAACTCAATCACAGAACAAAATGTTACTAATCAAGCTATATTAAAAGACAACTAATAGACACAAAAGATAAGAAAGTATAGTACCTCTCAAATGGATACATCCAACGAAAGTGTACCGGTCCACCCAAACGTGCCTCCCTTGCTAGATGTAGAGGAAGATGGAACATGATGTCAAATAGTGATGGAGGGAAGAACCGCTCCAGTTGGCACATTGCTTCCACAATCTCAGTCTCCAATGATAAAAGCATCTCTGTGTCAATCACACGCTGGCATAATCTGTTGAAGAAGTTGCATACTCGAGTCACAGCAATCCTAGGCCCTTTTGGCAGCAAGCCTCTCAAAGCCACAGGAAACAGATTTTGCATTAGCACATGATGATCATGCGACTTGAGACTACCAATGCCAGGAGGATTCACTGACACACAATTCGCGATATTCGCACAATATCCATCAGGGCCTCTGAACTTAGATAACCTAAGGCAAAATTTTCTCTTCTCTTCTTTTGACATCCAATAAGCCGCTGGAGGCAAGTAAGTTTTCTTTCCCCTTGATTCAGTATGCAAGTGTCTTCTTATTCCCATATCTTCCAAGTCTTTTCTGGCCTTCAAGCCATCTTTGGATTTAGCATTATGCATCAGAGTGGACAACAAACCGTCAGACACGTTCTTTTCAACATGCATGACATCAATGTTGTGGCGAACCGGCAAATCCTAACACATGATAAAGAAGACTTTCAGCATATACATAATTTTTTAACAGTTTACTCAATTGTAATTAATATAGTAAACCAAGTACTAACCTTCCAGTAAGGTAAAAGGAAGAGTATGGACCTTTTCTTCCATCTCCATTGATCACTGTCTTCTCCGTACTCTTCCTCTGAAGTAACCGCATCTCCCGCTCTCTTCCTCTTACTTTTCTTATCCAAAGTTCTTCCAAAATCATTCTTGAAATCTTTAAGTATCTCAGCAATCTCTGCCCCAGTCTGAATTCTATTAGCTGTCCCATTCTCCACAGTGTTGTCAAACCATCCTTTTTTGCGCCTGTACGGATGTCCAGGCCTGAGCCTCTTCCTATTGCCCAAATAGACATATTTGCTACTAAACTTCAACCACCTCCTAGGTGTGTCCTTTCCACAAACAATACAGGCTTGTTTCCCCTTAACCTTACATCCAGACAATGTCCCTAAGGCTGGATAGTCACTGATACTCCACAACAACAAAGCTCTAAGTGTAAACTTCTCTTTCATAAAGGAGTCATAAACCTCCATACCTTCATTCCATAAATCTATCAAATCCTCTATCAGCGGTGCTAGATAAACATCGATGTTGTTGCTTGGTGCAGTTGGACCAGGGATCAGCAGCGTCAACATGATGTTCTCGGCCTTCATACACATGGTTGGAGGCGTGTTGTAGTTGACTAATAAGACTGGCCATGTACTGTATTTGGTATTCTGCATAGAGAAAGGGTTCATTCCATCTGTAGATAAACCGAGTCTTAGGTTTCTCGGTTCTGCAGCAAACTCTGGCCACTTATTATTGACCCGTGCCCATGTAATAGAATCCACTGGATGTCGCATTATACCATCTTCACTACCATTGTTGAAATGCCAACGCAAATCCTCAGCCATTCTTTTTGATCTAAACATCCTTTCCAATCTGTCCTTGATTGGAAAATACCGAAGGACCTTTGCTGGAATCCCCTTCTTTTCCTCACCACTTCGTTTATCAATTTCCCATCTTGATGCACTACATCTTGGGCAGCTTTCCATCTGAGCATACTGCTTCCTATACAGTATACAGTCGTTCTTACATGCGTGAATGAGATCGTAACCAAACCCAAAAACCTTCAAGAACTTTTTCATCTCAGAAGTGGACTTTGGAAGCACATTATCTTCTGGCAACATGTCTTTAATTGTGGTCAATAGCTGATCAAAGAAGTTCTCTGACATACCACTCTTCACTTTGATGTGGTAAAGGACTGTTATTGCAGAAACCTTGTTGTACTTGTGACACGTAGAGTAGAGTGGAGTTTCAGCCTCCTCTAACTTCTCCCTAAACTCAGATTCTTCTGGATTCTGCCACTCCTCAGATGGTTGTTCACCTCTTACTTCAGAGTCAAAAAAAGCTGTCCTCATCAAGTCATAAGCCTCTTCCTCTGTAGTTGGAACTTCAGCAGATGTTCTGTCCCTCCTGTCCCCATGCTTACTCCAACATGGATTCCTCTTGTACTTCAAATCCATACCCCTAATCACTAGATGATCCAATACAGTCTCTATCAACTGATGACAAACATTTCTACAATCGACGCAGGGACAGAACATCTCTGTAGGATTACCCAAATTACTTGATGCTCCAGAAACAAAATTCCTAGCACCAATCT
Source organism: Arabidopsis suecica (assembly GCA_019202805.1). NCBI lineage: Eukaryota > Viridiplantae > Streptophyta > Magnoliopsida > Brassicales > Brassicaceae > Arabidopsis > Arabidopsis suecica. Next base: position 7,709,705 of record CM032909.1, read on the forward strand.
CATACTCAAGGCTATTCCTAAGGTAAGAAAAAAAAACAAAGATTAGTATCACAATTGAAACCATCTATGAAAATATCAGACAGTTGCATACCTTGGAAGCCAAGCCCATGCCTTGTCCATTTCACACCAATACGACCCAAGCTCCACCACCAATTATACATAGATTTGTGATAATAACTTTAATTAATGATCAAACACTCACATAACTTGTCTATTCAGTCAATAAAACAACATCTGACACGAACAAAAAAAGATAGAAATAAAATCTTACACGAGTAGACAAGAAGTTTCAAGACTAGGAATCAAGATTCTGCAAAGATAAAAGGAGATGAAGTCTTAGAATCAGTACAAAACAATTCATTTAGGAACAGCTACAGACCCGTAATTACCTTGTAGTTCTTGTACTGAAATCTCTACGCAATTCTACAGAGCCGCAGATCCAACTACACATCAGAAATAACATCGATTCAACTCAGACAAACATCAATCGACAAACACAAATCGAATACATCAATCGAAAAGATCAATCGACAAAACCCAAACTCACATCAGAAAAATCGATTCAACTCACATAAGAAAAAACGATTCAACTCACAGTTATTTGAAAAACAACAAAAACGGATCAAACCCATGAAATATTAACAAAATCAATGCGAATAACCCATGAAGAACCCATGAAATCGATCGATTTACCTTCTGTATCAATTTACACCTAACCAAATTGATTTCGAATGAGATCGAGATTCACAGGGATTTCGACAGAGAATGATTCAGACAGAGAAGGATTTAGAATGCGAGGGATCGAGAGAGTGGAACAGACAAGGAATCGAGTTTCAGATAGAGTTTCAAGACGAGAGAGAGGAATGTCGGGTTTGAGAGAGGAAGACGAGAGAAGAGAGAGTAGTGAAATTAAAAACCTAATCTTTTTTTTTCTTTCTCTATCTTTATTTTTCGTTTTGGTACTTAGTGAAATTTTTGGAGCCAATGAAATTTTTTGTTTCCCGGTTTAACATATAATAACGTTTATGCTATCATAGACCAAAGGAAAAAGCGCCACAACGAAATGTTTTTCGCGCTCATCCTACCATAGCGTTTCTATTTTAGAAAACGCTATTAATAGTTTCACAAAATTAATCTATAGCAGAAACATATAAAACGCTATAGTGTACTGCTATTAATACCCTCATTTCCTGTAGTGCGAGCTCACAAGATTCTTACACTCTCTGGGAGATTTCTCTTTTTTTCAAAAGGCATCGGTGAGATTCTCATTGTCTGAACTATTTTTTTAGGTTTAACTTAAGGTTTTATTACCGTGAAATCGAATTGATTGGACCATTTTTGAGCCCATTTCTTGATGATTATGTGTTCTTGATTGTATATTTCTGGTCTTTTCATTTATTTGCCTAATTGTGGGAATTAATGATTGTTGCTACAGTGATATCATCAATAAGCTAAGTTCTCATGGGTTCTGTAATGAGCTTGAGCTGTTCCAAGAGGAAAGCTACGAGTCAGGATGTGGAATCCGAATCTCGTAAAAGACGAAGGATATGCTCAACAAACGATGATGAGTCCAACAATGATGAGTATTGCAGATTGATTCCGGATGAGTTATCTTGGAAACATCCATGGACTCTCTGTGCCAACGGTCTGTTACCTCTTCCTCTTTATTAATCCTTCCTTCCTCCATCTTAAATCTTCCATCCATTTAGTATCTTGATCCACTCTTTACCATACTAATGAATTCTTCTTGTTTCCCTTGGTTCAGTGGCAGCCACAGCTTTTACAAAATTCAGATTCCAACAAGACAACAAAGATACTAGATCTTCTGCTTTAGCTCTTCCACCTCCTCCAACTTCAGTGTCTCGAATCTGGAAACATCACGTCTTCCCGAGCTTCCATGGGGCAGATGTCCGAACAACCATTCTTAGTCACATCATGGAATCGTTCAGAAGAAAGGGAATTGACACGTTCATTGATAATAATATAGAGAGGAGTAAGTCGATCGGTCCTGAGCTCAAAGAAGCTATCAAAGGATCGAAGATCGCGATCGTCTTGCTCTCTAAGAACTATGCTTCTTCTTCGTGGTGTCTTGATGAGTTGGCGGAGATCATGAATTGCAGAGAGGTGTTGGGTCAGATAGTGATGACCATTTTCTATGAAGTAGAGCCAACTGACATAAAGAAACAGGCCGGAGATTTTGGAAAAGCCTTCAGAAAAACATGTAAAGGTAAAACAAGAGAGCATATTGAGGGATGGAGAAAAGCTTTGAAGGATGTGGCCACAATCGCCGGATATCATATTCGCAACGGGTTTGTCTTCTTGATTTATACTCTCCTTAATTATTACTTTTAGAGTTTATTTGTAGCTTTTATAACATATTAAGACAAGAAATATACATATGTTTTGAATGTGTATACATACTAGATTTTATCCCGCGGAACACCGCGGATCGATCTTTTATAACTAAAAAATTTAAATTTTATGTTGTATAGGTTTTGTTAATATTGTGTTAATATTGTTTGTTTTGTTTAGTGTTTAAGATTTGTATAATTGTATTTTGATTGTTAATTCTAGAATTTCACCCGTTGTATACCGTTTGGGTATTAATATCGACCCAAACCCACCCCACCATATAACTCCTTCCCATGAAATTAAACATCATTTAGTTGTTATTCTTTACAATAATATTTTTATTTAAAAGACATATAATTCGAGTCAATTAAAAAGTTTGCTTTAAATGGTTACCATAATTTATATTTTCAATTGTTATAGAGTTCAAATATTATTAATATTATAAACTTTTTACAGAATTTAAATATTATAAACACTTTGTGTATTTTTAAAATTTTAAATATTGATCATGTTTAAACTTCTTTTTAAATATGGGGCTTTTGCAAAAATGTCCCTTTTTCAATGCCACTTTTCAAAAATGTCCTTTCTTTAAAACCTTATAAAAAATGCTCTTAAAAATATAAGATTTACCCAAATATGTATGTAACATTATTAAAACATACACAAACTACATTTCTATGTATCTAAAATCGTATAAATATTTTATAAATACCTTATAAATGCATTTTAAATACCTTAAAAAACCTTTAAAATATCTTGTAAAACCTTTGAAAAACCTTAAAAATCCTTTAAATAACTTGTAAAACCTTTAAAAACACCTTATAAAACCTTATAAATACTTGGATCGAGTCTTCAAGTAGTAGTTACAATCCATAAGTACCTTATAAACCTAATAAAACTTTATAAAAATTTTAGATTTAAAAAGGGACATTTTTGAAAATAGACATCTAAAAGGGGCATGTTTGAAAAGGGGCATACCAAAAGGGGCATTTTTAACAATTTCCCTTTAAATAGTTATAATGTTCCAACTTCTTATAAATTCTTATAAAGTTCAAATATTTATAATATTTGAAACTTTATAAAAGTTTTAATATATTATAAATATTTAAAATGTTTTATAAAGTTTAACTTTTTAAAAAGTTTAAATAATTGTAATATTTAACTTTTAATAAAGTTTAAATATTTATAATACTTTGAAACTTTTTAAAAGTTTTAATTATTTAAAATAAAGAACCGAAGTAAACCGGGTAACACTTTTAACTTTGGATGCCTGATAAATCAAGCTTCCTTGCTCATTCGTATTCTGAATCATTTTGGTCTATTTTATAGTATGATTCTGAACCATTGCCTTATTTTTTAAGCAATGTGGGACATTGTATACATATTTTTTTCTTTATCGGTTGAGTAATATATATCCGTTTTAAAAATTTTGAATCACATAATACGCAGAAAAAAATCTAATATATTATTACTATATGTATTTATATAACTTCAAAATAAATTAAATATAAGATCAAATAAAATTGAAAGAAGAATCAATATATTTATGTTTAAATTAGGTAGAGAGGTTTTAGAAAATTAGCAATTAATCGAGTGTAGTTAAGGAAATATAAGATTTAAGAGAGAATTAAGGATATAAATCGTTTAGCAAATTTGTGTATTTAATTTTCCAAAGCTAATCAATTAATGCCAATAGCATTCAATTGTAATGAATGCATAAGCCAAAGTTTTTTTGCCAAAGTATCTCTTTTTTTTTTTTGTCATCCGTAATTAAATAGTGCTCAAAAGAGCCATTCTTGTGGAATGTTGTTTACATAAGTGATATGAAGCGGTTCCGTACGAACTTTTCGTGCCAGATTATCCGCTTTTACATTTCCCAAAGTATCTCTCAAAATGTATAAATAGACTAGATTTTACCCCGCGGTTCACCGCGGGTCGATTTTTAACTAAAAAATTAAATTTTAAATTGTATTTTTTAATATTGTTTATTTTGTTAAGTATTTAAGATTGTATAATTGTATTTTGATTGTCAATTTTAAGATTTCATCCGTGATATTAATACCGTCCCGTAATAATATCGATCCAAACCCGTCCCACTATATAACCCCGTCCCGTGAAATTAAACATCATTTTGTTATTTTTAATAATATTTTATTTAATAGTCATATAATTCGAGTCAATTTAAAAGTTTAATTTTATATATATTTTTAAATTTTAGTTAATAATAATTAATTATATATAATGATTTCTGAATTAATTGAGTATAACCGACGGTCAAGATTGAAGATTAAAAACTGGATTAAGATTTGAATGGCCACGATTAAATATAGGGATTGTTGAGATCTTTTAAGGAAATCGAATTGAATATGGATGTAATTGTGGGAATGGTTAGTTATGTTTAATATATTAGGTTAAGATTTTTGGAAATGATTTTTATGTTAATATCTTTGATTTAATTTTGAAAATCTAAATAATTTATGACAATGATATTTGATCGTAAATAAGTTGGAACTCCAGGATTTATTTCATAAATGTCTCAAAAAATGTATATATATATATATATATATATATATATATATATGAGAATTTTCCAGGACTAGACTAATTAACCGTTTTAATTGATATCCATTAATTTTAGGAGCAATGAAGCGGAGATGATCAGAAAGATATCCATTGATGTTTCAAACATGTTGAATTTATCCATACCTTCAAGAGAATTCTATGAGTTTGTTGGGATGACAGCTCATATAGAAAGAATGGAAAAGTATTTAAGCCTAGATTTGGATGAAGTAAGGATGATTGGGATTTGGGGTCCGCCTGGGATTGGTAAGACGACCATCGCTACATGTATGTTTGACCGATTCTCCAGCAGATTCCCACTTGCTGCAATCATGACGGACATCAGAGAATGCTATCCAAGACTTTGTTTGAATGAGCGTAATGCACAATTGAAACTACAAAACCAAATGTTGTCTCTTATTTTCAATCAGAAAGATATAATGATTTCTCATTTAGGAGTGGCACCAGAACGTTTGAAAGACAAGAAAGTGTTTCTCGTTCTTGATGAAGTCGATCACTCAGGACAATTAGATGCCCTGGCAAAACAAATTCAATGGTTTGGTCCTGGAAGTCGGATTATTATCACAACAGAAGATCTAAGAGTTTTGAAGGCTCATGGGATCAATCATATTTACAAAGTGAATTTTCCATCAAGTGATGAGGCTGTTCAAATATTTTGTATGTATGCCTTTGGACAGAAACACCCATATGAAGGTTTCTATGAGCTTGCTTGGGAAGTTACAAACCTTGCTGGTGAACTCCCTTTGGGATTGAAGGTTCTAGGCTCCGCTCTGCGGGGGATGTCCAAGCCAGAGTGGGAAAGGGCACTACCAAGGTTAAAAACTAGCCTCGACGGAAAAATAGGGAGCATTATACAGTTCAGTTACGATGCATTATGTGACGAAGATAAATATCTATTTCTTTATATAGCCTGCCTTTTTATCTACCAATCAACAACCAAAGTGAAAGAGCTTCTTGGAAAGTTCTTGGATGTGAGGCAAGGTCTTTACGTATTAGCTCAGAAATCTCTCATATCCATTAATGAAGAAACAGTAACGATGCATACTCTGCTAGAACAATTCGGAAGAGAAACTTCACGTAAGCAATTTGTTCATCATGGCTATACGAAACATCAGCTTTTGGTTGGTGAAAGGGATATATGTGAAGTGCTTGAGGATGATACAACAGTAAGTTTTTTCCATTAATTGAGTTTATTTGATTACTAACCAACATTACTTACATTTCTTTTTGGCTCATTTTTCAGGATAGTAGACGTTTTATAGGGATAACGTTAGATTTATCTGAAACTGAGGAAGAATTGAATATAAGTGAGAAAGCACTTGAAAGAATGCATGATTTCCAATTCGTTAGAATCAATGGTGATGATCTTGCTCAAACTGAGAGACAGCAATCAGTACTGCAAGGTCTGATTTATCATTCTCCAAAGATCAGATTACTGGATTGGAGTTATTTCCAGGATATATGTTTGCCTTCTACTTTTAATCCGGAGTTTCTCGTCGAACTAACTCTGAAATACAGCAAGCTTCAAAAGCTATGGGAAGGAACTAAAGTAAGTAGTTTTGATTAAAACTTTCAATTTTCAATTTTGTAAAAATCTAGAATTTGTTTCCGAAAATGTTTTTTCTTAACAAACTCCAAAATTATAGGCCAATCGTATCAACATGATCTTCTTTGTCAAATGCAGCAACTTAGAAATCTCAAATGGATGAATTTGAGTGGTTCTAGAGATCTGAAAGAGCTTCCCGATCTTTCAACAGCAACTAATCTCGAAGAAGTAAATCTCCAAAATTGCTCAAGTTTAGTGGAACTTCCGTCTTCAATTGGGAATGCAACCAAACTTGAGCGACTGTATCTTCGTGTCTGCTCAAGTCTACTAGAGCTCCCTCCTTCTATTGGAACTGCCACAAATCTGAAGGAATTGCATATCAGTGGATGCTCAAGTCTCGTGAAACTCCCCTCCTCTATTGGAGATTTGACTAATCTCAAAGAGTTTGTTCTATCCAACTGCTCAAGTCTACTAGAGCTCCCTCCTTCTATTGGAACTGCCACAAATCTTTGGAGATTGGATATCAGTGGATGCTCAAGTCTCGTGAAACTCCCCTCCTCTATTGGAGATATCACTAATCTCGAAGGGTTTGATCTATCCAACTGCTCAAGTCTTGTGGAGGTTCCATCCTCTATAGGAAACCTTCAACAATTGTGTATCTTGACAATGTGTGGATGCTCAAAGCTAGAGGCTCTTCCAACAAATATCAACTTGGAATCTCTCCGTACACTTGATCTCACAAATTGCTCCCAGTTGAAAAGATTTCCTGAGATCTCCACAAACATTGCGTATCTCAGGCTCACTGGAACTGCAATAAAAGAAGTTCCTTTGTCGATCATGTCATGGTCTCGTCTTTCTGAATTTGAGATGTCATACTTTGAAAGCCTCAAGGAATTCCCGCATGCTCTTGACATCATCACGAAGCTGCAGTTGAAGGAAGATATACAAGAGGTTGCTCCATGGGTCAAGGGAATGTCTCGTTTACGTGTGCTTACACTCAATAACTGCAACAATCTGGTATCACTCCCACAATTTTCAGATTCCCTATCTGACTTAGATGCAGACAATTGTCAATCCCTTGAGCGACTGGATTGTACCTTTAACAATCCAGATATTCATCTCAAATTCCCCAAATGCTTCAATTTGAATCAAGAAGCCAGAGACCTCATCATGCACACATCGACTTTTAGATATGCGATCTTACCGGGTACACAAGTGCCTGCCTGCTTCAATCATCTGGAGATGTTACCGGATACTTCTAGGGGTTCCTTGACAATCAAGTTGAATGAGTCGCCTCTTCCCACATCCTTGAGATTTAAGGCTTGTTTCATGCTATTTAAGGGTAAAGAAGAAGAAGAAGCTGATGATGATGAGGGTTCGATGGAAGTAAGGATTAACATCAGGGACAAACAGATTGATCTCCCAGTTCTGTGTACACCAAGCCATCATTATATGTATCCACTTTTAACAGAGCATATATACACATTTGAAGTTGAAACAGAGAAGGTGACTTCCACGGAGCTTGTCTTTGAGATCAAAACAGAGAATGATAACAATTGGAAGATTAGAGAATGCGGGCTATTCCAAATCTTGGAGGTCCCTTCATGTTGATGAGCATCGATGGAGGAGGTTAGAAATTTTTAAGCCATTTTCATCTTTAATTAATTTTAAATTTGTGCATTGTCAATGTTTAATTAGAATTAATTGCAGATAAGGAGATATTTGCAAAACAAAGATAGAGAGACGAGGAGAAAAAAGAAAGAATCTTAAAATCTTAAAGATACAATTCAACACTGGGAAAAATAGAAAAGAGAAAACATATATAGAGGAGTCGGATTTGTTTTCATTTTTAAGTTTATGTGTTCCTTTCTCTGTTTTTTGTTTTAATATTTGATTAATATGTTGTGATAATGGAATGCACAGACAAATTTCAGCAGACGAGCAAGTCTTGTTGTTGCAGTCATAAAGAGTAAATCAAAAGTGTCTCATCTCATCTCCGTTTAAGCTCACACTCTCACATTATACAACAAATTTGGCCCAAAATTGTCTCTCTGTAACAAATAAGCCTCTTTTTATTGAATACTAGAGAAAAACCCACGCGATGCGTGAGATACTGATTAAAAATGTAATTGCAAAATAAATAATACAATAATAGGTTTTGATGTCCTTCCAAATAATTATACATAAATTTGTTTAACAGTTTAGTTATTCCTTTTGTTATCAGTTTATGAATTTTGTTATAAAGAAAGGTAAAGTACGTAAGAGTGGCTAAAATTAGATAGTATTGACATATACATTATGGAATTTATTTTGAATATAAAAATTAGTATGTAATAAAACTTTTTCTGAAGGAAAAAAGGTCAACAAAGAATAAATAGTAACGATTTTTGAAAAGAAAAAATACCCATCTTCCAACGAAGAATCAGTGATCATAATCTCAAATATTAGATTTTATCCTTCAACTCTATCATCATCTTCTCCTTCTTTTTTTTCTATAACAAAAGTGTAGATAAGGGTTTGGCCATTAATTCTAATTTAAAAATGAGCTCGTCATGAAGTTTTTAACTTCTTTTTCACGACATGTGGTCCTTTTTCTTTGTCTTTAAATGCTCAAAAAAAAAAAATCCTATATTTTGTCTTTGATTTTTTCATCATTCAAAGTTATAAAAAAAATTAAAATATTTTAGAAATAGATAAGATGCTATATTAGTTATTTCATATTATCCCTTCACTTTATAATAAATAATTTGCTTGACCTTATTATTTTATTTTATTTTTGAAAATGCCGTTTTTGGTATGCCATTTTTAAAAAAATGTCTCCTTCTTCTGTGTATTTTAAAAAATACGTCTCATTAAACCTGAAAAGATTTATGAGGTACTTCTGGATAGTAAGTATTACTCAAGCCTCGATCTAAGTATTTATAAGATTTTATAACGTATTTATATAACATATTTATAAAGTTTTATAAGATATGTATAAGATTTTGTAAGGTATTTATAAATTTTGAATAATGTATTTATACATATAAAGGTAGTTTTGTATACTTTTATAATGTTACATACGTACTTAGGTAAATCTCAGATTTTTAAGGACATTTTGGTAAGATTTTACGTAGGTTAGTTATATTTTTGAAAAGAGATATTGGAAAAAAGCGTTTCTAACAATTCCTCAATTTACAATGTCATTTTAATAATTTTATTACATTTTGCTTCTCGAATAGTATTCATTTAATATTTTAAAATAAACTATTATTAGATAATTTGTTGTTAATTGTTTAATATAAATTTGTGGAAAATAAGGTAAAATGTAGAAAAAGACAACATTAAAAGAATACTTGAGTTAGTAGTATATGCGTTATAAAACATTGATGAATTTTGAGAATGAATTTTAAGTTTTTATGTAAAATCTTTTTTAAAAAATAGAATGGCAAATGATCTTATATTATATATCTTATACATACATCTTTCATTGTTCCATTTCAATTTAAATCTATATACAGTAGAACCTCTATAAATTAATACTCGATAAATTAATAAACACGATAAATTAATAAATTTGGCCGGTCCCGAGTCGGGCCAGTGTAAAAATTAACCAAATTCGATAAGATAATAAGATAATAAGTTTTTTGAAATCCCTATGTAAAAATATAGTCCCAATAATATCATAAATTAATAATAATGTAAATTTGCACATATATATATATATATATATATATATATAATAGTTTTAGTGTTTTTCATAAAAATAGCTAAAAGTTTTTGTAAGTTTTCAAATTTTGAATATGCATAATTTTTGTTTTAATAGTCATATATGTTTTTAGAATACAACAATAGATATCACTATTTGTGAATTTTAATTTGTGTATATCGTTTGTATATGTGAATTCTATAATCGTTGTTATTCATTTTCAAAAGAAATTATTTTTCTTCAAAATATTAAGTGTTTAAGGCTAAAACTATAAAATTTATAGCATCCAAAAAATTAATCTTATTTAAATCACATTGCTTTAGCTCGTATTTGTTTTTTAAAAAATCACAATTAAAACAAAATTTTCTATATAAATTAATAAATATTAATTTATAGATAAATTAATATCACTATAAATTAATAAAATATCATAGTCCCAACATTATTAATTTATAGAGGTTTTACTGTATATACATTTTTGAAGTACATACATGAAATAAATCTTTGAGTTGACACTTATTTACAAGAGAATGTCATTGTTATACACATGTTTATCTATTAATTAATATTAAAAATTATTTTTGAAACAATTCTTTAGAAATTATGGCTTCTAAATATGGTAACAAATTGATTTTTTTCTTTTCTAAATTTGATTAATTGCTAATTTCCTAAAACCTCTCTACCTAATTTAAAGATTAATATATGATTCTTCTTTTACTTGTATATGATCTTATATTTAATTTATTTTGAATTTAATAAAATACATATAATTAATATAATAATCTGCATATAATGTGATTCAAAATTTAAAAAACGGACATATACTACTCAATCGATGAAGAAAAAATATGTATACAATGTTCCACATTGTTTAAAAATTTGGGCAATGGTTCAGAGTCATACATTAAGTTCTAGGTTCTTGGAGATGGTAATAACAATAAGTTCTGGACAGATAAATGGTTATCAGGAAAGTCACTTATTGGAGCTGTGGAAAGTGATTTACCTGAGGGGTATGCAACATGGACGGTCCGAGAGATGTGGAGTGGGGGTGACATGGCACAAATTTCACCATATGTCTCGACGACCACAAAGTTAGAGCTGACGGCAGTAGTTGTTGATACAGTGACCAAAGTAAATGATAGATTATCGTGGAGTAGAGACCATCATACATGTGCTTCGAGATTGTCCAGCGATGGCGGGGATCTGGAATCGAATTGTACCTATAAGAAAGAGATAGGTTTTCTTTAACCAATCTTTGTTAGAGTGGCTCTTTGAGAATTTGTGTGCAAGGAGCAATACAGAGGCAGGAGATTGGTCCACCACGTTCGTAATGGCGGTATGGTGGGGTTGGAAGTGGAGGTGTGACAATGTTTTTTGGTGAAAACGGAAAATGCAGGACCGTGTGAAATTCATTAAGGATCTTTCAAAGGAAGTGACGGAGGCGAATTTGAAGATCTTGAATAAGAGCTCACAGGTGCCCCGCGTGGAGAGGATGGTTGGTTGGGTGGCACCGGATCGGAGGATGGTTGGAGCAAGATGAATACCGATGGAGCGTCCCAAGGGAATCCAAGGCTAGCCACCGTAGGTGGGGTGCTGCAGAATAGTGCTGGAGAGTGGTGCGGGGGATTTGCCTTAAATATTGGGAGATTCTCCGCTCCGCTAGCCGAGCTATGGGGAGTGTATTATGGGCTGTATACGGCATGGGAGCACTGAGTTACACGGTTAGTACTGGAAGTGGATTCGAGTTTGGTGGTTGCTTTTCTTACGACAGGGATTTGGGATTCTCATCTGCTGTCTTTCATAGTACGCTTGTGCCATGACTTCATTTCGAGGGACTGGTTTGTCCGGGTTACTCATGTGTATAGAGAGGCTAACCGTCTTGCGGACGGGTTAGCTAACTATGCGTTCTCTTTGCCTCTTGGTTTCCATGCTTTTGTTTCGGTTCCTGTTGTTGGTGATTCAATTTTAAGAGACGATGTTGTTGGAACTACGGTTCCATGACGGATTAGGATGTAATAATTTTTCTTTTTATTAATAAATTCAGGGAGAGTTTTCCCCAGTGCACACCAAAAAAAAAAGGGGTTCAAAGTCATACTATAAAAAGACCAAAATGATTCTGAATACAAATGAGAAGGAAGCTTGATTTATCAGGCGTCCAAAATTAAAATTGTTATCCGGTTTACTCCGATTCCTTATTTTATTGAAACTTTTAAAAAGTTAAATATTATAGTTATTTAAACTTTTGTAAAATTCAACTTTATAAAACGTTTTAAATATTTATAAAACTATAACTTTTATGAAGTTTCAAATATGAATACTTGAAATTTATAATAATTTATAAGAAGTTTAAACATTATAACTATTTAAACTTTAAAAAATGTTTAGAGTATTTATAATATTTAAGTTCTATAAAAAGTTTATAATATTTGAACTCTATTACAATTAAAAAATATATATATATATATATATATATATTATGTCAACCATTTAAACCAAAGTTTTAAATTGACTCGAATTATATGTCTTTTAAATAAAACTATTATTAAAAAGAAAATAACAAAATGCTGTTTTATTTTATGGGACGATGTTATATGATGGGACAAGTTTGAGTCGATATTAATACGGGACGATGTAGCACTGGTGAAATCTTAGAATTAAAAATAAAAATATAATGATATTATCTTAAACACTAAACAAACCAAAGCAAACAAATATAACTTAAAATTTAAAGTTTTTAGTTTTAAAAATCAATCCGCAATATATCGCGGGGTAAATTTTTAGATACAAAATAATATCAAATTATTATAATAGTTCATGATTATAAATGCTTGCCAATATTAACACTACATCACTTCTACACCTACAAATCTTCAAAGTACATCAATACAAATTAACACATTTAAGTAAACAAATACAACAACTCAAAAACAATATTTATATATTTCAACTAAATTAATTATAATATAAATAAGTAAATGACAAATAATTATTTTATAGTATGAATTTAAAAATCTAATAAATTATAAATTATTATATAAAATACAGAAAATACAATTTTGCTCTGTGGTGTATCGCGGGTTAAATTATTATATATATTACCAGATCCAGCTCAATAAATTTTAAAATATATAAAATAAATCAGTTTATATATCTGTTTATATATTTTTTTTATTATTCATATTATGACAACATGAACAAAACAAATGCACAAAATAAGTATTAGTCGTCACTAACACAATCTACGAAAATAAATCATGTTTTACCTAATCACGAACCTAAGAAATGCATTGTACCAATTGGATATAATGTTATTTTTTGCTGGATCATATTTTAAAAATATTTAAAAGTAAACAATACTTAAATGAGAACATACATATCCAAGTGCATATTTCTTGACGATCCAACCTCAAATTCAGCAGTGTCGTTTATGTTCTACAACACAATTGTTGTCTAGAATGAAGATAAGGCACGTACTAAAATGAAGATGAGTGAGAGAGAAGAAAATATAAATTTCAAATAACTAAATAAAAAAGAAGTTAATTTAGAAACATAATATAGAGGAGTCGGATGTTGTGATAATGGAATGCACAGAAAAATTTCATCTCATCTCCATTGAAGCTTAAACTCTCACATTATACAACAAACTAGTCCCAAAATTGCCTCTCTGTATCAAATGAGCCTCTTTTTATTGAATATAAATACAAAAGAAGGGAGAAAAACATCCCAGAAATAATCTATTTAAGCATACAATAGCAGAGCAGATATTTTCCAGGATAAATAATATAAACAGGTTTTGGACACAATCTGTGTGTGTGTTTTTTTTACGTTCCATATTATAGAAACATGCAAAGTTCCCATCAAGCTTGCAAGAAGCTAGCGTACTTCACACCCAGGAGAAGCCTCTGGATTCACAAGAGGGTGTTCTTGGTGACCTCGGCGTTCTCGTGGTTCATCAGTTTCATCACCCGTTCTTTTGCCTTGAGGTCTGTTAAGATCACTCTCCCCGCTGCGTGGTACTGTATGAACTGTGATAAATCAAACCATGCCACCGCCAGCGATCTTGGATCACTCGACGTGTCGAGGATGGTGAGGAGGACCCTGAGTATCTGCATCCAACAAGGTTTAATATGTGATTAGGAGGACCAGCCCGCTTTGTGCCCTTTGATTCCCGAGACAGGTTAAAAGAAGAAATACCTGGAAGTCATTTTCCTCAAAGCTTGTGACATTCTCACGCCAGAAATTGGCATCTTTGTGCATTGGGTTCCAATCAAGATGGCCAAGAAGAACCTCTTGCTTATACTTGTCAAAGGAACTCAATTTCCTGATCTTGTCTTTTAGCCCTTCTTCTAGTTGGTTCAATGCATCCAGCAAGTCCTTACAAGTTCAGAATTTAACAGGTTTAAGTTTAACCATGACCATGTACTTAAAACACATCTAATGTTATCGGCATCACTTCTATAAACCAGATTTCTTGCTGTAGATTTAGCAGAAATTTAAGAAATTCACCTTCCCCAATAAAACAACTAATAAGCAGCAGTTCTCAGGCTATGATTTAAATGCCTTCTTACCTCGTCACTCCATGCTTGTGTTTTTAGACTGTGGATAATATGCGGTAATCCAAGATCAACCATCTGAGCACCAAATGTACCTTTAGGAAGTAAGTTACTGAATGTCAATATGACTACCCTCACAACCTGTAAGACAAAATACCGTCAGATAAACAAAACAAGCGCATCACACGGTCCACACCCACATTTATGCAAATTAAAGATCCAAAACCAATAAAAAAAAAAACCAAAAATCTTGGTATTACACGACATAGGTTGTGATTTATCAACTAAATGTCATTTGACTAGACCAAACTACAGTCATAACACTACAACATAGTAGGCGCTCACCTCAAGAAAGGCTCGTAAGTATCCTCATGTGCCAAAGATTTATCATGGAATAACCGAGCTCGTGTTGGGTTTTCTGTCAACCAGTTGATACATTAATATTAGTCGGTATCTAACTAAATGAAGAAAATTTAAACCCACATATCTTCAGGTTTCATTTACCTAAGAGCATTTCATAAATCAAAGCCAAAACATATTCAATTGTTTCTTCCTTGAATATATCACGTAAGATGCTAACAAACAGATGAACATAAGCTGGACCATCCTGCAATAACACCACCACATATTATCACTTCATAACAACAAGGTAAACGCTTGCATGATCATTCTACAAAACTTCAACCACTAATCAGAAGAAAGCTTTGTAGAAGATTTACTTCATCCAGCAACTGTGCCCTTGCACTTTCGGGTTTTTTATCGTACCGCCTTAAATGCTGGAGACCTGTTGCTGAAATCAGCTTAGTTGTCATATAAGTCTCCCATGGTATGTCTCTTTTCAATACCTACAAAGTACAAACAACAACAGAGATTGAATCAATTCTGCAGATTGAGTTACTTATTGAATAAGTAAACGTATGCAAAATCAAATCACAAACCTGCTCTAAAGTTAGTTCTGCATGATCCATGTATATAGTTCAGAAACTTAAACAACACTTGAGATTATTGAACACTACTGATCCAAAACCCTACAATAGTAAGACAGAACAAAGCATAAGTTTCTGAATTGTGACTATTTTTTCAATCAAACAAACACGATCTACAAGCATCCATGAAATGTGAAGAAGAAAATTTTCAGAAACTCAGATCAAGTAGCAAACGCAATTCAAATATCTTTCAAAATCTATTGAATCAGAATGATAGAATAAAGAAAGGATTTGATTTAAGAAAAGTGAAATTGAGTTTTTGACCTGAAGGAGAAGACAAAAGTGAGAGATAGAGAGAGTTTCTCTTAAACTCGGATCTGAAGCGTGGAAGGAAGTTAGAAGAAGAAGAATAAGAAGAAGAAGACAGCTTTCTATTTACTGGAAATTACGATATTATCCCTATCTTTTTTCGCCTTCGTGTCGTCTTCTTCGGTTGCCGTATTGGTGCCGTTGGATCTTTCTACGGAGGTTTTGTGTTTACCGGCGAATCGATTCCGTTGGTCGAATCATGATTGTTGTATATTTGGGCCTTTGGGAAGCTGAAAAGCCCATTAAATATTGATTAATTTAATCATGATGGTGGTTAAGCCCATTAATCAATTTCTTTTGGAAGTTGAGATGTGTGATTTAGTCATGGAGTGTTGAAATTAATAATCCATGGTTGATAAATTTTGATGTATATTTGCAGAGGGTATATTGGATGTGTATGGACAGAAAGAGGGAATTTGTCTAATATTGGTGTTGTTGCTTGACTTTGGAACTCCTTTTAGGAGATTTTGGAATATTTTTCATTGAATTTTTCATGTTAAGCCATAAAAACTTGGAAATTCATCCATGGAAATTCAAAAAACTTTATTTTATTTTTGGGCGGACAACAATCTGTCGGATACCAAATTTATTTCTATTTAAAAGCGGTCAGATTTAGTTTACGACAATTTTTATTTTTTTGCCAGCATTCATAAACTATAATTTATGGATATTAAACCAAAGGTAATTGTGGGTGCTAAAATCCACACTCGAAATTTGTTCTTAGTTTTTATGGGTAAAGAGGGCTAGATTTTCAATGATGCTTTGAGAATTGAATTGCTAAAGAACGAAATGATTTTATTATTGATGAAGATCAACAGATTACAATGATAAGTATGAGAGTACACATTTTTATTTTTTTGCCAGCATTTAGGTAGAAATAAATGGTGAGTATTAGGTTTTGTAGCAGGTAGGCGATGATCCTCCTTAAGTCGCCCTTCTTCTTCTTATATAGGTCTTCAAGTCAGGTCAACCGCCTCCGAGATCCGCGCCGGTATCTCCTATAAATCAGGTTTGTTCCGAGAATATAGCTGACCTGGTCAATCATCCTTATCAGGTCGCAGCGTCTCCCTTGTAGACCGTCGGGCTGGACCTGTTGATGTAAAGCCCATTAATATTTTTGCTGGTGGATATCCAGGTCCAACAGTAATCTAATCCATAAACGGGTTTATCGCCATAGTCATTCAAAGCCTTAGAATCTTTTTTTTTTCAAAAATTAAAATCTAAGAAATCAAACCAATAAACTTGAAATCATCAAAATCCAAAAAAAATCGAACCGTAGTAAACCGAAAAAAAAATAAAATAAAAATAAAAAATAATCACTTTGTGGTAAATCTCTGTTGGGATTATATTCCTCACAACAGAATTTTTAATTGTTCCTCCATCAGAAGAAGAACAGAAACAAAAATCTAAATTATTTTGTTAACTTAACCATGGTTAACACATTAAACCCTAGGGTTAGATTTTGACCACCTTCGTATAAATTATATATGTAAAACCCTACATCACTCGCAGCCCCCAATATATTACATCTGCAATTTTGCACTATGAAACCAATTCTTTATTCTCTCGATTTGCTTATCAGTTTCTCTGTTTCTTTTATACAATTGTGTTTTTGTTTCACTTCTTTCTAATGATTTTTTTATATTTATATGTCCATCTGATTGCAAATGATGAGTTAATCACCATTGATAAAAGAAGCTCAAATTATTGAGCAGTGTTGGAAATCATAAACTTCCATGACTCTGATGCAATTTTTATCAAGAAAACCTCAAATTCTTGATCAGTATTTGTATTTTTCTGTTCTTTCTCAGATTTTGTTAATAATCATTGAATTTTGGTTTTCAAATCTATTTTTATTTGTTAAATTATTCTCTACATTGTTTTTTGACATTCGATTTCAGTCAGATCTACCTAAATTATTCCTATTCAAAAGTATTTCTCATTAGTGTTTTTTAATCTATCCTTTTTTCTATGCATCTTTAGCGTTTGATCAAAATTGAACTTCGGTATAACCAAACTGAAATGTATAACTTGGCCAAAAAAAAGAAGATGTAAATCAAAAACTGTAACAGTGACGAAAAAATGAACAAGAAAAGCTCCATTTATAATGTATAACTTGGCCAAAAAAATGATGTAAATCAAAAAGCTCCATTTATAATTTACACCAAGAGAAAAAGATGAAGAAGATGGAATCAAAATCAGCAGTGGTTTTGGTGCCCAATAGCCGTTAAAATGTTGTTATCATTACAATTCTCATAACCAGACAAATAATAAACAACAATGGATTTGTCTTCTGTTCTAAGAATCGAAGTTACGAAGCATCGTTATCATTGTCCCCATCGAAATATTCGTCGTCTCTTTGGACCTGCTTATCCCGCGAACGCTCTGAAACAATCTAACATTAGTCACTGAGAAAGCAAAGGGACTAAAGTAGATTTCAAGGTGGTTATCGATACTTACGATCCACACGTTCGTCCGGGTTTTGTTCGTCTTCATCAAAATATAAAAAAACTGATCAGTGTTAAGATAACACAAAAAAGAAGAGTGATTAAAGCCATCAGTTGTCCTATGATGTTCCGAGTTTACCTCCTGCATTTGTACGCTTGGAGCGTGTTGAATGTATCGCAAATTCTCCAAAATCTGCACTTTGATCGAACTGATGTATGATTTGGTATTGAGATTCTCCTGTTTTAATTTCAAAACACAAGTGATTCTCAATCTCTCTATAGATTTTGTTAAAGCAATGAGGAACTGTAAGTTACATAAGAGCTCCTTACAATGTGTCCACCTGGAATCTTCAAAGAAAAATCCGGCCATTAACGGCGCATTCTCTATCTCTTCTCTTCTTTCCGGTTACGATTACTCTTCGATAGTCTTCAGGGGCTTATCAGAAGGAAGTAGCCTTTGAGTTCTCGCGCGCGAGTGTCGTTTTGGTTATCGAGGTCGTTGATCGGTTCGGTTGGGCTGGTTTGAAGGCTTCAGATCTGTTTGGTTTCGTGTCTGAGACTGGTCCTGCTTTTGTCTGTGGTTCGTCTGGACTCGATGGTTGTGGTTCTGGTTCTCGGCTTTACGGTGATAATCTTGATCTGTTTTGTTCCAACAGGAGCTGCAGTAAGACCAAGAAGCGCAGAAAACAAGGCGGTTGTTGTAGCGGAAGTCGAGAAGAATGTTTGGCCAGTTTCAGAGTTAGACAGTAGGATTACAAGAGCAGACCCTGAGCTCGTTGAAGACTTGGAGAAGCATCTATATATAAATGCTGCTTTGGAGATAAGGAGACGCTACCGCTACCGCTTTTTAAGTCATTTTTCTTTAACAACTACGTTTCAGGTATATTTTCTCTTGGTTGCTCCAATCTTCGCATATGTTACTAATCTTGACATTTTTCTCGTGAGGTTATCCTTGGTTTGGTAATCTTTTCAGATATGAGGGAATCCTTGCCTCCTGATGCCTTTGCTCCATTTATAGTTAA
Organism: Arabidopsis suecica; assembly: GCA_019202805.1. Lineage (NCBI taxonomy): Eukaryota > Viridiplantae > Streptophyta > Magnoliopsida > Brassicales > Brassicaceae > Arabidopsis > Arabidopsis suecica. The sequence continues at coordinate 7,729,188 of CM032909.1, forward strand.
ACATGAACCCCGTTCTTGAGTAACTGAAAAATAGTTGGATCATTTGCGAACAATGCCTGGTATTCTGTTTTTAGGCGGCGTTGTAGGTGTGGTCCTAAACTACCGTTGATCAATTAAGAGAAGTTCCTTGTTGTACGTATGATAAGGATTTGAAATTTATTAAGTCGATATGTGTTATCTGACATTGTTTTTTCGTTATTTTGTGATGGATCATAATATCTTTATGCCTTGTTAAAAGTTCCATAGAGTTTGAAATGAGAGTATTCTTTGCGAGAAGCTCATGTGGGTAGTAGTAATTAAATGGTGCTGGTCATTGTGTTGATTCTATTGCTTATGGCTGAGTGCTATCTGAAGTGTGACCCTGATTATTGAAAAGTTTTTTCTTATTTTACTAGACATCTAAACTTGTGCGATACTGATGCATCATTTCTCTATTATAGTACCGGCAAATGAGGTGAAGAGAACAAGACCCACTCACAAGGAAAAAACATCGAAGAAGCGTTTCAAATGCCAAAAAAAAAAGCAGGAGAAGAAGAGAAAACCAAACACGACGGTGAAGATGAAGAAGAAGAGTCTTTGGTAGAACCTTTACGTTCATAGCTTTTCTTGTGACATGTAACATGAATCCAAAACTATATTTGCAAGATTCATTTCTTTCTTTACTTTTGTTTTCAACAATGTATGGGGAAAAAGAAATGGAGCAGGTTTAATCGGTTTGTGTATGTATTAGGGACTTAGTTGAGAACAACAAACTGCAACCTAAGAAAACCGAACCAACCTGAAATAATTCAACCAAAACTGAATAAGAATTCGAAAACCCGGAACAAACTCTCAAAAAGAATAGAGGATCTATTCTTTATAGAGGATGGATGAACAGCTTGTTATAGAGGATTGGGACCACTTTTTTGAATAAAGGATTCCTTGCTCACTTTTTTCATGTGTTGTGCAAGGCAAAGAGTAGGTTTTGTGAGCTTAAAGATGAGAAATTACTATAGAAAACAAGCAATGTAATATTTAACCTTGATCTTTAATTAGTCAGTGTTCAAATTGTCTGATTAGTAAATCAAAATTCTGGCTCAAATATTAAAACATTAAAAAGAATAGAAACACTAGGACACTAATTATTAATTAACCTTCAAAGCACATGCCAACATCATGGAGTACACTCACACAATGACAAGGCATGCTCTTAGGAAGTTTCTAGCTTTTAGTTCATACACACTTAGGAAATTAACCTTTATTTCATACAAGTTTCTAGCTTTCATCTACTTACACGTGAAGCTAATCACAACAAAAAAAAACTAACATTTACTAAATCAACCACTCACCAAAGTAGGGGATCGCTAATAACAAATGATCAAATTTAATCCACATATATTTTTCAAATAAATGACAAACATAGTTATGATAGAGTTATATTTATAGTTATGACATAGTTATATTTGTAGTTATAATTATCCCAAAACTCTATCAAAAAAATCTATTAGAAAAATCTATCACTCGGGTCATCATAACTCTGTCACCTCTATCTGCCAATGGATTGCGTTTTTAAAAATTATAAGTCTACCACCTGATCATGTTTTAAATTTTTGTAAACTCTGTCGCAACAACCTTTACAAATAACAACTCTGTCGTTACATACAATAAGTCTGCCATTACTATGGTGCTACTCTAGTAATTAATTTGTTGGATAAATCTGTCGAATTGACTAATCTATCACAAATTTAAAATCTACCTTCACGTTTGACAGACTAACTATCAATTCTTTAACTCTACCACATAAGTCTGTTACTTATTCACAACTCTATCATCACGACTAATAAGTCTACATGCTAAATCTATTTTACTAATTACTTGTCATAACTGCACATATATCTACCAAACAAATCTACATTTCCCGTAACTCTGTCATCACATAAAGTATGTCTATCATGTAACTCTACCACAAGTTTGCAAATCTATCATCCTCACTTAAATCTACTGTAACTAAACGATAGATTAATCCGAGAAATCTGAGAAATCTGTCATATTTGATAAAAACTACCATACAAATCTGTCACCATTGTGATTTCTCCATTTATTTTTCTCGCCACAGCATTTGTCGTTTTCCCACCATTTTTCTGTCAATATTTAATGACAGTTCTGTAATTATTTTTTTTTCCTAACACATGCTTGAAGGCAAAATTGCCTTTAAATAATAATATTACTATTACTCCAAAACCATGTCATTTTAGTAAAGGAGAAAAAACCGAATAAACCGCCATCTATTTTTTTTTTGGCCGTTTAATACCTGTGTTTTTAAATTTAGAATAAAAATACCTTATTTAATTTCGATTGCCTTTTAAAACTATCGTTTTTTAAAACTTGTTAATTTCGAATCCGAGACTTAACAGTCGTTACAGGACGTAACGGAATTATTTAACAGCGTTAAGTTTTAACCGGGAGAAAACCCAAAAAAACCGCCATCTATTTTTTTTGGCCGTTTAATACATGTTTTTTTTAATTTGGAATAAAAATACCTCATTTAATTTCGATTGCCTTTTAAAACTATCGTTTTTTAAAACTTGGTAATTTCGAATCCGAGACTTAACAGTCGTTACTGGGTGTAACGGAATTATTTAACAGCGTTAAATTTTAACCCCACGTGTTTATATAAATATATACAAACTGCTCACAACAAATTACGTGAATGTCAATGTGGCTTGGTGATAGCGTGTGTCTTTTTGTAAACCACCAGATCCGGGTTCGAATCTCAAACATGTTTACCCAGCTCCTGAGGTTTACAAAACTGACATGCAACCACCAAGCCACATTAACTATCACATAAAGTTTTGCAAACAGATAGTATATATTTATATAAACACGTGGGGTTAAAATTTAACGCTGTTAAGTAGTTCTGTTACGCCCAGTGACGACTGTTAAGTTTCGGGTTCGAAATTACCAAGTTTTTAAAAACGATAGTGTTAAAAGGCAATCGAAATTAAATGAGGTATTTTTATTCCAAATTTAAAAACACAGGTATTAAACGGCCAAAAAAAATAGATGGCGGTTTTTTCGGGATTTTTCCCAGTTAAAATTTAACGCTGTTAAATAATTCCGTTACGTCCAGTAACGACTGTTAAGTCTCGGGTTTGAAATTACCAAGTTTTAAAAAACGATATTTTTAAAAGGCAATCGAAATTAAATAAAGGTATTTTTATTCCAAATTTAAAAACACAGGTATTAAACGGCAAAAAAAAAAATAGATGGCGGTTTTTTCGGGTTTTTTCCCTTTTAGTAAATTTATCCCTTGACTAAGCCTTTCTAGTAACTCACCCAATGAAAAATCCAAAAACAAATAAAAGAAACAAGATTCTGATTGATCAACCAAACCATGTTGTATGATCTTTAACTAATTGCAAGATAGGAATGACTAAGTCACACAAGAAAACACCATTAATAACCAGCTTTTGACCTAGCAATATATGTAAATGAGGCTGTAAGTTACATACATGTTTCATGTTTTATAGAAGTATGATAAGCACATACTAAATTCACGCAAAAATGTAATGAGATTGAAAGCAGTTTCCCACCAGTGGAGATTTTAATTTATATATGTGGACTAAAAATATTTACTCATCATATGACTAAAATCAGGATCTCAGACGAAAACTAGCAAGGGCCAAGGAGATAGAAGATACAAAGCAACAAAATCTTGTGAACATACAAAGATAACAACACTACGAAATTCGTTTACAACAATTTTGACCATTTTCAATTATAACAAAAACATCCGTGAACTGTCAAGAAGTATTAAAAAGTTCGTAGCAAACGCAATTCCAATATATTTTAAAATTGATTGAAATCTGAGACAGGAAAGTGAAATCAAGTTTTAAAAGCAACTTTACTATATTGTTTGATTTATTAATAATCATATCTCCTAATTTACCTTTCATCATTCTTTGGCTTCGTAGAAATTCAATGAATATGGTGGAGCCTACATAATACGAACAATGATTTTGTCGGTAGCAACATTTTCCATGAAATTTCCACTATACTATACTGTGCCTACAAAGTCGACGCGGTCTGTAATCATTCCTCTATTCACACAAAATTCCTCTCCGAACCAAACAAAAGGCAAATCCGAGCTCACAAGATTCTTACACTCTCTGGGAGATTTCTCTTTTTTCAAAAGGCATCGGTGAGATTCTCATTGTCTGAACTATTTTTTTAGGTTTAACTTAAGGTTTTATTACCGTGAAATCGAATTGATTGGACCATTTTTGAGCCCATTTCTTGATGATTATGTGTTCTTGATTGTATATTTCTGGTCTTTTCATTTATTTGCCTAATTGTGGGAATTAATGATTGTTGCTACAGTGACTCATCAATAATCTAAGTTCTCATGGGTTCTGTAATGAGCTTGAGCTGTTCCAAGAGGAAAGCTACGAGTCAGGATGTTGAATCCGAATCTCGTAAAAGACGAAGGATATGCTCAACAAACGATGATGAGTCCAACAATGATGAGTATTGCAGATTGATTCCGGATGAGTTATCTTGGAAACATCCATGGACTCTCTGTGCCAACGGTCTGTTACCTCTTCCTCTTTATTAATCCTTCCTTCCTCCATCTTAAATCTTGATCCACTCTTTACCATACTAATGAATTCTTCTTGTTTCCCTTGGTTCAGTGGCAGCCACAGCTTTTACAAAATTCAGATTCCAACAAGACAACAAAGATACTAGATCTTCTGCTTTAGCTCTTCCACCTCCTCCAACTTCAGTGTCTCGAATCTGGAAACATCACGTCTTCCCGAGCTTCCATGGGGCAGATGTCCGAACAACCATTCTTAGTCACATCCTTGAATCATTCAGAGGAAAGGGAATTGACACATTCATTGATAATAATATAGAGAGGAGTAAGTCGATCGGTCCTGAGCTCGTAGAAGCTATAAGAGGATCGAAGATCGCGATCGTCTTGCTCTCTAAGAACTATGCTTCTTCTTCGTGGTGTCTTGATGAGTTGGCGGAGATCATGAATTGCAGAGAGGTGTTGGGTCAGATTGTCATGACCATTTTCTATGAAGTGGAGCCAACTGACATAAAGAAACAGACCGGCGATTTTGGAAAAGCCTTCAGAAAAACATGTAAAGGTAAAACAAAAGAGCATATTGAGAGATGGAGAAAAGCTTTGCAGGATGTGGCCACAATCGCAGGAGAACATTCTCGCAACTGGTACGTCCTCTTGATTTCTACTCTCCTTAATTATTACTTTTAGAGTTTATTTGTAGCTTTTATAACATATTAAGACAAGAAATATACATATGTTTTGGATGTGTATACATACTAGATTTTATCCCGCGGAACACCGCGGATCGATCTTTTATAACTAAAAAATTTAAATTTATGTTGTATAGGTTTTGTTAATATTGTGTTAATATTGTTTGTTTTGTTTAGTGTTTAAGATTTGTATAATTGTATTTTGATTGTTAATTCTAGAATTTCATCCGTTGTATACCGTTTGGGTATTAATATCGACCCAAACCCACCTCACCATATAACTCCTTCCCATGAAATTAAACATCATTTAGTTGTTATTCTTTACAATAATATTTTTATTTAAAAGACATATAATTCGAGTCAATTAAAAAGTTTGCTTTAAATGGTTACCATAATTTATATTTTCAATTGTTATAGAGTTCAAATATTATTAATATTATAAACTTTTTACAGAATTTAAATATTATAAACACTTTGTGTATTTTTAAAATTTTAAATATTGATCATGTTTAAACTTCTTTTTAAATATTTATAATGTTCCAACTTCTTATAAATTCTTATAAAGTTCAAATATTTATAATATTTGAAACTTTATAAAAGTTTTAATATATTATAAATATTTAAAATGTTTTATAAAGTTTAACTTTTTAAAAAGTTTAAATAATTGTAATATTTAACTTTTAATAAAGTTTAAATATTTATAATACTTTGAAACTTTTTAAAAGTTTTAATTATTTAAAATAAAGAACCGAAGTAAACCGGGTAACACTTTTAACTTTGGATGCCTGATAAATCAAGCTTCCTTGCTCATTCGTATTCTGAATCATTTTGGTCTATTTTATAGTATGATTCTGAACCATTGCCTTATTTTTAAGCAATGTGGGACATTGTATACATATTTTTTTCTTTATCGGTTGAGTAATATATATCCGTTTTAAAAATTTTGAATCACATAATACGCAGAAAAAAATCTAATATATTATTACTATATGTATTTATATAACTTCAAAATAAATTAAATATAAGATCAAATAAAATTGAAAGAAGAATCAATATATTTATGTTTAAATTAGGTAGAGAGGTTTTAGAAAATTAGCAATTAATCGAGTGTAGTTAAGGAAATATAAGATTTAAGAGAGAATTAAGGATATAAATCGTTTAGCAAATTTGTGTATTTAATTTTCCAAAGCTAATCAATTAATGCCAATAGCATTCAATTGTAATGAATGCATAAGCCAAAGTTTTTTTGCCAAAGTATCTGTGAAAATGTATAAATAGACTAGATTTTACCCCGCGGTTCACCGCGGTCGATTTTTAACTAAAAAATTAAATTTTAAATTGTATTTTTTAATATTGTTTATTTTGTTAAGTGTTTAAGATTGTATAATTGTATTTTGATTGTCAATTTTAAGATTTCATCCGTGATATTAATACCGTCCCGTAATAATATCGATCCAAACCCGTCCCACTATATAACCCTGTCCCGTGAAATTAAACATCATTTTGTTATTTTTAATAATATTTTATTTAATAGTCATATAATTCGAGTCAATTTAAAAGTTTAATTTTATATATATTTTTAAATTTTAGTTAATAATAATTAATTATATATAATGATTTCTGAATTAATTGAGTATAACCGACGGTCAAGATTGAAGATTAAAAACTGGATTAAGATTTGAATGGCCACAATTAAATATAGGGATTGTTGAGATCTTTTAAGGAAATCGAATTGAATATGGATGTAATTGTGGGAATGATTAGTTATGTTTAATATATTAGGTTAAGATTTTTGGAAATGATTTTTATGTTAATATCTTTGATTTAATTTTGAAAATCTAAATAATTTATGACAATGATATTTGATCGTAAATAAGTTGGAACTCCAGGATTTATTTCATAAATGTCTCAAAAAATGTATATATATATATGAGAATTTTCCAGGACTAGACTAATTAACCGTTTTAATTGATATCCATTAATTTTAGGAGCAATGAAGCGGAGATGATCAGAAAGATATCCATTGATGTTTCAAACATGTTGAATTTATCCATACCTTCAAGAGAATTCTATGAGTTTGTTGGGATGACAGCTCATATAGAAAGAATGGAAAAGTATTTAAGCCTAGATTTGGATGAAGTAAGGATGATTGGGATTTGGGGTCCGCTTGGGATTGGTAAGACGACCATCGCTACATGTATGTTTGACCGATTCTCCAGCAGATTCCCACTTGCTGCAATCATGACGGACATCAGAGAATGCTATCCAAGACTTTGTTTGAATGAGCGTAATGCACAATTGAAACTACAAAACCAAATGTTGTCTCTTATTTTCAATCAGAAAGATATAATGATTTCTCATTTAGGAGTGGCACCAGAACGTTTGAAAGACAAGAAAGTGTTTCTCGTTCTTGATGAAGTCGATCACTCAGGACAATTAGATGCCCTGGCGAAACAAATTCAATGGTTTGGTCCTGGAAGTCGGATTATTATCACAACAGAAGATCTAAGAGTTTTGAAGGCTCATGGGATCAATCATATTTACCAAGTGAATTTTCCATCAAGTGATGAGGCTTTTCAAATATTTTGTATGTATGCCTTTGGACAGAAACACCCATATGAAGGTTTCTATGAGCGTGCTTGGGAAGTTACAAACCTTGCTGGTGAACTCCCTTTGGGATTGAAGGTTCTAGGCTCCGCTCTGCGGGGGATGTCCAAGCCAGAGTGGGAAAGGGCACTACCAAGGTTAAAAACTAGCCTCGACGGAAAAATAGGGAGCATTATACAGTTCAGTTACGATGCCTTATGTGACGAAGATAAATATCTATTTCTTTATATAGCCTGCCTTTTTATCTACCAATCAACAACCAAAGTGAAAGAGCTTCTTGGAAAGTTCTTGGATGTGAGGCAAGGTCTTTACGTATTAGCTCAGAAATCTCTCATATCCATTAATGAAGAAACAGTAACGATGCATACTCTGCTAGAACAATTCGGAAGAGAAACTTCACGTAAGCAATTTGTTCATCATGGCTATACGAAACATCAGCTTTTGGTTGGTGAAAGGGATATATGTGAAGTGCTTGAGGATGATACAACAGTAAGTTTTTTCCATTAATTGAGTTTATTTGATTACTAACCAACATTACTTACATTTCTTTTTGGCTCATTTTTCAGGATAGTAGACGTTTTATAGGGATAACGTTAGATTTATCTGAAACTGAGGAAGAATTGAATATAAGTGAGAAAGCACTTGAAAGAATGCATGATTTTCAATTCGTTAGAATCAATAGTGATGATCTTGCTCAAACTGAGAGACAGCAATCAGTACTGCAAGGTCTGATTTATCATTCTCCAAAGATTAGATTACTGGATTGGAGTTATTTCCAGGATATATGTTTGCCTTCTACTTTTAATCCGGAGTTTCTCGTCGAACTAACTCTGGAATACAGCAAGCTTCAAAAGCTATGGGAAGGAACTAAAGTAAGTAGTTTTGATTAAAACTTTCAATTTTCAATTTTGTAAAAATCTAGAATTTGTTTCCGAAAATGTTTTTTCTTAACAAACTCCAAAATTATAGGCCAATCGTATCAACATGATCTTCTTTGTCAAATGCAGCAACTTAGAAATCTCAAATGGATGAATTTGGAGGGTTCTGAAGATCTGAAAGAGCTTCCCGATCTTTCAACAGCAACTAATCTCGAAGACGTAAATCTCCAAAATTGTTCAAGTTTAGTGGAACTTCCGTCTTCAATTGGGAATGCAACCAAACTTGAGCGACTGTATCTTCGTGACTGCTCAAGTCTACTAGAGCTCCCTCCTTCTATTGGAACTGCCACAAATCTGAAGGAATTGTATATCAGTGGATGCTCAAGTCTCGTGAAACTCCCCTCCTCTATTGGAGATTTGACTAATCTCAAAGAGTTTGATCTATCCAACTGCTCAAGTCTAATAGAGCTCCCTCCTTCTATTGGAACTGCCACAAATCTTTGGAGATTGTATATCAGTGGATGCTCAAGTCTCGTGAAACTCCCCTCCTCTATTGGAGATTTGACTAATCTCAAAGAGTTTATTCTATCCAACTGCTCAAGTCTACTAGAGCTCCCTCCTTCTATTGGAACTGCCACAAATCTTTGGAGATTGGATATCAGTGGATGCTCAAGTCTCGTGAAACTCCCCTCCTCTATTGGAGATATCACTAATCTCGAAGGGTTTGATCTATCCAACTGCTCAAGTCTTGTGGAGGTTCCATCCGCTATAGGAAAACTTCAAAAATTGTCTTGGTTGAAAATGAGAGGATGCTCAAAGCTAGAGGCTCTTCCAACAAATATCAACTTGGAATCTCTCCGTACACTTGATCTCAGAGATTGCTCGCAGTTGAAAAGATTTCCTGAGATCTCCACAAACATTAAGTATCTCTGGCTCACAGGAACTGCAATAAAAGAAGTTCCTTTGTCGATCATGTCATGGTCTCGTCTTTCTGAATTTGAGATGTCATACTTTGAAAGCCTCAAGGAATTCCCGCATGCTCTTGACATCATCACGAAGCTGCAGTTGAAGGAAGATATACAAGAGGTTGCTCCATGGGTCAAGGGAATGTCTCGTTTACGTGTGCTTACACTCTACAACTGCAACAATCTGGTATCACTCCCACAATTTTCAGATTCCCTATCTGACTTAGATGCAGACAATTGTCAATCCCTTGAGCGACTGGATTGTACCTTTAACAATCCAGATATTCGTCTCAAATTCCCCAAATGCTTCAATTTGAATCAAGAAGCCAGAGACCTCATCATGTACACATCGACTTCTAGATATGGGATGTTACCCGGTACACAAGTGCCTGCCTGCTTCAATCACCGAGCTACTGCTGGAGGTTTATTGGCAATCAAGTTGAATGAGTCACCTCTTCCTACATCCTTGAGATTTAAGGCTTGTATCATGCTGGTTATGGGTACAAAAGAAACATGTGAGTCCTCGACGTTGGTATGGATTAACATCGTGGACAAACAAAATGATCTCAAGGTTGAGTGTACACCAAGCTGCCATGCAATAGATATATATTTAACAGAACATATATACACATTTGAAGTTGAAGTAGAGGAGGTGACTTCGATGGAGCTTGTCTTTGAGTTCGAAACAAGCAATATCAAGTGGAATATCAGAGAATGCGGGCTACTCCAAATCTTGGAGGTCCCTTCATATTCATGAGCATGATGAAAGCTTCTAGATGGCATCGATGGAGGAGGTATTGAAATTCTCTGTCATTTTGATCTTGTGTTGAACTTGTGTATGATTATCAATGTGTAATGTTGGGTTATGTTTAATTGAAATTAGTTATAGATAAGGAGATAAAATGCAAACAAAGATAGAATCATGAGTAGAATCTGAAAATCCATGGTTATGTTTTTGAAAAGAGAACATAGAGAGTCAGCTTCATGTTTGAAACCATAGCAGGAAGCATGTTGTCCAAACTAAAACCGGTTTTTTAGGAGAGTGGTTTTGATTTTTAAGTTATATGGTACGGTTTCTTTCTCTGTTTTCTTATATATTTGAGCAGATTCAAATTGATTAATATGCTGTGATAATTGATTACACTAAATAATGCAAGTCTTGTTGTTGCAGTCACATGACAAGCAGCAGAATCTTATCTGAACTAAAACCATGCAACCAAAGTACATAAAGGCGTACTTAGCACCCAAGAGAAGCCTCTGGATGCACAAGAGGGCGTTCTTGGTGGGGTCAGTTAAGATCACTCTCCCTGCTGAATGGTACTGTATAGTATGAACTGTGATAGATCAAAGCATGCCATCACCAATGATCTTGGATCACTCGACGTGTCCAGGATCGTGAGGAAGACCTCGAGTATCTGCATCCACAAGTTTTAAACAACTGCTTAAGGGTTCTGTTATAGATAGAGTAGACATCAAAAGCTTTTATAGATTTACCATGTCACAACATATATATTCCTTCCATATATCACCAAACTTGCATCTAAATATTTACCAAAATTAATTAAAGACTTTGGCCTAAGCAGAAGAACTGTTTGTATTTGATTGAACTAATTTGGTTTGTGTTGCATTTGCGTAATCTAACAAAGGCATGGAGAGAGTAGAATTGTTATTGCTGATTTCCACAAAAATATAAATAAATATTAACTGCCTCAGTCTTTCCCACTAATTACATGCTATACCACTGAACTCAAGCTCTAACATTTGCATTGTCTACAGGACAAAAATACAACTAACACTTAAACACTGGTGCAGGACCAACTTAAACAAGAAAGAAAACAAAGAGGAAGATGAGTAAGACAAAAGAAGAAGAAACCTGAGTACAAAGCCACTCTACCAAACCCTTGAGAACATTCATCAATTGTAGTAATATGTTTCTTTGAACTATTAAGAAGCTTCTCCATTAAGAATTAACACCATTAGTTACCAGCTTTTGGCAGCAAAATCAACACTACTTGAGAATAAACCACATAATAACAAATTTTGTTAAGAAAAGAGTACTACACGAAATTCGTTTATAACAAATTTGACCATTTTTAGTCATAACAAACACAATTTAAAAAGAGTTAGATCGCAAACGCAATTTCAATATCTTTTAGAAATGAGTGAAATCAGCATGATAAAAAAAAGATAAGATCCGACACAGGAAAGTGAAATCATGTTTTAAAAGCAACTTTACTAATTTAATTGTTTATTGATCATTTTAATTATCTCCTAATTTCCTCTTTATCATTATAATTGGCTTCCGAGAAATTCAATGAATATGGTGGAGCCTCCACTCACACAAATAGGGACAATGATTTTGTACGTAGCAACATTTTCCATGAAATATCATTACTATACTATAATCCAATGAATATAATATGGTGGAGCCTCCATTCACACAAATAGCCTAGCTCACTACAAAAATTCAATTGTTTCAACTACACGATTCCTCTTTGAACCAAACAAAAGTAAATCTGAAAAACAAGATTTCAAGTCTTTTATTGCATCGGTAAGATTTTTCTATACTATATTACCAACGAGTTTTAAGGTTTATTTCGTGTTGATAAAAATCGAATTAAAATGATTGCTCTGCAGTGAATTTTCAATGGGTTCTATGATGAGCTTGAGCTGTTCCAAGAGGAAAGCAACGAGTCAGGATGTAGAATCTGAATCTCGTAAAAGACGAAAGATATGCTCAACAAACGATGATGAGAATTGCAGATGGAGTCTTTGTGCCAACAGAGTGGTCAAAGGTCTTTATCCATTCACATAAAGGCCTCTTCCTTCCTCCATCCATACTAACAAATTCTTCTTATTTCCCTTGACTCAGTGGCAGCCGCAACTTTTACAAAATTCAGATTCCAACAAGACAACAAAGATACTAAATCTTCTGCTTTAGCTCTTCCACCTCCTCCAACTTCAGTGTCTCGAATCTGGAAACATCACGTCTTCCCGAGCTTCCATGGGGCAGATGTCCGAACAACCATTCTTAGTCACATCATGGAATCGTTCAGAAGAAAGGGAATCGACCCATTCATTGATAATAATATAGAGAGGAGTAAGTCGATCGGTCCTGAGCTCAAAGAAGCTATCAAAGGATCGAAGATCGCGATCGTCTTGCTCTCCAAGAACTATGCTTCTTCTTCGTGGTGCCTTGATGAATTAGCGGAGATCATGAAATGTAGGGAACTGTCAAGTCAGATAGTCATGACCATTTTCTATGAAGTGGATCCAACTGACATAAAGAAACAGACCGGTGATTTTGGAAAAGCCTTCAGAAAAACATGTAAAGGTAAAACAAAAGAACATATTGAGAGATGGAGAAAAGCTTTGCAGGATGTGGCCACAATCGCTGGAGAACATTCTCGCAACTGGTTTGTCTTCTTTAATTAATTTTTACTTAAGACATCAAAGTATATTTATTAGTAGCTTTTATCAAGGCGAGAAAATACATTTTTTTTTTGGATGTGTATGAGAACTTTTCATGACTAGACTAATTAACGGTTTTATATTGATGTCATCCTATGTTAGGAGCAACGAAGCAGCCATGATTGAAAAAATAACCGCTGATGTTTCAAACAAGTTGAATAATTCCATACCATCAAGTGATTTTGATGGTTTAGTTGGGATGAGAGCTCATATGGAAATGATGGAGCCATTATTACGTCTAGATTTGTTGGATGAAGTAAGGATGATCGGGATTTGGGGACCGCCTGGGATTGGTAAGACAACTATCTCTAGATTTCTGTTAAACCAAGTCTCCAGCAGATTCCAACTTAGTGCAATCATGGTGAATATCAGAGGAAGCTATCCAAGACTTCGTTTGGATGAGTACAGTGCACAAATTGAGGTACAGAAAAAAATGTTGTCTGAGATATTTAGTCAGAAAGATATCATTGTTCCTAATTTAGGAGTGGCACAAGAGCGGTTGAAAGACAAGAAAGTGTTTCTCGTTCTCGATGAAGTGGATCACATAGGACAACTAGATGCCTTGGCGAAAGAAACTCGATGGTTTGGTCCCGGAAGTCGGATTATCATTACAACAGAAGATCTTAGAATTTTGAATGCGCATAGGATCAATCATATTTACAAAGTCAAATTTCCATCAAGTGATAAGGCTTTTCAAATCTTCTGTATGCATGCTTTTGGAAAAAAGCACCCAGATGATGGTTTTTATGAAGTTGCTAAGGAAGTTACATACCTTGCTGGTGAACTCCCTCTGGGATTGAAGGTTCTAGGCTCCGCTCTGCGTGGAATGACCAAGCAAGAGTGGAAAAGAACATTACCAAGGTTGAAGAATCGCCTTGTCGGAGATATTGGGAGCATTATAAAGTTCAGTTACGATGCCTTATGTGATGAATATAAATATCTGTTTCTTTATATAGCTTGCCTTTTCATCTACAAACCAATTGACAAAGTGGAAAAGCTTCTTGAAAATTTCTTGGATGTGAGGCAAGGCCTTCATGTCTTAGCTGAGAGATCTCTTGTTTATATTGTCGAAGGAGGAATAAAGATGCATACTATTCTAGAACAATTTGGAAGAGAAATGTCCCGTAAGCAATTTGTTCATGGCCTTACGAAACGTCAGCTTTTGGTTGATGCAAGAGATATACATGAAGTTCTCAGTGACGATAGAATAGTAAGTTTTGCCATTGCATTGCTCCCTACAAATTGAGTTTATTTAGTAACTTACCATCACTACTTCTATTTCTTTTGGTTCTTTTGCAGGATAGTAGGCGTTTTGTAGGGATTAATTTAGATTTATCTAAGACTGAGGAAGAATTGAATATAAGTGAAAGGGCACTTGAAAGAATGTCTGATCTCCAATTCGTAAAAGTCTTTGATAATCGTTTTACTCATCCAGAGAGACTGGAGTCACTGCTTTATCATTCTCAAAAGATTAGATTACTGCATTGGTATTGTTTCAAGAATATATGTCTGCCTTCTACTTTTAATCCGGAGTTTCTCGTCGAACTAGTTATGAATTCCAGCAAGCTTCAGAAGCTATGGGAAGGATTAAAAGTAAGTGATTGTTATTCAATCTTATTTCAATTTTCTATGGTTAACGATGTAGAATTTTTATTTTTTTCGTCCCTCTACTTTTGTGTGGAACAATCGCTTTGACATTTTCTTATTTCTCAATGCAGCAACTTAAAAGTCTTAGGTGGATAGATTTGCGTTATTCTAGAGATTTGAAAGAGCTTCCCGATCTTTCAACTGCAACTAACCTCGAAGAATTAAATCTCAATGGGTGCTCAAGTCTGGTGAAGCTCCCTTCTTCTATTGAGAATGCGACCAATCTTCAAAGATTAGATATCTCTAATTGCTCAAATCTTGAGGAGCTTCCCCCTATTGGGAATGGAACTAAACTTAAGAGACTTAATCTAGATAATTGTCCAAGTCTTGTGAAGCTCCCGTCCTCTATCAATGCCACTAATCTTGAGAAATTGTTAATAATAAATTGTTCACGTGTTGTGGAGCTCCCCGTTCTCGAGAATGCTACTAATCTCTGCATGTTGAGTCTTGGTACTTTCTCAAGTCTACTAGAGCTCCCTCCTTCTATTGGAACTGCCACAAATCTGAAGGAATTGTATATCAGCAAATGCTCAAGTCTCGTGAAACTCCCCTCTTCTATTGGAGATATCACTAATCTTGAAGTGTTTAGTCTATCTAACTGCTCAAGTCTGGTGGAGCTTCCTTCTTCTATAGGAAACCTTCAAAAGTTGATTTGGTTGAGAATGTTCGGATGCTCAAAGGTAGAGGCTCTTCCAACCAACATCAACTTGAAATCTCTCAGTACACTTGATCTCACAGATTGCTCGCAGTTGAAAAGTTTTCCTGAGATCTCCACAAACATTGAGAATCTCAGGCTCGAAGGAACTGCAGTAAAAGAAGTTCCTTTGTCGATCATGTCGTGGTCTCGTCTTTCTGACTTTCAGATGTCATACTTTGAAAGCCTCAAGGAATTCCCGCATGCTGTTGACATCATCACAGAGCTGGTTTTGGTAAGCGAAGATATACAAGAAGTTCCTCCATGGGTCAAGGGAATGTCTCATTTACGTAAACTTAGACTCTACAACTGCAATAATCTGGTATCAATCCCCCAACTTTCAGATTCTTTATCTCACATAGTTGCAGATAATTGTCAATCCCTTGAGAGACTGGATTGTACCTTCAACAACCCGAAGATTCGTCTCAACTTCCCCAAATGCTTCAATTTGAATCAAGAAGCTAGAGATCTCATCATGCACACATCGACTCCTAATTATGCTGTCTTACCGGGTACACAAGTTCCTGCCTGCTTCAATCACCGAGCTTCTATTGGGGATTTCGTGAAAATCAAGTTGAATGAGTCGCCTCTTCCTACCTCCTTGAGATTTAAGGCTTGTATCTTGCCTGTTATGGGTAACGAAGAAACGGGTGATTATCAGAGTTTGATAAGAGTAAGTATTGAAATCAGGGACAAACAGAATGATCTCCCAGTTCTGTGTACACCACGCCATCATAGTATAGAGCCACTTTTAAGAGAGCATATCTACACATTTGAAGTTGAAACAGAGGAGATGACTTCCTCCGAGCTTCTCTTTAAGTTCAAAACAGACACTAGTATGTGGGAGTTATTCAGTAGCAGGTGGAAGATTGCAGAATGCGGACTACTCCATATCTTGGAAAGTTTATAAAATTGTACATTGTTTATGTTGTACTTGCGTATGATTATAAATGTGTAATGGTTGGGTTATGTTTAATTGAAATTGGTTGCAGATAAGGAGATAGATACTAACAAAGATTAAAAGATATAGATGAGGAGAACGAGGAGAAGAATCTAAGTCATGAGTTGAATCTGAAAATCCAAGGTTATGTCAAATACAATTCAACACAGATGACTTACTAGAATCGAAGGAAAAAAGGTGGAGCAGGTTTTGTTTGGACAGGAAAAAACAGGAAACACAATCTGTGTGTTTGGTTACTTTCCCATATATAAAGAAACATGCAAAGTAGCGTACTTAGCACCCAAATAGAAGTCTTTGGATGCAGAAGTTGGTGTTTTTGGTAACCTCGGCGTTCTCGTGGTACATCAGTTTCATCACTCGTTCTTTCGCCTTGAGGTCTGTTACGATCACTCTCCCCGCTGCATGGTACTGTATGAACTGTGATAGATCAAAGCATGCCACCGCCAGTGACCGTGAGGAGGACCCTGAGTATCTGCATCCACAAGTTTTAATTTACATATGTTGACTAAAAATATCTACTAATCATGACTAAAAGTAGGATCTCAGACGAAAACTAGCAAGGGCCAAGCGATAGAACATACAAAATCTTGTGCTGGAACCATTACACTATATGGATGAGATTAATAAATTCTATACCAGCTTCTCTTGTAGTTAATTTATTTATACTTGTGCAGGGTTATCAATGTGTAATGTTGGGTATTAATGGGAATCTGAAAACAATTAATCAATCTAAACGAAAGGGAAGCATATCTTTATGTATATGTGTATGTCAATCTCAAGGATACAATATAGTTTTATTTCATATTGAGACTTTAAAATTCATGTTTATAAATCAATTTTGATTGTAATACTGCTTTTTTCTTTTTTACAAGGGGACAAACAAAAAGAGTAATCTATCTTAGGTTGTGAAAGAAGATTGATGCTTGATTGGTACAATTAGTGAATGATGCTTTCAGATGTAGAATGGCTTGATTTTGGATATAGGGTTTTGGTGGATGTAATTTTGTGGGAGTAAGGAGCAGTGGAGACTTTGAAATTTATGTTTATGAACCAATTTTAAACAATTTGTCAACAAAGAGTCATTCTACATAAACTGTTCAGCCACCTCTGCTTGACCAACCTCTGTTCCCTCAATACTTTCCTAGATAGTTTGAAGCAAGAGCCTTGAAATTACTCGGCGTTATCCATAAGTCCTGATCTCAATAAAGCTGCATCTGAGTTTTTCTTTGTAATTGGTTGTGATTATTATGTGACGAATCGCAGCTTCACCATCATAAACCATCTGTGTAATTTAGCAGTCCAAAGAGTGTCACTTTTTTGGTACCGTGGGTCACAAGTTTCTTCTGCCTCCCAAAGTTACTCACTTTGATTATTTTGTTAGAAGGAGAGATTTTGATTAGCCTCAACGGCCTCAAAGAGTCCTTGTGAACTACTCTGATCCAATGAACACCAACATTTGAAAGCCTATATTGCCAATTATACCCCTCTCTTCCTCTGCCTATTACGGAGAATCTCCAACGACTCCTCCGTCACACTACTACTGTCCAACAATCGCTTCCTATTTACCATTTTGCCACCATACTCACTTTCTTCCTTCTAATTTCCGATCATCTGATAAAAACCCAGAATTTCTCCTTCCCTTAGATGGCGACGACTCCGACGCAGAGCAGCGAAACCAAACCTTTCTCTGTTCTTTTTGTCTGTCTCGAAACATTTGTCGGAGCCCAGCAGCTGCAGGTGTCTTTAGAGATATTGTGAAGAAGAGAGATCTCGATTCCAAATTCAAAATTGATTCCGCTGGAACCATTGATTATCACGAGGTATGATAATCATTCTTTTCCGATTCTTTTGCTTTTTTTTTTGAAATCAAAGAGAAGAAGACAAAACAAATAATCTAATTTTAGGGTTTATGAGATGCTTGATTCATGGATAATCATTCTGTTTCGATTCTTTTACTTTTTGAATTCAAAGAGAAGAACACAAAACAAGTTATCTAATTTTATGGTTGTGTAATTAGATTGATGCTTGATTGGAACAATTAGGCAATGATGCTTTCAGATGTAGAA
The DNA here is from genome assembly GCA_019202805.1 of Arabidopsis suecica. NCBI lineage: Eukaryota > Viridiplantae > Streptophyta > Magnoliopsida > Brassicales > Brassicaceae > Arabidopsis > Arabidopsis suecica. The sequence continues at coordinate 7,747,736 of CM032909.1, forward strand.
AGTCTTGATTTTGGATTTATTGTTTTGGTAGATGTAATTTGGAGGGAGTAAGGAGCAGTGGAGACTTTGAAATTTGTGTTCCTAATTCAGTTTTTAATTTGTGAAACTGTTGTTTTAAAAGGGGAATATGGCGGATCCAAGAATGACCAGTGCTGCGAAACGTCGCGTGATTGAGATAACATCATTATCTAGACCGATTAAGGCATCTGATTTCAGATAATTTGATCTCATTCTTGCAATGGATGAGCAGAACAAAGGTAGAAGATAGAGTAACTTTTCAACGTTATAGAGGATTTGTGTGTTTAGATCGATTTCTTTGCAAATAGGATTCAACGTTATAGAGGAATTGTGTGGTTAGATCGATTTCTATGCTAATATGCAAGTTGAGATCTGATTAGTTATGGAGAATTGAAATGAATATGAATTTTTCATGTTTGCAGAGGATATACTGAAGGCTTATAATGTGTGGAAAGCCAGAGGGAATTTCCCGCCCGATGCAGATAAGAAGGTACCGTTGCTGTTTGTTGCTGTTTGTTGCTGTTTGCTGGACTTCGGAACTCTTTTTAGGCGATTTGCAAAACATTTTCATTGAATTTTCAGGTTAAGCTAATGTGTTCGTATTGCAAGAAACACAATGACAAGTTTGTTGTTCCTGATCCATATTATGGTGGAGCTCAAGGTTTTGAGAAGGTAATTACCATTAGAGACTAAAGAAGCTGAATGCAAATATTAAATTTGGTTTACACCATAAGAGGTTGTCTATCAAAATGGTATAAGACTTTTAAATGGCATTACCATTGTCACTCCCAAGTAACCTTCCATTCCCAAATTTTACTGTTTTATTTGGACAAAACTCACTCGGAAACATGAATCTTGATCTCTTACTTGGTCTACTTGTTTCTTTCACAGGTACTGGACTTGCTTGAAGATGCTTGTGAGTCTTTGCTGGACAGTATCACTGCAGAAAGTTGATGATATTGCAAGTTCAAAGTCGCACTTTTATTGTTACTATTATTGAGATTGGTAGCTTTGCACATAAAACTGAGAGTTCTGCTATTCTATTTCTACATTTATAGACATCTTAATAATGTCAAAGTATGAACCTTTGATTACTAAGATGTCGCGGGAGAAAAGATTTCAAAAAATCCAAAGGAAAAAATATTAAACAAAATGTCATAATGAATTGAGATAACATGTTTCTAAACAATTTTCTTTTAACAATAAATAAAGATATGTTTTACAAAAAAAATATGATAAAAAGACGTAAACCCTTAAATCATATTTTAAAATTTGTATTATTATTAAAATAATATTATGGTAAAAATATGCAATCATAGATAAAAATATAAAAAAAAAAGTTATAATGAGTAGATGTAATTTTTCAATTTTCTAAACTATTTTAAATATAACTATATAAATATATTCATCAAAATATTATGAGAAAAAGACGCAATATTTTAAATTGTATTATGTTAAAAGAGACAATCTTCGGAAAAATTTAACAAATAACTAAAATACATAGTTATTTAAGAAAAAAAATATAGATAACAAATTATATACATGAATGCTAAATGACAAAAAATGTAAATTTCTATGAAAAATATGAAACAAAAAGAAATAATAAATTTACACCACTTTTTTTTTAATATATATATATATAGATATAGTTAAAAAGACATGAAAGTTTAAATAAAAAAACATTATTTGTAAAATACACAATTATTGGAACCAAGTGTTTGTGATGAAAAACACGAATAAAACATGGTGACGATAATACTCTAAATGAACAGATATAACTTTAGTCCATCCTTTATTAAAAAAAAAAAATTTAGTTAATGCTCTCAAAAATGTATTACAAAAGGCAATGTTACAACTTACAACGTTAATCAAAATATATCTAAACTTGTAATAATTCATCAACTAAACTAAAGTTGCAATGGTTCATCAAATATATCAAATACTATAACGGTTCATCAAATAAACCAAAGGTTACAAATGTTCATCAGATAAGCCAAAATGTTCATTGGTTCGTCAAATAAACCAAATGTTACTATGTTCTATTAAACGGTAGCAACATATTCATTTAAATAGTAATTAAATTTAAAATTTGATGAAGAACTATAACTGAAAGACGCGACCGTAAATATGATATATAGTAAAAGTTGCAACCGTTTACGAAAGTTTACGATAAAAAAAAACATGAATCTTGATCTCTTACTTGGTCTACTTGTATCTTTCACACGTGCTGGACTTGCTTGAAGATGCTTGTGAGTCTTTGCTGGCCAGTATCACTGCAGAAAGTTGATGATATTGCATGTTCAAAGTCCCACTTTTGTTGTTACTATTATTGAGATTGATAGCTTTGCACATAAAACTGAGAGTTCTACTATTCTATTACTACATTTATAGTCAAAGTATGAACTTTTGATTTGTTTTTTAAAACCTTGTTAAACATATTCTCTCATTATTATTATTAGGGAGAGAAATAGAAAAAAAGAATGTGTGGACGTGAAGTGTTGTTGCTTGAGATGATAATAGTGGGGACATTACTAGTTTGAATTATATTCATATTTCTCTTATCGAGAAATTATTGATGGTGGTGGAGCAAATAGGGACAGTGATTTTGTCGTTTGCAACATTTTCCACGAAATCTCAATATATTGTCCATGGAGTTTCTGTGCCAATAGAATCTTCATTGGTCACACAAAGCCTCTTCTTCTTTGTTAAAATCCTTCCTCCATCCATCTAGGATCTTGCTCCATCCTTCACCATACTCATGAATTCTTCTTTTTTCGTTGGATCAGTTGCAGCTGCAGTAGGCTTCTTCATGCTTTTTAGAAAATTCAGATTCCAACAAGATTACAAAGAAAGTAATTCTTCTGCTTCTTTAGCTCTTCCACCTCCTCCAACTTCAGTGTCTCGAATCTGGAAACATCACGTCTTCCCGAGCTTCCATGGGGCAGATGTTCGAACAACCATTCTTAGTCACATCATGGAATCGTTCAGAAGAAAGGGAATTGACCCATTCATTGATAATAATATAGAGAGGAGTAAGTCGATCGGCCCTGAGCTCGTAGAAGCTATAAGAGGATCGAAGATCGCGATCGTCTTGCTCTCTAAGAACTATGCTTCTTCTTCGTGGTGTCTTGATGAGTTGGCGGAGATCATGAATTGCAGAGAGGTGTTGGGTCAGATTGTCATGACCATTTTCTATGAAGTGGATCCAACTGACATAAAGAAACAGACCGGCGATTTTGGAAAAGCCTTCAGAAAAACATGTAAAGGTAAAACAAAAGAGCATATTGAGAGATGGAGAAAAGCTTTGCAGAATGTGGCCACAATCGCCGGAGAACATTCTCGCAACTGGTATGTCCTCTTGATTTCTACTCTCCTTAATTATTATATACTTTAAAAAAGTTTTTTTTGTAGCTTTCAGTAAATATCAATAAAAGAAAATACTCTACTGTTAGGAGGAATGAAGCAGCCATGATTGAGAAAATAGCCACTGATGTTTCAAACATGTTAAATAGTTCCACACCATCAAGAGATTTCGACGGGTTAGTAGGGATGAGAGCTCATATGGATAGGATGGAACAATTGTTACGCCTAGATTTGGATGAAGTAAGGATGATCGGGATTTGGGGACCGCCTGGGATTGGTAAGACAACTATCGCCAGATCTCTGCTTAACCAAGTCTCCGACAGATTCCAACTTAGTGCAATCATGGTCAATATCAAAGGATGCTATCCAAGACCTTGTTTCGATGAGTACACTGCACAATTGCAACTACAAACCCAAATGTTGTCTCAGATGATCAATCATAAAGATATCATGATTTCTCATTTAGGAGTGGCGCAAGAACGGTTGAGAGACAAGAAAGTGATTCTTGTTCTTGATGAAGTGGATCAATTAGGACAACTAGATGCTTTGGCGAAAGAAATTCAATGGTTTGGTCCTGGAAGTCGGATTATTATCACAACAGAAGATCATGGAGTTTTGAAGGCCCATGGGATCAATCAAGTTTATAAAGTGGATTTTCCATCAAATGATGAGGCTTTTCAAATCTTCTGTATGAATGCCTTTGGTCAGAAACAACCACGTGAAGGTTTCCGTAACCTTGCTTGGGAAGTTATCGCTCTAGCTGGTGAACTCCCTTTGGGATTGAAGGTTCTAGGCTCCGCTCTGCGGGGGATGTCCAAGCCAGAGTGGGAAAGGGCACTACCAAGGTTAAAAGCTAGCCTCGACGGAAAAATAGGGAGCATTATACAGTTCAGTTACGATGCCTTATGTGACGAAGATAAATATCTATTTCTTTATATAGCCTGCCTTTTCAACTTTGCATCAGTTCATAGAGTGGAAGAGGTTCTTGCAAACAAGTTCTCACATGTGAGGCATGGTCTTCACGTTTTACATGAGAAATCTATCATATCTATTAAATACGAAAGAATACAGATGCATACTCTGCTACAACAATTCGGAAGAAAAATATCCCGTAAGCAATTCGTTCATCATGGCCTTACGAAACATCAACTTTTGGTTGGTGAAAGAGATATATGTGATGTGCTCGACTATGATACAACAGTAAGTTTTGCCATTGCATCGCCTGTATGAATTGAGTTTATTTGATAATTAATCATCATTACTGATTTTCTTCTGGCTCTATTTCAGGATAGTAGACGTTTTATAGGGATAAATTTAGATTTATCTAAGACTGAGGAAGAATTGAATATAAGTGAGAAAGCACTTGAAAGAATGCATGATTTTCAATTCGTTAGAATCAAGGATAAGAATCGTGCTCAGACTGAGAGACTGCAGTCAGTACTGGAAGGTCTGATTTATCATTCTCAAAAGATTAGATTACTGGATTGGAGTTATTTCCAGGATATATGTTTGCCTTCTACTTTTAATCCTGAGTTTCTCGTCGAACTAAATCTGCAAAACAGCAAGCTTCAGAAGCTATGGGAAGGAACTAAAGTAAGTAGTTTTGATGAAATCTTTCAATTTTGTAAAAATCTATAATTTGTTTCCGAAAATGTTTTTTCTTAACAAACTCCAAATTTATAGGCCAATCGTATCAACATGATCTTCTTTGTCAAATGCAGCAACTTAGAAATCTCAAATGGATGGATTTGGGTGGTTCTAAAGATTTGAAAGAGCTTCCCGATCTTTCAACAGCAACTAATCTCGAAGAAGTAAATCTTCGAAATTGCTCAAGTTTAGTGGAACTTCCGTCTTCAATTGGGAATGCAACCAAACTTGAGCTACTGAATCTTGATGATTGCTCGAGTCTTGTGAAGCTTCCATCCTCTATCAATGCCCCTAATCTCCAGAAATTAAATCTAAAGAACTGTTCACTGGAGCTTCCCACTATCGAGTACACGACAAGTCTCCGAGAATTGTATCTCGTTAATTGCTCAAGTCTGGTGAGAATCCCTTCTTCTATTGAGAATGCGACCAATCTTCGGATCTTAAATCTCAGAGACTGCTCAAATCTTGTGGAGCTTCCATCTATTGGGAATGCATCCAAACTTGAGCGGCTGAATCTTGATAATTGCTCAAGTCTTGTGAAGCTTCCCTCCTCTATCAATGCAACTAATCTCCAGGAATTGTTTCTAAATAATTGTTCACGTGTTGTGGAGCTCCCCGATATCGAGAATGCGACTAATCTCGAGGAATTAAATCTCCGAAATTGCTCAAGTCTACTAGAGCTCCCTCCTTCTATTGGAACTGCAACAAATCTGAAGAAATTGAATATTAGCGGATGCTCAAGTCTCGTGAAACTCCCCTCCTCTGTTGGAGATATCACTAATCTCGAAGAGTTTGATCTATCCAACTGCTCAAGTCTTGTGGAGGTTCCATCCGCTATAGGAAAACTTCAAAAATTATCTAAGTTGAAAATGAGAGGATGCTCAAAGCTAAAGGCTCTTCCAACAAATATCAACTTAGAATCTCTCGATATACTTAATCTCACAAATTGCTCCCAGTTGGAAAGATTTCCTGAGATCTCCACAAACATTGCGTATCTCAGGCTCACAGGAACTGCAATAAAAGAAGTTCCTTTGTCGATCATGTCATGGTCTCGTCTTTATGAGTTTGGGATTTCATACTTTGAAAGCCTCAAGGAATCCCCACATGCTCTTGACATCATCACGCATCTGCAGTTGAACAAAGATATACAAGAGGTTGCTCCATGGGTCAAGGGAATGTCTCGTTTACGTGAGCTTACACTCAACAACTGCAACAATCTGGTATCACTCCCACAATTTTCAGATTCCCTATCTTACTTAGTTGCAGATAATTGTCAATCCCTTGAGAGACTGGATTGTTCCTTTAACAATCCGTACATTGGTCTCATTTTCTCCAAATGCTTCAATTTGAATCAAGAAGCCAGAGATCTTATCATGCACACATCGACTTCTCGTCCTGCGATCTTACCGGGTACACAAGTGCCTGCCTGCTTCAATCACCTGGAGATGTTACCGGATACTTCTGGGGGTTCCTTGACAATCAAGTTGAATGAGTCGCCTCTTCCCACATCCTTGAGATTTCAGGCTTGTATCATGCCTGTTATGGGTAACGAAGAAACTGGTGCTGATCAGACTTGGATAGAAGTATATATTGACATCAGGGATAAACAGAATAATCTCAAAGTTCGGTGTGAACCAAGCAATCCTGATATGCATCCACTTTTAACAGAGCATATATACACATTTGAAGTTGAAACAGAGGAGGTGAATTCCACCGAGCTTGTCTTTGAGTTCAAAACACGCTATAGCAAATCCTGGAAGATCAAAGAATTCGGGATATCTTGGAGGTCCCTTCATGTAGATGAGCATCGATGGAGGAGGTTAGAAATTTTAAGCCATTTTCATCTTTAATTAATTTTAAGTTTATTAGTAATGATGGTTATCAATGTGCAGTGTTGGGTTATGTTTAAAATTTAAATTAATTGCAGATAAGGAGATATATGCAAACAAAGACGGTGAAGATAGGAGACGAGGAAGAGAAGAAGCTGTTGAGACTTTAAAATTCAAGATAACGTCATTATCCAGAGCGATGAAGGCATACGATTTCAGGGAACTTGATCTCATTCTTGCAATGGATGACCAGAACAAAGGTATACAACAAAGAGTAATTTATTTAAAATTCTACAAAAGTTATGTGGTCAGATTATGTGACAAGGATTTTGCTAGTTGAGATGTGCTTAGTCTTTTGGAGAGTTGGAAGTTAAAATCCTTTATTGATGAATTTTGATGTTATGTTTGCAGAGGACATATTGAATGGCTTATAATGTATAGAAAGCAAGATTGAATTTCCCACCTGGTGCAGATAAAAAGGTACCTTTGGTGTTTGTTGTTTGCTGGACTTTTGAATTCTTCTTTTGGGATATTTTAGAACTGCTTCATTGAATTTTCAGGTTAAGCTAATTTACAACAAACACGATCCAAACATGTATTAGGATGCGGGATACTCCAAATCTTGGAGGTTCCTTCATATTTAATGAACATGGTGAGGTTAGAAACTTTTATGCCATTTTCATCGTTAATTATGTGATTTTAAGTTTTTAAATTTGTGCATAATTGAAACTAATTGCAGTAAGGAGATATATGCAAACAAAGATAGAGACTAGGAGAAAAAGAAAGAATCTAAGTCATGAGTAGAATCTGAAAATCCATGCTTGTGTCAGAGAAAAGAGAAAACGTAGAGAAGTCAGCCTCTTGTTTGGAACCATTGTTATGTCCAAATTAAAACCGTAATTTCAGATTTGTTTTCATTTTTAAGTTAATGTGTTCCTTTCTGTTTTTTTTTTTTTGTTTTAATATTTGATTAATATGTTGTGATAATGGAATATGCACAGACAAATTTCAGTAGACGACCAAATCTTGTTGATGCTTGATGCTTGAGTAAGTAAGCGTCTTTAATCTAGTTTCTCTTTAGCTAACCCAATCAAACAACTGTTCGCAAATTTGATTAGGAAAAAAACGTGCTTTCAAAAATATGTTATACGCTGTACAAATAAGATTTTGGAAAACGACACATGGTTTCTTATTATACACTTGAAATCCAACCATATTTTAAAACGACACATGGTTTCTTATTATATTGGAATTGTATCTAACTTTAAATCTTACTATTATTGTTCTTTTTTTTACTTTTTTGCAGATGGATTCTTCAGCAAATCCTGACAACACTCAAGATAACATGGAAGGAAACGAAGATGAGGGTATGAGTACTCGTTCTGCTAATAACAATAAAGGGAAGAGGAAAGGTGATGATAATGGTGATAGTGCTAAGCCACATAAGAAGTTGCAAACAAGGTCTTGGGTTTGGGATCACTACACGAGAAAAGATGGTGATGATAACCAATGCAAATGTCATTACTGCAAGAGGTTCTTTGCATGTTCAACAAAATCAGGGACTTCAAACTTGAAGAAACATTTGGATTGCTGCAAGCAGTACTTGGCATGGAAAGGGCGTAATTCACAGAATGTTATTAATCAAGAGGGAAAACTACAAGATGGAAAAGTTTCTGAGGAATTTTTCAGAGAAGCTACAAATGAAATGCTTGTTTTGGCACAATTGCCACTGTCATTTGTTGAAAGTGTGGCTTGGAAACATTTATGCAGCAAAGCTAATCTCTACAAGCCTCATTCAAGGAGAACAGCTACCAGAGATATTCTTCTGATGAATATGGCCAGAAAAGCATCTCTGAAGGATTTGGTTTCAGCTAATAAGCGTAGAGTATCTCTTACAACTGACATTTGGACTGCCCAAGCTACAGGTGCTAGTTACATGGTTATCACTGTGCATTTCATTGATGAGTATTGGCGTTTAAGAAAGTTTAACATTGGGTTTAAGTACATCACGGATCACAAGGGAGCTACAATATCAAGGGTTCTACTTGAGTGTCTGACTGAATGGGGCATAGAGAGGATATTCACCATCACAGTTGACAATGCAACTGCTAATACTAGTGCACTCAGGAAGTTTCAGAGGGCTTTGCAGTCACAGAGAGCTGATTCTTTGGTGTTAAATGGAGAGTTTATGCACATGAGGTGTGCTGCTCACATCATCAACTTGATTGTGAAAGAAGGTCTGCATAAATTAGGTGATCATGTGGAAGCCATCCGGAATGGAGTGTTATATGTGAGATCATCAACTTCTAGATGTGACTCATTCGAGCAGAAAGTTGTGACAGGTAAGATGACAAGGGGGAGCTTGCCTTTGGATGTGAAAACAAGGTGGAATTCCACATACTTGATGTTAACAAAAGCAATCAAGTTTAAGATGGCATTTGACAAGATGGAGGCTGAAGACAAGCTGTACAATGACCACTTCTTGGAAGTAGACGATGGGAAAAAGAGGATTGGACCGCCTACTACAGTTGATTGGAGGGAAGTAGAGAGGTTAGTAAAGTTTCTTGGCTTATTCTACACTGCTACTTTGGTCGTCTCAGCGTCAAGTACTGTTTGCTCTTACAAGTGCTATGGTGAGATAGTCACCATAGAAAAAAGTCTGCTGGCAATGACTCATAGTTATGATAAAGACTTGAGGGAAAAGGCTGTCGATATGAGGGAAAAATTCGACAAGTATTGGGATGGACAAAAGAATATCAATAGGATGTTGATAATTGCTAGTGTGTTTGATCCTAGACAGAAAATGCAATTTGCGAATATGTGCTTTGAGAAACTCTATGGTTAAGACACTTCAGATGCCAAGGAGATGTATAATTCTGTTTATGATGTCATGAAGGAAATGTTGAAGGAGTACAGTGTCACTTTCAAGGTATCAAATACACAATCATCTCAGTCTAATCCGTCTTCATCTAACGTTCCCAGAGATACTTTTGCTGCAGCAGAGCTAAATGATGATGGTGTTGTTGAGTTTGAAAGGATGGACAGTGCTTGGAAAGAGATGGTTAATGAAATTGGAGTTACTGATCCTAAAGATGAGTTAGATATCTATCTGAAGGAAGAAGTAGAAAATCCTAAGACTCTTCCTGGAATGGAGTGGGATGTCTTGTCTTGGTGGAGACTCAATAGTCACAAGTATCCAGTTTTATCAGAAATTGCAAGGGATGTACTTGCAATGCAAGTGTCATCTGTCGCATCTGAAAGTGCCTTTAGCACCAGTGGTCGTCTTTTAGAGCCAAGCAGGAGCTGTCTTACTCATTATATGGTAGAGTCTTTGGTTTGCCTTGAGCAATGGTTGAAAAGTGAAATTAAGCTGAGTGAAAACACTTTTCTCACAAATGCACAACTTCTTGCTGATATAGAATTATTTGATAAGCTTGAGAAAGGTAACTTTGTCTTTGTAGTTTACTAGTTTTTTTAGATGTTGTTTGAGAACTCTTTTATGTTCTAACTCGACTTGGATGTTGATTGAACTCTTTTTCAGAGTTTCAAAGTGAAGGCAACTTGGTGGACTAGAAGACTAATCAAGTAACATCATAAACAGCTGCAAGGTAACTTCATCATTCCATTTTGTTTTCTTTTACTTCTGAACTTGGTTTATAGTTTAATGTTAGTATACTAAACTTATGAATCATTGATCATTTCGTAATTGATATCATACTTGGTTTATGGATTCATTTTTGAACTTATCTTATTTGGTTTTGATGTAACAGGAACAAGTCATGGAGTTTGGATCGTGGCTTTGGATTTGAACTTCTTTCTTTAATTTGGATGCTTTGGATTTGATTTTGAACAATGTTTTTAGGTCTTGCTTAGGATTTGAACTTCTTTCTTTTATTTTGGATGCTTTGGATGGTTTTATTTGGATGCTTTGGATGTTGCGTTTTGGTTTGAACGTATGGAAGTTTAAACTTTTGTTATGACTCATGCTTTGGTTTTACTTCAAGATTTTTTGTCACAGATTTACGGGTTTTACGGTACATTTGGTTAGTAACAAGTATATTCAGGTACATTGTAAATGTTCGGAACCGGTATCCGAAGATATTCGGTTAATTTTCGGGTTTTACATGGAAGTACCAATACCTACCTAAACCCGAAATGTACCGAACCGAACCCGAACCGAAGTTTTCAAATACCCGAACGGGGTCTAAAATTCTAGTTCCGAAAAACCCGAACCCGAAAGAACCGACCCGAACCCGAACCGAATACCCGAATGCCCAGGACTATCTCACATTATACAACAAACTTGTCCTAAAATTGCCTCTCTGTATCAAATAACCCTCTCTTTATTGAATATAAATACAAAAGAATGGAAGAAAACAACCCAGAAATAATTTATTTAAGCATACAATAGCAGAGCAGATAATTTCCAGGATAAATAATAAACAGATGATGCATGTTTTGTTTGGACACAATCTGTGTGTGTTTTGGTTACTTTCCATATTATAGAAACATGCAAAGTTCCCATCAAGCTTGCAAGAAGCTAGCGTACTTCGCACCCAGGAGAAGCCTCTGGATGCACAAGAGGGCGTTCTTGGTGACCTCGGCGTTCTCGTGGTTCATCAGTTTCATCACTCGTTCTTTCGCCTTGAGGTCTGTTAAGATCACTCTCCCCGCTGCATGGTACTGTATGAACTGTGATAGATCAAAGCATGCCACCGCCAACGATCTTGGATCACTCGACGTGTCCAGGATGGTGAGGAGGACCCTGAGTATCTGCATCCAACAAGTTTTAACATGTGATTAGGAGGACCAGCCCGCTTTGTGCCCTTTGATTCCCGAGACAGGTTAAAAGAAGAAATACCTGGAAGTCATTTTCCTCAAAGCTTGTGACATTCTCACGCCAGAAATTGGCCTCTTTGTGCATTGGGTTCCAATCAAGATGGCCAAGAAGAACCTCTTGCTTATACTTGTCAAAGGAACTCAATTTTCTGATCTTGTCTTTTAGCCCTTCTTCTAGTTGGTTCAATGCATCCAGCAAGTCCTTACGAGGTCAGAATTTAACAGGTTTAACCATGACCATCAAGTACTTAAAAGACATCTAATGTTATCGGCATCACTTCTATAAACCAGATTTCTCGCTGTAGCTTTAGCAGAAATTAAAGAAATTCATCTTCCCCATAACGACAACTAATAAGCAGCAGTCCTCAGGCTTTATATTTATATTGTCTTCTTACCTCGTCACTCCATGCTTGTGTTTTTAGACTGTGGATAATATGTGGGAGTCCAAGATCAACCATCTGGGCACCAAATGTACCTTTTGGAAGCAAGTTCCTGAACGTCAATATGACCACCCTGACAACCTGTAAGATATAATACCGTCAAATAAACATAATAACAAGTGCATGTGCATCACACCACATTTATGCAAATTAAAGATCAGAAAGAAAAAAAAACATAGCTCACCTTTTCCTTTGTCGAGCTCTTAACCACTTCTGTGAGCCTTTGCAGTGTCCTAGATGTTGCCAAGTACTCTATTGCAGGTTCATAATAGGACAGAAGCCACACGCAGAGACATGTTTCATACAGGAGCTGTCAGTCGAAAGCACACAAATCACAGGAATTAGGTACAGCGAAACTATAGCAAAAAGAGAGTTGTTCTTTCTTCTGACAACTAAAACAGAACTATCTAATCGTTACTAAATTGTTCTAATAAGGAAGCAATATAAATCAACAGATTTAGTAGTTATTTGAAATTCAAAGTTATTTCACCCCCAGAGTGTCTGTCTAGTAATCACCTTTCTGCCAAGAACTTTGCATGATTTGGAAACTGCCATACTTATTTACAACTTTAGTGGAAATTACTTCCCCTAAAAATATAGTTACCTGGATAGACTGCTGAGTGGATGCTGGGGAGATCAAAGGGACAAGTAACTTAACCCCATCTGCCTGAACAAACGACGATCTGACAACAGGTTCCTTAAGCAGTGATGACAGGCAGCTGATGGCAATTGGAACACCACGAGTAGGATGAGAAGGTTGCTTCAACTGCATATCAGCATATCAAAGCCAAGGTTTGTAATATCCATGGTGGACATCAAAAGCTTTTCTGGATTCACTATGTCACAACATAAAGGTTCCTTAAATATTAACCAACATCAAAGACTTTTTGCCTAATCAGAAGAATTGTTTGTTTGTGCTAGAGTTTACATTTGCGTAATCTAACAAAGGCATGGCGAGAGTGGAATTGTTATTGCTGATTTTCACAAAACAAAACAAAAAATGTTATATGCCTCAGTTTTTCACGCTATTTACATGCTATACCAATGGGCTCTAGCTCTAACAATAGGATTGCCTACAAGACAAAAACAACTAATACTTAAAACAACAATGCAAGACCAACATAAACTAGAAAGAGAGAAAGAGAAAAGAAGAAGAAACCTGAGCACAAAGCCATTCCACCAACCCTTTAAGAACATCATCAATTGTAGTAATCTGTTTCTTTGAACCCGAAGCTTCTCCATTAGCAATAACACCATTACCAGATTTAGGCCTAGCACTGAATGTAAATGAGGTTGTATGTTACATACATGAAATGATAGAACTATGATAGATAAGCTGTATTGAATACCTTATTATCCAGGCAAGGATCTTGCAGCTTTTTTCTTGAATGAACCAATTTCCCTTCCACAGCAACCTGAAAAAGAACATATCTTTTAGCTTGCCTACTTTTGAAGATAAGCAGCCAAAATCAAGCATAAATGTATTGAAAGCAGTTTCCAACAATTGAATTTTACATATGCTTCCCCTTTGTTAGGAAGATTGTAGTTAATCTAATAAACTCATCATGACTAAAATCATGTTAATAGGTCAAGTAAGAGAACGAGCAGAATGCAAGAAGTCATAGACCTTTCCAAAGCAGAAACAGTAGATTTGATCCAAGAAGCGACTTTATCCTGAGAAACAATACTTGACTAGACCAACTACAGTCATAACACTACTGCATAGTAGGCGCTCACCTCAAGAAAGGCTCGTAAGTATCCTCATGTACCAAAGATTTATCATGGAATAACCGAGCTCGTGTTGGGTTTTCTGTCAAACAGTTGATACATTAATATTAGTCGGTATCTAACTAAATGAAGAAAATTTAAACCCACATATCTTCAGGTTTACCTGAGAGCATTTCATAAATCAAAGCCAAAACATATTCCACTGTTTCTTCCTTGAATATATCACGTAAGATGCTAACAAACAGATGAACATAAGCTGGACCATCCTGCAATAACAACACCACATATCACTTCAAAATGACAAGGTAAACCCTTGCATGATCAACAGAGAAACTGACTCAAGTTTTACAAATCAGAAGAAAGCTTTGTAGAAGATTTACTTCATCCAGCAACTGTGCCCTTGCACTTTCGGGTTTCTTATCGTAGCGCCTTAAATGCTGGAGACCTGTTGCTGAAATCAGCTTAGTTGTCATGTAAGTCTCCCATGGTATGTCTCTTTTCAATACCTACAAAGTACAAACAACAACAGAGATTGAATCAATTCTGCAGATTTAGTTACTTAATGAATATGTAAATGTATGCAAAATCAAATCACAAACCTGCTCCAAAGTTAGTTCTGCATCATCCATGGATATAGTTCAGAAGCTTAAACAACACTTGAGATTGAACACTACTGATCCAAAACCCTACAATTGTAAGACAGAACAAAGCATAAGTTTCAAAAACTCAGATCAAGTAGCAAACGCAATTCAAATATCTTTCAAAATCTATTGAATCAGAATGATAGAATAAAGAAAGGATTTGATTTAAGAAAAGTGAAAATGAGTTTTTGACCTGAAGGAGAAGACAAAAGTGAATGATCAAGAGAGATAGAGAGAGCTTCTCTTAAACTCGGATCTGAAGCGTGGAAGGAAGTTAGAAGAAGAAGACAGCTTTCTATTTACTGGAAATTACGATATTATCCCTATCTTTTTTCGCCTTCGTGTCGTCTTCTTCGGTGGGTCTGACGTCGCCGTATTGGTGCCGTTGGATCTTTCTACGGAGGTTTTGTGTTTACCGGCGAATCGATTCCGTTGGTCGAAGATGGACCCGTCGGTTTTTTTTTTTGCAGGAATTGTTGTATATTTGGGCCTTTGGGAAGCTGAAAAGCCCATTAAAGATTGATTAATTTAATCATGATGGTGGTTAAGCCCATTAATCAATTTCTTTTGGAGGTTGAGATGTGTGATGATTTAGTCATGGAGTGTTGAAATTAATAATCCATGGTTGATGAATTTTGATGTATATTTGCAGAGGGTATATTGGATGTGTATAGACAGAAAGATGGAATTTGTCTAATATTGGTGTTGTTGCTTGACTTTGGAACTCCTTTTGGGAGATTTTGGAACATTTTTCATTGAATTTTTCATGTTAAGCCATAAAAACTTGGAAATTCATCCATGGCAATTCCAAAAACCTTATTTTATTTTTGGACGGATATTAAACCAAATGTAATTTTGGGTGCTAAAATCTACACTCGAAATTTGTTCTTAGTTTTTATGGACAAAGAGGACTAGATTTTCAATGATGCTTTGAGAGTTGAATTGCTAAAGAACGAAAGGATTTTATTATTGATGAAGATCAACAGATTACAATGATAAGTATGAGAGTACAAATATTTGTGAGTATTAGGTTTTGTAGCAGGTAGGCGATGATCTTCCTTAAGTCGCCCTTCTTCTTCTTATATAGGTCTTCAAGTCAGGTCAACCGCCTCCGAGATCCGCGCCGGTATCTCCTACAAATCAGGTTTGTTCCGAGAATATAGCTGACATGGTCAATCATCCTTATTAGGTCGCAACGCCTTCCTTGTGGGCCGTCGGGCTGGGCTTGTTGATGTAAAGCCCATTAATATTTTTGCTGGTGGATTTCGAGGTGCGAAATCCAGGTCCAACAGTAATCTAATCCATAAACGGTTTTATCGCAATAATCATTCAAAGCCTTGGAATCTTTTAAAAAAAAAAATTAAAATCTAAGAAATCAAACCAATAAACTTGAAATCATCAAAATCCAAACAAAATCGAACCGTAGTAAACCGGAAAAAAAAAAAAAAAAACAAAAAAACAACTAATCACTTGGTGGTAAATCTCTGTTGGGATTATATTCCTCACAACAGAATTTTTAATTGGTCCACGTTGGTATTGTTCCTCCATCAGAAGAAGAACAGAAACAAAAATCTCATTATCTAAATTGGAAAAAAGATACCTAGCTACACGAAGTATGCTACAATACATGGCTACACATCCGAAGTTTAAAAATGTATCCCTAACTACACAAACTATATGTATCGCATGCCCACATATACGAACTATATGTAGTCATGTCGCCAACATCACGAACATTTTTTTCCGGTACACTTTTCGCCGGAATCCGGCATTGACCAGTTTGACCGGCGTTGACCAACATAAATATTAAAAAAAAAAATTTAGTTTTTTAATATTTAGAAAATTATGTTATTGAATCATTTATAATATTGTATAATTAAAAAATATATACAATATTTAATATAAAAATATTTTGTATATATATTCAATGCATTGATTTTTATAATTAGTTAGTTTCAATAATTTCAAAACTAAACTAAAAATAAAACAAAAACCAATTAGGTAAAATAATTATAAATAGAAAATTTTAAATACTCTCTAGTCTAAAGGTTTTTTTATAATATGTTGTTAATTTTTTTGTATTATTAAAAGAATTTTTCGTAATAATTTTAGATACAAAAATTAACAACATATTATACAAAAAAACTTTAGACTAGAGAGTATAGAAAATTTCATATTTACAATTATTTTACCTAATTGGTTTTTATTTTATTTTTAGTTTAGTTTTGAAATTATCGAAACTAACTAATTATAAAAATCAATGCATTGAATATATATACAAAATATTTTATATTGAATATTGTATATATTTATTAATTATATAATATTATAAATGATTCAATAACATAATTTTCTAAATATTAAAAAACTAAAAAAAAAATTGAATATTTATGTTGGTCAACACCGGTCAACGCCGGTCAAACTGGTCAATACCGGATTCCGGCGAAAAATGTACCGGAAAAAAATGTTCGTGATGTTGGCGACATGACTACATATAGTTCGTATATGTGGGCATGCGATACATATAGTTTGTGTAGTTAGGGATACATTTTTAAACTTCGGATATGTGGCCATGTATTGTAGCATACTTCGTGTAGCTAGGTATCTTTTTTCCTAAATTATATTGTTAACTTAACCATGGTTAACACATTAAACCCTAGGGTTAGATTTTGACCACCTTCGTATAAATATATATGTAACCCTACATCACTCGCAGTCGCAGCCCCCAATAAATTACATCTGCATTTCTCTGCACCATGAAACCAATTCTTTATTCTCTCGATTTGCTTATCATTTTCTCTGTTTCTTTTATACAATTGTGTTTTTGTTTCACTTCTTTATAATGATTTTTTATAGTTGTATACCCATCTGATTGCAAATGATGAGTTAATCACCATTGATAAAAGAAGCTCAAATTATTGAGCAGTGTTGGAAATCATAAACTTCCATGACTCTGATGCAATTTTCATCAACAAATCCTCAAATTCTTTTAACGATTTTTTTCTGGTCTCTCAGATTTTGTTAATAATCATTTAATTTTGGTTTTCAAATCTATTTTTATTTATGAAGTTATTCTCTAGTCTCTACATTGTTTTTTGACATTCGATTTCAGTCAGATCTACCTAAATTATTCCTATTCAAAAGTATTTCTCATTAGTGTTTTTTAATCTATTTTTTCTATGCATCTTTAGTGTTTGATCAAAATTGAACTTCTGTATAACCAAACTGAAATGTATAACTTGGCCAAAAAAAAGAAGATGTAAATCAATAACTGTAACAGTGACGAAAAAATGAACAAGAAAAGCTCCATTTATAATATACACCAAGAGAAAAAGATGAAGAAGATGGAATCAAAATCAGCAGTGGTTTTGGTGACCAATAGCCGTTAAAATGTTGTTATCATTACAATTCTCATAACCAAACAAAAAATAAACAACAATGGATTTGTCTTCTGTTCTAAGAATCGAAGTTACGAAGCATCGTTATCATTGTCCCCATCGAAATATTCATCGTCTCTTTGGACCTGCTTATCTCGCGAACGCTCTGAAACAATCAAACCGTTTACAAGCTAACATTAGTCATTGAGAAAGCGAAGGGACTAAAGTAGGTTTCAAGGTGGTTATTCGGTACTTACGATCCACACGTTCATCTGGGTTTTGTTCGTCTTCATCAAAATCCGGTATGTAGAAATCCGGTGGAACCTAAGAAATTCAAGTAAAAAACTGATCAGTGTTAAGATAACACAAAAAAAGAAGATTGATTAAAGCATCAATTGTCCTATGATGATCCGAGTTTACCTCCTGCATCTGTACGCTTGGAGCGTGTTGAATGTATCGCAAATTCTCCAAAATCTGCACTTTGATCGAACTGATGTATGATTTGGTATTCAGATTCTCCTGTTTCAATTAAAATACACAAAACATCAAGTATATAAATTTTGTTAAAGCAATGAGGAACTATAAGTGACATAAGAGCTCCTTACAATGTGACCACCCGGTATCTTCAAAGAAAAATCCGGCGCAAAATACTTGATGTAGTCGTTTTCAGGAATCTCTGCAGAACAATTAACCTGTGAGCATGTGACGTTAACCGTACTATAACAAACATTAAGAAATTTCCTAACCATTAGGAAGTTCTGTGTCCAAAAGAATGCCAGTCTCAACGGTCCAACACCGAGCTACATTCTCCTTTGTGTATCCTCCACCTCCTGTAACCTAATAAACAATCAGTAAAAAACTGACTTCGTCATCAATGAACTTATGATTACAGAAAGGAGTCGTACATATAGAGTCAAGAGAGATTAAATACCAGTAAGGGAAGATTGAACTTCTTCACAAATTTAACACATTCGGCATGTCCTGGAAAATGCATAGCAGAAGCCATTTTAAAACCCGATTCGCAAAGAAACTAGCAAACGAGAGATTGAAAGAGAGAAAGAGATTTTGATTACAAGAAGAAAAAGCACCATCAATAGAGAGATTAAAGCATCCTAGTCGATCCCTGGCCAGTGAATCTGCCCCACATTGAAGAACAATTGCACCCGGTTGATATATCTCAACAACCTTGGAAATTATCTAGAGATCAAAGGAAATGATCAAACACACAAAAACAGTGAAAGCATTGAGAATTTGATTGTTTCAGTTCAAGAACTTACTGTCCTGAACAGACGGTTGAAACTACTGTCATCAATTCCATCCTTCAGCGGCACATTAATGGCGTAAAATTTCCCTTCTCTTTCTCCTATTTCCTTTTAAAAGAAAAAAAACATCACAATGAAAATTCATCCAAACACATTGAAACCGTCCTCACAAATCAGGAAATGAATTCTGAATATTACTACCTTAACATCGCCTGTCCCTGGAAAGAACTTATCCCCAAACTTATGAAAGCTAACAGTCATTACTCTGCCATAACAAAATTCAAAGTTATTGGCAATCAATTTCTATAGAAACAACTTTCGAGAAGTAGTGTTATGGACTTGTAACTGTACCTGTCAGTGAAGTAAAAAGCTTCTTCAACTCCATCACCGTGATGAACATCTATATCTATGTATAGCACACGGGGATGGTGTTTTAACAACTCAAGAATTCCTAGTACAAGATCGTTGATGTAACAAAACCCAGATGCATCACATTTTTTGGCATGGTGCAGCCCGCCCGCCCAATTTATAGCAATGTCACACAGTTTGTTGTTTAACCTGCGTGCAGCATCTATAGACAAAATTTTCAGTCAGTCATTTCTCAAAAGTGACAAGCAAACATTAATATCAACTACGTGTATTTACCTATGGTTCCGCCGGCGTAAATTTGACAAAATTCAAACAAATCTTCAAAGACAGGACAATCCTCTCCCAGATTATCTGCATAACAGTAACTTCATTTCAGCAGAACATGTAGATTGCAAAAACCAATTAATGAAGATACACAACTTACATCTAGCCATTTCATTGGGGAACAGGTTCTGATTTTCTGGATTAATTCTTTGCAGGAACTCCACATAGTCGGGAGAATGGAACTGAGCCATCTCAATAGGATATGCCTTGTGTGGACGCTGAAACAGTAGAGAACATATAAAGAGTTCAATCAAGATGTACAGTGAGAACGTAAACAAAAGGAATAAAAGGATCACGAACAAGAAACATGAAAGATGAACAAAAGACTGACATAAACTTCCATCTTGCTATGGAGGCCATATGCAAGGATAAGATGATGAGTCATACAAAGCCTGTGAGGTTTCATCGGGTGATTTGGACCAAAATAGACGCTCCCCACATCCCCTGCAACCCAAAAAAAAAAAAACATTCAGCATAACATCACAATCTCCTATAAACTGCCACAAAGGCTCGGTCATCAACAAGAAAAAAATCTGAAACTCTCATCAGAGTTTGAATCATGCAGAACATCTTGAAGTACGAAAAGGAAAGTTATATAACTATCAAGTCTATAAAAGTTTCTCAGAGAGGAACCTCAACCTCGAAAGAACACAATTTCAAACATTATATGCAATGCTAAAGTTAACAAAAAAGTTATAGGGTTTCATATTTCAGCAAAGAAGTAACAAAGACTTGACCAAAACAATCAAAGAAGCCAACTTCACAAGAACTAGAGTCTTCTTCACCACAAGAAGACTTCTGGCTTAAGCTCAGACTAGAGCCAAGGAATCGAAAAAACAGAAATTTTACCTAAAACCCTTCTTCTTTTCATCAAAAACCCTACTTAAAAACTAATCGTAACCCTTTACTTATTCTAGACTCTAGATTTGAAAGATTCGACCTTTCGATGAATCTATTGAGCAATAAAGACACGTACGTAGTGCGGTTCAAGTGGATAAAATTGCTCAAGAGTTACAAGTGAAAACTTAGATGAATAAAGATTATCAATCTCAAGAACTATTGGATTTTTTTCTTAAAGAAAAAGAAAAGGGAAAGAGATGAATATACCATCATAAAAGTAGGAGATTTTGTCCTTAGAGCGCATCTCTTAAAGAAGAAAAGACACGAAGATCGTACGAAATCAATCTTAAAGAACGCCTATAAAGAGAAATTTCAAGTCTGCTTAGCTTCAGTTGAGAGATTAGACGATTTCTTCATTCATGAAGTCGCAGAGATTTCACGACTTCCCGGCGGAGCAGAGAAGAGGGAGCAACGAAGCGAAAAGAAGAGAGAAGAGAGGAACAAGGGGAGAGTCAAAAATGAAACGGTAGCGTTTAGTATTCTGATGACATGGCAGATGACGTCATTCAAGGTTTATTGATAAAAGCGGGTTTGACTCATGGGTATTAAAACCAGACGGTATTCTGTATACTGTAAATCAATCGGTTTAGTTTACTTTCTTCTTTCTTGTCATTCATAACAAGTAAACCGAATCCACTTGGACCGAGAGATGACCAAAACCAGTTTGAACTGTGATTTGTTTTCACTTGTTTTTTTTTGCGTCTTAGTCCGTCTCAGAAATTTTTTCAACAGTTCTATAAAGGAGTCACCATGAATACTACAATACAAGAAGTCTTTTCATGTGTCGAGATTATAACAAGAAAAAGTTGTCAGATTATATAAACTTGTTGAGTTATTTAGTTGTTGATCTCCCATGTCAATGTCACTACCAGAAACAAAAAAAGACCAACGTCTAGTAACCACTGTCTACTTGATTGATAGGTCGATATAAACCACCGACCAAACAATCTAAAAGACGCAAAAACCTCAACATTTTAATCCCAAGTTCAACGCCAAAAGAAGCATATCTACTAACCAAGATAATATCCTCATATCCTTCCTTCACTGCCAAAATACTTCAATCCTGGAATCTGTTTCTCAGACCAACAAAGAACCGAGATTGCAAATTTAGGATCCTTGTTTTCACATCCTAACTTTGAAACCCACAAGCATCGAATTTCTAGGAGCTTTTCTCTCTCAATCTTGTTTGGAGGAATTAACAATGTTGAGAGAAGCGACGACCTCAGCAGAGGTTCCTCTTATGGGACTTACCTTTTAGTTTTGGGTTTCTAACCTGATGCAGTCTATGTTTCACATGAACACGTGAATCTTCTTCGACACGTCCACCTAAACGCTCTTTTGCAGATAATCGACGGCGCGGAGTTGATGTGTGATCAACATTACCAAAATTCCTTTCATCAGTTAAGTATCGGAATTGGTCTTTGCTTGTTTCTCCATCCACTGCATAGTTCCCTAGCTTGTCTCTGTAATCATACGTTACTTCATGTTCACGGAACCTTTCACTATCTGCCTTCTCATAAGACATTCTTGATTGCTTAGCATCACCGTAGTTGTAATCATAAGCCATATTCTCATGCATAACCTCACTTGCGTCGTCTCTGAGACCATAATCATCTCTTGTACGCAGTATTGGATCATTTGAATGATAAACCTCTTGTCTACCATCTGGATATCTCATATTGGCATGAACTTGAACATGACCACCATTTCGTTGTTGCAAGCGCTCATCATCCAAGTAGACTTGATCTCGACCATCAAAAAGATATCTCCTGCCTCGAAGAGTTTCCTCATCTTGCTTGCCAGCTGATGATCTACTGACATCAGGATGCATCCTCCCATACGAATCAATTTCATGATCTCTTAGGAGTTTCTGGCTTTCATAGTGCAAATAGGCTTCCCTCCCATCATTCGAGGATACTCCTCTACGCTCTAGAGCTCTAGCACCTCCTTGGTCTACCACAGTCTCTGCCGTGGTGACAGCAGCATACATCCTTTCATCAATTCCAGAGTCATAATCCTTCAGTGGTTGTTTTTTGTAATGCTGATAAACATCCTTGCTTTCATTATCCAAATATGCTTCATTTCTATCACGGAATGCTACTCTTCTAAGCTCTAGTGCGTTGGCATCTCCATGGTTTACAATAATATCTGAAGAGTTGACATCACGATAAATCCTGTCATCAATGCCATAGTCATAATCTTCCTTCAGTTGTTGGCTTTTGTAACGCGGATATGCATCCCCCCTTCTATAATCCATGTATGATTCCTTTCCATCATCGAAGGATACTCTTCTAAGCTCAAGAGCTCTGGCATCTTCCCGGTCTATAAGAATATCTGATTTATTGAGATTGGGATGTATCATGCCATAAGAGTTAGTTTCATGATCTTTTAGGAGTTGCTGGCTTTCACATTGAAAATATGCTTCCTTTCGATCATTTAGGGATACTCCTTTATACCTTAGACCTCTGGCATCTTCATGGTCTACTAGAATATCTAATCTGTTGACATCAGGAGGCATCATGACATACGAGTCAGTTTCATAATCGTTTAGGAGTTGCTGGCTTTCACGTTGCAAATATGCTTTCCTTCTATCATTTAAGGGCACTCCTATATACTTCCGACCTCTGGCATCTTCATGGTCTACCAGAATATCTGATTTGTTGACATCGGGATGCATCGTGACATAAGAGTCCGTTTCATGATCATTTAGGCATCGGTGGCTTTCACATTGTAAGTATGCTTCCTTTTTATCATTCAAGGACACTCCTCTATACCTTTCTTCCCTGTCTACCAAAATATCTGATTTGTTGACATCGGGATGCATCATGCCATAGGAGTTAGTTTCATGATCATTTATGAGTTGCTGACTTTCACAAGGTAAATATGTTTCCATCCTATCATTTAAGGACCCTCCTCTATACCTTAAACCTCTAGCATCTTCCCGTTCCCGGTCTACCAGATTATCTAATCTGTTGACATCAGGATAAATCCTAGCATCAGAGCGAGAGTCATAATCTTTTTCCAGTTGCCGGCTTTTGTAATTCAGATAAACATCCTTCCTTTCATTATCCAAGTATGCTGCCTTTCCTTTGTTTAAGCATACTCGTTGAAGCTGCACTCCTCTTCCATCCTGATCTACCAAAATATCTGTCCTATCTACCTCAGAATGCATCCTACCGTCATTGCCACAGTGATACTCGTTTCTCAGTTCCCGTCTTTTATCATCTGAAAAAACAGCATTTCTCTCATTATCCAAATATGCTTCCCTTTCTTTATTTAAGCAGCGAGTTATGCGCTGTGAACCTTTATCATCTTGATCTACGACAGCATATGGTTCACAGAAATCAAGATTCTTTCTACTGTCAACACCATCACATTGATAATCCTTTCTCAGCGGTAGGCATTTGTTATCCAAATAAACAACCTTCCTTTCTTCGCTACGGAAGTTCCTATAGTGGTCATCCTTATCATCTCGTTCATTCACCACTCTTGATCCCAACTCCACAAAAGGATAATCTTCGTTCACAGACTCATAATGGTTAGCCATCCTCTCTTTCCTGCAAAAATCAAGATGGGTTTCGGCCGCATCAACATCAGCTATATTTGAAACACGGACATGGGACTTTGATAAAGATCCTCTCGTCTGCAGAAGAAGATCACTCTCTCTAGCCACATTATTGACCTCATGCCTAACACTGGGAAACTCTCTCATTGCTATATCAGAGCCTATATGATAATGATTGCGAGATTCATCCACTATCTCTTTGCCACACCTGCTCACTATTAGTGAATCATGGTCTCCACACTTATAATCTCGAACGGATTTCCCTTGTTGATGATCCCTTGGTGAGTTTCTACCAACATAATCATCCACAAGTCTAGTCTGTACCACCTGGGATGCACAAAGATTCCCATTACAATCATGTCTTCTTCTTTCATCTGAATCATTCACACGACCGAAAGATCTAGAATCTACACTTACAAGCCTAGAGCTTTCATCTTGGAAATCAGCCACACTAGACCCTACTTGTGACAGAGGTGATGATTCAAATCTAACAGTATCTCTATCTCTACCATCTTCACTATGACGAGATGAATCACTAAACTCGCGAGAAATCGATTCCAATCGTTTAGTTTCATCGTTCTTTAGCAACACATTCTTCCCATGAGATGGAGAATACTCATCATCATGCGATGTGATGAATCTAGAGGGCTTAGGTTCATCACTCAATCTCGATGGATTATGCGATGTGATGATTCTCGATGATTCCGCATAACGTTTCCCGGAATCTTCCTGCAGATGAAAATGTTTCACATAACGTTCATCGTCTCTCTCTTCTTCTTCTCGTCGGTTCTTATTAGAAAATCCAGTGCGTCTTTGAATCTCTACGTCGTACATATCAGAATCTCTCCGGGTACCATCAATATCTTGTTCCCGGTCCTCGACTCCGTGAGAAACCACATCGATTTGATCGGAACGGTTTGAAACATCGCCGGGTTTAATCACGCTCGACTCGTTCCCGTCACGGTCACTCGTCGGAGAAGGTGACGAAGATCGTCGAGGCAGAGAATCGCGAATCCGCTCTCTCATTAACATAACCAGAGACAGCAATCGGAAAAGTTTGAGCAATCGCTAGAGAACCTGAACCCTTAAAAAGGTAACCGTCGAAAGAGAGAGAAGAAGAAGAAGGGACAAAGAAAAGACTGGGCCTGGGCCCAATAGTCGTTATCCATTATTAGGCTTGTGCATTAGAGATTTAGTTACTGTTTCTGAACCTTTTTTGTTTTATCTTCTAAACTATCCTAGTTTAGAAGATAAAATATTGTTTTTTGACCAAAAAAAAAAAAAAGAAGATAAAATATTGTTTGTTTCTGAACAAAGATTTTATCTTCTAAACTAGGATAGTTTTTATTCTTAACCAATCAGATACACGAGTTAATCATAAATATTATTTAAAAAATGTAATTAGTTGCTTTTCTAATTTTGTGTAAATAAATTATGTTAAATTTTTTAATTAAACCAACTATACAAACATATTCGTTTAGACAATATTTTAATGAGCGTTTTTTAGCTATGATATTTTTAGTTATATCATTGGTTTAGATTTTTATTTTCAATTTAACATATGCCATTCTGAAATTTAAATTTTTATTAATTTGATTACTAGCTTTATCATCTACAATTTTGCTTAATTACAAAATATTAACATATCACATAAAACTTTGATTCCAAAATAGAAAGATGAATGGTAAAACTTCAAATATGAAATAATACTCTTTGTTACTTTATTTGTTTGGAGTAAAAAATGAAATTCTTTTGGAGAAAAATAGTCTTAAGAACTTGTATGTGACTTTATATGTAACTTTTGTTTGGTTGGATTACCAAAAATCACTCTCATTGTAAATTACTGTGCAAAGCAACAAAGCAGAAAGAAACAGAAATGCAAGAAATTCCCAGCAAAATCCTCCTTCTTCTTCTTCTCTTCTTTCTAATTTTCTCACCTTCCACACAAAACCCACAAGAAGAAGAAGAAATCTACTACTGTGGTAAAACTCCAATCTCAAACCCATCTAATCTCATAACCTGCAGATCTGGAAAACTCTACTTCAAAACTTCAACTGGTATCTTCCATGTCTCTAGAACAAAGGAAGTGAAATTAAGAGCTAGGGTTTCTATGGAAGTCGAAGGTCACATACCAGATTTATGCATCGCTTGTGAGAGACCAGATGGTAACTGTGGTGTTGCTTTAAGATGTCTTTGTCATCCTAAAGAATGCAGTTAAGTCTTGAGCTAGTTCTGACTTTCATTAATGGAGATTATCTCTCTGTTTATTGATGTTTTTGCTCTGTTTCTTTGTGGGTGTTTTTGTAGAGAATAAAGTTATCAACTTTGGAACCAAGTCTCGAGCTTTATCTGGTAACAACATACAACAGCTTCTTCCACTTTTTTTGTTGGCTTTGTTTCTTATCTGTTTTTGATTTGTAAAATTGTTTGATCCGTATGGCTAGTCTTTAAAACAAACATATGTAATTCAGATTTGGGAATTTGTGTTCAGGTTTAGTTCCTGACTATAAATTTGGATATAATCTATAGTTGTTTCAATGTGTGTTGCCTTCTCCTAGGCTGGATTATGATTTATGTATTTTTGTTAGACGGTTTTTTCATATAAAGACAGAAACCAAACTGAATTAGATTCTAGAGTAAATAGCTAGGATAGTAAAAGAGATAGTTTTTAGGTGAAATCCAAGAGGTGGAAGCAGCTGAATAGGAGGAGTGTACAGGTGCAGAATCAAGAACTAGAGTAAGTCCGAAGCTAAAGAGTTGGTTTTGATCCCTAAAGGAGGTAGCTTTGTTCTTCACATTTTGCTCGACTAGCTGATAAATCTAGTCCATTGCTTCCAAATCGGTAGGACTTTTTGTATTGTATCGCAGTTAAAAACACCAAAAGAGGTTCGTCTTCTCCTAAGAGAGAGCCATCTCCATTTTCTTCTTAAGACCTAATATATAGTTCAAACAAGGAAACTAATTTTAATTTGTTGCCAAGAATCAAGAATCAAGAAAAGCAAGAGCAATTTTGTGTACATCGGGTCATAAAGTCAGTAATATTGGTGCGGCTTCCTGGAAGCATATAGCCAGTAATATTGGTGGAAATGTGAGCACAGCTAGGGAGAACCACAACTCGCGTGACCTCTCCACATGTAGAAAGATATTTTTACACACCGCCAACTCGATATCAATCCGAGAAAGCCAAGGGTCATATCCCGTAATGTTTAGACTGTGTTCTTTGGTTCTTCTCTCAGCAGCAGCAGCACACCAAGGATCCATGGTTTCTTTCTGCCACGGTGCAGCCTAAAAGATTGCAGTCCATCCTCCCACGTCAGTTCCACTAAGTTCCAATGCCTTTTCATTGGCATTTTCTGCCTCAATCCTAATGAAGGCAATCCTAAGAGTCTTGAGGGTACCACTTTCAAAGTCTCTTGGAACATAAATATGTTTGATCTTTCCGCATGAAGAGAAATGTTTTCTCAATGCATGAAGCGAAGTGTCATATCCCTCAATGGGCATCGGGCCATTGATACGGGTTTTTCGAATGTTTGCATCACTATCGTTCAACTCCAGCAATTTCAAACCCTGGGTACAAAAGATCTAATCATAAATTCTACTAGAAATATTTTTGGGAAAAATGTCGAAAAATTCGCGAACTTTCAAATTTGGGACGAAAAAAGCATGAACTATCGAAATGTCATTTAAATCATAAAGTTTAGGTTGACTTTTTGACAAAATAGTGAAGTTTAGTTTGACTTGGCCATTTCGGGCATGCCGTTAAATTTCCGTTAACCAGACGATAACGGTGTTAAATTTCCGTTAGAACTCTCCGTTGAGTCCAAACGACGTCGTTTTGAAACTCTGAAACGACGTCGTTTCATTAGAAAATAAGATGGAAAAACTGCATCTGTCGGGAATCGAACAACTGACCTACTGGACTAATGAGAAGTGCTCAACCATTGCGCTACGATAACATTTTAATATTCTACCAAACCGAACATATATATACTAACAAATAACTATATACAATTAATTCAAACAATATACAATTTAATAACAATAACAAAACTAAAAAACAATAACCAAACATATACAAATATTAAATATACTTCCATAAATATATATTTTGAAATTTTTACAATCCTATAATCCTATAATTTATAAAATCTTTATTTTCTATAATTTATACAATCTTTAATCCTATATTTATGTGAGAAGAATTGTATAAATTTTATATTTATGTGAGAAAGATTATATAAATTTTATGTCATATATTTAATTTACTATATTCTACAAGTTTCATTTTTGTTTTTTTATAATTTAGGAAAAAAACAATTTTCAAATAAAGAAGAAATCTTTATATATAAAATTAAATATTTAAAAATTTCAAAATATATATTTATGGAAGTATATTTAATATTTGTATATGTTTGGTAATTGTTCTTTAGTTTTGTTATTGTTAATAAATTGTATATTGTTTTAATTAATTGTACATAGTTTTTTGTTAGTATATATATGTTCGGTTTGGTACAATACCAAAATGTTATCGTAGCGCAAC
This sequence comes from Arabidopsis suecica, assembly GCA_019202805.1. Classification (NCBI taxonomy): domain Eukaryota; kingdom Viridiplantae; phylum Streptophyta; class Magnoliopsida; order Brassicales; family Brassicaceae; genus Arabidopsis; species Arabidopsis suecica. Next base: position 7,776,578 of record CM032909.1, read on the forward strand.
GGTTGAGCACCTCTCATTAGTCCAGTAGGTCAGCTGTTCGATTCCTGACAGATGCAGTTTTTCCATCTTATTTTCTAATGAAACGACGTCGTTTCAGAGTTTCAAAACGACGTCGTTTGGACTCAACGGAGAGTTCTAACGGAAATTCAACACCGTTATCGTCTGCTTAACGGAAATTTAACGGCATGCCCGAAATGGCTAAGTCAAACTAAACTTCACTATTTTGTCAAAAAGTCAACCTAAACTTCATGATTAAAATGACATTTCGAAAGTTCATGCTTTTTTCGTCCCAAATTTGAAAGTTCGCGAATTTTTCGACATTTTTCCCAAATATTTTTCATCTTTCTTCTGAACAAGTACAGAGACGGTTGGGCAATTGGGCTTGGGCCTTGAATTTAGTTCAGGCCTGCGTTAAGCCCATACACTCCAATCCCAAACCCATTACATTTGGAGATTATCTCTCTGTTATTTATGTTTCTCTGTTTATGTGGGTGATTTTGAAGTGAATAAAGTTATCAACTCTGGAACAAAGTCTCAAGCTTCTTCCACTTTTGTCCATGGCTTTGTTTCTCATCTGTTATTGATTTGTAAATTGTTTAATCCTTATGTAATTCAGTTATGGAAATTTTGTTGCATGGAGATTCCAATGACCTTGGCGATAGACTCTTAAGAGCTTAGATTGAAGGGTAACGGTTCCGATGGAGGAACCAATAATGAATACAGAGGAGCTGAGTTTCAAAGTCTTTTGAAGCTAAGAATAATGTGACAAAGGATTTATCTATCCACAGTCCACAGATCGCCCATGAAGATATCTCTTGCTACAAGAGTACAACTAATGCATAAAGACAAAAGTGATCTTTGAAAAGGTAAAGTATTATTGAAACACATGTTAAACGATAACATTTTCTTTTTTGACACTTTGACCAATATATATGTATGGTCTTAAAGCATATATTATTTTATACATTGTTTTTGATAAGAAATAATATTGTTTATGGAAAGCAAGCCTCTATGTTTGAATCATTGAATGGTCTTTTTATTGAACTTCCACGAAACAACACATAAACTAAAGAACACTAGCTAGTGGTTTAGTAAATAGTGATATGATTGTCGTCTCTACATGAGTTCTTTTTATCAATCTCTCTTTCCTCGAACCTCCGTTTCTTCATTGTACGTATAATTCTTCCCATGTAAATTCCTAATCATGTATCAAATATATAATTGAAAAGTAAAATAAAACAAAATTTCACATTTTATTTACGAAATTCAAGACATAAAGTGTGACAAGCAAGGGAAAATGCTCATTTTATTCCCCAACTATCGTGTGCACAAATTTAATCCTCAACTTGTCGTTGACTTAACAATTTTGCCCCAAAATTTGGTCAACGTTTACTAGTTAATTTGTGAAACGTTAATTAACTCGATTAAAACATAATAAATTCAAAAAATCCTCAAATTTTCCCCAAATTGAAAGCTAAGAACCCTAAGTGATTTTTTCTCAAGATTGATTGAGAGACACAAAGAGATTGAAATCGAATTCGCATATTTTGGCGAGAATATCATGAATAGATGAAGGAATAAACTTCCAATTAGAAGGGATTGCTAAGAACCCTAGTTATTAGCTTTCAATCTGGGGGTAAATTCGGAGATTTTTTGAATTTATTAGTTTTTAGTCGAGTCAATTAACGTTTCTCGAGTTAACTAGTAAACGTTGATCAAATTTTGGGCCAAAATTGTTAAGTCAACGACAAGTTGAGGATTAAATTTGCGCACACGATAGTTGGGGAATAATTGTGTTAATTGCACATAGTTGGGGAATAAAATGAGCATTTCAAAACCCCGCATGTTAAGTATAAATGTCATGACATGGAACATGTTAGAACTAAAGTTTTAAAGGTTTAAAAACAGATTAGGCCTTTAGAGTTAGTCTATCATGAGGAACGATTTTAAACCGCTAAACCCACACTATTGGCAGGCAAACCCGCAATCATGTATTTTACCACGTCGCGAAGAAGATTAGATGGAGCGGATTACGTTTTAACGATAATAAGTACCACTCTATCATAAAGAAGCTAAGTAATGAAAAAAATTCTACCTTGAATTAGTTTTTGGAGGAGTAGGACCACCACATTTGATCTTACAATGTTCAAAGCAATTTCCATCGTACTCGCTGCAAGTGCGAGAACAATACCGAAAGCAACCTATCCAAGTCTTTCTATGTTTATGTCTTGCTTCTCCTCCTATCACAGCAATCATTACCAACAATATTACCATTATTACATTCCATTTTGTCATTTTCTTTTTTCTTTTGAAAACAATTTTTTTTTTTTCGTTTATCTTACGGTAGCTCTTATCTGCGTCACGTTCTATTTATAAACTGTTTAGTACATTTCTATAGAAAGTTAGTTTGCTAGTCAATTTGAATTGGTTTACTAACAAATTTGGATTTGAATAAGTCTTAATTGATTCCATGTTTATAGGTATAACAAATATAGAATCTGAATTCAACGCGAGAAAGTCAACCTTAAATCATTAAAAAAAGTTAAGGTTTTAATTTTCGTCGTTCGTATAATTAAATGGTAATTGATTTAGTATTATTTTGTATAATTCGAGTCTGCTATCTATGTTTTAATTTTGTTTTTTTGAATAATTTGGTTTTGTTTTCACGACACGTACGGACAATCTGGCTTTGTTACACATTGATGAAGTGTACGTTAATTTTGTCTATACGAATGTCTTTTTTGTTTTGTTTTTTATGGGCAAAAACTATTTTCTTTTGTTAACTTACTAATAAGCTAGATTATTTTATATATATTACTAGGATTGATTCACGCGGTTTTTTTCTATCCAGTGTTGTCAACACAAAAATGTTTAAACGTGATTATTGGAAATCAACCCAAACTAAATTGCATTTACGCAATCACTTTTTTTTACACATCTAATAATTTTATCGATAAAACGGATCAAAATTGATTTAGAGTTGAGAATATAGCATCATATGGTATTTAATATCTCTTTGGAGTCACATAACCTTCCCCTATTTTTTTCTCTCGAACTAATCTCAATAATGCTTCACATTCTGAAAAACTAAAGAGAATTTCTTTGTTATTTCGGCTTTTAAAATTTATCTTACGTTCTAAGTTTTTTTTTTTTTTTTGTAAACCAAATAACATTATAAAAAGACTCAAACTCCAGATATGGAGGAGGGGATACAGGATAATAGGCCAGCTTTTGCTAAAACATCAGCTCCACAGTTTTCAGCCCTTGGAACAAAGTGAACAGAACTAGACATAAACATAAAACGAAAGAAATCCGCTAATATGCCATCTACTTCGTTTGCGTGGCCACCGGTATTGGCCAGAAGAACAAGCTCCTGACAATCCGAAATACAAGCCAGCCTTGATACACCCAATGCTAAAGCCGCCGTGATAGCCGCCTTGAGAGCTAGTGCCTCCGTTACAAGAACAGAGGACACAAAGGGTCTTGAAAAAGATCCATGGTGGATCTTTCCGTTGAGTGGGTCCTTGAAACAACAGCACAACCCGCAGCAGATCGAGGATTGTAACCAAGCTGCATCCGAGAAGCTCAAGAACGCTTCCACCTTTTGTGATGATGGCTGGATTGGTTGGGACTTTATAACCCAGCCGTCCTCTTACGTTCTAAGTTTTAGATGGTTATTTATAGTTGAGACTAGCATCTTAGAATTAATAAATTTTCAGAATTTAATATTAGGTTAATTTTGTTTTTTTTTTGGTAAATCGAAAACTAAAACAAAATTTTATTATTTTCTAAACTCATTGTTTCAAGTAACTTCTATTTGTACTTGAATCTTCTGATTAACAATTTTTTTTGTAGCAATCCATCGACATTTTGGCTTTCATACATGCACTTTTGGTTTTCATATAGACCACAACAATCAATAGTTATTTCAGCTTTTAGAATCTGTCATACATAGAGATATAACTTAGACTACTAATTTAAAATTAAGAGGCTTTTCTAATTTAGCATTATATTAATTTGATTTTTGTTGTTAATTAAAAAAACTAAGATAACTATTTCCTAAACTCATTACTTTAGGTAATTTCCATTATTTATTGCTTATTTTGCCGTTGATATTTTTTAAAAAACTTTTTGACATGCACGATTATATTTTAGATATCAATCGTAGAGAATTTATTTTGAATGCTCATGTGGAGTGATAATATTTGTTGTTTAAAATTTTATATGGGCAATTACAGAGGCTATGTTTGATATATCGGTTACGCATATTCCAACCACTACATTAGTACTAAAATCCTTTTTGTTCATAAGAAACCATGCCATAATTTTTTCATCTCGTTAACACTTTCATATAAATAATACTATAAGACAAAACTTTCCTAATCTACCCATAAATTAATTTTTTCAGTCATGCTGATCAATACAATAATAACACTAGGATTCTCTCCTGGGTTGACACATCAGCTTTTTCAGATGTTCTCAGCTTGACACATCATTAAAAATTTTGTCCAATCAAATTATAACAATAATACAGCTCATCATTTCCGTCCAGTAAAAATCCTCCCTGGTTCCACATCATCTTTTATCACTATCTTGGGCTTTTAAAATTTATACATGCCCATCTTGCTCTTTTTAAACCTTGGGCTTTTTAATTCTAGGGTAAAAATTCAATTTGGTAAAGCTTACGTTGAAAAATATATGCAGGTTTTCGAGAAGAAGCTTACGTTGAAAAATGTTACATATTACATTGTTGATGTGATATGTGAACGAGTAGAAAATGGTTATAGCTATGGTGTCATTATCATTCTTGCTCCTGAAGGTCTAATTGATTTTATCCCTGAGGTATGGTTACTCTCAAATCTCCAATGGTCAATTCGATTCCTGAATGAAAGAATTCTCCATGTGTTCTATGTATTGAAGATCATTGATATTGTGATTACTAAATTTTGCAGGATTAGTAAAAAACCAGAAGCTTTGAGCCGAATGTGGATTCATGACTCAAGCTGAATATGTTGAAGTAATTAAGTATGAAAGCGTTCAGCTTGTTTGAGTTTGGGTAGGTTTGAGCCATATACTATAGTGGTTTTCAGAATTTCTAAATTGCATACTACAAAAAATCAATGTATGTATTTCTAAGTTTTTTTGTATGTCTCCATACTTAACAAAGTATATCTATTTAAGCGCAATTATGTATTTACTTGATCTACACAATCTGTTTTACACATATTGTCAAGAAAGCAAACAATAAATGCTCTAGAGATCAAGGCATAAGGCTATTTGGAATTTCAGTAAAAAAGCATTCACCTCATGTATAGTGTTCTTGTAAACCACTTCATGTCAAACAACTTCTTCAAAAATGAGTGGCACATATCTGTTTGATAAAATTGTGATTTCAAATAATATGATTTATATTACTAAAGGGTGTGAGTAAGAGACGTAACTTTTTTGATAAGATACAATTGTTACCAACGGTTGCATAGAGCTATAGTTATGTAAACATCTATATAAGTGTGTATATGTCTTAATGAAAAGTTTTCAATTAAATAAAAGAAAAAAGTTTTCAGTTTTCATACTTTGTGTGTCTCTCTCTTGTCTCTCTGTTTTTATCAAAGTTCTACAAAAAAACAAGAAGAAGAAGTGGAGATGTCTGATACGTTGGAGCAAGTAAACTATCGTAAGAAGAGAAAAGTACATGGTCTAAACAGAGTGAAACAAGAGCTAATGCTGAAGTGGCAGCTGAGTTGGCACTTGGCACAAGGACTTCTTCTTTATACTGTGATTATAGGACCATCTTCTTCTTTATGCTTAATGTTTGTAGAGAATTGAGAGACGACATGAGTCTATCGATCGCGATCGTGATAAGATAGTTTTGAGAGTGAGTCTAGATTGTAAGGAGAGAAGCTTTGTAGATATATATACTCTTTTATAATCACTAGGTGAGTACCCACGCTACGCGTGGGTTTTCCGTTTATAATTATTTTTGTTATTTTTCTTATAAGAATAAAAGTTTGTTTTGTATTTTATATTTTTACATAGTATATACACATCACAAAAAGAAAATTTTGGTTAATGTCATAAGATTGATGTATTAAAAATTTGTTTGATGTTGTATTGGTCGAGGTATCCCAACCTATGTTTCTAAGATTGTAATTTTAATTTTTGAGATCCGGCTTAACTCTAGCTAATCATATAAACAATTAATATACCATTCGCTACTATGTTTCTTAAATATTAATATTCTTTTATGTTTCTTAAATAACACAAAATAATTAGGGTATGACTGTTAGCATCATATAGAAGAAAAATAAAGTGAAGAATTATAATTTTTCTATTTTCTTTTACAAGTTAACCAGTCAAATAAAACTTGGAAGAATTGTTTTCTTCCCAATTCATCCCAAAAGTAACATAAAAAAGGTTAAAACTTCCTACTACAATTATATGGTAGAAATAATTCTTCTACATTTTGATTTTCTTTTCTTCTCTTTTCTTCTAAATTTTACATGTCACACTCTTAATCAAAATCAACAAAAGAGAAAGAAACTTTGTTCGAGAATTCAGATAGAATGTATGCAAGTCTTATTTACTTATACACTTGACATTTGTAAGGTAAGCAAAAATTGCAGTCTTGGCTATCTTGGGATTTTAAATTTTTAGTCACATGAAAGAAAAGATATTAATCTGTTTTAAGATTAACAAAAAAAATCTGTTTTAAGATTTCACATGAACCTGAACCTCCATGAAGGCATGAAACTTTGGACTTCACCATTATCCTTCCAAATTTTCGTAGGAAATTTAATCCTTCAACTTTCCTACGTAATATTTCTCACCAATTACCTACTAAATTTTTTTTACCAGTTTCTTACCAAATTCCTACCATTATCCTTCAAAGTTTCAGAGAAAATTTTAATAAAATTAATTATATTTATTTGTTACAAATTTTAGTTTTTTGAAAAATTAAATTTAAAATTCAAAAGAAATTCATACAAATTGAACTCCATACCAATTAAAATTCATACCAAGCCATATTCATTGTACAAACCATTGTAAGGTAAAGATTCAAATCCTAATCGATCTACTCTTGAATCTCGTCGTCATCGTCATCTACGCTCGTGTTCTTCGTCATCGTCATCTACGCTCGTGTTCGTCGTCTTCCTCTAGATAAACGCATCTTCTTCTTCACACCGTTATACAGATCCTCCAAACTCACATGCAATGGATTCTCCACAGCTGGAGCTTCCCTCATCTCAACGCTATAACCATTAGCACCGTAATTAATTACCACCACTGGTGTTGAAATGACCATTACAAGACTCCCATTTGTGCTATCTTCTTCTCACCGTCTCTGCAACCTGTTGCATCTGCACATGACTATAATCTGAAACCCATGAACAAAGAAAAATCTCATCAGAAGTCGGAAAATAATCAAGGAGAAAAAGAAGCCTGCATCACTTGGTGTTATGTATTGAACAAAACTGAACACATAAAACGTGTTCATATACTTGGTGTTATGTTACACCATCACTTGGGAGCTTACACCATCACTTGGGAGCCTGCATCGTTACACAAAAGTGAGGTTACATTTTTACCTCTCGTTTAGCTTTCATTGTTGCTGGAACACGCGCTATAACAAATTTTTGACCAAAGTAATAAACAAAATAACAATGGTAATTAGAGATATAGTGTAGCGTCATGAACTGAAAATTGTGTTACAGTTCAAACTTACTTTGGATTCACTCTTTTGTTCCTTAGATGATTCTCCCTCTTCAGTCACTTTATCAACAAAATGCTGAAATAGATGCACAAAAACCAAACCCTGATTTAAGATTACAATGAATACAAATTTGAACTCTCTTGAACCAAATGAAAAAGTGAATTTAAGTTTTGTGGTTACAGAAATAGCGAAATGCACACCTTCAGTTTGTACAACTCCCAGTCAAATTCACATACAACCTAGCAAAAAATAAAAAAATTAAAGCTTGATTGCCCATATCAAACCAAGTAAACACAGAAAAGAATAATAATATTCAAAAAGAAAATAAGAAGATTAATGATTGCAAAATTGCCACACATGAAAAAACAATTAGTATATAATTTAGTTCATGTAATTAATAGATAAAAAGTGGTATCAACTTTGAGCTTACCATATAGAGGCATGTTCAAACTCTAAGCGAGGCATCACAATGGACTGTAACTTGACATTCCCACCACTTTTGTTCTGCAATTTATGGAACGAGAGGTAAATAGACAATAGAATGAGACTAATCATTACATTAGTCTGTAGCTTTGAAGTAGAAAATAAAGAGAGGAAAAATATTCAGTACTTGATCTCTTTAAAGTCATAGGCTAAGTAGAGAAAAGTAAGATCAGTGGCAGCTTCTCTGTAGTAAGCCAACACTAAGCTCCCTTCTTCTCCTTCCATGCTCTCTCCCACAAAATTGTCACATTCGTTGAAATAATCACCAATTAGACAAAATTCACTCAAAACACATTGAAGAAAAAAAAAGATAAAAGAGAAGAGCTTACAATTGGAAGTCTTTGAGCTTTGACATCAAGGATTTGGTGGCACTCTCAATGTGTTTCTTGAACAGCTCTTGCTTTTCCGAGTCCAACTTAGGGCTTAGTTGCTTTATGTATTTTTCATGAACTGGAGGAGCATTGCTTCTCAATTCATCATCGCTAAATGGTCTGTCAAAACAAAAAATACCCAGAAATTCAGAAAAGCAATAACAAAGTGATTCACACAGTAGCAAAACCAAAACCTAAATCAATTTGAACATAAAACTTGAAATCAAATCAAAAGGTAGGATTAGAGACCCAAAAGCGAAACCAAAACCTAAATTCAATTTGATAATGGATTTGACTTTTCCTGCATCGAAGGTAGACTTGAACATTGACGCCTTTCTCTTTGTCGCGACGACTTTAAACGGCGAACGGACGGCGAATCCAGAGAGACTGATTTCAATATCCAATAACCTATATTTTGTGAATTATCGACACTAAGAACGATTCAACTCTAAAATTAAGCTAGAGAAGCCCTTGAAGCGATAGATCTACAAATCTTTTGAATATGGGGATCAATGTTTCTAGCTTGCGGCTGGGAAAGTGTTGTTGCTATCGTCAAGGATATGCTTTTAGGCAAACAAAAAAAAACCAATTATTTTCCCACAATTTTCCTTCGCATTTCCTAGCGATTTCCTACGAAAGTCTGTTTGCCTTCTACCATGGAATTGAGAGAAATGCTAAACAGAGAATTTTGATGCACAAATTATTTTAGGAGGTGAAGAAAAGCAGTGAGGATATGATAGAAGATAAGGAGTCATCCAAGTATTTTATCAAGCATCGGTTTCAAAGTTTGACATTTATTTACGAGAAACGAATGATTAAACCCTAAAGAAAAGTCGAGGACTAAATGGAAGAAGTTACAAAATTGCAAAATTCCAATCGTCAACTTTTACAATGCCACGTGGCATCATTTTATGCGCTGACGTGTCACACAGCTGGAGAGAGTTCAGCTACTTTCATATATATGATTTGGCATCTTATTCTTAGTTTACAAATCAATAAAGGGGAGAGTTACAGGGGTTAAGGTCTTCATACTTAACAAAATCACAAACCAAGTTATATTAACAAATATTTATGTATTGTTTAGCCTAATTTAATTTATTATAAATGGTCATTGCCTAGAACATATCTATTTCCATTTCTATATATTTTCATTTAATTTTCCAAAACAAAAAGGCTTAAAATTAAACATTTCCAACTTTAAAATTCAACTTGAAAATTAGCTTAATTAAGGTAGAAGCCCACTGGTAAGGTAAAGAAATGTTGAAACATGTGGACAGACGAAGAGTATATCGTCCCCGGTCACCGCCGACGGAGTTTGCTGTCGACTCGATTTGCCATTGGAAGGAGATCCAAAAACAACCATAAACCGCCGGAAAAATCAACGACTCTTTAAGCTTCAAGGAACCCCTCTCTAATATGCCTCTTTATTTAAACTTTAAAGGCATGTATAAATTTCTTTGTCTACCTTACTTTGCTTGCAAAAACACCTAATTATCATGTTATTCCGTATTTGATAAGGATTTGGCGCTTATTTAAGATAAGTGTAACCCACATATATGAAAATGTATTATGAATAAAATACTTATAGTTTAGGTACGTGAGTGATGTTTGGATAATGTGTTGCAAAAGAAAGTTAAAATGAAACAAAAAGTAAAAACTTATTTTGAATCAAGTCTCTTTTTCTTAAATACACAAATAAGAGTTAGTAACTATTTTACCAAAAAAAGAAAGAGTTAGTAACAAATACATTTATCGGTTTATAAGAAAAACGAAAAAGAAAATAAAAAAGAAAAAAAAAACTATGTGCTTTCTTACATTTGCAAATGATGTCTAAGTTTGGATACAAAGAAGCAAGAGAACTTGTCACCTTTCAATATTGAGTAAACTAAAAATATAAAATTTCATTGTAAACCTGGTAGTGCGTAATCTTAATTTAAGCGAAAATCATTAGTAACAAAACCATTTACAAAAACTTTCCCGCAGCGGAGCGCGGGTTTTTACCCTAGTGTGGAATAATAATATAAAAAAGTTTTATCTCTAAGAAATACTTTATTCATAGATGATTATATATATAGTTGGGATCAGTACCTAAGAATTAAAAAATTTCTTTAATCTAATATTAGGCTAATTTTGTTTTGTTTAAAAGGAATTATGAAATAATATACTTATCTTCTAAACTCTTTTCAATTTATATTATTAGCTTAAAATTTGAAAAAAATTTCCTAATTTAACTAGATGCTAACGTGGACTTAGATTATTGGTTGTTTAAAAGCTAAGGTATGCAGTTTCAGAAGCTTATGGCTTTGATTGGTGAACAAAAATAAAGCTGTACAAAGCTGTACAGCTTTGACAGTTACCAATCACAAAAACTTTATGAAAAGCGGTACACTATAACATAAACAGTTTTTTTTGGACAAAAACAAAAACAAATTAAAACGGTTACGGTTAAATACGGTTATGGTTAAATACGGTTACGATTAAATACGGTTATAACGATTACGGTTATAACGGTTACGGTTAAATACGGTTATAACGGTTACGGTTAAATACGGTTACGGTTACAACGGTTACGGATAATTACGGTTATAGTTATTTGATGACTACAATACGGTTAATATCGGAGGCGAAATCTTACGAGTTACCTAACTTATTATAATACTTTTCATAAAATCAAAAAGTATGTTACAAACCAAATTTTCTTCATTTCTAGCAAAATAACAATATAACATATTTGTTTGAGAAAAAAACCATTTTTTATAACGTAGATTTTTTCATATGCGGTATCATTTACTTTTTTGAAAATCTTAATCTGAACATTCGATAATTGTTTTTGCATTATATGGAGTTGCAATTATATTTTTAAAGTTTTAACTATGCGGTTAACCATATGGTTAAATAACGGTTTTCATATGTTTACCGTTAATTAACGGTTACGGTTAATATATTTTTTAACTGTAACTAATTATTTTTTACGGTTAACGGTTACGGTTTTTAACCGTTTTATACGGTTACGGTTGAGAAACGGTCCGGTTACGGTACAACATATGGTTACGGTTAGCTTTTGGTCATGCCTAGTAAGCATGACCAAAAGCTAACCGTAACCGTATTTTGGATCGTAACTGGACCGTTTTCCAACCGTAACTGTATAAAACGGTTAAAAAACATAACCATTCACCGTAAAACTAGATTAGTTACGGTTAAAAAAAATATACTAACCGTAACCGTTAATATACCGAAAACATATCAAAACCGTTATTTAACCGTACGATTAGCCGCACGGTTAACCGTATTATTAACCTCATAATTAAACTTTATAAAATATAATTGTAACTATGTATAATGCAAAAAAAAAAATCTCGAATGTTCAGATAAAGATTTCCGAAAAAGTAAATAATACAGCCTATGAAAAAATCTCATTAGAAATAATGGTTTTTTCTCAAACAATTATTTTGGAATGTTATATTGCTCAAAATGAAGAAATTTTTTATTTATTATAGGACTAGTAAATTCATATTATTATTCTAACAATAAAATATTGTTCATTCTATATAATCTTAATTTTCATATGTAATTATATACTAAAGTACATTTTTATGTATTTTTTTTTTCTTTCTAAATTCTTAATATTATTTATTATGTGTACCGCTATGATGTTTCCAATCAGAGTAAATTTTTAAAATTTGTTCTGCGTTATTTTTTTGTACAGCTTTCGTGTTTTATTCTTTTGTACAGCTTTGCACTATTCCCTAACAGCTAAAAGCTCCAGCTAACAGCTCCAGCTAACAGCTAACAGCTTGTTACCAATCAGACCCTATAATTTTGAATTTTATATAGTACAGATTAATATTAGTATTAATATTATTTTACCTTCCAATTAAATTGTTTTAAATTTAAGTCAATGTACACTTATGTTGAGAATGTACGAAACACACTAAAACAACAGTGTACGAAACACACTTATGTTGAGAGTTTTTTACAAATTACCTATCATAACCCTATTTTTGTATTGATGATCAAATCAACAATCAAAGAGTTAATTTTTATTGTAAGGCAAATTAAGGAGTAATATTTTTTGCACTGAAAATTTAAAGGTAAAATTGGATATAAAGGATAAATAATTAAATTATTATCCATCTATGTATTCTATATTCCTAATTGGTCATATATGCTTTTAAATTGGTCATATATGCTTTGATATAGTTAAAATCCCATTTATATCCCCAGTTTTTTTTGTTAAATCTTGTTAAACTATAAATTCCAAAATTAATTAGATTTCTTTCTAAAAATGATTTGGAGAAAATATATGACAAAAATAATATTTAATTACTTTCTAATTTCTTTTTTCTGTAGATAATTTCATATCTTCTTCTGCTTTAGTTCTTTTTTTTTACGGCATCTTCTTCTTCTATTTTCTTTACGGCAACTTTTTCTTTGATTTTCTCTTTTGGGACTGCCCATCGATATGTTGGACGATGTCAACATATACATGCACGTCAAAGGTCGGTAGCTGATCTATGGGAAGTAACATCTGCTCATGTATTCATGACCGAATGGCAAAGTATGAACCTCCACAAGCTAGATTCTAATATAATAGAGATTGAGTGAAAAACAGACACACAATGATTTATGAAATTTTTTTACATGTCAATTCACTTTTACGTTAGTCATTTTCAAATATTACACCTATAGTAAGCCACAATTTTCCACAAATGTGGTACTTTTGTTAGTTTATAATTGAGTTTGGTTATACTACGTATTTTGTATAAGTAGAGCAACACGTGTCACTCATGTTACGTATTTTCCACGAAAAAGTTGTGTAGTTTCGTAATCTTAACTTTTTATATTCGATTGCCATATTTTATAATTTATTTTCCTTTTTTTAAAAAAAATTCTAAATACATAGAATTTGATTTCTATTTTTTGTATAATATATAGAAAAATATAAGAATGTGTTTTCTAACAATTTTAGAACATGGGTAAATGTTAGAAAATATATTCTAATTTTTCTAGAAGAAAGAGCAAAGTATAGAATATGTATTCTAAATAACGTAGAATTTAGCATTCTAAATACCGTAGAACAGAAATGTGTTCTAAATTTTCTAGAACATGTAGAGTGCATAGAATACATTATCTAAATTTTATAGAACATGTACAATGTATAGAATACACATTCTAAATTCATAAGACGTAGTCTAAACTTCGTAGATCATATTTTATTCATCCAAAACGGTAACAAAAACGATATATTTTCGATTTTATAAGTATTCACATGACTTCTTTATCATTTTCCTACAAACTATTCTGAATTTTATTTGAAAAATTGGTTATATCAATTATAAAGGGTAGATTAGGAATATGTGACATTTGAATATAGAATGCATAGATGGACAATAATTTAATTATTTGTCCTTTATATCCAATTTTCCCTTTAAAACATCATTTAAAATGAAACAAATATTGCTGGCTAAAACAATATTTTTCATAAAACTATTACAATAATAAAAAGATATTACATATAAACATGAAAACAAAATTTAGAAAAACGCATCACATGTTTGATAAATTGAAGGTTGTGTGAACCATAAATTTAGTAAATTTACTGCCTATGCAATTAAACCACTCGCTTCAACCAATTATTCCTTATACCTTTTGATTGATTACTAGAGTAAACCGATTCAGTATCCAAAAGCCAGATGTACTATGTTACGAATCAAATACAAGTCATAAATCCAAAATGATACATTTTTCATTGTATTCTAGAAAAAATATAAAGAACAAAAAGTGAATTTAAATAATTTTAAATGGACGAACTCGATTCATTATTTAAAAAATATAGATCGTTCATATATTCTATTGTGTCTGAAACTTATGGTTTACATTGGTGCAAATCCAATCAACTCCATTTTTTAGAAAACCCCCAATGATAACAAATGATTATCCATTAAGCGGGGGAAATTCCATTTTTTAGAAAGAAAAAAAAATTTCAAAGGGGACAATAAAAAAGCACGTGATTTCAAACCAAAATACAAATGTTTTCGAATTAGTATAATCCTTCATAAATCTTTGAAAAGAAATATATATTCAAATAAAAAATTAGAAATGATTAAAAAATCTTACTAAGTTACGGTCAAAAAAATTTATTTGTCTTTTTTTATTACTACTAAATAAAAATTGACTGTGATTTTATGCAGATACAGAAAAAGTGAATTATAATTCCGTATTACAATAATTTATATATCCGACTTTCTTAAAACATTATTCACTTTGTTATTTAAAACGTACCAAATATTTTCACCAAAGCGAACAAATTAAATTAATATTACACAACTAACAACTTCATAAATCATAATATATATATATTCTTCATAGAAAATATTTACTCTATATGTGTCCATTACTGCGCATGCACTCACACATTGACTATCATGTCAAAGTAAAAGAAGGTGAGCTAAACCGTGTTATTCGTGGACATATAAATTCCACATAAGAGAAAGTAAATTGTGGACCTACTACCGCAAATATCGCATTAGTATTATTATATTTTATCAAAACCTATATATTTTCGTAATAAAATTTATCATTTAATTGATTTATTCTTTTGTTAAAATTTCTGGAATCATTTAAAAGTTTTGACGTGGGGTAAGTAACTAAGTTATAATTAATAAACAGAAGAAAAAAAAACTTACTCTATATAATATATATTCATAATTGAATATTCAATATTTTTTAAGAGAAAAAATACCATCCCTTGCTCTCTAAAGAAACACCAATGTTACCTATATAAAAACTAATATTTGTAGAAAAATCTATGGACATATATAAAACCAACAATACAAAACCATGGTAAGAAACTAAGAAGAATATCGCTTTCACGTAAACCAACAATATATGACCTATCATATAGAGTAATATCAATATCTATGCCTGGACGACTCATTAATTAGTTTGACCAATTGGTCACTGTGCAAATATTAATTTCACCATCTTTTAGACTCTTTTACCCCTTTAATATCTCTGTTGTCTTTTCTTCTTTCTTTTGTTTCTCCGACGACACAAAACCATGACAATAATAATGGCAACATAAATCTAAAATCGAAACAAAGATATTAAAATCAGAAGTTGGCCGGAAAAGCAAATCGGAGAGTTGTGTGATTCACTTGTGACGGGGCTGGTTTACCGGACATAGAGACGATGAAGATGATTGGAGTTCCGGCCACTTCCGTAGCTTATTTCCATAACCAACGAGCGGCGGTGTGGATCGTCGGAGATAACCAACACACTCAGTCCTAACCGTTCGTCATCTAATTTATGTCAGACGGCTATCACTTCGTCGAGAGTTAGGGAAGACGATGGTGACGACGAGACCGCGGTTTGATTCGGAGTTGAGCGAGAGGGATTTATTAGATCCAGTGCATCAAAGGCTCCGCCTACAATTTTCTGGTAACAAAACATCGCAATTGATGTCATCAATCGGATTTTCAAAGTGTTGAAATCGTTTCAATCAAAATTTTCTCGTAATAGAACATTATTTAGAAAAAGGTGAGATACTTTGCTAAATGAAAAATTAGCCCGTTACAATTCTATTTACCGTAGTTTTATATCAAGGTAAATAAATAGTTAACACATAATTTATGAATCTATTACGATACTATACTAGTTAACATGTTAATTAAATAGTTATCTACACAAATACTATACTATATATAACTCGTTATATTTTATATATGATATAATCAATGAGGTAGCACGATAAATATTTATTTATCACATATTTATAAAGTTACCGCAATATATTATGATTTAACCCGGTTGTTAACATGGTAACCTAATAGATAATCACCTAACTTATATATATTTTTACCCAAGTATTTGATGAATAAAGTAAATTATAATTCACAATTTAAAATTGATATTTCACATTAATTTATATGATATGATAACTGGTTTAACACGATAAATATGCATTTAACACATAATATATGAATTTATCGCGATATTGTACTAGTTAACACGTTAATCAAATAGTTATCCACACAAATCACAAAATGTTTTATGCAATCCGGTGATAAATAGTATCGGCAATCTCAGATGAATAGTATCGTCAAACAGTTGATGAACATTATCATGTGTACAGTACCCGATAATGAACAGTATATTCGACAATGGCATTCTGTGTAATTAAAACAAAATAAGAAGGATAGTTATGGCTTTAAAATTTTTCTCTTTCCTACTTTTCTAATTTTTAAATTATCAATAGTACAAATCTAATTTTTAAGTCTTCTGAGCATAGATATTAATATAGCCCTATCATATATTTCAAGAAAGACATAATATTAAACATTTTATAGTTTTTTACTTCCAAACTGTAGCTTTCAGAAAAAACAAAGTCTAGAAATTACATGGAAAGTGGTAGGTGAAGGATTTTACCGAATTACATACGTCAAGACTAATTTTCCCAAAAAAAAACAAAACTTATTCTTGTGTGTATATAAGACCATCTCTCTTCTTCCTTATCTCTCAGCTTTGAGCTTCTCTCTCAACGATAGAACTCAAGCTTTTCAACACTATAAATCTTTTTATTCTTAGATCTTTTTTTGTCTTACCATCATTACCAAATCATGCAAGCAGCTACGTCGTGTGATCTCAAGTTCCGATCAACAAATCCGACGGCTAGGAACAAATGTTTCTCTCACGCGATTCCAAAGCGCGTGGCTGTTACGTGCGGTTATAGGTCGGAGTCGTTTAGCTTCCCTAACGGTGTCTCCGTGAGTCGATCTGATTGGCAAAGCTCATGTGCCATTTTATCTAGCAAAGTTGCTTCTGTTGAAAATCCCGGTGGTTTAGCCGACAAGATCGCCGCCGTTAATGGTCACACGAACGGCTCTGTTAATCTTGGTATCGTCGCCGTTGAGTCTACTAACGGAAAGTTAGCCCCGGTTCAGCCGTTAACTATTACGGATCTATCTCCGGCACCGTTGCATGGTTCTAGTCTACGTGTAGCTTACCAAGGTGTTCCCGGCGCGTACTCGGAGGCAGCTGCCGGAAAAGCTTATCCAAATTGCGACGCAATTCCTTGTGACCAGTTCGACGTTGCTTTTCAGGCGGTGGAGCTTTGGATCGCTGATAGAGCTGTGCTTCCGGTGGAGAACTCACTTGGTGGTTCGATTCATCGGAACTATGATCTCCTCCTCCGTCACCGTCTTCATATTGTTGGAGAAGTTCAGATTCCGGTTCACCATTGCCTCCTCGCACTCCCCGGAGTCCGAACGGATTGTGTTTCGCGGGTGATCTCTCACCCGCAGGCCCTAGCCCAGACAGAACACTCACTCGATGTTCTCACCCCACATGCGGCGCGTGAGGCTTTCCACGACACAGCGGCTGCTGCGGAATACATTGCAGCTAACGACCTACATGACACGGCGGCTGTAGCGAGTGCACGCGCCGCTGAGCTTTACAACCTCCAGATATTAGCGGATGGTATTCAAGATGACCCAGGGAACGTCACGCGCTTCCTAATGTTAGCGCGTGAACCGATAATCCCACGAACGGACCGGCCATTCAAGACTAGCATAGTCTTCGCTGCGCAGGAGCACAAAGGAACCAGCGTTCTCTTCAAAGTCCTCTCGGCTTTCGCTTTCAGAGACATTAGCCTGACCAAGATCGAGTCCCGGCCTCATCACAACCGCCCGCTCAGGGTCGTTGGTGACGGGAGCTTCGGGACATCGAAGAACTTCGAGTACATGTTTTACGTGGATTTTGAAGCGTCGATGGCGGAGCCGCGTGCACAGAACGCGCTTGCGGAGGTTCAAGAGTACACGTCGTTCCTAAGGGTGTTGGGAAGTTACCCCATGGATATGACACCATGGTCCATGACATCCACAGAAGACGCATGACCCCATCGCCAAAAACAAACACACCAATAAATTTATTAAATTATTCTCTTCTTTCTTTTTTTTTTTTGGTGAAAATTGTAGTATATACTGAAATGAAACCGAAAATGTAGAGCTCATTCATTATTCACGTGTTGATTAATTAGGAGAAAACGATTTATTTTATTTGTCTGTTACTACCTACCCGATATATCTTACTTGATAGTTATGAGGAAAACATTGTGATTGATTCGCAGAATCATTGCGAGCTCCTTGATTTGTTGTGTTAAATCACTCGTTTTAACCAAGAAAAGCAAAGAAGATTGGCATTACCAAAAACAAAGACATATGTACACATATTTTTTTAGAAAAATATGATTAGTTTTGTAACCTTGTTTATCTAATCTACAATATTAGTATGTTCTTCTCTTGCTATATTTTACTATAGGTTTCTATCAAATATTTTTAGTAGAAATGTTTCTAATTTTTTCTTCAATATCGGCTTAAGACCAAATTCTTTTATTTAACTAGCATCGTGTTGTTATTATCTTTTTCTGTTATAGGACTTCATCTCAAGTTCACCAACAATAAAATAATCTCTTACATGCATGATAAAAATTCTAATAACCAATGAAGATGAATGTGAAGAAAACTTTAAATTATCATATTTATTTAGAATACAAAGATTTTGTTCGCAGTTTATATAATATTCACAAAACAAGCCTCCATTATTGTAGTTGCAGATATATTTTTCAACATCATTAAAAAATTCTGTGAAGATCTCGTTGAAATTTTCACGAGTTGATACAAAAAAAAAAGAAAAAAAAGTCAAGGTCACGTCTCACGTGTGAACTCAACTCAATGGTTCAACGTTTGTTGGTTTAAAACAAATCAACGAGCTCGCCAGTTTGATTTCTAGGTAAGTCACAAGAAATTGGCAATATAATTTCCAAGAAACTTTTTTTTTTTTTGAATAAATTTTCCAAGAAACTTACATGTTGAATATAGTAATAAGTAATAACACATGTTAATCGGAATTTATAAACAGAGCCGAATTTTAATAATCTACTGTCTTAAAACAAAAGAGATAAATATGTTTCTATTACAAAAAATGATTTGGGACCAGTGAAATATTGTAGTCTTCAGTTTATATTAAAAATTAAATATATAATACTCCAATTTATTAATATATAGTCTAACAACGAGTTGTTGTGCTAAAATTATAGAAAGTTAGGTCTGGCTATAAAAACTTGTTACAGATACGTCTGGATTCACAGTCTAGCCATATAAGAGTCTTCCACCAAACATTTTAATTAATTATCAACTAGGATGATTTTATACCAAAATCCAGACTAATCATCAAAATCTATTTTAATGTTAATTTTTTACCGACTTACAACATCTGTAGTGACCAAAACCAGATAACATGCAATTACGATTAGTAGATTGGAAAATATGAATATTAGTCGCAAATCAACATTGGAACCACTATCCATTGGTTCTCTTCCCACAAACATTTTATCTTTGAAACTGCTATAAAACTATATTATAGATTGTCGCAGTCAACAAAATTAAACGTAATTAATATTTTAATGATTAGATGGTACTGGTAGAGAGAAAAAAACTTATGGGGTTTGGTGGGAGAGGAATGGTCGAATACATTTAATATATATATATATATATATATATGTATATATAATCTAACATCATCATGTTGTCATATTTGATCATGAATGTGGCAGTGTTTATGATATTTCTTAAGAATTGCATGTCTAATTTTTATTTTATTTTCCCATTATTTTAGCCTTAGTACATAAAATGAGGCTTGGATGAATCAGCCGGGGTGGTAGTTGATTTTGTCTCGTTGCATTTCTTTTTTCATCTCAATATAGATAATGATTGATTAAAATTTTAGATTAAGCTTAAAATTTTAAATTTTCTTTTTTTAGTAATCATATACATACTATTTGATTACTCTGTTGTAGTTTACAAAAAAGTGTGTTAAAAACCAAATTAACAATAAATAAAGGAATGTAATATAATTTTATCTAAGAGGAGTCAAGAAGAATGGCGAAATGATGAGTGGAGAGGTAGGTGGGAGAGATTTCATGTATGGTGGTAGGTGGCGTCGAAGGGAGCCATCAGCCATGCATTTTAGGATCTGCCGCGTTGTCTATATTTATTTTTTAATTTGAATATTAACTATTAAGAATTACGTACCTATATTAATAAGACTTATAACAATTAATATTACATAATTTGCTTCCTCACATTCCTTTTGTTTTATTTTAAGTGTCATTTAAATTTTCACATATTAAAAAAACAATACTTAAACAATTAAATTTTTTGTTTTACCTCTTATCATCCATTATATAAAGTTTTTCATTAGTCAATACATTAAAATATAACTGAAATTTTTACCAATCATATGTATTAAAAATACAAAACAACGTTTATTTTGAAACAAGATTTACGTCTAAAATGATATTTAATATAAAACAGAAAATATCATTTTACGAAAATATTATTTAATATTACGAATTCTTCGAAGAAGTATGTTACAAAAAATTATTAAAATTGTTTGAAATACTATGATTTGTTCGTACCATTTTACAAATGCAAATATATATATTATATGTTCATATCAGTTTGACAAAAAAATATTCATATTATTGATCTAGCTTTTAATAATTATCTTATTTCGTTCTACATGTCATACAGCTGACCGAACTTTTAAATATGGGAAAACCAAAAGGATGTATTTACAAGAGATGAAAATGTCGATCACTTTGAGAATGTGGACATGATTTTCTTTTTTTTTTTTTTGAAATAGAGGTGGCCATGATTTTTATCAGTTCTATAAACCAATCTAAAGGGTGAACAAAATTGTATTGTATAATCCAGATACGAACCAATAGATCGTGTCACCTGATTTACCTAGCAATAGCATGCACCCCAAAAGGTGACGATTTTGGTAAGCAACAAAAAATACCAAATTAAATCAGGGGAAAAAAAAAAACTTTGTTTGGTCCAAACAAATTAAATTAAAAAAGTATTTATTTTCGAATTTGAAGATTTAACAATAAAAAGATAACTTTTTATATCCTTTGGTTATATAAAAATACCAAAAGCAGGTTTAACATACTGTTTTGCAGGCAAGATTAAGATTCTATCACAATATTTTTCTCATATTTTTAGCAAATTAAATGTTCTCGAATCTCTTTATAAAGTTATTGTTGACGACTTCAAGTGCAAATTTTGGCCGCTGGTCAAAGAATAAAAGCTGAATATATATTATTTGGTTTTATTTCTTTTACATTAAATTAATAATTGGTATCAAAATAAAATTATATATCTAAGAATTTTAAATTTGTTAGAAGAGATTGACACAAATCCAATTTCTAGCATTTAACAGTCATTTTCTCCTCCGCCTTTAACCACCATGTAATAAGCAAATTCTACGGCCATTGATTTGATTGTTATTGTTAATGTTGTTATGGTCAACGGTGACGTCAAGCTCTCTTAACATCTTATCAATTTCTTTAGACGTTAGCTATGTAGTGTAAGTACGAATCATTTTCGCAAATTCGTCCCATAAAATTTTTCTAACTATCAAGATTTAAAGTTCTCTGAAATATACATTTTTAGTTTGAGTAAAATACAGTAATAATGTAAAATTTGTGTGAGGATGTCAAAACCAGTACAATAATAATATCTCGATGGTGTAGTTTTTTGAAGAGTGACCCGTTTTATCTAATTTGTTAGATGAGTTTGGTTGCTCCGTGAATTTTTTTCTTTTTTTTTTTTTGATTTTCTTTACTTTCCTTTTATGTAATTCTAATGCGAATTGTTTAGCTCGATCTTCTAAATTATTATTTTCCGATGTTTCATTTGTAAACTTTTTTTCCGGATTGGACAACCAACCATGGAGTTAGCTTTTAATTAATGTGTGGTTTACCAAAATAAATTAAAATATGATTGGTACAATTTACAATTATATTTAATAAAATAAAAAAATTGTGTTAAGAAAAACATTAGCACTAGAGAGTTAGTTAAAAACGCGAATAAGAAATAATATTTCCGTTTTACTATAAGTGTCGTTTAAGATTATGTCATACATATTAAGAAAACAATTCAATTTTCTACTTTACTCCTCATTAACATTATTAAAAAAATTATTCGTATACGTTAAAGTAATAGAAAATTATTGAAAATTTTACCAAAACATTTGCATTAGACATACAAAACAGTATTTATCTATACTATTAATTGGAAAGCATTTTGTGAACTACAACATTGTGAGGGTAGTTTAAGACTAACTAAATGAATTTTTACATGGATAATTTAGTAAATAAACAACTACTACAACTAAATAAATATATTTGATTTGGATCCTTCATTAATTTTTTGCAAAAACAAATAACGAGATTAAATGATCCAATATATTCCGAGATTTGCTTCGTCAATATTTTTGGTATGATTTGTCTACAAAAACAAAAAAGGAAACAACATTAAATATTAAATAATAACTGAATATTCAGCATCAATATATTTATTTCGAATATAAATCGAAATATTTTGTATTTTTCAATTTGTTAGAGATAAAACAAAAAGATTCAACATAAATCGAATGTCATTAATTGAAAATACAAAATATTTTAACAATAAAATCTAAGTAATAATATTTATGTTATAAATATATTCCGATATTTTCTCATTTACCAAATATAACAAATTAAGTACATAGCCAAAAAGATATGCGACATACATTCCATCCAATATTTTGTTTTTGTCAAATCGTAATATGTAAACAATTAATACTTTAATAGTATAGATGTAAACGTTAAATTATTAGCAAGTAAACTAAATTCATAATAGAAATAATATGTTTTTAAATAAAATTAAATATTTGCGGGTTGGTAAATACTAAAATTATAAATATTTATCAACGATATTTTCATTTTTGCAACGAAATATTTATCAACGATGTTACCAATCTATAAATGTTTATGATATTAATAGTGTAGATTTATACTATTAATTGGGAAGCATTGGATAAAATATAACCTTATAAAAAGTAAATAATCACAAAGAATGCCATTAATATTTTTAAATTTGAAGAAGGAAAATTAATAAACCGAAACGGGTAATTGTGTATATTTAATTCAAAATTGCATATATGTAAACTAAATTATTTTCGTAAGATATTATTAGATATTTTCGAAAATGGCAATCTAATCTAATAACAAATTATCATTTCGTTTAGATTTTTAAAAATTTTCTTAACAAAACTATGCTAATTAATTCTGATTGGTACACATGAAAAAAAAGATTTTTCAATTTTGATTTTCCAAATATGAAAAAAACATTTATTATATTTTTCGTATATAATCTAAACGAAATACTTCCATCTTTTAAAATACAGCTTATTCAAAAACTAATTTTTTGGATTCTAAATTTGTAAATATCTAGAAAATATTTCCAAGATAGATTAAAATATTTAACATTTAATTAGAGTTTAAATGATATAAAATTTTAGAATATATTTTTTTTTAAATGGGTAGTTTTCATTATTTTAAATATATATAACTAACCTAATTTTTAATATATTTTTAAAACGTACTATAATAGTTACTATATCTCCAAATAAATTATTCAATTTCAAATCAAATAAATTATTTTATTTTGTATCAAATTGTTACAAGATTTTGGAATACACATTATTCTAGAATTGATTATTTTCTTTTTCAAATAACATTAAAATAAATTTAAATACAAATGTTTTAATTTTTAATGCAAATATTTCAAAATGAGAAATATTAAATTTAAGGAACTATTGAATTCAAATCAAGATGACTAATTTAACTAATTACAAGCTACTTTTTAATTTACACAGTTTTTACAATTAATTCAAAATGATTCTCTAAATTTATTCACATTAAACTATCTCTTAGTTTTATGATTTTGTTAAGATTAGTTGATAGATCATTTATTTTTTCAATTTGTTTTCATGTTTTAATTTACGGTATGTTTACAAATTTTAACAGAACATATGTTAATCCCCAAAACTACAACCGTGTATTGTATGGTGTTTAAAGATAAGCAAAAATGAACTCGTAAAATGATATTTAAGGTAATATAACGAGAATAGGAATTACGAAACATGAACGACATGGAAGGATACAGGACGGGATAAAAACATGGATTTTAGATTAGAACAAGTTACAATTCAAATAAATTAACGTTTTCAATCAAATATGTAACATGTGTTTTCAATTTATATAGCATAAAAATGTTCAAAATAATAAATGTTATTATAGTATGTTCTATAATAGTTAAAATTTAAAAAACAAAAAAAATGTAATTTAATATTTATGAACAAAATATAAAACAATAAGAATAAAGAAGTCAATTAATTTTGTAATATTTTTATTATATCATCATATAAAATATACTATGAATTATATTTGTGTTTGTCCCAAACAAGATATCGAGAATTTTTGTTTCCATCACGTCCTGTTTCTAATCGGGAATACAAAATTTGTCTTATATTAGAAATGAATTCTCTTATGAGATATAAATGAAGAACGGGTAAGATATAATGGAACATGATAAAATTGAATGGGAATTACGCCTATCTCTAAATATTTCTATTTCTCGCAAACGTATTTAATCATTTTAACGGTTTTATCTACGGTTTGATATTTTACAAGTTTAATGTTCACACGTTTAATAAAAATCTATCTGACCATTAACTCGATTCATTTTGATCTCGGTCCGACCGTTTGATTGTTACGAATTTTAAAATACTACTAAAATCATTATTATTTCAAATATTTCAACCAACTAATATGAGTTTTGGTTATAGATACTATAACTATATAAATAATTTTTTTAACATCAATCTAACTTTTTTATTATATCATATCGTATAAATATATACTATGAATTATATTTTTGTTTGTCCCAAACAGGATATCGAGAATTTTTGTTTCCGTCACGTCCTGTTTCTAATCGGGAATACAAAATTTGTCATATATTAGAAATGCGTTCTCTTATGAGACATAAATTGGAGAACGGGTAAGATATAATGGAACATGATAAAATTGAATGGGAATTACGCCTATCTCTAAATATTTATATTTCTCGCAAACGTATTTAATCATTTTAACGGTTTTATATACGGTTTGATAGTTTACAAGTTTAATGTTCACAAGTTTAATAAAAATCTACCTGACCATTAATTCGATTCAGTTTGATCTTGGTCCGACCGTTTGATTGTTATGAATTTTAAAATACTATTAAAATCATTATTATTTCAAATATTTCAACCAACTGATATGAGTTTAGGTTATAGATACTATAACTATATAATATTTTTTTTACATCAATCTAACTTATATTATATTTCAATCTAAGATTTTTTCTAATCTACTCTTCAGTTTCAAACTCCAAAAAATGACTTATGGTTGTTATTGTGTCATAAGCAAACATAAATAACATTTTATACTTTTCTGTGTACATTATAATTTATTCAATACAATATATATCACTAAAACAATAAAATAATCATATATTTAATAAAAATTTATTACAACACATTTCTTAAAATATGAAATTCCGCACGTATGTGCGGGTCAGAATCTAGTTATAATATAAAACGGAGTGTGTATAAACAAGTGGGCTTTTAATCATAGTGTTCGTTGATTTTTGTTTAATATCTTGTTGTTTTATGAATACTTTGTTACATGATATTATACTATTTGTTTAATCACGTAGAAGTATATATTTCTTATTAACATGCAGTTTTCTCACCATATTTCTTGATTTTTTTGGTAACCAATATTTTTTATTCAAAATTGGTTATTTAGGGAAGAAGCTAAAGCATGTAGAATTTGATTTAGGATTTAAAAAAAAACATGAAGTTGGGCTAAGGCCCCGTTAAGTTATTTGGAGCAAGCGACCGTTTAACTTTTACCCCAGACTTGAGTGCGTATATGTAAGATAATGTTCAAACAAATTGTTAAATGTTGTATGATCAATTAAAATGCTAAAAGAAATTAGCAAATTCTTTCTATATCTTGATTTTTTTTACTTGAATGATAAATGTGAAAGAAAGTTGCCATGCTCCTACATCAAGTGGGCTTATTGACCTTATAAGGTATCTAGAAGTATGTTTTAACCACATGTCCAATGATGCTTTTTTACATTGAGTTTTAACATCTAAATAGTTGTCGCGTCGAGTGCAGACTGCCCGCTGAAGACCATTGCAAATGAGAAAAAATTACAAAAAATAATCAATTAAAAAACAGTGAAAAAGAAGATAACTAATAAACATAGCGAAAAATAAAGTAAGGAAAAATCGATCATAATTTGGATTGAACTTAGGGGTGGGAGTGACACTGTAAGTGCATTCACTAACCTAAATTGTACATTTTAAAAAGGAGGCCTCTCTAGTTAACTAAAATGAGGTTTCAAGCACTTGTTTGGTACCTTATGGTCATGGATGGATCGGGCTAGGCCTGACGGTGGCCACCATTACGCATATCCATCGAATCGTAACTTTAAATAACTGACTTACCATACCCATCCTTGCAACACACATATTTGATATGTGCCTTTATTCAACTCAAAGTCCATGAGTCAATTTATACGAATATTTCAAAACACCTCAACTTTATACTTCATATATACACGTAAACAATATGAGAGAAAACATCAAATCAGTTTTCTTCGAAATTTTATTAATATAATTGTAAAACATAGAATATATTACGATATCAAAATTAAATTAAATTAAAATTTCTACAGGCTTTTGACTTATGCAAAGGCTTCTCACAAGAAATTATTTGGGCTGTTTATAGCTCAGCCCATTATAGTCCATAGACATAATTGCGCAATTTGTGGTAAACAGTAAACACAACGAATAAAAGAGAGAGAGAGATTCATGCGCAAATGATGGGAAAGAAAATAGTGGACCATGCGACCAACAAACAAACAAAGCATTCTTGCGGTCATAACTACTTCTTTCTTTCTTCTTTTGTTTTTAATCTCAATGTCTTAACCTTAATTGATTGGTTTGTGAAAAAAACAGAACAGATAAAAAGAAGATTTGATTGAATTTACAATCTCATTACACCTAATTACTTTTGTCATATCTGAACACAGACTTCTACATCAAGCTAGGGTTATCTTTTCTTTTTGTTTTCACCTTCCATTTTTCTTATTTACTTTATAACCATATAATATCTTAAAGACTAGAACCCCAATTAATATTGTTTCAAAAATAAGATACTGTAGCTCACCAAAAAAAAAAAATAAGATACTGTATATTTTTGTTTCGTTAAATGATTTATAACATATTTTTATTTCCTTTTAATATTATATTAAAATATTCATAAATACTAGATTTCTTGAAGATAGCATATGAAAATATTTATGTGAAACACTGAAAATCATCTAGTGTTTTTGTGATAACTGATTAGTGTTATTCAGTTTATTGGTTCGCTAGATTAGGTTAGAGAATGTTGGAAAAGAAAGAAAAAGAAAAAAAAAAGCAATCTCGAAAGCTTTCATTATGCCGCCCGTAATCATTTGAATTCCATAGGATCCAACGTCCACTATTCACATATGTTTTCTTCTTTTATTTTAGTGGAAATAAAACATCCCACTCCTTTCAAAAATAAAATAAGAACAATTTATACAAAACACAGTTACATAATCGCAATGCAAACGGTTTTATGTAAGAACAAAACACAAAAAATATCTTTCCGTATAACAGAATTCTATCCAAAAATTCACTCATTATATTTAATTTCCATAATATTATTGTGCTTCGAGTGGCTTTACCAAGTTTTATTCACTGTTTTCTGTTTCGGTGTTTCCAAAAGACAGAGTTTTATATTTCTTTTCTTTTTTATTTGCTAAAGAAGTTTTATATTTCTTAGTCCTTAGAAATAGTCTCACCTAACACTTAAAGACATATATAATTTACTCCAAAGTCACACACACATATATATAAATTGATTCCAAAGTCACACATATATAAAAATTGATACGATGATGAAAGCAAAAATATACAAATTAGTATATGAAAAAAGAGCGAGGAATTGTTTTAGGGCATATCATGCTGCTTAGTGAGGTATCAGGTGGGCCGACTCACGACTAAAGTTTTCGTTAGCTGACTTCCATGGATGCTCGCCACGTGCCAATCTTGAATATTTAAAAGGTCAACCATCCCATGAGCTGCAAGAAGAGGAGTGGGTTTTACGTTTTAACTTTTAACATATTAATTACAATTCACAACTACTATAAAAAGTAGTTTACACTAACTATACCATTCATGTCCGACAAAAAGAATAGATAGTAAGATTTATTTTTCCGAGTCGGATTTTCAAATCCATCAAAAACGATTGAAGTTTGTTGGGAAGAGTAGATAATTCATCGAACAATAACATCGTTGGATTTTTAGTGCGTATGGTAGGCGATTTGAACAATGAGGAGTATGTACATTGGTTCCTTACGCCGGTTTCAAGATGAAACAAAGTGTCCTTAAAAGACAAATTGGTTCTTTTTTTTCAGTCAACATGGGTCACGTTGGTTCTTGAAAGGATAAAATAGAGGTATTCTTTGGAAGACTCTTCGATGCTTTAATAAGAACTTAAAAGACTCTTCCACGCTTCAATAAGAACTTAACAAATACGACTACTAGAGAACTGAGAAAACGTTGGATAAAAGAGAAATTTAGGTATGAATCTAGTTAAGAAGTTATCCAATGATAAATTTGGTGTTTTAGCGACCTTAGAAAGAGGGTTTAAAGAAATATTACAAGGTTTTCCTCGGAAGGAGGATTGGAACTTTTTGAAATTAAAACAAACTTTTTTTGAAGATTTCTTTCATGAATAACTAAAATAAATGATCACAAGTTTTAACATTTTTGCCAAACTATCTTGTGAAAGATACTAATTTATAAATTAGAAAAAAAGATACTAATTAGTGAATTAATAGCAATAAAACATCCCGATAAACAGTAGAGATAAGCTTGACGTTTTAAAGGGAATAAATAAGCTAAAGATAGTGAACCAACACTTGATTTTCTCTACTCACGTCTCTCTTTCTCCATCTTCTATCCGTTATATATAAAAAAAAACACTAAAGTGTAAAAGGCAGCGAATTAACTCTTAATTTTTCTCTACACAAATCTCTATATTCTCTCTCACTCTCTCTAACTCTCTCTACCCCAACCTCACCTTAGAAGTTACGACATCCAAGAGCTCATCATCCCAAGTTCTTTGTTCTGGTTCGAATGGTGTGATCGATGAACAACTCCAAGGATTGACTTGTCCCTTCAGGTTCTCCACTTCTAATTAAGGTTTTTGCATGTAAGTTCTCTCTAATCCCACTTCTAAATCTAGTCAAAATCCTCCATCTATTGTTATCTTTCTGATCATGATATCAGAAATATTAATGTTTAATAAGTATTTTCTTATGTTGAATTAGTCAACCAAATTATAGAGATATAGAGATCTATCACTTCTTCTATTGATGATTTCATTTTCAGATTTTAAATTATTATTTCTAATTACAATGTGGTTTTCTCACGAAATAATCTAGTAACGTCAGCAAATGGTTTGTCTAAAATATCAGAGTAAAATGCAAAATGGGTATTTAGAAACCATTTCTTTTATTAACTTTGCTGAATTTGAGAAATGCATATTGATGAAACCGTGTTTCAGAAAATACTAGTACTATCTTGTGGAAGAGGACTAATAAATTAACTCAACAGAAAAATACTATAAAAGAAGAAAGGTGAAAAAAGGCCACAAGAATTAATGAGAGGATTAAAAGGTTTGGTGGTGTCGTCCACAAGCAATGGAGATTATGAGCTTGCTCAACGAAAAGCTGAAGAAACAGGTTTGTCTCATCATGATCACTTCTTTGTTTTTCCTTAAAAAAAAAAAATAGTTTTCATAATGAAAATGAAAAATAAATCAAATAAAGTAAAGAAAAAGAAGTCGAAGATGGACCATATATTTAATTAGCTTTGTGATTCAAAAAAACAATTACGTTGGATTTGAATTAGAGAAAGTCGTTTAGAAATTGCTTTATGAAAATGGCTTTCATTAGAGGGTTACCCACCACAACCGCAAAACTATTATTACTTTATGTTTGGTATGGTGGATATACAATTCAAATTTTGTATAATCTCCCAATTCTTTTTTTTTCCTATTAGCAACTATTTCTTTTAAATTGAAAAAGACAGATTTGTAACGCTTTTTTAAGTAGATAGACATATTTTAGGTTACAATTAAAGAAATAACCTTGATGACAATATGGTGAATAAGAGAGAGGGTGATTTTGTGAGGATTGACAAAAAATCCCATTTGCCACTATTGCGAGATGTCATTTTATTAAGTACCTTGCTAACTCTATTGAAACCCATTAGGCTAGATATTGGGCTTTTACTCATTATCTGAGCCCAATTAATTTCCCGCGTTAAGTTTCCGTTAGAAGATATTTATATACTTTTCCGATTTTTTCATTTTTGGAGAAACAATAATAAAATGTATTTTGGGTTATTGTGTGAATTGTCAAAAAAATCATAAGCTCTGAGAAGGTACCAAGCGGTGGCATGGCTGAGACAGATGGACCAAGGTGCGGCGGAGGCACTCCCGGAAAAACCGTCGGAAGACGAGTTCTCCCTCGCCCTCCGCAACGGCCTCATTCTCTGCAACGTCCTCAACAAAGTCAATCCCGGTTCTGTTCTCAAGGTCCGATTCTTAATCTTATAACTCCTCTAATGCAATTATCTAGGGTTTAATTTCCATTTTCCAATGAGTTTGTACTGGATTAAGAGCTTTTTTGTGATTGATTCAACTTTGATTTATACTTAATTTCGAACCATTTCTGAACTTCCTGTGATTTTGGTGATTTTAATTGTTGAATCAGGTGGTGGAGAATCCGATTACGCCAGCTATTCAGTACGCGGAAGGAGCGGCGCAATCTGCAATTCAATATTTTGAGAACATGAGGAACTTTCTTAAAGCTGTAGAGGATATGCAGCTTTTAACTTTTGGAGCTTCTGATCTCGAAAAGGTTCAATTTCAGTATCAAATTATGTAGTTGTTACTTTAATTTTTGGCTATATTCCGAATCGAGCATACGCATATGTTATGTTCGATGAAATTCCTCAGAGAATTATAATATGATGAATGATGCATTTCATAAGTTGCTTAGGATATGAAAGATTGTTATTTTTTTTTTTGTTTGTTCAGGGAGGATCATCGAACAAAGTAGTAGATTGTATTTTGTGTTTGAAAGGTTTTTATGAGTGGAAACAAGCGGGTGGAGTGGGAGTATGGAGGTATGGAGGGACTGTGAGGATAGTCTCTTTCAATCCAAAAGGCAGCTCTCCGCCGCAGTATGGGATTGGTAGTGAAAGCACTACCGATGAGTCTGTTTCTTTGGACGAATCTGAGTCTTCTCAGTATGACCAGCTTTTGGATTTTCTTCACCTTTCTAATGAGATTTCAACTGAGGAATCTGAAACTGCAATCTCCATGGCCTTTCTTTTTGATCATTTTGCGCTTCAGCTTCTACATGGTTATATCAAAGAGAGTGATGGGATCAACGATATGCCTTTAAATGAAATGGTAGGTAAGACATGTTTGAGTTAAGTTTGATTGCTCTGTATTTAGTTATGCAACATGAAATATTTAACTCCTGTTGAATCGATTATTTAGAAAACTACATTAGTCTATTTGTTTTTCACCTTCTCAGATTTTTGTTACTTATATAGGTGATTGATACATTGCTCAATAGGGTAGTTAAGGATTTCTCTGCAATACTAGTTTCTCAGGGGACTCAGGTACTACTTACTCTTCATAATCTTCATGGAATTCTTTTCGAATGGTGAGAAATTTCTCCGGGGTTTATAATTAGTTTTTGGTATCTACTTGCAGCTGGGTTCGTTTCTAAAGAAGATACTGAAATGTGATAACGGGGATCTATCAAGATCAGAGTTTTTAGCAGCAGTCTTCAGATACCTTCAGCACAGAAAAGATTTGGTGTCAAAGGAGTTTTCAAAGTTTTGTAAATGTGGCGGAAAGCTTGAGTTTATTAGACCAAACGTCAGCGAGTTTTCTCCTGGTCATGCAGAAGCTATTGGTCTTCAACAGAATGAGCTTGAGGTCAGAATTTACATTTCTCTTCCAATACTAAGTTTGAATCTTCTTGCTTTTGAGCCTTCTTATTTGATCAATTCTTAAATGGTAAAGCTGCGTGAGAATCTTGAATTTACGGAATGGATTTCTTTCTTGGATTAACTCATGTAGGAAGTAAAATCAAATTTTGTGGAAACAAGAAGCCAAGTTAAACAAATGCAGTCAGAATGGCAGAATGAGCTTCAAAGGATAGGTAATGAATCTTCTCATACCCAAATTTTCTCTTCTCGGTAATTAAAGATTACATGATCAATCTCTATCATCCTCTATGTCAGTCCATCACGTTAAGGCCATGGAAGTTACATCTTCTTCTTACCACAAGGTTCTGGAGGAAAATCGCATACTTTACAATGAGGTCCAAGATCTCAAAGGTACCACCACCTATTACATCCTTGCATTTGATGTTAGTAGTTTTTAGTTTATTGACTTATGTTATGGATGTGCTGTAGGGACCATTAGAGTCTACTGCAGAGTCAGACCTTTCTTACAAGAACAAAAAGATATGCAATCAACTGTGGATTATATTGGAGAAAATGGTAATATTATAATTAATAATCCTTTCAAGCAGGAAAAAGATGCACGAAAAATATTTGGCTTCAACAAAGTATTTGGACAGAATGTCTCACAAGGTATGTTTTATGTTTTGTTATTCCATCGATGTTCATCTACAAGTGTATTCTAATTTTCAAAGATATTTTGAGACTTTTGTTATATATGACTTAGCTTAGAATTGGTTGGTTTTGCACCACCTAACTATTTACATGATGCTTTCTTGTCTATTGATATTTGGTTGTGTACTTACCAGAGCAAATCTACATTGACACTCAGCCGGTAATAAGGTCCGTCCTTGACGGATTCAATGTTTGTATCTTCGCGTATGGGCAAACCGGTTCAGGGAAAACGTATACAATGGTATGACCATTCCTATTTGTTTGCAAAGTGACTCCCATAAACATTCAGACATTGTTATTTCTTACTCTGCCTTGGACATTTGTTTGTCTCTATTTTGCCTTACAGAGTGGGCCAGATCTGATGACTGAAACAGCTTGGGGCGTGAATTACCGAGCTCTACGTGATCTCTTCCAGCTTTCCAATGCAAGAACACATGTGGTGACTTATGAAATTGGAGTCCAAATGATAGAAATATATAATGAACAAGTTAGAGATTTACTAGTCACTGATGGTTCCTCCAGAAGATATCCTTTCATATACTTTATAATGAAGAAGTCTTGAGTTCTATTGAAATATTTACATATTCTTCTCGAGTTTTCCTCTGAGAGTCCCGTAATCCTTGACCAGCTTCTCACATTAGACATACGCAATAATTCTCAACTCAATGGCCTAAATGTACCCGACGCAAGCTTGATTCCAGTTTCTAATACTCGAGATGTTCTTGATTTGATGAGGATTGGCCAAAAGAATCGTGCAGTGGGTGCCACTGCTTTGAATGAGAGGAGCAGTCGTTCTCATAGGTAAATTTTTTAATCCTACTTCTTAAACTTTTCCTATGATCATGTTATAGTCATTGAACTGCTGTATATTCTATGGTAGTGTCTTAACCGTTCACGTCCAAGGAAAAGAATTGGCCTCAGGATCCATTTTAAGAGGCTGCCTTCATCTAGTGGATTTGGCTGGAAGTGAAAGAGTAGAAAAATCCGAAGCTGTAGGCGAGAGACTCAAAGAAGCTCAACACATAAACAAATCGTTGTCTGCATTAGGAGATGTCATCTATGCACTTGCACAAAAGAGTTCCCACGTTCCCTACAGAAATAGCAAGCTTACACAAGTTCTACAGGACTCCTTAGGTAAACACTAAGACTAAGTTTTGCAAGCTTTGTTTTCTTTTTTGTAGCTTCATTTCTCATCTGTGAAATTATGTGCAGGTGGCCAAGCCAAAACTTTAATGTTTGTGCATATTAACCCTGAAGTTAACGCGGTAGGAGAGACTATCAGCACCCTTAAGTTTGCCCAAAGGGTTGCATCCATTGAACTTGGGGCAGCTCGATCAAACAAGGAAACCGGTGAAATTCGAGATCTTAAGGATGAGGTATATATGGGACCCCGTTTCATTTTCGTTGTCAAAAAGGGAAATAAATATGTTGTAAACAATCTTTCTTCCACATTTGTAGATATCCAGCCTTAAATCGGCAATGGAGAAGAAGGAAGCAGAGCTGGAACAATTGCGATCAGGTAGCATTCGGAACACAAGTGAATGTCAGAGAGCAAGAGCAGTTTCTCCTTTCCATCTCCCAAGAACTGGTAACGGTGCTGGAACAAAGGCTGAGGCAAGTCCACAGCCAAATGACAGTACCAGAAGCTACGAGGTAAAATCGCTCAGAGTGTAGATCTTTCTTTTTCTACTGATCAGTTGGCAAAAGAGACTAATATTTAATCATTTTGGTGAACGCTATTTGCAGACCAGAAGTTGCTCAACTGGCAAGCAGAGAAAGTCTGGGTTTCCGTCTGCACTGAGAAACAGAGAAGCAAGCCCAAGGATGCCGAATCTAGCAGAAGAGAGGTTAAATCCGAGTCCAAGTAGAAGATCACTATCCACAGATAGAGCATCTGCCATCAAAAGTAGGAATAAGCCCGACGTTACTCAAAACCTTCCGGTTTCAAGAACACCTTTTCCAGCTAGAGTACCAGTAGCCAAATCCTTTTCAACTGTTCCATTGATCCCATCAGCAGAAAACAACCCCAGGCATCACACAGATAACACTACAGAGACATTTCACAATCATCAGAAGTTAAGCGCTCGAAAGCTCTTCCCTGAGATTGAGGAGGAACACATAAGGCATGCACTTCACTTACGTCAAGGTGGTGTTAAGAAGACCAGAGCCGAGAGCAGTAAAGCCAAGGCAAAGCAACCATCGCCAGCTAGGTTTCAGAAACTCGATGTTGGGATCAGTTTGCGTTCTGAGGCAGATTCTGAAGCAAAGGTAGGAAATTATCAGACCCAAAAGGGGAACAACAACCACAATGTGATACACTCAAGATTCCAGAACTTCGACGTGGGTATCAGCCTGTTCTCTGACCTCTGTGCCGGTGACAAATCAGATTCAACACTCAAGAGTGATTCCTCAGAGACAGACAACGAACCACCCTCGAAATCTAAGAATGCCCAAAGAAACACGTCCAAAAACTCCCTCAACCACAAACTAAGGTTACAATAAACTCCACAAGATCTTTCACTACGTATAATCAAACACTTGGTAACTTCATTACATATTACCGCGCAGGACGATTTATGCTCATGAGGACACTTCACTCATGGACGACAAGCCTTCAAATGGCACACCCCATATCAAAGAAGGTAATAATAATACATCTATGCCTGAGTTCAGAAGAAGTCGTTCAACGCATCATGCAAGGTTCATGGTACCATAGAAACATATCCAAGACTACAAAATATTTATCTCACAAATCCATCACACATCATATCCTTTGTACATTTTGAAGTTGGGTTTTCTGGACTTTTTCATGTCCTTATACTACATAGTTGTGACTGAGATTGAACTGTTTATCATAAGAACGAGTGTCCCACGTCGCAAAAGATATATTTATTCGTCTTGAGGTTCTTCGTTACCCTCTAAATTGTTCATTAAAAATTGCCGTAAACGTCATGGAAGCAAATCTAAATCCGGTGAAAACAGAGAGAATCGCTGAAGATCTGTTCATGTCCAGCCCCCTACGTTTTATACACTAGTATTTGGCTATTTGCACATTCTTAACAAGTTTTGAAACATTAACTCAATCAACATTTTTTTCTCTAATTAAAAACCAAAATATTGGTTTCTTGGAGCTGCTTTGTCACATAGGACTCATATACAATACATATATACTAGACATTAACCAGACTGACAAGGAGGTTTTACAAGAATAGCGTAACATAAGATTAGGAACCTTGCTCTCTATTTTTTTTTTTTTTTTTTTATCTTAATCACAAATGTCATGGTACAAACAACAGCATAAAATTATCTAATAATACATATATTGCATGGAAACGGAAACGGAAACGTGGAAACGAAACGTTTCGGAAACGGGAAACGATTTTTTTTCTAAAATTAGGGATTGGAAACGTTTTGAAAACGTATACACATATATATAATATATGTATATATATAATATTAACATAAAACTATATTAAAGAAAATATGGTTTAATTAAACAATACAAGTCCAAAACATCAATATTAAATAGGTTACCTAAAATTCTAAGATAAAGATTAAAGGGTTCAAATTCAAATATTTAATTTAGACTAACATTTTCATTCTCATTTTTATTAGTTTCATCATAGATGATATAAAGATGCATCCAAATCTAGTTTATTGATAGAAAGATCTTAAAACTCACAGTCTTCTAGAATTAGTTATATGTATTATAAATCTTAATATTTTCAACTTTTATTTATTAAGTTTTCAAAGTCAATAAAAATAATTTATCGTGTTTCCATTATGTTTCCAAACATAGATTTTTAGGAAACGTATTTCCGTGACGTTTTTCGTGTTTCCGAAGAGTTTCCGTTTCCGAAACGTTTCGGAAACGAGAAACGGACTTCGAAGAGAATTTCCATGCAACATAGAATAATACCATATAAGTTAATATTTATGATTATGAATACCAAAAAATATTTTAATAGTCTCAACTAAGTAATATTAAACTACTGTAATAGTTTTAACACAAATAGTGAAATGATATAGTTAAAAAATTGTTTTCAATAGAAAAAAAAAATTTTGACCAAAAAAAAATAACGTAATGGAGAAAATCTAATGAAAAATGATCACATTTCTATTATTTGTATAACTTTACAAATTGGTTGAAATCAGATTTAATATCAACATTAAAAACTTTTTAGATAATGAACTAATTATTAAACTGCAAAATATTGTCGTCTTCAAATTACTTTTAAAAAACTAATCAAATAACATAGCTAAACTATGATAGCTTTATTAGAAAAAAACTAATCAAATAACATAGGTAAGCTATGATAGCGTTATTAGAAAAAAAAAACTAATCAGCTAAGCTATAATAGCTTTATTAGAAAGAAAAAAACTAATCAAATAAGATAGCTAAGCTATGATAGCTTTATTAGAAAAATACGAACCAAACAATATTGCTTTGTTTAGGTAGTAGTTATTTAAGAAAATGCATAGCCATATGTTTAGAACATTTGATTGTATTGTATATATGCAATCGACCTCTTAAAGGTATGCAACACCATAAAATGATAAGATGAAGAACATAGTTTGCACACCATATATATGTTCCCGTAGACCTTTTGGTATTAGTTCCATCTTTCCAGGTTTTAATGAAATGTTGGCAAAAAACAATTTTAGCATGTTTTTGATGTATTATTATTAATATAATCTAGGAAAATTGCGAAAAAAAGAAAAAAAATAAAAAGAATAAAAAAAAGATCCTAGCCTGTTAATGTTTTACCTCAAAAAAGATCCTAGGCAATTTGTTTTTTCCGTTCGATCTCTATTAAGACTATCCCGAAAATATAGATCATCGATTTCAAAAGTTCTTTTCTCCAATACACTATTGGTACTATGTAACCAGACTTCGTTTGAGGAACAATCGCCTGAACATAAATATATGTAATCAGTCCCTTGCGAATGGAGGTATAAATTCACGAAAAAGTTGATTAGAGGCAATGAGTTGGTAAGGCACAAGGAGATTCTCGAAGTGGAAAATCCTCCAGAAATAAACATGGGCTGGAAGCAAGAGGTATACAAATTGGAAAACCAACATTTCCAACATTAGGTCTTATAGTCCATTTGTAATACGATGAAAGTCTTGACAAAAGACTTCAGGGGCAGTTGAACCTCGAAGAGCTCAAAACGAAGCACTTGATAACATAGTTGAGCTGTACTAAGTACAACATGAGATTATGACACTGGAGATATGTCAAAATGTAGTGGCAGAGAGAGTTGTTGCAAGGGATGCTCCGTCTTGGTTCACCAAATGTTTCTGTGGTCTCATATGAAGAAGATTATGAAGGTAATTAGTTAGAACTCTAGCGTTGAAAGTGGAGAAGAAAATAGATTAGTATGCACTATGCATAGTTACTAATAAGAGCCAATATATGGAAGATAGTTTGTTGGTCAAAAATAAAATAAAAATAATGATATCTTCTACTATCATTTTACTTACCATTTTATTCGAAAAATTGCAGCACATATCATTCCTTTTTACATGCATATACCGTTTTTGGATGCCTGTAACAACAAACCAATCATATATACCATATATACTATATTTCAACTATCGAAATTTAAAAAAAAATTAAGTCCCTAAAGTCTTTAAAACCATATTTACCAATTGGTCTCATAATCTAAAAAATTATTGGTAATGAATCCGAAGGATATCTGCTATAGGCGATAAATGAAGAGTCCGAATAGAATTTTGAATGTAAAGACTGTTGCGAAGATTCTACAACTCAAGAAGACGATTCATATCTTTTACACAAAAAATGAAAAAAGTATTAGTTTTTTTGGACAAGTGAAGACTATGAAAGAAATGACTTAAAAATCTTCAATTTAGAAAAGATTGTAAACTAGAATCTTAGATGAAAAACTCTAAATCAAATTGTTTATATTTATTTATGTTTGAATATAACGATCTTTTTGAATTTATATTAAGTTTATTAATACTAGCGTTTATTTTAACATTTATGAAATTTTGAGGGTTTAAAAACCCACAAAAAAAAGTTGAGGATTTTTTATATGTTCTTAAGAAAACTGAGGGTTTTCTACCCGGTTTTCCCACAAAAACATATACATACAAATAAATATACGCAAATTATTTTAAATTAAAAAGATATGGAAATAATATTTTTGATGATTAAGGAAAATATTGAGATAAATATTGCCTTTATACCGTTTCCGAGTATCAAGAGTGGATGATACACAATTGTTCCCGCAAAATTTTCAACTAAGGACCCATATTTAGAAACAATCACATAAAAGATTAAAAACCCGTCAGAAAATGCATTGGATAAAATATTATACAACAAATACATAAATATAAAGGAATGTATTAGACCTAGAATTTTAGGAGATTTGTCGAAATTACAATTTTATAACATTTGAAGAGATTTAAGTGAGTTTTTAAAATATTTAGATTAATTTGGTTATTTTTTTACTTTTAAAAAGATAAATGACTAATGACTTAAGAGATATTAATGGGATTTTGTATGGTACTTGTGATATTTAATATTTTCAAAGCAAAAAGAGAAACATTGATCATCTCGCAGCCATCATCATATATATTCATCGCCATATACCGTTCTTTTTTTTTAATGTAATGTTAAATCATATTAATGAAAAAGTAACGTTTTTGGGTACATAGTTATGAAAACGTTTGCTGAAAAACTTGAAAGCTAGAGATACATGAATTTGGACTTAATGTCTAGATACAAACCAAGCTTATAGGCTAGATGCAAAAACATATATCGACATCATCTTCACCATATTTCTATTGGAGTCGCCATCATCGTAAACCCAACCAAAACCAAGGTTTGTGAGTGCTGAGGTTCAAATTTAGATGCAAGGGAATATAGGATGAAAAGTAGTTTTCCGAGGATATCTAGCACTAAACAATAGTATAGATTTTACCCATGAGTAGGTGAAAATCTTATAGTTGATAGAATGAAAATGTCCAATTCTCTTGCCTTGAAAGGCATCAACAGTAACAACTTCCACTTCTTGAGACCCAAATTTTTTCAAGACATGATAGCGCAAAAATGTTGAGTTTATGTTTGTAAGCGGTTATTATCCCAATCCTTTCCGGAACATCTTTAATGGGATAACTGTAATAAGCAAAGAAGCAGCCAATGATTAAGATAACATTATATAACATGTGACAAATTAAATACCTCTTCTCAAAAACTTTTATCGATTATATACAAACTCCAACATCTAGGTCATTGCGGTAGGACCTACCATCTGCTCTAGACCATCAAGAACATAAAAAAACATATGGTTAGTTAAGAATATAGGATAGAGTTTCTATATAGAATTAAGAATATGAGATTATATATAGAAACTAGCATTATTCATCTTTTTAAAAGAAAAGTTGATATACAAGCACTCAATTTGATATATTTCTTGATTTCCCCGTGAATTGTATGTTTACAACAATATGGACAGAATTTTTTCAATTCCAATCGACTAGGGGTGTTATACATTCCCGCCGATGCTTTCTTAATATAATTTCGAAAACTACTGGTACATTCCAAAATAATAGTTACTCTTAACATGAGAAAAGAGGATTTTCATACCCGTACTATCTGCACCGTGGATTTTCATACCTGGACAACCCCAGAACAGAAGAAACAGAGTAAGTTTACACAGAGAGAGAAAGAGTAAAGAATCAAGAAGCGATTTTTCACGAATTTTCACGTTTCCGAGTTTTCTTCCTATTAGACAATAGAGTCGATTATTGAAATGTTGTTTGGTACAATGTAAACCGGTTAGTAAACCGGAACACTCTACTATATAAAGAGTGTTTCCTGTAACAGAATCATTAAAGAGAATAACAAACTTTTATCATCTTCTTCGTTTTCTCTGATTGTTCATCAACTATCACTTCCAGTGATCATGGCGTCGTCTTCTCCAAAATCAACAAGTGAGGAAGTTCACCTTAGCGTTGTGAAGAACGTTATCGCCGGCGTAATGTCTGTTCCCGTCTGTCTTGCTCTGTACCACACATTGCCACAAATCTGGATCCCACTCGCTCTGTTTGCAGGTAGCGCTTTAAACACAGTTGCTTCCACATTCATGGAGTGTGTATTGAAGAACATGAATTGGAAGTACACCATCTTGGACTCACTTATTGCATTAGTATCTTTCTCTGCCGGCGGATTGATTCCGATGCTCTGTGGCATGCTTGTGAAACCTCGAGTTCTAAGGATTGTGTTTCTGGTGATTTCCTGTGGTTTTGTAACGGGCGGTGCAATACTGAATTGGAAAATAAAAAACACTGAAGGGGGCGATTCCAATTCTGGTGAACGTAGACCAACCAAAATTTGCGTCGGGTGGGTGTGGTTTGTGTCAATGATCGGCACCGGTGTGTTTGTGACTATCGCCGATGAAGTTTAGGTTGTAAAATACCCTACAAAATTGTCCAGATATGAAAATCCACGGCGCAGACAGTACGGGTATGAAAACGACGTCGTTTTGATACACGTCAGGGTACACGTGTACGATGACTCAACACCGTAACGGAGTTTACTAACATCCGTTAGATTGACTCCGATTTTTGTACATTGTATCAAGTATAAGTATGAGATTCAAATTTTATTGGAGTTTAGGTTGTAAAATACACTACAAAATTGTCCTGGTATGAAAATGCACGGTGCATATAGTACGGGTATGAAAATCCCCTTTTCCCCTCTTAACATCTTTACCCTTGGCCATGAAACCTCTTTTGAATTTATGATTCACC
The DNA here is from genome assembly GCA_019202805.1 of Arabidopsis suecica. Lineage (NCBI taxonomy): Eukaryota > Viridiplantae > Streptophyta > Magnoliopsida > Brassicales > Brassicaceae > Arabidopsis > Arabidopsis suecica. The sequence goes on from CM032909.1 coordinate 7,818,684, forward strand.
TCAATCTTCTATTTTAGTTTTAGGATCCAGAAAGAACAAGAACAAAAAGAATAGAAGTCGTTAACTAAAAAATTCTAAAATATTTCGTTGCAATGAATTAATAATTTCTGAAATAATTTGTTGCAGACAAAATATTGAAATATTTGGCTGCTCGACTCATCAACGCCATTAAGCAACTCCTTGTTATAGAAGTGCCTAGACGGAAACAAGAGACTTGGGGATGCATCCTATATTGGGTGGAAAGCATTACCACATTATGTCATGTCTTTTGAAGTCGTTCAAACATGCTTCTTTGAAAAGAAAAAAAAAATACTTATTTTCATTATTTCAAGTAAGAAGTAATTCTAGGTCATTGCGGTAAGAGCTACCATCCGAATGCTCTATGCCATCAAGAACATAAAAAAAAATCATATGGTCGAAGAAGATTGTTCTCGTGGAATGGACCTGTTTTGCTCGACTCATCAACGCCATTAAGCAACTTCTTGATGTAGAAATGCTAGACGTGAAACAAGAGATTTGGGGATGCATCCTATATTGGGTGGAAAGCATTACCACATTATGTCCTTTCTTTTGATGTCGTTCAAACATGCTTCTTTGAAAGAAAAAAAAACCTATTTTTCATTATTTCAAGTAAGAAGTAATTCTAGGTCATTGTGGTAAGAGCTACCATCCGAATGCTCTATGCCATCAAGCACATAAACATATGGTCGAAGAAGATTGTTCTCGTGGAATGGACCTATTTTGCTCGACTCATCAACGCCATTAAGCAACTTCTTGTTGTAGGAATGTTATACGTGAAACAAGAGATTTGGGGATGCATCCTATATTGGGTGGAAAGTATTACCACATAATGTCCTGCCTTTTGAAGGCATTCAAAGATGCTTCTTTGAGAAAAGAAAAAAAAAATTCATTATTTCATTTAGTAAAAAGTAATTGGGTTTGTTGGAATGGGTTATAACGAGAATAATACTTGTAGAGAGTTTGGAAATCAAACTTTTAGAATCATTGCGTGAATTGAGTTCTGATAAAAAATAAATTAGGTAATTTTAAACATTTGATAAAATGCCTCAACCAAATCCAAAGGATCCATAAATTGTGTGACGACCGAAATATTTTGATCAAACGTACAAAATCATATGAGATCAACTACTCTCCACACTTCACTTTATTATTATCGAGAAATGAGATTCAAGTGAACAATCAACGAGACATGAGTCTTTAAATCCATCCTCACATAAATCACACAAAAACTAGCACAATCTTATATCACTAGAACACAAAAACAAAAACCTTAGCCATCTCTCAGGATCAAATCTACTGAGAGCATTTCTTCAAGTATGCATTCCATCCTTGAACTCTATACTCATGAGCCGTCTCTGCTGGGTTTTCCGCCTTTATGATTCCCGTCCTACGGTTATAATCACTTCCCTTCTCAGTAATCACCTGAACAAAGAAAAAGAGCAATCGGCATTATATTTCCGACTAAAATACTAACAATGGATGTAAGATAAATGCAAGGGTTGGGAGAGACTCACAGAGTATGGAGTGTTATATGTACTGTTGAACAAGTGCATCACCACCTTTCACCATTTGAATCGTTTAGCACAAGAACTCTCTAGATTTAGGATTAAAATATTTTAGATATTTTGTAATTTGGAGGCTATAAATACTTCCTTCCCTTCTTATTGGTAGACTGTCTTCAAGTTAAAAGCAAAGTAATAAAAGTTCTACTCTCTAAATTTCTCTCGCAAATACTTTAACACTTTCTCCATTACCTCTAAAGAATTCTACTCTAACACACACATCATATCCTTTGTATACATTTTGAAGTTGAGATTTCTGGATTTTTCATGTCCTTCTACTCCATAGTTGTGACCGAGATTGAACCGTTTATCATAAGAACGAGTGTCCCACGCCGCAAAAGATATATTTATTCTTCTTGAGGTTCTTCTTTACCCTTTAAATTGATGTACTCGTCATCGAAGCAAATCTAACGGAAAAGTAGATATCCGGTGAAAACAGAGCGAATCGCTGAAGATCTGTTCCATGTCCAGCCCTACGTTCTATACACTAGTATTTGCACATTCTTAACAAGTTTTGAAACATTAATTCAATAAACATTTTTTTCTCTAATTAAAAACAAAAATATTGGTTTCTTGGAGCTGTTTTGTCACATAGGACTCATATACAATACATATATATAGCTAAGTAACATTAACACAAAACATACACATACATATACGTATGCAAATTAATTAAAATGTTAACAATTAATGTCAATGCTTATGGTGCTGTGTGTAAATGTAGTCTAAGTGAGATTCCGTCATCATCCTTCTCTTCAAACATTCTTCATCTCCTTCTCCACAATATTCCATTCCCATCAATTTCTATTTTTATAAAACCAAAAAAAAACTCACAGGTTAAAATATTTATCTCCGAGGCTGCATGTGATTTACTAACTACTTTAGTGTTAATTTCTAGTATTATTTTGTAATTATGATTAGGAAGAATTAAAAATACACCATTCAGTTTCTCATATCTTTTTTCTAATTTATTTATAAAAAGTGAAATAGCAGACTAAATAGTGACATATTCAAATTTCAATTTAGGAAAATAGAATATTAATACAAAATATCATCAAGAAAATCAACTTTGAAAATGTTTCTTGGTATACATCTGAAAGAATATTTTAGGTGGTTGTATATGGTTTTAGGAAAAATACAATAAGCAAATTGTTTATTTAATTTAGGGAAAAATTTAGATGGACTTACATTAACTGAGTCTTCTTCCACTGATGTTGCTGAAACTAATGGATTTATCTCTGGATATTCTTTTCCTGATTATATATTAAGATTTAGAGTTGGAAGATGATTTTGGTATTGAATAATATTAAAATTTCAAGAAACTAATTAGTACTGTGTTCAACATACCTCTTCGAATTGCAGATGAGCTTGTTGATAAAATGAGGAAGAGAACACACACTGCGAGGCACAAAGTTTGCTTCATGTTCTTGGCTCTGAGAGAGAGAGAAAGTGAGAAGTTTGTGATAGACATATACCGAATATAAATACACATAGTCGATCTGAGATTCCATTATTTAATTATTATTTATATATAAAAAAAAAAACTTTTTTCTTAGTTTGGTCAAGTTTTTTTTTTTTTTGTTCACATCAATATGTCAAATTTAATTTGAATCCAGCTGATAGATAAGACTACATTAGCTCAAACTATTAGATAATATGGCACATTAACAAATATCAAATGCAAATAATGACATGATTAAGTGTATATAAATCACATACTACATAGTTGGATTTTAAAATTGTTAGTGAAATATTATATACGTTGATTATTATGAGTATCTCAAAATATGAAGGGGGACAAGGAAATCTTTAGTAATTCGGGGAGAGCCAAGTTTCGCTAAATAATTGAAAAAGTGTGGTCCAACCAAAGTCTTTAGACACACTAATGCTAAAGTCTTGCCTGTTTTGTCAGAATTTCCAACCTAAGTCAACTCTTCCGACATAATTTGACAGCTGTTTCCCATCTTCCCATTCTCTGTTTCTTTTTTTTTTTTCCCTTATACAATTTCTTCTCATATTCATATTTATATCCAGTTTTTTCTCTTTTACTTTTATCGTTTTCATATAATTATATCACATTAGTTTATCGGGGTGGACACGGAGCGGATATCCGGGTTTTTGGTGGTATTTGTTATTCGATTCGTTTTTTTCCGAATACTAAGTTTTCCGATTCGTATTTGCTTCGTTAGTGACCGGATATCCGGCTGTTCGAATATCCGTTAAAATCCAAACTATTTGCCGGATATTCGATCCGTTAAGCATTTGTTTAAAATTAAACAAAAAAATTAATTATAAACAATCTAATCCAAAAATTGTAAAATTTTATTAAAAATAGTAATATTTTATTAAAAATAGTAATATTTTATCAAAAATATATATATATTTCTCTTTTAATTGTTCAAACTAGTAGTTCAAATAATTAATTTGGAGATTAAAAATTATAAAACGCTTACAAGAATAATAAAATTATAATTTATATATGTAATAATCTATATATATGTTTGTATTCCGGAGCGAAGCGGATATCCGCTAATTTGAATTATAGTATTTGATATTTGCTCCGTTTTTTTCGAATACCTATTTTTAATATTTGATTTGCTTCGAAAAGTTACGGATATCCGGATTTTTCAAATCGAATCGAATCGAATAACGGATCGAAGCGAATCTAATGGATATTTTGCCCAGCCCTAAGTTACTCTACAAGTCCGGAGATCTTTTAGATGGTAAACCACAATTACGAAGCAAAATATAGTTTCATATATAGTGTAGACATATAGTATAATTTAATAAATTGGAATAAAATGGTGGATCGTTGGCAGGTAATTAGTAGCATTGAATAAGAAATTAAAACCATAACAAACAACTATAAATATTTTTGGAAAAATAACAAAAGTTGTGGACGAAATTGCATAACACATGTAAGCAAAAACCTACGTATGTGGCAACACCACTTCTGTCCCTTAATGCTATAGTCACTCTCCCTCTTTACACCTATTATTTTGTTTTTATGTCGATGTCATATTATTACCAAACATTTCTTATACCAAATATAAATGCAAAATAATAAAGATGACATCTTAACAATAAGTACAATTTGATGACGAAAACAATGAGATAGAAGTACACGTATATACCAAATTTAGTTGGTAGCACAAGAAATACCATTTTGAATGGGCAGACCGTAACATTCCACCGAGATCTAGGTGGGGATGTGGTCATTTAGTTGTACCACCCGTTCCAAAACAAATACTACCTATACCACTTTTAAACAATTTAGGTTACGAAAACACAATGGATCGACGATACAAAATGGTACAAATTTTTAGCAAATAAAAAATGGTAAGTGATATCAAAATAATTAAAAAGGTTATAAAATAACGATAAAAATTATATTTTTGATAATGTTTTTGGTATAAGTTTTATGATTGGTAATTGCTAAAGCGAAAAACCCTGTAACAGTTAGAGTCGGTGTCTAAAGTTAAATTTATTACAAAATTTTATTAGTCCTATATTTTTTTCTTTATTTTAGTTCATTTTTTTGGGGACTTATATGTTATCTATGGAATTAATAACGAAAACTAAAATATACACATGGTCAGACAAACACGCATGCAGTCCACCCATACTAATAAGATATATTTTGTCAAATTTCTGTTTTTTTATTTAGTTGGTAGTTTTACATTTTAGCTCTCATACATACAAGTTTTGTGGTCAACTTGCAGTTTACCAATTACCAATGTGACCCAGAGTCTTACCCATTGGTCGAATCGAATTATAAAGTTAGAGCATGCATGCACGAGCACTTCATTTTATTATGGTAATCTTATCTCACTTAATTTAATATAGATATTATGTAGTTTTTGTTTTGTTGATTTCGATTAATTGCCTTTTTTTTCTTTTTCTTTTGTTACTGTCGCAGCACTCTTACTTAGTCCGTTAGGAATGACTTGAAACTAGACTATAATAAATACACAAGAAAATTTCTTTCGGTTTTAATTAATAACAATGACAATTAAACACAGATTCGCTAAATAATTTTGATGATAAACCTTAGCATTCTCAAAACTGAAACAAATTGTAGAGTTACGACTTCCACTTTCTACAATCTGTCTTTAATATCTGGCGAGAAATTTACATGCGTAAACACTGCCATATCTTAGATTTTTAAAACACCAATATCTTCGAGTGAATTTTGAAAAGATTGAAACTTAATAATGATATGAAAGTGTGATCACGATGCTGGTCTGTTATCTTTCAAACAGTAGTAGTAAAACTACTAAGACCAATATAATTAGAGAGAGTTTCGGTTATCTGAAACAAAATGTTACAGCCACTTATAATTGATAGAATACTATAGTATATATGGATTGTGCACACCAAACAATGACTTATTCACATGCAAGTTTTTGGGAATTGCTAACTTTGCAACAACGTATATGCGTACCACTAAAAAGTCATAAAAGTCCTATAGAATATTAGATTGACTGCTGCATAGACCTATATTTTAAAAAGCTTATTTTGATCCATATACTATCAAGAATTAATGATGGATCACAATTTGATGTATATACGTCTGATTATAAACTCACATATTTTGGGACACTCACGTATACGCGCCTTGAGGAGACCAACCCTAACCCCAAAGCTTTATCTCTTTAGCAACGACAAGGACAAGACACCACTTACTTCTATGGAATCTTTATCACAAAAAGATCAAACTTTCTTATAACCTTTATATCTATATAAATCAATACACACACACACACACATTGTGTATAATAATGTAACAGCTGAGTGTTACTACATACAAAATATACTTGTATCAGTCATTCACATGTGAAATAATGTATTATCTAAACTAAATATATGAGTATAATTAACTGAAGATAATAATAATTAATTGTTGTACTTGTTTTATTTGAAATATAATTGGTAATTTATGTGTAATTAACTGGAACTAAAAAATTGGTATTTTATTTGAAATATGGATAGAAAATTTCTCAAAAAATTGTATATATGGGATGTGACGAGAGATTTTTCATTGCTGGTTGGAGCTCAAATTTGGCATATATATACAGTACTAGAAATTTGAGATAGTTTTATTTGGAGGAGGGTTGAGATCATTCAAATGGTTGAATACTTGAATTGATAGTTATGAAGCATAGTTAAAAAATGTCTATCTCGCCAAATATCGCGGAGTTAAGGTACCGGGCTGCACAGTGCACACCCTTGCTCCAGACCGGTATGGCGGTATCAATCATGGCCTCTTCATGTATTTTATCTTCTTCTTTTTTTGCTTTAAACCTTATTTTCTTGTATTTGAAATAAATACCTTTATATCTGTTGCCTCTCATAATATTCCAAAATCTTGTAAACACTTAAAGGAGAAGATAAACATGTTGATTTATCAGTTGGATTTTCATGTAGATTACCCTAAGAGCTAAAACTTGATATTGATCACTCAGTTTTAGATCCTTGTTTAATGTCTTTGAGGGGATTTGTGCTAGCTGTAATAATTATCTTTTAATAATTGTGCTCACATTTTCTTTTTGTGTCTCCTTCCTTTTTTTCTTCACAACTACGTAATCAAAATTGCTAACTTCGGTTTTTCATTTTTCCACGGTAATTGAAGCAGCTAGTTACTCATCTACAGCAGCAGAAGAGTGGTGAGGGAAACTAGCCCAGACGTCTTGCCACGTCATCTTCCCCTCTGTAACTGAGCTAACCACGGAAGCTGCCTCCTTTAAGCTGACTCGAACTTGGTCTTTGCTGTCTCTTTCTCTGATTGTCACTGATGTGTCCGAGTCCACTGTAATTGCCAATGGTACTCCAAGCTCATCGGTTCTCGCGTATCTCTTCCCTATCGATGTACCTGTTCACACATGCAAATCTTCACTCACTCTCCTCCATTTCAAAATATTAAGAACTTGTAATTGTCAAATTGTTTACGTACCAGTGATGTCAATCTTATGTGAGATGCCAACAGAAGCGAGTTCCTTGGAAATAACTTTGGCTGCTTCCTCGAATTGTTGGTTCTGAACAAGCGGGAAAACCGTGCACTTGATGGGTGCTACAAGAGGAGGGAAACGGAACACATTCAACTGTTCATAACCTGCTTTGCTCGGCCTTGTGCCGAAGCAATGCTCGTACAAACAATATATGATCCGACCAATCCCAAATGATGGTTCAATCACTGAAGGAGTGAAAACCCGCTGGTTCTCTTTCTTTTTCTTCTTTGAGATTGATACCATATTCTTCTTGATGCTCACGTTTTTCTCTAGGGTACATACGTAAAACTCTACTTCCCCTTTGGATTCCATAGTTGCTTTCATCTGCATAGCTTCTTCTTCATTCATCGCCTAACAAAACATTACACAAAGCATCACCATCAGACAAAGAAATATGTTAGTAAAACAATGGATTTCAGTCACTCTACCTCTAAAGATTCAACCACATTCTTTTGATTTCCCTTGAATGCAAGACCAAGTTCTTTCTTCACGGGAGTAATAACAAGTATCTGAAATAACAGAGAACCCATATTAAGGACAAGTTATAGAGACAGAGATAAAAATGTTGATTAGAATACCTCTACTTCTTTAGGTTCTGCAAGTTTCTCTTCAGCCACAAGAGGAACGCCACTTTTTTCCTGCCATACAACAATGGATCCACAATCTACTTTAGTAAATTAAGTTAGGAATACCTCTGGGTTTTAACCATCAATTCTCTAGCTGTCATATGAAATGACGAAAATAGAAGTAAAAGGTGAGTTTCTTACTGAGTGGGCACATAAGTCGAATGCAGACCTATCTGCAATCCCAACACATTCAATCCACCCATATGAACTCTCAATTTCAGCATCCCAACAATCTGCAGCATAGTGGGCCATTTCATTTGCTAGATGCTGGCGGAAACGCAACCGTTCCTTGTCTATGCCAAGACGAACAAGGAAAAGATACACTCTCCCAATGAAGTAGCCTAGAGTTTCATTGTTCACAGTTCCCTATTCGAATACAGTTGCAGGCAATAATAAGAAATCACAAAAAAGTTCTGTGGGAGTGCTTAGTAGAATTAAGTAGGCGCAGATGAGTACAGATACTGACCTTGGCAACAGCTTCGCCAAGGCAAAATTTTTTGGCAGATTGGCCAGACATTTGTTCCTCTCTTGGAAACATCAGGAATTCCAATTTTGCTACCTCAGAGAATTTCGGATGTGACTTATTCTCAGGATCAACAAAATGCTCAATTTCTGCCAGAGTGAATTCACGAACTCTAAGAAGCCCTTGACGAGGAGATATCTGCAAGTAATATGCTACTTATTGAACCAAGACATAATAGAAAAAAGAGTCACATAAAGAAGATTGAGATAAACACATCCAATCTACCAAGCAAAGCAATCGCAAAAAAAAAAATCACCTCATTTCTAAAGGCCTGACCAATTTGAGCAGCAGCAAAGGGAAGTTTTCTCCCATTGTAGTAATACAAGTCCTTAAAGTTCACAAAAATGCCTTGTGCAGTTTCAGGCCGCATGTAACTGACACACACAAAAAAAAGAAACTTGATCAAAAACCAGACTTAACTAGCTCAAGAACACTTACAACATGAATAAAATACTCACCCGGGACTCGAACCAGATGGACCAATGGATGTTTGAAACATCAAGTTAAACGGATAAGGATCAGAGAGAGGGTTCTTCGTGTCCGGAGCAGTAATCCCATACTCCTTAATCTTAGCACCAAGCTGTTCAGTAGAAAAATCTTCCATAACAGCAAGAACATCCTTCAATTCAGCAGCTTTCTCAGCCGAGATAGTAAGATCTTTCTCCAACTTCTCGTTACAATAATCCTTAAGCAAGTGATCCGCACGGTAACAAGTCCCTTTTTTCTCATCCTTAACCATAAGATCAGTAAACTTATCTACATGTCCAGATGCCTTGAGAACAATCTCTGGTGTCACACATGGACAATCCACTTCTAACATATTCTCCTCAAGAATGAAATGCTGCAAATAGAACCAAATCAATCCCGTATAAAGACCAACTCAACACAACCAATTCTACTCTATGAATCATGTCAAATTTGCCTCAATTACTACTCACATCCATATGAACAAACCTAACACAATCTCTACTCAACTCTATGAATCATGTCAAATTTGCCTCAATTTTCACTCACACCAATCCCAAATAAGAACAAAACCTAACACAATCTCTACTCTACTCTATGAATCATGTAAAATTTACCTCAATTTATACTCAAATCAATCCCATAGAAGAACAAACCTAACACAATCTCTACTCTACTCTATGAATCATGTAAAATTTACCTCAATTTCTACTCAAATCAATCCCATAGAAGAACAAACCTAACACAATCTCTACTCTACTCAATGAATCATGCCAAATTTGCTTCAATTTCTACTCAAATGAGAAATGTGAATGGTGTTGTTGCTTACTTGACGCCAGAAGCTAAGAACATTGGATTTAACAGCACAACCAGGAGGACCATAATCGAAAAGTCCGGCGACTCCACCGTAGATTTTGAATGAAGGAATATAGAACAAACGCCGCTCAAGAGTATTAACAACATTTTGTCGAAAAGCTTCACGGTTATGTGAACCATTCCCGATACTGGCTTGAAGCTGCTTCTCAACGGCGGATTTCTCGAGCTTCAATTTATTGAGTAGCTCAATTGCAGCATCGATCTCCGGCTTCGCTGCTCGTGAAGCCTTAAGAGCTCTGACGACATTCCCTTGAGCTTCGACGGAGGAGGATTTCTCCGATAACGATTCACGAAGAGTCTCCATTAGAATCTGATCGGAGCAATGTTAATTTTTTCTGTTTTTAATTTTATTTATACAAAATTGCGTATTTTTGAAAACGGCGTCGTATGAGAGAATGAACAAAAACCCTAAAGAGCAAAGCACTTAAAACCCTCTCTGTTATAAATAGTCTCTCAAAACCCTTTCTTCTTCTCTTTCATTTTTAGCTGCTCATAAACCCTAAAAATCCTCACTTTCTCAAACATCTCCTACCTCGATTCTTAGCTATGGAGTTCTGGGGTAAGATTCTTCTCTGTTTCACTCATTTAATCGATGTTTTTGTCTGAAGCTTATTGGGTTTTCTTAAAAATCTGTTTTCGAACTCTCTTGTGGCTGCTTCCTTGTGTGTGTAGTTTCATCTTGGGTTTACATTAAAATGGTTATCTTGTATAGGAAATAGTGTGGTAGGGTTTAACATGAAGCTGTTTATTGATACTCTTGTTGATTTTTGTTATGTAATCAGGAATTGAAGTTAAACCAGGGAAGCCAGTTACAGTGATTCCTAAAGAAGGCACTCTTATCCACGTTTCTCAGGTTTAGTATCAAATATTATTATTGATTTGATTCTGAGAGTTTTTAGAGGTTTAGTGTAATCAATCTTGGATCTTTCTTTGTTTAGGCATCGCTTGGAGAATGTAAAAACAAGAAAGGAGAATTTGTGCCTTTACATGTAAAGGTTGGTAACCAGAACTTGGTTCTGGGAACTCTATCAACTGAGAACATCCCTCAGCTTTTCTGTGATTTGGTATTCGAAAAGGAGTTTGAGCTTTCTCACACTTGGGGAAAAGGAAGTGTTTACTTTGTTGGATACAAAACTCCCAACATCAAATATCCTTGATGATGTTTATTTGTACTTTGTTTTGGCTTTAGATAGTTTCTTATTGATTTGAGTGTCTATGGTTTCCTTAACTCTTAATCGATTGTGTTTTCACTGAGGAAGGAGAATGCTTTTCTGGTGAGTTTCTTGCAAATCAATTATTCTCTTTGTAACTGTAATATTGGCTTGGTTGCTAATGATTCGTTATGTGTTGTATTGACAGATTCAGAGGAAGAAGAGGAAGAAGAGGAAGAGGTTGAAGAAGTTCCTGCCACCATTACTGCTAATGGTACTTAAACTAGGCAGAGACTACTTGTTGCCTTGATTTGTTTTCCTGATAATTGGTAGTAACTAGTTCCATTTGCAGGGAATGCTGCTAAGGCTGTAGCAAAACCAAAGGCTAAGCCTGCAGAAGTGACAAAGACTGCAAAGCCAGCTGCTGATGCTGAAGAGGATGACTCTGATTCCGACGAAGGAGTGAGTTGCTATAGCTTTCTGTGATATGTCTCTTTGTTTATAGTAATATGTGTATCATACCATTCCAGAATAGTGTGTGAGGAGAGGAGACATATTTTTTCAAGTAATGTTAGTGACACATTCTTGTGTTATGATTCTTGCAGATGGATGAAGATGATTCTGATGGTGATGACGATTCAGAGGAAGAAGAGGAGACTCCTACTCCTAAGAAGCCTGCATCAAGCAAGAAGAGAGCAAATGAGACTGCCCCTAAAGCACCTGTGTCATCAAAGAAGGCGAAAGTAGCAGTTACTCCTCAGAAAACAGGTATATATACAAACCATTCTCTTACATTATTCACTGAATTTGGGAAACATAAGTACTCATTTGAACCTGTTTTGTCTTCTTTGGAACAGAGGAGAAGAATAAAGGTGGAAAGACCCCCAAGACTGCAACCCAGAGCCCAAAGTCGGCCAGTCAAGTCTCCTGTGGTTCGTGCAAAAAGTGAGACACTCTTTCTCTAATTTCTCTTCACTGCTCAATATGTCTGGTTTTAATAACATTTGCTTATTGGCTTATCTTTGTGGCAGGACTTTCAACTCAGGGAATGCACTTGAGTCTCACAACAAGGCCAAGCATTCTGCCGCCAAGTGAAGTGGTTTCTTAGAGCTTATAAACTATTCCTCTGTTTTGTGTTTTGAGTAGGATCATTATGATATCTTTGGAATTTTGCCTGTAGTCTTTATGAAACCTTCGGATTTTATCTTGTTTTTTTATAACAAGTCTTAATGGAAGAGTGCCAATTGGAGTCTTATCTCCACTATATTTCAACATTCTATCTTGGCACAATTTGTTAATTTAGATTCAGGTTTTCACCATTTTCTATTTCCACAAATCTATTGGCCAATAGCAGAGTTTATTAGAAGGATAAATGAAAGTGTCACAACATTTTAAAAATGAAAGAGTTCATTCACAAAGATGCCCTGTTTTCCCATCCTTTGTTATCCGGTATTATCGTTCTGTAGTTTTCGGAAAAGCCACCTTCAACGCTCTTGATGCTAAAGTGTATGTAGTAGATTGCATTACTAGACTTAAGCTTATGGCGCGGTTCTCTATCAGCTTTATGGGGTTCAACTTTCAAAACCTATCTTCTTGATCTCCACAGTTAAAGAAGACTTGAATTGCCCACTCTTCTTGAATAGTTGCCAACTCTTCTTGAAAAGTGCAAATTCAGTAAATAAACAAAACCAATCATTTTCACATATGTCCTGCTCCTGAACCGGTCAAAACATAACACATCCAAATTGCAGAAGAGTATATATATCCCCAAGCAAATAGAGTAAACACAGAGATGGTAATAGTACATACAAATGTATCAAAATCTCAAATCCTTAATTTGATTCTGAGATGTTTGAACAAAATAAAAAATAGTTGTATTTACTTTATACATTACCATTATGAATAAAGACTCAATCTGGTTCAATTCACACTAACTAACTTGGAACACAAGAAAATTGGGGAACCGGTTAAGCCGGGTTAAATAACGTCAACAGATGTTAAAAACAAATGGGCCTAGAAAAGCCCTAACGTTATCTCTTAAACCGACACCAAATAAACATTATAAATAACCACAAAACTAGAAATTTTCGATTTAGGTTTCTCAACAAAAGTTTGTTCAATCTCCAAATTCAATCTTCTTCACTTTCTTCAAGATTACGCTTCTTTCACTTCTGTTAAAAACGATGAAGAAAACGGGAATGACTTGCAGATGGATAGCTTCGGATGCAGTTTTCAACAAATTATCGATCAAATTCAACGTTCTCGTTGTTGCAACGCTGATTCTGCTGAGGATAACATGGAGAGAATCTATCGATTTCGAAAACTTTGAGATATCGAAAGTAACTTCTCGTGAGGCGATGGGGCTTTTGACTCTGATGATGGCTTCTTTTTACTACTCGGGAAGTTTTCGCTGGATTTTATCTGACTTGCTTGAGTTTAACGATCCATTGGTAAGGATTGACAAAGAGTTGGCTATGTTATATGGTTTCTTGACTTTAGCCTTTTACCTCATGAACCTGTTCGGATTCTTCTGGGGAATTTTATGGCTACCAGTTTCTCCTCCGAGTCTTCTTTTGGTTCTTCGATTCGCCAAGTCCAGAAACGTTAAAGAATTTCAAGATTAGGTTGCTTGGAGATGAAGATTCCAATCTATTTCAACACACTGATCATATATGGGTTTTAGGGTTGAATCGTTTGGTGGTGATTTTCAGATGTTGTAATTACTGCTATGAATAATCTCAAGATTAGATTGCTTGTAGATGAAGGTTCAAATCTGGGTTTTAGGGTTTTTCTTAGGGTGATGATTTTTAGTTTCTTCAGTTGTTGTAATTACTGCTATTAGTTTTGTTTTGCTTTTGAAATTCAGAGTTTGTTCCACAGTACATTGAAACTATATATTTTACTGCTCTCCCAGAGAACCTTTTTTTACTCTGTTTAGTGTTTACAAGTATATTGAATCAACAAATCGAAACTCGACCTTTGGACCTTGAACATAAGCTATGTACGTTTCTCGTATCCGATGTGGCAAAAGTATAAGATTTGATAAGCTATGGAATAAAATGGTTTTGATTTTCTTTAAATAATTTCTTATGGTATGTGTTAATTGTTATGGTCCAAAACTTGATCCACTTGCCTTACCCGTAAGAAGCACAAAAAAAAAAAAAAACCCTAAATCTCGAAGCTTTGGATCTTGGAGATGGCGGATATTCTACGACAGCTGTTGGATAGTGGAAAATTATCAGACGAAATCTGCCACTCGATTTTGTGTGGATTGGGTAAACATGTCGATACTTTTCATTTATCCAAAACCGAAGAAGAAGTCGATGGATGGACTTCTGAGGAAGATGAACAACTTGACGAAGAATACTGTCGCCAAGTTACCGAGTCTCTGGTACTCTCTCATGTCTCTGCTTTGATTTGGTATTTAGGTTCTGTTTTTACGAAATTACATATCAAAATTTTGATGCTTTTTGATAAAAAAAATTGGCTGCAGGGTTTCGATATTGATGGTAATGTTCGTATCCCAGCATGTGGAATCTCACCAGTCTTTCTAGGTGCTAATGAAAACCCGCGTAGCGAAATCTCTCTTTATGGCCGTTTGGGAGTTCATTGCTTCAACATTGACAAGGTTTAGTATTCATATCTGAGTACTGTGAAATCTTGTCTTTATCGTCTTGTTCTGAGTTGTCATTCATTTTTGTTTCAATCTTTGTAGGAGAGGAAGTTGAAGTATATGCGCATACCTAAATACAATATTCAATTTCCTAAAGCTATGTCTTTCTATATAACCGTGGAGGTGAAGGATCTTGCTGATAATTCAGCTCACACTTTACAAACCTTGGTCACAAGATCTTTCTCTAGGAATGGAGAGCACTTAAGAGTCTCTACTGGAATTTGCAGAATCAAACCCGAAACACCTGGTAACTCTATTACTAGTGATATACAAACATTCAAAGTTGTACTGAAAAGTTTGAATGTGTGTTATTATTATTGTAGAAGGAGATATCTGTCTTGTGGATGAGGAAGCAATAGATAAGTTTTACAGAGGTGTTATGCCAAACTTTGTGTCTAAAGAAGGAGCTGTCAATGATAAGCTGAGATTCTACGAGGTAAAACGTGTTTCTTATATGTGTTTGAAAGAAACGAACTCTTTATGATGTGTTGTATTTGACAGGTTCAGGAGCAGGACATATGTGCAAATGATTGGCTACGTCTATATACTGAATTTGCACTTTTCTCCTTTTGGAGATACAATGAGGTACTTGAGAGTGGGAACTTTGCAGGATGTTTGGGTTTAGTCTTATGTATATTCCGCAATTTTTGAACTTTAGTAAGCTTTTTTTTTTGCAGGATGGGTTTGAGTCTTGTTTACCTGTGGAGATCAAGAAGATAATTGTGGAGACTTGTGAAACTCATAGAGAGCCGCGTCTGAAGCTGAAGTCTAGTAATGCCATCTTGCACATAAACTTCAGCGCCAAGAGTTGTGACTACAAATCGGTTGTAAGGAGAACGACGGATGGGAAACCGGGACATATAGTTCTCGAAATTAACACCTGCAAGAACGATCAACCAAGCTCCACCTGAACCGCTGTCCTTAAGCCGCCTAATTTACTAGATTTCATCGATTAATGTTTCCAAAAGGTTTTAGTTTTTACTCGTTTTTATAGGTTAATGTGGCCGAAACCTTATTTATGCATGGATGTACTTTGTTTTTTTTTTTTTTTTTTTTTTTTTTTTTTTTTGAAAAATACCATTATATTTATATTAGCCAAACTGATACAACAGTGCCTTTTAGCACAGATAAGTTCAATGACGCCCATATTACAAGTAAAAACAGAGCCAGAGAGACCAACACATGGATTCAAATTAGAACAAAGCAGGTTTGAGATCAATGCACTTGGAAGTTGCCGAACCATAGAGAGAGATAAGATTCCTGAAGGCGAGATGTCGAGCTGTTGGATGTAGCTCTGTCCAAAACAGAAAGACGACGACGGAGTTGTAATTGGATTTCTCTTTGGATTTGGTTTTCTGAACGGTTTGAAGAACCATGTAATCTTCCATTGCGTTCTTTCCAGAGATTATAAATTAGAGCATGAAAAACCAGCTTACAAATCACATTAAGCCTCCTATTTGTGGTAGGATTCTTAATCCAAATCAAGAACTCAGAAAAAGTTGAAGGTGGAAGAGGAACAAGGTGAGCAAAGAAGTCTGACCATAGAGTATTGGAGAAGGTGCATTGAAAGAAGAGATGATCACGAGATTCAACCCCAGAGGGACAAAGAAGGCAGGAAGCTGGAACAGGCAGATTCCATCGCCGAAGCCGATCCCTTGTGGTGAGCCTATCTTTAACCGTTAGCCAAGTCACAAAAGCCAATTTTGGGATATTTTCCTTGAACCAGACTTGTGAATGCCAAGGGACGGAAGGCGCAAGAGGGTGCAAATGCTTCCACGTTTTCCTTGATGAGAAGGTTCCTTGAGAATCATCCGAAGATATCTTCCAGGAGAAAGGGTCGTCTCCAATGTCAGTGGTTGGCGGTGAGTGAGATTGAAGGCAAGATCTAAGGAGCTCAACTCTTTGATTTCTACCACGAGGAAAAGACCAAACACCATCTATGGCAGCCTCAGAAACCGAAGAAAGTAACCCAATACCTGTTGTACGAGGACCAATATCGCCTATTATATCAATTAAGGGGCCTAAACCAGTCCAATTATCGTGCCAAAAGAGAGAATTACGACCGGAAACAACAGTACAGAACACAAACGGTCTCGCAAGAGACCTCAACTTTGCAAGACGCCTCCAAATCCAGCTTCCACTTGCTCTAAAGTCCACATCCCAGAAGCATCTTCCTCTTATCAAAAATTTTTTGATCCAAGAAACCCAAAGTGAACCAGCTTGAGAATATAGTAACCAACACAAATCGTACTTTGTTTTTCACCCCAGCTAATCTTATGAGGGTGTCTGTACATTCATTGACATTATATTATGTATTTAATTTCTCCTTTGAAGCTTTTCTTCACCAACGAGCTTTTGAACTTATGGACCTCTATATTTCTTGATGACCAAATTTGTTTTTTTCTATAACACTTTGTTAATAGCTTTGTTAAATGACGTTTAGTTTATTGTAGGACTAAGTAATTATGGATTGCGATTCGTGTTCGTTTGAAGAGGACTCCCTGTGTGTTTTTAACATGGTTATCTCTACATACTCGTTTTTATGCATTTTTGTGAAGGATGTACTTTGTTTTTTCACCATAGCTAATCAGGACTAGGCTTAAAACATACTCCCTCCGTATTTTAATAAGTGTCGTTTTAGGATTTTCTTTTTTTAAAAATTAGATGTCGTTTTCAAATTTTTATGCAAAATTTTTTACTTTTTAATGTTTTATGATGTCATAAAACATTAAAAAGTAAAAAATTTTGCATAGAAATTTGAAAACGACATCCAATTCAAAAAAGTAAAAATTCTAAAACGACACTTATTAAAATACGGAGGGAGTAGTCAACACGGCCGAGCCGAATCAAGTTTGTGCGGTCCATAATTACATCCTTTGGGACAGTTAATTTGACAAATCAGTATATTGCTTTCGCTTTCATGTGATCTAACTCTCTAATAACATGGACTAGTAAAAGCTATTGTTTCGATGAATTTTTGAATAAAATCTGAATTCGATAGCAAAACCAAACTTAATGCCAAACTCATAGCAGTAACTTACAACACCTGAAAAAAAAGACTAGTAAAAGATCACCACCAAACGATCATACCCTTAAACCCCCCTAAAACCCCAGACTTGAAAATATTCTTCATCTCTAAGCATCTAATCTTGGCATTTTTTGCTTGCTTGAACGATCAAAACATATACTGAAACTTTTAAATAGCCAACGTTCCCCACTTTCACACCATGTGATGATTTCACCAACATGAAGCTTTCTCCATTTTCTACACAGTCACTGCGTGCATACCACAGAATCTTGAATTTCATGCATGGGTCCACGATATAACATCGATATTAAATTTATTATTCTCTCTAAAAAAAAATTATATGAGGAGAATGATTTCTTTAACTAAAACAAATCACAAACCTTTTTTATAAGTGAATTGAATAATCCTGATCGAATATTGGCATTGCTGGCCCCCAATGGTTGTGTTTGTTAGTAAAAATGTGCATCTTCTATTGTTGGTCATATCTTCTTTGTTCGACGCTGCTTTGTTGGGCAATGATAAGACCATTGGTTTCAAAAGATTTGGTAAAGAGTTGGCTATGATCTATGGTTTCTTGGCTTTGGTCTTTTTGCTATGGACTTGTTCGGATTCTTCTTGGGAGTTTTATGTTTGCCAGTTTCTCCTCCGAGTTTACTTTTGGTTCAACAATTCGTCGAGCAAAGAAACGTAAAAGAATTTCAAGATTAGATTGCTTGGAGATGAAGATAGCTTGGGTTTTAGGGTTTTTTTTTTCTTTTTCTTTTTCTTTTAAGGTAGAAATCGTCTGGTGGTGATTTTTATTTTTCAGGTGTTGTAATTACTACGATGAGTAAACTCAAGATTAGATGGCTTGGTGATGAAGATTCAAAGCTGGGTTTTAAGGTTTTTTTCCAGGGTTAGAACTTAGAATCATTTGTTGGGTGAGTTTTAATTTTCAGGTGTTGTAATTACTCCTATGAGTTTGCCACTAAGTTTAGTTTTGTGTTTCGAATTTAGAGTTTGTTCAAAAGTACATTGAAACGATAGTTTTTTTTACTAGTCCAATGTTATTAGAGAGAGTTTGGTCACTTGAAAGCAAAAGCAAAATACTGATTTTTCAAATTAACTGTCCCAAAAGATGTAATTGCGGACTGCACAAACACAATTCAGCCCGGCCGTCTCGACTATATATGTTGCTTAATCGTGATTATACAAAAACAAAGTATAACTTGAAGTCTAATGCATGCTAGTGTGACATATGCCTTTTTTTTTTTTTGGGCAAATTATAACTTTACCAAGTTTGTGTGATAATGAAATGTTTCAGTAGTTAAATTTTATTTAACTTTATTTAATGTATAAAACTATAAAAGGATCGTTGAGAATATATATATATATATAATTAGTATATAGTATGTGGCCCGTGCTATGCACGGAAGTAGTAATTGCTATTTTAGTTTTTTCCAAAAACTTACGACTATCATTTTTGTTTTACAAATTAAAATTATATTTAATATTAGTTTTGAATTTTTTTAATATTAGCATTTGGGAGGAGAGAAGTGGAAAAGGTGGAGATCGTGGCAAAAAGAAAGTGGAAAAGGTAAAAAAAAACAAAAAAAAATAAATTTAGCAACAGTTTTTCTCCGTGTGTGAAAAAGAAAAAGCTAAAGTAAAAGAGTAAAAAATGAGACTTATGCCACATGTCAGAAGGAGAATGGGGCAGTTATTGTAAAAGTGACTATTGATTAAGTAGATATATATATATATATATATATATCTATCTATATGTAAGAGAAAAAAAAAGATCTGTGAGGAGGAGTTAATAGATCGTCGGAGTTTCTGTAATTTTTCACCAAAAAATATTATTTTGCCAAATTTTCTAAGTTATAGAAAAATGGATATTTTTATTTTAACATGGATTTTGTAGCAAACTGACCCTTATTTATTAACTTATATTAACAAAATCTGTTAATATTTTTTTCCAAAAATATTTTCTTACATGAAATTTTGGCCTGTAACGTGTTTAATACTATTATCTTATTATTTCTTTACTTCAATTAACAAATAAATATTTTGTAGCACAAAAAGAAAAATATCTTTTTATACAACTTAAAGAAAAAAAAACCTATTAATTTGTTATGTATAAAAAAAAGGGTTAATTACGGGCCAGACCCAAATACTATGTTTTTCTTTCAGGTTTTGACAAAGTGGGGAAAAACTTTCACGGTTTGACAATTATGTCAATTTCAGACGAAAATGCCCTTCTAGCAGAACCGGTGTACAGCGACAGCGAACGAAATCGTCAGACGAGTTGGTTACGTACACAGTATCTCCTTAGCTACAGTTGATTAGTTTTTTAATATTTTCGTCGGGTGTACAGTGTACAGCGAACGAATAAAACAAATAAAATATGGTGTCACAAATGGTTTAAATGCTGAAAAAGTTGAGACATGACTCATTCCAACTATAATCAATGCAAACTCATCACTACATCTTATTTTAATCCTCTTAAATCATAAAATCGTACACTTTTTAGATTTTGTAAAGAGAAATAAGAAAAAACATAAACTTCCCCTAAATATCTATGAAGGAATGAGATTGTGGCCATTTTGATCTTGTTGTTTAACAAAGTTTGCATGCGAGAAAGCAGTGACCGTGGTAAGTAATGAAGTTGTAAATATAAATTTTAGTTATTACATACACTTTCAATGAAAACAAAATTGATTTGGATACAAAACTTCAGGAAATTAATTTATTCCTGTCTTGATTCTATATTTGTTCTGTAGTAATTGTTAAATGAGGAGATTCAATGTGCATTAAGTGTGTAGTTGCAAAGTCTTTTTTTAGTTGAAGTTATAAAAGTTGTTCTCAGTTGCATTTAATGGGGTTCTCCTGAATTTATGATGCAGAATGTTAATGGAGATTCCAGTATTTATTATGGTTGGTGATTGGATAGTAACAGAAGAAAAATGGAAATTTGAACCTGAAAAAGGAAGCTATGGTCGGTGTGTACGTGTTAGGGAAAACATGACGTACACGGATTTGGCACGTACATTATGTGAGGTTTTCAATTTGAAGTACAAAGAATGGCAGCCAATAATTAGTTACTGGATGCCGGGAAATATGTCAATTATGATAGAACGTACACGTCCTCCTGTCTACATTGACAATCAAACGAGCTTGGATACATTCTTCCTGATTCGTGTTGGGGATCCAAGTGTCAACTTGTTTGTGTCTTTCAGTAGAACTGTAGATGCCACTAATGCGGATGTAGATGAGCAAACTGACGTACAGTGTTGGTGTCGGATCCCGCACCAGTAGTCCGGGACCAACCAAAGATTGCCACGTAGGCAGAGGGGAAGCCCACAAGGGATAAGGCCCATGAGATCCTCAGGTCAAGGGGAAGGATATGGGCGAAGTGGTCACACCGCGAGGTGGGAACGAAGTCGAAGTCAAGATAGCTCGGATTCGGGACTTTTTGGGCTAAAAGGCGAAGCCCATGAAGATCGGAATCAATTCAAATTCGAACGTTTAAGCAATAAACTCAAAGACTGAAACGGACACATTTAAGAGAGAATAATTGTATTTAATTAACAATTAAATGTCATTTACAAATATAAGTAAGAGGGCCAAGGGCCATGTATAGGGGACGCAATTTTCTAGCAAATATACTATAGCCATTTTTATACCAATTCATAGCTTTTACACATCAATTTTTGTCCTCAAGAATAATCCTTCTCACTAAATAAATAAATACTTGAGTGTGTGAATCCGACATCCACATACAGGATGAAAAAACAAATGAAGATGCAGAGGATGAGGAGAACGAAGAGGTGGATGGGGAAGAATTGAATGACAGCGACGAAAACATTGAAAAAGATGATGATGTCAGTGGTGGCTATAGTGCGGGAAGTACTCTCGACCCTACTATAGACGGCAGTGAAGGTAGTGGTGAAGATTACGATTTCAACAAGTGGAATGATTTGATTGTAAAAGAATATGGAGTTAGCCATTTTGAGGAGGATGTCTGTGACATTCCACCGACCGTGGAACCGGCAGGGGAATTCAGTCGTCTATTGGCAGAGTGTACGACCACAAGTCAACGTGTACGTACAGGAGAAATCAGAGCGAATTTGGGTGACACTCAGCTAACTATGAATTCAACCCGGACGTGTCAACATGGATTGCTCCAATGTACGTACACTAGAGAATGTGTACGAGACACAGGATGCGAAGGTGAATTTGTTACGTATACGGATACCGATGTTAATGGTAGAGACGAAGTCAATGGAGAGATTGGTGTGGATTTGGATATCGGAGGTTCAGAAACTGGTGTCTTAAATGAAACTGATCTCCGTATACAACCCTCGGTTGAGTCTTACGAAGTGTATAATGGATTTTCTTTATTACATAGTGGAGAGCCGGAGATTCTCGATAATGATGCTGCTCCAGTCTTTGATGATTTAGCCAAAGTTAGATGTGATTCTACAGAAGTTGAAATTAGTACGACTGGTGAGACATTGTATGTGGGTAGTGTGTTTATGAACAGGCAAGTCATACAACAAACTATGGCTTATCTTGCACTCAAAGTTTGCTTTTACTACAAGCAAACTCGGTCTGATCCTAGAAGATTGGAGATGGCTTGTGTGGATGATAATTGTCGGTGGCATTTGTCTGCAAAGGTTGTCAAGAATTCAGAATGTTTCAAAATCACAAGTACATCCATTGAAGACTATGTACGTAAACATGTAATACTGTGTACGTGAGAAACGAGGTAGTGATCATGACAGAGAGAATGGTGTTATTACCACCATGTGTAGGGTCTTGCCAGGAGATAAGTAAAACTATCACAAACAAGTGAGCTTGGAACATTCTTTTTATTCATAGTAGCGATCTAAGTGTAAATTATATCGTTTTTTCCAACCCGTTAAAGAAAGTGTGAATAGTGTGTGAATGATGGATAACCTTACTGATGAAACTAACCATGGGTCGGAGGTGAAAACAATGAAGAAGTAGATGAGGAAGAAAAAATAGAGGGCAATAAAGAGGATGAAAAAAAAGAAGATGAGGATGACGAAGAGAAGAAAGATGACGATAAAGATGACGACTATGAACAATAGTAAAGGTAATGACGAAAATTACATTACAACAAGTGGATTGATTTTTTTTTTTGAGAAATATGGGATAGGATATGTCAAGAATGTTGGTGACACTCAACTTACTGTGGGGCTAGCATAAAAATTCAGTTGATTATTAGAAACATGTACGTATACTAATTAACGTGTACGTGATTTATAAAGCATCATTGGTTTACGTAATTAAAGTTGATTATTCGACACATGTACATATACTACTTCACATGTACGTATACTACTTCACATGTACGTAATTAACGTATAATATTAACACGTCCACATAATCAAAGCAACGTACACCGTAAATTGTATATACGTACACAAAAGAAATTCGCTGAAGGGTATAATTGTAATTGTGCAGTCATCTTCCACATGAGTATCTACTTCTGCAACCCTAAATATGCAGCCGTCATTAATCTTTATCTCAGAATCTCATTTTTTTAACGTTTTGAATGTTTTTTACATACAAATCTTGTAAATCTAGTATATTTTAAGTTTGAAAAACTAAAGAGTTTGAGTTTTGTTTCATTGTTCGATGGTTACGTTAAGTCAATTACGTCGGAAGAACAATTGCTTTATAACCATTCTCTATCATTTTTTCCAATTCGCTGGAAATCTCTTAATCTATTTAACTTTAATCTCTCTACTTGATAATGAAGCAAAATCAATGACTCTCCAGAAATTAACCTCTTCGCCGGATAATCAGTAACTTGCTCTTCGCCGGATATTAGACTTGAATGAGATGTCTCAAATCAAGTTGCAGAACAATTGAAACGGAGATTTTGAAAGACGAAGATGGATGAATGAATTTCGAACAGAAATTTGACTTTTCTCTCGTTCTTCTTCTTTGTTTTCTTTTAATTAATTAAAACCAAACAGCAAACCAAACGAAAAGAAACTACCAGGAGCTACTGTGAGAAATTATCTGGGGAGTCCCCTTTTGCGAAACCGTAACCTCATATCTCCCCCTTATAAACAGATATTATTATTGATTTAATTTTAATTCGAAAAGTGTTGGTTTTACCAGTATACCCCAACCGAAATCCAAAAATTACAACCAAAACCTGGATCTATTCGAACCAGACCCGAACCAGACTCGACCCACCCATAACCCGAATCTCTTCTCTCGATTCTCTGCGTTTTAGGTTTGTTTTTGAAATCGAAAACTCAACTCAAACTCATATCTCCCCTCTTCAAACCCTAACCGTTCTCTCTTGCAACTTCTTCTCCTCTTCAAATCTCCGAGATCTCCCCAGAAACTGTAATTGAGAGATTGCGATCTCGATTGCGAAATCATCTTCACTTTATTGATTCATTTTCTCATTTCTTGTGTTGCGAAACCTCTCCGATAATGCCTCCAAAGAAAGGGTTAAAGAGGAAGAGAGTCACAAAGGCAACGACGGTGGAGTCATCCCCAACGGTGGAGCCATCCACCACAACGACGGTGGAGCCATCCACGGTGGAGCCAGGCTCGACGGAGGAGCCATCCCCGATGGTGGAGAATAATCCAATTGAGGGAGAAGGAGTTGAAGAACAACAAGTCCCGGGAGATCTCCAAGTCCAGAGCTTAAGTCCGGTTATAGAAGATTCTGACAAGAATGAGGAAGAAGATTCTGAGAAGAACGAGGCAGAAGAGAACGAAGAAGAAGGGAATGAGGAAGAGAATGAAGAAGGAGAGGAGTCCTCGTCCGATGAGGGTAGTAGATCCTTAGGTGAAAAGTCTTCATCCGATGAGAGTAAGGAGGATGAGATTTCAGTGGAAAATGCGCCGGAAAATCAGCCGGAAAATGCTATGGTAAGTATTTGAATGGTGTGAAACTGGTAGAACAAGGTAAAACTATGTGTATATCTGGGTATTACTGGTAGAACAGGGTAAAACTATTGTTTATTGGTATAACTGGTAGAACTGGGAATACTATGTGTTTGAATTCTAGGTATAACTGGTAATACTAGGGCATTACTATATGTTTGATTTCTGGGTAATACTGGTATTACTTGGGTATAACTATGTATTTGAATTCTTGGTGAAACTGGTATTACTGGAGTACAACTATGTGTATATTTTCAGGGTAATACTGGTAATACTATTCGCAGATTAATGATATATGGATGAATGTCTGTTCTGTTGCAGGAGATCGACGAGGAAACAGAAGCAATACCACCGCTGAGTATGTATTTCCCGCCTTCGGAATATGTGAAGAAAATCAAGCTATCAACTCGGTGCTATATTCACGAAGTGTTGACTACATTTGATGAGTTGGAGCCTCCGATGAGCAAGTCTGAGAGGGCATTTTTTGAGGATCATCCGAGTTTCCAACACGTCTTCCACATGCCAAGAGACCCAAACCACCGACTTATGGGGATGTGGATGCTCCTTCTTCGCACGGCGCATATTGATAGGAAGAAAGAAGTGTGGTTCATCGTCAATGGCGTTCCAATCCGATATGGTATATCGGAACATGCATTGATATCGGGCTTCAATTGCAAGAATTATGCGCTTGATTATAAAAATGTGGGAAGTATGGAGTTCAAGACGAAGCATTTCAAGAAAGTTCCTGTTGTGAAACGCGAAGACGTGAGAAAGAAGCTCATAGAAATGGTGCCGAAGGGTGACAGATCAAAAGATAGGTTGAGGATGATGGTCCTTTATTTCCTAACCAGCATTATTGTGGCGCCTATCAAGACCGGGGAAAAGGCACCTCAAGTGGATCAATTTTGTTTAAAGGCTGTGAATGATCTTGCGTTTTGTAGGAAATTTCAGTGGGGGAGGTATTCTTTCGATTATATGTTAGATACCATCTCACACACGATGAATCATTTCAATGGTTTTGTCACCGAGAACGAGAAGTACATATGGCCAGTTCCGGGTTTCTGTCTTCCGATAGAGGTTAGTTACAAGTTATAGTAATTGGTGATTGTTTGGAATACTGGTAATACTGCATATTAGAAAACTGGTAATACTGGTATTACTGTTGAATCTAAATATATGTTTTTTTATTCTGTAGCTTCTTGCATTCGAGGCAATCCCACTGTTGAGGGAAAAATTCATTGAGGACATTGCAGGAGCAGATGAGGGATGTCCTAGGATGTGCAAGGTGAAGTTCAAGAAGAACCATTTGAAAGGCATTCCTCTTGATACTATTAATCATGAATTGGGTACAACTCAGGTTAGTTATCCTATATATTCTGTTTTATGAAACGTTTGCTATTCTATTTAATTATAATAATCTATATTTGTTTATGTTTACAGGTCATTGATTGTATCGTCTCACCTAGAATTGAAGAGCACGCACTTATGAGAGCAATCACGGAAGAAGAACACGACGTTGACATGGCTGATCCGGTGGTGGAAAGTTGGTTGAAGCGTCATAAAGAGGGCCGTCTAATCAGGTTTGAAGAGCTGTACCAACAGGATCTACAGGCCCGAGGAATCATCGCAGGACCAGAGATTGCGGGTGGTGAGGATATTCCCGCAGTAGATGGACAAGAACTCCCGAGTTTGGCTGCTGTGGTGGAGATGATTCAAGAGATGAAAGTTGAGATGACAGATCAGCTGAATGAAATCCTAGTAGTGATTTCAGGGTTGGATGATACAGTTAACTCGTTGGATGAAAGAGTTAAATCGTTGGAAGCATTCAGGGAGGCGCAGAAAGTAGATAAGAGAAAGGTACGATTTGTAATACTGGTATAACTGAGTAATACTGGTATAACTGAGTAATACTGGTATTACTGTGATATAACTTTGTTCAATTGCAGGATCAAGAAGAGAAGAATCAAGAGAATGATGGTGACCCGAAAGAGACAACCGAAGAGAAGGATGGTGACCCAAAAGATACAACCCAAGAGAAGGATGGTGACCCACAAGTCACCAAGATGACGACTCGGAGCAAGAGACAGCTTGGTTGACTGATTTGTCTCTTTGATGTTTGGATTTGAACTTGGATTTGTTATGTTAATTGTTTTGGATTTGTTATGTTAGGATTTGAATTTGGATTTATTATGTTAGGATTTGAATTTGGATTTGTCTTGTTAGGATTTGAATTTGGATTTGTTAAGTTAGTTTTATAAATTTATTTAAGGAATACGGGTAAAACTGGTATTACTAAATAAGGAATACGGGTAAAACTAGTAATACTGGTAATGGTAATACTGGTAATTCCTTCCATCATTCCGACTTCTTCTAATTGATCATAAATCCTCTTAGCGTTCTTCATCTCATCATACCATGGGTCTCTCTCACATAATCGATCCATAATTGAAAAAGAGAGAAAGATTGAAGAGAAGGAACAAAGTTGGATCTCGTTTTCTTGAGCTTGGAGAGAGAGAGAGAGTGAATTTCGAGATAGAGAGAGAGAGGAGAAGTCTCGATTGTGAATTAGAAGTGGAGAAAAAAAAGAATTTTAGTTATTTGTTTTTGTTGATTTTGGGTTTAATTGATTTTGGGGGGAAAAATTGGAGGGAAAAAAAATTTGGGGGGAGAAATTGGAATTATATGCCCACGTGTGCGCAGTCAAACCCACGTGTGCGCAGTCAAATCCACGTGTGCGCAGTCTTTGTGACATGTGCGCCGTTTTTTTTAACGTAGTTGTACCCTAGTTTTCAGTTGTACAAATTGTCCACATAGTTTTACTTTTGGTGTTTTCAAATTTAACCAGTATTACACATCCTTAAAAATGATTTATCTAGTTGTACACTTGAGGAAACTCTATTATTATTGAATTCTAAAGGTTTAATGTAATCAAATGTTAAAAATATATAAAATTGTAAAATATCAATCCTAAATTGGAGTTTATATCAAAAGTGAGCTTAAAAGTATAAGGAATATGTTGGATGTAGTCTCATAAAACAATCTTACATGAACATTATTTTTTTTCCCTATCTTACTTCGTTTTAAATCATTTGTAAGAGTTCATTATCATTTAATAGTCTATGTAATAGTTGGTGTTGAAAAAATTAGAAATATCAAATTTCATAATTTTCTTCAGTAGTTATACTAGTTATACCAGTATTACATAATTTCTTCAATAGTTATACTAGTTATACCAGTGTTACCTAATTTTTTCATTAGTAATACCTGTTATACTAGTATTACCCTTACGCCAGTGAATTAAAACATAGTATTACATGAGGCAAATCTAGTGTTACATAGTTGTACAACGCAAATATGGTTTACAAATCATAAAGTTCAGATAAAATCAAATACTATGGTTGCCAAATAACAACCATTGCAGCGATTGCCTCGGCCTCCTTTTGTTTTGAGTCCTTTGACGTTTTGGACGCCTTTCCCCGGTGGATGGAAGCCTCAACACTTTTGTTCTACCCTTCTTCTTTTTCCGAGGCAGAGGTAATACCTTCAACGCTTTGATCTCATCTGGGATATCCCACTGTGACTTATCCGGGACTAAATAAATAGTCCTATAATACGCCAATGCCCACATCTCCGCCCAATAATACTTTGAAACCAATTCATGTATTTCCATACTTCGAGTTCTTGTTGTATCGCTCTCGAAGGCAATGAAACCGGCTAGTGCATGCACACAAGGATACTTTTGGATATCGAACACCTTGCAACTGCAAGTTTTCAAGAGCAAGTTGACAAAATATTCTTTCCCTTCACTACCCCTGACATTGTATTCAAGCTGGAATGTGTTTAGCTCCGTCACTTTTAGTTTCTCAGCTTCAACCCATAAATCATGCAAGTAGTTCTCCACTAAAGGCACCAACTTATTCTCATTAGATCCTGACGCGGCTTCTTTCCGATGTTCATTAAACCAAACAGAAATCTTGGACATGATCGCATCAAGCATGGGTATTAAAGAATACTTCCTTGCATTGAGGAAAACTGAATTCAAAGATTCCACACAGTTGCTTGTGTCCAAATTGTATCGCTGTCCTCTGAAACAACACCTAGCCCATTTTTCTTTCACGGTTGTATCCTCCAAGTAATTGGCCGCAGAAGGATATCTTAGCTTAAAAATTCTGTACTCCCTCTCGAATTCAGCCATGGTGTAAACCCGACTTAACTCCATGAATCTCCATGCGACTACGTCTCTGTTGACGTTAGTGGCATGACCTTTCACATTTTGGGATAAATGCCAAATACAATACCCGTGATGAGCCGCGAAATACACATTACGTATGCCTTTGATGAGGCTTGAATTTCTGTCACTCATAAATACCAATTCTGGAGTATCGGGTACAACTGTTAGCAGCTTCTCGAAGAACCATCCCCAACTAGCATCATTCTCACCGTCGAGTACGCCAATCGCTATGATATAATGATGACGATTTGGGTCTTGAGCTGAGGCAAATACTAGAACACCACCATATCCGTTCTTCAAATGTGTTGCATCCACAATTATCACTTTCCTCATCACTTGAAAGCCTTCAATGCTAGCTCCCAAAGCTATGAATAGGTATTGAAATTTATCTTCCTCATCTAATTTCAGATATGTTATTGTACCTTCATTTACCTTCTTCAACATGTACAAATAACAATTGATATCCTTGTAGCTATCTTCCGCGCTACCTTTTAAATCACAAATGGCTTGCCTTTTCCCTCTCAATGCGGTGGAGTACGATATCTTCACACCTAATTTCGTCTGAACAAGCTCCATGATAACCTTAGGAACTGGAGTTTCCATTTGTCCTGGAAAAGTATCATGAAGAAGCGCTGCTACTAATTCAGGGGTACCTTTCCTCTTCCTCATCCTTGTCTTACTCTTACTTATCCGGGTACAAGTATGCATCTTGTTGTACTTTCTAATCGAGTAAATACTTGTATTCTGAATATTTGAAGCTCGTATACGCCAAGCACAACTTTCTTTAGCACACGTTAGCAAATACCGCTCCTTATCAGACTTTTTAATAACATAACCAAAACTGTTAGCAAATGCACCTTTGTCCACCACTTCCTGCAATGCCGCTCTGCTTGGAAATTCTTGAAATAAATTCAAACCAATACCGTCTTCCCATTCTTTTTTAAACTGACCAGCTTCTACAACAGGCGGTGGCTCAACGTATTCATCACCTCTATCATCATGTATATCCATAGATTCATCCTGTGATCCAATCTCAGCATCTTGAGTATCATCAACCTCCACTATTGCCTCTTTTGGTTCTGTTCCTTGTTCCTCACATTCGCACAAAACGATGGCAGCATTATCTCTCATTTCATCCTCATAGTTCTTACCAGCAGAACTTTTATTGATGACCTCCACTCTCGACAGTTGCTCGGGCAATTCTGGTGGAGTGATGACCTCCACATACAAAACATATCTACGGTTATTTTCACCTGAAGATATATAGACACCGACATCCTCATCATCACAAATGTAAATCTCTTCAGTTGATCCCAACAACACTGCATTATACCTCAGTTGCAATTTAACCTTACTTTCATCTAACCCAAGCTTCGTGCATATCCTACCTACTAACATGGAGAGAGTTATATTCTCCCCTGATGTCTTCATCATCAAGGTATACATGCGACCTTTGCATTTAAAATATATGTTCACGTTCTCACTCATTGTATCCTGCAAAAACAATACAAAAACTCTGTCAGTTATACTAGTTTTACTAGTTGTACTACAATTCTGGGTAATACTAGTATAACTAGTCATACTATATACATCTGGGTAATACTAGTGTAACTAGTAATACTACATATATATTTTTCAATAGATTCAGGTACATTTCTACCCAGTTATACCAGTTGTACTTTCGCGACAACAACTCAAATCGAATGGTTTCGGGTTCAAAACTACAATTCACTATGATTCAGTTGCTATAATCCATTTCTTACCCATTTACAAACCTATTCCACCCAGAAACTATGCATAAACTTCCAATGTGCATACCTAAACACAATAACCCAAATCTAATTGAATTGAATCTCCTTGTCTAAATCCTAAACTTCTATTTCATGCTCTATGCAGCTAAAGGAACTAACCTGTCTCACCGCAGCTCGCCGGAAGCTCGCCAGAAC
Source organism: Arabidopsis suecica (assembly GCA_019202805.1). Lineage (NCBI taxonomy): Eukaryota > Viridiplantae > Streptophyta > Magnoliopsida > Brassicales > Brassicaceae > Arabidopsis > Arabidopsis suecica. The sequence continues at coordinate 7,849,715 of CM032909.1, forward strand.
GGAAGAAACGGCAACAATGCAGCTCGCCGGAGGTGGAGCTCGAGATAGAGAAGAGAGTCGAAGAGGAGAAGCTCCCGTCGTTTTTTTTTTTTTCTTTTTCTGGGTTCGTTTTTTTTTTTTTTTTTTTTAATTAAATTTCAAATAAATCAATAATAATACTAATAAATAAACAGAGGGTAAAATCGTCAGATCACATTTCATTAATTGAGAAGGGGATATGTAGACAAAAAAGGGATATAAGAGGTTTATGGTTTACAAAAGGGGAGTTGTGAGACATTCTCTCGATTTCTTTCATTAGGGATATTTTGGTCAGAATCTGGCTTAATTGTCAAATCCTGAGAACTGAATCTCAGTTTGTCAAAACGTGAGACAAATATTCAACTGTCCCTTTTGTGAAAATTTCTTTTAAAAAAAACGATCATCCAAAAGAACGTATAGTAAATAGAATAATAGATCGTCGAAGTTTGAGACTTGGGGCTTGCGAGAGAGAGATTTTCAGGATCGGAGATGGCTGATGTTCTGCGGAAGCTGTTGGACAGTGGAAAATTATCCGACGAAAAGTGTCGCTTGATTTTGCGTGGATTGAGAAAACAAGTCGATGAGTTAAATTTATCCAAAAACGAAGCAGTCGATGAATGGTCATCTGACGAAGAAGAAGAAATTGATCCAGAATATCTTCGCCAAGTAAAGGAATCTCTGGTACTGTTTATCACTTTTTTCTGATTCGATCATAATTTTTTCTAGGGTTTTGAATTTAGGATTCGGTGAATTTCGATCAACATTTGATTTTGTGAATTTAGATAGTTCTCTGTTGTTGATTTGTTATTTGCAGATGTAATTGGGGAATTCTGATATGTGCAGGGTTTCGATATCGATATGAATCTTCGTATCCCTAGCTATGGAATTGCACCACATGAGATAGGAGACGATTGTGAACCGCCTCACAACGTTGCTCTTTATGGCCGCTTGGGAGTTCATTGCTTCAACTTTGAGAAGGTTTTAGTGTTTTCTTCTGCTTTGCAGTGTTGTTGATAACTGGCAACGGCTTATTCTTATGTCGTTTCAATCTCGCAGGGGAGGAATCTGCGGTTTATCCGCATACCCAAATACAATTCCCAAATCCATCAAACTGAGTCTTACTCTATAACCGTGGAGGTGGAGGATCTTGCAGATTGTTCGCCTCACATTTTTCAGACCTTGGTCACAAGGTTGTTTCCCAAGAATGGTGAGGGCTTAAGAGTCTTTACTGGAATCTGCAGACTTAAACCCGCGACACCAGGTTTTTACTATTTACTGACATTTTCTAAGGATTTTCATACTATATTGACAAGTATGTTATGTTAATTTAACCTTTTACCAAAAAAAAAAAAGAAAAGTATGTTATGTTTTGAGATGTCCATGCAGATCTTGAACTCTCTCTGTTTATGTCCGTAGACTTTGTGATATGTCATTTTAAAAAGTTACATTCAGGGTTTGCAACATGGATTTATGTTTTTAACATTGTAGGTAAAGGAGATGCCTATGCTATATTGGATGAGGAAGTAATAGATGGTTTTTACAGAGGCGATATGCCGGACTTTATGTCGGAAGCAAGAGCTGATGATGAGCTGAGATTCTACGAGGTAAAGGTTTATGTGTTTGAAGTAAATGCACCTTAAGATTTATTTGGATCTGTGTGCTCAATTTGCTCAAGGTATATATGCTCCTCTTATGCAGTTTGTATGTTGTTATTATGTTACACAGGTTCAGGAGCAGGACATATGTGAAAACGATTGGCTTCGTCTGTATACTGAATTCGCACTTTTCAGCTTTTGGTGGTTTAATGAGGTATTTGATAATGGGAAACTCATAGCATGTTTTGGTTTGTATCTTCCGATTTTTATCAACTTTAGTAATCTTTCTTTTGTGCAGGACGGATATGAGTGGAGCTTGCCTGTGGAGATCAATAAGATAGTTGTGGAGACATCTGAAACTCACAGAGAGCCGTGTTTGAAGCTCAAGTCTAGTAATGCCATCTTCCACATAAACTTCAGCGCTAAGGGGCGTGACTACAGATCTGTTGTAAGGAGATCGACGGACGGGAAAACAGGACATATACTTCTGGAAGTTAAAAGCTGGGCCGATCAACCGACCTCCGCCTGAACCATATATGCTTACTACTACTACTACAAAAACAAATTAAACAAATTTCGGACTATGCTTTTTATTACTGTAAAATTTATATTTTCACTTAGTTTTTTAAATCAAATTAGCAACTCAAACATCTAACAATAATATTTTTATGTTATCCATTTTAGTTGGATTTTCAAACTTAATAATGATATCCATTTTAGTTGTCTTTTTATACTTAATTTTACAACTAAGATATATAAAGTTAAATACGTTATAAGAATAAAAATATAATTAGAGAATTATTAACTTCTAGGTCCTAAATATTATTATAATAATGGAAGTGAAGATGTTACTTAAACCATAGTGCTCTTATTATGACTTGTTTCATATATGTTACTTATTAGTTTTAGAACTTTTGGTATCTTATATAATATGAGAAGGTTTTCTTCTAACTTTTCCTACCATTGCGACATTTGGCACTCTCTTTTGGTGACATGTGTCCTCTTTCATTTCATTAATGTTTGTTTTAATTTATTTAAAATCCTTAGTTTTGAAAGTTTGTACCTACAATTTAATTCCAATAAGATATTTCTCTTATCCTACTGATACATTTGACATGTATTTAAATTGAAATTTGTGTCTAATTTGTTTTGCCAAAATTATTATCTACTTAATCACCAATTATTCATCTGATTCAAAATTATGGATCAGTTAAATTTTAACTTCACAAAATATTAGTACATTTTTAAAACTTCTCATAATATTAGTACATTTGGCATCTATTTTTAAATTTAATTGTTTTCCTCATTTTTCTATCTTACATAATATTTTCATATCTCCATAATATACATTTCTAATCTTTTCTAATTTGTCTCTTTTTTTTTTCTTCTTTCCAATCTAACTTTAAAAAAAAACAATTATAACACCACTTTATTCTCACATTTTACAACTCCAAGTTGGAGTATTTATTTACAATTTTTATTACACAATACATTTACACAAAATATTAGTACATTTTCCAAACTTCTCATAATATTAGTACATTTGGCATCTATTTTTAAATTTAATTGTTTTCCTCATTTTTCTATTTTACATAATATTTTCATATCTCCATAATATACATTTCTAATCTTTTCTAATTTGTCTCTTTTTTTTTCTTCTTTCCAATCTAACTTAAAAAAAAAAATTTATAACACCACTTTATTCTCACATTTTACAACTCCAAGTTGGAGTATTTATTTACAATTTTTATTACACAATACATTTAATGTATTTATATAGTATAATATAATTTACAGGAATTATTAAATTTAATATGTCATCCCATACAGTAAAACCTCTATAAATTAATACTCTATAGATTAAAAACTTCTCTAAATTAATAAATTCTTTCGGTTCCGAGTTAGGACCAATGTAAAATATGACATAAATCGATAAATTAATAACATAATAATTTTTTCCCAAGTTGGTCCCAACATTATTAATTTATAGAGGTTTTACTGTATATTGTTTTATAAATGTCTCAGTGAATGAAATTCTAACTTATGTAACAGTCAATGTAATTTTAATAAAGAAATATAGTAACATGCATTAATTATATTAATGTATTGTTCCATGTGTTACGCTTCTCTCAAAATAAATGTTTGCGACGAGTTTTTTTCTCCAGTAACGCTTTTCATGTGGCTTCTAATACCGAAATATATTAGTGTTTTTTTTTGTTCTGGAATTAGTTACCTACAGTAAAACCCACAAATGAACTTATTAAAACATATGTAACGTCAAATAACTCTAAATTGATGCATTAGGCTAACAGATAACCACAATAACTCCAATTAATTCAAAACATTAAATCTAATTAATTTTAGAGTGTAAATTAATACTCTAAATATTGACTCCAATTAATCTACTTCTATATATTACCCACATGTGAAGCTAAAAAAACTATTGTAGAGTTTTTGCTTTTTCCAGTCCATTCTTTTATTTTTTTATTGACATTTAGTTGCTTTCTCTTTATTTCAGGCTATCGTCCACATAGTAAAAATATCTACAAAAGTTTTCTCATTTGGTGTTCAAGTTAGGTTTGTGATTTCATATGGTGTTCAAGTTAGGTTCACCAACACCATTAGTTCTACATAAAAGTGTTCTATTTTTTTTAAGTTCTATTTTTAATTGTTTCTCTATTTTTCAACTCACCAATAAGATTTATATACATACATTGAGAAAATTTATATCTATTATTATGGTCAGTTAAAGTGTAATTATAAATTTAAGTATTTAGATAAATGACATTACATTATATTTATTAAATTTTTACTCTTATGATCTATATGTATTCATAAATTTGAAAACCATAAGTTTGTTAAAAAAGTTATGATATAAATTGAAAAACCATTTATGTAATTATTCTCAACATCACTTATCAAAAAGTTAAGAGTTTGTTTTCAAATTTATGAATACGTAAAGCTGTTTCAAGATGATTTTGTTCTTGAATACGTAAAACTCATGGGATCATGAGTCATTCTTTATTTGATAGTTTATGTCATTCTTTATTTCTTTTACATAATTACTCAACGTTTGAGAGGGATCGACGTTTGAGCTTCATATAGCTTGAGTAAATAGTTTTTTTTTTTTTTTAATATTGTATAACATTTGACTTGATTATGTTTTGAATTCAATTTTTTTTAGTCAATCATAAAAATTAAGTAAGAAATAAAGATCATATGAAAGAATATAACATTTGTATTTATTTTTATCAAAGTTTCCATAAAACCAACCCAATGAAATTCAACCAAAAAATTTAAAAAGTTCCACCAAAGATTTTCTTTTAATCTATCCTCATGGGATTTTTGAAAAGAATTATGTTTGCTAAGGGTAATTGCATAGAATATCATAATTGACTAATTCAGTTAAAACCTAACATGCCATTAAAGTATTTAGATAAACGGCATTACATTATATTTATTAAATTTTTGTACTCTTATGACCTATATATATATACAAAGTTTATAAAATGGCATTTTGTTTTTCAAAGAATTGAATTTATATATATCAAAACTGAACTAAATTTTTTTGATATAAACTTTCAAAGATAAAATTTTTATTATATCATCTGAAGTCATTTTCCTAAATTAAATATGATTATAATTAAGTGTAACATATATATTTGTTTTTTGTGCATAGGCTGATTCAATTTAACTTAGGTTTGGGCCAGACCCATTACAAGAGAAAGCAGAGACTGTTTTGACAATGAATCGGCATCTGAGTTCTGCAAACGGGGAATGAAACTAAACAAAATAACATCAAAGGTAGAAGATAAATTCAGGATATCGAAAAGAATCCCATGAAGCTCCTTGTGTTGAAGCTCTGATTTTAAAGCTTTGACTAGCTGTGCTGAGTCGGAAGCGAGAGAGAGATGTGAAAAACCCAGATTAACTATATAAAATATGTTTTTGCTCATTTAGACCACCTTGCTATTTTATTAAATTTAATCATTATCACAAATTATTTAAATTTTTCTTTAATTTTTAACATATATAGATAAAATTTAGCAAAAAAATAATAAATATGATTATGTTTTACCTTTGATCTCCTAATTTTATTATGGATTATATCTAAAGCTTATTGTCGAGGGAAAGTCGTGAGATCAAGAAGATCTACCTTCTGATGAGATCCAACGAGGGAAAACGGCCAATATCAACCCCAATTATCAACTCGAACCCTCATAAATTTCAAATAACAAACCTGAACTATGTAATCGTTAGCCAATTTTAACATATACCTGTTATTAAATAATGTAACAAACCTGAATTATTTAACCTTTAGCCAATTGAATAAAATGAATGATTCAGATACAAAAGAACAGATAATTACGACTTAACAATTCTAATCGACATTAACAAATACAAAAAAAAAAAAAAAACTGTGTTGAAATTGGATAACGGTTAGATAGTTTAGGTTTGTTTTTTGAAAATTGTATGAGTTCGGGTTGATAAGTGCAGGGGGTCAGAGTTTGGGATGAAAAAAGCCGCATAGAAATAGTTGGAGTTGATTTTGACCGTTTTCCTCATCCAAGGATCATGAATCAACAAACAAGAGACTGTAGGATGAGGTATGATATATATTTCCACAGTAAAATATTTTATGTAAATTAAGAAAAAGTAGTGGTATATATTTATGTCATACCATCTTGAATAAAAAAGAGCATAATTATTTTAGCAATTCACAAAAGTTAATATTTTAAAAAACAAATTTCAAAAAACTATATTAATAATCGAACGTATTACTTTAATACAAATTTTATTAGTATTCAAAATTAATATTAAATATATAACCCACGCATCGCGTGGGCAGCTTTCTAGTATACTATATGTTACTCATAGCCAAGGGAAATGCCTGAGTTCATCGATTTAAAGAACTTTGAGTTATCGATATATAGTAACTTTCCGTGGGACGATGGGTCTTTTAGGTATGATGATGGCAGCTGCTTATTGGTTTGGATCTAGTATCTGCTTCATATCTTCTTTGTTCGACGTTGCTTTGTTGGGATATAAGACCATTAGTTTCAAAAGAATTGGTAAAGAGTTGGCTGTGATCTATGGTTTCTTGGCTTTGGTCTTTTTGCTCATGTACTTGTTCGGATTCTTCTTGGGAGTTTTATGTTTACCTGTTTCTCCTCTGAGTCTCTTTTGGTTCAACAATTCGTGGAGCAAAGAAACGTAAAAGAATCTCAAGATATGATTACTTGGAGATGAAGGAAGATTCAACTACGTGGATTGGATTTTGACTGCTTATAACTGAAAATATTTGGGTTTTAGGGTTGACCTGTTTGGCGGTGAGTTTTAGTTTTCTGGTGTTGTAATTACTGCGACGAGTAAACTCAAGATTAGATGGCTTGGTGATGAAGATTCATAGCTGGGTTATAGGTTTTTTTCCAGGGTTAGAATCATTTGTTGGGTGAGTTTTAGTTTTTGGTTGTTGTAATTACTCCTATGAGTTTGCCACTAAGTTTGGTTTTGTGTTTCGAATTCAGAGATTGTTCAAAAGTACATTGAAATGATAGATTTTACTCGTCCATGTTATTAGAGAGTTTGGTCACTTGAACGCAAAAGCAAAATACTGATTTTTCAAATTAACTGCCCAAAGGATGTAATTGCAGACCGCAAACTCCGACTCGATCCAGCCCGGCCGTCTTGAACTATGTTTTAAGTTTTTTAAAAAAGTTTAAGCCTAATCCTGATTATACTAATGAGAAGTGAGATTAGCTGTGGTGAAAATTGAAAAAACAAAGTACATCAATGACTAAAAAAGGCGTAAGTATATAAGGTTTTTGTTAAGGTTTCAATACCTTGAATCTCTGTAAACACTTGATAGAAATGATAGAATCGATTACGTAACATCAAAGGGAAGATAAGAATCGCTATACTTAGATCAACATAGATCTAAGCAACCGATTACAAAGAGATCAACATTGATCTCTTCCTCAAGCACATCGCTTGGCCAAGTCTCTCTCGAGAAATGTCACAACATAAAAGCATAATCCAGAAATGAGCTTGTCGCAGCTCTCTTATACTCGTTTCTCAATCTTCAACGGTAAAGCCTCTGGTGCTCTCCAAGTCTTTCCCTTCAGTAATGTTGGAATATTGAGAGAGAATGAAAAAACAGAGTAAGAGACATTTGTCTCTTCTCTTGTGAAGAAGACAAGAACAAAACAGAGAACGTTTAATTGAACTGAAACTTGTTGTTTTATTAAGACAAGACACACACACTTATATACATGTTTACATAACTCTACGTAACCGTTGGTAACAGTTGTAACTTATCTCACAAGTTACGTCTCTTACTCACACACACCCGTTCGAGTGAGTCACATGTAACACATGACATCCGTTGGATTTACCACATATGATATTAAATGATTTAATCATGGACTCAATTCTAACACTCCCTCTTGAGTCCTTTGATTAAATCCCCAATTTCAATCTAGGGATTTCATCATTTCAATGCTCTCGCTTCTTCTTCAACATTGATGATTCACCTCTTCTCTGGTTGAATCCCTTTCATTGACGATTGTATATGTCATTGGTAAACCTCCCTTCTCTTTCTCCCTCTTGACCGGATGCTTCACTCATCGATTTTCCTCTTTCGTGAACACTTCTTCTCCACCTCGCTCTGTTTCGATTCTCCTTAATCGAACACAGCTCTTTCTTTTCTGCAGGTGCTGTGGAGTTGAATCATCTTATCCTTTGGTAACTTCTTGTTTTAGAAACACTCAACAGATTTCTGGCTAAACCCGGAATTAGAAACACCTCTTTGATGATCTTCTCTTCTTGGCTTGTCATCACTTGGATATTTCCCTTTTCCATGTCTCATCATTCACGTTTGATGATGATCTTTCTTCAACTGCACTAAACAGCATATGACCCTCATCATCTAACTCTCTCGGTCTTTCTAACCTTTCTTCACTACGTGCCGTGGCTTGTTACGTGCAGAGCACCTTCTTTGCTACTTGTATTTGACGTTGCACACTTTGAGATTTCTCTTTCCCACAAGGCTTCTCCTTTGTCACCTTCAAAATTTTTTTTTTTTTTCACGTGAGCTTTGTCACGTGTTCTCTGGTTGTTTTCGAAACCTTTTTTCCACTCACTTTCTTTTAAGTGAGATTTCTTCTTATATCCTTTTGGTGTCCTCTTGATCACCAAATTTGTGCGTGAACTCCTCCACGTCTTCTTCGGTGTCTTCTTTTGATCACCATGACGTCTTGTGCGTGAATCTTCTTCACGTCGTCTTCGGTTTACTCTTCAACCGACTTATGCTCCATTTTTCTCCGAGGTAAGCATCCTCTTGTGCTCCATTTTTCTCCGAGGTAAGCATCCTCTTATGGTGTCCTCTTTTGATCACCATCACGTCTCTGTGACGTCTTGTGCGTGAAACTTCTTCACGTCGTCTTCGGTTTACTCTTCAACCGACTTATGCTCCATTTTTCTCCGAGGTAAGCATCCTCTTGTGCTCCATTTTTCTCCGAGGTAAGCATCCTCTTATGGTGTCCTCTTTTGATCACCATCACGTCTTGATGACGTCTCATCAGTTCCCTTGAACCTTTTTTTACTGAGTAGCCTTGCACTGTTCTCCCAACAGAAGCTTACTCCGTGTTGCAGTGTTCTTCACAACTCAACAACACCTTTTGATATTAAGCCTTGCTCTGTTTCTTACACAGGTGGCTTCCTCCGTCTTGTTTCAGTTGACTCCTACTTCGGATTCTCAACTTCATCGAGTGATGTCTTCTTTGCATCCTTGAACTTCACCAAGACCTTGTTGAACAAAGTTTCAGAATTCTCCTTCCACAACTCCAAATCCGTTTTCTCCATTGCCTTTAGAGAAGATTTCCTATCTTCTTCATCGCTTTTGGAGCCTTCCTCTTGAAGGTACTTCATGTGAATGTGTTTGTGAAGGCTGATGGTACTCTCTCTTGTTACCACCTCTTCTTGTTCTTCCTTTTCTATTACGTCTTCTTCTTCTTCTTTTTCTCCTTTTTTTTTTTTTTCGGTTTCTAACCGTAAGAAATGTTGGCTCCATCTTTCTCTTCTTCTCGCAGCGGAATTCTTTTTACTTGAATAGGCCCTTGAATCAGTAGGGCTCTGATACCATGTTGGAATATTGAGAGAGAATGAAAAAACAGAGTAAGAGACATTTGTCTCTTCTCTTGTGAAGAAGACAAGAACAAAACAGAGAACGTTTAATTGAACTGAAACTTGTTGTTTTATTAAGACAAGACACACACACTTATATACATGTTTACATAACTCTACGTAACCGTTGGTAACAGTTGTAACTTATCTCACAAGTTACGTCTCTTACTCACACACACCCGTTCGAGTGAGTCACATGTAACACATGACATCCGTTGGATTTACCACATATGATATTAAATGATTTAATCATGGACTCAATTCTAACAAGTAAAGCCTCTGTTTCGTCCCGAGTCTTTCCCTTTCTCATTGATATATATGATCCACATCATCAACAACAAACTTGAATCCTCTTGACGTGGCATTGTACAATCGTATCAGTTTTGCCACATTATCAGATAAAAACGAGTAGAAGTAAAGCCTTTTCTTTGGTAGTAGTATTTGCATTTCATGCAGAGGTTAGTTGGTCGTCCCAGTTATTAATTTCGAGAATTATATGCTCTGTTTTACCATCTGTTGTTCTCCTTACAACAGATATATAGTCGCAGCTCTTGCCCTGACCCCTGAGTAAAGAAATCGATGAATGTTCATCTGAGGAAGAAGAAGCACTGGATGAAGATTACTGTCGCCAAGTAAATGACTCTCCGGTAGTCTCTCTGTTTACCACTTTTTCTTATCAAGCTTCTAGGATTTGGGATTTGGGTTCTGTGTTATGAAATTACATGGATTGCTAGAAAAGCTATTGAAACTTGCTGAACGTGATCTTATAGCTTGTGAATCACGTCATCTCTGCTATTTGATCTTATAGCTTGTGAATCACGTCATCTCTGCTATTTGATTTTGTTTTATTTACCAAGCGGATCGATTAGTTGGATATAATTTGGTGATAATTTTTTTTCAATAGGGTTTTGATATTGATGGTAATGTTTGTATCCCAACATCTGGACTCTTACCATTCTTTCTTGGTGATATTATTAAACCGCAATGAAAAATCAATTTTAAGGCCGTTTGGGAGTTCATTGTTTCAATATTTAAAAGGTAGTGTCACTTTTCTTTAACTTGTTTTGTGGCAAAACTCTTTTGCAGATCTTAATCACACTCTTCACATTGAGACATCTGCTTTGAGTGTTCATAACTGGGAACTGTGGAAACTTGTCGTATTTGACTCTTTGTGTTTTCATAATTCATGCATGTTTTTTTGAAAGAAATGCTCCTCTACAATTCAGTTAAAGATGTTTTCTATGTGTTTGCTTGAGGTATATGCTCCTCTTATGCATTTTGCATGTGTTGTGTGTTTCGCAGGTTCAGGAGCAGGAGGACCAGAGCCGTTCCTAGCGTTTTAGAGGCCATAAGCGACTAAACGTAGATCGTGCAATTTTGTAACTTGAACGAAAATCTAATTTCTATTTATTCAAAATAATAAAATTTATTACGTTAAAGAAATCATAGTTACTAAAATATTATAGAAAATAGAAATTTTATTTTTACATACCAATTTTTTTTTTTTTAATGAGATTTAGTGTTCAATTGGTTCTATATTATAATATATCATGTAATATGTTCAATCTATAAACATTTTATATTTACAGAAAACATTTCTGTTTAAATTCTTTAGAGAGGTTGTAGACAAAAAAATACTCAAGAAAAAAAGACAAATTTTAAATATGAAGAACATTACATCAAAGAGTCTAAATTTTTAGATATAAAATAAACAAAATAAAATGAAGAAATTGAGTAAGAAATGGAAGTAAAATAAGAAGAAATTTAATTGTTTATTTTAAGAGTATGGTTAGTGGGTGTTGTTTCATACATGTTTCCATTTCTTCTTCTTTTTACTTCCTTTTATTAATTATTACATAATTGAAAAAGTCAAACTTAAATCCATGCAATATCATCTGCGCATAATTATCGTTACATACATTAAAGCTTATAAAAAATTTAAGGCCTTAATGTTTGTTTTTCATGGAAGGAGGCCGTAGGCGAGTGTTTCAAATTTGCTAACGTGGCCACGGCTCTGAGCAGGACATATGTGAAAATGATTGGCTACGTCTATATACTAAATTCTCACTTTTCTGCTTTTGGAGATATAATTAGGTACTTGAGAGTTTGAAATATGATGCTTTGGTCGTCTTTATATCTTCTGCAATTTAGTAGCTTTTGTGCATGATGGATTTGGGTCTTGTTTGCCTTGTGAAAATCAAGAAGATAGTTGTTCATAGCAAAAAAAAGAAGATAGTTGTGGAAACTTTTGAAACTCAAAAAGAGCCGCATCTGAAGTTGAAGTCTAATAATGCCATCTTCCACATAAACTTCAATGCCAAGAGTTGCGACTACAAATCGGTTGTAAAGAGAACGATGGATGGGAAAACAGGACATATACAGTAAAACCTCTATAAATTAATAATGTTGGGACCATAAAATTTTATTAATTTAGAGAGGTATTAATTTATAGAGAAAATTTAATAATTTGGTAATTTTTAAAAAATTTCTATCTAAAAATAATTTTTTTTTATAAGCAATATCTTTTTAAAACAAATTACAAGTAGAGAACCAATAATTAAGCTTAAAAAAAAACACAAACTTTTCGAATAATAGAGTCATATTTCATTTAATATATTACATATAATATTATAGTAATTCATATATTACATATATAAATTTATATCATATATATATATATATATTAAGTCAAATATATATATTGATAATTTAATACAATTATTAATTTATGATATCCATGGGACCATATGTTTACATAAGATTTTCAAAAAAATTATTATCTTATTAATTTATCGATTTATGTCATATTTTACACTGGTCCCAACTCGGGACCAGAAGAATTTATTAATTTAGAGAGGTTATTAATTTATAGAGTATTAATTTACCGAGGTTTTACTGTAGTTCTCGAAATTAATTGCTGGGAGAACGATCAACCAAGCTCCGCCTGAACCGCAATTACTACAACCAAAACAAAGTCCTTATATATGTGTACCAAGAATTGGAAAGTACTTGTTCAGTTGTTATTTTTTGTTAAATCTGCAAACACAATGCTTGGTGGTGTGGACATGAGGCTTATGCTATCTATTTCTACATACAATAAAAGAAAGTCACTTACCGATTTCATGCGTCTGACCTGGTTATAATCAGTTATTGTAGCCAAAGCTTAATTAGGTCTCAGTGTTAAATTACATTGTATTTTTGTAATGTTATTTAATGCGACGTCCCGTTGTTACTATCAGAGCATCTACTATAATGATATCGTGGGCTGGGCCGACAAAAAAAACATTTTGGGCCCTTAAATTTTTTTTTTTACTGTTTTTTTGCTATAAAAAGTTTTTGTATGATATTTTTATTAAAAAGTAATTATTAAAAATTGTAAACTCTTCTCCTCCTAATTGGGCAACCAATCAAGGAATTATTTATTAATTAATGTGTGGTTGACAAAAAAAAAAAAAAGTAATTATTAAAACTAAAAACAATAAATAAAAAAATTTATGGGTCCTTTTAAATTTGATTTTTATGTTATATTTAATTTTTCTAATAGTTTTATTTAAATATTTTTATTTAAATATTTTAAAAAATGGACCCCTTATTTATTAAAACACGGGATTGGGCCCTGGCCGTCGCACCGTCCACCCCATTCTGAGCCGGCACTGTCTTCTACTAGCATCAAATGAGCTTCCGCCATCCCAGCCACAACATGTTAGTTTTACTGCGGATTAATATAGAGTCCGCATAATTAAACACAAAACATGATTAGGATTTAACATGATTACAACCTCAATCTCAGCATATTAGAAAAAGGACTTGCAAGATAAACCATTTCAATTCCATTATACATTTTAAGGTTTAAATTTTTTATTCTTAAAACTTAGGATTTAGTATTTATGGTTTATGTTTCTCCAAAATCCATTATTTTCAAATTTGTCAAAATATTACATTAAACTAGCACGTCTCGTAAATCCTTCTGTATGGAGCTCGACAACTAAGTATAACACTCGCTTTTGGGAATAACACCATTGAATTTTGCTTGTAAGATTCCGGGGAAGTCCTATTAAGAAGTATAGCATAATCTATAGCATATAACAAGATGTATAAGTTTGAGTCATAAGAAAATAATTCTTACAAGGTCGAAGTTACGTAATCAGATTTAGAAGAGGGAACTTAAATCAAGTTCATAAAGAGAACTATCAAAACTCTGGAAATATTTTTTGGTTGATGTGGTTGATTCCTACAGCGTCAAAGAAAATAAATTACAATATATATTAAAATTTGTTATGAAACAATATATGTCCAACAATATCAAAGACATCAAAGCTAATTATCAAAAGCAATAAGATCACATCACAACTCACAAGCAGTATATCTTCAAAGATAAACCAACTGCGGTAGCTCATCTGTTTAGATTTGTGATATGATGTAGCTCACATGTTTAAGATTTGTGATGTAGTTAGTTTTGGTATGCACAAAATTTACCTTGAACAATCTTTGCTATTTGTTCCACTACGGTATATTAAAAAAAATGAACCAACTTGTGATCATTTTGATATGTACAAAAATTGATCTTTCATTATTATTTTCAATTTGTTCCACTATTTTTCATTCTTTTTCTTCTTCTCATTCTCGTTTAAAGGCTTTGGGACCAAAATCTCATAACTAGCAGTGTTGGATCGACTTGGTCGCACCAATATACCCAAGGTGGAAGACATTGAAATTATTTTTCAAAGAATTATGAGCATAATTATAATTATCACAAAGGAATTATTGAAAATATTGAATATTTACATGCAATTTTAGAAATTATCAATCAAAATCCGGAAATAACTGCTCTTTCCATACCCACACCGTGGCTCGATCTAACCCACATAAAACTCTCCCCGTTATCAACTCCTACACCAAATACCAAGAATGTGTTCATGCCCATAAACATAGAATCTAGATGTATTGGTCCACGGTAAATTCCTTATAAAAACATAGGATCATTCAACAAAATGATAATTATTCACATTTTATATTTAAATATGTAATAAGAAGGATATACCCCTTAGATATTTTCATAATCCGGTTGAAAGGTTAGCATTCTCGCTAGCAGTTGTGTTTGCAAATGATAAGTGCTTGTTCTATGGTAGTGATCAACATGGCGGCAGCTTTATACCCTAGGTGGGGATTAATACAAGCTAAGGTGGTAGAAACGTTTTGCACCCATCGAAAGGCCGGTCTACTACTTTTTGAATACCTTGTCGAACAACACACCTCTGGAAACAGAAATATTAAGTGTATAACAAAAATGCACCTTATTGTTTCGAAGCTGTCCTTTCTTTGGAAACACAAAATCTACAAGATCTTGATACGAGTACTCAATCATGTTTTCATTTTGTTTGATCCATCGTATGATAGTGCCTAATTCAGCCGTCACCATCGTCCAACATATAACTACATTTTATCAAAGTTTTTTTAGTTACCAATTATAGGAAAAACAAAAAGAAGTTCATAAGTAAAAACAACTTAGAATTTGAAACTCTACCGTGTTTTCCCTGATCTTTGACCGAACCATAAAAAGGTCTTCAGTCCGCCTTCTTCGTTTCATTGGGTACTACCTTTATTGGTCGATATGTGAAAAAGCAGAAAACAACCGTGATAAGTACATTAGTTTGCTCATGTAATAACGAAGTAAAAATCATTCAAACACCAGAAATTAACAAACAAATACATAACAAACTCGTTTGAGGAATATAGAGATTCAATCAAGTTAACATCATTACCCGGTGTTTTCTCAAGCGAGTGTAGACTACATCAATAGTCTCACCTTCTACTTTAGGTTTCACCACTTTGTTCTTCACTCTGAGTATCTCAAATTTTCCATCAGGTCAAGTTTAAAAATCTCGAGAAATGTTGAAAGTGGGATGTACTGCCAAATCTTCTTTAGATCTGAAATGAGTTGATCGAATTCGTATAGAATCTTAACCTGCGTAGATAGATTTACGACGACATTACGATAAAAAAAAAATCATTAAAAGAACATCTTTTACTTCATCGATCAACATTACTTCCAAGAAACTAAATTGATCAATTCTTAATTTACTTCAATAGGAAGTTCCTCTATTGATGTTTGGAAAATCACAAGACTTCCTACACACGCAAACTGAAGAATGTTGAAATCAAAACCACGATCGCTCTCAATCAAACGCCATCATACACGTAGAACATCAACTAACTTGAATCAGGAGAGAGACAAGTGTTTTGATATGCAAAGAACAATAATCTCACGGTTACATAATGGAAGAAGAAGAAGATAAATGGATCTCATGAATTAAGCTTAAGAACAACAAACCCTATTTCTCTGACGTCTCGCAAGATCTCACAGGAAAGATCCTTCTCTCTCGAAGATAAGTTCGACTACACACTAGATCATGAAGATGAAGAGCACGCTCGTGTAGTAACCAAGAAAGCTCTGTTTTTAACCAAGCCTAGAAAAGAACAATATTGGGCCGTAAATAGGGCCATCGTTATATGCCCATCTTGTATTCACTTTTCTCTTATATAATATAGTCTTGCCGCACAAGTATTCTAGTAGGGCAACATATTCTCATATGTATATAAACTGTGATTAACATCAATAAGAGAGATAAGTTTTGTTTCTATCAGTTTCACTTGTTTGGGTTAACCTTTGTAAACAGAGATTTAAACGATCAACAATAAACATTTAAGACATTGATAAACAAAAAGCGTGGAGTGCAAGAAACAAGAAATATTAATTGAAGAAGACAAAAATGTGATCTTTTAACCTTTACGAATTGAAGAATCGAACTGATTGAATTGTATACAAAGAATATGAACGAAGAAATGTGATTGTTCAATATCTCTTTTAATGGCATATCAAGAAGACAAGATCAAAAAGAGAAAAAAGAAGAACGAACAAATATCAAGACTACTTACTATAAATGAACATTACTAAAATGACCATACTACCCTTGACCATATATGTACAATAGATTAATTATGTCGAGACTGAAATTTTTTATTAATTTATAGAGATTTTACAAATTTTTTAGTTTAAAAAAAATCTATATGAAAAACAGTTTTCTTCTTTATAATCAATATCTTTCTAAAATTAGTTAAAAGTAAAAAAGCAACTCTTAAATTTAGAAAATTACACAAACTTTTTTCGATGTAGTAAAAATATTAGAAATGAACTCTACCAAGAATTAATACAAATTAAGGAAAACAAACAATACTAGAGTCATATTTCACTAAACTTATATATATATGACATATATAAATTACTATCATATAGAGTAATCAGTCTTGTTTCTTTTCGGATTATGTGTCTCCGCCAACATGGCTAAACATACTACTATGTAACGATTTGATCGATTACATATTAAGTTATATAGTTATATATATATTGATAATTTTATATAATTATTAATTTATAATATTGATGAGACAATATATTTATATAGGATTTTCAAAAAAAATTATTATCTTATTATTTTATCGAATTGTATCATTTTTTACATTGGTCCCAACTCGAGACCGTAATTTTTTTTAATTTATAAAGATTATTAATTTATCGAGTATTAATTTACAGAGGTTTTACTGTAATAGCGTGTAATCGGTTTATACAAATATTATGTATACGTGACATTAAGTCACTACTCACTAACACATTCACAGTAAAATGAACTTTTTAAGGTAAATTAGATGGCATTATTGTTCCTAATTTTCTTACTTTAACCTGCTCGGCCGATTACTTCATATGCACATGTCTTTAGTCTAGAATCGACGTCAACAAGAACACGTTTCAACTTTTCTTTTGCTTTTCTTTTGCTTTTGTTTTGCTTTATATTAGATGTGTTTTCACAAATTAATCGGGAAAATTAAAATTGTGTGTTTTCACTATGGTTTCAAGGAATTCAACGTGAGGACCTAACTGCACACAAGAATGGAATGGATTTTTGGTTTGTTAACATTAAGATTCCATTCTTTTGTTGTTCCAATAGTGGCAATCGTAACTATATAACATTTTGATGACAAGGTTGTAACCTTGAGATTCCTCTTTGCATCTCGTTGGCTAGTCATTAAAAAGTTAACATTTTCAGAGAAAACCTATAATGATAATTGTCTCATAGAAGCTAATAAACAATCAAATTTAGCTTCTTAGTCTTGTAACTTATTTAATTTCTTAAGTGAATTGAAACTTAAATTTCTAACTACTATGGATAACAAAATAGAAATATCAATGTTAGATTCTATATTTGAATTGCTAATTTATAATTCATTTCAAAAGTAATTTCATTTTGTCAATGAAATTTCGGACTTTGCTTTTTTAATACTTTAAAACATTTATATTATCACTTATGTTTTAATCAAATCAGCATCTCAAACATTTAACATTAATCTTTTTATGTTATCCATTTAGTTGGATTTTTATACTTAATATTTACTACTAAGATACATAAATTAAATACGTTATAAGAGTAAAAATATTTTTTGAGAATTATTAACTTCTAAAGACTAATTATTATTATAATTATCCCTGAATTCGTTTAACTTTGTAAAGACTAAAGACTAGTTAACATGCATTTAGAAAGAAAAAAAACTTAGAATATAGTCATTCTTTAAATATCAAAGTTTATTCGATATTTTTGTTAAAATTGCAATAGCTTTTTGAAAATTATTCTGCTACGCTAGGTTTCTTTTCTGTGTGTCGTTGGGTTAACTGCTAAAGGATAGTTTGATACCTTGAGGCTTGAGCGGGGAAAAAGAAATAACTAGGGATAATTTACCAACTAATTGAGTGCAAAGTGGATGCAGAGGTTTTCGATGACGAATAGCAGCAGCGGTTTGGTTTAAGTGGTTTCGCTATCCCGTGGGAAATGGATCAGGAATGGTGCCCGGAGACGGCTTTTCTAACTATCCGTAGATGCTCATGTGCCTTTCTGGTGTGTGTTTAAGTCCACTATAGCCATACTATTTTTTCCTCGAAATAACTGTAATTATCCTAAAAGCTAAAAAAGTTAACATTTTTCGAGAAAACTTATAATGATAATTAGCATATATATAATCTAATGAACAATCAAATTTATTTTCTTAATCTTGTAACTTATTTAATTTTTTATTTGATTTGAAATCTAAATACAATGGATAACAAAAAAACAGGTTCGGTCTGTCTATAAGGCAGTTAAAGCCTTATGCTTTAGGCCATAAATTATAAATAAAAAAGTAAGGTCACATTTTTTAAAAGTCCCAATAGTCTAGTGTCATCAAAACGACAAAACCTTTGTAGGAAATATTAACTATCTCTCAGTTTCAAGTCTCCATAGGTGATGTTTTTAAATTTTTAAAAAAAATTTCAAAGCCAAATATGCTTAAGGCCATATAAATTATAGGACAGGCCCTGACAAAAAATATTTTATTTTGTCAATGAAATTGCGGACTACTCTGTTTAGATAATAATTTAAATTTTTTTGTAAATATCAGTGTTATTTGATGTTTTTGTTAAAATAGCAATACAAGCTAGCTCGTTGAAAAAAAAATAAAAAAAAAAAAAAAAAAAAAAAAAAAAGGTCAATACAAGCTAGCTTTTTAAAAATTATTCTGCTACGCTAATGTTTAGTTTCCGCATGTCGTTGTTTTTAACGGTTAAAGGATAGTTTCTGCATGTCGTTGTGTTAACTTGTATCTTAATTTGTGTTCAGATTTATATATGGATATTAATTATGAAAGTGAAGATGTTACTTAAACCGTATTATGATTTGTTTCATATCTTTAATTATTAGTTTTAGAAACTTTAGATTATAGTATTTGACAAATTATAAACTCTAGATTTTAGTATTTGACAAATTATAAACTCTTAATATTTCACAAATTTAAAAATATATTACAACTCAGACTCAAATAGAAAACCTTTCACAGCGCCAAATGACAAGTTTTAGAATCAGACACATCTCAAAGAGAACACAGCAGACAAATAATGCCTTGAGAAATTTCATGATTTTCTTTAAGATTCCAAATGAACACAAGGGAAAATAGAAGAAGCTTAGACTGTAATGAAACACAATCTCATCAATCATAGTTTCAACAACGTCTCTTCAAGTCCAACAACGTGAACTTCACACGCGCTAGACAGTGGCGGATCTAGCCATTTATTTTACCGGTGGCAATACCAAATAATAGAATAATTTTTTTTTTGACAAACATCATGTACTATTATTTATATTTTGAATCATTTTTTCATTTTAAAAAACTAGATATATCCAAAAGAAAATTATGAATGAATTTTTTTATATACTTTTCCACATAGAACAAAACATATAAAAAAGGAAAACAACCATAGCATAAATATTTTTTTCACTCAAAACATGTTTAAAAGACTTGATTAAGAATAAAAATATCTTTAATAACTAATTAGTACTTGGATAAATTAAAAAAGTAGTTAGTCAAATAAATAGAGATTGATTCTCAAACTTCGAAAATCAATCAAGAAAAGGAAGACTGACAAATTAATGCAGAATAAAATAAAATGATTGTATTTTAATAAGGAAATATGAGTTTACGTGTGAAAACAAGGAAACAAGATTAATGCTAAATGGCAAATAACTTCCAATTTTGAGAAGTGATTCTCTTAATGGGGGCAGAAATTATTTTCCAATGGGGGCAAGCCATTAAATTCTTAGAAATCTATAAGAAAATTCAAAATTTTGAGGGTGGCAGTTGCCCCCTACTTACTATATCTAGATCCGCCCATGGCGCTAGAGCATCTTCGCAACCTCAGGAGTTCCTTGAAGATGATATACTCTTCCTTCATACTACGACCTCCCAAACATATAGTAAGTTTCTTGAGGCTTGCTGAATTCTTAAGGAAATACTTTATTAGTTTCATTTCTACTCCAATTCCACCAATTGGATTTTTCATCTCAATGCTCTCGAGGCTTGACCACAAACACCAAGGCACATATGAGAAATGAATTTGCTCTTTCTTCCTAGTGGAATCATTCAGCTCCTGAAAAAAATAACACAAAAGATCATGAATAGGATAAATCTTTTCAAAAGTAAACCTATAATACCAAGCAAAACCAGTACCAAGACAAGTGATTTTAGATTCGGACAGCTATTGAGAAGGTCAGGCAACATTTCCAAATCATCAGCAAAGATTTTAGCATGCAAATGAGACATGTTATAAAACTGAGGTATGAGTTCTTGTTTCGAGTATTGATGGATAACCTGAAAAAAATAACAAAAGAAATGAATAATAAAGGAATCTAGTTAATTTATGAACCAAAGTCACATTCAAATTTATTGACATACCTTAAGAGTATTCCAACATATGGTCATATCCTTGACACTCGAGATCCTGCCGAGAAAATTACCAATGCTACTTCTCTTTTCCAAGTCATTTGGATCCAAAACACCTTTCACATTGAAATCAACAGCAATATCTACCTTGTCAGGTGAAGACAAGCTATATATCGTAAAACTTTCGGATTTGTTATCATTAAGACTTAAATATTTGAGACTAGGGCAATAAATCACAATTTCCCACTTGTCAATATCCAAATGGTTAGTAACATCATCATTGCGAACCAGATTGAGACGATTTATTGTCTGAGAGCCCACTCGGATGACCTTCAAATCATCTTGACTTGTGAATATGCTCAAATCCTCAAGAACAGGACAAGACACGATAAGTGCCTCTATAGTCGCAGGATTTTTGAACCTAACTTCTTCTAAATGCATTGTCTTAAGACGCGGTAAAGAAAAATGTTTCAACTCATTAAAGAACATGCGACGAAGTCTCAAGCATACCAAAGTCTGGCAGACAAAGATCCTTATAGGCAGAAGCTCAAAACCATCATATCTCTTAAAAAAATTAATCTCAAGATGTTGAAGTTTACGAGTAACCGCTGCATCCACCCATGACTTGATAGCCAAGGGGTCAATCTTTTCTCTCTTAGAAGTAAGCCTGAGGTTTTCAATTGGTGACTCAACAGGGGAAACAAATCTATGGACAAAATTCACAAAGGAATTGTAATCGGGGAATTCATTGTCATCGAGATCTAACTTGGGAACCGAACGCCAAAGTGATCTCCATCTAGTGGACAAAAGACTTGTCTTAACAACATCTTTTGTAGGAAGATTCAAGAGTATCTTACCAAGAAGAAGATCTGGTAATAAGCTTATTCGATCTTCCCTACCATTGATACGATATCTTTTACCATTATTTTGCATCTCTTTTCGAAAATGAAACATCTTTCACAACACCTTATTCTGCAAATCAGTCGAAAAATGTAATCAGATGGCTACGAAAAAACTGATTTTTTTTTTGGTATTAATCTAATAACAATCTCAATAAATACTTTCTTTTTTTTTTGTGCAAAGGCTAAATTAAATAAAACTTTTGATGTAATTTCGTTTATGTTCATCCCCCGAATTCAGAACTCTGAAGCCGATTCTTTGGCTAAGCAGGCTCTGCTTTCTCTCAATAAATACTTTCTATGGTTGCCAAAATATCCACTTTTATTTAAAATTTATAGATTTTGTATATTTAAGTGTTTTGAGTATTTATTGGTTCAAAGAAATAATTAAGACTAAAAGTAGTATATAAAATTGATATCAAAATCTATAGATAAATCGTTTTAGTATTTAATTTTCCTTGTCAATGGAAAAATAAAATGGTGAAAAAGGTTAACGTGATCGGAGAATTAACACATAAAAATTAGGGATAATTGGAAAAAAAGGATATCTACTTAAAAAATTGTCCATATATCCCCTTTTCTTGTAGATTGGTCAAATAGGTTTTTTAAAAATCAAAACCCAACTTTACCCTCATATTCTCTCAAAATTAATTCAAAATTAATTTAAAAATAAAACTTCCTAATCTATTTACAAAAATTAAATAGAAATCTAAAAGGGATAATGTTGTTCAAATGTTCAATATTCTTAGATATCAATTTGAGCTTCCGATTTTTTAATTGACCTCTCTCAGGTGCAAAATTAATCTCTTCGACAATCTAAACTTTCTCATTCTCGTTTTGACATAATAAACAATCAATTGTTTTGATCGCTAGTATCTCTAAAGAACATTGATTTGTGTAGAATCATATAGGTTGACTTGAACATGATAGTATTCCTCATACTCTATGTGAACAACACGTTGCCACAGTGAAACCAAAGGGCTACTTTTTTTTTTTTTTTTTTTTTTTTTTTTTTTTTTTTTTTTTGTAAACCACCAAAGGGCTACTAAAGAGCTAAGGAGACTAGTAAGTAGGATTAAACAAGTGTCCCTCTTCTTGTTAAAGTGGTCTCTACTAAATAGAAAAACTCCTTTCACTTTTTTTTTTTTGATTATGATGATGCCTTCTTATTTGATTGATACTTTGGAAATATTTGTCTTATCAAAAATATAGAAAAAAATTGCGGTGGTGTCTTCCATGTGCACACACTTGTTTATCTTTTTTTTTTTTAAGTTGAAAGTTAGATGATGATAAGGCACTAAACGTTGAAAAAAAAAAAAAGAATTCGAAAGAAAAACGCAGGGAGTAGCAAAAAATCGAAAGTGGTGGTTTAGCTTAGGGTTTACAAACGTTTTTGGGTTTAACTTTTTCTAAAAAACGTAGAAAAGGATTTCTAAATTATGTAAATCGTAATCTAAACAATTAATATCCATTTAAAACGTAATATACAATAAATATTTAGTTTTCTTTTCTGAAGATTTACTTTCTATATTTAGATAATTCTAAAATTTTCAGAAAACAAAATCTATAGTATCGTAGAATTTACATTCTAAAAGAAGATTACAATTTCTGACGATAGTAGAAGATGTAGTAATTAGTAGAACGGCTATTCAAAAAGATTTAGAACATAGAGCAAAGCGTAGAATACATGTTCTAAATATTTTAGATATATGATTTTCTGACTTCTAAAATTTTTAGAACAGAAAACTAGTCTAAAATATGTAGAACATGTACAAAAATGTAGAATACACACTCTGACTTTCGCAGAACTCTAGAAAACGAGTTCTAACAAAATTAGACGAAACTTTATCTATCAAAATATCAACTTTTTTAAAACCAAATCTCAAAAATTTCACTTCAAATTACCTCTACTCTTGTATATCTACCTGTTTTTATGATTATTTTTTTAAAAAAACATTTAAATTAGGGTGTAGGGGTAAAATCGTCCAAACTGTAATCGAGAAAAAAAAAAATCCATGAAAAGCCTGATACGAAAGTAATGTACCTCGGCTAGCTTCAACAATGAGTCATTCAAAAACTACAGCTGAACAACCAAAAATTTAACGAGATTTTGTATCTTTGTTTTTCCTTTTGTTTTTGTAAGCACTAAAAGGAAGACATGAATCTTATTTTGGATGAGAGGAAGAGAGTAAGCTCAAGGAATTTATATTTTGAATAATATCCAAATTCTAAAGTCAAACAAAAGGAAAGGTAATTTTATGTTTTTAGTTAATACATTAACAATTTATAAATCAAAGTCAAGTATTTGTTATTTATTTAGTTTCAAATTTTGGCTCGTTATTTATTTCGTTAAATCAGTTATTTTTGCGCGCTATTTAATTTTGTTAATAGAGGTAGTTATTTAACAGTATTAAGTTCTTAAGTCTAGGATGCATTGATTTTGACTTTTATCATTTCTATCATGTTGGATTTGGAACACAGTTTTGCATTTATAAAAAATTTTGAATGATGTATGGGTTTCATACTCATTTTTAAGGTATCCCCTATATCTCCACCTCAATTGCTCGGTGGTTCATGATCGCCTCCCTTCTCTCTCTTTCTCCTCTCAGATCCGTTTCTCTTCTCCCTTTCGGGGTCGGGCCCCTCCTCCCTCTCGGCTTCTCTTCCTTCTCGGCCTCACTCTCCCTCAGATATCTCCTTCCCTTCTTCCTCTCTTCTTTTCCCGATCTATCTTTCTCGCATCCTCCTTCGATCTGCTTCTCTTTCTCTCGGATGGTGTTGATGCACGACGAGGCTGGCAACGACGGCTTGTGAATTGAAGAGGACAAGTTAGGGCCTAGGGTTGCGACTCTCTCTCTCTCTCTCTCTCACGCACTCCATCTATCCATCTCTTCATATCTTAGGGTTTGTGGGTAAAGGCTCTCTCCCCTACACCCAAATTGTAGAAACTAGATAAGGATTTGGGAGAAAACTCTTTATTATGTATTGTTCATCTCAAAAGAGTTGATACCATATATATAGAGACTAATTTAGGTTTAACCTAATTAGATTAGGAAATAGATAAATATGAATAAGTAAATATTCTAAATCTCTTAATCCTTATCACAATAGGATATCTAGAATATTATTCGGCTTGGGCTTTACGGGTTAACTTCATAAACGGACTTCGACGATCCACAATAGTTGATCCGCAAGATACACATCTTGCTCCCTAAGATACCTCCAATACAAATTCTTATATATGTTTCTCCATACGCCAAAAGGCTAAGTTGGTTTTATTGGCTTGGCCTAAACCCACAATAAATATTGGGTTGGTGATTTGGGTTATCATTTAGAAACAAAATTTTTACTCATTATATTAGTTTCATCTAGAATCATTTGTATTAATTGTTCGTAATTCATCAACATGATTCACAATGCTACTTTTGATTTCGCTCATAAAAAACCTTATATTGAAAACTAGAATATTCACAGATTTTGTTATTAGTGTTATATATATCCATAAAAAAAAAAAAAAACTAAATTTAAATTAAATAAAGAAAATTATGAAGTAAATAAACTATATATATACAAAGATGTATATTAATATTGTATGTTATTTAAGTTATAAAAAATAAATTATGATGACAATTTGAACAGATTCATCCTGCAGCTGTGAAATGTTCTTAGACCTGACAGCGTATGTATTATTATCCACAACATGATTTTACAATTCAGAAAAATTATTTGAACCTAAATATATCTATGCCTTAGCTATTGCAATTATCTTAGCCTGATGAGATTTCTTACGAAGGGCTTCCTTGTTAGCTTTACTTCTAGCTCTCTTCTTGGCAATTTTAGATTCGTTAAGATTCTTAAACCATCTCCAATGGTGAGAGGCTACCATGGCTCTCACCAATTATTTAATTTAAATTTTGTCAATTTGTTAGATGAGAGTTTGTGTTTTTTTTAAAAAAAATTCATAGTCCAATGGTAGTCTCTCTAGTGAGGTTCTTAAAAAAAAAAAAATTAGAAATTATTAGATTTTATAAAACTTAATAATTATTGCAATTATAATATATTACATACATTATTTTCAAACATATTAAAAATAGATGTGAAAATCAAAAACCGGAATAACGATTAGTTGTAATCTTGATTTGTGCAAAAATTTTACCATATATTAGAAAAAGTTTTGAATATTATTCCATTCCGAAAATAATCATTTACATACAAAATATTTGGTTATAAAATATCTGTTTGTTTTGTAAATTATTCCATCGTTGAAAAAAGAAAAAAAAAATTATTCAAGATTGCAATCAATTTATAAATTCTTTTTCTCATTTTGTAAACCTTACACTTAGTACGAGTACTGTACCATCCTTAATAAATGCCAGCTTTCAAACAACTTTCTTCATCATCAATCCATTGAACTGAAGATATTAAAGGTTATGACAACTTAACACGATATTAAAGGTTATGACAACTTAACCCGATATATGTATGCTCTGTCTGTTGGGAGGCCAATCCCGTACATGGAAAAAAATTTCCATATCCGGGACATTGGGCAGCTTTAACTCCATGACGACAAATTTCTAAAATATAATTTAGTCTTAATACTTTCTTTAAAGGAAACTAAAACATAAAACATATAGGTTTAAGACCATGTGAAATAAGCACAATGTACAATTGATTTTCATAGATTTAATGCGTTTAATCAGTTTGATGCTAACATAGTTTGATTGCTATGAGATTATCAAGTATTTTTTAATGGAAATGCAATTTGGAATTTATTTTGAAAACAACATTAGTCATATTACTTTTAGTGTCTTTGATTTCAATATTTTTGATTGTAAAACTAAAAACAAGCTATTTCTATAACCTTAGTCATATTATTAATTAATTTTTTTTGTTAAATGGTAAATGTAGAAATTTATAATGTCAATATTGACTATTAATTGTGTTAACATGTGCATAAGTTACACAATTATTACAAAGTCGTATATTTACTCAATTCAATGGTATTTTTAATTTTTTTTTTTTTTTTGGTGAATCACCGGGAGTTAAACTCCCGGATATTATTATTAAAAATAGAAAAAAAAATTACAAAATAACTTGTCGCGGCCTCGGTGGCCCAAAAACATCATCCCGTGTAAGATCATCCAAACACGGGGGTACAGAAGAAAACGAATGAAAACCTAAAGGCAATGAAAATGCATAGTTTGCTAACCCATCCGCGAGACGGTTAGCTTCTCTATACACATGAGATATTCGGACTAGCCAGTCCTTCGATAAAAAGCCATAGCACAGACGTACTAGGAAGGACAAGGGATGGGAATCCCCAATCCCTGTCGTAAGAAACTCCACCACCATCACAGAATCCACCTCCAATTCCAGTCGTGTAATGCGCTGCTCCCAAGCTATGTAAAGTCCGTAGTATACTCCCCATAACTCCGCTAAAGGCGCCGAACACCTGCCAATATTCAGCGCGAAGCCTCCGCACCACTCTCCCGCTTCATTCCGTAATACTCCCCCAGCTGTAGCTAGTCCCGGGTTGCCATGTGACGCGCCATCGGTATTTAATTTGAACCATCCCGTAGGCGGAGTCACCCATTTGATCATCTTCTCAACCCGAACAGCCTTAGTTACACCGTTACCATTCAAGACTTTGGCCGCCATTACCTCTTTCGCCAATTCCTTGATGAACCGTACCCTGTCCTTCCAAACCCGATTGTCACCGAAAATGTTCCCACATCTCCATTTCCAGCCCCACCAAACCGCCATTGCGAACATCGTTGGCCATGATTCTCCCTCCTCTCCTCCTCCGCCACCTAGATTCACATACAACCATTCAATTAAAGACATAGAAAAAACTCATGTCTTCTCCTCAATGGGACGATGCGTATCCAAATTCCTGCCATCGCCGGACAGTCACGGAGCACATGAATAATGGACTCCACACCATTCTTGCAAATCTGACAAATCTCTGTGTCACACAAATGTCTCCTGAATCTTTCCTCATTAGTCATAACCACTTGTTTACCAACCAGCCACAAGAAAACCCGTACTCTTTCTGGTGCAATTACCTTCCACAACCGCTCATAAAACTTATCCATGTGTTGTCTTGGATATTCATCTCTTGTTATCAGCTCATAAGCTGATTTAACAGTAAACTTCCCATTAGTCGTCGCTGCCCATGAGAGTCTATCTTTGGCTCCTGTCACCGTATCCAAAACAACCGCAGCAAGCTCCAAGCGCCTATTCTCGGATATATAAGGCATTATCTTCTCCCAGTCCCAACCAGATCCGTTTCTCCATAGGTCTCTGGCCTTGACTATTGCATTCTCCGCGGGTAGTGGCTCTATGATTGTGTCCATGATAGGCGTCTCTAAAAGCCATCTATCGGACCAGAAATTCACACTTTTACCATCACCAATAGCCCAACCATATCCTTTATAGATCACCTCACGTAGCCCAATACCCACACTCCTCCACGTAGATGACCAATTGCTCTTAGCCTTAGTCCAAGCAACATCTTGTAAGTCTCCAACCTTATACTTACAGCTCACCACCCGAACCCAAAGGCTAGTTTTCTCATGTAACAATCTCCAACCCAATTTTGCCAGCAAAGCTTTGTTCATCTCACAAGCCGTCCTTATACCCAGCCCTCCATCTTTTTTTGGTAAACAAACATTTTTCCAGGAGACCAAATGCAGCTTCCGTCCCTCTCCACTGCTCCCCCAAATGAAATCTCTCGCTGCTTTATCTAACTTGCATAAGGTACTAGCAGGTAGCTTAATAGTACTCATCGAGTGTACCGGAATTGAAGAGATCACCGCCTTTGTAAGGGTAATTCGTCCTGCCAAACTCAACATTCTCCCCTTCCACCCCGCTAATCTCGTCGAAATCCTTTCAAGAATCTCCCCAAACGTATCTTTATTGATGCGTTTCTGCAAAACGGGCATTCCCAAATATTTACCCAAGTCTCTTGTCGACGCAATACCACTCTCGTCACTGATCAGCTGACCCAAATCTCTGGAGACATTGTCCGAGAAAAAGATTTTGGACTTCTCAAGACTCACCTTTTGTCCTGATGCTAGACAGAATTTTTCCAGCACTCGTCTTATTACCCGAACCTGAGCAACCGACGCTTCTGCAAATAATATCAAGTCATCCGCAAAACAAATATGCGACAGCTTAGGACCTCCCTGCGATAATCAATCAAGTGACATAACCTTTCCATACACAGAACAAATAAGTATGGGGACAGCGGATCACCCTGGCGAAGTCCTCTGAGAGGCTTAAAGGACTCCGTCTTTTCACCATTCCATAACAAGCTCATAGACGGATCCGCAACACACTGCATTATCCATCTTCTCCAAACTTCAGAAAACCCAGCAACCTTGAGAGTATCCTCTAGGAAATCCCATCTAATACGATCGTATGCTTTCTCCAAATCGAGTTTTAGTAGCATCCATCCTTTTCGGCCTTTCTTACGTCTCATAGAGTGTACCGCCTCTTGTACCACTACTATATTTTCCGTACTTAAACGACCAGGTATAAAGCTTGATTGCGCAGAACCAATCAATCTTGTCATTACCCCTTTCAGCCTACCCACCATAGCCTTTGTAATTGTTTTAAACAACACATTACATAGACTAATAGGTCGAAATTGGGTAATCTTCTCTGGCTTTCCTACCTTAGGTATCAATACCACCATCGCCTCATTGGTACCCTTAGGCAGTTCACCAGTTCTGAAAAACTCCAACACAAACCGAAGCACTGAATCCCCAACTACATCCCAGCACTGTTGGTAAAAAATCGGTTGATACCCATCTGGTCCCGGAGCTTTATATTTCCCCATACTACGGACTGCTTGCTCAACCTCCTGTGCCGTGAAAGGTCTACTTAACTCATTCTGGTCATCTCTTGTTAGCTTCACAAAACCCTCCAAAGACAATCCAGTCACCATCTGATCAACATCCTCAAGAAAGAATACAATCTTTACGATTAAATAAAAAATGATTTTTGCTATACACATATGATAGGTATTTGCATTATTTACATATTTTCTTTATGAATTTAAATACATATATATTATTTTACATTCGGTTTTCTATTTCCATATTATTTAAATATTAATTTCATTTATTTATACATTTGAATATCTTTATATTCTTATGTTTATTTCCACATAATTATATAGTTGAATATATTTATAGATTTATTTGTTTATATGATGACATATGACAACATCATATAACGTGCTAATTTGAAAAGAAAAAAAAAAAACATTTCATTTGATAAATTTTAGAATTCTATATTTCGTTTTAAAAATTTATTTGATCTATAACTTTTAAATGTTTTTTTTATTTTTTTATCAGTTTAAATGCTGACGATGTTAATTTCCTAAAATAATCGTTTCAAAAAGCTACAAATATTATGGTTTAGATTATTTATTTAAAAGAATCAATAATATATTATAGATAGTTAAAATAGTAATATCCACTTCAACAAATTGTAATCGAAACTAGGACTAATATTTTCAAATACTGAATCTAGAAATATTTTTTGACTAAAAGTTTAAATTCTACCCCGGATGGAATTAATAACAGAAAATATTTAAATGACGAAACCAAAAACAGAAAATATTTAAAAGGATGAACATTAATAAATAATAGAGGATTAATGTAGCTAAAAAAAATTTCAAATATTTTATTATTTAAGAGTACATGTGGCATATACATTTGATACATTTCATCATTGTACATGTGAAAGCATATTCATTTACCAATGAATCTCAAATTTTATCATAACTAACCAATTAATTATCACACATTTTATTTTTTAGAATCGAAACCCACTTATAATATACAGAAATAATTATGTATCAACATTCACATATAATATACGCTGTCAAATATATATATATATATATATATATATATATATATATACACACAAAACATGTATATATTTTTCTGAACCAAGATACAATCAAATTCACAAAACATATAATACATAAAAATTGTAATTTAGTTTTTAAGTGAATGAATTTATAAAATTATTTATTTTATGAAAAATGAGTTATAATACAAATAATCATCATATTATAGGCAAAGCATATTTTTACATAAAACAACTTAAATTTATTATACATTTTTGCCATTACAATAGATTATATAGTTAATTCGAATTAACTTAATAATTATTTTTACCTGTTAGCTAGTTCTGATTTTAAATTTGAAAAAATATTGACCGGTATGTACGAATAACAACGAAATAGCTGAATTATGAAATAGTGGAATCAATACAACGACAACGGTTTTAATCTAAATTAACAAATGATTGATTTACCTATTCAAAGCAATTTATACGAAGGACTGTCTTTAACAAAATATATTATTTCTTGCTATGGAGCCCGTAAAGGAGTTGTACATATTGTTGTAAGCACATTAGATGTTGGATATCTTACGCGTCGACTTGTTGAAGTAGTTCAACATGTTGTTGTACGTAGAACAGATTGTGAAGCTACTATTTCATGGATGAATGAATTTTCTATGATTTAGTTATAGTTTTAAAGCGTGCCGGATAAACTGAAAAATCATTTGTTATTTTTTACGTTTTATAGTTCAGCAGAAATTTTTGTAAATGGTTTGTATTCAATAGAATCACGTGTTGAAAACGTGAAAAAAGTTTTATATCATTCAAACCCTTAATTAAAATCTCGGGATATATCATTAGGATTTGATGCACATAAAACCATAAAGAGATATTTTGTGATATACCATGCATTTATAATAAGATCTTCTTTCTCTATGATTGGTTTTCCATATCAACTGCCTAAACATTTAAGTACTCGGGTTTTTAAATTTTAAAAAATATATTCAAAATACTCGGAAAAAAAAAATCATACTTGTATCATCCAAATAATACCCAAATGACCCAAAAGTTTCCGACATGTCTAAAAAAGAAATTGTACTTGTGTCACCCAAATCTATCCATGTTACCCGACCAAAAAATTTGTAACGTTGTGTATTTGTGTTATTACAATTACTAATATTTTTTAGGTACTGTATGTACTTGTACTTCATATACTCTTTCGGTTCCTGCTCGGTTTGGGTTTGGTACTGGTTCTTAGGGTCTAGAGTTTTATGTCCAGTTCTAGGCCTGCGACTATGAGCCGAACGGTTAATTCGGGTTCGGTTCTTCGGTTTCTCGGTTTATTCGGAATTTGAAACCTATTCCGAATCGAACCGACTAATAATTCGGTTCGGTTCGGTTCGGACACGGTTTATTCGGTTTTTGCTACTCGGTTATTTCGGTTTAAAATATTTGGGTCAAAACAATTTTTTATGGGCTTATTTTCGTGGGCTTGCACAAAATAAGTCTTTTGCCAACCCAAAAAAAGAAAAAAAAAGTTGTGCCGACAGAGAAAAAGCGACGGAGAGATGAAGGAAGAGATCAGCGGCGACGAGATCTCAAGGGTGACAGAGAGATGAAAGAAGAGACATCAGCTTCCTTAAAGAGAAACGAGACACAACAGATGTTCGCCACATCATGCGAACTAACACGTTCTGTCGTTGGAATTTCTACGCGTTGAAGGAGAATAACTAACAATTTATGTGGGGCAGCGAGAGATCTCAAGGGTGATGATGAAGAAGAAGAAGTAGATGATGATGATGATGATGATGAATCGAAGAAATAGAAAACTAATCGGAGAAGAAAAAGATGATGGTGATGATGAATCGAAGAAGACCAAAAAAAAATGAAGAATCGAAGAAGAATTGAAGAAGAAGAAGGGTTAGGCGGCTAGGAATATTAGGTTAGGGTTTTTTTTGTTTTTTCGGTTAACCGGTCGGTTCGGGCGAACCGAACCGAAAAATCTCGGTTAACCGAAATAATTTTAAGTCTTTCCGATCGGTTTGACCTAATTAATAGAAACCGAACCGATTTGCCCAAATCTCGGTTCGGTTCGGTTCGGACAAATCGGTTCGGTTCAGATTCCCAGGCCTATCCAGTTCGGTTCGAGTATATTTTTCAGTTCAGTTACGTTTACTCTTTTCGGATCGGTTATTTTGTCAATGCCTAGTTTTCCAGCAGAAATATACACAAACAACGATGCTAAACCAGAGCAAAGTAGAAAGCTTCTACTTTGATCAAAGGAGACGAAACCAAACAGAAGAAAATCTCTTTCTTTAGAATCGCTGCCTTAAACAAACCAGTGCTTGCAGTGCTTTTATTCGGATCTAATAGCCGTTGTCTTAAACGGGGTCGTAACTTTCGATTTTCGGGATTCTAATCTCAAGCTTGATAGAAAACCGTTCTCGTATAAACGTTATTTCATTTAAATTAGTGATAAAATTATGTTATTATATAGTATAACTAATATTATTTTTATTAAAAATTGCATCCTGCGCTACGCGGGAAGCATCTAGTTTTCCATTGTGACTTTAGAGTTTAAATGAGCCGAGATCCATCAGGACAAAGCACACAATAATATTTCAAAAGTAGAAAAAATTATCCATACAAAGCCAAGAACAAGTCTGAAAACTCAAAACCCAAAAAAAAACGAAAAATAAATCTTCAAGCGACCATCAAACCTGTCTCAAACAAATCTGAATCCAACAGTCCTTGCATCTGCATATCTTTCTAAACACAAATCTTCAGCCACCAATTCAACCTGAAAAACAAATTCCACAGATAGTTAACAAACCTTTTCGCACCTATCATCCCTACAAGGCCAAACCTGAACCTGCAAAACTCTCAAAAACCGTAAGCATGCAATAACAAAGCCAGAGAGATTGGAAAAACTATAAGAGTTGAAAATTAGATGACCAGAACGTTATGGTACAGAGAGTTATGGTTGCATTCGCTTTATTCCCAACTTGCACTTGTCATATTTTCTCTGACTGTAACAAACAAAGTTCTACATGCACATCGAACTCACACCAGAACAAAGCAAATACACACACACAATGATAAATTCGTTGACACTATGACTATGAGTTATAAACAAAGTTCTACACGTACTACATCAAATTCATTCCCAAAATAAGCATCAACACACAATGATAAGTTCTATGAAGTATGAACCAGGGGAGATTTGTGTAAACATAAGTGAATTATGAACCATCGTACACACATAGAGCAAACATAAGGGAAGTATGAACCAACCCTAGAAAACACCGGGAAAAAACTGTTTAACTCAGAAAAATGCTTTCTTTGCAATTACAGAAATGAGCGTTTAAAAAACTTGCAGCTTTAAGATGGTTGATTTGATGAAAACAGTTTGGAAAAACTGAGAATGGATTCACAAATGCAAAACAGAAGTTCAGGGTGGTTCACATCATTGCAAGCAAGTAAGATAGCACATGAAAGGACTACTATGACTAACCACATGCTTGATTTGCACAAGAAAAGTCGTCAGCACTAACCAATCAATGTAAACTAAGCAAACTAATTAATTTTAATCACAGAGTTTCTGACCCTGCACAAACCTGCACAGCGAAAAATGGGCTGTGAGCTACGTTTGTTGATAACCTAACTGAATCTACCTGTTATTTGCATTTTCCTGCTCTTCTTTCTCCCTGTTCCATTGCTCAATCTTAGCACGTCTTTCCTCACTCCCATCCCTAACAAGAAAAGTTGTCAGCACTAACCAATCAATGTAAACTAAGCAAACTAATTAATTTTAATCACAGAGTATCTGACCCTGCGTAAACCTGCACAGCGAAAAATGGGCTGTGAGCTACGTTTGTTGATAACCTAACTGAATCTACCTGTTATTTGCATTTTCCTGCTCTTCTTTCTCCATGTTCCATTGCTCAATCTTAGCACGTCTTTCCTCACTCCCATCCCTAACAGGACTTTTCTGTCTCCTTCCACTAGGACTTCTGCTTCTGCTCCTACTCCTCCGTCCTCTTCTGTGGCGAGGGCTATTGCTCCTGTATCTCCTGCTCCTGCTACGGCTCTCACCATCATCATCATCATACCTTTTACTACGGCTATGCCTTTCATGAGAGCGATCTTCGTGACTACGATGCCTATAAGGACTCCTGCTTCTGCTATGGCTATGCCTGTTTTTGTATCTTCCATATAACTGCCTCCTCAATCCACTGTCAAGTTAAGTTGATGGAAGAAAGAGTCAGGTGGCTTTTAGTACAATATCGAAAATAAATATGAACAATACATGACAAAAGGGGGAAACATGTGACCTGCTAATGCTTTTTAGGTGCATAAAGTTGCAGTATCCACCACGTTTGCAAGTCTCTTCCTCATACTGTCGACAAGTAGCTTCATGGAAGTCAGTGACAGGGGAGAAGTCAACAATGATCGGACGACCTGTGTTTCCATATGTTCAAAAAAGGTAAGACTAATATACAAGCCTGAAAGTTCCAGAATTAAACACAAGATAAAACATTGAAGTTGCAACAAACCTGCATAAAATCTTCCTTGAAGATTGCGAAGCGCATTTCCTGCTTGCTCTTCTTCTCGAAACTGCACATACACATTACCAACCTACACAAGAAGATTGACATACTGTTATGATTCAATGTCCAGGAAACAAACAATGAGAAGAAATACTTAGCTAGTATCTCAAAAACAACTTACCATGTGGTCAGAGAGATTGTCACAGACATTCAGACTCTCAATCTCACCATACTTAACCACAAAAGTCAAAACATGTTAGTAAATCGCATTTTAAATAACGGTGACTAATTAACATGGGCCGAAATAGTAAATTGGGCCGAAGCCCATAATCTATAAGTGAAACAGACGAGCGATACAAGAGTGGTTCGACACAACAACAGTTGGAGTGCCACTCAGTGACTCAAGTCATAGGGTTTTTCGTTGGTCGTCTTCAAGCTTTGATAGTTTGGTTGTGTGACTTGTGAGAAGTCGTGTTCGATGGGGTATGAGAAATTCACTTGGGTGATTAAGAATTTCTCATCTTTGAAATCTGATAAATTCGTGATCAGTGGCTGCAGATGGTAAGAAGAAGACAACTTTGTTATATCTGTTGTCTCTTTTCGTCCAAATTTTGGTTGAAGAGAACATCCTCCATTGTTTTCTATGGTGTTTTTGCTTGCAGGCGTCTTGCGGCATGTCCCCATGGATATGTCAATGATAATTATTTCTCTCTGTGTCTAATGGTATCTGATCCTAGAACTTTGCCTTGTGGATGGAGAAGACACATAAGATATCTGATGAAACAAGGCATATACTTTTCGATAATTACGAAAGTGACATTGTTCTAGCATCGAGAAAGAGAACCAAAATACTTACTTTCAATAACCGTTGTTTCCACTCCAAGCTCATGAGCAGCTCTGAACATAGACAATTTTGTTTTCCATGAGAATAAGGCTAAATTGGACTGTAAACACTAGATAACAATCAAATACACATGAGAAAACTTTGTTTTATTTAACCTTAAATGGAGTTCCTTTATAAAGCTCAATACTTTCTACGTTAGTGACACCGCAAGTAACAGCCTAACGAAAGCGAAAAGCCAAGAAAATCTTTCAATCTACTGATAACAAAAACGTCATCAGAAAGAAGTAGAAAAGATTGACATTGTTGTATTACCTTCAAAAGCTTATTAGTCGTCTTCCCCATTGCTGATAGCACAATGACGGGCCTCTCATCTGGAAAGCTGAGTATAAGATTGGCAACTTCTTTCATCCTCTCTGCTGATGAACCGCCGAATTTCATTACACATGTCAACTCTTTGCCATTTGCGCTTGAATTGCAGGTCTCGGGCTCTTTTCTTTCAAGCAAATCGACTCTTACATGTTCACAACTAACTCTCAAAGCAATATTCCTACAAGAATGCTCTACGGCTCTAAAGACTGCACTACTTGATGGCAATGTAACTGAAAAACTCAAGCCTCTTTGAACTTAAAGCAAGGCCTGGAGCTTTAACTCCATACAAGTGCAATGAAGCCGTCATTTACTCAATAGTTAGGCTTGCTAAATCTAAGACACTTGAGCAGTGGCGGAGGTAGTGAAGAGGGAGGGGGGTCAATTGACCCCCATAACATTTATGATTTTTTTGTTTTTTTTAAGATAAATGACAATAATTTATGGATATTTTAGTTTAATTTTTCCATAATTACCCCCATGCCAACAATCAATTCCTTAATTTGACCCCTCACATGTTTATTTTTTATTTAGCATTAATTCATTTTTCATTTTTGTTTTATATTTTTTTCTAATATATGGCTACAAATCTCTAAAATCATGGTACATATTAATTTTTTAGATATGTTCTATTTTTTTTCCTTAGTTTTTTTTTTAAATTGTTCTTAGAAATATTTTATTTAGTTTAAAATAAATGATTTAATATTAATATATAATTAAATAAAAAAATAATTAATTATATATGATCCCTATAAACTAAAATTCTAGCTCCGCCACTGCACTTGAGTGTTGTGATCTCGACAAATGGTACAGCTGTGATTGTTCAATGTGGAAACCTGCAACATTCAAGCGATCTAAATATATAAATATAGTGAATGAGGTTAAACCGAGTTAAGAAATGAATTATGAAAAATTTATTGAACCAATTCATCACTGTAAGTTGACTAGGGGAGACAAATGACTGCCTTCGGACACAGCTGAAACGACCGGTCGGATTCGCCGGCCAGGCTCCGTTTAAAGACCATTATTAGAGAAGGCAGAGAACGTGAGACACAAACACTGCTCTGTTTGCCCTTCCAAGAATGGACGGTTCAGATTCAATCTCTGGATCGAGATACCCTTTCAGCTATTAGTAAGCCACTCTACTAAATTGTACTTTGTGTTAATCATGAAATAATGTCGACATCTTTCTTTTTCTCCTGCATATTTATTTGAGAATGGTACCAAACACAAGTGTTTGATGTTGACAATAACGTGAGAAAAGAACACTTGGCCCACTCAATCCCAAGAATCAGAAAGAAAATTTTTCATTGATCGAAAATTGGATAGGAAAATTGATAACATAAAGAGTACTTGCGACAAAATAAAGGATAAAACACAACAATCCCAAAACTGCCCTTGCTAAGACCACTTCAAGCATTCTGGTAATGATGCAGTTTATACAGTAAAACTTTTCCGGCGGCGTTTCCCATAGCCATGAAGCCACTTCCGGGGCTGAAGTCTAGGCAGCGAGGGTAATGCATTGTGCTGTTGGGTGGCGGCCAGTTTGAGAAGACGGTTAGGGATGGAACATGGACTAGCTTTACGCTGTTTTTGTTCATTGTAGAGACTATAGCTAAAATCTGAGCATCATGGTTGAACTTCATGAAATCTATCTTGGAAGTGAGATTGTCCACTGTCTTTATCGGCTTTCTCTTGCCTCCCACAAACTCAGATTTCTTGTAAATGTTTACGATTCCTCTATCGGTTCCAGAGGCAAACAATGCTCCGTTTAGCGAACTGCAAAGACAAGTGCCACAAGTGCTGCCTTCATCCACACCTTTGTATAAGCATTTCATTGTTCTCAGATCCCAGACGTAGACTTGCCCATCACCTCCTGAGCTCAGCAAATGCTTCCCATTGTCACTAAATGCTAAGGACCTAACTGAACCGTTCATCTTTAGGGTTCCTATCAGCTCTTTTGTTTTTGTCGACACAAGTAAGATATAACCTTCGTTGCCAATAAAAGCTATGGTGTTAGAGTCTTGTGACACCTCAAACTGTTCCAAGCTTTTCTCCTCTCTACCAACCAAAGGGCCAATTTTGTCAAACTTTGCCTTCTCCAAATCAAAGCTGTAAAAGAACTTTCTTCTTCCGGAGACAATGACCTGAGAGCCATTGGGCAAGAAAGCCGCCTTACGAATGGGACAGTCCTCAAGAAAAATGCTCTGGATCTTGGTGTTCCTCTTTCCATCAATCTGGAAAAACCTTAACCGTCGATCCAATCCAGCAGTGAGAAGCAGCTGAGCGTTCAGATGGAAGTGGACAGAGTTTATCGGGCCATTTGAAGGATCCGCTGCATTGGCATCAACTAGCTTTGAGTATTCAAGACGACCAGCACACAGCTTGTTGCCACGGGACTTCACCACAAGATCTTCATTCGTCCGGAGAATATCATCAACTCCTCCATTCTGGGTATCATCATCATCTGAAGACTCTCCATCAATCATTTGAGAATCTGGCCGAGCCCAATCAGTCCCCGGGTTTAGCTTAGCATGATGAGCCCTCAGCCTTGCAATGTACTCAGAGCCAGAGATCAAGCCCTCATTCTCCTCTTTCCTTAGTTTCCTCAGACGGTTGACACTAGCTATATCAATGTTTATCTGTTTCTCTTCTTCATCCTCCCAGGCGGCTTCTCCCTTTCTAATTCCCACAACTTGACCAGTCTCTTCATCAGAAAGCTCTTCATCATCCGGAATCTGCCTCACAGCAGAACGGTCTACATGAAACAAAGCCGAACCATCTTCTTCTTCTTCCTTACCAAACGTAACAGGTGAGTAGAGTGACCCGAATATCAAATTCTCAAGCTTTTTCATTTCAACCACTTCCGATTCTTGTAGCTTCTCCTTCTCCTTATCTGTCTTTCTTCTCTTTCCCCTTGTGAGATCATCATCGGACACAATCTCTTCCCCATCTTTGTACTGTTTCTTGAGCTCCTCTCTTTTATTAGCCTTACTTGTCGGAGCATTCTGAGATAAGCTCATCTTTCAATACCACAAAATCCACTGCTGCATAAAACAAACAACAACGATAAGATTCGTAGCCAAGCTCGTTATCAATCGGTAATTAAACCCTAATTTCGGGAAGCTACTAATTTGACCTCATTCATGCACAAATTTGATTACAATGAAGATACAGGAAACAACTTACAACGTTGACGAGCAGAGAAACCTTGTAGCCGGTAATTGTCGGCGAGAGAGCTTCTCTTCTTGTTGGATTTTTTAGGGTTTTAGAATTTCATTTTCCTTGTAATAACCTTTAATGGGTCAACGGGTTTTATGCCTCTTGAAAAAGCCCATGGGCCAAGCCAGGTGAAAGAACAATGTCACTTTCGTAATTATCGAAAAGTATATGCCTTGTTTCATCAGATTCCATTTGCCCAATAAAGTCCGAGAATCGAGAGTTAATGTCTCTAACTGTTGTAAATCAAGTCTCCGATGAAATCTCCCTGTTATAACGGATGTGAGCAAGATAACAAAACGTAAAGAACACGACACAGATTTAACGTGGTTCACCAACACTTTTTGTTGGCTACGTCCACGGGCAAAGAGACAGATTTTATTACTGGAGAATACAGAATACAGAATACAGGGAGGCTAGGTTAACAAGAGTATTTATAGGGAGGAAACCCTAATTAACCTAGACTAATTGGGCCTAATGTCACGGGCCCAATCTAGTTCAAGTCATATCTAACAAATCTCCACCTTGACTTGAATCCTCCAAACAGATGTACCTGACGCACTGCTCACGGTGCCAAATGTACCAGACTTCTCCTTCAAACAGATGTACCAGATTCAGCTACCAGACTGTTGTACCAGATGCATTATCACAACGCCAGAAGTACCAACCAAATGTAGCAGACAAACGTACCAGAATTCTCCTTTGCCTCAGATGTCCCATCAGGGACCAGATGCTCCTTCAAGCCAACTGCTTTGTCAAGCCAGATGCTTTGCTGAGCCAGATGCTTCTTCAGAAGCCAGATGCTCTATTGAGCCGGATTGCTCCACCAGGAGCCTGATGCCTCTGCAGAGGCCAAATGCTTCGTCAGAAGCCAGAACGCCCGTCAGGGCCAGAATGCTTCTGTAGAAGCCAGAACGCCTGTCAAGGCCAGAATGCTTCTGTAGAAGCCAGAACGCCTGTCAAGGCCAGAATGCTTCTGTAGAAGTCAGAACGCCTGTCAAGGCCAGAATGCTTCTGTAGAAGCCAGAACGCCCCACTGGGGCCAGATGCTCCATCAGGAGCCTGATGCCTCTTCAGAGGCCTGATGTCCATCCAGGGACCTGCTGCCTCGCCAGGGGCCTGTTCGCCCTTCAGGGCGATTAACAGCTTGAGATATTCAGCAAGTCCAAACAGTGTTTAAACTTGCTCTGAGGAACCGGCTTGGTGAACATATCAGCAGGGTTATCTGCAGTCCCTACCTTCTTCACTTGAATCCTCTTCTCATTTCTCAGAAAATGATATCTCACATCAATATGCTTGGTCCTCTCATGATGGACCTGATCTTTGGCTAAACAGATCGCACTCAAACTGTCACAGTACACTGTAGCCTGATCATGATGCAAACCCAGATCACTGACCAATCCTTTCAACCAAATACCCTCCTTAGCAGCTTCTGTCAAAGCCATGTACTCTGCTTCTGTAGTTGACAGCGTCACAGTTGGCTGCAGAGTTGCTTTCCAGCTAATCACAGAATTACCCAGGGTAAACACATAACCAGTCATCGATCTTCTACTGTCTACATCTCCTGCATAATCTGAATCAGAATAGCCTGCAATCAGGCTCGGAGCCTCACCTCCATATATGAGGCCAACATCAGACGTACCTCTCAGGTACCTGAAAATCCTCTTCACAGCCAGCCAATGTTCTTTTCCTGGTTGTCCCATAAACATGCTGACAACACTGACTGCATATATGCAAGAACTGGTCTTGTACAGACCATAGCATACATCAAGCTTCCCACAACATTAGCATAAGGAACACGAGACATATACTCTTTTTCTTCTTCAGACTGAGGAGCAAACATGGTGAGATGAATATTAGCAGCAAATGGAGTGTCAACAGGCTTTGCTGATAACATACCAAATCTGTTTAACACCTTCTGAATGTAGCCTTTCTGTGACAAGAAAAGCTAATTCTGACTTCTGTCTCTGAGAATTTCCATTCCCAGAATCTTCTTTGCTGCTCCCAGATCCTTCATCTCAAACTCAGCACTCAGCAGATCTTTCAATCTCTGAATATCACACATCTGTTTGGCAGCTATCAGCATGTCATCTACATGGGCCTGCTACCTATCATAGGCATGTAGATGACAGCCTATTGCTGCCACTAGCTACTAGCTCAGAGGCTTGATCGTCTATAATTGAAACAGACGTCTGATACATATCAGACCAGATGCCCAACACGGGCCAGATGCCCAATATGGGCCAGATGTCCAACACGGGCCAGATGCTCAACGTGGGCCAGCTACCTATCATAGGCATGATAGTCCACTGGACCAAATTACCCATTGAGCCAAACGTCCACTGGACCAGATGCCCTACCTTGGACCTGAAACTGAAACTGCTTCTCCCAAAAATCTTGTCGATCTTCTCGTTCATCTCACACATCTCCTCACCAAATTTCAGATGCGGAATTTCCCAGAACCTGATTCTGCACGAAACTTTTTCTGCCCGAGATTTGCACGAAACGCAGAAAAAACTTTGTGCTCTGACACGAATTTTGCACAGACCTGAAACTTCACGAAATTTGCACGACAAACGCAGAACGAAGATCCTTGTGCTCTGATACCAGTTTGTTATAACGGATGTGAGCAAGATAACAAAACGTAAAGAACACGACACAGATTTAACGTGGTTCACCAACACTTTCTGTTGGCTACGTCCACGGGCAAAGAGACAGATTTTATTACTGGAGAATACAGAATACAGAATACAGGGAGGCTAGGTTAACAAGAGTATTTATAGGGAGGAAACCCTAATTAACCTAGACTAATTGGGCCTAATGTCACGGGCCCAATCTAGTTCAAGTCATATCTAACACTCCCCACAAGTAGGTGAGTTCTATAAGGCTTTTGGACAAAGGAAAGTTCGTATTTTGTGAATTCTGTTTGTGTTTGTTTTGAGTTGGATCAGTTCTATCTTTTCGTGGTCTACAGACAAAGAAGAATGGTTAGATGGATACCGTAGTCTCTGTGTGTTTGAAAAAATGCTTCTCCTTTCCACACTTAATGCAAAAGATGGTGGATTTGTTGTGAACAATGAAGTCAAGATTGTTGTGGAGGTAGACGTTCTTGAAGTTATTGGCAAATTAGATGTTTCAGAGGGATCTCAAGAGGTAACCCAACCTCTGAAAAGGATGAGGCTAAATGGTGGTGCGGTGTCTACTAGTCATTTTCACAAGGAAACTTCATCAGTAGATGTCAATGGGTTTCAAGTTCTTCCTTCTCAGGTAACATGTTCATAAAGATTCAAACTTTTTAGACGCGTTTCGTTATATAGGAACTGATTTGGATGAATACTGATAACTATCGGTTTCAAACTCGTGAGACTTATCATTTACTTCTTCGCTGTTGCTAATTTTGGAC
The DNA here is from genome assembly GCA_019202805.1 of Arabidopsis suecica. Taxonomy (NCBI): domain Eukaryota; kingdom Viridiplantae; phylum Streptophyta; class Magnoliopsida; order Brassicales; family Brassicaceae; genus Arabidopsis; species Arabidopsis suecica. Next base: position 7,892,953 of record CM032909.1, read on the forward strand.
TAGAGGTGGTCTTATTTTCTGTTTGAATTTATCAGTAGAACACTAATACAATGTAGGGAAAAAATGGTATCTTTATAATCTACCATTATACATGAGTTTATACTTTATCCATCCTTTTTTACAACTGCAGGCGGAATCTCTGCAACGTATATTCGAAAAACACCCCGAAATGGCACTAAATTTCCGAGCAAAGAACCAACATATGAGGACATCATCCATAAATCTCCTCCTTAACATAATCGAGACTTTGTGCCAGTCACTGCAAGACCTTTCCATTGATGACCTGGGCCAAGCAGAGCAAGTACTAACATACCTGAAAAATTCGGGCTTTAAGGTGGATTGGTTAGAGCGTAAACAGGAGGAAGTAAAGGAAAAGAAGATGGAAGAGCAGATTTGTAAGTCTCGGATGCAAGAATTAGAGGAAGAGCTGAAGGTTTGTAAGCAGAAGTGCGCTGACATAGAAGCTCAAGTGGAGAAAGATAAGCAAAAGTGCTCAGATATAGAAGCTTTGCTGCAGGAAGAGAAGACAAAGGTGTTGGCCGCCGCCAGAGCTCCTCCTCTGACGTTGGATGATGTTGTCTGATGACTTAGGTTCTCCTAGGAGTTATGTTCGTTTGACTCTTCTGTCTATTGGAAGCTCCTATATCTTGTAAAGAGCTAATCTTTTTGTTAAGTGAACTCGCTAGGAATTAAGAGTCTAGGATTTTGTTAGTTGTGTCTTTCGTGAATCGTGACTATGTAAATGGATTATCGCTGGCAAAGGTTAAGCTACTAAGTGTAATTTTCAATGTTCAGTTATAGCGTTAGCTTATTAAGCGTATCAGAGCTTAACTTTGGTCTTAAACCGAGTTTATATCTATGAGAATTCAAATATAGTAATATACACATAAACAACACTTGCACCACTCTAATCATAGGTTTAAACTCCAATTGTGTACCAACAAAAGTAAGAGTAAAATACAAGGAACTAATCACTTGTCACCAACACTTGAATCATATTTCATTTTGCTATTGGGTGGTGACATGCGATAAGGGTCATCCAACCGCATCCGCATCGGATTGCTATTCGGGGCCATATTACATAGCAATGGGTAACGATTTATATGCTTTCTTCATTTTTTTTGTATGCCCGATTATGATTCATGATTTTTGTTTTGATTTTTAATTCTTGTCGGTGTTTTCAGTGGTTTTGGTTCCTTTAACATCGTAACGGTAGCGAAGGGGATATGAGACAAAGCATAACTTGGGCCGAAATGGTAAATTGGGCCGAAGTCCATAAATGAAGAAGACCAGCGACACAAGCACAAGCGTGGATATATAGGGTTTTAGTTGCTCGCTCCAAACCCTCTGATATTTTGGAAGTTTTTCAATGGGGAATGACGAAGAAGCTGATAAGAAATTCACTTGGGTGATAAAGAATTTCTCATCTTTGCAATCTCATTTGATTTCCTCTGATAAATTCGTGATCGATGGTTGCAAATGGTAAGAAGAGCAAATAACATGTATCTAATGTTTGTCGTACAAGTTAGGTTTACGAGAATATAATATCCATTGTTTTCCATGTGTTTTCATTTGATTTCCTCTGATAAATTCGTGATCGATGGCTGCAAATGGTAAGAAGAGCAAATAACATGTATCTAATGTTTGTCGTACAAGTTAGGTTTACGAGACTATAATATCCATTGTTTTCCATGTGTTTTTTTTTTTTTACTTGTAGGGTTCTTGGGGCCTATCCCAAGGGATTTAAGAATGGTAATTACTTGTCTATGTTTCTGGCTGTTGCTGATTTTAAAACTTTTCCTTGTGGATGGAGAAGACACACAAGGCTTCGCCTAACTGTTGTAAATCAACTCTCCGAGAAACTCTCCCAATCTCGAGGTGGTTCATATTTTGTGCTGCTACGAGATTCATATATATATATATATATATGTGTGTGTGTGTGTTTTGGGGGTTTGTTTTGACTTAGATCAGTTCTATCTCTTCGTGATCTACCAGGCCCGGCTTAAGCCATGTGCCCTAGGTGCTGAAGCACAGGGTCCAAAGGCCCAAAAAATTTTTACTTGTTTAAGTTATCATGTTTTATGTAAGGCCCAATCATTTTGAACATTAGTTAAACCCAAAATACTAAAGTAATGCTTAATTTATTTGTTAATTAAAAGAGAGGAAAAAAATCTGAACCCTATCGTGTCTAATTGTTTTTAGTTTGCCGAAGATCACCTTGACGACCGATGGATAATCACAAGCAGGATCTGCTAAAATCTGCAGGTAAATCAAAAATCCATCAGACAAAACTTCAATTTCTATCTAGCCGTTAGAAATTTCTAATTTGTTCTCATGAATCAATAATTTTCTATTTCATCCCAATTAAGGTCTTGATTCTGAATTTTGTTCTTCCCAAAGTTCTGATTGGAACTTCCTTCTATCTCTAAACTCCAGCAAGTTTGGGACATCTAGAACAAGGTCTCTACTCTCTACAAGACTCAGGCTACGTACAAATCAATTTTCAAACAAGTTACCATCTTCTTCACAACAATCCAGGTTCTATCGTTCTTATAACAATTTGGATTCTCTAGTTTAATTATATTTTAATTCTTGTATTGTTCATTTGTTTGAATTTTGATAGTTCAATATGCCTGCATGTGGTTATGTTAAACGACAAAAGAAAGAACATATAGAAAAATTCATTCAATCACAGAAAGGGGCTTTAGATAAATTTATTGTGAAAGAGACTCATGGTAAAGAAAAAGATGATGATATTGGTGTTTCTAGTACTCATGAGGATATCAATGATATAAATAATAATGAAGTCTTAGATGCTCACGTAATGCTTGAGAATCATGATGATGTGGGTGTTTCTAGTTGTTTTGATATCTATGATCCAAGAAATTGGGATATGCTTGATTTGAAAATGATAGAAACTTTAGCAATTAATGGACCAAAAAGAGATTTATCTATTGTAAAAGGTCCTAGAAACAAAGTTTCAAGAAGATTTTTTTCATCTTGCTACACTAGAGAATTATCTAATGGAGAAACAAGTGATAGAAAGTGGCTAGTTTATTCTAAAGAATTAGATAAAGTTTTTTTGTTTTTGTTGTAAGATTTTTAAGAAAGGTATTAGGAAAAGTCAATTAGCAAAGAGTGGCCTTTCGGATTGGAGTCATATACTTGTTAGATTAAATGAGCATGAAAAAAGTAAGGAACATATGCTTAATATGAAAGCATGGATTGAACTACGACATAGATTAAAAAAAAATGAAACAATTGATAAAGTTTCTCAAGAACAGTTTAGGAAAGAAAAAGATTATTGGAAAAATGTATTAATAAGAATTATTGCAATTGTGAAATATCTTGCAAAACATAATTTGGCATTTCGTGGAACCAATGAAAAACTATATCAAAATAGTAATGGCAATTTTTTAGGATTAGTAGAGACGTTAGCGGAATTTGATTTTGTGATGAAAGAACATGTTAATGTTGCAATGACCGAGGTAAGTGGTTTGATATCTTATTTAAAAAACTATAGAAAAACTGGTTTTGTTGATGCTATGACGAAAGCTAAGGAAATTGCTATTGAAATTGGTATTGAACCTATATTTATTCAAAGACGAGTTATTCGTAGAAAAAAACAATATGATGAAACTAGTGGTAATGAAACTGTATTATCCGTAGAAGAGACATTTAGGATTCAATATTTCTTGTATATTATAGATCATGCTATTTGTTCACTTGATAAGAGGTTTGATCAATACCGTTTATATGAAAATATATTTGGGTTTCTTTTTGATTCTACTAAATTGAAAATGTGTGATGATGTGAGTTTAAAGTCTCATTGTACTTGTTTAGAAAATAGTTTGAAAAATGGGGATTTGCTAGATATAAACGGAGATGAACTTTTTCTTGAATTAAAGTTTCTTGTAGAACTTTTACCAAATGAAAAGATGGGAGAATGTGAAATATTGAATTTTCTTGTACAATTTGATAGTTTTCCATATACTACTATTGCATTAAGAATTTTACTAACTATTCCAATTACTGTTGCTTCTGCAGAACGAAGTTTCTCAAAATTAAAGTTGTTGAAGTCATATTGAAGAGCATCTATGTCACAAGATAGGTTGAATGGACTAGCTTTAATGGCGATCGAAAACAACTTCTTAGAAGAACTAGATTGTGAGACGTTGATTGATGACTTTGCTGCAGATCATGTACAAAGAAAAGCCTTATTTACTTGAACGATTATGTAGTGAGTGCTTTGTATGATGAAATATTCTTGTTGTCCTCTGTTTTTCTTAGTTGTCGAGTAGTTTTTTTTACCTCAGCTAAAAAAATGTATTTTGTCTCTAAATTAAGAATTATTTTCATTTTTAGGGTCCTCTTCTTATGATTGCACCGGGTCCAGCGGAGGTTTGAGCCGGCCCTGGATCTACAGAAGAGGCACATTTCTGGTTAGATGGAAAGAGCTTTGTCCATATATATTCAGAAGTGATTTCCCTTAGCAAACTTAATGCCAAAGAAGGTGGATTTCTTGTGAACGATGAAGTCAAGATTGTTGCGGAGGTTGATGTTCTTCAAGTTATTGGCAAATTAGACGTTTATGAGGATTCTCAAGAGGTGACACATCCTTTGAAAAAGATAAAGCTAAATGGTGGCGGTGCGATGTCTAGTCATTTGCAAAAGGAAGCTTCATTAGTTGATGTCAATGGGTTTCTTGTTCTTCCTTCACAGGTAAAATATTATCATTTGCTTTTTCTTTGTTGTTGATTTTAGGACAAGGGATTGTTTTTTGTTTTTTTTTTATAGTAGAACAACACATCTTAATACAGAGAAAATGTAAAAAAGTAGTATCTTAAAAGTCTACCATTCAACTACATGAGTTTATACTTCATTCTTCTTTTTTTACAACAGGCGGAAGCTGTGAAGCACATATTCAAAAAACACCCAGACATGGCACTAGAGTTCCGAGCAAAGAACCAACACATGAGGACATCATCCATAAATCTCCTCCTTAACATAATCGAGACTTTGTGCCAATCACTGCGAGACCTTTCCATTGATGACCTGGGCCAAGCAAAGCTAGCACTAACATACCTGAAATATTCGGGATTTAAGGTTGATTGGTTGGAGCGTAAACTGGAGGAAGTAAAGGAAAAGAAGATGGAAGAGCAGTTTGGTAAGTCTCGGATGCAAGAATTAGAGGAAGAACTTAAGGTCTTTAAGCAGAAGTTCTCAGACATAGAAGCTTTGCTGGAGAAAGAGAAGACAAAGGTGTTGGCCGCTACCAGAGCTCCTCCTTTAATGTTGGATGATGTTGTCTGATGACTTAGGCTCCGCTAGGTGTTATGTTCGTTTGAGTCTAGGTTTCAAAATTAACATAGGCAGCTAGAGAGACTTCTGTCTATTGGAAGCTCCTATATTTTGTAAAGAGCTAATCTTTTTGTTAAGAGAACTCGCTAGGACTAAAGAGTCTAGGATTTTATGAGGTTAAAATTCATCAAGGAAAACAATATTCCCCTCTGGAAAAAGGCATTTCAAAGCTGTATTTAAGCCACTTTAAGTTTGTTTGATTATTTACTGGTAAATCTCAATCAAACAGAGTAAGTCTCTTACAAAGAAGATACATTCTGGAGCATCCTAATAAGCAAGAAGTAAATAACAGTTCAAGCAATACTCTGAGGTTGATGTACTCTCAATTACACAACAGCACACATAATAATGCATGTACATTTTTTCCAAACATAAGATTGGCAACCAATTCATACATAACATAATGCTCTCACTGTCTACACATTCCCTCACTAGTCATGCATTTTTCATTATACTTGTGCAAGAACATTCGAGGCAGAGCGTATAATGTTTTTACTATCTCTAGTCCAAGACTTCGATCATATATGATATACCTGATCAGGAAGACATGAAAACACTGGTGGGTTCGTTTGTTGCTACTATAACAGGAAAATCAAACAAAAAAAAATATGTGAAGATCTTGAGTCTTGACACAATGCTTGATCTACCCGTCGTATATCATTCTTAATCCAAAAAATGAAGCGATCACATTTTGTTTGGACACTGTAGAACGTTTCGGGAAGCTGCAGGTTTATAGCGTTAATGATTTATAACTTTGTTGATATTATAAAGTTTTTAGGATTTTTTAGTGCAGAGACAAAATTAGGGTAATAATTTAGCTAAGAGACAATAGATTTTTTTTTTTTTTAGATCATAAATAGGTTTGAAATTCGAAAGAATAACAAAAAAAAAAAGGTCTAGGATTTTGTCATGCGCGTGTGATAGTGTAATTGATTTCTTAGACGAAAGCATTTAATGCAAGCGGACATTTAATAATAGTTAGACTAACATAACTGTTTTTTTCTCTTAAATTAGAGAAATTTTAACATGCTACAAACATATATTATACGATTTTAACATTTGTACACAGGTAAACACATATAAAAAATGTTATAAGTATTTAATTTCTTGTGTTAAGTTGTTGGATATATGTATGCATCATTAACATTTGTATACATGTAAAAATGTACATAGATGGTTAAATTTATTTGTATGCATATAAACACACATATCCTATACTATTATTTGGGGAGTACAATTTATGGATTACCCTTAATTAACCTTCCCCTTTGTAAGAATTTACTTAAGAATGCCATTAGAAATAAAATTTTATAGAGTAAATTAATTCAACTCATTAAGGATAAACAAGTCAAATACTATTTTATGCAATTTAATTATTTTAATTTAATTATAAAAACGAAAATCTATTATTAATTTCTTTAAAAAGAATGACCAATCAAAATGAACATATAAGATTTGATATCTAACTTACCATATTAATTTGTTATTAATCATTATACTTCACCTCTCATTTTTATATGATTCTATTTCTATAAATAAATAAATCATTATATCATCTATATAATAAAAAAAAAAAAGTAAATTTTTTTCCGCATATACCAAGATTTGAATTTTTAAAAACGAATATAAATTATTCAATGTATGAAAGAACAAATTTAACGGGTCAAAAATTCATATTTGAGTAATATATTCCTTTTTTTTAATATCATCAATACTTAATAGATCAAAAATTTATGAAGTATAAATACTCTAATTTGAATTTTTGAAACAAATATTTATAATAGGCGGCGGGTTGAATATAATATATTATATGATGAAATGAGTTATGATCCTTATAACTATTTGAATATTTATATTTAATTTCATATCATTTTTTTTAAAATTCATAATTTTACATAATACAATAAAAAATTTTAAAGATTTTAATTTGGAACATTTTAAAATAGTTTAATTTAATATATTAAAGAATATCATAAATATTTAATAGATAAAAAAGATAAAAAAAAATTATAAATACATTAATTTGATTTTCTAAAAAAATATGTTTAAAATATTTATAGTAGGCGGCGGGTTAAATGTAATGTATTATATGGTAGAAAGTTATGATCCTTATAAGAGACGACATTTTAAGATTTTATGATGAGATGAGTTAAATAAGGTTTGACACTTCTAAATATTTGAAAATTTGATTCTGCAAGCAATTTTGAAAATAATAAATAATAGATTGTGCCGCAATATTTTCATACGGATTGTAAAATGAAAATATAGAATCCACACACGGATTGAATTTGGTATTATTATATACCAAATATATGTTCATAACATATTTGATTATGTGAATAATTGGTAAATTCCGTAATTAGCTCAAACAAATCTCTATTTCAACAACCAATGAATCAGAATTTGAAAAAATAATTTTCTAAATTAATTCAAAATAATAGCTAATTTTCTTAAGTAATTCAAAATAATCTACGTTTTAGATATGATTCATTTATGATATTTTGATTTTTGATCTAACTAAATTATATGCACTCTCATTTTGTGTTTGTTAACATAAATTAACTCATTGTTCAAACAATATTAATTTTTTTTAAAAATAATCTTATTTTCCGTTTTCATATCTTAAAAAAAATATCCATAATTGAATACTATAGAAAAAGGAAAATATATTCATTCTAATATTATATATAGGGACTAACAAAAAAATATTATTTTTTCACTTACTATTATAATATATCACAACTTTATTCTAAAACATAAAATTTATAAATTTTGTAATAAATGAAATTCAACCCGTACTACAGTACGGGTGATGATCTAGTAAAACTTTACTTAGACACCAAGCTATCATTAGAATCATAAGTTTTATCGGATTTTCAAAGGATTTGCACAATATTCGTCGAGTTGTCACCAAATCTTCACCCGATTTCGTCAAATTGTCATCGGTTCTTCACCGGATTTCGTCAAATTATCACCGATCTTCATAAGATTTTGTCAAATTGTCATTGCATCTTTGGTAGGTTCATCATAACAAACCGATTAGAATATAATCATGGTTTCTTTCGTCTATAGCTAATCTGAGACTATATATACGAGAACTAACAAAAAACGTGATAAATCTTGAATAAATGACAGTTAATTACATGCATAAATAATAACAATAAATTCCAAAATAGTCATATAAATTCTTTAAACTAGTTGTAATTCTTTATACAAAATATTTTCTTTTTGAATAAATTTTACATTCTATTCAAAAAAAATAATAACAATAAATTCCAAAACTTGAGCATACTTAGTAATTCAAGAGGATAAAAAAAAGAAAAGAGAAATAATGTTTTTTAAAGAAAAATGGAGCGCCCGTAACATAAATAAACATCCACAAGACAAGAAAAACGAACGAAAACAATAATATCTAGGCTACCTAGATTTCCAGAGTTCAATATACACGCTTTCACATCACGAAAACGACAACAAAATCAATTGTTTATCTCATGTAATGGGCCAGATACAAATCTAAATGGTGAAGCGGGTGGAATTATATTGGATCAAAAAGATGGCTAATATTTACATTGTTTTGGGGTATGAATAGATTTAACAAAAAAAACTAATTTCTTAATGATACATTGTCTCCTAGTCAATTTGCTCATGATTTTATAATCTCTATATTTTTTTGAGATAACTAAGTGGGAGGTAAAGATCCGGGCCATAATTAGTTTTTGGTAAATTCTTGACGGAGTTTAAAACAATTGCAACATTAGCCCATCATCTTTCCGTTTTTACCTTCACGCAACAGTTTTTTTTTGTTTCTTCCGAGACGAATATGCGTGTATATGTATATTTGCCAAACATCTATCGTTCTATTGTAGATATCCACAGATCTACTTAGATCCACAGATCTACTTAAATCCACATCTCTAATTTATAAATCTGTGTTTCTGCGTGTATATGTATATTTGTCAAACATCTATCGTTCTATTGTAAATATCCACAGATCTACTTAGATCCACATCTCTAATTTATAAATCTGTGTTTTGATGTGCATCTTTTTTTGTAGACATCTATTTATTCTCTTTATTTTCACTTGATGTTGATATAACTTACTGTTTAATTTTTTTACTGTTCAGAAATATGACTGATCTGGAGCTGCCTTCTCGATTGTTCCCCGATAGAGAGGAGCCTGCTGGCGATAGGGTGAATATGTACTTTAAGCTCAATATGATCAAGTGTGTGCTGAAAGGTCTTACGCCTGAAGAGATTGAAACCATTAGGCCTTGCTTCGGGAAACTTCTTGATGTCTACTCCAAACCTGTCTTCTCTAGCAAATTGGCTCACTTTCTGTTAACACGCCAGCTTAATGTTGTCAAGCGACAAAATTCAAAAGTTTTTCCATATACTTGTTTTCATTCCATTGCTTTCACGATTGTATAGTATCTAGTTTTTTTGTGTGTTTTTCTCGCTTCCCTCACTAAATTCCGTCTCCATTTCCACAGATGTATTTAGATCCGCAATTTATTAATTATCCCTGAGTTTAGATATTCAACTTCCCATGTAGATCTATATTTATTCATGTATATTTTGTCAAGCATCTATTATTTGTTTTAGATATCCATGTATCTATTCATGTATATTTGCTAAGCATCTGTTGTTCTATTGTAGATATCCACATATCTACTTAGACAGTCTGCAGATTTGCATTAAATATAAATCGCCTCCTTCCTTCTGTCTCCGCGTAACCGTCACGTCCGAAACAGAGAGGTCGCTTCATCCTTTTTTGCCAAAAAAAAGTCAAGATTGCTATCCCACTCGCATGGATACGTAAGAGCATGAGTTTTTCGTTATTTTGGAGAAATTGAAGGGCAGAAGTGAAGTTGTTTTTCTGTTACTTGGAATTAAAGCAGTCAATTTACCTCTGCGCTAATTTGCCTCTCTGTTTTTACCTCTGCGCTAACTCTCCCTATTTTTTTTTTACATTTTGTCAACTATATATCTGATAATCTTGTAATTTTAACTATTTCCAAACCAACAACAAAACTTTTGGTAAATTGGGCAGAAATAGTAAATTGGGCAGAAATAGTAAATTGGGCCGAAGCCCATAAGCCATAAGTGAGAAGACAAGCAATACAAGAGTGGTTCGACAGAATAGTGCCAGTGCCACGCAGTGACTCAGGTTATAGGGTTTCGTTGGTTTGGTCGTCTTCAACCTTAGATAGTTAGGTTGTCGTACTTCAATGGGGTATGAGAAATTCACTTGGGTGATTAAGAATTTCTCATCTTTGGGATCTGAGATCATTAAGTCTGATGAATTTGTGATCGGTGGCTGCAAATGGTAAGAAGAAGACAATTTTGTTATATCTCTAATGTTGTCTTTTCGTCCAAATTTAGGTTGAAGAGAACATCCTCCATTGTTTTTTATGCTTGCAGGTGTCTTATGGCCTATCCCAATGGAAAACTGAATGCTAGTTATTTGTCTCTGTATCTAGTGGTTGCTACTTATAAAACTTTGCCTTGTGGATGGAGAAGACACGCAAGATTTCGCCTAACTGTTGTAAATCAACTCTCGCGTAAATTCTCCCAACAAGGAGGTGAGTTCTATAAGGCTTTTGGACAAAGGAAAGTTCGTATTTTGTGAATTCTATTTTTGTGTTTGTTTTGAGTTACATCAGTTTTATCTTTTTATGGTCTATAGAAGTTGAACGATGGTTTGATCAAGAGCTTCCTCTGCGTGGGTATAACGAAATGCTTCTTCTTACCAAACTTAATGCCAAAGATGGTGGATTTATTGTAAACAATGAAGTCAAGATTGTTGCGGAGGTTGATGTTCTTCAAGTTATTGGTGAATTAGATGTTCCTAAGGAATCTCTACAGGTAAACCAACCTCCGAAAAGGATGCGGCTAAATGTTTGTATCTCTAGTGGTGCGGTGTCTAGTCATTTGCACAAGGAAACTTCATCAGTAGATGTCAATGGCTTTCTAATTCTTCCTTCTCAGGTAACAAGTTCATAAAGTTTCAAACTTTTTAGATAGGAAGTTAGGAACTGATTTGGATAAATACCGATATATATATATATATCGATTTCAAACTGGTGAGACTTATCATCATTTACTTCTTTGTTGTTGCTAATTTTGGACTAGATGTGGTTTTTTTGTGTTTTGAATTTATCAGTAGAACACATCTTAATGCAGAGAAAATATATGAAATAAAAATGGTATCTTTAAAGTCTACCGTTCAGTTTATGGGGATATGTATACATATCAGTTTAAATTTTATTCATCCTTTTTTACAACTGCAGGTGGAATCTGTGAAACGTATATTCGAAAGCCACCCAGAAATGGCATTAATGTTCCGAGCAAAGAACCAACAATTGAGGACTTCATGCATAAATGTCCTCCTCAACCTAATCGAGACAATGTGCGTGTCACTGCAAGACCTTTCCATTGATGACTTGGGCCAAGCAGAGCAAGCACTAACATATCTGAATAATTCGGGCTTTAAGGTGGATTGGTTGGAGCGTAAACTGGAGGAAGTAAAGGAAAAGAAGATGGAAGAGCAGATTGGTAAGACTCGGATGCAAGAATTAGAGAAAGACCTGAAGCTCTTCAAGCAGAAGTGCTCTGACATAGAAGCTCTACTAGAGAAAGAGAAGGAAGAACTCAAGGACTTGAAGAAAAAGTGCTCGGACACAGAAGCTCTACTTGAGAAAGAGAAGACAAAGGTGTTGGCCGCCGCCAGAGCTCCTCCTCTAACGTTGAATGATGTTGTCTGATGACGTAGGCTCTGCTAGGTGTTATGTTCGTTTGAGTCTAGGTTTCAGAATTAACATGCTAGAGAAAACTTCTGTCTACCGGAAGCTCCTATATTTTGTAAAGAGCTAATCTTTTTGTGAAGAGGACTCGCTAGTACTAGGATTTTGTTAGTTGCCACTTTCATGACTATGTAAACGGCATATAATCTTAGCTTATTTAGCAAATCAAAAGCTTAACTTTTGGTCTTAAACCAAGTTTACTTTTATGAGCTTAAAAACTATCAACTAAAACAGTACTCACCTCTACGAAAAGTATTTCAAAGCTGTTATTGAGCCACTTTAAAAGGTTGTTTGATCATTTACATGGTAATTCTTCTCTTATGTCTCATAGCTCGTAATGAATTTAGGGAGATAAGGTTCCTGCATTGCATAAACAGTCAATTGTCTCGTATCCAACATCCTTGACTGCTATTATCTATTAGGGAGATAATGGATACTGATCGAATCGGTTAAAAATACTTTACCATATAGAGTAACTCTCAATCAAACAGAGGAAGTCACTTGCAAAGACGATAAATATTTCTGGAGCATCCTAATAACAGTTCAAGCAAAACTCTGAGGTTAATGTACTCTCGATTATTCAAGAGCCCACATAATAAGATCTAAGCTTAATCCAACTCATACGTCATAAGATTGGCAACCAAGTCATACATAATGCTCTCACGGTCTACTCATTCTTTCATTGCTCGCGCATTTTAAATTATACTTGTGCAAGAACATTAGAGGCAGAACCTATAAAGTATCTACGATCTCTTGTTCGAGAATTGGATCATGCATATACCTGAGGTACATAATGGACATGAATATAAATAAATGGGTTCGCTTGTTAAAAATGACTAGAAACAGTTGGGATAAAAAGTTTTAGTATAAGGTTATTTGATATATATATTTTTTTGCTAAGAATGTAAATATTTCATTAGAAAATGAAAATGATTAGGAGTTACAAAAAAAATAAATCCTATTTTTTAGTCTCATGGCAAAAAAGAATAAAATTCATGAAAGCAAATAACAATCGGTCCATCGACATCAACAAAAGCAGTGAAGCTCTTAGAATCAATGAAGCGATAAAAGATTTTGATGAATTTCATCGATGACACCTCAACGAGGAAGATACATGCTGTCAAAGGACGAAAACCGATTCATTGAAAACCATGCGAAAGGCAGTGAAGCCTTTCACCGGTGGGCCGCGAACACTGAAAAAGGTAAGTATTGTTATGGGTCTAGTTTGAAAACTATTCAAACTATTTGTAACAGTTTGATCAAAGGTGCTAAATTTGCTTTTTGTTCTGTTTAACGTGGATTAATTTGATCTATACTTTGTAAAATAGCCAATCGTAGCAATGGTGAAATCTATTGCTAAAGTGGTTTGAGATCGTAAAACCTCTCTACACTACATTGAGCAAGTTTGGGAATCTCCTCATTGTCTTATAACTCGTCGATAGTTGTAGGGCCTTAAGCTTATTTTTCCGTTTCCATTATTTGTCGTGTTTCATCTAAGACTAAGCCATGTAAACTAGAGGTGGAACTATTATCCGAAATCCGACATTCAATATGGGATCCACTTCGATTCGATCCAAAGATATCCATGAGTCCATGACAGTTGGATCCGGATTCAGATAGTAAAATAACAGCTCTGTAAAAACCGGATAATATGATTACGAGGTCCAGATATCCGGATCCTATACCATTAGACTAGATTTTAACCCGCGGTACACTGCGAGATGATTTATTTTTTAAAGTTAGTATATATAAAATTTTATAAATTGTATCTCTTTATAAAATATTTATGTTTTCTAGTTTATAATTATTATCAAGTAACGGTATATCACGAGTTCACGGAACAATAATAAACTGAGGATTTAACTCGTATTATAGCGGCATGTTAATGATATTTTAAAATTTTATAAATATTGATTCAAACCCGTTCGCCATATAAATCCGTTCCTAAATATAACCCGTCCCATAATTTTTTAACCCGTCCCGTGATTTGTTTTCTAAAAGTAGTGATTTTAAAATTTAATGATTTTTTATTATATATAAAGTTTATAAATTGTATCATTCTCTAAGATATTTATATTTTAATAAACTAAGGATTTAATCTGTATTAAAGCGACATGTTAATGATATTTTAAAATTTTATGAATGTTGATTCAAACTCATCCACCATATAACCCGTCCTGTAATTTCTTAACACGTCCCGTAATTTATTTTCTAAAAGTAGTAATTTTAAAACATTTAACAATTATTTATTATAGATAAAAGTTTGTAAATTGTATCATTTTCAAAGACATTTATATTTTATAGTTTACAATTGTTATTAAGTAACATTATACCACGGGACAATTTTTTATTTTATACAATCTTTTCTAAATGAGACTGATTTGATATGTCTAATATTGGTGGTATTGAGAAAAAGTTAAGGATTTAATCCGTATTGAAGCGACATGTTAATCTTTTTATTATTGTTGATTCAAAAACCTATCCCGCCAAACCCGTCCGGCCAAAAAACTCATTTACTTTATTAATGTTGATCTTATTTATGATATGATTCTGAATTATTGTCTAAATATTATATTAGATATAGAACGTTGAACACACATTTTCGTCAACTGGATAATATATGTCCGTTTTTAAAATTTCGAATCACAGTATATGTCTGAATTATTGTCTAAATATTTTAATAGATGTAGAACGTTGAACACACATTTTCGTCAACTGGATAATATATGTCCATTGATTTTTTTTTTTTAATTTTATGTATTATATGATGATTCAAAACAGTTAAAAACAGATCAAACAAAGATGATAGGAGAATCATAATTCTAAATCTTAATCAAATCTTCTAAATATCTAAATTATTAAATATGGAATATCCGGTGTATGAGTTGGGTTAAATATAACCCGACCCAAGAAATTTTTTATGACCAAAATTTGGAAACAGGTCGGGTATCCAAATAACTTGAAAGTATTTTTACCCACCCATCACCAAAATGACTGCAAAAATACTAGTATAGATATATTAAAAATATAAATTTATATTAAATTATATGTAAAATTGAATTTAATTCTTTTATAATCAATACAATAATAACAATAAGGATCTCTCCAGATCCGACACCTCAACGTTTTTGGATGTTCTCAAGCTGACACCTCATTAAAATTGTTATCCAATAAAAACATTTCATTAATACAACTAAGCATTCTATTCCAGTAATAATACTTCTCCGATCCACGTCATACTCTCTCTCCACATATTATTTTCTTAGTTTTTCTATTGGCCCAATTTGGTTTAGTAACCAAGCCCAATTCGTTTATTTCTTTTAACGTGTTCAATTGTTTTTCGCTTATTTATGTTTAATCACTCATTCACTAATACTATGCATATTATTATATTTTGTTGAACAAAATCACATCTCTAAAAGATAGTTTTTCTATTTTCTTTGCTTTAATTGTGAATTTGTGATTATATGTATTAATTTAAATAATTATATATTTTTATTTTGTTGGGAGCTTTTAATCTTTTAATTTTAATAAAAATTGTTTATTTATATTAAATACTACTCCTCCGTCCCACAAAGATGAATTTTAAAGAAAAAATATTTGTCTCACAAAGATAGAAGTTTTGTGTTTCCAATGTTAAATTTAAAACAGTTTACCTACCCTTATTAAACAACAATAAATAATTTACTTTTTAAAATGTGTTAAAAAATTAAAAGGTTAAAATTTTCATTATACATTATTTCTTAAAGAATGTGAAATTTCTATAAAATCTATCTTTGTGGGACGGAGGGAGTATTAGTTATTTTTACTTTTGTCTAACAGAGTCAAAGACGAGAAAACAATGAAAATGTTACTTACAACAATGAAAATGAAGGTGTAACAAGAGATGACTGCGTATGAAAATGATGAACAACACAGATCAACAATTGAGAAAGATGATTGGAGAAGCCTTGGAAATAATGAGAGGAGGTTAAGGGGAAGAAGAAGACCACAATTATTACTTTAATACTCCCTCTGTTTCACAAAGAGTGTCGTTTTAGAGTTTTGCACACAGATTAAGAAAACATTAAATTTTTTGTTTTTTCTAAACAAAAACATCATTACCTATATATATACTTAAACACAATCTGCCCAATATTAAAACAATCTGCAGAATACTAATAGTCATAAAACATAAAAAATCATTAAATTTTGCATTGAAAACCTAAAACGACACTCTTTGTGAAACAAAAATAAAACCTTAAAACGACACTCTTTGTGAAACGGAGGGAGTATAAAAATATAATAAATCTTGAGCCGGTGACTAAATCGATTGTAGTCAGACCGGTGTTATATCGGATCAGATTGGGTCTATAAAATACTCCCAAATTGACATTGAATTAATCGTACAAGGAAAGATGCATGGTTGATAATAATCATATTGATCCTATCTAATTCGAGAATCAAATTATTTTATAGTTAAAAAATTGTTTATAGTGTTCAATGTTCTATGTCATTTGTTTCACGTATTGGACATAGCTAATCTTGCAACCTTTTCGTTAATTTGTCTTTGGAGCTACAACTACTGCAACAAGGGAAGAAGAATTTTAGCTAAAAAAACAAGGGAAGAAGATCCTATATCATGAGAAACTAGATTTTAACCCGCGGTATACCGCGGGATGATTTAATTTTAAAATTAGTATAAAAATATTTTGTAAATTGTATCTCCTTATAACATATTTATTTATATTATAGTTTATAATTGTTATTAAGTAACGGTATACCACGAGTCCACGAGACAATTATTAATAAACGGAGGATTTAACCCGTATTAAAGCGGTATATAAATATTGATTCAAATTCGTCCGCCATATAAATCCATTCCGAAATATAAACCTGTTCCGTAATTTTTTAACCCATCCCGTGATTTGTTTTTATTTTAAAATTTAATGATTATTTATTATATATAAAAGTTTACAAATCATATCATCCTCTAAGACCACGGGACATTATACCACGGGACAATTTTTGGTTTTATACAATATTTTCTAAATGAGACTGATTTATTATGTCTAATATTTGTGGTATTAAAAAAGAAGATTTAATCCGTATTGAAGCGGCGGATTAATGATATTTTAATTTTTTTATTATTGTTGATTCAAAAACCCGTCCCGCCAAACCCGTCCGGCAAAAAAACTCATTTATTTTATTAATGTTCTTATTTATGATACGATTCTGAATCATTGTCTAAATAATTTAATCGATGTAGAACGTTGAACACACATTTTCGTCAATTAGATAATATATGTCCGTTTTTTAAATTTCGAATCACAGTATATGCAGAAAAAAAAATTGATTTTTTTTTTTACTTTATGTATTATATGATGATTCAAAACAGTTAAAAACAAATCAAACAAAGATGATAGGAGAATCATAATTATAAATTTTAATCAAATCTTCTAAATATCTAAATTATTATATATGGAATATCCGGTGTATGAGTTGGGTTTAATTTAACCCGATCCAAGTTTATTTTTGTGAAGGAATTTTTAAAACGGGTCGGATATCCGATATACCCGTAAGATTTTTTACCCACCCGTCACAAAAAGTGCTGCAATTATACTAGTATAGATTCCCCAAAATGGCACTAAAACAAGTTTTATGGACAATTATAGCACACACTCCATAAACTTCCAAAATTAGCACTAGTTGATTAACTATTAAGTTTTTGTTTTAAAATTATTATCATTAGTTTATTTTTTCCAATAATATTACATTTTTTATATAAAAACTATTCAACCAAAATAAATTAGAAATAAATTTAAAATATTATATTTGGGTTCCTTATTTACAATTTAGGGTATATATTTCAACCATTTAAAAGAGAAATTGATTCATTTTAATATTGAATTTGTGTTATTATGTTTGGGTTCATTAATTCCAATTTAGGGTATATATTTCCACCATTTAAAATACATTTTGATTCATTTTAATATTAGTTTGTGGGATTATATTTGGGTTCTCTATTTCCAATTTAGGGTATATATTTCTACCATTTAAAAGAAATTTTGATTTAATTTAATATTAGGTTAGTGTTTGCTCTTATTTTCTATTTTAATTAAAGTTTAGGGTGCTATTTGTGGAATTTTTAAAATGTTGTGCTAGTTTTGGAAAAATAAACTTTTTTGGGGCTATTTATGTCAATTGCCCCTATATCATTTGGTTAAAATTTTAAACCAGTAATCTAAGATGAACTTCCCACAATACATTTATAATTTTTTTCTTTGGTATCTATATAATTTTTAGTAGCTAATTATTGTGATCTAATGATTAAAAAAGATTTTTTTTAAAAAAATAAGACATGTTAAATATTTTTAGTATGATTCAAAATTTCAAAGTATGCTTGTGTACCATAAATATCGTTAACATAAAGAATCTAAGGTTCTTAAAGTATAATAGTCGCTGAAATGTATTTATATATATCACAATATTAAAATAAATCTAACATTTGTAAGAAGTTAAACATATACTAAAATATAATATAAAAACAAACATATACTAAAATATAAAATAAAAACAAACAAATATAAAATTAGACAGAATTAATTTACGAAAACTACCTGCAACGTAAACCATTTGATGCATTCATCTCATGCATATTGTCCTCTAAAAACCATTTAATTTAAACAACTTTTTCGAAAATAAAAATCAATACAATAAAAACACTAAGGTTTCTCTCCAGTGCTGACACCTCAGCTTTTTGGAGTGTTCTGGACATGACACATCATTAAAATGAGCATCCAATGAAAACATTTGGATTAATACACATCAGATTTTTTTGGCCAATAATCATCCTTCATGCTTTTCTTAATATTGTCTCATTTGTTCTTGGACTCTAACATATGGGCTTAATGTTTTAGAATAGGGTTGTTGGACTTCAATTTAGGACTTGATTGGTTCTCCCGCCTAGCGGTTGTTAGCGGTTGGTACCAATCATAGAAACTGTTCCATACCGCTTCAAACCGCTCGAAATCGCTGGATTTTAAAAGCTCTTTTCCGCAAGCGTTTGCGGTTGCGGACGGTTGCAGTTGGTTTAGAAAAGGAAAGAAACTAAAAAAAAAGAAAAATGAACAAATTTAAATATATATTATCAAGCCTTATATATATTCACGTTAATTCTAAAAAAAAAAATAATTATCTAACTTTAATTTTCTAATATTAATAATTATTTTTGTTTTCATATAAAATTAATTTGAATAATTATTTATGAATTTCAATCATTAATCATGTTTAAATTTTTTTATATTTTTTCATAATTATAGTTTTTGGTGTTTTTATAATCATATACTAAATTTATTTTGGTAAATTTTGGTTTAACCGCTATTATATATACCCGCTGATCAACCAGTCTTAAATCTCCCGCAAACGTATCCGTTTTAAATCGCTAAACCAGTCGGTCAAAACGCTAAATAATGCTTGAAACCGCAACAGCCCGCTTCCGCAAACTCCCACAACCGCAATCGCAACCGCTGCGTTTAAGCCAGTCATGCCCTTACATGTAATGTTTATCCTTTGGATAAAATTGGATACAAATCGAATTGGATAAAAACTATTGCAATAAAATATTATAAGATTTATTAAGCGTTATCATGGATCTTAACGAATAACTAAAAATCATTTGAGTAACGTCCTATACTCCTATAATAAAACAAAATTTCAATTTTCAAATTATGAAAAATAAACAAACAAAGCTCTTAGCCTTTTACGCCTCTTCAACATATGAATCAAGTATGCATATGGAACATTAAAATCAAAGATGATCATTCCATATAACATATTTTCAAATATCTAAGTTATGAGTTCTATACAGCTATGGTATGTCCATATATATATAAGTCCGATCGAACCAAATATCATAACTTTTGTCAAAAAATAAAAGCTCAACGATTTCATCGACGATATATTCAAATCGGAGAAAACAAAAACGGAAATTTGAGGAAAAAAAATAGAAAAGAAAGATATTTACTTGTGGGCACTGAATTCAGATTCCAATTACATCGATCGCTGAGAAAAAGACGTACGAGATTTAGAGTTCGATTGCGGAACACGCCGCCATAGCTCCGCCGCACTCCGGCGATAGAAACTCTTTTAGACACACAGTGAAGCAATCGTCTCTTATTGGCTGCCATTAGTGAAAGTCTTTCAGATATGAAAACAAAGGTCTTCTTTTTTTTTCCTCTCCGTTTAACTGTTTATCTAATCTATCTCTCTCCTTTGTTCATCTGTTTTTCCAGAAAATAATGATCGTTTTCTTACTTTTTCGGGATACAAATTTTATCTGAATAATATAATTGATTTACGGTTTGGTCTCAGTTTAACATTCAAATTTGATTTGGTTAATTTTTTGCCTTCAAATTATTTAAATATTAAATATTTAATTAAAATCATTTCTCAAATTTTAAATTCTTCAATATTTTAAAAAATCATTTAAAAATATTCCGCGGCGGAGCGCGGATTTCGACCTAGTATATCTAAAAGAGCCCCGCAGCGTAGCGCGGGTGTCGACCTAGTACATGTAAAATTTGTTTGTATTCGCACAAAAATCTCAAAATTTAACGATAATGAAGGAATCCAACCGATGACAAAAAAAAAAAAAAAAAAAAAAAGAAGGAATCCAACTCTGAGACAAGCCCAACTTGGCCTGAGATTGCAAATTGGGCCGAAGTCCAATACGTGAAGAAGACCAGCGCGACACAACAAGTGTGTGGTTTCGATTTGCGAATCTTGGTGTGTGTGAGGTGTGAGCCAGAGCCACAGTGGTTATAGGTTTCGCTGCTCGTCGTCAAGCTTTGATGGTAGTTTGGTTGTGACTAGTGAGGAGTCATCTTCAATGGGGAATGAGAAGTTTACTTGGGTGATTAAGAATTTCTCATCTAATTTGCAATCTGGAGTCAATCATTCTAACAAATTCGTCATCGGTGGCTGCAAATGGTAGGAAGAAGACAACTTTGTTATATACATCTAATGTTGCTTTTTTGGGTCCAATTTAGGGTTTACGAGAACATCTCCATTGCTTTTGCTTGCAGGTTTCTTATGTGGCATCAAAATGCTAATTATTTGGCTCTCTTTCTGGTGGTTGCTGGTTCCAAAGCTTTGCCTTGTGGTTGGAAAAGACTCATAAATTATCGGTTAACTGTTGTAAATCAAGTCTCCGACAAACTCTCCCAACGACGAGGTGAGTTCTATAAGGCTTTTGGACAATGGAAAGTTCCTATTTTTGTTTTTGACTTAGATCAGTTCTGTCTTGTCGTGATGTACAGAAGAAACACAGTGCTGGTTACATCGAAAGAGATTTTACCAAGGGTATCCAGAAATGATTTCCCTTAGCAAACTTAATGCCAAAGAAGGTGGATTTCTTGTGAACAATGAAGTCAAGATTGTTGTTGAGGTTGATTTTCTTCAAGTTATTGGTAAATTAGATGTTTCTGAGGGATCTCAAGAGGTAACTCAACCTATGAAAAGGATAAGGCTGAATGATGATGGTGCAGCGTCTAGTCGTTTGCAAACCATGGATGTCAATGGGTTTCAAGTTCTTCCTTCACAGGTTAAAAGTTCATAAAGATTCAAACTTTTTATAGGATGACTTTGCCATTCCATCCGATAGTGTTCCATTAGATATGAATAGATTTGATAATTACTGATAACTCTCGGTTTCAAAGACATAGACGTTATCATTTGCTTTTTTTTTTTTGTCGTTGTTTTGTTGATTTTGGGACAAGAGATTGTTTCTTTTTTGCTGTTTTGGATTTATAAGTAGAAGAACACATCTTAATCCAGAAAAAATTTAGGAAATAAAATTGGTATCTTTAAGGTTATAGATATTCATCCTTTTTACAACTGCAGGCGGAATCTGTGAAACATATATTCGAAAGACACCCAGACATGGCACTAGAGTTCCGAGCAAAGAACCAACATATGAGGACATCATGTATCAGTGTCCTCCTTAACATAATAGATACACTGTGCCAGTCACTGCAAGACGTTTCAATTGATGACCTGGGACAAGCAGAGAAAGCACTAACATACCTGAAAGATTCGGGCTTTAAGGTGGATTGGTTGGAGGGTAAACTGGAGGAAGTAAAGAAAAAGAAGATGGAAGAGCAGATTGGTATGTCTCGGATGCAAGAATTAAAGGAAGAACTCAAGGTCTTTAAGAAGAAGTGCTCTGACATAGAAGCTCTACTGGCGAAAGGGAAGAAAAAATGCTCAGACATAGAAGCTCTGCTGGAGAAAGAGAAGACAAAGGTGTTGGTGTTGGCTGCCGCCAGAGGTCCTCTAACGTTGGATGATGTTGTCTGATGACTTAAGTTCTGCTAGGTTTACGTTCGTTTCAGTCTATGGTTTTAAAATCAGAGTCCTAACATAGGAAGCTAGAGAGACTTCTGTCTATTGGAAGCTCCTATATTTTGTAAAGAGCTAATCTTTTTGTTAAGAGGACTCACTTAGGACTAGGATCTTTGTTAGTGTCTTCCGTGAATCGTGACTATGTAAATGGATTTTTGCCAGCTACTAAGTGAGATAATGAATACTGATCAAATCGGTCAAAAATACTTGAGCATAGAGTAACTCTCAATCAAACAGAGTAAGTCACTAATTACATGAAGAAGATAAATTCTGGAGCATCCTATTAAGTAAGGAGTAATAACAGTTCAAGCAAAACTCTGAGGTTAGTGTACTCTCGATTACTCAACGGCACACATAATAATGCATGTACATTTTTCCAAATCTTAGCTGAATCAAGCTCATAACATTAGATTGGCAAGTGGCAACCAATTCATACATAATGCTCTCACTGTCTACCCATTCCCTCACTACTCATGCAATTTTCATTATACTTGTACAAGAACATTAGAGGCAGAACGTGACTTGGGATCATATACCTGAGGAAGACATGAAATGAAACACTGGTGGGTTTGTTTGTTGCTACTATAACAGGAAAACAAAACAAGAAAAAGATGTGAAGATCTTGATTTTGTTTGGACACTATAGAACGTTTCTAAAAGCTGCAGGTTTATAGCGTTATCGATTTATAACGTTTGTTGATATATTATATTGTAATGATTTTAGGATTCTTTAGTTCAGAGACAAAATTGGGGTATTGGGGTAATAATTTAGCTAAAATACAATTAAGGTTCTTTGTCCAAGACGACGAACAAATTTACGTTACAAATAGATTTGAAGTTCGAAAGAATTATTAAAAATTCGGTCTAGAATTTTTCTATGCGCGTAATATAGTGTGTTTTGACAAAAAAAAAAAAAAAACATTTAATGTTGACATATATTTAATCCAAGCGGACAATTAATAACGGTCAGACTAACATTAACTACTGTTTTTTCAAATTAGATAAATTTTAACACGTTACAAACATATATTACACGATTATAACATTTGTACACAGATAAATACATATATATAGCGTTAAAAGTAGTTATAATGTTAAGTATTGAATCTATGTATGCATGTAAATACATATATATTGTGTTACTAACATTTATATACATGTAAATAGAGTGATAAATTTATTAGTATGCATGTAAACACATATAAAGCGAAATCAACATTTGTATACATGTAAACACAACACGTATATAAATACCGTAGAATATGAATAACTTTAAATTTCGTAAAAAATGTAGAATACATAATCTAAATTTCGTAAAACATGTATAGTGTATAGAATACACATTCTAAAATTCAGAAGGTGTATTTTACCTTTGTAGATCACATTTTATCCATCCAAAATGGCAAAAAAAACAATACATTTCATCATCATTTTTCTCCAAACTATTCTCAATTTTTTTAAAAAAATTGTTAATTCTAATGCAAGGAGTAGTTTAGGAATATTTGATATTTGATTATAGAATACATAGATAGACAAATATTTAAATATTTATCTTTTATTTCAAATTTTCATTTTTCTCTCTTTTTGTCAACCTTATTTGTATATCTGATAATCTTGTAATTTTAACTATTTCTAAACCAACCACAAAACTTATGTTAAATTAGGCCGAAATGGTACATTGGGCCGAAGCCCATAACCAATAAATGAAGAAGACCAGCAGTGCCAGTGACGGTAGGGTTATAGGGTTTCGTTGGTCGCCTTAAAACTTTGATAGTTTGGTTATCGTTCTTCAATGGGGAATGAGAAATTCACTTGGGTGATTAAGAATTTCTCATCTTTGGGATCGAAGTCAGTTTCACTTTGTTATATATATTATGTTTTTTTTTTTTTTGGGTCCAATTTAGGGTTTACGAGAACATCTCCATTGCTTTTGCTTGCAGGTTTCTTATGGGGTATCAAAATGCTAACTATTTGGCTCTGTTTCTCGTGGTTTCTGGTTTCAAAACTTTGCATGGTGGATGGAAAAGAGTCATAAATTATCGCTTAACTGTTGTAAATCAATTCTCCGAGAAACTCGCCCAACGACGAGGTGAGTTCTATAAGGCTTTGGACAAACGAAAGTTACGTATTGTTGTGATTTCTATTTTTGTATGAATGTGTTTGTTTTGACTCTTCTTTGATCTACAGGACAAACACAGTGCTGGTTAGATCGCACGATATCAAGAAATGATTTCCCTTACCAAACTTAATGCCAAGGAAGGTGGTTTTCTTGTGAACAATGAAGTCAAGATTGTTGCGGAGGTTTATGTTCTTCAAGTTATTGGCAATTTAGATGTTTTAGAGGGATCTCAAGAGGTTACTCAACCTATGAAAAGGATAAGGCTGAATGATGATGGTGCAGCGTCTAGTCATTTGCAAACCATGGATGTCAATGGGTTTCAAGTTCTTCCTTCACAGGTAAAAGATTTTATAAAGATCCAATAGTGTTTCGTTAGATAGGAACTGATTTGATAAATACTGATTACCCTCGGTTTCAAACCTAGGAGACGTTACCATTTGCTTCTTTTTTTGTTGTTGCTTGTGGAGCAAGAGATGAGTTTTTTTTTTTTTTGTATCTTAATACAGAGAAAATGAATCTTCATTGTCAACAATTTAGTTTATGGATACGTGTATACATATGAGTTTATACTTTATTCATCCTTTTTTACAACTGCAGGTGGAATCTGTGAAACGTTTATTCGAAAGCCACCCAGAAATGGCATTAATGTTTCGAGCAAAGAACCAACAATTGAGGACTTCATGCATAAATGTCCTCCTCAACCTAATCGAGACAATGTGCGTGTCACTGCAAGACCTTTCCATATATGACTTGGGCCAAGCAGAGCAAGCACTAACATACCTGAAAAATTCGGGCTTTAAGGTGGATTGGTTGGAGGGTAAACTGGAAGAAGTAAAGAAAAAGAAGATGGAAGAGCACATTGGTAAGTCTCGGATGCAAGAATTAGAGGAAGACCTGAAGGTCATCAAGCAGAAGTGCTCTGACATAGAAGCTCTACTGGAGAAAGAGAAGGAAGAACTCAAGAACTTGAAGAAAAAGTGCTCGGACACAGAAGCTCTACTCGAGAAAGAGAAGACAAAGGTGTTGGCCGCCGCCAGAGCTCCTCCTCTAACTTTGAATGATTTTGTCTTATGACTTAGGTTCTGCTAGGTATTATGTTCGTTTGAGTCTAGGTTTCAAAATTAAAGTCCTAGCATAGGAAGCTAGAGAGACTTTTGTTGAAACTGGAATCTCCTATATTTTTTAAAGAACTTAATCTTTTTGTTTAGGGACAGATTATTGCCGGCAAAGGTGTAATTAGCAATATTCAGTATTTATGTGAGCTTATTAAGCTAATTAAAAGGTTAACTTTGATGAATTTGTTAAAATTTTACCAAGTAGAGAGTAACTCTTAATTAAACAGCACCAAGAGGTCACAGTAATCACTTACAAAGTATATATATATAATGCAGCAACCTAATTACAGTCAAGTAGAACTCTTAAGGTTGATGTACTCTCGATTATTAACATACATAGTAATGCATCTATATTATTAATTGGGAATCACTCAAACATAAGTAACCTTATTTTGGTAGATTACTTACGAAGAATGCCATTGCAAGGATTTTTTTTAGATCTGTATTTTTTTAAGAAAAATATCAGACATCAATTGTTCAAACAACCATTATCTGTTCAGATAATAAAAACAAATTTTATCTATACTACTAAAAACAAAACAACAAAATCCATAACGAAATCAATTTCGGCCTATGTCAATATGTATTGGGTGACCCATAACAAAATATTTATGTTTCAGGTAATGGCCTACGAAATTAAACTTTGACTTTAATATTAAACACCTTATGCTAAGTGTATATTAATATTAAACATTTCAAATTAATTTTTAATATATGTATATTCATTTTAAACATTTCAAATATAGTATTGTATATTTTGAAAATTTACCTTTCTATTGTTAGTATTAAACACCTTAATTATGTTACAAACAAAAAAGAAAAAAAAAGAAAATTCATTTAAAATAATACTGTTCAAATTATTTGTTTTGCACTAAAACAAACTATTTATTTTATTGTATAACACTTTTCTATTATGATAAGTGTTACATCTTTTAGTAAATACATTTTTCTGCAAAATGTATAATTAATCAAACTGAAAATCAATGTTTGTAACAAAGTTTATTTTAAAGTTTGATATTTTTACTATTAATTACATAAAACAAAACAATACATTTAAATTACAACTTTATGAAAATTCTATCGATTCAAAATCATAACCCGCACGTACGTGCGGGTCCGGATCTAGTGCACATATAAAATTGATGCCCTTTCACCGCAACTAAAATTTTTCCAAAGTATAATAAAATATTGTAAAATATCACCAAAGAAGAAAACTCAAGGCAAGACAACACAAGAGAATCTTTCTAATTCAATTGTTTATCATATAATTTTATATTAATTAGTAGTATTAGTTAATACAGTAATTAATTATCTGTATATATAATGGGAGAGTTGTCTCTCCATCTAGGAGGTCCACATCATCATCCATGTCATCACATTTTATTATTTTTGTGGGCTCCACATAATTTGTTTATTAAACAAAAAAACATTAAAACTATAATTAATTCACACATTTTATAATTTATATTATTATACTTATTAAAAAAACAATAATTTACAAAATAATAAATTAAATATTAGAAAAACAAAAATAAATAAATTTATAACACAAAATATGAAATTTTTGAATAGAAATTGGATAAAAATAAAATTAGATAATTATATCTTTAACACATAATGAGTAAATATATTTAAATGGTTATAGATAGGAAAAATAAACTTATCATACGCATTTTATGGTTCAACAATTAGTTTTAATAATTACAAATATTTATTAGACTAAAGAAAATAAGAGTTAAACAAAATATCAAAATTAAAGGATTTTACTTAAAACAGAAAGTAATTTATTTCTGAAAAATACACTTCTAAATTTGAGAATATATTTATTAATGTTAAAGTATCAATTCATGATACCGATTAAAAATAAGAGGGATTAAATATATTATTATTTCTAATTATAATATAATATAAATAGTTAAATTAATAAATTTCACTATAATTACTAATATTCTCTACACTAATATTTAAAAACAAATGAATACCTAAAAAAGAAAAACTAAATATTAATCAGTATTTAGGAAACTATCATAGATTGAAATAAATTAAAGTGGTTTAAAAAAAATATCCTAAACATCACAGATAAAAATAAAATAATCTAATCGAAATAATAAAATTGTATAGTAATAATATTTGAGATGACTATTTGGAAATTAGAATAGTAATGGCATATAGAAGAGTTTTTAATTAGAAATAAGAAGGATTTTATTTTTAAAATAAATAAAAGGAGCTCTTAAGTTACATTATGACAGATATTTCTCCATATTTTCTGATGTTCACTTTAATAAAAAGATCACGCAGCTTATAAAAAATAATTGAGTATTGAAAGATAGGAAAGATACGATCTATCTTGAGAACTTATTAATAGTCCAATATACTATATGTGAACCATTGTAAAGTGAAAAGAGGGTAGATGTCAGGAGATAATTGTGAATCATTGAAGATAACGACAGAAACGGTAGTGAAAGTAAAAAAAAAATTACAATTTTGAAAAGATTATGCAAATGAGTAAAGTAAAATCTTTCAAAATTCAAATAATTATATTTATACTCAAAAATTCGTATTAACAAACGTTTTAAATTAAAATCCCGCGCAACGCGCGGGTACATAATGGGAAAACGGCCAAAATCAACCCATACTATTTGTTGGCGGTTTTTTTCAACCTAAACTCTGACCTTCTGTCATTCTCAACCCGAACTATTGTTAAATTCAAATTTTAAACCTGAACTAATATACATTAGGCAAAAATCAACATTGACATTGACGGTGTTAGTCAACAGTTAAAAAATGATGACTAAGCCGCCACTTTGGCGACCACGTGGCATTTGGACAAAAGTTAAAAAAAACTTTATTTGCGCTTAGCACGATTTGAACATGGGTAGTGTTGGAGGCCGAACAGAATCAAACCCACTCTTTAACCACTATGACATGTCAACTTATTGATATAACTGGCATAAATGTCAACATATATTTGTTTATATTTGTTTGGCTTCTCCTTCTTCTTCCCTGCTTGTAACAAATCTGAGCTCGTAAGCCTTTGAATTCGATTGACCTCAAAATCAAAGATAAACTTCAACGAATTTCTAATGATATTTTCCTCTGTTTAAAAGCATCAAAATTCCTGGATTCGGAGGTAAAAGAAAAGCTTTGAGTCTTCCATTGACATGGGCGTGAGACACAGATTTATATTCACAATCGTGAGTTTTAGGTGTAATGGAGATTGCTACTGTCGTTAATATGATTTTGGATCGCATGCCATAACCTCTCGGAAATATGATTTTGGCGAAATTGAGTTGCGATCTCCCGTTTCTATTCAAGGTTATTCTCCGATGAGGCATTCTCTGTGAAGAAGAGGAAGACATAATTAGATTCAAAGATAGATTAAATATTTGTTAATTAGTACATGATATATTGATATGTCAACATATCGGAGTGGTTAAGGAGGCGAGTACACAGTTCTCTTGGGCTTTGCTTGCCGAGGTTCGAATCCTGCTCTCGCCAATTTATTTTAACTTTATTTAATCAAAACGACGTAGTATTGAACACAGTGGCGTCTTGCTTGCCACGTCAACTGCACAGTGGCGTCTTAGTCATCATTTTTAACGGTTGACTAACACCGTTAATGTCAATGTTGATTTTTGCGCAATGTATACTACTTCAGGTTTAAAATTTGAACTTAACAATAGTTCGGGTTGAGAATGACAGGGGGTCGGAGTTTAGGTTGAAAAAGGCCGCCGGCAAATAGTATATGTTGATTTTGGCCGTTTTCCCGGTACATAATCTAGTATATATTAAAAGGAAAGTTAGATAAATCAGAATTGTTTCGGTAGAGAAAAAATAGAAAAAAACAATTGTTTGTCGAATCTTGAAGAAAAAAAAAATCAAATCATTTAGAAATCGTGAAGGTGTGAACCCGTTATGCAGACTTAAAGACAGAGAATTATAACCACTACGCCTAAGGAACTTAACATAATCTGATGCCCCAAAAGTAGGGGTGTCAAAATGGTTAACCCAACTCAACTCAACTCATTACCCAATGAGTTTAGAGTTAAATGAGTTCATGAGTTGACTCAACTCATTTTACTAAATGAGTTGAGTCAACCCATCAACTCATTTAATTTGATGGGTTAGAAGGTTAAATGGGTTGACTCATTAACCTATTAATGTAATAAATAAATTAATAATTAAAATATAATAATAATAATAATCAACGTCACTATTATTTGGCGAGAAAATCACGGATTTATGTTTTTGGCGGGAAAATTACGGATTTACGTTTTTGGCGGGAAAATTTTACATTCTCATTTTTGGCTAAAAATTATAAAAAATTTTGGCGGGAAAATTACGGATTTACGTTTTTGGCGGGAAAATTTTACATTCTCATTTTTGGCGGGAAAATCACGGATTTACGTTTGTGGCGGGAAAATCACGGATTTACGTTTTTGGCGGGAAAATTACATATTTTCGTTTTTGGTTAAAAATTATAAAAAAAATTTGGCGGGAAAATTGTGGATTTACGTTTTTGGCGGGAAAATCACGAATTTATATTTTGATGGAAAAATTGTGTATTTACATTTTTGGCGGGAAAATTAAAGACTATATTCAATCGGTTTAGAAGTTTTGGTTAGACTCAAATTGAAATCGGTTTAGAGATTTGAATTGGTTTGATTCAATTTAACAAAAATTGATGGGTTAAATGGGTAAACCATTGAAACCACTAACCTATTATAACCCAACTCATTTGATCCATCAACTCATTTGACTCAATAACTCATTTGATCCATCAACTCATTTGAGTCAAAATTTTCAACTCATTAGGGTTCATGGGTTGAGTTGAGTTTTGGTTGACCCATGAATCTTGACCCATTTTGACACCCCTACCCAAAAGTTAATATAGTATTTGGTGCGGCTTCATGCGCTTTAGCCTAGGGCCGGGCATGTCCACTCCGATTCGGTATACATGAACATATATATATATATATATATATATATATATATATATAGATAATTACATTTACATAAACATATGTATATGTATATGTATATAGATAATTAATATTTTTTTTATGTAAGTTTTATAAATTTACTAATAAGGTCCGCCTAAATAGGCTGGTGTAAGATATAAATATAAAATTATATTATCGATAGTATTTAAATATTGAATAGTAAAATAGTAATTTACTAATTTTTCTTGATATTTAATTTAATAATTTCTGTTTTAAACAAAATTCTAGTCTTACGCATTCTATTGTATTATATATTTTAATTCTACACACTCAATCTTATTGATAATATTTAAATTCTAAATAGTAACCCACACTCTTTTTCTATATTTGATTTAGTTTAGATAGAAAAAACAAATTTCCATTTTACACATTCAATTTTGCAGTACAGTTTAACTATCTATTTCCTCATAATAAACTCGATTTTTAATCTACACACTTCATCTTAAGTGATACCAATTTCATATCAAAATAAAATATTTTGGAAACAAACATTGTTTAAAATATATTTTTATATACTAAATGATTTTTTAAAAGTTAATATATGCTAAATTTAATTGACCAATAACACATGTAAAAAAAATTCATTAATTTTCTTTTTGGTTAAGCAAAATAAAATTTAAATTTTTTTAGGTATAGACATATAAACTAGTATACATAAATTTTGTTTCATTTTTTAGTTTTTCTATTTTTGTAAGGGAAAAAAAGTTAACTCTTTTCTAACACATTTCAACATCTGATCGATAAACTTGACACGTGGCACAATCCCATGAATTACTAACTTTGAAAATCATACTAGATATATTAAGATGTTCATCAAATTAATTATTTAACTAGTAGTTTTAATCATTAAAGAAGAAATATTTTTTTCGATGAAATATTACTTATTTTGGATTAAATTTCTGATTTTTTTTTTTGTTTTTTCTATTTTTATAATTGTTTTTTAATATATACTAAGCAAATCGAATAGGGAATCTTGCAAAATCTACCACATTTCAACATGTGGCATTCAAGATCTACCATTTCGCAAAAGCCTTTCAAAATCTACCATTTCTCAATTGGACGCGCGAGACGATGGACCAAAATGCCCTTGCTTGTTGCAGAGCCTGTGTCAGAGACTCGGACAGCTTCGTCCGGCGCTTCCTAATAAGGAGCAGGGCAGCAATTAATGCTGCACGGTTACATTTGGTAGATAATTGATTTTAATTAATAAAAATCATAATAGAGTAGGGTTAGGCCATTAATTGCTCTCTTAATATATCAGACAAAAGAGCTTTGCAGATCTGAAAAAACTGGAAATCTGGGAAGAAAACGCTGATGCTGGACGAAATTGGAGTTCTGGTTGAAGAAGGTTGCATTTAAAGCTAAAGAAGGTAAAATTTATTGCTACATTTTTGTCCACAGTCGGAAAAGGGTAGGTTTGTTTGTTTGTGATAAATGCAACCACCCATATTCTAAGATGGTGGTATTTATTGGAGGACGACAGGTACTGATGGACGAAGGAGTAATGATATTGGTCGGTTGCTGGGAATGCAAAGAAAGTGGAGAGTGGCGATTCAAGATGTCGGCAAAGAAATATGCAAAGTGTGTAGACGTAAGCGCAGGAGATACGATTGCTGATGTTGAGCAGAAAATTGCCACAGCGTTTGGAGTAGACAGGCGAAGGAAAAAAATGGAGCTGAGTTTTTGGTTCGAAGGAGGAGACACTGTCTACACGCAGCAAAAGATGCCGCCTGTCTCTGTTTACAGCGAGAGTTCATTGTCGAAATTCAAAAAGATAAGGATAGAAAAAGGAGGTATGAACATGTATCTATGTTTAGAAGAAGACGATGAAGATATGTCAAATCTCTGGGTAGAAGACGATAGTAGGGGACAAGACGATAGTAGGGGACAAGACGATCGTAGGGGACAAGACGATAGTAGGGGACAAGATATGGCGCGACCAGACAGAGGTGATGGTGAAAGCACGCAGATAATTCCTGTAACTTTTGAGGAAGAGGACTTTTTAGAGGAAATATATGCGTTTGAAGAATCTTTTAATAGGAAGGATGTTGTGCTGGAAAAGGGAAAAGCTAAGCGGGGACGAGAAGAGGAACTGGTGGTAGCATTGGACACGGATAGTGGAGGATGGGCATCGGAGTCAGAAGACAACATGTTAAGTGAGGGAGAAGATTCAGGCGACTATGATTTTGATAATATGAGGCAGTTGATCGAGAGGGAGTACCCGCCGGATTGGGATCCTTGGAAGGATTCGAGGAAGAAAGCATTGACAAGTGCGGAGGACCAATATGAGGGGGACGAGAGGTTGGGAGGACAAGATGAACGAGGTGGACAAAATCAGCCAATACTAGTCGATGTTGAGGTTAGTCAGATGGACGGAAGGGAAGATGACACAGCATTTAATGAAGGTAGAGAGGAATGTGGAGAAATGTCAATCCAACTGGGGCAGAGAAGAATGAGGCAATCATGGACAACTTCACAAGGATGGGGACGAAGCGAGCCAACGATAGGACAAGTGGAAGTTCAGGAGGTAAGTACGGACATGGGTTGTAATGGTGAAATGTCAATCCAACTGGTGACAGAAGCGTTGGGTACACCAGAGGGACAAAACCAGCCAATACTAGTGGAAGTTGAGATTAATCAGATGGATGGAAGAGACGATGCGACAGCATTTGTTGAAGGTGGAGAGGAAAGTGGAGACATGTCAATCCAACTGGAGCAGACCAGAATGAGGCAAGGAGGGACAAATTTCCGAAGGACAGAATGTGGGATAACAGAATGTGGACGAAGTCAGACAGCGATAGGAACGGGGGACGTTACGGTGACACCGTTGGAAAGAAGAGAAGATACCTCAACCTTTAATGCTTTTGAGGAAGGAGAAGGAGAAGGAGAAGGAAATTTGGAGATGATAATGGGATGTAGTGTTGGAGAAGAAAGTGCAGAAATGGGGCAGATAAGGTCGCAACTTACATTGGGGGAGACAATGTTTACTGAACTTGTGGGGGACGATATTGTGATGTCTAGAGACGCCGCACCGTTCAGGGACAACGCAGTCGGAGTTGCGCAGGACAAGGCTAACATGAATCTTAGGAAAGCTGGCGATTCAATATATATTGGGCGGATATTCCAGAACAAAGGCGAGTTGCATAAGGCATTAACTGTGTACTCTATAAAAAGGCTATTCAATTTCCGAATAAAAGCTTCCGACAAGACCCGGGTAATTGCAGTATGCCATGATCAAAAATGTCATTGGAGGGTATATGCAACGTTTCACGAGAACTCGGAGAATGTGGAAATTCGCACAGCGAGTCTAAGACATAGTTGTGATGTGAAATCGCGGTCTAAGTACGGGATGAAAGCAACACGATCGATTCTAGGCGAGTTACTAAAAGCAAAATATGCGCATGGGAAGAAGGGACCTAGAGCCTGTGAACTACCAGAGATAGTATTGGCTGAACTAAACGTTACCATATCATACATGAAAGCTTGGAACGCGAAAGAGATGGCAATGAAAAAAGCTCGTGGCAGTGAAGAAGAAAGCTATAAGTTATTGCAGACATATCTCCATCTGTTAAGGACAACTAATCCAGGTACGCTGTCCACAGTCCATACGGATTATACTGAGGAGGGGGAAATCCGTTTCAAATATTTATTTTTTGCGTTTGGGGCTTCAGTTGCTGGGTATAAGTATTTGCGCAAAGTAATAGTCATAGATGGAACACAGACTAAAGGGAAATACAAAAGCTGTTTAGTTGCTGCGAGTGGACAAGATGGAAATTATCAAATATTCCCATTGGCATTCGGAGTCATTGACAGTGAGAACATAGCTGGGTGGACGTGGTTTTTCAAACAACTGTTACAGTTTGTCCCTGATGAAGAAGATCTTGTCTTCGTCTCCGACAGACATGCGGCCATATATGCTGGACTAAGGACAGTGTACCCACTTGCAAAGCATGCTTGCTGCACAGTGCATTTATTTAGGAATGTTGTCCACCATTTCAAGTGTGAGGGGCTTGCTAAAATGGTGTCCAATGCGGCTAGATCTTACACTGTGGGAGATTTGCGATATTGGTTTGAAGAAATTCAGAAAAGAGACATCGATTGTGCCAATTATTTGGTAGATCTAGGAATTTCTCATTGGACACTTGCGTACTTCCCGGGCATGCGATACAATGTGATGAGCAGCAATATCTCGGAGTCCTAAATGCTGCAATGCAAAAGGCGATAGATTTCCCGATAGTGACGATGGTGGAATTCATAAGGACTATGTTAATGCGTTGGTTTTGCGAGAGAAGAGAAGCTGCAACCAAAACGAGGACAAGATGTACGCCAGAGATCGAGGAAATGTTAATAGATCACCTGAAATTAGCGACAGATTGTGCTGTCATAGCAGCAAGTGAATGGATTTATCAAGTAAACGACGGTTTTGGTATCGTTTTCACTGTGGATCTTGAGAAAAAAACATGTACTTGCAGAGTATTTGATGTGCTAATGGTGCCGTGTTGTCACGCTTTAGCCGCAGTGGGGATAAGGAACGTGGACATTTACTCCCTGATCGGGAACTATGCATTCGTGACGGAGTGGCGTAAGCTCTGGCGTGCCCATATTCTACCTCCGCCTAAGGAAAAAGACACGGAGGTCCCAAACGTAGTTAGTGAAGTGGTTGTGAATCCACCAAAAACAAGAAGACCAGGCGGAAGACCAAAGACCGTACGCATACCATCGCGGGGAGAGTATCAGGTAACTAATTAAGAGTGTCAAATGAGTTTGGTCCCCCAATATAACAAAATTAAATTGTGTCCATGTATGTGTTGTAGGGCAAAGGAGGGAAGAAAAAAAAAACCAAACAAATGCACCACATGTGGGAAGGATGGCCACAACAGAGCAACATGCAAAAACCCTATATAAGTTGTAGGGCGTAAAACATCGGCGGATTTTGGTCCAGGGGGAAGTTTTTTTAGTCCATGGCGAAACATCCATTTGGAAACACGGAAAGTATAACTAATATATATTTATCTTTTGGTAATAGGATGTAGTATGACATGTATGGTTATCTTTTGGCAAGAACATCTCACAACTAATCGTACAAAAACTATATATATTTATTATATAAATGGGCTGCGAAAACAAAAATAGATGGGAGACCATATAAAGTAAAAACAAACAAATCATAAGACCCACCAATTAACACATAGAGGACAGGGGTTCCAAAAATTACAGTTGGAACATTCTGAATATCGACGAGGGGGATGGATCAAGTAGCACGTATAGCCAGTCCAGTTGAATCTAAGTTGGGCTGGGGCGATCTTCTTCATATCGGTTATGACAAGCGTGGCCACACGATCAGCGTTGCGAGAAGAGACAACTTCTTGTTTGAATAGATTCATGGCGATGATGGCATCCTTAGGTCTATTAACAGAGACAAGGTAGAGACCCCTGGTGAAAAGAATTTTGTGGGATGGATCGGGTATATGATCGAGCATGTCCATTGCTTCTTTGATTAAACCTTCGACTACAGCGAGCCTAATGCTCTCTAAGTAACAAGCAGCAGGATTCCCAGCCTTTACACATCGTAAAACAAAGAAGTGAATGGGTGAACCAATGAAAACATTTTGAGGATGCGCTTCAAGGAGAGCGAGAGAAGTCTCCCGCAAAACAGAAGGATCAAGTGCGAGACGCATGCCAGCGTTCCCAGAGAGAATAAGGGGTCCTAAGTGTCGGTAACATGACTTACCAACAAGAAGGACAATCGATACTCTAAGATGTTTGGGAAGCTTTTGCCAGAAAAACATATCAAGGAATTGAAAGTAGGAATGGTTTGGAACAAATGAATGTAGTTAGTTACCAATATATAGATGGGATTACTAATTAATGGTTGGGGACAATGAATGCTGTTGTTCAAGATTTTGAATTAGTAGTTGGGGACAATGAATGTGGAAAAGTAAGTACTAATTAAAGTGACAAGACCTATCTCCTATCTCATTATTAGGTCACTAACTATTCTAAGGGATAACTGTTTAGTAGTTTCGAATTGCATTGGGGGACAAGAATTTTACAATTTACTTTAGATTGTCGGCATAGAACTAAATAGATCTGGGGCGAGATATCTTGATACTTCATATTTTAAAAATATAGATAACTTGTAGAAAAGACGTTTGGAGGACACGAAATATAGATAACTTGTAGAATTCGGGTTACAATAAACAACATGATATAAAAAGGAACATAATAGCAGAAGGAAACTTAAGAGCCGAAGGATGACAAAAGAGCTATTAAAGCTCTGACCTACTACATATAAGTGCCAAGCACGAACGCGGCTACGGGGACAATAACCGCGAGGACGAGAACGATGATTTTAGGATACGAACGAGCGACGTCGACAATGGAACGAGGGGAGCGTTGCAAAAGACATAAATTCTGCTAAAGCAATTTAATGTCTTGCTGGTAAAGGTCCAGACGATCGCACATCAACGCAAGATCCATGTGCTCACCGTTAGGGGCGGTAAGTAGGAACTTAAGGTGTTCTTCCTGTTCCCTAATAGAGCACTTAACCGCTGAAATCTCGTCCATAAATGCTTCGTCGAACCATTTAACTAGATGGCGCCCAGGGCGGTCCTGAATACAAAGATAGCAAATGTAAATATAGTAGATCGAATTATTGAATATAGTAAAAGTGGGATTTAAACTTACATCTCTCTTCTCGCACTGATAAAACAGCCTGCCAGGGTTGTCCTCGGATAGTGAATTAGCAAGTATGACCGTCCCTCCGCAGTAACAGTGACGAGGAATACCGAGATTTTCAAAGGACATTGGCCCGGGATAAACAGGTCCATAAGAACTAAGAGATTCTCGGGATGAATCCGATGGCTGGCTATAACTATGGAGGCCCATGGTCCGTAGGAAACAAGCAGATAGTACAAAATAATGGAGTAGGCTGGGGGGAGTTTGAGAGAAAGGGGGGTAATTGTGTAGATGAAGAGAACATTAAGGTGGAGAGATAAATAGAGTGTGATGCCTAAAAATCTTGAAAGAATAAAATATAAATTTATTAAGCAAAAAGTTACCTTTTCGCTGATGTGATGACACAGAAGGAAAATCATGGGGAAGCGTAAGGGATTAGGGGAGAGAATAGTGGAGAGCAGCTGGCTTTTACTGTTTTTATTGGGTATTTAAACGTTGACTTGTTTGTAAAACTTGGCTATCCTAAATTTGCGACGGGGACAGGAGCTTCTGTTGGCGGAGGACAACGAAATGTATAAATCTACTTAGGCTTAACATTAAAAAGGAAGAATAAGACTTATATAAATAGGAGAGATATATAAAGTAACCTAAACATCCAAGTAGCATCCAAGTAGCATCCAAGTAGCATCCAAGAAGAAAACAAAGTAGAGTAAATAATTATTACAAAAAGACATAAGTTCTTAAGCAGAAATATTGAAAGGGGCATCACAGACGGAGAGGCTGAACAAACTCCTCGAAAATGTCGACAGCAAATCTCATCCTGATATTCTCCACGACTTCTTCCGTTATGCTGTCGTGGCTAATGTTTTGGAAATGAAGCTCAATGTACTTCACAGCAAGCGGGCCACTGTCGTCTTCATGTTCGCTTTGAAAGATTTCGGGGAGACGATCAAAGGCGAACTCACGGGGGACTTGATGATTGCGGAGAACATCTTGGGGGACGAGTGATTTGATGATAAAAGGAAGCAACACAACGAGAGGTTTCATGAGCACGCCCATCTGTTTGTCGGTTGGGCAGCCACGTTAGGGTCAAGAACACCTATGGAACCCTCTTTCAGATATATGACAAGCGCAGCCCAGTGGCCCCCAGGCAGATGTAAAGGCGCGTACAGAGTGTCGACATAAGAGAACCAAGCCTGTCTCGTGAATCGGCCAGGGACTATACCCCTAACGTAGTCCCGTATCTTACTGTTCCACGGAAACTCAGATTTATTTTTGGACTTCTTGAAACGAGAATAGAGGTCGCAAAGGGTAAGCGAAAACCATGAATCAAGTATGGCAGACCTACTCTGGACCAAAGTATCCCCAAACCTCCGCGCCAACAGGCTTAGCATGGCATCGATGTGCTGGATTGTATAGAGAACAATAATTAATCTTAAGGGACATGATATTATAAAATGCAGATATCATTGGTTAACAACGCACCTCTTGGTGGACAGAATGCTGAGGAGTAAGCATATCCTTAAAAAAGGATTTGGGGACAACATGTGCATCGAGGACGAACTCCCTGACCATTTAATGGAAAATAGTAATTTAAAGAGAATGGAAAGGTAGGGGAAAAAGAATTAAGTAATGAATTCAACAAGAAACTGAATTACCTCTGGCGATAAGATTTGAGAGTGGACAAGAAATGTTTCCAAAGATCATCATTTACAGGGACAAACGGGTGCAAAACATCATCAGTTGATTGGGAAATACTGTTGGTCCCTGTGGATTCTTGTCCCTGGACAGAAATAGGATCACGGAAACGGTGGGGTTTATTCCTTGCCCTTTTGGGAGGAAGGATCGGCTTAGAAGAATCCCCGTCACCACAGTCGCCAAGAGAAGAAGATTTTCTCTTTTTCCCAGAGGGACTTTTTTCTGAAATTGCCATACCACCAGAAGCATTTCCCTAGAAAAAAGGTATTTTAGGGAAAGGTCCACCACAGAACCACAAGTAAAATGCTGAAAAATTATGATATACCTCTTGATCGTCAACCAGTTGTTCATCAGCCCCTCTTGAGGATTGAAAAAGCTCTGGCGGCCATTCTTTGTTTGCCTAAATGAATGGGCACGACAGGTTAGGGACAAGATATTAGAACTTGAGTTTTAGTTATTACAGAAATAAGTATTATACCTCGTCCATGGCTTCATCTTGGTGATCCTCGTCTTCAGACCTTCCTTCACTCTCACCACTACTCTCGTCACCCTCTTTGGGTTCATGGTCCCCAGAAACAGACTTATTCTCTACAACCTCAGTCTCAACATCGTCCCCGGGGACACCAACAGACTTTCCAATTACTGCTTCTCTTCTGTCCTCGCACTCAACAACATCAACGTGCTCAGACACACCAACAGACTTAGCCTCTACAGCTGCCCTTCTATCCTCACCAACAAATTCCACGTCCTCAGTCACACCAACAGAATTTCCACCAGCAACCTATTTATAGTTGATTAGAAAAGAGGATCATATCCATGGAAAGACACAAGTATCCACGTTGAAACAGAGACAAACCTGATCTGTATCTTCATCGTCCTCTGATTCATCAGGCGAACTGATCTCCTCTACATCTTGATTAGGCGTTTGGAAGTCGTTGGGCTAAAAGTAAAGAGAATTAAAAGTAAAGAAGGATTGGAAGAACAAAAAACACCACCACATAAGAAAACAAACAATGACTTGAGTTAAACTTACGTTGTGATCTTCTGGAAAATTCTCTTTACCAGACTTTCCAACCAGGACCTGTTTAAAATTGATTAGGAACCATTTCCAGAAAGAGTGGGGAAAAAAAATAGGAATATACAAACCTCATCTGCAACTTCTTCGTCCTCGGATTCCTCTGCGTTGTCCTCACTAATGGTTGGCAATGGAGTTTGGAAGTCTTTTGGCTGAATGATATGTAAGAAACAGAGAGGTTATTCAGCAAGAAATAAAGTTTCAGGATAAGTAATCAACGTCAAAACATGGAAACTTACGTTGTGATCAATAGATAACTTCGAGGAAGAAGGACCAGAAACATGTGGATCAGCAGAAGAAGACCCCGAAGCAAATAGACCAGAAGAAGGACCAGAATTAAATAGACCAGAAGAAGGTCCAAACGGACCAGACTGAGCAGGACCAGAGGGAGATGCATAAGACTGGTTGAGGTTTTTTAAAACATCAGACACTCCTCCGTACTCAGACCAGGCTTGCCGCTGAAATTCCTCCAAAAGTTGAGAATTACTTGGGACGGGAGGGTCTATCTGGACATGGGGGGAATCAGAGGTCTGTCCACTAGGGACCTTGCTCTGACATGGTGAATCAGCGTTTGTTGATGGGACAGATGTGTGTCCCCCGGACTCCTTGTTGATATTTAGATTTTCTGAGAGACCATACGTTTGTCCCTCAGAATCAGGGTTGGTTGATGGGACATCTGTGTGTCCCCCGGACTCCTTAGTTGGGGGACCATACGTCTGTCCCCCGGATGGCTTGTTTTTATCTGGTGAAGCAGCTTTCGGAGGGGGGGGGGGTTGTTGGAAACTTCCCACCATGGCGCAGATTGCTAATAATCTCGTCTAAAAGTTCGTCTTTCAATAAAGACTTCTCTACTCCATACATCCGACAAACTTCACCCATCAATTCAACCTTCAATTCCTCCTTCACGTTCCGGAACTTCGCATTAACTTCTTCCATGATCAGAGCATGGAGAACATCTTTACCTTCAGTCGGTGCTGGGGGACAGAAGTCGTCATCGACCTTCCCTTTACCTTTTGATGAACCAGATGGACCAGCCTGGGGAAACTTTGGCATGTCAGAGTTTCTGTTTGGACGCCTCACAGGTACCTTCTTGGTCTTGCGAACATTGGGTTCTTTGGGGTTCTCATCAACGACTATCTTTGGCCAGGTACGACACCCACCAATCCAGTCAGCTTGGCAGAACTTGTATCCGCCACCAATAAGGCTTTCCATATAGTCAAGCGCCGGGTCAGAGACTTCATCAGGCCAATCGTTGATCGATGGGTGTGGGGGATCATCATTAGACAACAGCGGGGCAATACTTAACTACATTGAATTCAATAATTAATTAGTAAACACTTGGGTACTAGGGAAAAAAAATAATAATGTTCACGAGAAGGACAAAAATAATAATTACCCCAGGAATTAGCTCTGTTTCCATTATGTTGGAATTGTGAAAAGTCTTCAACGGAGGCAAACTAGTGATTGACCCATCAATGATAGTCAGCGTATCATCAGGTTGAAGAAGGTATCTCTCAAAAACTGGGATGGCCTTTAACATCAGCAGTTGGAAGACAAGAGGGAACCCATGGGTTGAAGAGTGAGACTGGTTGAACTTCGCAATTAGGGCAGATAGACTGTTAACCTTCTGACTGACCTTAACCATTCGCATTGTCAGAAGGAATGAATCTCGTCCCCATGGAAACGCTTCAAACGACTCCAAATGCTGAACCATTTCGACAACTTGAAGAGAAGCTCTCACAGGTTGGGAACTGCAAAGCAATACCCCTTCAACGATCACGATAAGAGCGAGACGAAGCCTTCTCCAGTCATCCATCTTCTCTTTCTTGGGCTTCATCTTGTCTTTCCTCAGCCAGTCAACAATGTCCTTGATGAGGACACCCGGGTGGTCCTCGCCTATGAGAATATTCCAGTACGGATGTTTTTTGGTACATTCTCTCTGCGACTTCAATACATCTGCCGGTGAAGAATACGGCCGACAATCCAGACCAGTGAGAATGGCAAATTCTCTTAACGAAAAACGGAATGGCTGACCGGCAAAAATAAACCAAAGCTCGTGTTTTTTCCTTGTGTAGACGCCTCTACACAACATCTGATGCACTAATTTGCCGGAAAACGAACATTTGCGGACAGGAAGCTGAAACAGCGGACCAAAGCATGAGGCGCGGAGATAATTTAACTCTTTCGTCCCTTCTAGGATTTCGACGAGATCGAGCAGATACTCCGGCTTTGAATAAGCATTAATACGTCCGAGAGGCGGATAGCAGTCAGTGGCGTAGAGCCTTTTCGGAAGTTTGCCCCTGTTTACTACCGGGATCTCCGGTCGCGGCTGATATGGAGAATTTGAGTGGGTCGCGGTTGACTTGGCGGAGACAAAAGGGTCATCGTCGTCTTCAAAGGAAACCGTGCGCCTGGAACTGCCAAGCGGAGACTTTTGTTTCGATTTACACGAGGAGGACTTCATCTGCGGCGGACGAGAGAAAACAGAGGAAAAATTAAGAAAATCGAACAAAATCGAACAGTAAAAAAGGAGCATGCAAAAAATGGACAGAAACCCTAGAAATTGGGGACGAAACGATTACATCAAATTAAGTGAAGAAGAACCAATAATTAGATGCCTACAAACAAAATTGTGATTAATCAGATATGGGGGACAAAATCGTTTGTAACTTACATTCAAAGATTCTGTCGAAAATGGTTTACCAGTTCTAACTTCCGATGAGAGCAGAAGGAGAAGAAAGAGAAAGGGAAAGTGAGAGAGAGACGAAATCGGTTCCACTTCTCGCAGGGGAGAGAAGTTTGTGGGGTTTAATTGTGCACAGGTCTCGAGAAATGAGAGATTAATAGGGAAACGAAAAGGTGCGAATGTCAACTCGTTGCCAGGCGTAGGCGGGAAAACTGCCATCAACTGTGAGGGCAAAATTGTCTTTTCACCACAAAATGTGGTGTGAGTTGAAAGATGTAGAAGAATGTGGTACATTTTGAAAGAAACTGGCAAAATGTGGTACATTTTGGAGTTTTTCCAATCGAATATCTGGCTGTCCGGATATCCGTCAAAATCTGAGCTATTTGCCGGATATTCGATTACTTATGAAACAAATACGAATCAGAAAACTAATTATTTTGACGGAGCAAATCGGATCACAAATACTACCAACACCTAGCAACTACAGACAAACATTCCATTTGTCAATGAACCTGTAAATGGCATTTACAAAAGAATTGAAACGAAGGATAAATTGAGCCGAAGTGGTCAACTGGGCCGAAGTCCATTATCCGTGAGTGAAGAAAGCCAAGCGACACAAGCATGTCCATTTGCGAATTTGGGTGCGAGTCCGTGCCACTGAGGTTCTAGGGTTACGAATCTCGTCTTCAAGCTTTGGTTGTGAGGAGGAGTCTTCAATGGGGAATGAAGAAGCTGATAAGAAATTCACTTGGGTGATAAAGAATTTCTCGTCTTTGGTACCAAAGCCAATTTTCTCTGATAAATTCGTGATCGGTGGCTGCAAATGGTAAGAAGAAGACAACTTTGTTATATCTCTAATGTTGTGTTTTTTTTTTTTTTTTCGTTCAGTATAGGTTTATGTGAACATCATCATCCAATTGTTTCCTATGGATTTTTTTTGCTTGCAGGCGTCTTGTGGCCTATCCTAAGGGATATCACTATCAGAATGCTGATTATTTGTCTCTGTATCTGATGGTAGCTAATTTTAAAACTTTGCCTTGTGGATGGAGAAGACACATAAGATTGCGCCTAACTCTTGTAAATCAAGTCTCCGATGATCAACTCTCCCCACGAGG
The DNA here is from genome assembly GCA_019202805.1 of Arabidopsis suecica. NCBI lineage: Eukaryota > Viridiplantae > Streptophyta > Magnoliopsida > Brassicales > Brassicaceae > Arabidopsis > Arabidopsis suecica. The sequence continues at coordinate 7,936,988 of CM032909.1, forward strand.
AGGTGAGTTCTATAAGGCGTTTGGACAAAGGAAAGTTCGTACATTGTGAATTCTATTTATGTCTGCTTGTGTTTGTTTTGACTTAGATCACTTCTATCTTTTCGTGGTCTATAGAAAAAGGAGAATGGTTAGATGAATACCGTACTATCTGTGGGTATCAAAAAATGCTTCTCCATTCCGAACTTAATGACAAAGAAGGTGGATTTCTTGTGAACAATGAAGTCAAGATTGTTGCGGAGGTTGATGTTCTTCAAGTTGTTGGCAAATTAGATGTTACAGAGGAATCTCAAGAGGTAACTCAACCTCTGAAAAGGATTAAGCTAAATGATGGTGGTGTTTCGGTAAACGAAAGCATTGATGTCAATGGGTTTCAAGTTCTTCCTTCACAGGTAAAAGGTTTTATAAAGATTCAAACTTTTTAAGAATGTCTTTGCCAATTCCATCCAATAGCTTTTCGTTAGATAGGAACAGATTTGATCAATACTGATAGCTCTCGGTTTCAAACCAATGAGACCGTTCCGTTTATGGATATGTGTATACATATGAGATTATACTTTATTCATCCTTTTTTACAATTGCAGGCGGAATCTGTGAAACGTATATTCGAAAGACACCCAGACATGGCATTAGAGTTTCGAGTAATGAACCAACATATGAGGACATTATGCATAAATCTCCTCCTCAACATAACCGAGACTTTGTGCCAGCCACTGAAAGACATTTCCATTCATGACCTTTGCCAAGCAGAGAAAGCACTAAGATACCTGAAAGATTCGGACTTTAAGGTGGATTGGTTAGAGCGTAAACTGGAGGAAGTAAAGGAAAAGAAGATGGAAGAGCAGTTTGGTAAATCTCGGATGCAAGAATTAGAGGAAGAACTTAAGGTCTCCAAGCAGAAGTGCTCTGACATAGAAGCTCAACTGGAGAAAGAGAAGCAAAAGTGCTCGGACATAGAAGCTTTGCTGGAGAAAGAGAAGACAAAGGTATTGGCTGCTGCCAAAGCTCCTCCTCTAACTTTGGATGATGTTGTCTGCTAGGTGGTATGTTGGTTTGAGTGTAGGTTTCAGAGTTAAAACAGGAAGCTAGAGAGACTTCTGTCTATTGGAAGCTCATATATTTTGTAAAAAACTAATCTTTTTGTTAAGAGGACTCGCTAGGACTAGGATTTTGTTAGTTGTCTTTCGTGACTATGTAAACGGATCATCGCCGGGAAAGGTTAAGCTACTAATTGTACTTTTAAAGTTCATTTATAATTGTACTTTGGTCTTAAACCGAGTTTATTTTTGTGAGGTTATTCATCAAGGAAAATATATTCCCCTCTGCAAAGAGGCTTTTTTAGGTTGACGAAAATATTTTTAAGCAGAGTTCAAGCAAAACTCTGAGGTTAATTGATTTACTAATTAGGGTTATGACTACCAAATGTATCTGGAACAGATTTGGGTTGTGGGTTATTACTACTTCTTTTCCTAAGCAACCATAAAACTTATGTTAACATATATTCTCTCTTTTACGACCTGGGAGTTTTTTGTTTTGTCGTACAGTTCGTTAAGGCTTTTGTTTCCGGACGAGTTCCGGCTTTGCCATCTTGTTTAGCTGTTCGGTTTGTCTGGATTATGTCATATCTACCAAAAAAATAAAGAAAAAAATTTGAATAGATATCTCAAAATGTTGAGATATCCATCTAAAAGTATCTTAAAATATATCAAATGAGATACTTTTGGATGTGTATCTCCACATTTTGAAATACTCATCAATTAAAAACTTTTGTTTTTACTTTTTTTTTAGACACCCAAAATTTTAGAACCTCTCCAATGGAGGTGCTCTAAACCTCTCAATTGATATAAAGTTGTGGAGAAAAATATATGAAATAATGAAAAAAAATATATATATATATATATTTTATGAAGAGCTACGATAAATAGACACAATCACAGAACGCATATTTAAATTTTTAAAATTTTTTCCATATTATTATTAGGAACCATTTCAAAAAATACTAGTTAAATAAAGAATTGTATATATTTCTTTGAATAAGAAATATGATTTTTTGTTTTTTTCTTTATTTTTGATAAGCCTACAAAAATCTTTTATAATGGACAAAAGTTGCAATGTTTATCAAATAAATTAAACTAGATCATGACCCGCACATACGTGCGGGGTTTCATATTTTAAAAAATTTCTAACAAATTTTTAATTCAGTATAGATTATTTTGTTGTTTTTAACTTTTTATGATATATATATTTTACTGTATTAGATCTGGATCCACATATGTGTAGAGATATTTTTATAGAAATTTTTATAGAGATTTTAAAAATATAAAATATTTGTTGTGTTAGTGAACTTCGTAATAGTATAAATATTATAAAGTTAGAGTAATGAACAAAATTCAGTTGCGTTAATGCATAATTATATTTTAAGATCCGGACTAATTTAGTTGCAAAAGTTAAGTGGTGTTACATTTTTATTTTCTTAACTAATCAAAATAGTTCTAACAGTTTGATTACATATGTTAAATAGGATATGAATTCGGTTTAGTTTGGGTTATTTCATGTATATTAGCTAGACGTAACTATTTTGGAACATGAAAATATCTCGTCCGGTATCTGTCATAAATTCTTTGTCCCATAATCTGTCACGTATACGTAAAATAAAAATATTATGGTCCCATATCTGTCATAAATAGAGTATGTGTAACTGAAAACGTATGTACAAGGTTACGTGTGTAAACAAATTTATTTTATATAGTGCTCATAACCCGAACTCATGCCAGTTGGGTATTTAGTTTGATTTTTAATATATGTTCCCCTTCCATCTCGTCTCGTAATTTTTATTTCCATTTTATTCTATTAAAATCATATTCCAAATTCTTGTTTGCTTACTTTTAAATATCATACAATATTACAATATATATTGTGAGTTTTGCGGATTAATATGTATACTTTTAAAGTTATAAATATATTTAAACAAATTTATTAATGTTTCTAGCTAAATTTTGCATATTTTTCTTTTCATTGTTTAATCATAATTAATTCGATTTTTGGGACTAAAATTAAAATTTGAGATACATCTATAAAAAGGATATGCTATTGCTGTATAATTTGTTTTGAATGCAAAATATATAATTAGTTCACATTATTTCAAAAACTGTGTGCAATATATTATGGATTTGTTTAAAGAAGATCCGGTTGAGAAGAAAAAAAAACACAAAATATTTCGAAATTAATATGTACAATCTTTTGTTTAGATATTTCCTAAACTTTCTCTAAACGAAGGCCATAACGATAATTACTTATCATTATTTGAGTTTATTTCATAGTAAATATAAATATTTGTTAATATCTAATATCGTTTTTTTAGAAATTGTGAAATAAAATTTTGTTTTATATTTCAAAATTTGTGAAAATATTATAAAAAAACTGAGTCATAAATATTTGTATTTAATTTTTTTACGAAATTTCAAATTCAATATTAAAATCTTCCATTGAAAAACTTTTTAAACGATAGTGTTTTTTATTTTGAATTAAAATGGTTTTATTTTTGATATAGAATAGTGTATTAGGATTGGTTTAGATAAAATTTTAGTTGGATATCAAATCTTATTTTTTCAATTCTCATTGGTTAACAACTTTTTAGAATTTTTTTTTTAATTTTCGTCCATAACTAATATGAGAGAGAAAGTGAGTTTATTTTTTTGAAAACTAATAATTACTTTAAAGAATTTTACTATTTTTATTTAAATATATTATTTAAAAACAAAAAACAATGGCATTTTTGTAATACTTTACACTTTATAAGGTTATTTATGTTTGAGTGCTTCCCAATTAATAGTATAGATATTGCAATGGTTCGTCAATTGACAAACCTAATTTTAGTCCACCTAAGTGACACCAATGATACAAGTTTAAACGTTTTCTATTTTCTGCGAGGTTTTGTTTTCCTTTTCTCTGCAATTTTCTATTTCACTGCAGTTTTCTATTTTGCTTGGATTTTTACTTTTATTTGATTTAGGTTTTCCTAATTACATTAGGAAATATATGCTAAGCTTTCTTATAAATAATCCTCTAATGCAAAGAGTCGAGCTGTGCAAAGAAGTGCATTCTTTACAATTCTCAAACCGCTGTTTCTTCGGTGAAAAGACAAAGTCTCCTCCTTGTTTTCTCTAGCTTCTCTGGAACTTACTTGAGAAACAAGCTTTGTGTCGTGTCTCCGCTTCATCAAAACCTCTGTTTCTTCGGTGAAAAATAGATTCCTGTTCTTGTTGTCTCTAGTTTCTCGGTAAACTTGAGAAACAAGCTCCATTCGTGTACTTCCGCTCCATCATCTCCTTATAGAAATGCCTCGTTACAAAACCACTGCCAGGAAATCATGTGGAAATCTTGATATTCGTCAACTTATTCGCAAATTACATGTTTCTGAGGAATCTCTAGAGGTAAACCAACCTCTCAAAAGGATAAAGCTAAACGGTGACTGTGGTGTGATAACTTCATCAGTCGATGTCAATGGGTTTCAAGTTCTTCCTTCACAGGTAACAAGTTCATAAAAGATTCAATCTTTTTAGATACGAACTGATTATATAAATACTGATAACTATCGGTTTAAAACTCAGAGACTTACCAATAAATTTTTTTATTTTTGTTGTTGCTGCTTTTAGGAAAACAATTGTATCTTTAAAGTCGATACCATTCGGTTTATACTCTAATTCATCCTTTTTAACAACTGCAGGTGGAATCTGTGAAGCGTATATTCGAAAGACATCCAGACATGGCATTAGAGTTCCGAGGAAAGAACCAACAGTTGAGGACATCATGTATAAATGTCCTCCTCAACCTAATCGAGACGTTGTGCCAGTCACTGCAAGACCTTTCCATTGATGACTTGGGCCAAGCAGAGAAAGCGTTAACATACTTGAAAGATTCGGGCTTTAAGGTGGATTGGTTGGAGCCTAAACTGGAGGAGGTAAAGGAAAAGAAGATCGAGGAACTGTTTGATAAGTATCGGATGCAAGAATTAGAGGAAGAACTGAAGGTCTTTAAGAAGAAGTGCTCTGACATAGAAGCTCTACTGGAGAAAGAGAAGCAAAAGTGCTCTGACACAGAAGCTCTGCTGGAGAACGTGAAGACAAAGGTGTTGGCTGCTGCCAGAGCTCTTCCTCTAACGTTGGGTGATGTTGTCTGATGACTTAGGTTTTGCTAGGTGTTATGTTCGTTTGAATCTAGATTTTTAAAATCAGAGTCTTAACATAGGAAGCTAGAGAGTCTTCTGTTTATTACCTTTTTGTTAAGAGGACTCGCTAGGACTAGGATTTTGTTAGTTGTCTCTTTCATGACTATGTAATTCGATTATCACCGGCAAAGGTTAAGCTACGATGAGTTGTTTGCAATGTTAAGCAAATCAAAAGCTTAACTTTGGTCTTAAACCGAGTTTATTTTTATGAGTTTACAATTCATCAAGGAAAACAACAATCCTTGTAGCTTTTGGAAGCTGTTTTTAGGTTGTTTGATATCATTTTTTTGGTAATTCTCCTCTTATAACTCGTAGCATGATGTGATTATAGGGAGAGTAGCTTCATGCACAACAGTCATTGTCTCGTATCCAACATCCTTGATTACTTTTAGCCATCAACTACGAGAGATAGTTGATACCGATCGAATCTGCTAAAAACATTTTACCATAAAGAGTAAGTGAGTACACTACAAGAAATATGGGCATTGATAGCAGAAAAACATAGCGCAGTTTTTGCAAATGCTATAATAGAATTTTTTCGGAAAATTAGATTATATAATAGCGTTATTAAAACGCTAAACCTAAATATAACTAAGCGGGAACCTAAAACACGGGTTTCCGCCAACACTTAGTAAAAATTAAGCGCCTTAAGATAAAACACTTAACCTAAACCCTTTTGTCACTTAGTCGGAAACTGAAACATCACTTAGTTGAGAACCAAAAAAAAAAAAACTTTTTCCCCACTCTCCGACTCTCGAGCTCTCCGCCGATTCTCACCGTCTTCTTTCACAATCTCGACTCACCGGCATCTGGAAATCATCAGCTCTGTCTCAAAAGCGGTAACTATATGTCTATATCAGTTGTTGCATGTCTCTTTGCTTCACTTAGTAGTCGATTCAATTAATTCTAAGTTATGGATCTTGTTGTTTTCAAAATTCAGTTCGTTATATGTTAGGGTTCTTCTTATTTATGGTTCGATTTAGGGTACTTTGCTAATTTCAATTATATGTTTTCCAGATCTAGCAGAGGACATAACAATTTCAACATTTTCTTTCAAAGGTTAGTCCAAGCGACAAGATTTCTTAGGGCTTTGTTTTATTACACGGAATATAAACTGTGAATGTGAATGTTTTGTGTATCACACATGTTGTGTGTTGTTGTCTGATTCATTTTGTGTATCACACATGTTCTCTGTTGCTGCTTGATTCATGCTGGATTTGGATTATTGTTTCAACGGTTCTCAATAAGGGTAGCAGATAATGTTGGACAAGTCATGGGTTAATCTCTGCAGGTTTGTTTCTGACTTGTTAAACATATATAAGTTATTGTTGAATTTGTTAGCTTGTTTCTGACAAAGTTATTTTACTTTTTTTGACATGTACTGAAGAACTGATCCTGCATATGAGAATGGTGCTACGAAATTTGTTAATGAGGTTACTGCTGGGTTAGGAGGATCTGAAATGGTTATATGTCCATGTTCAGTTTGTCGCAATGTAGATCGTCATTTAGGCAGTGAAGTAGTATATCATCTAGTAACAAGAGGAATGGATGAGGATTATAAGACACGGAGGGATTGGTATCATCATGGAGAAGTGAATTCAGGGGATGCAGTAGAAAGCAAAGTAAAGCAGTGGAATGATGAGGTTTTAGGGTTATACAGAGCTTCTGAATACTTAGATGAAGAGTTGGCTAGTAAGGGTAGCTTAGTTGATTATGCTGATGGTGAGGAAGAGGACAAGGAAGAAGATGAGTTTCTTGCTAAGCTAGCTGATGCTGAAGACAAAGGTGTTGGCTGCTGCCAGAGCTCTTCCTCTAACGTTGGGTGATGTTGTCTGATGACTTAGGTTTTGCTAGGTGTTATGTTCGTTTGAATCTAGATTTTTAAAATCAGAGTCTTAACATAGGAAGCTAGAGAGTCTTCTGTTTATTACCTTTTTGTTAAGAGGACTCGCTAGGACTAGGATTTTGTTAGTTGTCTCTTTCATGACTATGTAATTCGATTATCACCGGCAAAGGTTAAGCTACGATGAGTTGTTTGCAATGTTAAGCAAATCAAAAGCTTAACTTTGGTCTTAAACCGAGTTTATTTTTATGAGTTTACAATTCATCAAGGAAAACAACAATCCTTGTAGCTTTTGGAAGCTGTTTTTAGGTTGTTTGATATCATTTTTTTGGTAATTCTCCTCTTATAACTCGTAGCATGATGTGATTATAGGGAGAGTAGCTTCATGCACAACAGTCATTGTCTCGTATCCAACATCCTTGATTACTTTTAGCCATCAACTACGAGAGATAGTTGATACCGATCGAATCTGCTAAAAACATTTTACCATAAAGAGTAAGTGAGTACACTACAAGAAATATGGGCATTGATAGCAGAAAAACATAGCGCAGTTTTTGCAAATGCTATAATAGAATTTTTTCGGAAAATTAGATTATATAATAGCGTTATTAAAACGCTAAACCTAAATATAACTAAGCGGGAACCTAAAACACGGGTTTCCGCCAACACTTAGTAAAAATTAAGCGCCTTAAGATAAAACACTTAACCTAAACCCTTTTGTCACTTAGTCGGAAACTGAAACATCACTTAGTTGAGAACCAAAAAAAAAAAAACTTTTTCCCCACTCTCCGACTCTCGAGCTCTCCGCCGATTCTCACCGTCTTCTTTCACAATCTCGACTCACCGGCATCTGGAAATCATCAGCTCTGTCTCAAAAGCGGTAACTATATGTCTATATCAGTTGTTGCATGTCTCTTTGCTTCACTTAGTAGTCGATTCAATTAATTCTAAGTTATGGATCTTGTTGTTTTCAAAATTCAGTTCGTTATATGTTAGGGTTCTTCTTATTTATGGTTCGATTTAGGGTACTTTGCTAATTTCAATTATATGTTTTCCAGATCTAGCAGAGGACATAACAATTTCAACATTTTCTTTCAAAGGTTAGTCCAAGCGACAAGATTTCTTAGGGCTTTGTTTTATTACACGGAATATAAACTGTGAATGTGAATGTTTTGTGTATCACACATGTTGTGTGTTGTTGTCTGATTCATTTTGTGTATCACACATGTTCTCTGTTGCTGCTTGATTCATGCTGGATTTGGATTATTGTTTCAACGGTTCTCAATAAGGGTAGCAGATAATGTTGGACAAGTCATGGGTTAATCTCTGCAGGTTTGTTTCTGACTTGTTAAACATATATAAGTTATTGTTGAATTTGTTAGCTTGTTTCTGACAAAGTTATTTTACTTTTTTTGACATGTACTGAAGAACTGATCCTGCATATGAGAATGGTGCTACGAAATTTGTTAATGAGGTTACTGCTGGGTTAGGAGGATCTGAAATGGTTATATGTCCATGTTCAGTTTGTCGCAATGTAGATCGTCATTTAGGCAGTGAAGTAGTATATCATCTAGTAACAAGAGGAATGGATGAGGATTATAAGACACGGAGGGATTGGTATCATCATGGAGAAGTGAATTCAGGGGATGCAGTAGAAAGCAAAGTAAAGCAGTGGAATGATGAGGTTTTAGGGTTATACAGAGCTTCTGAATACTTAGATGAAGAGTTGGCTAGTAAGGGTAGCTTAGTTGATTATGCTGATGGTGAGGAAGAGGACAAGGAAGAAGATGAGTTTCTTGCTAAGCTAGCTGATGCTGAGACTCCTTTATACCCTAGTTGTGAAAAACATAGCAAGCTGTCTGCGATAGTTACATTGTATAGGATAAAGACAAAGAATGGGTGGTCAGACAAAAGCTTCAACGATCTTCTGGAGAGTTTACCAGTCATGTTACCAGAGGACAATGTTCTACATACATCAATGTATGATGTGAAGAAGTTTCTGAAATCTTTTGATATGGGGTATCAAAAAATTCATGCTTGTATTAATGACTATTGTCTATTCAGGAAGAAGTACAAGAAGCTTGATGCATGTCCCAAATGCAAAGCTTCTAGATGGAAGACAAAGTGATCTAAGTCACTTCCAAAGAAAAAAAGATATAATGTTGATGTACTCTCGAAATATTAGCAACCATTGACCATTGATACAACGAAAACCTGAAATATTAGCAACCGTTGGTGACAGCGAGAATAAATAATTGATATTAGCATAAAGAGAAGATGTAGACAAAATCCATGGTGCCATTAGAACCTTGGACTACAAATCTCAAGTTTGTAATGCTGGTGGACATTTAGAAATAACATGAGTTGTTGTTTCTTTTTATAAACCACATCTAGCATACCTTATAACACATTTTAATACCCGGTTTTCGCATATTTATTGCAACCAAAACCCGACCATTAATTAAGATCTACTAGTCAAAATATAGTAGCTTCGGAGTATTTTTAATTTCCAAGACAATGATAGGAATGGTGGAATATATGATCCGTATTTGACATTCTTTTGGTTATCCGATTCAATATTTTGTACAATGTAATACCCTGTTTTTATCGTATATTTCATGAACGTTTTCTAAAGGTATTGTTCGAATCAACACAACATAAGTCAATTATAGCACGAAAAAAAAATTTCGACGAACGAGTTGATTGCGTCAATTAGATTGAATGTAAGAAAAGAGTAAAATTTAATTATTTTGATTATTTACTTAATATATCTATACATATAGGATTTAATAATCTATACTATATAAAAGTCGAAGCTATAAGCTTCTTAAACCGTCCACATAGGATTTTAAAAACGCGATATTATTGGTCCACGTCGATTTTTAACATAAATTCTCAAGGTTACTTAACAAAAACCAAAAAAGTAAAAAATCGATATATGCTTTCAAGGTAACTTAACAAAAAATAAAAATAAAAGGAAAAGTCGATATCTGCCAAAAACTTAGAAATGTGCAACAAAATAATAAAAACAGAAAAGAATAAGTCCTAAAGAAAATCTTAGAAAAACAAGGAAGAATAAGAACGATCAAACCCCCTATATGAAAAAAAAAATCCAAAAGCGTTTTATGGGACTAATTGGATTTTAAAAACTTTTGAGGTCGTCCACATGGAATTTTAAAAACGCAATGTAATTGGTCCACGTCGATGTTTAACATAAATTCTCAAGGTAATTTAACAAAAAACACAAAAAAAAGAAAAAAGAAAAATCGATATCTGCCAAAAACTCAAAAGAAAAAGCATCGCCAAAATAGGCAACACAATTAATAACTCTTTTGCATACCCTTAATGAAATTGCCTAATATAGAAGTCTAAAGTGCTCACGTTAGCTCTCAGAATTAAAAATTACTCTTCTGCCTACACTTAATGAAATTGCATAATATAATTTTTTTTTATTTTTTTTTCTTTCCGTTGTTTTCAAAAAATCAATTCGGAAAATTAAAAAAAAAACGATACCTAATTATATTTAGTGGGCTTATTGTCGGAAAATTTTACAAACTGCTATAAATATAAGGAAGTCGGTTTCGTAATTGTTGGCAACAATCTCTTATAAATATGCTCTTTAACCTAATTCTAAAAGACTGGAGAATGAGAAACAAAATCACCGTTGTTGCAAAAAATTGGTCTTTTCCTCCATAATAGAAGTGACACATCTTTGTAATCTGATTTACGTTTGCCGTCAAATGTGTGATTATGCTGGCGATGATGATGGTAGTGATGACATAAAATATTGTTAACTTTTGAAATTCATAACTAATTCCTTCTAAAGTTATCGTTATGTTTTAAGTTGTATGTGTTGCATACGTGATGAAAACCCATAGCCATGAAAGCTTCGAGAGAGAAGTGAATCCAATGTCGACGTGTCATATCCATCGTGTACCCAAGCCATCGTCATTCTGATCATCTCCGTCGACGTTTCCACCTAATCAAAGGATAAAAGGGAAGAAGAAGAAAAACCTCAATGAGAAAGGAAGTGAAAGGAAGAAGAAAAAGAGAGAGAAAGCGACAAAGAAGGATACGTGGAAGAAAAGAGAAAGAGAGACCGTGGAATAACGAGAAGGCATATAAGAAAAAGAAAAATGTGAATGAAGAAGAACAACGTAAAAGGCTCATATGATCCACACCAAAGATAGAGTTGTATGTGGTGAACTACAAATTGGAGGAAAAAACAGTTCCGACACAACGTAAAGCTCATGACCTTTCCTTTCATGAATACTTTTGATTTATATTTTCGTTATATATTAGTAGATTTGTTTTTTTTATTTTAGTCAATTTTGTAGAATTAAGGATTTTGGTTTGAAAAGTTTCTACACATGTGGATCTTAAATCGAGAGCTCTTTATGCCAACGTTTAGTTCATATGTAGCTGAAACTTGATGGCAAGATTTCTTACTGTTTTGGGATGAACCATTTTTGTATAAGAGATGCTCTGATGGTCTTTTTAGGATGAATGAGGTCATTGTCAAAATATTTTTTTAATTGTTTTACTAATAGCAAAATCATTAATAGTATAAAGCAAGTAAGAGATAATGCCACGTCATATTAGTAATATATTTTATACTAAATTTTATCCTATAAACTTTTTTTCTTATTAAAACAAAATTTTAAATAATGTAAATGATACTAAAAATATAAATAAAGAATATTTATGTTAAAAATAAGAAATAATAAATATTATAGTATTTTTGTATTACTATTGTCAATGTATAACTACTTAAATGAATACTAAAACCAAAAATATATTAAATCAATCGATAATAACAAACCCCCGCTACGCGGGGGTTAATAACCTAGTTTGATATGATAATAGTTGATAGAAATAAATAAAATTTTGTTTTTAATTTTTAAATACTATGTGTAGATAAAAGAAAACAATTTAATGGCTGCTAATTGAAAGTAGTAAACGGTAATGAAGCAAACATCAGCAATCGTAAATGCACACAAACATTTGTAGGTGGTTTCGGAAAACCTCGTAAATAGCATTTACAAAATTGGGCCAAGCCCATAACCCATAAGTGAAGAAGACCAAGCGACGACACAAGCGTGGTTTAGACACAACAGTGCCAGTGCAACTCAGGTTATATAAGGTTTCGCTGCTTGACTTCACGCTTTGATAGTTTTGGACCTTTTGGTTGCGAGGAGTCATCTCCAATGGGGAATGAGTTTACTTGGATGATTAAGAATTTCTCATCTAATTTGCAATCTGAGTTAATTGATTCTGATGAATTTGTGATTGGTGGCTGCAAATGGTAAAGAAGACAACTTTGTTATATCTCTAATGTTGTTGTTTTTTCGTCTAGTTTAGTTTTACGAGAACATCTCCATTGTTTTCTATGTTTTGTTTTGCTTGCAGGATTCTTATGGGAGAACAAAATGATAATAATTTTTCTCTGTTTTTGGTGGTTGCTGATTTTCAACATTTGCCTTGTGGATGGAGAAGACACGCAAGATTTCGCCTAACTGTTGTAAATCAAATTTCCGACAAACTCTCCCTACATAGAGGTCAGTTCTATAAGACTTTTGGACAAAGGAAAGTTCGTGTTTTGTAATTGTTTTGACTTTTGAGTTACATCAGTTTTGTCTTTTCATGGTCTATAGAAACAGAACGATGGTTCGATCAAAAGATTCCTGTTCATGGGTATGAAGAAATGATTTCTCTTGCCAAACTTAATGTTAGAAAAGGTGGATTTCTTGTGAACAATGAAGTCAAGATTGTTGTGGAGGTTGATGTTCTTCAAGTTATTGGCAAATTAGATGTTTCTGAGGAATCTCTAGAGGATACACAAACTTTGAAAAGGATAAAGCTAAAAGGTTACGGTGTGGTGTCTAGTCATTTGCATAAGGAAACTTCATCAGTCGATGTCAATGGGTTTCTTGTTCTTCCTTCACAGGTAACATGTTCATAAAGATTCAAACTTTTACAGATATGAGTTTATACTTTATTCATCCTTTTTTATAACTTTAGGTGGAATCTGTGAAACGTATATTCGAAATATATCCAGACATGGCAATAGAGTTCCGAGCAAAGAACCAACATCTGAGGACATCATGTATGAATGTCCTCCTCAGCCTAATCGATACATTGTGTCAGTCACTGCAAGACATTTACATTGATGACTTAGGCCAAGCAGAGAAAGCACTAACGTACCTGAAAGATTCGGACTTTAAGGTGGATTGGTTGGAGCGTAAACTGGAGGAAGTAAAGGAAAAAAAGATCGAAGAGCAGTTTGGTAAGTCTCGGATGGAAGAATTAGAGGAAGAACTTAAGGTGTCTAAGAAGAAGTTAATGTCTGACATAGAAGCTTTTCTGAAGAAAGAGAAGGAAGAACTCAAGGACTTGAAGCAGAAATGCTTGGATATAGAATCTTTGCTGGAGAAAGAGAAGACAAAGGTGTTGGCCGCTGCTAGAGCTCCTCCTTTAACGTTGGATGATGTTGTCTGATTTATAACATAGGTTCTGCTAAGTGGTATGTTCGTTTGAGTCTAGGTTTCAAAATTAGATGCTTGGATATAGAATCTTTGCTGGAGAAAGAGAAGACAAAGGTGTTGGCCGCTGCTAGAGCTCCTCCTTTAACGTTGGATGATGTTGTCTGATTTATAACATAGGTTCTGCTAAGTGGTATGTTCGTTTGAGTCTAGGTTTCAAAATTAGAGTTCTATCATAGGATGCTAGAGAGGGAAGGTTAGTTGTTAGTTGTCTCATTCATGAATCATGACTATGTAATCAGATTATCACCGGCAAAGGTTAAAGCTACTATGAGTTGTTTTCAATGTTGAGTTATAATCTTAGCTTATTAAGGTAATCATTCAAAGCTTAACTTTGGTCTTAATCGTCGTTTATTTTTATGAGCTTAAGGTCTACACATTCCCTCACTAGTCATGCATTGTTCATTATACTTGTGCAAGAACATTAGAGGTATAGATTATAACGTTTTTTTTAATAGTTTTTCACACTTTTGTCTAAGTTTGCTTAGCCCAATAAGTTCAATATTCATAGAGGATAAACATTAAAACATACATTGGTAGAGGAACTCCAATTTTGAGCAAGACTCAATAAAATTTGAAGGCAATGTCAAAATTTTTATGCAATTTGTTTTAGTTTTTGATTTTTTTTATGAAATGTAAGACATTGTCGTTCAACTAAAGTGGAAGAACAATTATGTTTTGTTTTTCCTTTGCGTTTTAATGCAGTTAGGCTTTTTTTTTTTTGTCGTCTAGATTTATTATTAATTTCAAATTATATTATAACATAGATTAAAAAAAAAAAATCTCGATGAGGTTTTTATTTTAAAAAAACACATAAAATCACACCATTTTAAAAAATCTTATATCCAATTGCATTAGATAATTAAGCAAAATTCCATTCAAATTATGGATTTAAGTTGTAAAAGCTCTCAAATTATGGATTTTGCTAAATGCTTTTGGTGAACGCTAATTAGAAATTCCCTATTGGCGGGTACATTAGGGAATTGTCTCCCGCCACTTGCTTCTAGTATTTTCTTCAAAAGCCAAAAGCTTCTTTTTTTTTTTCCTTCGATTTTTTTCTTCACTCTTAAAAAAAAAACATAACCACAAGCGTATGGAAACGGCAGATAGTGTTTGAACCCGACCCGGATACCGAGTCCACTCGCCCACACATTTCGTTTATACTAAAACGAGTAATGTTTTATAATCACATCTATTTAATTCAACTTTGAATTCTCGTTGGTCTCGTTTGTTTCCTAACGGTCGTGTTTTTAATTGTATAAAACATTTGGCGCTTCTGGGCCATATTAGTTCTATCAAAGTATAATTTTAATGTATGCCTTGTTTTAGTTGCTAAGTATTTCCAATGTAACTTTTAATAACAAAAGTTGCTCCATTTTCATAATTTTCTGTATGATGACTCGTATCACTTCATAGGTTGGGCACACATGTTTTTGATTCATAACATTTATCCATATTCTAATTATTTCTAAATATCTGTAGATTATTTTCTAAAGAAATTCTACAAATAATCTCCATAACACTTTAAAGATAACTTTTTTTTTGGGTCAACCATTTATATCACTTTTATGATAATAATCTTATAATGTTGAAAGTTGTGTTTTCGTTGTAACCAGAACAAATTTTTTGTCTCTTGTTATATTATTACATCAAATTTTGGATGACATTTTACAAGAGTTTTTAGATGGTTCAATGTGTATACTTATAATGAAAACTCAATTCTACGAGTATTATGAAAATTTTGTATAAAACAGCATTTTTCAATATTTTGTACATCTCGTGGCATGATGATATATATTATTTTTTTGTTAATTTTTTTTTCTCAACAAAATAGTGTCTGAATAAGAAAAAGAACAGTCACTATTGAAAATTACAATTATTGTCTATAAAGATTGAGTACCCACATCATTAACGCTCTATCAACGTTAAGGCTATAATTAACATACAACAAAGAGATGAAACTATGAGCTGCTCGAGATAATTCCAATCTTACAGCGGCTAAGTTAAAAAGCAGGGGGCCTCCCCAACAATAGAATTGGGTTAAGAGTATTTCGTGCGCATCAGTCATATTCTGGAATTGGTTGGTTTGTAGAAGATTCATATGTGGGTTGTACTAAGAAGCCACACGAGCCCATGTACATATGCCCAAAAATAAAATATTTGTGTTTCAACTTTTCAGTTATTGTGATACTACTCGAAATTGAGTCAGTACAAAATTTACATATACACTCTATACTTTTGTATATGCATATGGTTTTGAAAAAATAGAAAAAAAAATCAATCAAACGAATATTAACATCTCGTGCATTTGAAGATAAATGATGCATTCAAAGACATAAACAAACATGACCAATATGAGTCTAAGAGAAAGCTATGCCATACAAGTTTCAAATCCAATATATTTACTTGATTGAAAAAGTGATTTTCTATCAAGTTATCCAGAAAAAAATGAGTTGTGTCTAATAGAGCTTTATTTGATTAATATGTGATATAAAAATCTCACTTTAATTTATCTTATGAAAACTCTCAAAATTAGAAAAATAATAAAATTTTAAAACATGTTCTATACTACAAATAAATTTTGAAATGTACTGTTTGTGTATATCTTTTGGCGATTTATTGATAATGAATGAGAGTTGTAATTTACTAGTATCAACCTCTTAGGAATAAACTATTATCTACAAGATGAAAAACTGTCAAAGTTTTATTAGATTCTGATTTAATATTTTTTTAAATCTCCTAGACACTCTAATCAAGTAATCAGTATTTATGATAGTATTTTCATGTAATTTATGTCTTTAATATATTCATTCTATTTGCCCAAAGAAAAAGTATATGCATTCTAAAGAGTATTTCGAAAGAGGTATATCCCAAAAGTTTAGATCTTAGATCAAATCTCATCATGAAGTAAACTTTTGTTGGATGATAAATTGCTTGAGAAAACTAGCATACACCATAGTTGTTTGTGGGTAGATTAGTTTTGGCACAAGATTGCTAACAGTTTTTTTCGTGAAAGCATTAAATGTGCTTGATTTTTATTTTTTGCTTGATGTTGACTATCACATATTTGATGTACTATATACAACTTCTACTATTAGAATATATCTATCGGTAAATATGATGAGAGTATCTCAAAAAATATATATATTTAATTAAATTATTATTTTTATTTATTTTTAATTATTAAATCAGTAGAATATGACATGTGTGACATTTCTCAATGTTTCTTGTTTGAGAAACCGTTTCCCCTTCTCTTCATTTATTATTTTTTAATTAATAAATTTTGGTGAGAAACTCTCTTCCATCTCTCCAATGGAAGATTGGAAGTGCTCTTATTTTTTTTGAAAAGGCTGATTGCGGCATACATTTTGCGAAAGTCTCTATCCATATCATATGGCAGCTTTTAATTCATGACTACCTAGAAAACAATTACATTTTATAGTTTGCTTTCCCGTCATCCTCAGTCTCTTCTTTTGCTTGTCGAAAGTGGAGAATAATACTAGGGGTGGGAATTTTAACCGAACCGAACCAAACTGACCTAACCCAACCGAACTCAAACCGACCCAAACCAAACCCAAGCTTAGACTCAAACCATTCAGGTATATTTTTTCCCAACCCAAATAGGTCAGTTCGATTAGGTTTTACACCGAACCGAACCGATAACCCAATGTGTTAATTTAAATAATTAGTTAATTAGATTAATAATATTATAAATAACTAAATATGTAATTGTTCATTTGAATTATTCTTTTCATGGTGAATTATTCAATTTAAACTTACAACTTAAACTTGTTGCTTAATTATTTAAATATTATCACGTTCAATGTTCAAAGTTAAAACGACAATGAACTAAATAATTTTGTTTTTTTTTTCTATATTAATTCATTTTTTGAACCAAACTAAAACGAACAAAACTAAAATTAAATCGAACCAAACTGAACTGAATATAAACTGACCCAAACACAAACCAAACCAAATTAATTTCGGTTGAGTTTGGTTAGAGTTTCACAAGACTCAAATAAACCGAACCGAACCAAACCAAACCCAAACCAAACCCGAAATTAAACCGAAATGCTCACCCCTAAATGATACTATGAAAATACATCTTAGTTATATATTTGTGAATATAGGATATGATAGAATGCTATTTCCATAGTTTACGAGTGTTTTTTTTCAGCTAGAGAAAACCAATTAAATATAAATGTACTTGATCTGGTATTGATAAAATAGATGAGGTTTTTACTAATTAATTTCGAAATTAATATATTCTTGATGATATAACCAAAAAGGTTGTGTACAAAATTATTTTTATTATTGGTTATTATGGTTTTGTTTTTTCAAATTATTGGTTATTCTGGTTTTGTTCTTCAAATTATTGGTTATTCTGGTTTTGTTTTTCAAATTATTTTCAATATCTGGTAATTTGTTTTGTAAACTTTTTCACTAATATTTGGTAGTTTATTCTGAATTATTCTGACACGTACGATTTTGGCATCTCCAACGCAAAGATTTTGACACGTCATGCGTACGTTGTAGAATGCAAGTGAACACGTGTGAGCGTGCCTGTACCAGAACATACCTCTCCTCTCGTGCATATGTGTTTGGAGAAAAAAAGTAGATATTCTTATTTTTAAAAAATGATTTAAATTCAAAACGGATAATCCAAACAGGTCACGGCCCAATAACCCGATAACCGAGTCGAACTCGCTTTCTTCGTAAATCACAATAATCTTTTGCCATTGTGTCGTAGAGGTTCGTTTTATCTTTCTCGACACGATTAGGGCTCATCTTCTTCTCTCTATACTTCTCTATCTTAGAGTTCTCGAACTTCTTCATCAATGGCGGTTTTTCGATTTTAGCAAGTTTTCTTCAATCGTATCGTATCTATTACCATCCCTCTCTGTATCAATCTGAATCACTTGTTAGAGCAAAAAAAAATCGCAAAGGATTTGAGTTTCATTGCTTGCTTCACCAGGTCTTTGTAAATGGTTCACGGTTCTTAGATTCATCTCCGGTGTGTTGGATTTTCGTAGATCTTAGATTCGGTTGTGATTTTGGTGTTTTTGTGTGATTCGATTTTGTTGTGAAAGGGTGAGATTTTTGGAAGCGTAGAGGAATTTTGGATAGATTCAGATTTAGGGAGTTGATTTGTATCTAGTTTAGGATTGTTTTGATGGAAGCGAAGGTTCCTAGACCTAGGGGAAGACCGAGGAAACGTCAGAGATTAGAGGATGATGATCGAAAATCGAACAATCGAGGGAAGAAGCAGGTTTTGGAGGTGGAGCCTGCAGTGCCTATATCCTTACTTAGTTGTTATGTGCTGAAAGATTTTGATGACAATGGAGTTTTTCTAGGGAAGATAGTGTCTTATGATACTGGGTTATATAGTGTGGTGTATGAGGATGGTGATTGTGAGGAATTGGAGAGTGGTGATCTTCGTCGTTTAATTATTGCAGATAGTTACTTAGACGATGAGTTACATGTTAGAAGGAATAAATTAGATAAACTTATACTGAAGAAGGAGGAGAAAAAGAAAAGAAATTCCCCGGATAACAAAGCGGTTGAGCTGCCAAATCAAGTAAATGGAGTGCAGGCACCAGCAGTTACGAAATCAACTTCTGAGGCAGAAGTTGAAGATGGTGATTCATATAGTGACTCAGAGTCGTCTGAGTGTGAAGATAGGAGAGGTTCAGATCTTGACACTGAGGCTCCTCTTGTTCTACCAGTGGATTTGCCTCCTTCATCAGGGACAATTGGTATCCCAGAGGAGGCTGTGGCACATCTCTTATCTGTATATGGGTTCTTAAGGTCATTCAGTTTTCAGCTGTATATCTGCCCATTTGAACTCAATGATTTTGTGGGAGCGTTGAATTTCTCGGGACCAAATTCTTTGTTGGATGCTGTTCATGTGGCCTTGATGAGGGCGTTGAAGGGTCATCTTGAGAGACTTTCCTCAGACGAGTCTGTCCTGGCTTCAAAATGCTTGAGGTAAGTGCAGATAAGTTTTATTTTGGAAGTTTCTGCTTTGCTTTCTGGACGTTCATAGCATATGTTCTCATTTCTTGAGCCTTTTCTGGTTTCATAGCGAATAAATCATATTACGAACTAGCAGATTGGTCATCGGGTTAGGTTTCTGAACTACAAAGAATTCAGGTATTTGCATATCGTTATTGAAGGCGATGTTTAATTAGTTGTTTCCCTTCACGCATTAGAATTGGGTTTATGATTTAATGCGTAGTCATGCAAACCTTTTATAGCTCTTAGTAGGAAAAGTTATTGGCTTTGGCTATAAAGGGATTGCAAAATTATCCTATTCTGGCAGTGCAATTGGTCGAAAGAGCTTATTTTAGGATGCCCCACCTCTTTAGCTGATAGCATTTCACAGATTTTGTTGCTTTGCCATCTGCAGGTGCATTGATTGGAGCTTGCTCGATGTGCTAACTTGGCCTGTTTATTTGGTTCAGTACTTTACTGCGATGGGGTATGCCAGTGGGCCTCAGTGGAACATTTTTAATAAATTTGTTGTGGAAAAGGAGTACTACTCCTTGCCCGTTGGGATGAAATTGAAGATCCTACAAATTCTCTGTGATGACATCTTTGATGTAGCAGATCTAAGAGACGAAATAGATGCTCGCGAAGAATCTGAAATTGGATTTGATCCTGATAGAGTTGCCTCAGGTCTTCCTGAAAATGTACCTAGACGGGTCCACCCCAGATTCGCTAAAACCTCAGCTTACAAGGATGAAGGGGTTATTGATAGCTCAACAAACGAGTCTAAAGATTTGGATTCAAGATGTACTGAAGGGGGTTCAAATGAAGTTAGCTCAGATCTAGATGGAAACAGCGACGAATGTAGGATTTGTGGAATGGATGGAACCTTGCTTTGTTGTGATGGATGTCCTTTAGCATATCACTCAAGATGCATTGGTGTGGCCAAAATGTATATACCAGACGGGCCATGGTTTTGTCCAGAGTGCACTATTAACAAAAAGGGGCCAAAGATTGCTCATGGAACCTTACTTAGAGGAGCTGTACAGTTTGGAATGGATCCACATGGGCGACTCTTCTTGGGTACTTGCAATCACTTACTGGTGTATGTTTTCGATGCCTTCAATCATACATATTTTTTTGCAGTTATTGGAGTTAGTAACCTGATTTTTCAATTTATGATCTTACTAGTTTAAGATTCACTACTTCCTAGGCAAATAGTTGCTAACAGGTTTTTGCCAGCATTAATTTGGAACGCTTGAAATTGCTTGCTATGACACTGATGAGCATTCTCCTTCTTTCATTTTACATCACAGGCTTAACATATCTGTTAATGGAGATGCAGTTATCAAGTACTACAGTGTCCATGACATATCAAAAGTTGTACTAGTGCTTTTATCTGCATCAAACCATACACTAGAATATCTAGAGATTTGCAAAGCGATCACCCAATACTGGGATCTTCCTGGAGGTATGATCTCCTTGAGGGAAGGGGAGACTGGTTTAGCTCAAGCAAAGGATAGAGAGGTTGGCAAGGTTACAGAGATGACTAAGTCAGATAGTGAAAATATTTCCAGTAGAAATCATACCCAGACTGTGTTTGACCTCCCGCCATCTTCTTTGGGTAATATCGACAATGCTGTTACAGGAGGTTCAAGTGGAATACAGGGGAAGAAATTGGCTACTGGGGTTACCTACTTGGGTTTATCGTTTAAACCCCACACATACAACAATCATTACACAAATGGAGAATTGGCTGTATCTGCTGCTGCCAGTTTGGCTGTCCTATCGTCAGAGGAAACCCATGAACCTGACCTTCGCAAGTACAATAGTGCCAGGAAAGCTGCATCAAGTAACATCTTAGTGCAGATGAAAGCATTTTCATTAGTAGCTTCACGTTTTTTCTGGCCGAGTCCTGATAAGAAGGAGATTACCAGGGAAAGATGTGGTTGGTGTCATTCTTGCAAACTCACATCTGCAAGCAGGAGAGGGTGCATGTTAAATGCAGCTGTAACGGGTGCCACTAAGGGTGCAATGAAGATCTTCAGTGGTCTTTTTCCTCTAAAAAATGGGGAGGGAGTGCTTTCAAGTATTGCAGCATATATTCTATACCTAGAGGAAAGCTTGCGTGGTCTGATTGCTGGCCCATTTCTCAGTGAAAGTCCCAGAAAACAGTGGCGTAAGCAGGTAGAGGAAGCCTCAACATGCAAAGCCCTAAAAGCACTCCTACTTGAAGTGAGTACTTGTTCTTTATAATAAGTTTCTTGGCTGAAACGCTAAACAAAATTTCCAATCTTATGTACTATTTTTTTTTGTTTCTTAAAACAACGGAACACTCTTGGTCTATTTCTCTCTAGACTAAACTTTGATAGTCTACAGTATAGTGTGATATACGAATCGTATTTGTTTTGTTGTTGCATCTAATCTATCTTGTTCTCATCTCCGCTATGTGGTTTGTTTATCTTGGCTGCAGCTTGAGGAAAATATTTGCAGTATTGCTCTGTCAAGCGATTGGTTTAAACTGATGGATGACTGGTTGGTAGAACATTCTATTTTCCAAAGTGCTCCAGTTACTGTTGGGGTTACACAGAAACGTGGACCTGGTAGGAGGAAGCAAAGGACCCAGGCTGAAGTTACAGCTGAAGGTTCCGAGGATGATAGCTTTACATGGTGGCGAGGAGGGAAGTTATCAAAAGTTATTTTATTGAAAGCAGTTTTGTCACAACCGGCAATAAGGAAAGCAGCTTGGCAAGGTATACTATTACTTGTTTGTTTATGTCTTATGTGCGACTAATTTTACCTATTTTTCTCATTCATAAGCATGTGGGGAGTTTATTTTGGTTTTCTAATCCCTTTATATGCTAGCACTCTAGAAATCCTATTCCGGGCCACTAACTGGTTTTCCGGATACACTAATTATTTTTTTGTTTCTTATTAGGGGGTTCTCAAAAGATTCCTGGATTTAATTATGGTGATGCTTCTTACATCCCTAGGAGAAGCAGACGGTCTATTTGGAAAGCTGCTGTTGAAAGTAGCAAGAACATATCTCAGCTCGCTCTTCAGGTTTGTGTCTATGTTCTATGATTATAGGTTTATATACTGTATTTCTGAGACCCAGTCAAACGTTTGTGTCAGGTTAGATATCTAGATATGAATTTAAGGTGGAGTGAACTTGTACGGCCAGAGCAAAATCTCCAGGATGTCAAAGGCCCAGAGACAGATGTTGCCATTTTTAGAAATGCTCGTATATGTGACAAAAAGCTTAGTGATAACAAGGTTAGCTACGGAGTTTTTTTTGGAAATCAAAAGCATCTGCCATCACGCGTCATGAAGAATGTAATTGAGGTCGAGAAAACCCAAGATGGAAATGAAAAGTATTGGTTCCAAGAAGCCCGTGTCCCCCTATATTTGATCAAAGAATTTGAAGAGAGTTTGCATAGAGTACAAATGCCTTCTTCAACCAAGAAGCCGTCCAATAAATTATCAAAGCTTCAGAGAAAGCAGCTGAAAGCTTCCCGCATGGACATATTTTCATATATAGCCTCAAGGAGGGACAAGATGGAGAAATGTTCTTGTGCATCATGTGATCATGATGTTCTATTGCGGTAATCCTTTGGTTTCTTTACCTTTTGAGGTGCCTGTTTTACTTTATTGTCTACTTTATTAACTTTTTCTTTGCTCGACATGTCGACAGGGATACAACAACGTGCAGTTCTTGCCAAGGTACAATACCATCCTCTTACTGTTTCAATTTTTGCATTTTGTGTGATACTAGAAAGTATGATATTCGTTCTGAGCTCTTCTGGGTCAAAAGTTGCAAAGTACTGGTAAACGAATCACCAAATGGATTGGGAATGCAGCCCTGCGTTATCCTTTTCTATTGTAGTATCTCTCATTTGCTAACCTGAAGGATTAATTTCACTGCTCCTCTAATAGAGTTTAGAAGAAAAATAAAGGATTAATCACATGTTTGACAAGCTTTGGGACTGTAAATTTCTGTTGTAGTATATATCAGTATGTTTGTGCATCAGCGTTGGATTGTCATGTTTTGTTTCTTTATTCAGGATTTTGTCACAAGGAGTGCACTTGGATGTCACAACACACAAATGGAAAAGTTGAAGTTCTGGTCACCTGCAAACGGTGTTACCTTGCAAAAAATCGAGTTCCAACAAATATCAATCACAGACAATCGACAACACCCCAGCTCACGATCAACGGACGACATCAAAATGCAATCACTCCAGTCATCAAGATTAAGCCTCCTAGTCAACAGATCAACGGACGACCTCAAAATGCAGTCACTCCAGTCATCAAGATCAAGCCTCCTAGTCAACAATTACCATCGCAGAAACCACGGGAGAACACTTCGGGAGTTAAACAAATCACTCCTGAATCTACTGTGAAATCCAAGAGTAAACAAAAGACACTGTCCTGTGGAGTCATATGGAGGAAAAAGAACGTGGAGGACACTGGTGTTGATTTCAGGAATCAAAACATTCTCTTGGCTGGAAGATCAGATCATTCGAGTCTGGAACCGGTTTGTGGGATCTGCCTACAGCCATACAATCCTGGTTTAACATATATTCACTGTACAAAATGTGAAAGTAAGGAGATCATTCAAACGACAACTGTTTCAAAGTTTAATTTCTTGAATGCCTCCAATGTTATATATCTAATATCTGAATCTCAAATGCAGAGTGGTTCCACACTGAAGCTGTTAAGCTCCAGGATTCACAAATTCCTGAAGTTGTTGGGTTCAAATGTTGCAAATGTCGACGCATACGATCCCCCGATTGCCCTTACATGGACCCCAAACTCATGGAACAGAAGCAGATCAAAAGAATAGTCTTCAAGAACCAGAAACAGAGGCAAGGAAATTCCGGGTTGGATTCTGATTCTGAAAGAATGTCTGAACAAAAAGACTCGAAACCTTCCACTCCCTTACCTGCCACTCCTTTATATCCTCCTGAAGACGTATTTATTCCAGAGGATGATCCTCTCCTGGTCTCAGTTTCTAAAGTCGAACAAATCACACCCAGTAGTTTCGATCTTGAATGGAGCACCGCTGCTTTTGCGCCTGGACCCCAAAAGCTACCGGTTAGAAGGCAAGTGAAACGAGAAGATTTTAATGCAGGCTATCCTGAACTGCAGCCTATTGTGAAACCCGAGGCAGAGGAGCAAGCTTTACCTGTTCTAACAGAATGGGATTCGTCTGGTGAGCTACTATTCGACTACGAGGACATGGAATTTGAACCACAAACTTATTTCTCGTTGACCGAGCTACTGACAGCTGATGATAGTGGTGGTGGTCAGTACGAGATAAATGGCGATAAGATTGTTTCAGGAAACCCTCACTTCGAACCAACAGAAGAAGAAGAGTGTGAAGATATGGGTCCATGTCAGAGATGTTCGCAAATGGATCCAGCGCCTGATCTTTTGTGCACGGTTTGTGGATTGCTAATACATTCTCACTGTTCTCCATGGGAGGAAGATCCATCAGCGTTACCCGGAAGTAGCTGGAGCTGTGGTCAATGCCGTGAGTGGCAGTAGCTGGACCCTCGGATTTCAAGCCCCTTCCCAAATTTAACTTCCACATTCTTTGACATAATGAATCTGAGCGAAAATTGTATCCTCCTCATTTCGCTTATTATGGCAGATGAGCTTGAAATTTCTTCTTTTTTTGGGGTTTGTGCTCGTCTGCTTGATTTATCTTCGTATATAGAGTGGATAAGTGTTTTCTTAATATTATTGGTTTCGGTTCTGTGTCTTCGATATGCTTCATTATTTATGAATTTCTTTCTCCGTAGTAAAAAGTTCAATTCCACAATCATTCTGAAATTTGATATTTATTGGTTAGTGTTTTCTTTTACCTGTAGTGTACCAATATGTCTTTGTTCGTTTAAAAGTTTTGGTCTGTTAGGTTGAGTCCTCTGTAGCAAAGGTAACAATGTCACAACATTTGTATGCAAATAACACAATCATTCATCAACAATAATCCGCAAGCATTATGGTACATAAAGAGGAAAACCACACATTATGAAAACATTGATGTTTTTGAGGCCTCAGAATTAGCCTTTAGGTAGGTTTCAAAGTTTGTAGAGAGATCGTAAACACTTCAACGTCTAGCTGTTCTTCTGGTTTTAAAAAACCTCTCTCTGATCGAGATTAACTCCTTTGCAGCTCCACTCATTGCCAACCGGTTCGCCGGATATTCTACACTGCACCTAAGTCCCACCTCCAAAACTGATGTTAAGCACTCAACAATAGGGAAACCGACTCTGAGACCGCTGTAAAGAATGGAGTTGTCAGCAATATCCATGACTCTTTCCGGCAACGCCGACTTGGTGTAGCTGTGGAGGGTGAAGTTTCCCCCAAATAACTCGTTGGTTGGTCGCTTTCCTGTGAACATTTCCAAAAGGAGAACCCCAAAGCTATACACATCACCATGTATTGATGGCTGTCCTCCCATTCCATATTCTGCACCATTATCCATAGAAACAAGATTGTATATGAAAAAAATAACATATTAATCTTCTACGTAAAAAATTATAGATGTGTGGCAGTTTTACCTGGTGCGGCATAGCCGACGGTTCCTCTGACGCCGGTGGAGCTGAGTTGGTTGAGGAAGGACTCTTGGTCGAACTTTAGGAGAAGCTGGGCCAGACCAAAGTCGCTAACATGGGCCGTTAGATCATCGTCTAGAAGGATGTTGCTTGGCTTCAAATCACAATGAGCTATAGGTTCATGACAATGAACATGAAGATAATCCAAAACAGAGGAGACGTCTATGGCAATGTTGAGCCTTTCAAGAAGTGTCAAGGTTCTTGAAGGCCTACGAATCTCTTCCACTTCCTCTGGGTGCAGCCATGTATCCAAGCTTCCATTAGGCATGAACTCATAGATGAGAGCTCTGAATTCGTTTCCTTGGAAATCAGTACTCGAACAAGCCGTCAATAGTTTCACAAGATTACGGTGCCTTATGTCCTTGAGGGATTCACATTCCGCCAAAAAGCTTCTCATTGCGCCACGTCTTTGCATGTTTAGAACTTTCACAGCAACAACCTTGTTCTCGGCAGGGAGCACAGCTTTAAACACGGTACCAAAACTTCCAGACCCAATCATATTGCTCGAAGAGAAGCCTTCTGTCGCATTTCGGATCTCTCCATAACTTATTTTCTCATGAAAGACATCCAATGTGGAAGGAGTTGGATTATTAGTCTGATGGTTCTTTTTTCTTTTTCCGAACCAACGTAGAGAAACTGAAGCTACGAACAGCAGAAGAAGCAAAGCCATGCCTATGCTTACTCCAATCACAACTTTATTTAAATGAGAGGAATGCTTTGATCCCATCGGTGGAGCTCCCCTTAAGCATGGCTTTAGTTTCAATTCCTTGATGCCTCCACAAAGATTTTTGTTTCCAAATACTAATACTATAGTAGCATTCTGAAATTTCCCTTCAGTTGGCACATTTCCCTCGAGATTGTTGATGGATAGATTAATATACTCCAATGAAGAAAAGTTTGCAAGATATGCAGGTATAGTCCCAGAGAGATTATTGTTCGAGAAATCAACTCTTTTAACACCTTTTAACCCTTTTATATCCGGAATGGCTCCATCAAAATAGTTTCCTTGCAACAAAAGTGTTTCCATCGAGAGACAATTTCCCAAGGAATGTGGGAGATGTCCAGATAGTTTATTATACGCAACAGATAGATAGACAAGAGCTTCAAGTCGTCCTACATCTTCTGGTAGAGAGCCTGTCAAGGAATTATCTGACATGTCTAGAAAAACAAGGGACTTAATTTGCATAATTTCCCCAGGTATAGTCCCATTCAACTTATTAGACGCAATCCATAATTGCCGCAGAGAAGTACAATTACTAAGACTCAGAGGAATGGTTCCTTCAAAACTATTGTTGAACAAAAACAGTCTGTCCAACCGAGTGAGGTTGCCTATAAAAGATGGTATTTGTCCTGACATTTTATTTGAATTGAGATTTAATCCCTCCAATCTGAAAAGCTTGCTAAGAGAAGTTGGGAGTGCGCCTCTCAACATATTTTCCCTCAACACAAGGCTTTGTAGGCTTATGAGATTCCCAATGTCACGAGGAATGCTTCCAAAGATGAAATTTGTTCCAATGTCTAAACTGTAGAGGTTCGTGGAGAGATTCGTAATGAAGGTATTTAAATCACCCCCGAGCCTATTATCGCTAATCTCTAATTTTTCTAGTTTGGTGCAGTTAGTCAAAGCAACCAGAAAGTCAAGATCTCCAAAAGAGTAACTTCCCAAAGAATTGCTAAAAAGAGATAGCAATTGCAAATTCCGTAATTTTCCCAAGCCTAGAGGAATACTTCCTGTCAAATTGTTATCATCGATTTCCAGCTTTTGAAGAGTCGAGATATTGGGAAGTGTTGTTGGAATGGCTCCTCTAAAATAATTACTTCCCAGATTTAACAGAAATAGGTTTGGTAACAGCTTACCAAAATCAGGTCTCAGACAACCCGAGAAATGGTTACCAAAGATGGATAAATACTCAAGTGAGGACAAATTGTAGATGGGGGGAGGGAAAACACCTGAGAATTTGTTTATATCTAAACTAAGTCCCATCATTTGAGTCAATCTAGCTATATCATCCGGAATTTCTCCTTCCATATTGTTAACTCCAAAGTCAAGTATTGTGAGAGATGTCAAGTTTCCTATAGATGCATGGAGCTTCCCGTTTAAGTTGTTTTCTCCAAGATACAAACCAACAAGGTTCGTCAATGACCATAGTTCTGAAGGAACAGCTCCTCCAAGAGGATTTATAGCAGTATTAAGCAACAACAATCTAGAGCAGTTAGACAGACGGGCCGGAATCCCTCCCTCGAGAATATTTGAGTTCATATCCAAGTATTCAAGCCTAAACAAGTTTCCAACTTCTTGAGGGATGGTACCACCAAGAGAGTTGTCAGAGAGATTAAGTGATATGAGAAACGAAAGATTACCAATATATGGTGATATCACACCGCCCAATTGCAATCCTCCAAGGTCTAGATCGGTCACTCTCTTGTGTTTGCGGCCACATGTAACCCCCTTCCAGTTGTACAGAGGAAAAGAGTGATTCCATGAGGACAAGACATCTCTTTTTCCTTGAGAAACTTTAGACTTGAACTCCAGCAACGCTTGCCTATCAGTTTCGTCGGTAAAACTATTTGCTTCAAGTAACATGAAAGCCCAAAAAGAAAGTAAAAGAAACAATCTCATGCTTCTCTTTTTAAATTTTTTGCAGGAAAGTGATAAGCGACGAAGAAAATGCATAATGACTTTATCTTCTAACATAATTCAACTTAAATGAAATAAAGGAATGGCTCACTAGTTACCACGTAGGAAACTGCAAGACTTTTTCCAAAATCGTGTGGACTTAAAGACAGTGACTGTCGTTTAAGTCAGTCAACTTTAGTCTATACCATAAATCCATAATACACTCTATGGTAGAAATTGACCAAGCTTCGTGTTTTATCATTGCCAAATGGTTTATTAATTAACAGCATCCAATCAGATCATGACACAAAGAGAGGTATGACTCATAACGATTTATTGGGAAATAAGGTTGTTTAAGCTTGCAATATTGTGGCTTGAGCTTGCAATGACTAACTCTGCATGGTGTTTTTATGTTCACAAAACAAAGAAAAACACTGCTAGTTAGAAGATAAAGATACTTAAATCTTATAATTATAAACTAAAACATTGGAGAAGGAGTAACTAACAAGGTAAACAAAGAAAGAGAGAAAACAACCAAGTCGCCTTGGTCCAGTGGTAAAAGGAGGTAATTCCCGCAACCTGGATTCGAGTAGCATTGGCCATCGGGGTTCAAGCAATTTAACATGGTTTCTTCGGGCCCTATGATTAGTCTTTGGGTCTAGAAAGCCTTTAGTATCACGCAAAACTAAGAAGAGATAAAATGATAAGTGAAAAAAATCTAATACACACCCAATAGTCCTCATCGATACTCAGACCAAGATCTCACCTAACTCAGGGACCCAAGCATGAAGTTGATGAAAATTAAAGTTCACGATTACACCGTTCCACCTCTACATGCCGTAATCTCACATATCCTCCGATACTTTCCGTCTTTACACGCACGTCCACAGGATTCACCAAACAAATTGGCAATTTGGGATAGTGACTAAAGCCTGAAGATATTGAAGAAAAAAACACTCAGCTTGGAACTTTAGAAAAGGTTAGCAAATCTCACCAAACAGAGCATGGCTCTTTTATTTTTCAGAGTAAAAGGTGTTGAAGCATGAAGCTTCATAGTCATACCTGTCATAGCCATAAGAAAAGGAAATTAAGGATTACAGAGAAATGGAGATTACTTGAAGGAAAAGAAAATTAAGCATTAGGCATCATTTCATACGTGAATTGGTTGTATATAGAGGTAAACACTTTGTGCCCAAAAAACTTCGGTGTATGATGTATGAATAAAGATATGTTTTTAGTGCCTAGTAATTCTGTTAACCTTGTGACACTTAAGGTGTTTTTAATAAAGAAGAATTGTTTCAAGAATTTCAGATTATTAGAGCTGGGATCCTAAAACAGAACCACAAGATAATATATCAAAGTATGCGACGAAAATCTGTAAAGAAATGAGTTTCTATAGAATAATTACGACCCCGAAGCATATCGTCACCTATAAGTAGTTGTTACAAGTTACACCTCTAACTGCAGGAAATTGCAGATTCATTTTGTGAGGTCATTGACAAGAACAAAAGGAAATTATTAGAGTACATTGAATTGGCTTGCATATTATTACAACAAAATATTCATCTTTTGTATGTAAATAAATAAGACAACACTCATTAACAATACTCAGCAAGCATTATGGTACATAAAGAGGAAAACCGTACATTATGAAAACAATAATTTTACGGCATCAGACAGAAAGCCTTAAGGTAGATTTCAAAGTATGTAGAGGAAACCATTAACACTTCAACGTCTAGCTGTTCTTCTAGCCTTAAAGAACCTCTCTCTGATCGAGATTAACTCTTTTGCACCTTCACTGGTTGCCAAACGGTTTGTCGGAGATTCTTCACAACACCTAAGTCCCACATCCAAAATAAGTGTCAAGCATACATCAATAGGGAAACCGACTCTGAGACCGCTGTGAAGAATGGAGTTGTCAGCAATATCCATGACTCTTTCCGGCAACGCCGACTTGGTGTAGCTGTGGAGGGTGAAGTTTCCCCCAAATAACTCGTTGGTTGGTCGCTTTCCTGTGAACATTTCCAAAAGGAGAACCCCAAAGCTATACACATCACCATGTATTGATGGCTGTCCTCCCATTCCATATTCTGCACCATTATCCATAGAAACAAGATTGTATATGAAAAAAATAACATATTAATCTTCTACGTAAAACATTATAGATGTGTGGCAGTTTTACCTGGTGCGGCATAGCCGACGGTTCCTCTGACGCCGGTGGAGCTGAGTTGGTTGAGGAAGGACTCTTGGTCGAATTTTAGGAGAAGCCGGGCCAGACCAAAGTCGCTAACATGGGCCGTTAGATCATCGTCTAGAAGGATGTTGCTTGGCTTCAAATCACAATGAGCTATAGGTTCATGACAATGAACATGAAGATAATCCAAAACAGAGGAGACGTCTATGGCAATGTTGAGCCTTTCAAGAAGTGTCAAGGTTCTTGAAGGCCTACGAATCTCTTCCACTTCCTCTGGGTGCAGCCATGTATCCAAACTTCCATTAGGCATGAACTCATAGATGAGAGCTCTGAATTCGTTTCCTTGGAAATCAATACTCGAACAAGCCGTCAATAGTTTCACAAGATTACGATGCCTTATGTCCTTGAGGGATTCACATTCTGCCATAAAGCTTCTCATTGCTCCACGTCTCTGCATGTTTAGAACTTTCACAGCAACAACCTTGCTCTCCGCAGGGAGCACGGCTTTAAACACAGTACCGAAACTTCCTGACCCAATCATATTGCTCGAAGAGAAGCCATCGGTCGCATTTCGGATCTCTCCATAACTTATCTGCTCATGAAAGACATCCAATGTGGAAGGAGTTGGATTATTAGTCCGATGGTTCTTCTTTCTTTTTCCGAACCAACGTAGAGAAACTGAAGCTAAGAACAGCAGAAAAAGCAAAGCCATGCCTATGCTTACTCCGATCACAACTCTTTTTAAACGAGAAGAATGCTTTGATCCCATCGGTGGAGCTCCCCTTAAGCATGACTTTAGTTTCAATTCCTTGATGTCTCCACAGAGATTTTTGTTTCCAAATACTGAAACTATAGTAGCATTCTGAAATATTCCTTCTGTTGGCGCACTTCCCTCGAAGTTGTTGATGGATAGATTAAGATACTCCAGCGAAGAAAAGTTAGCAAGATATGCAGGTATATTCCCAGAGAGATTATTGTTTGAAAAATCAACTCTTTTAATACCTTTTAACCCACTTATATCTGGAATGGCTCCATCAAAGAAGTTTCCTTGCATATAAAGTATTCCCATCGAGAGACAATTTCCCAAGGAATGTGGGAGTTCTCCGGATAATTTGTTATCCGCGATAGATAGTTGAACAAGATATTTAAGTCGTCCAACATCTTCAGGTAGAGAGCCATTCAAGAAATTACCTGACATATCTAGCTTAACAAGGGTCTGAATATGCATAATCTCCCGAGGTATAGTCCCATCCAACTTATTAGACGCAATCGCTAACTCCCGCAGAGAAGTACAATTACTAAGACTCAGAGGAATGGTTCCTTCAAAACTATTGTTGACCAAATACAGTCTGTCCAACCGAGTGAGGTTGCCTATAAAAGATGGTATTTCTCCCGACATATTATTTGAATTGAGATTTAGTCCCTCCAATCTGAAAAGCTTACTAAGAGAAGCTGGGAGTGCGCCTATCAACATATTTTCTTGCAACGCAAGGGCTCGTAGGCTTATGAGATTCCCAATGTCACAAGGAATGCTTCCAAAGATGAAATTTGTTCCAATGAATAAACTGTTGAGGTTCGTGGAGAGATTTGCAATGGAGGTAGGTAAATTACCCCCAAGCCTATTTCGACTAATCCCTAACATCTCTAGTTTGGTGCAGTTAGTCAAAGCAACCAGAAAGTCAAGATCTCCAAAAGAGTAACTTCCCAAAGAATTGCTAAAAAGAGATAGCCATTGCAAATTCCGTAATTTTCCCAAGCCCGGAGGAATACTTCCTGTCAGATTGTTATCATTGATTCCCAGCTTTTGAAGAGTCGAGATATTGGCAAGTGTTGTTGGAATGACTCCTTTAAAATGATTACGTCCGAGATTTAACTTCACTAGGTTTGGTAGCAGCTTACCAAAATCAGGTCTGAGGCAACCCGAGAAATGATTACTAAAGATGGATAAATACTCAAGTGAGGACAAATTGTAGATGGAGGGAGGGAAAACACCTGAGAAATTGTTCATATCTAAACTAACTACCACTATTTGAGTCCATCTAGCTATGTCATCCGGAATTTCTCCTTCCATATTGTTAACTCCAATGTCAACTTCTCTGAGAGATGTCAAGTTTCCTAGAGATGGAGCGAGCTTCCCGTTCAAGTTGTTTTCTCCAAGATACAAACCAACAAGCTTCGTCAATGACCCTAGTTCTGAAGGAACAACTCCTCCAAGAGGATTTGAATCGAGCATAAGCGTCAACAATCTAGAGCAGTTAGACAGACAAGCTGGGATCCCTCCCTCGAGAACATTTGAGTTCATATACAAATATTCAAGTCTAAACAAATTTTCAACTTGTAGAGGGATGATACCACCAAATGAGTTTTCAGAAAGATCAAGTGATATGAGAAACGAAAGATTACCAATCGATGGTGATATCATGCCGCCCAATTGCAATCCTTTGAGGTCCAGACCAGTCACTCTCTTGTGTCTACGGCCACATGTAACCCCCTTCCAGTTGCAGAGAGGGAAAGAGTGATTCCATGAGGACAAGACATCTATTTTGTCTTCAGAAACTTGAGACTTGAACGCTAGCAAAGCTTGCCTATCAGTTTCAATGGTAAAACCATATGCTTGAAGTAACATGAGAGCACTGAAAGAAAGTAAAAGAAATAGTCTCATAATTTTTGCAGGAAAGTGATATGAGACGAAGCAAATGCAAATGCCTTTATCTTGTTGTGGTAATTTAACTTGAAAGAAATAAGGAAAATACTTTGGCTCACAACCACAGAAAACTGCAAGACTTTTTCCAAAATCGTTTTAAGTCAATGACTGTTGTTTTCATTAAGTCAGTCAAATCGTTTTGTCACTGATTGTTGTTTTAAGTCAGTCAACTTTAGTGTATACCATAAAATATATACAGTGTATGGTAGAAATTGACAAAGTTTCGTGTTTTATCATTGCCAAATAGTAGTATATTAGCAGCATCCAATCAAATCATGACACAAAGAGAGGTATGACTCATACCGATTTATTGGGAAATAAGGTTTAAGCTTGCAATGACGAACTGTGGGTTTTTATGTTAACTAAACGGCAAGTAATTCTCGAGAACTAAAGGAAAACTGCTGCTATTTAAAATGTTAGTGTTTGTGCTCTTGTATCATTGTAGCAGCCATTGCTTCAAATACAGGGCATGGTCGAGAAAACAGAGAATGAAATAAGTGGAAAAACTTCTCTATTATTCTCGACCATTTTTACATAAGACAACATACACACCGTTTTTACGTAGAGTACGTAGTTATGTAAACACACTTTTATAGATGTTTACAAATTTAACATTTTACCAAAAAAAATAAAAAATATAGATGTTTACATAACTACTCTACGTAACCGTTGGTAATAGTTGTATCTTATCCTACAAGTTACGTCTCTCACTAACACCCTTTCGTAGTAAGTCACATGTAACTCATGACACCCGTTGACACTACATACAAACTATAACATATATGATACTAGAAAGCTGCCCACGCGATGCGTGGGTTACATAGTTAATATTAATTCTGAATAAAAAATAAATTTTGTATTAAAGTAATATGTTCGACTATTAATATAGTTTTTTGAAAAGAATTTTTTAAAATATTAACTTTTATGTTCATTTTCGAAGTACTTTTGTGAATTGTTAAAAAATAAATTTTGTTCTTTTTTTATTCATGGTGGTATGACATAAATATACGCCACTACTTTTTCTTAATTTACATAAAATATTTTATTCTGGAAATATATATATCATACCTCATCATAGAGTCTCTTGTTTGTTGATTCACGATCGTTGGATCGGGAAAACGACCAAAATCAACTCCAACCATTTTTCTGCAGCTTTTTTCAACCCAAACTCTGACCCCAGCACTTATCAACCCGAACTCAGACTATTTTAAAAAAACAATCCTAAACTATCTAACTGTTATCCAATTTCAACATAGTTTTTTTTTGTATTTGTTAATGTCGATTAGAATTGTAAAGTCGTAATTATCTGTTCTTTTGTATCTGAATCATTCTTTTTATTCAATTGGCTAAAGGTTAAATAATTCAGGTTTGTTACATTATTTAATAACAGGTATATGTTAAAATTGGCTAACGATTACATAGTTCAGGTTTGTTATTTAAAATTTATGTGGGTTCGAGTTGATAATTGGGGTTGATATCGGCCGTTTTCCCTCCTTGGATCTCATCAGAAGGTAGATCTTCCCAATCTCATGACTTTCCCTCGACAATAAGCTTTACATATTATATCCATATAATCCATAATAAAATTAGGAGATCAAAGGTAAAACATATTCATATTTATTAATTTTTTTTGCTTAGTTTTATCTATATATGTTAAAAATTAAAGAGAAATTTAAATAATTTGTGATAATGATTAAATTTAATAAAATAGCAAGGTGGTCCAAATGAGCAAAAACATATTTTATATATGTTAATTTGGGTTTTTCACATCTCTTTCTCGCTTCTGACTTAGCACAGCTAGTCAAAGCTTTAAAATCGGAGCTTCATGGGATTCTCTTCGATATCCTGAATTTATCTTATACCTTTGATGTTATTTCGTTTAGTTTCATTCCCCGTTTGCAGAACTCTGATGTCGATTCATTGGCAAAACAGTCTCTGGTTTCTCTTGTAATGGACCTGGCCCAAACCTAAGTTAAATTGAATCAGCCTTTGCACAAAAAAAAAAATATATGTTACACTTAATTATAATCATATTTAATTTAGGAAAATGATTTCAGATGATATAATAAATATTTTATTTTTGAAAGTTTATATTAGAAAAATTTAGTTTAGTTTTAATATATATATGTAGGTCATAAGAGAACAAAACTTTAATAAATATAATGTAATGCCGTTTACCTAAATACTTTAATGACATGTTAGATTTTAACTGAATAAGTTAATTATGATATTTTACAAAATTAACTGAACAAAAATTCTCTTTTTTTTTCTTCTTTCCAATCTAACTTTTTAAAAAAAAAAAATTTATAACACCAATTTATTCTTACACGTTACAACTCCAAGTTGGAGTATTTATTTACAATTTTTATTACACAATACATTTAATGTATTTATATAGTATAATATAATTTATAGGAATTATTAAATTTAATATGTCATCCCATATATTGTTTTATAAATGTCTCAGTGAATGAAATTCTAACTTATATAACAGTCAATGTAATTTTAATAAAGAAATATAGTAGCGTGCATTATATTAATGTATTGCTCCATGTGTTACGCATTCTCTCAAAATAAATGTTTACGACGAGTTTTCTTCTCCAGTAACGCTTTTCATGTGGCTTCTAATACCGAAATATATTAGTGTTTTTTTTTTTTGTTCTAGAATTAGTTACCCAAAGTAAAACCCACAAATGAACTTATTAAAACATATGTAATGTCAAATAACTCTAAATTGATGCATTAGTGATTAGGCTAACAGATAACCACAATAACTCTAATTAATTCAAAACATCAAATCCAATTAATTCACAAACATGTACGCTAAGTCTACTTCTATATATTACCCACATGTGAAGCTAAAAAAACTATTGTAGAGTTTTTGCTTTTTCCAGTCCGTTTTTTTATTTTTTTATTGACTTTTAGTTGCTTTCTCTTTATTTCAGGCTATCGTCCATATAGTAAAAATATCTACAAAAGTTTTCTCATTTGGTGTTCAAGTTAGGTTTGTGATTTCATATGGTGTTCAAGTTAGGTTCACCAACACCATTAGTTCTACATAAAAGTGTTCTATTTTTTTTTAAGTTCTATTTTTAATTGTTTCTCTATTTTTCAACTCACCAATAAGATTTGTATACATACATTGAGAAAATTTATATCTATTATTATGGTCAGTTAAAGTGTAATTATAAATTTAAGTATTTAGATAAATGACATTACATTATATTTATTAATTTTTTTCACTCTTATGATCTATATGTATTCATAAATTTGAAAACCATAAGTTTGTTAAAAAAAATTATGATATAAATTGAAAAACCATTTATGTAATTATTCTCAACATCACTTATCAAAAAGTTAAGAGTTTGTTTTCAAATTTATGAATATGTAAAGCTGTTTCAAGATGATTTTGTTCTTGAATACGTAAAACTCATGGGATCATGAGTAAAAAAAAAAAATCAGATAGTTTATGCCATTCTTTATTTCTTTTACATAATTACTCAACGTTTGAGAGGGATCGACGTTTGAGTTTCATATATCTAGAGTAAATAGTTTTTTTTTTTTTTTAATATTGTATAACATTTGACTTGATTATGTTTTGAATTCAATTTTTTTTAGTTTATCATACAAATTAAGTAAGAAATAAAGATCATATGAAAGAATATAAAATTTGTATTTATTTTTATCAAAGTTTCCATAAAATCAACCCAATGAAATTTACCAAAAAAAATTAAAAAGTTCCACCAAAGGTTTTTTTTTTAAATCTATCCTCATGGAATTTTTGAAAAGAATTATGTTTACTAAGGGCATTTGCATAGAATATCATAATTGACTAATTCAGTTAAAACCTAACATGCCATTAAAGTATTTAGATAAACGGCATTACATTATATTTATTAAATTTTTATACTCTTATGACCTATATATATATAAACTTTCAAAAATAAAATTTTTATTATATCATCTGAAGTCATTTTCCTAAATTAAATATGATTATAATTAGAGAAAATTAGCTGCTATACCACATTTCACCGAAACATTTTTGTTTCTACCACTTCATATACTCATTTTTCTCTTGTACCACAATTGCCGTTGGTAAAGACCATTTTACCCTCCAACATGAGAGACCAAAACCTGTAGTTGATGTGCCCCTCTGACTTTTCTGCCTTCCTTTATTTCTCTACATTGGTAACTACAATTTTCTCTTTCTTTATTTGTTGTTACATTTTTATTTTCTTTATTTATTTCTTTCACTTTCACTTTATTTCTTTATTTCTTTATTTATTTATTTTTATTTTTCTATTTCTACATTGAAAAACTTTTTTTCATATAAACATTCTCTACTGTTGTCCAGATCTTGTCCCCGATTGGGAATTCTCTGTTGCGTTCAGATCTTGTCCCTGATTCATCATTTTGTTTTATTATCATGAATTCCATATTTTGTCTACCAATTGTTCTCGTTTAAGGGTTTTGAATTTTATTTAGATTTCTCGGCATCTATTTTGGTCCACAGATTAGTCGAACAATATTGTCCTCACTTACCCGGATTATTGAACCTTTTTTTTTCCCTCTGGCTGGTAAAACAAAGTTGTCCCCGAGTAAATCCAGATCTTCGTCTTCGGCTCTCTGGCGGAATAAAATAAAGATCAAGTTGTCTCCGAGTAAATTCAGATCTCTGGCTGGTAAAACCACATCATCTGGCGATGGACAATCAAGAGAAGTTGTCCCCGAGTAAATCCAGATCTCTGGCTGGTAAAACCACATCATCTGGCAATGGACAATCAAGAGATCTGGACTTATTCTTGGGGGACATCATTCACTCTATTTCATAATTATTGTCCATGGTAAATGTAAACTGCATTTAATGCAATGTTTGTCCTTCTTCTCTGACACAAAGTTGTCTTTCAGACAAAGTTGTCCTTCTCTGACACAAAGTTGTCCCCGTTTCCCAACCGGCGTCTACTGTAGCTCCTTCCCCTGACACATACCTGACGCACAGAGAAGGGCAAAATCGTCCAAGAATTGCCACACAAACACCAAATGTGGTATGAATGCTAAATCTATTTCAAATGTGGTACATTTGCTAAGATTTTCCCAAAATGTGGCACATTTGGCAAAATTCCCTTATAATTAAGTGTAACATATATATTTGTTTTTTTGCGCAAAAGCTGATTCAATTTAACTTAGGTTTGGGCCAGACCCATTACAAGAGAAACCAGAGACTGTTTTGCCAATGAATCGGCATCTGAGTTCTGCAAACGGGGAATGAAACTAAACGAAATAACATCAAAGGTAGAAGATAAATTTAGGATATCGAAGAGAATCCCATGAAGCTCCTTGTGTTGAAGCTCCGATTTTAAAGCTTTGACTAGCTGTGCTGAGTCGGAAGCGAGAGAGAGATGTGAAAAACCCAGATTAACATGTATAAAATATGATGATTAAGTGAATAGAAAAATGTTACAAAATTTGTGGGGCTTGAAATATGATGGTTAGTATTGAACATGTCGTACTATTTATAAAAAAATTATATTGTCAAAACAATAATAAATTGCTTTTAATATTATATATGTGAATAAAATTAATTGTAGTTTTAGCATCATGAGCTACGTTACATTTGTAGAATTAAATGTGTTATACAGTAATAGCATTTACCTTTGTATGTAGTCTACCTACATGCTAACGACAATGAAAGGTATTTGATTGAATATTAACTGTAGTTTTCAATTAGACATAAAATTAAGTATCACACGTTACAGCTTTGTCATTTTTGGGCTAACTTTTTTTTTGGTGTAATTTAAAGTGAGTTGTGTATTCTTTCTGAGTGATATATCAAAAATAATCTAAGGACACTTAACACATTTTAAGGAATATGATGGGAGTTATGGTTACATTTTAAGGAATTAATATGCCAATAATAGGAATTAATGTTTAAACAAAACACATTTTCTTTCATGCATTTAAATAAACATATATAATTGATTATGTGATTAACATTATCTTATTTGGTATATTTTGAATAATTTCTTGTTTATGAGATTTCAATTCTTGAATTAGTTTTTTTCTTACACATGTTCTTTAAATTTTGAATATCTTATGCAGTATAAACTAATTCTAAAATAGATTAGCTGTTGTAGTAATTATTTTTTAGACCATTGATATAATAGAAATTATTATTAGACGATCCCAAAAGGATAGAATAGAATATATTATTGTGAAATAATTTAATGTTTTATTTATTATTATTATGATGATAAAATATAAACAAATATATATGAAGCCAAAAAAATAATCTAAGGAACAAATATATAAAATTATAGGAAAATATGGTATATGAAGGCGCCAAAAAATATATAAATGATTTACACTAATATGGCATAAAGTTGGTCTTTACATATACACTGTAGATAATAAATTGTATCAAAGAAAAAATTCTAAGATTTTAGTGTAGATAATAAATTGTATGAAAGAACAAATTCTATGATTCCAATATTTTTAATTATTTTTGCATTTAAACTTTTTATATATTTTAATTGGTGTATATTAAAGAAGTGGT
Source organism: Arabidopsis suecica (assembly GCA_019202805.1). NCBI lineage: Eukaryota > Viridiplantae > Streptophyta > Magnoliopsida > Brassicales > Brassicaceae > Arabidopsis > Arabidopsis suecica. The sequence goes on from CM032909.1 coordinate 7,977,276, forward strand.
ATGAAAGAAAAATTTTCCTATTAAATGTCATAATTAAAAAAAAAATGTGCCACATGTCGTAAGAAGAAAGTGACAAATGTCGTGATAATAGAGCTCCTTACAGAAAAACCTTGTCATATTATATAAGATTACAAGATTTAATCATGGACTCAATTCTAACATAAAAGATAGAGATAATTATAAACTCAAAAAATTGGAGAAAGAGTAACTAACAGGGTAACTAAGCAAAGAAAGAGAGAAAACGCAAACCGGTAAGGAAATAGCACTGAGAAAAGATTAAAAAACAAAAAGGGATAAGTGGAAAAAATCGCTGATACACACCCAATAGATCTCACAAATACAAAATGTGCATAAAAAAACTGAAATTTACCTACTTCACCTAAATATAAAGAAAAATAAGTAGATTAACATCCAAACATTGTGGTTTACTAAAATAACACAATTTCCGTCTTTACTCGAGCAACTTCATATCAGAGAGTAGTATACTACTACACGGACTTACAAAGTATTCACCAAACAAATTGACGATTTGGGATAGTGACTAAAGCCTGAAAAATTGAATAAAAAAACACTCAGCTTAGAATATCAGAAAAAGGTTAGCAAATCTCACCAAATAGAGCATGGCTATTGTATTTTTCACACCGGTGTTGAAGCATGAAGTTTCATTGTCATAGAGATAAAGAAAAGAAAACAACATTACAGAGAAATGGAGATTACTTGAAGGAAAAGGAAATTATGCATTAGTCATCATTTCATACGTGAATTGGTTGTATAAAGAGCTAAAGACTCTGTGCCCAAAATATGTTGAAGAATGTGTAGTTGGGTTCCTTTTATTCTGCCCTACTTGTTGCTCAAGTTAAGATGTCTAAGTCAAGAAGTTTTGTTCTGAAAAATATTTCATCCATGATTGTCTGTGTTGCTTAATAGAAAGTGATACATGAATTTAAAAAGTGAAATTTAAGAAAGGAAGCTGGTTTAATTGTAGGATCACTCAAATCATCCATCAATACAAAGAGCAAAAACGTTTTACTAAAGAGATGTTCTAAACATTCTTTATCGTAAAACTTTGGTGTTTGACTAAAGGGATGTTTTTCGTGCCCGAGTAATTCTGTTAAGCTTGTGACGCTTAAGGTGTTTTTAATAAAAAAAAAAATTTCAGAAATTTCAGAAAGTTGTGCTTGTTGCCACTGGATTATTAGAGTTGGGATCCTAAAACAGAATCACAAGATAATATATCAAAGTAAGCATATGTTTGCGACGAAACTCTATAAAGAAATGAGTTTATATATATAGAATACTTACGAGCCCGGGGCATATCGTCACCTTTAAGTAGGTGTTACAAATTACATCTCTAACCTGCAGGAAATTGCAGATTCATTTTGTAACGTCAAACCCAAGAACAACAAGAAATTATCAAGGTACTTTGAATTGGTTTGCATATTTTTACAACACAACATTCATCTTTTGTCTGCAAATAAATAATACAACCACTCATTAACAATAATCAGCAAGCATTATGGTACATAAAGAGGAAAACCACACATTATGAAAACAATAATTTTAAGGCATCAGAATAAGCCTTAAGGTAGGTTTCAAAGTTTGTAGAGGAAACCATTAACATTTCAACGTCTAGCTGTTCTTCTAGCCTTAAAGAACCTCTCTCTGATCGAGATTAACTCTTTTGCAGCTTCACTGGTTGCCAAACGGTTGGTCGGAAATTCTTCACAACACCTAAGTCCCACATCCAAAACCAGTGTCAAGCATACATCAATTGGGAAACCAACTCTGAGACCGCTGTGAAGAATTGATTTGTCAGCAATATCCATGACTCTTTCCGGCCACGCCGACTTGGTGTAGCTGTGTAGGGTGAAGTTTCCCCCAAATAACTCGTTGGTTGGTCGCTTTCCTGTGAACATTTCCAAAAGGAGAACCCCAAAGCTATACACATCACCATGTATTGATGGTTGTCCTCCCATTCCATATTCTGCACCATTATCCATAGAAACAAGATTGTATATGAAAAAAATAACATTAATCTTCTAGGTAAAACATTATAGATGTGTGACAGTTTTACCGGGTGCGACATAGCCGACGGTTCCTGTGACGCCGGTGGAGCTGAGTTGGTTGAGGAAGGACTCTCGGTCGAATTTTAGGAGAAGCCGAGCAAGACCGAAGTCACTAACATGGGCCGTTAGATCATCGTCAAGGAGGACGTTACTTGGTTTAAGATCGCAATGAGCTATAGATTCATGACAATGAACATGAAGATAATCCAAAACAGAAGCAACATCTATGGCAACGTTGAGCCTTTCAAGAAGTGTCAAGTTTCTTGAGGGCCTACGAATCTCTTCGACTTCCTCTGGATGTAGCCACATATCCAAGCTTCCATTAGGCATGAACTCATAGATTAGAGCTCTGAATTCGTTTCCTTGGAAATCAATACTCGAACAAGCCGTCAATAGTTTCACAAGATTACGATGCCTTATGTCCTTGAGGGATTCACATTCTGCCATAAAGCTTCTCATTGCTCCACGTCTCTGCATGTTTAGAACTTTCACTGCAACAACCTTGCTCTCCGCAGGGAGCACGGCTTTAAACACAGTACCGAAACTTCCTGACCCAATCATATTGCTCGAAGAGAAGCCATCGGTCGCATTTCGGATCTCTCCATAACTTATCTGCTCATGAAAGACATCCAATCTGGAAGGAGTTGGATTATTAGTCCGATGGTTCTTCTTTCTTTTTCCGAACCAACGTAGAGAAACTGAAGCTAAGAACAGCAGAAAAAACAAAGCCATGCCTATGCTTACTCCGATCACAACTCTTTTTGAACGAGAAGAATGCTTTGATCCCATCGGTGGAGCTTCCCTTAAGCATGGCTTTAGTTTCAATTCCTTGATGCCTCCACAAAGATTTTTGTTTCCAAATACTAATACTATAGTAGCATTCTGAAATTTCCCTTCAGTTGGCACACTTCCCTCGAGATTGTTGATGGATAGATTAATATACTCCAATGAAGAAAAGTTTGCAAGATATGCAGGTATAGTCCCAGAGAGATTATTGTTCGAGAAATCAACTCTTTTAACACCTTTTAACCCTTCTATATCTGGAATGGCTCCATCAAAATAGTTTCCTTGCAACAAAAGTGTCTCTATCGAAAGACAATTTCCCAAGGAATGTGGGAGATGTCCAGATAGTTTATTATATGCAACAAATAGATACACAAGATATTCAAGTCGTCCAACATCTTCTGGTAGAGAGCCGGTCAAGGAATTACGTGATATGTCTAGGCGAAGAAGAGATTGAATTTGCATAATTTCCTGAGGTATAGTCCCATGCAACTTATTAGACCTAATGATTAACTCCCGCAAAGAAGTACAGTTACTGAGACTCAGAGGAATGGTTCCTTCAAAACTGTTGTTGAACAAATACAGTTTGTCCAACCGAGTGAGGTTGCCTATAAAAGATGGTATTTCTCCTGACATTTTATTTGAATCGAGATTTATTCCCTCCAACCTAGAAATTTTACCAAGGGAAGTTGGGAATGCGCCTGTCAACATATTTTCTTGCAACACAAGGCTTTGTAGGCTTATGAGATTCCCAATGTCACGAGGAATGCTTCCAGAGATGAAATTTTTCCCAAGGTCTAAAGTGTAGAGGTTCGTGGAGAGATTCGTAATGAAGATAGGTAAATCACCTCCGAGCCTATTATCACTAATCTCTAATTTCTCTAGTTTGGTGCAGTTAGCCAAAGCAACCAGAAAGTCAAGATCTCCGAAAGAGTAACTTCCCAAAGAATTGCTAAAAAGAAATAGCCATTGCAAATTCCGTAATTTTCCAAAGCTTAAAGGAATACTTCCTGTAAGATTGTTGTCATTGATTGCCAACTTTTGAAGGGTCGAGATGTTGGAAAGTGTTGTTGGAATGACTCCTGTGAAACTATTTTGTCCCATATTTAACTCTACTAGGTTTGGTAGCAGCTTACCAAAATCAGATCTTAAGAAAGCCGAGAAACGATTGCCAGAGATGTATAAATACTGAAGTGAGGAAAAATTGTAGATGGGGGGAGGAAAAACACCTGAGAAATTGTTCACTCCTAAATCAAGTACCAACATTTGATTCAATCTAGCTATATCATCCGGAATTCTTCCTTCGATATTGTTAAATCCAAGGTGAAGTTCTCTAAGGAATGTCAAGTTTCCTAGAGATGCAGGGAGCTTCCCTTTCAAGTTGTTACCACCAAGATATAAACTAACAAGCTTCCTCAATGACCCTAGTTCTGAAGGAACACTTCCTCCAAGATGATTTGAATCAAAACTAAGCACCACCAATCTAGAGCAGTTAGACAGACTGACTTGAATCCCTCCTCCCAAAAGATTAAAGCTCATATCCAAGTGTTTAAGTCTAAACAAGTTTCCCACCTCTTGAGGAATGGTACCTCTAAAAGAGTTATGAGAAAGATTAAGTGATATGAGGAATGAAAGATTACCAATAGATGGTGATATCACGCCGCTTAATTGCAATCCTTTGAGGTCCAAACCAATCACTCTCTTGTGCTTGCGGCCACATGTAATCCCAGTCCAGCTGCAGAGAGGGAAAGAGTGATTCCATGAGGACAAGACATCTATTTTTTCTTCAGAAATTTGAGACTTGAACTCGAGCAACGCTTGCCTATCAGTTTCATCGGTAAAACCATATGCATCAAGTAACATGAGAGCACTGTAAGAGAATAAAAGAAACAGTCTCATATTTTGCAGGAGAGTGATAAGAGACGGAGAAAAATGCAAAATGCATTTATCTTGTTGTAGTGGTAATTCAACTTAAAAGAAATAAGGAAAATACATTGGCTCACAGCCACATAGAAAACTGCAAGAATGAATCCAAAATATATAGACATCTTTAGTCACATGGTAGAAAAATTGACCAAGTTTCGTGTTTTTTAGCTAGCAAAGAGCTATCACCAACCAAACAGAGCATGATCGTCATTTATTTTTCGAATAATTGTTCTGGATTTTAATGGCATTTTTAGATCATTAAATAAAGATCGTAACTGTCCAGAGGATATAGGGCTAGGCAAAATATCCGCTAGATTCGCTTCAATTCGTTTTTCGGTTCTATTTGATTCGAAAAAATCTACATATCCGTAATTTTACGAAGCAAATCAAAGACTAAAAATTGATATACGTTAAAAGCAGAGCAAATAACAAATACTAAAATTAAAATAATTATATATATATATATATATATATATATATATATATATATATATATATATATATATACAAATACTAAAAGAAACCACCGAAGACCTTTTTTTTTTTTTATGAATGTAAAATTTATTCAGCAAAAAAACCCATCGAACACCCCTTTTTTTTTGGAATGAATGTAAAATTTATTCAGCAAAAAAAACATTACATTGTATGTATCCTTAAGAATGTTTTTAGAAAAGGAAAACAGAAATTAGAGCAAAGACAAGAAGCAGCACATGTAATTCTTAGTTTCTCGAGTAGAACCACATTCGAAGACCATCTTCTAGCTTGCTTGGGTCTAGAAGCCGGATAGAGGAAATCTTATTGCGCACCAGACCGTCTAGAAACTTGATTAAATGATCAGGTCTGTAACAGACCTGAACATTTAATAGAGTGAATAGAGTGAGCTGATGCTTGGAAGACAAGTCTCATGATAAACCTGTGTGTTCCTTTGAAAGTGAAATCGGATCGAAGTAATAGGATCTCCATCAAAGACTTGCAAAGAAAAGTTTACACTTTACACACTGAATCGTAAAATTATAACCCCACAATATGTTAATTTGGTATCAAACTCTTAAGAATTGGAGAAGAAGAATATGTTCTAGACCTCTGCACGTCCACTAGATTCAATTTGGGATAGCAACACTCAGTTTGGAACTCGAAAAGGTCAGTAAGTCTCACCAAACAGAGCATGTCTTTACTCTAGTATTTTTAGAGTAGAAGGGTGTCAAACTAATGTTGAATGAGATGGTTTAAGGATTTGAAGTTTCGAAAGGCAAAACAAAGAAAGCGATTCACAAGGTTTAAGATTTAAATGAAACTGTGATATATAAATGAATTCAATGTTTCAGAGACACTAAAAACTGTTGAAGAATGACTTAAACAAGAGCCATCTATGTTACTGTCAGAGCACTCTAAAGTTGAGTTCTTATTTACTGAGGAAGAAGAAAAACTCGATACTATGCTTCGAGCCAAAGCAAGAAAACGTGTTATTCGTCAATAGCTTTTTATGCCCATTTCTTCCCTATCTTTGATGCTGAACGCATAGGTGGAGGCGTGTCTTGGCATTTCTTATACCAGTTACCCTAACACCTACAAAAGCAAATCTTAGTTATTGATTTTGTTCAGATGGAAAAAGCTTAAAGAGAGACGTGAACTTTATGGTAAGATCTTTCTTGTCCTGGTGGCATTACACCTGTGAGTGACGGCCGTCGCATAGTCTTAGCGTTGCTTGTGTCAGGGGACTTTATATGACTGAAATTATTTGCAACTCCAAGTGGTGACCAAGGGATCTTCAGGAATGTTTTCTTTCCTGTAGTAACAAAAACGTTTTCAATTTTGTACTTTGGAAATCATCAAAAGCCAAAAATTAATAATAATCCAACTCTTTTAAAGACATATCTGTTGAGATAACAACTTGATCTTCTCAAGAAATACCAAAGCTCAAAGTGTAACTAATAAAGAAAGCTAAATTTGATTGTTTTTCTGAGCATAGTGACGTAATGCGTGAGACTTGTCACTTGTGCTTACTTTACTTACGTCCAGGTCACGGTTCTAGCAGAAGGTGACAAACCAAGTGGGATCAAAGTATCCTCTGCTCCGTTGGCAGTGAATATTGCTGACAAAAATTTAAGAACACACAAATTTCAGAAACAAATCGAAATCAATCTTCAACGGAATCAATCTTCTAATCCACCAATAAAAGAACATAAATTTCATAGACAAATCGAAATCTAAACAAAACCTAGATGCAGAATCATTAATAGAAACAGAGCTATATGAGGGATGGTACCTACCGCCAAAAGAGTTATCGGAGAGATTAAGCCATATGAGAAACGAAAGACTACCAATAGATGGTGATATCACGCCGCCTAATTGGAATCCTCCAAGGTCCATACCGGTTACTCTTTTGTGTTTGCGGCCACATGTAACGCCATTCCATTTGCAGAGAGGAAATGAGTTGTTCCATGAGGACAATACATCTCTTTTGCCTTCAGAAACTTGAGACTTGAACTCCAGCAACGCATGCCTATCAGTTTCATCCGTAAAACGATATGCTTCATTAAGTAGCATGAGAGCACCGAAAAAAGCAAGTAAAAGAAACAATCTCATATTTTTCTTGAAAGTGAGTATAATGGAGGAACAAAATATGCAAACTATGGTGGTAGTAATGCAACTTATATAGAGGATAAACATAGAAAAAGATGCAAGACTTTTGCTAAAATGAAGTCAAGTCAAGTAGTCCACTTTCTCAATAGCAAAACCATTTCACTACTCTTTAAAAAATCGACCAATTAACAACAAGTTTCATGTTTCCAAATAGTTTATTTGCATTAACATTGTAATTTTTCAAAGAGTAATCAATTTGCTCTTTTGAAATTTCGAAGGGAGGACCTTCCATTGCATTTAACATTGTTAAAGTTCTTTTGACGTTTGTTTACTCACAGTTTGAGCATTAATCGTATCTGTTTTGATCAGTTTTTTTTTTTGGAATTCGAGGCATTTAATTTGTAGAAGAAACGTAATATTGAGAAACTTTTTTGCAGATGCGCTTCTACAGTGTTTCTATGCAACTTAAATCTGGATTACCACACTATAATGGGTATTGCCTGAACTTTTGGCAATGAACACAAACTAGACACACCTTACATTTTTTTGTAATGTGGGTTATATGCGAAGCATAGGTATTTTGAAATATATATATTTGGTAAATGAATTGTATACACTTGTAAATACATAAATTAATATAATATTATAAAAAAATTATCTTTGGTTTTCTCAATAAAATAAAATATCAGTTACTACTAAAATAACATATTGTATGTATAATATTTGTATATTTTATTAATTTTAAATTTTACATCCAAATTAAAAATATTAATTTTTCATTGCTTAATATTAATTTTCTTTTCATTTTTTTATTTTTTCAGTTGAAATTTCAGATTAAATTTTTTTTTTCCTTTTTAATTTATGTTTATTTAAATACTAGAATTTTATTAAAATATAGAAAAATATAACATACGCTAACTTAACATTAAGTCGATGGTGTTAAATGAATATTATTTAAAATTAAGTTACTAATGGAAATTTTTTAGAGAAATTGTTAATAATGCCCCATTTCATATGCCCTTTTTTAATAATGTCCCTTTCAGTTGGTCATTTTTAAAAATGCCCCTCAAAAATATCTAAACTGACTAAAATACCCTTGTTTAATGAGATACATGTTGCAGGCAAAACCCTAAATCCCATCTTCTCTTGTCGCCGTCTGCTCCATCGAACCCGTAATCTGTTGAAAATGGCGGAGGAGCCGGCGACACCGTCGTTGATTCCTAATTCGAATCCCACTGGATGTAAATAAACCGGGGTTTCTCTTGACGATAATGGATGATGATGATGACGACGACACGAGTGATTGGGGGAGTTTGTGACGAGCAAGCATCACCGAGTGGAAGATGTAGATTTAAGTGAGTCTAGACGATACCGCATCGAAATCTCAAACGCGAGAAGAAGATAGTGCGAATAGGATCAAGGCGAAGGTTGAGTCAATCGACCACGTTACAAAGCTTCTCAACGCCTCTAAGGTTGCCAATTTCAATTTCCAAGCGCTTCTTGATTCATGGAATAAACGTAATAGGGCCAGAATCGAGAGGAATGTTGATGGAATCACTTTTCCCTATTACGTTGCTCCTTTCTTCTTAGCTTTCTTGTTTATTCCATGGATCTACTTTGAGTTTCTGGTTTTTAGAGATACATCTAGCTTCCACTTTGATTACGCCATTTTCGGAGCTAATTCGTTTTGAGCATTACTTTGAATATCGTTGTGTTCCTTTTGGTTGGGAAAACCTCTGATTTGACCATGATTGTTTCTGCTGTTGTTAAGGATGACAAATAAAAAATCAACTCTAGCCAGGTGTTTATTGGCTTCACGAGCAAGTGGCTGACGGTGAGAAGAGGCATGCTCCTATCTAAAGCCTCCATCAGATTTGAAGTCACAGATGATACTTGTGAAGATGCAAAATTGCAGGTCTTGCATTACAATTTCAGTTTGGTTTGTGAATCAACGAATGGTTCTTGGGATGCATACAGTTTGAGGGTGGGTCCACTGGTTTATGTAATAGAGTGGGTGGATTTTTTGTTGTGCAAACTTTTTGTTGGAGTTGATAACTTAGATGATGGATCTCGTTATATAGTTTGTGAGTCTTTGGAGACTAATATTTGCTAATATAAAATTCAGTCGATAATATAAATGATGGTTACGTTCTTGTGAATCGTTGGTCCATCAATTTCGTTTTACAAAAACTTTTAAAGATCTTATAAAACCTTTTATAAAATCTTTTAAATACCTCATAAAAAATTAAAATAATCTTATAAATACCTTATAAAACATCATTATAAAACCCTTTAAAAAATCTTGTAAAAGTTTTACAATATATTTAAAGGTTTTTTTACGTTTTTTAAAGGGTTTTACAATGTATTTTAAAATGTTTTACAAGGTGTTTTAATGGTTTTATAAAGTATTTATAAGGTATAAGATGATTTATAAAACTTAAAAAAACATCTTTTAAATGTTTTATAAGGTTTTTAAAATTTAAATGTTTTAAAAGGTATTTTAAAGGTTTTACAAGGTATTTTAATTGTTTTACAACGTGTTTTAAAAGATTTCATAAAGTTTTACAAGATGTTTTAATGGTTTTACAAGGTATTTTATAAGATATAAGATGATTTATAAAACTTTTAAAAGATTTTATAAGGTTTTTATAAAATCTTCTAAAATTTTAATAAGATTTTTAAAATTTAAAAGTTTTACAAAGTTTTTTAAAGGGTTTACAATGTATTTTAAAGATTTTACAAGGTATTTTAAAAGGTTTCACATCGTGTTTTAATGTATTTTAAGGGTTTTACAAAGTATTTATAATACATAACATGATTTATAAATCATTTAAAAGGTTTTATAAGGTTTTTAAAATTTAAAAGTTTTACAAGGCATTTTAAAAGGTTTTACAAGGTATTTTAAAAGGTTTTACAAGGTATTTTAAAGGTTTTACAAAGTATTTTAAAAGGTTTCACAACGTGTTTTAATGATTTTACAAGGTGTTTTAAGGGTTTTACAAAGTATTTATAATGTATAACATGATTTATAAATCATATAAAATATTTTATAAGGTTTTTATAAAATCTTCTAAAGGTTTGATAAGGTTTTTAAAATTTAAAATTTTTACAAGGCATTTTAAAAGGTTTTACAAGGTATTTAAAAAGGTTTTACAAGGTATTTTAAAGGTTTTACAAAGTATTTTAATTGTTTTACAAGGTATTTATCATAAGGTATAAGATGATTTATAAGATTTTATAAAGTTTTTATAAAAGCTTCTAAAGGTTTTATAAAGTTTTTAGAATTTAAAGATTTTACAAGGTATTTTAAAGGTTTTACAAGGTTAAAGGTTTTACAAGGTATTTTAATGGTTTTAAAATATTTTACAAAGTATTTTAAAAGTTATTTTAAAAGTTTTAAAATGTTTTACAAGATATTTTAAAAGTTTTACAACGTGTATTTAAAAGAGTTTACAATATATTTTAGATCACATCCACAACACAAATCACAATCATTTCTCTGAAAATCTTATGAACACAAATCAGAAACACCAAAACCATATAAAACTCAAACTAAACAATATAATATCAAATCTTAAGGTCTTTCCAGTCTTATAAATTAACACATGTACTCATTAGGCCATTATGCAAGAATCAAATTGTTTAATAATGGACAAAAGAAATTGTTACTAATGTACTTTACCCGTGTGCTAGAAAGAAAAAGTGGTAAAGCAAAAGTAAGTTGACGAGCCTTTCTTCTCCAGGAAACAAAAGATGTAATCCACTGCACATAAACAACAATCTAGTCCCATGATTCATCACTCCACAAACAAAAACAACAATTGATTTTGAAATCGAAATTGAAACTGTGAAATCAAAATTACGCCGAAGAAGAAGAGATTAAAGAGGATTTTTGTGTGATTACAAAGAGTTGAGAATCCAGATCGGAGAGATTCATCATATTGATAGAAGAAGAAGGTCGATTTAACTCTCAATTTGACTCTCAACGGATGAAAGATGAAGATTTGATCAGCAATTGAAATTTCGATTAAGAACCTGTGGGTGTGGATATGAATATGGGTGACGGCGTGCCCAGGTTTTTTTTTTTTTTTATTAGGTTATAAGTTTCATTAAGGGTAAAATCGTTCAGATGAGAAAAAAAAATGGTTTAATATGTTTTGTTAAGAAATATTAGATGTTTATTCAAAGCCTCATTAAGGTTAAAATGGTCAATTTCAGAGAAGCTATTAGGGAGGGGGCATTTTTGAAAAGGGGTATTGAAAAAGGGGCATTTTTGTGAGTCTCCCAATTTTTTATTAACTAGTTGGTGTATTAATTTCAAAGTCCAAAAATTGTATTTTAAATCGAAAAAAATATTTATGATTTTTATAGAATTTTTCTCTAAAAGAGAAATTGACTTATCACAAAGATAGAAAGAGTCTACATGTAGATATGTTATTTGGTATCGAACTCGAGATTGGAGAAGAAATAACAAGATAAGGAAAGAAAGAAAACGCAAACCCTGAGAAAAGATCACTGAGAAGTGAGAAGAGACTAAAAATAAATGAAATAAGCAATTGTATTACCTAATGCAAAGAAATCTTCAAGAAGATAGTAGCACAGTTGGTAAATTTCACATTAGTGACCCACCTGAATTCAACTTTGATTCTCCCATCTTACACTTTTGGGTAATTTCTGTTCTATTACATGTTCAGAAAAAAAAAAATCTCTGACCAAGACAAAAATAAATTACGAATCCGCCACTGCCTGAGGCTATTGTTTATTATCAATAGGCACTTGAAATGATTTATCTATATATTGTTGTAAATAGTCTTTCTTCTCTAGCCATGAGGTTTGGTCCAAAAATCTTTCTCAAGATGCCCAGATCTTCAACAAGCAAAGCACCCTCTTCTTGGTCTGAATTTCTTGGAGAAGAACTGAGTCTCTTATCTACGCTTTAGGTAACATTCTTCTTCACTGTGGGAAAGTATTCCATGTTTCTTGTGCAGATTCTTCAAACTCTAGGAACACCAAGATCCAACAGCTCTGCTACCATATTCGCTTAACATGGTTTAGCCACTTTGTGTTTGGTTAAACTCTCTTAGATAAGATTCATTATACATGATATACTTACATATATGTATGCTTCATACTTTTAACCTATGGTTTTGTAATTTAACCAAACCCATTAACACTTATGGGATAAAGAAATTAGAGGCCCAAACTCATATAATGCATTATACTAAACCATTTGTCTTCTCTCTTAATGACAAGAAAAATCTTCCTCTCTCTTGTTCATTACTCTTCTCGTCTTCATTAATCTTTTCTCAATCTCCGTTCATGTTTACCAATTTGATGATTAATCGAAGATTGGATTCCAACAACATAGAGCAGAACGAAAAATCCAGCACCAAAACAAAAATCAAGAACATCAGAGTTAGTCCTCTTTAAGAGAAAGAACAGATTGACACTCATAAAATTAAAGGAACTATTAAATTTTTAAGAAGCCATAATTTAAGGACCAACATACCTAAACATGAACTTGATAGGGCAGAGAATAGAGGCAAATTAATAGCCAAGTTTGCACAGTAATAATAAATCAATATAACAAAACTATGGCTTGATGATGATGATGATGATGATGAGAATGATCATATGATTTGCATCTTGAGCTTGGTATGAAGCTGTGGGAAGTTCAACAAATCCTCTCTGAATTGCACATTTCTAGCTGATCCCATCAAACTGATCTTCATATGTGCAACGAAACAGACCCTGAAGTATTAATATGCAAGTCATGTGATCATGATCATCGTCATCATCACATCATCATTAACATGATATTTGAGCTCTATCACTAATTAACACATATCAAGAACCTGTATACCAAAACTATGTAAATACAACATGTATCACTTGAAGAAATTGGAATATTCCAACAACCTAGATAAAGCTCAAAATTGACCCCACAAAACCTAAGATGATGAGATGTTTCACACGGACAAATAGATACAGTTTCCATATTGGAAAAATTACAATAGAAGGCAAACAATAGAAGGGTAAAAGGTCAAAGCCTTAAGGTTTAGTTTTGAGTTTTTTTTTCTTTTTCTTTTGGTTTCTTGATTCTTTAGGTTGAATATAAGGTGGAGGATAAAGGATCTTATCAATAACTGGATAGGTTAGCTTCACTAAACTAATCAGCTATTGGTTATTACCAGGTAAGGAATCGTGTAAAGACGCCACGCGGGAAAATCTGTAATTTTCATTTTTAGGTAATTTTTAGTGTTTTTATTTATATATAATTTGATTGTATTAATAATAAAGAGTACAATTTACATTTGTAAGATAAAGTTCAAATAATAGACAAATAAAAATCTATATTGGTTTGCTTTTTTGGTTGCTTTTAGAAGCCTTTCAATTTAACATTAGGTAGAAATTAACTGGCATAGCTCCATTGTATCCTATGTTTGCTTTGTTTGCTCGATGCCAAATAAATTTTGGTGTAGTTTGATTTTGTGGATCAAATTTTTGACGGTCTTGGAACCCGTGGCCAAAATTTGGACCACATGAAAAATCAAGACTGAGCTAACAACCCAAAATCTGTTTTTATGTTTCTTGTGAAAGAAGCAACATCTCTCCAAGAGGGAAAAGTACTTCAAATCTGATTCATACAAATCATATAAGTACTTGGGAGAAAATTTGGTATAAAATGATTGTTGTTTACTCTAAGACTTCTATTGATAACCACTTTTTAGGAATAGAATAAAAGGCGAAAATCATTTTCCTATTTTTTCCTCAAAATGTTTACCATTTAGAAGGAATGTTTACTCAAAGTAGATCCCACATCATTCCTCAATAATCTTCGTTTTATGATGAGCCATAAAACAAAATTATTGTTCAACGAATTTGAAGAGGAACAAAAAGGAAAAAAATCTTCAAATCATTTTTTATTTAGTAAATCATTTAAATTGGTTTGTATGATAAAATTTACATTTAATAGAGGAAAAAATCAGTATGTTATCAAATATTTAAAGGTAAAGAGTTTGGTACAAAACATTATAATAAATTAAGAATACATTTTTTTTATTGATAACAAGTGAATTCATATTAATTTTAAAAATCAAACTAATATTACAAATTTGATTTAGATTAATTTTAATAAATAAATATTTTAATAAAAGTTTATATATTAACTTCATAACTTGTCCCTTCAAAGACATCCGATAAAAAATTAACATCATAACTTCATAAACTAAAATGAATTTAGTATGAAAATTTGATTTAATATATTTCTAATTAATTTTAACAACCCAGTCATTATTGTTACATACTAGATTCAAACACAATCATATCATATCAGACACGAATTTTATTTTCCTTGGTCTATATATCCTAACTCTAGTTATTTACTTTGAACTACCATATCCATATCCCAAAAAAACTACAAAAATCACAAAGCCCTATCTTTTTCGAAACACTATTAACTTCTATGGTAAGAGTACGAAATAAACCAACACAAAATAGTTCCTGTTTTGCAGGAGAATAGTAATACTATTCTTTAAAAGAAAGACACTCATAAAAGAAACAATACTTGTTCAAGAAGTCATAGCTTAAGGACCAAGATACCTAAACATGAATCATAAATAGTTAAAACATAAAGACCTTATCAATTGAGTTTTGAAGAAATAGAACAACACATGGATGATGGTGATGATGACGACGACGATGATCAAATGACTTGCATCTTGAGCTTGGATGATGATGATGATGAATGATGATGATCAGATGATTTGCATCTTGAGCTTGGATGAAGCTGTTGGAAGCTTAAACAAATCCTCTGTGAGTTGCACCTTTTTGGAGTCAACAATTGTCTCTGAAAAGTTAACATGCACCAGCTGAAGACACTCCATTTTGAGTAAGAAATGGCTAATGTGTTTCAGCTCGATTTCACTTCCTTGACATTGTATGATACGCAGCATGTTAACTTTGTTATTCCGGGGAATGCGGATTTCATCAAACTCATGTTCATCTGTGCAATGATACAGACCCTGAAGTATTGAGAGGAGAGACTACTTTAATGTCATGCCACATTCATATATAGGTAAAGTAATATTTTACTTCTTACCTCGAGAAACAGAGTTGTTAGGTTTGGAGAATGCTCTAGCAGAAGTGGAAGAAACACTTTCCAAACTCGTTCAGTGTTACCCAAAAACACTAAACCAAGGAGGTTTTCGAACACGGGGAGTCCGCCTTTGCAGCATTGCGAAATCACCTGAAATACACACACACACACACAAAAAGAATGTTATCATGTTTTCTAACCGAAAGATTATGAGACTTTACACAAAATGAAACTGACCTCAGTAGCAGAAGAAGTCAAATGAAGGATCTTGACGTTGCGTACCGCAATCATGAGATCCGTCACATTCGGTTCAAAAGCCTCATCACAAATGTCATTTTCTAGGAAATGAAGATCAAGGGTAGCTTTGATAAGTGAATCTAGGTTACAATGTCGATACCTATGCCGAGCATAGGTAGAGTAGAAGAGGGTGATAAGCTTTGGTGTGTCAAGCGCAACCGTGCGAAACCAATCAGCATCATCCGCACGTTTATAGACGATGGAGAGTCTCTTAATGGTTTTGCTGGAAACAACGTTTGGCAATCCCGGAAAAGACTTTTGGTCCATGGTTAAGTCCTCAAGTGCAGGGCAACCAGCAAGAAGCACAGTAGAGAACTTTGTTCTCTCACACCAAACTGAATCAAGGACGAGAATCTTAAGCACCGGAAGACACGTATCAGAAGGAAAACAGATGATGATGAGTCTCGTTCCCAATGTAAGTTTAACCAATGTTGTGCTCCTGAATACATTGGATGGGAAAAGATGTCGAGTCACAGATGTTAAGCATAGATGAAGCTCAGAGACACCGTGTTCCAGGGCGGTATTTATCCAGCGGTCAACACAAACATCGTCATGTCCATTTCCACATTTTAGTGAGAACTTGTTGATAGGGACACTGCCTTGGAAATCCAATGTTTTATCGACAAAATCCCGGAAACTCTCTTGAATGTCGTCCCTATCCTGTTTACCCTCTTCCGGGTGCGAAAACATAAAATCTTCAAAGTCAAGATTACGCCGGACAGCAAACAAAGTCCTCCACCTCTTGGAGAGAATAGAGGTTGAAGCAGCTTGTTTTGTTTCCAGGGAGGACAAGATCTTGACAAGAAGCTCATCTGGAAGACAATTCAGTGAAGCCATAGAGACAGAACTCAACCCTAATGGCACCTGAAACATGAAATTTGAGCTCTAGCACTAACTAACACATAGAAAGAACCAAGAATATACCACAAGTACGAACAAAACTTTGAAGAAATTGGTACATTCCGACAACCCTAGACAAAGCTCAAAATTGCCACCACAAAACCTATACATCCACTTGCTTCTTCTTAGACAAATAAATCCCAATTTCCATATTAAAAATACTACAAAAGAGAGAGTTTAAGACAAAGCTAAAGGTCAAAGCTTTAAGGTTCAATTTAAACACCAAGGCCCTAAAGGTTTAAGCTTTCTCTCCACGTGACATGAAAACTTCATTCACCAAATTGATAAATACATGAAAATCATTCACTTAGTGAATATAGAAGACTTACAGGAACAACTTCTTCTCCATTTTCCATTTGTGTTTTTATCTCTTTTGGTCTTTTTTGTCTCTTGATCAGTGTTTAGGTTGATTATAAGGTGGATGGGAGGATAATGGAGCTTATCATTAAATGGATAGGTTAGCTTCACTAAACTGATCATCTATTGGTTACTATTGGGTAACTATTCGTGTAATGCCGCCACGCGGGAAATTTGTATTTTCTTCTATTTTTAGGTAATTTTTAGTATTTTAATATAAAAGTAAATTGTAATAATAATAAAGATTACAATTTACACTTGTAAGATATAGTTCAAATCATAGATAAAGAAAATCAATAATGGTTTGCATATATTTTTTTGCTCTTATAAGTTTTAACATTTAACATTAGGTAGAGAGTTAATTGTCATAGGTCTATTGTATCATGTTCTTTGCTTGAAACAGAAGAAATTTGGGTGTTTTTGTGGATCTAGTTGTCGACGGGTCAAGTAACCGGGTTAGCTGGACCAAAAGTTGGGCCGCAGGGGACATCAAGAAGTGGGCTAACACTAACTGCCCAAAACATGTTTTGTGTGTTTCTGTTCCTTGTGAAAGAAGCAACAGCATTCCAAGAGGGGAAAGGACTTTAAATCTGATTCATACAAGGACTAGGGAGACGATGGAGCTAATAAATACAAGTGCAGAGGGCATTAGATGAAGACTATATCTTATGAAAATGGATCTTCACATCATCAACAAACTCAGTGACTCACTTTGTCAGCCCTGTTTTGCAAAACCTGAAGAACATCTTCTGTACTATCTATTTAATGGTTGAGATATGACTATGTTTCTGGCAAGAGTCATTTGTTTCCCATCTCAAGATCTAAATTTTCTTATCAACAAACCGAACAGTTTCTAAACTCTTCTCTCGGAACATCATTAGAATGAGATGGCAAGAGAGGAGTTGCAAAAGGAGAAAAAATTTGGTCTCGGAGATACCGGCACAAAAAAATAGGATGATGGAATCAATTTTGAGCAAAAACACACTCATCAAAATAAAGAGGCGGATTTAACATTTGTTTCCCTCTGTGAAACTCAGAGACTTTGGCAGCAGGTGACATAGAGGAGGACGAAGAAGTCAGCAGCAAACAAAAATCAAGAACATCACCAATACTGTTCCCGTTTTGCTGGAGAATATAATATCACCAATACTACAATTGTTCAAGAAGCCAATAACTTAAGGACCAAAATACCTCATAAACCCCTAAACATGGACTAGGCAGGGTATATAGTAGATGCAATAATACATCATAAATCACTAAAACAAAGAAAGTAAAAAAAACACTTACAATTTGATTTTTGCCGAAAAATACCTTAGTTAGGGATGATGATCACATGACTTGTATCTTGAGCTTGGACGAAGCTCTAGGGAGCTTCAACAGATCCTCTGTGAGTTGTATCTTTTTAGAGTCATTGATTACAGCTGCAGCATAAACTTTCAATACTTCAAGACACTCCATTTTCAGTAAAAAATGGCTAATTTGTTTCAGCTCCTTTGCACTTCCTTCATACTGCATGATACTCAGCATCTTTACTTGGTTCTTTGGGGTAATGCGAATCCCCACAAAGCAATATCTATATGTCCAATGATCCAGAGCCTGTAGTATAAAGAGGAGAGACTATTTTAATTTCATGCCACAGTCATACATATAAAGTAAGATTTTGAATCATACCGAGAGAACCAGAGTTTTTAGATTTGGAGAATTCTCAAGCAGGAGTGGCAGTAGCACTTTCCAACCTTGGCCTATGTTACCCAAAAACACTAAATCAACGAGGTTTTCGAACACTGGTAGCCCACCTTTGCAGCATACCGAAATCACCTGAAGACACACAAAGAATGTTATCTTGTTTCTAAACCGAAAGATGATGAGACCATACAAAGAAACTGACCTCAACAGAAGAAGAAGTCAAGTGAAGGGTCTTGACGTTGTGTATCCCATTGATGAGCTCCGTCACATCGGTATCAATCACCCCCTCACCTTCTAACATACGAAGGTCCAACGTAGCTTTGGCAAGTGAATCCAAATTACAATGTGAATACCAAGGCCGAGCATAACAAGAGTAGTAGAGGTCGACAACATTTGGTGTGTCAAGTGCATAAATGCTACAAAATTCAACATAATCAGCATAGTTATAGGAAATGGAGAGTCTCTTAATGGTTTTGCTGGATATGACGCCTGTCATTCCTGGAAATGAATCATTGTGCTGTATGGTTAAGTCCTCAAGTGCAGGGAAACCAGCGAGAAACACACCAGAGAACTCTTCAATGTCACACCAAATCGAATCAAGAAAGAGAACCTTGAGTGCTGGGAGAGACGTATCAGAAGGAAAACTGTAGATGCTGAGTTTTGTTCCCAACGTCAGCTTAACCAGTGTTGTGCTGCTGAAGACATTGGATGGGAAATGATGTCTAGTCACAGATGATAAGCATAGAAGAAGCTCCGAGACACCGAGTTCCAGGGCATTACTTATCCAGCGATCAATATGAACATTGTCAGGTTCATCGTCATGTTCATTTCCACATTTAAGTGAGAACTTGTTGATAGGGGCACCGCCTTGCAAAGCCAATGTTCTATCCACAAAAGACCGGAAACTCTCTTGAATGTCGTCCCTATCCTGTTTACCCTCTTCTGGGTGCCAAAAGATGGAGTCGTCAAAATCAAGGTCATGCCAGAAAGCAAACAGAGTCCTCCACCTCTTGGAGAAAACAGATGTTGAAGCAGCTTGTTTAGTGGGAAGCAATGACAATATTTGGACAATAAACTCGTCTGGAAGACAATTCATTGAAGCTACACAACATGTATTCAACTTTTTGGAACCCATAGAGACAGACATCATCCCTAATGGTACCTGAAACATGAAATTTGAACTCCACTAATTCACACATTGCAGCCAACAATATACCACAACCACCACAAGCATGTAAAGTACAAAACTTTGAATAAATTGGAACATTCAGACAACGTAGACAAAGCTCAAAATTGCCTCAGAGATGCTTTCCACAGAGCCACCGAGATATGACAAAAATGTTCTTTGTTCTGTTTCAGTGTAATTTAGTTAGAGAATTGTTTGACTTATTTTAATAATACAGAGCTCCCGCGAAAATCATTTTGAGGATCAACTGTAACAATATAGTTTTCTGAGTAGCTTTAGTAGTCCTTTATTTGTTACAATGCCTTTGAAAAGTAAAAAAGATTCTATACTATTGACATTCAATGCACAAAACGAAGAAAGATTTACACATAGATAGTTACAACACCTCTACATATATTCAAACACAAACATATCAAATCAGACAAGAATTATACTCTGTTTGGTCTATTGATCCTAGCTCTTGTTATTTACTTTGATCGTGTATATCCATATCCAAAAAAACCACCAAGATCGCCCGGCTTTTTTGAAACTCTATCACCTTTGATGGAAGAGTCTTCAAAGCTTTTACCTCAGGAGAAAAACTGCGGCAAATTCTCGAAACCGAAGAGGGACAAAGAACACGGAACAGTTTGCTGAGCAGAAAGAGATCGTCTTCTTCTTCAAATGGCCAGCTTTTGTTCTTGGGACATTTCCTGTTGATACGAAGCAATCCCGTTTCTGTTGGTTTTCCCGGGAAAAGAGAGAAACTTCCTCGAGGGAAAGCCTCAAGAAAGGAAAAGGAACTTTCTTTGTGTTGGGCTTTGAGAAGAGGGGAAGATAAATGTTTTTGAATGAAGATTATCCGAAAAAGGAGAAGCTTTTGCGGTGTTTGGAATGGCGGGAGGAACGAGGGAGTGTGTGGTCAGCGGTAGCAGATCTGGGAGTGCTGGACACTGAGTTCTGGACTGTATCATTCTTAGCATCAGAGGCTCGTGGAAGAAGAAACTTACATCCAAGCTTGACCAGACGAGGCGAGCTCATGGAGCTAGAGGACTTGTTCACTCTCTTCTTCATCTCCTGCTTGATACTCTGAAACTCCTCTTCTAGTTCTCCAACCCGTGACCTCATTTTCTGCATATCAACTTTTAAAACCTGGTTTTGGCGCACAACGGTCACCCAACCATCTCGTTGAACTATCTCCTGTCCAGTTCTTCTACCAGGGATCGTCAGTGCATGAGCTGTTTCGGTGTTTGCAACATTGAGACCACCTGCAAGAGCGGTTCTAAGATGCATTTGTTCAAAGAAGAGGACTTGAAGAACAACTCTGAGTGGTAACCTATCGTTATGGGAAGCATGAGCGCAAGCGTCTATAGAGAGTCTTTGGTAGTCCAAGATGTTGCAGAGTTGTTCCTTGTCTTTATCTGATAGCCATGGATGCTCCTGACAAGTTCAGATTCATATTCAATATTCGATCTTTGTGGATAAAAACATTAGAGAAATGGAGATTTGAGTATGATCCAACCTTAAAATAGATATCAAATGCTCTGTATAGACCATCATACAAGGGTCTTGAAGATTCTGGAAGAGCTGCTGCAAGAGACCGCATTTTATCCGGTTTCAGATTCACATCAGAAGCAACCTCTGCCATGTAGTTATCGACCAGCTTCGCCACTTTTCTTAAGGGCGCCGAAGAAGGAGACGTCACTGGATCCAAAGATGGAGGAGAGAACTCAGGTAACTGTAAGGATGACAATGATGATACAAAATGGCGGACTATTCGTTCTACACAATCTACATTGTACAATGTCTCTGAATCAGAATAGTTCAGAATCAGAAGATTCTCGAGCGTTGCGAGTTCCAACTGCATTCCTATTCTTTTCTCCAACTTCTTTACACAATTCCCATCAACTCCTAAAATGAAAGCAACACGGAGGAGGCCTAGCAAGAACTTGCAGAATGATCTTCCTCTCTTTTCGGGTAACAGGCTTAGAATGGTTTCAAGCAAAGCAATCTGATCAACAGGAGACATAGATGATGGCGAAGAAGCTTTTGCCAAACTAAAACTCACAACTCTTCTTCTGCTTTTGCTGCTGTCACTTGTTCCGCTCTGCCACCGTCCCAAACCCGGCAAGTACTTTCTCGCATAATACATCATAGCACCGGCTAAACTTTCCGCACGTATACCTTTTGTTTCCATCGTCTTAATGAGCTTTTTAAACAAATCTACACTAAGATAAGAGATATCTTCATACCACCAATCCGAACCCGAGCTTCTCATTCGTGCCCCCGTGTTTATTCCATTCCATAAAATGCTTCCACCCGGACTCTGCAATGTACCATACATCATCATTGGCCATCCAAACAAACTCGGGTCAGTACACACCATCGTGGACACAGCGTTCATGAGTTTGGGTATCATCTGAAGCTTTTCTGCACTCTTTAACACCGGGTTAGAACATTGTAACGCCAAGATACAGTCTTTCCAATTGCGAAGCACATGCTTGTGCAAAAATGTCTCAACTTGGGAAATCAAGTTATCTTCCCCATATTCATTTGTCATTTCAAGGTACTCAGCTGCACAATGTATGGAAACTAAGTTTTTCGAGGTGATATCTACTCGAGCCCCGTAACAGAATCTCGCAACTATCAAGAAATTGTCTGCGCCACCAGGGAACTCTTCAAGCACTGTTGTCCAGAGAGATTTTTTATCGGAGCTTTTAGAATCTTCATACATCCGTGCTAGCTTTCCACATTTAGAAACCAATGGAAACTGCAAATACACACATACATAACTTTTGTAGTTCTTTTAAAATAGTTGCTACTAATAGTCACACAAGCAGAAAGATGCATATAACATAGATACATATATTGCAATAAACATAACCATACATGTCATTACATGCTTACACAACCATAACAAAGGTAACACACATAACTAGTAGCTGAATCTATGTAGCTTAACATAATCTAATTGTTTCCACAAGTAGACTAATGGGAACAAGTAAGCAGGTACTAAGAACCACCTAGCTAAATCCAGCAATGTTCCTATGATGATAAGCTCCGTAATTTTCTCAGAGATTCACACATACTTACATAAGAAGATAAAGGGAGATACCAAACTCAAGAAGAAAGCAAAGCATCAAAAGAATAATCAAAAAGCTTATACCTTATGAAGATGGAACTTCACATCATCAACAACAACAGTGATATCACTTGACAGTCCTGTTTTGCAAAACCTGCAAATTTTAAAATCCAGCTCTCTTTAAGATTTCTAACAACAAATTTCATAATCTATTCAATGTAAAGTTCACATAAACAAGCCAAATTGTGTTTAAGGAGAATCTATAAACTGATTTGGCAAGTGAAGAATTGAATAAAGCTGCAAACTTTAAGGTCTTTAAGCTACCGACATCATAAAATTGGACAATTGAATGAAGTTTGGACAGAACCCATGAACTTAAATTGTATAAAACAAACACACATACATGCAAACAGAGAGAGAGAGGTATGTACCAATCGTTCCCTTCTCTGTGAAACTCAGAGACTTTAGCAACAGGTGACATGCCTCCGAGAGAGAAAAGACTCAATTCCAGTCCAAAGTTATGATCAAAATTGAAACTTTCACATCTCACAAATAAAATCAAAAGAAAGAAAAAAAATTCCTACCAAACCCACAAGTTTCTTCTCCACAGAGAGTAAAATAATAAAATTGAAGAGAAAAGGAGAAAACTTTAAAACAAAAAGCAAATTCTAAGAAGAAGAAGAAACAATTTTTATTCATCATTCAAATCAAAAGTCACATAAGAGAGAGAGACGTCAAGAAGCCAAGGGGTCGTTTTTGTGGGCAATGGTGTGGTGTGGTGTGTGGACCTTTACAGCTAAAGAAACACACAAAAACGATTTAAAATATAAAATACTTTCTTTTTTCACTAAAATTGAAAACAAACAATTTCTTGGTTTTGGTAGGTAATAAAAGAAGAGATCTCTTTCTAGAGTGAATTCAGGGAAATAGTGGACTATATTTATATATCATCAGTTTTATAGATCCCAGGAAGAAAAAGGTTTTTCTTCTCTTTTACGTTATGTAACTAGATAACAACCCGCACGATGTGCGGGATGAAGTGATTCAAGTAAAATTATTATGATTAAAATTATTATCCGGGATCCAAGATCGGTTTGTGTAAAACGAAACATGTTACAAAATTTTTTTTGTTTTATTCAAATTTGAGACTATTTCATATAAGAATATGTTTTACCCGTGAAATATTTGAACCTTGAATAAAGCTTCAACGTGATAAAAAAGTATTGACGAAATGTTACCATTTATGGCAATATGTCTTTCCGTATGTTTTAAAGATTTCGAGATTTTGTAGTATAAAAAGAAATTTTTTTTTTAAATAAGTATAAGAAATCGAAATCTAAGATTCTTAGATTATGAATGGATTATTTACGAAATGGTAATAATGTGGCCAGATTTTGGTTTATATACAAATGTGGTTATAATATTTTTCTTCGAAAAGTTAGAACTCCTCCAAAAAATAGGATTTTAAGTATTCGTAACATATATAGAAAGCAGATTATCTTATTTATTTAAGTAAAAAATTTATGAAAGATGTAAAGATTTTGTAGTTTTGAATTCGAGATTCTTGAACCAAATGTATATATTTTATCATTTAAATATAAATATAAATAAAAAGATTGTTTACTCTTCCGCTAAAGAAAATTTATATAAATGTATATAAAGAAAAATATAAATATAAAATATAGTAATATAAGATAAACAAAAAGTGTATGTTTTTAATTATTAATGGGATATATGGATGTATGAGACTAATGGCAAATTCTGTAAATAGTCTAATAAATCTTGGGTAATTATCTAAATAGAAGCCAAATCATTGTGAGAGCGACACATCAGCGTGGCAATCTTGTTAATAACACATGATGGTAAGGTTTTTTTTTTAAAATGTTTCTCTATTAATATATAGGGGATGATATTGAGGTGAAATAAAAAGAAAGAAAAGCAATAAATCTGAGGGAATTAAGGAGACAAAGAGACAAAAGTAACTGTGTGTGTTAAAGTGTTTCAGACATTTTTTTAAGGATCAAGAGAATATTATTTTCATAGCTTATTCAAAATATTATTTTCATTATAAAATTTATAATCATAACTATTAGTCTATTACGTATATTAATCTACATTGAAATCCGCAATTAAGTAAATAAGTCTGCAAATTTAGAATATAAATTTGAAAAATTTACTCAGATGTTATAGAAAAGTATGTTTATTATTAGAATATCATATATCTTTTAAAAATTACTCATATGTTTTGAGCATTTGTGTAATTACAATTAACACCCTTCATTAGTTTTTTTTTAATTAATAATTTTTAATTCGTTTTTAATTAAAAATAATAAATAAAAATTTGATTATCCATGTCATTAATCCACATCACCAATCTCACACTTCTCAAACTCACGTTATTTCTCCTCTTTTCTTTTTTTGTCTCCAAATCCAAGAAAAGCTTTTAGATCTAATAATCTGCAACTAACTTTTGACAGAGATCTTCAAATTGCAGGATTGGGCTGGATCCTCCTAGACCTCACAGCCACAACGCTTGCCATAGGGTCCCAAATCAAAAGCTTCGTCAGATCTACTCGCAACCTTGCTCACGAAAAAAGTCATCAAAAATCAAAACCCAAATCAAAGAGATCTATGGAATTCTACATGATTCGTTACAGGTTTGAGTTGAAATCAAGAATAGCTACTCTTTTACTTTGATTTTACATGTCTCTCGTTTAATCTTCCTCTCAATTGATCTATTTGGAGACATTTCTACTTCTATCTATGTTTTGATTCATACGGTTTAGTCTTCCTCCTATGTATCCCTCAAACATATTTTTACGAATCTTAATTTGATTGTTGTTAGTTGACCAATAAATTTCATATTGTCTTCTCCAAAAAAATGTTGCTTTCCGATCTGTATTATAAATCAGCCGTAAAGTGATGTAACTCAGCCGTAACGTGATGTAACTCAGCCGTAACATATAATTTACACAACCTTTCGTCTTCCCTGAATGATAACTCAGCCGTGACATGTAATTTACCGAACTTTTCGTCTTCCCTGAAGCATATAACTCAGCCGTAACATATAATTTACACCCATCTTTCGTCTTCCCTGTAGAATATAACTCAGCCGTGACATGTAAATTTACCGAACCTTTCGTCTTCCCTTAAACATATAACTCAGCCGTAATGTAATTTTACCGAACCTTTCGTCTTCCCTGGAACATATAACTCAGCCGTGACATGTAAATTGACCGAACCTTTCGTCTTCCCTTAAGCATATAACTCAGCCGTGACATGTAAATTTGCCGCGAAACAATAAGAGACACAACATTTCGTCTAACTTTATCATCGAGCACCAACTTCACAAGTTTTTCGTGCATTGTTTCTGCATCTATCTGCACAACTCTACACCCTCTTTCATCGGTGTTAAATTCGTATTTGTGTTTCTATACCCAATTACCGGAAACAACAATTACAGGAACCGGATCAACCATATCGGGAGAAGGATGAAAGAAATTGAAGAAGAATGAGGAAGACGATGAGGAATTGGAAGTTCCGGTGATGTGAAAAACTCAGGTGAAGAAGAAGAGTTGGAAAAATTTGGCCCTATTTTTTTGTCCTTTGATGATGATGACATGGAATGTTGCATCCACGTCATTTTTTAATTGATGAAGTGGCAAGTAAGCCACCAAACGAAAATGTAAATCAGCTTAATTAAACCAGCCATCAAACAAAACTTTAACTCAGTCGCAACATGAATACTATTACAGTAATTAAAAAACGAAAAAACGGTAGCCAAATTCAGCCGTTTACTGTCGAAACTCAACCACAAATATTTAACTCAGCCGTGTCGTTTAATAAGTCGGCCGTCATTGCATGATATTCTAGTAATTAATCTTTCGCTACTAAGTCAGCCATAATAAGGCTGAGTTTTCCGTTAATCCAGCTCATTACGGCTGATTTATGAAACTCCAAAATAAATCAGCCGTAACGTCATCCCATAACTAAGCCGTCTTTGATAACTCAGCCAGCCGGAGAAAGTTAAGTCAGCCGTGTCAAAGCAATAACTCAGCCAAAAATTTGACAAATCAACCATCGGGTGAAAACTCAGCCGTAACTTAGGCTGGGTTATGCTCGAAAGTCAGCCATTTTATCATAACTCAGACAGATTTCAGTAAGTCAGCCGTAACTCCAGGCTGGGTTATACTCGTAAGTCAGCCGTTTGCTCATAACTCAACCATTTTTCTTAAATCAGCCGCAACATACCGTAACTCAGCCGTCACTGCCGCTATATCGCTTGACGGCTGAGTTCATTAATACACGTCAGCGATTTCTTATGTGGCGACGCGGCTTTGCTGACGTGGCAGTGACATTCTTTGTAATTACGTTTTTTTCTTTAACGTTTAACAGGGGCACGCTGGGTATAAAAAATATACCCGAAATATGATAGTAATAAAAAAAAGATCTGTATGTTTCTGGTAATTTCATATAAAATGTATAACATCTGAGTAAAGTTCCCTATAAATTTTATCCCAAACAAATAAGTTTACCAACATATGTAAATATATATAAGCTCGAATGATTATCATGTACATAAGTTTACAATACAAGTTTTGTTAAGTAGTGGTTTAATATTTTTCTTTCCCTTAAAGGTACTATAGTCATTAATTCTTTGTGTTTTTTCTCCGATAATTTTAACTGTTTCAGAGCTGGAAAAAACCTTCATCATGTTTGATTTTAGTATTTTCTTCTACATGTTAACAATGATAAAAGTATATCATGAACATGTTGTTTTGATCCCACTGAAAATTGATATCTCCCAATTAAAATTTTATAATTTTCGGTACGTAATCAGCTAATAGAAGTTAAACATAAGTCTTAACTCTAAATAAACATAAAACACTCCATTCCAATCCAAACCAGGTACATAAATCTAACAAAAAATATAAATCCTAAACACAACCTCTTCATTTATTTTTAGCTTATAAGAAACGATTACAAACTTTTAGCTTACAAAAATTTTTTCCATATGTTAGAAGGAAAATAGTTTAGAAGAGAAGAGGGAGAAAAGAAATGAAGAAGGAGGACGGCGGAGGACAGAGACGCATAAATTATTAGCGAAAATGAAAAACATCTACTGCTTTTTTTTTTTCAACTGTTAAATGTATTTCTTTCTCAACCTATTGCTAATGTACTTTCTATCATTAACGTATTTTTCTCAACCTATTGTTAATGTAATTTCTATCAAAGAAAACTAAGATAAATACCATATTTTCAGAAAAAACTTTTCAAAAATACCACTTGTCTCTTTTCCTTTCCAAATTTACAACATTTGCCAAACAAACTCCAATTTACCTTCAATTTTTATATTATTATATAATTTTTTTTCTATTTTCTCTCCCTCTTTTTCCACCTCTCTCTTTATGTATACTTTTGTATTTTGGGAATGATGCTGATGAAAATATAATCTTGCGAGTACAATCTTCTATGTTGTCATCTTCTGCATCACCGTCAATTTTGTCCACGATAGAACTTGTTTTATCCAAGAACATATAGCTGAATATATATAAGAGTATTTTGAGAATGAAACTCATGACAATGGAAGGTTCGACTAGGGTTCCAAATATATTTTTGACGGAAAAGATGATTAGATTTCATATCGAATTCGTAAAAAAATAAAAATATATGCTTGATATATATGTTTCATGTCCATAATAATTATTATCCATGACATATATATGTGCTGTCAAACTTAAGCATATTTCAATTATTATTTACGATAGAATTCTTATCTACAATAGAAATTAATTTTCTCAATTCTATATCATTCAATTTTGGTAGACAAACTTAGATCCATCTTAATAACTATGTACATGATTATTGTCCACATATATGTGTTTTTGCCCACGACGATTACCTACACTATTACTCTATTATCGCTAGTAAATATTATCCACGAGATATATGTATTTCAATCACCTTTCTTTCTATTTAGTCTATGTGATAATATAAATGAAATAAAATAATATCAAAATATCAAAATAAAAGAGACATGAAACTGCATTTATTGTCTTCGTTTTACTAAGAGAAACATATGCATTTAGGGGGTGTTATTGGTTCCTAAACTATTGGTAGAGAGTTTTTTATAATCTTGTTGATTAGTTTTTTTATAATCTTGTAAAGTTTTCTAAACAATCTCTCTATTTTGATGATACTTTTCATGACTTTATTTTGTGAAGAAAAGTATAGTTTGTCATAAACCAATAACATAATAATTTAATTCATTAACAATCATAGATTTTTTTTCTTTTAATTTAATAAAACAAAACTTTTAATGATTTTATAAAAGTATGAATCCAATAACTCCAGATTTATGAAGATTTTAGATTACTTTTTACAAATCTTAAATTAATAACACTAAACTTTAACAAACTTTTAAAAAATCTTGATTGAATAACAACAGATTCTATATAACATTTAAAGTCACTAAAACTAAAAATTCTCATATGTAAAAGGATAACGGGATATATTGAGAAAATTTTCAATATAAGAAAGCTGAAAACAGAGAAACCAAAACTATACCTGAAAACTTACCACCATAGATGCTCTCCCCACCAGTGCCTGCAAATCAACCAAACTCTTTACAAATCTGGGCATTATTATCAAGTCAAGCTGAGAAGTAATAGCATTCCAAGAGTATCTCTATGGCATTATAGCAAGAAGTATTTAATTCAAAAAGTTGTCTTAGAGATGAAAAGGGAACCTAATTCGTCTTTCCATAGTTACCATTATTTTCATTTTATAGACTTAGCTCCCTGTGTCAATTCCTTAAACTTGTGTGTTAATTAATTACAAACTACATTATGACTACGTCCACAGGGGTAACAACATCATACAAAAAATATGATCGCAAATAGTGCATATTGTGATGACAAGGAATATACACGGTTTGGAAACTAGAAAATATTACGATTTCATGTATAGAGGATAACAGATTTGAAGAATATCATTTCCATTGGAAAAAATCACCACCCTGCAAGAAAGAGAACCACTAATGAATAAAGAGCTCATTTACCATCAAATGTATACAAAATAATAAAACAAATTCTATGTCAAGCAAAGGCCATAACAAGGCTGCAAAAGAATAATGCATAGATACATGAGCCATGAATCCTTTGATAACTCGATGGATAGAGGATCCTTTGAAATGTAGAGGCTTCTCAGTCGCATTTCCAACACCCGCCTCACCTGCACCAAGTAAAACATCATACCAGAGATATCAGAGATAGAAAACAAAATTGTGATCAAAATAAGCACACAAAAAATGGTGTACATAGCTTGGGATATATTGGAATTGCATATGTTAGTTCGAGGGAATTGTTTCACTTGAATCTAAGGGTCAATTAAAATGGTGTACGTAGCTTTCAATTAAAAGATGAAAGATATTGGTTTTTAATTTCGGATTTTTGGTGAAAGATATTGGGCTTTAGTTTCAGGTTTCTATGATTAGGATTTTAATCTGGTAACCTATTAGTAATTCCAATATCGAGGCACAATAAGGAATATGGTATCAATGCACAATAAAGAAATATGGCTTCTTCAAGTTAGAAGTAATTTCTTCTTTTTCCTCTTACATTGCTTCTTCTTCCTATCTCTACCTTTCAATATCTTCACTTCCTTCTCCAAATGTTTGATTCTCAAAAATACTTCCTCATAAGTAGGTTCTCTCGTTTTCATCCTCTTTTTCTCTTCACCATCTCCTTGATCCTCTTCAGTCATAGCTTCTCTCTTTTTCTTCCTTATTTTCTCTCCACGAACTCCTCCGTCGGTTTTTTCCTTATTGACGCTTTTCAAACCATGATCGACCCAAGTAACAGCTCCCAAACCTCCTTCTTTGCATATGGCTTGCATAAGAGCGTCAATTTTCTCATCCACTCCTTCATAATCTCAAACAGGTGGCTCTGACTTATTGATGAAAACATTCTTAATGATTTCCTACATATTTCAAGGTAAAATCAACATCTTTCAAAGGTAAAATGATCAAAATTGAAAACGAAAGTGAAAACAACATCTTTCACGGCAAAACAAATTGAATTAACACAAACACAAACATAAGAAATAGTCCACATAACTTATCATCAGCTAAGATCTTATCAATGTCGATATCCTTTTTCCCATACGATTTTTGGCCATTGAACTTCAGAAGAGGAGGACTTTTAGTACCTGAAAGATTACCAATCTTTACTCCGAGACTAGGAGAAAGATTGTATATCCATATTTGAAGTACTTGTATGAACCCATGTATTGTGATTGACCCTCGCTCCAAAGCTGCACTCTTAACTGATTTAATCAGAGTTTCAAAAGCCAATTTGCCCCAAGGATAACCCTCAAAATTGGGCAAATCAATGACCATACGAGCTCGATTACATAGCGGTTTTTGGCCATCGTTGCCGATGATGACAGTAGCTAAAATAGACAAATACGCAAAGCGAATTTTGTCGTCGTCGTCTCGCCAACTTGCAACCTGGTCAACCACATTTATCAGATCATCCTTACTTGGGTTCTCACTTTCCTTGATTCCTATCTTTGTCCACAGCTCTTTATACACATGTGTCATCACATCTATTTCCTTGTCATCAGGTAAAGGTGCACAGTTAAGACCCGTTATGTTTTCAAACTCTGACAGGGAAAACCAAACCGGTGTACCACCGAACAAACACCACATCTCGTAATATTTCTCGCAGACAAGTTGCTTCACAAGCAGGTTTTCGACAACCTTAGACGACCATTTGAAATTATTGACTACGAACCGTGCAATTACCCCCAATATGGAGAATTACAAATGTGGTTCCACACTTTTGGTCCAATAGCATTTTCCACCTTTTGCAGAAATTTAATCTTGCTATGGTAGTTGATGCTTCTAACAAACTCCGGTTCACAACCAAGTGAAAATAATCGCAAGGGAAATCCCAAATCCAGATTTTTTTTAGTCGACACCCTGAAAACCATGAAAAACCAAGATACAAAAATGAAAAAAATGAAAAAGAAAAAACAAAACCAAAACTTAATTCTAAAATTGAAAAATACCAAAACTCACTTCTTTATCTGATGATCTCCCGTATCAGTGTCTCTTGATACGGTTACTGGTTCACTATCTTGAAAAGCAAATGATTCAAGCATACCCAGATCGATTGAAACCAAAAATAAAGTTGAAATATCAAAAAAATTCTAAAACCCTAAACCCCAAAATAAACATGAAAAAGAAGTAGAAGAGAAAGACGAATTGGAGATTGGAGACGAACATGTTTGCCAAATTGAAACAGTGCAAGGTCTTCGTCATGAGCAATGAATTTCTCAAAGTAATGATCATTATAAAATATCTACTATATTTTGATTGGAATTTGTTTATATTGTGATTCAGGTTTTTGTTATTAGTTGTGATGATTAATATATTTATAAAAAAATATATGTTTCATGTCCATGATAATTATTATCCATGACAGATAAATGTGCGGTCAAAATTAAGCATATTACAATTATTATTTACTGTGAAATTCTTATTTACAACATAAATTAATTTTTTCAATTTTATATCATTTAATTTTGGTAGACAAACTTATATCCATCTTAATAACTATGTATATGACAATTATTGTCCAGATATATGTGTTTTTGTCCACAACGATTATCTACACTATTACTCTATTATCGTTGGTATATATTATCCACGAGATATATGTATTTTAATTACCTTTCGTTCTATTCAATATGTGTGATAATATAAATGAAAGAAAATAATATAAAAAATAAAAAAATAAAAGAGATATGAACGCATTTAATGCAATGTTCTTGTCCTCGTTTTACTAACACAAACATATGAATTTAATGTTATTGTCTTTCTTTTGTAATTCATTCCTAACACAAACCTGCAAGATAAAATGGTTATTTTTCTACCACAATGCCACAATAAAATGGTAGACTCATAAATCAATTATGTAAAGTGGTAGATTTAGAAAAAAAAATTCAAAAAGAGGTAGATTGGCAAAAATCTCTTCCATCATTACATCATTAACATATTTTCTCTCAATTGTTAATATATTTTCTACCAACATTTATTTTTTCTCAACTATTACCGTATTATTATTTTTTCGTCAACAACTTTTAAATTAATCTTATAAGAACCATTTCTTGGAAATATTATTTTATTACCGTATTATCTTTCAACAAGAAAATATTGTATATTATATATATATATATAGTACTTTCTCTTAACATATTGTAAAAGAATTTTTACTCAACTTATTTCTCTCGACATAAAAATATATCAATATTTATTTATAGTCTTAGGAAAAATATAGCACAAAAGTCTATCTAACGTATAGTCTATAAAAGTGAAATGATCTTCGGTCATGGAGACTAAAATAGAACTGACGGCAGCTGTGTTTGTAGAATTCAAGTTCTATTTCACTTATGTAGCTGAGCGGAACAAGGAGGCCATATGTAACGGTCTGAGTTATAATTAATCCTATTATGGAACGGGTTTGGAGTCAGATGACCAGTGATACACACACTATATAAAGTAAAAATATAGAGAAAGAGAATGTGTACATCTCTTCCATCCGTAACTCTTACACACAGCCTCGTAAACTTCCACCAGTCTTATTTATTCATAACAATAATATTTTAAAATTTATCAAAGATTGAGTGGATGAGACGGTGTTCCTTTTTATTATGGTAAATTTTTACTATTACAAATGTGTCCTCCAAAATCAATGTTATTTACATTTTAAGTTAGTTTTTTCATCCAAAACTCTATCTCTATATAAAAAGAAGACTTGGAGATCCATTTCCTTACTCAAACTCTATTTCTTCATCCTTTAATAAAAAGAAAACCTCTCTTTCTCAAGGTTTGTGCATATATTTGTTCAACACTTAAGTTAGTAAACTCACAATCTTTGACTCTTATTTTTTTTGCCGAGACATATATTTATTAAAAATATTAAACTAAAATTTTAGAGCATGTCGCCTATAAAAAATGATATGATAAAACAATATCATGGTCATGTTATTTTGCTTCCACTAAAAACATATATCACCCAATAGCAAGAATTTGTTCTAAAATTGTTTGAAAAAAACTAAAGATAATTGTGATTTTGATATATAATTTATTCTCAATCTCTACTAGTTCAAAAATTTATTTTCATCATCAAATATATAATCACCACCATTACGTATATTAATCTACATTTAAATCCACAATTAAGTAAATAAGTCTGTAAATTTAGAATAAAAATCTGATCTCAAGCAAATAAGTTTACCAGCATATGTAAAGTGATAGGTATGGAAAAGATTTCAAAAAGTGGTAGATTGGCAAAAATCTCTTCCATCATTATATTATTTTGTTCATCTTCCATGTTTTTATGTTCATCCTCTATGCTTCTCCAAGACAATTTCCTATAAAGGAACAAAAAAAATTTCAATCATTTCGGGGACATTTTAAATAGACAATAACTATGTCTTGAAAGTCAGAAAAAAAATTACGATAGAGTCTGGTAAAGTGACTCTTTCGCGCCATTTGTTGCTCGCATGCGTTCCAATCAAAATGAAATCATTGATTAGTGATTCTAAAATTTGCTTTTGTCTTATACATGATTATATAATAATTGATTATAAAGAAGTCACTACTTTCTCGAGAATCCAAATGTCGTTCTGGATGATTTTGATCGCTGGAAAACAAGAACAAAACAAATTATAAACACATAAAAACAGCAAAACTGATTTCATCTAATCATTTTTGAGAAGTTCAATACCGAAACGATTAGTGGCGGTAGTTGCAGCTTTTTCTGCTTTGGTTAATGCATCAGTTAATGTTTTCTCATCATCCTCTTCCAGCTTCTTAATTTTATCATCGATCTCTGTCATTGCATTTGAATAAAGATATTTCTCTATATTAGTATTTTTGAAGTACATTTTATACTTAGATCGGATCAAAACATATTCTAAATTGTGAACCTGATATTTCATATTTATCAATATAGATATTTAGAAGATTTGGTTAAAATTTAAAATTATGACTTTTCTATCATCTTTGTTTGATTGTTTTTAACTGTTTTAAAATAATCAAATAATACATAAGGTTAAGAAAAATCTCAAAAAAAAATCTAATTATATTGTATTTCAAAGTTTAAAAAACGGACATATATTACTCAATTAATGAAAAAGTTGTGTGTTCAACATCCCACATCGGCTAAAATATTTAGACAATGAATCAGAGTCATATTATAAATAAGATCAAAATGAATTCAAATTTGAATTAGCAGGAAGTTTAACTTAACAAGCATCCAAATTTATAAGTTTATATATGGTTTAATTCGATTTTTTAGTTAAATCGTTAATTTTATCTGAAATATTAAATTTCAAACTCTTAAAAAGTTTTAAATATTATAATTACAGATTTAAAGTCAATTATGAACATTGAAAAATATATTTAAAAAAAAAGACACGGGACATGTTATATTGCAGGACAGAGTTATATGACGGAAAGGGTTTGAATCAACATTAATAAAATTTTAAAATATCATTAACTTGCCGTTTCAATAAGGGTTAAATCTTTATTTTATTATTTTTTAACACCATCAATATTGTATCAGCCTGATTTAGGTAAGATTGTATAAAACAAAATTTTATAAATGTCATATAAAATAATACAATTTACAAAATTTTATATATAATACATAATCATTAAATTTTTAAATGTAGTTATATCATTAACATATTTCTCTCAACTGTTAACAAATTTTTTCCCAACATTTATTTTTTCTCAACTGTTAACGTATTATCTCGATATATCTTTAATATATTTTTCTCAATTGTTAACATATTTTCTCTCAACATTTTTTTTTCAACTTTAAACATATTTTTTCTCAACTACTAACGTACTTTCTTTCAACATGAATATATATATATATATATATATGTATTGTATGTTCTCTCAACATCAATATATATTGTAGTTTTTCATATCATATTGTTAAAAAAAAAATTTACTCAACTTACTTCTCTCAACATAAAATATTCTAATATTTATTTTCTCTTAATATTTATTTTACTGTGATAGAAAATATATATATATATATCTCAAAATCTACCTAATAAATAGTCATTAAATATACATAGGTTTATTTTCCTTCAGTCACATGAGACAAACAAGTTAGTGAGAACGAGATCAAAAAAAAAAACAAATTTTGGAAAATACTAATAAATCTCTGGTTAATATGATGTGATCTAGTGTGATGAGTGTTTCTTGGATGAGCTTCTTCACCTCGATTTGAAGAACTTCAATATCCTTTGAACGTATTTTCTTGAAACTGCTTCACGAACGTTAACTAAAAACAATGTTATTTGGAAAGAGGTAGTTCAAAAACAGGAAAGCCAGGATATCACCCCTTGAAAAGCATCTCCAAAATCCAAAATTCAAGATAAACGAATCGTTTCTTAGTTTTTCGTCATAGTCATAGTTTTCATAGTTTAGTAACTTTAGTTATTAGACAGTATGTTAATATTAAAACAAATTTCTACTTTATTGAATGGACTTTTATCATTAAGAAATGTAGATATTTTATTTGAACGAGAATGTATTGCACATAAAAAATCAATGTCAAAGACTCAAATGTGTACTTTTATTTCACTTGTCAAACTTGTATGATGTGTATTCGTGAATTGTCTCGTTCTTATGATTTTGTTAAACTTCACTAAAACCACTTAAAGTTCACTTTGTCTAAATTTAACTATTAGTTTTCTTCTGTTAGGTGTAGGCGAGAGATCAAATTTTTCTCAAGTATTTCACGAAATGTTTTGCATTATACAACTTGAGTATCTTAGACGTTTTCAATAGAAAGAAAAATCAGATTTATATAGATCTCGACGATTAATCAGGATTTCGGTATGTAATTTTTCTCGTTAACCAAGAAAAAAAAATTGTTAGTTTGAATATAATTACAAGTGTTGGAGATTTTATACCGTTATTAATATATTTATTGTGGCAGATTGATCCGTTTAAAGTTAATCTTTATTGTAAAAGGTATCCAGTTGTTTAGTAAACTAAGAAGAACACATCATTCTCCACTACATACCCGCAATCATTCTCAATGATCTGTAAGAAAGAAGTTGGATCATTGTGCTTACAGAATCATCATTATATCAAATATTTAAGAAAGAAGATAGCAGCTAGCATTACCTTGTAAATCATGTTTATAATGGAATTTATGTGTTCATTAGTCTGGTGGTCTTTGGGTAAGGAGCATTGAAGAACAGCTAAATCTGAAAGACAGTCCTCAAAGATTTGCCGAGTGAAATCTGATGGCTTGTTAGCTTGGTTAATTAGCTGAAAATGTCGAGAAAAGTGTTGTAAACAAGGCCCCAGTTTCTTAAAAAACATCACAACACAAGAAAATGTCATCATACCATGTCACTGACATGGATAAGATTGGGGACATATTCAACTGCATAACCCAAGTGCATCAAGTATCTGCATAAGAGGAGAAGACTTGGGTCTAGAAATAGAAATATGAAAGCATGTGTCATGACATCATTTAACATAGACTCATGCATCTACCTTGTTCATTTTCCTTACTCAAACATTGTAACATACAGCAAAAATTATACTTTACTGACTATTTAAAAACAGATCGACCCACAAATCATCATTACATTGAATCTCCTGGAGAAAATATGTTCCAGAAGGTAGCATACAATTTCTATTGAAAATATGTTTCGTTTCAATGCAAGTAAGAATTTTTCCTCAATAAGGAGGACAAATAAAACTATGGAACCAACAAAATCATTAAAACTATGCAGGAGAAATAAATCTTCCCAATTCATAGATCATACATATCAGATTAAACAACTCAAGAACATTCGACAAATAAAAGATAATTGAAGTCATAGTTCCCAATTCTTTTATAATAATTTCAAACATTTTAATTTTTCAAAATTGATTCCATAGTTACTTATCATTTGTAATATTTTTTTAAAAATGACAAAATTTCAAGATTTCATGTGGTTATTGTATTTATACATCACATTTACAAGTTATAACTTATCTTATTATAGAAAGTTTGGTTTTAAAAAATTGCTAACTCATATGACTATGACAAGTATCAAGTAAAATATTAAATGTCGTCACATGTCAAAAAAAAAATTACTCAATCAGTTTTTAAATGTGAGATGTTCTTGAAAAAATTTCTTAAAGATGATTGTGTTATATTATCAATGCATATTTGGTTAAATATTAGTATATGTTTTGTCCTTGCTAATTTTTTCTATTTTTTTTACTTCTATTTATATCAATTATGTAAAAAGAAATTAAAATGTGTGCAAGTTACAAAACATATAACATTTAAAACGGAAGGAATATTGTCAAAATATAAAATGACAACGTGCATATGAAACATGTGCATAAAGAAATTAAATTTTTAAAACAACGCGCCCCCGAGATTGTATTTTGACTATGGAAAAGAAATTATAACATATTTACATTTTTTTATATAACTGGGTTTTAAAGCTGTTTTAAACATTTAATGTCTAATTATAATATGGTGATTTTTTATGGTTTTTATGCATTCTTTACTTATACAACAAAAAATTAAGGTATTGTTGTGAACAAAGAGGTTTTATGGATTGTTCTCTCTGTTATTGATCAATTGTACAAGATACAACATATATATAAGGATACAACATTAGTGTTTAGGTTAGAGATTAAGGCTTCTAGAATCTACTAATGGGCCATATAATGGGCATCCATATATTACATATATTACATATATTTATTCATAACACTCCCCTTGGATGACCATTATAAAAATATGGTCTCAAATGTGTATGTGAGTTGCTGCCTCATTAAAAACCTTACTAGGAAAACCCTATGGGAAAAACCATGGTTAAGGGAAAAAGAGTGCAGCGCACTTTTACTCCCCCACATAAGTAGATTACTTGAATCTTCGAGATGATGTGATCGGATATGATAAAGTAACTTCTTGAAAGTAGTTGTTGGAAACGCCTTGGTAAATAAGTTCGCCAAATCTTCACTTGAACGAATTTGTGGGACAAGTACATCACCATTCTTCTGCAGTTCATTGGTCTTGTATGTACCTCATCTTGATCATTATCTTTGTTTCTCACGATCTCATCAATGTATTTTAAAGACTTTGTAGAATTATAGTCTTTCATCATTAGAATCACAACATTTCTCTTTACGTGTGTCTATCATTCGCGTGTTCTTCGTTGTCTCGTTAAAAACCTTTCATGGAAAAACCCAATGGGATAAAAACCATGATAAGGGAAAAAGAGTACAACCACGCATATAACCATATTTCTCCCCCTGGAATCATCATCTTCGGGATATGCATTCCAGTCATATATATCATCTTTTC
The DNA here is from genome assembly GCA_019202805.1 of Arabidopsis suecica. Taxonomy (NCBI): domain Eukaryota; kingdom Viridiplantae; phylum Streptophyta; class Magnoliopsida; order Brassicales; family Brassicaceae; genus Arabidopsis; species Arabidopsis suecica. The sequence goes on from CM032909.1 coordinate 8,016,634, forward strand.
GAGAATCACTATATTCAGAAACTTAGTGAACAAACTGGTATGATTGTCATATAACCTCTCGGATCTTCGAATTTCTAGTTCATAATATCTCTTTCGAATGGAAGATTATTCCATTGTCTACTTAGACTTCAAGTCCAAATAATCTTTGCATACAATCTTCTAAACTTTTATCTTTTACATACTCTCCTTGTAAAAACTTACTAATTTGGCTTTTCTTCTTATTATGATTCTTCGGGACCAAATATATGTGAGCATTTTCCATGTAAAATCCTGCAAGGATCTTTGAAATAATATATCTTTTGCTAAATGTTCAATTTGTAATTCCAAAGAATTTCATAACAACTCGGATTCATGCACAATCTTATTTCAATATCTTCCATAAGAATGATTCCATCTCAAATTCTTTCATCAAATATTTCACTGTATATGAAATCTCTACAGGAGATTCGATAATATTTAAATCATCAAACGTACTCTATATTTATTCTTGTAACCTTCTTTTAACAAGTACCAACTAAGGCAATTATCTTATATATGCCTCGATGTTTCAATTCACAACAATATCGATTTAATTTCACATATATAGTTATGTTCTCGAGAACTTTAATGTGTTGCTTCTGGCAATAGAATCATTCGGGGTAACTTCTATCTTTCAGGGCTGTTATGACATTTTAAGACCTTCTGAATCAAGTCTTTCTAACATTGTTAAACAGATAAGGGATTTATATAGTTGCATTCACCACAAGAGAGTATATCTATTTTTCTTAAATTTCATGTCTTTGTGAGAATTATTTTTACCACTAAACGTGCTTTATATCTCATAAAAATCCACTTATCTCCCACTAATTTTACACCTTCAAGTGTAAGGACTTCTAGTCCAAATACTTTCTTTTCAAGAGATTTTACTAATTTTGTTTTACTTTCTTTTCAAGAGATTTATACTTTTCAATAAATCTTCTTCTATTAACCGCGCGGTTCATGATCCTCAATAACATCATCATCAATTGCTTTACTCTATGCAAAATATTTTACGACGTCGATATGCTTTTTGGTTCCATTTTATTCCAGACATGACTCAACTTGTTGAGATTTCCTTTCATTATCATTTTTTTTCCTTTCTTTCTTTCTCATGTCTAAACTCTTCTAGAGATTATTTGCTTCCTCGGTGTCATATTAATTTATGCTCCTTTATTTTTCTTTTCTGAGGACGCTTCATGCGATCTTTAGACTTACTAGCAGTTGATCTTATCCTTCTAGGATATTACTTTTAATTAGAGCACAGCTGGTGTGACTTTGTCACCTAAGGTCAGTAAATGCTTCTGGCATAATTTGCTAATCTTTGCAAATGAATTATCTTATAAATTTCTTGTGCACATTCTTTGGTACGAGGATCAAAATAATTTTTTCCAATATATTTCTTTACCAACTGTTTATTTTCTCCCCCTAATGTTAGAAAGACTGACTCACTGAAACAACAGTCTCCATCACGAGCCTTGAATAAATTATTTATTGATGGCTCAAGATAATCAATCATCGAGAGGAATTCATATCCAATATATTTCCAACATTCTTTCATGTCCCATCTTATATATCACTGTGGTGGAGCAACTTTACACACACACATATATATATATATATATATATATATATATATATATATATATATATATATATATGTATATACCATTTAGATGAGAACTATCAGGTTTCTGACCCAAACCAATTGTAACAGGGAGAACTCATTATTTTTTTTGTACTGATATGAGTATATTTGACATAATAGTCATTTACTTAAGACATGGTTTCACCACCATTATCAATTAACCAAATACCCTTGCAAACTTCAGGTTGCATGTAGATAACAAGAATATATGGTGGGTGATCAGTCCACAATATCTCCTCGTATACGTACCAGAAAATTGACATTATCCAAATTCATGGGGTCGGTGAAAGCCATATAATCGGCTTGCTTTGTGAACTAGCAGCACACATAAAAAATTCATTAGGAAAAATCTTCAGGTTTTCCAATATATATTTCTGATTATTCTTTCGCATCACTACAGAACCGGAATGCTTAACCGGTCATGCCAAATAGTGAGATTTTCCGTAAACTTCTAGTTTACTATACACAATTATATTAAACTAATCTTTTTGTAGTAAATCTTATAGAAAATGCATATAATTTCTCTAAAATTATTTTATTTCCTTGGGTTGTGATTTGAAAATATTCAATATTTTCTTCCATCGTTGTCACAATATGATTTGTCCCAAAATCCCAGATTTATTTTACGAAAGATATATTAGTCTTAATTTTAGTTTAAAATCAATTTGAGTTTAAACATAATCTTCTGGATGTTTCACTTAGTATAATATATGAGATTCCTTAATTCTCCCCTCGAGATGAGAAAACTATGTTTATCAATCTCAAAATTGAATCTCATTTTAGACTCAATAACATACCCTAATTGGGTCATGTAATATATTTTAAATTCTTTTTAGCTTTTGAGACTAACAATAATATAATGCAAAAATATTTATAAACAATAAAAATATTTAACCGAAAAATCGGTATAATTTTAGGGTAAAACAATTTTTTTTTTTTTATGGTCATATCTAGTTTTTTTTTTCTTTACGAAGTTAAACCAACAAAATTATTTACTAATAATTTTGGAAGTCCAAGTAATTCCAACAAACATTAAATTTTTATCTTTATAAAAGCATGACAGATTTTATAAAATAAAATTCTTATCTTTTAATAGTAGAGATCATCATAGAAAATCCAAAACGGACTCGATCGATAGTAATGATTATGTGCTCATCTTCTACATCAAATCTTTCGTTTCAAAAAAAATAAAAAAAAAAATATTTAGCCAATAATCAATTACGATTTAAACACAAACCTTCATGATTTATTTATCTCAATTGTAACCAATAATTATGTAAAGACTAATATACATGAAAAGTACACACGTAATACCAAACCAAATACCAAAGCAATAATTTAAGATTTCAAAGCTAACCACGTAACTAAACTAAGTAATACCGAATAACTTTAATATCAAATCAACGAAATAATATGTTTGGTAAATAGGTACTTAGCTTGATGATAGTGGTTTTTGGAGTTCTAAGAATCAACGGAGATGTTGGGTATGGGATTCAACGGGATCCACCAATTATTAAACTAGTCTTACCAACGATTCATCAAAACAAAAGAGTAAAGCAATTAACGATAACACATCAGCATATCAAACAATTAAGCAACTTATCTTTTAACCGGTGATAACTATTTGTTCAGTCCCTTCTCGATATGTACGAGTGATCGGAGGAGATAATGTCCATTAATAATGATATGTTCAGTCTTTTTCTATAGATCCAGCAAATTCTGACTAAACAAACTAAAAAAATTTTATTAATTAAATTTAATTTATAAATATGATCAGTAACTATAAATCTTAAATCATGAGTAGAGATTGAATAAACAATCTAGAGAATCTTGGTAATTAAACAATAAAACATCAATTTCGGTTTACCCAACCATTGATTCACTAGACCACATAATAAAATAACAAAGGTAATCAAACAATGAGATTTCACCGATAATGAAGCAAGAGGACATCATTATTATTATTTCTTAGTAGATCGACAATTGCATAAACATAGATCAATAATTATAAAATATATTAAATATGAGATCCTCAATTATAAAAGAGGGATTGGTCCATTGTTTTATATCTCACACATCAAATAGAAGTAAATCATGTGTCTAAATATTTTATAGTAATAAACTAATAATTATGAATCAATTGTGAAGATACAACATATATATAGAGATACAACATTAGGGTTTAGATTAGACATTAAGGCTTCTAGAACTACTAATGGGCCATATAATGGGCATCCATATATTACATATAATTATTCATAACAGGTATTCGGTTTTTATTTTTGGGTTTTGTGCAAAAAAACCCTCAAAGTCGCCCATTTTTGCAACTTTACCCTCCACATCTGAAAAATGCAGAATAATCCTATGAAGTCAAAAATAATACGCAATATAACTCTTTTTGATATTGTCAAGTTTTCAAAAAGTTGATAAATAATATATCAAATCGAAGCCCTCGAGACGAGGAGTTCAACTCTACTTTTAGATTTTTAAAAATCAAATGTATGTATTTTGTAGGATTATTTTGTATTTTTTTGAGGTGGAGGGTAAAGTTGCAAAAATGAACGACTTTGAGGTTTTTTTTGCACAAAACCCTTTATTTTTGGGTCAAAATTACTTTACTCTATTATTCAGTTGTTTCATTACTTTCACTGACTACTTTATATAAGTGTATTTAGTTAGGAAAGTGTCTTACACAATTGGTTGACGGTCGATCTATCCGGCCTTTCCTACCGGAGTTCAACTCCAAGAAGTATTCAAATAAGAAATTGAGTTATGGATCGAGTGTTGTCAACCCAAATGATCTTAAAACTTAGTTTATTCAGCTATGAATATTTTATTTTATTCATTATGTCGTTGGTTGGCATGCCACTTACGTCTTGATTGCGTTTGCTGTGTCTAGAGTTTGAATTACTTTTTCCGTTAGCGTTTGCTGGTGGTTACAAAACAATACTTTTCTTTACAATAGTAATCAAATTTCCAAAAACAAATAAAAAATGAAAACAAAATTTGTATGCTCTCTTATCAAAATTTTAAATACTTTATATATGTATATAAATAATCTAAATGAACATATATTTATAACTATAAGAATATTTATTGTATAGACAAAATGTTTCAAATCTCATAAATTAAATATTTTTACTTAGTTATTCTATGATTTATTCAAAATTAGAATTTTAAATTAATTTTTATTATAATAATAAAGTTTTTGCTTTTAATATATAAATTATATATTGTCTATATTTTTGGTAGGTTTTATATTAAACTGCTTTTAACCGGTCATAAAACTCTCAAATAAACATGTTTTCAACTGCTAAATTAGTTGTATAGAACGTTTAGTAACATTTGAAATCGTAATTGGTCGCGTTCACAAACTTTCGTATTTATACCAGGTGTCAATAGCTCAATTGGTAAAGACTATCAGGCAAAGTCTAGAGGTCACCGGTTCAAATGACATTTAAAAATGAACCATATAAAATGCTTTGATCCCTAACCTGAGAAGATGTACGAACCTAAGTCCCAACCTCTTAGTCATGTAAAAGAAACAAAAAAAAACTTTCGTATTTGTATCTTTACCCGCTGCGTTTAAAGTTGGGGCGCTTCGAACATGATTAACGGTGGTTTCTTAAGTAGTTTTTAAGTTTAAAGTTGATTTAAATTAAATTGAAAATGTTGAATAAAACTAAGTAACGTTCCTTAGTTAAGAGACATTTTTAGTGTTAAGAGACGGACTCGTGTTGTCCAGGGAAAAATATTAAAAGAAAAAAAAAACAAGTCTTGTTTCTCTCTCTTCCTCCTCTCTCTTTTTTCTTAACGGAAGAAAAACCAGCCCGATTGAATCGAAGGTGACCCTCGTTTCTAATCGATTGCTCAATCATTTTGTTGTTGGATTGAATCAAAAAGGGTAAATTAAAAAAAGCTGCAGAATTTGAAATCTGTGAGTTTTTGGAGTTTAATAATGGCGAAAGCATGAGAGATCACGAACGTAGGAATCGTTGTTCAAACAGATTGGGAGAATTGAGAATTCATTTCACAAATATCTCTCAATGTTAGTCGTCTCTTCGAATTCCTTGTCCAATTTGTTAAACCTCACTCTCTTATTTCTGTGTTGGGTTTTAAATTCTTCATGCAATTTGGGAGTTTTTGTCAAAGAAAGGTTTTTTGATTATTGGGAGATTTGATTTTGGTGGTGGGTTAGTTGAAAATTTTCAGCTTTTTATGTTGAGATTATCAGATTTCTTTTTTTTTTTTTTTGAATACCAGGAGATTCTGGGCCAAAGCCCGAAACCACAGCATGTAATATTATTTCGTCCCAAGCATCACTCGAACTGGCGACCTCTAAGCTTTGCCTAGGGTCTTTACCAGTTGAGCTAACGACACTTGATGAGATTATCATATTTCATTTGCATTTGGTTCGAATTTGATTCAATTTCGTTTTGGGCGTTATCTTGTTGTGATCATTTGACTTTTATGTTCTTAGATCCATAGAGTAAGAGATCTTTGTAATGTTCTCTTTGATCTTCTCATTGTTTTGATGAAACTTTCTTGTCTGATCCATTACACTTTAGGAGGTGAAACATTGACATTGAACCATATATGTGATAATGCATAACTCAGCTTTTTTGGATTTTGTTTCTCAGTGCTTAGTTTTTGGGTAATTGATCTCAATACTAATCTTAAGAATGACGTTGAACTGCATTGTAATTTGTGAATGTCTATCAACGTTTATGGCTTTGTTGATGAATGAGGTTTATGTTGTATTTATAGAGTCTATTTAGATGGGATCATATGCAGTTTTGGTTCATGAGTTTGTTTGTGGTTGTGTGCGGATTAGTGATTTGATGCATTAAACCCGTGTTGCTTTGGAGTTAGGATATCATAGATTCAAGGTTTGGCTGTAACAGATTCTTTCTTTAACTACATTTTCCGAGGATGCAACAAATATCTTTATCGGTTACTCATTGTAACAGTAGTCATACGTTCTATAAAGGAACAAGATCGAGTAAAAGACTAACATGTGACAAAACTTTGTGTGCTTGTAGCTAATTCATGTGTTGTAACCAAAACACTAGTCTCTTGTTGGGTATACTCAGTTTGATGTAACCGAATTCGAACAAGCAGAATCTGTCTGAAGTTTACGGGTGGATTTCACCTATTTTACAGAAATGCCTTTAAATCTCGTCGATATGATGGCCACTAGAACTCGACTGTTGATCGAGTTATGCATCAACAATTGAAGAAGGATTTGGTCGAGCATATATGGACAACACTTTCCAGAAATCAAGTTTAAAACTATTGTGCTTTATGTTATTTATGTTATAAATTATATTTCATGTATGTTTTAATTTTTTTAATTTGCAACAATTATTAAATTTTCTATAATTATAAATTTTATTTTTATATTAATTTTTTTTACTAAGAACAACATATTAAGAGTCTATCATTAAAGACACATAAATCTTAAAACAAAAATACAATCTCTTAACTATAACTTTTACAAATTTAATATTTAAAAACTCCTAAAAGCCAACATTAAGAGACCCTTGATAATCATGCTCTTAGTTTTAAACCAGTTGAGCCCTTAGGTTTTACAAGTGTCGACGCTTAGTAATTGAACAAAACGTATGGACCCGGATTAAATTTCTGAGATGAAACAATAATATTACTATAATTTTTTTAAATAGACATTGATTTCCAAATAGTACAAGATAATGAAAAGTGAGCTTATTCTTTTCCGTTTTATGGTTGATAAAAAAATACATGAGCTTCTTGAATCCGTTCAAACGAGAGCTTATTATTATTCATATATCTTCAAATACAATAAACACTATCTTTAGAGTCTCTCCCGATATGCTGAAATGTTTTTTAATTTAACAAAAAAAGTTTATTTAGCTAATAAACGTACGCATGTATAATGACGTACAGAAGCCTTTATCAGAAATTAATTATATTTTGTTAGCACAAACGTTAACATTACATGTCGTATGTATGAAAATATCTTCTTGTAGTATGCGATGTGCCCCAATGATTGACTAAAGAGACGTAGCACAATCTTTTCGATGATCTCATTTTTGGCCTTTGGATTCTCTGACTACCAAATATCAAATTGTTTAAACTTCTGCAGCACCTCTTTGTATCACTATATATTTTAATATCGGGACAAACTGAACAAAACAAAAATATCGAAAAGGCCAAAATATATTTTTGTTAAATACATACTAAAATAATGGCAGCAAGAAACCTGATGATTAAGATAGAACGGTGAACAAAAAGAAAAAGGTGGAGAAGTTTTGGTGGCAAGTGATCTGCGAAAATGGGTTTACGTGTTTGGATCAGTTTCTCACTTTGTCTACGTGCTCCACTACTCTTCACGTGTCGTGTCTTCGTGCCTCACGATGCCAATCTATAGTTTTTTGACGGCGAAAAATAATCTCTAACTTTTAAGTATCAATATGATCAATGTAATGCACAAAAATGTTATGATCCATTGAGAATAATTTCTGCATTTATTTTAGAGTTGTATTACAGAAATGATACACATTATTTACATGCATAGAGTTCGATCTAGCATAACAAAAAGTAGGTAGTAGTAACCAAATAACTGTGGATCCTAAAAGGGTTTAGTAATATACTAATATCCCATCACTGATTTAATTCAGTGTATGCTTTTACTAGGTACGTTTTACAAAAAATATGTTTTAAAAAGCTTAGTTTTGGTGACATATGTAATTAACAATTTGATTCTTCCAACTACCAAGGTTATAAATTATATGTAATATATATATATATAAAGATTTTAATTTCTATATAAAATAATTCTCCCTCTGTTCAATTTCTTTGTAGTTTACCGAATTTTTTATTGTATGCAAAATTTTATTACTTTTTCATTGCTTTTGATTGTTTGTATTATGCAGAGTATTTTATTATTTGTTGAATATCTTATTTTTAAATAAAAAATGATGTTTTAATATAGAAAATACATATCATTTACATAATATATGTAATTTTTTAAATGTGTGTGAAAAACTTTTAAACTACAAATAAACTGAAACAGATGAAGTAAAAATATTGTGATCACTTGAAGATGTATCTTTGAAATTGTGTTGACAAAAATGAAAATGGTCTAACGAATGGTACACAAATTTAATGATTAATCGATCAATATTCTGTCATTCACTAACATATTTCTTTCCCAAACCACTAACCACTGAAATCAGTACAATAATATTTAAGGAAACTAATTACTTTTGTATTTGATAGAATATAAAACGAAAGAAAACGGAAAGTTAGAATATTAAGTGATTTGTAAAGTTTTTAAGCTATGTCACTTGAGTGTGTAGTGAATAAAATACTTTAGTAGTATAGTAGCAACTATAAACTGATTACTGATTAGTATAGCAATAGAAAACAATTAAAGCAAAACTGCATGTAAAAATAAAGACAAGTGTCCTAAAGGTAACACAATCTTCATGCTTTTCACACACTTCTGCTAGGCTACTAGCTTACAAGTCACCTCGATCGAATATTCCGCCCATCAACATAATAAATGTTGAAATTTCTTACTACTATTAAAACATACAAAATTGGCGGCGTAAAAAGGAACAATATTAATTCTTCTTCTCATTCTCATTATTTCCATCTTCAAAAAATTTCGTGAAGCTTTATAAGACCAAAAATATTCTTTCCTTCTTTGCCTTTTCAATATCTATCATTTAATGCTAACAATTTTCTCCTAATGAAATGAAATCTTTATTATTCGTTTTTGAGTTATATAATTTGTTTTAGCTCATACTAAAACACATTGTTCGATGCCTCCACTTCTCCGGTTTAGAAAACTATCGCCCTTCTATGAAGATACCGTTAACCCTAAAGCCAAACAATCGGCCACCGTGGAGAAACCTAAACGACGTCGTTTCAGGAGATGTAGCTGCGTTGACTCATGTTGCTGGTTGATTGGTTATCTCTGTACGGCTTGGTGGCTTCTTTTATTCCTCTATCACTCTGTTCCGGTCCCGGCGATGCTTCAAGCTCCGGAGTCTCCGGGAACTCGGTTGAGTCGAGACGGTGTCAAGGCGCTGCATCCGGTGATTCTTGTTCCGGGGATTGTAACCGGTGGGCTCGAGCTTTGGGAAGGTCGGCCTTGTGCTGAAGGACTCTTTCGTAAACGTCTTTGGGGTGCTAGCTTCACCGAGATTCTTAGAAGGTAACAAATTAGACCGTTATGTATGTTCGGTTCGAGAAATTTGAGACCCGGTTAGGTATTGGTTTGGTTCGTCCGGTTAGGGTGTAACATAATCTTGGTTAAGTTTAGTTTCTTCTTGAATATTGGCTTTACGTAGTGTCATGGTCAATGGACTCATGGTCTTTGGATTCTCATTTGGTTATGCTTGAGATGGTTCTTTGGGTTCTTTGAGATGGTTCTTTGGGTTCTTTGAGATGGTTCTTTGGGTTCTCATTTGGTTATGAATATTCAATTCTGAGTTTGATGAATGATTTAAGGAAATTAATAATTATTCGTATTTTTTTAGGATATCTTTCTAATTGTCATTGGAAATGGAAACCGTAAGATTTGATTTCTTTATAGTAAGTAGAAAATCGTCCTACAAAACTATAGAATATATTATGTCCAAACCATACAATGACTAAAAATATCAGTTTTTAAAACTTACTAAATTTAGAATATCAGTTTTTAAGAAGAAGAAGATGGATTGTTACGGTTTTTGATTTAAATGAGTTTTCTGGTTACCATTTAGATTTTCTCAATTCTGAACTAATCTAGTTTGAAGTGTATACTTGCTCGATTAATTGTTGTAATTTGATTTATAGGCCATTGTGCTGGTTGGAGCACTTATCTCTGGACAGTGAGACCGGTCTCGACCCACCGGGAATCCGGGTCCGAGCAGTCCCAGGGCTGGTGGCTGCAGACTATTTCGCACCGTGCTACTTTGCTTGGGCAGTTCTCATTGAGAATTTGGCAAAAATTGGATATGAAGGCAAGAACCTTCATATGGCCTCTTATGATTGGAGACTCTCTTTCCATAACACCGAGGTATGCTCAGATTAACGGAGTTGGTATTGATTCCTATATGACCATTTTGACAACACTGGTCTAGAGAACTATGATAATGATATATAAGACATTGATGATTACTCTTAGCTGCATTAGTATATGTAGTTACAGATTGTTGTATAGATTGGCTTGTGTTTGGACTTTGGACTAATCTATACTTTTTGGATTGGACCTGAGCAGGTACGTGACCAATCTTTAAGTAGACTGAAGAGTAAAATCGAGCTAATGTATGCTACCAATGGGTATAATAAAGTGGTGGTGGTTCCACATTCAATGGGGGCTATCTATTTCCTTCACTTCCTTAAATGGGTTGAAACACCTCTTCATGATGGAGGAGGCGGTGGTGGTCCAGGTTGGTGCGCCAAACACATCAAAGCTGTCGTCAACATTGGACCCGCCTTTTTAGGTGTCCCTAAAGCTGTCAGTAATTTGCTTTCCGCCGAGGGCAAAGATATCGCTTACGCCAGGTTAGGTCCATCAACATTTTGAAGTTACTTTCACTTGTTATATATTAGTATTCATAAGAATTGTAAACTTCTTCTTGATTGGACATCAACTATAACTCGGTTGTCATCGATTTCTTTTAACATTTTTAGGATGTCTACTGAATATTTGAATTGGCTTAATGGATTTTGCCTGGTCATTTTTTTGTGGTTCAGATCTTTGGCACCCGGTCTCTTGGACTCGGAACTTCTCAAGCTGCAAACACTCGAACATCTTATGCGGATGTCACATAGCTGGGATTCAATAGTTTCTTTATTACCAAAGGGCGGTGAGGCAATCTGGGGAGATCTTGATTCGTACGCTGAAGAAGGCCACAATTGTATTTACTCCAAGAGAAAATCATCGCAGCTATCGCTAAGTAATCTCCAAAGACAAAACTACAGCATTAAACCAGAGTCTCGGGTGAAAGAACCCGCAAAGTACGGAAGAATCATATCTTTCGGGAAACGAGCAGCTGAACTGCCTTCTTCACAACTCTCTATGCTAAACATCGAGGTTATATTAAAAAAAATTACATGGTTCTGCCTTTTCCCGGGTCATTGGAATCTAACTACACTATACTCTTTTTATTGTCTATGATTAACAGGAACTGTCAAGAGTAGACTGCACTTCAAACGTCAGTACATCATGTGGAGAGTTTTGGTCGGAGTACAATGAAATGAGCCGAGAGAGCATAGTTAAAGTAGCAGAAAACACAGCTTACACGGCTACCACTGTTCTTGATCTTCTCCGATTTATAGCCCCTAAGATGATGAGACGAGCCGAAGCTCATTTCTCTCACGGCATTGCTGATGATCTCGATGACCCTAAGTATGGACATTATAAGTACTGGTCTAATCCACTCGAGACCAAGTAAGTCCAAAACATATTCCCATTTCCTTTATGTTTACCTCACCCACTTTAAGTCTTTTATTTTAAATGTTTTATCCCGGCCTGTTTTGAGCTGGAGGTTAAACATCAAACAAAGGATAGATATTGGCGCCCTGGCGGGCAAGAAAGGCTAGGTCAGTCCCAATCGTCCCATGTCGGGCTTAGCAACAAACAGGGTGGTTGGGATTAACCCTGATATTTATGAGGTCAGCCTGTTCATGGCTGGTCCGTGGAGATCTTAATATCCCTAATAGCTAGTAAACTTAAGTACTCAAAGAAGAAATTAATCTACAATGGCTGGAATTTGATACCTTGTTCTTTTCCCTAACAGATTACCGGATGCACCAGAGATGGAAATGTACTGTCTTTATGGAGTAGGGATTCCGACAGAAAGATCTTACATATACAAACTCGCAACCACTTCCGGTAAATGCAAGAGCAGCATTCCCTTCCGGATAGATGGTTCTGTGGATGGAGATGACATTTGTGTTAAAGGAGGAACTCGGTTTGCGGACGGAGACGAGAGTGTACCGGTGATAAGTGCGGGCTTTATGTGCGCAAAGGGATGGAGAGGAAAAACACGGTTTAACCCGTCGGGGATGGAGACATTCGTGCGGGAATACAAACACAAGCCGCCAGGAAGTCTACTAGAAAGTCGAGGAACGGAAAGCGGAGCTCATGTAGACATAATGGGTAATGTTGGACTCATTGAAGATGTTTTGAGGATAGCTGCTGGAGCTTCAGGCCAGGAGATTGGTGGCGATAGAATTTACTCGGATGTGATGAGGATGTCGGAGAGGATTAGCATCAAGTTGTGAAACAATTAGGAAATTAACAATTTTGTATTGTCTTGTATAAAATATAATCAATATAAAGAATCGTTAAAGATTAATTTTTGGTAGCGTTTTTTTTTTTTTAGTAGAACCCTTAAATAAAAAAATACATCACTGTAATGATCTTGAAACAAATCAAATTCTTTGAAGCACGATAAGGTATTGCATCCCTGGTTTGGCATTGGCAAGTTGAGGAATCATTTCTTGTGTCTTTGTCTTGACAACTTCAAACGTTTTCTCCATGACATGTTGACCAAATTGTGAAGATACAATTCCTCCAATAGTGACCTTAAACGAGACCGTCAAAAACTTAGGGTCGAATGGAATCTCCTCGTTTTCGTAGCTGATTATATCGAACCTAGCTATTGTGTAACACCCATTATCGTCGATGATTTGCTTTATCTCACCCGCGTATGCAACATAGATAGGCAATTTGAAAGTTTCAAGCTTTTCTTGATTAATCAAGCCCTTTTTTTTTGGTTTAAAGTCGTTAGCAAATCAAAGTCAAATATGTTAGTAACGATTATTATTACTCATGTAGTAATATTATATGATTTTTTTAATTTTATTTTACTTTACCTCTTTAGCTATGTCATTAAGAGAAGATCCAATGCAATCTATCATCATTCCATTCAATGTTTCAGACATTTGAACTCCATTTGGTAGACATGATCCAAGAAGCAATAGCAATCTACCAGAGACCAGCTCTTGAGCTCTAGCAATCAAGAAACTCCCCATGTCGATCTTGTATTGATCAAGATATGCTTTCACAACTTCTTTTGAGAACCCGGTGCAGTGAATGTCCTTGTTCCACCCATGAGAATCGCGGTCTTTAATTTCTTTAGGAATCTTGGATACGAAATGGAGTGAGTAAGAAGAAACTCCCACATGGAGACTATTTCTAGGAAGAACACGACCAAAGAAAGAGCCTGGTACTCCACTTGCGAAATATTTTCTAGTCTGCGGAAGTGTCTTGAAGAGAGTATTGAAATCGTTGTTTGAAGAATCATTGAAGAAAACTTGGAATTCGATTTCATCGAGATAACTTTCTTTTTGATACTTATCTTCCACGGCATCTATTATGGTTTGTACCGCTTTGAAAGTGTTAGGTCCAGTGGAACAACCGAAATCCGCTATGTTGACAAGATTTGAAGTGAAGTCGATATCGAGTTTCATGGAGATGGCTTTGTTGATCTTCTCCTTTGCTGCTTCAAACAATCCTCCCTATGAACCATCAATATGTTGCTATCAATATCTTAAAACTGAAAATTGACTAATGTTAATAAAAACTAAGAAGTTAAAACTATATTTCTATCCATAGAAAAGTGACAAATGCTCTATCTAATAATAAACACCTGATATTTTGAATGTTGTCGGTAACTGTCGGGACCTTCACCGCCGAGCATCGTGAATGAGGTAGACATAACTCTTGTTTTGTGATAATTCTTTTCTTTGTTTGATTTTTTCGTGTCTATTTTGTGTTGTTGTTGTGATGATTATATAAGGTACAAGTGCAAGACTTTGTGTTTATGTATGAATTGGTCTTCCTTTAGGGTTTGTTAAATAGAATAATGAAGAAAGAAATCGAATTTTATTATATGCTTACAGGTTACAATATTAAAACACCGTGTAATAACGTCACGTATATGTTACTCCAGTTAAAATATTTTGTGTAAGCAGCCTCTCAATATGGACTTTTCTACCAACTTTTAGTTTAAAGATTAACGAACTCAACGAAATACAATTTTAATATTATCGTAGTAGGATTTAATGAATAATATTAGGAAGAACTAAGTAAGCTATGTGATTGGCACAGAAATAATTAATAACGAAATATACGTAAAATTAAAGCTAGTCAACACGAATTTTAGGGTTTAGGATTGTGATCAAGAAAAAAGGAGTGATATAGAACAAGTGAGGACGAATGGTGACATTGAGAGAAGACTAATCAAATATTAATGGCACTAGGCTAATACCCGCACGTTTGTGCGGGTTTTTCCATCCATAATTTGTTAGTTATAACAATTTACATCGATTGAATTAATTTAATAAATAATCTTTTTGGTGTTTTTTTTCTAATATTTATTTTGATGTATTCCTCTAACTCTCGAGTAAATAATTCATGAGAAATTGTTAAAAATGCCCCTTTTTCAATACCCCTTTTCAAAAATGCCCCCTTTGAGAGTCCATTTTTAAGTTTGCCCTCTTTTAATTTTTAATGACCATTTTACCCTTATTTGAAACAAAATTAGGTCCACAAAATACAAAATATTTTTTGGCGGGAAAAGTGATCCCGCAATTTTCCCGCCAAAACACTTGTAAAAACTTTTAAAATACCTTGTAAAATTTTCCCGTAAAACTTTTTCCCGCCAAAAAATTTTTTTTGCGGGAAAAGTGATTCCGCAATTTTTTTGGCGGGAAAATTTTTGGCGGAAAAAATTTACAAGGTATTTTAAAGGTTTTACAGAGTATTTACAAGTATTTTGTAAGGTTTTACAATGTATTTTAAAAAGTTTTACAAGGTACTTATAAGGTTTTATAAGGTATTTATAACTTGTAAAACCTTATAAAATATCTTGTAAAATCTTATAATATCTTATAAATACCTTATAAATACGTTGTAAAACCTTTTAAAATACATTGTAAAACCTTATAAATACCCTGTAAAAAACCTTTAAAATACCTTGTAAATTTTTCCCGCCAAAAATTTAACGCCAAAAAAATTGCGGAATCACTTTTCCCGCAAAAACAAATTTTTGGCGGGAAAAATTTTTACGGGAAAATTTTACAAGGTATTTTAAAGGTTTTTACAAAATCAAATTTGAAGGATAATTTAGTCATTTTGTACATTAAAAGGGGTATTTTTTAAAATGGACAGCCAAATGGGGCATTTTTGAGAAGGGGTATTGAAAAAGGGGCATTTTTGTGAGTCTCCCATAATTCATTCTATTTTTTGTTTTTGATATATGTTTAATTACATTGTTTAACACTTATTTATAATTACTTACCTTAAAAACAAATATATATATATATATATATATATATATATATATATATTTGGTTATCTATAAAATAATTTTAAATAAACGAAAAAGTAGTGTAGATATACGTAGTATCTTATATTTGCATTAAAATAAACCATAGATTCATCTAATATTGATTGTCACTAATACTATATATATTATAGTATATGAAAACATGAAATAAATTCTAATATCATATTATTTATTTTTATACGTTAATAAAATCTAACATTTAATTAAAATTCCATTGATTTTATGTTACACATAAGTTTAAAATTTATACAGCTAAATTTAAATAAATTAATTTCTATGAGTTTGATATACTTTTGTAACTAATTAAATTGAATTTACTGAATTAATAAGTTAAATATGTCAATTTTCATATAAGCAAGAATTAATGCATGATTTAATAAAATAAAATAATAAATATAATATGTTGTGACACATGACACTCTCTCCACTGCTAACGTGGCGGAAAGATGGAGAGAGTTGGCCAACTTTTATATATATGATTTTATAAGAAACTAATTGGTTTGGTTTGTTGTTCTAATGAAGTAGAAAAAGTGAATTAGTAAATTGTGTGGATCTTCATTGAACCCATAATTTGTGTCATATTTTCACCACTTTCAATCTCAATTGGTTCGAAGCAACATAATTCTGAATGTTACCGTCAAACGGCGAAATGAAACACAAAAGTCTGAATCTTCGATTCCCCAAAAAAGCCAAACCAAAAACAACAAACCGGAACAAATAATTTTCGGGCAGTTTTCTCATTTTTACGTGCGTGGATCCCGTCCATATTGACGTCCTTCTCTCGTTGCCACCTTCGGTTCAGAGCCATCAATGGCGATATTCCCTACACCAGCCTCCATTGCTTCTCTCTCGTCCTTTTCCTTTTCTCTGTTCTCATTTGCTGCTCCTTCTCCTTTCGGTTGTTGCGGTTTCAATGATGGTTCCAGTAATCTTGGGCCTGGATTGAACCATGGGTGTTTTAGGCATTGGGCGGCTGTTGGTCTCTTCTCAGGCACAAATTCAAGAATTGGTACTAAGAAATCTGCCATGTCTTTTGCGTCCTGCTCGCTGAAATCATATTTCTCCTTCAAGACTTTGCTGATGGGCCAAAACCGCAACCGCCGGATGTGCCTTAGTTCACCTTGTCGGTTGAAAAAATCCCGCGAGTATCGACCGCCTAATGCAATCTACAGTTGAAAACAAACAAAGCTCATCAAAACGAAATTAGGTGCTCCTGTTTATCCGAGTTTGAACCATCAAAATTTGCAGTCAAATTTAGCCGAAAAAAACTAATATCCAACTTTAGAAAGGATTCGATACTAGATAAATATGTTCATGCAATATTCTTATATGGTCACAACACAACGACTATGTTTACCAGCTTTACCTTTCGTGGCATCATCCCGAGAAGCTCCATCATCAATGCCAGGTGATCCTGAAACAAAGGCAACCAGTTTAAGACTGTGCATAAGAATGATACAACTTAGCTCTTCATACAAAACTGGCGTAGAAAGTGAATATATATGAAGATACCTCATCCCGGTCGTAGTTTTCACCACTGTGCGGATCAAATAGGACATCTCCGGTGGCCAGCTCGAAACAAATACAAGCAAAGGACCACATATCTGCAGATGTTGAGTATTTTGATCCAAGAACAACCTCCGGACATCGGTACTGCCTTGTCTGAATATCGCTTGTGAACTGTTTATACGTCCAACAAGCATTCCCAAAATCTACTAATTTGCATTTGCACTCTATATCACTCAGTAATTTCTGCCTTGTGGTTCGGCTTCCTCTCCTACTACCCCGACCATTCTTTTTGTTAGCCTTCTCTCTGGCTTCTTCATCTTCCATTAATCTTGTGGAACTTCCTTCCGATCTCTCTACGGTGGAATTGCCATTTGTTCTTGCTTCGGAGTTAGAATGTATTGCATTTTCTTCGGAAGCTTCCTCTCCACCACAATCTTGAGCCACCACCACCTTCTTCGCTTTCTTACGAATCTTCTTCTTCTGATTCTTTGTCAAATCCCCATCATACGTATAACTCTTAGTTTCAGGTTTAGCAGCTGACTCAGAAACAACTTTATCCTTTGCGGTTGGCAGAACAAGTGGAACACCTGATCTCCGAGCATCTCTTGATGGATCAATCGTAGACAAAAGCAAAACATTCTCCGGCTTTAAATCAGTATGAATAATAGAGAGCTCACGGTGAAGATAATCCAACCCAACCAAAATATGAAAACAGAGCTCTTTAACCATGTGTAGAGGAACCCCTCGGTAATCACTGTACTTAATAACCGACAAAAGGTTATCTCCCAAATACTCAAAAACCATACAAACATGTTTCCCATTAGGACCCGAATGCTTGAAATGATCCAGTAGCTTTACAACACACTTCTTATCACCCGAGTCACCTTCAGCAATCTGTTTCAGAATCTTTATCTCATCCATCGCTGCCTCTGTATAGTGTTGAGCACTCTTCTGAACTTTCAAAGCTACATAACGCTACACACAAATAAACTTTCAAACCTCACACACGAAACTAAAGAACTAATGATCTATAAATAACCCATCCCAGGTAATCTAAGACTAAAGATTCAACTTTCAGCATTTTCCTACGACAACTCGAACACGCATTACAGTCAAAAGAGTCATATACACTGAGAAACCTAATAAAGAAATCATTTTTATGCTCTAAATTGGTTCTCTAGCTCTAAAAACAACTCATCCTGGGTAATCTAAGACTAAAGATTCAACTTCCAGCATTTTCGTACGACAACTCGAACAACTTGCTCAACCACATTATAGTCAAAGAGTCATATACACTGAGAAACCTAATAAAGCAATCATTTTTATGCTCTAAATTGGTTCTCTAGCCCTAAAAACAACTCATCCCGGGTAATCTAAGACTAAAGATTCAACTTTCAGCATTTTCATACGAAAACTCGAACAACTTCCTCAACCACATTACAGTCAAAGAGTCATATACACTAAGAAACCTAACAAAGATATCATTTTTATGCCCTCGATTGATTCTCTAGCCCTAAAAACGAAGAGGGTATAAGACACATACCGATTCTTGAGTGTCCCAAGCAAGCCAAACAGTAGAGAAATGTCCCCAACCAAGCTTACTCTGAATCACATAAGCTCCATTTTTAAAAGTATCACCAACTCTCACGGCATGGTATCCTCCTTTCTTATAATCCTCTGTACCTTCGTCCTCCGACGAGTATTCAGTTTCGTCGTTCACACGTCCGCCGTTTTTGTCCTCCGCCATAGCCGTAACTTAATGGATTCAGACAGAGCAAATCTGAATCTCAATTTCAACAAAACCCTAGAAAATTCGTGTTAACGAATTGGAAAATTGACTGATGATACAAAAAAGAATCTGATGAAATCAATTTCGTTAAATCAAGAAAACAAATCACAATGGAGTAATAAGACAATTTGGTGAACCAAAATTTGGACAAAGGTGATGATTGGAATAGTCCAGAGAGAGGTCGTTGGTGTTGTGTCTCTCGTTGGTTTGGTAGTTAGGAATTTGGTTTGCAAATTAGGGTTTTTCTTTCTTCGTTTAGTCTCAAGAGAGAAACTGTTTTGGTTGGACCGGTTTAACCGTTAAACTAGACATATGATTTGGTTGAGTCCACACTCCACACTTATATGTTTGACCATCTCCAACGGGAGATCCCTTGTTCTAAAAATCCCCGCCTAGGCCCGATTACTCCCCGCTTAATCGCTAGGCCCACTCTATCCGCCTCGATTAATGACTAATCCCCTAAAAAATCAGTTACCCGATTACTCTCCGCCTAATCCGATTACTTCCCGCCTAATCCGATTACTCCCCGCCTAATTTTACATATCTCGAGATTGCAAATATAAAAAACTTTTTATTTTTGTTATTCAATCATTTAAATTGGGAGTTTGTGATGTTTTACAATAACTTATGTTCAAATTTTAATAAAAAAACATAAAATTGTAATAAAAATCATAAAAATTTATCTCAAAAATACAGTTTTATGTGTTTACTGCAATTTTGAAAACAATATTTGATTAATATGTTTTAAAAATATTAAAATAATCCTAAAACTAATCCCCGATTAATCCCCGATTTTAATCCGATTTTCCGATTAATCGCTAGGCCCATACCTAACGCCCGACTAGCACCTAACGATTTTTCAAACAAGGGGGAGATCTAAATAGGGTGTCTAAATCCAAAAGATCTACAAATTAAATCAAGACTGAATAAACACATTAGACTCGGTTCTATTATTGGATTTTTAGAATTCCTTTAGACACAAATACGTGTCAATTCTTGGTTGGTGGGAGTATGTGTATTAGACGGGAATTTTTTTTGACTCGCATTTTCTCTCTCTCCTACTCATCTGTCGCCTATGGCAAAATCGAACAAACATGTCCGAATCCGTTGATTTAAGAGCCGAAATGAGTCTCAAATGGCGTTGTCGGAGTGTTCATTTTGTCGTTGTCATCATCTCCACCAACTCCGGTTCAAATCGGAGAGTTTGGTTTCTACCGTCGAGAGTGGTTCACCAAATCGGGAGATTTGTGTTCAAGGAAGCTCCAATATCTTTCAAATGGTATAAATCTATCTGATTTGATATGAAGCTCGTGATAAAATATTGTTTGAGCAAATCAAAATTAAGTTTTTATTTTTTATTTTAGCGAGATTAGGTTAATTTGAAAAATTAAGCAGTCTTTGTTGGTAGTTCTTAGCCATGATTGAAGACGAATTTAGGCATTGTTGCTTGAATTCGATAAGTAATTGCTTATGTCCGCATGATTGGTTGGATTTGATAATTTTTAACTTGAATTTCATATGAATATGTCTGTTTTTCTTGAGGTTAAATTTTGTTTATTGATGTTTGGTTGCATTTGATAATTGTTAGTTTGAATTTGATATGAATCTCTGTTTTTCTTAAGGTTAATTGAAGGAGAAACTACGAGAGTAGGTCACAAAATGGAATATGCAAGTGTTATCACCAATGAAGCAAGGTAAATCTTCATCCTTTTACTCCTTTATTCATAGTCATATTACTTGATTGCCGAAATGTTTTTAATTTTTATGATTTAATTTGCTTAATTCATTTGTTAAGCTTGATTAATGAGGTGTGTTAGTTTTTGATTAGTTTTGTTTTGCTTCATTGACTACTGCGGTTTGTTAGGTTTTGATTAGGTAAAGATTTAAGTTTCATGTTAAATGCTTTATTGTCTTGTTTGTAATAACTGTTTTATTGTCTTGTTTGTGATAAATGCTTGTTAAGAAGCCCAGTAGTTTTTGAGACGAAGTGGGAGAATTGTTTAGATTTTGTCTTCCTTGTTCCACCAACTCAGATATCCCGTTTGAGAGCATTTTTTGCGTTTCCGAGTCTCCTGTAAATATATAAGGTTTTTGCATTTTTTTGTCTTACTTATGTTTTAGAGTTTTTATTTTGTTTCATTATACCCCCTCTGTTTTATAAAGAGTGTTATTCTATATTTTTCATACATATTAAAAAACTATGAAAAGTTCTATTATATCTTTTATTCACAAACTAAATAAAATCATCCCTCTTATCAATAAATTAAAAAAAGGTTAAAGTAAACTTTTATTCAAAATTTTGTATTGGAAATACAAAACGACACTTTGTAAAACATAAATAAAACCTTAAAACAACATTCTTTGTTAAATAGAGGGAGTATAAGATGTTTTACAAGTTTGAATGCCAATATTAAATGTATTTCATATTTATGACTATTTATATTCTATAATCTTTTTGTAATTGGTTGGTTTTAGTCATTAAATATTTTGAAACAGATAAAGTATTATAATAGCCTTTATGTCTTTCTTTCCTTCAAGTCATATACTTTTATTAAAATACTCAAGAACAATAACCATGCTTCTCAAATTATAGGATGTAACCAAGATGGAGTACTACTAATTATAACTACAACAACCATAGCCCTTATGTTGTGAAATTTGAATAAAAATTGAATCAAAAATCACATGGTAAAATCTAAAAATCATAAAATAAAGAGTTATTCGAACCAATTGTACACGCTAATTAGTATTTACTCTTTTATGTCTATATAAATAATTAGATCCATTTTATTCACTTCTTTAACTCTAATAAATTCCATTTTAATGTCTAAAACCATAATGGTGGCAAAAAAAAGAAATGCACATAATACAAATCTTTATTTCTCATCTGTTCTCTCCTTTTATTATTCAATATCCAGATCTATTTATTGGTATAAATTTTTCTCTACTATTTATTTATAAATACTATAAACTCACACTTTCAACAATTTTTTTTTTATTATAGAACATCAAAATTGAAGAGCATATTAATAAAGCTAAATTGTATTGATAATTTTACCTTATTTTTAATAAATACGCCGTTTTTTTTCTTTTCTCTCGAGTTATTCTCGCGGAGAAACTTGGGTTATTGTTCTTTGTATGTGGATTTCTCTAAAAAGAAGACATATGTGTTGTATCATAAATCTTTTCATCATCTCTGAGCATGGTGCCATCGATCCTCCCTCACATCCAGTACGAAAAAATATGTGTTTTATGTTACTTATTTTATATTTTTGTATTATTTATAACTTGTGCAAAAAAAATTATATTACTTCGTATAGTGAAGTGGTGATGCAAATATTTTGTATCAATTCATCTAAATCAATGTTAACATATATGAATTACAAAAATGATTTTAAAATTTGCATCAAGTAATATGAATGATGTTTATATTTACAACGGTTATAATAACTGATGCCAATATTTCTATCACTTGTAAACAATTGATGTTAAATTAGTATCAATTTTTATAATTGATTCAAATAATTGTGTCATTTGAAATAATTATATATTTATATATTTTAATTTTATAACTAAAATGTTTTTATATATTTTATAAAAAATTTAATTTAATAATAATATATGTCAATAATAATAATTTATATATTTTAATTTCATTATACTTTCAAATTCTAATAATTTAATATATTTTAATTTCATTATACTTTCAAATTCTATAACTGTTTTTGGAGGAGTGAAGGCTCACTTGATCGAGTCTTATATAATTCTCTTTTGGAGGCTGCTCAACCCTCACGAGTCACGACCGGAACCTTATTCTTGTCACCTCTTCTTTTATCCGCCTTGAATCTCTCTCCCTTTCGTCCTCCGCGAATCCAGCTAGCTCTTCTTCTTTTTTTTTTGTTTTTTTTTCTGAATACCTCGAGGTTCTGGACCAAAGCCCATAATCCCCTCAGGTCCGAAACCACATCATGTAATATTCGCTTCGTCCCAAGCGTCACTCGAACCGGCGACCTCTAAGATTCGCCTGGGGTCTTAAGCTAGCTCTTCTTTATTTTCTTTCTCTTCTTTCTCTTCTTTTCTTTTCATGATTTTTCTCTCATTTTCTCTGATCTAGGGGGCTCAGAATTGAGGACATAAAAACCTAGATCCCTTATAATATATATGTCTCCCTGTTCTCATTAAACTAGTTTAGGCTTTGTAGCCTTCCGGGTTTAGAGCTTCATGTAACAAAAACTTTGGGTTTGGATTTTTTTTTCTGTTACATTTACAGTTGCCAACGTTACAGGGTTCGTCATGGCTTCGCTATGTCGTCACTGAATTCTCCTTATTTTTCATTATTAGTGTTTTCTATTCTCATTATGGAAAGAACGTTCGTTTGGGTATTCGAAATTTCAAATAGCATTCTTGTATATTCAAAGGATGTTCTTCGTGTTTTTGGTTTAATGTAAGCATGTATGGTTTTCTGTATGTTTAAGCATAAATCTCTATGCATGGATAGAATGTGACATTGAATCTTAAGTGGTTGGTGGCATGTTGAACCAAAAGCGTTAAAGAAAAGTAATGAAATCACTATATGGCTAAGTTAATTCAAGAAAAAACATGTAAAATGCTCAATTGTGTGATCTTGGTAATCATTTAAATTTCCAAGGTCATAATGAGTTTCAGAGCCGACACGTGATCTTTGAGATCATTTAACCTTCAAAAGTTGTTGGGATCGTTATGATTGTTCAAACTAATATGTAATTTTCGACATCATTTTCGCCTTCGGATTGTTGATCTTCGTAGTGTTTAGATGGCGTTTAGAGTTAAAATTGATGGAAAATGAAAAACAAAATTGGTAGCATGGAAAACTTTTAATAGATTGCTAAGGATTCGAAGTATTGATTACTCTAAACTTTTCGTGGTCTTGTATTGATGACCGTTATCTTTAAGTAACTCATTACTTATGTGTTCTTTATAAAAAAAAAAAAAAACTCGTTATTTATGTGTTTTCATGATGCATATAGAAGAGTATAGTTTCTGCGAAAATATAGAAACAATCAAAAATTTATTCAACATAGTCCCAATAGTCAAATCTTTGCAGCGGAGATTTCCCATTGACTCGTAAACATAAAGAAGAGGTGTGTTTACGTCAATAATTAGCGACACATATTCTATTATTAATCTAATCCTTTTCGCACACATGTTAAGTCATTTCTAAACTTTGAAAATAATGGATCACTTCCGGCCAATAAATTGGGGAGTGGAGCATTGACTACTTTGCATTTAGTCTTCTCTACCAAATTAATTTGTTGATTAGTTATACATTGTGGTCCATGTTTTATGAGTTATGGTTAGTGTTTAAGAGCCGAATCACAAGTCCTTGATGATTTATGTTTATATAAAAATAACTTGCCGTCTGTTGATTGCGAAAACTACCAATCTCTTTTTCAGTCTAAAGTGACCAAATTAGTGAGTACATGGTTTGTGGCTTCGCGATGTCACAATTCTCTTTTTCAGTCTTTATTGCTTTTTATGATAATTGTTTGCTATTCGCAATTATAGAAAGAACATTTGTATTTTAATTACATTGACCTGATCTGTTGACTAGTAAACATAAAGCTTGTGACATATATTCTCTTATTACTATAATCCTTTCCACACGCATGTTAGTCATTTCTAAACTAATGAATATATAATAGTTTTTAGATGCAAATGTTGGAAGACAAGTCAACACCAATCGCCTGCCTCAACAAATGTTTAAATATTATTTGTAAGGGTATTGGTTATTAAAACGTGACCAATAAGTTTATTGATTAGTCTTTTTGGCTATATCCCAAAGCCAGGCTGGTCGATGGATATAATAAATAGGCACATAGTCTTGCAACCAAAACACTCATCACAACCAAACACAAACAGAAAGAATTATTACAAGACAAGAGATAGAAGAGAGACATGTCGACTTCTTTCACAATGATCGGCGGTGAAGGTCGCAACAGTTACCAAGAACATTCGAAATACCAGGTTTACTATTACTATATGATTTCGTTTCTACTAATTATCATCAAAATCAGTTTATAATTTTTGTGTTAAAAATCACTTATGGTTCATAGGGAGCACTGGTTATAGCTGCAAAGGAAAAGATCAATGAAGCCATTTCCACGAATCTCGATATTGACTTTACTTCAAAGCTTGTTAACATAGCAGATTTTGGTTGTTCCTCTGGACCGAACACTTTCACAGCGGTACAAACCATAATTGATGCTGTGGAAAACAAGTATAAGAAAGAAGGTGATCTGGAAGAGATCGAGTTCCAAGTTTTTTTCAATGATTCTTCGAACAACGATTTCAACACTCTGTTCAAGACACTTCCTCCGGCTAGAAGATATTTTGCAACCGGAGTTCCGGCTTCTTTCTTTGGTCGTGTTCTTCCTAGAAATAGTCTCCATGTGGGAGTTTCTTCTTACTCACTCCACTTCGTATCAAAGATTCCCAAAGAAGTCAAAGACCGTGATTCGCCTGTTTGGAACCAGGACATACATTGCTCTGGATCTTCAAAAGAAGTTACGAAATTGTTTCTCGATCAATACAAGATCGATGTGGGGAGTTTCTTGAACGCGAGAGCTCAAGAGCTCGTGTCCGGTGGATTGCTATTGCTTCTTGGATCATGTCGTCCAAATGGAGTTCAAATGTTTGAAACGGTTGAAGGCATGATGATTGATTTCATTGGAACTTCTCTTAATGAAATTGCTAAACAGGTAAAATTCAAAACTCATCAACATTAATAACTTGTCTATAATATTAGTACGAATTGATGCTAACATGTTCTGTTTTTGCCTCTCTTTTTTCTTCATTTCTCAAAAGGGTCTAATAGATCAACAAAAGCTTGACACTTTTAATTTGCCTATCTACGCTCCACAAGCGGATGAATTGAAGCAAATCATCAAGGATAACGGGTGTTTCACGATTGAGGTATTCGAAAAAATTAGCCACGCGAAGGGGGAGTATCCGTTAGACCCCGAGTTTTTGACGGTCTCGTTTAAGGTCACAGTTGGAGGATCTGTATCTTCACTATTTGGGCAAGATGCGATGGAGAAAACATATGAGCTTGTGAAAGAGAAGACGCAAGAAATGCTTCCTCAAATAGCCAAAGCCAAACCCGGAATGCAATACCTCATTGTACTTCGAAGAAACTGATTTCCATGGTCAACGTAGATCTGTGAATTGAAATAAATCCGAGACTTTAATAATGTGATTACAATGATGTGTGTTTGTGTGTTGTGTTCTTTTCATTTTTACTAAAAATTACCCCATAAAACAAATCCAAATACTGAAAAAGACATTTATGATTGCAAGCAAAGGTTTTGAATGGATAATGTGGGCAAAACAGACTAAACCATTAGGGAACTAGACCATTCTATTTTTGGAACGGACAACAAATCGCCGCATACTAAATTTATTTATACATAAAAGCGGTCTGTAGTTAGTCCGCCGCAGAATTGTTATAATTTTGTGAATCCGCACTACTATTTGTTTGTTCTAACCGCCGCAATCGTTCGAATCGAAGTCTATGTGCCAAAAAATTAAAAATCTATGTGCCATTGATGAACAACGTTCATATTTGCAATGTGCCAAAATCCTCCACGTGTTAAATCCATTTGTTCACAGTTTCTCGTTAAAAGACAACAAATGGTATCAATGTCCACGGAAAAATTGCATACTTGCACGCAATCTCTTCTTCTTCTTCTTCATTCTTCTCGTAGCTCAAATAGATTCATCAAAAGAGTAAATAACATCAAAATCCACATAACCAAATCAGAAAATGTCAGTAGTTTTACTCTCTTCTACTTCCGCAACAATCACAAAATCCCAATCCAAAAAGATTCCCTTTTTATCTCCCACCACAAAATTCCCATTCAAAGTCTCAATTTCTCCATCAAGATCGAAACTTTTCAACAACCCTTTACGCGTGGCGGCGCCACCGTCTATACCCACTTCGGATCCGGCGGAGGAGAAGCGGATAGAAGAAGAGTTCGGCGGAGATAAGGAAGAAGAAGAGTCTGAGTTTAAGTGGAGAGATCATTGGTATCCAGTTTCTTTGGTAGAGGATTTGGATCCGAATGTACCAACCCGGTTTCAGCTCTTGGGTCGAGACCTTGTCCTCTGGTTTGATCGGAATGATCAGAAATGGGCCGCCTTTGATGATCTTTGTCCTCACCGGCTCGCTCCTTTATCTGTAATCTCTCTCTTGGAATAAACAGTTTAATTAGTTATTGTGATTTGGATTAGAAGAATAAATTATTGGAGATGATTGTTTATTAGTATAAAGTTTTGATTTTTATAAGTATATCAATTAGGTCACAGCTTCAATGAATATAATATTAGGATCAGAATCAGAACAGTTTTGTGTTGTTTATTGTGATGTTATGTTATGTAACCAAAGTTTTGAGCTTTAATTTATGGATGTGTTTGTGTATGTGTTGATGCTTTGTTGTAATGTAGGAAGGAAGGTTGGATGAGAATGGACACTTGCAATGTTCGTATCATGGATGGTCATTTAGTGGGTGTGGATCTTGCACTAGGATTCCACAGGCTGCTACTTCAGGTCCTGAAGCTCGTGCTGTTAAATCCCCGAGAGCTTGCGCTATTAAGTTTCCGACAATGGTGTCTCAAGGTCTTCTCTTTGTGTGGCCTGATGAAAATGGGTGGGATAGAGCCAATTCAATTGAACCCCCTAGGTAACGAGCAAAGCGATTTATCTTCTCCGGTGTGAACATTGCATATTCGTTTTATTGCCAGACCATAATAAGAAAAGCTTTGATCCTTGACATTTTAGGTTGCCGGATGATTTTGATAAACCGGAATTTTCGACGGTGACAATTCAGAGGGATCTTTTCTATGGATATGATACTCTCATGGAAAATGTATCTGATCCTTCCCATATTGATTTTGCTCATCACAAGGTGTTTTTCTCTCTCAAAGCCTCCAATGTGTTTTCATTTTAGCCAAGGAAAATTATTCTTAGGCGATGATTTCGTGTTGTTAACAGGTTACAGGAAGAAGAGACCGAGCCAAACCATTGCCGTTCAAGGTGGAGTCAAGTGGGCCTTGGGGTTTCCAAGGTGCGAATGACGATAATCCAAGGATAACTGCAAAGTTTGTTGCTCCGTGCTATTCTTTGAACAAGTGAGTCTTCAGTTTCCTCACAATAGATAATACATGGTTAGGACTTAGGATACAGCTTCATACTTAATGGGATTTTGTATGGTTGTCTACAGAATTGAGATCGATGCGAAGCTACCAATCTTCGGTAATCAAAAATGGGTAATTTGGATTTGCTCATTTAACATACCAATGGCTCCAGGAAAGACCCGTTCCATTGTTTGCAGCGCCCGTAACTTCTTCCAATTCTCTGTACCAGGACCCGCTTGGTGGCAGGTAAAAACAAACTTTTGATTCCATCTCTTAATCCGATTTGCCTGCATAAGTCATCTGATTGTTCCTTGTTAGGTTGTACCGAGATGGTATGAACACTGGACGTCGAACTTAGTCTATGACGGAGACATGATAGTACTTCAGGGACAAGAGAAAGTATTTCTCTCTAAATCAATGGAGTCACCGGACTATGACGTGAACAAACAGTACACAAAGCTCACCTTCACTCCAACCCAAGCAGACCGTTTCGTTCTAGCCTTCAGAAACTGGCTCAGACGGCATGGAAAGAGTCAGCCTGAATGGTTTGGCTCCACCACATCTAACCAACCTCTCCCTTCCACTGTCCTAACCAAACGTCAGGTGAGCCATCAATCATCTGTTCCAACATCATTTGATATTTATATATATACAAACACATATCTGACTACGTGAAAATTTAAACAAACAGATGCTAGATAGATTTGAGCAGCATACACAAGTGTGCTCATCATGCAAAGGAGCTTACAACAGTTTCCAAATCCTCAAGAAGTTTCTCGTTGGCGCGACGGTTTTCTGGGCCGCCACAGCTGGTGTTCCTTCTGATGTCCAGATTCGACTGGTTCTGGCGGGTTTATCACTGATATCAGCTGCTTCCGCATATGCTTTACATGAACAAGAGAAGAACTTTGTGTTTAGAGATTATGTCCATTCTGAAATCGAATAGGTGTATATGTTATGTATATGTACAATCAAAATCCAGAGAAACTTCTAGCAATTTACATCCACACTTGTATTAGTAAGTAACATTATCCCGTACTACATTTTGAAAATGAACATGAAAACGGCCAAAATCAACTCGAACAAAATGCTACGCGCCTTTCATACCCAAATTAGAAAAAACTATTCAACATTTGCCTTTCATACCCAAATTAGAAAAAACGATTCAACTGTTAAATGTTGGGTACTCAATTGAAATTTAAGAAACTTTTAAGAAGAAAACAGAAAAGTAGAATAATTATGGGGTCAATTTCGAAACATAAGAAAAACATTCGTCACTCTTGTTACGCCGATAAGAAGATAACAACACTGAACCTGAGCGCTCTTATCTCTGCTTCGAACTGAAATCAGCATTTGCAATGGCTTCTTCTACAGCTTTGTCTCTCTCATGGAGCTCCTCACCTTGTTGGTCACACAGCTTCAATGGCGGTGCAAACGAAACCCTAACAGTATCTGAGCGAAGGTTCAATTTTGAAGTTGTTTCCCAGAAGAAAGCTAAGAAACTTCGAAAGGTAAAGTCATGACCTTTCATGGGTTATATTCAAGCATTTGATTGGGTTTTAGTTAGTTTTTTATTTGAGTTCGTGTTTTCGGAGAATTTTTGGTGGAGATGGAAGCAAAAACTTGAAGATACTTAATTTATGGGTTTAGTGCAAAAACATAATCGTTGTTCTTGTATTAGTGTACTTAGTAAGAAGTGAGCTCTGTTTTAACTTCTTTGTATTACCAATTTTGTTTCAAGAAATAAAGAAAATGTGGTTGATTTCTTGTGTTTTGGTTCTTGAATTTTGTGGTTTGAAGCTTTGTTTCTGTGTAAAGAAATGGAGTAAATGAAGCAAAGATTGTAATCTTGTTTTGTTTCTTTAAGGTAATCTTGAAAGAGGATGTGACGGATTTGGGTAAGCAAGGGCAATTACTAGATGTGAAAGCTGGATTTTTCAGAAACTTTCTCTTGCCTACGGGAAAGGCTCAGCTTATGACTCCACTTCTGCTCAAGTAAGTCACCGCAACTTCGGAAGTTCCGTTCGCTTTTGAATGCTCTTACTATTCGGTTTATAAGGCCTTGTATTTCGAGAGACTTTGCTACAATGTTGTTGTAAGATCAACAAGAGATGCATCATTATCTGTTTTTTGTGCTGTTTTTTCTTAACAGGGAATTGAAGATGGAAGATGAGCGGATAGAGGCAGAGAAGCAAAGGGTAATCTGAGATGAATACATTGATTGTTTTATTTGCTCATCATGTAAAGTTTTGGTGTTTGAGTGATCTACAAAAACTCTTTGGTTATTGAGTTTCACCTATTTGTTGTTTTTCTCTTTGCTTGGAACCTTTTTGCAGGTCAAAGAAGAGGCGCAACAACTGGCACTGGTATTTGAAACCGTTGGTGCTTTCAAGGTTAAACGCAAAGGCGGTAAAGGCAAACAGATATTTGGATCGTAAGTCCTGTTTAAGCAAATCTTAATTTTAACAGTCTTGGGAATCATGTTTAGCCTCTACTTAACTCGAAATTTTCCTGCAGTGTCACAGCACAGGACCTCGTCGACATCATCAAAGCACAGCTTCAGAGGTAACATAACACAGAAAATTGTATAGTTGCACATAAGAAGCTACAAGCTTTCTCATGCAGTTTAGTTGGATCAGTCTGCATTTGGTTTGCACTGTTGTTCAAAGAACCTAATATGGTTTTCTCTGTTTCTCTGTGGCTTGGGTTTGACAGAGACATAGACAAACGCCTTGTCTCTCTCCCGGAAATCCGTGAAACCGGAGAATACATAGCCGAACTTAAACTTCACCCCGATGTCACTGCTCGAGTTAGGATCAACGTTTTCGCTAACTAAACCTTCAACGATTCAAGACTCCTACTGCATCCCAAGGTATTTCTCGATTCTCCATATCATGTGTCTATTTTTTCTTAACTGAAATGAGACATTAGTCTTGCCTTAATTCACATGGAAATAGGTAGTTAATCCCATATTCGGACTTTGAACATTGGTCGGGAATCTTGGCCGTCAAATGGCGTTTTGCATTTTAAGGTTTAGCCGCAAACGAAGATGCTGATTGACCGTCGCATTGTCTTTGGTGCTTTGAGGTTGCAGGAACATACAGAGAGGGAATCAAGAGTCGTCTCTTGATGCAAGGATAGTTTGTGAAGTTTTTTCTTGTAGATCTTTGATGCATTTGTATTTTTGCTATTTTGAATCTGGAATTTTTCAAAAAATATAATATTTTCTTCAAGTTATTATATTTTCTTGAAGTTATATTGTATTCATTTGTCTGTTGAAGTTATTCATTTGTCTGTTGAAGTGATGAGAATGCTTAAATTAACACTAACAAGCTGTTAAAGAAAACTAACATATAACCAGAAATCTGTAATAACTATGTCGCCGCCTCTTGTTCCCTCAAGATTGACTATTTTTAGAGAGTTGTTCTTCAATGACAAAACCCAGATGTTTTTTGTTTCACTGATTCTCTCCAATTCTGTTACCAAAACTTCTTTTGTTTAAAACAGTTATAGCTCTTAATTCGATTTTATAATCATATAATTGTCTTGTTTCTATCATCTTTGTTCTTGTTAACAAGTTTTCTCCAATGGAGTTTGAAGGTGATAGGAACGTTTACCTGAGAGACACATGGAGAGAACAAAATATGATCTGCGGTATCTTGCCTATTAACCCGAGCTCGAGCGGGCTATGGCCATCCCCGAAGATCCCAGATCATAGAGCGAACATCAAGTTCTATGATTACATGTTTCCTCATGTTCAGATCATTTTCCTCATCGTCACCATTCTCTGGCAATTCTTCCATTTCTTCCTCAAACGTCTTGGCATGATTCGTTTCACCTCTCATATGCTTGTAAGGACTTGAATCTTCAAATCTTTCTTCTTCTTAGTTTGCATTGCATATGTTTGATATCTTCGTATGTGAGCTTTTTCGGATTTTCTTCTTTTAACTCAGTGTGTTTTTGGCAGACTGGGATTCTCCTAAGCAAGTCGTTTCTGAAGGAGAATACACCCGCGAGGAAATTTTTCTCGACGGAAGACTACAAAGAGACTCTGTTTGGTCTGGTGGGTGCGTGTTCCTACATGATGTTTTGGTTCTTGATGGGAGTTAAAATGGACTTGGGTCTGATCCGCAGCACCGGTAGAAAAGCCGTTGCTATCGGTCTTTCCTCAGTGTTACTCTCTATAATGGTTTGCGCCTTTATCTTCTTCTTGATCCTAAGAGATGTAGGGACGAAAAAGGGAGAACCAGTTTTGAATTTCTTTGAAATCATTTTCATCTATTTGATCCAATGCCTTTCGTCGTTTCCCGTAATTGGAAACCTTCTTTTTGAGCTTAAGCTCCAGAATTCAGAGCTTGGCCGTCTTGCTATGTCCTCTGCAGTGATCAGTGACTTCAGCACCTCGATTCTCTCCGCGGTTCTAGTCTTTATAAAGGAACTCAAGGATGAGAAAACTCGGCTTGGATCCGTTTTTATCGGCGATGTTATTGTTGGAGACCGTCCTATGAAGCGTGCGGGCACAGTGGTGTTCTTTGTTTGTTTCGCCATATACATATTCAGGCCTTTAATGTTCTTCATTGTCAAGAGAACGCCTTCAGGTCGTCCCGTAAAGAAATTCTATGTATATGCAATCATCATTCTTGTCTTTGGATCTGCCATTCTTGCGGACTGGTGCAAGCAATCTATCTTCATGGGACCTTTCATCTTAGGTTTAGCTGTTCCGCACGGTCCACCTTTGGGCTCTGCAATCGTCCAGAAGTTCGAGTCTGTGGTTTTCGGCACATTCCTTCCCTTCTTTGTGGCTACCTCTGCGGAAGAGATTGATACTTCGATTTTACAGTCTTGGATAGATTTCAAGAGTATTTTCATCATTGTGTCTGTATCGTTTGTTGTCAAATTCGCTCTCACGACTCTCCCAGCCTTTTTATACGGTATGCCAGCAAATGACTGCCTTGCTCTGTCTCTTATTATGTCATTCAAAGGCATTTTCGAGTTCGGCGCTTACGGTTATGCGTATCAAAGAGGGGTAAGTACATCTATTGACATATTTCCTTCAAATTGTATCTAACACATTTTGGTACACTCTGCAACTGAGCTTAGTATTTATACGACCTGAGACCTTCATTTTCATTTTCATTGCAGACTATTCAGCCGGTGACCTTTACGGTTTTATCTTTGTACATCTTGTTTAACTCTGCAGTCATACCTCCGATCTTGAAACGCATTTACGATCCTTCGAGGATGTACGCAGGATATGAGAAGCGGAACATGCTTCACATGAAACCAAACTCCGAGCTCAGGATTCTATCGTGTATCTACAGAACAGACGATATCCGTCCCATGATTAATCTTCTTGAAGCTACTTGTCCCTCAAGAGAAAACCCGGTAGCTACTTATGTCCTTCACTTGATGGAGTTAGTAGGACAAGCCAGTCCAGTCCTCATCTCTCACCGATTACAAACCCGTAATAGCGAGAACGCGTCTTATAATTCTGAAAACGTTGTTGTCTCATTCGAGCAGTTCCACAAAGATTTTTTCGGCTCTGTTTTCGTCAGCACTTACACGGCTTTATCCGTGCCGAAGATGATGCACGGGGACATCTGTATGCTGGCTCTCAACAACACAACGTCTCTCATCATCCTTCCTTTTCACATAACTTGGTCCGCTGATGGATCAGCCATTGTTTCAGACAGCAAGATGATCCGGAAACTGAACAAGAGTGTCCTTGACCTCTCTCCTTGCTCTGTCGGAATCTTCGTCTACCGAAGCAATAATGGCCGGAGAACAATCAAAGAAACAGCTGCAAACTTCTCATCTTACCAAGTCTGTATGCTCTTCCTCGGAGGTAAAGACGATAGAGAAGCTTTATCACTCGCTAAGAGAATGGCCCGTGACTCAAGAATCAACATCACAGTGGTTTCACTCATATCTTCCGAACAGAAAGCTAATCAAGCAACCGATTGGGACCGAATGCTCGATTTAGAACTACTCAGAGCCGTGAAGAGCAATGTTCTAGCCGGTGCTGACATTTTCTTCTCCGAGGAAGTAGTGAATGACGCAAATCAAACATCACAATTGTTGAAATCAATTGCGAATGAGTACGATCTGTTCATAGTCGGAAGAGAGAAAGGAAGGAAGAGTGTTTTCACAGAAGGGCTTGAAGAATGGAGTGAATTCGAGGAACTTGGCGTCATTGGAGATCTCTTGACTTCAGAGGATCTTAATTGTCAAGCTTCTGTGTTGGTAATACAGCAACAACAACAGATGATTTAGGGTTTTAAAGAAGCAGGAGATGACGAATCGAACAAGTGTTTCTTGGGGACAGAAACATCGATCGATTAGCTGGAAATGGCAACGAGACTCCATTAGGACTTCGGGAAGTTGCGTCGGTAGATATACAGAGTTGTGAAGCCCTTGTTGTTAGGAATTGATTAGAAATAAAGTATTTCTTGAGCTACAAGTAACGATTACAATGTTTTTGAATGTTGTATATATTTCAACCTTTTTCGGTCTGTGAATAAATTTGAGAAGTTTCCTTCCGAATTTATGCTAAAAATGGTTACTAATAAACTTTTTGGGGTTTCAAAATTAGTAAATCCGAATCCCAATCGAGATAACCAAATCTAAACTTGTAATTTTTTTCCATATGTTAGTTTATGTAGTTATGTAATTTTAATATATATATCGTAGTAATAGAAAATAGAATATTACAAACAAAACTAATTTAAGTTTCCTAATCTTTCAAAATTATTTAGTTATAGTATATCATTAAATTTCATATCATTTCAAATTTTAGCTTTGTCTTATATAGATGGAAAGCTTCTAATTTATTTTGATTTGATTATAGGCTTTTTTTTTTTTTTTAATGTTTTATGGATTATATATACTAGTTTATCTTTGACTTTTAATTTTTAATTACCAAGTAACACAAGCCAAAGTTTTTGTCATTTGCTTCTTAGTTAATAAAAATTTATATATGTTTTGAATGATTGACGAATATCACAATATGTTTTGATTTTGACGACCGTCATGTTTTTATTTTTTTGGAATCCTGTTCCCGTCGTGTTGGTTCTGTCTCATCTCAGTACTGTCCTAAATTTGAAATGAAAACATCTTTTTATTAACAATTTTAGTTACGTTCCCGCAAATTCCTATTCTGAATTCATTTTGCCCACAGTTTTGTACTCCTAAAAACTTAAAAGAATGAGAATGTATGAACAATCTTCTAATAAATATATTATACATAACAAACGGAACATTTTCACGTTTGTTGTTGTTGTTGGACTACCAAAACATTAACCCTAGAGTCGAGATCTCTAGCCGCTAGCAAATCTCCGATGACACCTAACTCCGGTAGTTCTATCCACTCCTTGAGTCCATCAAAGTCTGGTGATGCCATTCCATGATCTCTCCCAACCACCATAAGATCATAATCCTCAGAGAGTGATCGGACGGTAGTGGCTACTTCAGGACCTCCAGTCACAATCCTCTCTGTATATGCAATACAATTTGTGGCCTCTGTATCTTTAAGATCCTCTAATACCTCGTGATCAAGAATATAATCCCAATTAGTCGATTCTGTTTCTCGGCTAGATTTGAGTCGAATCACAGTGATTTTTACTCTAGGGTTATGCTTCATCTTCTTCACCAAGGAAAGTGCTTCGCGATCGTCTTTGCCTCCAATGAAGATCACACCAACATTGATCTCGTATCTTCTTGTTCCTCTCAGCGAGAACTGTCCACGGTCCACGAGAATCCCTATAGAACAAGATGCACTCTGGAGTAGTGACTCATTGAGACGTCTAATAGCCTCGTCCTCTGACTCAAACGTCCCATCTATGGTCCATTTCCTCCCCGAGGGGACGATAATAATCGATGTGACTTGTTCCAACGCGAGCTTGCAGATTTCATCGTGCATCAGGTTCTCGTGCGTGAGAGCAGTGAACATGGTCATGGTCACTGACTCCAACTGGCTGAATGCAAGGTGTGCTGTATGGATGTAGGAGTTAGTCACCACACGTTTTGATTTACTCTGGTGTGAGATTACCACGGGGACGATTTTGCCAACAAGCTTCACGAGATGGAGGACTGTGACCACGATGGTGGAGGGTAATAATTGGAGAAATGAAATGGCTGCAGAGATGTTTTCAGGTTTGTGTACACAAGTCAAGATCCGGAGATCAGAGTTTGGTTTTAGATTCATGATGTTCTTTTTTTGGTAACCAACGTACTTCCGCTTCGGATCGTACAGTCCGGCCAAGGCTGTTGGGATGATTCCAGAGTTTATTAACGCACAAGTGATCAAGAACGTGTATGTTGCCAGCGATATATACTGCAAAAACAAACCATATAAATATATATGTGAAGGTCATGGCGAAATGGATTTTGGATTGGGAGGGAAATTACCGAATCGTCGAATGTTGATTCGTAGAGAAATATCTCTGAGAAACTCTTAGAGCATAAGAGGAGGGAAGCGGCTATTGCCTCCTTGAGTGGTATCTTGCAGTACAAGCAAGGTACCAGCCCGGTCAGCATTTTCAAAACGCCCGTAAATAACATTAAGAAGATGTTGTACCCAATGTCATCATATTGGTAGACGATCTTCATCACGTCGCATCTCATCGTGCTGAATGTGATTGAAATCGGTATAAGCACGTTCATTGTAAGAGCCTCATACTTGGCTTCCAAGGCGGATCCTATAGGTGGACCTTCGGGTATGATGAGGCCGAGTAAGAATGGTCCCAAAAGGTATTTCATATTGAAAAATGAGGTGTATGCGGCGGAAGCAATTACGCTCAAAACCGCAGCGTGTACATACACATCTGCCACAGGTTTTCCTTCTGGTGTGCTTTCTACTATCCATTCTACGACCGGCCTAAAAACGAAAATGACTACGAGAATTAAAATGATAACCGCTATAAGATCACGGTAGGCTGTCATTGGGGAGATGTTCTTGTACGTTCCCGCAAGATAGGCGACTATGCTGACAATAGAAGCGAAGATGTCATTGATAAGGGATGCAGACAACACAAGGCGACCAAGCTCGGAATTGAGGATCTTGAGTTCCGACAGGAAATGAACGACGGTAGGTAAGAGAATCGAGGATTGGCTTGAGATGACCACAGTGCGCTCGGCAAGGACTTTACTCGGCGACAAGTATTGAGGGTCTATATTGTCTGTGTGGAGGTTTCGCACACAGAAGCCACCCAAAAAAGGAACGATGAAGCTCAAAACCCCGATCACGATTGGTAGCCATCCGTTGTTGAATGCCAATCGTCGGCTGATTTTGACAGTCATCAAAAATGCAAGCATAATGTTTCCACACACCGAGAGGCCTCTTAGCGGCCCGTTTCCATCCAGTGCAGGATCCCACGATAATTTCCGCGATGATACCTCCCTAAGATTGAACAATTGAGGCCCTAGAATCAGACCAGCCTGAACATAATATACATTTATTAGCATGCATGATTGTTAAACGTTTTCGTGCTTGTCAAGTTACATCTATTTTTCTCTTTACGTGACCGTCAAGTTACATGTGCAAGGATACTTACCAACATATAAGAGGGAATCGGGGAAATGCCGAAGCTTCTAAGAAAAATGTGAATCATGATGATGAATACAAATATGAGTAATATCTGAAATTCCATGAGAGGCAATGAATACCCGAAAATCACATCTGGCGATTTTAGGTTTTCCCAAAATCCAAAAGAAGAGATGTTGAACACTAAGGGTATGCAACCACGAATATAGGTCGTTGTATTCATAAATTGTAGAAACTTGGTGTATCAACTCTGGAGAATTAAGAAAAAAAAAAAAAATCTTCAAAGAACATGTGAATCTTTGGATATGAATGTAAATGGTGATCGTGTCAATTTTGTTGTTTACTTTGTTTTGGTCTTTGATAAGTTTTTTGATTTTTTTCCTAAGAGTTAGTTAGTCAAAAACTGTTTGAATTTTGATGGGTATGATTTGCTGGAAGAATTACGAGCTGGAAAAACTATACATATGTCCATATATATAAAAGACACAAAAAGTACAGAGTTTTTATTATGTTTAGTTTGCTGACAACAAATATTTTTTGTTACTAATGGAAACCTCAAATTTAGAAACACTTACCCACACACAAAAGAAAAAAGTAGTTCTATGGTTTTATCAATTATTTGTTGAAAAACGTGAATCTACGAATACGGAGAATTTGATTCAGCCGTTAAAAAAAGCAAGCATTAGGTTAGAACTCAATTACTTATCTTATGTCCAAATTTGAACAAACTGTTCGAGAAATGAAATGAAACTCAATTACTTATCTTGTGTCCAAATTTGAGTTTGATCCAACGGTGGAAATAGTTTCACCCAACACAATTGTTAGGATACATTTGCATATATCTTTCATCATCGGTTTGCTTGATTTCATAAAAATATGTATTTCCGTAAAACATATTTGAAACAACATCAAAGAACACACCAAAGGAAAAAAAGAAAATAACATTAAGGAAAATAAGAGAGAGAATATGATGATGTGTTAATATGAGTTTAGTAATGGAGTTAGAGTTGTTAAGTTTAGGAATATAGTAAAATATAGAGTGAAAATGTTAGAAGCAACTTTATTTAATCTCCTTGACAAAAAACAAAATCTCATAGAAATGGATATTTAAGACTTGGTGATCAAGAACAATTTTGAAGTTTTGAAAACTAAAGAAAAATTTAGATTGTAATTTTTTAAAAATATGTCATCGTGTAACTATGGAGGGCCGATATTGCATGAGATTTGAAAGGTTAAAGACTCAAGTGGTATTTAATTCAGAATTTATTTTTTATTTTTTTGTTAAGTCAACTCATGATTAGTTTATCCCTTACATTAATATGTTGATGTAGTAGTACGGAAATGTAAATAAGAAAACAGTTGTGTCTGATCTACGCATTTGCCAGTAAACAAATTTTGTCATTCTTTTCTTTTCTATAATTTTTGTTTCTAACCTCATCCAATATTTCAAAATATAGATATATGAATGTATATTGTATTTAAACAATTGACTGACTATATATAAAAATATATATATATATATATATATATATATATATATATATATATATATTGATAAAGTAACAGTTGGTGCAAGAATGAGCACCCCCTCCCCCCCTACAATACCGGTTTAAACCGAGAACGTTCCGAATTAAACTGAGCAATTCAGTTAAATCGGAGAATTTCGGTTAGACCCATTTAGAAGGCCTATGGACAAAAGCCCACAAAAGTCGCCAGCCGACCTCTCACTAAAAAGGAAAGGTCATCTTCAAACTCTCTATATCCAGAGAATATGAACTTATCTCTTCAACAATGGCAAGTATTTGAAGATAAAGGCAATCCGAAGATCAAACCCTAAAAACAAGGAAATTTAGCTTATCTTTAGATCGTCTTTATTTCGTATAAATAGAGAGGTTTGTCTCTATTCGGAGATCCATAATTTTCATATAAAAACCTTAATTCATTCTCTGTTCTTGAGAAAAAAAAAACTAATTTGTTCATAAGAGATTAAAAACCCCCTTTGTAATCAAGTCTTTGATTGAATTTTTAATAAAGAGAGTTAATCAGATTTGTTTTCCCTCTCAAAAAAAATCTATTGTGTGAATTCTAGATTCAACAATAACTATATATTTATACATGTTATTTTTTTCTAAAAACTTGTCCTAAAAATTAAATAGTCATCCGATTAAAACATGTCACATTTGTTGTGTTGTTATTGTTGAACTACTAAAACCGAGACCTTAGAGGTGAGATCTATACCCCGCCAGCAAATCCCCAATGAAACCTAAATCTGGTGATTATTCGATCCACTCCATTAGTCGTGACAAGTCTTGTGATGTCATATCATGATCTCTCCTGACCACCATTAGACCATACTCTTCGGCGAGCAATTGGTCACAAACCTCTCTGTATAAACAATATCTTTGGTGTCTTTGGTACTCTTCAAATCCTTTAAGCCTTCGTTATCAAAATTGTAGTCCCAATCGGAATCTATTTCATGATCGTAGACAAGTCGGATGACGGTTACACGGACCCTCGAGTTACGTTTCATCCTCTTCACCAATTATATTGCATCCTTATCATATCTTTGCCTCCAATTAATAGCAGATCGACATTTATGTTGTACCTATTTTTGCTTGTCACATTGCTTTCTGCGAGAACTGTCCACTTTCTACTAGAATCCCAATAGAACAAGGCGCACGATCGAGTAATTACTGGTTTAGATGTCTTACGGCATTGTTTTCAGACTCAAACATCACATCTATTGTCCATTCCTCCCCGATGGGACGATAATCATCGATGTCTAGCACTGCAAAAAGGAAAAAAAAAACAATATCAAATTAACAAATTATATAAATAATCTCATATATATCATGAACATTTACGCTCTATCAAAATCGAAATATTCCCTATGATATTCGATATTCTCCATGAGCTGTTTTTAGCTTCTGGTGGTGTGAAAACCTTTGCATGTGTCAACAATTGAAAAAGATTATTTGTCATCACTTGTCTGATATCTCGAGTAACATGTCCCACTAAAAATCTTTCCTTCAACAATAAATTTTATATAAAATATCATATGATTTTTTTTTTAATGTATATGCTTAAAAAATAAACTTGATTTAAACCTAAATTAACTAATTTAAAAGATGTCAATTGTCAAATATATTTCTCGGGTGTAGCCCGGATGATCTCCTAGTATAAATAAAACTCGTAGGAGTAGCTCAGAGTATAG
Source organism: Arabidopsis suecica (assembly GCA_019202805.1). Classification (NCBI taxonomy): domain Eukaryota; kingdom Viridiplantae; phylum Streptophyta; class Magnoliopsida; order Brassicales; family Brassicaceae; genus Arabidopsis; species Arabidopsis suecica. The sequence continues at coordinate 8,057,854 of CM032909.1, forward strand.
CACAATAACTAGAACACAATAAGATTTCCGTTGGTTTTCACTCTAACGCCAAGTCCTACGAAAAGGAAAAAAAAAATCAGATTAACAAATTATATTGATAATCTCATATATCATGAAAACCTACTCTATATCAAAATTCAAGCATTGTTTTTTTTTTTCTTCAAGCATGTTTACATTCCCTCTGATATTCTCCTTGAGCTATTTTTCGTCTCCAGTAGTCTGAAAATCTTTGCATATGTCAATAATTGAGGAAATATTATTTGTCATCACTCGATATCTCGAGTAACATGTCCACTAAAAATCCTTCCATCGACAATAAAATTTTATATAAAATATCATATGATTTTTTAAAATGTATATACTTCATAAATAAACTTATTAAACCTATAAAAATTAATTTCAAAAATATCAATTGTCAAATATATTTTTCGAGTGTAGCCCGGATGATCTCCTAGAATAAATAAAAACTCGTATGAGTAGCTTAAAGTAGAGCACAATAACTAGAACATAATAAGATTTTTGGTGGTTTTCACTTTAGCGGCCAGTCGTAAGAAAAAAAAAAACTTCAAATTAAATTTATCTATTGTACATAGCAATCTATTGATTAGAAAAAAAAAACGAAAAATCCTAACTTGTACCAAAACAAAACATGGAATTGATTGGCTACCTTCCATGTGCCTTGAATCTTGAAATTGGTTTTGAAGGTTGTGGCTCTAAATTTTGTATAGGCGGCTGCACCTTGGAGGTCAAACTTTTAAATTGAAGCGTAGCCTTGCCAAAAAGAAAGAAAAAACACAATATCAGATTAACAAATTATATATATAATTTCATATATCACGAACACTTACTCTATACCAAAATCCAAGTATCGTTTATTTTTCCTCTGATATTCCCTATGAGCTGTTTTTCTTCTCCGGTAGTATGAAAACCTTTGCATGCATGAGTCAACAATTGAGTAAAGATTATTTGTCATTAGTCGTCCGATATCTTGAGATATATGTCCCATAAAACTCCTTCATTCAACAGTAATTTTATATAAAATATCATACGATTTTTTTTGTAATGTATATATTTCAAAAATAAACATAAATTTACACCTAAATTAACTAATTTAAAATATGTCAATTGTCAAATATATTATCCGGTCATAGCATGGATGCTCTCCTAGTATAAATAAAAACCGGTAGGAGTAGCTTAAAGTATAGCACATAACTAAAACATAAGAAATAAGATTTATGGTGGTTTTCAATCTAACGTCCATCCCGAGTAAAAAAACATATCAAGGTAAATTTATATATTGTACATAGCAATCTTTTGATCAGAAAAAAAAATTATAGCTTTTACCAAACAAAATATGGAAATGATTGGCTACAGAAGGTTGTGGCTCCAAATTTTTTATATGTGGCTGCACCTTGGAGGTCAAACTTTTAAATTAATGCCTAGCCCTACAAAAATGTAAAAAAAAAAATAATATCAAATCAAAAAATTATATAGATAATCTTATATATCACGAACACTTACTCTTTAACAAAATCAAAGTATCGTTTTATATTCCCTCTCATATTCTCCTTGGGCTGTTTTCGCCTCCAGTAGTCTGAAAACCTTTGCGAGTGTTAACCAATGAGGAACGATTCTTTGTTTCAATTGTTCGATATCTCGAGGAACATGTTCTCTTAAAACTCCTCCCTTCAACAACAAATGTTGGACTTTGAAGAAAAAGAGAGCATTCTCTCCCAAGTGTATATTGTTGGCTCTAAGAATCTCCAAATTATTTTCTACATCAAGAGTCTCCACATACTCCACCATCTAGGGCAAGTACGAGAATTGTGCTTGTGAATAAGAAAAAAAAAAGTAAAATAAAGCTAAAAATGCTAATTAAAACATGATACATCAATAAGACAGAATGATGATGATGTGTAATGTGTTGATATGAGTTAAATAATGGAGTTAGAGTTGTTAAGTTTTGAAATATAGTAAATAGAGAGAGAATGTTAAAGTCAAATTAATTTTTAATCTCTTTGATAGAAAAGCAAAATTTCATGGAAATGGAGTTGTTTTGGAGTTTAAAGTTAGAGTCAAATTACTTTATTCTCCTTTGGTGATTTAGATTTTTTTTTTTTTAGGATCTTTTGGAGTTTTTAATATTAAAGGAAATATAAATTATTAATTTTTCATTTAGATAATATATGTGTATGGAGATGTGTCTTTTAATTACATAATTGATTCATGGTTTTTGTTAAATGTGCGGTCATTGAGTAGAAAGAAGGGTTAAGTTAAAAAAAAATAGTCAGTTTTTCAAACTTAACTAGAAAATTAGTACAATTACTATTTAGAATCGGCAAATGCTCCACTATTTACTAATTGTTACTATTTGGTTGACTTTCAGACCCTTAACAAAACATATTATTTACGAGTATGACATTAAAATTGAATTTATTATTTTAGATATAAATTAACTATATAATGTGAATCGTACAACTCATTTAGTGTACAAATGTATTTTCTATTTTACATTCATATTTAATGTACAGAGAAAATATGTATATTTTCTATATTTGTACATTTAATAAGTTGTACGATCAAAATGTGTATATTTCTATACATCTGTACATTTAATGAGATGTATGAATACAAATGTGTGTATTTTTATACATATGTACACTTAACGAGCTGTACGAATAAAAATTTGTATGGAATGTATTTTGATATCATCAAACAAAATGCATGTCAAATTATAGAGATAAAAGCATAGATTTTTGTATACCTAAAAGATTTTAAATAACAAATTTGCACTTACAAATATTTTAATTATTAGATTTGAGGAGAAATGTAATAAAAATTAAAGTAAATAAAAGATTAAAAAAAATACGAGATGGAGCAGAGAGAGACGATGATTGGAGAATGAATGTATGGGCAATTATGTAATTGCATATATCCTACTTTTACTCTATTAGAGCTTTTGAGGAGAGTTTCTATTATACAAACAGTATAAAATTGGGGCTTTTATAAATTATGAATAGTAAACTGATTATTTTGCTAATCAAGTTTCCAAAACATAGGATAACATATTAACATTCGATTTTAGAGATGTCGAGAATGCAGGAGATTTATATGGATGACTATTATCGATATATATATATTATATTTAAACAAATGAATGACTATTTATACATGTTAAAATTTTCTAAAAGTTTGTCCTAAAAGAATGCATAGTCCTACGATCAAAACATGTCATGTTTGTTGTTGTTGTTGTTGTTGTTGAACTACTAAAACCGATACCTTAGAGTTGAGATCTCTAGCCGCCATCAAATCCCCGATGATACCTAACTCTGGAAGTTCGACCCACTCCATTAGTCCTATCATGTTTTGTGATGTCATATCATGATCTCTCCCGACCACCATAAGATCATACTCTTCGGCGAGAAATCGGACAGCGGTGACTACTTCAACACCACTGGTCACAATCCTCTCTGTATAAACAATATATTTGTTGTCTTCTGCACACTTCAAATCCTTTAAGCCTTCATTATCCAAAATATAATCCCAATCTGACTCTATTACATGGTCGAAGACGAGTCGGATCACGGTTACACGGACCCTCGGGTTATGTTTCATCCTTTTCACTAGTGATAGTGCCTCCCTATCATCTTTGCCTCCAATGAATAGGACACCAACATCAATGTTGTACCTTCTTTTGCTTGTTACATTACATTTCTGCGAGAATTGTCCACGGTCTACTAATATGCCTATAGAACAAGGCGCACGATCTAGTAATGACTGGTTTAGATGTCTAATGGCAATGTCGTCAGACTCAAACATCCCATTTGTGGTCCATTTCCTCCCCGATGGGACTACAATCATCGAAGTCATCCCGTCAAGTGCTAGTGTGCAAATGTCTTCATGCATCAAGTTCTCATGCGAGAACGCGGTGAACATTGTCACTGTTACAGAGTCTAAGCTTTCTAGCATGAACTGTCTAAAGGCAAGGTTTGCGGTATGGATGTACGAGTTTTTGTTAAGCCGTTTCAACATCTTGTTGTTTGAGACTATGATGGGGTTGATCTGACCAACAAGCTTCACAAGGTGAAGAACTGTGACCGCGATAGGGAAGTGAAGGTTTGGTGAGGACAACAATTGGAGAAATGCAATGGTCTCAGAGACGTTTTCTGATTTGTGCAAACAAGTTAGAATTCGAAGATCTGAGTTTGGTTCTAGGTGCAGTATGTCCCTTTTCTGGTAGTTAAGGTATTTTCGTTTAGGATCGTACATGCTCCTTAAGACTGTAGGTACAATCCCGGCATTTAGTAGCGAATAAAGGATTAAGAAGGCGTAAGTGGCCTGTGATATGTACTGCAAAAAATAAACCATAAAAATATGTTTCGTTTTGTGGCAAAATCAATAATAACAATAATACTCTTTTAGGAGGTTACCGTGTCGTCTAATACAGCTTCATAGAGAACGAAATCAGCAAAACTTTTGTAGCTCAAGATGAAGGAAACAGCCATGGATTCGTTAAGAGGCAACTTGTAGTACAAGCAAGGTGCAAGGCATGCGACCAGTTTTATGACAAGTATAAGAAATGTTAGGAAGATGTTGAAGAAGATGTCAGTGAACTGATTAACGATCCTTACTCCATCACATCTCATCGCGCTGAATGTGACTGAGATTGGTAAGAACACATTCATCGTGAGCCTCTCAAACTTAGCCTCCAGAGCAGATCCTAACGGTGGACCCTCGGGTATGATGATGCCGATCATCAATGGTCCTAAGATGTATTTCATGTTGAAAGACACAAAATAAACAGCGGTAGCCAATGCGGTCAGAATCACGGCATGAATGTATATATCCTCCACCGGCTTGTCTTCCGGTGTACGGTTTATGACCCATTGCACCATTGGCTTAAAAACAAGAAAGACGACGAGAAAGAAGATGATCACCGCGACAATGTCACGGTAGGCTGTTGCATGTGAAACATGAATGTAGGTTGCTTGTATAGAGGCGACTATCATGGAAAAAATCCCTAAGATGTCGTTGATAACACATGCAGACAATGCAAGGCGACCAAGCTCGGAGTTGATGATCTTGAGCTCTAGCAAGATATATGTAGTGGAAGGCAAAAGTATTGAAGACTGAGTTACCACAATCGCAGTGCGCTCGCCCAGGGCTTTATCTAGAGGCATGTAATGAGGGTCGATGTTGTCAGAGAAAAGATTCTGGAAACCGAGACCGAACAGAGGAGCAAAGAAGGACACAATCCCGATTACAACGGGTAGTTTTCCGCTATGGAACGCCACTCGCCTGCTGGTTCTAACTGTCATTAGAAACGTAAACATTAGTGTTCCAAACACCGAGATGCATCTTAACGCCGCAGTTCCATCCAGCGCAGGATCAACCGATAATTTCCCTGAAGATTTCTCTAGTATATCGAAAAGCTGAGGCCCTAGAATTATTCCAGCCTGCACACAAATTTTATAAATATAATCATTCTTGGAAAAAAACTATCTTCTATAGCACACATTGTCGGCTATTTTAAACATTTTACGTGCATGTAAAGTTACATCTACTTTTGTATTCCTAATAATTACAAATCTCTTATGTGTTTGTCAAGTTACTTATGGAAAGTTGCTTACAATCATATATGAAGCAATCTGGGAAATGCCAATGCATCTGAGGAACATGTGAGACATGACAATACAGAAGAATATAACTATTATTTGAATCTCCAGGAGAGGCAGCGAGTACCCAAAAACTACATCGGGCGATTTTAGGTTCTCCCAAAATCCTTGAGAAGATATGTTGAAGAATGATATTCGGCAATCCCCAATGTAGGTAGTCCTGTTCATGAATATAGGCCAAGAAAGTAGCAAAACTTGGGGATGAAAATGCGTTTTTGGTGTGATAAAGTTTTAGTCTCTTGAAAAATGAAGAAAAATAGTTCGAATCTTTGAATTTGGGTTTTGAAAAAAGTCGTGTAGTTTTGTTGTTTAGTTTTATTTTTTCTGGTCTTTGGTAAGTATCTGTCATAATCTCTCTGGAATTAATGGAACTTTTCAAATTAGATAACAACAAAAAATACCACAGAATGGAAAAAAAAAACAGTTAGTTCTTTAATTTTGTTTGTTAAAAACGTTAATCTAAAACATGGAGAATTTCCTTTGCTAATTAAAATTGCAAGCTTTGAGGTTTGATAAACTGCTCCTAAATTAGCACAAAGTGTCTGTTTGGGGACCCAAGTTTAGGTCTAGATAGCTTAAAATCTGAATTTACGTTTATAGTCTAGCTAGAAGTTTTTTCCAACTGCTTCGATCTATGATCTATCTAAGTTATGATGTTTTTTTCCTACCCTGGAAAACACTTATAAATTTATTTATTTCGGTCTAATAATACATATAAAGTAGATTTTAATCTGTGATGTACCGGGGGACGATTTGTTTTTTAAAATTAGTGATTTTTAAAATTTAATGATTATGTATTATATTGCAAATTGTATTATTTTTATAAAATATTTATTTTTTATAGTTTACAATTGTTATTAATAACGGTATACTACTGGACAATTTTGTTTTATACAATCTTATCAAAATCAGGCTGATTCGATATGTTTAAGATTGGTGATGTTAAAAGATAATAAAATGAAGACTTAACCCGTATTAAAGCGGCGGATTAATAATATTTAAAATTGTATTAATATTGATTCAAACATGTCTCGCCATATAAACCATGTCATGCAATATAACCCGTCCCGTATTATTTTAATTTTTTATATGTTCAAATGTTCCTAATATTATAAACTTTCATTGATTTTAAATATATGCATTATAATATTTAAAACTTTTAAAATTTTAAAATTTAATATTTTCATATTAAACAGTTTAACTAAAAATCAAATTAAACCATATACAAACTTTTAAATATAGATGCTTGTAAAGTTAAGTTTCTTACTCATTCGATCTGGCATTTTTATCTTATCTTTTATCTTATAAATCACAAGTCACCTAGCTAATAAAAATCTGCCATATCATCACACAATTTTTTAAGATTCCAATTTTATTCCCAACAAAAAATAACATTTTTATATATATTTTTAATGAAAAAAAATAGCAATTTTCTATGAAAATTAAAACTAATATTTCACGTCCATCTTACCTGCATACCACATTCCCCACTCTTCTATTACAAGCTCTACTACCGCCTCTTTAAAGAAAAAAACTACCATTTTTTATTTTATTTCTTTTACACAAATCGTCATCGTATGTATATATGTACTCACTTGACCATTTACAAAAGGCAAAATTTTCTACTTCTCATTCATCAATTCGCTCTATTTCTTCAAATGTTAACAAAATTATTTCGTATTTATTTTTTAAAACTTCTAAGGTAAATTAATCGTGGAAGCCCCCTTGGCCCATTGGTTGACCAAGGGTTAATTAATGCTTCTACACCCAGAGGTCTGGGGTTCGAGTCCCAGATAATGCGATTTATTAATAAATTTGCAGATTATTGGAGGCAAGTGTGCAGGAGATCTCCAACGATGTACAATTATAGCCGTTTCGCCAGGATTCTACGCAGAAAGAGAAGTGTCCATCAAGAGCATGAAGAAGGAGGTGAAGGAGGTGAGTATGAAGAAGGAGGTGTCGTCTGTCGTGAATCTAATAAGGGTCAGAAGGAATTGTCCGTTGTAGAATCGTCTATGTAACAGTTCTCATAATTTGCAATAAATAATAAATCCAGACGACAAAAAAAAAGAAGGTAAATTAATCATAGTGTGAGTGTGAAAGGAGGAGTTCCAAGGGTATATAGAGAAAGTCAAGAAGCTCTTCAAGAGCCGAATAGTTCAGCCTCTCCAAGCAAGTCATAGTCCATCCATTTATATCAGCTAATTTATATTTACTCTCCTTCCACACCTGAATTTCAAATTAAGATCTTGCATTGCTTTTTGGTTCAATTATGATTGTTAGATTCTGAAATTAAAAAAGAAAGAAAATGATCATTTTGTGTATAGATCACATTTTAAGTTGAAGCAGAAGGCATAGGTCATAGAGTCACATATCATATATATATGAATCCAATATATTTTCCAAATCCTTTAAATATAATCTTTGACTTTTTTTCTTTTAATCTCCATGATCACCTCTAGGCTCTAGCACCATATAAAAAAATCAAATTAATTTATATGAGAATCAAAACACTTCCAATTATTTCCACGATATCCTTACAATGAAATTTCAAACAACCTCACCACCTCAATATTTGGGAGAAAGTTTGTTTTTTTCCAATCAAAATTGTATTTCAATTTATCTTTTCCGTACGTAGTATGAGTACAATAGTAGTTTATAATATAACTTTGAAACATTTTAGCCGATGTGGGACGTTAAACACACATTTTTCTATTAATTAGGTAATATATGTCCATTTTTAAAATTTTGAATCGCAATGTATGCAAAAAAAAAAAAAAAAATTGAGATTTTTCTTAACCTTATTTATTTTTTTTTGGTGAGCCACGGGGAGACATTGTCTCCCCGCTAAATTTATTCAAAACTAAAAATAAAAATTACAAACGGACCGATCTCGGAAACGAAGTTCCTCGACTATCCTCCAACAAAATAGTCTCCACAACACTCGGAGCTACCTCAAACAAATGAATGCCAAGCGGCAAAGTAAAAGCATAGTTTGCTAACCCGTCAACAAGACGGTTAGCCTCCCTATAGACATGCGAAATCCGGACTATCCAGTCCCTTGTAAGAAAGTCATGGCACAAACGTAGCAGGAACGACAGGGGGTGCGAATCACTAATCCCTGATTTTAAAAAACCCACCACCAACTCCGAGTCTACTTCCAACTCTAATCTCGTGATTCTCCTCTCCCACGTGATATAGAGTCCATAATACACTCCCCAAAGCTCCGCTAGCGGAGCAGAGCAAATACCAATATTAAGCACAAATCCGCCACGACAACGCCCCATACCGTCCCGTAAAGCTCCTCCCGCCGCGGCCAAGCCGAGATTTCTACGAGAGGCGCCGTCTGTATTCAGCTTCACCCATTCGCCAAGCGGCGGCTGCCAAGCGGCGGCTGCCAAGCTATTCTCCTCTCCACTCTACCCCCGACATTCTTCTCAACCCTATGAATCTCATTGGCCTGATGCACTTCCTTGGCCCAATGTTTCACAAATTTCACTCTATCTCTACACTTTCCAGTCTCGCCAAACCCATAGCCACATCTCCACTTCCATCCCCACCAAACCCCAACTGCAAATATCGTAGACCACTCACAGTCACCCGTTGCTTCCCCAACCCGCAGGTTCCCGTGTAACCAAGTGAGAAGGGAGGCGTTAAAAAACTCTTGTTTCCTCCGATCTGGTACAAGGCGGCTCCATATTCCCGATATAGACAGGCAGCCTCTCAACACATGAATAATCGTCTCTTCACCACCTTTGCACACTTGACAGATTTTGGTATCCCCGATATGCCGTCTAAATCTTTCAACATTAGTCATGATAGCTTGATGACTAACTAGCCACAAAAAAGTCTTCACCCTCTCCGTTAATTTAACCTTCTATATCCTATTATAAAAGCTAGCCATATCCTGTTTCGGAGACTCATCTCTCGTGATCATGGTATACGCCGATTTGACCGTAAACTGCCCATCCGCAGTCTCTCCCCAAGCAAGCCGGTCCCTGGATCCTGTCACGTTATCAACAACTATCGCTGCCAGCTCCAATCTTGTGTTTGTAGTGACATAGGGCACAATCGCATTCAAACACCAGCCCGTCCCTTCCTGCCACAAATCCTTCACCCGCCACTGTAAAATCTCATTAGGCAGCTCCGTAATAACTCTCTCTACCAATGGCTCATTGCACAGCCACTTGTCAGTCCAAAACCGTATATCCCGACCATTACCAAGTACCCACCTGCTTCCTTGTAACCCTACTTCCCGTAGACCTGTCACTATGCTTCTCCAGGTCGACGATCCAGGTCTCCTAGCAGCCAACCAACCTTGATCTTATACACTCCCAACTTTGTATTTTTTTCGCAAGACATTAGCCCAAAGGCTTTTTGTTTCATTCATGAGTCTCCAGCCCACTTTTGAAACCAAGGCCTTATTCATATCCTTAGCCTTTCTTAAGCCCAAACCTCCTTCCCCTCGTGGTTTACAGACCCGATTCCACGCTATAAGGTGCTGTTTTTTTTTTCCATGGTGCTTCCCCACAAGAAAGCCCGTGACACCTTGTCCAATCCCTCCGTGATTGATTTTGGTAACAGTATCGTGCTCATTACATGTACCGGGATGGATGAGAGCACTGATTTTGTCAAAGTCAACCTCCCCGCAAAACTCAAGGATCGCCCCTTCCAACCGGCCAGCTTCGATGTAACTCTTTCAAGTACTTCACCGAACGTATCCTTATTTATCCTCTTCTGTAAAATAGGCATTCCCAAATATTTTTCCAGCTCCTTGGTAGCCTTAATTCCACTCTCATTGCTTATCAATTCTCCCAACTCTCTTGATACATTCTCCGAGAAAAAAATTTTGGACTTCTCCAAGCTCACTTTCTGGCCCGAAGCTACACAAAACTTCTCCAACACCCTACGGATCACTCGAATTTGAGAAACTGATGCTTCCGCGAACAAGATCAAGTCGTCTGCAAAACAAATATGTGAGAGACGTGGCCCCCCCTGCGATAAACATATGGGCTTCCAATCTTTAACGGCGATCGAACGATCAATCATGTGGCACAACCGCTCCAAACACAACACAAACAAGTATGGGGATAATGGGTCTCCCTGTCGCAGTCCCCGAGATGGTTTGAATGCATCCGTTTTCTCCCCATTCCAGAGAATTGACATAGACGGTCCCGTTACACACTGTATAATCCACTGTACCCAGCACTCTTCAAACCCCGCTGCCCGTATAGTGTCCTCCAGGAAATCCCAACGGATTCTATTATACGCTTTCTCCAAATCCAGTTTTAATAGCATCCAACCTTTTCGACCTTTTTTCCTTCTCATCGAGTGTACTGCCTCCTTTACCACTACGATATTGTCAATACTCAGCCTCCCTGGTATAAAACTGGACTGCGCCGGTCCTATTAGGTTTAAAATCACCCGTTTAAGACGTAAAACCATCGTTTTTGTAATTGTCTTAAATAAGACATTACACAAACTAATAGGACGAAATTGCTGAATTTTTTCCGGCTTAGTGACCTTGGCTATCAACACCACAAGGGCATCATTCGTGTCTGGTGGAAGTATACCCGCCGCGAAAAAATCAAGCACAAACCGTATCACAGAACTCCCAACCGTCTCCCAACATTTTTGATAAAAAATTGGTTGAAACCCGTCAGGCCCCGGTGCTTTAAAGCTTCACATACTCCGTATTGCTGCTTCTATCTCCACATCTGTAAACGGTTTGTTTAGGCTCACCTTCTTCTCACGTGTAAGCGGAGCAAACCCTTCTGGTGGTAGTCTCTCAACCTCTCTAGGCACGTCATCTAAAGAATACAATCATTGGTAATAGTCCACAGCCAAGTTTTCCAACTCTTGCGGGTCCGAGACCCAATGTTCTTCATTATTCCGTAGCATCTCCATTTGATTCCTCCTACGCCGAATAATGGTGGACGTATGAAAATACGTTGTATTCCGGTCACCAAGGGCTATCCATTTCTCCCTTGATTTCTGAAACCAAAGTATCTCCTCTTGTTCCAATATCACCTCAAACTCCTTCACCAATTCATCTTCCCTCCTCAACATAGAATCGGTTTGAACAAGCTCCAACTCATCCTGAATAGCCTTTATATCCCGCATCAAGACTTCTTTTTTTTCTGGACATCACCAAATAAATCCTTGTTCCACTGTTGTAGTTTCTCTTTTAATTCATTTAACGCCATTGGCGTCTGCAACTCTCCATTCCACGATGCTCTTATTAAATCTTTGAAGCTTGGGTGGCTCAACCAAGCAGCTTCAAATCTAAAAGGGCGTCGTCTCCGATTCTGGCCAACAGCGGGACTTAGTTGGACATACAACGGCGCGTGATCCGATGCTAAGAAAGGTAGATGTGTTACCCGTGCTTCTTGCCACTTCAGCCTCGCATGAGCACAACACATTACACGATCTAGTCTTTTCGCCACAAATGTATCCTCTGCTCTTCCCCTCTTCCAAGTAAATTTATTCCCAATAAAACCCATATCAATCAAGGACAGATTATTAATCCACTCTCCAAACTCCAATGAATCTTGGGATAATCTTCCATTACCTCCCGATCTCTCATCCACTCGAACAATAGTTTTAAAGTCTCCACCAATAATCAACGGCCCCTCTAACCCCAGCACCACTCGACTCAAGTTCTCCCACAACCCACTTCTACGAGTTGCTGATGGAGCTGCGTAAACAACAACAATATTCAACACCTCTGTTTCATTCTGCAACTTCGCCGCAATGAATTGCTCTGTGGATTCTATAATGCTCATCTCACCAATCCCCGAGCGCCATAGAAGCCAAATTCCTCCACTCTGTCCAACCGCATCAACTCGAAAAACATTCTCAAAACCGAGACCCTGACAAATCCTTCCTGCTCTCTCCCCTCCCGCATGTGTCTCAAACAGAGCCAACACATCAATGTTTTTTTTTTCAGCATATAGCGAATTGCTCTCCTGAACAATCCATTAAAAAACGTTGGTATCTTCTCCAAACTGCCGGGGCAACTCGTTATGCCCTCTCCGATTGGCCGCCATCCGCTGCATTTTTCTGCAGCCCGCCATCACTCATCTCCATGCTAGTCTCTGAAGTCCGGTGAAGCTGTTCAGTGTCTTGCGTGATCAAAACCGACCCCTCCTCCATCGACTGACCCGCACGATCACTGAAAACCACTCCTCCTTGTCTTCCTGGACTCACTGTTTCAACCCGTAGTCTTTTCCCATTAGCAAATAAAGCTTCTTCTCCTTTTGTTGGGCCAAAGACCAGACCACGTGAAGGTTTCGTTATAGCCCATTGCTTTTCTTTAGGCCCATTAACATATGTTCCCTTAGGCCCACCTCCTCTCCTGGCCTTGGGGACATAACGACCCACGTTCTTATTTGTTTTCTCTGTTGACAAATTAATATTTCCCTCCTTAACTTGCGGGATACTCCTTTCCATATCCGATCGAGCCAGTATAATTTTGTTCTCCTTATTCGGTCCACTAGTCATGGCAACTTCCCTTAAATCACGAGATACCGAGTTATCTTCCAACCTTCCAAATCTGTTTGATATCTCCAATTCCCGATTCCCCGTGATTTCCCGGAGATTTCTCCCTGCATTTCCGTTAGACGTCCCCGCCGCAAACACCATCTTGTTCAACGGTGGTTCCTGCCGTCTCCCACCTCTTCTGACCACCGTGAACCCATCATCTTGACTAGCTGATACCGCAATTTCTTTCCCTTTATTCGATTGTATTGGTACTACCTCTCTGTCCGCAACAGCCTTGGGACACCCATGAACTAGATGGCCATACATTCCACATTGAGAACATATTTTAAGCAGCCCCTCGTAAGCAACATAGTACCTCTCTCCATTTATTAACACTGACCCCTTAAGAGGCTTCGCTAGATTCACCTCCACGCAAACTCTAGCGAATCGAGCTCTTTCAAAGTTCAATGTCGTTAAATCCACCTTGAGAGGTTTTCCCAACCCTCGTGCAATACCCATTAAGATTGACTTATGATAGTAATTCACCGGGATATTCGTTAAGCGCACCCACACCGGCGTTGTAACAATATAATCACGTAACGGATCAAAAGACGCTGACCAATCTCTCACCATCAAGTAATTCCCAAAAACTCTCCACGGACCTCCTGTCAATGCTAACATGTACTCTTCCTCCAACTCAAAACGAATCATGTAGAACTGACGAGGTAAATCCATGACATACATAGCTCCTTTTGGCTTCCATAACTCCCGCAGCTTTCGGTTTAACACCGAGATCGGAACTTGACTTCCCAACACTTTCACCACCATACACCGTTTCCATAACCCATTCATCGCCTCTATGAGTTCCTCACCGATTGTTATCACCGGCTCCCCATCCTCTCCATTAGGAAATTCCAACTGAAGCTTCGATCTCACAAACTCATCATCCAAGACACTTTCCGGCGTCGGCATACCACCACTCAAACCTCCCCTGGCTTTCGCTACCCATGACTGTGTACCGTCAAGCGGATCTCCCGGAGGACGAACCCTTTCCCCGATATCAATCATTGTCGCATCCTGCACTCCAGTCGCCGTCGTCTCCAAGTCGCCCTCGCTCTCCATTGGCTAAAGACTTCTCTCCTCAGATATACTTTTTTTTTCTTAACCTTATTTATTATATGATGATTCAAAACAGTTAAAAAAGAATCAAACAAAGAAAATATGAGAATCATAATTTTAAATCTTAACAAAATCTTCTAAATATCTATCTTGTTAGTTATGGAATATCCGGTGTAAGATTTCGGTTTCTTATAACCCGGTCCAAAAAAAATGTGTGAAGTATATTTTGTAACTCGTCGGATACCAAAAATATCCGATAAATTTTTAAACTACCAGGTACAAAATGTACTTCAAAATTTTTAAGATAGATTTATTTATTCTGGGTCTAATAATAGTTGAAGGGATGAATAACTTGGCTGAGAAATGTTAAAAATAATTGTTAAAAATAACTCGGCTGAGAAATATTAAAAATAATTGTTAAAATGAATGACTATATACACATGTTTAAAATTTCTAAAAGTTTCTCCTAAAAGAATGCATAGTCCTTAGATCAAAACATGTCACGTTTGTTGTTGTTGTTGTTGAACTACTAAAACCGAGATCTTAGAGCTTAGATCTCTAGCCGCCAGCAAATCCCCGATGACACCTAACTCTGGTAGTTCGACCCATTCCATTAGTCCTGATAAGTCTTGTGATGTCATATCATGATCTCTGCCAACCACCATAAGATCGTACTCTTTTGCAAGCAATTGGACAGCTTTGACTACCTCAACACCACTGTTCACGATCCTCTCTGTATAAACAATATCTTTGTTGTCTTCAGTACTCATCAAATCCTTTAAGCCTTCGTTATCAAGAATATAGTCCCAATCTGACTCTATTTCATGGTTGAAGATGAGTCGAATCACGGTTACACGAACCCTCGGGTTATGTTTCATCCTCTTCACCAATGATAGTGCCTCCCTATCGTCTTTGCCTCCAATGAATAGTACACCGACATCAATGTTGTACCTATTCTTGCTTGTTACATTGTTTTTCCGCGAGAACTGTCCACGATCTACTAAAATGCCTATAGAACAAGGCGCACTATCGAGTAATGACTGGTTTATATGTCTTATGGCATTGTCGTCAGACTCATAGATCCCATCTATGGTCCATTTCCTCCCCGATGGGACGATAATCATCGATGTCGTCCGGTCAAGTGCAAGTGTGCAAATGTCTTCGTGCATCAAGTTCTCATGCGAAAAAGCGGTGAACGTTGTCACGGTTACAGACGCTAAGCTTTCTTGCATGAACTGTCTAAAGGCAAGGTTTGCGGTATGGATGTACGAGTTTTTGTGAAGCCTTTTCAACTTCTTGTCGTGTGAGACTATGATAGGGTTGATCTGACCAACTAGCTTCACAAGGTGGAGAACTGTGACCGTGATAGGGAAGTCAAGGTTCGGTGAGGACAACAATTGAAGGAGTGCAATGGTCTCAGAGACATTTTCTTGCTTGTACAAACAAGTTAGAATTCGAAGATCTGAGTTTGGTTCTAGATGCAATATGTCCCTTTTCTGGTAATTAACGTACTTTCGTTTCGGATCGTACATGCTCCTTAAGACCATAGGAACAATCCCTGCATTTAATAGTGAATATATGATTAAGAACGCGTAAGTGGCCTGCGATATCAACTGCAAAAACAAACCATAAAAATATGTTTAGATTTACGACAAAATCAATACTAACAATAAGAGACTCGTTTGCGGGTTAGGCGGTTACCTTTTCCTCTAATACAGCTTCATAGAGAACGAATTCAACAAAACTTTTGTAGCTCAAGATGAGGGAAACAACCATGGATTCACTGAGAGGTAACTTGTAGTACAAGCAAGGTGTAAGGCATGCGACCAGTTTTATGACAAGTATAAGAAATGTTAGGAAGATGTTGAAGAAGATGTCAGTGAACTGGCTAAAGATCCTTACTACATCACATCTCATCGCGCTGAATGTTATAGAGATTGGTAAGAACACGTTCATCGTGAGCCTCTCAAACTTAGCCTCCAAAGCCGATCCTAACGGTGGACCCTCCGGTATGATGATGCCGATTATTAATGGTCCTAAGATGTATTTCATGTTGAAAAACACAAAATAAGCCGCTGAAGCAAATACAGTCAGAATCACGGCATGAATGTATATATCCTTTACTGGCTTGTCTTCGGGTGTGCGGTCTATGACCCATTGCACCATCGGCTTAAAAACAAGAAAAACGATGAGAAAGAAGATGATCATTGCGACAATGTCACGATAGGCTGTTGCATGTGAAACATGAATGTATGTTGCTTGTATAGTGGCGACCATCATGGCAAAAATCCCCAAGATATCGTTGATAACACATGCAGACAATGCAAGGCGACCAAGCTCGGAGTTAATGATCTTGAGCTCTAGCAATATATATGTAGTGGAAGGCAAAAGTATCGTAGACTGAGTTATGACAATCGCAAAGCGCTCGCTCAGGGCTTTATCTAGAGGCATGTAGTGAGGGTCGATGTTGTTAGAGAAAAGGTTCACGAAAACGAGACCAAACAGAGGAGCAAAGAAGGACACGATCCCAATCACAACGGGCAAATTTCCGCTATGAAACGCCACTCGCCTGCTGGTTCTAACAGTCATTAGAAACGTAAACATTAGTCTTCCAAACACCGAGATGCATCTTAACGCCGCGGTTCCATCCAACGCAGGATCCGCCGATAGTTTCTCTGATGATTTCTCCAGTAAATCGAAAAGTTGAGGCCCTAGAATTATTCCAGCCTGCACATAAATTTATATATTATTTTTTTTTTAGAAAACTATCTTCTATAGCACGCATTATCTTCTATATGCCTTAAACAATTTACGTGCATGTCAAGTTACATCTACTTTTGTATTTCTAATAGTTACAAATCTCTTATGTGTTTGTCAACTTAAATATGGAAGCTGCTTACAATCATATATGAAACGATCTGGGAAATGCCGATGCATCTGAGCAACATGTGAGACATGACAATACAGAAGAATATAAGTATTATTTGAATCTCCAGGAGAGGCAGTGAGTATCCAAAAACCACATCAGGTGATTTTAGGTTCTCCCAAAATCCCTGAGAAGATATGTTGAAGAATGATATTCGGCAATCCCCACTGTAAGTAGTCGTGTTCATGAATATAAGCCAAGAAATTAGCAAAACTTGGGGATGAAAATGCCTTTTTTTGTGTGATAAAGTTTAAGTCTCTTGATAAAAAGAAGAAAAAAGGTCAAGTCTTTGAATTTGGGTTTTGACAAGGAGTCGTGTTAGTTTTGTTGTTTTGTTTTGGTCAGGTCTTTAATAAGTATCTGTCATAATCTCTCTGGAACTAATGGAACTTTCCAATTAAAAAAAAATCCACATAGAGGAGAAAAAAAAAATTGTTAGTTCTTTCATTTTGTTTGTTGAAAAACGTAAATCTAGAACATGGAGAATTTGCTTTCCTAACTAAAATTGCAAGCTTTAGGTTTGATACACTACTCCAAAATTAGCACAAATTGTCTGTTCAGGGACCCAATTTTAGGTCTAGATAGCTTTAAATCCAAATTTACAATCACATTCTACAAATATTTTCCAACTACTTCAATCTATATAAGTTTATTTATGATTTGTTCTTTTTCGCTGGATAAATACTATTGAAAACATGTATCACGATAGCTGTTTCTGTCAGAAATTAATATCACATCAAAGAGTTGTATTGAAAACTTACAAGTATCACTATATCTATTTTAAGATCCTCAATTATTGTTAATGAGAAAAAATAAAAAATCCTCTAAATTTTCGTTTAACAAAATTTATTTTTCTGTTTAAACAAATTGACTTATTATTGTTAATTTCATTGACGAACTTATAGTCAAAAAAAAAATTAATTAAAATTTTTGTTGAGGTTTAATATGAATTTAGTGATATTTGAAAGGTTTTCTTTTATTTGTAATACATCTAAAGAAATTTTATTGAATATCCGAAATAACATCTTACAAACCATCGAAATTGAAATCTCCGGGAACTGAACCGGTGAAATTGAAATCTCCAAAACTAAACCAGCTGATATAAAATTCCCAAGAAACAAAGTCGGTGGTAAAAAATAAATCCAATGGGCCGTGGGCTTCAATGAACATTATCGGCCCATTAAACAAACTATAAATAACCCTAAAGTTAATACCAGTTTCACATCAATTTCAATCTTGTACTGTGTCCTCTCGCATCCATCAGCCACGAAACCACAACTCTCGCTCTCTCTATCTCTCGCTCGAATCTACTAATTTGTTTAACTACTCTTTGTCTACTAATTCATTCTCTGCAGGATCTTCTAATCTGTTTCGTATATATATCAATCTCTATCGTCTTTTTGTTTTTCTATTTTCTCTGTGTTTTGTATAATGGATTCAGGTATCAACACTTCTTCTCGCTTGAACCCTCAAGCTCGATGCCCACTTCAACGAAACTTCCTCCCCAAGAATACTTCTTCCAAAGAAAACGTAAGTTCTTTTTGCGTTTACTCGTTATGAATTAGGGTTTCGATTTTTGGGTTTTGTTCAATTCTTCTGAAATCGATACCATTATTTGATTCCATTCTGTTTTTAACAATTAGGGTTTCGATTTTCATCTGTTTAGTGTTTCATACAATTGTTGATTCTTCTGGTTTTGTCATAAAAATCGTTTTTTTGGTTTTGTCATAAAAATCGTTTCTTTTTGTGATTTTGAATGAATTTGTTGTACTGATTGATTTGCTTATGTCTTTCCAACAGCCTGAGAGATTTATACCAAACCGATCAGCCATGGATTTCGACTATGCTCACTTCCAGCTTACGGAAGGAAGAAACGTGAATGACGAAGCAACAAAGGTAAGATCATCACCATCAAGAGAAGCTTACAGGAAGCAATTAGCTGAGACAATGAATCTGAATCGCACTCGGATTCTCGCCTTTAGGAACAAACCTCAAGCTCCGGTCCAGTTACTTCCCAGAGAACACTCTGTTTATTCTCTTTACCAACAACCTAAATCGGTAAAGCCGCGAAGATACATCCCTCAGAATTGCGAGAGAGCGTTGGATGCACCTGATATTGTGGATGACTTTTACCTTAACTTGCTTGATTGGGGCAGTGCTAATGTTTTAGCTATAGCTTTGGGTCGTACTGTGTATCTATGGGATGCTTCTAGTGGTTCTGTTTCTGAGCTTGTGACTGTTGATGAAGATATGGGACCTGTTACAAGTATTAACTGGGCGCAAGATGGTCTTAATCTCGCGGTTGGGCTTGATAACTCTCAAGTTCAGTTGTGGGATTCTGTAGCTAGTCGTAAAGTGAGAATGTTGAAGGGTGGTCATCAGTCAAGAGTAGGATCATTGGCGTGGAACAATCATATCTTAACAACGGGAGGTATGGATGGGAAGGTTATTAACAACGATGTACGGGTTAGATCACACGTTGTGAAAACTTACAGGGGTCATACTCTAGAGGTTTGTGGGTTGAAGTGGTCAGAATCTGGACAGCATTTAGCAAGTGGTGGAAACGACAATTTGGTTCACGTATGGGACTGTGCTACTACACGGTCTTTGCATAGGTTTGAGGAACACACATCTGCGGTTAAAGCTCTAGCTTGGTGCCCTTTTCAATCAGGTTTACTTGCAACTGGTGGTGGTGGAGAAGATAGGACGATAAAGTTCTGGAATACTCGAACAGGAGCTTGCTTGAATTCAGTTGACACTGGCTCACAAGTTTGTTCTTTGATATGGAGCAAGAAGGAAAGAGAGCTGCTTAGCTCACATGGGTTTACTCAGAACCAGCTTACACTTTGGAAGTACCCATCCATGGTGAAAATGGCTGAGCTCAATGGTCATACATCACGCGTTCTATATATGTCACAGAGTCCGGATGGTTGTACTGTAGCTTCAGCAGCAGGAGACGAGACTCTGAGGCTTTGGAATGTTTTTGGAGTACCAGAGGATGCTAAAAAAGCTGCTCCAAAAGCAGTTCCCCAACCATTTTCTAATGTAAATCGTATTCGTTGAAACTCTTGTGAAGCCATTGTATGTGCTATTTTCTAATGTTTATTTTTCTAGGATTTATTCTTCATCAACTGTATTGATTATCCAAGACATATTGATTGTATTTACTTAATTACTCTCTTTAATCTTTGTCACGAAGTACAAACACTTTTTAACTTACAATCTGTGAGAGATTTAAGACAATGAGCATGCAAGAAGATGAGAACAATATGCAATTATGCATATCAAGCTAATTAAGGCAACGAATATAAAAATACTTAGTTTACTAACTTTGGTTCAACGAAACCAACAACGAACCAAACCCAAATATAGGTTCTTGATTTCTATAAATTTAATTTAATTTTTTAAGGTTATATTTATATATGTATATGATTATGTGTATTATTTTTCCTTTAATAAGTTTTGTTAATGTTATTTTTCCATTACAATTACCAAAAAAAAAGAAGGAATAAGCATGATCATGACTTTGTAGGGCTTCAAAAGAAAAGAAAAGAAAAAAACAAGATTTTCTCGTACGATCGAAATTTTTCTTGTCTGAAAAAAGAATAAAAAAGTAATTTAATAGTCTTGAAATAATTTGTAAGCAACACCAAGTATTGGACTTTTGCTTTAAGGAAAAGACCAATGAACTGAGTAGGATAATCACTCTTAACTTTTCCCTTAAGTATAATAAATTATAACCATTAGTACATGAAAATATATTTTTAAATTGCATACGGAATAGTAAGTTTTTGAGTTTAAGTATATGATACTACAATTATAGCACAAGTGAAATGACCATCGTAATATTTATATGTAAATTTGTTTGAGCACTTTTGTTACTCTTCAATTTATCACAAATTATATTCATGTATACTCTCTTAATTAATTATATGTAATTAACTAATTATCCTACTCAGTTAATATTTTCATATATCTATAAAGTGCTCAAACCAATGTAATGAAAACATGCAAGGAAAACAAAAGTGAGAAGAGAAACTTAAACAAAATTCCCCTCCACATCAATTTAGTAAATAATTTCTTGTTGTTTTTTTTTTCACCAAATAATTTCTTATTGCTATTAAGGCTATTTCACTATTTGTTCTCCCATTTTGTTGTCTATCTACTACTAACTTGAACATCGAAAAATTTGACCCAAGAAAAAATGAACATCGAAAAATTTATCAAAAACACAACACATCATATGGATTTTTCAAAATTACTGTGTTAGTTTACCAACGCAAAATTACTATGTGTTACTCAACGAATCCAAATTTCGATAATTGATTTATATCCGTATTTGAATACGGATTTTAATAGATCATAAATCTCATTAACAAGATTAGACTCTCTTGATATCATAATTTTTAAACAAAATTCTGAACAGAAGAATCTTAAATGACCAAATTGGAGAAACTTGATTAAATAAAAAAATTAGGAGGCCCATGCAATAATAATATTTAGCGTTTAGCAAATAGACAAAAGATCCGGTTTAAGATCTTCAGGACCCACCCGGACTCCAAAGACCAGAATAAAAACATCAAATCCTTTCCGGTTGTTGGCTTACCCGTCGACTTTCCGGTTCCCACTTCCCACCCATCTCCCATTGAAAAATAATATTTAATATTGCATTAATATACCTTAAAAAAAAAATTAATCATGAATATACCTTCAAGTTTCCAAAATTAATTAAACACCCCCAAATCATAGACCTCTTAAGTATTAAATTAAACATTAAACATAGTATTTATACATCACATTCCCTAAAAAAAGAAACATCACATTCCCTTTAGATTTTAGTATATAACACCAAGGTGAAAATGGATTACAAAAAAAAAACAGAAAAACAAAACACCACAATAATTTTACATTCATGGAGCCAAAACATGAATGTGACATTGGGTTTAGGAAACAAAAACAAGAAACCAATAAGCAAAAACAAAAGAAAAGCAAATAGTAAAACTCTCTCACTTGGTAAAAAAACTCATGTTTGAGTATGAGTTAAACCAGGGGGAGTTTCATTCCCATCACTCTCTAAATCTAAACCCTAAATGGATCAGATTCACTCTCCACAACTTTAAATCAAGCTCTATCTACAGAAAACTGACTAAAAAGATCACTCTCACTAGTACCCTAAGTGAGATTAATACTGAAAAGTGATCTTGTATATGGTATATTAGAAAGACTATATATTAGTATTTTGTTGAGTAAAGGATCAAAGATCAGTAGCAGCTCGGGCCGGCGTAATGTCTGGTTAATGGAGAAGAAGTTTCTGATACTTAGTCTCTGAATAAGTTTCATCTGAGATTGAGAATGCCCTTTTCTTGTTGGAGTTCCCACAACCATTGTTCTGAAACTGCGGTGGTGGGATGGTGACTGGAGGGATCTCGGAGGTCTCGAGTGGAGGTGGCGGGTGGCGCCATTGAGGCAGAGGACCGGCTAAAAGAAGTGTTTGAAGCAAAGGACCTGCCTTGATAACAGCTTGTAAGAGTTTTCCCTTTTCAGGCAGTGGCTTTTCAGGCAACAATGTAGCCATCAACTCATCTCCTGAGACCTCAATCTGTTGGTTCATCGTAACCGGATCAATCACTGATGGTGACATGATGCTTTCTTCGGTGTCTGAAGACGAAAAGCTCTTGTTTGAGTTAAGCTGCGGCTGCTGTGGCTGAACTTGCTCGTCTTCAATAATGCTTGAAGCTCCTGATAAAGGAGGAGTGATATGTTCTTGTTTCTGATTCTGTTGCTGTTTCTGTTGAAGTAAGAGATTGTTGAAGAGGAGATGATGACATTTCTCTAGAGCTTCGTCTCTTTCTTTGAGGGTTTTGGTTAAAACATCTTCTAGATGGATCAATTGTTCATCTCTCTTCCTTAGTTCCTCTTGAGCAACCAGCTTTGTTTGTTCTAGCTCCATTGTTGTGTACACAAGAGTCTGTCTTAGCTCCTCCATTGTCTGAACAATTCAACAGAAGAAAGAAAAAACACAAAAAAAAAAATCAGACACAAGAACAGAGAAACCCCTAAATTTGAGCAGTGTTTAAAGATTCATATCAAAATTAGGGTTTTGGTCACAAAACACAACAAATTTCCCCAAAAAATCTTGTCTTTTCCAGGTTAATTTACATACAATATGCAGATTCATACAAAGAAACAGAGAAACCCTAAATTTGAGCACAAATGTCCCCTAAGTCTTGTCTTTTCCAGCTAATTAACTTTAAAATGCGAAATTTAGACTAAAATTTTGAGATTAAGAACACCCATTAAGCAAAATTAAGCTAAGAAAATGGCAAATGTATCCAAACATCCAAAATTAAAGGATTTTAGTAACACAGTAACAGAGTATGAGTTCTTTAAGCAAATTTGACATAATTATCAGAAATTGACTCAAACTTAGGGTTTTATTACACAAACGAAGAAGAAGAAACAAGAAATTTATGATTTTGGACACACATTATGGATAGATCTAAGA
Source organism: Arabidopsis suecica (assembly GCA_019202805.1). Taxonomy (NCBI): domain Eukaryota; kingdom Viridiplantae; phylum Streptophyta; class Magnoliopsida; order Brassicales; family Brassicaceae; genus Arabidopsis; species Arabidopsis suecica. Next base: position 8,081,561 of record CM032909.1, read on the forward strand.
AGAATAGTGAACCCATCACAAAAGTTCAGAAAAAAACAGAGGAAGCCAAAATGATAGAAGAAAAAGTCTCTACCTTTCCATGAGAGAAGTAAGTCCAGCTAAGAAGAGCATTGCTTTGGTCCATGAGATATTACTAAAATTAAGAGATCTTTAGATTATGTAATGGGTTTAGTGAAGAGTTCTATGGAAGAAGAAGGAAGAAGAGGGAGAGAGTTATAAAGTAGTGAAATTTCATGGACTGGTTAAAGGAAGCATATGCTTGTCAAATAGAGAGCTTTCAACACCTTTTATCTTCAGTATCCAATATACAATTCTACAAAGTTGAAACCCCACCCACATTATATTATTATTAATATTATATTCATTATGTTTGTTAATTTATGAGAAATTGTAAAATATAAACTTGATATCACTTATTATGAAAGGATTAGAAAATTATGATTAACTATAGATTTTTCATTTAAATAGATTATCATGTATTAGATATTATAGAGTATAGGCTATATCATTTACACCAAAAATTGAAAATTTATCAAATAACATAACTCTAAACCGTAGAATTTATATACAAATGTATAAACCGTTGTTATGTTGTAATTACTCGGGTTCAAATTCGTTAAAACATATTGTTAATAATAATAAAAATGAAATTTTTATAGAGTTTAGAATAGTAATATTTTAAGTTTTATATGATTATACACCACAAAACCAATCCGACTAAAAATGGTAATCGGAATATAAGAAAATTATTGTGTTTAGTGACCGAAAGTCTGAAACAGTGGTGATCTCTTCATATTTATTATCCAAAACTTAAAACGATAATTAGTTTCCAAAATGTTTATATAAAATAAAAATAAAATTTTCGGAGTAAAAAATTTCATGGCACTAAAAACATAAATTTACTCTAAGAATTTTATGTCCTTAAAAAAAAAAAATTGGTGATAGAATCTTTTGTTTAGCCTGTTTATTATTCAATTCGGTTTATAGTACATTTAAAAATGATAATAGTTGGTTTTAAATTTATGTAATTGACAAAAATAATAGAGTTAAAATTCTACAAAATAAAGCAATTAGCAACTTCCACAAAAGTTTTTTTTTTTTTCTAATAGTTACAGTGATCGAACTATTTATTTACTGTTCCTACTAAGTACTTAAGCATATGTCAAGGGTTTGGTGCAATGACCAATTCCGTAGTTTACGTACTTTCTGGGTCTCACTTTCTTAGAGTGTTTTTGTTTTCTTCCATCGTGTTGTCAATGGATACAACAGCATTTCTTTGTCTTTATACCCAAAGACGAAACAAGTTTACGAGAGTCATGTCTTCATATTACACCCATTTCACACTACAAGTCTACACCGAGAAGAATGGGAGAGGAATTCTCTATTTCAACATTTAGTTTTCTTCGCATGTGTGTGTACGTATATATGCATTTCATTATCTATGTGTAAGTGTAACTCAGACACACACCTTTTTTTATTTGATTAATCCGATTTATGACACGATAATGGTATTTATATAAATTATAGGCTACATATTCCGGTCTAATTGTTTTATTATTTTATTTTAAACAATTGGTTTTTTATGGGAAAAAAAATAGTGTCCACTTGAGAAGAGTACTAGTAGATACATTTCTTAATTTCTATATTGAAATCGAGGTTACAAAAGATCTTGCAGAGTCATGTGGACTTACACTGTTTCACATTGCTTTTAGTTTACTTTTTCTCCTCTTAAGATATTCCAGTGTTCTAAAATATGCCATAGACAGCCGTATATACGGTAACTATACGCTATACGGCAGACTACTGTACTGTTTTTAAGATATGCGTCTAACAAGTACGGTTGGGTTCAATACGGCCACTTATACGGCGCTATACGACTCAATACGGCCATTATATGGTGTTATACGGCTCAATACGGCCATTATACGGCGTTATACAGCTCAATACGGCCATTATACGGTGTTATACGGTCAATACAGTCGTTATACGGTAGTCGGGCGGTGGATCACCGTATGTAGAAAAAAATCTTATATATTTAAGAAATGAAAAAAAAAATCTAGAAGCAGAACTTCCCGTAAATAGGATCTCATTGCGAAATTATTTTCCAAAATTCATAGTATGTAGCTAGATCAAATTTTACGATGATATTGAATAATAATAATTCTTAAATGTTATTAATTCACACATATATATATCCAGCTTTACAAAGAAAGTGGTCAACAAACATTTCTGGTAGACTTTGGACCATTTATGTTTTTTTTTCCAAAGAAAAATATATCGATAATAATAATAAGTAATCTCCAAAAATCATGTGCATGCAGCCCCAACCAAAGAAAGTCACAGGTTTTGTCTATATGAAGGAAACAGGTATTATCGCCGGCTTATATTTATTGAAATACATATATTTTGAAAAGAAGGAAAATATAATTTGACTTGTGGATTGTGGGTGTTTATTTTTGAAATTTAAGAAAAAATATGACTAAATCAGATGAAAAGTAATTTTACCTATAAAAAGAAAAAGAAAATTATTTCGATAGAAGATCTCAAGGATTTATGCATTGTATAGTTGTATTTGTATGGATCGTTTATACATGCACAGAGTCAAAGATGATGTGGATTCCATTGTCAGCAAAAGAAGCTGGTAAGTAAACATTTTCCACCAATATTTTAAAAATTTTATGGAATCCCTTTTCAATTATGAATCTCCACACCAGTCTTGGCTCCCAAATTTTCACTTTGGTCTTTAATATTTTCAATATCTAAACAAAAAATTTCAAAATGAAATTTGCCAAATAAATTTTCTAAATTGTATTCCATAAAAAAATTTTGAAATCATTCGATGATAGTCAGTTGAAATTACTGTGTCAGTTTTTTCGGTACGCAAAAAGCGATATCTTAGAGAGAATTAAAAAATAAAGCAAGTAACCATAAAACTTTAATAATGTATATATAGCATTTGATGTTCACATTTGTTATAAAACTCTGGCTAGAGAGATACTTTTTGCATAGTCAACCAACTTTCTTGCTATTTCTCTAATTTAGAATTTTTTTTCAAAGACAAAATAAACTTCTCATATATATATTTATTTTATTTTAATTTTCTTTGTGTTATGCATCTCTAAAAAGTAAGATTTGGTCCAATATTATTTTAGAAACATTTAAAATTTTCATATATGAAAATAAATTAGAGAAATATTAGCATCTTCGATTGACTGAGACCTCCAACCGTTGAAGGTTTCAAAAGTACAAGTCTAACGTATGAAGGTTGTTTAAGGATTAAGTTATTTTTTGAAAGTTTCGTAATAGTCTGTTTACCATTCTCTTTAATGTAAGAAATAATTTGTTGAGGTCTCTATCTTTTTACTATGTTTGAACAAATTTTGTTTGTTTCAATATATGTATCACAACAAATCAAATATTTAGATGGTACCAACAAAATGCTTCAATATACATGAAATTACTACGCAGTTTCTATAATAACCTTTCAATTTTTTTAGACAAAAAAAGAATAAAAACATTATTTCTCATCTTGCGGTCTATTATAACAGAATTTGTTTTTTAAATTATGTTTATCCACTTTGAAAACATTTTGTTGTTTTGATGTATGTATCACTAGTCACTACACATTAAATTTTGAGAAATTGTTAAAAATGCCCCTTTTTCAATACCCCTTTTCAAAAATGCCCCCTTTGAGAGTCCATTTTTAAGTTTGCCCTCTTTTATTTTTTAATGACCATTTTACCCTTATTTGAAACAAAATTAGGTCCACAAAATACAAAATATTTTTTGGCGGGAAAAGTGATCCCGCAATTTTCCCGCCAAAACACTTGTAAAAAACCTTTAAAATACCTTGTAAAATTTTCCCGTAAAAATTTTTCCCGCCAAAAAATTTTCCCGCCAAAAAAAATTTTTTGCGGGAAAAGTGATTCCGCAATTTTTATGGCAAAATTTTTTTGGCGGGAAAATTTTTGGCGGGAAAAATTTACAAGGTTTTTTAAAGGTTTTACAGAGTATTTACAAGTGTTTTGTAAGGTTTTACAATGTATTTTAAAAGGTTTTACAAGGTACTTATAAGGTTTTATAAGGTAAAATTTTGGCGGGAAAAAATTTTACGGGAAAATTTTACAAGGTATTTTAAAGGTTTTTATAAGTTTTTACAAGTGTTTTGGCGGAAAAAATTGCGGGATCACTTTTCCCGCCAAAAAATATTTTGTATTTTGTGGACCTAATTTTGTTATATTTCCTTATATATTTGTGATATATTTTATTAAAAGAAGGGTAATTTAGTCATTTTGTACATAAAAAGGGGTATTTTTAAAAATGGACAGCCAAATGGGGCATTTTTGAAAAGGGGTATTGAAAAAGGGGCATTTTTGTGAGTCTCCCTTAAATTTTTTGATGGAAACCATAAAACATTTTAGTATACAATCAAATTACTACGCAGTTTCTACAACAACATTTCCAATTTTTGGAAAACAAATCTTAAAATCCTTATTTCTCATCTTGGTGCCAATTGCAACGAAAATAAAAAGTTATAAATGCTCTATGGTGTGAAATTAGAAAAATTCCAAACGAATAAATACGTGTAAACAAATTTAATGAAAATATTTTTTTCTATTATTTTTGAATAATAAACAAATATTTTGCAGAATAATTTACAAAAGAAGGATTTATTTTTTGAAAAGTAAAATAAGAAATTAATTTTTTCCAAATATTTTAAAGAACGTTTATAAATTTATTTTCATTATAGTTAGCAGCAACATAAGATATAATGGTTTTTTTTAAAATGCCAAGAAACTGAAAATTTGTTAGTAATTTATTTATATACAACTTATGATATATATTTTAAAATCGTCAAAAATCAACTTTCAAATTGAATGAGTAATTTTTCTGGGTCAACAAAAGAGTTTAATTAATGTCCACTTTTTTCTAATGAAAAGGGAGGAAAAAGAAAAAGAAACGAACACTAAACATAAGTGGAAGTAAGTAAGGAAAATTATATCTCTATTTTTGGCTCCTAAAAAATAATATCTCTATTTTTGGTTCTTGGAGCAAACGTTAACATCATAATAATTACAATCATGATGGTCATATTAATGGGTATCACATGGTAATATTTTTATTAGTTATGATGATTATATTGAAATAGAGGCTTTAGTATTGTCGATGAATTATAGCTCCAAATTAAATTAGCATATTCTATTTTACTGATAAAAAATAATAATAAGGTAAGGGTGAATTGTAAAGATAACACTTTTTGATAAATTAATTAGGAAACTAACACTATATATAATCTTCAAAATGTAGCAACTAACCATAGATGGTAGTATAATGACAAAATTGGCCTTTTTGGTGGTGTGGAGATGGGCAGAGGTGGTGGTGGCCGGTGGTGGTGGTGGCCGGAGGTGGTGGTGGCCGTTGCTGGTGGTTGTCGGACATGGTGGTGGCCGGCGGTGGTGGAATTGGTGAAAGTGGTAGTGATAGTTTTAAAGAAGGGTAAAAATGTATTGATATTACGTTATACACAAAATGTTATATATATTTTTTGTTTTGGGTATTTACTGAATTTATAAAATTTTGTACGTTATATTTCCAAATTTCCGATAAGATAAATACTTCCTTTTACATATTAATTAGAAATTGACATATTGTGTTCTAACCTTTTTTTCTTGGTTATTTTTATGTCTTATTTAATTTTTTGATCATAAATTTTTATCCAAATAGAATTCGGCATTTAAATTTTTAGCCTTTAATATACTCCCTCCGTTTCATAATATAAGGTGTTTTGGAAAAAGCTTTTTGTTTCACAATATAAGTCGTTTTCGAGTTTCGATGCAAATTATATATTACTTTAATATTTTATGATTATTTCTATTATGCAGTCTCTTTTATGATTTGTTGAACTTTTTAAAAGTAGATCTTCTTAATCGGCGTGCTTTCATATAAAACGACTTATATTATGAAATGGAGGGAGTATATATTATAAATTTTAATATTTACAAGGTTAGATAATTTTTCAGTGGTACATGAAGATGCAGATTCTAAAAACAGCGAGCTGATAGACATCAAGAAGTTGCATCAGATCACATTAGACGGCTGAGTTGATGACCTGGATACGTGAGCTGACGTGACGGAGCTGGGGCAGTTGATGTGACGAGCCAAGGAGCTTTGTTGACTTGGCGTGGAGATCAAAAACGAAAGTCGTTGAGAAGATTTAGTTAATATTCTTCTCGATAAATAAGGAAAAAGATAAGCTTGAAGATCAAGGAAGATCCCGCTCATTGATTTTTGGAGATCCTAGGGATTAGAGTTATGGAGAACGGTATAAATACTCTAAGGGTTGGCCATGAGCCGCTTAAGCACTCAAAAATATTGTCATAGCTTAGATGGTGAGTGTTTGTTAATTTTCTTTGTCTTCACTGGTGAGTGATAAGAAACAGAAGAGATAATCAGGCTTAGGTTTGTTCTTAGGCAGGTTTGATTATTTGGATAGAATAGAACAAGTAACTGCCAAGATAAAGAGATCTTTGTAAAAAATCGTTTATCAATAAAAACAAGTACAGTAAAACCTCTATAAATTAATAATGTTGGGACCATGAAATTTTATTAATTTAGAGAGGTATTAATTTATCGATAAATTAATAATTATTAATTTATAGAGAGATTTTACTAATTTTATAATTTTTAAAAAAATTTCTTCTAAAAATAAATTTTTTCTTTATAAGCAATATCTTTTTAAAATCAATTGCAAGTAGATAATCAATTATTAAGTTTAAAAAATAACACAAACTTTTTTCGAATAATAGAGTCATATTTCATTAATTTTTTTACATATAATACTTTAAATATATATCATAGTAATTCATATATGACATATATAAATTTATATCATATATATATATATTAAGTTAAATATACATATATATATATATATATTGATAAGTTTATACAATTATTAATTTATAATATAGATGGGACCATATGTTTACATGAGATTTTCAAAAAAATTATTATCTTATTAATTTATCGATTTATGTCATATTTTACACTGGTCCCAACTCGGGACCGGAAGAATTTATTAATTTAGAGAGGTTATTAATTTATAGAGTATTAATTTATAGAGGTTTTACTGTATATAAGTATTGACTTGGTGCATTAATTTCAAATATAATTAGTGTTGTGCACCCTCTATACCCTAATGACCAAAATTTCAAGTCGTGTGCATTATAGGCTTATGTTTTTGCTTGGAAGAGGTTGCAACACTAAGGTCCACATGAATTGCATCAACTTAACCATTGTTAGAGTAATCCTCAACGTTACATGACTCCACCATCGTTTAAGTTGATATCATAGTTACATTATTTTCCACAAGACCTCCATACAAAACAATTACAAATCTCTTTAAAAATAAGTTCTTCCTAACATTATTTTTTAACTGATTTTTAATTTTTAAACATAAATACACTAATTTATTTCCTATATTTTGTAAGAACGTTGATTTTGAAAGAACCTAATAACCCGAAAAGGAGATCAAACACAATTTCTCACCATATCTAAGTTTCTATAAATAATAATTTATTGATAGACATTTACTTTGAATATTCTAAGTGAAAATTGTGTTTTGACATTTAGTATGAAGGAAAATTCGAACAGAAATATTAAGTCAAATTTGGCTACAAATAGCTCCAACCTCTAGCAAAAACCATTGTTAAAATATATATATATATATATACATGTGACAATCGTAATCAATCCTAACAATTGACTATGGGTCGTTTTGGCTAATACGTAACCACATTACAACAACAAATGACCAATTTGACAATACATGTAAATGCTTGACTTCATACTATCCACCGCTAATTCCTCCGTCATGTGGCCACAAATTGGTTATTGGATGTACTACTCTAGCTAATTGCACACAGATTGTGTCGTAGCCATCCATTATCAAATCAGTAAAATTTGCCTCAACTTAGTTTTGGAATGGCAACAGTAACGTTACTGTAATCATGTCTATGTTAATAGGAACCATTTTCTGTAGTATACAATACATTATTCTAAAGAATAAAATAAAATTAATTTTCTGGATTTTAGACATTACTAGACTTATAAGAAATTGGTTATGGTTCTGTAAACTTATCGATGGATCTAGGCGCTTATTTTACGAGGAATGGACAAGACAACAAGAAGTAATAATTTGAGTTATATTGGTTGATTGGATACATTTTCACAACAAAACGAAGTGATTTTTGAAATTTTTAACATTTGGTAAACTCATCTACATATCATTTTAGCTCGACATTATAATATATTACATGAGAATGTCCATACATGTATTATGTATGAAGGCCCACATTATCCAATATTCAGTAACGCGCAATGAATATGATCGTGTTGGCAATTTGACAAACATAGATTATTCACACTTATTGGTTAAGGTTTGTGTTCGAAGCCACATAAATGGGAGCTTGTATAAATAAGCATAACGAGACATGCTTTGCGTCCATTTTATTCAATATAACTAATTATGAAACTGAATTAAATAACTTTTCTGTTCGCGCGTTTTCTATCTAATTAAGTTCCTTAATCACGAGAACAAGGCAAACCAATTGCATATTTTGTCGGCCAATAATTTCCCATGATGTTCTTAAAGGAAAATTACTAAATAATTAATGAAACATAGTTTGTAGGAATCTTAACTATAAATATGATAGGAAAAAAAAAACCGAATTTCAGTTTTGGCAGTTAATTAAAGAGGTATCGATTCTACAGAAATGCCTTTAGAGAATCATATTGTACCATTATATAAAATATATATGTATAGTGTTTTATACCTTTGACACTTTGACTGACGCTTTGAGTAAAGTGGTTAATGTTTCTACGATGGTATAATTCACTCTTTAATGTACTTATATATAATTTTGATGTGATGGTACGAAATTTTTTGTTTTGACGTATATATCTTGTCTCAGAATTTTTTTTCATTATTACTTTATTGGGTGTAATAGTGGTTCATCTGTTAGGTAATTTGGGAGTGCAAAACTGTTAAGTTTGACATCAAAAGTTTAGTAGACTCTAAGAAAATATTTTAAGTAACCGAAAAATTATGGACTTTCGACCCATAGTTTTTGTTTATAGGTCAGGGATCACAAAAATGTAAATGAATCTCCTCCCCATTGTGGTACTCAAAGCTATAAAAATCATGCTTCCATTAAAAAGCTCCTTAAAAACGAGAGGTGAAGCTACCAATAAATCTAAGATAATATTTACTGTTTTTTCACAACACATAAAATATGTAGATTTGAATGTGAATGGTGACACAACAACATGCTAATACAAACCATCATATTATACACAACATCAATACTAATACAAACACCTTATATATTATATCATGGTCCTTAATGATCTATTCATCTATGTTACCAAATCCCATAATCAGCATTCCTTCCCATAAATAGATATTTTATAAGAAAAAGTAAAATAAAAAATAGTGTTGTTACCATACCATTGAGATAGCTATACAGTATTTTGGTTTTAACCAATATGAGGTAAGATTTATGGTCGTGAAATCTAACTAAATGGAACTTTTTGAATGCTTTGTGCAAATAGATTTTATTCACCCAAACGAGTGGGTCCGAAATATAAAACATTATGAATGCCAACTTTTATCTTTAGGTATATAGTTTACTAGAAACCGTGTGGGTCCATTTCATTTTAAACATTTTCAAGTGAAATTTCCATCGACAATTGGTCCATCAGCCACGATGTATGAACCTTTTTGGTGGGTCGTCAATATCATACACAACCGTATCATTTTTTTGGGGATCTTCTAGATTCTCAACGGTCCTTGTTTATGAACTTATAATTGTCCAAATATGTTTTCTCGTATTTCGTTTTCTATAACAAAAGTAATGCTATTAAAGTGATTAGCTATATCCCCTAAGACACCCTCGTTAGAAAAGTAGAAGGTAACAAATGAATTAATAAAATTATTCAATACCTAAACCAATAAGAAAATGTTTTGATGTTTATGATTCGTTCGTTTGGTAACAATGATTCTTTCTCAGAGATAAAGGGTTCGAGTCTTACGTTTACGTTTTATATTTTCTTAGCAAAAAAATTATTGATAGCTCGTTCGAGACAAGACCTAGGGCATAATATAATTCAAACAACAATGAAACTTATTTTTTATTTTACTTTTCAGAATAGTTTAATTATATATCCTAATTTAACTAGGACTCAAGACCCCCGCGATGTCGCGGGGGAATATATTTCAAAAATCGTTTAAAAAATATCAAACGAAAAAATCATAATGAAATGTAATAATTTTGATTTTTTTAAAATTATCAAATTAATATATATTTTACAAAAATTATGATAAAGAAAACCCTCACAAGCATTTATTAAGTATATGAATATTAGAAAAACATTAATTTGTAACTAAAAAACTATTCCCAAATGCAAAAAACATCAAATAATAAATCAAAGGTTACAACGGTTTGATAAATAAACCAAAATATTCAACGTCAAATAAACCAAATGCTACTATGTTAAATTAAACGGTGAAAATAATTTATTTAAATATATTTTAGTAATTAAATATTTTTTACAATATATGACAAACTTTAACAAAGAGACGTAACCGTAGATATCAAATATACCAAAAGCTGCAACGGTTCGTCAAATATACCAAATATTGCAATGGTTCATCAAATACCTTGTTCAAAAACGCGGACGCCTAGCCGCCGAGGCGGCCGCAAAGTCGCTCAACGGTGGACCTCCGCCGCGAAGAACCCAAATCGGCCGTATTAATCGTTTGCTCGAGTAAATCTCATGTTTGGAAGCTTGGGTGAAGTTATCTTGGCTTAGTTTTTTATCAATATATTAGATCTATAAAAAATTAGTACATAAAGCAAGAAAAACGACCAAAAATGGTGAAAAAAAAAAAATCAGAAGGCGGCTAGGGTTGGATGTCGCAGGACATAAAGAGGAAGAAGGAAAGAAAATTACGATTTTACCCTTCATTAATAGGGAAATCCATAAAATATGACCAATATGCAGTTAACTCGGGTCGAACTGTAGATATGTGGAGTTAAGCAGAGGAGTTTACCCCCAGAGCTAGAGTAAATTTTAGAAACTGATTGCGGTAGTTTGTATATATTATAGATTTTAATATAAAAGCCCTAAAACAAATCCCGATTAATCCCCGTATAATCTCCGATTTTATCGCTAGGCGCTAGGCCCACCTCGAGCGCCCGACTAGCGCCTAGCGATGTTTTGAACAAGGATCAAATATACTAAAGATTACAATGGTTTGTAAAACAAAACCAAAAGTTGCAATGATTCGTCAAATAATCCAAATATTGCAACAGTTCAATTAAATAGTTACAATCTCATTGAAATATATTTTAATAATTAAAAATTAAGAACTAAAAATAATAATTTATGAAAGGTTACACCGACGGTAGATGATTAAATGTTATGAAGATTTATAAAATAAACTTAAAGTTGCAATTGTTTATGAAATAAACTAAATGTTGCAATGGTTCTACCTAATAAGGATAAGGTTTGCTTATTATCATCGTAGAACAAATAATCGTTGTAGCAGGACAAAAAATTGGAGTATCGAAAAGAAAGACAATATATAGAGTTGAAAAGGCACGATTTTACAACTATTCGATAAGTCCATTACGTAGACAAACGTGTCCGTTACAGCTTTAATGTGTGGAGCTCATTTCACTCACGTATGTCCAAATTATTTAAACCTCTATATTATTGTTTTCCCATGATATCACGTAAATGTTAAATGAATGATATAATTAAGGAGGTTATACTGCTAAATATATCCATATGTAAACTATGAAATAAAACCAATTTTATATGTAGTTTATTGATTGACGTAAAAAGAAATTCAATAAAACAACATGACCGTACAAAAATAACTGTAAGAAAAACAACCATAAATATTTAAACGAAAGGTTGCAATAAAAAGACGCAACCGTTCAGATGTGCAAATGGTATTTATTGGAAACGACATAACCGTAAAAAAATAACCGATTAAAACGAAAATTGCGATAAAAAGACGCAACCAAAATAACCGTAAAAAAATAACCGATTTAAACGAAAAGTTACGATAACAAGACGCAACCGTTCAGATGTGCAAATGGTATTTATTAGATTGCTATTATATATAGATTAGAAATTTGAAATCTATACAATAGTTTTGAAGAATGCATGTAAATTCTTGTATTTCATCACTACTAATTAGCGAATTGTATCAAATTCTGATAGGCTTTAATCAACACTCACCATGAGTCCATGATATATAACCTTATTATAGCTGGTTAGAACAATATTTTTTATACATTTGTTGTATGATTTGTATCCAAATAAAAGTTTGTACAATGATTTTCTCATTGGCATCAAGGATTCATTCTCCTACTATTAGAGAGAGAGTAAAATTAATACCCCACGAAAAGGCCTTGTAGAGCCTGCCACGGCCCATACACTAAACATCGGCCTATCATCAAAAATGGAAGAAAAACAAACAATATGCGTCTGCCGGGAGTCGAACCCGGGTCTATTGCTTGGAAGGCAATTATCCTAACCGTTGGACTACAGACGCTTTTTGTTAGTAATGTGTTAACAAGTTATATAATTTGTTCTATGTTTCTTTCTGTCTCTAAATTTTTAATAATATCTAATCATAGAATAAACCAGAAATGACACCGTTTAAATTGATTGTTAACTTCTGTATAATTTTTTTCTGATTTTTTTTTTTAAAATGTTTTGGTAAATTTTAACATCGAAAATATTCATATTTGTAGATAAAAAATGCTGTACAATATTTGTGAAATTGCCTCTTATATATTTTTGTCCTTTTCGTTACCTAGCTGCTATGCATCTATCATAGGAGCTTTTTCTTTTCTTTTCTTTTCTTTTTTCTTTGGCATCAAAAAATGAAAAAAAAAAAAAAAACAACATGTAGTCTCTAGCAAAGGAACAATAGCTGCTAATTGCTAAAGCATAAGGTTCGGAAATTGTAATTCAAGGTTCGTATATCAATTTCTTCCCAACGCCTTTTTGCTTCGGATAGTCGTTGCCACACCAAACCTCCATCCGAAGCTACTTTTAAAAAACCCACTTTCTCTTCTTTTCGTTTTTCTTAGCTCGCTTCTTCATTTCCCTCTCAACTTTTCCTTTTTATCTAGAAAAGAAAAAAGAGAATCTTCTTCTTCGTTTTTAACAAAAATGTGTCTCTGCTTTTATCTACTTCTTGTGTTTGTTTCAAATTTTGAAACTTGAGTCTCCAAATTCTCCTTGTTTCAAGAATAGGAGAAGATGATGAAAAGATCTTCATTTAGTCACAAGATGAGGCAGAGTCTCTCTGATATTACTAACTCTCAGTCTCAAGAAGAGTTTAATCTTTACGGGGTCGGTTCGGAGCCGAGTGAACACGTAAACCGTTTAATGAAGGTTGCAATCTCTAAATTCTCTTACTTTTGATATCAATTATTATCATTGACTGAATTCGATTTCGACAGGAGAATGTAGCATTGGTTAAGCTTCTTGAGGAGAGAGAGTATCCTTTTGTTCCATGTAGCTTTGTTTTTGGTAACTTGTTAATGCAATGAATTCAAGAATCGATATTTTCTTTTAACTATCAAAGTAAAACTATTGAGTTAAGTAGACACGAACTGCGGAATCTACGCGAAGGCATACACAAATTGCAAGTACAGAATTGGAGCCTTGCTCAATCCAATTCCCAATTCTTAGGCGTAAGATTCATCGTCCGCTAAGCTTTCTTGATTTTCTCTTTGATTCAAAGTTCTCATCAATATCAATTTTTTTTGCAGGAGATCAATTTAGCTAGAAACAAGGTGAAAACATAACTTCTTTTTGGTCACATGTTTTGGAGTTTCTTTGTCTAAATTTGGATTATGTTTCAGGTGAAAGCTTTGCACCATGATGTTACTTGCAAAAATGCTTTGCTTAAGTCTAAATGTTTTGAACAAGAGGTTTGAACATTTTTTGGCGTTTCTCTTAGTTTCTTCAAGTTTTGTTAAAGAATTTACATTTAATTTACTTATTCATTTTAAACCAAAGTTGGTTATGTGTTTGCCGATATTATTCAAACATTTGGATCAGAAAGGTGAAAACACAAAACCAAGAAATGCACTAACAACTGAAAATGTGATAAAGATAAGGGAGGAAGACTCATCGTCACCGAAACCTTTTGTACCAAACAGAAGGCGATTCATCAGAAGCAAATGTATATATCTCATCATCTTCTTGTTTCTTCTATAACTATTTATGGTTGATTTTCTATTGTCCTTGATGGTTTTATCAACAGCCTTAGGAGCATCTACTGGAATCAAGAATGAGGCAGAAAAAGAGAAATCTGAAACCAAAAGGTATTCACTTTAAACCCTTATAATTCAAATTTCGCTACGCTCCATCCATGGTTTCTTGATTGTTACGTTACAGGAGGCACTTAAGAAGGAGATCAGCGAGAGTGATATCAGCAGATCAAGAAGTTACGGAGAATCTGTTTGAGATCGAAGATCTTCAGCTCACAATGCCTAATAACATATGTCAACAAGATAACTGTAGATTTAGATATCGAACTGACTTGTCTTATTAAATCACGATACAAAGACTATATATAGAGAACAACTCTAGGGTTTACATAAACCGAACAAGACTTGAGCGACAAGTAACGGGCCTAAACATACGGCCCAAACTATATCCGTAATACTCCCCCTCACGTTGGAGTGTGAAGATTCTGAACACCCAACTTGGACATTAGATAAAGAAACTGGGAACGGCCGAGAGCTTTTGTAAAAATATCGGCTAACTGTTCCGTAGTACGAACGTGATGTGTTGTTATAATGCCGTCACGAACCGCATCACGAACCGAATGACAATCCGACTCAATGTGCTTGGTGCGCTCATGGAAGACTGGATTAGCGGCAATATGAAGAGCCGCCTTATTATCACAAAATAAACGAGCAGGCGCAGACTGTTCGATGCCTAAATCTTTCAACAATTTTCGCAGCCACTTGATTTCACGAAGAGCAACAGACATGGCTCTATATTCAGCTTCGGCGGAAGAGTGGGAGACCGTGTCCTGCTTCTTTGTCTTCCAAGAAATAGGCGAACCACCAAGCAACGCAACATAAGCACTAAGTGATCTCCGAGTCAAGGGACATGTCTGAAAATCCGAGTCACAATACACCTCGAGTGTGAGATCTTTACTTGCGTTCAACAAGATGCCCTGACCCGGTGAACCCTTCAAAAAACGAACAATGCGTAATGCCGCATCAAAATGAGCCATCCGGGGAGCTTGCATGAATTGAGACAAAACGTGGACCGAATAGCTTAATTCAGGCCGAGTGTGGAGTAAGTAAAGTAAACGACCAACAAGTCTTCGATAGGGCTTGGCATCCGACAGCAACGGACCATCATCAGAAGCGAGATGGTGATCTGTCTCCAAGGGAGTGTACGCAGGCCGAGCTCCAAGATTGCCGGTGTCGGAGATGACGTCAAGAGTATACTTGCGTTGAGATAAAAAAATACCTTCAGGGCCACGAATAACTTCGATACCAAGAAAATATTTGAGACGGCCCAAATCTTTCATGAAAAAACAACGTCCCAAATACTCCTTGAATTTTCGCAGCATATACTCATCATTGCCGCATATTAAGAGATCGTCAACATATACTAACACACGAATCTCCATAGTGTTTCGTGTATAGGAGAAAAGCGAGTAATCCTCATACGATTGAACGAAACCAAACTTGAGAAGAGAGTCCGACAACTTCTTAAACCAACACCGAGGAGCTTGTTTTAAGCCATACAATGACTTACGAAGACGACAAACTTTGTCAGGATGAGAATGACGAAATCCCGGAGGAAGCTTCATATAAACCTCCTCTTCTAGATCACCATGAAGAAAGGCGTTGTGAACATCCATTTGATACACCTCCCAATTATTCGCAGCAACAAGACGCAAAACAGTACGTACGGTAGTCATTTTAACAACTGGTGCAAAAGTCTCATTGTAGTCCTCCCCTTCGACTTGTTTGTTACCTTGGACGACAAGCCGAGCTTTATATCTTTCAACAGTACCATCCGCATTGTACTTAGTCTTATACACCCATTGACTACCAATTGCAACTTTTCCCGGTGGTAAATCAACAATATCCCATGTCTTATTAATCTCCAGAGCATCCACTTCTTTAAACATTGCATCGTTCCATACTTTAATTTGAACAGCCTCCTTATAATTTTTAGGCTCGACGTTCGCAGTAATCGCAGCAAGGAACACTTTATGTCCTGGTGAAAAACAATCATCCGAAATATAATCCGTTAAAGGATAAGGAGATGTACCTTGAACTGTTGACGAGGACAATGAAGCGGAGTCGGAGAGAGCGTGAGGGTTAAGCGGATCACTGGTAGCGTTGTAGAGAACATAATCCTTTAAGCGGACAGAAGGTTTAACTGGACGCTTGCCTTGACGAGGAGGAGGAGTGATTTCACCGATCGGACTTGAAACAGCCACCACGGACTGAGAGTTGCGATCCGGTGTTATGACAGTGACGGCGGAATCATGATTGGCAGCCAAATCTTTCGTCGAAGATGAACTATCACCCGGCGAAGTCTGGTCTGCAAATTCCGGTGTAGATACGCTGCTGGGATTGGAAACAGAGGCTGGTTCAATCGCAGGGACCGGTTCAATAACAGAAGCCGGTTTAAGAACAGAGGCCGGTTCAATAACAGTAACCGGTTTAGGAACAGGGACCGGTTCAGAAGCAGCTGAAACAGAGCCACTACCCATGGTGTCTTCAGACGTGCTCCCCCTGTCCGTAGAAGGCAGCCAATCTTCATCACAAATGACAGGAGATGGAGAGGTGGATGTAGGACTAGCAGAAGAAAATGCATATGGAAACACAGTTTCCCTAAAGACAACATCTCTTGAAATGAGAAACTCATTCTTCTCAATATCGAACACCTTCCAACCTTTTTGTGCAAAAGGATACCCAACAAAAATACACAAGCGACTTCTCTCTCCAAATTTGTCTTTATCGCGGGAGAGATGATGAACATAACAAGCCGATCCAAAGACCCGCAGCTGATCGTAATTTGGTTTCGAAGCATGAAGAATTTCGTAGGGTGAACTGCCTTTGTGAAGCGATGACGGAGTGCGATTAATCAAGTAGGCAGCAGTTAATACTGCTTCTCCCCAGAATTTAATAGGAAGACTAGCTTGGAACAAGATTGCCCGAGCAACATTGAGAATATGCCTATGCTTACGCTCAACGCGACCATTTTGCTGAGGAGTGCCGACACACGAAGTTTGGTGGATGATTCCATGTTCCCGAAAGTATGAAGAGAGACACATAAATTCAGTCCCGTTGTCACTACGAACCGTTTTGACTGTCTTACCAAATTGCTTCTCCGTGTAAGCAAAAAAATTAGTAAGCACTGTACGTACTTCAGACTTCGCAAGAAGAAGATAGGTCCAAACGGCTCTTGAAAAATCATCAACTATAGTCAAAAAATAAACCGCACCACACGACGACGGAACACGGTATGGTCCCCAAACATCACAATGAATCAAAGAGAAACACTCGGTTGATTTATTATTACTAAGAGGAAAAACTTCTCTTGTTTGTTTAGCTCTAAAACATACGTCACATGAACGAGAGCTAACTGAAGATGAAGAGTTTGAAAACACCGGTAAAGAAGAAAGTACTGTAAAACTAGGATGTCCTAAACGCTGATGCCACAAGGCTTGATCGGAAGAGACACTTGCGTTATGAATCTTTGCTGTAGCAACATCCGTAAGATAATAAACCCCCTCACGCTCCTCACCGCTTCCAATCAAAGTCCTCGAAAAACGGTCCTGTAGAACACAAATTGTGTCAGTAAAGGTAGCAACACACTTTGTTTGTTTCACAATTTTAGAGACGGACAACAAGGTGCAAGTTAATGTTGGGACATAAAGAACATTGGTCAATGCAACATTAGGAGAAAGCGGAAACACGCCCATATGTGACGCAAACGTGTTGCTTCCATCCGCAAAGCCCACCGAACACGGTGGTATAACAACAATGTGTGTTAATAAAGAGAGCTTCCCGGTCATGTGATGTGAGGCGCCGGTGTCAAGAATAACATTGCCAAAATTTGTCTTACCGGAAAGTTTATCAGTGGTCCCGTTGCTTGGTTGTCCTTTGAGGATTTGAGCGAGAGCATGTAGTTGATCCGGAGTGAATTCCGGGAGATTGGTCGGGTTGGGACTGGTTGCGTGAGCTGTCATAGCTTGTCCACGGCCTCGTCCTGAACCATTGCTGCGTCCTCCTCTGCCTCTACTGTTTGACCCGCGACCACCACTTCTCTCGGACCACCAATCCGGAAAGCCAATTATTCCCCAACATTCCTTCTTCTCATGCCCAGTACGACCACAATGAGAGCATGAAACACGACCCTTGATGATGGAATCGGGTCTGTTTCCAGTGGAGTTGTCGGAGCGAAGAGAGGAGATGTCGGGACGGGAGAATTGATCAAGCTGCTCACGACGAGCCAAGAAGCCGACAGCCTCTTCCTTTTGTTCACGTAATCGAACCGAAGACAGCCTCTGTTCTTCGCGAATTACTCTTGAATAAATTTCACTTAGAGAAGGAAGAGGATCCATGTTGATAAGCGTAGCACACAGTCCACCAAATCTAGACTCATCAAGACCAAGTACAAACTGATGAATTTTCTCCTCCTCTCTTTCTTTAGCAGGTGCGGAAGTTGCACCACAGGTACACAGCCCGCAAGAGCACACAGTAACAGGTTTGTAAAGCTGATATTCTTCCCACAGAGAAGACAAGCGACCAAAATATTCAAGAACACTTTGACCATCTTGACGACACAACGCGAGCTGAGCGATAACTTGATGAATTCTTACCTTGTTTCCCACGGAGAAACGTTGTTTCAAATCTAACCACAATAAGCGAGCATCAGAGATAAAGGTAACAGTGGATTTCACCTTGGCTTCTATGGAAGTTCGAATCCACCCAACAATCATGGAATTGACTGTCATCCAATTTTCATAGTTAGGATCATTAGCAGGTGGTTTCGGTATCGACCCATTAATGAACCCTGTCTTTCGTTTTGCTTGAAGAGCGTTTAACATCTCTGTTGCCCACTCGTTGTAGTTGTCACCGTTTAACGAGACCCCCGAGATGAGAGCCCCGGGATTGTCGGAGTTTGCTAAGAGATATGGAGACACCACCGGTGCGTCCGGTTGTTTAGCAGCCTGCCGAGTAGTGGAGGAGCCATCGTCAATCGTGGACATGATGACTTGTTATTGAAAGAGAAGAAACTTTGAACAACACACAATCGAAACTATCGATTGTTCTTTGAAGGAGAATCGAAACTATCGATTAACCTAGGGTTTTTTGAGAGATCTTAGCTCTGATACCATGTAGATTTAGATATCGAACTGACTTGTCTTATTAAATCACGATACAAAGACTATATATAGAGAACAACTCTAGGGTTTACATAAACCGAACAAGACTTGAGCGACAAGTAACGGGCCTAAACATACGGCCCAAACTATATCCGTAATAATAACTCGACAAATGCATCACATATCCGAAAGAAGGACGAGGAAAAGGAAGATTTACGGAGAAGACATCAGGACTGTAAGGTCTATTATCGATCACCCGTCGATCGATCATTGCGTAGAGAAGCTGAGAGGATACATTCTTACAAGGAAGTTTTCTCTCAGTACTAATGGGATGGTCCTAATACATTAGCAAAACGTTTGTAACTGTGATGGTTTTGTTCTAAGATTATATCAATCTCTAGACATGTGTACTTCTTAGGTACGAAATCACTAACATATTTATCTATATATTGTTTGGGAATATGACTTAAATTCTGTATAGTAGAAGTTAGTTTAAGACCAAAAGTATATTAGAAGTAGTCACAATATTATTCCAACTACTTAAATTCTGTTTTCAACGGAAGATCATGTTATCATTTTTTTTTTTTTTTTTTTTTTGGTAAAAATCATGTTATCATTTTAATTTCCAACATATATGCATTATGAAATATGTAAAAAATTTGAAACAAGTTATCTTATCATAATTGTAATACTCAAAAAGCAATCTCTCTCCGGTCGGTTTGACTCTTAATGGAAAAATGAATAGAATCTTAATAATAACATATACAATTGACAATGATTATAAATATCCATAGATTTAATCATTTAAATATGTAGAGTTTAAATCAAGTATACTGAGTTTTCCCTTTTAATTTAGTTATAGATTTTTTGTGATTTGTATGACTGGTTTTGTGATTAGTATTACATGTTCTGATTGAGATTAATTTGGTTAATTTATTTCGAATCTAATATAAATGTATTACTGTTTTGTAGCATGATATCAATTTACCGGTGCAAGGTAATTATGTGTTTTTTAGATTTTTTTTGGGGACAAGCATTCACTCAAATGTAGAAAGTTTAATCTTCACTAGGAAGGATATAATATGGTCACGAAGGGTCGAATTATCCAACACATTGGTCGAACAAATGGTAAAACTAAAATAAACAACAATGCTAAAATAGAGACCTAGAGATAACAGTGAACTCACAAGCTCACCAACCAATCCAAACAAAGACAACCGATAAATAAAACTTCTTTACCTTGGTAGTCCTGGGCGAAACCACAAAAAGGAAGAAACAGAGTCGTTAAGGCCAAACAGTCAGAATCAGTGAACCGAGGCTTGGCTTATATCTAATATGTTTGGAAACCTATATTTACTATTGTATTCTATGGCAATGTACCTCTATCATAGTTACCATGTGTTACTAGTTCGACTGAATCGTTGTGGAATATATTATTTTTGTGAAACTATATATATTTTTAATTACTTTAAGATAGATATTTTAATATGTTTGTCGGAATAATTATATGTGCATCAATATGTGAATATTGTTTGTAACAAAAATAGAGCCAAATTAATACAAAGGTTCGAGTATATATGTTTACTTGTTGAACAATAGTTAATTGCTTGGGTTTATAATCTCTACAAGTTATTATCAAACTTATTGATGGTAATTCAAGACATCAATAAATATATTTTCTTATGTCACTTTGTATTTTTGCTAATAACTCAAAAATTATATCAAACTTTTAGGGCGTTACAACCAATTTCCAAACAGATTTATAAAGTAATCCTGTTGAAATTGCATTCCACATTGAACTAAATTAATGGAAAGGGTCATAGATAAGATAAAGACAATATTTTGTTCTATCAAAAATTAGACCTCAAAGTGATTACTTCTTACCAAAGAAATTCTAGGGAAATGGGAACTAAACATGGCGGATGATGTCTTGCACATAACCGTTCCAACACATTCTAGCTCTTTTCAGCTTTTTTTATTTTCTTTTCCATTTATTACAATTAGTAAACAGAGCCGGCCGGGAGGACAGGCCACCCAAGCGGTGGCTTGGGGCACCACAATTTTTTTTTTTTTTTAAGGTTTTTTTTTTTTTTTTTTTTTTTTTTGTAAAAAAGGCCCAATTTTAGAAGAAAAAAAAGAATTAAGCCCATAAAATGAAAATATTTGGTAGAAACTAAAGCCTTTTTCGAAAAAAATAAATAAAATAGGGTCCAAACAATTAAATTTGAATGTAATAATATTCAAAATATCATTATTTTTGTATAATTTACTAAAAATAGGTCAAAAAAAAAATTTTAGCCCTAAAACTTATAAATATATTGAGCCTCATTTTATTTTTCGTGTAGGGCCTCACAAATGCTCGGACCGGCACTGACAATTACAAGTCAGAACGGTTATGTTTGTTTTCTTTTTTTGACATAAAGAGAAGAAATATCTAGCTCGATTCGTCACTATGGATACTTCCAAATATAGAGGTTTTATCTTGCAACTTCCACCTTTGGTTACAAAGATCAAAATTAGTGACAGTCTAAGCTTCAGATTATGAATCAGATGAAGATTAAGGCACAAAAAGAGACGAAAAGAAAAGCAACAAAATACGAAGAAAATGTGTAATTTCTGGTAACTTCATTGATTGGAGAAGGTGACTATACACAATTGGTAATCCAATAAGTTAAAAAAAAACAAAAAATGAACTAAACCAAATCAAAATGTATACACATTATAAATATAGGTAGGCATGTCAATCGGGGTAACTCGACCCGATCCGAAACCCGCATATATTTAAGTCCGGCCCGGTCCGGTCGGTAAAAATTCCGAACCTATATCTTAAAACCCAGTCCGACCTTTCTAACAGGGATACAAGGCTTTTTGGACTTTTCTTTCTACAAAAGAAACAAACTTATAATTTATAACATCTCTTGAAAAAATCAATGCATGAAATGAGTCAATCGAAATTAAAATAACCACTAACGCTAATTTAGTTTTTTTAGAAAAGTTTAAAATCATAAAAATTGTTTAAACTCATACCAAATAAAATATAAAATCGTAAGACTTTAAACCAGGTAGTAGAGCCAATATTTGCTCTTTAGATTTATTGTAAGACATAATTAGAAAACTAAGTTTAGGGTTTTCAATTATATTAAAAACATTTTTAAAACAAATTTACCAATTAAACGAAAATATTAACACAAAAAAAAATCAAAAATATCTTAAGGGCTTTTTGGGCTGCTCCGAGCCCGGGCAGACTGAGCCCAAAAAACTCTTTAGTCCGAACAGACTTAATCAAAAAAGTCTGATTTTTTTTGTCACATATTTAAGTCCGAATCCGCTGTTTTTTCAGGGTTAGTCCGGACCAGCTCGTAGACTTTAGACCTAATTGATACGTCTAAATATAGGACGCCTTTCTATTAATGTTTTGGTACTATTAGTATATTATACAAAGTAACATAATACCAAACAAGTAATTAGTTAGTTTTTGACCAAAAAAATAAAATCATCAATTTGAATTATAAACACATCATATTCCGTTAATATGTAACACATAAATTAAAAAATTGAGGGACGTCTTTATCAAAGATGATGTCGACAACCGAAATACACATACAAAAAGCCAAAGAGGAAAACAACACTTTGAAATAAGACAACAATAATTAACAAGAATATATTTCTTTCAATTTTAACTTATGAGGGTAATGAAATCTTCGAGAATTTAGATTGGGCTCCACACTATTCAGTGTGTTCACTATCTCTTTCGACGTTGGGAAAAGTGGTCATTATCATCATTATCCTCATCCTTGCTCATGCACCATTAACCGTCCCTTCTAGATTCTTGATTTTGTTCAATGGCCCCTCTTCGATTTTTCAATTTGCTTATGTTATATAGATTATATAAAAGATTTTTCTGAATTTTTTTAAAACACCACTAATTACAAAGCCGTAATTTGTTGCACTATCAATACGTTATACGTTCACCATTTCCTACCGTTTAATTTGTTTTGTTTGTGTCGAACAATATCTGCTCTAACCGCTTATTCCATGATCCATAATGAAAGTACAATGGTCCATTATTGTTTGGGGCTGCCATGATTTTTTTGTTTATATATAAATATTTTTTCCATAATTGCTCTGTATATATATAGTTTTAATATATGCTAAAAATCGATAGTCCATAATTGTATAACTATATTTAATTTCTTATAGTTATTAGACATTACGCACACACACTAAGTATTTGAACTCTTGAGGTATTTGACCACTAAGCCAAATTTATTTCCCAATAAACCATTAATCATATAATTAAGTCGATTTAGAGATTCACTTGTTAATATATAAATCCAACAAATAATTCAAGCCACCTTCGAAAGAACAACTTGCTTTCTTTTTCTTTTTTGGTTCACACAACAATACAATACCATATATATTAATATATGTGATCACACAATATTGCAACAATTATAAGAAATATACCAAATGGAACATTACAAAGTATTGAAAAAAACAAAACCTTTTTCGTTTTAATCTCAAATCATAGAGGACCGGACGCTCAACTGCTTCAATTTAGTTTCCAGTGTGGACCCGTCACAAGACCTCCCATTATTAACTTAATGTATGTTTGATAATGCAAAATAAAAATTATTAAAACCTTTCTTTTGTTTGTTTGTTTGTTTTTAACATTCTGGTGTTTGGGTATGGTCTCTTTTCGGGTCATGGCAATAGTTATAGACCAAGAAGTTCCTCTGTGCCCATGCCAACGCCGCCATCTGCTGCCGGCTCAACCCTTGGTTACGGAGTGGTGCAGGCGATGGCGGTCTGCATGAGCTTGAGCTATCCGCTGTGCATCCAGCTAGCTTAAAGTTTCTGTACTTAGCCACAAATGGTTGGTATCGATAGTCGGCTTTAATCCTTCCATTTTCCGTGGCCCAGTCCGATGCATCCCATATCGATCCATACACCCACATCGGTCTTGTGGGGAACGTAGCTTCATTCTTTCTATTATATGTACGTATCGGTATATCGTCTACGAAGAATCTGTGTACATGTAAAATTTGTTCAATTTAGTATATCAAACAAATAAAAAAATGTGTATACTTAACATAAGAATTCTTGACTTACACAATTTCGTTAGGGTTCCACAAAATTGCGTAATGGTGAAAATCTTGAGTAGGGTCAAACCACAAGGTAAATTTCATTTCTCTTCCTATGACATTTCGGTCGCCACTTCCTCTAGCGAATACATTCGTTTGAAGAGAATAAGGCTTCCCTGGCGTCGTCCCTAGAAACTCGATATCAACCTCGTCGTGGTCTCCAGGATGCTCTTGGTTGTTTGAGAGCTAGAAATCGAAAAATTGTTAGGAAATTTAGAATTTTAGTAACGTTTTAACAATTATTAGATGGTTAATTAATTAGTTCGATCATATACTTACGTAGAGGGATGTATCAACTCCAGCCGTGAAGCCTGGTTGGAGCTTAATGGAAGCACCAAAGTAGCCAGACCGGTATGGACGAAGGGACTTGAACCCACTCCCTGTTCATGTTCACATTTAATCAGTCACTAAAATCAATTTATTACATACGACAAAAATAATTGTTATAACTAATATGACTAAATTAATTTTAAAAGAACTAAATGGGAATAAAAATAATAAATATAAGCTACCGACACAGTCCTACAAGTCGTGCGGTGTATTAAATAACACTAGAAAAACTTGAGTGAGTGAGGTTTGACAAAGAAATCGCCACTTACCTCAATTGATTCTAATCAATATTTACATTCATTAATTTTATTTTCTAATGTTTTGTTCCAAATGAATAGCATATAATCTCTTAGTACATTTTATAATATGGACCAATGAATTGAGTCAATAAATTTGGTTAAAAATGAAAAGAAAAAGACCAGTGGATTTGTCGAGCCAAAGAGTGATAACGTCTTGCTCTCTACGTTGGTGTTGAGAGCCCCATAAAGTACGGAATTCGCGATCAAAAGATGAAGTCGCTACTCGGGAACTCGGGTAGTATCCCGGTGAAGGAGAACCCTGGCTGTGACCACTACTAGGGCACAACACTAAGAGAGCTAGAAAGATAAGAGACAAAGCCATTTCTAAAGTGAAGTAAAGCCTTTTGAGTGGTTACTACAAAAGGGGGAATAAACACATTTAAGAGAGACAAATATGTATGAAATGAATGAAGAAAAGTGAGAGAAGGCAGGTGTGTATAAATAGAGAGTTATGCGGGTCCGACAGTTATAGGAGTGAGTGACTGTTATCCGTCGATTGGATGGGCCTTTTGGATTGATCCCATGTCAAAATATGAAACATTTAATGTCAACTTACATTCATATATCTTTATCAAAAAAAAAAAAACTTACATCATATAATGAACTAATAAAGAAAACGAAGTAAGAAAATGCAAAATACAGGAAAAAGAAACAGAGGAACTTATAATTTTTCCTATATAGAGATGATTTTTTTTTGAACAGAATATAGAGATGATATTTAAAAAGTATTTTTCTTTATTGAAAGTATAACCGTACAATTAGTTCTAGTGTGCTCGTATCGTGTACATATACATAGTATCACGCCATTCAAAGAGATATTGTTCCTCTACCTCAAAAGATTATAGATCTAAGTAGTGAAACAATGGAAGCAAATAATAGATCTAAGTCTATTTTTTCTATGACAAAGATTCTAGTGTACTCCTCTAGCAATGGGTATAATCTATAAATTTATTACCTTCCACAGATTTACCTAAAACATCTATCTTCACTACCATCACGACAGTCCACCAAAACGAACTAAAATAAGTCTAATTTTTTTAATGTATATATAATTATACAATCTACCCCAACTATTTAATCAAATGCATTAATTTAGGATTATTTAAAACCTATATCCAAAGTAATTATGTTTTATGCATAAAGTCATATTTTTGTCTAAAAATATTGATGTCATCCAAAAATTCTCAATGGTTTTAAATCAAATAAACATGGTTCTAATAATACAGTATGGACTAAACAAATATTTTACTGTAACTTAATTTTACATTTTCAGTAATGTGAAGTAAGAAACTGTCGGTTCAAAAGCATTAATAGATTTATTTTTTAAAGGAAAAGAATGAGAACGTATTGATATAAATAGAGTACAATGAACATACCCATTTTATGACCCAGAAAAAGCAAAAAAAAACATACACATTTCACAAATGAAAATGACACTTTTTAGCGGCCTATTAAAAAATGAATTTATCTTTGTTAATATAAATTTGAACCCATTTCATTTGGGTTTCTGTTTTTTTTTTTTCTTTTAAATATTAGGATAAAGTCGAAGATGTAACATGTTTGGTCAATTTCCTATCGGAGGTCACATGCATGGATAAGAAACTAGATCAATCCAATGTAGTTTCATAGCTTTTTAAATTATAATAGTTTATCAATAAATCTAGCTCAACTCTAAAAGTTTATAAAATCTGCATGTAAATCAATAGACAATTGTTTTGCAAACGGATCTTAAAATTTTATTGGAAAGAAAGGGATATGTATTTCTTTATCTAATTATAATATGTATTCAGGCTAAGTCGAGAGTTGAAAGTATGGTTAGTTTGACTTCTTTTTTTGACGTTGTAGTTAATTAATTGACATAATTATAAGTAGAAGAGATTATTGTTATGTGGAAGTCCCATATCCACTAGTTTGCCCAATAATTAATTGATCCTTTTATATAGTGTACAGGATTTAAATTTGTGAAGATTATAAATTATTGCAATTAATGGACAAGTTTACTACTTTGAATTGATTATCTTTGATTTGAACGTGCATAAAAGATTATGAAAAAGTTATGAAATTTAAGATTCTTGTTTACTTATTATAATTAATATCAAAAAATTTCAAAGCATGTACATGTTCATGAGTTAGAGTATCTTAATTAATAGTATATGAAATAAGTTCGAGACGGATTTTTGGATCTATCGGATGGTTGAATTTGTTTTCATTGGAGATTCAATGGTTATGGTAATGCTCTAGCTGCCGGTTGGGGTGATCTTTTCTAAGAGAATAACAAAAGCAAGGTTAACATAACTAAGTATATAATCGGTAACTGTCCATAAAAAGTAAACTTTTGTGGGTTAATATATTTTATTATCTAACATTTGAAGTTAGTTCAATAAAAATTCAAAAAAAAAAAAAAACATTTGAAGTTGGTTATGGTATTGGAATTGGACTTGTAGGTAATAAAATCAGGTAGCTTAGGTAGTTAGGTGCATGAATCATGCCGAGAAAGGCTACTTAATGTACGGAAATTAATATTAACTATAACATGATTCACTATTAATAATCAGAAAGAGACAAAATAATCATCAATAGTTTGATGTCAAAACAATAACAATTTCAAATTTACCGATGCCTATTACTCTATCTGTTTCTTAGTGTTAGATATTTCAGAACAGAATAAAAAATACTGTTGTACTTTTATGTAGGATGGATTTTAAGGAAGTCCATTTCTGCAAATACAAAAACAGATAAAATAAAAGTTTGGTGAGGTTTGTTGTAAGTAAATCTAACAAGTTTTAAAATCTAAATTCTCAAAGCAGGATAACATTAATTTTTGGTTGGCTAAAGAAGTTTTTTCTTATCTAATAATTCAATATCTTTTTTTGTCAAAGCTTAACTACTGCCACATTTTGGACCTTCGATAAACTTTGACTATTAACATGCAAAAACTGCGTTAACCTCTTACCTTGTATAAAATTTTAATGCATTGGTCAACCATTGGATCAATGGAACTTCCACATAGAAAATTGTTTTGAAATTAGTACTTGTGGATTGTATATTGTATCGGATTTGTACATAATAAATACTACAATTATCCTCAAATTAGAGTTATCTTATCAAATAAAAAGAAATGATATTTGGGGTTAAAAATTAATTAAAAATGTTTTATTCAATTTAGATTTTCAGTAAAAAGAAAAAGAAAAGCAAATGATAAAATTAGATACTTGGTTAATAAAAATCAAATTAAACAATATTGTTAAAACATATATTTTCAGTGGACATTATTTTGATGATAAAATATAATCTACAAAATTAACATTCCACCCACTATGAACCAATTAATGTTCACAAGAACAATTTCCACCCAACATGTACCAAATACTTTACATGGGAATCGATCAGTAAGTGTATAACTTAGACTAAATAATGTCGACGAGTACCATCCACCGTCCACCAATGGCCGAAGAATGTTACAATGGATCCGTTGAAGGTATTTATGACAGAGCAGACAATGAATGGTTTTTGTTGAAAATATTTGGTCAATGGTACATGATGTTGAGAACATTTATTTGGTCAATCGATTATTTTCCTATTTTCACGTAAAATTTATTTATTAAAAATTTTAATCAACTAAAAACATTATTTTCTAAACTTTTAGAGAATCTAAATTGAATGAACTGAATGTTTTCTTTTCTATCAGCTGGTTTTTGTTTTTAATTTTCTTAAGAAGAAAAATGTCTACTAACCTTTTTTTTTTAGAGAATCGATAGGGGACAATTGATCCCTATACTTTATTATTTTTTAAAAAAACTTATAAACGGACATTACGTGGGTACGCAGATCACTTCATATGAAAAAACTCATAAACGAATATTACGTGGGTATATAGATATGTTCATATCCGAACATACATCAAACGAATGAAAATCAAGCGGTAAGGAAAACGCATAGTTCGCTAATCCGTCAGCTAGACGATTAGCTTCCCTATACACATGAGAAATACGGACTATTCAGTCTCTTGATATAAAGTCATTGCATAAACATACTATGAAAGACAGCGGATAATCCCTATCGTTAGAAAACCCAATAATCCATATCGTTAGAAAATCCACAAAATTGTGGAGAAACGTCCACTTACCTTTCATTAAGTAAAACAATATTATTTCCTCAAATTTTTACTATAAATTACCCATTTTCTATCTCTACTTTTAAAAGTTAAAACTCCCTAATTGTAATAAATTATCCTTAAAACTTTTTGATCCTACTTTTCTATATCACAAATCCAATAACATTAAAACTATACTTCTATTTAATTTATACTAAGTACCATGATTAAATAAGGTTCCCTTAAAGTTTTCAGTTGCTTCTATCATTTTCAGAAAATAACTTTGCAGTTAAATAATTTGAGTGGGAGGAAATATTGGAATCTAAAGCTTAATTAGAAATGTGCTTACCGACAAAATATGAGTGGAAAAAATATTGGAATCTAAGCTTAATTAAGTCGTGTCACATTGTCACTTCAACAATTGTGAAGAACATTCTATTCTCTTCGGTATTGAGAGTGAGAACAAAACATTTTCACTTATAAATTCTATAATCATTGACAGTGTTTTTTCGTAAGAAACATTAATATTTTCAATACCAGACCCAAAGTACGTTAAGTGTTTCACTGTAAGAGACTACTAATGCAACTAAAACATATAAACAACTAAATCTGGTTTGCGGAGAAAAAGAACAAACTAAATCTGGTAGGTATTATCAACAAAATAGCGTTGAGATTTGTCGGTAGAGCAAGAAGACTTTTGATCTTGTAAGTTGAGCAGTCATGATCTCAGATATATTTAATTTAAACCTAGTTGCTTATAAAAGTCATGAAAGTTTTGCATGGAAAGACTTCAATATATAGGATAAATTCGTCTCGAGGTGCACATTTAAATGGTTAAAATTGGTATCGAGTTCTCTAACTTTAACTTTGCTATCATAGAATTCCATTTATTAACAAATTAATGAAGATTAGAGTACGTACTGAATTAGGTAGATGACGTTTATCTGAGAAGAAATTTGGTGAATATAACTATGCAAATAAAGTTTTGGATTTCTAACGTTATTTGATAAGATGATACGCTATTTTCCCACGTAGTAGCGATGCAAGTATAATTTTTGTTTTTGTTAAAATGAAAGAATAACTTTTACGTGGAATCTGTGGAGACGTTTTATTCTTTTTCATTTTAATGATATATAGAAATTGTTAGTAGTCGACAAATATAGCATAATATTTTTGTAAAAATTATTTACGACTTTCTAAAATCACCATAACAGAGAAGACACTCAATTTTTTTTACGAGATTTTTGATGCAACTATGGGGGAAAATATTTTAGTTTCGCAAAAATATCATAGTTTTTGCAAAATTCACACGTGTTTCGTAATTTACAAAAAAAAAAAAAAAAAAAAAAAAAACATGCTATATGATTGCATATCTTTATTTTCATGAATGTCATACTATTTTACTATTATAGTGATTAACATGTCTACGGAGATGAAATAAACAAGAATACTTTCGTATAGAATCGCTACGACTCTACGAGAGCCGACGGATGAGATATTAGTTCATGACGAAAACGAAGGTCAGGGTATTAACCAAAAATCTTGTTAATATTCTACTCATTTTAGATGCTAAACTATAAATTATATACTGCCATTAGCCTATTACCTATTAATGAACGGTCTGTTTTTGTATTTTAAGATAAACTATATCTAAAAATGACAAAATTATTAAAAAAAAAAAAAAAAATTATTATATGGGAGATTGATGAGTTCTACTTGTGTCTCTCTCCTCTCTATTCCTTTTCTTTTGATCGCAACCTCGTGCACCGTGTAAAGAAAGGATTTCCTTCGGCGATAATTCCGGTGTCGATGAGGAACCCATGGTCCAAAGCGCGTTATCCGTAGTCCGTTGTACCTTACCGGCGAAGTCACTAGATCAAAATCATGAGAGTTTGTGGTGGGGAGAAGCTTCTGTGAGATGTTACCGGTAGGAGCTAGCTCTGTCGGCGGTGTGGTGACGTGGAGCAAAGAAGGAGGTTTCGGCGAGGAACGAGAAAGGTCGGCGGTTAGTTCTGAACAATTGGAGGTACATGAGGTTTTTTCACGGCCGGCGTTGTGATGGGGGAGGTCTATGGCCGGTAAGAGAAAGCTATGCCACCGTCGATGGTTGTCTTCTTCAACTCCCTACTTGTAACGCCCCGACCGCCATCTCTCTTAATGGGTCCCACGATCTCTCTCGGCCCGTGGGCCCACCATCTTCTGACGGTTGGTCCGCTATGTCCGGGAGGCTTTAAAGACTTACTTACCGACCCTACAAATTACCACATGATCTTTCTCTGTGTTTTGTCCTCACTCACACAGTTCCGACAATCACTTCCCGGAAGGTCACCCATCCTGAAATTGTTCAAGCTCAAGCATGCGTAACTATGGAGTTCTCTCATGACGGTTGACCGAAAAGATAAGTGCACTTTGGTGACATAGGTGGCCAAATCAATTCTTTTAAACCTCTCCGCATGCACCACAATATTCCTCAAACCGGGATGTTACACTACTACTTTATCTATCTCACGACTGAGCTATGGTTTTCAGACGGTCTTGATCGGTTTCTTCTTTCTTCTCTTCACAGCTCTCCGGTGGTGGGATGGTGATGGTCATGTGTTGCCTTCTGCGCTCGACTCCAGTCTTCCTGGCTCACCGGTGGTCCTGTTCCAGCGAGTATCCGCTACTTCATGGGAAGGCGGCTTCGATCGGTTCTCCGATAGAAGATTCGGGTTTCTGTGTTCCTCGTTCAGATCAGTTATCTGCTGGTTTAGATTGGTTTTATTTCCGGATCGGTTTTGGTTTGGTTTTCTGGCTTGGTTTGAGTAATTGGATTGGGTCTTAAGGAGATTATTGTATGGGCCTATTCCGAAAATAG
Organism: Arabidopsis suecica; assembly: GCA_019202805.1. Classification (NCBI taxonomy): domain Eukaryota; kingdom Viridiplantae; phylum Streptophyta; class Magnoliopsida; order Brassicales; family Brassicaceae; genus Arabidopsis; species Arabidopsis suecica. The sequence goes on from CM032909.1 coordinate 8,113,749, forward strand.
TCCAATAGACATATGTTTTTAATAAAATTGCAAGCGTTTATAAAATAAAAATAAAAAATGGAAAAAATTATCTCATTTTTAAAGATATTATTTTTTACAAAAATCAGGAGATATCATATAAAACTAAATTTAAGTAAATAACAATAAGTCATTAAAATAAAATAAAATATGTGATATCAAATAAAACCAGTTAATAGTGATCCAGTTTAATATGATTTGAAAGGATACATCCAAAATATTAGTTACTATTAGAATTTAATGAAATTAAAACGATATGATCTGAAAAGATTTGTTATTCATCAATCAATAAATTATAATATATATGACAAACCTATAATTTGAAAGCATATATGTTTAGCACTTACTATTATCTAGTTCTGATTTTTTTGAAAATTTTGTTTTTTTTCGTATAACCTAATTTTGGAAAAAAAAAAGTACAATTGGAACGTTCTCTCATCTTAATATGAGATCATTATAACATCTCACCAAAAAAATACTCACTGCAGCAATACAACGATAAGATATTAAGATTGTTTCTAGAGTGATGTTATATGAGAGTTAAAAATTCTCGAGAAGAACAACGATATGATTAACCAAGTGGTAGTGGTCCGTGATTTCTGTTGGAGTATTAGAGTTGAATTGGTCTTTTAGTTTTAGTTTGAATGAGTCTTTAAGTTGTTTTTCAAGTTTGAATAAGCTCCTGGTTTGTAGGAGTCAAGTAGTAGTGGTCCTAGTCATTAGTTTACTTCCGCAAGTTTCTCATTGTTTAGTTGTAGGAGACTTAGTCTTCATGTCATTGGCTATTTAAGGCCCACCAATTCTCAGCAATAAGCAATTGCAGTATTTGAGAAAACCTGCAACTTTATTTTCTACATGTCTGCAACTTTATTTTCTACATGTGGTATCAGAGCCATTTTCAAATAAAATATCTTTGAGTGAAAAAAAAAACGAGTGAGAGAAAGAGGAGTGAGAGAAAGAGTGAGTCGTTGAGTGAGAGAAAGAGTGAGTCGTTTAAAGAGGAGTGAGAGAAAGAGTGAGTCGTTGAAAAGAAAACGAGTGAGTGAAAGAGGAGTGAGAGAAAGAGTGAGTCGTTTAAAGAAAAAGAAAAAGGGAGAGAAAGAAGAACAAAGAAATGTCAACATCATCCGAGAAGTTTGTGTAGCCGGCTATTCCGAAATTCGACGGCTACTATGACTTTTGGTCAATGGCGATGGAGAACTTTCTAAGGAGTAGAGAGATGTGGAGCCTGGTGGAAGAAGGGATTCCGACAATGGCGATCGGGTCATCACCAGCGAATGAAGCTCAGAGAAAAGATGTGGAAGAGGCAAAGCTCAAGGATCTTAAAGTCAAGAATTTTCTGTTTCAAGCCATTGACAGAGAAATTCTTGAAACAATCCTTGACAAAGGAACTTCAAAAGCGATTTGGGAATCGATGAAAAGGAAGTATCAAGGTTCAACAAAGGTGAGACGAGCACAACTCCAAGCGTTGAAAAGAGAGTTCGAGTTGCTCGCTATGAAGGAAGGCGAGAAGATAGACACCTTCTTGGGAAGAACCTTGTCTGTGGTAAACAAAATGAAGATCAATGGAGAAAGCGTGGAGCAGAGCACAATTGTGAGCAAGATACTCAGATCATTAACCAGGAAATTCAATTATGTTGTGTGCTCAATCGAGGAATCAAATGATCTGAGTACGCTAACTATTGATGAGCTACATGGAAGCTTGTTGGTTCATGAGGGAAGGATGCAAGAACCTCAGGAGGAGGAGCATGTCTTGAATGTGTCTCAAGACGAACGTTCCAGTTACGGAAGAGGACGAGGTAGCTTACGAGGCGGCCGTGGCAGAGGTCGAGGAAGAGCTACGCCAGACAAGGCATCCATTGAGTGTTTTAAGTGTCATAAATTAGGACATTTCCAATATGAATGTTCTGATTGGGAGAAGGGAGCATATTATGCAGAATTGGAGGAGGACGTACTTTTGATGGCTCAAGTTTCATTTGAAGAGGAGGAATGCAGGGACAAGAAGATTAAACTGGATGCTTTTGTTAGCATTTCCAGTTTAAAGGAGGGTATGTTGGAGTATTAGAGTTTAATTGGTCTTTTAGCTTTAGTTTGAATGAGTCTTTAAGTTGTTTTTCAAACTAAAGCTAAAAGACCAATTCAACTCTAATACTCCAACATACCCTCCCTTAAACTGGAAATGCTAACAAAAGCATCCAGTTTAATCTTCTTGTCCCTGCATTCCTCCTCTTCAAATGAAACTTGAGCCATCAAAAGTACGTCCTCCTCCAATTCTGCATAATATGCTCCCTTCTCATAAATTAGGACATTGCAGAATTGGAGGAGGACGTACTTTTGATGGCTCAAGTTTCATTTGAAGAGGAGGAATGCAGGGACAAGAAGATTAAACTGGATGCTTTTGTTAGCATTTCCAGTTTAAGGGAGGGTATGTTGGAGTATTAGAGTTGAATTGGTCTTTTAGCTTTAGTTTGAATGAGTCTTTAAGTTGTTTTTCAAGTTTGAATAAGCTCCTGGTCTGTAGGAGTCAAGTAGTAGTGGTCCTAGTCATTAGTTTACTTCCGCAAGTTTCTCATTGTTTAGTTGTAGGAGACTTAGTCTTCATGTCATTGGCTATTTAAGGCCCACCAATTCTCAGCAATAAGCAATTGCAGTATTTGAGAAAACCTGCAACTTTATTTTCTACATGTCTGCAACTTTATTTTCTACATGTGGTATCAGAGCCATTTTCAAATGAAATATCTTTGAGTGAAAAAAAAATGAGTGAGAGAAAGAGTGAGTCGTTGAGTGAGAGAAAGAGTGAGTCGTTTAAAGAGGAGTGAGAGAAAGAGTGAGTCGTTGCAAAGAAAACGAGTGAGTGAAAGAGGAGTGAGAGAAAGAGTGAGTCGTTGAGTGAGAGAAAGAGTGAGTCGTTTAAAGAAAAAGAAAAAGGGAGAGAAAGAAGAACAAAGAAATGTCAACATCATCCGAGAAGTTTGTGCAGCCGGCTATTCCGAAATTCGACGGCTACTATGACTTTTGGTCAATGGCGATGGAGAACTTTCTAAGGAGTAGAGAGATGTGGAGCCTGGTGGAAGAAGGGATTCCGACAATGGCGATCGGGTCATCACCAGCGAATGAAGCTCAGAGAAAAGCTGTGGAAGAGGCAAAGCTCAAGGATCTTAAAGTCAAGAATTTTCTGTTTCAAGCCATTGACAGAGAAATTCTTGAAACAATCCTTGACAAAGGAACTTCAAAAGCGATTTGGGAATCAATGAAAAGGAAGAATTAAGGTTCAACAAAGGTGAGACGAGCACAACTCCAGGCGTTGAAAAGAGAGTTCGAGTTGCTCGCTATGAAGGAAGGCGAGAAGATAGACACCTTCTTGGGAAGAACCTTGTCTGTGGTAAACAAAATGAAGATCAATGGAGAAAGCGTGGAGCAGAGCACAATTGTGAGCAAGATGCTCAGATCATTAACCAGGAAATTCAATTATGTTGTGTGCTCAATCGAGGAATCAAATGATCTGAGTACGCTAACTATTGATGAGCTACATGGAAGCTTGTTGGTTCATGAGGGAAGGATGCAAGAACCTCAGGAGCAGGAGCATGTCTTGAATGTGTCTCAAGACGAACGTTCCAGTTACGGAAGAGGACGAGGTAGCTTACGAGGCGGCCGTGGCAGAGGTCGAGGAAGAGCTACGCCAGACAAGGCATCCATTGAGTGTTTAAAGTGTCATAAATTAGGACATTTCCAATATGAATGTCCTGATTGGGAGAAGGGAGCATATTATGCAGAATTGGAGGAGGACGTACTTTTGATGGCTCAAGTTTCATTTGAAGAGGAGGAATGCAGGGACAAGAAGATTAAACTGGATGCTTTTGTTAGCATTTCCAGTTTAAGGGAGGGTTTGTTGGAGTAGTTGAATTGGTCTTTTAGCTTTAGTTTGAATGAGTCTTTAAGTTGTTTTTCAAACTAAAGCTAAAAGACCAATTCAACTCTAATACTCCAACATACCTTCCCTTAAACTGGAAATGCTAACAAAAGCATCCAGTTTAATCTTCTTGTCCCTGCATTCCTCCTCTTCAAATGAAACTTGAGCCATCAAAAGTACGTCCTCCTCCAATTCTACATAATATGCTCCCTTCTCATAAATTAGGACATTGCAGAATTGGAGGAGGACGTATTTTTGATGGCTCAAGTTTCATTTGAAGAGGAGGAATGCAGGGACAAGAAGATTAAACTGGATGCTTTTGTTAGCATTTCCAGTTTAAGGGAGGGTATGTTGGAGTATTAGAGTTGAATTGGTCCTTTAGCTTTAGTTTGAATGAGTCTTTAAGTTGTTTTTCAAGTTTGAATAAGCTCCTGGTCTGTAGGAGTCAAGTAGTAGTGGTCCTAGTCATTAGTTTACTTCCGCAAGTTTCTCATTGTTTAGTTGTAGGAGACTTAGTCTTTATGTCATTGGCTATTTAAGGCTCACCAATTCTCAGCAATAAGCAATTACAGTATTTGAGAAAACCTGGAACTTTATTTTCTACATGTCTGCAACTTTATTTTCTACAATTTCTATTTGAGGAGTTCTCTATTGGGGCAGAAATTGATTCCCATCAAACTTTGAAAGTATATCTAATCATATTCTTATGGGGCTTTTGCAAAAATGCCCCTTTTTCAATGCCACTTTTCAAAAATGCCCCTTCTTTAAAACCTTATAAAAAATGCTCCTAAAATATAAGATTTACCCAAATATGTATGTAACATTATTAAAACATACACAAATAAGTATCTAAAATCTTATAAATACTTTAAAATATCTTGTAAAACCTTTGAAAAACCTTTAAAATATCTTGTAAATACTTTAAAATATCTTGTAAAACCTTTGAAAAACCTTTAAAAACCTTTAAAATATCTTGTAAAACCTTAAAAAATACCTTATAAAATCTTATAAATACTTGGATCGAGTCTTCAAGTAATAGTTACCATCCATAAGTACCTTATAAACCTAATAAAATTTTATAAATTTTTCATATTTAAAAAGGGGCATTTTTGAAAATGGACATCTAAAAGGGGCATTTTTGAAAAGGGGGCATTTTTAACAATTTCCCTATTCTTATTTGGTCAGTCAAAATAGTGTTATATTTTACGTCCATTAAACCCCGGTGAATAGATTACTCGAAGGATACAATCACCTAAAAAATTAGTCGGATATATATTAAAAACCCGGATCACCGCTGGTTCAAAAAACAATAACAACAATATAATACTAAATCATTTCTTCTTTTCAGCTACGATTCTCCTAGTAATTGTTTACTTACATTCAAGGGCGGAGGTACATGGTGCATAGGGGGGTCAGTTGACCCCAATAAATTCTTATAATTTCATTGTATTAGGTTAATAACAATTATAATGACCCCCACTGTAAAATATTTTTTGACCCCTATGCAAAAAAATTGAACCCACAGAAAAAATAAAGAGAAGTTAATCTACTTGTATTCATGTAAAGATTTAAGAATAGATAGTAGTGTAATTAACTATGATTTACATAAAAATTTTGAAAATCTACCGAACTAGTTTTTGTTTCTTTTCTATGATTTGACTCAAAAGATTTTTTTTTTTGTTCGTGTTTAGTTAGAAAAGAAATAGCCATTCAATAACAAGTGATTAAATCATTGACGAGTAAGAGCCCAAAGTCTTTGAATGGCTATTACATTTCCAATAATTCCATCAACAAAAGAAACCAAACAACACTCGCAAATGATTGCTCCATAGTTGTTACATAATGATTTGTTTATTAAAGTTGATAATAATTAACAAATCAATGATCACGTTACTAAAAATAAATAAAGCAATGACCCGATGGCTTCCTTTTCAAAACAAAACCCGGATATTTTAAGTCGTTTTCTAGTTGACAATGACTATACTAATAATAATATATACTATTTCGAAAAACAGTGTAATCAAACTGCCGCCATATAAACAAAAATCTTAAACAGTGTAAACAAACTTAAAGTTCTCCTCATTTGCGTTCATAATTAAAAAAAATTATTAAAAAAGAAAGGTTGTAACACAATCTTGAAATACTAGTCCATCATATAAAAAACATTTTAGCAAAAAAAAAAATTAAATCTAAATAAACAGTTGAGATCCTGATCTCGAAAGAAATGAAAAATTATGTTATCTAGGACAATATCATATAATTAATGTCTATACTATAAAATATAAAATACAATTATCTATTGTAATTTTGATAAATATAGAAAACTATATTATAATATGTAATTTTTTAGTAGAGATGTAGCTTTATACTTTTTCAATATTATAGTATATCATATTTTTAATTATATAATATTAAATTAGGACCCACCCGATGTGCGGGTTTTTGATTTTTATTATAATATTAAATTTAACAAAAACCGAATTAAATGTTTCTCGTAGTTGAATGTTATTTAGAAATCTTTTTTAAAGAAATAGAAAATAATTTACTTAATAAAAAATTTATTTACATACTCCTTATGCAGGTGTAATTTCTAAAGTAATACCAGTTTTTAAAATGCATTAAAATTTATAAAGTAAAACGTAAAAATTATATTCTAACATCCTCACTAAGTAATCTAAAATTCATTCTTTTTTTTTTCTTTTTCTTTTTCGGTTTTCACTTACGAATAAAATTACAATACACCCATAAATACAATTTATATCCAACTAAATTAATGTTAAATAACTTATATTGTTGTTTTGAACTTCAACAATCATTTTTATTGGTTCCTATCCATGCTAAATATATTAAAAGTTTTTGATAGATGTCAAAAATTGACCAATAAAAGTTTATTGATAGATGTAAGAACTAAACATTTTGGGATTCACTGTATTTATATCCAAAATCTTCAATATTGTTTTAGTAACAAAATAATTGAAGTAAAAAAAAAATGTTTTGCGTGTTTTGGAATTGGAAAATCAAAAATTTCAAAAAGAAAGAAATCAAGAAAGTGATGAACATACTAAAACGGAAGCAAAACATTCGTCAGTAAGAAAAATAAATTTGGGCCTACTTCAAATTCAATTTGAGTTCCTATCTCCAAATTTGGGCTTTTATTATTAATGAAACGAAGAAGCCCAAAGTTGGACCTATTTTATAAACACTGAAAACATTCGTACTCAAAAGTGAAATTTTGAAATTTTGAGGACTCTTTGTCAAATTTTCATGGATTCTTCTTCTCTCTTTGAACTGAAGAAACAGAATTTGAAATGATATATATACTAAACAAGACAAAGTTCAAAGAACATTTTGTGTTTCCGAATTGGAAAATCAAAAATTTCAAGAAGTAAGAAAAAAATGAAGAGAGTGATGAAATTCTTTAAGCGGAAGTCTGATCCTAAGCAAAAGCTTCGAGATTGGCAACGAAAGCTACGTCAAGAAGTCCGTAACATTGAACGCCAAATTCGAGGTTCTTGTTGCTTTTTTCTTGTATTGATCAGATTCTTAGGAAAGTTTCGAACTTTGAGGAATTTTATTAGTTATATGATGATTTAGGTTGATGGGTATCTTTGATTTAAAGGGTTTTAGATTAAAGATCCAACTTTTGAGAATTTATTCTTCATTGGAGTTTCAAAATATCGATTTTTTCTTGTATTGATCAGATTCTTAGGAAAGTTTCGAACTTTGCGGAATTTGGTTAGTTATATGATGATTTAGATTGATGGGTATCTTCCAATTAAAGGGTTTTGGATTAAAGATCCAATTTTTGAGAATTTGTTCTTCATTGGAGTTATGATCGAATGATGATGACTATTAAAGTGTGTTCCTTTCTTACGAAATTGCTTCAATTTGATCATTTGGGTTTGGGTTTAGGGTTTAGGGTTTAGGGTTTGTGGATTAGGGTTTTTACTTAGTGAGAGTTTATTTTTCAGATATTGAGAGAGAAGAAAGAAATGTACATAAAGCTATCAAAGACTCGGTGAAGCGGTATGATATGGTCACTGCTAAGGTAAAGTATGAAACTTTCTTAGCAAATCTGATAAATGGTGGAAGAAATTGGAGTTTTAAAGTGTAAAGGCTCTGTTTCTCTGTTTTGTGTTAAGGCACTTGTTAGGGAAATAGTGAGATCGAGAAGAACGGTTAAGCGGCTATACGAGAATAAAGCGAAGATGAATTCAATATCAATGCATCTTGGAGAGAGTATTGGTAATGATCAAAAGCTTTACTTGGTGTTTTTCATTGTTGTTATATGATGTGGTTTTTAGATTGTTGTTTACATTTGTTTTCGTGTTGCAGCGATTTCGGGAACAGTTGGGCTTCTTTCGAAGAGCGGTGAGGTTATGAAGCTTGTTAATAGTCTAATGAAAGCTCCAGATATGGCTGTGACAATGCAGGCATTTAGCAAAGAGATGACCAAGGTAGTTAATTTATGCATAAGTGCAACGTTATCTCTACGAACTAAGCTCTTGTCTACCGCTTATCTAATGTGAAGATTTATGTAGGCTGGGCTTATTGAAGAGTTTGTAAGTGATGCGGTTGATAATGCCTTAGATTCTGAGGATATCGAAGAGGAGATCGAGGAAGAGGTTGATATGGTATGGACTGCCATAGCAGGAGAGACTGCAGCTGAGCTCCCAGAAGCAGTTAGGAAGGAAAAGTTAAATGTACTAGCGCAAAAGGCGGGAACTTCACACGGGGTAAGAGCTCTAGCAGTTGAATGATTGCAAGTACATGAAAAAAGATGGGATAGTTACATATTGGGAGATCAAATATGAAAAGGAGAAGTATACTGTATTGCAGGAAGATGCAATTGCACAAGGAGTTGATAATGAAGACGAACTAGAGGACATTAGAGCTCGGCTCGCCAATGTTAGATTTTGACTGATATATACTGGATCATACTTGTGAGTCTTTTCTTAGAACCATTTTCTATTCTTGGTCGATATCTGAACTGGACTGAAGTGATGAAAACAGGGAAAGATCAAAGCTTTTGGTCAGTGATTGTGTCATTTGTATAGATACTAAAGAAAGTTGAGTTTTAGCTTTAGCTTCAGTGTTTGTTTGGTTTGGTTCTTTGTAAAGTTTTTGGATTTGGAGTAGGAAACCCGGTTCTGGTTCATCTTGATTTGATTTGGTCCGGTTCGATTTAGTGTGGTTGAAATTTGATATATTTTGTTTATGTTAATTGCATCATCATTTCAAAACCAAAGGATATTATTCAAACTTGGGCATTCCTCGGAAGTTTTTTGAATGTGCACATTTATATACACTTGATATACTGGAAATTTATGAACCAAAATGAAGAATTTTTTACACTTGAATTCTTACACCATTATGACATTTAATGTGCACATAAATATTTACTACACAATTATTAAGGCAAAGTAAATTGATCAATATGCACATAAATGTGTAGTTGCGTAGAGTGTATGTGTAAATATGCAATTGTGTATATTAAACTTAACACGGCACTTCCTCATTGAAGAATGAAGTGTCATGTTTTTGATGTGATCTAAATTTTAAAGAGAGTTTTGTGTGTAAATAGACTTTTTGAACAAACATTTGTGTGTTTCTGCAGTTTTTTTTTTTAATCTTTGTCCAATGATACTTTTGGTCACTATTGATAACATTATTAACCTCTCAAAACTCATTACCAAAAACAAAAAATTAACCTCTCAAAACTAGATTATTACTCTTCCACCATTCACTCTCTTTCAGATCACCAAAAAAAAAAAAAAAAAAAAAAACTTTAATTGCCTCATCCTATTTTTTTTGTAAAAAATTTCTATGAATATTTTTTTCCTATCTCTCTAAATCCATATTACAATGTTAATCTTTTCTTTTTCTTTTTTGTTTACAATTTTATTTCCATTGTGGTACTTATTTTCCATTTGGATCTTCAAAGATACACTTGGGCTTGAACTCTAGGCTTCTAGCCTCTAGTGGAAGCAGAAGCGGACCTTCATACAAAAGAAAGAAAAAAAATCACAATATATTCAATAAAGGAGAATATGGATGAAGAGATGTATATTTATATTTAGAAATGGTATATGGGGTACAAAATTTGCAAAGAGTCACTAATATTCTCAATAAGGTGAGCCAAATATTGAGAGTCTTTCTAGGGGATGTTTCTAGAGAGTACTGTGATAACTGATAAGTGATGTACAATTCCCTTTGTTACAAAATCATTTCTCATTTTAAGAAATTAGAGTAGATATCTTTTTTTTTTGAAAGAAATTAGAGTAGATATCATTAGTAGCGAACTAAATGTGTTTAATTGGTTTATAATATAAAATACGTATTTGAGTTTAGACAATTTGTGTGTAATAAGTTGTACACACAAACACGAATAAGATGTCATGGTCTTACATTTTCAGTCTTTAATAAATTATGGACTAAGAATCACATGTCACCGGTGGAGGAATATATAAAGCATGAAGGAATAACGATTTTTTGTCCAATTTAGATGGTCATTCTATATATAAAAAAAAACATTCTTATTATCATTCATTACATTTTCTCAATTATAATTCAATAACTTTATTAGTATGAAACTATCCTGTCCAAAAAACATTAAAAAAATAATATCAAACTATCCATTGAGCAAATCACTTGGGATCATAATATTTTTATAGGTGTAATCGTGAATATATATAAGTGTATATATACTGTTAGGAGAAGATGTGAATATTCTAGAATATGTCTTTGTATATATACCATATCTCACAAATGGAAACTATATATGTATAAATACTTTGTCTATTATTGAATAAGAGATCCATTCTAAAACCCTACATGGTATCAGAGCAGGCTTACATCTAAAAAAAACCTAGCCTCCTCCTCTCTCTCTCTTTTTCAAACGCCGTCATGTCTCTTAACTCTACGGCTGAGTCGTCTCTCATCTTTAATGGCTCCGGTCCCAAAACCTCTGTGATCTCTCTCAACCTTTCGAAGATCACAAAACTTACCTCTGCAAACTACCTAACATGGAAACTGCAAGTGCGAGCAACCCTTGAAGGTCACGAGCTTCATCCTTTCATTGAAGAAAGAACCGTATCGGAGCCCACCGTCACCAACAACAATGTCTCTGCCACAAATCCTCTATTTGTGATCTGGAAAAGACAAGATCGTCTTCTTTACAGTGCCCTCCTTGGCACGTTAACTCTTCCGGTCCAAGCTCTTGTTGCAAGAACAACTACGTCTCTTGAACTCTGGAACAGCCTTGCCAAAACCTTTGGACAAGCATCTCGTGAACGTATCAAAGCCCTAAAAAGTCAACTCAAACACACCACAAAAGGAACTCAATCTGTTGAGGCATACATGCAAAGCATCATCACCAAATCTGACCAGTTGGCTCTTATTGGGGCGCCGGTTCCACACGAGGATCTCCTTGATATCATCACCGAAGGTCTTGGAGATGACTTCTGACCAGTTGTTGACATGGTCAAAGGTCGTGACACACCGATTGGCATCGAGGATCTCCATGAAAAGCTTATTCGTCGAGAAAATGCATTGCTCATCACCGTCCGCTTATGCCACAGTCTCTCCCAGTCACAGCAAATGCAACTCATTACCAACCTCAGTCATCAATGCGTGGTAATTATCATGGTTCTTCTTCTGCTCGTGGCAACTATCGTGGGGGTCGTGGTTACCAAGGCAAATGTCAATTATGCGGCACTTTTGGACACAGCTCCAGACGCTGCTCTCAACTTGCCTCCTCGATGATGATGACTCATCAATCAACTGCACCTCCAAGTACGCCACATTACCGCAGTTCGCCTCCACCATCACAATGAAATTCACAGGCTCATTACACCGCAGCAACTCCGGCGGACTCAGCTCCATGGCTACTCGATAGCGCTGCATCTCATCACATCGCCTCTGATTTGAGCACTCTCTCTTTACACTCGCCTTACACCGGCAGTGTTGAGGTTTTGATTGGAGATGGGAACGGTCTTGGCATCACACACACTGGTTCCACTAATCTCTCCTCTGGTTCTCGATCTTTACATTTCAATAATGTGCTTTGTGTCCTCTCTATGAGAAAAAATCTCATCTAAGCTAATAAACTATGCAAGACTAACAATGTTATGGTCCAACTTTGTCCTCATGATTTTCAGGTGAGGGATCTCAACACGGGGGCACAAATACTAAGCGGCAAAGCTAAACAAGGTGTCTATGAGTGGCCATCAAATTCCTCTCCATCATCTCTCATTTCAGCTCATTCCGCGGTCACTAAATCAACTTTGGATTGGCATGCTCGTCTAGGCCATCCGTCCTCTAAAATTCTTAATTTTATTCTCTCAAAGTTTTCACTTTCTAGCTACTCTTTGTCTCATCATTCAGTTTGCAACTCTTGCTTTAGTAATAAAAGTCATAAGCTACCTTTTTCTAGCTCAACTATTTCTTCTCGTTTTCCACTTGACGTCATTTATTCCGATGTTTGGACATCACCACTTTATTCTATTGATGGGTTTAAATATTATGTTGTCTTTGTGGATCATTTCACACGGTATATATGGCTATATCCGTTGAAACAAGAGTCATAGGTAGCACAAATATTTCCAAGGTTCAAAGCATTGGTGGAAAATCAATTCAAAACTCAGATCACTACACTCTACTCCGACAATGGTGGTGAATACATCGCACTAGCTACGCTACTTGTGATAAGTGGTATTACGCACCTAACCACTCCTCCTCATACTCCGGAGCATAATGGGATGGCTGAACGTCGACACCGTCACATTGTGGATACTGGACTTGCACTTCTTACACATGCTGGAATTGCGCAAACTTATTGGACGTACTCATTCATGGCTGCGGTTTATCTTATCAACAGGCTTCCCACACCGACGCTTGCTAATTTATCACCGTTCCAGCTTCTGTTTCAGGTCGACCCTAATTATCAAAAGCTTCGCACCTTTGGATGTTTGTGCTACTCGTGGCTTCGACCCTATGGCCAGAACAAATTCAGTCCTAAATCCACTCCATGTGTTTTTCTCGGGTATTCTCTTACTCAAAGTGCCTATATTTGTCTTGATGTTTCTACCTCACATATTTACATCTCACGACATGTGGAGTTTTTCGAGTATGTTTTTCCCTTTTCACAGCTAGCATGTAACACTCTTTCTTTTTCTTCGGAGTCTTCTTCACCATCTCATCCTATAGCTTCTTTTGCTCCAACATTTTCTCGGCCACTCACTACACCTTCAACCCCGGTAACCAATCCCTCACCTGCGGCACCAACAATTGCCCCAACAATTGCCCCATTATCAAGTAATGGACTCACCACGGATACTCACATTGTACTGGATCATAATCAAGAGGAGCCTCCACCAAACACTCATCCAATGACAACAAGAGCAAAGAACAACATTCACAAGCCAAATCCCAAATACGGTCTCACTGTTCAACTTGGAGAGCTTGAACCAACTTCTCACTCGCAAGCCCTTAAAGACGAGAAGTGGCGTCGTTCAATGAGTGAAGAAATTGACTCCCAACTTTGAAATCATACATGGGATCTTGTTCCACCAGACTCTGTTTAAAATATTGTTGGCAATCGATGGGTCTTCCGCATTAAAAGATTACCCGATGGTTCTATTGAGCGCTATAAATCATGATTGGTGGCGAAAGGATTTCATCAAAGACCGGGCATCGATTTCTCGGATACTTTCAGCCATGTCATCAAGCATGCATCCATCCGCCTTGTTCTTGGTATTGATGTAGCTCGTGGTTGGCCATTGCGTCAACTTGACGTCAATAATGCCTTCCTCCAAGGAAATCTTAAAGACGAAGTCTATATGAAGCAACCCGTGGGCTTTGAAGATCGTGAAGACCCTCATTATGTGTGTCGGCTTCGAAAAGCCATTTATGGTTTAAAACAAGCTCCTCGGGCATGGTATAATGAACTTCGGTTGTTTCTTCGCCAACTTGGCTTCACCAACTCCCTTGGCGATGCATCTCTTTTTGTTTTTCACAAGGCATCCGTCCTAATATACATCTTAGTGTATGTTGATGATATTGTTGTTACATGGAGTGGTGTTAAAGAAGTTAATAGCACCATCCAAGCACTCTTTGATCGTTTCTCTCTTAAAGATCATGGCGAGCTCTCATACTTTCTTGGCATGGAAGCTACAAGAACATCGTCTGGGTTGTCTCTCACTCAAACCAAATACATTACTGATTTAGTAATTCGAACCAAGATGGCGGATGCAAAACCAGTCACCACACCAATGTCCTCGGCAACCTCTCTCACTGCCACTAACCGAGTCAAACTGTCTGATCCGACGAGTTATCGCGCCACTGTTGGCAGTCTTCAATATCTTTCTCTTACTCGGCCGGACATCTCATTTGCCGTCAATCGCCTCTCACAATTTATGCATGCTCCAACCTCCGTTCATGAAGAAGCTATGAAAAGAGTTCTCCGATATCTTCCAGGCACTGTTACCAAAGGAATCTTCTTCTCTGCCTCAACGCCTCTCAACCTTCATGCCTATTCTGACGCCGATTGGGCTGGTGACCACGATGATTACTCATCAACAGGAGCATACATTGTGTATCTTGGCAAACAACCTATTTCGTGGGCCTCACGCAAACTCAAAGGAGTTGCTCGATCATCTACCGAGGCGGAGTATCAGGCTCTAACTGCAGCGGCGTCTGAGGTAAAGTGGCTTTCTTCACTTCTAGTTGAGCTTGGCATCAAATCGATCACCACGCTTACGATCTTTTGTGACAATATTGGAGCCACTTATCTCTCAGCGAATCCGGTCTTTCATTCTCGGATGAAGCACCTTGCTCTTGACTATCATTTTGTTCGTGAACAAGTACAAGCTCGCACTCTTCGTGTTTCTCACATATGCTCTGCAGATCAACTAGCTGATGCTCTTACTAAGCCACTACCTCGAGCTCGCTTCACTGACCTTGCTGTCAAGATTGGCCTTCGTGGACGTAGTTCATCTTGAGGGGGCGTGTTAGGAGAAGATGTGAATATTCTAGAATATGTCTTTGTATATATTCCATATCTCACAAATGGAAACTATGTATGTATAAATACCTTGTCTATTATTGAATAAGAGATCATTCATTCTAAAACCCTACATATACATGAAGTGTAATTTTTTTTAATTCATTCTATGCAACTAAGTATTTATGTAAATATTTAGTTTCATAGAATGTATATATGTAAATACAGAATTATCATGTATCTTGGATTTGTGGAAGACAAAAAATTTCTTCCACGAAATGTCATGTTTCTGTTATGCTAAATTTAAAATTCTAGTAGGCGCAAATTGTGCATAAAACAAAGGGATTATATTTATGATAAAAAGAAGAAAATGACGTTATATAAAATATGAATTTTAGATTATCGAAATTCATTTGGATTTCTCAGTTTCGTTTTTATTCTAAAATTAAAACGCTAATATATCAGAATTTCTTTTTTGTCAAACGCTAATTATCAGAAAATTAGTTCTCAAAATTAGACTATACTTCCTTCGTTTTCACGTTATGGTTATCAAGTTACTCCTACTTTTAATTGTTCCGAATTCCAATAATTGGAAAATGCAATGAAGTAAGCTAATGTGTTTCAGTAATTAAAATACTCCATCCGTTTCACAAAGAGTGTCGTTTTAAAGTTTTAATCTCGTTTCACAAAGAGTGTCGTTTTGTGTTTTCAATGCAGTTTTAAAGACTAATTCTCTTTTTTATCCCTACTATTTCAGCTTATTAATTCGAGAGAGGGTATTATTTAGTGTATTAATAAAGGGTAGAAATGAAATTTGTTTACTTTTCTTAATTTGTGTGAAAAATGCTAGAATGACACTCTTTGTGAAACAGATGGAGTAGTATATATAAAATACATAATTGCATACTCTCTTTGTTTTAGAATAATTTCTTTTTAGTTATTAGGTTGACGTAAATTATTATTTTTATGATCCAAAATTATTCTATTTTGTGTTTGTCATCTAACAACAATAGTTCATTTTATATACATTATTATAGTCATTGCATCTTATCTCTCAATTTTGAGTACGAGTTCATATTTATCTATGTAATCATAGACAGAATGAACTTCACAAATGCTTGGGATAATTCTCCCACATCCCTGTATCAAAGGAAAACAACATTAATTAAAGGTTAATTTAACAAAGAGAGAAGAGAATGAAGGAGAGAACATTTTACCTCTGTAGTTCTGCTCTCATCCAGGTAAACCTGCGCCTCAGTGATGGGACAATCTTCTTCATATACTGTTCCACTCGCTCGAAAATGATTGGCAAGAACATACACATTTGAAACTCCATCTACCTTACTTAAAACAGGATGAACTACACCGTCTTCATCGTAACAACGCCTCGGCATGGAGTTCATTAACTCCTGGATAGACAAGACACTAGCAACATTGATAAAAGGCTGGATTCTCATCAACCATTTCCTCATCTTTAGAATAAATTGTAGGTTGCGCACAAACGTAACCGCCCAACAATTTGCTGCTCTCTGTGTAAACGCCTCGCCTAGAAACAGATGGACAATAGACGTCCAACTGATATATGGAACAAACGCTGGGTTTATTTTGCCTGAAACAGCAGCAACAACAACAACAGTCGATGAAAAAGCTTCCTTTATTCAAACCCAAAAGGAATCTAAAGAGAAGCACAACAACAAACCCATAAACCAAGCTTATTTTCGCGACAAAAAGAACAATGTTTTCAATGTTTCAAACAAAGACAAATATCCCCACAAATGCATAGTACACGAATGAATCATTCTTCATCATAACCTCACATTTCACAGTATGACTATCACAATATATAATCATAAACATCAAATCATAAAATTGAGGAATAGCCACAAAATCAATCAGCCATGGTCGAATTTTTTTTGTTCAGATTCAACCTAAACATCCTATGGGAAGTGAAAAGCGGCAGCTCGCAACAAAATTGTTCCCGATTTAACCATGATCAAACGAATAAAAGAAGAAGTCAAATCAAAATCCGAGTCCAAAATTATCCTATTTTGTGTTTGTCATCTAACAACAATAGTTCATTTTATGTACATTATTATAGTCATACGTTAAGTCTTTCTCTTATTTCTTGTGTGCTCCTCATCCGCATCTTTTCTTTCGCTTGCCGTCATTCTCATCCACAGTTAATAGTCTTGGATATGAAAATTTGTAGAGCAGTGATGAGGGTTTGGAAAACAGAATCTTATCAAGACAAAACTCATATGTAATAATTTTACAAGCCCTTAAAAAGTATAAAATCATAGTATCTAAAGATACATTGATGCATCCATTATGTCCCAAACCAAACCCTTAGCCTGATCTAGCGCACAAAAACCTTTCATCGTCCTTTTCATTTACACGAACTAAATAAACTACGTACGAACTGACAAATACAAAATTGGATGTGGTTGGTCCATGGTATATCTGCAAACACAAATAATTATATAAGAACACAACCAAAAATTCTAATAAACTTAGTATTGATCTTACCCTCTTTGATGTAAGTCGTACTCGTGGCTGAAAAATTTCCAAATTTGCTCCAACTGGGTATTTTATAAGACCTTCAAACACTAAGTCAATTGTTTGAGAAACAATAAAATATAATGGGTAATAAACTATTTAATATATTTTTTTGTGCAAATATATTAAAAAATTAAATATATGTTTTAAATAGACAGAGTAATATGTTAGAAATCATTAGTGGATAAGTGAAATACATAATATCTGAATTATATAATAGCCCCTCTATTTCATTTTAAGTAATGTTTAAGACTTTCGCATACATATTAAAAAGACTACATAAACTTCATTTAATTTTATTTACACCTAAAATTTTTTAACTAAAATTTATTTCACCAACATAAAAGCATAATGCATAATATAAATGATCATCAAAATCAAATATATTTAAATTTTTGCATATAAATTTGAGATTATCTTTAGCAAAAGATAATAAAAAAAAAAATTAGTTTAAAATGAACCAATTTTTTTTCTTCTAAAATATCATTTAAAGTATAACAGATGGAGTTTTAAGAATGAAAAACCACGAGTGAAGCAAAAGTTGGGTCGGTCAACAAGGGAACATAAGACGCATATATTATTATTTGGGGATAAGTGTTTACATCATCTTCTTCACTTTCAGTTTTGTGTTTACATAAGACAGTTTTAACAACAACCAAAAAAAAATCTGAAAGAAATAAATAATGGTTAAATATCGTGGCAATAAAGTTTAAGGAATTTAGCAGCACATTTATTAATTCCGTTTAAAACTTTTGGATTGTCTCAGTTTTTAAAAATACTATAGTATAATTTGGTTGGAAAAAAATGAGAAGTTTTAATACCTCTAAAACCAAAAAGGTTTTTATGCCTTGCACGCAACAAATAAGAGATTGAGAATCTGAGAGGCCGACGTAGGTCTTTCTGATTTATTTTCTTGAAAAGGAAAAACAAATGATTTATTTATTTACACTAAGTGTGGCTGTGTGGGTCATTATCACTCATCAACATTATGTATATTGTTTCATTGGATTTATAACTACAAGATTCTTATCTGATATGGAGATTAAAAGGAAAAAAGTATTGACAAAAAATAAACAAAAAGATATTGTTCTCATTATCATTTTGTGAGATGTTAGTTCTTTTTTTCTTTTCTTTTTTGTCAAAAGAAGGATGGAAGGGAATAAAATAAAATAAAAATACTTATAAATAACTAGAACGGTTTGAAAATCCAAATTGGAGGAAAAATGTTTACAATTTTTTTTATGCGGATACATTTTAGCATTGCGTGCTAAATTATCTGACTTCGTGAGTCACATAATATGATATACTCTGGCAATATTTTGGTACCCAAGGTAAGATAATGTCACATAGTTAAAGCGTGACATAACAAGTTTTGTTATTCATCTATTTTTTTTCCTTTTTGTAACATGACGAGTAAGGTAGAGAAAAACTTAAGTGTGAGGAAGATTCCTAGGATGAGAGTAGTCGCGTAAGTTGATGTAATACAAGTCTTGGATCTTCAAACATTTAACTACATAATCATCAACTTGCGCAAAGATAACTTTATTATAATACATATATATATCAAGCAATGGAAAATGTAACAAAAATAAATAAAATAGATTTTACAAAGAGGTTGAAAAAAAACATTTTGGTGATAACACCATCTTGTGTATATATAGTGGTATGTATTATTAAAAGTACACATGATATATTGACTATTTTTGTTAACTGATGTTTTGACTTAATTACATTTTCATTATGGTTTTCAATGTTAGATCATGATCCGTTGTCGAATGCCTCAACTATGTAGGTTTTATTTAATTTCTCCATAGTATAGACAAATCAAGTAAAATTTTTGTTGACTTAGAGCGTTGAACCATATAAAAGTACTACGCCAAAATATACTAAATCAATCATACAACCAAAATATTCTATATTATTTAAAATTTCTATTTTAAATGCGATTGGTTTTGACTCTACTGTTTTTGTTTGGATTTCATGTGTCTAATGTGTAGCAGAAGTTGGTCACTAGAGTTTATCATTTATACTATGAGTCTCTACTTTGTCGCTATTTCAAAAAGATTTTAAATCTTATTTTTTCGATTCTTTGTATATGACAAAGGGTAATCCGAAAATCCCACTAATCTTCTTGGATGAGTGTACTTGTTGTCAAATAGTACATTCACTGAACAAGCATAAAGAGGTCATTGTACAATTGGGAAAAATGTATTGACACATCAAGTTTTTGCAGCTCCAAATTTTGCAAAACAAGTATAGCAAGAGAATAATGATGGAATCCTATATATAATGTGGCCATTATTTGCAAATCTTTGTACTATGTACAACAATGATGAACATATTATTTCTGGAAAGGAGGAAACTTTATCTTTAAATTTTAATATATAGAATTACATTTAATGAAAGAATAATAAAAAAAAAACAGTCGAACCGCCACATGTGAAGATTCTGGTTAATATTTTTTGTAATTATAATACACACACACACAAAATCAACAACATTAATCAGGCATTAACAACAATAAATTCCATCGTTAATCCCATTTTGGTTGGTGATACACGCCATAAAAATACGCCATTATAGTGCATTGATTTGTCCATGTCTAAAGGATTCTTCAATCCAAACACAATTTTATACGCAAAGATTTGAATTAAAGCAAGGATTTGGACAGAATGTACGCAAAAGCAAACGAGATAATAGCTAGCGTTCACACAATTTACACACTGTCTTTGTCTCTGTCTTTTTCTAACCGAATTAATTGCAATTGCGAAAATTTATGTACATATGATAAAGAAAATTAAAGATCCTAATATTTCGGTAGGTACGTGTATCCATCTTAATTTAATTTTGGTGTCTGATTTTTTTTGAACAAGAGCAATCATATACACTTTTCCTCGAAAGAACAAGTGGGGTTTATCACAGTATGAAACTATAAAAAGAAAACAAAAGGAAGTCTTATGAGTGGCTACAAATTAAATTAAAGGTGAGTTAGGTATGTAACTGAATTTAGACAGAATGTTTTGCAGAAAAGTCATTGTGAATTTTCGTAAATAAATGGTTGTGTTTCATCTTGAGTAATTTTTAAAAATATAATAAGTCATAGAAATCTATGAGATTCATTGACAAAAAAAAATCTATGATATTTTGAAAAATCACACATGAAAAAACGAATCACAATATTTATGAAAATTCTATTCGATATATTTTCATATAATTATCGTATTAGTCTTATATATTACAGTACATCTCCACAAAATAGTCATCTGTTCTACGTTAAAAAATCTCAACTATAACTTCGAATGGTTGTAACGGATATGACGAAAAAGAATTATTTACGACAAATCCATTACAAACCATTTAAAAAAGATTAATCTAGAATAGCTAATTTTGGCCTAAAAATGGTTTAGTGACGTTAATCCGTAAACGGTTTAATCCGCTCCGCCCGCAACATTTATTCAACCTAAATGTTGTATAAGAGTTCAAAGAATGT
Source organism: Arabidopsis suecica (assembly GCA_019202805.1). Taxonomy (NCBI): domain Eukaryota; kingdom Viridiplantae; phylum Streptophyta; class Magnoliopsida; order Brassicales; family Brassicaceae; genus Arabidopsis; species Arabidopsis suecica. Next base: position 8,134,725 of record CM032909.1, read on the forward strand.
GAAGATGATTTACATTGATTCTAGCAACCGTCACCTTTTTCGAGGTGGCAAACAAAAAAAGTAAAAATTGACAATTTTCGTAAGGCAAATTGTAAGTAAAATAAAATACTTTTAGTTTAAGAAACTAAATAACATTTTTAATATTTGATCCACGATTTTGTTTAGTAGACAAACAAGCCAACTATATAAATAACATCATCATCGTTTCTTCAATCCCATAACCCAACAGTTCTCTCACAGAATACCAAAAAAATGGACTCCAAAACAACTTTTCTCACATTTCTTCTCTGTATTTTCATTTTCTCTCATTTTTCACCCTCAACTTCCAAATCTCTCACAGAAAAGCCTTTATCTTTCTCACCGTCGGCGAGTTTGCCGACTCTCACGGCGGAGAGACTTATCAAAGGATTCAATTTGATGCCTACACGTGACGTCAATGTCATCGATGAAGACGGTTCTGAGGCTCCGAGGCTAGTCGAGAGAGAATTTGATTTGCCGGCCGAGGTTGACCGTCGTGGCTCCGGTGGTTCTCCGTCGGTTCAAGATTTTGGTCACCATGCTGGTTACTACAAACTCCCTAATTCAAAAGCAGCCAGGTAACTTCCATTTTGTTGTACCAAAACTAAACCGGTTCAACCAATCCGGTTCATAATTTCTCACAATTATATAAACCAATCCGGTTTAAATTAAGATATTTTTTCTTAACCGTTCTATTTGGTTGGTACCGATGCGGTTCACATTGGGATTTTAATTCTCAAAAAGAAAACCAATCCGGTTTAGTATTTACTTTTTTTTTAAACCGTTTTACCGTTTTAATAATACTTGGAACCGTCTTGGTTTACTTTTGTATAATGACTAAACCGGGTTTTTCTATTGCTCAATTTCTTTCACAGGATGTTCTACTTTTTCTTCGAGTCAAGAACCAACAAAGCCGATCCAGTGGTGATTTGGCTAACCGGTGGACCTGGTTGCAGTAGTGAACTGGCTCTGTTCTACGAGAACGGACCGTTCACCGTCTCCAACAACTCATCTCTTTCTTGGAACGAATTTGGTTGGGACAAGGTTGGTTAGAAAAAAAAATGGTCAACGAAAACACGTTTTCTCATATCTCAACAAGAAACCAAATTAATCTCAACCACTTTATTTTAATTTAATGTTATAGGCATCGAATCTAATCTACGTGGACCAACCGGTTGGAACTGGTTTCAGTTACACATCGGACCAAAGTGATCTTCGACACGACGAGGATGGTGTCAGTAATGACCTTTACGACTTCTTACAGGTTCAGTTTCGAGTTACTTTCCTCTGTTTCATTCATCACACAAAAATCATGTTTCTTGAAGAATCTTGACGTGACACATTTTTTTGCAGGCGTTTTTTAAAGAGCATCCACAATTTGTGAAGAATGACTTTTACATTACCGGTGAATCCTACGCCGGGCATTACATTCCGGCATTGGCTTCACGGGTTCACCGTGGAAACAAGAACAAAGAAGGAACTCACATTAACCTTAAGGTAAAAGAAAAAAAGTCTACATTGATCTTTTTTTTGTTCACACTTTTTGTGTTTGGCTAAAACAAAACCTGTTTTATATATATCAGGGTTTTGCAATCGGTAACGGTTTGACCAACCCGGAGATTCAATATGGTGCTTATGCGGATTACGCGCTAGACATGAAGTTGATAACACAGTCTGATCACGATAACCTTAACCGTAACTACGCAACTTGTCAACAATCGATCAAAGAATGCAGTAATAAACAATCTCTCAACCTCTTTTCTTTCAAGAACGATAGTAAGAAGTTTGTGATTTTTTTTGATATATGTTTGCTTCTTTTATGCGATTTTAGGCGCGGATGGTGGTGAAGGTGATGCTTGTGCATCTTCTTACGTTGTCTGCAACAACATTTTCCAAAAGATTATGGATATTGCAGGAAACGTAAACGTAAGCATCAAAACTGGAATTGAATGAATCCCTTTATTACTTGTTTGTTCTTGAAATAATAGCTAACAAGATTTTCCTCTGTTTTGGTCTCTCTGTTTTGAAGTATTACGACGTAAGGAAACAATGTGAAGGAAGCTTGTGCTATGATTTCTCGAACATGGAGAAGTTCTTGAACCAGAAATCGGTACGGAAGGCATTAGGTGTGGGAGATATCGAGTTTGTGTCTTGTAGTACAGCGGTTTACGAAGCAATGCAGATGGACTGGATGCGGAATCTTGAGGTCGGGATTCCAGCTCTTCTTCAAGATGGAATTAAGCTCCTTGTTTACGCCGGGGAATACGATCTCATCTGCAATTGGCTCGGTACGTTTCATTGCTATGTCCATGTGTATGCTGATTACTAGTTACATCTCCACAAAACCGGTTAAGTTGAGATTGATTGAATATATTTTTCGTGGTATATAGGAAATTCGAAGTGGGTTCACGAGATGGAATGGTCAGGCCAGAAAGAGTTTGTAGCAGCCGCGACAGTTCCATTCCTTGTAGACAACAAAGAAGCCGGTTTAATGAAGAACCACGCTTCACTCACTTTCCTAAAGGTAAACCGAGAAAAATCGAGAAACTGAACATATTTCTATCGATATTTGTCCCTAATCTAATTGAAATCGGGAAAACGTTTTATAGGTCCATGATGCTGGACACATGGTTCCAATGGATCAGCCAAAGGCAGCATTGCAAATGCTTCAGAACTGGATGCAAGGAAAGCTCAGTACACCCACTGGTCGGACCGCTCATCAATAAATCCAAATTCCGAACCGACTGAATTATTATGTGTTTAGGAGATCAATACTTTACTTTTAAGAAAGCTAAATAACATATACTTGTGAATTATTTCTATAAATACACAGGAAACTTCATTGTTAATCTCTAAGACTCTAACCATCATTTGAATTTTGAATGTTCTAAAGAAAAAAATTGAAATATTTGGCCATGAATGGTATAATCATATAACCAAGTCACAACAGAAGTTAGAATCTAAACCTTGATAAATACTTCAGTCATTGAACACTCTTATCAGCTTTATATGTCACAAAGATTTGACTATTCCAAGTTATACAAACCTATCTCTAAGATTCCACAACAACTAGAGAAGATGACACATAAAAACAAAGCTTGAAATTCACCGATGACCCTCATAAGAGCGATCACGATACTCATCATCATCATCATCGTCAAGAATGAGTGTAACACCATTGTTTCTAAGAGAATTAATAACAGCCCATACCTTGGTTCGACTCTTAAACCCTTTCTTTTCGATTTCTTTCTTCACATCGGCATGGATACCTCTTCCTTGCCCATCCTGAAGCCCTTCCACTTTCAGCCTCATCGCTAAAACCTCTCCAACAATAGCCGCTGCCTTAGCATTGCAAGTACGACCACACTCTAGCGAGTTCTTGATCGCGTGCTCTACAGTTGAAGCTGTTGTCACTATTCTCCCATTGTTTCTGTCTACGACGTTTGCTGTTATGTACTTGATCGACATGAACAACCTCAAGACATACCTTTTCAAAACTGTCATTTGCTTCTACAAAATACACACAACATAAATGCATCAAAGGCTCCTTAAAAGCTTGTCTATTAGATAATGTTCTCAGAGGAATTTCGTCAAACACCTTACGGGCAAAAACATTATTCTGTGTAAACTTCCAATTCAAGAGGCTTATTCTAATACCCATTTTATAAAGCTACTAAATTTCAAAATTAAATCTGAAATGAGAACAAATAACAGCGAAGAAATCAAACAATTCACGGCACAAAAACAAAAATCTCTGTCTAGATAACACGAAGTCGTGGAAGAGAAAACCAACGAAGATAAAATTGAAATTTGTTCGAACTTACGTATAAAGGGAGGTCTAACTTGATCCAATCAGGAAGAATCGTTGCGACGAGAAAATTTCCAGAGCGCCAAGATGAACTACGACGCAGCACGAATAAAACGAGTCGGGTCGGGTCGGGTTCTATACCGATAACCAAGTCGCTCCAATCATAATGGGCTTTTTACTTTGGGCTACTAATGTTTTGTATACTAGCGTTATTTATCAAATAGTCCGGTCTAGAACCTCTTAACAAAAAAAACAAAAAACAAAAAGTCAAAGATCAGCAACTAACATGGCGGGGACCTGAGATTAGAGAAATCAAAAGTAGATTAATAAATGAGTTCTTCAATGAGTTCGAAGAAATGTAAAAAACTGATAGTTGCTTAGGCTACTAGTTTTTTTATTAGTATAGAATAATAGAAAATAGGATGCTACTAGTCATCTCTAAATTGTTCATTGACTTTTTGAATTCGGACAACCTGTTAGCTTAAGCAGATTGGTTGGCTACTGATTTTCTTGCTGTATTAATTATTTAAATATATTACAAGTACCATTCACAAACATAGAGGAGAGCACTGAGTTAATTTCTGTATTAATTATTTAAAATATCTCACAAGTATCATTCATAAACATAAGAGGAGAGCACTAAGTTAATAACATTGTTGAAACTCAAAATCTTTCACATCTCTCGTTTACTCGACAATTCTATGGATCCAGAGCCGCAGTTGAAGCTCTTATCACTCGTTACCGAACTAATGTTTTACGTACACCCTATAAAGTTGGATTGGGGTGCGGCATCTAAAGCCATATTACTCATTAGGCAAATCATCCCTCTGGTCAACGCAATGGATTTGGATTTGCAGCCAAAGCCGGAGTCGAAGCTCATGTCACTCATTACTCAAGCCATCTCACTCTTCAGCTCTATGGATTTGAATTCTCAGCCGAAGCCGATAAGGGAGTTCATATCATTCATTTCTCAAAATGTCAACTCTATAGATTCTGATTGGGAGGAGAAGTTCATATCAATAGATTCTGATTGGGAGGACAAGTTCAGATCACTCTTTAGTACTATATTGGCATTTGTGGAGGAGTCGGAGCTCATATCACTCCTCTATGAGATATGCTACCTTGCCACTTCTATGGATCCACAGTGGGAGAAGCTCATTCCCTTAAGCTTTCAAGCATATGTAACATTGGAAGAAGGAAAGTTTCATGTGGTTGAAGAAGTCAAGAAAAGCAGCTATAATAAGTGGATATGTCTCCCTGTATTTAGGAAAAAAATCAGTTTTACAGGAGGAGACGCTACACATTTTTGCTGCAGAGGTTGCAATGGCAAGAACCATGAAGAATATAACAAGACTCCGGTTGAGATCAAACACCATCTTCATCCAAAACATTCTCTTCAGCTTGTCATGTTGGCGAATGGTAAGACCAGGAAATGTTATTGTTGTGATGAAGATCTCAAAGATATATTTTATTATTGCTCGACTTGCGATGTTGCTATGAACATGTTTATTTGTGTTGACAAACCACCAGCCTTGTCTATAGACCATCCTAAGTGGCATGAGCATACACTTGCTCTGTTTCCAAGTCAGGCTTCCTTACCTTGCAACCTATGTGCCTTGACACACTCAAGCTGTCCTTTCTATATATGTCCCCCTTGTGACTTTGTGGTCCATCAAAGGTGTATCAGCTTACCACGTGTCATAAGGATATCTCGCCATCCCCATCGTATCTCGTTTACGGCTTCATTTGAACAAGGAGATTGGCTTTGTGCTGTTTGTCGTAGAAAGATCGACAATGATAATGGAGGCTATTCTTGCAGTAAGGACGGTTGTTCGTATGCGGCTCATTCAAGATGTGCCACACAAAGAAATGTGTGGGATGGTATAGAGCTTGAGGGAGAGCCGGAAGAAATTGAAGAAGTTGAGCCGCCCTTTGTGAGGATCAGCGATGGTATCATACAACATTTCAGTCATCCACATCATCATTTGAGACTTGATGAGAACACATGCAGAGATTATGATGAGGATAAGCAATGTCAAGCATGCATCATGCCAATCTATTTCGGTAAATTCTACTCATGTATGCAATGCGAGTTTATTCTACATGAAACATGTGTAAATCTTTCTCGCAAAATATATCACCCAATACATCCGCATCTACTTACTCTAGTGGGAGGATATGACGGTTTTATAGAATACATAATTGATGAATGTTCAGCTTGTCAAGGGATGTACAAAGCTGGTTTCTTCTATGAGTGTAGGGAAGGATGTTCTTTCCAGCTACACGTGCAGTGCACCACAATTTCTGAGCCATTAGTCCATGAAAGTCATATGCATCCCTTATTCCTAACATCTAAACCAGGAGAGGAAAGAATTTGTTCGGTTTGCGAAAATCAAGGAACAACTTCCACAAAGGAAACATTCAATTGCATTGAGGAGTGCGACTTTTCTTTGTGTTTTGGATGTGCTACTTTACCTCAAAAGGTGAGGTATAAGCATGATAAGCATACGCTCACTCTATCATATGGGGAGGAGACAAGTACTATGATGTATTGGTGTGAAATTTGCGAACGAGAGATAAATCCAAAGAAGCGGTTTTATATGTGTGATGAGTATTGTTGTGTCACCCTACACATTGATTGTATGCTTGGGGTGGACTTCTACACGAAGCCCGGTTCATCGTTGAGTTTGTTCGAATCAGTTACTAAGGTATATATTCTACCCAACAATCATCATATGTCTCGACCTATTTGCTGCTTTTGTGAGAAGCGTTGTCCACATAAAATAGTTCTCCAGTCCTCTGGTTTCTTTTTCTGTTCCATAATATGTCATCGTGAGATGATGTTTGACTTGATCCGGAATCACCAAATAAGCAACTCTCCATTCTCTATGTAATGAATGCTTTATGTACTGATTCAAGTATTGCGTCTCCTTCATATTATGTTATTACATGTTCTGTCATATAAATAGCATGTGTGTTTAATCTAAACCTTGTTACAGCTTTATAGATCCATAATCATTGCAACATTTCAGAAAACCCTCTCTTGGAATAGTCAAATTTTTGTGATATAAGCAGATAATCTTTACCTAAATAGTTCATAAATAATCTCAGACTCTCAGTTCTATCACTGATTCACTTTTGCAGCTTAAATATGGAAGACATTATGGGAATTCTGAAGGATATACAAAAATTTATTTCTCTTAACAGATATGGCAATTAACAAGAGGAAGTGTGGTTAGTAGTAAGATACTTTGTTATGTACATTAAGTGGAAAAATGTAGAATGACTCTAGGCTTAACTTACTACAAGCAGAGGAGTGAGTAGAAGACAAGAGGTATAAAGGCATTGTCTAACTGTGCGGTGTAAGCTTCCAACATCCCGGTGGCTGTCACAGCCACCAGAAGCGACCACCATCCTTGACTTAGTATATAACCCATTGATGCTAATACTGGGACCAGTACAAAGCACACTGCCATCACCGATGTTATTCCCGCTGCTGTTCCTTCAACCGTTTTCTCTGTTCCGCAAACATTTTTTATGCACTTGACAATATTAGTTTCCGATAAAAAGCAATAGTTGAGATTTTTTTAAAGAAAATAAAATGCTTACTTCCTGTCTTGCTCCATCTCAACACCCCATACTTGTGACCAACCATCGATGCCTGAAGAGAAAATCGTTATAACATAATATTGGGAGAGACTGCAGTTTTCTAAGTTAGTATCTCCGGACCATGTAAGTAGGAGCTAAAAGTTTACCATTGTATCTCCAATCCTGAGGCTGAGAATTCCGGCAAATGGGGATAAAGCTCGGTCATTGAACCCAGATGACATCCAAATTGGAAGCGCACACCCAAGCAAGAGTGAGAAGTGGCTACAAAATAAGAGATAATATAATCAATGGTTATAAAACCCAAACAAAAATGTGATAATTCTATAATTCTACGCTGAGTTTTCCCATCCATGGTCTAAACAGTCTTGGCATACCTGACAATCAGATGCTCTGAGTCACGATGGTCAGTGAAAGCATTCATGAATTGATGTAAAGGCTCTCCGAGCGGCTGAATTCTCCATATCTGGTTTGAAAAATGAGTATCTTGCATCAAGCCCATTGAACGCAATGAAACCTAGAAGGTGAGTTCTTTCAAAAGAAGGGAGCTTACTCGAATGATCTCCAATGCAACAAATACCGCCAATGCTGCACCAAATGCTAGATCGAGAAATTTAGGCTGCATGAAAGAACATGAAAATAATAAGAGGCGACTAGAGAAGCAGACTAACACATACGGATTTCCAAATAGTAAAATTATAAATTATTGATCACCAGTCACCTGTAAAACAAGAGCTGGCAAGAACATTAGAACAGCCATCAGATGGCAGTACTTCCGAAGCAAGATTCTCTCAACCTTGCTACTCCTCGAGATGTTATAAAATCGTGAGACAGACACAACGATCAACAGAACCCAGTAGATACATAAGGAAAGTCTCTTCAGAGGTTCAGAAAAGACAAATGTGAGTACCCTGCGACAGAGGAGTATTAAAGTTGGATACAATCTTAGCATGTGGAAGTTACTGTACAAAGGATCGCTACCGACGCTGAGAGGACAAAAGATAAGTAATTGATAGTAGAGATTAAGTACCATAAGAAGGGACTGGTTGAAATCGTGTACAAACTGCATCCAAGAAGGAACAGCCACAATCATAAAAAATAGAAGTGAAACAAAGAATAAGACAGATTTTGCAGTATCGCTGCAGTTTCTTTGTCGAGCATCTCTCCTTCTCAAAGAGCTTTCATATATATGCAGAACAAATCTAAACACCATCGGCAAAAGTAGAAGGCCCAACAGCAGACCCTGACATGTAGGTTTTTATGAAGAAATACCAGTAAAGATTATTCTGCATTTACTTCCTATTTATTATTATGATACCTGGACGATTATGCCGGTTTCAGTTTTCAGTTCTCCTTATTCCATAGCTTATTGAGACAAGATCCACAGGTATCAATTTCTCAAAAATATGTGACAGAGCGACAAAATTACTGAGTCAGTCTTGTGAGCATGCTGTATTTAATGTAAGCACAGAAATCCATTAACAGTTCAAAGACTGGAAACATTAACGAATTCTAACCTTTGCAATTGTGCAAGCCAAAAAGTCGCCAAAATATAGAACAAGACCACTAGTCACAAGAAGCACTTCCCCTATAAAAGTGGCAATTGTTGAAGGTGAACTAGATATGTGGAATCAAAAGAGTAACGTTTTAATCCAATCCAGAGGGAAATGTGTAAGTCGTGAATAGGTGTAAGAACTCTTGTGCAAGAGGGAAATGTTGAAAGCATACATCCGAAACTACTACTTAATTTAAGTCGTGAATAGAAGTAGCCGTTGCAATTACCAATCGAGGCACAAGAAGGGAAGGTGCAAAGCAAATGTCGAATCAAATTCACAGCTGCAAGTCATACAACACAGTCCCAGTCAAGCTAACTCTCGCAAGCCAAACAGACGAAGAAGGCGACAAAGCTTCAGTTTTTCTCACTTGTGACATAATCACTGATAGATATATAAGAATAGCACAACAACTAGCCGATGCTGCCCAATACTGCATTGTCACATGCGCAAGCTCTACACAACAGAAATCAAATCAAAACATAATCCAATCTAAAAAGTTTTGGTACAAAAGCTGTGAAAGTTACCATCTTGTTCAGCTTCATGAATTGAGATAGCTCTTGAAAGCTGAACCAACTTAGAAATCATAACAGAAGGAAGTGTTACAGATCCTCATAATATCCCTGAAGAAGCACCACGTCTACAATTTTTCGAAACAACAAAGACATCTTCTTCAATTGAAATCTTTTTTCCCAAAAGATTGAAACTTTATTGATTCTGAGATCGAAAATTTGAAATTGGAATTGAGGGTATTTCACCTGGAGCTGAAACGAGAGAGAAGAAGCGGAGAAGTCTCGACGCGGATCTCGACGAGGAAGGCGGAGAGAGAGAGGAGGAAGAGGGAGAAGCCATGGGAGATTAGTGATAAAGGGAGAGATAAGAGAATACGAGAAACCACGACGAAAACTACAACTCTGTCTCCTGTTACAAACGACGTCGCCGTCGTCGTCTTCATCGCCGGAGATGATGATGATTTCGCCGGCGATTTGTTGTTTTATTAAGGCGCGATTGTTTCTTGGTGGTTTAGTTTGGGCCCACGAAACTTTAAGGTTACGCTAATAATTAAAGTCAATTTAATCGGTTGGTTCGGTTTGGTTTATTGAAATTATATATTTTAAGCCGTTGAGTGAGACTTCTGTGAAGAAGATAACGAAGTCATGAGGATGAGAGAAATGATAATTCCTCTGTTGTGATGGAGCTTAGTCTCAAGCTGCAATCTTTTTCGTTCCCTTCTTCAGTTTCAAGAAAGCTGAACAAAACCCTAATTTTTAATTTTCTTTTTTCTTCTTTCTCACGGAGAATTTGACGCAATTCTGTGATATTTAAATGGACCCATTGTTTGGTTTTGAAAGAAGAAAAAATGCACAAATTTTTGATATTTCTGATGCTGGAATTGAGTTAAAGCATTTGTGACAATCCAATTTAGTGAAATTTCGATTTTGAGTCTTAAATTTGTTTGGTTTCGAAGTAAGAATGGAGGTTGGAGCCAATTCAATTCTCATATAACGAAGAAATTTCAAGATTTTTAGTTTCATGGTGAAATTAGGGTTTAAATTGTAGTATGAATTGATTAAGTAAGATACATGATTTTAGTCTGATGATTCCTTACTTAACACACTAGTGTTTATAGGAGAAACATTGTCTTGACCATTTCACTCTTTTGAGGTTTTTGTTTGAAGTAACTGAGTTAATAACTTACCTATGGATATTAGTTACTGAGTGTTTCATTGTTGATTTTGTGGTAGGTGTTAAGGATTTTAGGTTCTTAAACGTTGATTTGAAATCCTCACATCAGAGAGCTAAGAGATCATCAACAGTGAGTCCTGCTTTAGCTGAAACAGCTGTTTCTATAGCGATTGCAGCCACGGTTGTTGATACTGCAGCTACTATCCTTGTACCAAATACTCAAATTCTCCCTATTGTAGGCTCTTCCCTTGGATCAAATCAATGATCCTTCCCGGAGTTCCCACAACAACAACAACACCGACGGCTTCTGACAAGAAAACCAACCAAGAAGCAAAGAAAGTATCAAATCTTGCACCTTTTATTGCAGCAAGAGACCAAGGTGGTCCAGTCCCTATCAATGCTTTTATCGGTAAGACAATGATAAGATCTTTTGCATCTTCTTTTATTGACACCAACTCAGAAAAGGCTGAAGAGGAGAGCTCAGAGTTAATTGAATCCGATGCTTCTTTGGATTACTTACGCAACCTTTCACCTCATCGGTGCTATGAATCCCGCTATTTATATAACATCAGTGTTACACAATTAGACTATATCGTTTTTTTTTTCAATCTTTTGCAGATTTCAAGCTCTTTACGCAAGTAAGCTCGCTCCCACAGTCTATCACGGGAGAAGAATTCATCAAAAAGTATGGTGATCACGGGGATTCTGTCACAACCATTGACAAAAATGGTACATACGCCATAATGGCGCCGACTAGACATCCAATTTATGAGAATTTCCGTGTCCAGGTGAACTAATCTAATTGTATATAGAGAATCATTTTGATGATATTAAGTTTTAGTTGTGGACATGTAAGAAAAATGATCTCGTTCTCAGGCTTTCGAAGCATTGTTGACAGCAACTCCTTCAGAAGAACAAGTCATTGGTCTTGGGGAGCTTATGTACAAGGTAAATCTATAGTTTTACAAAACAAACACGGCTCTTATAATCGAGGTTCTGCTATTTAGTTAACCGTTAATCGTGTGTTTACTTGGTTGTGCCACGACAGCTACAGCGTGTTTGGGATTGGCTCTGATGGAACAGACAGATTAGTGAGATTAGTGCAGAATATGGAGAGCTTGAAGAGCTCTAAAACCGAGAACGGGACTCTATACGGGGCCAAGATTACTGGAGGTGGAAGCGGCAGTACGGTTTGCGTTATTGGAAAGACTAGTTTGAGAAGCAGTGAACAGATTCTTAAGGTCAAAAGAATCAAAACTTTGATAGATCACATGTATGCTTGCCAAAGCTTAACCAGGAAAGAAGAATACGGCTCCATTCACAAAGTTAGTTGAACCGACAATGCTGGTCATGAAAATTTCTCCTGGTAAATCTCTCTCCGTTCAACCGCTATGATTAAGGCAAGTTTTGGACTGTTGGATCAAACAGCCATTAGAGTTTTGTGGAAATCCTCGGTCTGCGGTGTTGTCTTTCTGTACAAACTCAAGGTATTGATGCATCAGGAAGCATCTCTCGCTTTGGCAAACTTAATAGAGTACCTTTTAGAATGGAATGTGGGAACTGAATGCTTGTTTTTGACAACCATTATACCAAGCTTTGTTTCTTGTTCTACATTTTTTGTATGGAATGACATGTACATACATTGCTATATTATTATTCAAAGATTTTCATTTGAATCTATAAATACTTTTAACATTGAAGAGCAACAAATTTATCTCAATGTTAAAATACTCAAGCGGAAGAACCTGAACAGCTTAATTTATTAATGTTACAACCTACAAGACATAAGAAAATCCATCCAAGTTTTCAGACATCAGCAGAGATAGAATACAAGACCTTAGGGCGATACAAGAGAGGATCAACAGTGAGGATAGAATCGGACCACTCAACCTTGCCCCAAATCTGGCCTCTCTTGCACCTTTGCAAGGAAATCTCGGCACACCAAATCTCCAAGCTCTTGTGACGAGTACCTACGAGCACGTCCCAAAAGACAAGAATATTCCGACCAAAGTTGGTCAATTTGGCCCCGGGAAGTAAGTCTTCAAGGTTTTTACTGATTTTGTGTCGGATCATGTCGGACTCCCACACTTTTGCCATCTCCCCACCAAAGTGGACCAATCTCGAATCTTGAAGCCTCTCCTGCAGAATCTGCAATGGCCAACCGTCCACCACCCTCCAATCCATCCCCACTTCATCACAGCGATTCAAACCCCCTGGTTCACACCAATATATTCTCCCGTCATTACCGCAACTGTATAGCAAGTTATCTACCACGCACCAGTCCCTTTTATTCATTTTCATCGAATCCTGAATCCCTCTTCCCCATTTACACTGGCTGGGAGAGTAGAAGAAGCTTCTGTTCCACGAATCCACCACGTACATCTTGTCCTCTATCACCACACTGTCGCGGATCAAACTCATTTTAGGGCCATCCTCCTCCAGCATTGGCATTGGCATTGGCAGGGCATCCCAAGTTTGCGTCTTTGGGTCAAACACCTCTCCCCAGTTGGAGGAATTCTTGCCATCCTCAGCGCCTCCCAACACGTATATCTTCCCATCCACCACGCTAGCTGCCGCGGAAGCACGAGCCACACTCATGGAGGTCACGTGGTGCCACTTGTGAAACCGACAATCCAAGAGAAAGACACCGGACGTGCGCTTACCGTTGACCAATCCTCCGATAACATAGATCGCCCAATCTACCGCCACCACGGCGGATCCTTCCGGAGGCTGAGAGGGGAACGAGGATATTGGAGAAGCCCGATTCACAGTATTCCCGGTGGCAGCGTCTAGAGTTGGGCGGAGGATGAACCAGCGTGGGATTGGGTCGTGAGGCAGGCCTAAGCACACGTAGAGGTGCTTGCCGGTGTAACCCATCAACGATCGCGTCTGGTAGAGCTCCGGCGAAGCCACCAGAGACCGGTATCTCTTGGAGACGAGAGATAAGGCCGCCTGGTCCAATCTCGATACGCGGGCCAAGCAACTTATAGCCACCGCATCTGGCAACGAATCAAGCAACCCACACGACGGAGCTGCCTCCTTCTTCCTCCTTTTATTCTTCGGTGCCCCTTCATTGAACACAGCTCTAGATCGACTCATCATCATGGCCGTGGAATTGATCGATAAATTCTCCTTCTGAATGATTTTTGTGGGGATTCAATATGAAAAGGGGAAAAAAAAAGAAAGAAAGGCAAATCCAATGATCAATTGATCCACGATCCCCTAACTTAAGATATACTCACTTATGTTTTGTCTTTTTTCATTATTTACTTTTTTGTCGGTAAAAATTAAATTAATTGATTTTCGGTGTTTCTTCCCTTTTTTTTTCCAATTCTCCAATCTCCTACTCCCTCCGTATTTTAATAATTGTCGTTTTAGAATTTTCATTTTTTAAAATTGGATGTCGTTTTCAAATTTCTATGCATAATTTATTACTTTTTAATGTTTTATGACATTCATAAAACATTAAAAAGTAATAAATTTTGCATAGAAATTTGAAAACGACATCCAATTTTAAAAAATGAAAATTCTAAAACGACAATTATTAAAATACGGAGGGAGTATTTAATTATTAATTTCAGTAAGCAGCTATAATTCGACGAGTGTTCGTAACCATTATAGCTTGGTGGTCTGTCATCTTGCAGCACAGGCAACTAGAAAATAGTCCAAAATGCGGAATCATTAGTGGACATATCACAGATAATATGAAGCGAAGATCAGGAAAATCTTAAAACCCCGATCATCGTTCGCCATTATAGCAGAAACTGTTAGTTCTGTGGCTCCACCGCCAGGAACAAGCTTTGGGATCTTGATGATGTTTCTTGAAACAGACATTGCATCCTGCAGAAAGGAATGCATCAGGTATTACGATGGTGACTAGCTTGGATAATTAACTCACATTTAGTAATATCATCCACAAATCTGAAGATTTCTTTCCACTTCGTTGAGGAAATCTTTACTTGGTCCTCTTAAGAGTACGGTACATGCTTTAGGCTCTTTACAATCAACAATAAAGGCAAATAAATCATCTCCTATTTTTTTGACATCGAACAAGCCAGCACGGATACCAACGTCAGACTCTTGAACTTCATCAGGCCTATTCACAATCACAGCTACACAAGCCATAGCGATTCTGTTGTTGTCCCGTCTATCTTAACCTTCTGATTGCACTAACCCCAGCTTTACTGAAATAATGACAGGCCAAGTCACTAAGCCCCTTTTCTGTAATTACTAAATCGGGCTTGAACTTTAGTATTTGCACTCAGATGTTCTCACTGTACTCCTCTTCCAATTTCAACAGCACTTCCCAGTCCTCTTCTCTAACCAACTCGGCATTGGTTTGGTTTTCACCTTTCTTGTACTCCAGGGGGCAGTCAAGAAGAATAATCCGCGGGTTGACAATCTTTCTCTTCATTTTACCTGGAGCAACTACCTCTTTGTTAAACATGACTCCTTTGAGAACCTTGGAGTCCTCCAACTGCCCACCAGGAAACTTCTCACACCACCTCCCTCAATTCTTGTCCAAGATCAACACCAATAGTAGTGGTGGCATCAATAGCCAAATCCTAAAAGAGCCACATAAAGTCGTGTAAGAACATGAGCACAATACTTTATGGCAATCCATTCAGAGTCAGATAGCAGAGAAAACAAGCTAAATAAAGTGTCACTAATGAGAACTTAACAAATATGAAGCTTCTAAATTAAATGTGCAGATGTCAAAATTTGTTTTGTCTTGTAAGTGTACAATGATTTATGATGTAATGTACAAAAACTCTATATGGTAATAGGCCAGCCCTGTGACGCAAAAGCAAATATCTTCAGTAATTAAAATACTCACTGCAATCAGATCTCCAAATTTGCTAGTGAATTTTGTTCCTATGCAGCTCTTGACTAATCCTAGTACTGTTGCACCAGCAAAATAAATCTTCATGTATCAGCAAACATGAGCCCAAGATCAAGAAAGAAAATTCAAAAAAAAAGGTAGAAGTGGACTTACGGTCATTGACACCGATTGGCATGGCAATTTTTTCAAGAGCAGCCATGGCATACTCGAGAGCCTTATTATAAAGTGCAGAGAAGAAAACATTGTTCAAGTAAGAACAGTAAAAAAATACAACCCTGTGGAACGGTAACAAAATCATACGCAAGTATTAATATACCTCGGCAAATGACTGTGGGATGATAAGTCCTCTCAATAAACGATTCAGCAACATGTAACAGTTAGTTCACCAGCTGTTGAGAAAAGAAAAGAAATCAGTGAGAGTAAAGGCAGAAGAAAAAAACATGTTGCGTTCAGAACACATGCATTTGAATCGTATCACTTAAGTGTCAAACCCACAATAAAACATCACAGCGGTGCCTATTACACTCTTCAAAGCAAACCTCGTGGCAGGCAATAATTTCAACGAAAGAATCATCAGATATAATGTACATACATACCAAGAACAATAACAGATTTAGTCCCATCACCGACTTCTTCGTCCTGTGTGCAACTCAACTCAATCATCAGACTGCAACCAACACAGAGAGAAAAAAAATATCAGCAAAATAACAGTGAGAAGGCGAGAATCTATATTAGGTCCCCTATGATAGTGCGTTTCGATAATAATGTGGCTGAGATAGCGTAAAGTTTGATCCCCTCGGCGAGCTTTTCATCTTGGTCTCCAACCTGGCAACAACCCATTAGAGAATCATCACATTACGATTCTAAGTCTTATCGGATAAAATGATGAAAGGTCAAAAGAAAGGCCTTTTTAACCAGATCAATGTTCAGGGGATTGTCTAAGTATATCCTGGACAACTTGTTCATCCAAGCAGGAAACGTTGCTAAAAAAAGCATGCTTTGTCACTTCAACGGACAAGAATCGATTCCACTTCCTACTTCAAACCAAACCGCAAGCATCTGATCAGCTTCATCAAGTACCAAATACTCAACTTCTTCCAATTTCAGGCTGATTAAATCAATGATCCTTTCCCAGAGTTCCTACAACAACATCAACCCCACGAGACCAATGGTATAAGAAACTCCACCATTAACACAAAAAGTACTCAAACAAGGTGCTGATTCCTTGATCTTCTTCTCCACTTGCTTAGTCAATTATCGTGTTGGCTCAAGGATAAAGAAAAAAGGTAACATTTTAGAATCCATGGAAGTTCATACAAGGATTATGACAGGTAAATTAGAAAGAAAGGACCTGAAAGAAGTTGGAGTATTCAGCATTTTCAGAAATTAGTTGGGAATACCAAAAGCTAAAGTCTTCCCAGTTCTTGTCTTGGCACGAGCTATAAATTGTCTCTGCCTTCCAATGCAGGAACCAACACAGCTCTCTAAAAAGATGAAGATACATAAGCTTTGATGTCAATTCGGACAATTTCCACCGGAAATGTCTGTCATAAAGGGATTAGTTTTTAGCCTTTTAACGGAGATTATAAGAGACATTACTTGGATGGGGAAGAGATGAGTGGTACCACGCTTCTCAAGTCACTCAGCGAGCTTCTGAGGCAAATCCAATTTCGAAATTTCGCCGGAACTGGAAGCTTCGTCGCCGGAGAGAGACCAAGGCCGGTGCAACCTTCAATTTCGATTAGTATGAATTGGGCCGGTGCAAGCTAAGCCCAAAAAGCCCAAAATCTCTGATATATATCGTTTGACTAAGAAAAATGCCTCGAGGCCCACTACTGAGATTTTTGACGGTTGAGATGCGAAAGATTAAACAATCCATCGAATTATTTGACCGTTTAAATTTAAAAATTAAATCTAAAGCCGAGAAATTTAGCACATGCGCAATTTAATATCCGTAAATTCCTAAACTACCCTCCAATCGTAATTGATTTCTCGAGAGAACCAAACCTCTCTGGTTATATATATAAACCAGTCTTCTCTCTCACGAGAACACAAAACCAGAAACAAAGAACAAGAAACACTGAAACACTAAAACAGCAGAGGTAATATTTTCTCGATAAAATTTGTTTCTTTTTTTTGTTTGGGTTTCGCGATTGATCAACTTCTGCTTTTCTTTGATTTTTTTCCCGAAACTTTCAAGAAATCTTGCATTTTTAATCACTTTCTCCGTTTCTATTCTTCACATGGCGATTTAGAGTTTCAGGATTCGTCTCAATTTTTCGTTTCTTGATTCTTTCATACCGAATTAGGGTTATCAAACTGAGAAAATGTGTTTCTTTTTTGTTTTGTTTGGGTTTGGCGATTGATTAATTTCTGCTTTTGGTTGATTTTTTTCCCACAATCTTGCGTTTCGAAGCATGGTGATTTAGGGTTTTCTCAATTTCTTCGTTTCCAACTTAGGGTTTCTTGATCTTGTTTGGTTATAATGTTATAGTAAATAGTGGAAGAAAATGATTATAATGTTAGGTTACAACACTACACTCGTCTCAATTTCTTGATCGTGTTTGTTTCTTGATGCTTTCACAGAATGGGTTTCGGAGTTCCACAAGGGAAAACCAATGAGGTCAAAGAACTATCAGAAGATGTTGGGCTTAAGATTGAGGTCTGCTCTAATTGGAGTCAATATGTTATTATTTCATTTTCATAACAAAAAGTAGCTTATTGACAATGATTCCCTCTCAAGTATGTTGGATCATGCGTTAAATATTAGGTATTTTCTTCTGATCTTTAATGGGTTTTACACAGGTTGTATCTGCGGAAGGAGAAAGCTACATCATTCCTGTCAGTCTAGTTGAGAAGTTCTTTGTTCTAGCTGATCCTAACAGTCAGATTGTTGGCTTCCTCTATGGATATGAAGAGAGAAAGATCGCTTGTATCGTCATGGTGCCTCAATGGGAATATCTTCAACAGTTCCACGTTGCTTCGATCTCTAAAGATCAAATTCCGGATGGATTAAAACCACTTGGTTTCATTCGTACACAAAGTGAAGAGAGAGACACTGTCACCCCTTTGGACATTCTCTTCCACTGCTCACAACATTTGGATGAGAATGCCGTGATTGCCACTTTATCTCTGGCTTCAGAAAGGAGTCTCAAGTTGTACAAGCTTACTCATGAAGCTTTTCAGTGGGGCAGAGCAAACAGAGGCAAAGCCTATACCACCATCGACCTGAAGAGCTTTCCAGCTCATTTCTGTGACGTTGTTCCTTCCCTTGCCACTTCAAATGCTGCTGCAGGTCACTTCATGGTGAGTGATATTTTGATGTTTTTCTGTCACTGACGTATTGTGTGCTAATAAGTTTGAATTTTTGCAGGTTCCAAAGGATATGAGCTGGAACTACAACTTACGTGTCTTTGAGCATAGCGAGAAGATGCTATTTGAGGTTGAGCTGGGGGATCCAAAACCCTTCTTTCACCCATGTCATGAACGCTTACGCTTTCATAATGCTGGGCTTGAGGTCTGTTACCCATGGAAACTTTTCTTTCTTACTAATCTAGGATTAAGCTTCTTTCTCAAATTAGAACAAGAGAAAAGTAACTGGAGAAAGGTTTTGAAAATAGATAATCCCTCTGAAACTTGCATCATAAATTATAAACTTTCTCCTAATCTTCAGTGGGTTTTACACAGGTGGCTCCTGCGGAAGGAGAAAGCTACATCATTCCAGCCAGTCTAGTTGAAAAGTTCTTTTGTCTATCTAATCACAACAGTCAGATTGTTGGCTTCCTCTATGGCTATGAAGAGCGAGAGATCTCTTTTATCGTCATGGTGCCACAATGGGAATATCTTCAACAGTTTCACGTTGCTTCTATCTCTGAAGATCAAATTCCAAATGGATTAAAACCACTTGGTTTCATTCGTACACAGAGTGAAGAGAGAAACATTGTCACGCCTTTGGACATTCTCTTCCACTGCTCACAACATTTGGATGAGAATGCCGTGATTGCCACTTTATCTCTGGCTTCAAAAAGGAGTCTCAAGTTGTACAAGCTTACTCATGAAGCTTTTGAGTGGGGCAATGCAAACAGAGGCAAAGCCTATACCACCATCGACCTGAAGAGCTTTCCAGCTCATTTCTGTGACGTTGTTCATTCCCTTGTCACTTCAACGGGTGCAGCTCACTTTATGGTGAGTGATAATCTTGTCTTGTGATTTTGTGTGACTGACATATTGTGGGCTGATAAGTTTGAATTTTCGCAGGTACCTAAAGGCATAAGCTGGAACTACAACTTGCGTGTCTTGGAGCATAGCGAGAATATGCTATTTGAAGTTGAGCTGGGGGATCCAAAACCCTTCTTTCACCCGTGCCATTAGCCCCGGACCGGGCCCGAGGGAAGGAAAGAGGAGAAGAGGAAAGGGAAGAGGAGCAGATAAAAACTTGGAGGGATGACGAAAGGAGGAGGGAGCACCCAGAGAAGAGAAAAAAAAGAAACTCAAATCTTCTTAAACTTTTTTTTTGTTTCTGACACTTAAAACTCCACCTGTTATATTTTTTGGGATCTCTTTTAGTCTATAAGACACTTGTATAAAAAAAAATCAGACAATTGTTAAAGAAAGGTACATGTGTCGTCTAATAGGTTTTGTTGTTGCTCTCTGCTCATGCATGTTTGCTACTGTCGGTTTAGGTAAATGCAAATATATATGCTGATGTTACCATGATTTTCTTTGTAGTGTTTTCTCTCAGATCGATACTGCTGTTGCAGAGGCAACTTGCGAGTTTCTTCATGTTTACAAGAATCGATTCCACGTCCTCTTCAAATCCAACCGCAAGTACCAAATACTCAAATTCTCCCCATTGTAGGCTCTTCCCTTGGATCAAATCAATGATCCTTCCCGGAGTTCCCACCACAACAACAACACTGACGGCTTCTGACAAGAAAATCTTGCTAACTCCATGGCTAAATTAGTTGATCCAGCTTGCTCCAATATGTTTTGAATCCTTAAAATCTCGCCAAGAACAGGAATGAGATTGAAGAATGAGATTGAACTGCAAAGTTCCCATGTTTGTTTGTCTCTTATAATCTTCGGAATCCTAGTCTTCTTTTGGAGCACAATGGTTTGTTGGTTGCGGTTCAGGCAGAAGATGAGGCAGTACAAGAGGAGCAACCGAAAGACTGCAAAGAAGGCGTGAAGGTAAACAGACTCGGTGAGGACTTTGTGGTTGAGATCAACTGTCCATGTGGAAGAAACTACCAAACTCTCTTCTCAGGCCGTGACTGCTACTACAAGCTCTTATAGAATGGTGACTGCTACTTTTTGCAGTTGTTACACATTCACATTCTTTGATCATCATCACCATTAGTCGAAGGATCTATCATGCTAAATATTTCATCAAGAAAGGTTTTCTGTAGATAAGACATACACACGCTGTTTCATACTTGTATAGATCCTAGCTATACACATTGTTCATTGTCATATACTCTTATGGATTCCCTTACTTGTAATACTCTTAAACATGTTCATTCGTTAAAATGAAAGTGATTTCTTGTGTGTTTGTTATCCAGGGTTGTAAAGGAGAGAAAATGTCATTCTCTGTTTTTATATTACTCAAGTAGATGTGTTTATCAACACTTAAACACCAAATTCACTTGTCTCTTGTCCTAATACACCAAATTACATACACAACTTCATACACTTAAACCACCAAACTTTATTTTCTAAAAACTATTTCTTGAGAACCCCTCAATGGAATTTACCATTGGAGAAGGTAAATATTAAAAACTCTTCATAACTTCCTAAACTTTGAAATATCCAAAATTTATACTATAAATATTGGTGAGAGCCTCTCATGGGCTCTTACCATTGGAGATGGTCTTATACCTTTTATTTTCTCATTAGTCAGACCCATGAATATATATATGGTAATTAGTTGTACAATTTAGAATGGAATGTGGGAACTGAATGGTTGATCAATAGTTATAAAGTCCTCTGGTTTCTTTTTCTGTTCCATAATATGTCATCGTGAGATGGTGTTTTTCTTGATCCGGACTCACCAAATAAGCAACTCTCCATTCTATATGCAATGAATGCTTTATGTACTGTTTAAAGTATTGCGTCTCCTTCATATTATGTTATTACATGTTCTGTCATATACATAGCATGTTTGTTTAATCTAAACCTTGTTACAGCTTTATAGAGACATCCATAATCATTGCAACATTTCAGAAAACCCTCTCTTGGAATAGTCAAATCTTTGTGATATAATCTTATCTAAATAGTTCAGATATAATCTTAGACTCTCAGTTCTATCGCTGATTCACTTCTGCAGCTTAAATATGGAAGACATTATGGGAATTCTGAAGGATATACAAAAATTTATTTCTCTTAACAGATATGGCAATTAACAAGAGGAAGTGTGGTTAGTAGTAAGATACTTTGTTATGTACATTAAGTGGAAAAATGTAGAATGACTCTAGGCTTAACTTACTACAAGCAGAGGAGTGAGTAGAAGACAAGAGGTATAAAGGCATTGTCTAACTGTGCGGTGTAAGCTTCCAACATCCCGGTGGCTGTCACAGCCACCAGAAGCGACCACCATCCTTGACTTAGTATATAACCCATTGATGCTAATACTGGGACCAGTACAAAGCACACTGCCATCACCGATGTTATTCCCGCTGCTGTTCCTTCAACCGTTTTCTCTGTTCCGCAAACATTTTTTATGCACTTGACAATATTAGTTTCCGATAAAAAGCAATAGTTGAGATTTTTTTAAAGAAAATAAAATGCTTACTTCCTGTCTTGCTCCATCTCAACACCCCATACTTGTGACCAACCATCGATGCCTGAAGAGAAAATCGTTATAACATAATATTGGGAGAGACTGCAGTTTTCTAAGTTAGTATCTCCGGACCATGTAAGTAGGAGCTAAAAGTTTACCATTGTATCTCCAATCCTGAGGCTGAGAATTCCGGCAAATGGGGATAAAGCTCGGTCATTGAACCCAGATGACATCCAAATTGGAAGCGCACACCCAAGCAAGAGTGAGAAGTGGCTACAAAATAAGAGATAATATAATCAATGGTTATAAAACCCAAACAAAAATGTGATAATTCTATAATTCTACGCTGAGTTTTCCCATCCATGGTCTAAACAGTCTTGGCATACCTGACAATCAGATGCTCTGAGTCACGATGGTCAGTGAAAGCATTCATGAATTGATGTAAAGGCTCTCCGAGCGGCTGAATTCTCCATATCTGGTTTGAAAAATGAGTATCTTGCATCAAGCCCATTGAACGCAATGAAACCTAGAAGGTGAGTTCTTTCAAAAGAAGGGAGCTTACTCGAATGATCTCCAATGCAACAAATACCGCCAATGCTGCACCAAATGCTAGATCGAGAAATTTAGGCTGCATGAAAGAACATGAAAATAATAAGAGGCGACTAGAGAAGCAGACTAACACATACGGATTTCCAAATAGTAAAATTATAAATTATTGATCACCAGTCACCTGTAAAACAAGAGCTGGCAAGAACATTAGAACAGCCATCAGATGGCAGTACTTCCGAAGCAAGATTCTCTCAACCTTGCTACTCCTCGAGATGTTATAAAATCGTGAGACAGACACAACGATCAACAGAACCCAGTAGATACATAAGGAAAGTCTCTTCAGAGGTTCAGAAAAGACAAATGTGAGTACCCTGCGACAGAGGAGTATTAAAGTTGGATACAATCTTAGCATGTGGAAGTTACTGTACAAAGGATCGCTACCGACGCTGAGAGGACAAAAGATAAGTAATTGATAGTAGAGATTAAGTACCATAAGAAGGGACTGGTTGAAATCGTGTACAAACTGCATCCAAGAAGGAACAGCCACAATCATAAAAAATAGAAGTGAAACAAAGAATAAGACAGATTTTGCAGTATCGCTGCAGTTTCTTTGTCGAGCATCTCTCCTTCTCAAAGAGCTTTCATATATATGCAGAACAAATCTAAACACCATCGGGAATAGTAGAAGGCCCAACAGCAGACCCTGAGAAGGAGACATGTAAGTTGTTATTAAACAATACAGTAAAGGCTATTATCAATTTCATCTCTATTTATTACTATGATACCTGGACGATTATGCCTGTTTCAGTTATCCTTATTCCATAGCTTATTGAGACAAGATTCACAGATATCAATTTCTCAAAAATCTGTGACAGAGCGACAAAATTACTGAGTCAGTCTTGTGAGCATGCTGTATTTAATGTAAGCACATAAATCCATTAACAGTTCAAAGATTGGAAACATTAACGAATTCTAACCTTTGCAATTGTGCAAGCCAAAAAGTCGCCAAAATATAGAACGTGATAAAAAAAAGTCAATTTGTTCGGTTTGATTCGGTTGATTCGGTTTGGTTTGGTTTAATTACGGTTATTGAAATCAGATTTTTAGTCCGTTGAGTGGGACTTTGTGAAGATAACACAGGTAACTAGGCCTGGGAGTTCGGAATTTTCGGGTTATTCGGGTCGGTTTGTTCGGTTTTCTGAAAATTCGGTTTCTTAAAATTTTCTCCGAATTAATCCGAAATTAAATTCGGTTCGGTTCGATCGGTAGTCGGTTTATTCGGGTCGGTTAGCTGATTTTAATTTGGTTCCGAGAAAATTGAATCCTATGACCAATTCGGTTTATCTAACCCGAAATAGACATTTTTCAAAGAAAAAACTAGTGTAACTACTAAATAAAGACATCCAAAAGCAAAAACCATTACAAAACCATACATAAAGCTGTACTGGTAACTTAAAGCTGTGTTTGTGAGTTAAAGCTACAAGTACAGACCAGTACAGACCATTACAAACTATTACTGAAGCTGATAAGCTAGCATATTATCAAGTTTAAGCTAGCATTACATCAAGAAACCAATATAGAACCATACAAATATCAAGTATGATTTAGTGGTTAGCTTACCAGTTGTAGATTCACAAAAAATGCTAATCCGCACCAAAAGAGCAGCTTCACAGTTAGTACATTAAAAAGGCTGCTTTTCCGCATCAAAAAGGACAAAAGCGCAGCTTCTACCTATCTGTGAAAAGCATAACAAAGAATTAACAATGTCCTCAAAAACCTGAACTACTTAATCTACAATAGAACCACAATCATACCTGCCATACTATGAAGAATCATGTAAGAGCAACCGCTGAATTCCGAGCATCTACAGAAGAAAACAAGAGATTAGTTACAGACTTATAATGATAAAGAGTATGAAAGGATTTAAACTGTCAATGAGAATAGTTAAACTTACCAAGAGACTCAAAGAATTCAAATTCTTGTAACATTTGGGCCAAGTTTGCTACTGTATCTTCTTTTTTATAGGTACACCTTAACCATTGTTGTGTGCATAGCAAAACCTCTACCATGTAAGGAGTCAAAGAACTCCTATAAGGATCCAACACCCTGCCAGTTGTACTAAAAGCAGACTCTGAAGCAACTGATGAAGCTTGAATTGCTAGAACATCTCTAGCAAATTCTGACAAGACAATGAACTTAGAGCAATTACGTCTCCACCAACTGAGAACATCATAAGGCATCCCCAACAGATTTTCAACTCTCGGCTCTGGTTTTTCTGTGAGATACACCTTTAACTCATTGTAGCTAACTTCATTAATCTTCAATCCAACCACCTTATCATATATTGACAGCATCCCCTCACAATCATCTTCATCATCTGATAGCTCAAAGGTGCAAGGCTGCGGCTGAGAGTCTGTTTGCTCTGTCTGATCTTCAGTATCTTCATTGTTTTCTGAGTTGGTGGGCTTGAAACTGTAATGATCATACAGTGTTTCCATTACACTTGAAACTGAAGCATGCAGTTTCTTACTCTCTATGGTATCCTTACCATACAGCTGGTCAAAGCAAAGGGAAGCAAACTTCATCTTGTTTCGAGGATCAAAGACACTGGCCACAATGACTAGAGGATTCATGTTACTCAAACCATCCCAATACTTGTCAAACTTATCCCTCATGTCATTAGCTTGCTTTTTGGTCTCCTCATCAGTACTGCTACACTTAGTGATCAGACTCCTCTCAATGTCCACAATTTCAGAGTAACACAAACATGAAGTCACAGTCTTGGAAGCAGAGAATATCAAAGTACACTTGTAAAAGACTTTCAGAAATTTGACTAACCTTGCAACCTTCTCCCAGTCAATAGAAGTTGGTGGTCCAACTCTCTTAATCTTATCCTCCTCTTCCAAGAAATAATCACAGTACAACTTGTCCTCAGCCTCCATCTTCTCAAAGGCCACCCTCAACTTCAAAGCAGAAGACAACATCAGATATGTTGAGTTCCAGCGTGTGCTGACATCTAAAGGCAAGCTGCCTCTAGCCAACTTACTTGTCTCACACTTCAATGCAAAAGTCTTCAGCCTGCTGAAGGAAGACCGGACATACTTAACAGCATTCCTAATGGCAACAATATGAGCATTAGCCTTCTTCAAACCATGTCCAACAATCAGATTGAGGATATGTGCACAGCAACGCATGTGTAAAAATTCACCATCATTCACTAATGAGTCTACTCCTCTCATCCTTAACTGATTCTTAAAAACCTCCAAAGCTTTGTCATTGTTCCTTGCATTATCAACTGTAACAGCATAGACCTTCTCAATTCCCCAATCATCCAAACAATCCATCAACTGGGCTGCAATGGTGTCTCCTTTATGGTCTGTGATCACCTTAAAACTAAGGTTTCTCTTCTGTAATTCCCACTCTGTGCTAATCCAATGACCTGTGATCACCATGTAGTTGTAGGAAGTTGTAGGACAAGTCCATATATCTGTTGTCAGAGAAACCCTTTGTTTCTCAACACTAAACAACTGCTTCAATGCTGCCTTCTCTTCCAAATACATAGCAACAATGTCTGTACTGCATGTCTTTCTAGAAAATGTCTTGTACATAGGCAAGACATTGCTACAGAACCGCTTCCAACCCTCAGATTCTACAAATGAGAATGGCAACTCATTGACTACTACCATCTCATTAACTGATCTCCTAAACATGACCGGATCATACTTCACCAGCTTCATATTTCCATTGTTATCACTACTTAGAATCTTCTGGTTCTCATGTTCTACCCAATCCTTGTACTCCTTGCATCTATTTATGTGACCTATCATCGGACTAGTTCCAACTTTTTTTGTATCACAAGCAAACTCTGCTTTACAGTACTTACAGTAGCTCTTACTGAGATCTTCTTCTCTTTGAATAAAATGCTCCCAAACCGGAGCTCGTTTTGCATACTTCTTCCTTGGTTTAGTTGGCTTATCAGCACCAGAAGCAGGCCGTGGTCGTTTATTCCCAGTTACAGTTTCTGTCTCTCCTGTCTTCTGAGGGTTAAGTGGAGGTTCACTCTCGTTTTGCTCTTCAGTCATCTACAAATTATACACAAACATCCCATTAGCTTCAACAAAAGGACAATAAAAGGATCACACAAGGACCACACAAGAACACAGAAGGAACATGACCACAATAGGAGAAAAAACGAAACCCTAATTTTAAAATCTAACCTACATACATGCAAGTCTTAATTTAAAACCACTCGGACACAGTTATTCATCCAGAAATTTAACCAGTCGGAAGCAGAATCAAACGAAGAAGATCGAAAGAAGCAAAGAACTGACCTCTTCGAAATTCTAGGTTGAGACGAGATGTGTTGAAGATGAAGATGAAGTGATGAAGGAGAAGAGACGAGATGTGTTGGAGACGAAGAAGATTAGAAGAACAAGAAGAAGAAGAAGAAGAGAAAGAGACGAGCTCGAGAGAATCGCTCAATCGCAGGAGGCGGAGACAAAGAAGAAGATAAGTGAAAAATTAGGGTTAATGACTTAGGTTTACACTTATATAGGGCTGCCTAAAACTACTAAACCGATCGGCCCGAGAACCGAACCGACCCGAACCGACTTCCGATTCACCAAATTAATTTCGCCGAACGGTTTGATTTCTCTCTTCGGTTTACGCCGATAACCGAAATTCTCGGTTTAATCGGGTCGGTTTGTTCGGTTTAATCCGAACTCCCAGGCCTACAGGTAACGAATTCAGGAGGATGAGAGAAATTATTTCTCTGTTGTGATGGAGCTTAGTCTCAATCTAATTCCTCTGTTGTGATGGAGCTTCTTAGTCTCAAGCTGCAATCCTTTTCGTTCCCTTCTTCAGTTTCAAGTAAGCTGAACAAAACCCTAGTTTTCAATTTTCTTTTTTCTTCTCTCTCAGAGAGAATTTGACGCAATTCTGTGATATTTGAATGGAGTCATGTTTGGTTTTGACAGAAGAAAAAAAAAGCACAAAATTTTCGATATTTCTGATGATGAAATTGAGTTAAAGCTTTTGTGACAATCCAATTTCGAGTTTGGTTCTTAAATTTGTTTGATTCTCTTTGTTCTGAAGTAAGAATGGAGCCTGGAGCCAATTCAATTCTCATATAACGAAGAAATTTGCAAGATTTTTAATTACTTAGTGGAATTAGGGTTTAAATTGTATTACGAATTGATTCTAATCTGTTGATTCCTTACTTAACACACTAGTGTTTATAGGACAACATTGTCTCGACCATTTCACTTTTTTGAGGGTTTTGTTTGAAGTAACTGAGTTAATAACTTACCTATGGATATTAGTTACTGAGTGTTTCATTGTTGATTTTGTGGTAGGTGTTAAGGATTTTAGGTTCTTAAACGTTGATTTGAAATCCTCACATCAGAGAGCTAAGAGATCATCAACAGTGAGTCCTGCTTTAGCTGAAACAGCTGTTTCTATAGTGATTGCAGCCACGGTTGTTGGTACTGCAGCTACTATCCTTGTACCAAATACTCAAATTCTCCCTATTGTAGGCTCTTCCCTTGGATCAAATCAATGATCCTTCCCGGAGTTCCCACAACAACAACAACACCGACGGCTTCTGACAAGAAAACCAACCAAGAAGCAAAGAAAGTATCAAATCTTGCACCTTTTATTGCAGCAAGAGACCAAGGTGGTCCAGTCCCTATCAAAACATAATCACCCAACCCAAAAACTGAAACTACTAGACCATCAAGAATTGGTTTAATAATTAACTCCGATTGGAGGATGAAATGAGTCTTGAAAATATGAATAGTAAACCTGGTGATGTTGGAGGACGTAAGCGGCATAAGAGAGGCCGCCTGAGTCGGTGACAAGAGTTTTTCCGACGTCCGTAAGAGAGTATTTCCTCTCAATTGATCCGACAAGGTGTTCGGAGAAGACACCGTAGCTGGTGAGCATCCGAAGTATACGTTGGAGATTCTCAGGATCGCCGCCGATAGTAGTGGCAGATGGAAGGAGGCGAGGGAGGATCTCGGCGGCTGAGAGGGGAGAATTGGATCCGCCGTTCCAAATGGCGTCGGCAATGCCTAACCGCACGGCGGCGTTGAGGGACATGGGAACGCTGATCATGTTAGCGAGCTCCATAATGGCGAGACGAGCTCTGTTCCTAGTCTCTGAGCTTTCGTTCTCCATTTTTTTTTTCTTCCTCGTACGTGAAAGTGAAACTACACTTAGCTATAGTACCACTAGTATTGGTTTTTATGGTTTTAAGGTTAACGTTATGTGTGGTCCATATGGAATGGAACTTAATGCTTATTATGGTTTTAGACTTTAGTTTGAAGATTTTATATATTTTAAAGTTCCAAAAATTTTAACTTTTGATTTTAGTAATTATGGAAAAATGGAGAACAAACACAAGATGTATGAAAGATTGATTTGAAATGATAACACAACTACCAAACTTTAATTCTTGTTGTCGTTATTTCTCAAGAGGACTAGTATGAAACAAGTCCATTAACACCAATCAATCATGATGGTAACAAAAATAATCAATGATCATAAAGACATATGAAAACATAATTGAACTTCATCTTCGATATTCTGGCTTTACCTTAGGCTAACCTTCATATACAATCCCTGCAATTAAAAAGATTCAGCATCAGAGAAATTGTGAATCATTCTAAACAAAACAGACACTATAATTAATCTCAAGTTTGAGTGAGAACATTGGCATACATTGGTGGTGTGTATTGTTGCTCCAGTGGTCATGCTAATGGTCTGATCAGGAACCAGCTCGACGTTTAACCGCTGAAGAAACACCGCGAGTGCCACAATTGCCTCCATCAATGCAAACTGATCGCCTACACATTTTCTAGGCCCTCCACTGAACGGTATGAATCTGGTGAAAAGAAAATCATTTAGTAACCTTTCTAATCAAAAATAACAATCTTGATTCAATAGTTTGTGTCAAAACATGTAGCTTTACTTGAAATCGGTGTTTGTTTCATTAGGGATTGCGCCTTCTATGTCGAATCGTTCAGGAAGAAACTCCTCTGCTTTTTCCCATACCTTTGGAATAACGAACACATAAGAAATGTGGGCATGAATGTAATACTAGGAGTGCCCAATGCGGTTAAATATCCGAACCAAACCAAAATCGTATCAAAAAACCCATCCGAACATTGAAGAGAAGGATTAGGCTCCTCTACATGTTACTATGGATAAGAGAAGGGAACTGTACCTCGGAAGAACGATGGATGTTATAGACCGAAATCATAATGTCTTGTCCGGTATTAACCTTGTAGTTCCCAGGAAGAATGTCAGGAACTTGAGCTCTTCTAATCAAGACCTACCAGGCAAAAAAGCAATCAGAAAATTTAGTCCATGAATAATTAGAGAGATGAGCTTGGTTGCTTACAGGAGGGTGAGGGTAGAGACGCATGGACTCGTTTATACAACGAGTAATGTACTTCAACTCCTTTATATCCTCATAAGCCGGTTTTCTTCCGGCTAAAACTCTGTCTACTTCTTCTTGTGCTTTCGCCAATGCAGATGAGTTCTACGAACATAAAGAATTTGGAGAGGTAAATGAAAACAGAGAAGCTCCCGTCCAAGTAAATTCTGTAGCATAGCAAAGTAAAAGATACCAAAAGGTACCTCAAATCTAGCCTCTCTTGCACCTTTGCAAGGAAATCTCGGCACACCAAATCTCCAAGCTCTTGTGACGAGTACCTACGATTAGAAACAATTAAATTTCGAAAAAGTAATTAATTGGTATCCTAATTTTCGAAATTGACCCAGTAGAAACGGAGAAGACCACTTAAAAGGAGATAATGAATTGGGCTGGTGCTAGCTAAGCCCAAATAATCGATATATTGTTTGACTAAAAAAGGCCTCGAGGCCCATAACTGAGAGTCTGAGATTGTGAACGGTTGAGATAAAAGATTAAACAATCCAACGACTATTATTAATTTAACGTTTTAATTTAAAATTTGAAATATATATCTAAAACCCGGGAAAATTAGCACATGCGGATTTAATCAATACTCCCTCTGTATTCGTTTTGTTGTCGTTCTAACTATAATCACACATATTAAGAAAAAGTGTAAAATGTCTTATTTAACCTCAACTAAACAACTACTCCTTTAATTTTTTATTTTGCCGACATAAATTAAAGTTTTGTCTTTGGTTCCGTAGAGAGCTAGAAAAAATGTTGACCATAGATTTGTCATCTGTTTTCGATTCGTTTTGATTCTTACTTTATCTTCTTCTTCTTCTTCTTCTTCTTCTTTTTGAATCTTTATCTTCTCACTTTTTTTTTTTCACTTTTGGGAAGCTCGAAGAGCTGAGGAGTGAGAGAGAGAGAAGGATCTTTGAAGTCGCCGGAATTGTTAAACCGGAGCTCCGACTATTCAACACAAACCCAAATCAATCTGCGTTTCTTCTCTCTTTGTCTACGATGACCTCGAAGAACAGTGGTTTGTCTGCCGCGCTTGTTTCGAATCTCCAAGATGTGCTTTCGAAGAGAAAAGTAGGGAACGAGGAAAAAGTTGGGAGCGATGGATCGGCGGAGGAGGCTCCGTATACATCTGATTCCGTTGATGTTGCGGCGGTGGAGGAAGAGATCGATGACTCTGGGATTTTTGCTGTGTTGACCAATTAATTGTTTTGACTATTCATACTTGTAATTCAGTCTTGGTAATACGTTAATGATTTTCTTTTGACTCAATTAATTGAGGTTAATTTAGGAAGTTTTAGGTAAAAGTTGAATTGGGATGTGTAAACGACATCTAATAATTAACAAGAAAAAATGTGTAGAACGACAACAAAACGAATACAGAGGGAGTACAATAAAACTACTAAAGTCTCTCCATGGTTGACACATCAGCTTTTTCAGCTGTTCTCAGCATGACACATCATTAAAAAATTTGTCCAATCAAATTATAACAATTAATACAGCTCATTATTTTCGTCCAATAAAAATCCTTCACTGCTCCACGTCATTTTTCTGATATCACTTTCTTGGGCTTTTTAAATTTATACATGCCCATCTTTATTTTTTTAAATCTTGGGCTTTTAAAATCTTAAGCTTATAATCGAAAAAATAATCCCAACCGTACTCTCATCTGTATCCTTACTTTTTTTTTCGATTTCAATTACTAACAAATTAACAAAGACTGTTGCAAAAAAAAAAAAAAAAAAAAAAAAAAATTAACAAAGACTAAGACGAATAAAAAGATGGATAACTTAATCCGGTCAATCCTTAGGTTCTATCAGAGATTTTGATTAAAGCTCCGTGAGGAAGGTTAGTGAATTTTAATGTTGCACACTATTTGTTCGATGGATTGTCCCTTTGAATTAAAGAATTCGCCCCATTCTTGGAAGATCATGTGAATGAGAGAATTGTCCATGTGTTCGATGTATTGAAGATCATTGATATGGTGATTACTAAATTTTGCAGAATTAGTAAAAAACCAGAAGCTTTGAGCCAAACGTGGATTCATGACTGAAGCTGAATTTGATGAATTGGAGCCGCAAAATCGACGATCTTCACTTGTCTCTCAATCAATTCTTGGCTTTTCATGATCGTGATTCATACTCTACACTGAAAGATTCAGCGGCGTGTGTACTTCAAACCCATTTCCGGTCTTACTTGGTTCACAGATTTATATCTCTTAGACAACTCAAAAGGCTAGCAAAACTCATTTCCCTTTTGAAGCTGTTTCTCGAGAAGCTACGCTTTTTCTTCTGCAACTTGATTCATTTAGGTACGAAGTTCTAAAGATCCATTCTGAACTCTTGTAACAGTTATATCTATTTCAGTCTTTGAGTTTTAGTGTTTCTCTCTTAGGGTAGGGTTGATTCAATGATACGAGATGGGAAAAGATCATTGAACAAAGATTAAGTGAGGTTCTTACATTACATTGATGGTTGTGCTGTGAAAAGGAGTGATTTTGTTTATAAATCTGTGAAAGTTGTGAGCTTTAAGGGCAAATGTAAGAGTTCTTTTGGGGTGAAGCATGATGTTGGCGCCAAGAAATTGAAGAAACAGATACTAACAGTCTAATTTACTTCCAATGGCGACGATGAGGCTGAGGTACAAGAGTTTCTCTTCATGACTGATGATTGTAAAAAATTCCCAATTGTTTATGTTGAGAGCAGCAGAAAGGTTGCAAGTTCAAATGGCGACAAATTGATGACATCATAGCTCTTAATGATCAATTGTCTGATGATCCTTGTGATTGTAAATTGGGATTCTTAGATTCTTATATTTATAAGTGGAGAAAAGAATCTAGACTAACTCAAGCCTTTGTTCTTTAAGAATCTCTCTAAAGTGTTTTAGTGCTTCGAATGGTTCTTTGCTTCAAACACCATCTTCATTGATGATGGACCCTGTAAAGCTCTTCGTAACTTGTAAAACAATATAATCTCTATAATATTGTTGTTTATCCATGAGTCGGTAAATCTTGTTGCTAACTTTAATCAATCTTGATGTGTCTATGATCCTTCTAACAAAAAGGATAACTTACTTGGTATGCAAAACAACTTTAAACTTTTTATGTTCATCACTTATATTTAGACATAATTTTTGTTTATGTTAGATGCAAAAGGAGAGTTTTGTTCTTACTTGGATGGTTTGGCAAAATCATCGGATGTTTAAACTTACATAAAAGAGCATTATTTTGGACAGCCCATGATCCATTCCTTCTAATTCTGATTAATCTTTCTACCGCAAAGTCTCAAAGTTGTCTCTTGATCTTGCATTATTATTAGTTTGTTGAAGTTTTGTATTCTTAATAATTCTCTTCTTTTGATTACTATTTAGCACATAAAAAGATTTACCTATTTCAATTATAATAATTAAGTTGAAGAACTTTTGTTTCATCAAATTTTTTATCCTCTCTAAGTGTTTGAAATTTTATGGATGCTAAACTGAAGATGGAATTCGGTGATTCTGGTGAATCGAGGACCAAGACAAACCCGAATAAAAATTCGGAGAGGAATTAAGCCTGATGTGACTCTCTCTTGTTTATGTGCCTCAGAAGAAGATTATGATGGCTAGGGAAAAGGAAACTGTCGGATAACAAGAAGATTTGATTGAGAACTTACAGAGTTGCGGGTTTAACAAAAACAATTGAGGACTTATATATCGTATAGAATTTACAAAATAAACAAGAGTAACAAAAACTGTTTTAATGAAGTTTTTTTGTTTGTTCGTTGTTAGTTAGCTAAGATTGTTAGTTATATAAGTAGTAACGATTTAAAAACTAAAGTAAGGGATTATACTTTACAAAATTTTCCCGCTGCGGAGCGTGGGTTTTTACCCTAGTATATTTAAAATTACTAAACTACTCCTCCGATCACAGTTGATTTCTTTATTTATGTACCATGACCCAAAAAATTAATGTTGTAAACGAGTTCATAAATAATTGATGTTAGTTACATATTTTTTTCAGCCAAAATAACTACTTTTGTGAGTTCATAAACGTATTATGAATTTATAAATAGTTGATGTAAGTCACATAGTTTATGACAATAATTACCTCTGGCATCATATATCATGAAATCTCATATTATTGTTAATAGTTTATATGGAAATTAAAATAGGTTAGTGCTAGTAAGAAAAAAAAATTGGGATTGACTAAATCATAATTTACAATTTTAAAAATCAGGCATTTTTTTCTTAATATTTTTTTTTCATTTAAAAAATGTCATATTAGGAAAAGAAACAAAAAAAAATAGCATGCATTAAACCGACAAATTTGGTCGATTTTACCGATTAGTACCAATTTTGAACGTCTAAACCGATTTATCTACTATTGGAGCATTCAAAGGTTTATGAATATACGGTGTCTAGTCGCCGCCTAAACTGATATTTTTTATTTTGGTTTATTATACTTCACAATGTTCGCGATTGATCAATTTTGTCGTTCTTTGATATTTACACAACTTTCACGAGTTTACATTTCAAAAGATTCATAGTCAGTTTTGCCTTTCTTTTTTTTAATTCCTCGTCGCGATATAGGGTTCACTCAATTTCGTTGTTTTCTTGATCTTACACAACTTTAGAGACTTGCGTTTTGATAAAATTCAGATCAATTTTGCCAATTCTTGTTCATCGCTATTTACGGTTTCGATCAATCACTTCTTTGCATGATTTTTTCACATTTTTTTGCAGGTCATCTTATTTAATTCTTCACTATTTTCGCGAGTTAGATTTTTGTCAGTTTCACTCGATTTTTGATCAATAATATAGTGCTGTGAAGACCAAAAAATCTTCTATTTTTGTGTTTGGGTTATGAAAAGGTCTCCGAAAATTCTGTTTACGCTCAATCTTTCAAGTGGCATAGATATTGGGTAGTTAATTGGGCTGGTACAAGCTAAAGCTCAAATACATTTCAGCCCAAATTCTTGATGCTTTCACAGGTTTCTCAAATTAAGTCTACTTTCACGAGAATGGGTTTCAGAGTTCCACAAAGGAAAACCAATGAGGTCAAAGAACTATCAGAAGATGTTGGGCTTAAGCTTGAGGTCTGCTCTAATTGGAGTTAATATGTTATTAATACCCATTCATTTTCATAACAAAAAGTAGGTTATTGACAATGATTCCCTCTCAAGTATGTTGGATCATGCGTTAAATATTAGGTATTTTCTTTTCATCTTTAATGGGTTTTACACAGGTTGTATCTGCGGAAGGAGAAAGCTACATCATTCCAGCCAGTCTAGTTTAAAAGTTTTTTGGTGTGTCTGATCCCAACAGTCAGATTGTTGGCTTCCTCAATGGCTATGAAGAGAGAAAGATCTATTGTACAGTGATGGTGCCAAAATGGGAATGTCTTCAACAGTTTCACGTTACTTCACCTATCCCTCAAGATAAGATTCCAGATGGCTTATAACCAATTGGTTTCATATGTACACAAAGTGAAGAGATAAACACTCTGATGCCTTTGGACATTCTCTTCCACTGCTCACAACATTTGGATGAGAATGCCGTGATTGCCACTTTATCTCTAGCTTTAGAAAGGAGACTGAAGATGTACCAGCTTACTCATGAAGCTTTTCAGTGGGGCATAGCAAACAGAGGCAAAGCATATACCACCATCGACCTGAAGAGCTTTCCAGCTCATTTCTGTGACGTTGTTCCTTCCCTTGTCACTTTAAAGGATGCAGGTCACTTCATGGTGAGTGATATTTTGATGTTTCTGTGTCACTGACATATTGTGTGCTAATAAGTTTGAATTTTCGCAGGTTCTTAAGGATATAAGCTGGAACTACAACTTACATGTCTTTGAGCATAGCGAGAAGATGCTATTTGAGGTTGAGTTGGGGATCCAAAACCCTTCTTTCACCCATGTCATGAACGCTTACACCCTAATAATGCTGGGCTTGAGGTCCGTTACCCATGGAAACTTTTCTTTCTTACTAATCTAGGATTAAGCATCTTTCTCCAATTAGAACAAGAGAAAAGTAACTGGAGAAAGGTTTTGAAAATAAATAATCCCTCTAAAACTTGCATCATAATTCATAAATTATAAACTTACTTCTAATCTTTAATGGGTTTTACACAGGTGGCTCCTACGGAAGGAGAAAGCTACATCATTCCAGTCAGTCTAGTTGAAAAGTTCTTTGGCGTGTTTGATCCCAACAGTTAGATTGTTGGCTTCCTCTATGGCTATGAAGAGCGAGAGATCTCTTGTATAGTGATCGTGCCATAATGGAGCTGTCATCAACAAGTTCACGTTGCTTCATCTATCCCTATAGATCAGCTTTCATATGACTTAAACCAATTGGTTTTATACACACACAAAGCGAAGAGATAAACACTGTGACACCTTTAGACATTCTCTTCCACTGCTCACAACATTTGGATGAG
The DNA here is from genome assembly GCA_019202805.1 of Arabidopsis suecica. Taxonomy (NCBI): domain Eukaryota; kingdom Viridiplantae; phylum Streptophyta; class Magnoliopsida; order Brassicales; family Brassicaceae; genus Arabidopsis; species Arabidopsis suecica. Next base: position 8,171,424 of record CM032909.1, read on the forward strand.
AATGTCGTGATTACCATTTCATCTTTGGCTTCAAAGAGGAGTCTGAAGATGTACCTGCTTACTCATGAAGCTCTTCAATGGGGCAGAGCAAACCGAGACAAAGACTTCGCCAGCATCGACCCAGAGAGCCTTCCAGCTCATTTCTGTGACGTTGTTCCTTCCCTTGTCACTTCAAAGGCTGCAGGTCACTTCATGGTGAGTGATATCGTGTGTTGTGATTTGATGTTTTTGTGTGACTGACATATTGTGGGCTGATAAGTTTGAATTTTCGCAGGTACCTAAAGGCATAAGATGGAACTACAACATGCGTGTCTTGGAGCATAGCGAGAAGATGCTATTTGAAGTTGAGATGGGGGGATCCAAAACCCGGACCGGGCCCGAGGGAAGGAAAGAGAAGGGAAGGGAAGGAAAGAGAAGAAGAGGAAAGGGAAGAGGAGCAGATAAAACTCGGAGGGATGAGAAAAGGAAGAGGGAGCACCCAGAGAAGAGAAAGAAAAAAACTCAAACCTTCTTGAACTTATTTTTGTTTCGACACTTAGAACCTCCACCTATAATATTTTGTGGGATCTCTTTTAGTCTATAAGACACTTGTATAAAAATAATATCAGACAATGTTAAAGAAAGGGACATGTGTGGTCTAATAGGTTTTGTTGTGGCTCTCTGCTCAGGCATGTTTGCTACTATCGTTTTAGGTAACTGCAAATATATATGCTGATGTTACCATGATTTTCGTTGTAGTGTTTTCTCTCAGATATTGCTGTTGTAGAGGCAACTTGCGAGTTTCTTCATGTTTACAAGAATCGATTCAAATTCTCCCCATTGTAGGTTCTACCCAACAATCATCATATGTCTCGACCTATTTGCTACTATTGTGAGAACCGTTGTCCACAAAAAATAGTTATACAGTCCTCTGGTTTCTTTTTCTGTTCCTATTTGCTACTATTGTGAGATGGTGTTCTTGATCCGGACTCACCAAATAAGCAACTCTCCATTCTATATGTAATGAATGCTTTATGTATTGTTTCAAGTATTGCGTCTCCTTCATATTATGTTATTACATGTTCTGTCATATACATAGCATGTGTGTTTTATCTAAACCTTGTTACAACTTTATAGAGACATCCATAATCATTGCAACATTTCATAAAACCCTATCTTGGAATAGTCAAATCTTTGTGATATAATCTTATCTAAATAGTTCACATATAATCTCAGACTCTCAGTTCTATCGCTGATTCACTTTTGCAGCTTAAATATGGATATACAAAAATTTATTTCTCTTAACAGATATGGCAATTAACAAGAGGAAGTGTGGTTAGTAGTAAGATACTTTGTTATGTACATTAAGTGGAAAAACGTTGAATGACTCTAGGCTTAACTAACTACAAACAGAGGAGTGAGTAGAAGACAAGAGGTATAAAGGCATTGTCTAACTGTGCGGTGTAAGCTTCCAACATCCCGGTGGCTGTCACAGCCACCAGAAGCGACCACCATCCTTGACTTAGTATATAACCCATTGACGCTAATATTGGGACCAGTACAAAGCACACTGCCATCACCGATGTTATTCCCGCTGCTGTTCCTTCAACCGTTTTCTCTGTTCCGCAAACATTTTTTACGCACTTGACAATATTAGTTTCCGATAAAAAGCAATAGTTGAGATTTTTTTATAGAAAATAAAATGCTTACTTCCGGTCTTGCTCCATCTCAACACCCCATACTTGTGCCCAACCATCGATGCCTGAAGAGAAAATCGTTATAACATAACATTAGAAGAGACTGCAGTTTTCTAAGTTAGTATCTTTGGACCATGTAAGTAGGAGCTAAAAGTTTACCATTGTATCTCCAATTCCTAGGCTGAGAATTCCGGCAAATGGGGATAAAGCTCGGTCATTGAACCCAGATGACATCCAAATTGGAAGCGCACACCCAAGCAAGAGTGAGAAGTGGCTATAAAATAAGACATAATATTCAATGGTTATACAAACCAAACAAAAAATGTGATAATTCTACACTGAGTTTTCCCATCCATGGTCTAAACAGTTTTGGCATACCTGACAATCAGATGCTCTGAGTCACGATGGTCCGTGAAAGCATTCATGAATTGATGTAAAGGCTCTCCAAGCGGCTGAATTCTCCAGATCTGGTTTCACAATGAGTATCTTGCATTAAGCCCATTGAGAGCAATGAAAACTAGAAGGTGAGTTATTTCAAAAGAAGGGAGCTTACTCGAATGATTTCCAATGCTACAAATACTGCCAATGCTGCACCAAATGCTAGATCGAGAAATTTAGGCTGAATGAAAGACATAAATATAATAAGAAGCGACTAGAGGAGCGGATTAACAAATACAGATTTCTGAGTAGTAAAATAAGTTTTTATTGATCACCAGTCACCTGTAAGACAAGAGCTGGCAAGAACATTAAAACAGCCATCAGATGGTAGTACTTCCGAAGCAAGATTCTCTCAACCTTGCTACTCCTCGAGATGTTATAAAATCGTGACACAGACACAGCGATCAACAGAATCCAGTAGATACATAACGAAAGTCTCTTCAGAGGTTCAGAAAAGACAAATGTGAGCACCCTGCGACAGAGGAGTATTAAAGTTTGATACAATCTTAGCATAAGACAAGTAATTGATAGTAGAAATTAAGTACCATAAGAAGGGATGCTGGTTGAAATCGTGTACAAACTTCATCCAAGAAGGAACAGCCACGACCATAAATAATAGAAGTGAAACAAAGAATAAGACAGATTTTGCAGCATCACTGCAGTTTCTTTGTCGAGCATCTCTCTTCCTCAAAGTGATTCCATATATATGCAGAACGAATCTAAACACCATCGGGAAAAGTAGAAGGCCCAACAGCAGACCCTGAGAAGGAGACAGGTAAGTTGTGCAATACAGTAAAGGCTAATCTCTATTTACTATTATCATACCTGGACAATAATGCCGGTTTCAGTTCTCCTTATTCCATAGCTTATTGAGACAAGATCCACAGGTATCAATTTCTCGAAAATCTGTAACATTCATCAAACCAAAGTTACAGCAACAATGAAAGCACAAAAATGCATGACCTGTTCAAAGATTGAAAAACTAAAGTATTCTAACCTTTGCAATTGTGCATGCCAAAAAGTCGCCAAAATAGAGAACAAGACCACTGGTCACGAGAAGTGCTTCCCCTATTAAAAAAGTGGCATTAGTTGGAAGGTGAAACAGAAATATGTGGAATCAAAAGAGTAAAGTTTCAATTGAATCCAGAGTTCCATAGAGACAAAACCATTTCATGACTGCCAAAGTGGCTCTACGAACAACTGTCTGAGAGAGATACGCTGAAAGCATACAACTAAAACAACTACTTAACCCAAGTCGTGAATAGCATTGCATTACCGATTGAAGCACACGAAGGGAAGGTGCAAAGCAAATGTTGAATTAACTTCAAAGCTGCAAGGCCGTGAAATAACATCCACAACATTTTCAATGAAGTATTCAAACCTGTCGAGATAAATAACAGACAGAGGTCACCAATGGAAACCAAGCAACACAAAAAGACATTAAAACAACAAATAACCCAAAACTTGATCTTACCAGTGTGTGAAATCATGGAAAGTGAAACAAAACATGCTACTCCATACAACACTGTCCCAGTCAAGCTAACTCTCATAAGCCAAACAGACGACGACGACGACAAAGATTCAGCATTTCTCGCTTGTGACATAATCACTGATAGATATATAAGTATAGCACAACAACTAGCCGATGCTGCCCAATACTGCATTGTCACATGTGCAAGCTCTACACAACAAATCAAATCAAAACATGTTTATGATTTAAATACTAACATTAGCCCAATACAAAAGCTGTGAAAGTTACCATCTTGTTCAGCTTCATGGATTGAGATAGCTCTTGAAAGCTGAACCAACTTAGAAATCATAACAGAAGGAAGTGTTACAGCTCCTAATAATATCCCTGAAGAAGCACCACGTCTACAATTTTCGAAAACAACAAAGACATCTTCTTCAATTGAAATCTTTTTTCCCAAAAGATTGAAACTTTATTGATTCTGAGATCGAGACTTTGAAATTAGAATAAGGGTATTTCACCTGGAGCTGAAATGAGAGAGAAGAAACGGAGAAGTCTCGACGCGGATCTCGACGAGGAAGGCGGAGAGAGAGAGGAGGAAGAGGGAGAAGCCATGGGAGATTAGTGATAAAGGAAGAGATAAGAGGATACGAGAAACTACGACTGCTACTACAACTCTCTCTCCTGTTACAAACGACGTCGCCGTCGTCTTCATCGCCGGAGATGATGATGATTTCGCCGGAGATTTGTTGTTTTATTAAGGCGCGATTGTTTCTTGTTGTTTTATTGGGCCGCCAACAAAACGTGACTTGTGTGTACTTGGGCCCACGGAACACGGTTTGGCACGGACTTTAAGGTCACGCTTAGTTTTCCACGTGATAATAAAAGTCAATTTGATCGGTTTGGTTTGGTTCGGTTTAGTTACGGTTATTGAAATTAGATTTTTAGTCCGTTGAGTGAGACTTTGTGAAGATAACACAGGTAACGAAGTGATGAGATGAGAGAAATGATAATTCCTCTGTTGTGACTTTGTGATGGAGCTAAGTCTCAAGCTGCAATCTTTTTCATTCCCTTCGTCAGTTTCAAGTAAGCTGAACAAAACCCTGATTCTCAATTTTGTTTGATTCGCCGTTCTCTGAAATTTGGATGTACCATTTATTGGATTTGACCTGAGAAATTTGACGAGAAAAAAGCAAAAATTTCTTGATATTTCTGATGATGAATCGACTTAAAGCATTTTCAACAATCTAATTTAGATAAATTTCGAGTTTTGGTCTTAAATTTGTTTGATCTTCTTAGTTTCTAATGGAGCTTGGAGTGTTTTATTACAGGGTGGAATTAAGGTTAAATTGTATTACGACGAATTAATTAAGTTTCATGATTTTAATTTGTGGATTCATGACTAAACACTACTGTCTGATTCATATTAGCTTTTAGCCTTAACCATTTCACTCACTTTTGAGGTTTTGTTTGTTGTTTTTGAAGGTGTTAAGAATGCGAGGTTCTTAAAGACGGTTTCTTTGTTCGATTTGAAATCATCACAACATAATAATGCTAAGAGATCATTAACAGTGAGTCCTGCTTTAGCTGAAACAGCTGTTTCTATAGCGATTGCAGCCACGGTTGTTGGTACTGCAGCTACTATCCTTGCACGGAGAAGTTCCAAAGCCGCTGAAGAAGCCGAGGTAGTTTGTTTTAGTATATGATCCATCATCCATGAATACAATCTACATTGGGTTTTTTTGGTTAAACTTGAGGATCATTATTGTTTAAATCTCGCTGTGAACTGAGTTTCAGGCTTCTATGAAAGAATGTGAAGCTTGTCTCGGTTCGGGAATCTGTCCTGAATGCAAAGGTGAAGGATTTGTACTAAAGAAACTATCAGATGCAAATGCTGAGAAAGCCAGACTTACAGCTAAAAATATGGCCACGCGATATACGGCCGGGTAATAATAAACTCCCTCATTGTTCTTCCCACTTTTTTCTTGAATTGATTCTCAAGTCTCATCAAACACACATTTTCAGGCTTCCCAAGAAATGGAGCTACTGCACAAAATGTTCGTCCACAAGATCTTGTATAACATGTGGTGGGAGTGGAAAGACAATCATCTAGCACCTTACGCAGAGTACACAAGTACGTTAAACTCTTTTTATTTGGGAACCCAATTCAATATTTTAGTATAACTTTCTTGTTTTGTTTTAATTTATGACAGACTCTGCAATGTTTGAAAATTCTCATCAAACTTTAGTTTTATATTTTCAAGATTCATGCGTCATACTTTCTTCTTACTCTTTCCAGATTCTTTTAATGCGATATGAGATTCTTTTAATGCGATATGTTTCTTAGACGTAAAGATTACTAAAGTCAATTTCTTCTTCTTTGGTCTTTGTTTGTATCGCTGTGACGTCTCTCCAAGGAAGAAAGGTTTCTTCATGTAGACTAGTTGCGCCTCAAAACACTCGTCTCATTTTCAGTATTTGATCGATTTCTTTAAATTAGTAATATGATCTTGGAAGACTTTTAAAGACACGGCTTGTTGATAAAACAGAAAGAAAATTGATGCATAAGCCTTATATCAAACGGCATTTTACATCACGAGCACCGGGCTCACTGAACCTCACTTATCAAGTCAGGATCTTACTCGGTACATCTTTCATAAGAGGAACATAAAACAAGGAAATATAAAGCTAAGTTTGATGGTTATTTATATGTGGAAAAAGATGTAATGTGACTATCCTTCACTAGACATGAGCCGGAGATCCAGTTTCCGGCGTTGGAATATCAGCCAACATCGCCTTGCGGCCTCTCTCTGACCGGCTGTTTTCAGCAAATTTAATGCTTCCTTCGTGTAGCCCTAAGCTCTTCTCTTCCTCTGTCCATTCCGCTCCATAGTAATGCTCCTCCTTTGATATCTCTCCGTCTTGCGATGGCCTCAAGAACATGCTTCCCCACTGCGGAAAGTGTATAAACGCAACCGGAAGGGAACACACAACAGCCATAACACCCATCAAGGATAGTCCTTCAGCTGTACTAAACCTCGACGAGGAGAAGAAAAGAAGTTGAGTAACTCCCGACCCAAAATTTCCACCAGCTCCAGTCAATCCAGATATAAGCCCAAGAGAACGGCGAGAAACAAAAGGGGCAACACCGAAGAGGGCTCCACAAGCTGCTTGTGTGCCGATGGAAAAGAGCATCATGGCTAAGATAGCTATAGGTAGTGAACTAGCACGACCAAGCCAAATACAGAACAAAGCTCCAACGGTTTGTAAGATCCACAAGATCCATAACCGGCCCCTCATACCGAAGAGCCGTGCAGCTACATCTGAAGCGTAACCACCGAAAGGACGGGCGAAAAAGTTTGCCATACCAAAGCTGGCTGCTATAATACCAGCTGTGTGAAGTGTAAGGTTAAACCTATCGTAGAAGTATCCAGATATAACGTTGTTGATGGTTAATTCAACTCCCATAGAAAATCCATAGAGCATGAATAAGACCCATGTTCTATAGTTTTTCACAGCGAACCAAAATACCTATAAAACAAAACAAAATGTAATTAGAACCACTTACTAATATCATCTTAAATATTGATCATGTTTAATATTTTGTTATTATTAATTACCTTAGAGAATTTATCTTTGGAAACTTGACCACTCTTTTGGAGAGTACTAAGGTTACCATCGGGAAGATCTTGGCCGAGAGTAAGAACAAGAATACCCATAACAATCTGAAGAATGCCGGGGATGAAGAAGGCGAACCTCCACGCCGTGAAGGGAGTGGCTCCGGTGAGTTTGATGACGTGGAAAACCATTGGCATGAGTAGCTGAGTCACTCCTCCTCCCATGTCTCCCCACCCTCCAGCACATCCGTTAACGAGTCCAATAATCTTTCCAGTGAACATAACACTCGTCCAGTACTGGCATGACACGAACGTCGCTAAGCAAAAACCGATCATGAACCGCACGGCTAAGTAACTTCCCGCATCAGCTACGAACGACATAGAGAAAACAGCTGGAGCCGTGAGCATAAGAGAGAAGGCGGTCCCGTAACGTGCTCCTAAAAGGTCACATACGGCACCCATAGCGAGTCTTGAGAAAATGGCGCCTGAAACTGATGCAACTCCGGCATTTCCGATGTCGGTTTTGGTCAGGTTGAGGTTGTCGCGGATCACGGGGACTAGAGGTGCGGCTGCGAAGGTGGAGATGAAGCAAGTGAAGAAAGAGATCCATCCTAAGTGGAAGGCTCTCATGTGTGGTTTGGCGAATGATAATGGTTTGAACACTTTTGCCCTATGCTCGGAGTCCACTGGTAAGGCGAACTTAGCCGTTGGATCGTCTGATCGGACGGCTTGAGACGAAGGGCCATCTTCTTGGACGGAGAAGGAGAAGACTTGTTCCCTTGCCGTGACTCCATGCAAGGAGGTTCCAATAGAGCCGTCTTCATTAGAATGGTTATGAGCCATTTGATCTTTAGTTCAAAGAAAATGGGAGAAGTTAAGAGAGAAGAGACTTCAAACGATGAAGAAGGTTTTCTTCTTCTTTGTCGCCTTTGTTGTTTTCTGTTTTTGGTGTAAGTTGGAGAAGAAGAGTTGTCTAGTATTTATAGAGAGATGAATACTCCTTTGGACATGGTGGGTAACGTTAGGTGGATCCAATGATAACATTTGAATAATACTACGTGAAATGAATAATATATCCTCCATATATTATTTTTGGTGATTTTATTAAGAAAAGTGATGGCATGTCGCAACTAAGTTGATTTTCTATATAAAAAAGATATGACATTGTTTTGTAAAAATATTGCAGAAATTTTCTTTAGAAAAACAATTAAAATAGAAATATATTTAAATGTTCATGTAAAAAATTTACTATTTAGAAAAGATTAGTAATTTTCTTTTCTCTGTTTGATTGAAAATTAATAATATAATCTTCTAATTTTAGTTGATGCTCACAAACAAATTAATAATATTTCTAAACTGGTGAGGACTTCACATATTTATTAATATTATAACTTATCAGAACTTATTTATACATATAGTGTCCAGGGCTCCATAATAAGTTCACACGGAGAAGCGAATATCCTATTAGAACAAAGCATATGTAGTTTACACATAATGCAAATTACGTGGTCCATTTACTATTAAAATGTTTATAACTTAAGTTAAGTCAATACATTTCATTGATTAATTTACTTGTACCATATATCTCTATTATTAAGTCGAGACATTATGGCTTTGAATGTTAATTTTACCTCTTTAACAGTTACTAGTCACAAAAACGATATCAAAAATATTTTTTTTTAAAAAAATATTACTCAAAATATTCCTCTCAAGTTTTTTACAGTTTTCGATGTATAATTTTTTTCTTTTATAATTTTATATTATTTTATAACAGTTTACGTACCATTCCAACTTAGATGAAGAAACTTGTATAACTTTTTATTATTAATCAAATTTTTATTGGTGTTCAAAAAAAAAAAAAAAATCAAATTTTTATTATATAGTATAATTTTATAGCTTTAAATATTGCGTACGGATGGAATAAAATGCAGTAGAACGAACAACGTGTCTCTTTTCACCGCCGGCTTAGCGTCCATTTCGTAGCTAATGTACAACATGTGTCTACCTAATGCATGGATGTTTCCAGCTACTATAAAAATGTTTGACACTTGACATCAACCAAAGGGTCAATGAGAGTTATGAGATCGTACGGTTCATTGTAGAAACTTTATTCTTTTAAAAATAATTTCAGTTTTGTCATTTGTGTATTATCCCATGTGGCCGACTCATTAAAATTTTTTATTTTTTTTCATTAAATTAATTTTAATTTTGGTAATTAAAGAAAAAATGTCTTCAAGTTATATCACACTTTATTCAATAATTCATGGACAATTTTTTTGCTTTCAGTTACCCAACAAGATATCAAAAACTCATGATCTTACAATCATTTTTTATTTTGAACGTAAACTTAAACAAGAGAAAACTCAAATTGCAGAAAGCAAAATTTTGGGAACAGAAGTTGGCTAAACAAGCAATATCAATTATAGAAAGTTATCATATGAATTGAATGTAACGATAAGTTGACTTTCTTACATCTTCCTCGATCTCCGTACCATCTAGATCAATCTTTATTAGTTTGTACACTATATCTGAATATAAACCATTCGCTTTTTAATAATGAAATAATAGTAACAACTATATATTTCCTCCGTTTCGTTTTAGTCGTCGTTTAAGATTTTCTCACATAAATTAAGAAAAACATTAAATTTTCTGTTTTACCCTTTATTAATATATTTTATAAAAAAATTCATTGGCCGAAACATTAAAAAGGTAAGGATAAAACTGGAATTTTTACCAAATATTTGCATTGAAAACCTAAAACGATAACTATTATGAAACAAAATTTTAACTCTAAAACGACAAGTAAAACGAAACGGAGGGAATATATGAGAACTTAAACTCAAACTCAAATTACAATTGATCAACCACTTGGATCAGTAGGAGTACATCTAACAAAATTTGTAATTAAATGTTTCTTTTGTCTTCTTATTGAATTCTGCATTTCATACGTAAGCAAGTAAAGAAAGTCCAATCTTTATAGGAAAAGAAAATTCCAATAATGCGGGACAAGTCAAACAAAAAACTCTTAACCATTGATCATTCATCGGGATGGTAGTTGACTTGTATAAAGTTTTTCGCTTAAAGTAGTTGCAACTTGCTCGATTTCTAGTAATAATATTATATTCGTTTCAAAAAGCTAATGCACAATTCACAAACAAGATCTAACTTTATATCATATTTGACAATGTTATCAAAAACATACATAGAAACAATGGTAGCTTTAGAGAAAATGTGGTTGTTTTCACGAGATTTCTAATTGTCCGATATTCCTATATAACAGTTTCAAAACTGGTCCTATATATCTACATATATATCTTGTTTAATATATGGTCTAAGTGTGATTTGTGATTTTTTTATCAGACAAAAAAAAAGTCTGCTACTTACAATTTTTTTTTTTTTTTTTTTTTTCATCTGCTACTTACAATTTTTATAGTTCAAAAATCGCTGCTTATATTACGGCAAGTTTCACGTAATAATCAACGTGGGGATGTTTCAGCAGAAAACTTAGAAAAGTGGGTTGATGCTTATCGTCGTGGTTTCTGATAGGCGTACTTTACATTAATGATAATTTATTTGACTTATATTAATAATATCAAAGTCGTACTTATGACTTGTTACAAATTTAATACCGTACAGATCACAGCTGTTTTTTTTGGCTTTCTTCTCCTTATGACGTGGAAGATGTACGGGCCTCTGACTATGATCCTCATCATTCAACACATCTGAAATTGATACACGTCTCTTTTTCTTGCCAACTTGTACTTATGTGTACATTAATTAGATCTCTGTACTTTTTTGATAAAGTTTTTGCTTCACACTTAGTTCTCTGTACTTATGTCTGCGAAAGTGTTTTCAACTGTAGGACTTATCAAATGTTAGACACTGTTTATTTAATTACTTTGCGCAGCACCTGTTATTTGGTCGTCCCTTCGGTGGCTACGCCTAGAAATTTTTAGTTATATAAATAAAAATAATAGTTTTGAAGGATAATAACGTACCGTTTTAACGATTACCAATCATAAAAACAATATCAAAACGTTATTTTCAAATTTTCATACTGTTTTTAACTATTATAGTATTGTTTACCGTTTTTTTATCCACTAAAACATTTATAACAATTTGTGTCACTACTGATTTTGCGTTCATTTCTAAATTACGAATTTAGTTTAAATATTACCGACAATACTTGATTAAAAATATATGTTTCATAAACATAACATGCAATAATGGGTTTGAAACTCACGTTTGTTGGTCCATCATGTCATGGTAGTCCAAACTAATCTAACACTTTGTCATGGTCAATAAAGTACAAAACTTAAAATACGGCGATTATGTTGACACCAAACCAATTTACAGTAGTTTAGTGGTTGGTATTTATTGGATGTCAAATGTTTTTACTACAATTTTATAGAGTTGGTATAAACGTTTTAAACAGCAAAAAATTATTCGGCTCTTCCTTGGGTGTTGATTATTATTCTTGCTCGGTTTTGTATCATTTGTTATAAGAAAATTAGCATGCCTTAAAAATGTTTCTAAATTTTGAATAGAAATTAAACAAAAATTGAATGAAAAAAATAAAAAAATTCGAATAGCAATACATACTTTCTGGTTAAAGAAACGTGTACCATGCGATAAAAGAAAATTTGCCTTGTGTTGTATGTAAGCAAGCTGTATGATACGGTGGCGTTTCGTTTTTATGTCCAGCAATTTAATGGACAAAAAAACATATTATGAAAGTTTTGACAAAAAAAAAAATATTATGAAAGTAACGATCCCTTTATTTTAAAAATTCTTCCGAAAATTGACTAGTTAATGAATAAATAAGTACTTTTTTTACTCGGAATCAAACAAGAAATTATTTTATTTTCATTATGATTTCTATATTTTTTTTTTGTCAAAGGATATGATTTATATATAAGTATATGATTTGTTTAATAACTGATTACTTTCACATGGCAAGTTGGGAGTAATACGGGTCATTAAAGCGCTCACATGTAAGTGTCTTAATTGGACGATGACTCGATTAATTAATTTAATTAAATTAACTAAATTAAATTAAATCTCAGGAGAAGAGGAACTCGTTACATACCATAGCTCGGTCCTACTCGTTTTGACTAAAAAAATGTTGTTGAAGTATGACAAAAAATAAAGTGAAATGCTTAAGAACTAGGAACGATTTGGTCATAAAAGAGATAGTTCAGTAGAGATTGCAGACGGTTTAGTTCTAATTGTTGGTAATCTTGGTTTTATTGTTTTGTTAAACTCAATCTAGAGATAATTAATCAAAGCCGTATTAATGTTGTAACCTCTTAGATTGGAACAGAATATTGACATTTCCTTTATAGATATTTCTTGTTTCAATTTATCCAAATTAGTGAACTGGCAGGTATATAGATGCATGGTCGAGAATTAGGGCACTCTCATTTGGTTAAAGTTTCGACCCATTTTCCAAACATGTAAACTTGATTACTCTTTAAACTGTTAATTATTGGCTTATTGCAATTGGCATCTTGTAGTATTATGTTATGTTTATTTATAACATTTGATCGATACATTTTACCAAAAGTAGCGTGTCCCATTCTCAAAATATCTCTATAATTATATTCTTTCAATGGCTTTCATCATTGCATCACCGTATATTAGCGAGATTCGTCTCAATTTAACTATTTAATTTCCGGCATAAACGTAGTTTAAAATGTAATATGTCATATATCAACAACATGCGTTATACTTGGTTTAAACCCAAGAAAGTGACACAATATTGGCGTTTAAAAAAATTTAGGCTAAAAATTTCATTAAAAATAAAATAATAAGTATGGTTATGGGCTTATGGCTCAATCAAGACATACTACATACAAAAAGAATAGATATATTAATCTAACTAGCTCTTTTTTTTCTAAACGAACATGATTATAACAAAAAGGAAATTCAAGATTCCAAATGAAATAATCGAAAGAACCCATAATTTTAAATTTCTTTCGATTATATAATTTCGAAAATAAAGAACCCATAATTTTTAATTCTTGATAACGTTGACAATGGACTTGGGTTCTATCAATTGAGTTTCTTCGGCATCTATGCTATTAAATAAAGAACAGCGCGATAAGTGGAGAGCAATCAAGCCACGTTTGTTGACTTCGAAACGCGTAAGATACGCGGGACAAGCTAAGTTTAAAGTACATATCAAATAAAAAAAGATAACCACTTGGTCTTATAATATAGTCGTATCTACCGATCCATACTTTATTGTTTTATGGACCGTACAGATCATCATCATCATCTCCACTTTTCAAAGCCAAGTTGTAATGTTCATCTCTTACGAACTTAAGCTGACGCTGTTTCGGTAGAAATAACCACTCAATACCTTCAGTTTTAAGTCGAGAATATACAAAAAACAATTGAAGATTTATATAAAAAATTATTCATCCTCTTGCTAATTACTTTTATAATTTTTGATGTATACGGGTTTGATTAAACAAACTAGAACCGTATACTTTTTTTAGTTTTTTTTTGTTAATAAGGAGAATCCCCAATTCCAGACTAATCCCCGAAATGATGTCTATGGATGGCTAAGTTGCGATGTGCAAGATTTTGAGAAAAATCGATTTATGACCTAAACCCACATGAAAATCCCACACCTTAAACATGAGCCACTAGGTACCGCAACTTGGTTAATTAAAATCGTACTTTTCAATGTGATTTAAATGTTGGAGTAAGAATTCATAGACTTTTGCTTAAAAGCATTAAATGATATGACATTTGATTGATAATTAATGCATAAAGATGCATGTCAATTTTATGAAAATAAAGTTGGTAATGATGGAAGAGGAAACTTAAAAACAAGAAACAAGCCACACACACACTAAGTTTGAGTTATGAAGCCCATAATTTATCAAACATCATGTAATCCAATTAATTAAGATCTTGCTCGTTAAATATATAACACCGTGAAACGTATAGCCCATACCAACGGGAGAATAAGCTCTATAACATAGCATATGATTATATGCCTCACCATATATAGTAGTATAATGTGTGTGTCGTGTCTCTCAGTGTGTACATGTGGAGATAAAACATTCTATTCCGTGACTAAACATGAGCCGGGGTTCTATTTTCTGGCGTGGAGGCACCGTCCACAGCCGCCTTTCGGCCTCTTTCTGACCGACTATTCTCTGCAAATTTAAGGCTACCTTCATGCAATCCTTGCCGCTTCTCTTCCTCAGTCCACTCGGCTGCGTAATAATGCTCTTCCAATACTTTCTTCTCGTCACTTGTTGGTCCAAAAAACATACTTCCCCATTGCGGAAAATGTATAAACGCAACCAAAAGCGTAAAAACCATCGCCATGATTCCCATCAGCGACAAGCCATCGGCAGTGTGGAATCTTGAGGAAGAGAAAAAAATCAGTTGAGTTAGTCCCGATCCAAAATTTCCTCCTGCACCGGTCAGTCCTGATATTAGCCCTAAGGAGCGGCGCGAGACAAAAGGAACGATGCCGAAGATAGCTCCACAAGCAGCTTGCACGCCAACTGAGAAGAGCATCATGGCTAAAATAGCTATAGGAAGTGAAGTAGCACGGCCTAGCCAAACACAGAAAAGACCACCAGAAGTTTGTAATATCCAAAGGGTCCATAACCGCCCTCTCATACCGAAAAACCGAGCAGACATGTCAGATGCATAGCCACCAAGGGGACGGGCGAAGAAGTTAGCCATACCAAAGGTGGCTGCTATCATACCAGCTGTGTGAAGTTGAAGTTGAAACCTAGTATACGTGAAACACAAGAAACAGATCAGCTTAAAGAAACTTAGATCTTAAACGAAAATTTGTTATATATGTTAATCCGAACCTGTCGAAGAAATACTCTGAGATAACATTGTTGATGGTCATTTCGATTCCCATGGAAAATCCATAGAGAAGGAACAACACATACGTTCTATAGTTCATCACAGCATACCAAAATACCTAAAAGAAACAAAATTAATGATTTAAGGGAACAATAATTCTTATTTTATTTCAACTTATTTATATAAATATGGATATGATTTATTTGTCTAGGTACCTTGGAGAACTTGTCTTTGGAAATATCTCCTTTCTTCTGTAGAGTACTTAGGTTTCCATCAGGAAGATCTTGTCCAAGAGTGAGCACAAGAATGCCCATAATGACCTGTAGAAACCCGGGGACGAAGAAGGCGATCCTCCACGCCACAAAGGGACTGGCTCCGGCGAGTTTGATGACGTGGAAGACCATTGGCATGAGCAGCTGAGTCACGCCTCCTCCCATATCTCCCCACCCTCCGGCACATCCGTTGACAAGTCCGATGATCTTGCCGTTGAACATCACGCTTGTCCAATACTGACATGACACGAACGTTGCTAGACAAAAACCAATCATGAACCGGACGGCTAAGTAGCCACCAGCGTTAGCCACAAAAGACATGCTAAACACTGTTGGAGCTGATAACATCAGCAAAAACGCCGTTCCGTATCTGTTTCAAAAATGAACATTAATTAAGTGATCGATTAAGTTTCACGTCAAAAAGATGATCTAGATCACGATTATCATTAAGAAAAAGAGAATTTTTCCCTATGATATGATACACGAAAATATAAAATGTTTTATACTTTTATAGAGATGAATCTTAGATATAATACGTATGTTGGTCCAAAGTTTCCAAATTTTATTTGACAACACTTTTTTTTTTTTTTGGTATCAAATTATTTGACAACACTTACGTTCGTTAAGTCCATATAGTCAAGATAATTTCACTAGTAAACACATTCGCATATATAGTTATAAGAAATTATAAGTTATAAGTACCTAGCCCCGAGCAAGTCACAAACAGCTCCCATAGCGAGCCTAGAGAAAATGGCGCCGGAAACCGAGGCGACTCCGGCGTTTCCAATATCATTTTTGGTCAAATCGAGGTTATCTCTAATGATGGGAACGAGAGGTGCGGCGGCAAAAGTGGAGATGAAGCAAGTGAAGAAAGAGATCCATCCTAAGTGGAAAGCTCTCATGTGTGGTTTGGCGAATGAAAATGGTTTGAACACTTTTGCTCTATGTTCTGAGTCTACCGGCAAGGCGAACTTAGCCGTTGGATCGTCTGATCGGACGGCTTGAGACAAATGGTCAGCTTCGCCGTGGACAGAGAAGGAGAAGACTTGTTCCCTCGCCGTAACTCCATGCATGGAGGTCCCAATAGAGCCTTCTTCTTCATTTTGGTAAGCCATTGTTGTTCCCAAGAAGTGGGAGAAGAAGAGTCTTTCTTCTTAATTAGGGGACGACGTGCTTCTTGTTCTTATCACGCCTTTGCTTTTGGTTTTCTATGTTTGCCGACTTTACTTTTCTTACCATATATATAAAACGTAGAAGTTGTCGCATATTCGTTTGAGACAATAAAAAATCATTTGATGGAAGATTTGGTAAAATAGGATTATTTCATATTTTATTTGATTAATTTATAAATAAGTTTCCTTTTATAACGACTTATATTTTTGGCTCTAAAGTAAAATCCAAGGTTCACCATTTTCATAACATTGTTATGCATACGGTATTTGCCTTTGTGTGCATGGCATGAATGTCAAAATATTTGGAAGAAGTAGAAACAAAATCTAACTTTCTTGGATGCCAATATAACTATAAGGAATATCCAATTTACGAACAAGAGTAAATAATGTAATTGTCGTTGACAATATCGGGTTATATATATAGTATATGTTTATGTTTCACGCTGTCCATCGGTTGATTAAATTTTATAATTGCAACTTGGTAGACCTCACGACGACACAACAAATGTTGTCATCCCGTGTCAGACGTATTGTACAAAATAAGCTTATAGAATTTTTTTTTTTTTTTGTCAAATCTACAATATTTTTCTAGTCTCTAGACTTTTTTTTTCTATAATCTAACGAAAATGATTCATGATTAAAGTTATTCAATTCGAAATGAGTTTTGTGCAAAAAAACCCATCAATTCGCCAGTTTTTACAACTTTACTCTTTATTTCTAAAAAATACAAATTAATTATACAAAGTCAAAAATAATACGCAATATAACTATTTTTGTTACTATCGAGTTTGTGAAATTTGGATGAATAATATATCAAAACGAACTTCTCGTCACGAGAAGTTTGACTCTACCTTTAGAATTTTAAAATTTTAATGTATGCGACTCTGAAAAAGTTTTCAATAAACGTATAAGGGTTATACTACGTATTATTTTTGACTGCACATTATTTTTGACTTGGTAGGATTAATCTGCACTTTTGAAAATGAAGGATAAAGTTGTAAAAATCAGTGAATTTTTTTTGCAAAAAACCCATTCGAAATAGATTTACCTAGTGATCAAACTAATTCTTAACATAGACGTGATAAATCATGATGATTTTTTTGTGAAACAAAGTAGATAATTCTTGCGAGTATATGTAAAGATAGTACGTAATTCAGCAATGAGACTAAAAGTTTTATAAATCAGAAGATTTTATGCTAATTGAATGAATAGAATATGAGGCATGGATTCACTCGAATTACTCACCTTCATTCGACCAGACCTATTAATTATATTGTCTTTTCAGTTTGGCAGAAACCATGCAACCTGACGGTGATTTAAATATTAATTGTAAACATTTAACCTCAAAACTATGTTCAAATATTTTTTATTTTGAATATAATGTTAAATTAAATTTAAAAGAAAATTATCATTTTTACAATAAGTGCAACGTTAGTTTGATAAAGACTTTAATACATTAAAACCGAGATTTTTTGAAGTAATCAGCTTCTTAACGCGAACTAAGTTTGAAGACCTTTATCATATCGCCTATCACCACTTGCTCGAATGGATGACAGTTGATTCCGAAGTTGTTTGTCTATCCATGTGATTAGGAGAGCTGTGGAATTCGGTTTCTCGCCATGCTTCCTCCCATTCTTCTCCCGCCAAATGGTGTGTGTCGTTGCTTGAAATATATACCGCGCAATGAAACTTTTGATTCGAGTCCTCATATTACCGGATATGGAAACAATCTGATCATGCTAGTTCGTGGAGTACCTTGTACCGTAGACATTCTTTGCTAAGTCGTACCATACTACTAAGGCAAAATCACATGTGAAAAATAAGTGGTCCCGCGTCGGTGTCATTGCTGTTGAAGACCTCCCAAGCCTCAGCCACGGTCTTGTATTTACTTATTCCCACGTAAATTTGTCCCCGAACCCCTGCAACTTCGATCAAACGTCCCATGCTAGACCAGTCGTCAAACCAAAAAGATGTGTCAACCCCATTGTTTACTTCAACTTTGCAGAAACGTTTCGCCATATCTCTATATTTTAACAGTTTTCGCCACATCCAGGAACCTTGATAGTTAATCGACCAGAAAGTGTCTTTCTTTAGAAAGTATGTCTCTATCCACTCCACCCACAGCGAGTCTCCGTGAGAAACCAGTCTCCATATTAATTTCAAACAGCAAACGTCGTTACCCTCCTGAAGTGATCTTGAACCAAGACCCCCTTCTCTTTTCGGTTTACATCTTGCATCCCAAGTGATATTCTTTTTTTTGGAATTAAGTTACGGACCAGACCAGATAAAAGCAGAACAAAGCCTATCAAACTCTTTTATACATTTCCGGGAGAGTCCAAAAGCAGCAAGCCAGAAGTTGCAGATACTCCATATAACAGAACTGATCAAGTTTAGGCGGCCTGCGTAGGAGAGGTATCGTGCTGTCCAGGTCCCTATTTTTATCCTTATCTATTCGAGAAGCAGACTATAGTCATTTGACGTGAGACGCTTAGTGACTAGTTGGAGTCCAAGGTACCTCATAGTCATTTGAAATCATCTGTAAAAACTCTCGAACAAAATCTTTTAGCCTCTTCTTTTATCTCCTCCCTTTTCTCTGTGACACTACCATCTTGTCTTTAGATATCTCTAATGGAGTTACGCTACTCTAGTCATTACAGCTTGATGAAAAGTTTTGTTATTTTTATCTCCAACCTGCATCCACTGGAGTTTCGATTTTTGCTTCAAGTAATTTTCTTCTATTCCTGCCATTCGATCCCATTTATCATAAGCATCTGTTTCCTCTTCCATGGCTTGTGGAGAAGGATTCTTCAAATTCGCCTCTTGCTTTTGGCATAGCGTATCATACGCCTCCTTTGTTTTCTTTACCAGGTTACCTATTTTTTCCTTTGCTAAATGCTTGAATTGGTTTAAGTGCCTTTAACTTTTTTGTAAACCGGAACATGGAAGAAGTTGACATATAGATGGGCTCTGTTTTAGACCAGTAATCATCGATCATTGGCTTGAACTCTTGAATTTCCGCTTCGACATTGATAAATTTTAAAAGTTTTTCCCCTTTACACGTTCACCAGCTTCGGTATTGAGATTAATCTTGCATCTCAAATGATCTTAGCACCTTCCCGCCTCAAAAACATTGTAAGATTGCGGAAACAACTGCTTCTATTTATCATTCAACAAAACCCTATCTAATTTTTTCAGAATCAAATCATTTTTTTACCTGTTACTTCAAGTGTAAAGTGGACCGTGAGAAAATAGGTCTGTGGATTACAATAATTCACCAGGTGTAATCGGTAGGTTGTCATCCCCACGCGAGTGCTCTTCCAAATCCAATATCTCATTAAAGTCTCTGAAAATTATCCAAGGCTTATTGCGAATGATTTGAGTGTCAAAATAATCTCTTAATTCACTCCATAAACATTTCTGTTCTATAGCAAAATTCGATGCATAGATAAAAGAGCAAATGAATTCCTTCTTTTGATCCTCCAACTTCACCGAGCATTTTATTATTTGACCACTTTTAAAACGGACTTAGCCTTGCATTATTACACCATACTACCCAAATACGACCACGTCGATTATGTTCGTTATTCTTCAAAACAGACCAATCCTTAAATAGTTTACAACCCAACTTCTGCATCTTATTCTCTTTTACTCTTGTCTCTAGTAGACAACCAAACTAAAAAATATGTTCCTCCACCCATTTCTTTATGACGGAATATTTTGTTGATTTGTTTAAGCCGCGGACATTATGAAAAAAACCTGACATTAATGATGCTTTGGAAAGGTTCTCTTACTCTGATCTTTAGGAATAATCCTAGCCGATTAAGTAGTAGAAACCGAGACCGTTTTATGAGCTATTTTAAAGCCTCTTGGAAGAGAGACTGTCTCAGGGGCAAGTTTGCTCCCCTAGACGACACCACATGATCTGATTTTTGCACCTTCCCCTGAGGAGCCTGTGTGGTTGGAAGTTCTACCTCCTCACCCACCTCCTCTTCATCCTTTGCCTCTACCCTCACTTCATCCACCATACTTAATGCCGAGTAGGTGTTAGATAGAATGGAGGCCTCCCCATATTTGGGACCCTCTGATCTCTTGCTTGGGCTACGACTTATCCTTTGAGGCGTGTTCCAACCCTGATCATCACCACCCTGCTCTTCACCATCTCCAGGACTAGCAACTTTACCAGTATTAACTTCTTTAGAGTTAAGTGCTAAATCTTATTCCCCGGCTTCATATTTTTTATCCGGCTCAAGAGTCAAGACTTTTTCACCAACTCTATTTCAGTAATAGAGCTTACAACTGATTCTTGTGCATCTTGGGCAATCTTTTTTGCTTCAGCAAAGCAAGAATCTCTCAGATTTCTCACAATAGGTGAATCGTGGTGGTAACCACGGGTATGAATATTTGATCACTGCATCAAGCTCTCCTTCCTCCTCACCCATGATTACATACTCTTTTGGGAGATATTTTGTTAAATCTACTTCCACTAGAATTTGAGATTCATCAAAACTCGCACATGTGTCTTCTTTTGGGTGTAACCTTATTGGTCTTCCTACTGCACTAGATAGGAATTCAAGTCCCTTATCTGTGAACATTGATGAGGGGACATCTGATTGGGTGACCCAAAGTTGAATTGATTTCATTGCAGGTTGCGTTTCCTCCGCAAAAAGGGTCCATTTTGAGACAACCATTAGTATATCCAGATATTCCACATGTCTCTATTAAGAATTCTATGCCTCATACCCACATTTTGAATCCTAAACTTCATTGTAGTTTCATTCACTTCAAACACATCTATCAACTTTGTTTTATGATGTGTGTAGAATTTCACTTCAGAACTTTTACCTGAAAGACTACACGTTAAACTGCAAGTGAACAGTAATCAGAGTAGTATTTAAGGATCAATCCCAAAGAGAGTGTAGCTACGGGTTATTGAATTCAAACAAGAAGATTTAGCTAAGACAAAACTAAACTTTGGGGGTTTGGTTTTGAGTTTACTAATGACTAATGCAATGAAATAAGAAAGCAAATAAATGAAGGATAAATGAACTAATGAGAGCTAAGATGATTAACAGTTTTAAACTAATGAGACTAAGGCGTTGGGCATTCTAGGGTTTCTCCTGGGATCATGGTTCTCGACTAACTAGGGTTTAGATCTCTAGGGTTTTTATGTTTTCGTTCTAGTTCATAACTACGAAAGACGAATGAACGAGTTATCCTAGGTTATAGAATAAGCCGGCAAATCTCCCTATACTCCATTACTCAACTGACGCAGGCAACGACACATAGTTCGACGCATTAGGGTTGGATTCGCTACGTACTCTAAGTCCTGTTACTCAACTTATGCAGGCAATAACACGAAGGATTGGTAACACTATGTCTGAGATTAGGTTTACCCGATTAGAGCTCCTAACCTCTTGAATCAGCGTTTGGTGATCAATCCAAACACATGCATTAAGTAAAAGATGTCCCAAAAGAATCTAAGTATGAACAAAATAATAGATCTATAAACCTAATATGATTTGAACGATGAATCCCCTTTGAATCACCCCATAAAACCCAACAAAGAAAACTTCTCGCTCATGATGCTAAGAAACGACATGGAGATGAAGTAGAAAAGCATAATAAACGAATTCAATAAAACAAAGGGGGTTCAAAGAAGACTTTTCTAGTGTCACAGAAGATACTTGTCTCCCCAAAAGTCTCGAAAGAAAGAGTAGAAGAGAAAACAATGAAGAACAAAGGAGAGAGCTCCAAAGGACGACTTCTTCGATGGCAAGAGCTTCGACGAGGTGGAGCTAGGAGAGCTGAGAGTCTTGTCGATGGAGGCTGCGAGATCTAGGGTTAGGAGGCGGTGAAGGAGTTGGGAAGAGGCCGTTTTGGTTTCTTCAACTTATCTTGGTATTTATAGGCTTCGATTAGGTCAAGGAGTAAAACCGTCATTTCCCACGAATTAGGTTAAGTGAGGCTCGAGTTTCTGGACACGGCACGACTAGGTATGACCGGGGTGAGGCGTGAAGAGCAGCCCGGGCACGGGCTCCACGACCGGGGGTGGCAAGAGACTCCGGACCGGGCGTAAGGCTGTCTGGCCGGTCCGAGACATGTCTTCACTCCTCTGGGCATAACATCCGAATGGCTCGATGAAAAGCTCTGACTCCACTTCAGGCGAATTCGGACTCTTCTAGCTTTCAATAGCCACCGAGATCTCTTGATTTGGTAACCGGGAAGACCTCGAACAAACGCCATACTTCTGAGGTACATAAACTGTCTTGAAACGGGATTTGATCGACTTTTACTCCTTTTTGCTTGAAAGCTCATAATTCATCCTTGGAGCATAAATACTTGAAAACATCCTTGAAATCTCTAATATCTATTGTTTTCTCCATGAAAAACCTAAATAAAACATAGTAAAAGTGGGCTAAAATACGATGTTATCATTTTATCTCCCAATCGCTATATATTATTGACAATCATATGTATCTTCCCCACATGTGGTGCTTTCGTATTCAAGAATTTGCCAATCACAAAATCCTTCCAAAGTGGTTTCGCTCCAACAAAAACCTCTTTCGGTACCACTACTCTCTATTGCCCATCTACTGCCTCTACGACAAACTTTTGTTTAGTGAAAACGTGTTTCTGAGCGAGTTGTACCCATGATTTTTTCTCTGGGACCCCTGCTGCGCGAACCACCGTCGAAACCTTTTCCTTGCTGACAAGTGTTCTGAGATCTGACCTATTACCCGTCGAACCTTCGGCTAGTTTCAAAACCTGCTCTGTTTCCTGTTAAGACCCACTCAAACCCACATCATGACTATCTAGAACTTTCTCTTATAACCATTATTTTTTTCCGGCGCCGAAACCTTTCCAGGATGGCCCAGAGAAGCCGCCGGCTGCTGCATTCTTGCGGAAACGGAAAAAACCTAGTCGCCTTTTTTTTTTCAAAATCCAATATCTACCACAACTATGTTCAAATAATATTGCCTTTATAAGCATATGATTCATTGAAAATTTTCTCCCCACTAGTTTATCACATGTTTCAGTGACAACTATTCAAAGTATATACTTGTCATACTTCTTCATAACGCATATATAACCTGAAAACTTCTTCTTGTACTATTAACGTAGTAGAATGGTATTATTTGTTTGTCCAAAAAAAAAGAATGGTATTATTTATGTCTAGGCCGGGCAGCTCTTTGCAAACTTATAAATTAACACAATTTGTAAAGTAGATACTGTATGTTTTTTTTTTTTTGGCAGTATATTTTACATGAGAAAGATTGTAAATAGTTTGTTTGAAATTCAGATGCGATTATCATTGAAAAGATATTTATTAAAACTAGTGCATGTTTTCATAAATTCTTCATTAATTACGTTTATTAGAACTTTAGTTTAATCAATGAAACAGTAAAAGACGACGGGCCTGATTGGTTCCGGCTGTAGCTTTATATTTTCTGCTGTAGAATTTAGGCTGTAGTTTTTTTTGCTGTGGCTTTAAAATGTTGTCTGTAGAATTTTAATGCAGCTGTAACTTTTCTAAATGAAAGTCTGATTGGTCAGTTGTATGTTGTAGACTTCTGTATTTTATTGTCTTAGTTATAAAATTATTATTTTAAGTTAATAAGAATATAAATTACAAGAAATTATAAATTAAATATATATTTAGATGGTAAATATAATATTTAACATATTCATATATATTTATCATAATTTATATACATATACATTAAAAGTTAGTACAGTAAAACCTCTATAAATTAATATTATATAAATTAATAACCTCTATAAATTAATAAATTATTCCGGTCCCGAGTTGGGACCAGTGTAAAATATGACATAAATCGATAAATTAATAAGATAATAATTGTTTTGAAAATATCATGTAAACCAATGGTCCCATATATATTATAAATTAATAATTATATAAACTTACAATATATATATATATATATATATATATATGTATGTTTAACTTAATATATATGATATATATGTCATATATGAATTACTATGATATATATTTCAAATATTATATGTAAAAAATTTAATGAAATATGACTCTATTATTCAAAAAACGTTTGTGTTATTTTTAAACTTAATAATTGCTTCTTTACTTGCAATTGGTTTTAAAAAGATATTGCTTATAAAGGAAAATTTTATTTTTAGATAGAAGTTTTTTAAGAAATTATAAAATTAGGAAAATATCTCTATAAATTAATAATTTATTAATTTATCGATAAATTAATACCTCTCTAAATTAATAAAATTTCATGGTCCCAACATTATTAATTTATAGAGGTTTTACTGTATATATGTTATAAATAATATATATATATATATAATAGAGATAAAGTTGTAATAATAGCTAGACCAAAAAAATATATAACGATAGTCATTATTTTTATAAATGACTACATGAAGTTTTTTATGTATATATAAAGTAGATGATATTTGTAGAATTATATGTATATAACTAATATATGCTTCTACGTCAAAAAAGCATAAAAGATAGGAGAGAGAAATTAATTAATTTTCCTTTAAATCTTCCAAAGCCAAAATATTAGTGCTGTAGGTTTATGGTTCTCTACCGCCAAAAAAAAGGAAAGATATGAAAAGTGGCTGTAGAATTTTAAAATATGTGTAAAGTCTGATTGCTGTAGATTAATGGCTTTAGATAATAATATGGCTGTGGACAGCTTCTACAGCAGCTTCCAATCACGCCCGACATTTCATTTGATATCTTTTCTTAAAGGATTTGCACATCATTATGTTATTTTCACATTTTTGCGCTTCATTTTTTTAAATACTCTTATATTCATCTTCTTTTGTTTTCTCCTTACAACAAACGGATACAATTTAACCAGATACTACATTGAAAGATAATATGAAAATAATAATATGAAAGCTGATGAGAGAAAGTGGAATAACCCAGTTATTAAATATCAAACTTTGACTTACGCTAATATCACAAATTCACAATCCATTATATATATCATATATGACGAAAAAAAAAAATATATATATCATATATGTCAGATATGTAATGTACCTTACCAAAGAGTAATTTGTATTGCCGTACGAAAACGTAACTCTGATACGTATGGCACCAGCATATCAAGTTGATTATTATTTTTCTTTCTTCTCTTCTTACAAAATATTTTTTTTAGTAATATGTTATATATATATATATATATATATATATATATATATATATATTGGTAAACATGTGAAGAATGTATTTTATAGTAAATGTAGCAATCATGACTATAATAATAATTTATATAGTAAACAAATGTAGTAAAATAAAATGTAGCAATCAAATGTAATAAAATAATTATTATAGTCATGAATGGGTACGTTCAATATGGATGAAAAAAATAACATTTTTTGTCTACAAAATTAAAAATAATGTAAATAGTGTATAATTAGGAATAAACTCGCACATATAAGTGAACCCACGATGAATACATCAGGTTGAGTCATAGATCATACGTGGGGCGATATAACTTCTCGAATTTTAACCCAAAATAAAAAAAGGAGAAAATGGAAGATAGTCAGAAGCTCTTATCAAATGAAATTCAAAACTGTGAGTATTATATTACCGTACAGATCATCATGCCTCTATATCTTTATCACAAAATACAGGCTGTCTTAAGCATATTCTGTTCCTCTTTCTCTCTTACTTTAATTTTTTTTCTTTGTTAGGAAAACAAATGAAACTTTTGTCAACTTTCTGGACATATTTTAAGTCAAAAGTCAAAACTCTTCCAAAAATGTAGTTGTGAATTAGATTAAATTATTTTTTAAAAAAGTAGACAAAAAACTAAGGACTTTGACAACTTGTTCCTGAGCTTGCTAGAAGAAAAGGCATTAATAACACTTATAATTATAAATGCTAAAGTAGGAGGTTTCAGTCACCACCGTCATATTGGCCAATGAGATGACTAAGTGTGCTTTTACTAGAAATATCAAATGTCTAGCAAGTTCTTAATTAATGTCCAAAGCTTAATTTAATGGGGTCATATAAGAAAGGACATTAATAATTGAGTTAGTGAACCAACACGGTAATTAGCAACTACAATCAAGTTACCCAAATACACGGTAAACTTTCAACTAAATAATACTCCCTCCGTTTCGTTTTAGTTGTCGTTTAAGGTTTTCTCACACATATTAAGAAAAACATTAAATTTTCTGTTTTACCCTTTATTAATATATTTTATAAAAAAATTCATTGGCCGAAACATTAAAACAGTAGGAATAAAACTGGAATTTTCACAAAACATTTGCATCGAAAACCTAAAACGACAACTATTATGAAACAAAATTTTAACTCTAAAACGACAAGTAAAACGAAACAGAGGGAGTAATAATAATAATAATAATAATATGGTTTGTTATGCAATCTGTTAAAAGCAACAATTATGGGTTGTGCGTTAACATATATCTAAATAGTAACCAAGAAAAAACATCAGTTACCAAGATATTTCTAGTTACAAGATTAGAACCGGGTAGATACATTATCTAGAGATCAAATGAGTTAGCAAATCAACACGGTTATTAGCAACTAAAATCAAGTGGCCCGAACACATGGTAAACGAATCTAACAACTACATAATAAGTAAAGACATTGTTATACATACAGATATTTGCCCGATAACAATGGTACAAAAGAAGAGAACACAAAATTTGGTAAACATAAAACGAATAGTCGGATAACACCCTAATTAACTGAATTTCGTCTTTCTCTAACGAGTCGATGATCTCAGAGTCTTCATTTTATTATAGACATTAACCCTCTCTCCAAGAGGTTATTCACCAGCGGCAATAAGACGATGAGAAAATTCCATCTGCAAAAAAACAAAAACAATGAAACTCGAAAAAAGCTCAAATGATTATGCTTAGATTGAAAAAGGAATGGAAGTAGCGAAACTGACCCGACACACTAACCCTTAAGCACCGGTGATTGAAAGAAAAAGAGAGAGATGATTTGTAGTCGGAAAAAATGAGAATCATATAAAATCGAGAAAATAATCTCTCGATAAATGAACAAGAATTGGTTGATATAGCAGCCAAGAAACAATACTCCTCGGTTTCTATCATGATTATCTTTGTTATTGCCAAAAAATTCTCAAAAATAAAATCATAGTGAAGATCTCATATCTGGTTTCTGACACACACATCTTCTGTCCTCTAATATCTCTCTCTTAATAGCTAACATGATTGTAGGGGTTTATTGGTCTTTTTGTCACTACAGTAAACTGCCAAAAAGTGTAGAAATGTGTTAGTTAATTATCGATTCTTCTATGGTTACTAGGTATAGATACCCAATTTAATGCATGCCACATTGCCACTAAAGTCTGAGCATTCAGGTTTTCGGAGCAGTTTGAATAAGTTTTTATTTCCAGATTTTGCATGTTGGGTATAAAAGATTAAGATCTAGTAATATAGAATTTTTATGATTATTCGGTTCTGTTCAATTCGAACATGTCTCAGATTCAATTCGGTTAAATAAGATAAATAAATCAATTTTTTAGGGAAGGATTCCTTGTATTTCGATCTAAGAATTTGGTTAATATACCTGAATTGTACAAACAAAAAAGAGAAAAAAAAATAAGGATATTGTGTGATTAGTTTAGTTGGGATCCAAAACTAAAACATAAAATTAAAGTAAATTAGTAGACTCAACTGGGTGAGATCTTGAATTAGATCGCGCGATTTTGAAATCTAATGGTGTTTTTCGTAGCAGCCCAAGAGGTTGATTTATGTTTGGACATGCTTCGATTGCTCCACTTTTTTTCTTTGGACACATTTTGCATGGTGTTAGAATCCTTTTCAAAGATGTTTAAGAATTTTGGATATTTCGGATGCTTTGTTCAGGTCTGCATGATACTATTGTTTGAATCGTATTATTCATATCTAACTAATAAGAGAATATATAGAAACTAACCTTCAAATTAAATAAAATCAAATAATTAACTATGAGCTACAGTGATTTGCCAGAAGGATAGATGAAATTACCCAAAAATATTTGTTTTTCTCATTCTTCTCTTTTCGATTTCTCTTTCCTTCTCTACCTCCATTATTGCATCCACAACTATCCTCCGACAAATTTTATGCCTCCATTCTTTTCCTCTCTCGATAAATCTAGGCTGCCAAACGCTTTTCATATTGATGGGATCTCTCTGCCTCAATTTGCAGAAGATCTCTCTCTTTATTTCGTCAAATTTCAATATTTCTTGGAATTTCCGTCGTCATGTTTTCTTTTTAAATTGTCTGTTATTCTCTTTTGTAACACGCTACTTTTTCGAATTACACGGGATTGTTGAAGATATCTCTCTTCAACATGCTACTTTTTCGTATTGCACGTTATTTATTAAGATCACATGTGATTTCTTTCAAAAGCATGATTTCAATGTTAAAAACACATTATTTTTCTAAACGACACATATTTTCTTTTAGTATAACATGCTATTTACTTCAATATAACACGTTATTTTTATATGTTAAACGCTTTTCATTTCATTTGTTTCAAAAACATGTTTTTTTAAAACCACATTATGTTTTTGTAAATAACAGGTTATTCAGTTTAATAATCATGTTAAATTTAAATGTTACATGCTATTTTCTAAAATCTCACAAAAATTATCTTTTTTCCGTCTTCGCCACCGAATCTTTCCCTTCTTCTGTTCAACTCCAAAACACAAAAAGGATGGATTGTCAATTCACTCATTTTGAAACGTGGGTCTATATTCATTTTCCAATTAATAAAAGTTTCATGCCTAGTTACTTAATTTGCTTCAAAATTTGGCTACTTTCTAAGATTACCCTACTAATAATATTATGTATTCAAGTCCAAAACTAAAAAAAAAAAAACAGGAAAATGATCCTCAATATAACTGGGTTGATGGGCTTCAATTTATTTCCACAAAGGTAGGAACTAAGACGAGACAGTAGCCAATATGTAGAAATAGAAAGGTCAGAACGATTGAATGAAATTATGAAAGCATAAAGACATATTCATCATAGTCATTATTACATCAAAAGAACATAAAAGCAAACAGCATATGGTAGTCTTATTATTACATCAAAAGAACATAAAAACAAACAGCATAAGGTAGTCTTATTATTACAAATTTACAATGAATTAAAGAAAAAACACAAACTTAGAATTTCAAACGAGAGTTTTGCAGTTTCTCTTGGATGATCATGTCGATTTTTTTCTCCATTTGAGGAGTCAAATAGTTCTTCCAATCACCTACTTCTCCCTTACGGAAAAATGTTTTGTTATCTCTACCATTATACAATTTTCCGGTCTTATTGATCTCCAAACTGCTCAGATTACGTAGAGAACAAAGATCGATAATCTCATCCACCGATCCGCTTTCTTCTTCTTCTTCCTTAGTAAAAGGACAACCTAAGAACTGTGCAAGTCTCTTGATCTGCTCACGAGGTTCTGCTTTCATCTCCTCAAACTTCATAAACAGCACATGTTTTGGATCTTCCAAGCTTCCTCTCCAGTAGCTTAAGACTTGGTCCCAAAAAGGCCCAAAAAGGTTGACTCCGCTACAAAACATCTCAAACGTATCCTCGAAACTGCTTAAAATGTTATCATCGGTTTGTTTCTTACAAAAGAAATGCCAATATGAAACCAATGTATCTTTTACGTTCCTGGACATATACACAACTTTACAAGTAGAATCTTTGAGACCTTCTTGGAACGTATGTGACGGCATATGTGTTGAAAACAGCCTCGGAGATGATGAGAACTTTGTAAGGTCCGGCTTTTCGCTATAGAAATAGAGATTCATCTCAACGTAGGGTACAAGAACGTGTGGATTATCAGAAAGAAGAGGATGATGATCATGAGAAGGGTGTTTCGATCTACGAACGACTACGAATGTAAGTGCCTTGAGCCAAGTCGTGCCGCATTTAGGGAACGAAGCAACGATGATATCGGTGTCTTGAGGCTTGAAGTTCTTCTGGAAATTGAGGACATGCAGCTTGGAGAATATGGGGAGTATACCAACATCCTTGGTACTTACAAACATTTCTCCCAGTGGAATCTTTGTCTGAAGGAAGTGAAGAGATTAGAGTCTTTGTTTCTTCGCTTAAGTCTTCGTTTCTCACGTTCATCGCAATTTATTTCTCATCCATTACAAACAATATGTGTTTTGATTCTAAAGCGAACATCAGTATATATAGTATCATCATTATGATTTGTGTTGTTGTTATGCAACAGCGTTTTCAACCAACATTAATTTGTTTATTTGTCAATTATAGTGGTAGTTAAGGATTTTTTTGTCTGCTTATAATTTGAAAAATATATTTCGATTATAATTTCAGTGATGACCATGTGTTACATGATGTGTATAGTAATAAATAGCTTTATATTTTTATCAAAGGGTCCAAAGAGAACATCACTATGTATAATATATCTTCATTATGATATATTTTTATCAACGAATTTATTTTGTTTATTTGTTGATTATTGTGGTTGCTAGGATTTGTTAGGGTTAGTAGTTAGGATTTTTTTTGTCTGCTTATTTTTTAAAAATATATTCGATATAATTTTAGTGATGACTATGTTTATAGTAATAAGTGACTTTACATTTTTATCAAAGGATTCATTCATAAAACATTAAAAAGTAATAAATTTTGCATAAAAATTTGAAAACGACATCCAATTTTAAAAAATGAAAATTCTAAAACGACAATTATTAAAATACGGAGGGAGTATATAGTAACAACAAAATCTTCACAAAATTAAACTAATCATTGTTAGGGGTTAGGAGAAGGAGATAGATAATATTCTTTTGAACTTTACTTTTAGTTGATTTGGGAAAGTTAACTCGTTAAAGTTCATAAAAAGTCAAATTAAATTTATAGTAATCGTTTTGGTAAGTAGTTTCACAATACCAAAATAGATCCAAACATTAGCCCAAATTCCCTATACAGATGAGAGGTGGAATAAGAGAACTATTAATGGTGCAGAAAGATGGATGAAATTAGCAAATTTGATTTGACACTTCAATGAGTTTTGAAAACCTAAGCTACCTGATAGGTTAAAACACAAAACCGGAAAAAAAAAAACCCGAAAAACACAGGCAAAGAGGTCACAGGGCACTCTAGAGAACTGGATCAGTCTGGTTAGGCAAAATCTGGTCATCTATGATTGATCGATGTTTCCCGACAGCCGGAATACTAAGTGAACGTTTCCTCATCTTGGCTTTATCCGAGGTGGCTACTCCCATTCTGTTCCCGTATTCACTCGACAGCTCAAGGGATTCAGTTAATGGCTGGTTTGCTGTCCTGAGGAAAAGATCGAGGTTTTGGGAGTATTTGTCATCTTTGTTGGGCTTTGTAGCCTCGTTGTGGTTGTTTTCGGACACCATGGAGATTGTGTCTCGAGACTCTTCTTCTTCGTTGTCTGTCCAGTAACTCTTGTCTTCCATTGCCAGATCATCGTACTCTTCATCTGACTTTGTCGATTCCTCATCCACCGATCCAACCTGGTTTAAGAGTACATGTAAGGGTCTTAAAACTAACCAATAGCTACACTAAAAACATGATAAATGGCATTAACATCCTCCCAACGAATCAACATTTGGTTACCTCGTCACGGTTGCGTTCGTCATTGTTATCGCTGAGATCTTCATCAGAATCTGGCTCAGGAAAATCATCTTCGCCTTCTTCATCTTCATCGCTCCCATCTACAGACTGCTCCTCCATCAGCTGCATGGAGGATATGGTAAACAATCTTCACAAAATGCAAAAAATTAATGTTTCCACACCTTGATTAGTGCAAGATTTACCTCTTTTGAAGGCCCATCAGATGTCCGTGGCGAACTGCAGCAGGAAGAGTAATGCCTGCTTCCGGTTTCAATAATATCTGCTCTTAAGTCATCCACACTACCGGCGTGGCTAGTTGCGCCATCACTAGGCCAAGCGCTGATCCCAAAGTGACCAAATTGAAGATTCACTGGTTCAGCTTTATGTAGCTGCTCTGTTCCATTATCCATCTCAGTATCAACGACGGGCTTCCTGATCTTATCAACGGAACCAACAGGCCAAGTTCTGGCTACAGTACCATCAGTATTGCAAAGAGCCATATAACGCCTAGAGGAGCCTTGTCTTTGGATCAGCTGAAACATTCCCTTGGAACTTAATGAATTGGCTGTACATTGGTTCCTGTGCTCGTCGTCGATAACAGCAACGGTATTTGTGGTTGTATCATACAGCTTCTCTCCTGTCTCACGTCTACGCAGGCAACCAAAGACCGTCGCGTGGATTGTAGCCACACTCTTGTCGACATTTGTGTTGTTTATCTTAGGAACGAGATGTTTGTCAGCTCGTTTACATAGATAATCCTGTATTGTTCTGATGTTCCGTATATATTTTACATACTTATTCTTTGTTGGGTCCAATGTCATGTACTTGGCTCGGACTGCAAACCGTTCCAAGTGTTTCTCCTCGTTGGCTATGTATACCATGAAGGGAACAATCGAAGGGTGCTTTTTCATCAGCCCCATCTGCAAAAATGGAAATAAAGAAAAAGTTAGATTGAAAAGACCTAGTACTCTAGTAGCTATAGATCACAGTGTAATACGATACAGATAAGACTTACCACAAAGTTAAGGCTTAAGTGGACCCCTTCAACGACTACCGACTCTTTCCTCTCTTCCCAAGTTGTAATGAGCCTATCGAGACTGTCAATCACCATCTCACTTTGAGCCTTATACCCTTCTATAGCCATCTGCTTATGACTTAACAGCTCAGTGGTGCCAGAGTTTGATCCAGCATCCGTCTTTTGGGTATTGGAGCTTACACCTCGAGAGCCTTTCAACTTTTTGGCTTTTCTTTTGGCTTTTGACTCAGCAACTGCCACAGGGTCAAGGTACTCTCCAGCATGGTATGTTGAAGCCCACAGCAAAGGATTCTGCTTCTCATCAGCAAAGCTCCTCATCATGTGCCTTATTGAGTCAGTTGATACCACAGTCGTAATCCCCAGCCTGCTACCCTGTAACACAGTTTTGCATATTGCATCTGATTAAGAACACATTGAAACAGATACACCTTATGAATAGTATCACTCTCAAAAAACGGTGAATATGTACATAGCTTAAGAGTTGAGTATACAAAAAAAACCCAAAGAATAGAGCTTCTGATTGTCAATCTAACGCATATAAACGGAAGGAATGATTACTTACCAGCAATGCCGACAATGTAGATTTACCACAGCCACTGGTGCCACAGAGTAAAACAGTTACAGATTCTTTCCTTTCTCGGATTCTGCGAGTGTGATAATAAGTGTTGTTGTAGTCAATATGTGAAATAAAAGAAAGAAAACTACAGTTTCAGGACATAATATATGAGTGGGAAATAGCAAATCCAATGCACAATAAAATTGCATGGATAACAAATAGACAACCACAAACCATATACAACAATGTCAAAAGCCATAATGAGAAGGAAAGTGAGAGAACAACTGACATATAGAAATAGCACGACCAGCTACGATTTTGACAACATAAAGAGAGATATAAGTGCATGGTCACATCTCTTTCCTGGCCAATCAATCAATAGAAAACAGTCTGGCTACTACTTATGTCACATAGATATACTAGATAACCATACAAAGGTTAAAGAATATCTTAAAAAGGCACAAAAACATATTTAATGCATTTAAAAGAGGAAATTACGACATAAAACACAAGACATATGCAGATTCTATATGCCATAGCTTTTTATGACATAACAAATAAAGATATATTCCAAAAGTGAAGAAATTTACCTGCATGCCAGAATCAAATCTGCCCTTTGGTCGCGACCAACGTACTTATACTCAGCCAGAGCATCACACACAACTTCCAAGAATATTTCTCGTGAAACAACAACAGTAGTCCGCCTTTTGTACATCTCAAATGGTATACTTTTATTCTTGTCAACATCAACATCATCAGCAACCAAACAGTTAAGTTTCTCTACACAAGTTGAACCACCAACTTCCTTAGCAAATTCAGTTTCCTTCCCATTCTCTGGTGATGTATTACAAGATCCCTCACTTCTTATTAACTCAAAAACCCTTCTGCTGATCTGCCAACAGAGACAAAAAAAGGAGCTTATAACTATCAGACTTGCAGAGAAAAGTAATAGAACTGAACATAAACCACTCCAATGTTGAAATATACTATGGGTTTAAGGAAAGTTTTGCGCTTTACCAAAATTCTAGAAAGACTATAATAGAAATCGTTAAAGACGTGCATTAATTCCCACAACAGCAAGCTCTCAATACAAGTATACAAAATTTCCAAATTACGAAATCATGCTATGTCCTCTCTAGATACAAACACATCATTAATCTAACCAATACAAAAAAAAGTCAGACTAGATTCACAAATCTTCATAAGATTGATCATTTCGAGTGTCGCTTGGGAAGAGACCATATAAAATGCTCTGGTCCCTGGCTTAAAGGGATGTACGGGCTTAGGCTCAGAACCTCTTAGTTATTCAAACGATGTAAGAAAAAAATGCAAAATCGAAATCACACCTTCCAAGCATGACGAGCTTTGCAACCCATAAGCTGAAGAGTACTCTGCAAAACAGGACGCGTATAACGAAACGAATCATCTCCATTATCATCATCATCACCTTCTTCACGCACCACTATATACAAAACCTTCGTTGTCGTCTCCGTCATCATCTCTATACAAAACAAACAAACAATTCAGAACAAATCAAACAATCAGAGGGACAAAATCGGGAATGCAGATCAATCGGTAACATACCGGAAAAGAGAAAATCGGAGATCGGAGAAGTTAGAGAAAACTGTGAAAAAATTAGGGTTTATAATGAGGATCGTGATAAGAAGAAGAAGAAGAATAAGAAGAGAAGAAGGAAGATATTTTCGCCATTGTTGTTGGTCACTCGCCTTCTTCAACGCATCGCTCGAAGAGAGAGCCTTCACGACTTCTTTAAGAATTAAGATTCTCTCTCTCTCTCTTTCTCACGTATCTCTTTTTACACAGACCCAAAAAAAAAATATTTTATAAAATGTTTTTGGCTTTTTTGAACTCAACCAACATTTTACTTTTCTTGACAAAGACATCCCTAGATTTTGTTTTTATATCAAATTGGTCCCTTTTAGTTTCATGAAATAGAATCTAATTTTTTGTTGCTAACTTTTTAGAAGCATTATTCAAGAGATTAAATCCAATCAGGGCTATAAACAAACCAACTCTAATAAATAACACAACAATAAGTTAAAAATTAGAGGGTGAAATTAAATAACAAAAAATAAAGTATGTGAAATTAAGAGACAATCAAAGTAGAGGGGTTTTGTAATAATATATTATTATTTATTATTTTTGATAAGGTTTTCTTTGGGTCAAGATTTATTCAATGAGAAGGTTAAGAAGTTTCGCCGACTCATTTTGATCAAGTCTTTGTCAGCAATTTAACTATGTTATAAGAAAGTAGATTCGATATCTAACAAAAGTCCCAAAAATACAAAAAAGAGTATGAACTTGGTTTTGTTACGACTAAATCTATCTTTTTTTCGTAGAATATATGCACTTGCTTACACAATTGAGGTGGTAAGAATTTTAAAATATAAGAATAGAATTTTATTTCTATTGAAAGGAGAAGAGTATGTAGATGTACCTTCACAAAAGTTTTCTTTGCATAAGTTCTATCGATTTACAGAGACATGTGATTGGGTTATTTCTTGTGATGATAAAACCGTATTTATAGAGTTTGTGATTCTGAACAAAATCTAGTTTTGGATTGTTTATCGTCCTTAATGGACTTAAACTCTAAATTTTAAACCACACAAAAATCAATATCCATAATTTTTTTTTTGGTGAGCAAATCAATATCCATAATTGAACATATATATTTTTACTTGCTTAAATTCAATATATAATGATAAAATTGATTATTCAGTATTGAAGGTTTTACCAACATTATATAAAATAAATTTTAAAATAAATAATAGTTATAATTATATTAAAAAGCTATTTCAGCTTTAAATATTTATTTATTCATTGTATTTATTATATTGAAATAAATTAATTAGTTATACACCCATTTAGTTATAAATTTATTTATAAACAAAAAGTTAATTTTTAATTTTTACAATAATTAACTAGTTTATTTTCTCACCAATTTGAGTGTATTTCATTAAAGATAATAATATCATTCCCTACAAAATCATGGCAACATAAAGCTTTAGTGGAAACTACAAAAATAGAAAACTATACTTAATGGAAAGAAAAAAAAAAAAAATCTAAAGTTAATGCTATTCAAATGATTCAGATTCACCGTGTGGACCCTAAATAAAAAAGAATCAAGAAATGGTAAAAGTGTAAATCTTGTGTGGAAACAATGGTAATAAAAAGTTTTCTTCTATGAATGATTTGTACTTTGTCGGGAAAGAATCTATGAGGACAAAGGAAGTGGGTTCCATCGTTAAACAACAAAAATTCCAAACGTTACATCCATGAAGTTTTAAGCCATCCAAGTATTTGGTCAATTTTTCATATTAATTTCCTATTGAATTAAAAAAATACATTATAATCATCATTCGTGTATATTTTATATACCTACTACCAAAACTAGGATAAAATAAAACATCGTGAGAAAAAATCGTCTATGTTATAAATAATTACTTTATTTTATGGTGAATATAAATAATAAATAAGAGAGAAATTTTATACCCGCAGAAGGATCGGGATACTAAATAGTAAAGAGACGAGAGAGAGATGTTTGTTACTTCTCTTATATTTGAAGTAATCGAATTGTGATTTTACAACGAACGATCGTTCGTTTATATAGACGTAAAAAAGTAAATTACTATGCGTGCATAGTGACGTGGGCTCCACATAAGTTAATAAACAACGAAACGTTATACGCATGTGTATGCGTATATTATTGAAATTTTCGTTGCCTCTTTTGTTGACTTTTACAACACTCCCCCTTGGAGACCAGTGTCACTATGTCTCTTGCGTAATATCTTCTGTTGCCTCGTTAAAAACCTTTCTAGGAAAACCCGGTGGGAAAAACCTTAGTAGGTAAAAAGAGTACAATGACGTAGTCTCCCCCTCGAGTGATTAACTTTACAGATCACGTTGATGACGCATTCCGATAGCATATACATGCTTCTTGAACATCGAGGTAGGTAGTGATTTTGTGAAGAGATCTGCAGCATTGTCACATGATCGGACATATTTGACTTCAATGTTTTTATTCTTCTCAAGTTCTTGGGTGTATGAAAAGAATTTCGGAGGGATATGTTTGGTTCTATCACTTTTGATATATCCTTCCTTTGTTTGGGCAACACATGCAGCATTATCTTCATATAGGATGATTGGCTCTTTGTTTACGTTGATCCCACTGCTTGATTGAATGTGTTGGCTTATTGATCTCAACCATACACATTCTCTACTTGCTTCATGTAGTGCAATGATTTCAGCATGATTTGAAGAAGTAGCCACAAGCGTTTGCTTCTGGGAACGCCAGGATATAGCAGTGCCTCCGATCGTAAAGACGTATCCAGTCTGTGATCGGGCTTTATGTGGATCTGATAAGTATCCCGCATCTGCAAAACCAACCATTTGCCCTTTTGAATTTTTAGGATAAAATAATCCTAAATTCATCGTCCCTTGGAGATATCGGAAGATATGTTTAATCCCATTCCAATGCCTTCTCGTAGGAGATGAACTGAATCTTGCCAAAAGATTAACGGCAAATGATATATCAGGTCTTGTACAATTCGCAAGATACATAAGGGCTCCAATTGCACTTAGATACGGTACTTCAGGACCAAGTATCTCTTCATTTTCCTCATGCGGTCGAAATGGATCACTCTCAACGTTAAGTGATCTAACGACCATAGGAGTACTAAGAGGAGTTGCCTTATCCATGTTGAATCGTTTTAGCACTCTTTTAGTATACGTGGATTGGTGCACAAATATACCCTTTTGGGAATGTTCAATTTGTAGGCCAAGACAAAACTTTGTTTGTCCGAGATCTTTCATCTCGAATTCCCCTTTTAAATAGTTTGTTGCTTTCTGTATTTCATCTTGAGTCCCAATTATATTTAGATCATCAACATATACCGCGATTATCACAAATCCAGATTTTGTTTTCTTGATGAAAACACATGGGCATATAGGATCGTTCACGTATCCTTCTTTCGTTAAATGTTCACTGAGACGATTATACCACATTCGTCCAGATTGCTTTAACCCATATAATGATCTTTGCAACTTTATTGCACATAACTCTTTTGGTTTAGATTTTAATGCTTCTGGCATATTAAACCCGTCGGGAACTCTCATATAGATATCTGTATCTAATGATCCATACAAATATGCTGTAACAACATCCATGAGACGCATTTCTAAATTTTCATCAGCCGCTAGACTCATCAAGAATCTAAACGTTATTGCATCCATAACAGGGGAATATGTTTCCTCATAATCAATCCCGGGTCTTTGAGAAAAACCTTGAGCTACGAGACGAGCCTTGTATCTCGTAATTTCATTTTCCTCATTTCGTTTTCTAACGAAAACCCATTTGTATCCAACCGGTCTCACATCTTCAGGTGTGAGTACAATAGGTCCGAATACATTTCGCTTATTGAGCGAATCAAGTTCGACTTGTATTGCATCTTTCCATTTTATCCAGTCATGTCTCTTTTGACATTCATATACCGACTTTGGTTCTGGATCCTCGTTTTCTTCATCAATTTCCTTTGACAAAAGGTATGAGAAAGCGTCATTAACTTCATCCATTTTATTTCGATCCCAGATCTTTCCATTATGGATATAGTTGATAGAAATCTCATGATTTCCTTCAGGCTCATGATGCTCATCATTGTCATTAGACTCATGATTCGTTTCTTCCAAAATGCTTTCTGCTATTTTGGGAATATCATGCTTTTCAACTTCCTTTCGTTTTCTAGGATTTTTATCCTTAGCACCAACTGGTCTACCACGTTTCAAGCGTGTTTTAGACTCACGTGTATCATCTGCTCTTCCACTTTCTTGTGGTATTTCAATTCGAGCAGGAACATTTGCAGCTGGTATATATGATTTAGTTACCGTTTTGGTATCTGCAAAAGCATCGGGAAGTTGATTTGCTATACTTTGCAAATGCACAATTCGTCGAACTTCTATTTCTGACTGTTTTGTAGGAGGATCAAGGTGTAACAGTGATGGTACATACCATTTAATTTCTTTTCCTACTTGCTTATTTTCTCCCCCTAGAACCGGGAATACTTTCTCATCAAAGTGACAATCGGCAAATCGTGCCGTAAAGACATCACCTGTCTGCGGTTCTAGGTATCTTATAATTGATGGAGAATCACAGCCAATATATATTCCCAACCTTCTTTGTGGTCCCATCTTTGTAAGTTGTGGTGGTGCTATAGGCACATACACTGCACAACCAAAAATTCTTAGATGGGATATATTTGGTTCACGACCAAATACTAGTTGTAATGGGGAATATTTATGATATGCACTTGGTCTTATCCGAATGAGTGCTTCTGCATGCAAAATGGCATGTCCCCATACAGAGGTTGGAAGTTTTGATCTCATGATCAATGGTCTTGCAATCAATTGCAGACGTTTAATTAATGATTCCGCCAAGCCATTTTGTGTATGAACGTGAGCTACAGGATGTTCAACTTCAATTCCCGTTACCATACAATAATCATTGAATGCTTGGGATGTGAATTCACCAGCGTTGTCTAGTCTAACTCTTTTAATAGGGTAATCAGAAAACTGAGCCCTCAGTTTGATTATTTGAGTTAGAAATCTCGCAAATGCCATATTTCGAGATGATAATAGACAAACATGTGACCATCTGCTGGATGCGTCAATTAATACCATGAAATAGTGGAATGGTCCACATGGTGGATGTATTGGTCCACAAATATCTCCTTGAATTCGTTCAAGGAATTTTGGTGATTCTTTATCAATTTTGGTTGGCGATGGCCTTATGATCAGTTTTCCAAGAGAACATGCGGCACATGTCTTTTTATTCCCATGATATATCTCCTGGATTTTCAATGGGTGTCCATGTGAGCTCTCTATGATTTTTCGCATCATCGAGGTGCCTGGATGACCGAGGCGATCATGCCATAATGTGAAATCTTCTGGATTTCTTTTAATCACTAGATGCGATTCGATTTCACTTATATGAGTATAATGCAATCCTGAAGGAAGTTTTGGAAATTTTTCCAATATAAGCCTTTTTCCCGATTTATCAGAAGTTATATACATATACTTCTTTTCATTCTCAGTTGCAGACTGAGTATCATATCCTTGAAGGTATATGTCTTTGAAACTCAACAAATTCCTTTTAGAGTTTGGAGAATACAAGGCATTTTTTATGGAAAACTTGGTTCCATTAGGCAACATAAAGTTGACCATACCAGTTCCTTCAATCACGTCTACAGGACCTGATATTGTATTGACAATAACGTTTGTCGGTTTTAAGTTAGAGAAATATCTTTTGTCCTTCAGAATAGTGTGTGTTGTTCCACTATCTGGTATACAAATTTCTTGAGCCATTTCCTTGAAGATTGTTTCATCCATTTCTGTGATTAAGATAAACATAAAGAAAGTAAATTTTATAAAAGGAAAACACACAATAATTATACAATAAATTGTTGTTAAAACAACATTATTTTTTAAAATAATAAAAGCATAATATTATACATATATGGCATAACTAGAGACTATTTCAGCAGTCTCAATACAAGCTCTTTAGTTAACCGCATGAGCGGTCTCATTAATCTTTTCCGCTATTAGGAGTGCCACAAATAAATCCGAAAATTCGGTATACCCGTATGACATATACAGTTTTTGCTGGGTAATGTGGTTTTCATGAAACGTGGTATACGTTTTCTCAAGCATCTGAGAATCAGTGATAATATCACCATAATATTTCAGTTTAACCACAATTTCCATCATAGCGGAATTATAATTCATCACTTTATCAAAGTCTTTGAACTTTAGACTTTGCCATTCATCCCGAACAAGTGGGAGATTTATTGCCTTTCGATTATCAAATCGAGCTTTTAGGGATTCCCAGATCTCTTTGGGATCTTTTATGTGTGCATAATCACATATGATACTTTCATCAAGGTGTCTTAAAATAAAGATCACCGATTTTTCCCTTTCTTGAACCGTCGAAATATTATTCTCTTTTATGGTATTTATTAAGCCAAGAGATTGTAAATGTAGTTCGACGTTGGCAATCCAAAATATATAATTGGCCAAAGTGATGTCTAGAGCTGGAAACATAAGCTTCTGAATGCTTGCCATTAGATATCTAAAATAAATCACAAAGAACTTTATTAGAAATTTAATTTATTTCATTTTAGAGCATGGGATGTGCTTATATAAGCAATGCGATTACAAGAAATACAATTACATAAAAAAGTAAAATAATAACCATCAAAATTTCTTCGGGAGAAAATTCTCCAAAGAGTAAACCGTAAATTGCAATAATTATAAAGCCTATTACAAAAACTAAAAACGGATGAGTCATTTTCCAAAATGAAAACTTAAACAAATTTCTTAGAAAAATATATGAGGAGAGATATGATTTTTGAGTGAATGAATGAGTGAAAATGAGTGTATTTATAGATCGAAAATTACTGTTCATAGCCGTTTGAAAAGTGATAAATTTTTTGAAATTTTTTCTTCATGACCGTTGGTGAAAAAGATTTAAACAAAAATTAATCTGAAAAATTAGAGATCAATCAGATAAAAATTATCGATTCAGATAAAAATATTTATACAGGTAAATAAACCTTCTTGTATAATAATCATAATATAAACAAACAATTCAAGGTGATATTATTGTCACGGAGTCATCCACATAGAAACAGTAAATAAATATGTGGCGGCTCAGCCGACCGGTAGCAGAAATAAATATTTAAAGCAGCGCATAAAATTAAGGCGGCTCAGCCGACCGGTAGCACAAATAAATATTTAAAGCAGTGAATAAAATTTCAGGTGGCTCAGCCAACCATTAACAGAAAATAATTAATTATGGTGCATGAAGTAATATATATATACATATATAGTTTCTTTTATTTATTTATATAATTTTCTTTTCTCTTTTTCTCTTTTCTTTTTTTTCTTTTTCTCATAATTTTTTTTCTTTTAACGAGGCGACATACCGCCCGGTATAATACCGTATTTTTTTTTTTCAGCGATCATAGAGTGATCGTGCTGATAACGTGTTATAAATAATTACTTTATTTTATGGTGAATATAAATAATAAATAAGAGAGAAATTTTATACCCGCAGAAGGATCGGGATACTAAATAGTAAAGAGACGAGAGAGAGATGTTTGTTACTTCTCTTATATTTGAAGTAATCGAATTGTGATTTTACAACGAACGATCGTTCGTTTATATAGACGTAAAAAAGTAAATTACTATGCGTGCATAGTGACGTGGGCTCCACATAAGTTAATAAACAACGAAACGTTATACGCATGTGTATGCGTATATTATTGAAATTTTCGTTGCCTCTTTTGTTGACTTTTACAACAGTCTAATCATTATATATTGTTATATCATATAGTCATCACACATGCGAATTCAATATACTGGTCGAGACGAGAAATAGTAGACTAGTTATGTTAATCAAATTTCAGCCACATGAACAAGATATGTTAATCAAATTTCAGTATTGATTAAATATCACTATATTTTTATTTATTAAAAGTAGTAACTAGTAACCGTTTTTGGTAAGTGAAATCTTGAAAGAATTATTATATCTATGACAATTACTTGTAAATATACAAATAAAATCTGTAAGATTTTTTGCTCAAACCATCACCTAAATTAGACTATAAAAAGAGATGAAAGGCATGCATAATTTCACCATCAAAAGCAGAAAAAAAAAGAAGAAAAATTTGAACTGGGAGAATGAAAAGCATTTCATTTAAACTGTTGTTATTGGTTTGTCTTCTTATCGTCGTTTTTCGTAAGTATACTTACCTTACCAATTGTAACATTTTCATACAAGCCAATAAAATTTTACATATCTCTTTACAAATAATTGAAAGTAATCTTTGTTAAAAAACCATTTTATAAAAGAATCAAGTCTGAAATTTTTTAAACAAACTTTATAGTCAAAATCATTTTCTAGCTAATTTCTTTTCTTTCTAAGATCTTTGTATTTAAGATAATTTTTCTTATCTTTTGGGGTGTTTTAAGGACACACTCTTGCGTATGAAGATTCTTGTTCGACAGACGAAGAATGTAGAAAAAACTGCTTTTGTGATGTAGCATATTGCGACAAAAGCCGTGATAAGTGCGATTATGGATTTCATGTTATGAATACAGTTGATATCCGTTTTCCCAAATATCGTAGTGGTCGAGTACCTCCACCGCAATGATTGAAATTATAATGATATAAGTAAATGTATTTCGTATCTAATAAAAAAAGTTATTTGTTGAAAACTATAATTTATTAAAAAAATTTTGATGCATTAATATGTTGATCATACATACATGTATATTGCCTTAAATTATAAATCAAGATGGAGTAATGTCACGTAAATTTAAATATATAAAAATTATTTGGTTTTAAATTTAAACAAAGCAAACTAATCAAATGTGGCTCAGTTCTTACAACTTCGCCTTATTCACCAAGTCAACAACAAAGCTAACAACGAATTCTTCAATCATCCGGAGGACCCCAATAACTCCAACAACACCTACATGAATGAGATAGCCCCTTGAATTTTGGCCTCTTACCACGGTCTTCACATGTGCAACTCTCCAAGTTCTTTAGTAATCCGGGAGAAGGGGGATTTTTCCAAAATTCGCCTATACATATCTTACGTCCGTTAGGCCCACATGTTCCATAACCCTCCACCTTATGGTCACATATTCTAATCAATCCTCCTGTTTATAATATAAAAAAGAAGACTTTTTAGAAAAGGTCTTTAGCCTTCAAAGTAAACATTTAATACTACAAAAATATAAAAATTTTATGTTTAAAAAACCACCATTTCTTAAAGAAAGAATCAACATTACATATTTTAGGAACGAAGTGTTAAAATCTATTGAAAAAAAATTATTACCTTGAACAAGGTTTGTAAGGAGGATTATAAGAAAACATAAAACTATAATTGAAGTAGTATGTCTCATTATTGAAAAATGTAATAAAAAATTTGGTATCTTACTTGCAAAAACTTGTAATCTTATTAAATATGTTTAACACACTAAAAATAGATATATTATTTTTACTAAATTAGAGAGAAACCTAAAAATCGAAAGGAAATGTGGTAGCAAAAAGTCAACAAGAGAGAAAATATCGATGGTCTATTTTATAGTAAACTATTTTTGATAGACAACAAAGAAACAGTCTTTGGAGGGAAAGAAATGGTCGACGTCATGGTGAACCAGAAACTTCGGCT
Organism: Arabidopsis suecica; assembly: GCA_019202805.1. NCBI lineage: Eukaryota > Viridiplantae > Streptophyta > Magnoliopsida > Brassicales > Brassicaceae > Arabidopsis > Arabidopsis suecica. Next base: position 8,216,359 of record CM032909.1, read on the forward strand.
TCAAATCTAAGTCGTTTCATTGATAAAAACATCCGGAATAAGCTCAGCCTTCTCCGACACCAAAGTGGGTTTGAAGGAGGGATCCAATTCTGGTTCCAAAATCATCTATAATCTTTTGTGTTTTTTTTTCAAATCATCATCTCTAAAACTCAGCTCACTATGAAGCATTTATTATAACAAAAGTCTTTTTTTTTGTCTAAATATAATTTTACATTCTTTCAAAACAAAAAACTATTTTTGATAATGTTATTTTCAAAAATTTACTTTTAGTATATTGTACGAACTGATGTTATTTTGAAAGTTTTAATTGAATTTATGTTGTAAGTAGAAATTATTATATTTATCAACTTAATATCCAATGATAAATATTTTGCTTTTTGTTTCAATTTTTTTTTTTTTACTAAAGATTCTTCATTTTTATATATTGATATAAGATGTCAATTTATTATCCAAGAAATAAATATGCTTATACAAACAGAAAATACAAGAGCAGGGGAGACAATTGAAAGGATGTTTATACAATGTCTTTAACTTTTTCACATTAATATAACACATTAATGTCTATATTTCTTTAATCAAAATAATTAAATAAACAAGACATTGCTATTGATTAAGAGACAAAAAAGATGACACATGTCAAATGTTAGACATGCCAAATGTCAAAATATTATAGCAAGTGTAGAGGAAACCTTCTCATATTATATAAGATATAAGATTAGATATTTATTTACAACATTACAAATCATTTATAGTTTTAAGTAAATATTTATATAAAATTAGTTGGGTTTTTTTTTTTCGTTTAAAAGTTATGGTTGAACTAGGCCAATGTTAGTTTTCAAAACAATATAAAAAGTTAAAGATTAGAGTAAGCCAAATTCAAGAAAGGAATACTAAGATGTTGATTAGTTTTCCTGCTATCACCCGCAACGTCGCAATCGCAGCATGCATGCAGTTGTGATTGTTAGCGGTTAATATGAATCATGGAAACCGTTTTATACCGTTTTGGACCGCTCAAATCGATGGATTTCAAAAGCTTCTTTCCGCAAGTGTTTGCTGTTGCGGACGGTAACATGTGGCTCAAGAAAAAAAAAACTAAAAGAGAAAAATCAACAAATTAAAATAAATTATCGTCCTACATATATTCACCTTAATTCTTAAACAATAACCATCTCTTCTCTTTACTATTATTTGAGTAATGTTTTTAGCAAATTAACCAATTGTGATGTGGCATACTACAGAAAATGCCATTACAAATTAAATATGGTATTAAAAAATTCTTATTTGATCATTTGGTGGATATAATTTCGGCATAATCATGTTTTTCTTTAATACCCCTTAACCATTTAACTGATATAAAATTTTAAGAAAATATTTCCTTTTTAAAACGAAAAAAAGAAAAGGAATTTGCAATTAATATTTGTGCCTCTTTTACAAATAATTTTATTATACAAAAAGATAATTCAATTTAATTAATTGCACTTAAAATTTTAAATAATATTACTTCAAAATAGATTTTTAAATCTATAGTAATACTCATCATTATTTCCTTAATAATATATAGTATATTGTATTAATATTTTAGAGATGTGAATTTTTTTTTTTCCATCCAAAAACTTTATTAAAGAACATGTGACAAGTCACTGTTTACAGAGTTAAAGAGAAAAGATGGACAAGAGTGGTACAAAGACCATTGATTGGTACAGGCCACTGCTTTTTTTTGCTAGAGTATCTGCGCAAATGTTTTGCTCCCTGGGCTGGTAAGAGAAACTTATCGAAGTGAACATTCGTTGCCATAGTCTAATGGTTTCCAGGTAATGCTGAAGACGTGGGTTAGAGCCGCTTCCATTGATAAGGTTGGTGATTTTGTTATTGTCACCTTCGAACTCTACTTCCCTGTAGCCAAGTCCCCAGGTGGACTGCATAGCCCAAATTAGTGCCGTACATTCTGCTTCCTCCGCGGTTGTTCTGCCTTGGAAATTTCCCATCCTGCAGTCATGGAAAGTGCCATACGAGTTCCGTATTATCCAACCGAGGCCTGAGGGCCTGTTTACTTCATGATGAGAAGCATCATAATTACATTTTATCCAGCCAGGTCGGGGGCAGCTCTACTGCTTCATCCGTGTCCTTGCCATGTGTTTCCTTGAAGAGTTTTCAATTATGGTGATTGTGTTATCCAGCCATTCTTTTGTATCTAAATGTGCTTGACTAACAATCTCCGGTGTCTCCGTCCTTTTCCGGTTGAAAACCAAATCGTTTCGACTCTTCCAAATCCGCCATAGTAACCAGAAGGGAAGATAACGAATGACTCTATCAATGTTGGCATCATCATGTATTTTAAAGATATACTTGAGTTTATCTTCGATAGGGATGTCGGGATTGCATAGTTGGTGTGTTGGGATTCCAGCAGCTCTCCACACTACAAGTATTTGTGGGCAGGAAAAGAAGGCATGGTCACTTGTTTCTATGGCCGTACAGCAACGGGAACAATAGGGGTTAACATTGATGTTCCGTCGGCGAAGATTTTCCGCAACTTCTAGTGCTCTTGAGGCTAGCCTCCATAAAAAGTGCTTGAGTTTTGGGGTTATGTGTAGCTTCCAGGTTCTTGTAGCTATGTCCGGCGAGGTTGTCAAAGGTGGTTTTGGCGGGTCTTCTTCCATAGTCTGATTTACTGCCGTCCAATACCCCGATTTAACTGTATAAATGCCACTTTTCATTGGGTTCCATATGTATGAATCCTGGCGTGGTGATGAAGGCAAGAAAATCTTTCAAATGAGATGGTGATCCTCCGCTTGGATTAACTTTGTTAATTGACATTCATCCCACTGGTGAGTTTGTTGATTAATCAGTTCCTTGACTTTGAGCTCCGGATCCGCTGCCGGCATCAACTTTGGTGGTCGTGGTGGTGTTGTTGGAAGCCACGGGTTTACTCCCAATTTCGCTGTTCTACCATTGCCAATGCTGACTTGTATTCGTATTTGTAGGAGGTCCCGACCAAAGCGAAGTGAGTTCCAACCATAAGATGGTTGTGCTCCACGAGTTGCGGAGAAGAACGTCCCATCGCAGAAGTATCTACCTTTGAGAATACGATAGAGTAGGCTGTGTGGTCTTTGTAGAATTTTCCACACTTGGTTTGCAAGAAGGGCTTGATTAAAGCGATGTATATCACGGAACCCGAGACCACCGGTTTTCTTTGGTGTCTTTAGTTTCCTCCATGCAATCCATGAAATTTTTCGCTTATCTTTTGTTGATCCCCACCAGAATCGTGCGATCATACTATCAACCTCAGAGCAGAGTTCCATCGGCAACTGAAAGCAGTTCATAGAGTAGACGGGTATTACATACGCCACCGCTTTTATTAGCGTTTCTTTTCCCGCGGCCGTCAAAAATCTTGTTTGCCATCCTTCTAGTTTCTGTTGTACCCTCTCATGTATGTATTGCAACATTTATTTTTTCTTTCTACCGAACTGTTCCGGTAGACCCATGTACTTGCCTCCCCCACCAGTGTTGGGAATTTGTACTGTCCGCATGATGCTATCCCTAGTATGTTGTACACTCGATTCCCAAATGTAATGGATGATTTCTCGAGATTAATCATTTGCCCCGATGCTTCCTCATATTCTTTGAAAATTTGTGATAGGTTATGGCTATTTTTGTAGTCCGCTTTGAGGAAAAATAGAGAGTCATCCGCAAATAATAAATGTGAGACCGAGGGCCCTCTGTTACTTACCTGGATGCCATGGAGTTTGCCCTCTTGGTTTGCTTTTGTCAATAGTGAAGTCAATACATCAGCACATAGGATAAAGAGATACGGAGAGAGAGGATCTCCTTGACGCAGGCCGCAACTAGCTTTAAAAGATCCATAGGGGCTCCCGTTGATCAGAACTAAAAAGGAGACCGATCTTACACACTCCATGATCCATGTTATCCATTGGTTCGAAAAGCCTTTCTTTTTAAGGACCTCTTCCAAGAATTTCCAAACTCGATGCGATCGTATGCAAGATTTTTTTAAAGATTTAACCAATATATTTTGTAACCATAAATGAAGATAAATATATAGTTTATGATTTAATATCCATCATTCTTCATTCATAAACACTTCTAAATGTAATTATATAGCCAAGACATCTCTCAACACTGTAGCAAATTTGAAACGTTTCAAAAATCTTTGGATTATATATCAAATGCAACTTTGATGCAAAGTTCAATATACAAACAAACCAAACTCATGGCGGATGGGTTATCCGAGATCACGATGGAACTACGAAGGCTTGGGGATCATACAATTTTTATACCATCGGATCACCAGTAGAAGCAGAAGCGAAAACTCTACTATCATCAATGCAACAGACTTGGAGTCAGGGGTTCGCGAACGCTCATTTTGAAAGAAACTATGAAATCCTAATAAATAACACGAACAATGGTCTATCCGATGTATCTCTTGAAGGTCTCAATATATTATATACAAAATTTTAAGAGTTTCAAACACAACGTAACTGATTCAACCAGTAATTAATTATAACTTACAAATTTAACATTGCATCCAAAACGGATTAGTGACCAGATTTTCCGGTTCAACCATGGATCTGATCATATATATATGATAACATTGACTAAATCATAAATTATTACCTTAAAAGCCGCATGATTATAATTTATTTATTTTCATTTGCAAGTCAAATTTTGATATTTTTTCTTGCAATACTTACAAAGTTAAAATTATGTTTTTCAAATTACTGATATTAATTTTCTATAAACTACCAAAACAAAATTCATATTACAAAATCCAAATTTCTAGAACTTTATAATATATCGTAACTACGAGTAATACGGGTTTGAAACAAAAAAAAAACTAGTAAACAAGTGAACCAAACCGAACCAATATATATGAGTTTAGTTTGCTAGATAGTGGTTCTTTACAAAATAACCCGAAATTCTAACAATCCAAACCGAATCCGATCCGAAACTCGGATTAAACACCCCTACTCATTAATATCATTTTTAGTACTACAAAATAATCACATCAAAATTAACAAAATATTTTCCCATGTTGTACAGTGTGGATGCCTACCTAGTTCTATAACTTTAATTTTCCAATATGAATTATCTGTGTTTCACTATAAAATTTATTTGTTTCATATTTGAATAATTGTTTAGTAATTATTTATGGTTTTTCATTATTAATCATGTTTAACTTTTTTTTAATACTTTTTATATAAATGTAGTTTTTGGTGTTTTTATACCTTTTCACAATAATATATTACATTTTTTTGGGGTAAATTTTGGTTTAACCGCTATCGTACCCATTGACCAACCAGTCGTAAATCTCTCGCAAACGCACCCGTTCTCAACCGCTAAACCAGTGGATCAAAAAACTTAACAACGCTTGAAACTGTAACCGCCTATTTCCGCAAACGCAACCTTAGACTAGTCAGGCCTTGCATATATAAAATTTTAAAGGTTATGTGTATACATTAGAGTAGGAACCTTTAGGTAATTTATTTGGTCATGTAATACAGTAAATAACTATGGTAAAAGTTTTTTTAAGACATCAGAATATTCCTGGTTGCTGGCAAAGAGTTCCATTTGTAATACTTCCATTTATGAAGAATTTCTACCTAAACTGGACTACAAAAAACACGATGAAGAACAAATTTATTTAGACCTTTGAAAAATAAGTTTTAGTTGAAGAATGAACACCATTTCCTTTAAGCTTGTGTTATTGATCTCTTTTCCTTTTGTTCGACCTATATAAAGTATAATTACTTTTTATTTTGTACTTTAATATATTGAATCATGTATGAATATATTGTTTTAATAAAACAGAAAACTTAAATTGCCATGGATCCAAGCTAAGCTTTTTTACTCTCTCCGTTTGATTCCCGACAAAGAAGCTTCGAGGCGAGCTCGACATATTTCCGGCGAAGACGAATCGTTGCGGCTACTGGTTTGTTCTCGTATCCTTGATTTTGTTTCTTTGCTTTTAGGAATCGCCAAGCTTGATTTTTGTATGTTGATATACAAATTTCGTGCTAATGATTAGTGGGTAGGTGATGGATAATTGGATATGATTGTTGGGTTTTCTGAGTTTAAGCTGCAGTTTTCGTTTTTGGGTCTGAAACTATTCTTTGTTTTATATCTTTTAAAATGGGCTAAACATTTAGGACCGGCCCGGATCCTTTAAAATAAATATAAATTCTGGCCCAATTACACTAAACGCTGTCGTTTAACTTTTTTTTTGTAAACGCTGTCGTTTAACTTTTTTTCTTTTCTCCCAAAGGCTCTTCTTCTTCCATCTTTCTTCTTCGATCTCTTCTTTGGAAAAAATTCTGAAGCCATAAGAGAGCAATTCGCGAGGCAACAACAAGTAGGCATCGATTTTCTCTATTGATAGATTCACATTTGTTTCGAATCTGATTCTGTGATTCATATGATTGGGGTTTAATGGTGTGTTTCAGCTCGAAGAAATGGAAGAACATTGGTTTGGGTTTCTGGTTATGACTTTTCTTGTTTGCTTGTTTTGTATAGCTGCAATGCTTTCTATCTGTAAGGAGGAGTCTGTTGTGTTCAGCTGAGCTTTAGATTACTAGTGGTAGTAGCACTCTGCTTTGTAATTGCAACAGTGTCTGGTCCTGAATCTTTGCTTATGAAATCAAAAGAAAATTCTGAATCTTTGTTAGTTTTTCAATGTTTCTCAGGCTGCTTTTCAAATTTCAATGATTTGAAGAGATCTTCTTAAGAGTTTTGTGTTGTAGTTTTTTGAGATTCTAAATGAGTGGAGAAACCATATGGATGCTCTCTTTTTTTCTGGTCTTTTTGGTGTTTCTCTTATATAGATGCTCTCTTTTTGGTTGACTAGTGGAGAATGCATGATGTTTCTTTAGAGTTTAGTGGCAGAGAATAATATTTTGACATACAATGTTACAAACGGGTTTAGTGATTTTAGTTTTCGTAGCTTCTTTGGCAGAGAAGTAAACTTACGGCCTTTTGATTGTGTGACGTAAATTTACGTCTTTCTATATAAGTAAGATAATGGCCTTGCTAGTTTCAGTTTATTGCTTTTGTACATGGTTTGAGAAAAATCATATTTTGCAGGATACATTTAAATTTCTCATTGAGGATGATGACATGGATTTGGTATTAGCCTCGTTCTGGTGGTCTCAGCCTCTTTGCTCCGCCGCGATTCTTTCCCGTGAGTCGTCGTCTCTTCTTTAGAGATGTAAAATGTGTAACCTTTTTCGATTAGAGCATCTAATTTTCTAATTTGTGTTCTGATTTGTTGCTTTGTTGTAGAAGTGTATCTATGGCGGAACCACCAAAGCTCAGGGTTTTAATGGTCTCTGATTTCTTCTTCCCAAACTTTGGTGGTGTAGAGAATCACATCTATTACCTCTCTCAATGCTTGTTAAAGCTCGGTCACAAGGTCAGTGTCTTCTATATCAAAAAGTTCTAACCTTTTTGCGGTTTTAGCTATAAAGAAATCAAATTCTTAAAACCCTTTTATGCTAGTTCAATAGGATGTGATCAGATTCAAGTTTCATATTCAAAGTTTAAAGCTTTATCATCAATAGCTGTGAATTGATCAGAATTTAGTTCCAAATTCAAAGTTACAGGCTTTATAATCACTAGCTGTAATCAAGTAATGTAGCTTTGGCCAAACTTTCATTCTTTCTCTTCTTTGGGGCATTGGTTTGAGATATTGTTACCTTTGTTGCAGGTGGTGGTTATGACACATGCTTATGGGAACCGTTCTGGAGTTCGATACATGACTGGTGGACTCAAAGTCTATTATGTACCTTGGAGACCTTTTGTTATGCAGACTACATTTCCGACGGTTTATGGAACACTTCCCATTGTGAGGACTATACTGAGACGCGAGAAAATCACGGTGGTTCATGGACATCAAGCTTTTTCTACGCTTTGTCATGAAGCTTTAATGCATGCCAGGACTATGGGCTATAAAGTTGTGTTCACAGATCATTCTTTGTATGGTTTTGCTGATGTTGGGAGTATCCATATGAACAAGGTTTTACAGTTTAGTTTAGCAGATATAGACCAGGCAATTTGTGTTTCACACACGAGCAAGGAGAATACTGTTCTAAGGTCTGGATTGTCCCCAGCAAAGGTTTTTATGATACCAAATGCTGTTGATACTGCTATGTTCAAGCCCGCTTCTGTTCGACCCAGTACTGATATCATCACTATAGTTGTCATAAGTAGATTGGTTTATCGGAAAGGTGCTGATTTGCTCGTGGAAGTCATTCCAGAAGTATGCCGTTTATACGCGAATGTGAGTTTATAACCCCCAGCTCACATTAGTAACACAATTATTCCGTCATTTCTCTTTAGTATCCGCATTTACTATTTTTTTTTATTTGGTTTTTGATAGGTTCGTTTTGTAGTTGGAGGGGATGGACCTAAACATGTGCGACTCGAGGAAATGAGAGAGAAGCATTCTCTCCAAGATAGAGTTGAAATGCTGGGTGCAGTGCCGCATTCTCGTGTGCGCTCTGTTTTGGTGACCGGTCATATTTTCCTTAACAGGTGTGCTGATTATTACAGTTTTTGTTTTTAAAATTCACAAAACTCAACAGTAGTTTTCATCAGTTAAAGCTACTATAGTCTTGATCCTCTGACAGTTCTTTAACAGAAGCCTTCTGCATAGCTATATTAGAGGCGGCTAGTTGTGGATTATTAACTGTCAGCACTCGTGTTGGAGGTGTCCCAGAGGCGTGTAACAATTCCTATTATACCTTCATTTCCCTTTCGCTTCATCCTCATTGTTTCTTTCTTCAAGATTGATAAAATCAGGTCCTCTTCACGGTTCGCAGGTTCTACCAGATGACATGGTTGTACTTGCTGAACCAGATCCAGATGATATGGTAAGAGCAATTGAGAAGGCAATATCAATACTCCCAAGTATCAACCCCGAGGAGATGCACAATCGAGTGAGTTCTGCTTCAAATCCAAGCCTAACGTTGCAGTCTACTTATAAGAGTTAAGAGTCTGTTGTTTAAGCCTTTGATTTCTTGTTTTACTTGTTGCTACTAGATGAAGAAGCTCTACAGTTGGCAAGATGTTGCTAAAAGAACCGAGATTGTGTACGATCGTGCCTTGAAGTGTTCAAATAGGAGTCTTCTAGAACGTCTATCACGGTACATTATATCCTTACTTATATAGATTAATGTAAACCTCACCCCCTCCTTGTTTCTTCAACACCGATGAATATCTGATCTTTTGTAGGTTTCTCTCGTGTGGAGCTTGGGCAGGGAAGCTATTTTGTATGGTTATGATCCTCGATTACTTGCTTTGGCAGTTACTTCAGTTACTACAGGTGATCTCTCATTGACTCATCTTCTCTAATCCTTGTTGTTTACAAAATGTAATATCGTCAAATATAATGGAATTTGCCTCAGCCTGATGAAGATATCGAGGAGGCACCTGATATCCGTCTTGGCTATCACCGAGGCGAGGGTCTAAAGGAAGAAGATAAAGTGAGAAATGTGTGACTCAAGTTTCATCTCCATCGATTTTTGGCATTTTGTGCCCTAAAATTAGAAGAGAATCCTAGATTCATTGTTGTCTTAGGACCTAAGTAACTTCGTAAACTTATTATCTATACAGTTTTAGATTTTTCTTACAAATTCTTGTCTTTCCCAAACGGAAAATAACCATGGAAAAAGCTGAGACGATGATGTAGCAAAGAGTTCACACTCGCCACAATTTATTTTTTATTACGTATTATAACATTAATGTACATCACTGTCAATCGAGTACCAAGTTCACCATAGTCGATTCATGGAAATGTATCTATATAGTGCTTGAACAAAAAAAAAATGTATCTATAAAGTGCAAATCTCCTATATAAACTACCTAAAAGGAACCATCAGAATTAATCAATGATTAAAAAAAATCATAACTATAAATGGTGATAAAAAAATAATATAAAGAAATAAATCTGGAGTTATAATCTATTTCTATAAAAAGTCATTAACTAATTAAAATTTAATATAGAAATATAAATAAGATAAGATAAGGTGCATGAATATTGTGTGATACAATGTATTGAATATATTAGCTGTCTATAGTCTGTGATTTTAGATAATTTCCTCAAAATTACCACCATTAGGAAGTGGACCTATCATTTAAATTTTCCTACATAAATTTTGACCGTTTTTTCCCTTTTTCTGCATATACAGTTTAATATACTTAATAATTACGTATAATTTATGAGTTTGTTACGCAATTAATGTTTTCCATTCATAACATAATAGAAATGAAGTAAATTGTATTTTTCTTATGTAAATTTTCTTTATAAACCATGTACAAGAAATTTAGTTTACCACTTATACTTACAAAAGAAAACTAGAGAAAAAATGGTTTCGAGAAATAACAAAAACAACACTGAGCGAAAAGCAAGGAAGACTCCAACATCATCCAAGGACCGTAACCGTCGCATCCGACTTCCGGTGAGTTGTGCCTCCCAAATTTTCCAGCTTACACAAGAGCTAGGCTTCAAGACTGATGGCGAAACCGTGGGTTGGCTCCTTCGTAATGCGGAGCAAGCCATTTTCGCGGCTACGGGCCACGGTGTCGATGCCACCTCGAATGACACCTCGAGTGATTTCATTCATCCAAATATGAATATTCATAATTCAAGTAATATGAATCATGTTAATAACAATTACAATTGTACTAATATGATACATTTTAATATTGGTAACAATTACAACGGTACTATCGATACCTCTGTCCACTATGCGGACACAAGTGGTGTTTTCAGCCATCACCGAGAGAATATTCCTAGCCATCATGGACTGGTATTTCCGGCGGCTACAATGACCGAGTATGGTCCCTCAACTAGTTTTCCGGGGAAGGATATGGGGGAATATGTGCACTTGATGGTGAATCAAAATAGGCCTGTTATGCTACGACCATCGATGCCTCAACAACAACCGCACCCGCAATCACTGTCTAATGAAATGGGGACTGCTGAGAAAGTCTATGTCCCCTCTCGAGACTAATGATTGGCGTACGAGATGTTTTGATGTTCAATTCAAGTTGGTTTTGTTTCGGTTGCTATTTGCATTTTTGTTTCTTTTTGTTTTTTCAGTTTAATTTGAATAACAAAACTAAATTTAATTTGTTTTGGATTCTGTTAAGTTTCAATTTTTTTTTTATTCTCTAGTCCATTAATTTGGAAAAGGGTAAAGGATGAGAGTTCAAACTAATTAACTAAAGTATGATTGGAGTCTAATTTTAAAGACTTTGATTCAAAGATTAGAGTGTGTTTTAATTCTATAAAGGAAAAGAATCCAAACCGATGGATTAAATCTACCAAGATGATGTCAAACGGATATCTAGCAATTTATAATATTTCTTAAGAGTTTAAAGTGTGTGAAATATAAAAGAAAGATTGTCCACACAATTGTGGTCTAGTGGTAAGGGAGAATTGGGAAAAAATTGGAAGGAATTAACCCAAGTTCGATCCACCCTGGAAACAAAAATCACATATGTGTGGGAAGTCTGGATTTGGGCCAGACAGTTTACCTAGTAGTCAGTAACAAGCGATCTGCCTACCCCCTGACATTAGTCGGAAAGCATTCCAAACTCGGAACAGACAGTGTGGTGGCCCTTCGGGGAGAAGTCTACTCTGAAGCACTTCGGTGCGTTTTTACCGGGACTGACCGGATCAGCCGATAGGATTTATCAAAAAATTATATATATATATATATAAAAGATAGAGAATAAAAAACAATATAGTTTTTGGAGAATAACATGCTAAAGCAAATAAGTTATAACTATGATTTAGGCACGTCAAATGGGTTAAAATTTATGGGCCGACCCAATCCAAAATAATCCATCAGTTCTAATAGATAAATGGGTCAAATGAGTTTTGATTAAATGAATTTATAAGTTAATTCATGGGTTGTCCCCAACAAAGGTTTTTATGATACCAAATGCTGTTGATATTGCTATGTTCAAGCCTACTCCTGTTCGATCCAGTATTGATGTCATTTCTTAATTGTCATAAGTATATTGGTTTATCGGAAATGTGCAGATTTGATCGTGGAAGTCATTCCAAAAGTATGCCGGTTATACCCGAGTGTGAGTTTAAAACCGCTAGCTCACACTAGTAACACAATCATTCCGCCATTTCTCTTTAGTATCCGCATTTAGTTTTTTTTTTTTCTCGTTTTTGAAAGGTTCGTTTTGTAGTTGGAGGGGATGGACCTAAACATGTGCGACTTGAGGAAATGGGAGAGAAGCATTCTCTCCAAGATAGAGTTGAAATGCTGGGTGCAGTTCCCATTTTCGTGTGTTCTCTGTTTTGGTGACCGGTCAAATTTTCCTAAACAGGTGTGCTGATTCTTATACTTTTTGTTTTTTAAATTCACAAAACTCAACATTAGTTTTTATCAGTTAAAACTACTATTAGGAATAACAATATCCCCACATTAGAAAAGACAAAGGATCTTGATTAGTATATAAGATACATGGGTCACTCTAGTTATTGCCAATTGATTTTGAATTGGAAGATGTAAAGGAAAACTTGTATTTCTAATGTATGTATGTAGTGGAAATCTCCTGTATAAACTAAGGGGGTGTTATTGGTTTGTGATTTAAATAGAGTTTTAATGACTTTAATTGTTGTGTAGAATCTGTTGTTATTCAATCAATATTTTGTTAAACTCTCTTAAAGTTTGGTGTTATTAGTTTGTGATTTCTAAAAAGTCATTTAAAATCTTAATGAATATTGTGTTATTGGATTAAGAGTTTTATAAAGTCATTAAAAGTTTTGTGTTATTCAACTAAAACAAAACAATCTATGACAATCTATGATTGTTAATGAATTCAATTATTGTGTTATTGGTTTATGATTTTAAACACTTTTCTTTACAAAATAAAGTCATGGAAAGTATGCTAAAATATTAAGATTGTTTGGGAGACTCTACAAGATTATAGAAAAACTAATCAACAAGACTATAGAAAACTCTCTAACAATTCTTCTAAATCATTCACTTATTCACTTTCTATGATTTTATTAAAGTCATCAAAACTCTATTTAAATCACAAACCAATAACACCCCCTAACTAAAAGGAGATATTATCACACTTATAACATTTGCAAAAGCAAAAGAGGGTTTGAGAAAAAACAATTATTAGAATGTTATTATTATTTGTAAGAAAAAATGTTATTATTTGTAAATCATAGTAATTTATATGTTTTATTATGTACATATTATGTAATGTCCTATCAAACTTTATTTGTTCTTTTTTTTTTGGGTTCTATTTGTTCATTATTGTTTAAACATTTTTATGTGTTTGAGAAAAACTTATAAAACCAAATATATTATTTTAATAAATTAATGATTTTTGTTAAAAACAATTCATAGCTATAAATTAAGGGAGACTCACAAAAATGCCCCTTTTTTAATACCCCTTTTCAAAAATGCCCCCTTTGGCTGTCCATTTTTAAAAATACCCCTTTTTATGTACAAAATGACTAAATTACCCTTCTTTTAATAAAAGATATCACAAATATATAAGGAAAATAACAAAATTAGGTCCACAAAATACAAAATATTTTTTGGCGGGAAAAGTGATCCCGCAATTTTTCCCGCCAAAACACTTGTAAAAACTTGTAAAAAACCTTTAAAAAACCTTGTAAAATTTTCCCGTAAAATTTTTTCCCGCCAAAAATTTTTCCCGCCAAAAAATTTTTTTTGCGGGAAAAGTGATTCCGCAATTTTTTTGGCGTTAAATTTTTGGCGGGAAAATTTTTTCCGCCAAAAATTTACAAGGTATTTTAAAGGTTTTTTACAAGGTATTTATAAGGTTTTACAATGTATTTTAAAAGGTTTTACAACGTATTTACAAGGTATTTATAAGATATTATAAGATTTTACAAGCTATTTTATAAGGTTTTTACAAGTTATAAGGTTTTACAAGTTTTTTATAAGGTTTTACAAGTTATAAATACCTTATAAAACCTTATAAGTACCTTGTAAAATACATTGTAAAACCTTACAAAACACTTGTAAATACTCTGTAAAACCTTTAAAATACCTTGTAAATTTTTCCCGCCAAAAAAAAAAAATTGCGGAATCACTTTTCCCGCAAAAAAAAATTTTTGGCGGGAAAATTTTTTGGCGGGAAAAAATTTTACGGGAAAATTTTACAAGGTATTTTAAAGGTTTTTTACAAGTGTTTTGGCGGGAAAATTGCGGGATCACTTTTCCCGCCAAAAAATATTTTGTATTTTGTGGACCTAATTTTGTTTCAAATAAGGGTAAAATGGTCATTAAAAATTAAAAGAGGGCAAACTTAAAAATGGACTCTCAAAGGGGGCATTTTTGAAAAAGGGTATTGAAAAAGGGGCATTTTTAACAATTTCTCATAAATTAATGATTTTTGTTAAAAAATATAAGGAAATAAATCTGGAGTTACCATCCATTCTATAAAAAATCATAAACTAATTAATATAGAAATATAAACAAGATAAGGTGCATGAATATTGTGTAATACAATGTATTAGCTGTCTTTTGTCTGTAAAATTTTTAGATTTGTTTCCTCAAAATTACCATTACTAAGTGGACCTATCATTTAAATTTTCCTATATAACTTGTAAACTTTGACTATTTTTTTCTTCTTTTGCATATACAATCTAAAAACTTATTATTTATATTTATGAGTTAGTTACACAATTATTGTTTTTCAAACATAACATATGAAGTACTTTGTATTTTTTACGTAAATTTTCTATATAAATCATGTACAAGAAATTTAGTTTTCACTTACACTTATAAAAGAAAAACTATAGAAAAAATGGTTTCAAGAAATAATAAAAAAACATTGAGCGAAAGGAAAGGAGGACTCCAACATCATCCAAGGACCGTAGCAATCGCATCCGGCTTCCGGTGAGCTTTGCCTCCAAAATTTTCCAGTTGACACAAGAGCTAGGGTTTATGACTAATGGTGAAACCGTCGGTTGGCTCCTTCGTAATGCTGAGCCAGCCATCTTCGCTGCCACGGGCCACGGTGTGAACAACACCTCGAATGACACCTCCAATGAATTCATCCACTCACTCCATTACCAATATTCATATATGAGTGGATGAATTCATTGGAGATGTCATTCGAGGTGGTGTTCACACCGTGGCCCGTTGCAGCGAAGATGGCTGGCTCAGCATTACGAAGGAGCCAACCGACGGTTTCACCGTTAGTCATATACTAGACACTACGTCATGGACTGGTATTTCCGGCGGCTACAATGACCGAGTATGGTCCTTCAACTAGTTTTTCGGCGAAGGATATGAGAGAAAATAGGCATTTGATGACATGTAAGTGAAAACTTACATAAACCCCAAGATCTTTAAACATCTGAGTTAATCACTTAATAGATATATAAAGAGGGTTAGCAGAATACCTCCTTTCATTGCAGCGGAAAAGTCTTCCTGAACGGTTTCCTGAATGGAAGACGGAAGCTTTAAACTTAAGGTCGGAGTCTCGGTTTCTCTCCCCTGGCCTACAAACGTTTTCTCTAAGTGTTGCAGATTTTTGGAACTCCCTTTATGATGGACTAAAGGTTTGTATTTATAGGTGGAGAGAGGACCAAGATCCGCTTTTAGGGTTTTCTCCGGATTGATCTCGACCGTCCATCAAAGTAGAGCCGGAGGCATGTGTGACAAGTGGAAGCGTAGGAGTTCGACACATGTCGTAATCGTGACACTTGTCACGCATGCGCATCTTAACCGTGACACTTGTCACGCATGCGCATCGTAATCGTGACACTTGTCACGGATACGCATCGTAATCGTGACACTTGTCACGCATGCACATCGTAATCGTGACACTTGTCACGCATGCACATCGAAATCGTGACACTTGTCACGCATGCAAATCTTAATGCGATATTTGTCGCCATTCCACGACACTTGTCGTCAGTATGCGACACTTGTCGCGACTCCTTGACATTTGTCGCCTTTACGCGACACTTGCCACCGTTCCGCGACACTTGTCGCCGTTATGCGACGCATGTCGCCATTCTGTGACATTTGTCGTTCGCCTTTAATGCGTATGCTCTTGCATATTCGCCACTTGTCCATGAGCGGAAAACTCGTTTAGGTTACCAATTATACATTACGGAATAACAATTCTGATAGAAAACCGACGACGACTATACGACCACATAATAGAGAAATGAAATATTTCTTACATTATGAAATATTTCTTACATTCTCCCACTTGGTCGTTAGTACAGTCCATTATAGTTTTTCTAGTCAGAAAACATAAGGCCGGCGTAATATGTTATTCCTTCTCTTTTATTTGGTTATCATAAGTGTCTTAGCCAATCCGGTAATCAATGAGAGTCATGGCGGGCACATATCATTTTGCAACATGATTCCTTCCATGTACTACTGCATTGGCTACTTTCATAGCTAGACCATAAAGTTATCGTAATGGTCCCTTTTATGTCTTTAAGTACTGACTCATTCTGTTATCATAATTTCCAAAACAATAATGTGTACACATTGGAAAACAGAATATATATAAAAGATGTAAAAGTCATAATGAGCTCAAATAATTGTCAAATACAGGCAATACATAATCAAACATTTTAACTAACGCTATCCTCAAGACCCATACTTTCCGTATGTTTCATAAAGGTCTTAGGCGGTAATGCTTTCGTAAATATATCTGCGACCATAAGTTCAGTGCCTATATGCTTAATGACAAACTTTTCTCTTTTAACATCTTGCTTAAGTGATAGATATTTAAGGTCCATATGTTTGGAGCCTTTGGATATCCTATCATGCTTTGAAAAGAAGATTGCGGCTTGATTGTCACAATAAAGAGTTAGAGGCTTGTCAATAAAGCTCAAAGCCCCAAACTCAGACACGAAATTCCGCAACCAGGTTCCTTGAATAGAAGCTTCATAACATGCGACATACTCAGCCTCCATGGTGGACGTGAAAATTAACTCTGACTTTTGGCTTTTCCATGATATGGCACCTCCACCAAGGAGATACGCATAACCAAGAGTACAATGCCTAGAGTCACGGCATCCACCAAAATCTGAGTCTGAAAATCCAACCATCTGTGGATGTGTTGATTTTCTATATGTCAGCATGAAATTTCTTGTTCCCTTTAGGTATCTCAAAACTTTCTTTGCAGCTTGCCAATGCGCGATTCCTGGGTTACTCTGAAACCTCCCGAGCATGCCCACTGCATGGCTTATATCAGGTCTAGTACAGACCTGCGCATACATCAAACTTCCCACAAGAGATGCGTAAGGATACTTCTGCATTTCGTTACGTTCCATTTCATTCTGCGGACATTGCTTAAGGTTAAGCGTGTCACCTTTATGCATAGGAACAATGCTAGAAGAACACATCATCATGCCATATCTCTCAAGAACTTTATCAATATATGCTTTCTGAGACAATCCTAAAATTCCAAGTGATCTATCACGGAATATTTCAATTCCTATCACATAGGATGCCTCTCCCATATCTTTCATTTCAAAGTTCTTTGAGAGATAACTCTTGGTCTCATGTAATAGACCAAGATCACTACTGGCCAATAATATGTCATCAACATACAGAACCAAAAATATGAACTTACTCCCACTGATCTTGAGGTATATACATGGATCTACTATGTTTTCTTTGAAACCGAATTTCGTAATGATTTCATCAAACTTTAGATACCATTGCCTCGAAGCTTGTTTCAGTCCATATATTGATTTCTTTAATTTGCAGACCATATCTTTCTGACCTTCGATTATGAAGCCTTCAGGTTGACGCATATAGACTTCTTCTTTCAAGTCTCCATTAAGAAAGGCGGTTTTTACATCCATTTGATGTAACTCGAGATCATAATGAGCTACTAATGCCATGATAATTCTGAATGAGTCTTTTCTAGACACAGGTGAAAAAGTCTCACTATAATCGATGCCTTCTTTCTGATTAAATCCCTTGGCTACAAGTCTGGCTTTATATCGTTCTACATTGCCATCACAGTCGAGTTTGGTCTTAAAGATCCATTTACACCCGACTGCTTTGTGTCCTTCAGGCAAAGGAACAATGTCCCAGACTTCATTCTTAGCCATTGAGTCTATTTCTTCTTTACTGGCATCGATCCATTTATCAGAATTAACATTTTTCATGGCCTGTGAATAGGAAACCGGATCTTTAATATTCACTTCTCCAGATTCTACTTGATAAAGCTCAAAGTCATCGGAAATAGCAGATCTCCTCGTACGAGTTGATCTTCTTAATGCTGGTTCCTCTTGAGCTTCATGATCATTATTGGCAAGATTTTCATCATGGACTGCGTGATCATTTAATGGGTTTTCCTCATTGTTCAACGGTTCAACAATGAGAGGATCCCCAGCATTCGGAAATAAGGGTAAGGGAATTTCTACCCGAATTTCCTGAATGGTTACATCACGAACTTTATCACTCCCACTAATCTCGCCACTTTCAAAAAATCTGGCATTACTGGTTTCTACTATTCGCGTACTATGGGATGGACAATAAAACCTATATCCTTTAGATTTCTCAGGGTAACCAATAAAGAAACCACTGATCGTTCTGAAATCTAATTTCTTTTCATGTGGATTATATATTCTTGCTTCAGCTGGACATCCCCAAACTTGGAGATGTAACAGACTTGGTTTCCAGCCTTTCCACAGTTCAAAAGGGGTCTTTGGAACTGCTTTGCTGGGAACTCTATTCAAGATATAGACCGCTGTACGTAATGCGTCCATCCACAAGGATATAGGTAGGTTAGCATGACTCATCATGGATCTAACCATTCCCATATATGTACGATTACGCCTTTCAGCTACACCATTCTGCCATGGAGAACCAGGCGTTGTGTACTGCGCAACGATTCCTAATTTCTGGAGGAGAATGGCAAATGGTCCAGGATGTTGTCCCGTTTCGTCATATCTACCATAAAATTCACCACCTCTATCTGACCTTATGATTTTCACCTTTCTATCTAATTGCCTTTCAACTTCAGTAATGAATGTCTTTGCGGCATCCACAGACTGAGACTTTTCATGCAATAGATAGAGATAACAATAACGTGAATAATCATCGATAAAGGTAATGAAATACTTTTCACCTCCAAAAGATGGAACGTCAAAAGGTCCACAAATATCTGTATGTATGATCTCAAGAAGCTGTGTACTTCTTGTGGCTCCTTTCTTAGTGTGTTTAGTTTGCTTGCCCTTAATGCAATCTATACACTCTTTAATATTGGTAAAATCAACATACGGAATGACTCCATCTTTTACCAATCTCTTAATTCTTTCACTTGAAATGTGTCCAAGCCTTTTATGCCACAAGTAATACGAATCTTTTCTACATGTTTTACGCTTAACTCCACTTTTATCTTGCAGGGTGAGATGTGTTTCAAAATGTTGATCAGCCAAAATTAACATATAAAGACCATCAACTAATATTCCAGAACCAATACGATTAGAGTTCAGAAATAAATTGAAACAACCATCTCCTTGAGTCGATTTAAAACCAGCTAAATCAAGTTTACTTAATGAAACTAAATTACGGGAAATAGATGGAACATACAATGTTTGAAATAAATCTAAACAAAATCCACTATCCATAATGAGACGATAAGTGCCAATAGCTTCAACTGGCACTCTGTCTCGGTTTCCCATAAATAAGTAGTTTTCACTTGGATTTGTATTCTGGATCGTAAGGAATCCCTGCAAGGAATTGGTTACATGTACATTAGCACCGCTATCAATCCACCAAGTATTAGAAGAAACATGAGTAAGATTTGATTCGAAAAAGCTTACTGAACCCATAAGGTTACCTTTCTTTTCGAACCATTCTTTTCTTTTATGACAATCTTTCTGAAAGTGACCAGCCTTTTTGCAAAAATTGCATCGGTCATCTTTCTTTGCCTTTTTCTTCTCATTAGCTTTGGTGGAATCATTACTTCTGGGTGGTGCTCTTTTATGACCTACTTGATGCCTTTTCCCAGCTTTAATTCCAGCTTCTTGGACATAATGAGCAACTTTAATACCTTCACGACCAAGCCTAGTCTCCTCTTGGACCAACTTAATGTTCAATTCATTACTGGACCACCTTTCGTCCATAGCATTATAATTGATCTGAAATGGTCCATACTGAGGAGGTAAGGAATTTAGGATAAACTGGACGAGAAATGAATCATCCACACTCATTCCCAAATTCCTTAGCTTAGCCGCAAGGTTGGTCATTTCAATGCAATGTTCATGCATAGACCTTGTGCCATCATACTTCATGGTTGTAAGATCTGCCATAAGTTTCCCAGCAAGGGATTTGTCTGCAGTCTTAAACCTCTCTTCAATGGCCGCGAGATAAGCTTTAGCTTTCTCAGCAACCGGGAGGGAAGATTTGATGTTATTAGCAATTGTCATCCTTAAAAACATAATGCTCAATCTGTTCGATTTTTCCCAATCTTTATGGAAAATAAATTCTTCCTCAGTACTGTCCTCCGTTATTGGATTTGGTTCCTCTTCACGGAGTGCCAAATCCAAGTCCAGTACTCCTAATGTGAACTCAACTTTCTCTTTCCATTCTGAGAAGTTGGTACCATTAAGGATCGGAACATTTGAGACCATGGATGACAAGCCATCATGAATTAATGCTGCAATTTAGAGATACAACAAGATTTAAAGAAGTTTCAAAATATAAGCAACACATTACATTAATTGAATAATACAATAAGAAATTATGGCGCTCCTGTGGGTAGTCACCATAATTTCATTAAAGTCATAATATTCTAAATACGCTAATAAGTGATGTACTGAATTACTTAGACTAAGTTATCTGTGGATATCCTTAGTCTTCACAGATACATACACTCCATTAATTTTCAATCATATTTCATGTTTATAGTCTACCTGTGGGTAACTAATTATAACATAAATAGATCGAATATGCAAATTCATAATAGGGTAAAGTCACTGTGGTGATATCTAAACCCTTAATATGCATTTTAAATAAAACAATTATTTTGTTCTAATAATGAACAAAACAATTATGCATAAAATGGGATCTTCGATAAACTATAATTCGAAGAAACCCTAAAATTTGCATATAATACTAATTGCAAAATAAACTATAAAACAACTATAATTCAGATCTGGAAAAAACTCTTTACTTCCAGATCTCTTACTTTATGATATTTAAAACTATAGATCTATTAAACTTAATGGATTAAACAGATGTTTAGATCTGGCTCTGATACCACATGTAAGTGAAAACTTACATAAACCCCAAGATCTTTAAACATCTGAGTTAATCACTTAATAGATATATAAAGAGGGTTAGCAGAATACCTCCTTTCATTGCAGCGGAAAAGTCTTCCTGAACGGTTTCCTGAATGGAAGACGGAAGCTTTAAACTTAAGGTCGGAGTCTCGGTTTCTCTCCCCTGGCCTACAAACGTTTTCTCTAAGTGTTGCAGATTTTTGGAACTCCCTTTATGATGGACTAAAGGTTTGTATTTATAGGTGGAGAGAGGACCAAGATCCGCTTTTAGGGTTTTCTCCGGATTGATCTCGACCGTCCATCAAAGTAGAGCCGGAGGCATGTGTGACAAGTGGAAGCGTAGGAGTTCGACACATGTCGTAATCGTGACACTTGTCACGCATGCGCATCTTAACCGTGACACTTGTCACGCATGCGCATCGTAATCGTGACACTTGTCACGGATACGCATCGTAATCGTGACACTTGTCACGCATGCACATCGTAATCGTGACACTTGTCACGCATGCACATCGAAATCGTGACACTTGTCACGCATGCAAATCTTAATGCGATATTTGTCGCCATTCCACGACACTTGTCGTCAGTATGCGACACTTGTCGCGACTCCTTGACATTTGTCGCCTTTACGCGACACTTGCCACCGTTCCGCGACACTTGTCGCCGTTATGCGACGCATGTCGCCATTCTGTGACATTTGTCGTTCGCCTTTAATGCGTATGCTCTTGCATATTCGCCACTTGTCCATGAGCGGAAAACTCGTTTAGGTTACCAATTATACATTACGGAATAACAATTCTGATAGAAAACCGACGACGACTATACGACCACATAATAGAGAAATGAAATATTTCTTACATTATGAAATATTTCTTACATTTGATGGTTAATCAAAATAGCCCAGTCATGCTACGACCATCAATGCCTCAACAGCAACCGTAGCCGCAACCACTGTTTGATGAGTTTAATAAGGTGGAGATGGGGAATTCTGAGCAAGCCTATATCTCCTCTCGAGACTAATGATATGCGTTAGAGATGTCTCTATGTTCAACTAGATTTGGTTTGACTTTGGTTACTATTTGCGTTATTGTTTCTTTATATTTTTCAGATGAATAATAGTTAAATTTAATCTATTTTGGATTCAATTAACTTTCAATTTTTTTTCCAATCTCTAATCTATTAATTTGGAAAGAGTAAAGGATGAGAGTTCAAAGTAATTAAATTAAATATGATTGGAGTCTAATTGTATAGACTACAGAGTGATGTTTAATTAAAAAAGGGAAAAATCCAAACCATTAATGGAACAAATCTACAAAGATGATGGCAAACGGCCTAGGAATTTGTGCTAAAAATTATCTCTTAGAATTACCAGAGGTCGATAGCTCGACTGGAAAGTATCCTAGAAAATTCCAAGAGGTCACAAGATCGAGTGGCAGTTAGAATAGATAAAATATTAAAAGCTTTTCTGGGCTTAGGAAGATGTGTGGGCTTCGGTCTGGAACTTTCTAGTTTACAAAGAAAAAAGATGTCTTAGAACTCAAAGTCTGTGAAATATAAAAATAGAAAACAAAAAAATGTAGTGTCTAGTATATTTTTTCGAGAATAACATACTAAGGGAAATAACTACGATTTAGGGATGTCAAAATGGGTTGAAATGCATGGGCCGACCCAACCCAAAACAATCTATTAGGATAGATTGATGGATTAAATGAGCTTTGACTAAAATGGATTTATAAGTGAATTTATGGGTTATGAGTAATATCATAATAGTTTTATACTATTGAACATAACATTCATAGAACAAATTGTTCTTTTAATGTATTTATTTAATGGAAATATCCTACACACAAGAAAGTAAAAGAAATATTTCTCCCACTTTCATTTCTAAAAGTAAAAATAGATTTGAGAAATGACAAAATAACCATCAGATTTTCATTAGTCATAAATAATAATACTTTATGTTATACTATGTATATAATAGTTATTATTTACATAAAGTATTCCAGTCTTTTACTATGTCGAATAGTCCATTCACCGGGTTTTTTAATGGACCTAAAACATGACACCACTTCGACTGGCCAAATATGAGTGATTTAGACATTTCTGCGCAGGAAACTAATCTTTGATGTAGACCTACATGGCAATTCCTCCTCAAATGAGAATTACTACATAACAATCAGTTGGTTAAGAAATATCCTACACACAAGAAAGTAAAAGAAATATTTCTCCCACTTTCATTTCTAAAAGTAAAAATAGATTTGAGAAATGACAAAATAACCATCAGATTTTCATTAGTCATAAATAATAATACTTTATGTTATACTATATATATAATAGTTATTATTTACATAAAGAATTCCAGTCTTTTACTATGTCGAATAGTCCATTCACCGGGTTTTTTAATGGACCTAAAACATGACACCACTTCGACTGGCCAAATATGAGTGATTTAGACATTTCTGCGCAGGAAACTAATCTTTGATGTAGACCTACATGGCAATTCCTCCTCAAATGAGAATTACTACATAACAATCAGTTGGTTAAGAAATTAATTTTCCCCAACTATATTGAGATAAGAGCACAATATATTTGTTTATCTTTTTTTTGAATAAAATGTAAAAATTTATTCGAACAAATCGTTTGTACATCAAATGCAACTGTAGCGTAAAGCTTTTGGCTTAACATTTGCTAAATAGTCAAAGAGAAAATAAGAGCATTCTTATCTCGTAGCAAACCAGGTCATCATACATCTCTCGTATCTTCCGGCTCCTTGGTCTCTAATGGAAGATAGCTTGTTCCGAACCTCTTTGTCTAGCCTTTTCAGTAAGAGGGCTGATGGGAGTGGTTCTTCACCATGTCTTCTACTATTCCTTTCTTTCCATATCGAGTAAACTAGAATCTGGAAAACATATCTCAGCAGAAATAAACGATTGTTTCCCAATGTCTTGTCCGTGAGGAGTTTGAGAATGGTAGTCCAATCCGTAGAGTAGTGTCTAGTTAACAGCTTTGAGGTGAGCCCTGACCTGACTTCTCTTGAGTATCAACAAGTGAAAAATAAGTGATTTCTAGTTTCCGTTGGCTCTTGGCAGAACACACATGAGAGATTAACCCCAACAATCCAACTCATCATTCTGTCTCCCGTTGATAATCGATTTTTTGTTGCAAGCCAAGTTAAGAATGAGTATTTAGGGGTGGCGTGTGAGAACCATATACCCTGATACCATTCATTACGTGGCCTTTGTTCTCGAGTGTCAGCCCATGTTTCTTTTGTGCTGAAGCTAGGTTTGAACCAACGGATAAACAAAGGCACTCTCAGTTTTGATTCGACAACTATATACGCAAAAGTAGGAAAAACGGTCTATTTCCCCATGATAAGTATGCTTATCACGCCAGATAGAGCCCGTTCTTTGACCTCGGTCTATAGGTCCATGAAACAGAAGTTAAATGTTTATTTCCCCACCAATTGAAAGTTCGAGAGCTTAATGTCCATGAATCCTAAGTTCGAGATTTAAAACCCCATATCGCTGGGTTTAATTGGTTTACTGTATACCAAACCGATGTTTTAACCAATTTAACCTAATTAGAACCAGCCTAAACCCAAATTACAACCCGTTTATGACCCATTACCCAAAAAATAAATCGAAACCAAAAATTGAAACCAAAAAACGAAAATCCCCAAATTGCTCTCGAAGAACCCTAGAATCCCCAAATCACTTTTCCCCAAATTTGATTTATGTCGTTAGTCCTTCACGACCCTGATCTTGTTGGTAATGGTCCGAGAGTGTATGTACATGAGCCACCAGAAGGAGAAGAAGACAAGAAGATGACAAAGGCTGAGAAGAAAAGGAAAAAGGGTGTGAATGACGAGTCCCCCGCGAGACACAGCCTTATCTTCCGTGGTCTAATTCCGGTGCTCTACGCTGGATCCGCAAGAGCCTCACACGATGAATCAACAGAGAAGGCTATTGAGTTTGCTACTCAGTACGGGAAAGAGAAAGAGCTGTGCAAGACTGGAGACTCCGTTGTTGCTCTACTCCGAGTCGGTAATGCTTCCGTGATCAAGATCAAGTGATGATTCCAATCAAAAATCACGTTTTTGGCGTTTGGGGAACGCTACTTTAAACGTTTTATTATGAAACTATTCAAGATTGTGATTAAAATCTTGAGATAGAAAACTCAAGTTCTATTTTTTGCTTATTACCACAACCATTGTGACCGGTGAATCCACTTAACAGCTCCTTTTGGGATATTTTGGTTGTATGGAAACTATTGGATCATACATACACGTATCAATTATCATGATTTCTTTTTGTTTCCAAGTATTTCTTATGTATACGCCATATATAAATAGTGAAAAATAGGTTCTTGCTCTTAAAAATGACAGGACATGAAGACAAAAAGAAGACAGCGCATGAATGATAGTTTGCTCATCCTAAACTGGAAATCAGGTTTTCAATTCGAAAATTGAGAGTTCAGCTTTTTAGGGTTTTTAATTTGAATTTGGGGATTTTGGGATTTTGATTTTTGGGATGACAACGACAATGGGTCGGGTTTTAATAAGGAATCGGTTTTGTTTTTGGTTAAGTTACGACCGAAACATGGTTCCGTCTCGGGTTTACGCACTAAACCGACGAAACCAGGATTCATGGACATTAAGCTCTCAAACTTTCAATTGGTGGGGAAATAAACATTTAACTTCCGTTTCATGGACCTATAGACCGAGGTCAAAGAACGGGCTCTATCTGGCGTGATAAGCATACTTCTCATGGGGAAATAGACCGTTTTCCCGCAAAAGTAAAACAAGATGAGAAAAAGCTCAATTAAAGAAGTTCAATGAAATGGAGACAAGAAAAGAATAAAAGAAACTAAGCGATGAGTGGGTGCCTAATTAAGATGATTACGACAGCAACTTCTTTTTATCCAATACAAAAATTAATTAGATGATTTCATTTTCTTTCTACTGCTATTAAAACTTGAAATTTTCTTCAATAAAACTATTTGAGAATATACATAGTTGCAGTTTAATTATTAGATTTGAGTTTAACATAGATAAACTTAAGTAGTTGTTTATACAAACGAAGACAACATGAGTTTGTGGTACTCTCCTAGAGCCCAAATAGGGAATATGTTTCTATAAGCTGAGTAACTGATCATACAATTCCGATTAAAGACTCCCAATATCTCCTGAACAAAAAGTAAGAAGCAAATATAATAAATTAGATTGGTGAAAACAAAACCTGCCTATGAATATACACCATTTTTACTCACCTGTTGAGGGTAATCTCCGTCTTCCATCTGCGAGTTGATCAGCGATTTTGCCCCGCGGTGCAATGGCATCAGGTCTCTATTAGCCTATTCAAACCCAAAATATGGATTAAGTAACCCCTTGAATCTAAAATGCTTAAACCAAAAAGGCATTCTATAGTGAAGGATGAAACTCACTTGTCCCGCTTCAATGAGAGCCAAAATTGCCCATGATGTGTTTACGATATGCGATTTGTTCCCTGGAAGATTGGTGTATACTTTATTTTGGCAAGAAAGATAGCTCTCTCCCCACCCACCACAACAAAGTTGTTTGGAGAGCAAGAAACCACAAGCTTTTCTAATACAAAGACTTGTCTCATATGTTTTGCCAGCAGCTAACATCCCTTTAATACCAAACCATGTCGCATAGGTGAAACACACTCCCCACGAGCCGTACCTAACAATTTATCAGCTTAAAAACCACATCATGTATCAAAGTAAAGACTAACTACTGAGTACTGACCATGAACCATCCGGAAGTTGTGTTTTTTCAATAAACTCAACTGCTTTGTTAATGCATCTTAGTATCTCTTTCCTCTTGTAATTCGAATTGATCGTTATGAATAAAGCAAGACCTTGGATAGCTGCTGACGTGCATTCTACGTATCTGTGGATTTTTCATCCTTCATCAACAAGAAACTGTTGTGTAAAATGGAATTTAGGTAAGACTAGTTCTCATCTTACTGATAATCTATGATGATATCCCCAAAAGTCTCTGATGGATTGATCACCTGATATGCATATGTAGTCACCATATTAAATAAAATCAGAGTCCACTTATCTTGTCTTGAATATGAACATAATAAGGAAGAAATGGTTTAACCTCTAGTGCAGGATATGATCTAGTAAGCTCGTACGACGCAAATCCCCCATTGTTGTTCTGGAAGAAGTAAGCTTATAGCAATTGTATAATACAAATATATATATATGAAAATGCATAAAATATACCTGTAATGATAAGATAAAGTCAATAGCGTCAAATAAATGCTCTTCAGGCATGGCTTCTCCAACCAAATCAACCGGTATCTGTGACAATAGCAACGCCGCCTATAACGAAAAAATACGTATGAGGATATGAACAAAAATAAGTGTAAGAGTTGCAATGTTAGTTAAGTAACCTTCAAGGCTTCAGCAGTACAGTCAGAAACAGGCCATGGATTGTCTGCAGTGGAGAAACCCCATCCTCCCTTGCATGGGTGTCGGTACCACAACCCCGGATCTCCATAAGTGTCTTTCCTTATCTGTTTCAATATAGGAATCAAGATATCAATGAAATATTCAGATCACAAGAGAATGGCGTAGAGGGTTAAGTGAACAAACTACTTGAGTGTTCTTGATGTAGTTATGCGCTCTTTTAAGCATCAAACCATACTCATCAACCAAATTCGTCGCCAAGATTGCTTGGACCGCTAAAGTCACGTCCCATAGCTGAGATCCGTTGTATCCCTATATGGACATTATATACACATGAAATGTTGTTCAAGTGGGCTTAAAGAAAAGAAATAGAAGAATGAATTAATGCACCTGCATTTTCATTCCATCCTCAGCCACCCACAAATAGTCTTTAATCCGCGAGAGGTGAGATTTAAATGCCTCAGAATTTGAGGAATCGACCCAACAACAAAGCATATTCATGACCTTAAATCCGATACCAAACTAACAAATTGTTAGCCAAAAATAGTAATTCAAGGTCAGAACTAGAGAATTGAGAATAAGCTCTATGTATAACCTACTTTATTGACAGGACCGATACAAATATAGTGGCTGTTTTGGTCTTCATATTGAATGTGTTGCATCACTGTCTGAAGAGCCCGGCTTCTTAGCTTATTCAGTGGCCACCTTTCAAGAAGAGGCTCTCCAAATTTATTCAGACAACTCCAAAGGACGTCTTGAATCTTTGGATGTGGATAGTACAAATCCTCCTACATTTATATATTAATGCACCAAAATCTAACAATAAAGATTTTAAAAAAATTGATTCTACCTTGGCACATTGATTACGGGCCGTGTCCCAATCGATATGATGATAAGGAACAGTGTACAGCTCTCGTCGAAGGGACAAAATAGTTCCATTAGTGCGATAAACAAATCTTCTTCCGTATAGATATGACATTGGAAGATAAACCATCCTACAATGGCACCACATTCGGCCTGGATGAAATGGAAGACTATAAGGAAGGAGCCATAGCTCTGGAGGTAAAGGATTGTTCCCACTCCATTCATAAGTTCCAAGAACCTGTTTTA
Source organism: Arabidopsis suecica (assembly GCA_019202805.1). Taxonomy (NCBI): domain Eukaryota; kingdom Viridiplantae; phylum Streptophyta; class Magnoliopsida; order Brassicales; family Brassicaceae; genus Arabidopsis; species Arabidopsis suecica. Next base: position 8,245,199 of record CM032909.1, read on the forward strand.
TATAAACTCACAAATTCATTACGTGATTCGCCGCAAAACCAGTACAAGATTGTGTTGTTGTTAACGTACGGAGAGCCAGAACTTGCCCCAAGAGGGAATAAAAGTGGCACCACCACGGTGGTGAATCCAACGTCTAGCTGATTCCATGGCTCCATCTCCACCGTCCATTTCTTCCCCCATGAGTCTTAGTGCTACGTATGAGAGAGCCGTACAGAACATGGTGCTACTCCCTTCTATGTGTAGTCCCCATCCTCCATCCTTGTTCTACACGTTATTTCTTGTGCAAGTTAGGGCTTTTATTTTTGCATAATATTTTTTACCAACAAAAAGATTGGTTCTATCAATATGTTTTCTTGGTGTGAGTGATGTGAAACCTGATGGTTATAGAGATAACGGCGAATCTCGATTTGATGTTGAGCAGTTAAAGTTGCGTCTAAAACTTCTGTTACATATAAGCTGATCACCTGCGGCCAAAATCATTATCGGTGTATGTCATGTAAGAACTTTATCTTAAGCTTTTCAAAACCTCGTACTGTTTTATTAGTGTGCCATTACATTTTATTTTTGTGTTATATCTATTACTAAAAATTATCACTTCGAAGATTCTTCTATGAATTATATCTATATGCTAAATTTCCATTTATAAGCTTTTATACGTATCATAACTTTCCCATATACATCTTATCTCTAAGATTTAATTTAGAGAATTACCAGAGCAGGCAAGAGAAACAAAGGGCCACCATAATCACCAGGCCAAAACCCATCTTGTGATTGAAGTATTGAGTAGAATCTCAAACTTCTTCTTAATGTTACATTTACCACTTCTTCATTTATCATTCCTTCTTCACCCTCTTTTACTTTCACTTGTGGAAGCCTCTCCATTATTTTTCCTTTGTCTTTCCAACACTACGTTCAATTTAATGTTTTCACTTCAATCTAGCATTTGATAAAGGTTTTAACTTTTCCTTTGAAATATTTTAAAATTTAATTTTTCTCTTATTATACTTTAATAATCTAATAGTCTTAAAGATATTAAGCTAATTTTTCTCACCGTTCATTTTGTTTGTTCTTATTAATTAAGCTCCTTATAATCTCATAGCCCATTTTTTGTCTTCATAGCCAATCTTTATCTTTAAATTCTTTTAAAGTCACAATTACAACCATTTGAATAGAATTGAATATTATTTTGAGATAGAAAAAATTATAAGAATTACAAAAATAGTTTTCAAATTTTTGTTTTTAATCAACAATATTCAAATTCATCTTTATCATATGTTTTATCCATATATTTCTATATAAAATGAAACGATCGTGAGAACAAAAAGAAAAATGGCAAATGTTGACTAGTAAAAGAAGTAAACAACAATGACTTTGACTAAGTATAGAATAATTATCAAGTTTATATCTATATGTAATACAGTTGCTGCTGTCAATTTGCGTTATAAGGAAAATGAAAAAATGTACCTGAAAACGGTAGAGAAGATCAGAACTATGCTTAGAAGAAAACCGATTGAGAGTAAAGTTGCCCCAAAGCTCGGCGATGTGATGTCTCTCTTCAGAGGTTCCAAATTGGTCATCATACTCCCAAAACTGTCTTCCAACATGTTGATTCACGCTCTCTTCGTCTCCTTCCGAAAATTTTAACCTCCACATATCTTTTTCTTTCTATCTCTTCCTCGATCTTGAATGTGAGATTCTTTGTACTAACATTAAAAAATACGTAAGACTAAGCTCAAGAAGGCAAATCTATATGTGTTTAAGAAGACGTAATGGACTCACCATCACCAATGCCGTAAATATTGTTGTTCACGTTATTACATATATAAGTTGAAAGCAATGAAGCATGCACGAAATTATGGATTTATTATTTAATCTATTTTACGTGTACTTTTATGTATATGGAATTATTAAATACCTAAAAGTGTTTTTGATTTTATGTATGTGTTGTGCTTACAAGATTTTATATAAGCAAATTGATGATTAAAATAACAATATGATCATTTTAGACGTTAAATCAATCACCTATTTTAGAGGTTAAGTGCGAGATTGGCCTAATAAAGACAAATTAGATTTGAAGGTATCTGTCACATGGAAGATAAAGGCATCTTTCTGTATATTGTCACATGAATAAACATTCTCAACTTTTTTTATGCCGTTTCTGTATAGCTGAGAGATTCTATTGACATAAATTCCAGACTTAGGTTAGAATATTAGTGTCACCGACGGGTTTCGAGTAATGCAAACCCGGGAGTATAAAATGGGTTGAGATTAAAGGCTAAACTGAAGTTTAAATATAGCCACATTAAACCAGAAACAAACTCATTGTAGCGAAATATTTAGATAATTTTTAAACATTTTATTATGTAAATAATAATTGTATATTATGTTGCGGTTTTGATATTAATAATAGATAAGCCGTTTAGACATGTTTTTAGTTTGTGAGTTTGATTAATAAAATCGATAGTTGTCCCATAATCTCCATAATCTTTTGTATTTGTTTTGGCGTATAAACTGTTTTAAGAAAATGATTTTCCCGCTCATTTGTGCAACAATGGCGAAACTGATATTCTCGATGTTTTTGACGCATTATTTGGTATAAAAGCCATGTTGAAACAAGTTGGTACTCGTTTATCATGTCACTTGTATGTTATTAACTTATTATCAAACGGTTGAATTACCGTATACGTTGCTGAAGATTTGAATGGAAAGTTAAAAAAAAAATCGAGAGTTGTCCCAGAATCTCCATTATCTTTAGTATTTGTTTTGATGTATAAACAGTCTTAAGAAAATGATTTTCCCGCGCATTTGAGAGATCAATGGTAAAACTGATATTCTCGATGTTTTTGATGCATTATTTGGTATAAAAAGCCATGTTGTTGCCTGTTGGTACTTGTTTATCATGTAACTTTGTATGTTATTATTATCAAACGGTTGAACTACCATATACGTTGCTGAAAATTTGAATGGAAGGTTTTTTTAAAAAATGGAATGGAAAGTAAAAAAGAACACTGGTAATCCGGCTTTTCTATTCTTTTTTGGTACTTTGATTTTATTATTTGTTTTTGCTATGGTTCGTGGTGTTTTATTCAAATTCTGAATAAATGATAACAAAAAACTCAATATTATACGCATTAATAATTTGGTACAATATAGTTTAACAAAAAATTAACGTAACAAAAGGATATAATAAAAAAATTAAAATATACATCCGGTAGCATAGTATGAGTACCACCTCGTTATACCATAATAATATTAGCCTATTTAACATAACATACATCAACTATATTGTATTTCTAATGAAAATCTACTTAATGATAAAAATCTCCTATATATAAACCAAGTAAAATAAATCTGTTCTCCAACTTACAGTTTACAAAATCAGAATTAGATATGACTATATGAGAAATGAAAACCAAATAAGAAGCCTAGTTCTAATTAGGCAACTTCATCCAAAGACCGTCATGTGAAAATTGGAGGTCGTGACCGTCTCATCCGGCTTCCGGTGAGCTGTGCTTTTCAAATATTTCAACTGACAAAAAAGCTCGGTTTCAAGATTGATAGCAAAATTGTTGGTTGCCTCCTTCGAAATGCCAAGTGATCAGCCATAGAAATTCAAATTATAGCTTGCTCGACATTTGGGAAGAGGGTTTTACTGTCAGTTTCGAAGTCAAATTTTTTTGTCGGGTAAAAGAATTGAAAGCACAGTTAACTGGAAACCGAACACGGCGGCCACGACCAACCAAGTTTCTCATGACAGTCTTTAGATAAGGTTGTCTTTTGATGAACAGAACTATGCTTATTGTTAATTTTATTTTTCTCAATCCATTTTTTGTCTATTGTTTCTTTTGTAAATGGATGTGAAAACATACTTTTCTTTTACTTGGTTTATATAGAAGATTTACATTAAAAAAAAAATACAAAGTACTCAATTTCTCTCCTAATGGTAATTTTGAGGAACTTATCCATTAATTTCGTTGACCACGAAAATTATAATAACTGCAAAGTAAGAACAAAAGATAATATAAACAGCTAATATGTTTGATACATTATCATTCCATATTCATGCATCTTATCTTGTTTTTATTTTTATGTTATATCTTACTTAAAATATAAAAAAATTGGATTTCTTTACAAAAATAGATGATAACACTAAATTTATTTCTTTATATATATATTTTTATTACCATTTAGTGTTATTAATTTTCTAGTTATAATAAATTACTAAAATAATATTTATTTTATCAAATCTTTTATTTTCCCTATAGTTTTTTTTTCTGTAAATGGATGGGGACAAATTATTTTCTTTAGATTTATTTCTATAGAACATTTACATAACAAAGTATTAAATACTCCATTTCTTTCCATTTAGTAGTGGTAATATTGACCACAAAAATTATAATGAATTCAAAGTAAGTAAAACTAATATTACAACCTGGTAATATGTTTAATACATTGTATCGAAAGATATTCATGAATCTTATCTTATTTTTATTTTACATTATATTTTACTTAAAAATCGATTTTCTTACAAATATAGATGAGAACACCAAATTTATTTCTGTATATATATATTTTATTACCTTTTAATGTTATTTATTTTATAGTAATAATAAATTACTAAAATGATATTTCTTTTTTCAAAGATTGTTTCTCTCTCTATTGTTTCTTGTAGATGGATGTGAAAATATTATTTTAATTTCTTTGACTTTATTATATAGAAGATTTACATAACAAAAATATTAAATACTCCATTTCTTTTCCACTTAGTAATGGTAAATTTGAGAAACTTATCCATAAACTTCTGACCACAAAAGCTATAATATATTTAAAGAAATTTAATATAATAATACAGACTTGTAATATGTTTAATCTATATATATAATAGGAGAGTATTCTCTCCATCTACCCTATCCACCTAATAATCCACATAAGCAAAACTATTTATTTTACATTAAAATAAATTTAAAATATTCATTAAGTGCATATTTATGTTACTAATAATTAATAGAAATTTTAGATTTTAAGTAAATAAAAATGAATCATGTAAAATAAATGAGATGTTAAATAGAAAATAATACTATAAAGTTTTTATTATTAATAATAGTATAATGCAACTTTAAACTGATAAAAATTAAAAATGATCAGTTTTATCATTTTTATATTTCGATTGATGGTCATATATTATATTTTAAATTTTAATGGTTATATCTAATATATGCTCATATATTATATTTTAAATTTTAATGGTTATATTTTATGCTCAAAAATTTATATTAAAAGAATAGATTTAAAATTAAATTCTCGCGCAACGCGCGGGTACAGATCTTGTACAAATCTATTTATGGTAGTTAATCAAAATGCTACATTACCGTTTCTTAACTTTGCAGGCCCTTTAAGTAGTGTATGGTCTATGATGGTAGGCAGGCTCAAGTAGTATTAATGTCATAATTAATGATATATAACAGACGAGAAGGAACAAGAACATGTTAGAAAAAAAACGCTAGTAAAAAAGAGACTTTGTTGAATACCCAAAAAGATGAGTAAAACCCAAATTGATTCTTCAACATCAAGTCTAATAATGAAGAGCTCAACTGAATAAACATGCGAATTGAGTATGTATAAAGAAACATATGACGAAGGAAGGACCCTAATCATTTTATAAAATCAAAAAGAAACAAAACCCTAAACCCAATTTAAAATTAATCAAACGGGTAAAAAGAAGAAGGGAACCGATTCAGCAATATACATTACAAATTATTTTAGGGTTCTTACAAACAGATAAAAAGAAAACCATAAACAAAATATTAAAATGGATCTTGGAGAAAGGAATGGAGGACGGGGTGCTCAAACTCTTCTTTCTTCTTTTTGAGAGTGGCTGTGATTTTTTCTCGTTTTGTTACTGCACCTTCCCAAGCATTGTTCATTACCAATCTACCGACAATCACAAAACTTTGAGCAGCAACAACCTCTACGGCTATTTTGGTTAACTTTTATGAGATTTGATTTTCCATCTTCAAATCCATCAGAGATTGTTCCATTAAACGTAGATGATCCATACTGTACGCACATCTAGAAGAACAAGGGAAAAAAAATCATCAGAAACTTTGACTAATTATCTAGAGTAAATTAATAGCTAAACAACTTACCTATAGGACAAACTCCACGAAAAACCCCTTCATGCCAAGCCATTAAGCTTCTTCAGATCACAAAATCCAAAAAAATGTTAAGAGTATTTTATTGTACATTGAACAACACAATATTCAGGGGTCTTATCTTATTTTTATTTTTCTATTACATCTTAAATTTGTTTTCAAAAAACGTTTTAGATATTTTTTTAGTAAAAAAAGATGATCAACCCAAATTTATTTATGCACGTTGTTACCAGTTAATGTTATAATTTATTTATTTAGAATAATAAATTCTTAAAATAATGCCCAAATAATATTTCATTTTCTGCAAATTTTATTTTCTCTAATGTTTCTTTTGTAAATGGATGTTGAAACATATTTACTTGATTTATATAAAAGATATATTGTCCCATTTCTTTCCACTACAAATATATAATATATTTGACAACTACTATATTTAGACTATCCAAAAATAAACTTGGTATCAACTTATTATTGTATGTGATTATACATATATTAAAAATATTTGCTGTAAAATAAATGACCTTAACTCTTTTTTCTCCATTGGTCGCGCCATTTGACATATGACTCTTAAACGTAACACGTTGTGTCATTATTAACAATTTTCAAAATATCAAGGGTGGCGTTCTTTTCATATATATCGCAACTACTCATTTCACACAATATTACATATAACATCTTATCATAGCCCTTTTTTTTTGTCGACCATTTCATTTCTTTAAAAAATCCAATAGGATAGGTACTAGTACAGAAGAAATAAACGTAGTAAAAACCCATTACAAATTACACACCGACTCGAATTAAGACTACACATTACATGTTTTAACAAGTGTCATCTATTGAGATATTCTTGACACGATGCAATAGAAAAAAAAGGAAGTTGCTACATCATCGGAATCATCTCGCCAGAAAATCATACGTCATCCACCGTAACTTCAAACTCCGTCACCATCTCCTGGCTCCACCTAGACACCTTTGCACAAAAATTCTCCCTTTTGCAAATCACTAGCACTAAATTGATTGATAGTTCCTCATCTTCTCCACATAAATCCATCTCGCTTTCTTGCCTTGTGAAAGGAAGCTTCACTTACCGCCTTAATCAAAGGACACAAAAAAGATAGTGAAGATCTTACTCCTTTAAAGGAAAGGAATTGGGAAAAAGATGAAGAAAAAGAAAGAAACAATCAATTGTTACTAGGATAAAACAGTTCTCATAAACAAAGCAATTTGATTAAAACTTCAGATCTCGAGAGAAACCGATGAGATTGCAAAGGAAAAAGAGAAAAACACAACAAATCAAGAAATCCGCCGAGGAGGAAGAGAGAGGAAAAGGATGTATGGAATGAAGTATCTCAATAATGAATTGAACATATGTTCTATTCTGTGAACACATGGTTGATACTATGAACGTAATGTTCTATTCTGTGAACGTATGGTTGATGTTGTGAACGTATAGTTGGATCAAACGTATGTTCGGGAATGTGAACGTATGTTTGAGAACGTTTAAGTAAGGGTATTTTGAATATTATTGGTCCATGTTTGCCTTACATTTTTTCTTTATATGTATCCTTTAAAGTCGGCTCTCTTCAATATCGAAGATAGAGAACGGTAGAGAGAGAGAGATTTAGAGAATTTGTAGCTCTCGAATGTCGCACAAAATGTCGTGAAAGAGAAGTCTACAAAGGGGTTGATAAAAGTTATGTCGGATATATATGAGAAACCTTTTGCCAACAATAAGATATTTCTTATGAAGAAACTCTCCAATTGAAGATGGAAGATTGTAGTCCCGTTGCAGCGCACGTGAATGAGTTCAACACGATTTTCAACCAACTGTCATCGGTTGAAATCGAGTTGGACGATGAGGTGCGAACTTTTATTTTGCTAACATCTCTACCGAATAGTAGAGAGCCTATCAGGACAACGGTATTGAGAAGCTTAATTTCATTGATGTTCGAGATCGAATCCTTGTTGAGAAAGTTCAAAGGATAGATACGGGAGAAGTTTTGACGAGTTCTACTTTCAACGTTGAGAACGGAGACAGAAGCCAAGACAGAGCAAACTGGAATCAGGGTAGAAGAAAGTTAAACAATGGACGAGGTCAATTATCTACGATCAGACAGCATGTAGAGTGCTGGAATTATGGCAAGAAATGTCATATTAAAAAGGATTATTAGACATTACAGAAGAAATAAGACAATAGAGGAACATTAGCCAATGTAATTAATAATAGTTGATGCATTGGTAGTGTATGTTAATTCTCCAAAAAGAACCCCATTTAATTTTGGTGTGAACACGTTAGATACTCACAAATCACAATTTTTTCTTACATCAAACTCTCCATATTTCATTAAGTAATCAAGTGTGAATAGGTCTATAGGAACTTGCTACAACATCAAAAATATTGAAAAAAACTTGCTACAAAGTCTTACAAATTCATTAAATTCATCTAACTAAAAAAAAAAGAAAAAAAATAGTAAACTCCAAACAATGGCCATGACTGGGCGCTGTTTAAATTAGTATTAGGATTTCGTTTTACTTCTTAGTTTTAGTTCTACCATATAATGTTTTAGGGTCGTGAGTTGTAGCCCCCCACAAAGTTTAAATTCTTGCTTCAGCCCCATATTCGTCGAGTTGACACCGCAAACTTTACGTGGGAAAAAGTGACCCTCGAGCTCTTTTTCATATGGCAAGACAATCAGAACAAGTAATGAAAAGAACTTGCAAGTTGCAACATTACTTGTTTAACAAATTCATCAACTTCATCTAACTCATTTGAGAAATCCGGCCAATCCATGGGAGAATCAAGCATCTTAGTAAACTCCAAACAATGGCCATCAATATGGTCCCTGTTTTAATTTAGTTTTTGGAATTTTTTTTTTTGAGATTTAGTTTTAATTTTTTTAAAAAATTTGTTGAATCCAAATATACAAAGTTTTAGTTTGGAGAGAAAACAAAGTTGACGAAGAAAAAGAAATGGCATTCCCTATTTTCTAAAAATCTAAATACTTGAATGAGTAACTAAAACAAAAAAAATTCTAAATCCTAAGCAACAAAGTTCTTAAAAACTTGATTGGTGATTCAACAAGTTTTTAAAACACAAAACCAAATTAAAAGTCAAAAACTCTTTTATTTCAAAATAAATATGTACGTCTTACTTAATCCTATACTATTATTTGGGGAGTACACTTTATAAGAAACCCTTAACTAACCTTCTCTTTTGTAAAAAATTACATGAGAATGCCATTACAAATTTCTTCTTTTAGAACAAATTTTATTCAATTTCTTAAGGATAAACAAGTAAAATACTAATTTATGTCATTTAATTAATTTAATTAAATTATAAAACGAAAATCTGTTATTAATTTTTTTTAAATGACCAATCAAAATGAATATATAAGATTTGATATCTAACTAACCATATTAATTTGTTATTAATCATTAAACTTCACCTCTCATCTTTATATGATAATATTTATATGAAACAAATAAATCATCATATCATCTATATAATAAAAAAAAGTAATTTTTTTTCTGCATATGCCAAGATTTGAATTTTTAAAAATGCATATAAATTGTTCAATCTATAAAGAAAACAATTAAACGGGTCAAAAATTCAGACTTGAGTAATATATTTCTTTTACACAAAAATAAATTCAACAAAAATTTCGACTAAGCAACGGGTCAGAATTTGAATATTTATATTCGACTTCATACATTTATTTTTTGAAATGTATAATTTTATATACTTCAATAAAAAATTAAATATTTTAATTTGCAACATTTAAAATAAGTTTTACTTGATATTTTTATAGAATATCATCAATACTTAATAGTTCAAAAAGTTAAAAATTATAAATACTCTAATTTGATTATTTTTAAAAATATTTATAATAGGTAGCGGGTTAAATATAATATATTATATGATGAAATGAGTTTTGATCCTTATAACTATTTGAATAGTTATATTTAATTTCATATAATTTGTTTTTTGAAATTCAAAATTTATAAACTACAAAAAAAATTTAAAGATTTTAATTTGGAATATTTAAAAATAGTGTAGAACATTTAAATATGGTTTTACACCTCTAAATATTTGAAAATTTGATTCCGCAAGCAATTTTAGAATTAACGAATAATAGATTGTGCACGCAATATTTTAAAATGAAATATTGAGATTCTAAAATAAAAATATAGACTCCACGCACATGTTGATTTTGGTATTATTATATACTAAATATATGTTTATAACATATTCGATTATGCAAATAATTGGTAAATTCCGTAATTATAAATCTCAAACAAATTCTGTAATTAGATTAGCTCAAACAAATCTCTATTTCAACAACCAAAGAATTATAAATTGAAAAAGAATTTTCTAAATTAATTCAAAATAATAGCTAATTTCTTAATTAATTCAAAACAATCTAAGTTTTATATGCGATTCATTTATGATATTTTAATTCTAACTAAAATATATGCAATCATATTTTGTGGTTGTTAACATAAATTATTTTATTGTTCACAAAATATTACTTTTTAAAATATTACTTTTTTAAAAAACAAAATTATTATCCGTTTTCATATCTTAAAAAAAAATTATCCATAATTGAGTATTATAGAAAAAAATCTATATTTATTCTAATATTGTATATAGGGACTGACAAAAAAATTAATATTTTTTTACTTTGTATTATAATATATTAAAACTTAGTTCTAATATATATATTATATAAATTTTGTAATAAATAAAATTCAACCCGTACTTTAGTACGGGTGATGATCTAGTTCAACTGTAAATGGTATGCCATTTTGATTATGAACAATCAGAAGAACATGATTAATCAACTGATCAAATGGACCACTACAATAAATGAGTGTATGTAAGTACAAACCTAATATGTCACTACTAGGATTTTATCGACCTCATGAGATTGAGAGAGACACGTATGGTTTCAATTACTCGAAGGTACAGTATTAGTTTGAATTGCCCAACAATAACAAAAACGTGCTTCCCGTATGTACTCACTTCTCTAGAAAACAACAAATATGATAACGTAATATCCTTTGCTTCTTTTTTTTTTTTTTTTTTTTTTTTAAGACCACTCGTATTTGATCAAGATAATATAGTTTTTTATAAGATAAATTGTATTGGTCAAATAAATCATTTGCATGTCTCATTCACGTTCTAAATTTTCTTATCTTCTCTTCTAATTCTATCTCTTTTATAAAATGAATAGTTCAACTACCCATACTTGCATTTGTAAGTTATCTTGGATTCTCATATATTGTGAACATTATGCAGATTGGTGATAATTAATTACCAACATTTCTAAATCAACACTGCAAAACATGGTGATTAATAAATACTTAATCACCATTCTGAGAGTTACAATATAACTGGTAATATCTATGTTATTTTGGCTTGAAAGGAAATGATCTTCACTTCTAAAAGTATCTTTGCCACTTTGCTCAAGAAGATCATTGATTGAGTTTTCTAAAAATAAAAATAAAAATAGTGATGGAAACAAAAACAAGATAGCTCGAAAATGTTTGTTCAAGAAGAGATATTAAGTACAATAATAGGTATGTACATACCATTTTATCACGTTATAGGCACGTGCGAATTAAAGCTTTGTTCGTTAACCAGCTAAATTTAGAGGAAACAATTTTGTTTTTGGAAATAAATTGCAAATTCATAAAGATGGAAAAGAGGCTGCATTCTTGGCTATGGCGTTTTTCTATGTAGTTGTTAGCCAATCTTTTTTAGATACAGTGGTCCTCCTATGCGTCACATGCATGTATCGGGTAAGGTCAAAAAGATATTGAATTGTTCACAAAACACATAAGAAGTTAAGATGTCACTCGTGAACATTAACGTCGTAGAGTAGTACCATTCTCATGGAAATTATTGTTATGCGTAACTCTTGGATATTTTTAAACGTTGTGTAATTCTTTAATTACATATATATTATTTTCTTACAGCTGTATCAACAAAAATAATTTCAAACTTGTATAAATAGATGAAGTGGAGATGCAGAGGAACGTAAGCCAGATAGAAGAGATAAAAAGATGTTTTGTAGAGAGTCCTTGTCGAGTCTCCAGACCTTGAGCGTAGCAAAGAGTTTCAGCTCTTTGTTCCCTAAACAATCAGCACTCATTAACCCGATTTCCACAGGACGTCGAAACAACTTGCCTCGTCCAAACCTCAGAAGACGATGTAAGGTCACCGCCTCACGGTCCAATGTTGAACAGGAAGGTAATGTAGTGAAAGAACCCATTCAGAAAATCAAAGTAAAGGGATACATAACGGCCCAAGAAGAGTTTCTGGAGGGCATAACTTGGTCCAGAGGTCTCGATGACATCGCTGATATCCGTGGCAGATCTTTGCTTGTCGAGCTTATTAGCGCCAAGACTGACCAGCGTGAGTACAAAAATATTTATTTCGTTACGATGTTTTCAATTAAAATTTAAAATTAATGGATACAAGCATTTGTGACATGGGAATGTTTTTGTTTGTAGCATTAATACAAGATGCGTTAGTACTTAATTTATCAAACATTAGTTATTGATAATTATGAAATGATATAGGAGTAGGTTAACGCAATCCATAATGTTAACCAAGTTACACATATTTCAGGGATTACGGTGGAAGACTACGCACAACGTGTATGGGCCGAAGCCCCTGATGAGAAGTACGAGTGCGAGTTTGAGATGCCTGAAGACTTTGGACCCGTGGGAGCCATCAAGGTTCAAAACCAATACCATAGACAGTTGTTCCTCCAAGGGATGGAGCTTGAGTTACCCGGCGGGTCGGTTACGTTTACATGTGAGTCATGGGTGGCCCCTAAGAACGTTGACCCAACCAAGAGGATATTCTTCTCCAACCAGTCTTACTTGCCTTCCGAAACACCGGAGCCTCTTAAAAAATATCGAAAGGAGGAGCTAGAGACCTTACAAGGCAAGAACCGCGAGCAAGTTGGTGAATTTACCAAGTTCGAGCGCATTTACGACTATGATGTGTACAACGATGTGGGTGATCCTGACAATGATCCTGAACTTGCTCGTCCGGTAATTGGAGGCCTCACACATCCGTATCCAAGGCGTTGCAAGACTGGTCGCAAACCTTGTGAGACTGACCCTTCCTCAGAGCAACGCTACGGGGGAGAGTTTTATGTTCCAAGAGACGAGGAGTTCTCTACAGCCAAGGGCACTTCATTCACAGGAAAGGCCGTCCTTGCAGCTCTTCCCTCCGTCTTCCCGCAGATCGAGTCTGTTCTGTTGGATCCCCAATCGCCATTTCCACATTTCAAGGCCATTCAAAATCTCTTTGAAGAAGGTATTCAGCTTCCCAAGGATGCTGGCCTTTTACCTCTTCTCCCCAGAATCATCAAAGCTCTTGGTGAAGCTCAAGATGATATTCTTCAGTTTGAAGCCCCAGTTCTCATTAACAGTACTTACCAACCACTAAGCTTTCCATTGTAGTATTCCAATTTTCTATACTGTCTAGGCTACAAGTAAACTCACTTTCTAATATCATTCTCATTGATTCAGGGGATAGATTTTCATGGTTACGAGACGACGAGTTCGCTCGCCAGACACTTGCAGGCCTTAATCCTTACAGCATTCAGCTAGTTGAAGTAAGCTACATACTAATAGTTTTTTTTTTGGGCAAAACATACTAAAATTTGTTGTTCTGCTTTTTCCAATAAAGTAATATGGTAGGAAAATTATCCTACCAAAATTTTCGTAGGCAATATCGTAGGATTTCGTGATGTTTTCTTATATGCATGTCTAAACATGGTTGCTGGAAAAATTAAGAATCATTTGTAAAAGAAAAAAAAAAGACAAAAACTCTGGTTTCAAATTAAAGCTAAAAACAGAGATTAGTTTAGGGCCTCTCCAACGGTACTCTAAATCCTACTTGAAATTCTATATTTGGAGTAAAACTATCTCCAATGATACTCTATATCTCACACTTAACATAGATTGAAGTAACACTTTTCATTTATCGTTTTTTAATTAGAGTATGCTTTTTTTTTACAATGTGAACCCTTAACCGTAATTGAAATCTCTCGTATTGTTAATTCCAGGAGTGGCCATTAAAAAGCAAACTAGACCCAGCCGTTTATGGTGATCCCACCTCACTCATTACTTGGGAAATTGTAGAAAGAGAAGTTAAAGGAAACATGACAGTTGATGAGGTAAGATTATTGACATGTTTTTGAAAAGATACGCATATGGATCGGAGGATTATTTGCTTAATGAATAATCTATACATTTGTATGCAGGCTCTAAAGAATAAGAGATTGTTCGTGTTAGATTATCACGATTTGCTTTTACCATATGTTAACAAAGTGAGAGAGTTGGATAACACAGCCTTATATGCTTCTCGAACACTATTCTTCCTCAGTGATGATAGCACATTGAGGCCTGTTGCTATTGAGTTGACTTGTCCCCCAAATATCAACAAGGCCCAATGGAAACAAGTCTTCACGCCAGGCTATGATGCTACGTCATGCTGGCTATGGAATCTTGCTAAGACTCATGCTATCTCGCACGACGCCGGTTATCATCAGCTTATTTCCCATTGGTATTGAAAACACTCTTTATATCAAAATATATGGTTTTTTGTTGACAGAAATTTTGTGGTGCCTAATACATTACATGCATGTGATATATCACTAACTAGGAAAGAGATGGATAAATTTACAGGTTGAGGACTCATTGTTGTACGGAGCCATACATAATAGCGGCAAACAGACAACTAAGTGCCATGCATCCAATTTATAGGCTTTTGCATCCTCATTTCCGCTACACCATGGAGATCAACGCTCGTGCACGCCAAAGTCTTGTCAACGCAGGTGGAATCATTGAGACTTGTTTTTGGCCCGGGAAGTATTCATTAGAGCTAAGTTCAGCCGTCTATGGTAAACTATGGAGGTTCGACAAGGAAGGCTTACCGGCAGATCTCATCGGAAGGTGTGTGTGTATTTTTTCTATGTTCAAACGTTACAACCGTAATCAAATTAAAACGCTAATCAAATATTTTTACATTAAAAATTTTCGCTATAAGGGGGCTGGCTGAGGAAGATGAGACCGCGGAACATGGACTACGCTTAAGGATACCAGACTACCCATTTGCGAATGACGGTCTAATATTGTGGGATGCACTTAAGGAATGGGTGACAGACTATGTGAAACACTATTATCCAGATGACAAACTGATCACATCGGACGAGGAACTCCAAGAATGGTGGAAGGAAGTGCGGACCATAGGGCACGGTGACAAGAAAGACGAACCTTGGTGGCCTGTCCTCAAAACACAAGATGACTTGATTGGTGTGGTAACTACAATTGCATGGGTCACCTCAGGTCACCATGCAGCTGTAAATTTTGGACAGTACGGATATGGAGGATACTTTCCCAACCGACCAACGACAACAAGGAGAAGAATGCCAACGGAAGATCCGACAGATGAAGACCTAAAAGAGTTCTATGAGTCACCAGAAAAAGTGTTGCTTAAGACATACCCATCGCAGAAACAGGCAACCCTAGTGATGGTCACTTTGGATCTTTTATCAACCCATTCACCTGACGAAGAGTACATAGGAGAACAACCAGAAGCATCTTGGGCCAATGACCCTGTTATCAATGCTGCATTTGAAAAATTCAAAGGTAAGCTCCAATATCTAGAAGGAGTGATAGATGAGAGAAACGTGAACGTTACTCTAAAGAATAGAGCTGGAGCTGGTGTTGTTAAGTATGAGCTTTTGAAGCCCCTCTCTGACCATGGTGTTACCGGAATGGGTGTTCCTTATAGTATTTCTATTTGATCTTTGCATTTTTCTTTCTCAAAAATGCTTCAGTTCTGTATCTCTTTTCTTCTCGATAAAATCAATAAAACAAATGATCCATTGTCTTCTGTTTAAATCTCAACCGTTCAAGAATACCAAATCTTTGGAGCTTGCGTTTTGACCGTGGCATTTCCGAGATAAAAACTTAAAAGACAGAAAGGAAAGAGGAGGAAGTTATCCAAGGTAAATACTTTTGGACTTGGCTGTGAGTAAACCAGTAGTACTTTTGCACCGATCTTGTAATTAATATATCTTTTCAATAAGGTGGAATGATAGAAATGTTGTTGTAGTCAAGATAAGAATGTTTTAAATTATTTTAGCTCATCGTTTATTTTTTCCTTGATTGTTTGTAAAAGTGTTTCAGATGGTTGTATGTACTTGTGTGGTTGATTATTTGCATTTCATTGTTTCTACTGGCTCGTTAAGAAGTGTTTGAAAGTTAAATAGTATGTTAATTAGAACTCATTTACTCACAGTTACCTCAATATTAAAGGGAAAAAGATAGTTGTTGATTTTTTTTATATCACACTAATTTACAGTAGAAATTTAGTCTATAGTATAAAGTACCAGTATGAAATTATAGCTCAATGATGATATAACTTGTAAATTAATTATTCTGGGAAAGATATAAATTGCTTCGCTCCGATACTTTATTTAAAATGAGAATATTTGATTTGACGAATTCTAAAGGTGTTTTGTGGAGTTATAGAAACATGCTCAAAATGATGGAGAGGAAGAATGACATGGAAGTGAAAACCTTGAGATAGTAGTGTTTAAAATAGAGGCTGACGGACGGATGACCCAATCTCGAGTGCCACAAAGATAGAGTTGTTTTTGTACATTGATTGATACAATTACCCTTAATAACAAATTCATCGAATTCATCTAACTCATTTGACAAACCCGGCCAATCCATGGGAGAATCGAGCATCTTAGTAAACTCCAAACAATGGCAATGAATGGTCCCTATTTTAATTTTGTTTTTAGATTTTAGTTTTAGTTTTGCTTTAGAAGTTTATTTTTCTTTCCGAAAATCCAAATATACAAATTTTTAGTTTGAAGAATTCTTTAGACTTTGTTGCAAGTTCTTTTCATTACTTGAATAACTAAAACAAAAAATTCCTAAATACTAGGAAACAATTTTTTTTTAAATTGATTGGTAATTCAATAAATTTTCTGAAAAACAATAACTGAGTGTATGTACGTACAGAACTAATATGTCACTACTAGGAGTTTAGCGTCCTCGTGAGATTGAGAGAGACAGTATGATAAATTGATGAGAGTAAGAACACAAAAATGTTTTAGGAAGAATTAGAATAGACTCTCATAAGATTAAAGGTATAAATTACATTCTCTTAAATAGAGATGAGATTTCCTAATCTAAGAAAAATATAAATGTAAATAATATATTTAGAGATAATGTTAAACTTCCTAAACTTAAGATATGATAACTTTTAGATCCTTCTTCATCTTCATGATTTCCATAATCTTGGGCGATCATCTCGACCGTCGATCTCGGTCGATCTCCGGTTCTTCCAATACCTCCCCCCCCCCCCCCGGCAAGCTCATACGTGGTAATACGTGTGAGATTGGACAAGTCTTCAAAATAACGGTTTTATACCCGGCCGTCGGGTCATCATCGACGTTTATACCCGGTCGTGAGGTCAAAGCGGCTACAATACCCAGCCGTCGGGTCATCGACGTTTATACCCGGTCGTGAGGTCATCAACGGTGGAAAATACATCTTTTGTAGTTGTGTATCTCCATCGATAAATCACAAGTCTTGGTCGCTCTTCGAACTTTTTGTTCATGAAGAAACTTGTGTTGGATTCAAATTCATCACCGCCGGATCAGCATCGTATCCATCGGAATTATCTTCGTGGCTTCCATCTTTTCGTAGTTAAACAAAAACCACATGAAGATTAGTAAGAAAGCACAATCACGTGCTATTAAGCTCAAGTCTCTAATGAAAATAGACGAACACCATCTTCCTCACCAAACCACATCGTTTGTTTATGTACTCTTTTGTAGTGAATTGACATAAACAAACGTGTTCTTCTTTGTCTATTTTTTTTTTTTTTTTTTTTTTCGAAAGATAAACCTTTTTGTAGTTAGGTTAATGCTTGAAAAGAAGAAATCAACAATAGCATCTTCAAGATTTCTTCTTCAAACGTGTTCTTCTTTGTCTTTTTTTTTTTTTTTTTTTTTTCAAAACATAAACCTTTTTGTAGTTAGGTTAATGCTTGAAAAGAAGAAATCAACAATAGCATCTTCAAGATTTCTTCTTCTCCAAGGAACTAGCAAATTTGCTAGTCAAGAACAAACGTACGTGACCAATCAAGGCAACATCACGTCTTCTTCTACTTTTTTTTTTCTACTCTTTTTTTTCTTTTGCGAAAGCTAATTAATGTAACGGAACCATAATCCATATGAAGGATCTTGGATCTTGATACCATAATAAATTGATGAGAGTAAAGAACACAAAAGTGTTTTAGAAAGAATTAGAATAGACTCTCGTAAGATTAAAGGTATAAATTACATTCTCTTATATAGGAATGAGATTTCCTAATCTAAGAAAAATATAAATCTAAATAATATATTTAGAGATAATGTTAAACTTCCTAAACTTAAGATATGATAACTTTTAGATCCTTCTTGATCTTCATGATTTCCATAATTTTGGGCGATCATCTCGACCGTCGATCTCGGTCGATTTCCGGTTCTCCCAATAACGTATGGTGTCAAATTGCTCGAAGGTACAGTATTAGTTTGAATTGCCCAACAATAACAAAAACGTGCTTCCTTTCGTACTCATTTCTCTATAAAACAACAAATATGATAACGTAACATCCTTTGCTTCTTTCTTTTATTGAGACGAGACCACTCATACGCGTAATTGATCAAGATAATAGATCTTTTAAAGAAAACATTTGTATTCGTCAAGGCTCTTTTATCAAAACAATATTTCAAACTATCCATACTTGCATTTATTAGTTATCGTGGATTCTCATATTTTAATGAAATATGAATATTATGCCGACTATTGATATACAAACAATGCGAAAATTGGTGATTAATAAATACTTAATCACCATATTGTCTGCGGACAAAATTGGTCGTATGCCCAATTAGACCATTTGTTTTTTGGTCCGGACCATAGCCCGTCCATGTGCATTTGGACTGGGAAAGCCCATGGGCCGCCCGTCCAATTGACAGCTCTAAATATAACTATCAATGCTAATTTGGCATGAAAGGAATCACCATTTTCCACTTTTCTCAAGATGATCATTGATGATAAGCTAATATCTATTCTTGAACAAACAATGTTGAGCTATCCTGTTTTTGTTTCCATTACTATGTAAGAAAAGAAAACTGAACATACCAATTTATCACGTTATAGGCATGTCCGAATTCAAAACAGGCTGTAACTACCTAAAAATAGAGGATATAATTTTTGTTTTTTGTTTTATTTTAAGTAGAACCAAAAACTAGTTAGGTTTTATATAATTGCAAATTCATAAAGATGAACGAAAGCTGCATTCTTGGCTATATACATGTTAACCAATCTTTTTTAGATACAGTGGTCCTAGCTCCTAAGCGTCACATGCCTGTATAAACACATAAGAAGTTAAGATGTAACTCATGGACATCAACGTCGTAGAGTACCATTCTCATGGAAATTATTGTTATTCGTAACTCTTATTTTTAAACGTTGTGTAATCATTTAATAAAATATATATTATTCTATCCAATCAAACATAACTGTATCAACAAAAAGAATTTCAAACTTGTATAAATAGATGAAGTGGATATGGCAGAGGAAGGTAAGCCAGATATAGGCATGTCAATCGGGCTAGCCCGGCCCGGCCCGGCCCGAAGCCCTCAAAACCCGTATATGTTTGAGCCCGGCCCGGCCCGGCCCGTAAAAATTCCGAGCTTAGATTTTGAAGCCCGGCCCGGCCCTAACCGGGCTACAGGGCTTTTACGGGCTTTTTTGGGCTTTTCTTTCGAGAAAAATAAACCTTTCTAATTTATAATATCTCTTGAAAAAAAACGAATCTATGTATAAAACGAGTCAAACGAAACTTAAATAACCAACTAAAGCCAATTTAGTTTTAAAAAAGTTTAAAATCAAATAAATAATCCAAATAAATTGTTTAAACCCACACTAAATAAAATATAAAATCATAACACTTATTGTAAGACACAATTAGAAAACTAGGTTTAGAGTTTTTAACTCTATTAAAAATTTTTTTAAAACAAATCTCTTAATTAAACAATAATATTAACAAAAAAAAAAGTTAAAATCTCTTATTAAGGGCTTTTCGGGCCGGCCCGAGCCCGGCCGGGCTAAGCCCTAAAAACCCTTTAGCCCAACGGGCTTAGCCCGAAAGGCCCGATTTTTTTCTGGACATATATTTTTAAGTCCGAGCCCGCTATTTTTCAGGGCTGGGCCGGGCCAGCCCGCGGGCTTTGGCCCTAATTGACACGCCTAGCCAGATAGAAGAGATTAAAAAAATGTTTTGTAGAGAATCGTTGTCGAGTCTCCAGACTTTGAGCGTAGCAAAGAGTCTCAGCTCTTTGTTCCCTAAACAATCAGCTCTCACTAGCCTGATTTCCGCAGGACGTCGAAACAAGCTACCTCGTCCAAACCTCAGAAGACGATGTAAGGTCACCGCCTCACGGTCTAATATTGAACAGGAAGGTAACATAGTGAAAGAACCCATTAAGAAAATCAAAGTAAAGGGATACATAACGGCCCAAGAAGAGTTTTTGGAGGGCATAACTTGGTTGAGACCTCTCGATGAAATCGCTGATATCCGCGGCAGATCATTGCTTGTCGAGCTTATTAGCGCCCAAACTGACCAGCGTGAGTACAAAAATAACTTCTCTCGTTTTAACTATTTTTTCAATTTAAATTTAAAATAAATGGATACAAGCATTTGTGACAAAACTGGAGGCCTTAGAAAAGTCCAAAAAAACAATTGTAACCGATTTATGTGCATCTCAAACAGAATTTGAGACATGTGATTTTTTTCGTTTATATATATGAAATGATATAAGATTACTATGTTACTACAATCAATAATGTTAACCAAGTACACATATTTCAGGGATTACGGTAGAAGACTACGCACAACGCGTATGGGCCGAAGCCCCTGATGAGAAGTACGAGTGCGAGTTTGAAATGCCTGAAGACTTTGGACCCGTGGGGGCCATCAAGGTTCAAAACCAATACCATAGACAGTTGTTCCTCAAGGGGATGGAGCTTGAATTACCTGGCGGGTCAGTTACGTTTACATGTGAGTCATGGGTGGCCCCCAAGTCCGTTGACCCAACCAAGCGGATATTCTTCTCCAACAAGTCTTACTTGCCTTCCGAAACACCGGAGCCTCTTAAAAAGTATCGAAAGGAGGAGCTAGAGACCTTACAAGGAAAGAACCGCGAGCAAGTTGGTGAATTTACCAAGTTTGAGCGCATTTACGACTATGATGTGTACAACGATGTGGGTGACCCTGACAATGATCCTGAACTTGCTCGTCCGGTAATTGGAGGCCTTGCACATCCCTACCCAAGGCGTTGCAAGACTGGTCGCAAACCTTGTGAGACTGACCCCTCCTCAGAGCAACGCTACGGGGGAGAGTTCTATGTCCCAAGAGACGAGGAGTTCTCTACAGCCAAGGCCACTTCATTCAAAGGAAAGGCCGTCCTGGCAGCTATTCCCTCCATCTTCCTGCAGATCGAGTCTGTTCTGTTGGATCCCCAATCACCTTTTCCACATTTCAAGGCCATACAAAATCTCTTTGAAGAAGGTATTCAGCTTCCCAAGAATGCTGGCCTTTTACCTCTGCTCCCCAGAATCATCAAAGCTCTTGGTGAAGCTCAAGATGATATTCTTCAGTTTGAAGCTCCAGTTCTCATTAACAGTACTTACCAACCTCTATCCTTTTTCAATTTTCATTATAGTATTCCAATTTTCTATAATGTCTAGGCTACAACTAATTAACCTCACTTTCTAATATCATTCTCATTGAATCAGGGGATAGATTTTCATGGTTACGAGACGACGAGTTCGCTCGCCAGACACTTGCAGGCCTTAATCCTTATAGCATTCAGCTAGTTGAAGTAAGCTACATACTAATAGTTTTTCTTCTGATTTTTCCAAGAAAACAATATATATGCATGTCTAAAGTTGGTTGCTAGTAAAAAAAAAAAAAAAAAAAAGAATGACGATGATTAAATAAATAAAAATTTCTCGTATTGTTAATTCCAGGAGTGGCCGTTAAAAAGCAAACTAGACCCAGCCATTTATGGTGATCCCACCTCACTCATTACTTGGGAAATTGTGGAAAGAGAAGTTAAAGGAAACATGACAGTTGATTATTGAAATGTTTTTGAAAAAACGCATATCTATATACATATATGGTAATATGGAGGATTATTTGCTTAATGAATGATCAATACGTTTGTATGCAGGCTCTAAAGAGTAAGAGATTGTTCGTGTTGGATTATCACGATTTGCTTTTACCATATGTGAACAAAGTGAGAGAGTTGGACAATACCACATTATATGCTTCTCGAACACTATTCTTCCTCAGCGATGATAGCACATTGAGACCTGTTGCCATTGAGTTGACTTGTCCCCCAAATATCAACAAGCCCCAATGGAAACAAGTCTTCACGCCAGGCTATGATGCTACATCTCGCTGGCTATGGAAACTTGCTAAGACTCATGCTGTTTCTCATGACGCCGGTTATCACCAGCTTATTTCCCACTGGTATTGAAAACACTCTAATTTATTTCAAAATAGATGGTCCTCTCATATATTGACAGAAAAAAACAGATTTATTTTTTCGTTATCTATGACATTACATGCATGCGCTAACTAGTAAAGAGATGGATATAAATTTACAGGTTGAGGACTCATTGTTGTACGGAGCCATACATAATAGCGGCAAATAGACAACTAAGTGTCATGCATCCCATTTATAGGCTTTTGCATCCTCATTTCCGCTACACTATGGAGATTAACTCTCGTGCACGCCAAAGTCTTGTCAACGGAGGTGGAATCATTGAGACTTGTTTTTGGCCCGGGAAGTATTCATTAGAGCTAAGTTCAGCCGTCTATGATAAACTATGGAGGTTCGACATGGAAGGCTTACCCGCAGATCTCATTAGAAGGTGTGTTTCATATTTTTAAATATTACAACCACAACTAAATTAAAAAGCTAATCAAATCTTTTTACATTAAAAATTTTCCGCTATAAGGGGGCTGGCTGAGGAAGATGAGACCGCGGAACATGGACTACGCCTGAGGATACCAGACTACCCATTTGCGAATGATGGTCTAATATTGTGGGATGCAATTAAAGAATGGGTGACAGATTATGTGAAACACTATTATCCAGATGAAGGACTGATCACATCGGACGAGGAACTTCAAGGGTGGTGGAGCGAAGTGCGGAACATAGGGCACGGAGACAAGAAAGACGAACCTTGGTGGCCTGTCCTCAAAACACAAGATGACTTGATTGGTGTGGTAACTACAATTGCATGGGTCGCCTCAGGCCACCATGCAGCTGTAAACTTTGGACAGTACGGATATGGAGGATACTTTCCCAACCGACCAACGACAACAAGGATAAGAATGCCAGTGGAAGAGCCGACAGATGAAGAGCTAAAAGAGTTCTATGAGTCGCCAGAAAAAGTTATGCTTAAGACATACCCGTCGCAGAAACAGGCGACCCTAGTGATGGTCACTTTGGATCTTTTATCAACCCATTCACCTGACGAAGAGTACATTGGAGAGCAACCAGAATCATCTTGGGCCAATGACCCTGTCATCTATGCTGCATTTAAAAAATTCAAAGGTAGGCTCGAATATCTAGAAGGAGTGATAGATGAGAGAAACGTGAACATTACTCTAAAGAATAGAGCTGGAGCTGGTGTTGTTAAGTATGAGCTTTTGAAGCCCCTCTCTGACCATGGCGTTACCGGAATGGGTGTTCCTTATAGTATTTCTATTTGATCTATGCATTTTTGTGCATTTGTTTCTCAAAAATGCTTCAGTTCTGTATCTCTTTTCTTCCCAATAAAATTAATAAATTAAGCAAATGATCCATTGTCTTCTGTTTAAATCTCAACTGATCTAGAATACCAAATCTTTGGAGCTTGCGTTTTGACCGTGGCATTTCCAAGATAAGAAATTAAAGAACGAAAAGAAAGAGTTACGCTTTAATAAAATAAGACGTATGTGATCATATATTTGTTTTATACATATTATTTTTAAGTGCAAATTAGTTTTCTCTTAAACCAAACTAATCAAATCTATACATGAGTGAAGCAGAGGTCTCAAAGATTAATGACTGTGAATTGAAAGAATAGTTTTTTAATGTGCCTTTTTGTGATCAGGAAATCATGAGTCGCTTAGGTCGGATGCGATTGGCATCTACACTCTCAAAGTGTAAAGGTTCTCAATCATTAATATTAACATATACCCTTCGTTTATAATTTTTTCCAAAGGAATTTTTCAAAATATGAGTATCTTTGGAGTGAATATATATAGACGATGCTAATAAAAGAAATTTCCCAAAGACTGAACCAGGTTGCAAAAAGGTGGTATGTTAGAAAATGTTGCAGTAGTCAAGATAAGACTGTTTTAAATTCTTTTACCTGATCTTTTATCTTTTCCTCGATTGTTTGTAAAAGTGTTTCAGATTGTTCTATGTACTTGTTGTGGTTGATTATTGGGCTATATTAATTTAAAACCACAGTTGACCAAAAAATTAAGAATATACCTATTATTTTTGTATTATTAGTTCTCTCTCCTCAACTTCTGTAAATTAGACAAAAATGCTCCTCCGCATATAACAAATTAGTTAACAATATAATAAAATAGTTATCGACGAGACATAAATTTCAGATAATAGCTTAGGTCAAATTTTCGATTATGACTCAATTTTCGATAAATTATATTATATCGCGATAAGTTTACAAGTTACATGATAAATTAATATTTATCGTGTTAAAAAATGTATTATATGATTATATCAGCTAACTTATGTATTAACCGGTTTATTTACTTTAGTAATTTAATTATTTCCGTTAACTTATAAATTAGCGTATTCATTTATCATGATAATATAATTGTTTCGTTTAAGATATGTTAGCATTTTATATACTTTACTAATGAAATTGTTATCCGTTTATGAAATTGAACCCAGAAGAATGTAACAATGGTTGTTGCCGTCGACAACCCATTCTCCTATCTTGATCGATTAATCTCATCAAATCTCTAATTGGCAAATTCCGTCAAGGTCTTGGACTCCGCAGCTCGATCCATTCAATCCACCATGAAACCTTTAGCCGCCGGACTCTCTCCGACGTTATTTCAATTATGACCACCGCTTGTAAAAGTATCACTGTCGATATCATCATCACCCATCATCACCGATATCATCATCACCACCACCACCTGTAAATCACTGAAACTACCACCGTTATCTCAACTATGATCACCGCCGATAAAATTATCATTGTCGGTATCATTATCATCTATCGCGACCGGTATCATCATCATCTATCGCCACTGGTATCATCATCACCACTACCATCTATAAATCACAGAATCTACCACAATTTTGATTTTGGTATTCACATAATCAAAACCCAAACAATTTTGGTCTGCACATAATCGTGAAGAGAAGAAGAAAGGAAGAAAAAAAAAAGAGAAAATTAAAAATAAATAGTTTAATTATAGTGAAGGATGGAGTTGTCTTTTCTACATGTACAGAAAATATCAAATAGTATCTAAGAGAGAGAACTAATTATTGCATCTTCTATTGTCATCGATTGTAGATTCCCTTGATTATTTTGCATTTCATTGTTTCTATTAGCTCGTTAAGAAGTGTTTGAAGGCCCGTCTTAAAACCATTATCCAACCAGGGCCGGCTCAACACTTTTATAGACCATAGGACAAAAAAAAATTTGGTCCTTTAAAACTTTTTTTTAATATTATTTTACTATAAAAAAAAATTTGTATGATAAAAAAAAAATTATGGGTCCTTCTAAATTTTATTTTTATGTTGTAATCTAATTTATTAATACTTTTAAAAACATATTTTAAAAAATAGGTACATTAATTATTGGAACACGTGATTGCACTCGAGACCGTCGCATCGTCCGCCCCTATATGAGCGGCACTGTATCCAACTCGTATCTGTTAAAAATATATATATATATTGCAGTTTTATTATCTGATATCAGTTTTTTTTTTACATTTTTAAACCATATGTTTGTTATCCATCATATTACGTGATATATTATTATCTAAACTGTAAATATCCGATTTATTATAATATTAATACTTGATAAATAAACAAATATATAATCTGAAGAACAAATTCAACCGTCCAAAAGATGTGAAATCCTAGCCAAACATGTACTTAAAATAATAATATATAATTTTATAGAATAATGTTAAAATATCATTAATTTTCAAAAGAAAAAAATCAAAAACTTTAATTTTATAAAAGTTAAAATAGAATAAAATAAGACCACACTTATACAGTTGTATCAGTAATTAATTTCTGTAAACTGGTAGAAGAAAATTTTATTTTCCTTTCTTTAGTGGACCTATCAATTAATTATTCCTATATAACTTTTTTTTTCAGGTCCACTAAAAATATTTTGTATTCTAAAGATTACATGATAAGATTTCACTCTCACATATTCCTATATAAATTTAAGACTTTTTCTATATACAAATTAATGTAATTATTATCTAATTACTAGTTTGTTACACCATTATTGTTTTACATACATAACATAAACAGAAATAGCGTATATTTTGTGTTTTTCTTATGTAACTTTCCTATATAAACCAAGTAAAACAACTTATTTTTCCACTTACACTTACAAAAGAAAAAACAAACAGAGAGAAAAAAAAAAATGGATTCGAGAAATGAAATTAACAACAGGCAAAAGGCAACAAGGACTCCAAAAGACCGCCATGTGAAAATTGGTGGCCGTGATCGTCGCATTCGGATCCCGCCGAGTGTTGCTCCCCAAGTATTTAAATTGACTAAAGAACTCGGCTTCAAAACCAATGGTGAAACAGTCGGTTGGCTCCTCCGTAATGCCGAGCCAGCCATTTTCGCCGCCACGGGCCACGGCGTCAGCACCACCCCAAATGATGTTACCAACTCAAATAGTAATTCTCAGATGAGTTATACGAACTGTGGTAACAACTTCACCATTAATGGTGGTCATATATCTTGTGTCAATAACTTTTTCCGTTATTCGATCACAAATACTGGTCATCATGAGATGGTCTGTCCGGCTGCTACAGTGACAGAATATGCCGCTTCATCTACTCTTCCGGCGAGAGATAAAGAAGGTGTGCCGAGTCAGAATCAAGAGCAGCAGCAACAACAGCCACAACCAGAGTTTGAGCTTGGTAAGGTGGAGATGGCGGCGGATGAGAAAACATATGTTTGGAGAGAGGAATGATTGACTGGTGACTTCGGTTGTGGTTGGTTGTAGTTTTGTTGGTTGCATTTTTTTGGTTTCATTATGTCTTTTTTTTTTTTTTTTTCAGTTTGGAGTCTTGAACTAGGTTCAGTTTAGTTCGGTTGTAATTTGCATTTTTTTTTTGTTGGTTGTATTCTCATGTTTTTAAGTTAAGATGAATTATAATAATTAAAATTAAACTGTTTCGGTTTTCAGTTCAGATGTAATTTTCATCTTTACTTTACATTAAACCGAATTTGATTTCAACATTGGATTGTATTTTAATTACACTAAATTTTCGATTCATTTACTCTAAAAACTAAAATTATTAAAAAAAATTGTAGCATCTAGTGTATTTTTTAAACGTCTAAAAATCTCAAATTTGTTAGATGAATATCGTAGTTAAAAATGTTATTATGATAAGTTATTAGATTTAAATCTTCAAAGTTCATCATTGATAATCCAGAATAAAATAAATCTTTCAAAATGTTTACCAAAACAAAAAATTTCTCTGAAAATTATTTCCGTTTTTTTAACTGTCAAAAATTGGTTTTCTTTCAAATCTTTAGTTTCCAATGGTTGTGAAAAAATCATTTAACTAAATATACAGAGATTAAAAACAACTATAAATTTATTTAAAATAAAAAAAAAAGGATATAAAAAGAAGAAGGAAAACCTGAGTAAGAAAAAGGTTTTTAAACTCGTAAAGAAATTTCCAGCTCACATTTAGCTGGACAATAAATCTTTAAAGATTTTTTTCTTTATTTAGCTTCATACATTTATTTTAATATTTTTAACCTATAAATAGAAGAAAATAATTTTCAAGATGCATAAGAAAAGAAAAAAGAAAAAAAGAAAAAAAAAAGGAAGGAAAACTAGAACTAAAAATAAAATAAGAAACTATTGTTTGCTTGTAAATAACAATTACTTTAAATGTTCAAACTTTTAATATTTTTTCCTATTTTTCTACAAATTCATATACTTTATAGAATAGTTAAAGAAACCCACTATATAGGAGTCTTTGTTTCACTATACTATGTAAAATTTTAGTATATACATAACATTTTGTAATTTTTGAAGTTAAAATTCCTATAAGGTAGATTTTGTTTACATTTTTTCTAGCTTTATGTATTTTTAAAATCATCAAGGGGCATTACAAAGAGAATGTAGACTAAATATTTTAAAAAGTAATGTTATTTATTAATAATATTATACATCAAACACGTTTAAATTTGGGTGGTAACGCAGCTGTCCTGCGTACTAACCGGCCAGCCAAACTTATGTTTGCGGTCGTAAATAAAATTAATAAGATTTTGTCTTTTTTTTTCCGAAAATTTCCAGCTGAGTTGATTATTACACTTTTTCATTTTATTTTACCAAATTTTAATTTATTTATTTAAAAACCCTTAATTAATAGACCAAAATTGTTTTGCTTGTAGCCCATAATTTTCAAGGGACGAACTCACGTTTTTTAATAATAGACTTATTTGGACATGCGAAGGAAACTCACTTAACTAATAGACTTATTTGAACATGCGATGGAAACTCACGTTTTCTTTTTAAAAAGTACAAACACCTTGGAATTATACTTTTAATTTGAAAAATAATAATAATTAATTTAGAAATATTAGGATTTATGATATATATGATACTTACGTTTGTACTTTTAAAACCCTAAATAATTTAAGATATATATATATATATATATATATAATATATAACTTGATATATTGTTCTCCCTTTAGTTTTATTTAAACTATTTAATATTGATGTCTTGGATTTGTGTAGTTTCAAAAAAAAAAAGTATCTATGTCCTAATTTTAGAAAATTGTCTTACGTTTCCAAAACGTTTTGCTTATGCAATTTGTTTCCATACAATTTAAATAGTAGGTAAAATTAAAAATAAAATTTACTAAAAAGCTTAAGTATTGTATATGTAACACAATGGAAATGAAAGTTTGAACTTTATAGCACCGAATTAGCAGCAAAACAAAAGAGAGGCAAAATTTTCAAGGGGCTTTTGCAAAAATGCCACTTTTCAAAAATACCCCCTTTTTAAAACCTTATAAAAAATGCTCTTAAAAATATAAGATTTACCTAAATATGTATGTAATATTATTAAAACATACACAAACTACATTTCTATATATCTAAAATCTTATAAATACTTTATAAATACCTTATAAATGCATTTTAAATACCTTTAAATACCTTTAAAATATCTTGTAAAACCTTTGAAAAACCTTTAAAATCCTTTAAAATAACTTGTAAAACCTTTAAAAACACCTTATAAAACCTTATAAATACTTGGATCGAGTCTTCAAGTAGTAGTTACAATCCATAAGAGCATCTCCAAAGGGAGGTTGTCTCCACTTTTTTGATGAGTTCTCTTCTTTTATTTGATCAAAAATAATTCAAAATTGAGTAAACAAGAGAGAATCGCCTCTCTTAAGAGAATTTTGAGATTTTTAGAGAGGCGGACACGTGTCGTTGATTGTATGGAGGAAGCATTTTAACAAAAGAAGAAAAAAACTCTCATTTTTTTTTGGTCGTTTCTCTCTCTCGACAAAAACAAGAAACATGAATTCTCTCTCTCTCGCTTGCGATCAAAGTTTCCGATGAATCGGCTCCAACCATAGCCACACCGATTTGATTATCTCATCGCTCCTTTCGTTTCCAGATTCTTCCACCATCTCCATTAGCTGTTCCTTCGATCGAGTCCTTGATAGAGCTCTCGCCTCCGCTTCCGCTGATGAATCCGTTCAGGATCGTCTCGTCGATCGCACTCTCGAACTCGCATCCTTCTTCTCGATTCCACTAAACGATGTATCCGGAAGCGAGCTTCTGTTCACAATTTCAATGCATGGTTCCTTCCTCCAGAACTTACCATTAAGGTAACAACAACAAACAAATTGGGAAATTTTGCTCTGTCTTTGTATTGAATCTAGAGGCGATGATGTTTTAGGTATCTGATCTCTCTATCGATGCAATCAATTGAGGATTCTGAAATTATGCATTGTTCCTAGAAACCTGAACCATTTGCGTTATTGAATTTAGAGGCGATTTCGTGGATGATTCTCAGTAGATCATTATGCATTGTTTAGCGATTTCGTGGATGATTCTCCGTTATGCATTGTTTCGTGGATGATTCTCTAGATCATTAATCAGAACTAGGTCATGCAAATGTAGTGTGCAAATAGGAGAAGATGGTTGGCCAATTTAGAGTTTCTCAGAAAACATTTTTTTCCTTCAAGTTGTTTCCAGTTAGTATGTTTCTTTAGATTCTTCTGATTTGGATATCAATTGGGTTTGTCATATATCCACTATTGTTACTCGTTTTTGATAGCTTGGGTTAGATAAGGCTGTTGATAAGTGTTGTATTGTCTATGATACTTCAGAGATTGTTTGAATGAATAAGTTTTCGTTTTAGCTTTTGTGTTCTCAGATTTCGTATTAGCTTTGATTTTGATGCAATGGATTGGTTTCTAATGAGTTTTTGTATAATGTGTGTGTTTAGTTTTGCCGTTGTTGATTATGTTTCTGTGGAGAAGACTAATCCATTCTCATATTTGGGATGTGATTGGGGGAGACGTGGGCAGAGAGATCAGAGATTTCTTCAGCTGTGGTTCGCTTCACCCGCGACATAATGAAAATCATATACGACTCATTCCTAAGAGTTCAGGACCGAAAAAGGTAGCAGACTATAGACCTATCGCTTTGTGTAGTGTGCACTATAAAATCATCGCAAAGATTCTGTCAAAAAGGCTACAGCCCCTGCTCCCTGGTATTATCTCCCAATGCCAAGAACTTGTGTTTCTTCTCAATGACGACGGCTATGCGAACGAGTTAGATGGAATCTTATCCGATATCTCTCTGCTCCTTAGTAGTTTTACTTCAGTCTCTTTTCATTTTGTTTCGCGAACGGAGAATTCCCAAGCAGATGCCTTGGCAAAAGCTGCTCTCCTTTCTTGTAATGTCTCCTCCCCTGCGGGAGTTTGAGCCTATCCTTATATTTGAATGAATGTTTGCCCAAAAAAAAAAAAAAAATATTTTTTTTTTCTGCAGGAGCTACGTTGAGACCAAAGAGCATAGAAAACAAAGTTGTTGTTGTTGCGGAAGTCGAGAAGAATGTTTGGCCAGCGATAGAAGCAGGGAAGGTAAAACCAGTGATTCACAAGTATTTACCATTGTCCCAAGCAGCATAAGCTCATGGCCTTATGGAGACTTGGATGTACAAGACTTGGAGTTTGTTTTGTTGGCTTTATGTATCTCTGATTTGGTGATAGACTTGTAACTATGAAACATATATATATAACGAGCTGTTTTATAAATCAAACAATATGTAATCAAAAACGATAAGATTCCATACTAAGAAGTAAGAATCCACAATTTGTGGAAATAAACCAACATTGGCTTCTGAAGTATAAATCAAGAAAGGAAATTTATCAAAAATGGGAAAATGTCATCTTAATTGGTTTTGAAGTGAGGCAATTCAATAATTTTTGTTTATGACTTGGTGTATTATTTTAGTTAAATGTTTTGGTGTACTATTATTGTTTTAATTTAGCTCATGATTTATGACAAAATTACAAAATTATATTGTTATAGTTATATATTTAACTAAATATTATTACTAGCTCATGATTTATGACAAAATTATATTGTTATAATTATACATTATTTTGTCATATATGTTTAATATTTTATGAATTACAATTATTATTAAGTTTTATGAAAGAATATTTTTAATAATTTTTTTTCCTAAGAGAACCTCACTAGAGAACCTACCATTGGACTATGAAAAATTAAAAAAAAAAAACAAAAGTTCTCATCTCACATTTTCAAAAACTTTATAATAAAAAATTTGAGAGAGTCTCATGGAGAGAACTCTCCATTGGAGATGCTCTAAGTACCTTATAAACCTAATAAAACTTTATAAAAATTTCAGATTTAAAAAGGGGCATTTTTGAAAATAGACATCTAAAAGGGGCATTTTTGAAAAGGGGCACACCAAAAAGGGTATTTTTAACAATTAAATATAGAACAAATTAGTAATGTTAATTCATTCAAAATTTCAATTTCTTGCCGACTTCCTAGTTTGGTACACTTTTAGAAATAAATGGGCTGAGCTCATTCACAAATTACACTAAAGCCCAAAAGCCCAATAAATTTAGTCTCTTATCATTTTCTCACTTCCACTCTCCAGTCAGTCAGTCACCATCATCAGTCACTCTCCAGTCGCCAAATTTCGTAGACCTAAATTTCTCCTTGTTCAGCGGCGGCTCCGGAAAATCGTTGTTACGATTCCGATGAAAAGAAGAGCAAACATGGAACCACTCCCAACAGATCTCATCACCGATATCTTCTCGAGATTACCGGCGAAGTCCGTCGCTATGTTTCGTACCCTCTCAAAGCACTGGGCGTCGAAGCTTCACAGTCCAGATTTCACCGAGTTGTTCCTAAGGAGATCCTCAAATCGTCCACGTCTCTTATTCGCAGTTGAACGAAAAGGTGAGTGGCTCTTCTTCTCATCTCCACAGCCTCAGAATCCATCATCGTCGTCTCCTTCAGCAGTAACCGTCGATTATCACACCAAGTTCGGAGGAGACGTTAGTCGATACATTTGTAGTTATGCTTCAGGTTTGATCTATTTCCCTGATATGTGGATTTCAAACGTTGCATCATCGCCTGTGATTTGTAACCCTATCAACGGAATGTATGTGACCTTGCCTGACCTTGCGAGGTATAGAAAGGCGCGAGGCTTTTTAGGGTTTGATCCAATTGAGAAGCAATTCAAGGCTTTGTCTGAGGGTTATGTGTTTTGTGATCAAAGGGATCATCATCGGATTTTGACTTTAGGAACTACTGGAGAAGAACTCACTTGGAGGAGTAATAGTATTCAATGTCCTGCGTATGATCGTTCTTTGAGTGAAGGGATATGTATCAATGGGGTTTTGTATTACATAGCTGACACAGGTTGTGAGTCGTCTTGTATGGTTGTTAGCTTTGATCTTAGGTCGGAGGAATTTAAGTTTATTCAAGCGGATTGCTTTTCTGAGCAGCTTCATGAAACTAATGAGAGACCATTGGTTTTTGACCCGCAGCCGACTAATGTTATGGAGTTGTTTTTGGCAACAGTGAGGATGGACCGGCCGACTAATACTATTACACTGGTTTTGGTTAACTATAAGGGTAAATTAGGTGCGATTGATTGGAAGTATGTTGCTAATAATGCTGATGGTGAAACGCAAATCGTTGAGTTGTGCATGTGGGTTCTAGAGGATGTCGAGAAACATGAATGGTCAAAACATGTCTACACGTTGCCTGAGACTGAAATCCTTGATTCCTGCGATTTTTCAGTTGCTGGAGTGACTGCTTCAGGTGATATCGTTTTGTCCATGAAGCATGTGTGTAAACCTTTTTATGTGTTCTACTTCAATCCCGAAAGGAACACTCTACAAAGTGTCGAAATCCAAGGTTTTGGAGATAACCTTGAAGCGCCTGAGAATCATGGTACAGTGTATGCCTTTGTCGATCATGTAGAGGATCTCAGTGTTTATGATGCAAAGCCACTCAAGTCAAGCATCAGTAATGTCAAGCATATCTGCTCCTGCTGTAACAAAGAGGCGCAACCTACATTCCATTACAAAAAGGCCAAAACCACAGAGACACAAGAAACGGAAGAGACAACAGGGAAGCTGAAAACAGAAGAAGAAGAAGAAGACAATGAGAAGAAAGAGTGATAAAGGGCATTAAGAGGAGGAGGACGAGAGAGTAGAATAATGAGAAAGGGAATAGTCAATAGCAATGGATCAATGTCTTTTATGTGATTATTATGATGTTCTTATCTAATCTAGCTTTGGTAACGATGTAATGAGTACTTTTGCAGAGAATCGTATCTACCTGTGTTGACTCACTCCTTTTAGTTAATCATGTTTTCTTATTTAGTTAACGCCTATCTCTATTCAGTTCTATATCATTTGTAGAGTTTATATGTTTAGTTTGATGCAGTCTTATACCCGAAAACAGAATGCAATTTCTAGTAGCTAGAGATTCCATAACTAGTTACCAAAACATACTATTCTATATAGTTTTGTAGACAGTAGTCTCTCGAGAAAAGAAGTTTCATGTCTTAATTAAAGTGAAGCTCTTTGTCTACTTCCATACGATTAATGTACAGTTATGAAGTTATGAACTGAAGAGTCACCTATAACATGGTATTTACTATTGACCAAAAAATAACAGTAAACATCAAAGTGATAAATGGTACTAAGCATAAAGCATGGATATGTTTAACTGAGATATGAGTAAAACTTTCAACCACAATATCAACTAATAACATTTTCAACATATTTCTTGGTTACATCTATGTATCTTATCACTTTTGGCAATGACGGAATGTTGAAGATAAGGTAGAATGCATCATAACTGAACACTCTTAAATCTCCAATCATTACACTTTAATTATTTTAAAGACTCTGGCTTTCTTAGCCACCGCCATCATCTCCTCCTTCCCAAGCTCAATTTGTGGTTGTTGTTGTTGTTGTTGCTCCGTCATTTCCCTTAAAACGTTAATTTACATAAATTCTATTGTGTGATTTGAGCATCAACAGTTTTGTTTAAAGAACTCCGGTTT
This sequence comes from Arabidopsis suecica, assembly GCA_019202805.1. Lineage (NCBI taxonomy): Eukaryota > Viridiplantae > Streptophyta > Magnoliopsida > Brassicales > Brassicaceae > Arabidopsis > Arabidopsis suecica. The sequence goes on from CM032909.1 coordinate 8,280,350, forward strand.
TGACTTCAAGTTTACAATACTCTGACCGTTAGATGATCATCGATGGCCAGAAAATGCTAAAATACGTTTTTTTCCAAATAGAATTACTCATTTATACATAGGAAAAGAAAAATTAATACAATACTCAAACATCACTAATAAAGGATAATAATTAGACATGCTTAATAAAACACTAAAGGATTCATATTTATATAAGGATTGCTTCATATTCATAGGTTTTATTTTTATAATATTTTTTTCTTTAACATCTATATATTCATATCGATATCGTTTTCCCGATTTTTTTTGAGTTATCCACCACCACCACCACCTCCATTGTTATCGCCTCCAGGTACATAGTAGTTGAAATCTTGTCTTGGTATGTAATGGTGATTCTCCACACTGCTTCTTGGGTGCTCTATTTTCTCAGTAGAATCTTCTTCTTTCCCCATGATCATCTCTCGAGATATTTTTTCGCTTTCTTGATTATTTTCCCGGGGAATCATATTCCTCGCAGCCAAACATGAGCTTATCATGATCATCATCGCCATGATAACAACCACAATATACTTAGGTTTTATCCCCATCTCGGTTTTATGTTACGAGCTACAAAAGAAATAAAGATTAGTCTTAACATATATAAAACCTTCAAGATCTTATTATATTGACATGAAATGAGTATAACTTACCTTGGCAACTAATTAAGACAAGCGTTGATGGGTTTAGCTAAGTACTCTTAAGAGGAAAAAGATTGAGAGTTCAAGACATTGATATATATACATGCATGAGAGTAGGGTTTTTGTTATGGTGGGTTGACTATTTGAGATCATATTTTAAAATTATATGATTTAGGTATGATGTGACGGTGCTAGTGGTGAGACAATCACAAGTGGGAGAGGCCTCTTATTGGAGAATTATTTTTTTTTCTTAAGAAGGAAAGAATTGTGATGACAAAATGATGAAATTGGTTGAAAAAGGGTTGTCTATTATTGGCACTACGAATAGGGAAAACCCACGTTACTTTATGGATTAGCAATATATTAAGTGGTGCTTTTCCAAAAGTAATTAGGATTTTTCAAACACCTGAGCAATTACGATTTGTGCATAGGATACTTTTCCAATTGAACTTTTGAGATTTGTCGGACGATTAGGTCGTCGAAGGAGGCATTTCCTATATTCCACCTCCCAAAGAACAGATTGTTGTAAGACATTTGTTACCGATCATCCGCGGATTAAAATCCATTTATTCTTTGGTTGATCGAATTGCTCCCCTAATTAGTTCACTAAAAATCCAGCAAAAACGGCATTTTCACCAACACGAGTTGGTAAGAGTGAATTTTTTTTTTTTGATTAAGAGGTTCTGGATCTAAACCCGCTCGTATATTCTCTCAGGTCAGGGACTAGAGCATTTTATATAGTCCCCTCTCAAGTGTTATTCGAACTGACAATCTCTAGATTTTACCTGAGAGTTTTTACCAATTGAGCTATTGATAATTGGTCAGAGAAGCATGATTTTGCATGTCTATGATGTAGACATTCATCCGTACAAGTGGCAATAAAAGTGTGTTCGGGTTATAAAGGCGCAGAAAATGGTTTGTATACTATAAACTCTAGGTAATGACACTATGAATTTTGCCCCTAAGAGACACTATTATGCGGATCCAATAGCCCCGACTAACAATGTATTGGTGCTTTCGAGGGGTCGAATATTTTACCGTCTTGATCATAGAGTAATTTTGGTGAGACTTGTCTACATGTCGCTGCTAGATTGATAAAAGAAAAATCACCCACATAATTACGATGAAATTGATAAGATATTGGTTTTCAGAAGTTTACTTTGTTTTAGTGCAACGAGAAAGTAAATATTAGCACTGTGAACTTTTCTTCCACTACTAAAAGTTGGAATCCAATTGATTCATTAATAATTAACCCTTGAAGGAGTGAATTATAAAGTATATATAACAAATTAATTACACAGATTCCTGGCTCTTAGTGAGTATCAATGGGTGGCAACTTACATTAATGAATTTATATTTGTAGGACAGTAACTAATCCGACCATCCTGTAAAAATTTCACCATTTGTCATCATTTCAGGGTTCTATTTAACTTTGGGAATAACAAAGTGGATACAATTTATATGGTAGAATGAATCATCAAACTTCATAATGCTCTTGCCACCTTCGGATAAAATTATATAATACGAATAAAATACAAAATTATTTGAAATATAGACATTTAGATATGCATTAAAATTCTTTTCACTCTCCATTTCGCAAAGGGTGACGTTTTACTGACTTCTAAATACTTGACAGCGTTTCTAAGTTACAGGAATTATTACTCTTTTTTGTCAACGTATATAAAGACATATATACAAAAGGGACTTGAGAAAGATTTGTTGCCGAGAGAGGCAGTGAAGCAAATGATAGTGAAGTACATCGTAAGGTGAAAACAAATAAGAGGTTTCTATGGATTCAAGATTCAACAAATATGATCTTTCTAAGTTAGTTCACTAGTCAATTATGAATTTATGATAGATACCAAAGAGCTAAAGATGATCATCCTCTGTTTTATTATATAGGATTATTTTTATTTTTATTGGAAAGTTCATTTAGTGTCTAAAATATTATGAGAAACCGTATACATTTACTTACCAATATATAATATTATCTTTTTTCACGAGAAAAAAAAAAACTATAATCTTTTTCTTTGCATGTAAATTTCATTAAATAACAGAACGATAATTCTGTTTACATTGCATATGTAGATCGAATCAAATTTTAGATTCATATCTGTGAGAATATAGAATCTTTTTTTTCCATATTATTCCTTTTGTCAATTTCGTTTTTTCTTAGGATAGGATTACTACAATATTTGTTCTTACTAATTACGTAGATTTTTTTTTTGAAAAGGATAATATAGAAAGTAGATAGATGTTGTCGTATATTTTTCTTATCCAAACTGCTTAGGACCTAACCGGATGAAATTTAATCAAATCAAAACACGAATAGAAAACCGACCCAAATCAAACCATTCTCATGTACCCAAAACACAGTGAACCAAACTAAAGTTTGATTAACTCCGACCCAATTCTGAAAACACTGTGAGAGCAAAGCCCTCCTAACCGTCTCTAGCTTCGTCCCTTGGTTTAACTCGGTTTAAATTCACCAAGCCGATCGTAATAAAACCTTGTTAACCGAAACCAATCATAGAAAGAGTATCTAAAATATTCCAACGCACATTTTAGTTTTTCCACCTTTTTTTTTTTTTTTTTTTTGGATATAGTCACTCTTTCGACCGGAGAATTCTAAGGCAAGGAAGTTTCCTATTAGATTACATATAGAGTTAAAAATATTGACTTCCCTTAAACTTTATCCAAACTCTATTGTTGATGATATATATATATGAGCTATATGCATATAAAGTCAACTTATCTTTAAGAAAAATAATGTTGGGTCGTGAGGATGTTCTTGTAGACGAAGAAGAAGATTTTGGAACTGCCATGCAGCAACTTCCCATCCCTGTCAACGAACTTGGTAAATTACCCACGGATTTGGACTCGGTTTACGGTTTTGCGGATGAATTTAGAGAGATCATAGAAGATTCCAATTTACTAGTGAGTTTCTTTCAACTCTCTAAAACATGTTTTAGTTTTGAATGAAAATAAAACTCATCAATGTTCTGTCTACCATGTAGCTTGAGGATTCTCGAGAGTTTGATGATCTTAACCACAACAAATTTATCGATGTTTCAAACGATTCAAAACCGTCAAATCTGCCAACTGCGACAAAGGGTCGTTTTCATGGACCAAAACGATCTAGAAACAAGCGAGGAAGACAAAAAAGACTAAACTTCAAAAGTCCATCAGATCTCTTTGACTCTAAATTTGGAATTGCAGACAAGAGTTGTTCACATTGCGGGACGAGAAAGACTCCGTTATGGAGGGAAGGACCGAGAGGAGCGGGAACGCTATGTAACGCATGCGGAATGCGATACAGAACAGGTCGGCTCCTACCTGAGTACCGCCCTGCTTCAAGTCCCGATTTTAAACCAAACGTTCACTCGAATTTTCATCGAAAAGTTATGGAAATAAGAAGTGAGAGGAACTCAACTCCAAATAGCGCCTCCGAATAGCTTCGGTTTCTCAGGGTTTTTAGCATTGAGAGTCGTATCATTCAACTAGAAAATTAGGGTTTTAATTGACAAGGACAAAACATAAAATCTTATGTAAATGGTTTTAGTTTTAGATTAGTTTAGTATGATTTTTTTTAATTGTTTTTAAGAAAAACCCCAAATCATATAGTACAAGTTTCAACGACAATTATTTTACATTTTTTTAACAATCGTTATTCATTATTGAATCATGCCTTTGAGTCGAGTTTTGGACTTGTTCTGTTCTTCAATCTTCAATACTGAATTTAGTATTCTATTATTTCCTTCATAGATGTAAAAAAACCCTACAATTTCAGTCCTAATAATTCACATGAAGAAACAATTTCAATAAAAACAAGTAATCATGTATAACTCAAAAACAAGTATATGAAGAAACAATTTCAATTCTAATCTTATAATTCATTTAAACAAACTAAAAATTATAAAGAAAGTAATCTTCTAACTCAAATTCCGAAAGCATCAAACCCTAAATCTCAAGTCTCATTACATAGAGATAAAATAGCGTACCGGATCGGATGATTTAGTTGTAGTAGAGCTCGAGGCCCATGCCATCGTGGATTTCATAATCCTTAAGAGTGATATGATCCTTGTAGATGTTGTACCATTTTTGGATCCGAATCTTATCGGGTCGGGTTCCAGTTTGGGCTGCCACAAGCTTCTTGAGATCTCCGATGGTGTCGTCCTCGTTGCACTTCACCCTCACCTTCTTCCCTAGCCGATCGTTAAGCACCACCTCTATCATCTTCGAGATTCTTCTTCTACAACCACCAAGATAAAATATTCTCTCTTCGCCTCTGATTGAACTGTGGAGAATGGATATTTATTATCTCTAGGTTCGGGTGACTTCGAATATATCATACACAAGGAGAGGTTTCTTTATGACGTGTGTTATGTGTATATGATTCTTTTATAAGATTAGAGGGACGTGAATTAATGGGCTTTAATTGATGTAATGTTTGGTTTTATGGCCCACGGGCCTAAAGAATTCGTGTAGTAATAATTTAGAAAGGCATCAAATTAATAATACAAATTACACAATCTATTATTTAGGGGGTAAATCCCAAAAAAAAAGCTCTTTATTTATTTTTTATTTGAATGTCTAATGCCGAATTTTTTTGTTTGGGAAAATACACATTCTAATTAAAGTAGACGATTTAATACCTAAAAATTAAAATGTTATTATTTGCATACTCACTACATAACAAAATCAAAATTTGCATTGTACTCTTACCATCTAAAATAACTATTAATATTTAAATGATATGACATTAGTTTGAATTTTATATGAATAAATAATTAATATTCTTCAACTTTCCTTTTGAAATTAATAATGTAGATCCGCCGTAAGGCCCGTAATAAATCTATTCATTTATTAGAAAATTGATTTTCTGACATAACTCAACTCGGTTTATTCCGCAATTCGGTGTCATGACCATTTTTTAATTGAATAATTTGTTTAGATAAATTTTCATAGATTTGTCTAGGCCTGGGCGTTTGGGTATTCGGTTCGGTTCTAGAATTGAACCATTCGGTTCCAAGTATTTTGGTTCTGAGATTTAGGAACCATATTGGAACCAAATCAATATCGGTTCGGTTCGGGTAATAAATTTTGGAACCGAGTAGGAACCAAACTGTTTCGGATATTTTTGGAACCGAAAAAACAATAGAATTATAATGCAAAATTCAAATGCAATTATGCAAGTATGCAATGCAACATCACATATTAGTCATCATACCATTACAAATTCAAAAAATAGTTGAAACTTGGAAAGTATTAAATCAAAAGACACCCAAAAGTTTCAAAAATACCACAAAACACAAGTTTTAAAGACACCAAAAGAATCTTTGTCTTTGATTTGCAATGATTCGAAAGAGAGAGTTGTTGTCTGCGGCATCTCCTTCTTTGAGAAAGAGAGAACAAACTAGGATTTTTCTTTAGGTTTCAAAATATATATAAGACTTTAAGAGAGATATATGGTAGGTTGTTAGGCTTGGATAGTTAGGTTTATGTCTAGATGGGTTTGAGACTTTGAGTTATATAGATATAGGATGGGTAATATTTTTTGGGTACCCGAATGGATATCGGTTCCTACCCGAACCGAACCGATACCCATGGTTCTTTGATTCAAGATCCAATCGATATTTTCACTAGAACCGGAACCGAACCATACCCATCAATTTTGGTTCGGTTCGGTTCAGTTCTATGTGGATCCATATTTGTGCCCAGGCCTAGATTTGTCTCTATGCTCTAGGGGTGACACAAGACGAGTACCATTGAATATCCGACCCAACCCTTTCAGGTAATAGATTTTTAGTATCCATACCCTACTAAAAAAATTGGGTACTCCTTAAAGAAAACAAATACCCGTCATATATGATTCTTTTACTAATGGAGATGACATTTAGACAAGTAATGGATAGCTTCATAAACCATATCAGTTGACATTTTAATTCAGAGTTTTTATTATCCAACAACGTGCAACCCTCACGAAAGTCTTTACAACAAGAGTCCCAATAATCAAACGTAATAAGAAAAGTGAGTAAACTAAATCCTTCGGCATAACAAAAGCATCCAAATTTGTAAAAACCTAAAAGAGCAAATCAGTCACTTGGTAAAATATGCAAAAACAAAAGATGACTTTGACTTAAAGACTTTAAGACTTAGTAGTACTGTACATTCACACGTACCTTCCCTTCCCTGTCTGTCTCTGTTCGGGAATCCTTTCAGACAATGATGTCTCACGTCATCAATCATTCAGACAACGATTCTGTCACGTCATTCAACTACAGTCACCTCCTGATCAACCTTCCAGTAGTTAGTGTCGTTGTACTCCTGCATACTATCATCGGGGCTCTCCTTCCCTGGCGAGGCTGTGGTGGTGTTCCTCTTCATCGGCCCTGCTTCTCCCACTATGCCTTCCTTGAGAGCTTGATCCATTGCCCTTTCGGTTCCTTCTGGCTCAACTCCCACAAACTCAACGTCCTTTCCAAACAATGAAGGTACGGGCGGTGATCTTGGGCTAATCTCACCTTCCGAGGACGAAGAACCGTTCGGGATTCTCACATCAGGCATCTTCACATCATCTTCCGGGAATGGATCTGTAGTGACCGGTGGAACGGATGAAGATGAATCACCACGTTCAATCCATTCCGGTGACAATTCATCTGTACCCACGTCTTCGTCAATCTCGATATCAGCGTCTACAGAGACTGCTTCTGAGGTTGAGGTTGTGGCCGCAGCTGAGTCAACAAAAGGGTTCTTGCTTTCTGTAATCAAACAGTCTTCATCTTCTTCATCTCCACCACCGGAAGTTTCATTCAAGCTTACATCTTCCATTGCTTCCTCTGAAGAAATAGCTCCCGTTCCTGTGTTTTCGCCCAATTCATCTCCTTGGAAGGTGAACCAGTTCGAGTTTGTGAATAAATTGCTGCACAAAGAAAAAAACATTTCATTGGTTTTAGAACCCGTTGTTCTTTTCTATCTGATACATAAATTGGATAAACTAGATTTGGAAGCTTACTTTGCCTGTTCATCACCAAGCCTTAGAGATGATATAACAACTTCAGCAGATTCATCATCGAAATAGACATCCTACAGAATATGTTACAGTCAGGCCTATCATAGACAGTGGTTTCTTTAAACGTAGAACATCGTATAACTATAATGAATACCTCTTCATCTCTATCATTGGAACCATGCTCCTGGAACAAGAAACATAGAATTTAGATTCAGCCAAAATTTTAAGAGATACTATCAGAGAGATTAAGAACTACCTCTCCAGCACCATTGTTCTCTTGCATGTTGTATCTGAACTGGTTCAAGTTATTAGCTAACCCAGCAAGATCATAATCCCTATCATGAACTTCATCATCGTCACTGTCCCTAGTTCTATCATGTAATGCAGTCGGGCGTCTGCATGCCAAATCAAATAAAATATTATCAAGAGACAAAATCAGTACTGGCACAATTAGATACTGTGCCATCTATTTTTCAAACCCAAATGTTTCTGGACCAAGTTTACTAAGAAAACCTAGCAAGTAAATTCTGATATTGTAAATGCATCACTGTAGTTGCATCAATAGGTGTGACAAGAAGCCATAAATGTTTGATAAAAGACATACCCGCAAACCCAGCGATACACATTCTCAACTGCATTTCGATCATGCAACGTATTCGCTTCCCACTCACCCCAATCGTTATTTTCCTAGAAAAGAAAAACACAACGCATCAGAATGTTGTATGTACCAAACAAAATGCAACTATTTGTACACAAGATCAGACGTAAAAGGATGCCTAAATATTAGAAAGAAAAATAATTAGATATGGGACATTTCATTATAGAGAGAATACGAAGTCATTAAACTGGTTTACTCCCACAGTACAGAACAGAGTGGTACAATAGATATTCACACACACCAATTATCACAACTCAAATCGATTTATGTAGAAAGATGGTATACTGCAGATTACAGTAATTCTGCAAGCATTGTTACAATAAAACGTTACTATTGCTGGAAAACGAACCTCAAGTAAAGTCTTTATCTGGTTACTGTTAGTTGACAGCTGAACAAGCTTGTTTGAAATTCTTGAGATATGACCAACATTTCCCACCCGTGGAGCCTGCTTTCCAGCAGCAGCTAATGTTGGCTGCATGAAAGCAGAATCAGTTATATATATAGCTCAGTACATCTTATCCTTTAGAAAAGTAGAAAATTGGATATAACGGGTCATTTTTGAATCTGATAAAAAAAAGAGGTATAATATAATTGCTTCAACCACACAATATGATGTTCCACATTTGTCTAACAGAATTGGGGAAACCAATATGCATGTGCGAAACAATTCATACCTGCTTATCACCAGAAAGAATTGGCTGTTTCTCTGTTTTAATAATTTTTCCAATCAAATCACACTCTCGGAGAAGATGGTCAACAATCTCATCGTTTTTGCTTTCCAAACACGATACTATTATACTCTCCACCTGATGGTGCAGTGCATTATTATACGGGTACCTGCATAGTTGGAATGAACAATTAAAAGATGAATTAAGCCAAGCAAAACATAAGAAACGTGCAGAAATACAGAACAATTTAAAATTTTGTAATCGATAAAGGGAGAAGTATTTACTCGAAAAACAGATCAAGGACTCTTCTAATAGCTCCTGAGCTGGATAGTTCTTTTCCTGTCGCTTCACTCCGAGTTTTCAGCAAGACAGCAATGAACTCCACAATCTAAGACAAGCCATCAGCAATAAAAACGAAATCAGGAAAATATTAGACAACAGAAAACACACACAAGAGATCCATCTTATAACTAAACCATCTTCCAGTTGACAATAACTAAAATTTCACAATGAAACCTAACCTTCAGCCGATGACTGCCAAGAGGAGGCCTCAACTGCCCATAGGTTGTAGGTAAAATCTTTTCATCAGAGGTCACATTTAAAAGTGCAACAAAGTCACCTGCACCACAGATGAAAGCCATATAGGAAATTTAAGTAAGTGGTCCAAGCACATAAGAAGTTGAGTCAAATTTTAAAATATATGTTCAACAAGAATGAGAGCTCAAATATATCTAGCTAGAAAGATGAAAGAATATACGCAGATGCTACTATTAAGAAGTGGAATGAAGCACAAAAATACAGTAATAAAATAATAAAGTAGAAGATTATATCATTGTTGTGAACAAAAAAAGAAGATTATCATTGTTTTGCAAACATTTCTTGTCACTAGGAACAGTATAAGACGTTACTCGTTAGTAGATGTTAGGATGAACCAAAGTAGTATCTGATTCCGAGCAATCAGAAAAAGACTAATACAAATTGTTATGATGAAAAATATTCAGCAGGAAAACCAGGAACAAATATGAACTCATGTACAGAACACAAAGGGTCATTTTTGTTAGACTAACCAAGTCTAGGCAGCATGGTGGCAATAGTCTCTGGATTCACAGAAATTGGAGACTCGAAGATTTGTTGGCCCCTGAATGAATACATAAAGGGGGAAGAAACTACAGATCTTCTTGGGCTCAACAACGAAATGCACACTGAAAGTGTGTGGACAAGGCTAGATTTGGACTGGGGATCTTCGAAAGCATGACCAAATATCCTTGCAACAAAACTGTCAACAAAAAGTTAACTGAATCATCATAAATACTAAAAATGTTTAAGCATATTTAAGAGAACAAGACATCCTACAAACCTTGAACTAGAGAGTTTGGTAGCCAACGGTGACGGTGCATTTTGAGCGATAGTGCAGAGTGTTTCAGCAGCATTTGCATGAACTTCAAGAGAGTTCTGATCCAAACAGAAAATGAAAAACAAAACTTTGAGAATATTCATATCCGAACTAATCAAAATTAGAAAATGCAAGTCTTGTTGTTTGACCGAAACAATAACCACACATGCAGAGAAGGCTCTCTATACTGAGTTTAGGAATTTGGAAGTAGTAAATCAACAACCACATCTAGAATAAAACAGAGATTTGCAAATGCAGGAGAGTCTTTTCAACTATTCTCTATTGTCTTATAAAGGTAAATCAATGTGCTTTTTCCATAGCTCTGGAGTAGCAGCGACATGAAGAATCAACAGATCCCACTTAGTATTAAAATAATAATAAAGAGAAGAAATCAGAAGTAGCTCAAAATGCCCATGCTTCCTATATTTCAATAATTTGCAGCAAAAAGAAGGGATACACAGTTTAACAGATTATACTCACTGATGGGCTAAGCTTATCCACAATCATTTCAAGAAGATTGCTATCAGCTAACCATTGCATCACATCTAGGTGGTTGGGATACACATGATCATCCGCACCAACCAACCGGATTAGAACCTACATAAATCACATGAACATAAGCTTAAAAGTGATTACCAGAATCAAATGTAAGGATAAGAAAGGGAAGGTTTACCTCCATAATGGACGTGATCCCTATCAAATCAACCAGTTGCTGGAAAACATTCTGATGGGCCTGTATATGGTATTTTAGAACATTATTTGCTACTTTTATATTGACTGCACATACATAATTCACAAAGTAACAAGTATCAAAGAAATGGTGCATCTCAATGATCGGCCGAACGATTCAAGGATTTTCTACCTACGCCACAATGTAATTTATATCGACTTAGTATAACTATCATTAATAGTAGGTCGAAGAAGAATTTCTTGAGCACAGAAAATTACAAGGACAGGGAACATCCCACTTAACATGCTTTCTGCCACACAAATTCTATTTTCAATCAGAGCTTCGCATGATTTTCGTGCTATTTGCAAGATTTTCAAATGAACATCCAAATAGAACTCACTTTTACATAGTTCATCAGCGGGACCGTCTTCCTCAACATGAGGCATATGACAACCTATTCCATAAAGAGACAAGATATATAGTTGGTAAGTAACAAACAAGTGGAGAAATAATATCTAAAAAGGGTTTAAAGACTAAAATTCTAAAATGAACTATTGAAAGTGATCGATGAAAACATTACCTTGCTGAAATACCCAGCTAGCATTACACTGTGGGAACGGTTGGGTTCCAAAAAGGAGAAAAGTAGGTTCATTAGCTGCAACAGAAGTATAAACCATTAAATGAGACCAGAGGAAAAGAAACATCAAACTCAAAATAACAAGGTTCTGCATTCACCATAATAAAGGAAGAAGAAAATTAGTAACATACCTCCTCCTCGTCCACCAAAGTCTTAAGAATAACATCAATTTCACAGGTCAAGACTTCAGAGGAGATGAAAGGAAACCTAAAAGAAAAGCATGCTTTCAAGGTAAATCAATCTTAGGTTCATGAAAGTTCCCAGAAATATTCTAAATCAGGTAAACTAAACATCTGGATAAAAAGTTAATCAACAAAAGCAAGGGAAGTTATCTCTAACAAACCACAATGCACATACTTGAAAGCGCGCTTGCTATCAGCATCTTCAGGAGATTCTTCAACAATAAAACGTAATAACTGTTCCACTTGGGCTCTTTCTCTTAGACTGCAAATGAGCATACAAAATAAAAGCATAAAAGGCCAACATTACAACCCTTGCTACTACTACGAGAAACTAAAACCTCCATAGTATACCAGAGTGGTCCTGCAAAGAAAACATAAGTATGCAGTGATTCTATCTACTTTTCGTGCAATATCTGCTGACTTGCATATCCTCTTAAATCTTTTAAGGAATGGTTAATATAAACAGACGACACATGTCATAGTACAAACTAAAAACATAACAAATCCTACACATAAACTACAACAAGGTTAAAAAAGAAAGACGCCTAAAATGAATTACAAATTTATGAGCCGGCTGTTCAAAGCTCTGCATTCTTGGATTATATCTTCCTCATCCAATAGTTCTTCCAACGTGAAATCTTCCTTGTCTAATATCGATTCGACCTGTCAATCGCAACTTAAACATAAGAAAACTAAAACGGATAAAAACTGCACATTCGCCGCAAACTACATCATTCCTATTTAGTTTCTCTCTTCTCTAAACTACATTACCAGCTTCCAAGAACTATTGAAACACACAAATCAAACATCACTATGACTATGAAACTATTGGAAGGTAAAATCATTGATACACAATAACAGTGGTGTGAAGAAGAAGAACACAACAAATTCGAAGAAGAATACAATTAACCTAGCGAATTTTTCTTCATCAATCAGTTGAATAAGAAACGAAATCTAAAAACATTTCAGAAATCTTCACTTTGCGTAAGAACAAAGCAGATTCAGAAAGAAACAATCGATTCAGAATAAGACGATAACAATTTCGAATTCATGTGTAGAGAGACTTTGTATACTCACCGGTGAAGCAGCAGAGAGAGCAGTCAACTTCCAAAACATGGTGAAAGAAACAAGAGGATGAAGAAGAAGAAGAAGACGAGCTAATTAGATCTCTTCACAGAGCGAAACTCAATCACTAAATCTTAGGGCACTCGTCAAAAAAGCTCGCCTGAAAGAAAAAACCCTAATTTGATGCTGGTGGTGAAGAAGAAGAGGCACAAAATGAGAAATCACATAATTTTAGAAAGAATCCAAAAAAAAAAAAAAACTCTAATCTCGGGGAGACATAATTCAGCAAATAAATAAATAAAACAATTGAGAAAAAAATATTTTTTGTTTTGTGTCTATCGAATAAAAATGTTTAGAGTAATGTGTGATTAGAAGCTTGGTTTAGTTTGGATTAGTGTAAACCGATTTTCGTTTGTTTGTTTTTTTTTTATATAACTGCGAAATTCGGATCAAATCTGTCCAAGGAATTGCAGGCTTACAATTTTTTATCGAGTTTGAAACCTTTTAGCTATGATGAGATTTTTATAACTGTTGGAACTATAGTACTTGCACATTTTATCGAGTTCAAGTACATTGAACTCCTAAACGTAGTTAAGTAGGATCGTTATTATATGTAGTTGCTTCGGAAAATACCAACCTTTTGGGGGTGCAAAAACCGATGATCGTAGTTGAAACTCATATAGTTTAGTGCATTTAGTCTAAGAAATATGATTAGTTGTTCTTAAGCTGCCGTGAAAAGTAATTTGGTTTGCTCCAAAAGTAAAATTATATTGTTTAAAAAACTTTCATTGATTCCTTTCAAGTTTTCGAACAAGATTTTCGAGGTTCTAATATGATCTAGTATAGTTTAGTGGTTTAAAGTATCTTGATCAATTGATCTCAAACCTAGATCAGTCGATCTATGAAGACTTGCCCCATTTTCTTTTTTCATGATCCATCTTTACAGTTCTTCCTCGGTTTCAAATAAAGACATATAAATGTTTTAGACTCGTTTTAATTATTTTGCATTCTATCTAGTTTTAGACAGTGTTTTGCAATATCTTGGAGTGACAAATCTCTCACTGTACGGTATTTTTGGATAAGATTTATGAATTCATGTTTTTATTTCAATTCAAATTTATGATGATTTCTTTCAAATATATATTTTCTTGTTTCTCGATTTTAGGTCTAATTAGTCTTCTTATTTGGTTAAGGGATTTCAAAGGAAAATTCATGTTTTGTTAATCTTAGATTGTTAGATTTGGGATACATTTGTTGGGTTTTTTATCTATCATTGTTCTTAATTATAGTCTAACTATCTAATTTTTTGCATTCTGATTTTCTGAGAATTTCATGTGTCTAATGCCTTTAATCTTCGAATTGATAAGAAATTCTCATAAAATTCCTAAGTTAACTCATGTTCCAGTTCTATATGGCTAACAACTATAATATCTTTGATAATCCCTTCAAAATGAAGCAGCCAAATGTGGTTGGGCTTACATATGATCTTTAATTATTAGACTACAACATAAGATAAATACTTAGAAAAGTATCATGACGAAAAATAAAATCTTCTTCTAGCTTTGATCAATTAGGTAGGTTTGTCCCTCACTCCCTCTTCTCATACTTACGAGCCCAAATGTTCTTTCCGTATATCTCAAGCTCTTTTCTCTGCTCGCCGTCGAGTACGCGGTCAACGGTAGCAACCGAGTCCAAGACAAGCCTCGCGAATAGTGATTGTTGCTTGCAGCTCCTATTCGCGTTTGCATTGGGAGATTTTTTGTTGTCATGTTGCATGTAAACTCCCTCAACACAATTTTCTCCATATTCCTTGGTAAAGAGCTCAAATATTTCGGCATGAGTCACTGGATAACCATGAGAAAATGTTAAAAACAAGGCCCGATCGTTCTCAGTGGCGATGCAATTAGCGTTCCAGCCCCATAGACCATGTGGGATGAAAAATAAGTTGTTGTTGGAGAAATTATCCCTATCAACTTCAATAGGCATCACGTTGATGCTTCCAAAAATCGGATGAGGGAAACCGGGGATTCTAAGAGGTTGGCGAAGTCTTGTATCAAAGGAAGGCATTGAAGAAGATGGCAGAACTCGTACAAGGATGTCGGTAAAGATTCTGGAACAAACAGTGGTTAAGAAGTTCTTGATTCCTGTGATAGCACTATATCGATTTTTGTAGATTATTTGGAGTGATATATTCTTTTTCATGTATTTTGCGGTGAGAGGGATTTGGCCAATTGGGGGATAGTTGAAATAAAGGCACCGAAAGCAAGAGACAGCCTCATTAGCAAGAGCCACAATGAGTGGATCTGGGAGAGTGAGGATGATTGAGAAAATGTTTTCAAAGCCAAAGTCCTCAAGCCAAAGCCATGTGGCCATGACAAGAAGTGATTCAGCCGGAGGTCTTAAGAATTTGAGGACCAATTTAGAGAATATATCTCTATCTTGAGCATGGAAAACATGTAGTTCTCGTGCGTTGAGAAGAGACATAATCGAATTTGACTGTAGAAAGTTTGGTGAATGTGAAAGCAATCTATAAGTTGTTGGAATGTATTTTATTATCTAATCTCCTCGTTTTATACACATAAAAGGCCCGTGTTTTTAAAGGTTTTTGCAAAAGAAATACCTTCCAACTTGTCATTTTTGCATTTTTACCCTTATCTCCAAAATGTGCAGGTCAGTCCCCCTAAATTAAAAGTAATACGCAATATAACCCATTCGTTAATGAATGCAAGAGTCTGAATGTCTTATCTTACCACAAGTTAGATAATTTATGATTATTTTTAAGTAGCAGTTAGTTATGAACATCTTTTTAAGTTCAAAGATATGAAAATCTTTTAATTTGGTTTTGTTACACTTACATGTAATGTGGACTTTTTTTTTTTTTGTGCAAAAGACATGTAATGTGGACTAACATGTACAACTCATAACTAAAACAAATTCTTTTTATGTGATGTGAACTCATAACTAAACCAATTTGAGGACTAACAAGATTATTTTCTAGTTTAGTTAACTATTCACATTGAGTTTTAAGGACTAAAACAAAAATAACATAAAAACTTAGTTTATATATATAAATAAAAAATCTTTTAGCAAATCATTCTTACTATACTATACACCAAAAAAGTTCTTAATAAGGTGGTCAATAAGATTTTGTCATGCCTCTATACATTGTATGTAATGATATGATGCATTATTTTTCCATATGGGCATATTAGAAATGATGTACTAAAAAATATATCCTTTCTGTGTTTCTCATTCTATTTTCTTTCTTTATAATTGGTCATGAAAATTTGGAAAATGGTAAATATATGTTTGAATAATTTTGAAAAACAGAATTAACCAAATTTAGATAACTAATAATATGGTAATAAAAGATATTTTCTTCTATATATTTTATATTACCGTTTTGGTATATTTCTTACTATTTGTGTTATTCAACTTGATGAAAATGTTGTCTCAAATTTCTCAAAAAGACAATATTGACCCAATTTAGTTTTTTAAATCACAATGCAATCCCCATTTAGCATAGTTTGATGTTGATGGTGTGCAAAGTTGCAATAAAAGATAAAAATCATGCTATCTTGTCATTGATAAATCGTTGGCTCTAGAAGCTTAGAGAATACATCGTTAGCTCTAGGTGGAAAAGGCAAAGATAAGCTATTGTTAAAGTTAAATGAAATATATATATGGCTTGTTAGTATTGTGGTATAGAAGTTCATTTAAAATAATAAAAAAAAGAGGATAGATTTTTATCGTGACAATGAGAAAGTATGAAGCTGATCAAGAAGATGAAGTTAAACTAAATGAAACTAATGTTAGTAAAACAGGAAAACCGAAAAGGTCTACTAATGTTGATGATCATAGTCTTTATCGACCAAGAGTATACTAGCTCCCACACATGACACATCTCAAAACAGTACTTGTAGTTGTGTAAATTTGTTGTATTGGTCACTGTAATATTCATTTTAGGAGTTAAGATGTCGCAGTTAGATTGATCAACGAAGGTTTCGGACTTTCATTCTAAAAGATCAAAATATGTAGCCGTAGAAATTATTAAATCTCATGGACAACCTCACTGATGAATCTCAACGTACATCAATTTTTGCATTTGGGCTAACTGTAAGTTGGGTTGGGCTTTTTATAATCGTGAGCCTTTTCACTTTCTCCTAATAAGTTTTTATTATAGGCGTGAGAGCTCACTCATCTTCCCACATACATTAAATTTTGCAGACTCTCCAACAAAACTTGGTCACTATTAATGATATTCTTTTGCCAAAACGTTACAAAAACATTTCCGAAAAAGTAAAATAATCGTAATGTTGATTAGCTTTAGTTAACGATGGATATTGTTGATTCGATATTTTATGGTAAAAACTTTTAAATATGATTTTTTTATTTTTTTCGATAACCGAGAGAATCTCAAACCGAACGTCAGACTAACTCTCATGGTCTATAGAAATCTGACTTTCTTGCTACTAAAGGTGTTTACGGTGGTCGACCTGCGAAGTGCAAGACCTCCCACATATGATATAATAAGATTTTGGTGTAACTATTAGAGCAGCCCAATCATTGTGAAGAAAATAGTCCATTAGCCCATGTGGTGAATTTTCATCAAGATAGATTCATATATAAATTCGTCTAATGAGAAGAAGAGAAGTATCTCTCCATCTTATATGAAATTATTCTAAGAAAATTCATTTGTATTTTTGGTGACAATATAATCTCTTTTACATTTCTTGCACAATAGAATTTTCATGATCTATTCAATTTCCAATCTATTTTATCTCTTTTAGTAAATTCTACTAGAGCTAGAATAAGCTTGCTTCGGATTCTCCCACTCTAACAACCGTAGAGAACTTTTGCTTGTATTTTTTGTATAGTTAATTAAAAGATTTGAATATATAACTAAACAATAAAATTGGGACAGAGTCTAAGTGTTCTCAAGGGCTCAAGGATTCAGTTTTCTTTATGCTTTATGATATGGACTGTTCATCTAACGACGTTGTGTATTTACACATATCTACATACATATTTTATTTTATCAAAGTGTGCGAATTGTTCTTATCAGCAAAACCAGTTTATGTGAAACTATTAGAAATATCAAGATATGGTTGTTATATGAGGACCAAAGCATTGACCATACCCATAATGTCCTGGTCATCACCTTTAAACTATAAAAATTGGCCTTTCGGTTTTCTAAGAGTCAATCTTTGTCCAGTGAAAATCGAAACAAATAATGCTTTCAGTTTCATTCATCATTGGAAGTTGAAGCTGACATGACTAAGTCTAAGTCGTCATAAGAAACAAATGATATATATAGTTCATCAAAGTGTGTTAACTAAGATCATTAAAGTCAAGTCAATGGTTGTTTTGATGTTGAGTTAATATGTGAATCACTAAGATCATTATAAGATTTGTAGTAAAAGGTTTTGAGAATCCAAATCTTGTGGAATTGTGTTTGTCTCTACATTCTGATTTTTACATTTTCAACATATTCAAAAAAATATAATATGACAGATTAATAAATCAAACAAAAATATATCAGCCAATCATTGGATCGATTCTGTACAACTCTATACCTACAAGATCGACTCTATATTTTAGTTTAGAAATCTACTATCATCCATCATTCTCGTTTTGAATAGTTTATTTGATCAAAACTTTATGTTTGGGAGGGTCTCACTTTGGACCATTCTATATAGAATTGATGACAAGGTCGAACCATGGATGTTCAAGATATCAACTTATGTCTTAACACTAGGGTATATGCAACTATCAACTTAAATTAATTGAAGAACGTTTTTTTCTTTTGACATCTTTGGTTCTACAAGGTCCGATCCGTAGTCAATCCCTACTACGCGGGGTAACACGACATAATAGAGTCGACCTCCGATGGGGAAGACGGAGTCAAATGGACTTAACCACTTGACTAAAAGCACATCTCCATTAATTGAGGAACGTTTAACTAGAAAAATCAAATAAAATTTGGCTATATGTGATAGATAACGTACAAGGTAAAACATTGGGTTTGCAATCAGGGGCGGATCTAAAGAGGGGGAAGGTGGGGCACGTGCCCCATGCTAATATTTGAAAACTATATGTATTTCATCTAAGTGTTTGTTAGTCCAGTGGCATTTGGTTCCACAGTAGTTGAAGGTGACAAGTTCGATGATTACAACCATATTTGGCTTTTTCATTTTTTTTTCTACGTTTTCACTTTGCTTCTTACACATATTTCCCTGTTTTTTTAAATTCTTGACTTCTTTCATGTTTTTTTATTGGTTTTATTTTACATTTCTTTACTTTATTTCATTTATATACCAAAAGATATTGATTCTTTTGTATTTTTTATAGAAAATTAGTTCTAAGTCATTAATGTAACCAGTATAATCTACATTCTGAAATATTAAATAAAAATTATATTTAATAAATTTAGTAAAAAAAATTCATTATACATTTTTATAGTATAAAAATCAATGAACATGATATTCTTTATATGAAAAAGTTCGATTTTTAGATTTTCGAAAACTCATATTTGATATGTGCCCCATGTTGATATTTTTTCTGGATCCGCCACTGTTTGCAATATATTGTGTTATGTAGAGAAATATTATAATATAATTTATATGGATAATCGATGGGTGCTTACGCAGCACTTTAGTACCAAAATTTAATCTTTGATTGTTAGTGAAAGTGGTTAGTGGCCACATCTAAAAGCAATGATTTGTTTTATTGTACATTGAATAATGGGGACATAGTTACAAAAAATGTTTTAAGAGAAGTGGACATTTTAAAACAAATATCGTATGTATAATATCGTCAAGTGGACAAAAATGAGTTTTTACCTCCCAAACGCTTAATTTAGATATATAAACATAACTAGATTAGAGGTCGTCAGTTCGAGTGACGCTTAGGACGAAACTAATATTACATATTGTGGTTTCGGGCCAGGAATGATTACGGGTTTTGGCCCAGAACCTTCTGGTATTCAAAAAAAGAAAAAAAAATCGGGTTTTAGAATACATGTTCGAATTCTAAGTTTCGAGACAATTTGAGATCCAATATCTATTTTTTGATAGAATAATTTGAAAGAGAAAATACCACATGCCATGAAAGGAATGAAATTCTCTAGATGAAAAGAGGATTGTACATCTTTTTGATCGGAAAAGCATGCTAAGATGTTGATAATATGGACATCAAACATAATGGATAGTCGGTTTTTATTGGTTCGAGAAAGATGACAATGGTTCGTCCATCAAAAATGTTCGGAATTTAACTTAAAAGTTTAGTTTCCAAATGTTTTATTTTACGTGATTGTCCATTTTACATCGGTCATGTACTGATTATTCCGAAAAAAAGATGGTGAAGATCTCAACGTTTATTTTATTTTAGAAAATTTAATTGAAAAAAATCTTTATTTGTTATTTTTTTTTTTTTTCGACAAAAACAAACTTTCATTGATTTAAAAAAGTTATTACAAAGATACTTACGGAATTACTAGAACATAATTATTACATACGCAGATGTATGTGCCATACACTAAGAAAAATACAGCAGAAGGGAGATTGACGATGCTTTCCGAAGAGTAGCCTTACTCGCTAACCGACCATGAGATCCGTTATTGTCCAACTTCATATTTGATTTTCCTTTGTTACGATTGGCATGCAGCAACTTGTGGCTGAACTTTCTTTTCGCAAACCGTAGCTTTAAACCCGATATGTCCATAAGTAACTCAGAAATGTAGACACGATGGTACCAAAACTTCCGTACCAAGGTCTTTATGGAAAAACTTGACTTTGTAATTTTCTTTAGCATAATCACAAATAAGATCAACTTACCTGATTCCGACAAATCCCTAAATCTTAGTAGAGAGGACCATAGGCCTTGACACAACAACATGTTCATGGTCACTCTCACTTCCGTTAAAGAAGCAACTTGTAATATGTTTGATCCCACAACACAATCAACATCATCATCACAAATGAGGCCGGATCTTACACTAATTTTAAAACCAAACAAAACACTTGTATTTCGTGAGGTATTAAAATTGTTGAAGATCACCGATTGAAGTGATGGGCTTGGCCAATATTGATGAAGCCCATTGACATTTGAAAAGGGCAACAAAACAAATCCATCTTCTTCTTCACCAAGCATCGGAGCAAGAGAATTCTTGTGTGATCTCTCCAAACGTTTATTCAAGTGGATAGGAGTGTTGTATATTTGGCATAGGAAAGTGTCCTCGGCTGGGCGGTACCAACTAGTATGTGAATTCTTCACGCACGACTCGCTTTCACGTGCTGCCGTCTTCCTTCCCGTTACTCTCTCGACATTAATCTCCACAAAGTGATTTTTGTTCAAAAAATCTGACTTATGTCTTCTAATGGTCATGAAATCATGTCTATTAACACAATTGCCCATACTGATCTTGTGCAAAGATTCCACTGTATATCTCGCCGATGCATTGCATAAACACCTAATCAAATCGTGTCCCCAAAACGTGACTATGTATGTACTGACTTTCGAAAACTCAATCCGATTATGATCAACTAGATGCATCCGTAATTTCTTCACACAAACAATAGAGTCGCAATAGATTACTCCAGGATCCCAGATCCAAAATTGATTCCTAATTTCCGAATTGGAGAGATTCATCTGAGACACAAAAACTCTATTATAGGGAAACAGAGACGTTCCGGTGAAGAAACGACGGACACCGTTCGAAAACGGAAAGAAGCCGACATCATAACACTTGGGTTGAGGCCAATATAGGGTCGGAGATACGCTCTCACGGATGGAGAGAAAAGAGGCGCGACTTTGAGGCGGAACTTGGTCGCAACATGCACTATCCGAGACCCAATCTATTCCCGAAATCACATCTCCCGCACAAGGCAATGAGTTTTGGATCTTATAGAAAGATACCCAAGTCGAGATTGGAGACAGATTTGAGATTGACGGCCTCAGATTTTGTAACAACGTTGTGAGAAGGCAAAGAGCATGAATTTTGAAATTTTGATTTGCCATGTCTTATTATCTAGATCTATACAAAAAGAAAAGGACGAAGAAAACAAACAGAGAAAAGGGCCAACCAGAAAACAACCCAGAGAAAGGCCGACCGACGCCGGAGAAGCCGACGCCGGCCGGAGACGATGAATAGTGAAGAGTCCCTTTGAATTCGATTGAGAGAAAAAACGGTTTTTAAAAAGTATTATTGTTTCGTTTTATATTATATGCTTCTAAAAAGTTTTTTGTAAATCATTTTATTTTTCTGAATTATTTAAGAGTCTCAAGTAAATTACAAACACTTAAAATTTTATTCATCTTCATCTTTATTTTCTTTATCTTTATTCAACTAATTTCTCTACTATTTATCGTTTAAAGTTTAGACCCTCAGTTTTTTTTAATCCAGTGGCAATATACTAAAAAAAAATAGAAACAACTACAGTAGCTTGAATATTTCTCTAATGTAATCATAAGTCCTCAAAATCACATAAATTGCATGCCCTTTTGCTACCTCAACAATAAATCCATCACATCATTTCTATTCCACAACTTCTGGTTTTCAAATTTAATCAATTTCATTTACATCCACACTTCTAAATAAATAATCAATATCAATTCTAATAAATATTATACTCCAATATATAAGTAAACATATATGAAAATTGATGAAAATTGTCAATATATCTTAAATGCACTCACTTTGGACAATGTAGATGTCAAACGAACTTTTTATAAAATCTAAATGGAGACGGTATCGCACAATACGATGCAGTTCCAATAGTAATAAAAGTATCTACTTTTGTGTGTGTATATATATTTTCGTTATTATTAGAACCATACTATTTTTTTTTTTTAAATATATAAATATTATTCAATCCCAAAATGGGCTTTTGGCAGATGGGCCTAGAAAATTACATGGGTTACAAAAACAAGTGGCCCAAATCGGAAAAAACAAAAGAAACGAGATCTGCAAAACGGCGGTACACCGGAGACGCAGCCCTCGCCTTCCAGATCCGATGCTAACAAGGACGGCTTCTTTGCGGACAAGCCTCGACATCAAGCGTGTGGTTGGAGCTAGCAAATCCCACCGTACACCATCAACGAGAAACAAGCCGAACCCAAAACATTCCTTTCGGGAAAGGGAAAACCGCCACAACCGAGCCCCAGAACCTCTTCTCCCCAACCTAGCAAGAAGAGAGACATCGGTGCTAACCCTCACTTCCCCTGAAACTCACCCTTGAGCCACCCCAAAAGCTAACTCACCTTCAGATCCGACAAAGAGGAAGCCAATCGCGGCAGCAGATGATGGAAGTCGGCTCAAACAAACCACCAACCACCAGATCCGGCCAGAATCACCCGCAATAAGCCTTCTAGGATCCGGCCAAGAATCCACAGTTAACCTCTTCGCAAAGTAGCGAACCCACTGATCCATAGCCCAACTTCCGCCGCTCGCCGGAGCTTCACCTCAAAATCCGCCGAGCCGTGAGAAACAAGATCCAATCCACCGGAGTCCTTTAACCAGCAGAACGCATGAACCGTTTCTCCACTGCGAAGAAGAGGAGCCACCGTCAAGCATCGAACCATGGACCAAACCACTCCTCACACCACCGGAGAAGAGAGTCGCTCACCACCGCTTCACCTTCCGACCCATCAACCGACGCTGAAGAACATAAGGAGAAACTGGGAGGGAGAGGCCACACACGCGCCGGCGAAATTGCCGGAAAGGTAAGCCTCTCTTTCAAAACTAAAACAGACGGCTAGGGTTTGAGAGAGAGGAGAGAGTGTTTCTCTGTTGGGCCTCTCAAAGGCTTTTTTTACAACCACCATACTGTATTTTATCAACCGCACATCTTCATTCGGAGCCTAAATTACGTTGGTCCAATTTTGTTTTTTAACAGGAAAATGTATAAAATAACTTAAATTTTTATTATTTGAGAATAATTCTTTATCAAAAAATTAGTCACTTTCATGTAATTGTAACCTCTACTTTTCTCACCAACTCCACCCACATCAAACCCAAAAACCCCACCAATAATTAATCTGTTTGTCCCTATTTCCTATTATAATCCAATTTTACCCCACAAGTTTTTCTTTGTTGCTAAAGTACCCCACAACTTTTTAAAGTACAAATTTCCCCGATTTGGAATTTGGTAGTACAATAGTTACAGTACAAAACTTTTTTTTGGATAATAATATTAAAAACTTTGCAATATACCGAAAATTACAATAAAAAAAAAAGAAGGCATAATCTAGAAAATATTATATGCTTCTTCTTCTCACCAGTTATTTAGTAAAATTGTTATTAAAAAAAAAACTACACCCCCCAAAAAAAAGAGAACCTTATACTTTAAAGAAATTAATCTAAAAACCCAGTCTTTTCCAAAATTGCATTTCGAACCCTACTCATATCTCTTCCTTTCAATGTCCTCCCAATTCCTTCATGCACTGAGAACGAAGCCATTCTCGTCTTCGCCAAATACTCATGCGGCGGCAATTTTCCACCGTCTCCGTCGTCATCGTTATCGATGCTTTTCCGACGGATGTGACGATTTTCCTTCCCGAGAATCTTAGACCAGTCCGGTACGTTCATCGGAAGTGAAGAAGCTACTGTCGTGGTGGTTACGGTTGCCGGAGATGATCTACGGTTTGATGTGATGAGTTTCCGACGAAAATCAGGCGAATCGGAGCGGGAAGAGTATAGATCGGACTCGTCGAACTCGAATTCTGAATCTCCGGTGATGTGGTAAGTCCGATCTGTTGGAAGGAAGCGATGACTCGGCCGTTGGTAATAGCTTTTTCTCGTCGTCGTTGCCATTGAAGGAGAAGAAGCAATTTGAGTTTTTTCTTTTTTTTTTTTGGAGTTTTGGGAATGACTTATGAGAGAAGTCTCTGAAGAGTCTCTCTGCTTTTATAAATGTTTTCAGTTGTGAAAAATGGATAAAAGACCCGATAATCTCTCTTCGTTAACTTCTAGTTTGCGTCGAGTGAAATGACGTTAATACCCTTTTGTTTGTGGTTGAGGAATATTACATGCGGCAAATTTATAATGGTTTGTGGCATATTCTGAAAACCTTTTGTGAGTTTTTTTTTTTAATCCAACTACATGAATTCAAGCTCTTATTTTTTATTCATTTGAGTGATAGATTATATTTCATGATAAAAGATATAACAACGACGATTCAAGAAATGATCTCGAGATCTAAAAACTAAACAATATTGAGAACTAATCCGATGGATAACAAGATATTCTTTGAAGTTAAAATGCAAAAAAAGAGAAGCAAAGGAAATACAAAGTCAACAACCCAAAGGAAATTGTCGTAACTAAGACAAGAGAAACACAAGCAATAAAACCAGAATCTAACACCAAACAACTCGCCTACCACTAGCTTGACAAAGTGGCTAACCGAAAGGTACGAGCAAATCCACAGCAAAGGAGGACGACCCTTCTTTTAACAAATGAAGACTACCTCACTAAAAGAACCGAAACATTCATACCAGTAAAAGGGGAACTAGGACGGAACAAGTAGAACCAACCACAACTCCCGGAAACGGCGAAATTGGAGAATGCGAAGAAATCACGATTTGTCAACGCCTAAGAATTCAAGCTTATAATAATTACATTTATTTTTTAATTAAAGAATTTCCTCTATTTTTTTTAGTAATTTATGAATTCAATAAAACAAATTGTGTAAAAGTTTGAACGAAACAATGAAACCTTCACCGTCGTCATTCTTATATATCGTAATGGTATATTAGTTTAATTTGGCTTTGTTGTTGTTTTGTTCTAATGATATATTAGTGAAAGTTTCTAACGTTTTTTTAAGTAAAATATCTTTCTTTTTATGGTAAAAGGTTTAGTAATATATCTTCCTAAATTTTCGTATTTTACTTTAGTAGATTCTTAAAGAATATGGAGGATATTCTAAGTTAAATAAGTTCAGTTGTCCTAGATTTTTGTTTAAGATTTGTTTCTTTAACTTTGGCGTAGAAGTTTCTTTCTTAGATATAGCTTGATGACGTGAGTCTAAAATATTTGAAGGTTATAACTTATAACAAAGGAAGACTACTGATTAAGAAGATATCATTCAAAACTACATTCATCAGATTTATGTGCCTTTAGCAAAATTGCATATATCCAAAATTGACCTCATTGGGTAAACGTTTTTTTACAGGTACTTCACATTAGTAACTTAGTTACTTCTCATTTTCACTGAACATAGTCGCAAAATATTGGGTTTCAAATAGTTAACAGCCTAATTAAATTTAACATAACCACTTTTTATCAAATGCTAACCCATCTAGAGCAAAATGCGTTAAAGATCAAAGATCTAATTACATGAGGCTCTAGATTGATCGCTCTCACATTTGAATCTGACTGATCATGTGATACGGTTGTGTATAAGATATGCATTCATATTTCAAAAACCTAGCGTCGTGCGGATTTTTGTAGACGGTTTAAACTAGTCCAATTCGAAAAAGTAAGTATTCGAAAATTATGAAGAGATACACATGATACGCTAATTCGATCCGATTTGTTACCCGATCAATTTAAATAATTATATATTACCCAATAGACCAATACCAATGTCTAAAACGTTTAATTACCTACAAATTTTATAATCTTAAAAGTAATTAAAATAAAAATTCAAAGCTAGAAACCATATTATATTAAATAGACATCCGTCAAAAAAGATGAAAGTACCATAGACATTTACCATCCATGAGTCAAAAATCAGTTTTATTCTTAGACACCAAACAATAAAAAGACGAAATTCAGTGGCTATTTTACAATCCTAATTCCATCAAACCAGAAATAAACACACAAAAATACAACAAATAAATTCAATCAATGTTTTGAAGGATCAAGAACTTGACCCATGAACAAAATCACTCCACTCTTCTCTTCTCTTACTGTGAATAGAAATGGATGGTCAGCTACGAAATCTCCCATCAACAACATGTCCTTTGTCATACTGGCAACAGAAACGGCTGCAGCTTCACTTCCCTCTTCATCCACCTCAATGCAAGCTTTGTGAAAAACATTTGAGACGAACAAATTCTCAGCAACACATAGATTCTCGGGAATGGAAGGCGACTCAACCATCTCGGTTAGACTACCATGTGTAAATGGTAAAGTCAGCCCCATTTCCTTCAAAACATCTGAAGCTTTAAACTCAAAAGAGAACTTAAACTTTGGAATTCCGAACGGTTCCACTAAAATACGCTGGCGCGGAATATGGTTATCAAGAAATCCGGATTTGGAGCTTATTTCATCAAGCAGAGTAGGTAATCCATCTTTATCATTAGGAAGATAAATGTACATGGCGAATTGACGTTGATCTTCTACATAAGGAAGGCGCAAAACTTTGAAACCATCATAATATTCTAGGTATTGCTTCTTGTAATTGGTCATGAAGGGGACTTTCACCGTGGTGCCGTCAAGAAGATGGAAATCGTTACTTTTTGTTAACTTTGCATCAAATTTTTTGCTCCAAGCTCCTTTGAAGTACACTGCATTTGCAAGTACTAGCATACTTTCACGGATAGTCTTGATAGAATCGTGTGAAAGAATCTCTTTGATGAGTCCATTGGTGTGGACTTCAGCCCATGTATTCACTTCATTAATTACTTCACCAGGCTTCAACACAAGTGAACAACAAATTAACCAATCACAATGAGGAAATTGGAACATTACTCTTAGGTATCTCACATCTAAAGTAATATGGAACCTAACAAAAAAATATGTTATAGACCTAATTAGATCATGTCCATTAATTGCTAATTAATTTATTTATTTTTTGAAATTGCTAATTAGGTTCAAGTTGGAAACTCATGAAACCTTGATGGCTAGCCAATAATTAATTTGAGGCAAAAAAAGTTCAATAAGAATTGAGAAGAACATAGAGGAATTACCTTGGTTGCGAAGTCAACTTGACTACAAGTAGCGTTATAGGAGTTCTCCAAAAGATCTTTAAAGGAAGGCTTGAAGGATAAAGATTTGTCAATCCATACACCATAAGCCGTAGATAAGTGCAAGTCACTTCTCTCCATTCCATCAGCGAAGGCAACAGATACGGTCTTGGCCAAGACCGCGTTGAGGTGATTCGATGAGGGTAACGTGAGGAATGATAAGATTTGTTCTTTGGTGGCGCAATTAGAACCAGCGGCAATCAGGCAGAGCAAAATGTTGATTGACATTGGTGAGAAGACAAGGTTTGAGCTGTAGGCAACGGTAGCGATGACATGCTTTGCTAGTAATACCATGACGTCGTTTTGATTCTCCATTGATTTTCCCAACTCCATGTTTTGTTCCTTTTTTTTTTCTAGACAAGAGAGAGAGGCGTGGGGACGAATGGTGATGATTGATGAATACAATATCTTGTTTCAAAATAAATTTGAATAGTCATTGACTCATTACCTTAGCCACGATTAGTCGATTACAAAGAAAATAAAGTAAATCTTATATATATGAAATTTGTTTTTGTTGAAAATGTCTACATTTTAATAGTCATCGACTCATCACCTCTTGATATATACGTGCTATGGTATAGGTGTTTTGGTTTTATTTGGTTTAATGGTTTTGGTTTTGATTTAAGGATTAGAGTAGTTTCCTTTTTACATTAGAACTATGGTTTTGGAGTTTTTCCTTTTCTTAATTCCAACTTCCAACATTAACTATTTAACCTACTAATTAAGCTTTGCTATCTCTTACTCTGTTCTTAAGGTTTAACAAGGGCATACTATACTAGATCCGTGGCAAGGGCTGAGGCTCATAACAGATTTCTTTGCCCAAATTTTGAATCTTTAAGCTTCAAGTTTTGAATGATGATGGCGAGGAAGGAGGCTGCGACACGGGTCTTTTGGGACATGAGCACTTGTCCAGTTCCCGATGGCTATGATGCTGGTCGTGTAGGTCCATGTATCAAACGAGCATTGAAGAAATTAGGCTACACTGGTGGTGTCTCCATCACTGGCCTTGGCATACTAAGAGACGTCTCTACCTACATCCTCCAAATTCTCTATTCCTCCGGAGTCTCTCTTTCTAACCTCCGAATGAGTAAGTTAATCCTTATGTCTTTCTACATTACTTGATTGGTAATTTTCCTTTTTGCATAGAGTCTCAATACTTTAGTTTGTGAAAACAGAATGTTTTGGCCTTCAAAGGACAATTTCCGGTTGGAAAATGGCTGGACCACCTTGGGATAATTTAATGCTTATATTTGCTGAGAAGAACTTCGTTGGATATCTTGGCATGCTAGAGTTGAACAGAGTCCACGTTATTCAGGGATTACCATTTGATCATCTTCAAACGGCCTTTAATCCTATAGAACGACTAGTCTGGGAAAGATTTCAAGTGGCAGATGGAGTGGATTCAGGAGACCTTGAGGAGGACCTTGAGGAGGACCCCGGTTGGTCTTGCGAAGTATGCCGTTCAAATGGCCAAGGCTTTGAAAATTTCTCCATGCATCTCAAACACAAACTTCATGTAAGCATCTTGCTAGCCACACAAGAAGAAGAAGAAGAATATGAAGAGTACTGATTAGTGATTACCTCCTGCATATGCTTTGTCTACTTGTCAAGAAACCCTTGATAGTATAATCTGAATTTCTTAAGAATCAAGCAATACAAAGTATAGCCTTATATATTGGCTGAGAACACAAGTATGGTGTTCGACCTAATTAGCTTGTAAACCGACATTAAACACGTGAAAGGCTAAGCCCATATAACACTTAGCCCAATACCCCCCTCAAGGTGGAGTGTGGAGGTTACAAACACCCAACTTGACAAGAAAGTCTTCGAATTGTTGACGTCCCAAAGCTTTCGTCATGATGTCTGCTAGTTGATTCTTCGTGTTGACGTGTTTAGTAGCTATAACACCACGAATAATCTCATCTCTTACGAAATGAACATCACGACAGACATGATTCGTTCGAGCATGGAACACCGGATTAGCAGCAAGCATAATCGCAGACAAACTGTCAGAGTGTAGAGTAATAGGGGCAGTAACCTCAATGCCAAGCGTTGGCAATAACTCACGAAGCCATAATAATTAACTTACGGTATTGGCCATTGCGCGATATTCAGCTTCAGCCGAAGAACGAGACACAACATCATGCTTTCGTGTTTTCCAAGACAATGGTGAGTCACCAAGTTGTATAAACCATCCAGTAAGAGAACGTTGGGTTAGAGGACAAGCACAATGATCCGAATCACACCAAGCAGTCAAGATCAAAGGCGTGTTAGCTCGTAATAAAATACCTTGGCCAGGACTATTTTTTAAATAGCGAACTACACGGAGGGCAGCATTCCAATGAGCGTTGGCTCGTTCATGAATTGAGACAAAATGTGAATGGCGTATGAGAGCTCTGGTCGTGTGTTCCCTAAGTATATAAGACGACCCACGAGACGTCTATAACGAGTAAGATCAGGAAAAATACCATCCTTAGCAAGAGACAACTTGTGATTTTGTTCTAATGGAAAAGTAATTGGCTTTACTCCCATAAGACCTGCTTCGGCAATGATCTCAAGAGCATATTTACGTTGGCACAAATAAATCCCAGCTGGACTACAAGCCACTTCAATGCCTAAGAAATATAATAACGCAAAATTCCCAGATTTTTCATGTGAAAACACGTACTCAAATAATGCTTGAATTCGTTGACGATGTGGATGGAGCTTCCCGTGATGATCAAATTATCAACATAAACTAGAACATGTAGTCTAGTATCACCTTTTGCTAGGATAAATAGAGAATAGTCAGAGACGTCTTGCTCAAAACCATACGATTTCAAAGCAGAACCAAGTTTCGCGAACCAACATCTAGGAGCCTGTTTCAAACCGTAGAGAGACTTACGTAGGCGGCAAACTTTAGTGTCATCATTCGTGCGAAAACCAGGAGGAAACTTCATGTATACTTCCTCATTGAGATCACCGTGAAGAAACATATTGTAAACATCCATTTGGTGAACTTGCCAATCTAAAGACGCGGCTTGTTGAAGAAATGCTCGAACTGTGATCATCTTAGCTACCGACGCAAAGGTTTCAGAATAGTCAATGCCTTCCTTTTGATTGTTGCCAAGAACCACGGGCGAGCTTTGTGGCGTTCAAGCGTGCCATCCGCATATAATTTGAGGCGGAAGACCCATTTGCAACCAATGGCCTTCTTGCCTTGTGGAAGGTCTTCAACAGTCCAAGTACCATTCTCTTCCAAAGCTTCGATTTCGTCTTTGACTACATACCGCCAGTTTTCATCAACAATATCCTCTTGATAGTTTCTTGGTTCATTCCCTGAGGTTATAGCGAACAAGTAAGCTTGATATATGTCAGAGAATTGTGAGCTAGAAACAAAATTGTCAATCGGATAAGGTGTTGCAGATGGTGACGGTGTGTAAATGAGAGAAGTGACATAATCGGCGAGCTTCACGGGTGGTTGTTTCTTCTTAAAACCGAAACCAAGTTGCTCTGTTTCGGGGTTAGAATCTGCAGCTGTTGAAGATGATGGCTTTGTTGTGTTGACGATAACGGCATCAACCGGCGAAGCATGGTCAGCCGAGGAAATGTCTGTGAGTACGTCAACTTGTTTATTTGATGCTGCACGTGTTGGTATGTTGACTGCAGAAGATGGAATCGACGAGACATGATCTTGCAGGTTCGTAGATGGATTTTCTGAATTTGGAGCTGCATTTTCTAAATTTTCTGAAATCTGAACTGTATTTTCTGAATTTTGAACTGCATCTTCTGAATTTTGAACTGCAGGTGGCGAGGGAGGCTGGTCTACATCGATGGAAATATAATTTTATATAATCTACCACTAAATTATAATTTTAACATTCTTGCACAAAACCACAATGTCCATACTCCCATTATTCTAAGAAAGGTGGAGTTGGTGGAAATGACAAGCTTAAAATTAGCTGAGCATTTTTCAAAATGTAATCTTCTGGTGAATTATATGATAGCATACATTTTTCATTGAAACGGTCTTTTTCTTATAACATCTATCGTGTTTGAAATACAAACATGAAGTGTATAGTCACCGAAACAAAATAAATTTTCTATAATTTGTGAGATCATATTGCTTAGTAATAACATCCATATTTTCAAACAAAGAAAAATTGTTTTGACATTCTTTTCATTCTCCTAAATTGTTTCTTACCACTGATCATTATTTGTACAATAAATTGGCTCTTTTCATCTTGAATATACATAGTCAAAGTAGTAAACAAAATAGCCACCATGAGTCATGACCATGATGTTTCTAGTATTGCCCACCAATTTCTCAATCATTTCAAAGGTCCCTTTATTGTTTTCTAGACAAAAAAAAAACAACCTTTTGGGATTGCAATATATAAAGAAAACATAAGCAATCACCTCCAATCCAGCTTCAACCTCCTCCTTCTCACGTTCAACCTCCTCTTTCTCATGTCCAGTTACAGTGGGCATTACATCATTCGTTGGTGGCGGTGGGAAAGCCCCATCTTATAGGATAGAATTATATACTGATAGTATCAGGGTAAGGGCAGTCAGAGGCAGCAAATGCCATATGGTGGGACAAATGCCGCAGAAAAAGGTAAAACATATTTGGAAAAAGCCACTGCAAATATCAAAATCCTCCTTTCTCCGATAGATGTAAGCAACGTGTAGAATATAAAGATAGGCTGATACAGATAACAAGACTGCCCACAATCCCCTAAATTCATCAAGAAATTTACCAACTCCAGCAAAAAAAATCAGTGTACATCCTTTAGCTAAGCCTTTCCCTAAAGCGTATAGGTTGGTGAGAGCATGAGGTGAGGACTCACCCCTAACCGATGGAGAGATAGACAAATAGCGTCCAGATTTACTTTCCTTGATAGTCAAGACTATCATCCATAGCCATGTGAGCGGGTATATCCCCAAAAGGTACAAACTAACAATTTTCTGCGACAATATAACTTGTCGAACTAAAAACACAGAGGATTGCAAGCTCAACACTAGTGTGCCCAATGTCATTATCCTCTGAAAGTTCCGACTATAGAGTATCCAAAGCCTAATTTTAGCTACATTTATCTCGGAAGGTATCCAATTTCCATAAGTTGCTTTAGTATTCTTAGTAAAAACCCCACTTGTAGCTCTAGTGATGTTATAACAACATCCATTACAATTTTTGCATGTTTTAGTGGCTTTGTGTTTTCCACACGAAGTTCAACATCATCCTCTGGGAAATCTGCATCTTTCAAGAGAGCTTGATATGCCGAAAGGACAAAGACAACGACAACTAGATAAAGTAAATGCCAGCTCATGGGAACCATGCCGGCTACGACAACAGCATATGCTTGAAGAACACCACTGGAAAACTCATAGTCTTCTCTACGCCGTAAGAGGACCATCAAGTGAATGATATGCATGTAGAGTGATGCGCAAAAGACCGAAGACTACAGCCCGCTTAAGTCATCTAAAACTAAACTTAAACCAGCTAATAAAACCAGAGAAAAGCCTGAACCTAAGCCTTTCTTCACTGAATATTGGTTGGGTTGAACACCACCCTTAACTGATGGAGAGACAAACAATGAGCGTCCACTTAGCCTTCCTCTGTATTTTAGCAGTAACATCCTTCCCGGGAGATAGACCTTGATCAACGACCAAATGCTCACAGTTAGAAGTCTCCACCACAAATGACCACCAGGCCTCGAAACTATGGATCTTCTTTGTCTGAGTTGAAAGACAAGCTTCAGCGACATCAAACTTCTAAGCAGAGCCGTAGCAACGATTATGAGGGCCGCCCGCGAAAAAAAAAAAAGGGCCGCTCTAGAAAAGTGTATACTTATAAAAAAATTTAACCATAAAAAAAAACAAAAAACAAAAAAAAACCTTCTCTCACGCTTCAGGTGATTCGAACTCATGACCTAAGATATGTGGTGTATGACATAATACCACTAGGCTACCAAAACACATTGGTATTTGAGGGCCGAAAATATTAATAACTTCTCGGAGGGCCGCAGCTCCCGCTTCTCTTGCTTCTATCCAGCTACGGCTCTGCTTCTAAGATAGAAAAACCAGATCATCACGAGGAGGCGGTGATCATGGGCTGAGGATGCTTCATGCTGCAGAGGGGTTGATTTGCATCATCTAACATATTCCCAACTACAACGCTACTTTCATAAAATGTATCTGTAACCATATTATGAAATCTATTTTCTTAGTTATATCCATAACCAAATTGATCAAATTCTTGATGACCATAATTCGCATAATTATAATTACTAGGCTGATCGACACCATAATTCGTACTACTACTTCATGCGATATCTCTATAACTTTCCCATGACGTAGTCATACATAATAGTTTGACATAAATTCTTTATTATATAGATGCTTTTTCACTAAATTAAAATCCAAATATTTATCGTTGAAGCACTTACGACATGGACATAATATTGTACCGTTCTCAAGAGCAAATGATTCGTTTGTCACTTGGTACATGAAACCGTGCAAAACATCGTAAAACTCTTTCGCCACATCACCGGTCTCCAGATCTCTATGAATGTACATCCATCGTCGCAATGTGTATATATCATGCTCTCCACCTCATAAATTTTTTTTATTAGATTTTGTTTTTTTTTTGTAAGTAGATTGTATATGTTTTGAGTTATGATTTTTGCTAGGGAGTTGCTAGAAAATTTTGCAAAGGATTTTTTAGAGAACTCTGATTTATAAGAAATTTGCTAGACTTAACTCGCAAATTTTGTTCCGGAACAGGTCCTCGCTAGTTCCTCGCAATTTTTGCGACGTATTTACAAAAAATGTTTGTGTCTTACCAAATTTCATGCAATGTCCTCGTATATTTGTGATGAACATGTCCCTTGCAAATGTGCGAGAGATATTTTTTGTCGCAGTTTTCTACTTTTATCTTATAGTGTGCAATCATGTAAACTTTATATGCTGCTAAATAAATTTTGTTAAATAAAAAGTTTTCTTCTGGTTAAAAGTCTGAGAAATGCGAATAACTTTCTTTTTTTACTTTAACACCCAAACTAAGTTGGTGACTGATTTGATTTCCCCTTAATACTATTAAACTCAACGAATGAATAAGAGAACGTGAAGGTCAGCTCTTCACGTGAACCCCACGTGCCGATTTCACGCATCACTTCTCGCTACGGTTCACATTTTCCTTAACCGCGAAGCCTCTCTCTCCGTATTTTCGAAAATTAAAATAACCAACATAACTAGATCCAGTGTTTCGCACCTTTCACTATTTCCATACGTATCCTACGTGTCACAATCACACTTTTCGTAGCCGCAAATCTATCGATAGTAATATATTCATTTATTTCTCCTTCTTCTACAGATCTCTCTTCTTTACTTACTCATCATCATCACAACTTCTCAGAGAAAGATCTGAGAAAAAAAAATTTGAAAATGAAGCTCGAATTCACCATTGTTGCTATGATGCTAATGCTCGTACTCGTCTCCGGTGAGATTTTTACTAAATCCTCACCAGCTCCGTCACCGGGTTTATCAATCGCCGCTGCAGATTCGCCTTTAATCCACGCACCACCACCACCGACAATCGGATCTCCTCATTCTCCAGCGGAATCTCCAACTGAATACTCTTCTCCTCCAGAGCCTGAAACAAAACACTCTCCATCTCCTTCTCCTTCTCCGGTGAACTCTCCATCGATCTCTCCACCATTACCGAATGATTCTCAATCTCCTTCTTCGTCTGCTTCTCCGTCTCCGTCGCCTGAAGCTAGCGATTTGAATCACAGCGATATTAAAGGAATCGAAGGGGGAAAATCATCGTCGGGAGGCGGTGGAGGAATGAGCGGCGGGAAGAAAGTTGGGGTTGCTTTCGGAGCGATTGCGGCGGTGTGTGTAGTTGGAGTCGCCGGATTTGTGTACAAGAAACGGCAAGAGAATATTCGCAGATCTCGTTACGGTTACGCCGCCAGAGAGATTCTGTAATGAGAGAAGAGAGAGAGAGAGATCCGGCGAGGATAGGTTGATTTAATTTTGATTTTTTTTTTTTTTTGTTACTTAAAATTCGAAAACATTTATTGATATATTTTTTCTCTGTCGTATCGTATAATCTTTGAATTTTTTCTTCAGATGTTTGATAATGCATGCTAAAATAAATAATATAATGATACTTTGACTTATTTTAAAAATTATTATTGAATTTAAAAAATCTTTGCAATCGGTTATTTTTGAAAAGTGAAAAATTCCATACAAATACACTAACAATTTTTTTAATTTCATCAAAATACACGAATTTTTTCGTATCTAGAAAAATATACGAACATCATTTGTTATTTCTTTTAGGCCTTGAACGGTTGTAGATTTTAAAGTTGTTTTTTGTTTTAGTTTTTACAAAAAACTCAATCAAGATTATGAAAATTAAGCTTCAACTACGACTCTAATTTCAAAACGGAAAGCGGATTTCAATCGATTCCCAAAATCTAAATTAAATAAACAACTATTATTATTCATATGTACTATTTAGCATCAAATATTGACTATGTAGCATTTTTCTGAACGAAAGTGTTGCCCAAAAGCCCAAAATGCATATACGTATAAAAATTATTGTGTAATTAGTCGATAAATCTCATCGATCAATTCTATACAAAAATGAAAAAATAAAATAAAACACTACGTGGACGGCTAGAGAAGGCGGCATGGTAGCAAATTAGCAATGGTGCGAAGACGTTCGGCTCTGGACAACTAGCGAAGGCGGGTGCAGCTGCTTGTCGTGATTAACCTCCGAATGATCTCCTCGGGAAGATGTTGCTCCAAGGACGGCAACGCGATTCCTCTAAGAAGTGTTTCCGTCGAAGTTTCCGGCTGGTGAAGCTAGTTCCCTTTATCTTTGGTCACGACGGAGCAGCCGTAAAGGTGAGGTGAGTGGTCTTTGTCCACGTTAGATCCCCGGTGTGGGTAGGCCGGCGTCTTTGTTGGGAAAAGCTTCTCCGTTGTGTTCACTAGCAGGGGGCAAGTTCGTGAATCGGTTGACGGCGTTGAATCTCCGGTCGCTCGGTTTCAAGCCGAGTAAGGACTCGACAGATCTTTTCATTTTTCATTTGAATCTAATATTCCATGCTCAATCTTTCTCATGTCAATGTTTGTTTTTATTATAACAAAAACATTGATAACGTGACCGGCACTGATGGCAGCTGACCCGAATGTGTCTCACATGCTTAATCTCATTGACGACGATAAAAGTTTGACTGAAATGTCTCAAATTTTCTTAAAGTGTACCAAAAAATTAAAATAAACATCATTGTTTTATAACAACAATTCAAGTAGAAAGTAGATACAATACAATGATCCAAAACATGCATCCAATATGTATATCGGAAAACAAAAACAGAGTGAAAAAACAAAGGAGAGAAAAGGACAATCAAGAGTCTCATTACATGACGGAGAGTCGGAGACAATCAACAGAGTCTCAAAACATGCCTAAAGGAGTTATAACAACTTAAAACGCAAGCGCTTCAACCGCCAACATTCAACGATATGATTGCTATGTTCAAGTATACCGGTTTTAGCTTTCAGCTACGGTTTCGATCCCATTAGGTTCTTCCTCTTCTTCAGCTTTGCGTTTGCACCAACAAAAGTATTCCGAAATAGCTCCGTCTTCTCCTGTGACCCATGGATGCTCCGCCACAGCTTTCAACGTCATCCTCTGGTTTGGATCTGCCACAAGTGTATAGCATGAGCCACATTACACACAAAAGGCGATATCTTTATCATAAAGATTCATTCTGCTTTTACAAAACAATTGATAAGAACTCACCTTTGCAAAGGAGACCTTCGATCAAGTCCCTGAGATGAGGATTCAGTCCTTCCGGTATTATCAACGGGTTGTGAACAATCTGCAATATTGGTAAAAGATAAAACACGAGCCGACTGCGTTATTCAAATTGTTTCTAGAGAGATGCGTCAAGAAAAAACAAAATTAGTGGAACGAGAGAGGCGGAACCTTGTCATAAGTATCCTGAAGTGTATCACCCAGAAACGGGTATTGTCCTAATATCATACAATACAAAGTAACGCCCACTGCCCACGTGTCTGCAGATCTTCCACTGTATGTTATACCTAAACAACATTCTGGGGCAGTAAAGACAGGAGTGCCGGGTGATCTACGGAGTTGATCATCATCATCCTGCATCAAATGTATCATGTTTTATAAGCTCAAATTACACATTAAAGAAATCAATGGAGAATAAAAACAAGACTGGAAATGGTATTATCAGTACCTTGAATACTTGGCTGACACTGAAGTCTCCTATTTTCACTCTCCCGGTACTAGTAACCAGCAAATTGTCAGGTTTGATGTCCCCATGAATTACATTCTGTTTCATTCAAAATACAAAGAGAAAATCATGAGTATCTATCACATAAACTTCAGCGTGGATGAAGAAGTATTAGATAGTGCAGATCATACATGAGCATGAAGGTACATGAGGCCAGCAACTACATCGCGCAAGTACTTTCTAGCAGTAGTTTCTCCGAGAGCACCCGGTGGTCCAGAATCATCATAGGCCCATTTTCCATCAACATATTCGAGAACTAGACAAGAAACATTACAGTATCAGATGACATAAACTTCACCAAAGAGAAAGACTTGAGGTAAGGATATACAAAGAAAATAGAAAGAAATACCCATGTAAAAATCATCAAACTCAGGGTCGTCAATCACCTCAATGAGATTAACGATATTAGGATGCTCCAGGATTTTCATAATCATAACCTACAACGATGAGATACAAAAACATCATAAGTTTCCAGAAATAAAACCCATTATACGAGTCTTTCGGTAACATGATACCTCGCGAAGAACATCACCCATCGCAGTTTCTGAAGGTGCAACCCGTAGCTTTAATAAATATGACTTGTGAAAAGCCTGGGAATCCAAAAATATAATCACCACATGTCCAGAAAGTTTAATCCCATTATGTGATCAGCTTAAGAAATATTTATATAATCTGTCCTATGGTGATCCAATTTCCAATGAATAGTGCCATAGAAGACCAGGTAAACAAAATAAGCTTTCAAGTGGTTCCATGGAAATAAAAAGAAGAGCATACCTTAATAGCATAGTGCTTGTCATCGACAGTGCTTCGATATAGAACCTGTTATACATACAAACAACAACGTTATGGAATATATAAACCTTTTTTAAGATGTGCTCAAAAGCGACTAAAAGACCAATGTAACATTGAAATTTAATTTCACACTTACCACTTTCCCATAACTACCAGATCCAATTTTACGCTCACGAACAAACTCATTTATTGTCTTATTTCCATTTTCATACTGGAAATCAAATAAGAAACAAACTGGTATAAGAATACCACTCGACAAAGCACATTAGATATGGGCACAAGAAGTCACATACCTCTCCGCGTATAAGTTTATTAGTTTCCTTCACTGGAAACTGCCTGCAGATTAGTCCATTTTGTAATTTAGATTTCAAAATTTCTTCAGATCGTTTGGAACGGCTCTGCTCCTCTACTTCATCCTCTTCTTCTTCATCTTCTCCTCCCGCATTGCTTGTTACATCACCATCATTGGAATATGTATCATCATCGTATGGACTTGGTGACTGTCTTGATCTCTCAGAGCCACCAAAACACCCGAAGCAGCTCATCCCTTGGACAAATGAAAAACTATCGCGAAACATTATCTACTCCAAAATTTATGAATTCTCAAGTGGACCACCAGCTAACAATAACAAAACCTGCAAGACACATTGAACCAATAATAAAAAAAACTGACTCAAAAGTACTCTGCAAAAGATCAAAATAACACCAAATCAACATCTTACTCTGCAAAAAGAGGGGCTTTAAGCCCGGTAAGCTTCGTTATTCCAAAGGATGCCATTCAGCAAGATGAATAAAACAACTTGAGATATCAAAACCACTACAACTGAAACGCAACATGTCGAAGCTCCACTTTATACTAAAGATATATTGATCTCAACTATTCCCCTACAAGCAATTTTCTTGAGTGTATATCCCCAAATTTTTATCAACTATAAGATCCACCAATAAAGTCAAAATGAACTCCAAGCTTCTGCAAAGAAAGGGTAATGTAACAAAAGTCAGCAAACAAGAATCTAAACACATTAAAGATCACAAATTGAGGTAAAAGATCAAATTTTCCGAGGAAAGGGACAAACGTTACACAACCCAAATGATAAATTCACATCGAAATTGAGGAAAGGGACAAACTTTACACAATCCAAATGATCAAATCACATAGAAATTGAGGGACAAACTTTACACATTGAAGATCACAAATTGAGGTAAAAGATCAAATTTTTCGAAGAAAGGGACAAACTTTACACAATCCAAATGATCAAATCACATAGAAATCAACATTTCTACATAAAACCCTCACAAGAAACGTAAATTGAACCGATGATAAACATAAAAAGGCGAAGACTTTAAGAAACCCAATAATGGCAATTTCGAATAAACCCCAATAAATCACAAACCCAATTAACTCTAGAGGCAAAAAACCCTAATTTCAATATCCACGACGCAGGAGAAGAAATACTCAAATAAGTACCAAGTTTAAAGGCGATAGGAGATTCAACAATGGAAGTAATCTAACAAAAACTCATATATGAATAAGAATGAAAATCTTACATTTAAAATTGAATTCGATTCGAAATGAAGCAAAGGACATGAAGAAAAGCGAAGAAAGGATTTGCCGGAAGCTAGGGCTCAGAGAAGTCGTGCGTTAGAACTGAGAATTGACACCTAAAGAAATTTGTAGTTTCTTTTCTTTTCTATTGGGGACAGGCAACTTATTTTTGTTGTATTTTAATGACCAAAAAAAAACAGAGTTAAAAAGGAGTATCAAACAAACATCACCAGCTAATGTTGTAAACTGATAATATAACAAGAAACATATTTTTTATATTCCAGTCCGGTTCGGTTATGGATATCATCAAATCACAAAATATCCATCCGAATGGATCTCAGTCACTCTATCCACTGAATATGGATAATAACCGAACCGAACCGAATATTCATGAGTACTCGAATGGAAACGAAAATGTGTGGTCATTCCTCTACAAACCTACATCTAAGCCCAATACATTTTATCCCAACCTCTAACCCAATAGATGTTTGTTAATTTTTTAATATTTTAGCTTAATATATTTTGGTCTATTACAATTTTGTCAAAAAAGTTTAAGATATTAGGATGTTTCGGTTCTTTTTTTGAGTATTTTAGGTAAAATAACCGGAATCGAACCAAACCAAAACTCTTTTGGTTCTCTTATGGATCATAAGGGGTTAGAACTGAAGAACATAAAACCGAAAGAACCGAACCGAATGAAACCGAAAACCGAACGCCCATGCCTAATTAAGACCTTATAAAAGAGGTATAATTGAAAATGGGAAGTATTTAAAGGCATTTTTGAAAAGGAGGTATTGTAACAGGGACATTTTTGAAATTTCTCAAATATATAAGACAACAATCAGGGTGAAATAAAATATAAAATAAAAAGAATTACTATACAAAAGAGTAAAAGACGTATTTATTTTAGTAACTTCAGAAGATTTAAAATACAATTTTTGAATAGGAAAATACAAAAATGTGATCTTACACTCTCTGATATATAGAATTTACAAATGGTACATTTAGAAAATATCTTATAGTATTTACATTATTGATGGAATAAAATAATAAAATAAATTGAATTTAAATATGCATATACATTTCCCTGTTATGTATGTTTTTGTTTTGTTTTTGTTTTAATTTGTATGGATCCTTATATTAAGTGAAAGGGAATTAAGTTCATTTCTAATTAGGTTTGAATAATTAATTTCTGTATTATCAATTTTAGTTGTTTTAATTAATGATGATAATATTTTCAAATTAATCAAAATTTTGAGTAAGTGAATTTGTATAGTTTAATTTTTTTTTTCAATATTTCTCTAATAGATACGAGATATGAATAATGGACAAATATTATGTGGATGTACTAAAATGTAATGAATAAACAATATAGATTTCATACCAAAATAATCAACCATCCAAGAGTTATAAATACCAAAAGAAATTTTTTATTTTTTTAGATAAGCTCATAGCTATACAAACACTAAACAACAAGTGGAAACACGCAAAGAATGTGGGCGACGATCATATTAGCTTTGATAATGGTACTATCAATATCTATACAAACAAAGGGAAATGAGAAAGTAAATGATCTTGCCCGTGCTCCATCGTCAGCATTAGCACCTCAATCAGAGAATGGAGTATTGCCTAAGCCTATATCTTGTTTAAACGACCTAAATAAAATTTCAAATTGTACAAATGCAGTGAAGCATTTCCAAATCAAAAGGGTCACAAAAAGTTGTTGTATTATCCTACTCAGTCTTCCAGACAATTGTTTCGGTCGCATATTCGCTATGCGCTGGATCTATCATACTGTCCTTACGGTTGCTTGCAAAGCACTAGGTTACATTAAATAAATTTTATGTATCCTTCGCTTCGATGTCGATAATTTGTACTATATTATTCGGATACAATATTTACAATATCTCATCATTTATGAAATACAATATTTTGTTATTTCTCCAAAACTGTTCTTGATCCAGCAAGTATGGCTATACGATGTTAGTTTTAAAGCTTGACATGTAACAACTATGTATGTGTAGATATCTTCTTCCAGGTTCTTTGGTGAAATACATGGAAACAAAATAATATGTCAATTGTAACTAAAGTAATATATTGACTAAACAAATTCTAGATCATTGTATCTTCATAAAAATGTCTAGAAAGACTTTTTTTTATCTACTTCATGAAGAATATGATGAAGTGACTATTTTCTTATATTTAAATAATTTGTATATAACTTCAAAGTATATCCAAACACACAAATATATTGGAGATTTGAAATCAAAACTAAAGAAACAAAAACAAAAAAAACTGTGGATTGGATGGTTTACTTACGTGCCAAGTTATTGGTTTAGTTATTGATTTGAAAAAAGTTAATAAAACAATTGCAAGAGCTTATAAACATATATATAAATGGGGTTATAACGTTTCTTGGGTTTTTCTAAAATTAGTATCAAATTACACAATTTGATGTATGTCAATTTATATATCTTATTCCAAATTATTAAATTTTACATGAAAATAAAGAAATTTCTAATTTGAAAGTAAAAATTTTGAATTTCTAAAAAAAAATTCTAGATATTTTCATTAATTGTTTTAAGAATTTTCACATAATATTGTAAATTCTTTAAGAATTTTAAAGAGATACTTTAGGAATCTCGTAGAGTTATTTAAGAATTTATGAAGATGTTAAGATTTTTATTTCGTTTTCTCGGATTTTTATTTTATTTTTAATTTAAA
Source organism: Arabidopsis suecica (assembly GCA_019202805.1). Taxonomy (NCBI): domain Eukaryota; kingdom Viridiplantae; phylum Streptophyta; class Magnoliopsida; order Brassicales; family Brassicaceae; genus Arabidopsis; species Arabidopsis suecica. The sequence goes on from CM032909.1 coordinate 8,323,639, forward strand.
TATGTTACTTTTCGTCTGAGATTTATATGAGTAATTTTAAAAAAAATTGTATTATAACGGAAGGTAAAATTAGTTCATGTACTTTCTTTGGCATCCTAAATATTTATGCACTTTACTGTAATATACCTAAATAATTGTTGTATTAAAAAGAAAATATGAAATGTGGTGTCACAAAATTGTGCACAATTCTTACTTTTTCACATTACATTCGCTAATATATAAAATGTGATAAATGGTAAGTTAGAAAATATACTGAACAGTTTAACTTATAGATGAAATCAAATAAAACAACTTAAATTCCAAGATGAATATATTATTTTAAGTTTTTTTTTTTCATTTTTATAATGAATGAATTAATCCATGTAGTAAATGAAAGATTATTTAGTTAGTGTATAGTTAGGATTGAATAACAATATTTTTGTGTTTTTAAGTTTAGTTATTGTAGTTAATGAAAAAGAATTGACTTTATGTATATTATATTAAATCCCTCTGTTTCATATTATAGGATGTTTTAGATTTTTTTTTTGTTTCACAATATATGATGTTTTGAAGACGCAATTCAAGTTTCTATGTAAAACATTAAATTAAACAGTTTTTTGACTATTTGTATTCTGCAGTAAATTATATCAATGGTCAAATTATTTTTAACAGATATTCAGTTTTATTTTTAATGTAAAAAATTTAAAATTAATTACTTTCTTAAACTTGGTGCTTTTATCTAAAACATGTAATCTTGTGAAAGAGAGGGAGTATTTGAGTATAATTTTCAAAATTCTTTAACTATTTTTGTCAAAGATTTCTTTCACTCTTTCTCCGAAAGGTAAGATATATATATGGATAAGGATCAAGCATTATATACATGTACTACATGTAATGAATAAACAATATTAGATTTCCTACCCAAAAACAAACATAAAAGAATTATAAATACAAAGTGACAATATTTTTATTTTTGAGATAAGCACAAAGTTAAACAAACACTAAACAACAAGCGAATCATGCAAAGAATGTGGGCGACGATCGTGTTAGCTTTGATAGTAGTACTATCAATATCTATACAAACAAAGGGTAATGAGAAAGGAAGTGATATTGCCGGTCCTCCATTGTCTGCACTAGCACCTCAATCAGAGAACGGCTTATTACCTAATCCAACATCTTGTTTGGCAGACGTAAAAACAATTCCGAATTGTGTAAAAGCAGTGAAGCGCTTCAAACTCAAAAATGTCACAAAGAAATGTTGTGTCATCCTACTATATCTTCCGGAAGATTGTTTTGGATATTTGTTTCCTATTCGTTGGATCTATCGTATTTTGCTTAAGATTGCCTGCAAAATACTAGGTCACATTTGATAAGATTTTTGTATTCTTTGCTTTAATTAGTGTCAACAATATGTAATTGTAAGGTTTTTAGTAAAATTGATATAATTCATGGACTATTTTTAAAGATGATTTATGAATTAGTTAATAAGAAGATGATTTATGGATTAGATTGTTTTTTATCTTCATCATGATGATAATGTTTATAATTCATGGAATTTTTTTTATAAGTTGTGGACCTTGTGGTGACTGATGTATGATTTATTCGGAGCCCCTTATCTTTACAGGCCGGCATAATCAAAATGAATATATTTTTTTGCAGAGATTTTAATGTAGATATAATTCTGCTTATGTTTGTTTCATGGGAAAATAAAGTTCGAGAAGTTTTTTTTTTATAACATTTCTAAGCTTTAACAGTTCCAGATTAAAACATTCCTTTTAGTATGTTCGCAACCATTGAATATTGAATGTTTATTAATCAAAACTTGCTACCGTGTGTTTTGTTTCTTTAATAATGTGGATACGAGATCAAGATTTGCTTTATTTTATGAAAGCAAATTGCATCCGTCCTACCAGAAATGATTTATTTCTTCTCCAAGTGAAATGAATGTTATTAAGTCGTGGGCTCATTACCATTTATAAAAGATTTTCCCCTTCAAGTCGAGATCGACATCAAACATATATGAATATGAATATTTCTTTCTATCTACATGAACTATCAGCTATCACCCGTCATCTCAGAAACTATAAAACTATACAATTAGCTATGCAAACTATAAAGTATTGCATATCAATATATATATATATATATATATATATATATATATATATTTGGTATATAACTTCTATAAGAAAAATATGTAAAACTTAGTACCATTTTAAAGTCTTTTTGACGGCTAACTACAATGCACATTTTCCACCATAACGTATAATTTTTGTAGAAAAACTTACACAAATTTGTAATATATTACGATTTCACCAATCTATTGATCACCATTACTGATCCAACAAATTGTAACTCGTGGTAAATGACATGCTACTTAAAAAAAAAATTAGCACAAAATTGGGATAATTTAAGTTTAATAATTGGTATGGTTTGTAAGTAAGCAAAACTAACAAAACGATTTTTTATCTCATAAATTTTTTGATATTTTTTCTTTTCTTGGTTGACTCTCGAACATCATCTCCACATTTCGCGTAATCGCCTTCAACTTTGGTAGCTCTTCCTTGGATTCATTGGAGAGGACGAAGCATCTCTATCATTGACTGATATTTTAGGTATATATCTTCTTGGGTTAAGCTAAAACGAAAACCTAAAACGTGGGTGTCATATGTATATTTACATAAGCGTATATATCCTCTTCTTGTTAAGTCATCGAAGTGAAACACGAGAAGATCCGCTAGTCTTAGTTTTTCGTGTAGTCATTGGTGTTGTTGTGACTGTAAGCCATCAGTGGTCGTTGTTGTTGTGACGTTGGTACATCCGTTAGGAAGAGGAAGAAACTCACGAGTGAAAGAAACTCGAAGAGATCGTAACCATCATCCATCGTTAACCACCGTTGCTCACCGAAGTCGAGCTTTTACCATCGCCGGTTCATTGGGGCAGGAAACCTAACTAATTTACTTCTTCTTTATCTATAAGTCTCTCGTTTGGACTGTCGGAAGCTTAGGTTAAATCTGTTTTATTTTTGTGAAGAAGGAGAAGACACTAGTGCGTGTAGGGGTTTTGGTGATCCATTTCCCGTCAAACCTGAAGGTGTTAGGTCAAGATTATTGAGGTGTTGGATAGATCTTATTGCAAGGAACCCATTTCATCTGACATCTCGTCAATCCAAATTAAACTCGAGTAGCGGTGAGACTTTCTTCCTACCCAAGTAACAGCTGAAAGTAGTCAAATCTGAAACCTAGAAAACAGATCCGAGAAGGCTTCTTGAGAGAGACTTTTGGAGGTCTAAACGTTTTCCGATCTGGCTGAAATTTGGTAGAGAGCTTCGTGGTACTGCATCTTGATAATAAACAGTTGGATTGAAAAGTTAACGGTGGAGTTATTGGTGCGTCTTTAAGGCAGCTAGAGAAAGTATTCTACATCATCAGGTGATCAAGGTAAGAGTGGTATTTGCGGATATGCAGTAAATTCTTTCCTTTCATACTCTTCGATAGTTGCTGAGTATAGGTTCGAAAATTGTCTTTGTGCTCGATAACGTTTTTAGTACTGAAAAACTTGTATAGGTAAATAATTCTTTTATTTCGTGAAGAAGATTTGTATTGGAAAGTAACTTTTTCAATATAACATTTTCAATATAGGAAGACCTTTATTCGTATAGTAGATTGCTTTTTTTTTAAAGAGAGCATACTTAAAGCTTTTTTGTTTACAAAACATATGTAATAGATATATTAATTTATCGTTTTTCTAATGTAATGTTAAACTAGGTGAGTACCCGCACTACGTGCGGGCTTTCACTTTATATTTCATAATTATAAGTATATAAATGTAAACATTAGGTCAATTTTTGTTAATGCGCAAGAAGAAAAAATTTCCCTTATAAACGAGATTACCCTAATACTAAGCATATAAATCTACTTTTTTTTTTTTTTTTACATTTAGATTCCTAATGAAAAACTGTTCTCACTACACATTATCTTTTTATAATATTCTTCATTACTGTTATCTTTAAACCAAAAGAAGAAGACAAAATGCAAAAAAGATTGGAGTACCTGCACTAAAATCAATGATCATGTTATTTAGGTACAAATGTTAAACATTGATAATTGGGCTGTCGTTTTGTTTGAACAACGATGTTATTAGTTTATAGCAAATAAACAAATAGAACCAAACCTTGATAAGCCTTATTGATTTGTCGAAACATAAATGTAAAATAACTCTCGTCTTTAAATTTTTATCGTTGCCACTTTTGCAAAAACAACTAAAACAATACGAACTCCATCACTGAAGAACTCCATCATTGAGGATTTTAGTCCAATAATTTGATGTTAGAGGTTCTGACGTTCTCTTCACCTTTTTTAATATATTATATAGAAAAGTTTTTAAGACAATAACCTACTCAAAAAATTCCGGAGTATGAGAAACCCCAATAAAATAATTATATTGAAGAAAAAAGAATTAAGAATTAAATATAATTAGTATTAATACAATTAAATATGTTAACTTTTATAATATGTATAATTAAATAATATATGTTCCACTAACTTACATTAATTATTAGTGGACACATGTCAAATGCTAAAGTGATGATGTGTCACTCATATGGAGAGAGTTAGCCAACTTTCATATATATGATTATATTCAAAAGAAAATAAACGTTTTTACAATTAATGCATCGTTCATTTGAGATAAAGCGGCTGAAAAATTTTAAAGGTTACTAGAGAATATTTTTAACTTAAACACGAGATTGGATCCATAGTTGGTAGCTCTCATCGTACCGCCTATCTCCCAATAGTCGTATTGCTGAAATCTGATTTCTTATTTGCTTGTCGATTCACCTATGAAGCGGCATGTTGTTTGCGGGTGGTCACCATGGCTTTGCCCGTTTATTTCCCTCCAAATCATATAGACAACAGCTTGGAAGACGTATCGAATGAGGAAACCCTCTACTCGATCGAGCTGATGATTTAAAATATAATCAATAAGTAGGGACCAATATGTTGTGTATCGTGCTTTGAGAAGGCATTTTGCAAGAGCTGCCCAGATTGTTGAACCGTAATCACATAAAAAGAATAGATGATCTCGAGTTTTGATGCAATTTTGTCTTTACTTTTGGTCAAACAGTAAAAAGTAATGGCATTTTTCATAACATAGTTTTTTTTTTTGGTTTCTTTCAAAGCATAATTACCACTAGAATAATAAAGGGAGATTTTAATGTATTACACTTTTTTGAGAAGTTTTACTGTCCATTATAGTTTATCACTCCCTTAATATCAAGACAATACATTTTTCTAATAATGTACTTTCATATCTCGTAATGAATCCTTGTATTAAATAAAAAGGGCATTAATAAGTTAACGTCGCTTGAATAATAAAACTTGAATATTTTAGTTGTAGTTTTTTTTTAACTTCTTCTTTATTAACTTTAATGAGAATATACAAATAATTCAATGAGCATACAAGTTAAAGTTCTACTATCCATACAACCAAAACTTAAGAATCTCGAAATTATCGATAAAGTGAAGTTACACGTTGCTTCCTTTTCTAGGCAAGCCTTACACGCTAATAGATTTATCAATCTATTATTTTCTTTGATCGTCTTCGTCTTCGGTCTAATTTGATCTTCTTGCTTGACTATAATTTCTTTCATGAAACTCCAATACGCTTTATGAAAATAAAAAGATTGTGATACATCAGTTATATCGCAAACCATACCATCATTTCCATCTCCGACGCTAGGCGATAGAATTGTTTTGGTTATAAATATCACCCATGATAGATCCATAATCTCGATTCCCTTGTTGACGTTTTTTTATGACCAAAAATGAAAGGTCCTTCTAAAGTTATTTATAACGCTTCGTATCTTTTCCTTCACCGACTGATTGCTTCTTTGTTGTTTTTTTTTTCCGGACTGATTGCTTCTTTGTAACCTTGATTTGTGGATCTTGGCCATCATGGAGAGTCGGAAAACCCTTCACGAAGATAATAGGCTCGACGTGAGTATAGTCAAAAATTCGACCTACTCCGACAAACCATAAATAAACTGTCTCCGAGAAAATTTCTGAAAACGTAATCGTTTCCAATCACTAGAGGGATGATCATACCTAACCAAGTCTATGTGTGTTTGATCCGCCATCACTATTGAGACTGTAATTTGGTCCTAAGAACTCTGAACCTTATCAATAGTCGTCGTCGGTGGGAATCCCGCTGCAACCATCGTCACCAACAAGCTAAGTGAAGAGCAAATACACAATGTAAAAACTGCCGTAGGACCGCCAAATCAATCTGAGAATACATTGTCAGAGATAATTGAAAATCACTCGCGGAGGCGAATAAAATCATGGGAAATGAAAAGGCACGATCACCTTTCCAATCACCTCAGAGACGAAGGCAATTTTACAGGTTTTATTCATTATTTTTTATTTTTCTCTTCATTATAGTTGTAGTTATTGTAGTTTTTTTTTTTTTTTTTTTTGCTAAGAATGTAAATATTCTAGTTATTGTATTTAATATAAAAGAATTCAGTTCCTCTATGTTAAAATGTTTGGGTATACGAAATTTTTAAAATATATATAAATGTGGGGACACCTATTTTAAGCATATATATTAAATGTTATTATGAATAAACATAGATTGCCTTTTTAAAAAAAGAAAAAAGAAAATAATATAGAATACTTGTCCAAAAAGAACAACCATAGAAGATTATTAATATTAAAGGACAATTTTTCTTTTAGATGAGAAATAAATTATACAAACATCAAACAACAAGCAAAAACATGCAAAACATGTTGGCTATGAGCGTGATAGCTTTGATTATCATCCTATCAATATTTATACAAACAAAAGGAAATGATCTTGCACCGATTCCGTCCTCGACAGCACCAGAACCACAATCAGATAACCAATTCTTTCTTGATCCAATAACTTGTATTCACGATGTAAAAACGATTCCAAAGTGTATGGATGCTGTGTTGCACTTTCGATTCAAGCAGGTCACAAAAAAGTGTTGCTATGCCATGCTCTCTCTTCCCGAAAGTTGTTTCGGGGTACTGTTTCCTATTCCTTATGTCTACCATCTTCTTCTTAAGGCTGCTTGCAAAATTACTTACTCACCATTAATTGATAAGATTTTCTAATATTTTTTCAATCAATGTCAATAACCTGCACTGATAATATTTATAGAAATATCATTATAATTTATGTACTAATTTAACATATCTTGTGAAATAAAAACTTTAATATCTTAATATGGCTACACAGCGCAAGATCTACAATTATAAAATCTTTTAGAGTTCATTTTTTTTTCTTTGTTTGATTTTTTTTTAATCATAAAGGAATAGTGTATTTTGCGCACACAAAAATCGAATATTATATAGTGGATTCTAATTAGTTTCCATGAAACACATAATCATAAGTTTTTTGTGTTATATCATCAAAATAATTTTTTTTCTTTTTATGTTACAAACAAGATCGATATGAGGAATACATAAGAATATGAACATCGTATTGGTATGACAGATTTCTTTTATTAATAAAACGCAATTGGAGATAACAGTTGCTTATTCTATGATTATGTTGTTTTTACCCGGTTCATTTTATGATTATGTTCTTTTTATCTAATGTAAATAAAAAAAAAGCATAAACTCAATGATTAAAAACGACTAACCTTGCTGTAAAAAAAAAAAAAACGACTAACTTAACGAACACATAAAAGCCTAACTGTTAGACATGAGTTACCAATCATAGAGTGGGTAACTTTTTAATCAATATGTGGTTTCCAAAAAAAAAAAAAACTAAAACATAAAAGCCTAACTGTTGTGGTCTGTGCACCACTTAAAAGCCCGCATCAAATCTAGTTTGACCCAAAATAAAGAATTCGGCTCAGCCCATTTGACAGGCCCGATCCAATAGCATCATCAGCTTGCAATAAACATTAAGAATATGGAGAAGAACCGTAAAAACATTTGATAAAAGAAAACTTGACATTTAAAACAAAAATCATATATCTAATAATAAGAAGTAGGACTCACTTATGTTTGACTCCATACCTCGTTTTTTTTAGTTTATTGGAGACGATGTTAATGACCTTCATAGTTTTTCAAAGATCATAAAATCGCAAGTTGCAATATAAAATCGTTAGATAACAATTAATTGTTTAAAACAAAACTAAACACAAAAGTCAAACGTAAAAAGAAGAACACTAACTATTGATTGAGCAAGTATTAGAATCTCAAAAATATCAGATTTATGAAATGAAATAAATTATTTATTTGTACGTAAAGAATATGCTATAATTAAAGAGTTTAGGTGTAATAATTAGTTGATAAAAGATATATTTTCTAGATTTTAAAAATTAATGTTGTTTTTGTTTTTTGCTGAAATTTAAGAAAAAATCCGATTTTAAGATTTCTGGTGCAAAAAGATAGATTTTGAACTGACCCATTAATGGCATTCTTTGTAAATAGATATCAAAACAAATAGTTTTTTCAAAAGGTACTTCAAAAATATTAATCTTTTTTTTTTGGTAAACAAGTATATTAGATTGACTCAAGTAAGGCAATGCTAAGGAATATTGTTTACATAGGTAATAACATGCGGCTGGGTATAAACTTTTCGTGCTAAAGAAAAAAAACCAAAGATAAAGAAAATAAATCAAACTCTTCCTTGTTACTCTGGATCGCCTCTAAATATGTAGAGAATGTAGGACACTCTTGCGGGGAAGACACCATCTTCACGAGATCTGAGCAGTCTATAAGAAAGCTACATCTCGCTTGTCTTGGCCGATCATACATTTCATCGCCAAGACTAGTGCTTCTACCTATGCATGTAGTGAGGTTAAGCTTCTTCGAATATTTTCAGCTCCCATATCTTACGTTCCATCATTCAGATAAGAACAAAACCATCCTAGTCCGGAAAAGTGATAATTTTTTCTCCAAGAATCATCTATGAAAACACCGATATTCGGATCCGTTTTTCCCTAGATCTCTAGGATTAGAGTGAATATCCGCCACCATCGATCCTAGATTATCATCCGAAATCTCTACCTGAGGTAGCTGACATGCTTGCTCCTCATTTTTCGCTAGCCGCAAAATCTCAAGTGAACTTTTATCCACATAATTATAAATCTTATCATTTCTAGCTTTCCACAATTACAAAATGATCCATGGAATTGATAATGTGTAGACATCATATGGTGTTATTCAAAACAAGTAATCCATATTTGCATAAAGTGAATCCGAAGGAAAAACTTCTGGTGCCATTGAGATCTGTGATAAAGCCCATGTCTGGCGCGCTAGTGGGCATTCAAAAAAGACATGATTGATTGTCTCTTCTGGATCCCCACAACTATCACATCATGTATCACAGTTAATACCGTTTCTTCGAAGCTTTGATGTAATGGAGACACACCGAGCAAGAACTTGCCACATAAAATGTCTTACAAGAAATGAAAAGTAATGATATCGATAAGTTGTTTGTCACTACTACCTTGCAAATAATGAAAAATAATGATATTGTCTGTGACATATTTATTTCAAAGCATTGAAAAGAGAAGCTCTATAACAAAAGAAATTTAAAATATATCAAAAAGAAACTACGTGTAGTTATTTTAATTAATGTAAAAAAATTATAATGTATCTAGAAAAAGTTGAAGTGTATTTATTTATAAATTTTATTTTCCATATCTATAAAGAACCCTATATTAAATAGAGTTAACTTCACTTGAATAATAAAATTTAAGTAATATTAAGTCTAGTTATTTTAATTAATGTAAATGTAATTCCTCTATATTAAAAATCTTGGCTAAGAAAAGTGTCTTTAATATTCCCTCAGTTTAACTTAAGGTGATGTTTAAAAGATTTTTTTTTTTTTCATTTTAAGTGATGTTTTCAAGTTATTATCTAAACATTAAATGTATTTGATAAATTTTTAACTATTTATTTGTACAATATTTTTTTATTGGTTGAATTAGTTTTAGTAAATGATGTTTCTGTGTAAAATATGTAAACTAAATGAAATTTATATCATTTATGAATATGTGTGCAAAAATCTTAAACATCAATTAAATAAAAAAATATATATATTAATGTGGGAAGAACTATTTTAAGCATGTACTTAATTGTATAGTGGATAAACATAGATTGCATTTTCTGAAAAGAAAAAGAGAAATAATATAGATTGCTAAAAAAAAAACAACCATGGAATATTATTAATATTAAGGGACAATTGTTTTTTTTTCAAGATGAGAAACAAACTATACAAACATCAAAAAGCAATCGGAAACATGCAAAAAATATTGGCGATAAATATGATAGCTTTGATTATCATGCTATCAATATTTATACAAACATCAGGAAATGATCTTGCGCCTTCTCCATCCCCGACATTACCTTGTCTGGACGACGTGAAAACAATTCCAAATTGTGTAAAAAGCAGTGTTTCATTTCAAATTCAAAGAGGTCACAAAGACGTGTTGCACTATCTTACTCACCCTTCCCGATGATTGTTTCGGGTTTTTGTTTCCTATTCCTCGTGTCTACCATTTTCTTCTTAATTCTGCTTGCAAAAATACTTAATCACCATTGATAAACATTTTGTGATATTTTGTTTAATCAAATGTAAACAATCTTCACTAATAATATTTGTAGAAAAACTTTTATATATATATATATATATATTATAGACTATTTTTAAATATGACTTGTGAAATAGAAACTTTTATATTACTATGGCTACACAACGCAAGATTTACGATTTTTAAACCTCGACAACATCACTTTTTCTTAATTTGATTCTTTTTTTTTTTTTGTCAAATTGAACAATGGTAAATATGGATTCTTATTAGTTTTAAGTAATGGCATGATCTTAAGTTGTTGTGGAATATGTGGAAAAGCATGATCAACCATGTAGGTAACAAGATATCAATGAGAAAATTGAAAAACCAACGTAGTGAGCTCAATAGTTGTTGGACTAGAGTATCTTAATGATTAAAATTTGGAAATGGAGTCGTCGACGACAAACAAGGAGCCTATGCGATTGTGATGAGTGTTAGAGCAGTGTAAGGTTTTCAACAATATAAAAAAATAAAATAATAAAAAATGGAAAAAGAGATGAGAACCAGTTTTTCATTTGAGAACCTTTAAAATCTTTTGAGAGACTTCTTTCATATACGTTAACTTGTGATTAGTTTTTAATTTTTTTTTTAATTTAAATTTCAAATAAATAAATTATATGTATTAAAATATTATATTTGAAAGACTTTGCGAGTCTCTACTCACTGCACATGTTTATAGAACTTATTATGTTAAGTTGCGCCGGATTACTTTTTTGGAATTTTTTTATTATAAAATTAGCAGATTATTAGAACAATGGATTTTTTTATTTATGTTAGCACTATAATTTAGTGGACTCATATATCAAAACTAAAGCTCATTTGAATGAGAAATCTATATATACATTTTTGGATCACAATTAGCAAATAAATCCTGAAGTTGAGAAGTACAGTATTTACAATGGCATGCCATTAGCATTAATTATTTAATTTCGAAAATTTAAATCAAAGATATTAATTACCAAAAAAATCTTAACATAATATCTTAACCATAACTAATCCTTTCCATAATATCTTAAAGATACTAATTAATTTTGACAAAATCAATTTTTTTAAGTAATTCATTTTTTAAATATATTTATTTTAATGTACATTAATTAAATTGTGGTTACTATTCGTTATTTGACAAACTCATTTTGCTATATTACTTATTATAAACCAAACTCATTTTGGCTATAAATAATTTGTTTAGTTATAAATTAGATTAACTCCAAAAAAACATTATTACCAAATATATAAATATTATTTATGTCTACGGAATAATATGTTATTTTAGATTATTATTATTTCATAAGGTTTCAAATATTATGAACATTTTAAGTTTATAAGAATTTTAAATATTATTAATTTTAAACTTATAAGAAATTTAAATATTATAAATATTTAAATTTTATAAAACTTTAAAAGTATCTGTAATATTTCAATTCTATAAAAAAACTTTATCTATTAATAACATTTGAACTCTATAAAAATTATAAATATATATACTATAGAGATAATTTAAAAACAAACTTTTAAATGAACTCTAATTATATGTCTTCTAAATAAAATCATTATTAAAAAGAAAAATAACATGATGTTTAATTTCACGGGACGGGATTATATGGTGTGACGGGTTTTTGTGTCGATATTAATACGGAACGATATACTACGAGTGAAATCTTAGAATTAACAACCAAAATACAATTATGAAGGTTGGGTCGATATTAAAACTTTTATGAAGTTTCAAGTATTATAAATATTTAAACTTTATAAGAATTTATAAGAAGTTTAAACATTGTAAATATTTTAAGATGATAAAACGTTTAAAGTATTTATAATATTTAAATTTTATAAAAAGTTTATAATATTAATGATATTTGAACTCTATAACAATTAAAAATATATATATATATATTATGGGAGCCATTTAAAGCAAACTTTTAAATTGACTCAAATTATATATGTCTTTTAAATTAAAATATTATAAAAAACAATAACAAAATAATGTTTAATTTCACGGGACAGGGTATATGGTATGACGGGTTTGAATCAATATTATTACGAGGCGGTACTACGAGTGAAATCGTATAATTAACTATCAAAATAAAATAAATGCTAAACAAAATAAATTCAACTTAAAATTTCAATTTTTAGTTATCAAAAATCGACCCACGGGTTTAATGCGGGGTAATATATATAATAAGTACATTTAAATCAAACAGAGCAATAGATAATTTTCAAAAAATTTATATCCCCGCGGTGTACCGCGGGTTAAAATCTAGTGCATAATTATTGTTGGTTGTTTAAATAGTACAAATTGGAAAATTAGGAAAAAAAACCTCAAGTTGGAACTGTGAAAGATGGAAAAATTCATGTGGTATATAAGAGAAAATATTTGTGTCTAGATTCAAAGCCTTGATACCAAATTATGGTATAAAGCAAATAAAACATGTCCATACTAAAATGGACTAGACTCAAGTTTTGGGTATGGGTAAAATGGGTAGAAGCTTAGTACTATCTTTTGGCTCATACTCTCTATGTTTTATAAAGTGTGTCTCATTTTGGAACTTTATTTTTCTTTTTGACAAAGACGGTTATTTTACATTTTCATGTAACTTTTCGAACAAATTTCATAATTTACGTTTAACTCAAATCTATTTTTCTTTGAATCTTAGTCATTATCATCTTATCATTTACTTATTAAATAAGGACATATATATATATATATATATATATATATATGTAATCGTTTATTAATTTGTATGAGATGTGTCAAAATGATATTTTTTATGAAATAGAGAGTGTATGTGTTTTTGAAATTTCTGGCTGATTTAGTCAACACAACAGACATATATCTCTTCTTTTTTCAACATTGAAACTGTTGGAATAATGGCAATAAATCTGACATGAAATCTCGTCTCCATCAAAGCTCATTTTTATTAAAATGGAGCGGTATTACTTTTGCAAATAAAAAATAGAAAAAGCGTTTCCTATAACAATCTCTTTCATTCACATACACAAAGAGAATTAAATCATGCTCATGTATCTTCTCTCTTATTTTTTCCTTGTGTTTTGACAGTATACACATTACTAGCGTTCGTTAGACTTCTGATTTTTGGTGGTATGATTTCTCTAAAAGTTATTAAAACTATCCAAAATTATCCGAACATGAATTTGACTCTTGTCCATTCTCTTAGTGATTTAATGTATCTGAATTATTCATGTATCGTATCTTTATTATCTGACTTATTTTAAAATTTGAGGTGTAATTTTTGATATCTAAAATATTTTAATTCCAATTTTGTACTTGTTATTATCCAAATTTTTATCCGAAATGTATATAATTATGTATCAGCTGGTGTTCAGAAAAATTATGAATCTAGCTGAATTCGACTGAATTTAGTTTTATACAAATGGTTTCTGTGGAATCGCTAAATCTGGCTGAATTGTTTTATAGTGTTACCATTTACAACCTTTTGTTGAATGATATGGCATGAATGCAAATATAGATGTAATCTTCCTCTACCGTTACTGCTACTATAGAGTTTCCAATATACTAATGTGCATAAGCAGGTTTGGCCCTTACATAAAATTCAGCAAACTGGTGTTTTATATATCAATTATGATAGGTATGATTTCTCTAAAAGTTATTAAAACTATCCAAAATTATCCGAACATGAATTTGACTCTTGTCCATTCTCTTAGTGATTTAATGTATCTGAATTATTCATGTATCGTATCTTTATTATCTGACTTATTTTAAAATTTGAGGTGTAATTTTTGATATCTAAAATATTTTAATTCCAATTTTGTACTTGTTATTATCCAAATTTTTATCCGAAATGTATATAATTATGTATCAGCTGGTGTTCAGAAAAATTATGAATCTAGCTGAATTCGACTGAATTTAGTTTTATACAAATGGTTTCTGTGGAATCGCTAAATCTGGCTGAATTGTTTTATAGTGTTACCATTTACAACCTTTTGTTGAATGATATGGCATGAATGCAAATATAGATGTAATCTTCCTCTACCGTTACTGCTACTATAGAGTTTCCAATAGAGTATTTACACTAGATACCCTAAGACCACAAAGTATTTAAGTCAAAGGAGCAGTGGCACGTTTGTAAATAATGGGTCTTTTGAAACCATGGAGAAAAGACAATACTATCCCTCAAATCAAACGCATCATTTCTTCTTATTTGCTTTCTTCTTCCTTCTTCTTTTCTTTCGCTTTCTCTCTCTTCAATTCTTTATTCATTTTCTTTTTCTTTACTTTATGAAACACTTCATATGACTCTTTCTAATTTTCTTAAAATTGATTGTATCATGAATTATGATATTCTGAATTCATTAAATTGATTAGATTTTTCTGATCAAAATGCATACCATGAACCTCATCGAACTCTTGATACCAAGACGTCACGAATGTGTGTCGTTCGTTATTATTGAGTTTCTGTTAGAGATGATAACAGATATCAGATTTCGTTATATCATGAGATATATTTATAAACCTTGATATATATTTATATAGCACGATATTTTAATATATATCATATTATATATTGAGATATCATGATATATGTTATGATATATATATTGATATATCATGACATATATTGTTATATCATGATATGTAGTGAATATCATATTATATCAGGATATATAGTGATATATCAGGATATATATTGATATATCTATAGTGATGTGTCATATGTAAACAATATTAATAGAATATTACGATGTATGATATATATTTATATATCACGATATTTTAACATATATCATATTATATATTGAGATATCATAATATATATTGATATATTATAAAATATATTGCTATATCATGATATATAGTGAAATATCATATCATATCATGATATATAGTGATATATCAGGAAATATAGTGATATATCTATATGCATATATCATATGTAAACAACATTATTAAATATTACGATGTAAGATATATATCCATATATCCGATAAAAAACAAGATATCACGATACGTAATTGCATAGCAAAATATATTATCGATACATGCATTTAATAAGTGGGGGCCCACAGAATATTGCATGATATCCCTGTCCCCTTCGAAATTCTCGGAGGGAAAACTCCCGCATTTATTTCAGGGGTATTTTCGTCAGACTTTTTTGAAACAAAAGATTTCTCTCTCTTGTTTTGCAAAGAAAAAAAATACACTATGCCACAGCTAATTATTTTTCAAATAATTAGCATACAGCTAATTCACTCTTAAAATACTAATGTGCATAAGCAGGTTTGGCCCTTACATAAAATTCAGCAAACTGGTGTTTTATATATCAATTATGATAGGTCTACAGTGGTTTATGTCACAAGCGTTGGGTCTATCCATGAAAACTCTTCTTTTTTGTTTTACGTTTATTTTTGTTTTATAAATAGGACATAAAAGAGACTTTGGGCCGGACATACTCATAAAAAGCTCATGCATTGGCTTGATAACTCCTTCAACTCGGCATACTCATTATATTTAGCAAATATTGTGCCTAATGGACTTTCGTAATTTCATTTCTCATTATAAATAGAAAACCCAATCAAGAAATCAAATTTTCCAAAAAAAAGAGTTTAACCTTTCTACGAGGAAAAACAAAAAGCAACTTAAAAGTTTACATTTACATAACCTATACACACTTTTCATCGTGTCTTTTAGGGTCTTTCAAAATTAAAACGAAATAATTACAAAAATAAAATAAAAAGAAGAATAAGAAAAGACAGCGTATGCTTTGCATGGTCAGAGCTCAGAGGTTTCCTCATGCATGCAGAAGTGGACCCGAATAGCTTCCCATCTTCATCAACCGAGTGGACCCAGTTCGAAGCACCGAGTTGACTCAGAGATTCTCTCCGAGTCAAAGTCTCCTCTTTCACCGTTTTCTTCACCGTGCTTAAGCCATGTCCTCTCGCCACTTGAATGTTATACTTTACGTTTCTGCATTTAGAGAATATCATAAACAGAGGAATCTTGATTTTTCTTAAAATTCATACAACATAAATGTAATTTACCTTTTATCATTATCATGAACAATACAAGATCACTGGTTCATGTTCGTGGTTGGTGTGCCGTCAGTGGTGGCCGGAGGAGACGAGTCGGGAAGATTATGGTTGACCATCAATAATGGCCAAGAACGGTGTTGACTTCCCACACCAAGAAAGTCTCTAGTGAAGCCTCTTTCATCAACTTCCTTAGTTTTGATATTCTCTCCTTGTTTGTTGTTGAAGATAGAGGTCATTAGACCAAAAGTCTTGCTATTGTTTGAGCTTGATGATGATCTCTTTGATCCCATTTGAGCTGCCTTTTGTAGCAATGCCGTGGCTGACATTGATGCTATTTGTCCACCGTTTTGGTTATAGTTATCATTGTTGTTGCGTGCTTCCGAAGAGAACAAAGAACCATTACTAATCACATTCTTGATCTCATGTGTTTCTTGATTCTTTGAGATTCCCCTTTGGAGGATGTTGTTGTTCTTGTTTTCATTGAGAAGCCACTGATGAGATGATTGTCCTTGTAAATGCCATAGATTTTGAAGCGAATCGGATGCACTACGAGGTGATGGCGATGATGAGGACGCAAAAACGTTGGTTGGTAAGGTTTGTCCCAAAAAGGCAATGTTATTGCGGTGGATATTGAAACCGGGTTGGTCCAATTGAGAAGATGTAGTATTAACTTGTCGTTGTTGATGATTTTGATTGATGTTTCCAAGGTTGATTTCCCCATCCGGAGGATTGTTCAAATATGCGGGTGCGGGTGCGGCTGCTGCTGGTGGAACTGAGACAAATCTAGCATTCTCTTCAGCTAAGGCGTCACAGAATGCTCTATGTGTGATGAAACTATCTTTCCTGTTCAAATTCAATCATCCAATATACTAATTCAATAACGTTACATATATATAATTAGAGATCTTAACTGATTTTAGTTTTAACACTAACGGTTGTATAAACATTGTTTTTTCATGAATATAAATTTCGGTCTTTAACAAAAAAAATGACTTTAAAAATAGTGTTGTAATATACCTGGAAAAGAGGGTACCACAGTCACATCTGTATTCTCTAGTACCACAAATCTTGCTATGAGCTTTCCAATCGGACATGACAGCATATTTCTTGGAACACTTGTCACATTTCCACTTTTTCTCACCATGTTTTCTGCTGAAATGCTTCTTGATTCCGGTTAAGTCACCGAGGGCTCGGGCCGGGTCATGGTGTACGCAGGTCTTCTCTGGACAGATGTACACTTTTTTCTTCACTTGCTCCTTGTTTGTCCTTTGCTTTAGCTTCCATGGAAGGTTATGGCCTCTCCGGTGAAGCTGAAGGTTCTGGTCTCTCTTAAACCCTTTGTTGCAAATCTCGCATATGAATCGATTTGTCGCCATGAGGGAGTTTGGCGATAGAGCCATGACTTCTGCATCTGGATCTGGTTTTTGAATTTAATTAACCAAATAAAAACCAATTAACTAATATATGATAAGGAAACATGACAAGGGAAAGAAAAAAAGACATCCAAAGCTGGAACAAGAATATTGTTCTTGATATTCGAAATACTATTAAAAAAAAAAACGAATTATCAAGAAATTAGTCATGTATATATTAAAAGTCTAAGATTTCGATTAAGTGTTTATATATACATGCCTGGATTTCCCGGGAGATTTCTCTTCCTCTTGGCTGAGTTAGAGGAGGTAGGATTAGGGTTAGGGTTAGGATTTGGGGTGATGTGTTCTTGGTGAAGGACATAGCTGGGAAATGAGAGGTGATGATGATCATCTGGCATCATCATGTTGGTATTGGTTTAGTTGAGAGATCGAGAGAGAGAGAGAGAGAGAGTTTCGAAGTAAGAAGACAAAACAGGTGGACAGAGAGATATACAGAAAAAACTCTTTAATTTGTCATACAGTTCTCTACTAAATCAAGTAAAATTCTGAGAGCAAGAAGACAGAGAGAGTTATGAAGAAGAAAACAAGTAAGAATGTAACTAATTATATATTTCCAGTATAATATATAGAGAAAAAAAAATACACCTAATTTACAGAAATATAGAATCTTAAAAATTACACTAATTTTGAAGCTCGAAATATTATTTTCTTATGGCTGTCAGAGTTCTATTGCTTTGAAAATTTTAGCATGTAAGAATTTGGACTTTAATAGTCATCGGTTTGTATATATAAAGAACTAGATCTTGACCCGCACATACGTGCGGGGTTTCATATTTTTAAAAATATTCTAACAAATTTTAATTCAATATAGATTATTTCGTTGTTTCTATTATATATATTTTAGTGTATTAGATCTGGATTCACACCTACGTGCAGAGATATTTTTATAGAAATTGTTATATAAATTTTAAAATATAAAATATTTTGTTGTGTTAGTGAACTTTATAATAATATAAATATTATAAAATTAGAGTAATGAACGAAATTCAGTTGCGTTAGTGCATAGTTATATTTTAAGATCCTGACCTACACGTACGTGCGAAATTATATTTAAGATAAAACTAAGATATAATTTAGTTGCAAAAGTTAAATGATGTTACTTTTTTTATTTTCTAAACTAATCAAAACATTTCTAATAGTTTGATTACATGTGTTAAATAGGATATAGATTCGGTTTGAGTTTGGTTATTTCATGTATATTAGCTAGGCGTAACTATTTTGGAACGGGAAACCTATCCTGTCTTGTATATGTCATAAATTCTTAGTCCCATAACCCGTATCGTATACGTGAAATAAAAATATGACGGTCCAGTATCCGGCATAAATAGAATATGTGTAACTGAAAACGTACGTACAGTATGTAAACAAATTTATTTTATATAGTGCTCATAACCCGAACTCATACCAGTTGGGTATTTAGTTTGATTTTTAATTTATGTTCCCCTCCTATCCCGTCTCGTAATTCCTATTCTCATTTCATTCCATTAAAATCATGTTCCAAATTCTTGTTTGCTTACTTTTAAATACCATACAATACATACTGTGAGTTTTGCAGATTAATATATATGCTGCTAAAGTTACAAATATATTTTAACAAATTTATTAATGTTTCTTTCCTTAGCTAAATTTTGCATATTCTTCTTTTTATTGTTTAATCATAATTAATTTGATTTTTGGACTAAAAATAAAAATATGAAATACATTTCTAAAAGGGATATGCTATTGCTGCATAATTTGTTTTGAATTCAAAATATATAATTAGTTTACATTATTTGAAAAATGTGTGCAATATATTAGGGATTTATTTAAGGAAGATCCGGTTGAAAAACAAAAAATAAAACGCAAAATAATTTAGAAATTAATATATACAATCTATTGTTTAGATATTTATCAAATTTGCTCTAAACGAAGGCTATAATGATAATTACTTTAAACTTATTATTATTTGAATTTATTTCATAGTAAATATAAATAGTTGTTAATATCTAATATCGTATTTTCGAAATTGTGAAATAAAATTTTGTTTTATATTTTAAAATTTGTGAAAATATTATAACAAAACTGAATCTTATAATATTTGTATTTAATTTTCTTATGAAATTTTAAATTCAAACTTAAAGTCCTCTATTGATAAATTTTTTAAACGATAATGTTTTTAATTTTGAATTAAAATGATATTATTTTTCTTTTTATTTTTGATATAGAATAGTCTATTACGATTGGTTTAGATAAAATCTTAGTTGGATATCAAATCTTAGTTTTTCAATTCTCATTGTTTAACAATTTTTTAAAAATTAATTTCAAATTTTCGTTTATAATTAATAGGAGAGAGAAAGTTAGTTTAATTTTTTGGAAATTAATAATTATTTAAAAGAATTAAACTATTTTTAATTTAAATATATTAATTTTGTGATTACTATTGTACTATTAATGAAGTTATTTAAAAACACTAAAAACTAATGGCAATCTTTGTAATATCTTACACTTTATAAGGTTATTTAAGTTAGAATGATTCCCAATTAATAGTATAGATTCTTATTTCAATTAATTGAATGTTTTACACTAGTTTCTTAATATAAATCCCACAAGACTTATAGAGAAGTAAGCGCTAGATATTTCTAAGTTTGATGACTTGAAAAAATGGGCATCCTATTTTTTTCCAAGAAAGTTTCAAAAAGGATTTTTTTTTTTTTTTTTTTTGGGGTCGTCGGTACAAATTTTAATATAATAGAATTTTGTTTTATTATTTGTGATAGTAAGCTTTTGGACACTTGCAAAGAGTCTTGTAGCATAAAACCAAAAAGAAAGCTGGCGAAGAGGGAATCTCTCTCTCTTCACACACGACTGTTCTTCTTACAAGTCGGTCAGCGATAGACTCAAACTGGACCACTTTCTATCTCTAATTCTCTATATACTAGTTTTATCTACGTAACGTAAGTATATATACATACTCAAGTCAAGTGTACGTACAATCTACAATTGTATAT
Organism: Arabidopsis suecica; assembly: GCA_019202805.1. Classification (NCBI taxonomy): domain Eukaryota; kingdom Viridiplantae; phylum Streptophyta; class Magnoliopsida; order Brassicales; family Brassicaceae; genus Arabidopsis; species Arabidopsis suecica. The sequence goes on from CM032909.1 coordinate 8,344,659, forward strand.
AAATACATACAGACTGTATAATTTATCTATGAGTTTTGTATGCAAGAATTGTGTATCTTAATACTTGATGACATTTCTAACTGTGTAGGCTCTTTCACTATTTCTGAATCTCATTTATCCCAAGACCAAATCAGTTCGATGATAAAACCAAAAAAAGAAAAAGAAAATCACTTCCATAAATATAAATAAGAAAAACCAATAGCTAGGTTGAACCAAGGTTATGTACGAATACACACAACATAAGTGGATTTCTTCAGACCTCTGCAATATTTTACAAAACAATATGGCTAGTAAAATCAAATAGAAAAATACTGTTCTTGTTTACTAAAAATAAAATAAAATTTGAGTTGGAAGGTTTTCTATAATGTTTTTATATAAATTACTACTCACGAGAACCATTTTGAGTAATAATCTTAAGATCCTAACCAATAATTGTGCAAGATCATAACTAATAAACTACTGTCCAATTTCACTTTTCAGCTTAGTTCGTTAGATAAATTCTTTTGTACTCTGGTCTCCGGTACGATGATACTATGAGATTTAGATCCATTACTTCTTTATTAATCAATAGAAAAATTCTTTTAATTATTTTTTTGACTTTTTAGGGTAATTATATCATGATATCAATTTCATGATTTCTTTATTTTATCTAGAGTCTTTAAGAACCTAGGTAAGTTGCTCATCTTGAATCCTAACAACTTCTTGGGTAAGAAATAATAAAATCCAAAAGAAGTGATGTAGAGTTCTAATATAGACACAAGGTCGACAAGTTATGGATGGGTCCCATAGAAAAAGGAAGATAGATCTCATCTGATTATTCAGACAAAGAGATGACTGTTCCTTCTCCCTATCCAAAAATTTCTCTGAATTTTTCTTTACTTTAGTTTTCCTTTAGAAAACCATGATTTAAGCATTTTGAGTAGAGTTAATCTTTTTTTTGGTGAGATTGAGTAGAGTTAATCTTGTTCTAGAACAAACAAAGAAGAATTCTTAGACATTGTTAATGATCATGGAGTTGATTATCTTACTAGTCTTGAATTTGAAGGGCATATCATTAATAGGTTAGGATGAATGGTGATGTAATACCTAAGAAAAGTCCATTGATTCTGCAAATGAAAATAATTTTTGGATTATGTTTGTCTTATTGGAAATTACAAACCACAATATAATAACAAACAGATCTTAAAACTTATATGTCTACTATGTATATTAATTGTCTCTCAAAGAAATAGGATGTTCAAAAAGTGTCTCACCAAAAATAATATCAGCTTGGGACTAAAACTAATGTGGGCTTTTCAAAATTTTGTAGAGAAAATAGTTTTTTGGTGGGCTTTTCAAAACACATTAAATTGGGTAAAACATAGTTGATTTGGAAGAAGAAAATTTGCTACCACCCGTAACCGTGAACGCTTGCGGAAAAGAGATTTTGAAATTCCGCGACTTTGAGCGATCCAGTGCGATATTTATGATTGGTTTAAACGCTACGTTTGCAGGTGGTAACCGGAGAACCAATCAAGATTTTTTCATGGCAATTGTTCTAAGTTGTTTTTTGTTCTTTTGTAGTTCCTTGTAATATTTTCATTTAATTTATATGAAGCGGGCTTAAAAATATGTTGGGTACGTGTGGAGCAAACAGATTGGCATCTTCACTCTCCGATCCACTGAACCATCCTTTTTCAGTTCGCTCGATTAAAAATACAAGAGAGAAAGCTAGAAAAAAATTCTGGTTATCGATTACACAAATATTAATATGAACTAATTTATAAGTTTTATGTTCTAATATTGTTATTATCTCTAATTCAGTGAACAAAAATTCATTGTTTCTCTTCACACTTTAGCTTTCTTTTTCTTTGTAACACTTCGGTTTCAAAAATATGGTGGTGCATGTGGAGAGGTTCTAAAAAATTGATTTGGTCACCTATGTTACCAAAGTGTACTTTTCTTTTCGGTCAAACATCTTGAGAGAAATCCACAGTTAAGCGTGCTTGAGCTAATGCAGTTTCAGGATGATTTGGCCACCTATGTTTGGCCACCTATGTTTAAAAAATTGATTTGGCCACCTATGTTACCAAAGTGCACTTATCTTTTCGGTCAAACATCTTGAGAGAACTCCACAATTAAGTGTGCTTGAGATAATGCAGTTTCAGGATGGGTGACCATACGGAAAGTGATTGTCAAAAACGTGTGAGTGGAGAAAAAACAAATGGAAAGATCATGTGGTGATTTGTAGGATTAGTAAACAAGTCTTTAAAGCCTCTCGGACGTAACGGACCTGCCGTCGAACGCGGGTGGGCTCACGACCGAGAGAAAACGTGGGGTCCACTAAAAAAGATGGTGGTCGGGGCGTTACATGTGGTATCACAGCCGAACCCAGACGAGTGTGGAGTTAAGAGGGCTCACAGAGTCGGGGCTGACGATCTGGTGCGCAACAAAGACGTTGCGATCTGTTAGTGGAGGTGAATTGTAACATCGCAGTTTCAGGAAATATGGTAGTGCGTGCACAGAGGTTTAAAAAAAATAATTTGGCCACGTATATCACCAAAGTGCACTTCTATTTTCGTGCAAATATCCAGAGAGAACTTCACATTTATGCATGCTTGATAATATACTTTTTACTTCACATCTAAAACAGTATCTATCATAAAACAAAGATAATATACTTTTTACTACTTGAGAAATGAATAATTTGATTTTTAGGAAAGAAAAAAAACAAAGATGATAATACAATTTTGAAAAAATCTAATCGATTAGTTTCCTTTATATAGATAAATATATCACAAATGATTAATGAAATACAGTGTATTCGTTTTCTCTCAAAGGTAAGATGTCCAAGGAAAAGTAACAAATGTATGCAAAAAATCCAAGAAAAAACAATATAGATCGTCTACTAAAAGGGTCATAACTATACATGATTATAAATACCATCACAAGATAAAATAGAGTTGTATAAACACTTAAAAATGAGTGGGAACAAGCAAATATGCGTGTCCATCTTAGCAGTGATGATTTTGATGCTATCAATTTCCCAAATCACGAAAGGTAATAATGATCTTGCGTTTGCTCCAGTGTCGGAGAAAGGGTTGTTGCCAAAACCAGTGTCTTGTGCGATAGACGCAGAAAAAATTCCAGGCTGTGTTGAAGCAGTGAAGCATTTCAAATTTAAAAATGTCAAAAAAGAATGTTGTTTCGTTCTACTTGGTCTTACCGAAGATTGTTTTGGAATTTTGTTTCCTATGCGTTTTGCGTATCGTGAAATGCTTAAGATTACATGCAAAATTATAGGCTTTAAGCCACCTTCTTATTAAGTTATTCTTTTTGTTTTTTAATGTAACACAACTTTAATTTATGTAATTCGTATTTATAATAAAAAAAATCATGGGCATATTTATTTACGATGATGGACGGGTACTTGCTCTTGGGTGTGTCAAAAGAGATTACCCTACCCAATCTATCCTACGACCGAATGGGTTGAGACACAAATTCTTTATGAGTTTACAAATGAGTTTGAGTCATCCCATGAACCTATTTAATTTGATGGGTAAATACTAAAAAGCTATATAGATCTACCCAAGAAAATAATAATAACTAACTAATTAACAATTTTCATAAACATAATAACAATTAATTAAGATTTATAATTATATTATATTATCATTTTACCATGCTTTATTATCAAAGACATAAAATCGTCATATTCCATCATCATCATACCACCATCATATTATCATCATCATCACATCAGTATATATCTATTCTCCCGTTTTGGGCAATTATATAACACAATTGCGTTTTTGTTGAAATTTTTAGTGAAAGTTTACTAATCCACGTTTTAGAGGAAAGTTTTAAAGAATCATAACGTACAAATTTTGGATTCTTATTTTTGGTAGATAAACTAAGTATTTGTATAGGAAAAATTACGGATACATGCGTTTGGCAAAAAATTACGGATTCATGTTTTAAGCGAGAAAATTAGAGATTTTTCTTTTTGTGGGTAATTGTGGATTGTCAATCTAGCGTAAAAACTATGGATTATCGTTTTTAGCAGGAAACTCATGATGATGATACTGGTAATATGATTATTGTAATGATAGTATGATGATGATGATGATTATGATGATGGTGATGGTGATGGTTGTATGATGATGGTATTATGATGAGTATGATGATGATGATGATGATGATAGATGACAACGGTATTATGTTGATAATGAATTAATTGATGGGTTAATGGTTAATCCATAAACCCATTACAACCCAAATCAAATAATTCATTAAACCATTAATCCATAAAATGTTTAAGGTCAAAGTATTTCAAACCGTTAAAGTTAATGGGTCGGATCGTGTCAGATCAGATCGACCTATAAAATTTAATTCATTTTGATATCCTTACATGTCTAGTTAATTTGACACAAGTTTTTATTATTCAAGAATAATTCAAGAGAGAAAAAAAAAAAAGGAGATTATAACCAATATCGAGGCGAAGAAAATAATGTTTTGGCCGAAATAAGATAGAATCATTTTTTTTCTCTTTGAGTGAATGATTATATTAATAGTCTTATATGTCATGTGCTTATATATTGGGTAGAACATTATTTTTTCTTGTCACATATGAGTGTAGCAATATTGAAATGAGTTTCATATGATCACTCATGTGGCAGTTGGCCGACATGCTAATCCTCAAATATGCGAGAGTAAAGACGATAGTATATGCTTTAGAGGTTGTAGAGTTCCTTTAGTTTTGTGCTTTTTATATTTTCAATGGACATGGTATACCAAGATTAGCCTTATACATGTTCTTGCCATGTATGAAACAACATGATTAGTTTACATTTGAAAGCTCTTACATTAGGAATTTAGGGTATTCTCTAATTATAAGAAATATATCCTCTTAAGAATACCCAAAAATTCTAAAATAGTACTGTTGAGTTGATTTACATGGTTTTTGGACTTGACAAGCAATTGGAGTGGGGATTTTATTGATTGTTGGTTATATATCAACATAACCTTGCTATATATAGTTAATGGTTAACAAATTATTCAATGTCTGTTATTTTACATGTAATCTTAAACACAACATAGACGAAACACTTAGGAAAAAAAAGCAATCTTTGCAAATATCTTGTAGAACAATATAACATTCTTTGATGATATATTTTTGATCGAATTAACATCTCCGATGCTCATCTCTATTTTATAGGTAACTCTATTTTAAAGTTGATTTTGCTATAATATATGCGTAGAGTTGCCTCTAAAATAGAGGAAAAAAAATTGATATTGGATTACTGTATTTATAGAGTAAAAATAAGTTTATTCTATTTTAGAGACAATTCCAAATTAGAGACAATTCTATTTTAAAAGTATACATTGGAACAAAATGAACTTTAAAATAGAGTTGCCTTTAAAATAGAAGTGGACATTAGAGATTGTGTTAGTTCATTGGCTCACACAATGTGAAATTGTTCAACCGTCCATCACATAAGATACTGGCTAGATTTGACAGCAATCATTTCTCCATCATTATTATCTTTCCTATTTTGAGAAACTGATAGCATTACTACCATCACTATTAATATAGACACACTCTTTGCTTGTTCCCACCCATTGTTAACACTATGTGTTTTATCTTGTGATCACTAATATTACTATGATATTGTTCCTCTTACTGTATTTAGAAATTTTTTTGTTATGTATTTTTAATAGACTATTTATATTGCCTTTTTCATGGATTGTGTAGTTAGTTGTCCCGAACATCGTAAGTTCCGGAGAAAAAAAAATACAACATATTATAGCATTAACCATTTTTTTTGTTGGGTCAAAAGTAATGTCTTAACCATTTTACATTTATGATAAGTTTATACTATTTGTTAAAGGAAACTAATTTTTGTAAAAATTATATTTCTTCCTGGGTTCGATTCGGGTTGGCCACCTAGCCGCTCCCTTAACGATGGGGTAAAGCGTACCCATATGCAAGGCCTCGTGGATTAGTTTTTGGGTCTAGGAAGCCTTTGGGATCCCACGGTTATAAAAAAAAAAAAAAAAAAAATTATATTTCCATTTTACTATAATTATTTGAGTTATAATAATGTAATATATCACAATTACAAAAGCGTCACTTGTGAAAATACATTCTCTTTCCTTCTTTTACCAAGAATAATCCGTTAAAATATGGTTAAAGCTTAAGGAAATATCTTGCTTTCTTGTCTTGGAAGAAAAGTAACTTTTATCAGTTTAGTTAAGAACTTACCATAAAGCTTCACAAAGGCTAGAAGGATGTCAGAGTAGCACATCCCCAAGTTTTAGTTTAGAGCACTGAAATTGAGAAACAAACCGATTTTTGGCAAGTTAGAGGAACGATATTGGTTTGGAGTTCTATAAAATGTAGACAGCAAAACTGAAGCGTCATGCTTACTTGTAAATGTAAGAGACGATTCCAAGGATCACACATAGAAGAACAATGTCGATGCAGAAGTTGCGGCTAGATCTCATCTGAAATCCCCACACGATTTTAGCATAGAGTTGTGATGAGACAGTAATAATAATAGTAATTCTTGATTTCAAGAACCGTTTCTGTTTTAATTTTACCTGCACAAGCTGTTTCTTGAGCCGAACATTGGTGTTCTTCAAATCTGAAGTTGCTCCATCGACCTACAACAATTATGGAGAAATTATATGTCTAGCGTTTTGATAACACCACCTAACCATAAGATCAAATCTAAAACTAAGGGAAGAGATAAACACCATGATCTTTTTATCCTACTCCTTTCAGAAAAATAAACAACAAGTAGACCAAAACGCTAAACGTAAAGCCCAAGATATGTTGCATTTCGTTTTCTTCTACTGACTAATGAGGAGGAAGAATCATCAAAGGAAAAAGAATCACACCTTTGTTTCCATTTCTTCCATCAATGGGACTTGCTTGTCAAGTTCCTGAAATCGAAAAACATAAATCTCCATCGGATAGTAAAAACTCTTTTACATGGGGAATGAGTGAACAACAAAACCTCATTCATGTCACGCGCTAAGTTCTTTAGTGCATCCAAACCTTCAGATATGACATCAAGACCCTCGTCCTAAAGAAAAAACAGAGCATAAGCTTATTCGAATTCTCATTGTCGAAAGACAAAGTAAAGCTTATCGATGAAATTCACATACTTGTTTCTTTCTTCTCATCTCATATTCTTGTCGAAACTGGCTAGATTCTTCAGTTTGCTGGAAAAATCCATCATCCATGTCTTCCTCTAATAGTAAGTAACCAGAGAAGAAAACAAAACTCATATTTAAATATACACTCTTGATGTTCTTGATCAAGAAAACAAAAGAAACATTCACTACCAGACATATCAAACTTGATGTTCTTGTTAGGTGCAGATGCACCTCCCCAATCATTATTAGCTTGTTTTGCTCCATGTTCATTTCCATCAGGTATCGCTTGAAGCCTATCGGCTAACGCGATAACTAGATCACAGCGCGATTCTCGTTCCTCTCTTGTAAGTCCTTTAATCTATATATAATGCAAATTAAAAACCAAAGTTTGAACACAACCATTGATATTCCTCATCTTTACTCATTAGTGAATCAACGTTAATTAAGTTAAAGAAACCTTTTTGACAGCAAGTTTCTGAAGCTTAACAACATCTTCAGCTAAACGCGCTTTTGTCCTTCGAACCTCAGCATTCATAGCCACTGCGGCTGCTCTATTCTTCTCCGTTGACGCCAACTCCGCTTTCTACATAATTTGATACAAAATTTAAAACTCAATAACGCTAAGAGTCACTAAAAATGAAGCAAATTAATATTTAAATTCTAACTAATATATAGTCAATAAAATCTAAACAAATGCAATAAGAAATATTTCATATTCTATCAATTCTCACGTTTTTTCCTATCTCATAATTTTTCTTAACTAAAAATATATTTTTTCTCTCGATCATCAACATAAAATCAATCTATAAGCATGAATCTTGACTTTCAAAAGAAATTATAAATCATTTTGTACATTCAAAATCCAGAACAATCTAGGGTTTTCAAAGAGAAAAAGAGAGAGAGAGTAGGAGACGAACACGAAGAACAGCTTCAATGTCGGAATCAATGAAAGTGAAGAGGCGAGAGAAGGCATCGTCTCCGGAAGTGCCGATCTCACGGTGTTTGTCGACGTCGTACTTGTCGTATTTTTTGCAAATCTCGTCGACTCTGAAGATAATATCAATGACCGGCATATTTACGATCTTCTTCTTCTTCTTCTCGAACGTCTCCGATTTGCTTCTCTATTTTTTTGTTCCTCTTCGTTCTCCATTTTTGGATTCTGTCTTTCAGAAACGAGACGTGTAGCGTTAACGGCGGAATTTAAAGTATTAATACATAGTTGGAATTTTTCTTTTTAAAGATTTCTTTAGATTGTTTTTCTCCAACCAACAAAGATATTACGAACTCTTCAAATTTCTTAACGTAGAATCTACTTAACATTTTTGAAGTACATATTTGCTCAAGCTAATTGGGTCGGGTTTTAATTGATTTTGACCCGGAAATCTTCAATCGGATCTTTCCTAAAATTATGGCAAAATTTAAAAACGAAAATACCTAATAAAATCTAAAATATATATATATTTCTCAACTAATTACTATATCTAAACTCTTTATTTATGGTATATTCTTTACAATTTTATAGATTAAGAAATCAAATATGATAATTTAATACTAATATAACAAATTTGAGCTAATTTCCTAAAACTTCTCTACCTAATTTAAACATAAATATATGATTTTCATTTCACTTTTATTTGATTTTATATTTATATTATTTTGAATAATTATAAAATATATATAGTTAATAAATTTTAGTTTTTTTTTTTCTGCATATGTTATAATTCAAATTTTTCAAAACAGACATATATTACTCAATCGATGAAGAAAACAAGTATGTGTGTAATATATATTAACATTTTTAAGAATAAATTGCACATTTAATCAGGTCTTTTTTTATATTCTAATCCAAAATTGAGTCATTAAGATCTTTTCTTAATTCGTACAATTATCTAAAACGGGAGAGTATACCACGGGTGAGATCCTAAAATTAACAAATCAAAATACAATTATTTAGTATTTCAAGATACAATTATAAATTGTTTTTACGGGTTGGTCCAAAAATACATACTAATTTAAAAATATATATATATATATATATATATATATATATTATGGAAACCATTTGAAATTAAACTTTTAAATTGACTCGAATTATATGTCTTTAAAATAAAAGTGTTATTTAAAAAAATAACAAAATGATGTTTAATTCCATAGGACAGGAATATATGGTGGGATGGTTTGAGTCGATATTAATACGGGACAATATACTACGGGTGAAATCCTAGAATTAACAAATCAAAATTTAATTATACAATCTTAAACAGTAAACAAAACAAATACAACTTAAATTTTTTATTTTTTATATACAACGCATGTGACCCGTGGTGTACAACAAAAAATATTATACACAACAAATTCATCAGTTTATAAAAAAATAAACAAATCAAATAATTAACCCGCGGTGTACCGCGGATCATATTCTAGTTATTATTCAAAAAGGAAAAACAAAAAACGTTGAGAAATTTTTAACTAAAAACGTGTTGCTTTTAGTAATACGAAATTTTTAATATAAATTATATTCGGCCCATATTGGTAATGGGTTATATGGGCTTAGGTTAATTTACAAGGTGCGGATTCAACATTTTAACAGCCCAATACTAATTGAAGTCTAAATGATGGATAAATTTATACCCGACGAGGTTGGGATTTTTCTCTAAAATGTTCTCATCATTTGGGTATAGTTTAAATCCAAAATTTAAAGCATTCAATTTTTTATTTAATAATTTAATAAAGCACAATAAAAACCTTAGAATTAGAACACTCGATTTATTTTTCAACTATTTTGAAAACTGTATAAGCTCAAGAAATTGTACTTATATTTATGTTTGTTCACAGATTAGATAGAATCCAGAATATTTGACGATGTCATATAGAATTTGGTTTGCTTTCATGTTGTGGAGTAAGTAATGATTTTCTTTTAACAAAAAAAAAATGTAAGTAATCATTTTTCTTTTTGTCATTTCCTTTCTTGTATATTGTTTTATAAAAATATATTATTTCATTGATGTGGACCATGTGGTTGTGAACCGAAAAAGAAGGTGAATTTGGTAGATCGCAAAATTTGTTGATAAAATTAAGAAAGTATCAATAATGTGATTAATGGTCATTAAATAGTATATTAAATAACTTTGTTTTACTTGCATTTAATTATTACTGGAAACATAATCCTATACTATTATTTGGGGAGTACATTTTACAATTACCCTTAATTAACCTTCCCCTTTGTAAGAATTTACTTAAGAATACCATTACAAAAATCTTCTTTTAGAACAAATTTCATTCACTTCATTAAGGTTATTATAGACAATTAGCACACTATCCATTTCAATAAACGCGGGTCAATGGGTTTTAAAATGGGTTTAAGAAGATATCATAAACAATAAGATCTAACGTGGTCTATCCTAAATTTGGCTCTATTATATTATTTGCTTTTTAATACAAAATTTATAATTTAATTTTATAAAAAAAAATTCACACCCGTGCTATAGCATGGGTTATGATCTAGTATATTTGTAACGTGCTATTTTGTTGTGTGAACCTCTAATTTATCAAATGAACATCTGTCAAAACTAAACTATAAATTTAGAATTTATAATCTTAAGTTCTATTTAATAAATAAAACGCCCACTAAACATATCACAAAAATCTCATACTCCCTCCGTTCTTTTATAATTGATGTTTTAAGCTTCTAATTTTGTTCCTAAATAGATGATGTTTTAAGTTTTCAATACAAAATTAATTGTTTTTTTATTGGTTTTGACGATTTATATTCTGTAGAATATTTTTTTATTAATTGATTAGATAATAAATGATGTTTTAGTTTAGAAGTAAACAAAAATTAAATGATTTCTTAATTTATGTGCATTCTCTTAAAATATCACTTATAAAAGAACAGAGGAAGTATTTTGTAAAATTGAACGAGAAAATGGCCTATAATCGCAGAAAACTTGGAAACTGTTTTATCCTTTCTTTTACTTTTGTCGGTTTTCACCATGACACCATCCATTTTTGTGGTTAACTAATTAAACATTTTACTTATCAAGTTTACCCTAATACTAGCATAATAATAATAATAATAAGAAGTCTTACGAAGTCAAACTTCAAAACAGGGCAGTACGCCAGTACGTATGAAGTGGGACTTGAGATATAATGTCACATTTAAAGCTTAACGTCAGTGTTTACTAGAAACTTTGACAAGTTCTTGGTTTGCAACAATGATAGCGAAAATATTAATATATATAGTTATATTGACCATCACATATCTAATATCTTCATCTTCTCAACTAAACATATTAGTCACCGGAAAAAAAGATAAAGAGATGACGGAAAAAGAAGAAAGCAACCACTCCATGGAGGTTGGCACCGTCCGATCCCTCCAAGAAACTCCCACTTGGGCTCTGGCCACCGTTTGTTTCTTCTTCATCGCCGTTTCCATTTTTCTCGAGCGTCTCATCAATCTTCTCTCCACTGTAAGTACAAATTTGTATATTATAGGATCATTACTTCTTCTATACACTGTTTAAATTTTCACTAATCTCTTTAAGTTTTTTTGTTTTTTCTTGGGAAATTAGAGTTTGTTTACGCTTGCAAGAATTTACTTGGAGATATTCATAATTTATAAAATAAGATTATATAGTGGAGATAGTAAATATGTTAGTTAAGAAAACAAATTGTATTTTAGACATTTTCATAATATCAGCTAAAGTTCCATTTTGGAGATTCTCAGTTCGAATCTTTGGATACAAAACATTCGAATCATCTCTTCTCTAAAAGTATTACTGATTCTTCAAAAGTGTATTCAAATAATAATTAAAGGATATCATATATATATGTATCATATGTTTATGTTAGTCTACTTTGTGGGAATAAATTATTGTACAAAACACGTCTATAAGTCGAAAAGAGTAAACTCTAATTAATATGAGTTGAAATTTAAAAAACAACAAAAAGAATATGATTTTTTCTTTTATAACTAAAAAAAGAAATATGAGTTGAAAACTTCAACAAAAACAAAAAATATGAGCTAAAATTTATTATATTCTTATCTTTTTTTCTTGCAGAGACTTAAGAATAATAGAAAAAAATCGCTACTTGAAGCTGTAGAGAACCTCAAATCAGGTAAAAATCTGTCTGTTGCATTCGTAGACAGTTCAGTTGGCCAATCTTTTTATACATTGAAAGCTAACTCATATTAGATTAAAAAAAAATCCTAAATTTTGAAATATCTTTTCCAATTTTATTAATCTCTGAATTTTTAATGTTCTGTAAGGGCAGTTTTAATGGTGCTAGGATTCATGTCACTGATGCTAAATGTGACTGAAGGAGAAGTTTCGAAGATATGCATTCCCATAAAGTATGCCAATCGAATGTTGCCTTGTCGTAAAACCATAAAATCACATGATGATGTTAGTAAAGATGATGATGATGATGATGATCATGACAACAGCTTCTTTCACCAGTGCTCTTCCAAGGTTCTTCTTGGCCCTTTAATCCTTACCATCAGTTTTTCAGTTTTAGTTTCAAATATCTTTTAAGGGATTATTGTTGAAATTGCCATTTTTACTAAAATCTTACGGATATGCCATTTTCTAACACTTAAAAATGTACGTATTTCGGATTTTTTTGGTAAAAATACGTAGTTTATACAAAATACTAAACCCTAAGAACAACCACAACCGACTAAACCCAAACATAACGAATAAAACGCATGTTAAATCATATTTCCGTAGCCTGAAAAAGGGCAAAATCCATAAACTATTCAAAAAATGGCAAAATCCACAAATGCCATCCCAAAAAATGGCAAATCCATAATTGATTCTATCTTTTAATCCAAAGTATATATATGTAACGTATAAGAGTAGTAGTATAAAAAGATTTTAAATTCGAAAAACTAAAGTTTTGAATGACCAGTGGAACTATAGAAGCATTATCCAACAATTCTGTTCTTTTTTTTTTTATGAAAATCACACTATTTAATTTGCAGAATTTTGATTTTTGAATTTTTAGTTTTCACAACCTTTTATTGCTTACCATTTTGTAGTATTTAAATCAGAGTTTCAGTGGTATACATTTTTATATGCTTATTTTAAAAAAATTCTGAATACTTTTAACATAGCTCTTGAAATCCAAGATGGAGGGAGAGAGGAACGAAGAATCCAAAAATGCCAACTAGTTTACTTTGACGTTGACTTGGAGTCTTGACATTGTCGTTAGCTAGAAGAGTCAACTAATCAAGAAAATTACGTCCATAAAAAAAAATGTTGAGTTACGAACAAAAACATCAATTAAGAGTATGACATTTTTCGAATAAACTAATTCGATTTAAAAAAAATAAAATTTGCAGGGGAAGTCTTCACTAATATCACAAGAAGGGTTGACTCAGTTGAGTTTCTTCTTCTGTGTGTTGGCATGTATGCATATTCTCTGCAATCTTGCCATTCTTCTTCTTGGAATGGCCAAGGTACATATTTATATATTATGCAATCAAATATTATAACATTATAATTGTTTTTTAAAAAATTTGTGACATGGTTTTTAATAAATATAATATAGTCAATTGTTCTTTCCTCGATTAAAAATAAAATAAAATGTAAAAGTCATATCTATAGTAATATAGCATGTATTAACAACATAATTTGTGTTTTTTAGATAATACAAATTTTTATCATAGTACTGAGTCTATTGTTAACATATAAACTTTTTCTATGCGTAATACCTATAGATGAGAAAATGGGAATCGTGGGAGAAAGAGACCCAAACAGTGGAGTATCTAGCAGCAAACGGTGAGACTTTTGTATTTTACACTACTAAATTAATTACATGCATTATCAATAATTTTTAATTCGATAAAAATATGTTAAGTTAATTAAGATTTTATGTAATTTTTAAAGATCAGAATAGGTTTAGAATAACAAGAGATACCACATTTGCTCGACGACACCTAAGTTCTTGGACTGAAACATCGATTCAACTTTGGATTGTAAGTTTATACATATTCTTGATCTTTTATTTACTTTATTAATGAACATATATCTCCATATAAATATTAATAATTTTGTTTATTTTTCTTAGAAATGTTTCTTTAGGCAATTTTTCAACTCGGTGGCAAAAGTCGATTACCTCACACTTCGTCATGGGTTCATCTTTGTTAGTATTTTTTGTCAATGAATAATTACTTAGAAATAAATAAATTTTAAATTTAATATGTTCTTTTGAATATTGATGCAGGCTCATGTATCGTCAAATAATGCTTTCAACTTCCAAAATTATATACAAAGATCTTTACATGAAGATTTTAAAACCGTCGTTGGTATAAGGTATTCAAATTTGTGAATTTTTATATGAATCTTAAGTAACAATATCATCTTCTTAAGCATATAAAATTAACTTTTTTTTTAAAAAATATATGACAGTCCTTTAATGTGGCTAACTGTGGTCATCTTTATGCTCCTCGACGTTTATGGTAACTTAATTTAGATTTTTATAGCTTAAGTTAAAATAACTATTAGTGATTATTCATTTTCATCTTATTTTCTTAATCATCAGGTTGGAGAGTATACTTTTATATGTCATTTGTGCCACTAATTGTAAGTGCTAATTCAATCTAATTAAATTTTATGTATGTGACTCAAATTATTGACAAATTAATATTGTCATGTAGATAGTGCTAGTGATCGGGACGAAACTAGAGATGATAGTAGCGAAAATGGCTGTCACAATTAAGGAGAATAACAGTGTAATTAGAGGAACCCCTCTTGTTGAGCCAAACGACACGCATTTCTGGTTTTCCAATCCCCGTATCCTCATACGCATTCTACACTACACGCTGTTTCTGGTAATATTGTCTAAACTACATGTCGTTTGTTTCTAATGCTTCATCATATAATTTGCAACATTTTACCAAACAATTAACAAAAAAATGGTATTTTGGTATGCTATTTATACAGAACACCTTCGAGATGGCATTTTTTTTGTGGGTCACTGTAAGTTTAACTTTTATATACGGATTAAAAGAATAATAAAAATAATAAAATTGTTATGTCTAATGTATTTCGAATTTTAATTATGAAATTAGTGGCAATTTGGGATTAACTCTTGCTACCATGATAACCGAGAGATCATCATCACACGACTTGTATTAGCGTAAGCACGATTTTATGCCACAAATTGATTACAGATTTTGTTTCAAGCTCACGAAAAACGAAATTATGTTTTTGTATTATAAATTATATCGTTAATAGATATATGATTTATAGGGTGACAGTCCAGTTCTTGAGCAGCTACATAACACTGCCTCTTTATGCCATTGTAACTCAGGTAATTAAGTCCATATATATAACACCATTTTTAAAAATATTCGTTTTGGATTAATATACAAATTATTGATGCAAAGTATAACCTAGTGATCTGAATTTGGTTTGGATGCATATATATATGTGTTTAGATGGGGTCAAGCTACAAGAGAGCAATCTTAGAAGAACAATTAGCAAATGTGTTAAGGCAATGGCAAGGCATAGTTAGAGAGAAGAGGAAGACAAACCAAACGCAAGAAACCGACAACAACGGAAACAATAACAATGGCGATTTCGATTCTGGCGAAAGTCCTCAGTCAGAAGTCGCTTATGATTTTAGATTTTCGGGTAGACAACCACCGATTTTACAAGAGATACCGATACAAGAGCAAACCGAAAGGTGATAAGATTGATGGAAAATTGGGAAGACATTGTTGGTATTATTGATAAGAATTTAGAGATTGCTTTTACTAATTATTGACGTATCAAATGTTAAAACACTAAGTTTAGCCTGAATTTTGATTAGAGCTTATGTAATCAAATAAATGAGTGTCAGTGTTATATGGCATGATGGTATCAAATAAATAAGTCCCTAAATTACAACCAAATTAAAATCGGATATAGTAAAATTCGGTTTGATATGGTTTCTAGTGAAGTAACAAAAGTTCTGAAACATAAAAGATTTTGAAGCTATTTTTCTTATTGTGAGGTTATTGAGGACATTGTGAATTATATATACTTGTACAGAATGAAAATGTCACATTGGCAAAGCTGAAAACAGACTTATCTCTATTGTTCTTTGAAAAGCTCGCGACCAATGACAATCCTTCTGATCTCGCTTGTCCCCGCTCCGATTTCATATAGTTTCGCATCTCTTAGAAGGCGTCCTGTTGCATATTCGTTTATGTACCCATTTCCGCCTAAACATTGTATTGCCTGCAACATCAAACCAAATCTGTTAGTCTTGAAGGAAGGTAAACAGATACCCAATATGTGTAGTTATGAGCCTTCCAAGGTTTGCTTTGCTGGTAATAGAAAGACGAGAGACGATGCTTAAAACTGGTTTTCGGGTTTGATCTAGCTTTATGAACTAGTGTGACAGTAACTTTAAGCTGATGAATTCATCCAGAAATGGACTCCATGTTTAAGATTTTAGTATGGTGGAAAGTACATGTACTTGACCTGTAAAGCGACCTGCGTTCCTCTTTCAGCCGCACATAGAATAGTTCCGGCGCAGTCCTAGAAGGTAAGCAAATACACAAGGACAGTGTATTAGGTTGCGGTGGTGGTAAAGGACACTTATAATAACAGGAAACGAGAGGGGGTGATTATTTATTATCAACTTACCTTTGGGTCAACTATCCCATTGTCACAGTCCCTTGCAACAGAGTAGACGTATGACCTGAGATGCCAAAGGAACAAGTTTTGCTTGAGATACATTTCTACGGACAAATAAATTCCAGAGTATTGAGAGAATTTTTCTACCTTGAAGATTGTAATGCAGTGTACATATCAGCAACTTTACCCTGAAATCCAGTCCACAAGATTGAAATTTTTTTATGATTAAAGTTGAGATATTCGGAAACGTTTATGTGAAGGATGATCAAGCTCAACCTGTATAAACTGAAATTCCCCAACTGGACGACCAAACTGTTCTCTCTGGCGAATATAGGGAAGTACGGTGTCGAGGCATGCCTGCATGATCCCTAATGGCCCAGCTGATAAAACAAGTCTCTCCAAATCCAGACCTGACATCAGAACGTACACTCCTGCAGGTACAAACACTATGTACATCAGAAAAGTATAGAGAGGGGCCTTGTATCCGCGACTCAAGAACTGTACAAAGTGTGTATGTAGCAAGAGATGTGTCCGATATTAGGTAGTGATTTCAGTGGGCAATTAATTGTCCCCTTACGATACTTGACATTTCGATCTCAGATAGTAGACCATCATATTACTAGAAACAATAGACCATGCAATGCAAATTATCCATCAAACTAGAGAATAAGAGTAAAACGATGAAGTTGCAGAAATCAAAACCTTTTCCTTCCTTGTCAAGAATGTTTTCTTCTGGAACAAAGCAATTCTCAAAAACAAGCTCACACCTGCTCAGAAGAGACAGATGTCAGAGAAGAAGAGGCAGTGGAAAAGGGATTTTATTTACACAGCTATTTTTAACTTTAGAGAATGAGGATTACGTATCGCTTCCCCGCATTCCCAGTTTGTCCAATTTCTGAGCAGTACTGAATCTGCAAAGCCACCACAATCAGTAATTGATTTAAAGAACTCACTCTCTAAGTTTTTCCACTGAAAATCATAGAAAGTCAGTTTCAACTTTGTTAAACAAGATTGAGAATTCACATACCCGGTCATTCCCTTCTCTATAATGAAAGCCGTGATTCCTTTAGAACCTGCTTTTGTATCAGTTTTCGCGTAAACAACCTGATCAAACCCAAAAAAAAAAAGGTAGAAAACTGTTAAAACTAAATAAAATCAATTTCAGAAGTTAACATATAAGCTAAACTATATTACCAGTGTTTCAGCAGACGGACCATTAGTGCACCACATCTTGTTGCCATTTAGTATATAACCACCATCTACCTTCTCAGCCTTGCATTTCATGCCAACAACATCTGAACCGGCTGTAACGAATTTAAAAACTAAAATCAGTATACATCAGAATAAACCATTCACTATATGTATGTAAGGATGTTTTTCCTTCTCACACTCTCAAACTCTTCATCTAAACAATATGTATCTTACCATTAGGTTCACTCATTGCAAGAGCACCAACATGCTCTCCACTGATAAGCTTCATAACATAAAATCATTAGTTAGCTAAACTCTAACGAGATTTCAGAGGAAAAAGATCAGGAGAAACATGCAACAATTCACAAATTAAGAAAACAAAAAAAGCGGTCTTTCTTCCATACATAATCAAATCACTAATAAGGTGAAATTTTCAACAACAGTGATATTGGCTGATAAACCACTAACATAGAAGTGACAAGCCTACAAAAGCTCAGACGAAACCGTACCTTTGGCAAATACTTTTGCTTCTGGGCTGCAGTTCCATTCCTCACCTGTAAAGTAGTTATAAATTTTCTCTCTTGGCCTAAAAAAACCTCAGATATTGCAATGTAGTTTGTGATCCTTATATTTACCAATTGATTGATGCAAAGGTTGGAATGAGCACCATAAGACAAAGCAACTGAACCCGAGGCCCGACTGATTTCCTCCATTGCTATACAATGATACAAGTAACCAAGACCTAGACCTCCATATTCCTCTACAGATACAGGATTATCCGTTTAGTTTACCGTTCTAGACATAAAACAAAACATGATTGAGCTAATAGCAGAAGCATATGATCTGTGCTAGGACAAAGATTTACCTGGCGCGGTAATTCCATGGAGATTAAACTCACCCATTTGCTTCCATAAGTTTACATCCTAATAAAAAAGAATGAAAGATTAGTTTTGGTGAGATAACAAAAACTCTAAGAGGATGGAGTTAAAGACAAGAAGTCGTCACACAGACCTTTGGAAATGAATTTGTTTTATCAATTCTTTCTGCGTGAGGAGCGATAATATCTTGAGCAAACTTGGATACACTTTCTTTAAACTGCAGTGTTTCAATGGTAGCCAGAGAGACGACAATGTCACAAAACTATTAATTCGCAAATATATTAAAAAAAAAACAAATTTGAAGAGAAGATGGCAAATACACACAAGGAGAAGCACAGATTTATGGAGAGAAGAAGATAGAGAACCTGTAACTGAGTGTCGTCGAATAGGAGAGACGAAGAACGAGAAGAGAAAGACCTCCTCCGCGTCTTGACGGCGTAACCGAGAATCGATCTCGCAGCAAAAACCCTCTGCATCTTCGATATTACCGGTAAGTTAAAAGAAGAAAGATCGGCGACACGAGGAAGAAGAAGAATGTGTTCGTGTTAATTACCAAACGGCTTTTTTTTTTTTTTTTAATTAAGACTTAAGAGACATTGTTTTTTTTTTTTGTCAACAGACAATGTTCTAATTGAGATTAAGTAGTTCATAAAAATAGAAAAAAATAGAGATAAGGATTGAAAAATTGAAATAGAGAGATATGAGCAATGAGTCATGGTCTATCTAGTTCCGTATACCACTTTGTTAGATGTTACTTCCCCATACCACTGACACTGCTGTTTTTTTTTATACACAGAAGGATCACACTGCTCTATTATATCATTTTCAAATCAACAAATTTTTTTTTTTTTTTTTTTTTCATTTTAGGTAAAGATTTTGATGTTAGGAAGATATGTACTATATTTCATACTGCATGTTAAAACAATTGGTTATGACTTCTAAGACACAACAGGAAGAATAAGATGCTAGAGAGAGCTACTACTACTACTACACATAATATTTCAATGCTTCTGCTAGTTCTATCTCATATCTTTTATGTATAATGTTGCAGTTTCCAAAAAGGAAGTTTTGAAGAGTCGAGAGGAAGAAGAAAGCTGTTTTTTTTTCTATTAAACAAAACAAAAAACATTGAGGCCCACATTTACACATGTTTGTTTCCTCTATTTGCCCATTTCACCATAGTACAGCTTTGGAGTTAATAATTATCAGACGCTTTCCCACCATTGAAGAAAAAAAAAACCTATTGAAGATACAATTACCGATCAAAAGCTTTCTTCTTTCATTAACTTATATAAACCTGTCTACTTCTTTGCACATAAGATCCTGCAACAACACATAAACTTCAGATTCACAGATAGCCAAAATTAGCTTCGGAGATGTCAAGATTCGGTTTGGCTTTTTTTACCTTGCATGAGAGCTTGAAGGTGCCCAAGCACAGAGAATCAAGTAAAACTTCCCAATCTCTGGCTCTGATGATGATCCATTTGATTGTTCTGTGCATGTATGCATATGTAAAAGAATCAAAGGAACACCGAATCACCCCCGCAAAATAAACAAACAAGTCAAGGTAGACTATACATATGGGTGGTATCATTCCAAACAAATAAATCACATGTCATTCTGAATCTGAGTCAATTGAGAGATACAGCCGGGGTCTTACTGATCGCTTCTGCCGAGGAAACGAAAACGGACTATCTGATCTTTGTCTACTTGCCTTCTCTTGCTTACTACTGTCATTCATTCCCAGAAGCAACGACGCTGCAAATAAGTAGAATATAGTCAGTAACAAATACTCGTTATTTCAGACCCTTCCTGTTCCGTTGTCTGTACAAGACCCAACAACCCAGACAAGTGAAGGAAATCTAAATGCAACGGTGCAAGTATTAAACAACCCTTGATGGTTCAGGAAAAAAAAGGAAAGCAAAATCAGTTTCAGTCAGAGAAACTAACCAGTCTCTGACAAAGTATCCAGAGTACCCTCCCTGGTCGACACTGGGTTGTTTTCATTAACTCTGTTTACACCAATTGTCTCCCCGTGATCACCAAGCCTAAGAGAGATCCAATCGTCACTAGGGGTTCCGTTTGACACCTCGGCCTGACTTCTTAAATCAGACTGAGCTGAGGTATCTGGTCTTGTTGGAAGAAATATTTGAAGTGAGGGATCCTCTCTACTAAATGCAAAAGGATTGTCGACTAATCCATCGTTTGCATCTGCTTCGCATCGTCCAACCAATTCTGGAAACATAGGAACAGATGGCATTGATGATGTCTCTGGAGCTATTGTGTAACCACTACTTATTGCAGGGGTACAGTCCAGTGGACCAGGCTCCAAGCCAACTAAACCATCTGATACATCAGCATCAGATGCAAATAGTTGGAACCCGGGTCCGCCTTGGGGTTCCGAAGAAAACTGCCAAAGGCGCATATCATAATCATCGTCAATGTTGGCGAAAAGACCCAAGCCCGAATTGTTCCCTGCCACGGTGTGAGGGTCTTCACTATACGAGTTAATAACAGGTGGGTGCAATGGAAAATTTACCCCGCCATCAGTTTGATTCTCATTGTAGGCAGAACCCCCAGTGATTACAACATTATTTTCTTCATCAGAATCACTTAAAACGATGACTTCATTATTACTCGTTGCTGCTGGTTGATGATTCCTATCAATAAAGTTGTAGCTTGGATCTACATTCATGGATAGAGAATCAAGCTCCATCCCATTGTTTCCAAAATCAAAGGTTCCAACAGCGTCCTGGTTTACGCTAGGGTCATCACCATCCCTACCACTACCAGTGGCACTACTGCTCATTGGTATAACATTATGCTCCTGATACTCAAGCTTCTCTTGCCTATTACTGGAAGACAAACCGTTAATATTAGGTTTGCTAACTTCCCAAATACCATTGCGATTCTTCCTTATTCCAAGTTTTAAAGGGGTTGGACCATCTGAGCAACCTTCTTGTTTAACCGGTGTTAGCATTTCCATCTTGGGTTCAATCTCATCAACTGTGGAGAAGAAACTACCATCAGGTAAGTGCCATTGTGAGAGTTCCCCCAATTCCCTGCGCTCACTTTCACTTTTGAACTTCACACGCCAAGAACCATCAGGCTTCATTTCAATCTCAGTCAACTCTTCATCACAATGTCTCATCTGCGAAGACAATCTTTATAAATGTACTGAAATCAATAAGAACAAGAAATCATCAAGAATTCCACCATCTATAAAAGTTTACCTTTGATGTGATCCGGTTAAAATAAGGATCTATGATTATATGCTCCAGAGAGTAGTTCTTCAGACAAATAGGACATTGCCACTGTAGTTAAACAAACCGCAGACCATAGAAACTCAGTAAACAATGGGAACAACCCAATTATCTAGAGTACAATAGGATACCTGCCTTTCTGGAACGTTGATTCAGCTCCACAAACACCTCAAGGTCAAAACATCCCATGTGCACACAGAGTTTAAATCTCCCAGCAACTTTCATCCTAGAG
Organism: Arabidopsis suecica; assembly: GCA_019202805.1. Classification (NCBI taxonomy): domain Eukaryota; kingdom Viridiplantae; phylum Streptophyta; class Magnoliopsida; order Brassicales; family Brassicaceae; genus Arabidopsis; species Arabidopsis suecica. The sequence continues at coordinate 8,366,995 of CM032909.1, forward strand.
CCGCTCATCTAGTTACACAACATAAAGGTAACACTAATCAGTCTACAAACGCCTACGCCATCAGAGAGTCAGGAGATAAAAAGAAACTATTGGATTGCAACAACTAATAAAAAAAGAGCTATAATCCACTAAAGCGACTTACAGGACACCGGAGATTGACACCAAAGAAATCTGCGACAACCTCAATATCACTGTCACTGTCGGCATCATCATTTCCAGTTGCACCTCCAATGCATCGGAGTACACGCGCAAGAGCATCTTCAAAAGGTTCACCTTTATCTTCATCCGGAATCATGTTTAAGACCTAGATGAAAAATAGGGGTGCATTTAAAGGAAACTCACAAGAGCAAAATACGTAATGTTCTGAGCATTTAAAAACAGTAGAAATAGTGATGAATATAGTGAAAGAACAAGGAAAACGATTTAACAACACAACAGAGTAACAGACTACACTTAAGAAAACAATATATAGCCAACCAATTGTAGTCAATTACGCCATTTAGTGACTCAGCTCAGGATCAAAGAGAACAGATCTCAAAACTATATATAGCCAACAAATTGTAGTCAAAACAGGAGTAGGAAACAAAGTCAACAACCTAGAACATTCAGTGCAACCATAGAGTAACCCTCACTCAGATTAACTTGCTTCGCATACACACACTATGTCTTCTACACGCAGTCACGCACAACAATGCCATATTTAAAATCAAATTTTTTATTTTCCCCACGCATTGACTGAAGTTTTTAATGTTTCTCATGCAACATCTAATCAGTAAATACAAGTACCTGTTGGAGAGTCCGTCGCTTCACAAGTCTTACACCCAAACAAAAACTGCGGGAGTCACATCCACTCAAGGATATCTTGTTAATTCCATCTCTAACACAAGGTGTAATCTGCCAAAATAAAATGTAATGGGTGCATACAAGATTACGAACAGCTTGACATTAATTTGAGAGAGAGCAGACTATTCAATGAGAACAAAGAACTATTACTGAAAAGGGATGAAAAGCATACAATAGGTCCATCATCGCGGCCATTGGCCCCCAGAAGCTGTGACCCGGGTCGGTTAATAGCACGAACAGGCACACCTATAAAATAGTAACAACTTAACCATGAATCCATATCAGAAAGCAGAGCGTACATATAATGAGATCTGCAAACCATACTTATTCTATGAAACCCATGTTCCTCATATTTCTAAGAACACGCTAATACCACTAACTTAATTTGCATATCAGCCTTAACTATGAATTTGACTCAGATACATACCATTGACTTGAAGATCTGCATATTGAGGCCACTGCATCCTAAATAGAACTTTGTCATTCAAGAGCATACACCAAGCCTGAAAACAAAACAAATTGAACTGCCAATTAGAAAACACACACGTCTAAGTAGTCTACATATCTAACCTACTTATAAAACCAACAACCTGAATATCGTACTCATGTTTCACCAATAAGTCTTTGTCTGTCCTTGTTATTTGAAATGTTCTGTCCACACTCTGCATTGGGTTTGAACTGAAAATTGTGTCGGAGTATTAGAAGAACACACATCAGTTATCATAAAGTTTAAGAAGTTGTTGTGAATATGGCTAGGAAACAGCCATATTCTTTTTCTCTAAATACTAAAATAAAACATCGGTCCCAGCTCATAAAGCTAAGCGACTACGGTTCACCTCATCCCTTAATTGAAATCAACCCCACATCCAAAAACAGTATGCCGACCGTAAGACTTAAATCTAATGCTTCTTCCCTCCCCAGAAAACACAGATGCACAAAGCAGATGATAATTAGAGATTGCATGCAATAAAACTAATTTAACTGCAGGATGGAAGTAATGTATTTGAATTTCAAGCGGAAGTGCTTCAGCCTTCCAAACTAATAAGTACAGAAATCGAAACAGGATAGCTACAACAAAAGACTTGATGTACTTACCCATCAGTTGGGATCGTCGTTGCAGTCATCTTCACCGGATACAATGGATGCGCCATTGTGACCCAAAATCTGCACACAAAAGACCATGTTAGACGCTAAAACTAAAATAATGTCATAACATGGTAAACCTATATATAACATTCAATTTTCGCAACAGAGAAAGTATTGAAAACATTGCTGGACATATATGAATAAAATCAAAACACAGAGCAAAAAAAAGTGGCATGTTTAAGTGAATCCACCCTTTTCATGTTCTTTAAAAACACAATTGTCTGCATCAAGAAGAAATACAAATAAAATTTTACTCCAACCAGGAGAAAAAGGGAAGTTCATGAGCATCTTACGGGTCAACACGGGTAAGTCGGCAGATTTCACAGTAAAATGATTCAGGAAGAGGTGGATGAACTTCCATAGGCTTCTCCGGGATAATGACACAACCAACATGCTCCCAGACATGGCATCTCGGATCCTCGCACTGAAATTCACAAAATCGTTTATTGAACCCAGAAGGTAACATTTTAGTTATCCATAATACACCAATAGGTAATGCTAACTCAAACAGGAGTTGAGAGTTGAGACGAATATTCGGTCACAGACTTACCTGTATCATTGACTCTGTCTCTAGTGAGCTTCCACAAAGACACCGAACTTTAGTATCTGGTTGAAAGTGATCTTCAATTTCTCCCTTAACTTTAACAGTACTGATATCTGAACTAACTTGTCCTTTTGATGCTACGTCACTTGCCCCACATGCTTGCATTTTCCTACGGAAAACACAAAATTATTGCGCTAAAACAAAAAGTAAATAACTGTGCACAAGGAGAAAACATGGCATGTCATAAGACATCCATGGCTAAAACATACACTCACCTATATGCATCCTCCACTAGTTTTGCAACCTTTTCCCTTGCCACGGCATCCTTTTTAGACCACAACCTAGCCGCTGTCAGTTGGCAGTAAGTAATAGAGAACGCTTATCAGAACACTCAAAATTTCCCTTGAGAACAGTTCTCGCATGAATAAAGAAACACGAGTGCACAATATACCATGCTCATCAGAAAGAATGGTCAAGATCCGCTCGACAAGGTCCTACACCAGGAAATGACCAAACAACGACATTAAAGTTCACATTAATGACAATCCAAACTAGAATCCCAATTAACGGTAGCCAATGAACTTCATAAAATTTCCTGATAGCTAAACTATAATCTTCTATAGAAGAATACAAAGATACCTAACCAGTATAACCAGTGAAAAGAAAACAACTACTAATTTCAGATGAAACAGACAACCCTCTTGCCAAGTACATAGATAAACAAGAAATTCACTATTAACAACTCCGTTACAATTTATGACAACATTATCATCTATGAGGTGATAATTAACAGAGTTACAACCATAACTATAGCAAGTGAAAAGTATTAACCTGCTTCTTTCCCTGTTTAGAAAGTCCCAGCTGATTAAGCACATCCTTAAGCTCTTTTATCCGAAAATACGCAAGTTTCTCCTGATAAAAATACATCCAACATAAAACTTGAGCTCAAGTCAAGTAAAAAAAACCCAAAAGTTAAAAACTTGGAACTTTCACAAAAAAAACTCAAAACCTTCATGAGATAGATCATCATTTTCTAAAATCAATTTTTCAGGACGATCATAAGCAAATTACTAAAAACCAAGCTCATTGAAACCTCTTCTCAAAATATCTTTATCAACCCGTCACAATCATTTTAAACCCAGTACATAGCAAAAAGCATCAACATCAACATCAATACCTTGCAACTAGAGACCAAATCCATCTCTTAAACCCTCACAACGACGAGTCAGTTCAAATCACAAAGCCACAACCACCGGAAAATTAGTAACAAAGCCGGAAAATTCACAGCGTACAATTTCCATACAGCAGCCGATCTGAAACAAACAAAGAGATAATCAATTTCTCCTTCAACGATTTTCCAAAATCAACAAAATTCGACGAAATTGAACAATTTACCCAGAGATCGGATACTGCATATCAAATCATCAAAAAACTTATAACTCAATTGGAAAAACTTTCAGTGCTCTACAAGATTCAAACAACGCCGACAAATTTCCCAGTTTTCGGCTTTTTTTTTGACAAAGGAGACGAAAGAAATCGATTTTACAGATAACCGGAACAAAAGCCGATTTATTAAATCCGGTTTATTTTACTGCAATACGTCCGGGTTTAGTTCCAGTGTGGTAACATGTACACGAACCACACTCACCTAACTTGCGTCTTTGTCTTCTTCTCTCACAGAATCGTATCGTATCGTATGTTTTGTTACTTACTTTTATACTTTCTAGTATCATCTGGTGTATTATGATCTCGCCACGTATAATGATATAAGCCGTTGGATTAATATGGTCGGTTTATGATTTAATTGAGAGATCGTGGTTTTGTCTACCAAGCACGAAATTTGTTGCTGTCTCGAATAGACTCACTTACCTGATATTATTTTGGGAAAATTCCAAAAAAAAACCCTCATGTATTTTTTATTTGGACGTTTAATACCTAATTGTTTTCGGTTAGAAGAAAAATACACATAATTATAAAATTATACGATTTAATACCCAAACAATTAAATATTGTTATTTTTATACTCACGAACTCACAACAAAAAAATATTCCAATTTTACCCTTACCATCTCAATTAATTATTAACTTTTAAATAAAGTGGTATTATTTTTTTATTTAAATAAAAATTAATTTTGTTAATGTTTTATTTTATGTTGCCTAAAAAATAAATTTTAAATTTATATAATTATTTTATTTCAAAATTAAACATAAAAATTAGCAGAAAATCAAAAATATTAAAAATAGTCATTTGTACAATCTTATTCCGTCTTTGTAATGTCAAAGAGACGTTTCCTCTTTGATTCTAATTTTTTCGATTAATATCTACGAGAATTACCGGTAAACAATCTCCGTCGTCCTCTTTTGCAACCATCAAATTCGATAACCGTTCACAATCTCCTTTTAATCCTATCCAAAATCTTCATCGCCAATAAAACTTATTTGATTTGATTCGTCGTGATGCATATGATATTAACGAGCATCAATATGAACTTTTTCTTCGTCGTGAGAAACTCTCTATTCGAATATAAATCCTTCACGAATGAAACTATTTTCGACAAAATCTCAATCTGAATCTCATCATCTCTCTCAAGATTTATCAATTCATAAAAATGGCTAATTTTTTTTTTTACTTTTTCTAAATTTTTTGCTAATTAATTTTATTTTTAATTTTTAAAAATTAATATTTGTAAAATAAACTGCAAATTATTTTGAAATTTTTTTTGAATTTTTTTTGGGACAACAAAGAAATGAAATATTAATAAAATTAATTTTTATTTAAATAAAAAACTATTGTCACGTAATCTAAAAGTTAATAATTAATTGAGATAGTAAGGGTAAAATTGGAATTTTATTTTTGTTGTGAGATCGTGAGTATGAAAATAACAACATTTAATTGTTTGGATATTAAATCGCACAGTTTTATTAATATGTGTATTTTTCTTCCAACCGAAAACAATTGGGTATTAAACGTCCAAATAAAAAATAATTGAGGTTTTTTTTTGGAAATTTTCCCATATTATTTTGTGTGATATATGAGTACCTCATTATTATTGTGCTTCAATTTTTATCTATTTTTTTAAAGAATTAGAAGCAAATAACATTTTTTCTTACTATGTAAATAATAACAATCATAAAAAATGTTTCCAAAAGTTGTCATTATCTTTTATTTATAACTGTTTTAAATCATTCTAAAAATGCTTTTAAGAATCCTAAATTTCTTGTTACCATTTTTTTTTATACTATCAGCTGATCCGGTCAACCCCGGTAGGAACACACCAAAATGCTACAGAATAGACTGCATTTATGACTACCAGGTAAACCAATTGGGTGACGGTCCAACTGATAGAGCTTTCACACAAATGTGTTTTCTGTTTCCAGAAAAAATTGAACTCGGATCTAGAAGTTTATTTGTTATACACACTTGTCACTCTCCTATATATATATATATATATATATATATATATATATATAGATTAATATAAATAAATAGCTATGAAAACATAAGCAAAGAGATATTCCATATATGCAAAAATATATGGGACATTTTTTTGCTTATTTTTGCATATATATGTATTTATATTATATCTGGTCCAACTGATAGAGTTTTCACACAAATGTGTTTTCTGTTTCCAGAAAAAATTGAACTCGGATCTAGAAGTTTATTTGTTATACACACTTGTCACTCTCCTATATATATATATATATATATATATATAGATTAATATAAATAAATAGCTATGAAAACATAAGCAAAGAGATATTCCATATATGCAAAAATATATGGGACATTTTTTTGCTTATTTTTGCATATATATGTATTTATATTATATCTGGTCCAACTGATAGAGTTTTCACACAAATGTGGTTTCTGTTTCCAGAAAAAAATGAACTTGGATCTGGAAGTTTATTTGTTATACACACTTATCACTCTCCTATATATATATATATATAGATATAGATTAATATAAATAAATAGCTATGAAAACATAAGCAAAGAGATATTCCATATATGCAAAAATATATGGGACATTTTTTTGCTTATTTTTGCATATATATATGTATTTATATTATATCTGGTCCTAATAGATAAACCAATATCTAACATACGATATAACAAGAAGCAATTTGTGAATCCATATTATGGAACTTTCAAAGATGTTCTAACACGTACGACATTAGGATTAGGATTTAGTACTAATTGCATGTAGTTTTCGTACGTTGGATATTAGTCTTTTTACTAGGGTTAAAGCCTAAATGAAACAGATAGATATACAAAATAAGCTAATAAAGAATATATATATATATACATGAAAACATCAAATCAAAGGTAACTAGAGAAAACAAACTTCAAATTTAGACGTGTGGAAAATTGTAACAATGAAATAATTTTTTGAGATTTTGAAACTTTATTTTCAATTTTTAATAAATAAAAATGTCACACAAATGATGGCTTTCATATTTATATACAACCGTGTATTGTGTTTTATGAATCCTTTTTTTATGTATAAGAAAATTATGTTAAAAAAAACAAAAAAAAAGAGAAACAAAAAAAACTTGAAACTTTGCCTAAGAAAATTTGAAGAGATGCAGGTAGGGTACCTCAGCTAATAAGTTTTAATAATGGAGTCAATCAAAAGATACAGCTGAACAACCAACATTGTATATCTCTTGAAATTGAATTATTTCGGTTAATCTCTTCTTTTTTTTTGTAAGAACTAAAAGAAAGGCATGAAACTTATGTTGATGAGAGGAAGAAAGAACTGGTGTAATGTATTTATATCCAAAATTTTCAGTATTGTTTTGTCAATAATATCAATTTTACAGTCAACACAAATATCAATCTTATGTTTTTAGGTAATACATTTTAAAAACATTAATTATATTCAAGGTCAATGTATTAGTTATTTAGTCAAGCGCGTTATATCTTGCTATTAATAAAATATTTTAGCGCGTTATTTATTTATGTTATTGAGTTATTTATTTATTTTATTTTTTTGGTGATTTTTGAGTTAGTTATTTATTAGTATTAAGTTTTTGAATCTAATTAAGATGACTTTATAACATTATTTCCCAAAAAGTTACATGATGCATTTTTAACTTTGACCTTTATTATTCCTATGGAATTAGCTTTTGAATACAAGTTTTGCATTTTTGAATGATGGGTTTCATACTCATTTTAGAGCATTAATGCACCATCACATATGATAATAGACAAAAGTGTGTAAATTATAGTGAACTAAAACAACAAAAATATTACATAACTTATAAATTTTTTCTAGTTTATAGATTTATTTATCTTATAGAGGTTTATAAATTTTTAGAGTTTTTATTTTACCATAGTGTAGATTTGACAGTCGACATTATCTGGAAATAGTTTTCTTTTATTCTGTCGAGTGTCGACGATATTATTTGAAAACATAAGCATTAAGCACCATACACGTATAAAAATTTAACTCCCAAGTCCCATGTAAGTTCACAACAATTCAACCATTTATCCCAAATAACCAAAACATTTCCCATCTTTGAACACTCAGTCCCTTGTAAACGCGCTTAAACATCAGCCTCAGGCCACAACCGGATACGATGAACATGTTGCAACACCTGCCAAAATTAAAGGAAAAAATCAATGGGAGAGAATTAACCCGAACTAAACCGAAAATCGAAGCTAGTTAAAAGAACTTACCACACATGTTCTTTCCCATTTCCATCTTGAAATAGCCATTGTCTCCCCAATCACCTCCCCATGAGTTCTTTATAAGCCAGTATGGGACACCATCTTCAACTCCATAACCGACGGCTAACACTGCATGGTTTACATCCTGTTGCCACCAAAAACCCGGTTAACTTACTAAATGTTGGTAATTGTAACATTTTGAATGTTTTTATGGTTTAGAGAAGAAAATAAACTCACCATTGGAGTGTTTCCACAAGTATTACTAGTAAAAACTCCCTTCTTGTAAAACCGAAATTCATGTACAACCTCAAACGCCACACTCACTGGCCTTACCAACCCGACCGCATGCTTCAGTTCATCTTCTGCACCCTATTAGTGTTTTTAATATATTAGAGATCGTAAAATTTGTGGAGCTAAAGTGTGAATTCAGTTACAAACAAGGCTTTACCAGGGTAATGTTAACAGAGTCAAGGACTTGTACACCGATGTTTTTCGCTGAAAATTTGCAGCCACCGTCTTTTCCCGTGTAAGGATAAGCCTCCTCTGTATCGAGTCCACCGTTGTATTTAATGTATTCAAAGGCTTGAGAAGGAAGTCCACCATGACAACCAAAGTTATTAAAAGTTCCAGCACAATCCACAAGCTGTTGCTCGGATAGAGATATTCCTTTTCCAAATGCTTGATGATAAGCTGCTTCAAGCGCTCCCGTCGTGCTGAATCGAAACATTGATCATAAATCTCTTGCTTACATGAAGAAATCACTGAAAAATCTTATCATAGACTTTACCTAAATGTCCAACAAGATCCACAATGTCCTTGCTCTTTCACAGGACTAACAATACCATCGTCTCTCCAATCTTTCTGTAATTACACAGTCTAAAAACTCAGACCAAACATTATCTTGAGAAAAGTTAAAGATAAACAAAAAACAAGAAGGAGAATGGTTACTGTGTCTGGAACTGCAGCTTCAGTGATCCTGTGGCTACCCTTCAAAGTAGCAGAACAGTTTTGAGCAGCTCCAAGCTTATATCTTTGAAACTCTTGCCATGTCAAATCAGCAAACTCTGTAGAACAGAAAAAATTCATTAACTTAAACAACACTAAGCTATCTCAGCCATTATCACAACATTCTTGAACTATGTGGATTGACACAAGAAGGCTTAAAGCAAAGCATTAGAGAGATTAAGACTTACGATTAAGAGAGAGTTTATAAGATAAGCCTTTCTTATTAGTGGATCTGATTAAATCAAGATTGTCTTTAAAAACAGAGAATCGTAACTTCATCTCTTCCACGCTCTGATACTTCTTCCCATACCTTCACAAACCCCAAAATGTAATTTTCACAGTTCAAAACAAGTCAACGACGAATAAAGATTGAGATTTTACCGGTGAGCGAAGCGAGAAAAGGAAAGAACATGACGGGACTGGCCTAGGATCTGAACGACGGTGTCTTCAAGCTCGTGGAGATTGTCGGAGACCATTTTGATTGGATTTGATTCATCGAATCTGATCTCTTTAGTCGCAGCCGCCGCGAAGAGAATCAGAAGGATTGATGAAGATAAGATTAGTTTTACAGACATGGCTTCTCTCTGGTTCTTTACTCTTACAAAAGCTTCTAACTGAAGAAGAAGAAGAAGAAGCTGCAGTTTACACGTGGTGAGTTTTTATTGGTTTGATTTTGGCTTTAATAATTGGATTTCTGACGTGTATGGTGACGTTGACATTTAATAACGGAACATTGTTTAGTTAGAGCATGATTATCAATGAGTTCTTAATAATAGTTCTTAGAAATATTTAAATAATAAATTTGTAAAAGGTCTCCTCTTACATCTATTTTTAGCTCTTAGCTAAGAAACTTTCTTAACAATAATACCCATTTGCAATTTAATTAAATATATTTTATTACTTAAGATTCGTCTAAGAATCTATTGATAATCATGGTCTTATTGCACTATCGTGTTGGAAATAGGAATCTGTGACAAGATAAATTAAAATAATGACAAATAAAAACTAATTTTACCAAAATTTTCTGTTATTTTTTAATAGTGAGGTGACTCAAAATGTGATGAGAGATTTAGAATCGGAAGAATGTTATTGGTTTAGTAATGATAAAGAATTATGATACATATGTTTATATTGAAAGGAGAATGGTAAACCTAATTTTTTAATATACACCAATACATAAAAAGAGATAATTATTAGAAATATATATAAAAGATATTCTAGATACTTTTACAGTAACCATGAATTTTATTTGTTTTCAAGTCTTGTGTGTGAGATTTTAGGTGAATTATTAGAGTCCAAAGCCATTTAGACCAATTTTTGTTGTCGTTTGTTTGCTTGTTCATTCGTTAAGGAGGATATATGATATAAAATTGGGAATCACTCTACAATTTTATGAACAAACGGTGATCAAGAACTGATTAACAAAGTTTTAGCGGGAAATAGAAACAAAGGTAGAGGCGGTGGTGGTGCTTGTGATTGACTCTCTCAATCTTTGGGGCGATTGACTCTCTCAATCTTTGGGGCGATTGACTCTCTCAATCCATGGAAAACTAGACTTGAATCACACAAACTATCCTAATTTTATAATCTTAAGAATCAAATGAATCTCTCAAATAAAACTTAAAGACAAACTGTTTAAACAAAGATAGTCTTTAAATAAAAAGAAAACAACTTTTTATATTTCTTAGATGACTCAAAAGTGAATTGTACAAAGGACGAAATGAGCTTTGTATAGAACTCTTACAAGTGTAAATTAACGTTCTAAAAGGGTAGAAATAAGATAGAAATCATACAATAAATGCAAACTAACTGTTGGGCAATAATGAAAAAATCGATCAAAATATGAGAAGTGGTGTCTCCTTTGAATCTGGTCGGTTTAGGGGGTAGGTGAGCTTCTCTGAAACATTCTGGTCATCATAGAGGTACCCCAAAATACATCAGTCTTGGTGAGAGTTAAGTGAGAATGCGGCCATATAAGAAAAGTGTGAAGACTGTTGGATAATTCAAGACTTGAAGAAGAAGTTATCTCTTGAAGAAAAAGCTTCTAGAGATAAGAAAGGATATACACAAATAGGTTTTAGATAATGACAAAGTATCTAGATAGGTTTTGTGTTTAACCTAATCCTAATAGAAGTGGGAGATGCCCAAGTTCTATACAAATACAAGAGTCCATGGAGAGATGTTCTATGGACTTAGAGAAGAGATTTATTTTTGTGAGAGTTTCTAAATCTAATAAAGAAGTGGCGTTATTTATAATTATAAGTCTCCACCGGGTTCTTTGGAAGTCTGCTGACTTGTAACTTGAATATCTTTCTCGTGTGGAAAGCTTTTGAACCAATTCCACTTCTTTGTGATTTTCTTGATGAGTTATGTTTCTGGAATAAGTTGTTTTGTAGCGTAAATCCTTCTGGTTGGGCTTGGAAGCACATATGTATTTGGTACGTTTAGGTTGGTTTTCTCCAATGGTCTTGGTCGTCTGATTGGTGTCTCTTCCATGCTCCTGAGTTGGTACTGACTTGATGACCTCATCAGTATATGGGGTTTTTTTTTTTTCTGGTTTAGCATTGGAAAAGTTTCTTCCAATATGAGATTTTGATTTCAAGTACCAAGTGGGTTTCATTATATTTATGCATGTTAATTGGGATAAAAGTCTATGGTATGTCCCGTTTTAATATTAAAAAACACAGGATTCAGATTTAAATATATGTGTAAATAAAATCAAGTTTTTGAGGGCAAGCCCGTTAGAACTGAAGAGTTTTTAAAGTTTAGTCCGACTGATCTCGGATCAGCCCGAATTTTTTTATATATATAAAAAATTGTTTCTCTTTTAAACTTGATGCGAGAATTTTTTTAGAATGCATTGTAGGAGAAGAAGATCTATAATTCATTGAAGCGGATACAAATCTTGCCTCTACAACATAATGTAGTTTGAAATCTTTTGTATTATGTTTTATTTGATATTAGTTAAAACAATTTATTTGGTTTAAACTTTTGTTTTTAAATTATGTTGTGTTTAATGAATACTAGTGGTTCCATTGGCTTATTTTATATATAGTCATTATTTTAAAGAGTTGTTATAAACTTATAAGTTTGTTTTTCTTTCTTGAAGAGAAGCCTGAAAAGGCCATATAGATCTGTTAGGGCAAGAGCGGACTTTCAAATAAAGGCTCGAAATTTTTCCGGACCGGATTCAAATATATACGGGTTTACGGATTTAAGGTCAGGTGGGGCCGAACTACCCCAATTGACAAGCTTAGGTGTATTACACTTCCTAGAACCTCCAAATGTTGTGTTTTTTAATAAATTTAGTTCGAGTCTCATTTAACATAGATTTAAGTTTTAGGATTTCGATATATATATAAAGATATATGGAGTTAAGCAAATTTTATTTTATATACACATATAGGGTGAGAGATGTTTTAAAAGATCAAAGAATGTGTCAAGTAAAGTGAAGTGAGTCATAACTCTAATCCACCCCATATTGATCCAAAATATGCCTGAGAAGGCGGGTTTGATAAATTACTTTTTCCATTGGATGCGTTATGCTTCAATGTTTATTAGTATAAGCCTGAGAAGGCGGGTTTGATAATTTTGTAAGTTGGTCCTTAACAAATGTATGATTACATAGACAAATAATCATATATATGAAAGTTGGCTAACTTTCTCCATATGAGTGTCACATAATCACACAAAAAATGACATGTGTCATTCTACATTATTTTAAAAATAATGAGCAAAACTAAATGAGAAAAAAAAATTAAAGTTCTTTATTGCATCAAATCCTCCATCAATCCTACCCTTAGATGAGTTCTTCAAAATAAAATCAAAAATTTCAAAATTCTGTTAATAAATTAAGCCCTACTTTCATTCTATTTTTCTTATTTTACTAATTTTTTTTATTAATGGTCAATTATCATTACTCGATAATGACTAAAAATTTATTTGTGTTGTAGTTTAGTTGTTTGCTACCTATCTTCTTATTAGTTTAGTAATTTTATCTTAAATATTTTCTCAGTATTATGTTTTGTGGTTCATATACGATTTATCATATGCTTCCTCTCTTTTCATTTTTCTGCCTTATGGTAAATTGGTAATATTGACATGCAAGTCTTGTCAATAGTGGGCATTTGAACGTTAGACATATCACAAAATTCAAGACATGGCAATTTCTCTTATATAGTTATATGCAATGACAGAAGATCTAAAAGTGTTGACTAAAATGATTCTTTAATTTTTGCTTTCTTTTTCTTCTTTTCATATAAAAACTCTTGAGGACTTGTTCAAATTATGTCAATCCAGTGTTTAATCATGAGCCTATAATGAGGTGGTTGGAGTAAGGAGAGTGCATAGAGCAAGAGATTTTTAATTTATAATCAAGTTAGGCAAGTTTTAAACCACACAACTAACATAATTACATATCACTGTTTCAAAAGATTATCTATTGTTGTTGTATATTCATGACAGAAAAAATATTAAGATCTTAGATACAAAAATAAACTGATTTATGCATGAAAAATTGATATTTCGAGTTAAAAATGAATCTAACCATAAAAATTGTAACTACATAAGATGTGTCTAATTTAATTAACTACACAATAACAAACAAAAAATAAACATAAATTGAGAACAAAAAAAAATTAACATAATTTTTCTTAAAAATTTACAAAACAAACCCACGCTACATTATTGGTTTCTTTTGTTTTTGTTGTTTTTTTGTCTAAGATTTTAAAAATAAAGTTCACTTTGAGAAATTTCGATTTAGTTATTTCTGTCCTCTAGCACTAGTGTGCAGCTTATAGACGTAAGGAATAAGCAACTACTTGAGACAGTATCTAGAGCAGAACGTTGGTAGTGATGTGACAGAGATCGTTGATGAAGTATCATGTAGATTATATTACACGTTGTAACTTTGAGTGTCTGTATTTAGGATTTGATAGTAAAGTGAAGGTGAAGTGTTTGACTTGATTGTTGTGTGAATGTTAAATCTCGTTGGCTTTACTGTTGCTTCATAAATCTCTTATAGAAAGTGTGCTTTCTATGATTTTTATAGACTATGTTGTGTATTGATGATTTTGGCAGGTGCATAATGTATGAACACAATCTAATGGCTCAGTCTATGATTACATTGCCTCCTACTAAATACGGGGAAGAAGATTGTAAGATATGGGGATCAATCAACAATCATTCAAAATTTAGTTACTTGAAGACTGTTAAAGAAATCCTCTCTGACTCGTTATTCAGTAGGCTGGAAACTATTTTTCTTGGCTCGATCATCAAAGCGGGTTTAAGAAAAGCAAGTGGTAATCAAAATGGTGATGGCTTGGGTTTTTCTGGGCAGCTGGTTCACTTTCTGGTAATAAGACAGATTGTGTCGTCAAGGGAAGACAAGCCGATGAGATTCTCATTGACTAAGTTTCATCTTGTCACTGGATTACCATGCTGGGTAAAAGAAGATGAAGTCCCAGTAGATTTTGAGTGTGATTGGCCTTTATTATTGCCTGACAAACGCCACATGGTGGATGATTTGATAGCACAATTGACGAAGAGATCGGAAAAGACGGAGAAATGTTTTTATAACTCAAGCGGTTAGGGTTCCATGATAATGTACAAGACATGAACTTAAAATATTTAAGATTTTGTTTGTGTAATATTCATATATTAAGATACAAAGTTACGATTTAGCTTGTAAACCAAGTAATCTAAATTTCTATTGGACTTATAATAAGAATCCATATAACAAACATAATACTCATAACAAGTAACAATCTTCTAATTTCAAAATTATTTACGGCCTTGACAAATGCCCACAAAACCATTAATTATCGGTTTATCACGTCTCTAATACAAAAGTCCTTTATTTTTAAAGAGACACCAAGAAGATTAAAATAAATTTTAAGAATTTCCAAAAACATTTAAATGGAAACTCTTTTTTTTTTTTTTAAACATTAAATGGAAGCTCTTCTAATTTCAAAATTTTAAGTAAAATTTGTTTTTAAGAAAACAACTTTGTTGGAAAAAAAAAAAGTTTAATTACTACTACAAGAAAATCGCTAAGTCAAATGAACAAAGAAAAAACAAAATCCACTAAATTACTATCAAACAAAATCAAAATGACCATTGATCTCTCCAACAATACCTCTACCTTTAACTTCAAATGATCTCATGCACATCTCTAAAAAAACTAAAAGAAACCAAAAATGGAGATGGAGAGTAGAACCTTTGGTTCTGGAGGCATCTCTTTCTGGTCAATCCTACTCCACTCTCTTTGGACAACTATTACCGGAATCCTCTTCTTCCGTCTCGCCACCACAAATGGCCACAAGTCCGGTTTCATCCACTTCTTTGCCATATCCGGAACAATACTCATTACCTTACCTTGGATCATCCAACTCCTCATCTCCACGACCGTAATACTTCTCCATAAGACCAAAGGTTACAACCTCATGTGGATAGTTCAGTCACCAACAATATCCAAAAAAGTTGTTGACCACACAAAATCTAGTACTTGTTCTGTTTCATCCTCTCCTTCCTCAAATCGCCAAGTTTTGAAGGAAAGTGATGCAGAAGAGATTGCTATTAGGATCGTGATTGGCACTGCTGACGGTAAAAGAGATGGTTGCTCTGCAGCTCCTTTAGGCATGCTCATGGAAATTGAAGGAAGAAATAAGACTAAACTGCTCACAAATGGATCCGCTTGATCCTTTAAAGTCATAGTCCTTGCTTTTTGTTTGTCTCTTTTTCATTTATGCACTACGTACTCTAAAGACAATAATATTCAGAACCTTGATTTGTTGTTACAACATGATCCTTATGCTCTTTCAATCAAAGACAACACCTCACTCACAAAAACAATGTATAGAAAAAAATTAATATAGACAATTTTGCCACATCTTGAGTGTTACAGAAATAAAAACTTCTCTACAACATAACTAATACAAAGTTTAAACATTAGGGACAGTGAGAAAGACGTGGTCTCTATGATGTACAATCAAAGAAATATGAATAAAGTAGTTGAATTTCATCTTCCATCACCATATATGATTGTGTGAGAAATGAACATTGAGTTGTTAGCTGAGGAAGGAGAGACTGATGGTCCTGATACTGATGAGGTCATTGAACTGGAAGTGAATGCCAACGAAGGTACTCCCATTAACACCGGAGTGGAAACTCCGATCCCGGGAGTATCTGGAGAGAACTCAGGCAATCTTTGGTGTCTGTTTATGTATTGCACAACTTGTTCCATGTTAGGTCTTGCTTCTGGTATAATGCTTGTACATAGTAACCCGAGTTTCAAAACCATTTCGACTTCCTCGGGTACGAATTTACCTCTCAGTCTTATATCTGTAGCATTGACTATAGAACCTTTTCTCCAACATTCACAAACCCACTTGACCAAATGTCGTTTCTCAACAGGCATCTCGGGATCAAATGGTCTCCTCCCACATGTTACTTCAAGCATAAATGCACCAAATGCATACACATCGGTTCTTGTTGAAGTTCCTGTTGTTGTTAGCTCGAGCGCCATGTAGCCTATGGTTCCTACAGCTGCTGTGGCAGAGAGGTTAGCTCCATGATCATCAAACTTAGCCATCCCAAAATCTCCTAAGAAGCCTTGTAAAGTTTCATTTAACATGACATTAGAAGCTTTGATATCTCGGTGTAGAACAACTTGACTGGCTCCTGTATGCAAGTAACAGAGCGCAGATGCAATATCTCTCAATATCGCGAGTCTTTGAGACCAAGAAAGAGGCGGTTTGTCGCCGTTAAATAAGTATTGATCAACACTACCTCCTTCCATGTACTTAGATACCAGCAATAACTCGCCTTTTCGCCTGCAATACCCGAGAAGAGGAACCAGATTCTTGTGCTGTAAACTTCCCATTGTCACAACTTCAGCCACAAACTGTTTCATCCCTTGCTCTGCATCGTGTGCTAGTCTCTTCACTGCTATATCTCCTACAAGAGGCAGACTTCCTTTATATACTTCTCCAAAACCGCCTTTACCAAGACGACCTTCTTTGTTAAACCCTCTTGTTGCTTTGTATAAAGATTCATAGGAATAACGAAGTGGACCATATTCTTTTTCCCATGGCTCTTTAACTTCTGCATACTTCTTTCTTCTGTAGAAATAAAATCCTCCTAGAACCGTGATTACTATGAGTGCGAGTATAACCAGTAGAACAATAAGCAGAGGAGATGTTTTCTCCGGTTTCTTGGGACGAGGAACCTTGGGAAGTTTAGAGATGTCAAGACTCTGTAACAACACTCTGCTTTTGCTGAAACTCCATCCTAAGATGTACTGATAACTAATCAATGAACCAGTCGCAGCCGAAAACCCGACAAAAGCTTTTCGATCCGGGAAGATTGCGGTGAGATTGATGGTTCTTGACAAAAGAGGCTTACTTGGCTTCTGATTTTTTAGAGGTGCTAAAGTAACATTGAGTAGAGTATTTTCATAATCAATCCATACCTGAATAGGATCTCCACTCAAGAGTTTCAAGCTTTTGCTCTTCCCTTCTCTGTCTGAATAATAAGAAGCTGGAGCAGATTCAACGGACTGGAGGCTGTTTACGTCTATCCCGACATGGTTTTTGTCGATATCATCAAACTCTGCGCTTTGGACCGTATCAAGCTCAATAGCTAAAACATGAGAAGAAGGAGATCCATTAGTTGAGATGTTGAAGAGTCCCAAGTATTGAGTTGGATCTGCTTGTGTAAAATCCATTGAAGATGATAGAACAAAAGCAATCCCATGACCACCATCAACTCCTGGCTTAGGGACAAGAGCGCAAACGAAATGAGTCGAGAAAGACAGAGATTGCGATGAAGCTGAACCGAAATCGAATGGTCTGTTGAAGAAAGCATGACCCTGTTGCTGAGTCGTGGCGTTGGTTAGCTGCAAAAGTCCATCTTGGACTTTTGCAGAGCCGTCAAGGTTAAGATCAGTTTGGTCTTGGTTAAAGCCATTGTAGATGAAACTTAAGTCTTGTTGACTTGAAAAGGAAATAAGATTAACAACGAAAATCAAGAAGAGAAGAAGAAAATGCAATCTTTGAGACATTGATAACGGTAAAAATAAAAAACACCAAGACAAGTTTGGTTTAAGTTCTGAGTTTCGAAAATCAACAAGTTCTGGTGATAAGGGAACGGCTTCAAACCCAATTTTCTACGTTCTAAGTCCAAGAGAAATATTCCCTCTATGCAACAAAAGAGTTGACATTAGACTTTTTGATTATATATAACCGTAATAATTACTCTAAAATAGTATTTTCCTTCGTTTAAAAATATACTAAAACTCTTTGAGAAAAGTATACGGTCTACTCTTTTTTAACAATGACAAGTCGGAATTAAATTAAAGCGAAATAACCTCCAAGCAACCCATTATTGGTTTTAAGAAATCAAAGATTCTGCAGCTCTACGACTTTGGATACGAAGGAGTGGTGAGTTCCGAGTCAATTGGAAGAGAAAGACTGGGTAACGTGTTTAAGAAGTATCCGGCACAAGCCCTACTTTGTCAAACCCATTTCTTGCTTTATAGTTTATACACGAATCGGTCCACTTAAAAAGATCGAAATGATTTGTACTTACAAAAAAAAGAAAAGAGAAGCAAATAGATGATTGATACTTAAAAAAGGGATGATTTATACAATTATATTAAGCAATCGACAACAAAAGCCAATGTGAAAATCATTTTCATGAAAATAATACCCAAAACTAACTCTTATGTCACTAATGTCATTTTTTTGGAGTCGTTTAAAATTTAATTTTGGGAGCAATTTTGCATAGAAACCGACTAATTTATAAATATAAAAGTTTTATGCAAAAAAACTCTTTAAGTCGCTAATTTTTTACAACTTTACTTTTATTTCTAGAAAATGTTTGTTAATTCAAAAGTAATACTAAGACATAGTATAACACTATAACTCGTTTTTTTTACTATCAAATTTGTAATGTTTTGATAAATAATATATGAAAACAAGTTTTCACGACGAAAAGTTCTAAATTACCTATAAAATTTTAATGTATTTGACTGTGAAAACGTTTAAAAATATTTATTAAAGTTTACGCTAAATATATTATTTTCGACTTTGTAGAATTGATCTATTTTATAATTGCAGAGTAAAATTGTAAAAATGGATGAGTTAGAGGTTTTTTTTTTTTTTGGAAAACCTTCAATTTTTTTTTTAATTAAATGAACATCGCTCCTATGATTCGGCGAACTCAAATCGGAGAACGCTTCTGAGATTCTCGTCAGTCGTCACTTTGCGTCTGTATCTCAACTCGATCCCGTCGCAATTTGCTTCTCTAAGGTGCGTAATGCTTATTTTCTTCTCTAAGAATTTTGCTATGTTTGATTGATGAATTAGCTTGAATTTAACAAGGTTTGTTTATTCGTGATGAATTTTCACATAGGGTTTTCTACTATGAATCCCCAAGATGGATGTTATTCTCTTGTACCCTTTGACCAATAAAACATTTCTCATATACTCCTCAATGGTAGAAAGACAAAATTACCCTTAATGAGGGTTGATTTTGGGTGATAAAGGTTAAATACAATTAAATCGGTAAATGTTCAACGAAAAACACAATAGCTCAGTGGTTGCGAGCTCCTCATGCGTGCGCGCCCCCAGGGTTCGAATCCTCTTTATACCAGTTGTAACTGGTACAACTAGGTAATATTCTGGTACAACTAGTTACAACTAGGTAATATTCTGGTACAACTACGTTGTGGTACAACTAGGTGGTACAACTAGGAGGAGGTACAACTGGTAGGTAGGTGTACCAGTTGTACCACGTAGACCTAGTAAAATTTTTAGAATATAGTAAGGGTAGAAGGGTATGTAGAATAAATGGGGATAGAAGAGAAAAGTTTTTCACACATAGAGGCACAAGAGAATAAGATCCCCCAAAGATCAGAAAGCAAAATTTGAGTTCAAGGTAATATTCAATCAGATCCCAAATTGATTCTCTTTTTCTCTGAATTCAGAAGAAATGTGATGCAATGTTGCTGCTGATTTTGAAAAGCCACAAAAAGGAAAATCTAACGTTTCTTTGTGATTTAAAGTTTTGGAGATACTGGTAATGGTTTCATTATCCTCTTATAGCTACTCCTATATTATGCGAGAGACCTTAAGTTGAATCTTGTGTGCTATATATAGCTTTGTTAATGGCATCCGTTAGCAATCAAGAGTACAAAACAACTCTTCCTAAAAAGAACATTTATGATAGACTTTGGTTGCAAAAATGATGGATAAGATCGAACAGAAGAACCAAGGTCTATAGATTTGTATTTCTAGTTCTTGCAGAGCTTAAACTTTGTGCATATTGACAAATGTTTAGGAAATTCAAGAAGGATTTACTCGGGTTGTTTGCAGAGTTCTTGTTCAGCCATGTTTGAATATAAGATTGATCTTTCGATGCACTTACATGACTAACATACCTTGCCAGGTAAGACTACCATTCCAAGAATTTCCAGTCTCTGTAAATTGTTTTGGTTAATAGTTTAACCATATTTTTCATATATTGGATTGATAACCAATTATTAGTCTATTACTCCAGTTCTTTCGAAATTGTTCTAGCTTCTATCTTTGACTTTAGTTACTAAGTGTCACACACAACAATGAATAACCAGTGGATTTTTAATGGTATGACTACTCTTGTAACATGTGGAACCTAGAGAATTGGGTTCGTATTCTTCCTCTCTTATGCTTTGTTTCTGAAATTCCTCTTATTGAAATCCTCCTCTCCTGTCTTGCCACCACAAATAGCCACACCTTTGCTTACATACATTTCTTTGCCATATCCAGAAAATCACTTGTTACCTTTACCCTTGGTCATACAACTTTCCATCTCCAGATCGTAATATTCCTCCATAAGACCAAAGGTTGTTGATTACACAAAAGTAAGTGCTTGTTGTGTTTCATCCTCTCATTCCTCAAATCGCCAGGTTTTATAGGACAGTGATGCAGAAAAGTTTTTGATTATGATCATGATTGGTGTTGCTGAGGATAAAACGGACGTGGTTGCTCTGCAGCTCCTTTAGGCATGCTCGTGGAGATTGAAGGAAGAAATCAGACCAAACTGCTCACAATTGGATCCACTTGATCTTTAAACTCTCAGTCTTTGCTTCTTCTTTCATATCTTCACTACCATAAGCTTTAATATTCAGAACTTGTTTATTACTTCTTTGATTCAATTTTCACAAGAACCCTGATTGCTACTACATCGATCTTTCAATCAAAGACGTGACCTTACTCACAAAAACCGAAATAAAAACATCTTCACAACAGAACTGAAACAAAGTTTGAACATAAGGGACAATAGGAAAGATAAAGTGGTTTGGTACTGAGATCTGAATCCTGTTCAACAAATAAATGTGAAGAAAGTTGTGAAATTTCATCTTCCATCACCAGATATGATTGTGTGAGAAATGAACATTGAGTTGTTGGGAGAGGGAGGATAGACTAATGGTACTGATACCGATGAGGTCACTGAACTTGAAGTGATTGCCAAGCCAGGTATTCCCATTACCATCGGAGTGGAAACTCCGATTCCGGGAGTATCTGGAGAAAAATCCGGCAACGTTTGGTGACTGTTTATGTAATGCACCACTTGTTCCATGCTGGGTCTTGATTTTGGTTCAATGCTTGTACAGAGCAAACCGAGTTTCAAGACCATTTCGACTTCCCCGGGTGTAAATTTATCTCTCAATCTTGTATCTATAGCGTCAATTAGAGAACCTTTCCTCCAGCAATCACAAACCCACTTGACCAAATGTCGTTTCTCAACTGGCATCTCGGGATCAAATGGTCTCCTCCCACATGTTACTTCAAGCATGAATGCACCAAATGCATACACATCGGTTTTTGTTGAAGTTCCTGTTGATATTAACTCGAGAGCCATGTAACCTATGGTTCCTACGGCTGCTGTTGCAGAGAGGTTAGCTCCAAGATCATCAAACCTAGCCATTCCAAAGTCTCCTAAAAAAGCTTGAAAATTTTCGTTTAACATGACATTAGAAGCTTTGATATCTCGGTGTAAGACAACTTGACTGGCTCCTGTATGCAGGTAACAGAGTGCAGATGCGATATCTCTCAATATCGTGAGTCTTTGAGACCACGAAAGAGGCGGTTTATCACCATAAAACAAGTATTGATCAACGCTACCCCCTTCCATGTACTTAGATACCAGCAATAACTCGCCTTTTCTCCTGCAATACCCGAGAAGAGGTACTAAATTCTTGTGCTGTAAGCTCCCCATTGTCACAACTTCAGCCACAAACTGTTTCATGCCTTGCTCTGCATCGTGTGATAGTCTCTTCACCGCTATATCTCCTACAAGAGGCAGAATTCCTTTATACACTTCTCCAAAACCGCCTTTTCCAAGACGGCCATCTTTGTTAAACCCTTTTGTTGCTTTGTACAAAGATTCATAGGAATAACGAAGCGGACCATATTCCTTTTCCCATGGCTCTTTAACTTCTGCATACTTCTTCCTTCTGTACAGATAATATCCCCCTAGAACCATGATTACTACGAGGGCGAGTATAACGAAAAGAACAATAAGCAGAGTAGATCTTATTTCCTTCGTTTCCGTGAAAAGAGGAACCATGGAAAGTTTAGAGATGTCAAGGCTCTTTAATAACACTCTGCTTCTGCTGAAACTCCACCCTAAGATGTATTGGTTACTTATCAGTGATCCAGTTGCCGCAGAAAACCCGAGAAATGCTCTTCGATCCGGGAAGATTGCAGTGAGATTAGTCGTTCTTGACAAAAGAGGCTTACTTGGCTTCTGATCTCTTAGAGGTGCTAAAGTAACATTGAGTAGAGTATCTTCATAATCAATCCATACCTGAATAGGATCTCCACTCAAGAGTGTTAAATTTTTGTTCTTCCCTTCTCTGTCGGAATAATAGGAAGCTGAAGCAGAAACGACGGATTGGAGGCTGTTTACATCTATACCGACATGGTTATTATCGATGTCATCGAACTCTGCGCTTTGGACAGTATCAAGCTCGATAGCTAAAACGTGAGAAGAAGGAGATCCATTAGTTGAGATGTTGAAGAGTCCTAAGTACTGAGTTGGATCTGCTTTTTTGAGATCATTAGAAGATGATAGCACAAAAGCAATCCCGTGACCACCATCAACTCCTGGCTTAGGGACAAGAGCGCAAACGAAATGAGTAAAGAAGGAGAGAGACTGAGATGAAGCTGAACCGAAATCGAATGGTCGGTTGAAGAAGGCGTGACCCTTTTGCTGAGTCGTGGCATCGGTTAGCTGCAAAAGTCTTTCGGGAGATTGGATTCTTGCAAAGCCGTCAAGGAGAAGTTCATCACCAGCTTGGTCTTGGTTAAAGCCATTGAAGACGAAACTTAAGTCTTGTTGACTTGAAAAGCAAATTAGATTAACTAAGAAGATCAAGAAGAGAAGAAGAAGATAAAATCTTTCAGCCATTGGTAATGAAAAAAGCAGAGACAACCCTCGTTTAGTTTTTTTTTTTTTTTTTGTTTGGTCACAAGTTTGGGTCATAAAACCTAATCTTCTACGTTCCAAGTCAAGGAAAAATATTCCCTCAAGGCAAGAAAGAGTTGACTTGAGAATTTTTTAAATATATAACCTGATCATTACTCTCAAAATAATAGTTTTCTACGTTTAAAAATGTACTAAATTTCCTTTAGAAAAGTATATGGTCTACTCATCGTTTTAAGAATGTCAAGTCGGACTAAATTAAAGCGAAATACCCTCAAAGCGTTTACCAATTACAATTATAGGTTTAAGACAACCATGTAAAGATAAAGATTCTGCATCTTTTTTCAATATCGTTTAGCTCACAGCTATACAACTTTGGAGACGAAGGTGTGTTGAGTTCCGAGGCCCTGGGAAGAAAAGAAAGGATAACGTGCTTAAGAAGCATCCGGTACAAGCCCTACTTTGTCAAACCCATTTATTGCTCTACACACGAACCGGTTCACTTTAAATGATCGAAAACACGAAATGATTTGTACTTTTTTTTAACAAAAAATAAATGGATGATTGATACAATCTGTTTTCCTCATAGATGATTGATACCAAGCACTCAAGCAACCCGACAACGAAAGCCAACATGTGAAGATTCAAAGATCGATCATACAATTTCCCAAACAAAGTGATTTCTTAGAAGTTAATATTTAACATCCTAGACTATTCGTATGGGCCAGTAACATTGGTGGTCCGAATTGTAACTATAAACTGTGGCTCTATGTATGATAGATCAAATAAAATGTGAAAAACAAAAGGAAAAGAAGACACAAAAAGAAAGAAAAAATGTTGATTGAAATTGAACGAGTAATTTTCAAAGTCCCAATAATACACGTCTCACCATTACAATAGAGAAACATTTCCTTAGTGGCCTCCAAAATTTCATTGTATTGTGTGACCCTAAATTGTTGCTTAATTGGCTTGTCCTATGGTCTCAGGTAGGCCTTGGCAAAATAACCGAACCACAAGAACCGAACCGGAACCGAAGCAAAAAGAACCGAACCGGAACCGAACCGAAATTTTAAAATACTCAATGGATCCTAAATTTTAGAACCGAAAGAACCGGAACCGGAACCGAAATATTTCGGGTACCCAAAAATACCCGAAATATGAGTTTATATCAGAAAATATTAGTTATTTTTATATCGAATAACCAAAAATACCCGAAATACCAACAAATATTTAGAAAATATATCAAAAAATGCTTAAAATATCCAAAAATACTCAAAAATATCCGAAAATACCTAAAAATATCCAAAATACCTAAAAATATCTGAAAAAAAATCCAAATGAATCCTAAACTTCAGAACCGAAAGAACCGGAACCGGAACCGAACCGAAATTGTTTGGTTCCTATATGGATCCTAAATTCTAGAACCGAAAGAACCGGAACCGAATAGAAACCGGATCAGAACCGAACGGGTACCCGAACGCCCAGACCTACTCTCAGGTATACACCCTTAAGTATTGATCAAAGGTCTTTAGATCTTGTTGTAGGACCGGCTCCAAAATAGCAAAAAAAAAAAAACTATGGTCTTTGTTCAAATTTGAAATATGGACCCTATTTTTTTTTTTTTGGGCCATTAAATACACTAATTTTTATGTTAGTTTGAACAAACATAAAAATGCACCCCTGCATTGTACATGTCTACTTTATAAGGAGGACCGGTCCTAAGCTTTTAGAGACCTAAAACATTTAAAAAACCTGGCCTTAATATATATATATATATTTGTGTAAAAAAATTATATTTTTTATATATTTCTTACATTTTTTTTTGTTATCTATACTAGTATTTTTGCAACACTTTGGTGACGGGTGGGTAAAAATGCTTCCGGGTATATCGGATACCCGACCCGTTTTTAAAATTCCTTCACAAAAAATTTGTTGGGTCGGGTTATATTTACCCCAACTCATACACCGGATATTCCATATATAATAATTTAGATATTTAGAAGATTTGATTAAGATTTATAATTATGATTCTCCTATCATCTTTGTTTGATTTGTTTTTAACTGTTTTGAATCATCATATAATACATAAAGTAAAAAAAAATCAATTTTTTTTTCTGCATATACTGTGATTCGAAATTTTAAAAACGGACATATATTATCCAATTGACGAAAATGTGTGTTCAACGTTCTACATCGATTAAAATATTTAAACAATAATTCACAATCATATCATAAATAAGAACATTAATAAAATAAATGAGTTTTTTGGCCGGACGGATTTGGCGGGACGGGTTTTTGAATCAACAATAATAAAAAGATTAAAATATCATTAATCCGCCGCTTCAATATGGATTAAATTCTTTTTTTTTAATACCACAAATATTAGACATATTAAATCAGTCTCATTTAGAAAAGATTGTATAAAACCAAAAATTATCCCGTGGTATAATGTTACTTAATAACAATATTTATAAAATTTAAAAATATCATTAACATTCCATTTTAATACATATTAAATCTTTAGTTTATTAAAATATAAATGTCGTTAAGCTGTTGACAAAAAAAAAAAATATAAATGTCTTAGAGAATGATATGATTTGTAAACTTTTATATATAATAAATAATCATTAAATTTTAAAATAAAAACAAATCACGGGACGGGTTAAGAAATTACGGAACGGGTTATATTTCGGAAATGATTTATATGGCGGACGAATTTGAATCAATATTTATATACCGCTTTAATACGGGTTAAATCCTCAGTTTATTAATAATTGTCTCGTGGACTCGTGGTATACCGTTACTTAATAACAATTGTAAACTATAATATAAATAAATATGTTATAAGGAGAAACAATTTACAAAATATTTTTATACTAACTTTAAAATTAAATCATCCCGCGGTGTACCGCGGGTTAAAATCTAGTTAATGTAAAAAAACACAAAAGAAAAGAGATTAATTATTTGTTTATTATAGTAACTACTAGTTTAATTATTATGTTTCTTATAGTGCCTACCAAAAAAATTATGTTTCTTATAGTAACTACTCTTAACTTTTTTTGGGACTTTGAGGGGGTGATTGGATTAGACTTTTAAGGCTTTAGAAATAACTAGGTGAATACCCGCACTACGTGCGGGTTTATGTGTTACTATTTTTATAACTATTTTCATGTCATATCATTTTATATTATGTTTTATGCATGACCAAAAAAAAATTATGTTTTCTATTAAATATAGCTAATGCATTTTTTGTAAAATGCAAATACAATTTATAAATGTTTTAAAGAAATCAAGCTATATTGGTCAATTTAACATACCAATTCACTAAAGATTACCAAAACCACCAGTTGAGAATCAATAAGAAATAAGTTGATTCTCACTTAGTTGTATTAATATGACTACACCATTTGATCACTTAGTTTCTAGACAGGTAGAGAGATTAATAAGATTCCAAAAGAACAAATTCTTTACAAACACTCTTCAGAGCTTGCGTTTGAGAGTTTTGATCTCCTTCGTCATGTGAGTAATACCTTCTTTCAGTGTTGCTTTCCTCCCTTTTCCAAAATTCCACACTACCGGAACCATGTATCGGCCACTTGGGTTGAACTCATTCAGCTCCTCGAGGGCTGTCCTAATTGTGTTCTCCACTTCTTCTCCCCATTCCTCTCTCAGATTCTTAAGTTTCTCATCTTCTTCATCCACCACTTCCTACACGGCTACACCATAATCATTTAACATTCACCAGAATCAAGACATGTGATACGGGATAGTGAGAGAGAGTAAGATAGAAACTGAATTAAATGGAACCTGGGAGATTAAAAAACACTCCATTTTTTCCTCTAGTCACCACACATTTGAATGGGTGCCATGCCATACTGGTTTCTGCCATTTTGAGCAAAGCGTGACCTATTCCAACTGAACGTTTTCAACTCAATCTCTGTTTGCATACTTTTAAGAAGGGTGTTTCATCAACTTCTCCCATTCTCTTTACTCTGATCGGGAATCCATCAGTCGATATATCTTTCAGTCCCTACAAAAACAAAAAGAAACTTATATGTGAAACCCACAAAGCATATATGAGCACACTCAAGAACATGAAATATAAATATACCCTAATCAATTCTTTGTGTGATTCTTAATTCATCCGTTGAAGTCGTCCATTGCGTACAAGGAATATATCATATAAGTACTTAAATGTAAAAGTTCAGTTAGATTTCGTTAATAGACAGAAAAACAAAACTCTCATTGCAAGCAACATTTTAAGAATTTTGAATGCAAGATTCTCCTAATCCTAAGCTCTATAAGTCCACTTTGATTTGCATTTTCATTTAGATTTTTAACAGAAAAGTGTTCTCAGTAAATCTTATTTTTCAGGAAAAGAACGTTATTTCTGTTATTCTTTAACCAAAAAAAGAGGGAGACAAAATGCAAATGAGATTGGACTACCCGAAATCCATGACCATGGTATTATCGGGCTGTCGTTCATTTGAACAATGATGCTATCAGTTTATAGCAAATAAACAAATCGAACCAAGCCTTGATAAGTCTTGTTGATTTCTTGAAACATAAATGTAAAAGATTCCAATTAAAAGCATCCCCTTCTTTAGATTATTCTTGATGCCACTTCTGCAAAAACAAAACAACCAAAATAATACGAACTTTATCTCTGAAGAACCCCAATTAAAGCACAGTCTTTTAAATGTGACGACATTATTGGCAAAAAAGTGGAAAAAGAGAAGAACCATGGCAATGCGTAGATAGTTGGAACGAATATCATCATCAGTGGCATGAAATTTTCATCGAGACTTAGGCAACACCCAATTCACCTTAACCCACTTTCACAATCAAAAACTGAAACATATATATTAAAATTAAACCATTGACGAATCTTTTTATTTATAGTATAAACTTTATACCTTATCATCTCGTGAAAGCATAAACCATAGCTCTCTCCCTTTTAATAGCTCTTTCTTGCTCCAGCTAATCCTTTAAACTTGAGAGACTACCACATAAACCCTTCTTCGGAACACATCAACAAGATTAACATTATTAAAGTAGTGTCCAATAGGCTTACTCAAAACTCAGGTATTTAACTCCATTTTTTCTCGAATTATATTTACCTTGGTCTGCTTTGCATGATCTTTAGTGCAGTATAGTCTAATGGCGATATGCGATGAGCTCTTACACGAGACTGGACTCGAACAAGAGCTTGCATACACCGAGTGTCACAGTTTCTTGTTTCCTAACTCGTCTGGCCCAATTGATTGACTTGTCACAACAGCTTTCAATACTTTAAACACCAATCCTGCCAAGGGAAAAAAAACCAAAAAAACACAGAACTTTATATGCTAGAATCAAAGACAAAACAATGAACCATTACAAGCAAATATGTATTTAAACTAGATCATCACCCGTACTACAGTACGGGTTGAATTTCATTTATTACAAAATTGATATATTATATATTTATATAATAAAATCGTGATATATTATAATAGTAAGTAAAAAAATATTAATTTTTTATGTCAGTCCATATATATAATATTCAGAATGAATATATTTTTATTTTTCTGTAATCCTCAATTATGGATATATTTTTTAAAGATATGAGAACGGAAATTAATATTATTTTCAAAAAAAATAATATTGTTTGAACAATGAGTTAATTTATGTTAACAACCACAAAATGAGAGTGCATATAATTTAGTTAGATCAAAAATCAAAATATCATAAATGAATCGCATCTAAAACGTAGATTATTTTGAATTAATTTAGGAAATTATTTTTTCAAATTCTAATTCATTGGTTGTTGAAATAGAGATTTGTTTGAGCTAATTACGGAATTTACCAATTATTCACATAATCGAATATGTTATGAACATATATTTGGTATATAATAATACCAAATTCGATCCGTGTGTGGAGTCTATATTTTCATTTTACAATCCCTATGAAAATATTGTGGTACAATCTATTATTCATTATTTCTAAAATTGCTTGCAGAATTAAATTTTCAAATATTTAGAAGTGTCAAACCTTATTTAACTCATCTCATCATAAAATCTTAAAATATCGTCTATTATAAGGATCATAACTTTCTATCATATAATACATTACTTTTTACCCGCCGCCTACTATAAATATATTAAACATATCTTTTTAGAAAATCAAATTAGTATTTATAATTTTTTTATCTTTTTAATCTATTAAATATTTATGATATTCTTTAATATATTAAATTAAACTTTTTTTAAATGTTCCAAATTAAAATCTTTAAAAATTTTATTGTAGTATGTAAAATTATGAATTTAAAAATATATATATATGAAATTAAATATAAATATTCAAATAGTTATAAGGATCATAACTCATTTCATCATATAATACATTATATTTAACCCGCCGCCTATTATAAATATTTGTTTCAAAAAATCAAATTAGAGTATTTATATTTCTTAACTTTTTGATATATTAAGTATTGATGATATTAAAAAAGGAATATATTACTCAAATATGAATTTTTGACCCGTTAAATTTGTTTTTTCATACATTGAACAATTTATATTCGTTTTTAAAAATTCAAATCTTTGTATATGCGGAAAAAATTTACTTTTTTTTTATTATGTAGATGATATAATCATTTATTTATTTTATAGAAATAGAATAATATAAAGATGAGAGGTGAAGTATAATGATTAATAACAAATTAATGTGATAAGTAAGATATCAAATCTTATATGTTCATTTTGATTGGTCATTCTTTTTTAAGAAATTAATAATAGATTTTCGTTTTTATAATTAAATTAAATTAATTAAATTGCATAAAATAGTATTTGACTTGTTTATCCTTAATGAGTTGAATTAATTTACTCTATAAAATTTTATTTCTAATGGCATTCTTAAGTAAATTCTTACAAAAGGGAAGGTTAGTTAAGGGTATCTTATAAAGTGTACTCCCCAAATAATAGTATAGGATTCTTTGTTTGGGGAAAACTTTAAAACCAACAAAGAGTTTATATACGGGTCATTAACATTTCTTACTTTTTTTAAGAAAAGAGAAACAACCATAGTCGCTTAAGAGTAAAGAGAGAAACAATGATCCATTACAAGCAGCGTGGATTCTTGTTGAAGCCTATTGTCGTTTAACCACCAAAAAATCCATCGGGAAGAGCTTCGGTGAGATATGCCATGGCTCATCTAAGTATCTAACAACTGTGGTTCTGACAAACGCGTGAGAGTCTTATAAATGGTGGATTAGTGGAGTAAAGAGGGAAAACATATATAATGATGCATAAGAACGAAGGTGAATTGTAAAAAGAGATGTGGTTCTTTCAAGGAATACCAAGGCAAAAGTTTCTTACCTGGTTATTTTTCCTAAATCGATGCACCAATAAAGATAGAATGGCTGGGTCTTTCGATTTCGGCTCAATATCAGCTCTGCAACCACTCGAGTTGAGATAGCATCTTTTTTTAGAGCCCTTCCTCATGGAGAATTTGGTCTGAATTAGGATGAAGGCTTCATCTTCAGGTTAACAGAGACTGGACAAATACTCTCAACCATCAATCTTAGGTCTTTAAACTTTGGCAAAGAGAGGAAGAAGTCAATATTCCTGGCATGTCAAAGTGCGATCTACACGATCTGGGCGGAGAGGAACAACAGGATCCACCCGCATGAAAACCGATGGAAGAGCTTCTCAAACAGATTGAATCAACAACATGGACCAGAGCCTCGAGTTTTATATCGGAGAGGCCGGAGCTTTGGAGAGGGAGTCATGGTTATTAAGAGTTATGCTTGTAAAGGCAATTGTTAAAACGATGAACTTAAAAACCCTAAGAAGGAAGGGAAGACAAAAAAGCCAAGAAACGGACGAAACTACAGAACTCCAATCGTCAACTTTTTGCAAGCCACGTGGCACCATGTCGTGTGCTGACGTGTCACATAACTGGAGAGAGTTCACCTCCTTTTATATATACTAGGGGAAAATCCGGGCTACGCCCGGGTAATTTTGATAATTGATATATTTTGAAGTTAAGTAACTTCGATTTAGTTTTAAAAATTTTCTAATTATGTGACCAGAAATAGATGATGTTGTATTTAATATTTTAACTTACAAACCTATATGGTACTGTTAATTGTTTAATTGTGTCTATATAATACATTTCTCATCCATATACATCTTGTAATTTATTTTCCCATTCTTCGAGGACCTGCAATTTAGAAGTGATATTACTGTAAGGATTTGTCATGTTTAACTCATACATGACTTTCTTTGCTTTTTTTTTTTGTCAAACAACTCATACACGACTAAAACTACATAAAGTAAGAGAAACTATGGAAGGGGGTTCGATGTTCATATTAGCACCCTATACCATTTAGAGATACATGTGTAAGAAGACGTAACGACGGCCTTTATATCTGTTCAAAATTTTTTTTTAGAAAAGCTTAATATAAGAAGGACAGAGTCACACGAAGTTTTAGAGTCATAGCACAAAACAACTATTACAATGGCAAAGAGAAAGTGAAGATAGGGCTGGCTTTTTTTTTTTTTTTTTCGTCAAAATGGATGATTATATTATGAGGTTTGAGAAATCGCTATGAAGCGCGTTTGTCATTACATGAGGAACCAAATTGTGAAAATAAAAACTTGAATTAAAAGGAATTTGGTGCTTTGCTAAGAGATCTGCAGGTACATTACTACTTCGATGACACCAGCGAAATTGACAATCTGTGAATCTTGATCTCCATATACGAACTTCCCTGATCCAGTTGAACATACCGAAGTTGAGTTTGTTGCCATTGAGTAACTCTTCCACCTCTTTATTGTCACCTTCAAAGCAAACTCTCGTGTAGCCTTTGCTCCAACAGTTCTGCATCGAAATAATTAAGGCTTGGAATTCACTTTCTAAAGCATTACATTGTTGCTTAACTAAACTCACATATATATATTTTTTCCATTCCTTAATTTTACCTCAGCACATTGTGAGTGCAAAGTCGAAGCCCCAACCATGAACCATATATTCGGAAGAGAAGAAGCTAGACATATACCTTAAGTGAATAAGTTAGATAGCTGGATCATATATCAAAGATAGAAATGTTGGAGAGCAATAGTCCCACCTATGTTACAATATATGGTTAGATGTAGAGTTTAGGAATATTGAACCATTGGTTAAAAACAGGGGAATACCATTAAAACGTGGTCGTAAGTAGGATGCTTTTAGTTGGATGATGTCAACTTGTAGATGATTCAACTACATGTAGAATAGGCAAAAGACGATGTTATTAAGAAAACATTTTCACCTTAACGTGTATATATATATATATCTAAGAAATTATGTACATCGTGAAAAGTAACACTTACTTTGTCCAAGTCGCTGGAAGAACTGTAGACCAATAATTCTTTTTCTTGAAATCTTCTTTTTTGCTGGTAATAAGGGAAACTTGCATGATTGGGTAAAGAATAATTTCATCCATCATAAACTAAATCAAACACACTGTTAAATGGAATACCCTCTCGAGTTTCTGCAAAGAATGTCTTCTTATATTCATCATCATCTCTTAGTCAACGCATACAAAGCTTCATAAAACTAACTATGTGAAGGAACCATGGTTACTCACAATAAACGCCAACATATTTGACACCAATTGATAAATAAATCATAAATTGCAAACTGACGATTCTAATTGTTTACTTCACGTTGTGGAACACTTTGTTACAATGGATACATTCGGCCGATCCGTATACTCTGACAAACTTTTCCTCTGTTGCTCTTGTATGCTTCCAAATCTAGACAGCAACAAAGTGAAGTAAGAAGAATGGTGATGTTCCAAAACACTACCTTCGTTTGGTTTTATTCGGTTGTAACGTAGCATCAACGACTATTTTTCTAGCAGCCTCATCTTGATGCGTGATCCCGCCACTTTCATACATCCTCAACGCTTCTGTGGACTAAAACATAACAGAGAAAGTAAACCAAATTAACAACCCAATCACATACATCTTTTCCATATTGTTCTTCATCGCATTTGCATAATCAAAATTTCTAGCACCATCGTTGTAGCCTCATCTTTTTGTGTAGAACCATCGTCTCAAGAAACCTGTCTCCAGCTCGATCAACGGATTTCTCGATGTTATACCTTTGATCGTTTAAAGAGTGCGATCTGAGATCTCTTTGGAGAATATTCAGATGAGATTTAAATCTGTCTATCTTCAAGTTACTGGAAATCAAGCCGTATAACTGTATAAGGCCTGCAATCGCTTCACATTCTTGTAGATAAACCCTCAATCTGCATCGATAACATACATCATAACTCTATAGAAAATAGCTTGTATATATCTCAACCATTATTATAGATTTTGGTTTTGCAGATTGATGTGGGTAACTGGAAAAAATAAGGCGATGGAGAGTCATGAGGAAGAGGAGAAGGAAGTAGAACAGTTTTTCTTCTTACATAAACTAAACGCAACTCGGAAGCATCTCGTAACGTCAATTTAGATTTAGCTAACTATTAGTTCAAATAATAACTCATAGTTGGAATTGAATAATGCAAATTGAAAACATAAGTGTGCTGATGTGGCACTCTCTAGTAGAGTTTAAAAATGCTGATGTGGATAGCTTGAGAAGCCTCAATGAACTCCTTTTATTAGTCATAGTTGGAATTGAATAATGCAAATTGAAAACATAAGTGTGCTGATGTGGCACTCTCTAGTAGAGTTTAAAAATGCTGATGTGGATAGCTTGAGAAGCCTCAATGAACTCCTTTTATTAGTAATAGATGATTTAAAAGTTTTCAAAGTCTATTTTACCCAATCAAGCTTTTTTGGCTTTAAAAAATTGTAAAGCCTTTAAAGTCTCTTTTTTATTTTTTACTCTTTGTTTTCAATTTTTTTTTAAAGTCACGTAAATGAGGCTTTAGAAATAAATAAATTAAAAGCTTATAGTTTTTCTTCTTTTTCTTTTCATATATACATGTAAACTCTCATAACATTCACAAATAAATTAATTTTTGAAAAATTTCAGTTTATTTACAATTAATTTTTTTTTCTTGTTCTATTAAGATCCACTTTCCTATATATTTGGTAGTTATTTAAAATTGTAATTTTTACAGTCACATTCTTTACCAATCAGTTATAAAATTTATACAGTCAAAGTCTTTAAAGCAAAAGTTTCTACAGCGAAAGTTTTTACAGTCAAAGTTTCTACGGCGATAATTTAAAGTCGTTACCAATCGGCCCCTGAGTCTACAAAAAGTGGTGTTAAAAAAAGCAAAAAAAAAAACGAAAAGTAATTGGAATATAAATTTGATTACAAAAGGCCGTATACATAAAAACAACTAAACAAGTATACCAAATTCATAAACACGAATTAAAAATAAAAAAGAGTTAATTATAGTAAACTTTTACTATCTCTGAAGCTTCTTCTTCAACACCGTTTGTTCTTCCTTGTTCTCCGCCGCATTGTCTCTCTCCATGAGAGATCCAATTCTTCACAGAGAAGCTTCTTCTTCTACATTCCTCTTAGCACCATTCTCTCTTTCGCATCTCAATTCAAAACGTGAGTTTTCTTTTTTCTCCATTCTCGAATCGAGCAAAACTCCGCAACAACACTTAACCTAGAATTGATGATTCGGTATATAATCTTACAATTTTCGAGCTGATTCTGTGATGTAGAAGCCCTAATTTCTGGGTATGTATGTTGATTGATTCTCTTTTGTGATTGATTATGGCAATGGTGGAGAAGAGCGGTTCTGCAATTGGTTATGTAGCTAGAAATCTATTACTATGCTTATTCGTCGTCACGACGATACTCTTTGCTCTGTCTTGTTACTTTGTGTTACGTTCCACTGCTCATAATCGCTTCCTTAGCTCCACATTTCCATCTAAATCATTCGTCGATGTGAAAGGCGTTAAGCGAGAGAAAGAGAATTGTAGATGTGTTAAGGACGAGAAATCGGTAACCGCAGGTCCGCTGAAGGTTTATATGTATAATATGGATCCCGAGTTTCATTTCGGTTTGTTAGATTGGAAACCTGATGGGAAGAATAGTGTATGGCCTGATATTCAGAAGTATATACCGCCTTATCCTGGAGGTTTGAATTTGCAGCATAGTATCGAGTATTGGCTTACGTTGGATTTACTTGCTTCGGAGTATGAGAATGCGCCGAGAGCTGTTGCTGCGAAGCGTGTTTATAATTCTAGTGAAGCTGATGTTATCTTTGTGCCGTTTTTTTCTTCGTTGAGTTATAATCGGTTTTCGAAAGTGAATCCTCATCAGAAAACTAGTAGAAATAAGGATTTGCAAGGGAAGTTGGTTACGTTTTTGACTGGTCAAGAGGAGTGGAAGAGATCGGGTGGTAGAGATCATGTGGTTCTTGCTCATCATCCGAATAGTATGTTGGATGCTAGAAATAAGCTGTTTCCTTCTATGTTTATACTCTCGGACTTTGGAAGGTATCCTCCTACTGTGGCTAATGTTGAGAAAGATGTAATCGCGCCTTATAAGCATGTTATCAAAGCATACGAAAACGATACATCTGGTTTTGATAGCAGACCAATTCTGCTTTACTTTCAGGGTGCCATCTACAGGAAAGATGTGAGTTCTTCAGCTACCTTGCTTTAGTGCTTGTGTTTCATTGTTTGTTCTTCAACAATTCAGATTCAAACATGTGAATTTTTTGAGATGTTATTTCTGCAAGTGAACTGTGTACTCTATGTATGTTACTATAACAAGTTAGCGTCCTTTTGATACAACACTAAATATGGTTTGCTCCAATTTGTCACATATCTCAGGGCGGGTTTGTGCGTCAGGAGTTATTCTACCTCTTGCAAGATGAGAAAGACGTGCATTTCTCGTTTGGGAGTGTGCGAAACGGAGGCATAAACAAAGCAAGCCAGGGAATGCACAACTCCAAGTTCTGCCTCAACATTGCCGGAGACACTCCTTCATCAAACCGTCTCTTTGACGCCATTGCCAGTCACTGTGTTCCCGTCATTATCAGTGACGACATTGAGCTTCCTTTCGAGGACGTTATTGATTACTCTGAGTTCTCTGTGTTTGTTCGCACCTCTGATGCCTTGAAAGAGAACTTCTTGGTTAACTTAATAAGAGGAATAAGCAAAGAGGAATGGACACGAATGTGGAATCGATTAAAGGAAGTGGAGAAATATTATGAGTTCCATTTTCCTTCAAAGGTAGATGATGCAGTCCAAATGATATGGCAAGCGATTGCACGTAAAGTTCCGGGTGTTAAAATGAGGATTCATAAGTCTCGAAGGTATTCTGGATCTGTTTCTGACACAGGGAAAGAATCAAGCTGGTCGTCTTTGATACCTCGGAGTTTCTGGTGAATAAAGATGAGATTTTTTCTGTCTTCTTTTTCTCAGAGGACATCAAATTGTTCTGTTTTTTTTTTGTAGAGAGAAGTTTATGTTGGATCAGATGATTTGTCAACTGATTCCCCAAATCATAGGTTATAGACAGAGAGACAAGTCTTCACTCTAATTTGATTTCTGCTTGTAGCCATAGAAAAACTAATAATGTTGTAAGTTAAAATTGTTCATTTTGATCTTTTTTTTGAAGATCTGTTTTATTTGTCAATTGATACCTAAAGAAGTTTGAGTACAACATCAACAAACAGCATAGTCAA
The DNA here is from genome assembly GCA_019202805.1 of Arabidopsis suecica. Classification (NCBI taxonomy): domain Eukaryota; kingdom Viridiplantae; phylum Streptophyta; class Magnoliopsida; order Brassicales; family Brassicaceae; genus Arabidopsis; species Arabidopsis suecica. Next base: position 8,404,321 of record CM032909.1, read on the forward strand.
TACTTTTAAACTAAAACATTTACGTAGCCAAACAGATTCAGATGCAGAGAGTACAGAGTTTCTTAGATCTCATCTTCCATGCCCGTCCAAGATTGTGTGAGTAACAAACATAGAAACTGATGAGTTCCTTATACTGGAGACCCCAATGGCAGATAATGCTTCCATTGAAACTGGCATAAAAGCCCCGATACCTGGAGTAGACGGCGAGAAATCCGGTAAGGGTAAGTCCCGGTTAAGGTATTGCACCACTTGTTCCATTGCAGGCCTTGATTCTGGCATAGCATTTGTGCAGAGTAACCCAAGTTTCAAAACCATCTCGACTTCCTCGGGTAAGAATTCTCCTCGCAATCTTGGATCACTGGTCTTAAGTAAACAAGCCTCTTTCCAGCATTTGAAGACCCACATGACCAAATATTGCTTTCCGACTGGTAGCTCAGGTTCCACAGGTCGCCTTCCACAAATTACTTCAAGAAGGAAAGCACCAAAGGCATACACATCAGTTTTCATAGACGTTCCCATTGTTATTAGTTCAGGTGCCATGTAACCTATGGTTCCCACAGCGGCGGTTGCAGATAAGTTGGCTCCACGGTCGTGAAACTTGGCCATGCCAAAATCACCTAACCTCCCGTTGAACTCAGAATCTAACATGACGTTAGAAGCTTTTATATCCCGGTGCAAAACAACTTGCTTAGTTCCTGTATGCAGGTAACTAAGAGCCGATGCAATGTCCTTAAGAATAGAAATCCTTTGAAACCATGAAGGAGATGGATTTTCGTCATGAAACAAGTACTGGTCAAGACTACCGTTGGGCATGTACTCAGAGACCAGAAGCAACTCACATTTTCTCCTGCAATACCCGAGAAGAGGAACCAAGTTCCGATGTTGTAAATTTCCCATGGTTACAACTTCTGCCACAAACTGTTTCATCCCTTGCTCTGCATCATGGGATAGTCTTTTCACAGCTATATGCCTGCCTCCAGGCAGAGTTCCTTTGTAGACTTCTCCAAACCCACCTTTCCCAATACGACAATCTTTACGAAACCCATTTGTTGCTTTGTACAAAGACTTATAGGAGAATCGGTGTGGGCCGTATTCCTTCTCCCACCATTCCTTTACTTCTGCATATTTCTTTCTTCTGTACCAATACATTCCTCCAAGAACCATCACCAATGGAATCACTAATAAGATGACCAAACCAATAAGTAGTGGAGATAATTTCTTTTTTTCCTCTTTAGGAAGAGGAACCTGAGGGAGTGTAGAGAGGTCCAGGGTCTGTAATTGTTCTTTGCTTCTACTAAAACTCCACCCAAGTATATAATGGTTACTGAGAAGATTCCCTGCTGATGAAGAGAACCCAACATACATCTTCTCTTGAAAAATTTCTGAAAGATTGATGGCTCTTGATATAAGAGGCTGATTTGGCTTCTTGATTTCTATAGGGGCCAGTGTAACATTTAGCAACGAGCCATCGTAATCCACCCAGACCTGGATAGCCTCCCCACTCAGAAGATCTATGCTTATATTCTTCCGTAAGGCATCAGAAAAGTAAGATGGCAGAGCAGATTCAACAGATATTGGGCTGTTCACATCAATACCAACATGAGGCATCTCCAACTCATTAAACTCTACTGTCTTCACGGTGTCGAGCTCAATAGCTAGTAGATGTGAAGAGGAATTCCCATTAGTTAAGTTGCTGAAGACCCCCAAGTACTGAGTTGCGTATGCATGAGAGAGATCCATGGAAGGAGATACAACAAAAACGATACCATGGCCACCATCAGCTCCCAACTTAGGAGGCACTAGCGCACACACAAAATGTGTATAGAACGAGAGTGATGAAGATGGATCAAAATCAAATGGCTTCTTGAAGAAAGCATGACCCATTTGCAACTCTGTAGTATTTGTCAACTGCAAAAGCCCATCAGGTAGGATCTTGGCGATCCCATCGATAAAAAGATCTGCTTGATCGAAGCCATTGTAGACAAACCTGGTTTCTTGTTGACTTGACAGGAAAATCAGATAAACGCAAGAGAAGATCAAAGCCAGATGTAGTCTGCAAGCCATTGCTACAGAAGGAGAGAGACTGAATTCTAAGCAAAAAATTCTTCTTTCTGGTAACAAGCAATCTCTCGAGCTAAAAAACAAAGTCTAGTAATAACTTAGAGGCCAAGAAGTCAAACTCAATTTTCAACGTTCCATATCCCTCCACTTTTCCTAGCAATTTGCTAAAGAATGTTGTCAGCCAATGCAATAATATATACCCAAATAGGCATCACCAAGTTGACTTCATGGTTATATAAGAAAATATGACCATGTCATACCATAATTTTTATATAATCTTATCCGTCATAATTCATGCTACTCCCAAAGTAATCTCAAATTCCTTGGAGTACAAGATGGTTATAGCATTCAGAAAGTCAAGAATTAGATGACATATATATATATTCAACTGAAACAATTCTAAGCAAACACACTTTTCTTGGTCAAACTTTGATGAATTCCAACTGAGTTAATGTAACGTTCCAAAGCAAAGTGAAATGTAAACTAAGTTTGAATCCAGAGGCAAAATTCCTATAACTAAGTCACAATCTTTAACTAAGTCAGCTCTAAAGAATTCGAATTTAACTTAAAACATGAAAGGGCAGATACAAATCTCACATATAACAAACCAGTCATACCCTAAACTTCTAATCCAATAAACAAACATCTCTTAAAACTCAATCATCATCCATTTAGCTCAAAATCTGTTAGCTTTATTAGATCTTGAGACCGATTTCAACATTTCTGGGTTTTGTTTTCTACGTAGCTCGAAGCTACAAAATCAACCTCGATAAATCTTCTAGATCCCAATACAAGAACAAGACTACTTAAATGTTGCTTATTAGGTTTAAGGAAGAGACAGGGTAACAAATCAACTGATTACATGCATGTGAACTGGTGATGGTCATGTCTAACATCAAGGTATTTATACCTTCTCACTTAAAAACTATACAGAAGACAAGATCACTTAAAAAAAACCCAACCAGCAACATAGTTAATTCTTTAAAATAAAATATTTGGGTAGCTAGCTATAGAGATTTAGATGCAGAGAATACCCAGTTTCTTAAATCTCATCTTCCATACCCCTCCAAGATCGAGTGACTCACATGCATTGATGAATCTGGGATACCAATGGTAGATGATGCTTCGACTGAAACCGGCATAAAACCCCCAATACCTGGAGAATCTGGTGAGAAATCCGGTAAGGGTTGTTTCCGGCTTAGGTATTGCATCACTTGTCCCATGTCAGGCCTTGATTCCGGAACATCATTTGTGCAGAGCAACCCAAGTTTCAAAACCATTTCGACTTCCTCTGATAAGACTTCTCTTCCCAATTTTGGATCTCTGGTCTCGAGCAAAGAAGCGTGTTTCCAGCATTCACAAACCCACTTGACCAGATATTTCTTTTGCACTGGAAACTGGGGTTCAAAAGGTCGCCTTCCACAAGTTACTTCAAGAAGGAAAACACCAAAGGCATACACATCAGTTTCCTTGGAAGTTCCAGTTCTTATTAGCTCAGGTGCCATGTAACCTATGGTTCCCACAGCAGCTGTTGCAGATAGGTTGGCTTGGGGGTCCTGAAACTTGGCCATACCAAAATCTCCTAATCTTCCATTATACTCAGAATCTAACATGACATTAGAAGCTTTTATATCTCGGTGCAAAACAGCTGGATTGGCTCCTGTATGCAGGTAATTGAGAGCCGAGGCAATGTCCTTAAGAATAGAAATTCTTTGAAACCATGAAGGAGATGGGTTTTGGTCATGAAACAAGTACTGGTCAAGACTACCGTTGGGCATGTACTCAGACACCAGTAGTAACTCACCTTTTCTCCTGCAATACCCGAGAAGAGGAACCAAATTTCGGTGCTGTAAATTTCCCATTGTTACAACTTCTGCCACAAACTGTTTCATTCCTTGCTCTGCATCGTGGGACAGTCTTTTCACAGCTATATGCTTGCCTGAAGGCAGAGTTCCTTGGTAAACTTTTCCAAACCCACCTTTCCCAACAAGAGCATCTTTGACAAACCCCTTTGTTGCTTTGTACAGAGACTTGTAGGAATATCGGTGTGGGCCGTATTCCTTTTCCCATGATTCTCTTACTTCTGCATACTTCTTTCTTCTGTACCAGTAAACTCCTCCGAGAACCATCAGCACAAGGATCAGCAATAAGATGACCAAACCAATAAGAAGTGGAAGTAATTTATTTTTTTCCTCTCTAGGAACGGGGGCCTGTTCATTTCTAGGAATAGGAGCCTTGGGGAGTTTAGAGAGGTCCAGAGACTGCATAAATTCTTTGCTTTTACTAAAACTCCACCCAAGTATATACTGGTTACTGGTCAATCTCCCATTCGATCCAGAGAACCCAACATACATCTTATCTTGAAAAATTTCTGACAGATTGATGGCTCTTGATATAAGAGGCCGGTTTGGTTTCTGGATTTCTATAGGGGCTAGTGTAACATTTAGCAACGATCCATCATAATCCACCCACACCTGAACAGGCTCCCCAGTCAGAAGATCTATGCTTATATTCTTCCCCAAGGCGTCAGAAAAGTAAGACGGGAGAGCAGACTCAACAGATATCGGGTTGTTCACATCAATCCCAACATGAGCCTTTTCTGGGTCATGAAAATCTACTGTCTGAACAGTATCAAGCTCAATAGCTAGCAGATGAGAAGAGGAAGTCACATTTGTTGAGCTGTTGAAGACACCCAAATACTGAGTTGGAAACGCATGAGAGAAATTCATGGAAGGAGATACAACAAAGGTCATACCGTGGCCTAGCTCAGCTCCGAACTTAGGAGGCACCAGCGCGCACACAAAATGTGTATAGAATGAGAGTGATGAAGATGGATCAAAACCAAAAGGCTGCTTGAAAAAAGCATGACCCGTTTTCAACTCTGTAGCATTTGTCAACTGCAAAAGTCCACCAGGAAGGATCCTGGCGATCCCATCAATAAAAAGATCTTCTTGATTGAAGCCATTGTAGACAAACCCGGTTTCTTGTTGACCTGACAGGCAAATCAGATAAAAACAGGAGAACATCAAAACGAGATTGAGTCTACAATCCATATCTACTTAAAGAGAGTCTGAATTTTAGGGGCAGATTTCTTTTCTCCGGTAAACAAGCAATCTCTGGAGCTGCAATACAAGGTGTATTCACAACTACAAGAGAAGACGTCAAACTCAATTTTCAACATTCCATGTCCCCCACTCCACATTTCCTAACATTCTCTCCTTTTGAATTGTAGTCATCCAACGGTAAATATATTCCCAATAGGCATAATAATAATCAAATCCATATGATAAAATAATCAAATAAAATCATGACACCAACAATAATTATTGCATAATCTAATCCATCATGTAAATTAAATACTGCCGGAAAAACACTTAGTAGTCTACTCTGGTTATTCCAAGGTCAACTGAAGCAAACAAAAGCAAGCTAAGAACTTCCCTCTTGCAGAAATCAATCCCAAAGGCTCGAATACCTTGGAGTACAGGGTGGTTCTAGCATTCAGACTTACTTAGATAATATATACACAAAAGGGTTAACGAGTACTTAAGTAGTCCCCCAAACTTTTCAACAGAGCCAATGTGTAGAAAAACAAACTTTGCTTGGTCAAATTGATGCAATCCTTGAAAAGTAATCCACAAAATTAAGTTTACCAAGTAAAGAGAAACGAAAAGTAAGTGTAATCCAGAGGCAAAATCTATCGTTCTCATATCAATTACCAATAATTTTGATTTAATAACAAAAAAAAAATTGATGAACTAGTCAAAAAGTCGCAATCTCTGGTCTGATCAAGTCATGTCTTATGAATTCCAATAAACTTAAACACGAAATGGTAAATGCAAGTCTCACATAGAACAAACCACTCCCGATCAATTTTTTCTCCGACTAATCAAAGTCCTTAAACCCTAAAATTTCTCTTGAACATTCCATCATAATCTAATAGTGTGAGACGTACATACCTTCCAGGATCGGAGCTTCGAGGTCGAAACTTATGTCGCCGGAAGAACAAAGACGGCACTGTCATCGGCAACGATATTCCGAGACGGAGAGCTTCTGGAAGCGATTCTAGTTTAGGCGCGTGTAGCTCACGCGTTGGAATATGTTTAAATGTTACAAATTCGGGACGATAACTTTATTATTGGGCCTATGTTGAGGTCAATATTAGTTCATAGAAGCCCAGATGTATTAACCGGGTGGATCGAACCGATTCGATCTTAACCAAGTCAAAAGAAATTAATTTGAAACTGTTTTTATTTGGTTAAGGGGGTTAACATGCACTACAATAGTTTTTGCATTCAAACTTCAATTCACAAAAAAATTCTGTCTATCAAAACAATCAAATTTCATAGCACAAGTTTTTTTTAAATATCATCCGGTTTTCTTAAATCCGTTAAATCATAACATTTTCCATTTAATTACACTTAAACCACGATTTTTAAACTGTAATTCTAAATTAATTGATCGAAAAGAATACTAAACCGAATTCTTTTGGCAACAACAGTAATAATTAACCCGATCACTAAATAAACAGTGAAATACAACAAAGAAACCTGAAACATTCACAAGTTAAATGATTGTTTTAGAGAATCAACTGCTTCAGTGAGATCACTCAGCTTCCATGTCGTGAAGATTAACATGTTTTGCCCATGTAGTAGAAACTCAAAACTTCATTACCTGCCACTGTTTGGCCTAGAGAGACGAGATTCCATGTCTTCTGATTCCGCAACTACGTTTAATGAGTTCTTAGATTCCAATGCTTGTTCATCATCCTTTGTGTTGTTGGCTGAGGTAGAAGAGCCCGAAGGAGCTGACCAGTTCCTCGAAGTAAATGAGACGGTAAGTGAGGCTGCATCGACGACTACAGGAGTAAACGAGCCGATTCCAAGCGTATATGGTGAGAAATCCGGCAATGGTAGGTTCCCGTTTAAGTAAAGAACAACTTGTCCCATTGCTGGTCTAGATTCTGGCACAATGTTTGTACAAAGCAACCCGAGTTTCATTACCAACTCGACTTCCTCGGGTACGAATTCTTCTCCCAATCTTGGATCTTTAGCATCAAGTAAAGAATCTTTCTTCCAGCATTCACAAACCCATTTGATCAGAAACCGTTTCTCAACTTGCACACCGAATTCCACGGGTTTCCTCCCACAGGCTACTTCAAGCATGAACACACCGAAAGCATATACATCGGTTACAGTGGAAGCTCCCATCTCTATTAGCTCAGGTGCCATGTACCCTACAGTGCCAACAGCTGCTGTTGTGGCTGCATTGCCTCCATGTTCATGAAACCTAGCCATACCAAAATCTCCTAACCTACCATTCAATTCAGCGTCTAACATAACGTTGGAAGCTTTGATATCTCGGTGCAAAACAACTTGCTCAGCTTCTGTATGGAGATAGAAGAGAGCTGATGCTATACCCTTGACAATGACAAGTCTTTGGGACCAAGAAATAACCGGACTTTGGTCATCAAACAAGTGTTGGTCAAGACTACCGTTAGGCATGTACTCGGAGACCAGTAAAAGCTCGCCTTTTCTCCTGCAATACCCGAGAAGTGGAACGAGATTCCTGTGTTTCAGACTTTTCATGCTCACGACTTCAGCCACAAATTGCTTCATTCCTTGTTCACCATCATGGGACACTCTCTTCACAGCTACAGTTTTGTTCAAAGGGAGATCTCCTCTGTACACTTCTCCAAAACCTCCTCTTCCAAGAAATCCATCCTTGTGGAAACCTTTAGTTGCTATGTATAAGGATTTGTAAGAGAATCGGTGTGTACCAAATTTCTTTTCCCATGGTTCACTTACTTCCGCATACTTCTTCTTCCTGTGGTAATAAACTCCTGCAAGAACAGCCATTACTATGATAGTAAGTGTAACGGGCAGAGCGATAATCAGAGCATACAGTTTCTTATGCTCAGCTCTAGGCCGAGGAACTTCAGGAAGTTTTGAGAAGTCAAGTAGTTGCAATAATTCTCTGTTTGTGCTGAAACTCCACCCAAGAAGATAATGGTAACTGATTGATGTCCCGGTTGCTGCAGCGAACCCAACAAACAATCTTCTACTCGAGAAAATTTCTGAGAGATTCATGGATCGTGACAAAAGAGGCAAACTTGGCTTCTCGGCTTCAAGAGGCGCCACAGAAACATTAAGTACAGTTCCTTGGTAATCAACCCAGACCTGTATAGGGTCCCCACTCGAGAGGTTTATGCTCACATTCTTCTGTTCTGTCTTGGAAAAGTAAGAAGCCGGTGCTGATTCGACTGAAATGGGATCGTTCACATCAATCCCAACGTGATTATTGTTCGTCTCACGAAAATCTGGATTTCTCACAGTATCAAGCTCAATAGCAAACAGGTGAGAAGAGGGAGATCCACTTGTTGAGGCGTTGAAAATCCCCATGTACCGAGTCGGTTGCGCCCGCGTGAAATCAACAGAAGGAGATATCACAAAGGTAATGCCGTGGCCGCCTTCAAATCCCGGCTTTGGCACCAGAGCACAAACGAAATGTGTTGAAAATGAGAGTGGTTTAGAGGAGCTGAACTCAACTGGCTTCTTGATAAAAGCATGACCCATTTGATGCTGTGAATCTTTAGCAAGCTGGAGTAATCCATTGGGAAGCAATGTAGCAGACCCATCAAGAGAAAGATTTGATTGACCAAAGCCGTTGAAGACAAAACTAATATCTTTTGATGAAGTTGACAAAGAGACAAGTTGAAAAAAGAAGATCAACCAGATCAAAAGTGATCCTTTAGACATTGCTGCTGATGAAACAAAGAGCTCTTTCTAGCTGCAGAGAAAAGAGAAGTAAATATGATTATAAGAATCACACAATGTAATAGCATCATCTGCATCCATATCTTTATTGGCACTGCAACAGCTTGATAATATTATATAAATCGTCATAACTTCACGTGGTTCAAATTCAGATATTAACATGGAGCCAGCAGGGAGAGCCTTCTTGAATAGCAGAACTAATCCAAATTTAGTCCAAAGAAACAAAGGAAAGTGCTAGAAGCATACTAACAAACAAGAAAAGTTATTAAATTAATCATTACATGTGTCTTGGATTCAGTACCCACAATCTTTCACCGGATTTTCCTCATACTAGTACAGCTACATGTATAATTTCTTATGATGCTTAGTAAGAAAAATATACCAGAGGAGAAGCAATCCACGAGATAATGCTGCTAACGAATAAGAGAGTTTATTGTTCTCTGTGCAAGATCTTTTTCCTCTCTGATCAAACTTAGCTGGCTGCAGAAAACAGGATATGAACTTATGTTAATGGTAATGTACAGTCTGGCTTTACAAACTGGACTATCACAGCTTTGTAATATTAGTATAAATCAAGAACCACTTCATGTTCTTAATATTTTAATTTAGACATTACTTTAACATAAAAAATCCCAGCATCAGTCAATAACAAACAAAGTGAAAAATTCATTTAACTAAATCATCTTTAAGATGCCTAGCCAGGAAAAAGAAAGAAAAAAAAACTCAAAGTAAAAGGAATCTAAGCCTAGGGTAGGTAGATAGAATCAAGCTTAGGCAAGTCAAACAGAGAAATTGCAGTCTTAACCTTCTCAAGGGATAATTTTAATTCTGTAGAACTCCCAGATTGTTCCCTTTTCGGGTCTTGATGCGGCTTAGTTCTCTTCAACAACCTAACATCCTAATTATTAATATGATTGCTATCTATTAACACCTTTTTTGGTGTATATGGAAGAAAATTTATCAATGCAAAATGGACTCCATAATTTGATAAGAATACTAAAACTAAAATGCAGACCATATTTCTGACACTAGTATATTTAAGTCCATATCGTCCTATTTATTTGATCATCAATGCAAAATGGACTCCATAATGTGATAAGAATACTTCAAATAAAATACAGACCATGTTTCTCACACTAGTATATTTAAGTCCATATCTTCATATTTATATTATGTTCACACAGAACCGCATCTGAAACATTGATAAAATTGACCTAAAAAGGCAATAGCAAGTTCTTCCATAGTTCTCAAGTAAACGGTACCCCCAGACAATAAAAGAACATAAAAGACACAAAACTTGATGATCACATGTCTCAGACTAGCTACATACTCCCTCCGTATTTTAATAATTGTCGTTTTAGAATTTTTATTTTTTTGAATTAGATGTCGTTTTCAAATTTCAATGCAAAATTTCTTACTTTTTAATGTTTTATGATGTCATAAAACATTAAAAAGTAAAAAAATTTGCATAGAAATTTGAAAACGACATCCAATTCAAAAAAATAAAATTTCTAAAACGACAATTATTAAAATACGGAGGGAGTATATTTTAGATCCTTTAGAAATCGGAGAGTTATGATAAATATGAGGAAATCACCTCTGTTATCATAGACCAGAATATGTCACAGATATAAGAACATAAATATATCTTTAACAGTTTCAGAAGTAAACCTCTAAAATTTACCTGTCATGGGAACAAACAACCAACCATCTCTAATTCTGTTATCAGTTCGGTCACCAACTTGATGATGCTCTCTTGTGATCCCACTCAGCTCCACAGACGAAACTGGCCTCATTTCAACTATCAAGAAAACCAGAGGAATATATAAGAGAACATATGAAAATTTAATGTGATTAGTTAGACAATCCATCACAAAGCGAGCATGAAACAACCACAAAATTCATAGCAACGACATTAGCAACAAAAACCTGAACTCCACGACTTGTAGATGGAACAAAAATTCGAACAAGATGGGATATATACTCACTTGACACAGGATTCAAAGAAGTCGGAGATTACTCAAATACAGATAGGGCATGAAACCATCACATTGAAACCGACCCTCCCCAGATGGAAGGTCATTGCATCATTCAAAACAAGAACCAAAACACTGGATTCTGTTAATCTAGGGCTTGTCATTCAGAATATCTTTTATCGCACAGAGAAGTAACAGAATGAGATCAAATTAGCAGAGAGAGTGAAGAACAACTTATAAACATCTGTACAAAAGCCTTATTTACTGGAAAATGCAATAAACTAATGTAGAAAGAGATATGCAGAGTACGGTCAAAATACAAAAGTTAAGTGTAAAGAAACATCAAAATTTACAAAATTTAAAAGCATTCCTACAAAAGACTCCAGACACTACTTTTCAATGCTGTATGTCTTTGTGAAATATCAAAAAAATAGATTCCACAAGGGGAGCACAATGCCAAACCAAAGTACCTTCACACAAGCCTAGCATGGCTTTTCTCTTTCAGAAAAAAAAATATCTACAAGCAGAATGAGCAAAGTTTACCGTCCATGCCCATGGACAATCGAGTGAGTGACAAATGTAGAGTCGTTGGCTGAGGAAGAAGTGTAAAAGGTCTTGGTACTAGGGGAGACAGGGACGGGGTTTGATCCGATAATCAGCGGGGTAAAGGACCCGATACCAGGAGAATTTGGAGAGATATCAGGCAGCTTTAGGCTTCCGGTTAAGTATTGAACAATTTCTTCCATAGAAGGTCTCAGTTCTGGCACACCATTTGTGCAAAGCAAGCCTAGTTTCAGTACCATTTCAACTTCCTCCGCTGAGATTTCACCTCTCATTCTTGGATCTCTAGCTCCAAGCAAAGAAGCCATTTTCCAACATTCGCAGACCCACTTAACTAGATACCATCTTTCAGCGGACAACCCAGGTTCCACAGGTCTCCTCCCACATGTTACTTCAAGTAAAAAGGCACCAAAGCCATACACATCAGTGGCAGTGCAAGCTCCCCCTGTAGCAAGCTCTGGTGCCATGTAGCCAATGGTTCCCACAGCAGCAGTTGTAGCAGGGTCTGCCCCATGATCATGAAACCTTGCCATACCAAAGTCCCCTAACCTTCCATTATATTCAGCGTCTAACATAACGTTAGAAGCCTTGATATCCCGGTGGAGAACAACTTGGGGAGCTCCTGTATGCATGTAATTGAGAGCTGAAGCTATATCCTTGATGATTACAAGTCTTCGACGCCATGAAAATGGCGGTTTTTCGTCATTGAATAAGTATTGGTCAAGACTACCATTGGGCATGTATTCGGATACCAGAAGTAACTCACCTTTTCTTCTACAATACCCATGAAGTGGAACCATATTCTTGTGCTTCAGATTACCCATGCTCACGATTTCAGCCACAAACTGCTTCATCCCTTCCTCTGCATCGTGGGACACTCTTTTCACTGCTATTTGTCCTTTGGAAGGCAGAGTTCCTTTGTACACTTTTCCAAAACCTCCTTTTCCAAGAAGTCCATCCTTGTTAAACCCATTCGTTGCAGTGTACAGATCTTTATAAGAAAAGCGGTGTGGACCATATTCTTTTTCCCATTCTTCTCTTAGTTCTGCATATTTCCTTCTCCTGTAGACATAAGCTGCTCCAAGAGCCAAAAATACTATGATTGCCAGAAAAATGAGCAGAACAATAAGCACCACTGATGGTCTCTTATTTTTAGCCTTAGGACGAGGAACTCGAGGAAGTTTAGTGACATCAAGGGTCTGCAATGACACCATGTTTCTGCTAAAACTCCACCCGAGTATGTATTGGTAGCTGATCAATGTCCCAGTTGCTCCAGAGAACCCAAGAAAGAGCTTTCTATCGGGAAATGTTTCTGAAAGGTTGATGGATCTTGACAAAAGAGGCCGGCTTGGCTTCTGAATTTTAAGAGGGGCCAACGTAACATTAAGTACATTTCCTCCATAGTCCACCCAAACTTGAATAGGATCTCCACTCAAAAGCTTTATGCTTTTGTTCTCCCCATCTATCTCGGAAAAGTAAGCCGCCGTAGTAGATGCGATAGACATAAGGCTATTGACATCAATTCCAACATGATTGGCATCAATGTCATCAAACTCAGCGCTGAGGGCAGTGTCTAGCTCAACAGCAACTAGATGAGAAGAAGGGGATCCTTGAGTCGTGATGTTAAAAAGTCCCAAGAACTGTGTTGCGTCTGCATGTGTGAGATCCATGGAAGCAGATAAAACAAAGGCAATACCATGACCACCAATAAATCCTGGCTTATGCACCAGCGCACACACAAAATGTGTTGAGAAAGAGAATGATTCAGATGAATTAAACTCAAAAGGCTTCTTGAAGAAGGCATGACCCATTTTCTGTCCGGAACCATCGGTCAACTGCAACAGTCTTTTAGGAAGAATTTTGGCAACCCCATCAGTATAAAGATCTTCTTGGCCAACCCCATCAGAGATAAACTCTGTCTCCTGTTGACTTGAGACGCAAATCAGATGAACACAGAAGATCACCCACATCAGATGCAATCCTTGAGCCATTTCTAACAAAAACAGAGAGTTTGACTATTCTTAACGAATCTTGTCTTCTGCACCAATGGTGGATAATAATGTCTCCCACTGTAAAACACCGTCAGGTCAAAACTTCTCAGTCTATAATATAAAGTCCAATCTTTTTCATGGCCAAGTCAATCATAATTTCTTAACATTTCTACCCATTGAATTCGTCGAGAGCAATGAAAACAATTTATCTCTGAGCATTTCAAAGTTGACTTAGTAAATGTAATGATATTCTTAACCAGACACCAGTGACATCCTGCATTTGCATATTCTAATCAATCACATATTTTAAACATAACAGCTCCTAAATTATTAAACTAAAGGTGGCTATAATATTGAGACTTCTCTATCATTCCCTGGCTTAAGAATATTCTCCACTACTCCCCTATCATCCTGAAGTCAGAATCTTTAGTTAAACAAGTATGTTTACTAGCTTTGTCAAATACTTGGAACTATTCTTAACTCCAATTATAAACAAATTCTTTCCAACAGAGTAGACAATTCAAAGTCCAAGAAAACAATCAATAGTTATCTATTGTCTAGGCAGATGCACCAACATCAAAAAAATATTTCATTATACCAAGCTGAATTCAAGGCAAGTTTATCATGTTCCCACCAAATATGAACAATGCTAAAAAGTCCATCATGTTCCCAGTTCCCACCAAAGCTTCCTAATGTAAATTTGGCTGACATTCTCTTCTTCAGCATTGCTACCTATAATTTTGAACGGAAAAGCCATCAATTAGACACGATTATCAAGCAGATATCGAACGGACAATATTCTGCAGTGGCAAATCCCAAAGATTTGACTGGAGGAATTACTCAACTTGACTGGCAGATCGATCAATATAGCCCTATCAACACACAATGTTTTCTAGCTAGGAATTACTCAACAGTCAACACACTGCAATCGAGACGTGGGGGGAAACAAGTGCAGCGTCATCTAGGCCTAGCGATTTTGCGACAGTGGTGGACATACTACACTGAAGCTTCTAGGGGTTCTCCATTGCGCAAAATTGAAAGAAGGGAAACACAGAAACATACAAAGACAAGTAGTGCAAAGGAGCTGTATAAAGTGGCATAAACAGTCTTCTGTTACAGCTTCAAATATGAGTTGTATACATATCAACATATCTGTTGAACTCAAAACAGATTGTTGAGAGATTGAGAAAGAACCCCACAAATAGTTTCCACATTGTTCTTGAGAGTTGATTCAGTTTCGATTCTTCCTCTCCTTTCTTCTTCTTTCTCTTCTCGTCTCTATCGGAGTTCCTCTGTTCACTTCTCCGAAACCTCTTTTTCTGACAAGTCCATCCTTGTTAAACCCTTTCGTTGCCATAGATAGAGACTTATAAGTAAAACGGCGTGGACCATTGTCTTCTTTTTCCCATTCTTCTCTTGGCTTTGCGTAATTCTTTTCCAAATAGACAATAACTGCTACAAGAGCCAAATACATTATGATTGTCGGTAAAACGAGTTCTGGTACAAGAAAGGCTGTACCATGACCACAAACAAATCCTGCCTTAGACAACAGTGCACACACCAATTGTGTTGAGAAAGAGAGTAATCGAGTTGAACTGAACTCAAAAGGGTTCTTGAAGAATGTATGACCCATTTTCAGTCTGGATCCATCGGTCAACTGCAACAATCCTTTGGCAACTCCATGGTCTGTTTCGCCAAAACCTTTATAGATAAACCCTGTCTCCTCTTGACTTGAGATGCAAATCAGATGAACACAGAAAATCATCCAGATAAGATGCAATTCTTGAGCCATTTCTGAAGAAACAGAGAGTCTGACTATTCTGAAAGAAATTGTCTTTTGCACCAATGGTCGATGAAATTTTCTCCAGCTGCAAAACACGGCCAGGTCAAAACCTTTTCACTATATAATACAACATCCAATCTTTTTCCAATGTCAAAGCCAAATCCACCATAATTTCTTAACATTTCTTGTATCCATTGAATTAGTCTAAGAGCAATGAAAACATCTTATCTCTGAGCATTTCAGAGTTGACATAGGAAAGGTAAATGATATATATAACCAGACAACAATGAAATAAGCCATCACCTATTTTCATCTCCTAAAATATTAAACAAAAGCTAGCTATAATATAAAACAAACTGAGACTTCTCTATCATTCCATGGTTTAACAATATTCTCCACTATCATCAAGAACAAGCCCCACAATACTAAAATCAGAATCTCTAGTTAAATAAGTATTTATCTTCTTAACTCCTTTATATTTGCAGGTATAAGTAAATATATTCTAACAAAGAAACAACTCATAGTCCAAGAAAACAAAACTTGTAAATATTCATACCAAGTTGAATCCAAAGGCAATTCTATCATGTTCACACCAAGTCCTCATCTTTGGAATTTGATACCTATGATTTGGAGCTCTCGTGTTGTCATCAACTCCAAACAATGAAAAAGCCATCAATTTTGACATGAGTATCAGACATAAATTGAATAGACAAGATACTATAGTGGCGAATCATAAAGATTTGACTTGAATAACAGGAGATGTGCATCAACATTTGCTGCATTTTTCAGATGAATCATACATAAAACTCAAGCGAAGCTTACTTCGCCGCCATGGCGCAGAGAAAAAAATCTCCTCAATTTACGAATCATCACCAGATACGTAAAATGAAATCGAGGAGATGGGAAAGAAGCACATTGTCGCCATGCGCCGCCCCTGAGGAAAGAAAACTGCGACATCATCACGGCCGAGAGATTTTGCGACGGTGATGGAAATGCTCGTGAAAGTGTAATCAGTACGACCTCGTTATCGACGTAAACGCCGCCGTTTTGGAAGTAAACGATGTAGTATGAAATTTTGTTAATTTTTATATAACCTTAATTAATTTACAGGGTTTGTATTTTCATTCGTTACTTAAACGACACCGTCTAGGAATTTACACCGTCTGTATAATTTTGTCAACTTATAAATGGTACTATTGACTTGGTCCACTTGCAGTCTTGGAGTAAAAGAGTGGATCCAGTTCCAAACCGAAAAAGTGATTCAAAACTAAACCAAATTTTTGATCTGATCAAACCAAACCAACACATCTGAATAAACTAAAAACTCTGATACCTGCAAGAGATTAGTACGTTAAACAGAACCATTCCAGTTTCATCCGGAGATGACAAGTTTCAATTCAACCTCCGATCTTGAACATTCAAGTTAAAAATGTCATTTCTTTTACTAACATCAACAAACCGAAATAGAAGATCGAAACTAAAACACCGAAGAAGTCTGGATCAGCTCGAAAAACCACTAAAACCCAAGCTAACCACAACTGGTCTTTTGATTCCAAAATCAGATTAAGCTACCTAATTTTTTCACGCAGCAGAAGAAACAGTCACCTCCTAGGGGGAACGGCATTCCTTTCACGGATTATGTTGCGCTCATCCCAGATCGGGCACGAACATGTTGCTTTCTTCTTCTTCCATTCAGCTCCACATGTGTAACAAAACTCATAACCGCATCTGCAATCCACAAGAAAATCACTGAATCAATAATGGTAACAATCGACCAAACATGGTCTCTCTTTTTCTTTATCCAATAACTGGAATTTCTAATGCAGTCCAATTCTTTTATTACATATAACCTATAACTTCTTAGTTTACCACTGGGAAGTGGGAAGTAGACTCAATACCAATTATTTTGTAAGAAAACTAATCAATCTAATAAGTAAGAACGGCGTACCTGCAGGTTATATGGTAGCATCCCCACACAAGCTCAACCATGTTGTTACACTTAATGCATTGTCTCCACCGCTTGCTCTGTGCCAGAGACTTCAGCATTCCATCACCAGCATTCTGATAGCCCTTTGTTTTACTGAAGTCATTGCAGGTGACGTTATAGTGCCACGGTACCTTACACTGGGTGCAGAAAAAATGCCCACATTTCATGCATTTTCTTGCTCCAGATTGCTCAGCACCAACGAAAAACTGTTTGGTATATTCCAAGACTTCGGCTTTGACCATCAGCTCCGAACATTTAGGATATGGACAGTAAACTTTATCTGTAACACCAATTGAGCCTTCTTTCTTGCGTTGGATCATCACATTAACCAGCTTAGGATCCAAAAATTTTGCACAGCATTCAATCTTTACTTCTGATTTGCACCCTTCGCTCGGACAACTAGCAGTTTGTCCTCCTAGTAGCTTCACTTCCACATGCTGTTTCATGCAGGAAAAGCAGAAACGGTGGAAACAACCATCTACCGAAAACATCTTGTCAACAGTGATGCCTTCGTAACAAATCACACAAGTTTCCTTGAAGGTCTTGCCTTTACTAGTTTCCTCAGGCCACTTAATTTGAGACACAATAGCATCTCTTGCGAGCTTGAAGACAAACTTAATATCATTTCTTGTCAAAAGTGATGGTTGGCAATATGAGAATTTCTTTTGGAGAACAGCCACTTGGTTCACAAGTGTCGCAACTGCGCTTTGCCTTGGTTCCACCCTACCTGTCACCTAGATTACAGAGCAAAACATGACCAGCCATATCAAAGCCTAATAGTTTCAATAAAAACAAAGGCACTGGAAATAAACTAAAACGTTTTGCAGCTATAATTCAATGGTGCCTCTCTATAGCTCAAACAGCACCCAGTAGATGCCATAACCTAAATTCTGGTTAGAAGATTTGGAAATGATTATGCAGAACCATAGGCATTAAGTATCACAAACAAACGAAAACCAAAAGAGGAGAGAAATATACTGCAAAACACTAAACTAGCAACTAAAAAGAGTAGAAGTTTTTGAACTTCAAGAGATGATATACTCAGAAAAGTCTCATACACAAGTTCATTTCCTTTTTAATGAAAGCTGATTGCTAAATAAAAATAAATGATTTCTAAGTATAAGAATGCAGAGAAATAGCCACTAAGTACCACAAACAAACAAAGAGACAAGAACATTAGCAACTTAAAATAGTAAAAACTTTGCAAGTCCAAGAAAGCTGACTAATTTCTAAATTAGTCACAACAATCATACACAACAATTCAAATTCTTTTAACAATGAAAGTTGACTAATTTCTAAAATAACAATCTTTAAGGTTTCATTAGAGATCACTCACGTATTGGAAGACCTTGAAATGATCAATGAAAAACGTAACTCTTCCCAAATCAAAGGTCAATGCTTCATCTAACCCATGAACAAGCGCCTCCAATTCCGCAATTTCAGGGCTTTTAGACTCTTCAGCTCCCAAAACCTTCTTCACTTCCCAAATCAAATTATCAGTCGAATCACAAATCGCCACACCAACACCACCAACCATAGCTCTCGTATCTCCAATCATCTCTTCACTCACCAAACCTTTACAATAAACCCTAAAGCTCTCATTCCCAATCGCAGAGGACGAAGAAGACCCAGCACCCAGAGAGTAAGGCTTTTGGTAATTGTCACCGTGTTTGCTCCAATCTCCTTCAGGGATATTCATAAGCTCTTTAGCAAACTTCTGATCATGAATCCGACGGTCGAGATCAACTTTGAGTCTCTTCATCTCCTGTTCACCAAACTCACGATCTCTCCTCTCTTGATCGGCTCGAGCAATGTCTTGTAGAATCAGAGAAGTGAAGTCGAATTCTTCCTCCGCGCCGGTGAAATCGACGGTTGCGGCGTCGCCGGTGGGAGAATCCGGGACGGATGAAGTCTGGGCTGCTCGAGAAACCGCTAGGGCTTCTTGCATTTGGAGATTGAAAGCTAAATCGTGGTCGCGGGCTAGGGTTTTAGCCGCCATGATTTCTTCACGCTGTTCTTCGAGTATCAGAGAGACTTCGTCGTCTTCAATCGCCGCCATTAGGGTTTCGTGTAGAGAGTAGCAAGTGCGGTTACCTTGGTTAAGAAGGAAATAGGAAGCGTTCTGAGAAAGACTTGGCTTGATTGACTTTGGTCTTCTTTTATTTATTTTTTTATTTTATTTTCCCTTTTACAGATAATAACAAATAAAATCGAATTTTGTTGATTTTTGTTTTCTTATTAATTTTAGTACTACAGAGTACAGACCAAAAAAAAAAAACCCAATATTCATAAGAATGAAAAAACAATCCAAAAATTAACAAAGAAAATTTCTAAGGAAGAAATGGGAAAAGTAGTATTTCAAAACATAAGTTGTAGAATGAATATTTTTTTTTATTTTTTTTTTGAAAAAGATTGTAGAATGAATATTTGCATAATGAAAACATAAGAAATGAATACTAGCATAATGAAATAAACAACTATATATTCATTTATTTGCATAATGAATTTTTACTTATAATTTTTTTGCGAAAACGCAAATTCTGTGTTTTTGTGTTTTGGTAAATATTATGCAAATTTTATTAAATTCTTAAATAATTGCATTAAAAACGTTTTACAAGTGGGAGCCAATTAGATGAATTGAGAGAACAATTATTAAAAGAATAATGGGAAAATAGGCAAACAACAACACATGCATCTCCAATTGGCTATGATGAGAGCAACCTCTAAGCTTCCATTGAGCTCCACATATGTAGCAAAACGTATAGCCACACCTAAACACATTAAACATGAACATAACATTAGTTGATCAAATTCCAAAAAGGATTTATTATAATCATAATTAGCTATAGAATGTGATTAGAGATGATACCTGCAAGTTATTTTAGAGGGTTTTTCCGATAGTTCGATCATGTGTTGGCAACTTCTACATTGATGCCACACTGTTGTAGTAGGCTTTGGAAGCGAATTCTTGTATTCGTCGCACGACAAGTTACTATGCCACGGAACTTTGCAGTTGATGCAAAAGGGTGTACGACATTTAAAGCAACATCTCCTAACTCCCTCTTCTTCGGTTGATTCAAAGAGCTTAGTTTTCGACATCCAAGCCGAACAACTCGGTTTTGGGCAATGAAATCTGTCCCATTCAGGAATCGAGTCTTGTTTGATCCTTCGTTCCCACATCTTTTGTATTTTAGGTGTCAAAAGATAGGCACAGCTTCTAAGATTCAAGTTCGATTTGCAGCCGTAATGAGGACATGTCGGTACACTTCTTCCTTCTACTAGTCCCACTTCTATATGTGGGTTCAAGCAATCCACGCAGAATTGATGACCGCATATTGCAACGGAAAACATCTTCTCAGCTTTGATATTATCATTGAAACAGATACCGCAAGTGTTCTTATGAGCAGGAGGCATACGTATGTACGGTATGTTTATTGATTCCATTGCAAGCTTGTAACCTAACTTAGATTGATGGTTTCCAGTCACAAGAATAGGGATGCTAGATGTCAATTGTTGTCTGATACGTTGCACATCATTCATTATCAAGGCGATGTTCTCTTCCTCAGGCGCGGATCTTTCCATGACCTAAAACATTCAAGGCAAACACATCAGTTAAGAGATTGAAGCAAATTAGATATGTGTACCTTAAAAGCCAAGAAAACTTACCAATTCAAAAACCTGATAATTATCGCAGTAAATTGAGATATGTTGGATCCCCAAACTCACGGCTTCGGTTAGTCCTCGCTTCAGTGCTATAAGCTCGGCCTCCAAAACTGTATTGACGGAGTCATGAAGTGATCTCCTCATCTGAAACAAGAAACTATCATCCTCTTCTCTGCAAATTGCAACCCCAAATCCCGCCAATAACCCTGTTGTGTCCTCCCTTAGGAAACCCTTGAAGTAAAGGTTGCAGGTGTCAGAATTGAAGTCTCCCGATGAGGGTTTTCCGGCGAGTTTAGGGCCATCTTCTCGTACTAGAGTGCCTTCTTTCTCCATGTATCTCTTGTGCATAATATAGCTAGACCAGAGGCGGCTCCTCGTGAGAATATAATAGACTTGTTGGAAACTAACAAAGTCTTTTTATATAGGGATAGGGATCGAAAACCTAAACGCAAAAGGATATTAATTAATTTTAAGACTCAAAAGGTAAAAAAAGGCTAAGAAAATGGAGAATTAAAATAAAGGAAAACTTGTCGAGCAAGTTTATGAAACTACTTTAAAACAAACTCTTGAAATTAACGTCTTTAGCCTTCTAAAAATCCAATGAATCATAAGAAAAACCCTAAATTTTTAACCTAGTTCGAATATGAAACCTGTTTCGAGAATTCAGAGCTTCTTAGGGTTAAGGGCTTCCAGTGCATTGGATCTTATGGCAAGGCCTGGTCAAGATTTCCTTTTGAAGTTCCGGAGAGCAAAAGCTTGCCGATGTATACCCAAACCGATGTTTGAGCGTTTTACCGAGAGAGCAATTAAGGTCATAATGCTGGCTCAAGAGGAAGCTCGGAGGCTTGGCCATAACTTTGTTGGGACTGAGCAGATACTGCTAGGTCTAATTGGGGAAGGGACTGGGATCGCTGCAAAGGTTCTTAAATCCATGGGGATCAATCTTAAAGATTCACGTGTGGAAGTGGAAAAGATTTTTGGGAGAGGCAGTGGATTTGTGGCAGTGGAGATTCCGTGTACTCCTCGCGCAAAGCGTGTGCTTGAGTTTTCACTAGAGGAAGCTCGACAACTTGGTAAGGATCTTTTGCTATTTATTAATATTTAGGCTTGGAGCTTGTTATGTGTTGTGCAAGACATAAGCTTACTTGACTCTTATTGCTATTTTAAATTCTAGGGCATAAATACATTGGTTCAGAGCACCTTTTGCTTGGTATACTTCGTGAAGGGGAGGCTATTGCAGTTCGTGTCTTGGAGATATTTGGTGCAGATCCTAGTAATATCCGGTCACAGGTAAATGCACCAATTCTTGTTAATGTTATATCTTAGTAAACCAATTATTGATTACATTTTGGGATACATATATCATTTTTAGGTTATACGTATGGTCGGGGAAAACAATGAAGTCACATCAAGCGTTGGTGGAGGCAACATCGGAAACAGAATGGCAACACTAGAAGAGTATGGGACTAACTTAACTAAACTAGCAGAGGAGGTAATAAAAATGTGTACTCATTTTGAAGAGAGTGTCATGTTTATGCTTGAAAGTTTCTGCTGCGAAATTTGGTTTTTCTCTTTCTATAGCAGGGTAAACTTGATCCGGTTGTTGGAAGGCAGCCACAGATCGACCGAGCGGTCCAGATCTTGGCTCGAAGAACTAGGAACAACCCGTGTCTTATTGGAGAACCTGGAGTTGGAAAGAGAGCAATAGCGGAAGGACTTGCACAGCGAATCGCTAGTGGTGATGTTCCTGAAACAATCAAGGGGAAGACGGTAAATAATCTCCCATTGGATCATTTGTAATGAACTTAAGAGGCTTAGTTAGAGTGCACAACTATGTAGTATGTTTCAAGTAGTTTACTTCTACTTTTTATGACGGTCAAGACTTCGTCCAATTCTTTCTTTCCTTAGCGTTTGAGAGAATGTGGCGGGGAATTACTGTGATCAATGAATGCGCAATTAAAAAAAAAAATTACTTGTATTTTTTTTGTCAGGTTATAACCCTTGATAAGGGTCTTCTAGTTGCTGGAACAAAAAATGGTGGAGAATCCGAGGAAAGGTTGAAGAAGCTTATGGAGGAAATCAGGCAAAGTGAAGACATAATTCTGTTTATTGATGAAATGCACACACTTATCGGTACAGGAGCCGCTGAAGGTGCGATCGATGCTGCTAACATCTTAAAGACAGCTCTAACAAGAGGTGAATTGCAGGTAAATTTTCTCAATTCTTTTTATCATTCTAATGATGTCAAATGTCAATTAATAGAACCGGAAACTCAAGTTTTACAAAATGTCTTCTTTTGTACGGTTGTAGTGTATTGGTGCAACAACATTGAATGAGTATAGGAAGCACATTGAGAAAGATCCTGCACTGGAGAGACGGTTCCAGCCTGTGAAGGTACCTGAACCAACTGTAGAAGAAGCTATTCAGATCACTACTGTTTTAGCTATAGGCAAAGAAGTGAGCAAAGCCGAAGCTAAGGAAGGAGGACCTACTTTTAAGGAAGCCGATAATGAAGCTGAGTAAGTGTTACTGAATTGAGTCTCATTTTATTCGTATTTGTATTTTTATCTCTTTGTTTATGGATATTGATTGTTCCGTAACCATAGAGAATTTCCCACAAAAATAAACAAGATTTGGTTAGAATTCAGTGAGTTATGAGTGTCAAATTTCATTTCTATCCGATCAACGAAACCCTAAATTTAAAACCTAGCTCCTCTAGACCAAAATCATAAGAACACATAGACGATCAAAGAGATGAGTAAATCATAGGACATCGCTCTCCATTGTTTGGCTCATGTGTCGAGTATCTATAGTCCAACTCTATCCTTTGTCTCCAAGTATTTCCGATCTATCATCGCTTAGCCTGAGCTCGAGGCCACACGATCACTTAACGGAGTAACAGAAGATTTCCTCTATACTTTTGGTTAGACCTAAATAAAAACAGCCCTAACCCGAACTGGTTCACTCACAGCAAATCATTCACCAACATATTTTTATGGTTATATTTTTTTTTTTAAAAAGATGAGTGTATTGGTGAATAACTTAATCAAACATCAATGTAGTTTTATCTAAAAAATCAGGTGTGTAAGAACATACACGTCAACACCACTTGTGAAAGAATTTCTAGTCGAGTTGTTGAATAATTTGTTGTTCCTTCGTTTCCACTTCTTGCTTCTGACACAATATTATATTTGACACAAAACTGTTTTGATGATAATACTTCGTTGGTAAGAGAATTAGACTCTGATTTCATAGAGATTTTGAAATTAAATTAGACTCTGATTTCATAGAGATTTTGAAATTATCATTGGTTTATAAATGTGTGAAATGAGAACCGAGAACTAGATATGTTTTCATAGAGATTTTGAAATTATCATTGATTTTGAAATTACTTGTTTAAATTGTGTCTACTATGCAACTATTCCTAGAATATAATGTGCAGAGAAAAGTAATACTGATACAAATAAGAACTTGATAAATTTATTCACAAGAACATTAGCATTGAAGAAAATATAAACTTTTTTTTATATCTAAGGTAATATTTTAGTATATATATACACATTATTATTTTATCGCATATGACTTAGAAAAATAATTAATAATACAAAATAACTGCAAAATAAAGATTAAACTCCACTATATAAAGTTGTAATTAATGTGCTTTTGATGCAGCATAAGTGATTCACGGAGACTCTCTAAGAATTCCAAACAGGTTTCGAATCTCTATAGATTTCAAGATCAATAATAGTACTGAAAGTAAACTAATATATCCATGACCAAAAAAAAAAACTAATATATAAAGAAAATCGAAAAGCTCACATCTTAAATATTTCAAATTTAACAAAGAAAATTTCTAAGATGAGATGGAAAAGTGTATTTCAAAACACCAATTAATGTCTGTTTGAATTAAACACGACGAATAATTATTAAAAGAATGAAGATCATAATGAGAATAAACGCATCCGCCACATTATGATGACGGCAACCTCCAAGCTTCCATTGAGCTCCACATTTGAAGCAAAACGTATAACCACACCTATACATCAACCATGAACATTACAATGTCAATTAGCCGAAAATTAACATAATCAAATTCCAAAATGGTTTATAATCATAATAGCTAGAGAATGTGATTAATGATGATACCTGCAAGTTATGTTGGTGGTTTTATGCGTTTGTTTGATCATGTGTTGGCACTTTTTACATTGACGCGATATTGTTTTAGGATTTTGACCCAACGTCTTGTATTCCTTGCATGACAAGTTACTATGCCACAGAACTTTGCAGTTAATGCAAAAGGGTGTACGGCATTTAAAGCAGCATCTCCTAACTCCATCTTCAGTAGATTCAAAGAGCTCGGTTTTCGACATCAAAGCCCAGCACCTTGGATTTGGGCAATGAAATCTGTCACATACAGGAATTGAATCCTCTTTGATCCTATGTTCCCACATCTCTTTTAGTTTAGGTGTCAAAAGATGGGCACAACTTTTAAGAGTTAGGATTGATTTGCAGCCATAGTGAGGACATCTCGGGACATCTCCCTCAATTAGCCTCACTTCTATATGTTGTTTCATCCACTCCACACCGAATTGATGACGGCATAAAGCAACGGAAAACATGGGTTCAGGTTCGATACTAACCCCGCCGCAAGTCTTCTTCTCAGTAGGAGGCGTACGTATGCCTATTAATTCCTTTGAAGGCTTATACGCAAACTTGGCTTGATTTTCAGTCACAGTAACAGGAATGCTAGATGTCAATTCTCGTCTTATGCGTTGCACATCATCCATTAGCAAGGCGATGTTCTCTTGCTCAGGCGCGGATCTCCCCATGACCTAAAACATTCAAGGCAAAACATCAATTACGAGATTGAACCAAAAAGACATGTGAAACTTAACATCCAAGAAAACTTACCAATTCAAAAATCTGAAAACTATCACAGCAGATTGAGATATGATTGATCCCCAAACTCACGGCTTCAGTTAGCCCTCGCTTCAGTGCCATAAGCTCAGCCTCCAAAACTGTAATCACAGAGTCATGAAGTGATCTTTTCATCTGAAACAAGAGATAATCATCCTCTTCTCTACAAATTGCAACCCTAAATCCCGCTGATAACTGAGCAGATGTTTCCTGCCTTACCAAACCCTTAAAGTAAAGATTGTATGTGTCAGAATGGAAGTCGCCCGGTGAGGGTTTTCCGGTGGGGTTTGGGCCATCGTTTCCTTCTAGAGTTCCTTCTTTCTCCATGTATTTGTTGCACATACTTAAAGATTTATGACTCATAGTTTATAGAGATTAGATCAGAGGCGGCTCCTCAATATGACATAGAATAGATTAGGGGTCTCTCTTTGTATATCTAAACTTAAAAGGAAATTAAAAGTAATTAAGAAAGAAAGAGCCTTAGCAAACAGAAATTAAAACTTTTTATATAAAAGAAAGGAAATTAAAATAAAGGAAACTTAACGAAAACGATGAAAGATAGAGAAAAGGAAACTTGTCGTGCAAGTAATACTAATTTCTCCAAAGACTAAAGAAACGCATAATTGCTGTAGAAGTAAGAATTGTAAACGTTTTATTTTTTATTTTTTATTTTTTTTGGTAAAAGACGTTTTATATATTATTATGAGGTCTCGAGATCTACTTTAACATACTTCTTTTCTCATTCGGTATTTTTTTTTTTCCAACAGGATGACCGTTGACCACCGCTTAAAGTAGTTTTGTTTTAGAAAAAGGAGAACCGAATTTTAACAAAACAAATATATATGATTTGGTCCGGTTTGGGTAAATCAATATGCATTAAAGCTAACTCTTCAAACATCAATGATAAGAAAATAAAAAGACAGACTCTTGCAAAAAAGCAATGCAAACTAGAGCAAGAACGGAGCCAAACTAGAGCTTCACCACAGAATTCTGGATGAGAAGGTCTTGTCCAGCTAATAGACCATTGCAAAGCCCGATCTCAGTTAAAGACAGAACCGATCCCCTTGGAGGCTGTGCGATGAGCACTTTGAACCTTAATCTAGATTGCAATATATTAATCACCCTGAATAATTCATCAAGCCCCGAGATGTCTCCGAGGATTAGTACCAAAGTAAATGGACGAAAACCATCATTGTCGATAGCATGATTAAATAAGTGCGTCAGATAGTAATCAAGTCTGACACCTCTATCTCCTGAAAGAAACCATACATATCAACAAGATATATCAAGGTACACGACATGCACAAAGGTTTAAGAAGAATTAAAGAAAGTGTTAAAAGTGTAAAAGATTACCTGGGAGGAGACTGACAGGAATCGTTTCAAAGGCTTCCATCAAATCCATATTCAACAAATTGACATAAGGTTTAATATCCACAGGACCAAAAAAACCATTATTCCTAAGGACCTTTTTGATATTATTGAAAACATCACGAACTTTTAGACTAGCAGGGATGGGGCATTCATGGACGTCCCATAATACGGATATAGTACCCGCTGTAAAAAACGGAAAACGCATAATCAATTAAAGAAAAACTTGAATACAAGTGATTAATTTACTATAACAGATCCGCTGATTTTAGAAGATCGATTAGGTGAATATTACTGGATCAGATCTACATAGGATGGTTTTAATTCATCGACGTATCCATAAGAAGGTAAACGTAAAGTATATAATCCAGATCTAGACAGTTATCAAATAGGCAAAACAACAAGCGGATCTAATGCTTCTTCTAAGAAATATAGGGAAATTGCGGTAAACAATTTCGAGAGAGAGAGAGAGAGAGAGAGAGAGAGAGAGAGAGAGAGAGAGAGAGAGAGGTCTTACTGGCGAAGAGAGAACGGCTACGGACGGAGAAGCTGTTTTTGACTAATTGATCGAGAGGATTATGATCTACTGGTTGGGGAGAAGGTAAAGCCATTTTCGAATTAGATCTCTGGCTGCGGAAGAGTTGGGTTTTATATAGCTGCAGAAGGGACCGACTCTCTAATGAAACAATGGCTAGAAAGCCACTATGTGGGAAAATAAAACTTAGAATGCCATCCATCTAATTTTAATTTCTGATATTTTATTAAGGGTAATTTGGGAATATCACATTTACAGTGGCATTCAGATCACAAAATGGCATGCCGGATTCATTTTCTCCATTAAGTGGCATACTAGCCTCGGACTCCTCTCTAATTAGGGTTAGATCTAACCTGATTTTCAGCTGTTGGATCTCAGTGGTTTCCTTATTTCGATTTATACATCGAAAATAATGAGGGTATTTTAGTAACTTTGAGTCTATGAAAACATGACTTGTGCTGGACCAACCAAACTATTTTTACAGCTCTTTTGTTTGTGACAGACGGCGGAGCTCATCGGAAGATGAATTCTAGAGAAGCTTATCTTGAATATTGGGCTTTATTTATGCCCGGCCCAATTAAAATTTGTCACATAAATTTCGTTGTTATACAAAACTTAGAGCATCTACAACGGTATAAATGTTGGGTATCTTAGCAAAATCTTAGGATTAAAAAGTGATTAAAATTAGGGTGATTTTGCTCAGAGACAAAAATGGGAAGAGAAATTAGGAAAACAATATTATATCAAATGGTCGGTGACGAGGAAAATAAAAATGGGTTTATGACTCGTAGAGATTAGATCGGAGGCGGCTCCTCAATACTGTATATAACATAGAATAGATTAGGGGTAATTAAGAAAGAAAGAGCCCTAAGCAAACAGAAATTAAAAACTTTGTATAAAAAAAAGGAAATTAATAATTAGGAAACTTGACGGGCACGTAATTACTGTAGAAGTAAGAATTGTAAGGTTTAATATACATTATTATTATGAGGTCTCGAGATCTACTTGAACATACTTCTTTTCTCATTCGGTAATTTTCTTTCTAACAGGTTGACCAACACCGCTTAAGGTAATTTTGTTTTAGAAAAAAAAGAGAACCGAATTTTAACAAAACAAATATATATGATTTGGTCCGGTTTGGGTTAATCAATATACATTAAAGCTAACTCTTCAAACATCAATCTATCTGCCACATATAAAGAAAGCGAGAAGATAAAAGACACTCTAATCAAAAACTTGTCTAATTGTATATATGAAAATATTCCTTATAACATTAAAGAAAATCCGAAAACCTTGCAGAGGTTACATCAGAGTATTTCGTTACAACTATGAAATCTTTGTATTAATGCAAAGACAAAGACTATAGACTAGAGACTATAATAATCAGCATAACTGGGGATAGGGGGAGAATCAGATAAACCACCATCAACAAAAAAATCATCCCAATCATCTTCGTCAGTACGTCCATCACCATCATCAAAATTACCTTGGCCAATACGTGGACAACCCGTAGGACAAGTCACTTGACACTTCTTCCATTCAACTCCACATTTGTAGCAAAACTGATATCCACATCTACAAAAGCCACGACGATATTATTATATTAAAACATAAACATTTAGTCTCTAATTATGTCTTAATTGATTTAAATATGAATACATGTACCTGCAAATCATGTGGTTGCAGCCTTGATTAAGCTCAATCAAGTGTCGACACTTGACACATTGGCGCCAGTTTTGGTCGTTTGCTAGAGACTTTAGCTTCAAGTCATCAATTAGAGGGTCAGGGTGAAGTTTTTTGTACTCAGCACATGACAAACCATAATGCGATGGTACTTTACAATCGATGCAAAAGAGTCCAGAACATTTGATACATGCCCGATCATTAGATTGATCATATGGAGAAATCTCGGTTTTGGACATCAACGTTGAGCAGTTTACATATGGACAATAGATTCTCTCTGCGACAGGAACGGAATCCTCTTTCATCCTGTATTTCCACAGCTCAATTACCTTAGGTTTCAAAACCTTGCTACAACTTTCAAGACTTATCTTTGACTTGCATTCAAAATCAAGGCATGTGGGCACAGTTCCGTTTCGCAGTTTCACTTCCACAAACTGATTAACACAAGGATAGCAATGGCGGTGAAGGCATTTATCGATAACGAACATTCGATCGGCCTTGGTTTCTTCTTGACAAATGACACAAATTTCTCCATTCACCTTCAAGGCGCTGCTGGTTTGAGAAACAATTGCCTCTCTTGCAAGTTTAAAAGCAAACTTGATATTGTTTTGAGCAACCAGCATAGCTTTACTATAATCAAATTTTTGTCTGAGACGTTGGACTTGTTCCAATAGTTGTTGGACAACTCTTTCCTGATTAGGATTACATTTTCCAGTTATTATCTGCATTGAAAAGTGAGATTCATTCTTGTTAAACCAAAATATGAGAACATCATAATCAAAGTCATCATGACATATCAAGATATTATATAGCTTCTCTTTAACATTCTACAATAAGAAATTCTTTTGTAGTTAGTTCACAATAATCTAATTTAATTGCTAAACATAAGACAGATTTAATACTGTTTGAAGAAAAAAAATTAAAAATAAATAAAAATAATAATAATAATAATAAAAAAGTCCTTGTAGCAAAGTTGGTAAATCCTTCATAATTGACCCACCTAAACTCTGGTTCGACTCTATATTTACATTCAAAAAAAAAAAAATACTGTTTGAATAGTTAAGAGATCGTAGCTGAAATTGCACTACTAATTAAAGCATTAACCAACCAAATTGATCATGAATAATTTAAAGTGCATATAATTATATAAACTTCAATAAGCAATAACCCGTGTTCAAAAAATCGCTAGGCGCTAGTCGGGCGGTGAGGGTGCGCCTAGCGCCTAGCAAGAAAATCGGGGATTAGGATTAATCGGGGATTAGTTTTAGGGCTATTTAATATTTTAAAAACATATTAATCCATTATAATTAAGAAATTTATATAATATTGTTTTAAAAATTGTATTAAACACATGAAAACAAGATTTTAATTTCAAATTTATGATTTTTATACAAATTACGAACATAAGTAGGACGTTTTGAATTTTAAATAAAAAAAAAAAAAAAAAAAAAAAAAAAAAAAAAAAAAAATTGGGCTAGGCGCCGTCTAGGCGGGCTAGGCGGTCTAGGCGGACGAAAAATCGGATCTCCGATTTTTCTCACCGATTTGGACAAAATCGCCGCGGTGCTCCTCCGATCAGCGCCTAGGCGGCCGATTTTTAGAACAAGGGCAATAACTAAGTAGAGAAAAACACTTACCTTTTGGTAAATCTGAGAGTCATCAAAATAAATCACAAGCTTTCTGATTCCTAAATCGAGTGATTCACTTAACCCACGAACCAAAGCCCTAATCTCAACTCTTACGTTGTTGATTTTGGCGTCGTTCACTGGTTCCTTTATCTCAAACAACAGTTCATCATTCTGATCACAAATCGCAACTCCGAAACCAGCCATCGCCGTTTTTTTCCTCCCGTGCTCCGCCGCAATATCTTTACTCACCAAACCTTTAAAGTACAATCTGTGGATGACATTGTCGGCATATTTTGCCGACGATGATTGGCTTACCCTTCGTTTCTTCGAAACAAAGCCTAATTCGTCTCTTTCCATGATTGTTTTGTCTCAAGTGGTTGGAATTAATTTGAGTGTATAGGAAGAAGGGCATAGAGTGTACTCTCGTGTTTGAGAATATATATATATATATATATATATATATATATTTTAGGGAAATATTACAAAGTAGCCAAAAAAAACACATGAATTAAGGAAGTAACCATGCGTCAGAAACTTTTGGTAACTAACTCTTTTTCTTGTGGGGTAGGGGTAGGATAAATACAAAATTATCCTTGTAAGTTATAGTAATTACAAGAACTTTGTCGCTGGACATAAAAAAAGAAGACAGTTTCGTGATATTTTTGAAAATAGCATGTAACATTTAAATTTCGCATGTTATAATTAACTAAAAGACATGATATTTTAAAAAACATAGTGAATTTTTAAGAAAAAACATTGTTACGTAGTGTTATTTTAAGAAAAAACATTGACATGGAAAATTTAATCTGAATAGTAATTTTTTAAAAAGAAATCACATGTAATCTTAAAAAAAATCGGGTATTACTAAAAAATAATCATCTTTTTAAAAAAGAAATCACATGTGATCTTAATAAAACACGCGTTTTATTACAAAATAACATGATAAAGATAGATATTCACATGTGATCTTAATAAAACACGTGTATTATTACAAAATAACATGATAAAGACAGATATTACACTGAATATAATGTTTTTTTCGATAAATACTATGTGTTCTTTATAAATAACATGTAGTACGAAAAAAATACATGATAAAAATAGATATATTATGCTATCACATGTAATTCGAAAAAAAAGCATGTTACAAAGGACATATACGTAATTACACAGCCATTCCGACATATTACAGACAGGATACTGTAGCTCATGGTTAGTTTGTGAATTCTTTTTGAATTCAAGGTTAGTTTCTATAAATTCTCTATATTTTAAGAGATAATCACTAATTTTAAGAGATAATCACATACCATATATATATATATATATATATATATATATTTTTAAGAGATTATCACTAATCTTTTATAAAAATCTCTGTTTATATTTGCCACCGTTTAATGTACATTTGTTGATCCTCAAAATCACACAAGTACGTATTCGGAGTTTTAGGGGTGAAAGAAGAATCTCTTGTTTAAAGAACGAGCCGACGATTACAAAAATAGACGAGCTAAAAACTTAGAGTACGAGCCGAGCCGCAAAGTGCTCTGACGGTTGTACAATATTCTCTGTAAAAACGGTTATTTCGGGATCCCTGTACAATCATTCCTTTTTGCTATTTATAGGGCGCAGAAGTAGGGTACACCGTTCGTGCGAAAAGTCCTTTTTGCCCCTTTGGTCGGTGGAAGGTTGAACCTGGGCTTCCTTGGGCTTCTGCTGGGCCACAGGGAAATGTGGGCCTGTTGAATTTTTTAGGCCCGTTAAGAGATTTGGGCCCGAGCCCAAATCCACCATCAACAGTAGCCCCCCAACCCTAGTGCGTAGTGATGACGTGGCTAGGGTTGCAATCATTTCGCCGTTCTCGCTTCGACTTCCTTCGCGTATTTTCGAGGCGCGTGTGATAAACGCTCCCTTCTGATTCGTCCATTGCCGCTCCCGAGATGTTGAAAGACGGGTCGTTCGCGTGTTGCAGGCGGCGAAGGTGTGATGATTACGCCAATCTTCGAGGCGCAATGATGACGCGGTTTTTCTTCGACCGACTCCCTCTATAAATACTCTGCCTCCTTCTCATTTCTCTCATTTTTCCTCCGCACCAACAAAAGGTATTTTCTCTCCGTTCTCTCTCTTCTTTTCTTCCGTTCGTCGCTTTCCTTTTCCGATAATGTCTTTTAGTTCTGGTTCCCGGGATTCTTTTTCCGATCACCGTCAGTCTCGTACTACCGAGGACTCCGCGGTTCAATCTGTCGATCGCTTTCTGAACGAGTCGCCTGATAGTCGTCGGGGTCGTAGATCTAGATCTGCCAGTACGTCGGCGTCATCTGTTGTGAAGAGTTCGGCAGATGTTGCGGAGTTGCACCGTCGCGAGCTCTTATGTCGCACAGGGGCTGCCGGGCCGAGCGCTACTACCAGACCTGTTACGACTATGTATCTTCGTGACGAGGATAGCAACGCGGCGCTTTCGGACGAAGACGACGTCCCCTTAATCAGACGAAAGACTGCGTTGGCTAGAGCGGGCCCATCTAGCGGTGCAGCGTCTATGATTCCAGTTCGGCTGGATGACGTTCCCGTTCAACCAAGGGGTCCGGCGCCTGGTGTTGCGGATTATCTTCGCCCGTCGTCTTCGACGGAGGAATCGATCGAGCTTTCGCTCAGCTTCTGTGACGCCCCGGCTAATCTCGTCACGATGGTTCCAAGTACTTCGGACCGACCTTGGACGGCGCCGCCGGGTTATCTCTGCGTCTACGAGAAGCATATCACCGATTGTGGGCTGACCTTCCCGATCCCCGCCTTCCTCTTACAGTA
Organism: Arabidopsis suecica; assembly: GCA_019202805.1. Classification (NCBI taxonomy): domain Eukaryota; kingdom Viridiplantae; phylum Streptophyta; class Magnoliopsida; order Brassicales; family Brassicaceae; genus Arabidopsis; species Arabidopsis suecica. The sequence goes on from CM032909.1 coordinate 8,438,046, forward strand.
CGCTTCGCGGCGACGGATGGCTTTTGCGCAACTATCCCCTGCTGCAATTCGAAACGCCTACGGTCTGATCCGTCTAGCGGAGAGGTGCGGCGTCGAGCCTCGCTGTTCTTTGTATGAGGAGTTGACGACGAAGAAGAATTTTGGGAAATCCAAGCCCGGCCTTGTGTATGCCCAGTCTTCGCTGACCCCAAAGTTGGTCGTCGGTGCGAAGAGCAAGACCAACGATTGGCTTCGTTGGTATTTCTTTGTTAAAGTTAATAATGAGTCCGCCGGGGACGTAGTAGTTACGAACTACCATGGGTGGACTGTTTCACCCGGTAGTTTGCTTATCCCTCCGAGGTCGATCCTTTATCGTCTGATTATTTTTCTAACTTGTTTTTCTTGTTCTTTTCTTTTGCAGTTCGTTGTCCCAAGATTTTCGATCCGTACCCTGAGAAGCTTCGTGACGACGTTCAGAAGATTCTAGCTGTGTGCCCGTATACTTGGCCTGGAGAGGAAGATCCTGTTCGTCGCCCTTCTTCAAAACCAAAAGGAAAGAGCCGAAGAGGAGATTCTTTGAAAACAAAGAAGACTAATAAGAATCCAGGTTGGCTTCAATCCTTCCCTTTATTCCACTTTTTAGGCGAGCGCGTATACTTATTTATATTCTTCGCAGCTCCTTTAAAGATCATGGGGAAGTTGAACGTTGACGCGGTAGGTGACTATTCGTCAAGATACAAGAAGAAGTCTGCTACGACGCCGGCGAAGGCGTCTCAAGAGGAGGATGAGGCTATGGCCTTGGGACAGCGTCTCTCCTTAGCGGAATACGAGGCTAAGGAGAGGGAACGACGACCTTCAGGTCGTCATGATAGAAGAGAAGGTGACCGTCGTGATCGACGCGGTCATGGTGTTGGCGGAGCCGACCGTTCGGACGTGAGATCCGACGTGGAGAGGGAGAGAAGGGAGAAGGAGGTGGCCGAAGCGCGGTCGGCTAAACTACCTGTCTCCGAGACTTCTCAAGACGCGCCCTTGGATGGCAGGGAGGTCGTTATGTACGACGATTCTCGGGTCGAGCCGACCAGAAAGCGGGCTGCTGATGAGTCCGAACCGGTGCGTCCGGATTCGACCAAGAAACAAAGGACGGCCTGGGCCCCTGACTATAGGTGGCGATATGATTACAACGGGCGCGACGTCCATATATCGACTGATTCCACGTCCTGCGCGGAGCTGTTCCGCAAGCTTCATGTCGGTCCATCTCCTTTCTTCGAGCTTCAAGATATGTGGGAGAGAACGGCGTTCACTGACGCCGCAAAGAAGGCCGTTACGGTAACGTTTTAGAATCTTTCGCAATACTGCTGTTAAGTGTTTTTGCTTACTGACCGAGCTCTTAATCTCTCTGTAGGCCATTGGCGCGATTGACAGGATGGCGTATATGTACGAGCGTCGTCTCCGCGTTGTTTCTGAGCAGAACACGGCCTCGAAGGAGCACCAGAGGGCCTTGGCTGCTGAGACGAAGAGAGCCGACCAGGCGTCGAGAGGTCTGGAGAGTGCTAACTCCGAGGTGCAGCTTCTTCGCGAGGAGGTCGCCAAACTGAAGGAAGAACGGGATAACGCTCTTTCAGAACGGGAGCGTTGTCTTGAGGAGTTGTCCAAGTCTTGAGCTGACTTCAAGCACTTGGCCGAGCAATCACGAGCCGAGGAGGCAAGGCTTCGGGAGCGGCGCACCGAATACGCTCGTACTCACGTAACCAAGGCTCTTAAGGAGGCTGCCGACCAATTTCAGCAACGCCTTGACGGGATCCAGAAGCATTTCACCACTAGAGACGCGGCGTATCCCAAGTTCCTTGACTATAATCAGGCGTTCGGGAGCGTTAACCTGCTGAAGACGCTGGCTGAAACTGGGGAGATCGTCTTGAACTCCAAGGACATGATAGAGAGGCTCGAAGCTGATACCGAAGAGCTTAAGAACGAGGTCAATGCGTTCGACATTGCCGAGCTGGAGGAAGGTTGGAATAACGCCGGGAATCTCTTCACGGGACCTCTCGTTGTTGAGGAGTTTGCGCCATCGGTTGAAGGCGTTGATGATGTTGCTGGTGACACCGAGGCCGTCGACCAAGTCGTTGGTGATGGTGACACCGAGGCCGTCGACCAAGTCGTTGGTGATGGTGACGTCGAGGCCGTCGACCAAGTTGTTGGTGAGGGTGACGTTCAGGTCGAGGATCCACTTCAAGACGAGGCCGCGCCTTGAGATTCTTTGCTTATGTTGTTGTTGTTTTTTTTTTTTGTTTTAAGTTATTTGCCGCGTAGTCGGCTTTTGTAAGACCCTTGCCACTTCTGTTGGCTTTTCTTTTATTGACTATTTTATTGCTTTATTCTTGTGCGTATATTGCCGAGGTCGTTTCGCGTAAATTATTGAGGACGACCTCAATAACTTGGTAGATAATCGTGTCCAAGACACTCGGTGGTACGACCTTCGAGGTCGTTCCGCGCAAGTTATTGGGGACGACCTCAATAACTTGGTAGATAATTGTGTTCAAGACACTCGGTGGTACGACCTTCGAGGTCGTTCCGCGCAAGTTATTGGGGACGACCTCAATAACTTGGTAGATAATTGTGTTCAAGACACTCGGTGGTACGACCTTCGAGGTCGTTCCGCGCAAGTTATTGGGGACGACCTCAATAACTTGGTAGATAATCGTGTTTGGGTCGGACCCAGAACAATTTTTAGGTGCGACCTCCGGGGTCGGCTTATCCTGTTCGAATGATTAAAACGAGCGTGATTGCGAGTTCGGCCTCGGCTTTTATGATCCGTCGTTTTAATCGTGCGAGTACGGAACTCGGCTTTCGTTCGATTAGACACCGGGCCAGGGTGCTAATGTATTTCGTTTCGTTTCTGTCTTTAAAAAGATAGATTTTATTAATATTTGCAGCTGTGCCTCGTAAACGAGGCTGCCTACGTACCCTCTGATCGGAGGGATCAAGCCGCTCGTAGTTCACATTACATAGTGAGGCGTCGGTAAGGCCGAGCTCTTTTTTTTTTTTTAATAATAGTATCGCTTCAGATGCATCGAATTCCATGTGCGGGGGACTTCGGCGCCGGACATTGTGAGGAGTTCGTAGTCTCCGGGTCGGACGATCTTCGATATCTGATAGGGACCTTCCCAATTTGCGCCGAGCTTCCCGGCGTTGAGTTCGGCCGTGTTTTCGAACACTTTCCTGAGGACAAGGTCACCTTCGCTAAAATGCCGATTATGGACTTTCTTGTTGTAGTATTTCGCTGCGGCGAGCTGATAATTCTGGATTCGACATAGTGCGTCGTTGCGGTTTTCTTCCAGGTCATCGAGACTGTGCCTCATCATTTCATCGTTGAGATCGTTATTCTGTATCATCATGGAACGTCGGAGGCTTGTACACCCTACTTCGGCTGGGGCCATCGCTTCCATTCCGTAGGCTAAGGAAAACGGAGTTTGTTCGGTGGCGCTGCGCGGGGTCGTTCTGTATGACCACAGGACGTCGTCGAGTTCGTCTGCCCAGACTCCTTTTTTGGCCTCTAGCCGTTTCTTGAGTCCGGCGAGGATTGTTTTGTTCGTTGCCTCAGCCTGGCCGTTGCCTTGGGGGTAACGCGGCGTCGATTTGTTCAGGCGAATTCTCCAGCTAGCGCAGAAATCTTCGAACTGTAGCGAAATAAACTGCGAGCCGTTGTCCGTGATGATTTCGTACGGTAGGCCGTGCCGACAAATGATGTATTTCCAAACGAAGTTCTGCACGTCTTTGGCTTTGATCGTTGCATAGGATTCAGCTTCGACCCACTTGGTGAAGTAATCAGTCATGACGAGGATGAAGCGTTTTTGCCGCGAAGCTGGAAGTGGGCCTACGATGTCCATTGCCCACCGCATAAAGGGATATGGTGCGGCGCCGGCTTTCATTAGCTCAGTTGGCTGGTGGATGACGGGGGCGTGCCGTTGGCATTGCTCGCACTTGAGCACGTAGTTTTTACAATCCGAGATCATCGTCGGCCAGTAGTAACCGAGCTTTCTGATTTTGAGTGCGAGAGATCGTCCTCCTGAATGGTTTCCACCTGCTCCCTCGTGTGTCTCTTTCATGACTTCTGCCGCGTCCGCCTTATGGAGGCAGCTGAGTACTGCCCCGGAGGCGTTGTACCGAAGTAAGGATTCGCGGTACAGAGTATATTTTGACGATTTGGCGCGTAGACGCCGTGCTTCCCATTTATCTACCGGAACCGTCCCGTCTGACAGGAAATCGCATATTTCGAGGCGCCAATCGTCGGGGTCGTTTATCGGATCTGGTGCGGCGCGACTGCACACAAGGTTGACGGATTCGATCCCTTCAATGCTGGGCTGATCGATGCTTTCAACTGGTATAACGCGGCGAAGGTCTGGGTCGGACGTTGAGGCCAGTGCTGCTAGAGCGTCTGCGAGAGCGTTATCTCCCCGTGGTATCTTGGTCAGCTCGAACTCTGTGAATTGTTTGGACAGACGCTGGACGACCTTGAGGTATGCGTCCATTCTATCGTTTCTTGCTTCGTAGTCGCCGCTGTATTGACTTGCTACGAGCTGCGAATCGATCATGGCTCGGAGTCGTTTGACGTTCATTCCAATTGCGAGTCGGAGTCCGGCGATGAGTGCTTCGTATTCGGCGACGTTGTTTGTTGCCGTGAAACGTAGCCGGAAGGACTGTTCCAACATTTCGCCGGTTGGGGAGACGAGCCTGATGCCGACACCTGATCCATGTGAAGAGGACGAGCCGTCTGAATAGAGGGTCCAAGTACCATTCGTCTGATTGGTGCTTAGTGTGGTGTCGTCTGGGTCCACTGCTGGTAATTCGATGATGAAGTCGGCGAGAACTTGAGACTTCATGGCTGGTCGAGCCCGGAAGTCGATGTCGTATTCACTGAGTTCGACGGCCCACTTAGTCATTCTGCCAGACAGGCTTGGACTGTGTAACGCGGTTTTGATAGGTTGGTTTGTAAGTACGGCCACGGTATGAGACTGGAAGTAGGGACGCAACTTCCTTGCCGACGTAACGACAGCTAGCGCGGCTTTTTCCATTGTAGGGTAGCGGACCTCGGCATCGATTAGCGATTTACTTACGTAGAAGATCGGTCTCTGTTCGCCGCGGTCGTCTCGCACTAATACCCCGCTGACGGCCCAACTGGATACGGCTATGTATAAGAATAAAGTTTCACCGTTTTCAGGTTTTGCGAGTACCGGTGGCGTCGTCAGGTACGTTTTAAGTTCAGCGAACGCTTTCTCGCTTGCGTCGTCCCAGGTAAACTTCTCTCTCCGCTTTAGGAGGTTATAGAACGGCAAACATTTGTCCGTCGACCTCGAGATGAATCGATTGAGGGCTGCGATCCGACCAGTCAGCCGTTGTACTTCCTTGGCGTTTCTGGGAGAGGGTAACTCCAGTATAGCGCGAATTTGTTTTGGGTTGGCTTCTATCCCTCTCTTGGTGACGACGTAACCTAGGAACTCATCGGAAGTTACCGCAAACGTACATTTGGCCGGGTTCAACTTCATTTGGTACTTGTTTAGCACATCGAAACATTGTCGGAGGTTCTGAACGTGTTCGTCAGCTTTCAATGACTTCACGAGCATGTCGTCGATGTAGACTTCGACAGTTCGGCCGAGCTGTTCGGCGAACATTTTGTTGAAGAGGCGCTGATACGTCGCCCCGACGTTTTTCAGACCGAAAGGCATCACCTTGTAGCAGTACGTTCCGCGATCGGTGATGAAGGATGTCTTTTCCTGATCGTCTTTATGCATGAGAATTTGGTTATATCCAGAGAATGCGTCCATGAACGATAGGAGCTCGTTCCCTGCTGTGGCTTCGACGAGCCGATCGATATGCGGCAAAGGGTAGCAATCTTTTGGACACGCCTTGTTCAGATCGGTGAAGTCGACGCACACCCGCCACTTACCGTTCTTCTTTTTGACTACGACGGGATTTGCCAACCACTCTGGATATCGGACTTCGATGATGGAGCCGGCGCCTAGTAGCTTTTCGACTTCGTCATTTACTGCTTTGGCTCGCTCCGGACCCAATTTGCGTCTTTTCTGCTTGACGGGTTTGAATGTCGGATCTACGCCTAGCTCGTGGGACGTTATTGAGGGGTCGATTCCCGGCATGTCCTCGACGCTCCAAGCGAAGGTTGACGAATTCTCTATGAGGAGGGACACAAGGGCCGCTTTGATTTCTGGGCTAATTTCAGCTCCGATGCCAACGCATCGCAGTGGATCCGACGCGTCGATATTCACAAGCTCCGTTCGAGTTAGCTCCGATTCCTCGTAGGACTTGCCCGGTGCCTTTACTGCTACGGGGCTAGGCGCGGGCTCCTCTTTCTTTGGTTGCTATAATTTCTTTTCGGCGCGGTTCTTGTGTTCGATCAGGAAACACGTCCGCGCTACTTGCTGATTTCCTTTGAGAGTGAAGATTCCCTGATGAGTGGGAAACTTGACGCACTGATGGTAGGTGGACGCGACGGCCTGCATTTGATGAAGCCACGGTGTCCCCAAGATAACATTGTATATCGTCGGTTTATCGATGACGACGAACTTAACCCAGGCGATCGTACCGCCGACAAACGTTGGTAATTTGATAGTGCCGAGGGACATGATGAAGTCACCATCGAACCCAGCCAATGGTCGAGAGCGCGGCTTTATACGCCGGTCAGCTACGTTCATCGCGGTGAGGGTATCTTTAAAGATTAGGTCAACCGAGCTGCCTGTATCGATCATGACGCGCGTAACTCGGCTATCACTGACGATTAGCTCGACAACTAGCGGATCGTTGTGGGGGAGATCGACTCCGACGAGGTCGTCTTTCGTGAAAGAAATGGGTTCGATCTCCGCGGAAGGTTGGGTCGGCGTTACTGGCCACGTCTCCATCATTTCGGCTTTCTTTCGGTATTGCTTAATCGAGCGGACCGAATCATTGCAATTTTGGAGGCCGCCCATGATCATATGAATTTGTCGGACGACGTTGGGAGCGTCAGCAATAGCCTTGCCTTGGCGCTGTCTTTTGGCCGGATCGTTTGTTTGGTCGTCGTTTGCCGCGGCTCCTTCAGCTCGGTCCTGAAGGAATTGTCGAGCGGTTGTTTCGTTACGTCTTTGATTTTTATTACTCCCTTGGGCACGATCGCATTCGATGGCGATGCCGCCGCTCTTGTACTTAGCCATGAGGAGTCCTTGCAGGTAGCGACAGTCCTCCGTTGCGTGGGCCTTGCTTTTATGATACTCGCAGTACACCGGCCCTGTAGTAACGGCATCGTCGTCTCTCGCCCATTTGTTCCATTGTTTGGGCGCCGTGCCTTCACTATTTATGACGAACGTGGCCGGCTTTCTACCTTGGCTCGTATTGCGGTCGAGATGCTGTCTTGGCTCCGAAGGTTTTGCCACAGGAACTTCTTTTGGTGCCGATACCTTTGTTGCGCCGTGCTTTTTCGACAGAACGAGCCGCTCTTCTTCTAGTTCTATATACCTCGTTGCCCTGTGGAGCGCGTCTTCGAGCGTGTTTGGGACGTGGAGAGTGATGTCGTCCCTGAACTTCGAATCATACCACACCGCGTTGCGTAGAGCTACGATCGCAGCTTCATCTGGGATGACGATTCGGGTGATGACGTTCTTGAAGCGATCGATAAATAAACGGAGAGACTCCGTGGGACCTTGTGAGAGGGACCAGAGGTCGGCGTTGGTCGTCTGGTTCTGTATGAGCGGCGAGTAATGTTTGAGGAATGTTACGGACAGTTCACGATAACTGCTGATCGAGTTCGGCTTAAGTCTTGCGAACCAGTTGAGGGCGGCCCCGGTTAGATGTTCAGTGAAAATCTGGCACTGTCCAGCTTCGAAATTTTCGTCGGTAAGTTCGGCGCGGTTGATCGCGATGCTGAACGACGTTAGGAATTCTTTTGGATCACCCTTTCCGTTGTAGGGTTCGAGCTTTATCTTCTGACGTCCTCGAAGTGAGACGCTGGTTATTCTTCGAGTGAAAGGAGTTTGCTGCGTTTCGTCGAGAACGCGGTCAAGTTCCGGTGCGGCGCTTATGGCCTTATGGACCTTTGTGTTCATCTCTTGGACAATGCGTCGTAGTTCGGCGAGCTCTAGGTCTCGGGTATTTTCGCTCGACGAAGCGACAGGATGGATTTGCCGGGTCGGCACTTGGTTTCCTTGAGCGGGTCGCACACCCTGCGTCTGACTCGCGTTTAGGCGATTGATTTCATCCTGAGCGCAAGCCTGGGCTGCCGCCAGAGATTCGAGCCGCACGTTCGTCCTGGCTTCTTGCTGGCTCAGGTGCGTGAGGATGTTTTGAGGCAGGTCGTCCGGTTCGCTGCGGTCCTGACTCCTTTGGTTCGTCCCGGCTCTGGTGTTAACCTGTGGGTTCGTCGCGTTACGTCCGTTCGAGGGAGTTACCTGAGCATCAGGCCGCGGTGCAGGGTGCGGTCCGGTGGCCGCCGCGATAGGTCCTTCCGGCGTCGGGGGTAGCGAAGGCGGTGCGGCTGCGGGCGTGCATGCTTCTCCTCCCGAGCTGGAGGCACTTGCGCCGAATGCGTTGTGGAATGCGTCTGTCATCTTTGCTGTTTCGTCGGTTCGTAGTTTTGAGAGAAATCCTCGAGCTTCTCCCCTACCTGGCGCGCCAACTGTTGATCCTCAAAATCACACAAGTACGTATTCGGAGTTTTAGGGGTGAAAGAAGAATCTCTTGTTTAAAGAACGAGCCGACGATTACAAAAATAGACGAGCTAAAAACTTAGAGTACGAGCCGAGCCGCAAAGTGCTCTGACGGTTGTACAATATTCTCTGTAAAAACGGTTATTTCGGGATCCCTGTACAATCATTCCTTTTTGCTATTTATAGGGCGCAGAAGTAGGGTACACCGTTCGTGCGAAAAGTCCTTTTTGCCCCTTTGGTCGGTGGAAGGTTGAACCTGGGCTTCCTTGGGCTTCTGCTGGGCCACAGGGAAATGTGGGCCTGTTGAATTTTTTAGGCCCGTTAAGAGATTTGGGCCCGAGCCCAAATCCACCATCAACAACATTGATTCTCGATAAATTCTCATTATTGTATGTTATAATCTTTGCAGGATGCTACAATGTTTTTTTATAATTGAGATAATCAATTAATCACTAATCCTTTTTGCTTCCTGTTTTTCCTACTTAATTCTTTAATTCCTTTTTGCCTTTTGCTTTAGTTTTGTTCAATCTCTATTTAAAGAGCATCATGCTCTGTTTTTTTTTTCCACGGTTATAAAATCAAGAGAACGTTCTTCTCAAACCTTTCATTGATCTCATTACCACTTCTACTAGCTGATTCTGATCTTTGCGATGAATATGCAACGTATAAGTGCAAGATTTGTGTCGAGCTTTCAGATTTTTGTGGCTAGAAATAGTATCAAATTGAAATATGTTAATAAACTAGCAAAGGAAGCAATTGCTTCTGAAATCCGCATGCATATGAATCCTCCTCACCAAGCCATAACCAATGCACATGCTTCTTAATTACTCAATCGATCCAAATTTTTGTAACCATCGATTCTCAAGCATTTTTTTTTTTTCTCTTTTCAACGATTAAGAAATTATTACAATTTCTAAAACTTGTCGACCAAGTAAGGCTTCTATGTTTTTTTTTTTTTTTTTTTTTTTTTTTTTTTGGTGAAAAGGCTTCTATGTTATTGAATAGAATAATAACCTAAGTTATTTAAACCCAAATAAAATCCCAAAAGACCAAAAGAAAATAGATATTCCGTAAATACAGAAGAGTTTTAGCTTATTTTTGATCAGATCGACGAGAAGGAGATGAGTAACGAGAACGTAGAAAATTTAACCAAGCCTCCATCTTTGATTTTTTCTTCCTTATAGTAATTAAAAGAAATCGTTCTATTAGCAACATCATAAGAATTATTAAAGAGGCAAACATAACAAGATGTGAACCACATGAAAAACAAAACATCCTCAATCAAGCTCTTCTTCTTCGCTTCCTCTTCTCTCTGTCGCTTTCATCCAAACCAGAGGACGATGAGTCCGACTCCGAACCAGAAGAAGGTGAGTCGGACTCATAACCAGAAGAAGGTGAGTCAGACTCAGAATCGGACTCAGAACCAGAAGAAGGTGAGTCTGATTCATAACCAGAAGAAGGTGAGTCGGATTCAGAACCAGAAGAAGGTGAGTCTGAATCAGAATCATCATGATCATGATCATCCCATTTACCTCCACATTCGTAGCAAAACTCATACCCACATCTACAAAAGACACGTTGACATTATAAAATATGAACATTTCGTCTTGAAATATGGCTTAATCGAGTTAAATATGTATATATGTACCTGCAAGTCATGTGGTTGCAGCCTTCAATAAGCTCAATCATGTGCCCACATTTGACACACTGGCGCCATTTTTGGTCCTTTGCTAGAGACTTTAGCTTCAAGTCATCAACTAGAAGGTCAGGGCGAAGTTTCTTGTACTCAGCACACGAAAATTCAGAATGCGATGGTACTTTACATTCTATGCAAAAGAGTCCAAAACATTTGACACATGTACCATCAAAGGTTTGATCAGATCGAGAAATCTCGGTTTTGGACATCAACATCGAGCAGTTTGGATATGGGCAATATATTCTCTCGGAAACGGGAATGGAATCCTCGTTCATCTTGTGTTTCCACAGCTCAATCACCTTGGGTTTCAAAACCTTGCTACAATTTTCAAGAGTTAGCTCTAAATTGCATTCATAATCAAGGCATGTGGGTACATGTCCGTCACCCAGTTTCACTTCCACAAATTGATTTACACAAGAATAGCAATGACGGTGAAGACATTTATCGAAAACAAACATGCGATCGGCCTCGGTTTCTTCCTGACAAATGACACAAACTTCTCCTTTCACCTTGGAGACGCCACTGATTTGAGAAACAATTGCCTCTCTTGCAAGTTTAAAAGCAAACTTAATATCGCTTTGAGGAACCAGAATAGCTGCACATAGATCAAATTTTTGTCTAAGGCATTGGATTTGTTTCATAAGTTGTTGAATAACTCTTTCCTGCTTATGGTTATTTTTACCGGTCATTATCTGCATTGGAAAATCAGATACATCAACATCAAAATCACTGTCTTTTTTTTTTTCCTCTATCAAAATCACTGTTATCATCACATAATTTTGTCCTCCATAGAGGAGTCTCTTTCCCGTCTAGATATGATATAGCTTCTCTTTAAGGTTTCACATTAATTTAATTCTTTTGAGAATGCATATATTATTATGCAAATACCAAATATATATGGTTATGATTATAAGAGCTGGCAATAATTACAAGCCATCGATTAGTTCATAACAATCTAATGGCTAAACATAAGAGAGAATACTATTTAAATAGTTAAGAACTCTAATTGAAATCGCACTATACTAATTAACCATCTAATTTCTTCTCGTCTCATAAATCATTAAAAGGTGCATATAAACCTAAGCAATAACAAAGTAGAGAAAACACTTACATTTTCGTAAATCTGATAATCATCACAATAAATCACGACCTTTCTGATCCCTAAATTGAGTGATTCACTTAACCCACGAATCAAAGCCCTAATGTCAACTCCTTTGCTGTTAATCTTGGCGTCGCTCACTAGTTCCTTTATCTCAAATAACAACTCATCCATCTGATCGCAAATCGCGACTCCGAATCCAGCCATCGCCGTCTTTTTCCCATCCTCGATATCGTTACTCACCAAACCCTTGAAGTACAATCTGTAGACATTGTCGACATATCTTGTTGCCGTAGATTTGGTTACCCTTCGTTTCTTCAAAATAAAGCCTACTTTGTCTCTTTCCATGACTGTGTTAGTCCCAAGTTTGATTGCAAAAGATCTTAGTGATAGGAAGAAGGGGAGACAGAGAGTAGCGTGGTTAATAAGATATATTATTAAAAACATATTTAAAAAATGGAGATAATTACTAGTCTTTTACATAAAATTTTATATTTGCAACTGTTTTTGGTAAGTGTCGATTGATTTTCTTATTTTCAGAGATGATGGTACAAATTTTTTTTTTTTTTTGTTTTCGTTATAAAAAAAAAGGAAATAATAATTTTTTAAATAGAGAGAGAATCACTAATCCTTTTTGCTTAGGGTTTTTCCTTGTTACAATTATTAGTTTCCTTGTTATTCTTTAATTTCCTTTTGGCTTTTGCTTTAGTTGTTCGATCTCTGTTTAAAGAGACTAGCATATATGCACTGTTTTTATTTCACGTTTATAAGAGAACTTTATTCTCAAAAAATTTCCTCGATTTCACTACCACTTTTGCTCGCTGATTCTGATCTTTGATATGCAACGTATAAGTCAACAATTTGCGTCGAGCTTTCGGGTTTTTGTGGCTGGAAATAGTATCAGATATGCTTATATACGAGCAAAGGAAGCAATTGCTTCTGAAATCCGCATGCATGTGAAGCCTCCTCACCAAGCCATGGCTACTCGCAAGACAACTTGCAGTATTTGTTTAGATGATGATGTTGACGCTAATCAGATGTTTTGTGTTGATATATGTCGTCATCAATTCTGTTTTGAGTGTATGAAACGACATGTAGAGGTGAGGCTACTCGAGGGAAGTGTGATTAGATGTCCGCATTACCGCTGCAAGTCTAAGCTGACATTTGAAAGCTGTGTCAATCTTTTGACACCTAAACTAAGAAAGATGTGGCAACAAAGGATTCAAGATGACTCGATTCCTGTAACAAAGAGATTTTATTGTCCAAATCCTAGGTGCTCTGCTTTAATGTCCGTAAACAAGCTCTCTAAATCTGTTAAAGAAGCTGGAGTTAGGAGATACTTCTTCAAATATAATAAAGAAGCTAGAGTTAGGAGACACTGCTTGGAATGCGGCGAACCCTTTTGCATCAACTGTAAAGCTCCGTGGCATAGTGACTTGTCGTGCGACGATTATAAGAGATTGGGTCCAAATCCTACTAATGATGATATAAAGTTCAAAGCTTTAGCAAATCGAAATATGTGGCGTCAATGTGGAAAGTGCAAAAACATGATCGAACGTTCAGAAGGATGTATCAAAGTAACTTGCAGGTATCATCTCTATTAATAACATTTTCCTTTCGAATTTCTTTTTATGTTTTTATCTGTTTTTTTTTTCTTCTTATAATTATGTTTTAAACTGATTCAGCATTTCTTTCATTGTAGATGTGGACATAAGTTTTGCTACCAATGTGGAGCCAAGGCTGGAGGTTGCTATCATGGTGGTCTCCATATCTATCCTCCAACGCCATAACAGCCGTTTGCACCACCACCAGAGTGGCTTACCATCCGAGAGTTTGCACTTTCTTTTTATGCAAGTCTAGGGCTTTGATTTGGTTGCTTTAGGGTTTGATACTTCGACGAATCATATAAACCCTCTTCTTTCTATTAATGACTCTGTAAACTCTTCTTCAATGTAATGGATGATAGGTCCCAATCAAGAGCTATAGAAGTATCAACTCAAAGAGTTTTGCTTCCAAACTGATCATACTATTGAGATGTTTTATAAATACTAATTATCTAAGTACTATATATACGAGTTACAAGCTACTTTTTTTTTTTTGGCAGCGATTTACAAGCTTATTTATAAGAACCACAATAATAAGGCTTTCCAAACATGCGTATTTTATTAGAAATAGTTAAATAATTGATCATTGGAAGACCAAATATCACTGAAAACGTAGCATACGATTTAAAAAAATCTTAAAAGTCTAAAATTAAACAATTAAAAAAGAGATGGAAAGAGTTTCGAAACAACTATTAATCTATGTGTTGATCCACACACATAGACTAAAATCCCATACCAATCCATGTAAATAGTACTTGATCATTATCATCTACTTAAGCATGGGCTTAATAATTGAAAGACCTATGAAAACAAGAAAAATGAGGACTAAACCGACCACCAGTTCCATCACTGCTTGGCGATGATGAGAGCAACCTCCAAACTTCCATTGGGCTCCACATGCATAGCAAAACCTATAGCCACACCTGCACATCAACCATGAACATTACAGTAGCCGAATACATAATCGAATTACAAAGAGGATTTCAAAATCACAATAGAATGTTATTAGAGATAATACCTGCAAGTTACATTGATGCATTTTCCCGATAGTTTTATCATATGTTGGCAACTTCTACATTGACGCCACACTGTTGTAGTAAGCTTTTGAACCGAACTCTAGTATTCCTTGCAAGACAAGTTACTATGCCACAGAACTTTGCAGGTAATGCAAAAGTGTTTACGGCATTTAAAGCAGTGTCTCCTAACTCCATCTTCAGTAGATTCAACAAGCTCGGTTTTCGACATCAATGCCCAGCACCATGGATTTGGGCAATGAAATCTGTCACATACAGGAATTGACTCCTCTTTTAACCTATGTTCCCACATCTCCTTTAGTTTAGGTGTCAAAAGATGGGCACAGCTTTTCAGAGTTAAGATTGATGTGCAGCCATAATGAGGACATCTCGGTACACCTCCCTCGTTTAAACTAACTTCTATATCTTGTTTCATGCACTCTACACAGAATTGATGACTGCATAAAGCAACGGAAAACATCTTCTCACCTTCCACATCATCGTGAAAGCAGTTACCACAAGTCTTCTTCTGAGAACCACGAGGCATAGGTATGCTGGTGTTAGAAACTATTGTTTCCTTGGCAAGTTTATAGACAAACTCAGTTTGATTTCTAGCCACAAGAATAGGGATGCTAGATGAAAAATGTTGTCTGATGCGTTGCACATCATCTATTAGCATGGCGATTTTCTCATGCTTAGGCACAGATCTCCCCATGACCTAATTATTCAAGGCAAAGCATCAATCAATTAAGATATTGTAGCAAACACATGTGAAACTTATCAGCCAAGAAAACTTACCAATTCAAAAATCTCAGGATCATCAAAGTAAATTGAGATATGATTGATTCTCATCATCACGGCTTTGGCTAGTCCTAGCTTCAATGCCATAAGCTCAGCCTCCCAACGTGTAATGCCGGAGTAATTAAGTGAACCCTTGTTTTTAAACAAGAAACTATCATCCTCTTCTCTGCAAATTGCAACCCCAAATCCAGCCAATAAACCGGTTGTTGTCTGAAAGCTTATCAAACCCTTGAAGTAAAGGTTGTGCGAGTCAGAACTTGAACCGTAAAGTGAGGGTTCTCCGGCGGGTTTTTGGGCATCTTCTTGTACTCGAACGCCTTCTTCCTTCATGTAGTTTCTGTGCATACTTTCAGATATTTTTTTTCTTCCCTTTAGTCTTTATAAGGTATTAGGTTTTATGCCTCGTAGAGTAGAGGCGGCTCCAACTAAAAGCAAAAGGAATTTAGCTTTTAAGAAAAAGATAACCTAACAACACCTCCATTAGTTTATATACCCATTAAGTATCTAACTAATAAAATAATATTATGTTTAGTTTAGATTAAGCTGAGAAACTCTTCTAATTGTGGGCTTCCATTGGTTAAGTTACCCATTGAGTATCTAAACAATATAATAGTAAGTTTGTTGTCATTTAGCCAAAAACAAAAGTAAAATATTTTTGATTAAAAACTAGAAGAGGCGAATCTAGTTTTTACTCCATCTACGTTATTTTACTCAAAAACCAAAAACCATTTTTGTGGGATTTCTAAAACAAAAATCTAATTACAAAATCTAAAATCCAAAAACTAAAAACAAAATCCAGAAACCAAATTAAAAACATCATCCATTCATGGCCTAAGTATGCCCACCCGATTCTCGATAGATTCTCATTATTATGTTACTTTTGAAATTACGTTGCTAAAGATAATTAATTCATTACTAATCCTTTTTCCGTAGGTTTTTCCTTATCATCCTTGTTATTCTCTAATGCCATTTTAGGTTTTTGACTTAGTTGTTTTTTTAGGCTTTCAAAATATGCGTAAGAAATAGTTAAATAATTGATTACCGGAATATCAAATATCACCGAGAACGTAGCATAAGATTAAAAAAAATCTTAAAACTCTAAAATTAAACAAATCAAAAAGAGAAGAAAAATGTTTCGAAACAACAACTATAAATCTATGTGTTAATCCATACACATAGACGAAATTAATACCATACCAATCCATCTATATAGTCACGCGGAGAATTAAAGAAACCACAACCATAACCTCTAGCGCTTAATAATTAATAAACCTAGTAAAAAAAGAGCAATGAGGATAATGAAGACTATACTAACGTCAAACAAATCCATCATCGCCGCATGGCCATGATGAGAGCAACCTCCAATCTTCCATTGAGCTCCACATGCATAGCAAAACTTATAGCCACACCTACACATCAACCATGAACATTACGGTAGCCGAAAACAAAACCAAATTCCAAAGAGGATTCGAAAATCATAATAACTAAAGAATGTGATTAAGAGATAATAATACCTGCAAGTAACAGTGGTGAGTTTTTTCGATAGTTTTATCATGTGTTGGCAACTTCTACATTGTCGCCACACTGTTGTCGTAGGCTTTTGACCCGATCTTTTGTATTCCTTGCAAGACAAGTTACTATGCCATGGAACTTTGCAGTTAATGCAAAAGGGTTTCCAGCATTTAAAGCAGTGTTTCCTAACTCCATCGTCAGTAGATTTAATGAGCTCGGTTTTCGACAACAAAGCGCAGCACCTTGGATTTGGGCAATGAAATCTGTCACATACAGGAATTGACTCCTTTTTGATCCTTTGTTTCCATATCTCTCTTTGTTTAGGTGTCAAAAGACGGGTACAAGCTATTAGATTCAGGTTTGATGTGCAGCCATCATGAGGACATCTTGGTACACCTCCCTCGTTTAGACTCACTTCTATATGTTGTTTCATGCACTCCACACAGAATTGATGACGGCATGAAGCAACCGAAAACATCTTCCCAGCTTCGATATCATCGATAAAGCAGTTACCACAAGTCTTCTTCTGAGCAGTACGAGGCATAGGTCCGATGAGGCGAGAAACTATTGTTTCCTTTGCAAGTTTATGGACAAACTCAGTTTGATTTCTAGCCACAAGAATAGGGATGCTAGATATAAACTGTTGTCTGATGCGTTGCACATCATCCATTAGCAAGGCGATTTTCTCATCCTTAGGCACAGATCTCCCCATGACCTAATCATTAAAGGCAAAACATCGATTAAGATATTGAAGCAAACACATGTGAAACTTAAGAGCCAAGAAAACTTACCAATTCAAAAATCTCAGGATCATCAAAGTAAATTGAGATATGATTGATCCGCAAACTCACGGCTTTGGCAAGTCCTAGCTTCAGTGCCATAAGCTCAGCCTCCCAACCTGTAATGCCGGAGTAATTAAGTGAACCCTTGTTCTTAAACAAGATACTATCATCCTCTTCTCTGCAAATAGCAACCCCAAATCCAGCCAATAAACCCGTTGTTGGCTTCAAGCTTATCAAGCTTATCAAACCCTTGAAGTAAAGGCTGTACGAGTCAGAACTTGAACCGTCAGGTGAGATGGGTTTTGGGGCCATCTTCTCGTACCTTTTGTGCAAACTTTGAGATTATTTAGTCCTAAGGTAGGTTTTATGACTCGTAATATATATATGTAGCAGAGGCGGCTCCAACTAAACGCAACAAAAAAACTATTGAAAACAATAAACGAGAAAGAAATGGAAGCTAGAGCATATCCATTAGTTTGGATACTCTCATGAATATCTTAACAAAAAAACATTATAGTTATAATAGAATTGAATTATTTAATTAAATTTAAATTTATGAGAAAAAGAAAACCAATATAGGCAATTACTAAATGACAAATGTGAAATGGTGTTCTTAATAAGATACTAGATCATGACCCGCACGTACGTGCGGGGTTTCATATTTTAAAATTTTTTTAACAAAATTTAATTCAATATAGATTATTTTGTTGTTTTATGATATATATTTTAGTGTATTAGATCTGGATCCACGTACGTGTAGAAATATTTTTATAGAAATTGTTATATAGATTTTAAAAATATAAAATATTTTGTTGTATTAGTGAACTTCGTAATAATATAAATACTATAAAGTTAGAGTAATGAACACAAAATTTAGTTGCGTTAATGCATAATTATATTTTAAGATCCGGACTAATATAGTTGCAAAAGTTAAATGGTGTTACATTTTATTTTCTTAACTAATCAAAACAGTTTTAACAGTTTGATTACATATGTTAAATAGGATATGAATTCGGTTTTAGTTTGGGTTATTTCATGTATATTAGCAAGGCGTAACTATTTTGGAAAAGGAAACATATCCTGTCCGATATCTGTCATAAATTCTTTGTCCCATAACTTGTCACGTACACGTAAAATAAAAATATTACGGTCCCATATCTGTCATAAATAGAGTATGTGTAACTGAAAACGTATGTACATGGTTATGTGTAAACAAATTATTTTATATAGTGCTCATAATCCGAACTCATACCAGTTGGGTATTTAGTTTGATTTTTAATATATGTTCCCCTTCCATCTCGTCTCGTAATTTCTATTTCCATTTTATTCCATTAAAATTATGCTCCAAATTCTTGTTTGCTTACCTTTAAATACCATACAATATTACAATATATACTGTGAGTTTTGCGGATTAATATGTATGCTGTAGTTATAAATATATTTTAACAAATTTATTAATGTTTCTGGCTAAATTTTGCATATTTTTCTTTTCACTGTTTAATCATAATTAATTCGATTTTTTGGACTAAAACTAAAATTTGAGATATATCTGTAAAAGGGATAAGCTATTGCTGCATAATTTGTTTTGAATGAAAAATATATAATTAGTTCACATTATTTCGAAAACTGTGTGCAATATATTATGGATTGGTGTAAAGAAGATCCGGTTGAGAAGAAAAAAAAGAAAACACAAAATATTTCGAATTTAATATGTACAATCTATTGTTTAGATATTTCCAAAACTTGCTCTAAATGAATGCCCAATATCGTTTTTTTAGAAATTGTGAAATAAAATTTTGTTTTATATTTCAAAATTTGTGAAAATATTATAACAAAACTGAGTCTTAAATATTTGTATTTAATTTTTTTACGAAATTTCAAATTCAATCTTCAAATTCTCCATTGATAAAATTTTTTACACTATAGTGTTTTTAATTTTGAATTAAAATGGTATTATTTTTCTTTTTATTTTTGATATAGAATAGTTTATTAGGATTGGTTTAGATAAAATTTTAGTTGGATATCAAATCTTAGTTTTTCAATTCTCATTGGTTTTCAATTTTTTTAAAAACAAATTTAAATTTTCGTCCATAATTAATAAGAGAGAGAAAGTGAGTTTAATTTTTTGGAAACTAATAATTACTTTAAAGAATTTTATAATTTTATTTAAATATATTATTTTGTGATTACTATTGTATGTTTAATGAATTTATTTAAAAACTAAAATCAATGACATTTTTGTAATACTTTACACTTTATAAAGTTATTTATGTTTGAGTGCTTCCCAATTAATAGTATAGATGACAATATTCTACTATGTTTTCCTTTTAGAATCAAAACATTTATTTTTTTATGGTGAAAATATCAATACGTATTAAGTTTACAGATTAATTGATCAATCATTATTGGTAAATGTTAAAATCTAGCGCTACAACCTTAATGTGACCTCCATTAGGATTCTAGTCTCACTTATGTTTTTCATTAAAATTTTGGATTATATTAACAAGAAGATATGTGTTTCTTGCAAATTTTCCGAATAGAAAGCTCCACAAATCAAGAGAATCAGAGTAAACAAGGGACACAACAACAAGGCAAGAGATCAGCGGCTAGACTTTTTGAAATAGAAGCAATTTTTATAGAATTTTCGTAATCTTGTTTACCTTTTTTTTGTAAGTAAACATTATTTTGTAAACAAAATTCTTTAATTTAATCCGGTTTAGAAATGTAAACCAGAAGTGAAACATTTACAATTCTGATGTCATAACGCATATATCATAAAGATAAATACAAGCATTTCAGGCTAAACAATCAGCCTGTATATTTAAATTTTATGGAATGAGAGAAAACGAAAAAAAGTTGAAATTTTTAAAAATGTGCAAAATGAAACTCATACCAAAATGTGTTTATCTATACTAGTATTTTTGCAACACTTTGGTGACGGGTGGGTAAAAATGTTTCCGGGTATATCGGATACCCGGCCCGTTTTTAAAATTCCTTCACAAAAAAATTTGTTGGGTCGGTTTATATTTAACCCAACTCATACACCGGATATTACATATTTAATAATTTCGATATTTAGAAGATTTGATTAAGATTTATAATTATGATTCTCCTATCATCTTTGTTTGATTTGTTTTTAACTGTTTTGAATCATCATATAATACATAAAGTAAAAAAAAAATATCAATTTTTTTTCTGCATATACTGTGATTCGAAATTTTAAAAACAGACATATATTATCCAATTGACGAAAATGTGTGTTCAACGTTCTACATCGATTATCGATTAAAATATTTAAACAATGATTCAGAATCATATCATAAATAAGAACATTAATAAAATAAATGAGTTTTTTGGCCGGACGGGTTTGGCGGGACAGATTTTTGAATCAACAATAATAAAAAGATTAAAATATCATTAATCCACCGCTTCAATACGGATTAAGTCCTTATTTTTTTAATACCACAAATATTAGACATATTAAATCAGTCTCATTTCTAAAAGATTGTATAAAACCAAAAATTGTTCCGTGGTATAATGTTACTTAATAACAATATTTCTAAAATTTTAAAATATCATTAACATGCCGCTTTAATACATATTAAATCTTTAGTTTATTAAAATATAAATGTCTTAGAGAATGATATGGTTTGTAAACTTTTATATATAATAAATAATCATTAAATTTTAAAATAAAAACAAATCACGGGACGGGTTATATTTCGGAAAGGATTTATATGGCGGACGAATTTGAATCAATATTTATATACCGCTTTAATACGGGTTAAATCCTCAGTTTATTAATAATTGTCTCGTGGACTTGGGTATACCTTTACTTAATAACAATTGTAAACTATAACATAAATAAATATGTTATAAGAATATACAATTTACAAAATATTTTTATACTAACTTTAAAATTAAATCATCCCGCGGTGTACCGCGGGTTAAAATCTAGTTGATAAGTGAAAATATTCAAATAATAATATAGAAAATCAAATAATACAGCTAGCCCGTCGGTATCTCATCTCTTATTTGCTGCTGATAGTTTGTTCTTTTGCAAAGCCAATAAAGAACAATGCGGGGTAATTTTGGGAATTCTAAAACAATATGAAGCGGTTTCAGGGCAACAAATTAATTTTTCAAAATCATCTCTTCAGTTTTGCTACAAAGTTGATGAGTCTATTAAGGAAGAAATAAAAGCGGTTCTGGGTATCCACAATCTTGGTGGCATGGGATCTTATCTTGGTCTACCGGAAAGCCTTGGTGGATCTAAGACAAAGATTTTCTCCTTTGTTCGAGATAGACTTCAGGTTAGGATAAATGGTTGGTCGGCTAAGTTTTTATCGAAAGGCGGAAAAGAAGTTATGATTAAATCGGTAGCTGCGGCATTACCAACATATGTTATGTCATGCTTCAGACTACCAAAATCAATAACTTCTAAACTTACGAGTGCGGTCGCAAAATTTTGGTGGAGCTCAAACGGTGAATCGAGGGGAATGCATTGGATGGCTTGGGATAAACTTTGTAGTAGTAAATCGGAAGGTGGGGTGGGATTTCGGAACGTGGATGATTTTAATTCAGCGTTACTGGCTAAACAATTATGGCGTTTGATTATGGTTCCTGAGTCACTATTTGCAAGGGTATTTAAAGGACGGTATTTCTGGAAATCCAATCCATTGGATAATATAAAATCGTACTCTCCTTCTTATGGTTGGAGAAGTATAATGTCAGCTAGATCTCTGGTTCTTAAAGGACTTATTAAAAGAGTTGGTTCTGGGGCGTCCATCTCAGTATGGGAGGACTCATGGATACCAGCTCAATTCCCGAGACCAGCAAAAAGTAATGGTTCAATTACTGACCCATCTTTAAAAGTTAATCAACTTATCGACAGCCGGTCAAACTTTTGGAATATGAATCTCTTGGCGGAGTTTTTTGATCCAGAGGATGTCGCGCTGATTAGTGCTTTGCCTTTGGGTGTCTCAACTAAGGAGGATACCCTTGGTTGGCATTTCACAAAGTCAGGCAATTATACGGTTAAATCGGGTTACCATACCGCACGGATAGAGACTTCTGATGCTAACCTTAAATTTTTTGGCCCGGATATCAAATCTCTGAAAGCTTATGCATGGAAGGTGAAGTGTCCACCAAAGCTACGACATTTTTTGTGGCAAATATTATCAGGTTGCGTACCTGTTACAGAGAATCTGAGAAAGAGAGGTATAAATTGTGACACCGGATGTGTTAGATGTGGCGCTGCGGAGGAAACAATTAATCACACACTTTTTGAATGTCATCCTGCAAGACAAATTTGGGCTCTTTCTCCCATCCCTTCGGTTACAGGGATTTTTCCCTCGACTTCTATTTACGCGAACTTGGATCATCTTTTCTGGAGAATTCCATCAGAGATTGATTCATCTTCATTTCCATGGATAAGTTGGTATATTTGGAAAGCGAGAAACGAGAAGATTTTTGATAATGTGGATAAAGACCCATTAGAGGTTCTACATTTAGCGGAGAAAGAGGCACAAGCTTGGCAGGTTGCTCAATCTGAGCTACATATTGACAACCAAGGTTCTTTAGATACTGTAACTCGAAATCGCGTGAGAGAGATTTCATTGGATTCCAGTTACTCCGGACATCGGTGTTTCGTGGATGGATCATGGAAAAGGACAGATATTTTTTCAGGAACAGGGTGGTACTGTACATCGGCAAATGGAGAGATGCCAACCATGGGAGCTGCAAACATCCGGCGAAGTCTATCCCCCCTACATACAGAAGTCGAAGCTCTACTCTGGGCGATGAAGTGTATGATTGGTGCTGACAACCAAGATGTAGCTTTCTTTACAGACTGTTCAGATTTGGTGAAGATGGTGTCTTCCCCAACCGAATGGCCGGCCTTCTCAGTGTATTTGGAAGATTTGAAGAGTGACAAGGAAGAATTCTCTAATTTTTCTTTATCTTTAATTCCGCGTAGCGCAAATGTAAAAGCGGATAATTTGACACGAAAAATGCGTACCGAACCGCATCATATCACTTATGTAAACAACATTCCCCAGGAATGGCTCTTTTGAGCATCTATTTTATTTAAGCTGTTGACAAAAAAAAAAAAAAAAAAAAAATCCAAAAGCCCTGCAGAGCTTACAACTTAAACTCAAATTAAACAAAGAAAAAAACCAAAGAAAGATATGAAGTGTTTCAAAACAACTGTGAAATCTAATCCAAACACAGAGACTAAAGACTATAATATTCAATGTATTCGGCATCGAAATCGGACTTAGCGGGAGGATCAGGTATACACCAATCACAACCACAACCGTAAGCCCAAGGATTATCATCTTCATCGTCATTATTGTCACCATCATGTCCATCATCATCGGCACTGTTGGTTTGAGAAACAATTGTCTCTCTTGCAAGTTCAAAAGCAAACTTAATGTTGTTTTCAGCAACCAGAATTGCTTCACTAGAAGCAAATTTCTCCCTAAGGCGTTGAACTTCTTTTATAAGTTGTTTGACAACTTTTTTCTGCTTAGGTTTACATTTACCAGTTGTTATCTGCATTGCAAATCAGATTCAGTTTTGTTAAACCAAGACATGATAACATCACAATCGAAATCATCATCACAAAACAAGATATGATATAGATTAAAAAGTTTGAGAAAGAATATATTATTATGAAAGTACCAAAATATTCACGAAAAAAGGTTATTTTTCACTAGAATTACAAGCCACCGATTAGTCATAGAATCCTATTTGAATATCTAAACTCGTAACTAGCAAAGTAATACCAAAGTAAAGAAAACACTTACGTTTTGGTAAAGCTCACGATCATCACAGTAAATCATGACCTTTTTGATCCCTAAATCGAGTGACTCACTTAACCCACGAATCAAAGCCCTAACCTCAACTCCTTCAACGTCACTCACTGATTCTTTCATCTCAAACAACAACTCATCCTTCTGATCACAAATGGCGACCCCAAATCCAGCCGCCACATTATCCGTACTCACCAAACCCTTCGAGTACAATCTGTAGACGACATTTTCCACAAATTTTGCCGCCGCAGATTGAGTTTCGACAACCTTTAAAGAACCCTCACCTTCAAGGTTTGGTGTATCTCCATCTACCTTCCGTTTCTTCGAAATCATGCCTGTTTTGTCTCTATCCATGACTGTTTTATCTTTAGTTCCCAAGATTTATGGGAAAGTTAATGAGCAAATATATAAGAGAGAGGAGAGACTATTGTAACCGTGCTTGAGAAGCTGATAATTTATTATCCGAAATTAGTAATATTTGCAACCGTTTTTGGTTAGTATTGATTGATTTTCTTCTTTTTCAAAGATGTACATAGATTTTCTGTAGATTCTCTTTATATATTACCAAAACGATTTCGAGAATAGTGAAATCGAATCTTCCTTAATTTTTGGAGTCATTAATGTGATTATCTTTTGAAAATATTTATCAGTAAAAAAATCCAAATTAAAGAATGCATTAAAATCGACACTAACAATTAAACTATTTGGATATTCAAGTATTTTAAGATTTGTATATCTTAATTGATATTCGTTTTCAGTATCTCATTCTTCAATTATTGAGTTAATCATTATCCACATTTAGACATATAAATAATATTAAAATCTTAAAATATTTTATAAGTACATAAATTAATCATCAAAAATTAAGTTTGTTAATTAATATTAGTTTGAATTATAAATATTAATTTTATTAATGTTATTATTAGTTATCATATTATCAAGGCAAATATCATTAATTATTTATTATTAATATTAGTTTTTTCCTCTAAATTAGAAGAGTGATACTGACAAAAATAAATTAGAAAAGGAATTTAGTAAAATGGCCGCAAGTCTTGTGAAATCAAGCAAGGGGATGCGTACATACTATGTACTTTCGCGGGTTTCGAGAATAGTTTTTCAAGCAGGGGGCCGCAAGTCTTAGTTCATATATACTTAAAAATTCATAATTTTTTTAAAAAATATCGCCATGCGGTACACCGCATGTCAAAACCTAGTTTACTACATAACACTTTCATATAGAATGGAAGAAGAAACAATTCTCTTCTTTCAACTTTTTTGTTTTATGTTATTTTTTTTTTGATTCATTTGGAATTGCCTGACATAGGCATTAAGGAAAGTAAAAAATTTAGCAACATGAAAAATCTACAAAACCGATTATGTTATTAATCTACGCTAAAAAGAACAAAAGAATTATTAAAACGAGAACACAAACTAAAATAGTAAACGCTGTATGCATCCTTTGTCGATGAGGGCAACCTCCTTGCTTCCATTCTGCTCCACATGTGTAGCAAAACGAATAGCCACATCTATACATCAACCATGGACATTACAATGTGAATTAAATAAGCAAAAACATAACCAAATTCCAAAAGAATCATAATAACATATGATGTGTTTCTATAGATGATACCTGCAAGTTACTTTGATGCATCCTTCCGAAAGTTCGGTCATGTGTTGGCACTTTCCACATTGACGCCACATTTTCTGATTTGCCAAATCTTTGAACTTCTCATCATTTTCTGTAGGATTTGGATGCAATCTCTTGTACTCGTTGCATGACAAGTTATTATGCCATGGAACTTTGCAGTTGATGCATAAGGATTCACCACATTCGATGCAACAACATCGCCTAACTTCAGCTTCTCTAGCCCATTTGGAGAGCTCGGTTTTTGACATTAAAGCCGAGCAACTTGGTTTTGGGCAATAAAATCTGTCCCACACAGGAATTGAGTCCTCTTTGATCTTTCTTTCCCACATCTCTCTTAATTTAGGTGTCAAAAGATGGGCACAGCTTCCAAGAGTCAGGTTCGATTTGCAGCCATAATGAGGACATCTCGGCACACGTCCCTCAAGTAGCTTCACCTCTATATGTCGTTTCATGCACTCAGAACAATATAGATGACAACATTTTCCAACATAAAACATTTCCTCAGCTTTTTTATCATCATCGAAACAGATAGGACAAGTACTTTTCTTAGCCAGCTTGACGTAGCGAGGAGGATCAACATGTCTTCTTATCTCAGAAACTATTGTCGCCCTTGCTAGTTCATAAGCATATCTAATACTGTTTCCGGCTACAAAAATCGGAAAGCTCGACTTAAATCCTTCTCTTATTCGTTGCACATCATTAACTAGTAAGGCAATCTTGTTCTCTTCTGTCACGGATCTTCCCGAAAATGAAATCTATTCAATAGGACGAGAGAATTTTAGTAATGCTTGTTAAAGAAAGAAAAAAAATAAAATAGTTCCTACTAGCTCATATACATAGTACTATGTTAGCTTCAATGCATTAATATAGGAAACAAGCAAATTCCAATAACTATAAACAGCAAAGAAAAAAAACTTACTAATTCGTAAACAGGATAATAATCACAATAAATCGAGATATGATCGATCCCCAAACCCGCAGCTTCCGTTAGTCCTCGCTTCAATGCGATAAGTTCAGCCTCCAAAACAGTAATATCCGAGCCATGAATTGGTCCATTCAGCTGAAACAAGAGATCATCTCTATGCCCGCAAATTGAAACACCAAATCCAGCCAATGAGTCGTCACTTACTAAACCTTTGAAGTAAAGGTTGCACAACTGAGGACTAGTGCTCGAGCGAGTAAATCCCTTCAGCATCTTGTTCTCTGGTTACCGCAAGAGTAATTTTCATTCATGTATATGGTGAGAATAAAAAAATCAGGGAAAATATATTTTTAAAGATTTCTGATAAACAATCTTAACTTTAAAATTAGTTAAAAAAAAATAAACTAGTTAATATTATCCCGAAAATGAAGGGAAAGTTCTCTCACCTTAATAAATTAGTTTATACATTCTCATTGGGAACGGCGTGACATTGATAATTTTGAATAAGGTTGTGGATTTTCTTTAGTTTGGTGAAAATTAACGGTTTGTGGATTCACCTAAGAGTCTTGGTTTTAACAAGTGAGTAAAAACCACAATTTCTCCATTGATGGAGATTAACCTATATATCTATCTATAAATTCTGCTTAACCAGATAAAAATATTCTCTAGCTCCACAAGTGCTAGATAAATGAACGAGAAAAGGGCCTTCTAATAGTTTATAAGGCGGCTCACCATAAGAAATATGAATCCTTTGCCTCACAAGTTTTCAATATTTCTATAATTTATTTTAGTATCAATTTTTGATGGATGAATATAATAGACAATAAAAAAAAAAAAGTAAGTCTAAACCCAATTTAAAACAGAACAAAACATTTTCCTCTGTATTTTGCTTCTGGAAAACATCATTAAAGAGAATGTCCCAGAGACAAGTGAGCACCTTATAGACATAGATAGATTTCGAAGGCGGTAAATAGGAATTAGAACACTATAAGAATAACATAATTTCTTAAGAATGAAGATAGAATATGAAAATCTAGAGATACAAGAAGTCTCACTAGCCATATGGCTTAGCAAAGAGGATCCACAAGTAATGTTTAAAACGCTGAAAAAAAGAAGGAGAAAAAGGCTAAAGTACGCATTCCCCACCACCATTCCGTGATGGTGAAGGCAATCTCCAACCGTTGAGACTAAAAGAAATTCTAAAAGAACACATGAGAACATTGAGAAGGAGTCTGTGGTGACATTAGACCAGCATTAACATTAGGATTAAAGGTCAAGCTAAATATGATTAAAAAGAAAAACTGAAATCCAACCTCAAACCGAAAAGACTTAATTCAAACCCAACCCAAAACCTAATTAACCCTATCAAAAAATTTGGCCACGCCTAATTCTTTTGTACTCCTCCCATAAAAGACATATTAATATTATAACGGCAAAGAACAAAACTAAGAAACTAATCTTCATTATCATATCGTAGCGATGAAAGCAACCGCCTTTTAGCTTCCATTCGGCTCCACATTTGTAGCAAAACGAATAGCCACATCTATCCATCAATGATGAAATTACTATGTTAAATAGGCGAACATGTAAACAAATTCCCATAAGGTTTATATATACAGCTGCCGAATATGATTAGAGATGATACCTGCAAGTTACATTAATGCGTTCTATCGATGGTTCGATCATGTGTTGGCACTTTCTACATTGACGCCACATTGATGTAGGATTTGGACCCAATCTCTTGTAATCCTCGCACGACAAGTTACTATGCCAGGTAACTTTGCAGTTGATGCAAAAGGGTTTATTGCATTTGACGCAGCATCTCATGTATCCATCTTCTTCAGTAGATTCAAAGAGCTCGGTTTTCGACATTAAAGCCGAGCACTTTGGTTTGGGGCAGTAAAATCTGTCCCATACCGGAATTGAGTCCTCTTTGATCCTTTGTTCCCACATTTCTCTTACTTTAGGTGTCAAAAGATGGGCACAGCTTCTAAGAATCAGCTTAGACTTGCAGCCGTCATAAGGACATCTTATCACACTTCCCTCTAGAAGTCCCACTTCTATATCTTGTTCGAGGCATTCTATGCAGAATTTATGACCGCATAAAGCAACAGAAAACATCTTCTTAGCTTCGATATCATCATCTAAACATATACAACAAGTAGCAGGCATACTTATGCTGATTTCAGAAGCTACGGTTTCCATTGCACGTTTATAAGCAACCCTAGCTTGGTTTCCAGTCAACAGAACAGGGATGCTAGATGTCAATTGCTGTCTAATGCGTTGCACGTCATCCATTAGTAAGGCGATGTTCTCATGCTCAGGCGCAGATCTCCCCATGACCTAAAAACATTCAACGCAAAACATCAATTACGAGACTGAATCAAAGACATGTGAACCTTAACAGCCAAGGAACACTTACCAATTCATAAATCTGGTAATGATCGCAGCAGATGGAGATATGAGTTATCCCCAAACTCACGGCTTCGGTTAATCCTCGCTTCAATGCCATAAGCTCAGCCTCCAAAACTGTAATGGCGGAGTCAAGAATTGATCTCTTCATTTGAAATAAGACACTATCATCCTCTTGTGAGCAAATTGCCACCCCAAATCCTGCCAGTGAGTCCTCCCTTATAAAACCCTTGAAGTAAAGGCTGTAAGAGTCAGAATTGAAGTCGCCCGGTGATGATTTTTCAGCGAGTTTTGGACCATCTTCTCGTACTAGAATGCCTTCTTCCTCCATATATATGTTGCGCATACTTTAAGATTTTTTTTTTTTCCTTAGGAGTCTTCGTACGATATATGACTCGTGGGAATAGGTTTGTGCTAGGGCAACAAAAGAACTCTAAATTGCTTTCCGATGAAGTAAAGAAAAATACACTGTAAGGTAAAGAACTAAGAATTAAATGACTGAACTGCTAGCTATATGAGTGTATATTTAATTGTTTATAAATGGAAGTTTAACATAATTAATTGAGAAATTTTCCTAAAGAATAGCAAAGAGGATTAATTTCCAAAAATAAAATAAGACAACTTCCTATTCTCTTGTCACGAGAATAACACAACTTCAGAATTGTCGAGATTTTTAGAAAGTTTTGATTTGTACAGAAAATTTTATATACAAGTGATTCAATGGTCTTTGCATAAATATGATTGCATTTGATTAGTAAATCTACTTTTGGAATATCCGACTGACCATGCAAGGCAAATTTTAAATTAGACTTTCATTCACTAGATCGTATCAAGTTAGACATACTATTTTATGAAGCCAAAAAATATAAATTAAGTAACAAATGAGAACAAAGCACAAGATGGTAAACCACACTGGTGGATGCTCCATGGGCGGTAATGGCAAAAGTGGTGGCCTCTGCAGTAATGGCAAAAGTGGTGGCCTCGGTGGTAACGGGGACTGTTGTTGCATTGGGAGATACATATGGAAAAGAGCATGACGGCAACCTCCAGCCTTGGCTCCACATTCGTAGCAAAACTTATGTCCACATCTACGATAAAAATGCAATGATTAAATTAAACATATATAACCATGTTTGAATGTTATTAATGGTATACCTGGAGGTTACTTTGATGCATCCTTCCGAAAGTTCGATAATGTGTTTGCACTTTTCACATTGACGCCACATTTTCTGATTTGCTAAAGCTTTAAGCTTTATATCATCAGCAGTAGGATTTGGACCCAGTCTCTTGTAATCGTCGCACGACAAGTTACTATGCCATGTAACTTTACAGTTGATGCAAAAGACTTGACCGCATTCCAAGCAGTATCTCCTAACTCTATCTTCTTTAGTAGATTTAGAGAAGTATCTCCTAACTCCAGCTTCTTTTGTAGATTTAGAGAGCTCTTTTACCGACATTAGAACGGAGCACCTCCGGTTTGGACAATAAATTCTCTGTTTAACAGGAATAGAGTCCTCTTTGATCCTTTGTTGCCACATCTTTCTTAGTTTAGGTGACAAAAGATTGACACAGCTTCCAATACTCAGCTTAGACTTGCAGCTGTAATGAGGACATCTAATCACACTCCCCTCGAGTAGCCTCACCTCTATATGTCGTTTCATACACTCGTAACAGAATTGATGACGACATTTATCAATGGAAAACATCTGATTAGCATTAATATCATCATCTAAACAGATACTGCAAGTCCTTTTGAGGGTAGCCTTGGCTTGGCGAGGACGATTCACAAGCCTGCTAATATCAGAAACTACTGCTTCCCTTGCTAGTTTATAAGCATATCTGATAATATTTCCGACCCCAGAAGTCAGAAAGATCGACGCCAATCGTTTTCGAATACGTGGCATATTATTCGCAAAGATCAGAATCAGCAAGCAAAAGTGGAAACAATTCAAGGAAAGGTTTGAGAAGAAAGTTTCTCTTAATTTTATAAACGTGAACTAAAAAACAGATCATGCGAGAGTCTCTTTGAAATAGAGATCGAACTACTAAAAAAATAAGAGAGTTAAAGGTAAAACCCTAAGCAAAAACGTATAAAACATAGGGTTGTGTTGTGGTGTCTCATAGATTAAAAATAGGTTATAAAAAAAAAAAAATTATGAGTATGACTCGAAATATATTTTGGGTTATCATAAAAGATTTACTTTTATTTTGCTTTTTTATGAAGAATATAGAAACCCTTTTCATTGTAATAGTTAAGCTCTACTCTTTTAAATTTTCTTTGTGGCTACTATGGGTAAAAAAACTAGAACACTAAAAAAATGTAAGAACGCCTTGGTCATATGTCGTTTTGCTTTGATAAGGAAGAAGAACACACGAACATATGGGAAACCTTCCTTATTCATTAAAGTCAAGGTTCTGTAGTTTCCAATTATTGAAACCTCAGTGGTGCTCTAGTGACGCAAACTATGTCAGAGCAGACATGAGAGATAAAAAATCAAGATCATAGGTTTGTTGGGCACAAGAGGAGACGAGGAACGATTTGCTTGGAACTATGCTCATCTCTTGCACTCGCAGGTGTAGAAGTTGGTGGCATTTTGGCCTTTCTATAGATTTTTTTTTTTTTCTCTTTATAAATCGCAACCCCTCCAAAAAAAATCTTGGTAACCCAAGAGATACTTGGTAAAAATAACTAGTACTACAGATATATAAATTATGAAAATTTAAAGTTTAAGATTAATAAAAAAAACTAAAAAACTTACTTACTATTGTTTCTTTCGGTAAAGCTATCAATCATAAAACTTTAGCATTGGTAAATGATCAAGGTGCCAAGAGAAAAAGTAAATAACAAAAAAAAACAAAAAACAGGACAAGATGCAAACAAAAAGTGGTGGCCGCAATGATGGCAGTGGTGGCGGCGGTGATGGAGGATGTGGTGGCAATCGAGGCCTTGGAGGAACGACATGACCATGACGGCAACCTCCAGCCTTAGCTCCACATTGGTAGCAAAAATTATGTCCACATCTACGATGAAAATGCAATGCTATATCAGATTAAAACATATAACCAAATTTGAAAGGATTATGTTATTAATTGATATGATACCTGCAAGTTACACTGATGCATCCTTCAGAAAGTTCAATCATGTGTCGGCAATTTCGACATTGACGCCACAAGTTCTGATTTGCTAAAGCTTGGAACTTTAAATCATCTGTTGTAGGATTTGGACCCAGTCTCTTATAATCGTTACACGACAAGTTACCATGCCACGGAACTTTGCAGTTGATGCAAAAGAGTTCACCGCATTTGTAGCAGTATTTCTTAACTTGAGCTTCTTTAGTAGAGTTACAAAGCTTCTTTACTGTCATTAAAGTCGATCGAGCACCTCGGGTTTGGGCAATAAATTCTCTTTGTTCCAGGAATCGAGTCCTCTTTGATTCTTTGTTGCCACATCTTTTTTAGTTTAGGTGTCAAAAACTTGACACAGCTTCCAAAAGTCAAGTTAGACTTGCAGCGGTAATGAAGACATCTAACCACACTTCCCTCGGGTAGCCTCACCTCTATATGCCGTTTCACACACTCGTAGCAGAATCGATGATGACATCTATCAACGGAAAACATCCGATTAGCATTAACATCATCATCTAAACAGATACTGCAAGTAGCCTTGGCTTGGTGAGGAGGATTCACAGGCATCAAATTTGGAAAGATAGACGCAAATCGCTGTCTTATACGTTGCATATTATTGCAATATCAGAATAAGCTAGCAACAGTGGTAACGAATTCAAGGCAAGGTTTGTGAAGAAAGTTCTCTTAATTTTATAAACGTGAAATAAAAACAAAGCATGCGAGTCTCTTTTGAGAGAGATCGAACGACAAAAGAGATTAAAGAACAAAATTAACCTAAGTGGAAGAAAAACCCTAAACGAAAAGGAAAGTTATAATAAAGAAAAACAATTGACAAAGGAAATTTGTAACGTCCTGACCGCCCCTACTAGTGAGCACCCACGTCTTCTCTCGGGCCTATTCCTGAAATCGGGGTGTTACAAAACTTGTCGAGCAAGTACGGCTTCTATATTTTAGGTCATTATAAGAAAAACAATAACCGAAAAGCAAAATTATAATAAAGGAAAACAATTCACAAAAGAAACTTGTCGAGCAAGTAGGACATTTATATTTTAGGTCAATATTATTATTAAAGCCCCCCAAAAAGACACAAGATTTTTTTAAATGAAATTGTTTATTTGTTTGTCACAAACAATTGTATGCATGTGACTGTGATGAGGGAGCTTAGGAGATCTAACTCATAAGATTGTACATTGATTCATTGTGAAGTGTTTATATAAGCAATACAGATTGTTCTCGGTGTGAGCCATTCCCAAGCATGCTTTCATGATGTGGCTTATGCACCTGGATCGGCGTTCGACAAGAGTAAGGCTTGCAAATTGGGGTCTCCAAATTGAGACAAATTGTATCCTCTGCGATAATTTCCTGGAAACTAGAGAACATGTTTTCCTCCACTGCGAAGTAAGTCAAGCCCTTTGGTCTAAAGTAACAAGAAGGTTAGGCTACAACTCTGTTACCTTTTATTCATGGGATGCTTTCTCGGCTTGGCTGAATTTAAAAGACAACATCTCAAATCGGACACTACAGCGGCTGGTTTCTCAAGCAACGGTTTACTCCATTTGGATTCAATGCTTTTTAAAAACTTACAAAATGGTAGATTGGATAATAATCACAGTAGATTGAGATACGAGTGATCCCCAAACTCGCAGCTTCGGTTAGTCGTCGCTTCAATGTCGTAAGCTCAGCCTCGAAAACAGTAATGTTCGACCCATGAATTGGTCCATTCAGCTGAAGCAAGAGATTATTTTTCTGCCCGCAAATTGCGACCCCAAATACAGCCAACGAGTCATCTCTTACTAAACCCATGAAGTAAAGGTTGTACAAGTGAGGACTCATACCACCAACGTCGCCAGCGTCTTTAAACCGGTAAGGGTTTCCGGTCGTCATCTATGCTAGGAAATTGTTTGAGCATTTTTCTCTTCTACCGCAAGCAAGATTCCTTGAGTCTTAGTGTATTTCTCAACTTGAAATAAAGAAAATATGTTTGGATAAATTTATATCCCAAAGATATAGGGGATGTATTAGCGTATTTTTTAATCATACTTGGACGTCAGGGTAGTTTCTGGTTTGGTTCGAAATTTTTCGGTTCTAGAGTTTAGACATATGTACCAAAACAATTTTGAATCTGTTTTGGTTCTTCCGGTTTTTGAGTTTAGAACCCATTCGGATTTTTTTGTTGGTATTTTTGGATTTTTTTGGATTTTTTTTTCCGTGTATTTCCCATTATTCGGCCTAAAATTAACTAATGTTTTTGGATATATATTTCAAGTATTTTAGAGCACCCAAAATAACGGTTCTAAACTTTAGGTTCCGTATTTTACAAGTCAGTTCGATTTTTGGTTCAATTCCGATTCAATACTTTCGTTTCGGTTAGTATACCCAAGACTAAGCAGGACACTAATTCATATTTCCAAAACACAGTTTGTGGATTATTCTTTTTTGGGGGTAAATAATTAACAATTTGTGGGATCCCGTAAGAATAATGTTATGTTATTTCTTGGAAATTCATTTCGGGTTGTACTGCGACTGTATCAAAAAGTCGAGGAATCTTACTGATTATATTGAATTTGTAACTAATAGTCGTGCTAGCTTTCTTGTCTATAATATAATGTTTCGATGTATTTGATATTTTTTACCAAATCAAAGTTAGGTACGTAACAATGTCGCATTACCAAATGGCTTTTGATCGAGAACAAAAACATTAACAAGGAGGTCCCTAGTTTCAGTCCATTTGGGAGGATAAGTATTAGAGCCCATACCAAACTTCCCACGTATTAAAAAAAAAAAGTCTTAATATTGCAACGAACAAAAAAGTTGGTACCCCAATAAAATGAAAGTTAAGTTATAAATCTCTACAATTTTCTTTTGTTTCATATCTAAAAATTATGTTCGTTCTTATATTATTTAAAATCGATTGTAACAATAATAATGGCCAATCAAGTATCAGAACTATCAGAGATGTGTTTGTTATTCTGATATCTTCACTTTTGATTCTTTGAGGACTGTCTAGCTACTTCACTCATGCTAGAACTTCTGTGGTTTTTTACTAATCTGAAATAGATGAAGAATTCTCTACATTATCGCATTTTTAAGTTTTTGGTTCAAACATACCACAATTAGTTTGTTTTCCAATAATAATACCACAAATCCAATCTTAAAATCGTTCAAAAATCTTACATAATTGAGGAAATCTAGCTCCTCATTTGGAAAAGAGGAACTCAAACATAATGTTTTAATTTGGTTGGTAATTTATTTTGGGTAAACAAGTAATCACACAATAAGTTGTGGTGTCATTAGAAAAAGAAAAAAAAAGAAAAAAAAAGCTAGTTTTGGTGCGTTTAGAACAAAAACATAAGTTGGTAGGGTATTTCTCATAATAGAATTTGGTTGACAATATTTTTGTATTTTTTTGTTTTCTTTTCATGATACTCATTATTTGTGCTTTTGTTGACAAATGATTTTAATTTTTGGCACACTCAAAATATATGTTATACTCACATTCATAAACATGCGATATTGTCATTCCTCTGTTTGATTTTCAATTATTTTTAAAAGTAACTTTTAACATTGGAAATTTTCAAATAACAATGAAAACTATTTTAATTTGAGAATATCTATATAACATTGATAAAAGGTTAAATATTGAAATAGAAATCAATTAAATATTTGATGTCAAAAATCTAATGTTAACACAATAAATTATTATTTTGCGTTCTGATATATATAAAAAGATTTAGAAGAAAAAAAACCATTATAAAATTATGTAAATTACGAAAATTTAATGTTTACGAATAATTAATAAAACGATGAACATAATTAAATCGACAACAGTGGAAAACAGAATAACAGAAAACACGGTGGTGCATGGCTGCTGTGGCGGCGGTGGTGGCTGCTGTGGCGGCGGTGGAGGCCTTGGAGGAAGACCATGACCATGTTGGCAACGTCCAGCCTGGACTCCACATCGGTAGCAAAACTTATGTCCACATCTATCAAGAAAATACAATGCTATATCAGATTAAAACATATAACCAAATTCAAAAGGAAAACGTTATTAGTAAACTTAATAAAGATGATACCTGCACTTTACTTGTACGCATCCTTTAGAAAGTTCAATCATGTGATGACACTTTTTGCATTGACGCCACATTTTCTGATTGGCCAGAGCTTTAATCTTTCCATCATTATCTGTAGGATATGGATGCAACCTCTTGTATTCGTCGCACGACAAGTTACTATGCCATGAAACTTTGCATTTGATGCAAAAGATTTGACCGCATTTGAAGCAGCATCTCCTAACTTCATCTTCTTTAGGTGATATAGAGAGGTCGGTTTTCGACATTAAAGCCGAGCACCTCGGGTTTGGGCAGTAAATTCTCTTTGTTACAGGAATTAAGTCCTCTTTGATCCTTTGTTGCCACATCTCTCTTACTTTTGGTGTCAAAAGATTTTCACATCTTTCAAAAGTCAGCTTAGACTTGCAGCGGTAATGAGGACATCTCATTACACTTCCCTCGAGTAGCCTCACCTCTATATGTCGTTTCATACACTCGGAACAAAATCGATGACGACATTTATTGACACAAAACATCTGATTCTCATTAATATCATCGCCTAAACAGATTTTGCAAGTTGTTTTGCGAGTAGCCTTGGCTTGGTGAGGAGGATTCACAGTTATGCTGATTTCAGAAACTATTGTTTCCCTTGCTAGTTTATAAGCATGACTAACACTATTTCCCTCCACGAAAATCGGAAAGCTCGACTTAAATTCTTCTCTTATACGTTGCACATCAATCATTAGCAAGGCAGTTTTATTCTCCTCTGGTACGCATCTTCCCATGACCTACACTCAAAGCAAATGAACAATGACATGATCAATATTCAACCAGTAACAATAACATAAACCCTAAAACCCCAATAGTCGTTTTTATAAAAAGAAAACTTACTAATTCGTAAATTGGATAATAATCACAATAGATTGAGATATGAGTGATCCCCAAACCAACAGCTTCGGTTAGTCCTCGCTTCAATGCGGTAAGCTCAGCCTCCAAAGGTGTAATGGTGGAATCATGATGAATTGGTCCTTTCATCTGAAACAAGAGATCATCTTTCTTCCCAAAAATTGCAACCCCAAATCCGGCTAATGAGTCTTCACTTACCAAACCTTTGAAGTAAAGGCTACACAACTGAGGGCTAGTGCTAACATCGCCGGAGGAATTTACCGGTGAGGGTTTTACGGTGTCATCTATTCTAGAGAGTCCCTTTAACATTTTTCTATGCTACATACCCTTGAGGAGATTCTAGAGTCTTAGGCTTTAAACGATTCTTGTATATATACATGTGCGATTGAACAAGAATCCAAAACTAAAAGGGAATATATCTTTGGATAAATTTGTATAATCATTCTAGTTAATAATATCCCGAAAATCCAGGGTATTTTAATTTTTTTTTATCCTTTGAGAATTGCGTGACATTCGAAATTTTGAGTTCGTTGCATAAAACGTTGTCGTGAATTATGTAAGAGTTCTTTCATAGTTCATAGTTTATTTTTTATCTTTAGGATTTATAACTTGAATTGTAATTCATAGTTCAGTATTCTTGTCCATCAAGTTTCGATCTATAAGAGTGATGATATTAATGATAATTTGGTACTGAGTTCAACTTTTAATTCTATATGAGTGACTCAATTGTTGTTTTGTGTAATATCTTTTTGTTATGAACACAATTTGTTACTTCTAAAATAACATATTGGAGCTAGTTACCAATCAGACAACAAATACTAGAACCAACGATGATTAAGTTATGAAACAAAGATAGTTAAAATTCATCTAACTACACCTCCTACGATTTTTTTCTCTTTTTTTTTTTGTTATGGTTATATACTTATATTGCTTTTTGTTCATTATCATCATGAACAATCTAGAAAACCGATTGTTTTATTTTTTGATGAAAAATTTAACACAAAAAATTATTAAATAGACAAGACCAGCTAAGAAAAGAGTACAAATACCACAATCTACAAGCATCCTTTGTCGATGAGTGCAACCTCCTTGCTTCCATTCGGCTCCACATGTGTAGCAAAACGAATATCCACATCTATCCATCAACCATTCAAAATATAATGTTAATTAGGCAAAATTAAATCAAATTTGAATGGAGTATATATAGTAGAAGTTATGATACGAGATGATACCTGCAAGTTACATGGATGCATCCTTCCGAAAGTTCGATCATGTGTTGGCACTTTTCACATTGACGCCACATTTTCTCATTTGCAAGAACTTTAAGCATGTTATCATTTGATGTAGGATTACTACCCAATCTCTTGTAATCGTCACACGACAAGTTACTATGCCATGACACTTTGCAGTTAATGCAAAAGCGCTGCCTGCATTGGAAGCATCTCATAGATCCATCTTCTTCGGTAGATTTAGAGAGATCGGTTTTCGACATTAAAGCCGAGCACCTGGGGTTCGGGCAATAAAATCTCTCCGTTACTGGAACCGATTCCTCTTCAATCATTTGTTCCCACATGGCTGTTAGTTTAAACGACAAAAAATGGACACAACTTCTAAGAGTCAGCTTAGACTCACAATGAACATAAGGACATGTTGGTATAGTTCCCTTGAGTAGGGTCACATCTATGTATCGTTTCATGCATTCCACACAAAATTTATGATTGCATAAAGAAACTTGATACATCTGCTCAGCTCTGAAATCATCATCGAAACATATACTACAAGTCTCAGGATCCACAAGTAAGCTGAATTCACAATCTTTTGTTTCCATTGCAAATTTAACTTTATTTATGAGTTTAGATGATGAACCGAGCCAAACACATGATTAGAAGATTAAATAGGTCGAATATATAAACGTATAAAATCCGGTTGCGCGTGAGTGTAATTAGTTTGAAAGTAATTGAATCATTTTTTTATTAGAGAATATGTGAATACTGTACCATATATATATATATGCACTGTCGATGTACGTAAGACATCCTAAATTAATCAGAGAAGTTTAAGACTATACAGATTTTTTCGGACATGAATCATGATGAAAAGGAAAAGCAATACTCAAACTAGATAAATCACTTTATATTGAAATGATATATTAAAGATTTAATTTTTTATATTCTTATTTTTAGGTAATTGTTAATGTATTTAAATATACATTTGTAAATGTAAATTAATAAGTATAATCTCTAAATGAAATTGTCATAAAAGTATTCCTTGTATAGTGTTAATAGTTATGAAAGTTAAAGATATAAAAATTACAAATTTTCTTCTTTATATAAAATAATTAACCATTTCAAATATTAAATTTGAAAACTTATTCTAGATTCTCTAAATAAAATAGCAAAAATTTATTATTTAAATAATATGTGGATAAAGTAGATAGATTTTAAATTAAAGAAATTGCAATATAAATTAGTTCAAATCCATAAACAAAAAGATATATTCCTATAATAAATCAATATGAATCATATAAAGTAAAATAGAAATATAAAATGATTAAATTAAAAGGAAAAAAAATGTAGAAAAAACAAACTTGAAATGTAAAAACACGCAAGAATTTAACGAGTTCAGATCCTTGGGAGGAATCCGACGTCTCGCCGGAGAAGATCTCAGGAAAATCCACAAAGAACTTTGCTCTACCGAAACTCCCATCCTTTACATTTTTTTCTCCACTTCTTTGTGAGACGCACACTCACTGCTATGGACTCAACATTCTTTTATTATTCTATGGAAAAAGACATGAACAAAGGGTCATTAAAGTGGCAAAAAAGCCTAAGCTGACCAGACTACAACATGTACAAACTGCACAATCTTCCGCAATCATATTTCTTCGATGAGGGCAACCTCCATGCTTCCACTCTTCTCCACATGTGTAACAAAACGAATAGCCACACCTATATATACATCAACCATGACCATTAAAATGTTAATTACGCAAATAATATAATCAAAAATATTCCAAAAGAATTACAATATATAGCTAGAGAATGTGATTATAGATGATACCAGCAAGTTACATGGATGCATCCTTCCGAACGTTCGATCATCTGTTGGCAATTTTCGCATTGACGCCACATATTATGATTCGCTAGATTTTTTAGCATCATATCATCTTCCGTAAGATGCAATCTCATATAATCGTCGCACAACAAGTTATTATGCCACAAAACTTTGCAGTTCATGCAGAAAGGTTGAGAGCATTTGACGCAACGTCTCTTAACTCCAGCTTCTTTATTAGTTGATTTGGAGAGCTCGGCTTTCGACATTAAAGCCGAGCACCTTGGATTTGGGCAGTAAACTCTGTCCGTCGCAGGAACTGATTCTTCTCTATTCCTTCGTCCCCACATGTCTCTTTGTTTATGTGTCAAAAGATTGTCACAACTTCTAAGAGTTAGCTTAGACTCGCATTGATAATGAGGACATCTTAGTACACCTCCCTCGACTAGCTTTACTTCTATATATCGTTTCACGCACTCCACACAGAATTGATGATGGCATAAATACACAGAAAACATCTGCTCAGTTTCCAAGTCATGGTCGAAACAGATACAGCAAGTCGCACGCATATCTTTGCTAACTTCATGAAGTTTTATCGTTTCCATTGCAAGTTTATAAGCAATACTAATTTGAGTTCTAGTCTCCAGAGTAGATATGTTGCGATTTGACTATGAAGATTCTTCCTATATATATAGAAGCCAAAATTTTAGGGCTTTAGGGTTTTAGGCCCTTTGTGAGTTTCCAAATGATTTATATATTTTGTATATTTTACAATATCCCCAAAATTTATCATTATCCGTTAGAACCCACTCCCATGTGTTCTTAATTATGAGAATATCTTCAACATGTTGCAATTTTTTTTTTTTTTTTTTGAACATCTGGAAGTTCAAGTCCGAAGGCCCTACATCTCCCAGGTGCGGGACCCACACCAGGTTAAATTCATCTCCTTTGGAGAAGAGATCCTTCCCAACGAGCGTCGAACCCAGTACCTCCACCTGGGAGATTTACCACTGGGCCAATTTTGAGGAAGAGCTTTTCATGGTGGACTTTGTTTTGGCGACCTAGAAAATTTCCAAATTAATAGACTTGATTTGATCTATGTTGCACTGAAACGTCTGATCTATGGTTTTAATGATGTAGAACTTGTAAATTTGTTCTGTCTTCTATGTAAAATAGCAGTTTTTCGCTAAAAAAAATAAATAATTACGAACCTATATAAGGATTCAACTATGACCAATGATGTCTTGAAACTTAAACTTTCTATATAGCTTGTGTTTTTAGTTTACAAATAAACAAAATCCCCATCAAGAAAGAAGATAGATAGAATACAGAATATGAACTTTCGAAGTAGCAAAAAACATGAACTAGCTTTCACTCAATAACCAATTGGAGAGGTTTGAACATTCAGGCCACCCTCGGGGTTTCACCATTGATCGGTTTTGTCAACTAGAACCATCTTACCGGTTTCAAGATGCTTCTAAGTGAGGCCTACCGACGGTTAAAATGGAGTTTTTAACCACCCACCAAGAAAACTCAATATGGGATTGGGTCTTAGTTCTCATATAAAAGAGACCAAAGGAATTTGATGATCAAGACAATGTATATGCTCGTTTAGCAAGGGCGATTAAAGACATTCTTTCGGCATCCAGTTTCAAATAAAGAAATCACTTGAAAAACTTGGAGTCGTTTGGGAACACATTATTAATTAGCAATGCATAGATGTATCTTATAAAATATCAAGAGTTGGATAGAAAATACATAAATTAGAGTGACAATTATAAATCACTAGCTATCCTCTTTCAAGAAGACTAGATACCTTGTTGGATTTGAACCAAACTTGGGACATAAGTTAGGAGAAGTGGGCGTTTAGACTCTTCATCATGATCCATATGTATGTATTTATCCTCTCCTGCAATATGTAAGATGTTGTTGTAGTTGGAAACCCGTAGATTATTGCAACACAGTAAAACTTTGTTCTCATGGTCGACCGAGACACTCATAAAAATCCTAGAGTGAAAACGACGGAACTTGCTCCATGACATGGCTCCAGTACTTTCCATCTTAGTTGCTATCCATACATCTGATTTGAATCTCTCATCAGAGCCATAGGTAGCTAACATACAAAGTTTTTGCTCTTCTTTAGTCACTGATAAAACCGCACCTAAAAGAGTTTGATGATTAATATCCGATGGAAGAGACAGACTTTGAAATCTCTCTGTTGAAAAATCAAAACATAGTAAGAAATGACCTAATGGCGGCTCTTTGCTCAACGCAAGCCAGTAAGTATTTCCCTTGACATACATGCCACGACTCCTATGTTGTTGTATAAACCACTCGGTAGTCGAACCAATACCCCTCCACGAATTAGAAGCAAAGTCATAGACTTCGGACTCAGTTTCCACGGTGATATCATCGACAACTCGATGCATCCTCAGTATTTTGTAACAGGGGGATTTGTCATCGTAACCGAGAGCATAGTAGTCATTTTCATTGTAGCTGTTTCTGGCTTGGATCCACCTAGTTTGCCCTGAAAACGGATTCCAAACAACAAGTCTATTGTCTTTGGTAATGCATACCAGTAAACCGTCGGAATGATAGGCGTTACATACATCGACTTGTTTCGAAACATGATCTTGTAAGTTAAATTGACTTGTTATCTTTGCAGATGCAGTAACTTTACCATGGAGATAATCAACGCTCACTAAGTCAACCCTAAAATTAGTTACCATGAGAACCAGAGAGGATTGGTTTGGAGAATTAGCATAGTGCTTCTTAGCAAATCTCCCATCTTTTACAAGAGCGTTCCATCTTTTCGATGTTGATCGTAATCGTGCTAGAGATTTCGTTGGAACTCTAGAAAGAATCTCGACTAGCAAATCTTCCGGAAAATACACTATGCTTCTCCTCTCGGTCCTCTTCATCATCTATCTTTAGAGATTCTTATAACTTGGATGGAACTACGGAAATTTCTAGACCTAAATGTTTTTCTCTCATTGTTTTATAATCGTGACCTAGCCTAAATCAAGGAGAGAATCAAATCTATTGTGGGTTAATAATTGTCTTCGTGTCGAAGAAATTAAGCGTGGGCCAAAACTGGATTTCGGGTATAAGGAAATAAGCAACTCATAAGGAGTTGTGCTAAAGTCAGGTTCAAGCACATTCACTCTTGGTTGTTGAAAGGATTGGTCTAAAATTCACTATGAAGAAAGAAACATGGTATCTACATGTATCATATAAGGGTCGTGGGCCTCGTGGCTACATATACTGATTTGTACATTAAGGTGAAAATATACGTAGGATACCACGTAGTCAAATGTCATTTCAGAGTTATTTGACACGTTATATACCAAGTTAATTTTAAAAGGTGAAAATTTATATCTTTTGTTTTCAATATCACTTTTTTCAATTTAAAGATCATAATTACGATTACAAATTTTGTATGTTTTAGATATACTATATCTAAGAAAAAATTGATATTTGTACTTGATAATTGTAAAGTTAAATTAGATTTTTTTTATTTAAAGCAAATTTTAGTTTTTTATTTTCCAAAAATAATATACTACTTCAGGAATAAGTATTTTAGATTTTTGTTCAATTATATATAAATTAAGACAAACATTTTTTTTATGGTGTACCACTTTTTGGCTTTAAAAACATTAATTGTAAAAAAATTTAATATGAATTTTTTTGTTGAAGTCAAGAAGCATCCATGTCAACAGGTTGACTAAAAGTTTTAAGAGTCAATGTAGTTATAGCAAAAAAACATTAGTTTTGTATGAAATGACTTTAAAATAGTACTTAATGTATGAATTGACATAACCACATACATAATGCAAGTTTTGTCGTCACGATCCTTATTTGATGTAAACATATATGCCGGTTTTCCTATAAGAAACGACTCCGGATGGTTTACAGAATTCTGAAAGGAAAGAAAGAAGGATGCGAGCTTCTGATGACATTGTTAGCTTTGATATCATTGTTGAAATAGATATCGCAATTATCCTCTAAACTATTGTTTCCATAGCAAGCTTATAGGGAAACTCAGCTTGCTTTCTAGTCATCATGAATTGACCTTGACAAACAAGTAAAACACAAACGAAAGTCTAGCAATAAGGAAAAACAATAATACTAACAAGCTACAATAATAAAAACTAAATATACTTAACCTTCTACTCAGAGAACATATACTTGCAGAAGTTTTCAACTGTCTACCACTTCATTTGAGCCAACAGATTCCATTGGGTGTTCACCGCCTTTTCTGTCAAGCTCATTTATCTTCCTCCGCGTGTACTTAGTGTCGTATGATCTATCATTTGGCTTCACATCTTTGATGAGCTCAACATACAAAAGATT
This sequence comes from Arabidopsis suecica, assembly GCA_019202805.1. Classification (NCBI taxonomy): domain Eukaryota; kingdom Viridiplantae; phylum Streptophyta; class Magnoliopsida; order Brassicales; family Brassicaceae; genus Arabidopsis; species Arabidopsis suecica. Next base: position 8,482,501 of record CM032909.1, read on the forward strand.
TTTATATCCACTTTCATTTACATCCAATAAAAAACCAAAAACATCTTCATCATCCAAGATATATGATGGTCTCTTAGGATCTAGTCCCAATGGAAAGTAACTAATTTTCAGATTTGACGTAGCTTTATCTATCTTAGTCTTCCTGCATAAATTATCAACCAATACAGAATAAGTGACCTTCTCCATAGATGTTTTTATCATTATAGAGTACAATTCCTTTCTTGTTGAAATCCGTTGTACTTCATCTCCGCTCTTTAAATAATATTCTTCATATTTAAATATATGATTGTGTAAGGAGTGTTATTCATTGTCCCCTAAAAAAAATAAAAATAAAATATCATTAGTATATAATTATAGAGAAAATTATCATCTATACCATATTTGGCCCAATTTTTTTTCATTCTACCACATTGCATGCTCATTTATCACTCATACCATAATTGAGGTGTGTAATGACCATTTTGCCCTTTTTTTTGTTTGCTCAAATTTCGGAGACAAAATTCATAGTTTGAGTACACAAAAGGAAGTTTACATACAGTTGTCCCCGAAGTTTGAGTTTTCCACAATTTCATCTTATTTTTGCATGTTAGCTGGTTTTTGTCCCTCAATTTTAATTCATTGTTCTTGGATTTTAGTACGTAAACTCTAATTGTGGTCTTTTTATTTTGTTTGATGTTTATATTTCGTTTGACTATTGTCCCCGAATAGGTTTTTTGTCCCCCAGATACTTGTCCCTAAATGTTGCATTTTATCTGCCACATCAGCCGAGGGCAAAACCGTTTTTTTCATACCACAATACCACATGAATGTGGTATGAATGAAAAATGATTATCAAATGTGGTAGAAATGGAAAGGTTTTGGTAAAATGTGGTAGATTTGACAAAATTCCCATAATTATATTAGTGGTCTAGTTTTATCAGTGGTAACAGTTGTATCAATTATATCAGTTGTACTAGATCTATAAAATTGGAGGGATATCCGAACTCCGAAGTACTAGTTTAGTTCAGTCTATCTACAATTCAACCAGTGGAATCCATAAACTATTAATGCAAGAATCTAATGGATTAAGAAAACCAAATTAATAACTTAATAAGCATATAAAAGGAACGAAATTTTAAATCTAGAAGACTAGAACACCCTTGTTAGAAATCCCCAAGTTGAGGAGGAATATTACAAACTACAAAACATAAATTAGTTTTTAAAGCAAAATCGAAGAAAACGATGACGGCGACGAGAGTATCAGAAGAAAGTACCTGAAGAAACGTGAACTTGAGCTTTAATGGTGGTGGAACTTTTGACAGGAGCAACGACGACGATGTTGATCGGTGAGTAGGAATTTTATGAATCCACAATGAGGAAGGATATAGCTAGAAAACAAGATTATTGTAAAAGGGATATATATCGGAGGAGCTTTGGATTAGAAAGTCGTCGGAGGGAATTAATGTATAGTGAGTGAAAGTTGAAAGTTGTTCGATGAAAATGTGTGAGAGAGGACCATTTGATTAAGGTCAAAAGACACTATTGTCCTCCATAAAAAATCATATTTTTATGATTTTTGTTTGTTGGTTTCTTGGAGTTGATCTTGGTGTATAGACATCTTCCATCTCTTGTCCACTCCAAATACGCCGTCTTGTTCAGTCCATCAGCAGGAATGACCGGTTCAGGGTGTGGTCCCATTGCGGTGTTTGGCTAACTGGAAGCGTCGCGCAAACATTGTTGGTTCTTTACATCAATGGTCAAGTGAAAAGAGATAATATGAATCTGCCTTTGTGTTTAGAGGACTACACTGTGGAAAAGCAAACTATACGTAGATGGAGTCAAGAACTTGATCGCGAAAATGAAACCAGAACATGATTTGTTGGTATTACGATTCTCAGCTTCCAGTTTTGTTAAATAATTTATATGAAGTTTTGAGTTTGTAATGCTTTCGGTTCTATTTGCCACATAAATATTCGACAAAAAAAAATGTAGTGACTATCAAAAACAAAACACCAAAAGCAAAATAAAAGTTCAAATTTTATCGTAAACCAAAGCTTTCATCTTTTATGTCTCATTAGATTTTCATATAATGAACCATACCTTAACTTTAATCAAATGTGGAAATGACTAAGAATATATGATTATGTCATCCTAGCTTCACTTGCCGGCTCAGAAGCGATTACGTAGAAGATAAAAAGAACGATAAGTACCACAATATGTTGATCACCGATACTTTTCTCCAGCTGTTCTTCATGCTCAATGGAAACGTCGAAAGCAATAAACCTCCCAAAGAACTAAAACTACCAAAAAGGCAAGAAAACTGAAGAGGCAAAGACATATCGACTTAGTCGTTGGAGGAGTATATGGCGAATGAGTGCAAACTCTTCCCCGAATCCACTTGGCTCCACATCTGTAGCAAAACTCGTAACCACAACTACCAGGCAATCATGAAATGCAACGTAGTGTTATAATCAAGTTCACACAAAAATAATAAAATGGATTGTAAAATTGAAATGCAACCGAACTCTCTATGTTATGGTTCCTAGATTGGTTTATAGGGAATGTAATTAGAGGTTATACCTGCAAATGATATGTATGCATCCTTCTGATCGTTCGATTATGTGTTGGCAATTTTCACATTGACGCCACATTTTCTTATTTGCTAGAGCTTTCATCTTTATATCATCTGCTGTAGGATTTGGACCCAATCTCTTGTAATCGTTGCACGACAAGTTGCTATGCCACGGAACTTTGCAGTTGATACACAAGGGTTCACCGCATTTGAAACAGCTTCTCATAGTTAAATCTTATTTAGTAGAGTTTGAGAGCTTGGTTACGGACATTAAGGCCGAGCACCTCGGGTTTGGACAATAAACTCTGTCCGCCACATGAATCGATTCCTCGTCGATTCTTCGTTCCCACATTGCTTTTAGTTTAGATGTCAAAAGATCGGCACAGCTTCCAAGAGTAAGTTAAGACTCGCATTGATAATGAGGACATCTCGGTACACCTCCCGCGAGTAGCCTCACTTCTATATGTCGTTTCACGCACTCCACACAGAACTCATGACCGCATAAAGCAACAGAAAACATCCGCTCAGGTTCGATATTATCATCGGAACAAATACTGCAAGTCTTGTTCTGATCAGGTATATGTATGCTGATTTCAGAAACTATTGTTTCCATTGCAAGTTCATACACAAATTTAATTTGATTCCTAGTCACCAAAACAGGAAAGATAGATGTCAATCGTTGTCTAATGCGTTGCACATCATCAATTACCAAAGCAATATTCTCTAGCTCAGACGCAGATCTCTCCATGACCTAAAACATTCAAAGACAACATCAATAACAAGATTAAAGCAAAGGGACATGTGTACCTTAACAATCAAGTAACAAACTTACCAATTCAAAAATCCGATAATGATCGCAGTAAATTAAGATATGATCAATCCCTAAACCCACAGCTTCGGTTATTCCACGTTTTAATGCCATAAGCTAGGAATGTAGTCGTGGGTAAAAAATCCCGGCCCAGCCCGAACTCGAGTTGAGCCCGTCCACGAAAAGCCCGAACTCAAAAAATCCGATGGGTTTCGGGTTCTTATGGGTAAACCCGAAAAAAACCCGAGCGAGTGTGGGTAACCTGTGGGTACCCGAATTTAGATTACCCTATTTTTCTTCTTTATTTGGATTTATAAATATTTGTATTTTATATGTATTTGTATTTTATCCTTTTTAATTTATTAATTCTAATACAAACTTCCTATTAACTTTATTATATAACATTTGAAATTGTAGCTGAATTCAATTTAGTAATCATTATAAATTAATTAGATAAACATAAACGTAACTACTTGTAATGATTGTTACCATGAAATAATTATTGATAAATTGCAGTTCTGTCTACTACGTTTGCTTCTACAAAATACACACAAAATAAATGCATCAAAGGCTCCTTAAAAGCTTGTCTACTAGATAATGTTCTCAGAGGAATTTCGTCAAACACCTTACAGGCAAAAACATTATTCTGTGTAAACTTCAATTCAAGAGGCTTACTCTACTACCCATTTTATAAAGCTACTAAATTTCCAAAATTGAATCTGAAATGAGAACAAATAACAGCGAAGAAACGAGGAAATCAAACAATTCACGGCATAAAAACAATTCACATTTCCAGTTCAAGTTTTTATAAATCAGTCATTATTGATAAATTGCAAAATATAAACACACCATGGAACACCACAAGTCACGGAGTTGCAAGAACCAAATCTCAAACATAAACCAAACCCATGGAAGTAGTAATCACACCACAAGTCACGGAGTTACAAGATTAGCAACCACAAATCATATGACTTAAGAAGACGAAGCTTTACAAAACATCAAAAAAGTAAATTTACCCGAAAAACCTCCTTAACTTCACAAACCCTCTTCGAGCAGATCCCAAAATCAAAAGCCCATCAACTCCAAACTGAAGAAAGATACAAAAAATCGTGTCTCTCTGAGAAGAATCGAATTTGGGCGTTTAGGGTTTCTGAGAAAAATCGTGTCTCTGAGAAGAAACGACGTCGTTTTTGTTAGAATGAATTAAAAAAAAAAAAACCACGGGTACCCATAACCCGATAGGGTAAACCCGTATAAGATTCTCTTTATTCGGGTACCCGGCCCAATTTAAACCCGCGTTTTTTTAAGATAAAAAGTAGATCCATGGGCTTACTATTTGACGTGGGTTGCGGGTACCCAGTGGGCTAAAGCCCAGAATTAACATCCCTACCATAAGCTCAACCTCTAGAAGTGAAACCCTAGAGTCATGAACTTGTTCTTTCATCTGAAACAAAAGTTTATCATCTTTGTCGCAAATCGCAACTCCAAATCCCGTCAATAACTCCGCGGTTTCCTCGCTAACCAAACCCTTGAAGTAAAGACTATACAATTCAAGTTTGATTTCACCCGCGGGTTTTGAATCATCTGCTCGTACTAGAGTACTTTCCTTCTCCATATACTGTACTTTAAAGTTCTCTTAGACAATTTATCGAACACTTAATATGCACTTTTCAGTACTGGGTTTTTTAAGCTTTTGATAACCAAAAAAAGTTCTCTTGCTTTTGTACGTCTTCAAAACCGTGGCCATGTTTATGTGTAAAACGATAGAGACAGAGACGCAGATTATCTCTCCCAACAAAAAAAAAAAAAAAAAACAATTTAAATGATATAAAAAGACACTATTGTCCTCAGTGTGTGGTACTGTGTATATATAAACTCGGTGAAATCATATCTTTTTTTTTTCTTCAGATGTTAAGTAACCAAATTGGCAATCAACGAGAGAATCAAAGGTATTTCTTCTTCCATGGAAATTTCTTGAAATTGATTTGGAAACTTGTTTGGTTATATATTTCGAAGGAAATTTGATATGAATTGTAGTTTGAGTGAAATATTATATAGTGAACGGAAGGTGTTCGACGAAATGCCTGAGAGAGTTGTTTGTGTTGAGCATGTACAATCTAGTTCGTGGGCACTTTGAGCTTTGAATGATGGGTTCTAAATAGTGGTTTTGTGATGATTTTAACGTAAATAACTGTATGAGTTCATAAGAATTAAGCAGGAAATATTCTTTTTTTGTTATTCTGTGTGTAGAGAGACTCATCTCCATGGCTCCAAGGTGGAAATGGAAAGGTGCTGAGGCAAAGGCGCTTGCCGAACCGGTTTCGAAAACAGTCTCGGAGCTCCAATCTTCTTTGGCCCAAATCGAGGTTTCGGGTTTCCTCTCAAGTTGTAACGTACTTCTATCGGTTGAGCCAGAGCAAGCTGAGGTTTTGGACCGTTGTTGTTTCGGTAGACCCGTTGTTAGTGCCGAGAAAGACAAGAGATGGATTCAGTTATCTTTTGAAGAAGCTTTCTTTTTGTTCTACAAACTGAAATGCATCAAGATCTCTCTTCGCGGTCGTTCCCTGGAAAACGAGGTAGCTCTATGGCGATCCATGAGATCGTTTAAGACAAACTTTGCAATTTCTTACAAGGCTTATTCGCATCTACGATCGAAGAACTGGATTGTGAGATCAGGGTTACAATATGGAGTTGATTTCGTGGTGTATAGACATCATCCATCTCTTGTCCACTCTGAATACGCCGTCCTGGTTCAGTTCATTTGCGGGAATGATCGGTTAAAGGTGTGGTCAGATATTCATTGCAGTGTTCGGCTAACTGGAAGCGTAGCGAAAACATTGTTGGTTCTTTACATCAATGGAAACGTCAACACAGAGAATATGAATCTGCCTTTGTGTTTAGAGGACTACACAGTGGAAGAGCAAACAATACGTAGATGGAGTCCAGAACTTGGCCGTGAAGATGAAACCAGAACATGATTAAGCTTACATTTTAACAAGTATTTTCGCATTCGAAAGTTGTGTTGTAATGCTGATTTCTAGAGGAAGATAAAATGAAGTAGGTTCTGATTCCAACATAAATAATATACACACAAAAAAATGTGTTACATACCAAAAACAAACACAAAAAGTACTAAAAACTTTATCACAAGCCAGTGAAAACATAAATCAAAGCTTCCATAATGAACTATACCAAATTTTAATCAAAGGTGGAAATGACTAGGATGCGATTTTGTCATCCTAGCTTCACCAGCCGGCTCATCGTTATCAATCCTCTTGACATTCCTATAAGCCGCATAAGCGATAACATAGAAGATAACGAGAATGATAAGTACCACGATGTTAATCACCGATACTTTTCTCCAGCTCTTCTTCAAGCTCCCAAGAACACCGGCTTTACAAGAACTACACTGATAACAGAGCATGCTCTGGTCATTACTCCACACCATACAGTCCTGGTTCGGTCCTATCATCCCTCCTCTCGTGTCCCATCCGGTCTCATTGACATATGAAAAACCACAATCTGTAGGTGGCTTGCAACAACCGGACTGCAAAATAACAACGGATACATATCATAAACCGCAATATTAGGCTCATACATCTAATATTCAACACCAAAATATAAATAGCAAAAGATTTTTCACGAGAAAAACAAACAAAACAGAGCATTCTAGATTCAAGATTTTGTGACAAAACAAGGACTTGAACAACTACACTTTCGAACGTTACATGCATCTTCATCATATTTTTGGTTACTCACGTGTAAAGCTAGGAATTTGAGCATGAATATGTCTACTTTAATAGAAAAATTCAAAAATATAAAACAAAGCAATAATTATTTTTCCAAAAAGTATACAACTCTTTGGGTCGCTCCAAAAGCTAATAATAGATTTTAACATATGAGAACAAAACTGCAAAGGCCAGAAAAATTGCAGAAATATCTCTCTGGCCAATAAGAATCGAAGCCTAGAGACAATCATTGTTCAAGGAATCATACCTTTTTTACATGCTCAAAATTGTTTCATTTATGGCTTCTTCACAACAATCAATCAAGTCGAATAAACTAATAAAATAAAATTTCATACATTTTATTATTTTATTTTTTTTGCTGGAGTAAGCTCGAGGCAAAGCTGAATCAGATCTATACTCAATACTCATAGTCAACTAAGTTAATTATAAAAAAAGTTGAACACAAAGTTTCTTCAGTTGAAAAAAAAAAGATAATAATTATCTTTTCAATAATTGAGACTCTCATCATCATATGAGTCACAAACACATGGAGGACCTAAATTGTTATTTCAAGAAAATAAAATTTAAAGCTTGTCCCCAAATAAAACTTATATCAAGAAACTTTTTAAAAAAAATTCTGAATCTGAATATCCTAGAATCCAAGATTAAACAAAGAACATCACTAGATTTGATTCTAAATCAACCAGAAGAAAAAAAGTAACAACAAATAGAAAAAAACAATTATAGAAAGTTACCTCAACAGGGCTAAGTTTTCTAAGGAAGAACATATCAGCAGTTTCAGGGACACCATTAAAATTCCTTCCAATCTTCCTACAAGCACCAGAATCTCTAAGACAAGAACTTATTTTACCCCAATAACTATCATCAGAGACTCGATCTTTCAACCAACCAGAGTAATCTTGAAGATAATAATCAAGATAACCCCGGTTAAGAACGGTTCGACCGGATCCTTTATCGGTAACCGCGTAAGCGAAGATGATGAAACCGATGAGAGCGGCGATGATAAGAAGCATGGCAACTAGGTATAGCCACATAAGGAACTTGTTACGGTAACAAGCTCCGGCGAATCCTGCTAAAGATACGACCATGATTGAGATTCCGATGACGATGAGAGGCCACTGGAGGAATCTTAAACAGTCGGTGGAGTTAGCTCGGCTGCTTAACCATATTCCACCGCCGAGGATTGGGATTGAGAGGAGGAAAGTGAGGAAGTTGACTAAACCTATTAGATGGTTGCTTGTTCTCATAGCTTTGATGATGATCAGATTTAGGGTTTTGTTTTGAGGTTTTCTTGAGCTTTGTTTCTTGTGCAAAAAGACTGTGAAATGCAGAGAAGTTAAAGAAGAGGTGATGTTGAAGATGATGAAGACATAATGGGCTTACATATCTCTGCACATGCTTGGACACGTGTCAGTACAGTTTCTTTTTGCTATTGGGTAGTGTGTAATTGTCATTTGATTAGTAATACTAATATTATTGATGTTTACCAAGAAAAATAAGAAAAATTTGTTTCTTCTTTTGTCGTGACGCAGATATTTGATTTTATAATTTTAAAGGCTATTATGACAAAAATAAACGATCTTTATGATATTGATATCTAAGCTACATATTTATATAAAGTTAAAAGTGATAAGTTTTTACGTAATAATTAGGTTTTGAAAGTAACGTAAGATAGGATTAGGTTTTGAACGTTTGAGATCCACATATTTAAGTGACCACTGTCGGTAGCTCAGTGATATTTTTGAAGATTTTTATTTTTGTAATTACTGAATTAATCGACATTTCATGTTTTTGAACAGTTTACTTATGGTGATGAAGTCATTTCGTCACTTGGATTGGTGTGCTAATATTTTCTACATATTTTGAGCTAGAACAATTAAATATCATCAAGTATCGCACAACCAATTTTGTTATGAAAAGTCATAATTTTGTAAGATACAAAAGCTGGTTGTCATAACGTCCATACCTCTTAAAGAAATCAATTGAATAAATCTCTACACCGACCCAACTGATTATTATATTAGTGAGATACACACATTTCCATATACTAATACGATAGAAAGTTAATTTGTATTTTAATAATTCATACACAACATAGCTTTATTAAATAGATAATGAGATAGCTAATTAAGAGTTTTGTTTAGATACGACCAAAACAGAGACAAAATTTGATTTCTCTTCATAAATAGAACAGACTGAAAATTTTCAGTTCTCTTCTTACGCTTCTTGACATAATATCATCTAAACTTTTCAGTTAAATTAATAATGATCCCTCAAATTTTGGAACAACGGTTTTTTTTTCTTTTGTCCATATTAGATTCTGCTTCAGCGGTACTGTTGATTTGGAAACTTCTTTAAAAGTTCGTAGTTTGTTCTGTATAGAAACTAGTTTGAACACTTTGAAGTTTGGTCATTTGAAGTTATTGATTAAGGACTTTTGTTTGATTGATGATAGGACCAAACCGTGAGGCAATCGAAATCACTTCTTGCTATTATCGGGTCATTACTTCTGAAGATTACTGCTTCTCTTGTTTCCTTGGGTTAAGGCCCAGTGGGCCAAAGAAAAACTGATCATTGAAGACTTGAAGTTGTCGGAGTTTGATAACTAGTATAACTAACATATTCCATACATGAATCTGAATTCGTATTGCGTAAGTTCTTCACATAAAGCTTAAGACTTTATAAGTATGAAACTGATCGATCTTAAGCTCGACAACAAACATAAAAACTAAATTGATGATCTTAAGCATGATTTTTTTTGTTAAATTGTTAATATATAATACTATTATTACTCATTTTTAGTGTCTTTTGGACTTTCTGGTAATGGTTCGGATTTAAACAAGTACTAATTGTCTTTTAATTTGATTAAAGATTTCGTATTTTCGTTTTATGATCGTTAGAAACTAAAAAATAAAATATATGTATAGTAACTTGAACTAAAAATTTGTTCAATATCCAAATAGTTTTCCTGAATTTTCCACCACTAATCATTCTAAATATTTTTATTCTTGAAAAGCCACCGCCTCTAAAGACAGTAGCAACAAAATCCAAAACATATCAAATCAAACCGTTTTTTGGGGATTCAAAACAAATGATATTTTACTGAAGAATTTGGCAGTTTGTTCAATTCTAACTAGGATTTTGCCACGCCAGAATCTTCGAATTGGATTTGGTTCGTACGTCATGCTGATATAATAAATAAAATAATATACACTTTTCATCGTGATTTCAAACGATATAATTTAAGGCTTACAAGCCTATTCCAAATCTACTGAAATTTTTTAAAAAATCATCAAAAGAAATTTCGGAAAATATTTAACAAAAAAAAAAAAAATTCGGGAAATACACAAACCCACGACGTTCATTCAAGTTAATCAAACATTTTGTTTTATTTCGAGAGAATATGGCTTTCACTTTGGTCCAGTTGTTGTTTTTTTGGTCCATTTGTTATGGTAAAGATCAAAAAAGTTTTTATACGAAAGAATCCGAAGTTTGAATCGGAGACTAAGCTATTGGAGGTCCTCATACAGTGTATGATACACATAAACCAGAATTATTATTTTTTTTCACATAAACCAGAATTTATGCTATACGTTATATAAAAAAAAATGCTATACGTTATATATTTTATTTGTCTTATATAAATGTTCTTGCAATTAAACTTAATTTAACCAAGACGTAGCCCGTAGGTAATTTGGTAGCGTTGGCTCAATTCTTCTAAAAAAGGTGTATAGTGAATTGTTGATATTCTCTTATCCTTGTTATTATAGCTAGAAATAACACAAACATACCTATAATCAAAAATATAGATCTATCGGCAAACTAATTTTAGCAATGGTGATGTAGGATTTGTATTTAATTTATTAATCCATCTATCACCAATCATATAATTGTAAGTGATTAATAAGCGAGTTTCTTTTTTCACAATTTCTTATATAATAAACATAAATTATTAATTTGAAAACTTAGGGAAATTATTCATTTGGGCCATAGAGAAGAAATACCAAATAAGAAGGAGCTCAAAAAAGGTCAGAACCAAAGAAAAAACACAATTCATTTTCCAAGTGAAAATCTTTAAAGAAAGCACAACATATCTATTTTCTTTAACCCCAACTCATATTATCCCTTTCTCTAACCAAGAAGACCAGAATCCAAACCCTAATCAAACCCAAAATTACTGAAAATAATTCTTTTAAAACAAATAGACTACAATAAAGCACCAGTGTTAATGTAGTTGACAGTACTGCTCCAAATCTCTCTCCCTGAATCAATCTGATCAACATGATGACCATGACCATGACCATGACCACTTCCTCCTCCCATGTTCATCTGCCAGGGGAATCCCCACAAGACCTTGTTTGGATCACTTGTCGCCATCTGCTCCAGACCGCCTCCACTATTCCCAAACGCATACCCCACGTTCTCCATCTGCTGGCTCGTGCTTCCATAAACACCATCCATGGCCATCGGAGATTGAGAGCTTCCGAACCCTAGATGTGAAGAAACCCCTAGAGGTTGCTTGTTCAACAAGGCAAATGCTAACCCAAGCTCCATCTGTTCATTGCTAATGTTATTATTATAACCGCCATAACTCGCCGTCGAGAATGTTCTGGCGTCATGGCTTGCCGTCGGTTCAGGGGTTGTCCTGAGGCTTTTAGTTGCGGAAGAGGAGCGTTTGTGTTTCCGGTAAGCACCACCTATTGGGATGTTTCTTAAGATTCCACCTTTAGTCCAATATCTCCGACAAGATTTGCAGAAGTAGCGAGGCTGAGAGAGACTGTAGTTGTTGTAGTAGCAGAACTTTGTGTTGGTGGAGTCACAACGAGGGCATCTTAATGATTGCTCCGGTGGGGCTGGCCTAGTCGCCGACGATGGTTTCTTCTGGTTCTGATAATCTTGTGATGAACATGAAGATACTCCCACCACATTCTATAAAAAAAAAAAAAAACAAATTTAAATGAACATTAAAACCCAATTCTCTAACGAAATAATTATTAAAAATGTGAGATTGATTAGTACCTGATGCATCGAAGAATAATCCATCTCAACTAATTGAGAAACTTCTTTGAAATGTAGAAAAGAGTGAGATTGTGATAAAGCAAGGAGAAAGAAAAGAGAGATAAAGAGTGGAGATAAAGGAAAAGCCAAGCATCTTATCTCTCTATTTATAGAAAAGTTTATGGAAGTAGCTAGAGAATTTGGTGGCTTCCTCAATATTATATTATTACATTTTTAACGTTACTAATCAATGTTGTTACCATATGAGCGAATAACGTGATCCAACTCTCGGAGCATGAGATGTTAACCATGAAGCCGTTTTTTTAAATAAAGATTTATCATGCCTACTTCTGATTTTTACAACTAAAGATTCTTTTTTTTTTGTCATTTAGATTGGAGACACGAGACTATTTGTCTCTAATTTATGCTTGTTAATTCGTCAGCTCTCCATTGGTATCATATTAATCGAAAAAATATTTTATATCAAGATCTTGTGTGTGAAATTTTTTCCATTCACCTTAATGCTTTCACTTTACAAATTAATTACTATGTGTAAACTTACAAAACTTGTTGATATAGATATAGTTCTATCATGTACAAAAAATTATTTGTTGAGTACATTACATGTGATGATGTGGGAAAGATTGTTTAAAACTACCAAACATATAGTTAGTACTCTCTGATCGGACAAGACTGTTTAAATTTCATCATATTGGAATTCGAATGTGGTCGTGGTGTACATAAGAAATAGTCATATATGTTTTTGCATCTATCTTGGATTTTGTTCGAAACTTTCTAAATACAAAAATAAACTATCAAAATCCTTAGGTTTCTAAGAAAATAATATATGTGCGATTATTAACACTATTAGCCAAAAGAATTGCCATAAATTGTTATATATAAATGTTTTTTTTGGGGGAACCTTTTTTTTTTTGTCGTCTAATTATTTGTATAGAAATGATGAGAAGTGTGACCTAGCTATGACCGTACTATGATGTATCAGAATTGGTTGTTTGTACGATGTCCATTCTCAGGCACCCATCTCCATGTGTGTCCTCAACCTCTTTCGTGTCACAATTCTTCCGTTGAGTTGTCGTCACCCCACCACATGGAACCCACCTTCTTCTTCTAAATTTAGTCAAAAGTTCTACTCTCGCGTGAATCCCACCACTGTCTCTCTCTAGCTGGTCCTATGTGGTATGTATATTTTCTTCTCCCTATTTGTTAATTTTGTTTTGTCGCAGTTAAATTTAATATTACTCTCCAAAATGTTGGGTGAAACAAGGTAGAATAAATACTCAGTTAGTTGTGATTAATCATTTCTTGGACCACATTGTTTCTGTGAGGACTCGAGGTCCACAAATATCTGTGTCTGTGGCACATGGTTCATGACTTTTGCTTCCATTATTTGAACAAATTCTTGCATGTACAAGTTTAGGTTTTGTAACTTCTAAATTATGAATGTCGGATTCATAGGTTAGATAGTTTTGCTTCCATCACGGTTCACACACTCTTGATTTATGATAGCAAAATGTAAGATAGAAGACACATTTTAAATTAGTCTAGAATAAATTTGTCACAATAAATACGTTGTGGGTATATACGGCATAAAATAGTCCATGGATCTATTATAGAATTGTTACTGCGAGTTTCTTTCCATCAGTTGTACTACATCAACATCCACAATAATTAACCAATCGTTTATTAAAGATTTAACATAAACTTTCATTAGAGGTGAAACGTCTACAAAGAGTGATACAAGCTACATGCACATAGCATTGATAATATCATAAATATTTAATTGTAGATTTAAGCATTGTACTTGCTTCCCATGAGCAGCCTCTAGTTAGTTAAATTATCGTTTTTCGTCATATCCTGATCTTCTATTGCGCATATTCCAAGATTTATTTTGGTAAATCCCCTTGTACACCATTTCTTGGTAAAAATTATATTGAATATTTTAAATAAAATTTATGTTAATCAAGGCTAAAACCATTCCTCGAGGTATCTATCACAGTATCACTTGGTTACTTGGTTTTATTGAGTATTCTTTATGTAAACAAATCTATTTCAACCTCGAACATATAATAACATGATCGTAGAAAAAATACATGCACAACTTTTTATTTTAAATTATACTAATTGAAAAATAACACAACTCTCCAAAATGACCATGTAAAAGCAGAGATTTGGCCGGACAATGTGTAGCCCATGATATCCCTATCAGGTAAAGTAAGTAGAGACACAAAACATCGATTTTCGTAAAAGGGACTAATTTGAAGATTGAAGACCAAGATTTGGTCTAAAAGACAAGTATATGGGTGTGTATCACCCATATCCACAGCCAAATACATATATTATATGCATGTACGTATATATGTGTTTTCTTTGATTATTATAGAGTTTTCTGCAAAATAATATTTCAAGTCAGCTGTTTTTTTAAAAAAAATTAACGTCTGTGTCCAAAATATGTAGATTATTCTCGCGAAGTTAAAAGTAATACACAATGTAATATTTTTATATATTTTTGAGTAGTTGTTATAGTCACATACATTAGAGTTTCAGAATTGTTAAATTAGATTTGAATTCTTCGTCGCAAAGGTTTTGATTTAGTACATTATTTAACATAATTTAAAAATTTGACGAATGTAACGACATGTTAATTGTAAAAATGACTATGACGATCAGTATCTAGATGACGGTTACTAGTCGTTGGCATGTCATCAGACAACACATGGCATGTATCCAAATCTCGGAGCCAAAATTCTAATGGTATTGAGTAAGTTATCTGATTCACAACAATTCAGTGACAAAAGTTAAACCGTCTAAAATTTTCTAATTAATCGATCAGACGTCCAAATAAATAAAATAACATTTCATAATAATAAATGTTTCCTATAATAATTAAATAATTGGAAAAATCATTTAACAACATTATTGCTGCCACTCATTGTAAAACTTTTAATTTGTCTCCAAATAATTACCTCGCGCCTAACTATACTGGCTTCAGATAAGTAGGGATCAAAACTTGAGTATACAACAGAATTGGTTTTGTTCAAAAAAAAAACAAAAAAAAACAATCATATAGATACCAACTAATCTTGAGACTATATTTTTTTGTTTTCTTTGACACCCCTTGAATTTATATTTTGAAGACACTTTGGAGACCGAGGTAAATAAACTTGTTGCATCAAGGCTGTCATATTCTACGACTAAAATTAGTGATTCATAAAAATGATTGATATCCGAATAAGGAATAGTGATCATTACACTCCAGTTGGACCATTTCATATGTCTTTTGAGTTATTCTAATAGAAAATGTAACACTTTTATTTTTTTCATTACAACAATGATCAAAAAAAAAAAAAAAAAACAATGATCAATTTGTTTTTTTCTTGCTATAATGATTCTAACAAATTATGAAAACCGCAATTTCGAATTTTCGCATGAGGAAAAAGAAACAAAGCGATTGAGGATCCGCATGGTGGCTAAAAATTAGACACGTGACGAAAGAAGAAGAATCTTTGAAGAAATCGAGAAGTGAGACAAAGAAACAAAAGTGGGGATCCCAGAAGAAGCTCTGAGAGATATGAGCATGTGGTCTCAGTCAAGGTAAGGTTCAAAACTCAGACCAACCCACTTCTCAATTTTCCTCTTTCTCTCTATTATAGATATTATAAGAATAATACATTATTTATTGATATCTTTTTTTTTAATGGATATTTATGGATCTTTTTATGGATGATGAGGAAATTTTTTAAATTTTCTTTTGCTTTCATATGTATAGTTTCTCTTCTTTTTTTTTGTATATAGTTAACTATTTTTGGATGTTTTGTACCTCATATATAATTTTATAGTACATGTTAGAGAAAAATTTAAAACAATTTATGGCTGCTAAATAAATAATTGCATTGACAAAAAAAAAACTAATAATTGCACATATATATATATATATATATATATCCCACATATATATGATACATGTTATTATTTCTCTATACTTTATATAATCCATTTTCATTTGCAAATTGAAAATTTTGTAACATTATAAAAAGGGGTAATAAAACAAGTAGTGGATCGGACCAGGCGCAATTTCCAAAGCGACATGCATCTATTCTTACCTCCATCTTCAAGCAAAGCATCAACGCCTATAGATTCCCATGCAACGCTATATTTCTTTATAACATATAGTATTGAATATTTCTGTTGCTTTTTATTCTTTTCACTTTCCTGACATTGTTTTTGTTTATTCTTATTTTCTCTTCATAGAATTTATGAATTCTTTATATGATCGGATCCGTTATAACTTATAAGTCTCTGTTTTTCGAACTGAGGAAGATCAAATTCGCAATTTTACTAACTATCATAATCACTTGCTAGGTTCTTACAAAAAAAAAAAAATAATCACTAGCTAGGTAGGTTATAACCAGGCCCGGCCCTTCACACAAACCGTAACCGGTGGTAAATCAACGGTAACCGTAATAATCGTAACCGTGGTCATGTCTATCCAGTGATGGTGTTTTTTTTTTCATCACTGAAAAAAAGTTTGTTATTAAAGGTAAAATCTGTTGCCAAATAATTTTCAGGCCTACTACAAAATTTTGATTTACCAACTCGGACCGGGTCTACTGTCTAACTCAATGGGTATTTCATTACATATATTTGGGCTTGTTACATAGAGAAGGCCCAATCTATTAATACCTAATCCCCATTGTAAGTGTGGAGTGAGTTTCTGCTAGTAAAGATCAAACATAAAAAAAATTCTACATCTTGTAAAATGTTGGCTTACCTTTGGAAGAAGAAGATATCATATCGTTTCAACGTCATAATGATTTCGTAAAGTTTAATTTAGTTTATAATTGAACTTAAGATGCTCTGACGAAACGTAAACCTTCGCACTGTATGCCGTTTTAGAGTAAAAAAACAACAGATTGTCAAATTTCGATTACCGTAGACGACACGATGTTTCATACCCGACTAACGAATCACGACTTATACAAAACAGCAAAAGCGTAAAGACTTTGAACTTAAAACAATGGCGAGACCGAGACGAAGAAACACAGAGATCGGTGATGGCTTCACAGAGATATTCAACAGAGAGATTGGTTTCTCTCATCCAATCACCATCTCTCGTCGAATCTCCGCTTCTGAGGTTCTCATTTTATCCCCTCACTTCTCAAATACTCTTCCATTTCTCTATATCCTCCGATCTTGAACCCTCTCTTTACTTTTTCCGTTCTTGAATGAGACTTTTGCAACTCGCGAAGAGTTAAAAAGTTTTCAATTTCTTGCTCAAAATTCGTATAGAAATTGTGGGTTTTGGATAGTTATGTCATAGTTATCAGAAAGTCTTCTCCTTTTCTGGATTTGTGTTTCGAATCATGGATCCCAAAAGACTAATTTAGTGATGTTAATTTAGTTAAAAATTCAAATTTTAAGTTCTTTGGATTGAACTGTATTGTTTTTCTTTTGTTACTTCAGGGGATAGTGAAGAAACTCGATCTTTACGGGAAGTTAAATGGTCACGAGGGATGTGTGAATGCCGTGGAGTTCAATTCCACTGGCGATGTTCTTGTTTCGGGTTCCGATGATCGACAAATCATGCTTTGGAACTGGTTGAGTGGAAGCAGGACATTGTCGTATCCCTCTGGACATTGTGAAAATGTGTTTCAGACTAAGTTCATACCTTTTACGGATGACCGGACAATCATAACATCTGGTGCTGATGGACAAGTATGCTTGTAATCTCAATATCCTTAAGACTCTTCACCGTTGTTGCTTTTTGTAACTAGTTTAATCAATTGGTGTCCATTCTGTTTTGCAGGTAAGACTTGGTCAGATCCTAGAAAATGGTAAAGTGGAGACAAAAAGGCTAGGGAGGCATCACGGTCGCGTGTACAAGCTCGCTGTTTTGCCTGGAGATCCTAACGTATTCTACAGCTGTGGTGAAGATGGTTTTGTTCAACATGTTGGTCTCTATATCTCTCTCATGTTTGGCTTTGGGATGTCTTTTCCTTTGTCAAACTCAAATTCTGAACTTGTCTTTGTTATTTTTCGGCAGTTTGATATACGAAGCAACAGTGCCACTATGGTTTTGTATTCCTCTCCGTTCACACAAGGCTGCAGGAGACATCACTCCAGCAGTAGGATAAGATTGAATTCTATTGCGATAGATCCGAGGAATTCATATTATCTTGCGGTTGGGGGTTCCGATGAATATGCACGAGTCTATGACACTAGAAGAGGACAATTAGCTCCAGTATGTCGCCACGTCTTACCAGATGCGCCTGTGAACACTTTCTGTCCTCGTCATCTGCGGGAAACCAACAGTGTTCACATCACGGGATTGGCATATTCCAAAGCTGGAGAACTGCTGGTCTCTTACAATGACGAGCTCATTTATCTGTTTGAGAAGAACATGGGTTATGGTCCGTCGCCAGTTTCTATCTCTCCTGAGAAACTGCAAGAAATGAAAGAACCACAGGTGTACACAGGTCACCGCAATGCACAAACAGTGAAAGGAGTGAACTTTTTCGGTCCAAATGATGAATATGTGACAAGTGGTTCAGACTGCGGTCACATCTTTATATGGAAGAAGAAAGGAGGTAAGCTTGTTCGGGCTATGGTGGGTGATAGACGAGTGGTGAATCAGCTAGAGTCTCACCCACATATACCGTTACTTGCATCTTGCGGGATTGAAAAGAGCGTTAAGCTCTGGACGCCAATGTCAAACGATGTTCTTTCCCTGCCTGAAAAGATCGAAAAGGTAAACTACTAATGGATCAAGTCTCCTCTCAACCAATGTTTAATGTTGAGACAGTGTCACAAACACTGAATTTGTATTTTGTGGAAAATGCAGGTGATGGAACTGAATAGGGTTGGGAGAGAAGACCAATCGAGGGTGACACTGACTCCTGATGTAATTATGCATGTTCTCCGGCTACAGAGACGTCAGACGTCGGCTTTCACAGAGAGAAGATACGTTTCAACTGACATTGGCAGTGATGAAGGAAATGACGCTCACTTCATTGCAAGCTTAGTAGACCACGACGATGAGTCTTCAGAAAGAGAATGTACTGTAAGCTGAGTCCTAAACTAGTGTAATAGATTACTGGTCCCTTCATGTGTTCCAAATACTTGTGGATTTTGCTTGTGTGTTGTAATTTTTAATAAGGAAAGGAAAATAAGAACGAGAAATTAAGCTGTAAAAGCAAAAGGAACCAAAACGTCCAAACCGGTTCACGGTTGGATGCTGTTAATTTCTTTCATTCAATTTGGTATTGGATAAGAGTAATGAAATGAAGAGGTTGCACAAGGAAAGATAGAGTCACTTCTTTGTACAAATTACAAAAGTATTACAAAGCATAGACTGATTGTTCTTGTAGGCTCTATACAAATGGTAACGCGCCAGATTTTTCCAGTAGTTCAGCCGTATACAGTATGCAAATGTAGATCAAATTTACCTTCTGAATCAACAGTAGGCACTGAAGCATCAAATTTTTGCTGATACAAAGCCAAGATGGTAAGGTTGTCCTCCTGCAAATGAGAAAAACTACTTTGGTAAGCACATTACGATATCAGTAAATCTTTGCCTATATTGATGAGGTAGTGAGGAACAAGATTTCTGTACCAATTGAGTTAAAACTGCTTTGGGGGAGCCAATATTGCGATTGTTGATTCGAAGGTCTGGTATGATATGGGCAAATAGGCAGAGCAGTTTCAACTATGATTCTTCCAACACTGGAACCAGCCAAACATCAATCCATCTTTTGAGACGGTCTTAAGAGAAAATCCAACCAACCAGAATTTTGAGAATCACATCCCGTATGTTCTGTTGTACGGATCTCCAGGACTGGGCCTCCGGAATTTAGGCTCTTCAAAACGGCTGTAGACGTTGTCATTAAAGCCCATCCGTTCATTCCTTAGAAGCTGGGTAATCCCAAGATTGTTACCACTTTGGGGTTCATTCCACTTATCCCAGTGTCCATTTGACAACAATGGATTTGGTGAAGCTTGTCTAGGCAACTGTGTGAAAGGAGATAAGCCAGCTCCTTGTGTTTGATCCATTAGCCTCGAACTAATAATCCCATATGGGTCAGAGACTGAAGAAGAGAAGTTGTTAACGTTCCTGGGATCGTGAAATCCATTAACTTGCTGTGCAGCCAGAGACCTCTGCGCCAACAATTGAAGTCTTGCATCGTTCTCAAATGAATTCAGTTGAGAAGAGAACCCTGATCTCATATCAAAATCGGCTGTTTCCATCCCATTGTGAAGTCTTCCCCTTCCAACAGCTAAAATTGCAGGATCCATAAACTCAATATCTCCTGCAGCATTCAAATTTCCACTTGGAGGTGGTACATGATATGCGTTCCTCAACAAATTGGCTGAGTCAAGTAAACGAGTTCCTGCAAGTTGCAAAATATGTGTTACAATAGTCTCTGCTTATGAAAACTTTCCACTTTTAGGAATGTAACATATAATACCTGATGCACTATCAGAAGACAGGTCGGCTCTTTCATGGGAAGAGAAACCGGGAGGAGGTAACCTGTTGGGAGCAGAAAATCCAGGAGGAGCAGAAACTTGAGTCCTCGCCACTACAAGAGCACAATGGCGAAAAGTTAAGAAAAGCCGAGGAAACGACAGTCTTGATGAAATACCTGTTAGTTAAACCAATTTTAATTGCGAAAACAATTATAGGAAGCCATGATATATACTAACCAGGACTCTTGTAAGAAGATAATCCAGGACTAGCAGCAAATTGTTCATATCCGCCAGAATAGTTTGAGGCAAAACCATTTTGACTGCCGAGCTTATCCTGATACATATCACGGTTCACTCCAAACTCCTGAAGAGGCTGATCTCTTGACAACTGCCCATATATGCTGTAACTTTTATTGTCATACGCTTGATTATTTGATTCTTCATGCCGAGCAAAAGAGAATCTGGACTGGTCATTATGTTGCTTTAGGAGATTAGAAGATTCCAGAGTACTAGCACTATGATCACTCTGGCCAAGTAATTTTGCAAAATTGTGTGGTGAAGTCAAGGATTCATCCCAGGGATCAAAGTCTAAAATGTTTGAAATTATATCATCCTCTGCATTCTGAATGTTGCTCCTGCCTTCATTAGCAAATAATGAATGCTCCATCTTGGATATGGCTTTCTCAGAAAATCGATTTGGAAGATGCAAACTATCGCTACCTATTTCAAAGGTGGATCCAGTATTTGAATCCATCCTAGCAGAAGTTTCCCGGGTCTGGAACGAACCAGAAGCTAGATGATTTGAATCCAGAATTGAGCTTGATGAACTAAACATATAAGTGGAGTGGCTAACAGCCTCTGCAACATCCCGCCTATTGTTATTGAATGATGAGAAATCATTGACATCCACCTGTGCCTTAACATCTATCTGGGATCGCGAACCTGATCTCCAATCCCACTCTGGCCTTGAACCATGAATCCCATTCTGTGATATGCCAGCTTCTGCATAAGTGGTTGTAGGAGAATCTTTTCTACATCGCTCGAGATTTTGTACATCGTTATCAGGTTGTCTAATAGAACCTTGATCACAATGAGTACCAATACCCACTGGAACACCAGGAGCTTCGTCCCTAGAATTTGAAGTTATCCCCATCCATGCAACATCAGCCGACAAGTTACTAACATCGGGGAAATCTTCAGCAATTTCATTTGTGTGTTCAAAAGAATTCTCAACAGCAGAAGGCTTGTCAATGACTCTGCTATTGTAGGAAGATTCTTCTAAACAGGATATCTGATTGCTACTAGGATCTCTATTAGGTGATGTAGTTCTCTTGGACCCAGAATCCAACACAATCTTCTGCTGCAAAGGCTTCAACACGCTAGGTTTGCTTTTTTCAGCCAATGTTTGAATTTCTTCCTTAAGAGGTGGTTTCTGAAGAGTGTTACTAGAGGTTACAGGTCCATGAGCTGCATTTGCAACAACTGTAGACATAGCCAAAGTTCCATTCTCTGATGTTGATCTTTGATTATCCAAAGATCCATTTGACAAAGCTGAAGTTGCTAAAGAGTGTTGATTTGTTAAACGTGCCCCCCTATGACAGCATTTTCAATTTTTTTAAAATGACCCCATAAATAGGTTCACAGACAGCAGCTTGCAGAAAAAAAATTACCATGATGCTGCAGCAGGAAGAGCAGTTGATTTACCAGAGCTCCCACTAGGTGGAGAACTCCTAGGAGCACTAACTGAAGTCTGCACCAATAAAATGAAGAGGAACTAAATATTAATCTCATACAGCATTTTCGTAATACAGAAAGGCATATTGTAAGAAAGCGCATTTACACAATTTGTAGCTATAGCAGAAATATATTTCTAGGAAATGCTGCACATCCATCAAAGTTTATAGTGAGCAACATTCAATATGCATTTACTCATATATGACTATAACTGAGGCCACATGATATAAGAATAAGTTTCTTTGATACAAATGACCAAGCCAAATAGCACTTTATATCACGGTAAAGTAGAAAAGTATAGAGCTTACAGTAGAAGGAACTTTTGCAATTGGATTTGCAGTAGAACTGTCACTGCTATAAGCATCCAATGGTGGAGGTAGCATGCTCCCTGAACGGTATTGCATAGTATTTGTTGCTCCAGTGATTTGCTGAACCCTGCTCATTCAAAATTACAAAAAGAATTAACTAATCGTCTAAAATACCTGACCTCCATTACACTACATTTTCTCCACGTATATAGCACACTAAGAATAATCACGAGTACAAGAGAAAAACTTAGAACAATATGACAATGAAGATTACCTTGTATAGGCTGATATGATCTCATCTTTTGTAAAACTATCCTCTTGAGAGCCAACCTCATGCAAATAGAGGCAATCAGGATTGTTGCATGCCTGGGAACAGAAAAAAACAATCCATATTCAAATAATATCAGTTGCAAATTTCAACTGAAAAGAAGAAAGCTGAAAGAAAAATTCTGGGAGCCAGAGAGCAGAACAAGAGTGCATATAGGACATACCGCGTTTCTTAACCATGCATGACAATACTTTGTTGTCCCAAAACATGCCCTGCAATATATAAAGGAAATAAATAAATAAAGTCAATGGAGATAGTTACCATTGTACACAATCATTTTTAAACAACAGGGTGCTCGGCATAACTTACTTCAGTGCTTTACCATCCAAGATAAACCCATGGACAGATTGAATACATCGAACGGCCTCTTCCTCTTTGCCATAAGTGATATATCTGGATTAATAGCCGTTTATAATCAGAACATAATAATAATGCAAAACAAACATGTAAGGAATCCATTCATGCTAAAAAGAGAAATTTGGTTGATTAACACTAGAAAAAACGAAACTCACACACTGCATGTGTTGTTAGGGAACTGTTGGATGAGACCTGTTGCTGTTCGGGACATGGAAACCTTTAGAACCTTTCCATACTGACCAAAATACTCTTTATGCTGGAGAAGCTGAAAAGAAAAAAAGAAACTTTCCCATCACTAAGTAGATCATATGATATAATTACAAGGATTTCGAGGAAAAAATCACGTACATCTTCATCTGCTAGATTAAGGGGCAACCCAACAATGTAAACAAGATTTCTTCGAACCACTCGGACACTTGTTAGTGGCTTTCTCCCTTCAGAAGGTTTCAATTTTGACTTTTGTGTTTTTTTGCGATCCATGTTGCCTTCAGAGGTCAGTCTGAGAACACGAAATAGATAAGAAACATCAGCAAACGAAAACTAACACAGAACAAAAGTCCACATCTCAGTTGTCATATCTCAACCTCTCTTGATCAACAGTCATCCCAACAATCTTTTCTTTATCATATGGAGTGCGGCAAGCTGGACAGCGCCCTTCTGATTGATCTTTCTCTGCCATGTCCATTATGTGGTGCCAGCACCAAACACAAATCTATAAGATTGGAGGTAAATACATATCAGATCAGAAAATTACCAGCAGAACAACGGTCAACGATCTCTGAGGCCACCACAATAAGTATAAACACAAAACTTTTGAGTCATAGATTTTAGCGTATCTAAGTATATACCACAATACAGCCTTGAAACTAAAACATAAAAAGCATAACTGAACCTAATTTTCAATCCTGATCACAAAAAAAAAACAATGTAAATCAGAAAGGATGTCTAGACCTGATAGCCACATTTGCAGGGCTTCAATTGCTGGTCAGTCAAATCCATCTCCTCTGCACACAATGGGCAAGTCTTTTCACCGTAATCACTCATTGTTTCCTGAATAAGACAGAGATAAAAAAAGACTGGAATCAAATTAATCAGAAGACAAACAAGTAAAAGCAACCATACTAACCAAAACTACATAAACTTTAAACTTTAGTACTTCCGCAACTGGCTACATTCGTGTATAGATAATAAAATGATCGACAATTTCACTAATAACAGTTCAATTGAAACTTCTTCCCGATCAAGAAACTAATATTCTTCACTAATCCAAAGATTCAAAAAATTCAGATCGAAATTAATCCGTGCATGCGACGCGACGGTTCAATGAGAGACGCGTCAACGAACAATACAATCGAAAAAACATATCGACGGCAATCAAAACAATCCAAAATCTCCATGAGATTCAGTAAAAACACGTTGATCTTAAAACTACTCCGGAACTAAATCGACAAACTCAGAATTAGGGTTTTGAGATTCGGCGATTTCAAAATCCCAACATGAAAGAATCAATCACGATAAGAAGTGAAAACATACGGCTGAGTAGAGAGATTCGATCGGAGATTTGGAGATTGTGGAAGATGAAGATTGAGAGAAGTGGGAGATTGCAAGAGACCAGTGAGAGATTGGATGGCTGAGATTTTGGCCGCTAGCTTTTTTTTTGTTTTTTCAATTTTTTTTTTAATAACCCTTTTAATCTCTCTGCCAGACCAGATCCACGATTGCATAATGAGAAGAAATAACTATATCCTTAGATTCTTAGTTTATTACGGTTCTGCCACTACCTCCGGTTTGATTATTTTCGGTTGGCGTCGTTTCAAGACTTTTTTTTTTCTTTACAAACGTCGGTTAAAGACTTTTGGTTGTTCTTTTATTTCAACCCAGTGATTTAAATTTTTTGTTCTTTAAATATAGGGAAAATGCTCACTAAATTCCTCAAGTATATGTAACTAACACATTTATTTTCTAACTATCTTGTGTGCAAATTTATTCCTCAATTTATTATTAACTTAACAAATTTAGTCCATAAATTAGTCAACGTTAAATAATTAACAGAGATGATAAATGTCGTCGTTGTTACCCATACCAACAAATAAATCCCGAAATCATGAAATAAGAACCCTAGACGATTTTTGACAAAGAGATTTGATTTCCGGCATCTCTGAATTCAATCGAAGCCATGAAAAAACGAAAAACAAAGACCCTTGCCCAAAAACGTTTAGATCTGTAAGTAATTGATTTATATTCTTTTTTCAGTGTCCAAAAACTCTTGCTTACGAAAAACATGAAGAACACATATTTATTTTATGTTTGTCTGCTCGTGATTGTTTGTTTGTTAAGAGGAATTCAGTTCTAACTCGTGTTACGTTCAATTCAATAAAATAATAATTTCCGAAGAAATGTGTGTGTGGAAGTAATATACTCTCTACGAAATCAATGGTACTGCCTTCAAATTGGAATCATGCTTCTTCGTCTAGTCATGGTATTCTCATTGAAATCAATGTTACTCTCTTCGAAATCAATGAAATCGATCTCAATCTCTATGTGTCTCGATTTTGTCGGATATGGCCTATGTTCTTAGCTTTCAATTTGGGGAAAAAATTGCAGAATTTCTCGTTTCATTAGATTTTAATCAAAACATTCAACATCTCTGTTAATTATCTAACGTTGACTAATGTGTGAGCTAAATTTCTTAAGTCAACAAAAAATTGAGGAATAAATTTGCGCACACGATAGTTGGAGGATAAATGTGTTAATTGCATATTTTTGAGGAATTGAATGAGCATTTTTCCTTTAAATATCCGATATTTTGAGAAATCACGTAAAAATAAATTTAGAATTGATAAGCCATAGTGACTAGTTACGAGTTTTATAAAATTAACCGATGAAATTTCATCAAAATAATGATTTTTCTATAAATTATGTATGGTCCGGTTATTGGATTAAGAACAAAAAAACATTTAGTAAATTTGAAGGGTTATTGTTTTTAGGAGAAGAATGGATCAATGGCTGTAGTTAGACTACTAAGAAAATGATGTCTTATTATTATAGATGAAGTGATTTAGTTTGTATGAGATCAAATTACAATTAATGATAAGAATATAAGTTTTGGAGAAAAAGTTGTACGAATATGAGGGAGATGATTTTGAACAAAAGATTCAGAATCTTTTGAAAATTTCTCCTATAGCTGCCCGTTTAATTGTCAATAATGATTATGAGAATATTGCGATAAGTATTCTTTATAAATCATCCATAGAAGAAGCGATTGGTTCATGAGACATAATAAAAAAAGAAAAGTAAAAAAACAGCTGCTAATAATATAATTTTGCATAAAATCGAGAGAAAAAAAAAACAAAGAGATGTGAAAATAAACCAAAACTAGAACTAAAGCATATGCTTATATGAAGAATTCATAATTCATGATATGGATTTGGGAAAATTTTCTAAAGCAAACTCTTAAAAAATTTGAGGTCTTTAAATATCATAAGAATGTAAATTATTTTTCGTTTGGGGTTGATTTGAGAAAAACTGAATAAGTTTCGTTATATTGTACAGAATTATTCCTAATTCGGTCACCCATCAAATTAAAAATTATTCGATATTTTCACATAAGTTTTTTCTTAATATTAAACTCCTAGTTTTTTACTTGTTCCAAAATAGTTAGTTGGATTTAAATTAATAAGTAATTGTTGGTGAAGTGATTTAGTTTGTATGGGATGATCATGTGTCATCAAATTTTGAAAATATGAGTGTTGGAGAAAATTATGCATGTCATATAGTTGTTTGCGAAATCGTTTATAATAATTGTATGTTTAAAGATAGTTATTCAATGGATTGATCATCATTTATAATATAATTAGATGAAATATTTTTGGTGATAATGATATAAAAGACTATAAAAACAAAAATTAGTGTTAAAATCAATAAAATTAAAATACTTATCAAATAATCCATATTCTAAGTAACAACATGCCAATTTATCTAAAAATAAACATAGATATGCTAATAATTTGTTCTTTTTGGTAAGAGTTTTGGTTTCAACTGTTGTGAAAGAAGTCTCTTTATAGAACTACACATGCAAATGAGATATCAACATTCACTTCGAAAGCAAATGTCTAAAGTAACCATCATTCCACTAATAATAAAAAATTTGTATAACATTGAGAGAAACGAAAAAAGAAACAAACATATGCTAAGAATCTTTGAGAATTTTGTTAAGTGTTTAATTCAATAAAACCAGTATTAGAACTAAAGCATAAGCGTATATATTTTTCTTTGTTTTCTAGGTTTCATGGACCAATCGCTTTGGTTTTGGACTAATGAAGATCAAAGTCTTCTCTGAGATATCTTGTTACAACCATGAGATTCCTGTTGGGGAATAGCATCCACATGCATTTGGAAGCTCTTTATAAACTTTCAATATTTTGCATTTACTTAATGATTTTCGTTTGTCAATCCTGGAGGTACTTGATTTAATGTCTATAAGTAATTTAAAAATCGTTGTTATAAAAGTTTAAGGATTTGAAACCACTTGTTGAGGACTTTGGAATAGTCTTAGAAGGTCAAAATCTATTGATGTTTAACTATGCATCGCAGAATAAATCTGTAAGAAATCATGAGAGTACAGGGCACGAAAAGTAATTGTGTTCGAGTATGAGGAGGATGATTTTGAACAGAAGCTTTAGGATCTTTTGAAAGCTTCCCCTATAGTCCGTTTAATTATCACTAATGATTATGAGGATATTGCTGGTATGGTTCTTTATAAATCATACATAAAAAAAAAAAGCAATTGGTCCATGAGACCTAGTAAAAAACAAAGAAAAAAAAATATGTGCTATTACACTAACAATAAAATTTGTATAAAATTGAGAGAAGCAAAAAAAAATATGTAAAGAACTCTTTGAGAAGTTTTTTAAATTCTTAATTCAATAAACCATTATTAGAACTAAAGCATAAGCCTTTATGAAGAATTCATAATTATATTCATGATATGAAATTAGGGATTGAATTTTTCACAGCAAACTCTGAAAAACTTTAGGTCTTTAAAATATCATAAACATGTAAATCATTTATTGTTTTGGGTTGATTTAAGTATCATCCTTGCTATTTTGTAGAGAATTATTCCTAATTTGGTCATCAAACTAAATATTTTCACATAAGTTTTCTCGTAATCTTAAAGTGTTAAATTTTTACTTATTCAAAAATGATTAGTTGGCATAGTAATTTTTTTGCTAGAAGAAAAAATAAAGATAAAACAATTGTTTTATATGAATGTGTGATATATTTGGAAAGGAATGAGAGAAACTGGTATTTTCAAAAGAAAAAAAAGGTGATAGTGTTGGTGATTATCCTTAGAGGATTTGTGAGAAATGCATTTTCTATGATATCCCTTTTCAAAAATGCCCCATTTTTGGCCATTTTCATTTATATTTTCTTTTATTTTTAGTGATCATTTACCCCTATTTGAAAAAATATTTAAGTCAACAAAATGAAAAATTGAACTTTCCCGCCACAAATTTTTCCGATAAAATATTTCTCGCCAAAAAATTTCCGACCAAATTTGTTTTTGGCTGGAAAACGTAATTTTTGGCTGAAAACATGATCTCCGAAATTTGTGCAGGAAATGAATTATCTGCTCTTACTAAAAAAAAGAGTACATTCCGTCTCATTATCTGTTTTCACTAATAAAAAGTAATTTAGTCATTGTGTTCATAATAAAAAGTATTTTTTTAAAATAGTATAATAATAAGAATATTTTTGTAAATGTCCTTTTTTCTTAACATAAATAGAATTCTAACTTAAATAAAATTTATAACAATATCAATATTGTTAACGCTAATGTTGGAATGTAAACTAGATGGTCAAAGACTCGGATCATTCTATAGACTGGATACAATTGACTCAGCAAAAAATGCATAAAAATATGCTCACCCCAATAGCACAAGCATTAGACACTCCAGCTCCCAGAGATATCCTAAATGTCGAAGATCGTTCTCATCGAGCATTGGTAATATGGGATATCATGACTCTTAAATTTCCCTTCAACGTTGACCCTCCCAACTATTTTGATAATATTAATAAGGCATTGTCTCTAGGAGGATTAAACGTCTACGACATTGATGCATACATCCATGAATCTGATATCGACACACATCAATTTAGAGAATCACTATTTGCAGCTATTAAGATTAATGTGATTCAGATGATAAAACCACCTAACAGAAAGAGATCGGGGAAAGGCATTTCTGAGTCCAGAGACCATTGCGACGTCAAGATCACCAAAGTCTTGTTTTACTGGGCTTTGGCCCGCTATCCACCTGCTCTAATCTTCCTTATTTCAAATGACACGCAGTTGTCAGGTGCAGTTGCTGTGCTGAAACAAGCGGGGTTTCATATCTATTTGGCATGTCACAAGAAGACTTGTCCAGTTCTGAAGGCCAGTGCAACTAATCGTGTGCTATGGAGGAAGAGAAGAGGAGTGTCGAGGGGCTTTTGGGAAGAGATTTAGTTAATAGTTGTTTATATTTGAATGCAAACATATTATTATTAGATATTGCATCAAAACATCTACTTTATCTATAATATTCTATAAACTTCGTAAAATTTAGTCTAAGTCAAAAGTATATTCAATTCTCAAAAAAAAAAAAAAAAAAAAACTAGATGGTCCGAACCATCCGTAAAATACCACTCTAAAAAAGCTAGAATTAATACAAGTTATTTTAAAAAAAATATCATAAACTAAATATATATATATATATATATATATATATATATCTTGTTTGAGCTCGAAAATGGCTTACTAAAACTCATATTTCGATCATATCTATAATTTTCGACTAATTTAGTCTATATAATAATAAGATCATTAACCCTCATAAACCACACATGATATTTAATACTCATATTACATTAATACACATGATATGTAACGTAAAAGTACTAAATTAATTCCTAATCGAATAAAACGAGTATATATTTGTTCATTTATTAATCGTATAAAAACGATTTTGATCCAATCAAGATTTTAATTATTAAAATCCCCACGTTATTTATGTGTTTAACAAAAAACTTTAAAGGAAAATAACTATGGCAGATAGATAAAAAAACTGTAAAGGACGTTGAGAAGACGAAGACCGTTGACAAAGTCAACAACAGACACCAACCGTCGATTTGAGGCGGCTCTAATCTCAACCACACGATCTTCCCATCTCTCTTCTTCTTCATCTTCTTCTTCCTCGCAATTACCGCGAAAACTCATCTCTGCTCAATCCTCAGTTTCAGTCTCTCTGTTGACTCTGACTATATATGTAAACGATTACATACAAATACCTTCAGATTCACTACTTCAAACCTCAAACCAACCACTGAAGCTTGACTTTGATCAATTGAGAGAGAGAAATGAACACCGGCGGCGGCCAATACACAGATTTTCCGGCGGTTGAAACACACGGAGGACAGTTCATAAGTTACGATATCTTCGGTAGTTTATTCGAGATCACATCTAAGTATCGTCCTCCGATTATCCCAATCGGTCGTGGAGCTTATGGAATCGTTTGGTATGTTTCGTTCTCTGAGCTTTTTTGAAAGTTGATTCTTCTGATTCTTTGAGATCGGAGTTTTTGATTATTTTTTGGATTTTGAATTTTGTGAAGCTCTGTGTTGGATACGGAGACGAACGAGCTTGTAGCGATGAAGAAGATAGCAAATGCTTTTGATAATCATATGGATGCTAAGCGTACGCTTCGTGAGATTAAGCTTCTTCGTCATCTAGATCATGAAAACGTTAGTATTAATTTTCATTTGATTTTTGTGAAATTCTCTGTAGAAACTAGTGAATGAAACATGATTAGAGTTTTGGTTTGTCAACAGATTATAGCTATAAGAGATGTTGTTCCACCACCACTACGAAGACAGTTCAGTGATGTTTATATTTCTACTGAGTTAATGGATACTGATCTTCATCAAATCATCAGATCTAACCAGAGTTTATCAGAAGAACACTGTCAGGTAACTAACTGTTCTTGGCTTTTCTCTGTGATTGTATTTGGTTTTTCTAAAGTAGAAGAAACTGATTCTTGATTTGGTCTTTTTTGTTATGGAAACAGTACTTCTTGTACCAGCTACTTCGAGGGCTGAAGTATATCCACTCAGCTAACATTATTCATAGGGATTTAAAGCCGAGCAATCTTCTGTTGAACGCGAATTGCGATTTAAAGATTTGTGATTTCGGTCTTGCTAGACCTACTTCAGAGAATGATTTTATGACTGAGTATGTTGTTACGAGATGGTATAGAGCACCTGAGCTTCTGTTGAACTCTTCTGATTACACAGCTGCTATTGATGTTTGGTCTGTTGGTTGTATCTTTATGGAGCTTATGAATAGAAAGCCTTTGTTCCCTGGTAAAGACCATGTTCATCAAATGCGATTATTGACAGAGGTAAAGGATTAGAGAGTTATCTACTCTTGGTATGGTTTAAAGATTCTGCTTCTCCCGGAATATGTGATGAATTTGTGTGGATTTTGCAGTTGCTTGGCACACCGACAGAAGCTGATCTCGGGTTTACACACAACGAGGATGCGAAAAGATATATCCGGCAACTTCCCAACTTCCCACGCCAGCCGTTAGCAAAACTTTTCTCTCATGTTAACCCATTGGCCATTGATTTAGTTGACAGAATGTTGACGTTTGACCCCAACAGAAGAATCACTGGTAAGTTATGCACATGCATTACATGTTCTCTGTTGGTTTCTTACCATCACTATGGTTTGATTCAAAACTGAAAATACCATCTTTGTGCAGTTGAACAAGCTCTGAATCACCAGTACCTTGCTAAATTACACGACCCGAATGATGAGCCAATCTGTCAAAAGCCATTCTCTTTCGAGTTCGAACAACAGCCTCTGGATGAGGAACAGATAAAAGAGATGATTTACCAAGAAGCCATAGCTCTCAATCCAACATACGCTTAGAAGAGCAGCAGCCCCGTGATTGCCCGGTATTACCCAATAACCATCCGAATGGCTGCTTAGTATCTTTGCCAGTTCTTTTATTCATGTACTTCTTCCACATATGTAATCTTGTAATTCTATTTGTTTGTTCATGTTATTTACTACTAGTGATTGAGTTTAGCTCCAATGTAAAGTACTCCAGTTATGAAACCATATCTATAGACTTTTTTTACTTCACATACTTGAGTCTTCCCTTGTTAACAAAGAGAAGAGAGAATATAGTTTTGTAATGTACCGATCTAGCCTGAGTTTCTGATATCTCAAATTTAGTGGGAGCTATTGTAGAGAGCTAGAACCAGAGTCAACACTGTCGTCGTGAGTAGTCTCTTTCTCCTTTAATGACGTTAAAGATATTTTGGTGGGCTTGGCTCTAGGTAGCTTGCATTATTGAACTATAAATGGTCAATTCCTTAGCAATAATTAGGCACAAATGTGTCTTTCTTTAGTAATATCCTTTACCTGACAATTTAGAGTTGACTTCTTAAACGTTGGGTTGGAAATAATTTTGTCTTTACACAGGCTGTTCTAAGCTGACAGTGATGGCTCAACTTGCATCAACGTAACGCTTTGAGTTTTGTTTACTTTCTTAATGTTTCTTGTTTGAAGCTGCTGCGCATGGAGAATAAAATATCGTGGACCCGAGAAAGTCATCATTGCTATGTTATTACTTACACTGTATATATGTTTCAGAATTTCAGGCCATTGTTGACAAAAATAGTCAAAGATTTTTCTGCTTGATTTTGAGACATGGCTAGTTCAGTTACCGGCGATGCAGAAACAGTGATATCAGCAGATTCAAGCACCAAACGCCGCGGTGGAGGTTGGATCACCTTTCCGTTTATGATAGGTGAGAGACTCTGTTTCTCTGTTTTTATCTTTTTCAGAACTTACATAACCAAAAGAACTTAGAAGAAGAAACTGAATCTCTATCATTCTATGGTGTAGCTACGTTGTTAGGCCTGACAATAGCTGCGTGGGGTTGGTTACTTAACTTGATCGTCTACCTGATTGAGGAATTCAATGTGAAGAGCATCGCAGCGGCTCAGATTGCTAACATTGTTAGTGGTTGTATCTGTATGGTTCCAGCTATTGCAGCCATTGCATCTGACTCTTTCTTTGGAACCATTCCTGTTATCTCAGTTTCAGCTTTCATTTCTCTTATGGTAACGTTAATAAAGACTCACTCAACATCTGTTTTTATCAATTTCTATCTGAAACAAAAATTCACTAATTTTACTCATTGATCAGGGCGTAGCTCTGCTGACTCTAACCGCTTCGCTTGACTCTTTAAGACCCAAACCTTGTGAAACAGCTTCAATCCTATGCCAATCTCCTTCGAAAACCCAGCTCGGAGTCCTTTACACGGCCATAACTCTAGCCTCTATAGGAACAGGTGGGACACGGTTCACATTAGCAACTGCTGGTGCGAACCAGTATGAAAAAACTAAAGACCAAGGAAGCTTTTTCAACTGGTTTTTCTTCACTACGTATCTTGCCGGAGCTATAAGTGCAACCGCCATTGTATACACTGAAGACAACATCAGCTGGACCTTGGGGTTTGGTCTGTCCGTAGCCGCTAATCTCTTCAGTTTTTTGGTTTTCATCGCGGGGAAAAGATTCTACAAGCACGACAAGCCTTTGGGAAGTCCTTTCACAAGTCTACTATGCGTCATTTTCGCCGCGGTACGCAAAAGAAAAGCTGTGGTTTCCACCAACGAAAAAGACTACCACAATGAATCAATCACAATGCCCACAAAGAGTTTCAGGTAGAATAAACCAGCTCAGAAAGACTGTTTCATTGTTGCACTGAGAGGCCATTCTAATGAGTTCTCAAATACGCAGGTTCTTTAACCGTGCAGCGTTGAAACAAGAAGACGAGGTTAAACCAGATGGCACAATTCGCAATCCATGGAGACTATGCAGCGTTCAACAAGTGGAAGATTTCAAAGCAGTCATAAAAATCATCCCTCTTGCGTTAGCTACAATATTCTTAAGCACTCCAATCGCAATGCAGCTAAGCTTAACAGTTCTTCAAGGTCTGGTGATGGACAGGAGGCTTGGCCCTAGCTTCAAAATTCCTGCAGGCTCTCTCCAAGTCATAACACTTCTCTCCACTTGCCTATTTATTATAGTCAACGATCGGTTTCTCTATCCATTTTACCAAAAGTTAGCGGGAAAGTTCCTTACACCGCTCCAACGAGTCGGTATAGGCCATGCTTTCAACATTCTAAGCATGGCCGTGACTGCCATAGTTGAAGCAAAGCGATTGAAGATAGTACAGAAGGGTCATTTTCTAGGATCATCATCCGTTGCTGACATGTCAGTCTTGTGGCTCTTCCCACCTCTAGTCATAGTAGGAATTGGTACGGATTTGATTCCCGATAATAATTCATTCTACTCGAGTTGAGATCAATCCAATCATGTTCTTGGTTTTGTCTTTTGGTTGCAGGAGAGGCCTTCCATTTCCCAGGGAATGTAGCTCTGTGCTATCAAGAGTTTCCAGAGTCTATGAGAAGCACTGCAACATCGATTACCTCGGTGGTGATTGGGATATGTTTCTACACAAGCACTGCTTTGATTGATCTGATTCAGAGGACCACTGCGTGGTTACCAGATGACATAAACCATGGAAGAGTTGACAATGTTTACTGGGTTTTAGTAATTGGAGGAGTCCTGAATCTTGGTTATTTTCTTGTGTGTTCTTGGTTTTACAAATACAGAAACCTCGAGAATGAAGATCGTAAGCAAGATGCAAATGTCTCTCACTAAGGTGAAGAGAGGGAGAGAAAGAGAGAGAGATGGAAGATGTCATTTGTTGTTATTATTTGCAGTTCTTTAAATGGAGAGCTTTGTCTGAAAGTATCTCCAATTTGTAGGCATTGAAAAAGTTTTTTAATTGTTGTGGAGGTATGTATAATTTCATCTCGGTGATATACTCGATTTGTTTCTGTGATGCCCGAGAGAAACAAGTATGATGATGGTCGTGATTCTTCTGTAATGCGCTAGAAACAGTAACGTAATTGATGTTAAGCCTTGTGATTCTTCTGTAGTGCCTGAGAAAACAATCTCTTGATCTCGGACTGCTTCTTGATGTTGTTTTTGTTTTTGACAGGGTCACTCTTGTGATGTTAGTGAACATTTTGCAAAGGGATATATGACTGAAGAAGATGGTGAATCTGATTATGCAGAAGACAACAATATCAAAGATGACGAGGAATTAGGTATGAAGCAGACGGTGGTATTGAAGAAGATAATGAGGACTCTGATGATAATTCATTGGTAGCATCAAAGCTTGTTGTGGTGAGTAGTCTATTATCATTCAAATCCTTTGCAATGAAAGACAAGTTGGTCTTTCTCTAGTAATTCTTCAACAAAACATGATTCTATTAGCTTAAAAGATGACTTATAGGATGCCAATAAATATTCTTCTGAAGATTAATAACATAAGCTTGTCGCGGTGAGTAGTCTATTATCCTTCAATAACTTGCTGATTGTTTTGTGGGCTACTTGCATTGTTAATGTTTGATCAAATCCTTAGTAATAAAAGAAAACTTGGTCTTTCTTTAGTTTCATCTACAGGAAATGTTAAGTTGACTTCTTGAATGTTATTAGCTTTCACACAGGCTGTTATGTTCGAAACTGACAGAGATAGTTTAACTCTCAGCAACAACCGCTTTGAGTTTTTTAGTTTTTCTTGTGAGACGAGAGGCTGCTGCTGCACATGGAGAATAAAAATATTGTGATCATCAGTTTTGAATCATTCTTGTTGTTGTTTCCTTTGCTTATATATATATACTTCAGTATTTCTGGCAATTGTTGGAAACTTAGTGGAACATCACTTCTTGCTTTTCATAAATGGCTGGTTCAGTTTCCCATGATGCAGAAGCACCGATAGAAGAAGATTCTAGCATCAGACGCTCTGGCGGCAGGATCACCTTTCCGTTTATGATAGGTAATGTAATGTAGTTTCTATGTTTTCATTATCGAGTTACTTCATATAGCCACAGAAGAGACTTTATGTATTTTCTATGGTGCAGTCACTCTGTTCGGCCTGACATTAGCTACGTTGGGATGGTTACTGAACTTGATTGTCTTCTTGATCGAAGAGTTCAACATGAAGAGCATCGCAGCCGCGAAGATTCTCAACATTTTTAGTGGTTTTACCTTTATGTTCCCAGCCATTGGAGCCATTGCAGCTGATTCTTTCTTCGGGACGATTCCTGTTATCTCGATTTCAGCATTCATTTCTCTAGTGGTAAAGTTGATTTGACTCACTCTCTTTTTGTCATCAATTCCTCTCTTCGAAATTCTCAAACAGAACTCACCAATTCTACTCCTTGATCAGGGCGTAGTTCTGCTGGCTATAACCACTTGGTTTGACTCTTTAAGACCCCAAGCCTGCGAAACAGCATCAAGCTTATGCCAAGCCCCTACAAAAATCCAGCTTGGTGTCCTTTACACGGCAATAACTTTAGGCACTGTGGGAGCAGGTGGGCTGCGGTTCACCTTGGCCACCGCTGGTGCGAACCAGTACGAAAAAACTGAAGACCAAGGCAGCTTTTTCAACTGGTTTTTCTTCACATGGTATCTAGCTGCCTCTATAAGTGTAACAAACATTGTCTACGCCGAAGAAAACATCAGCTGGAGTTTTGGGTTTGGTTTGTGTGTAGCTGCTAATCTGTTAGGCTTGGTTGTTTTCATCTCTGGGAAAAGATTCTACAA
Organism: Arabidopsis suecica; assembly: GCA_019202805.1. Lineage (NCBI taxonomy): Eukaryota > Viridiplantae > Streptophyta > Magnoliopsida > Brassicales > Brassicaceae > Arabidopsis > Arabidopsis suecica. Next base: position 8,519,544 of record CM032909.1, read on the forward strand.
GCATGACAAGCCTTTAGGAAGTCCCTTCACAAGTTTACTTCGCGTCATCTTTGCTGCATTACTTAAAAGAAAAGCTGTGGTTTCCACCAACGAGAAAGACTACCACAGTGAATCAAAGAAACCGCCCACAAAGAGTTTCAGGTAAAACCTCCTCAAAAAACCTTTCTGATTTTTTCAAGAAAGGGACGCGTTGAGACCATCTAACAAATCCTCGTGTATGTAGGTTCTTTAACCGCGCAGCATTGAAACAAGATGATGAGGTTAATTCAGACGGCACAATTCACAATCAATGGAGACTATGCAGCGTTCAACAAGTGGAAGATTTCAAAGCAGTCATAAGAATCATCCCTCTTGTGTTAGCCATAATATTCTTGAGCACACCAATAGCGATGCAGCTAGGCTTAACAGTACTTCAGGGTCTGGTGATGGACCGGAGACTTGGCCCTCACTTCAAAATCCCTGCAGGCTCTCTCCAAGTCATAACACTTCTCTCCACCTGCCTATTTATCATAGTCAACGATCGGTTTCTCTACCCATTTTACCAAAAACTAACCGGAAAGTTCCCCACACCGATACAAAGGGTGGGAATAGGCCATGTTTTCAACATTCTAAGCATGGCCATGACTGCCATAGTTGAAGCAAAAAGATTAAAGATAGTACAGAACGGTCATCTTCTTGAATCATCATCCGTTGCTGACATGTCAGTCTTGTGGTTATTCCCTCCTCTAGTCATAGTAGGAATCGGTAAGGAATTGGATCCAGATAATTTATTCGACTCAAAAGTGAGTTCAATCTATTTATGTTCTTGGTTTGTCTTTTGGTTGCAGGAGAGGCTTTCCATTTCCCAGGGAATGTAGCTCTATGCTATCAAGAATTTCCAGAGTCTATGAGAAGCACCGCAACATCGATCACCTCGGTGGTGATTGGGATATGTTTCTACACAAGCACTGCTTTGATCGATCTGATTCAGAGGACAACCGCGTGGCTACCAGATGACATTAACCATGGAAGAGTTGACAATGTTTACTGGATTTTAGTCATAGGAGGAGTCTTGAATCTTGGCTATTTTCTTGTGTGTTCTTGGTTTTACAAATACAGAAACCTCAAGAACGATGATCATGAGAAAGATGCTTCTGTCTTTCTGTCATGATCTTAAAAGAAAAGGTCTATTATTATCATCTGATTCTTACGTTTTAAGCTTTGTCTGAAACTATGCTACTTTTTTCTGTTATTCCAAAACTTTCGTCTTCGTATTTGCAGCATTCTCTACTTTGGTCATTCAGTCTCAGGAGACTTTTATTAGCTTGGTAAAAATATTAGCAAGATCATTAGATTCTAAATGTCCATATTCTAAAATCCGTTTGACATTTTTGTTGTTCTACTAGAGATATGAAGATTCTCTCCTAGAGAGTTGTGGTAACTTGACTGACAAGATAAAAGAAACAAGGTTACATGGTGTTGCTGTTCTCATTGACTGATCATGCAATCCACTAAAAATGTTAGTGGAGGCTCCATTTGATCTCTACCTTATCCTTAATCATCCTAACCACTACCATTTGATGAGAAAAAGAGACCCACCATTAGAGAACTTGTGACCATAGAGCATAGTAAATTCAGAAGAAGAAGTGTTGTTGTTACTTATTCTCTAGAAGAAGAAAACTAGTTTTGTTGTATGGTTTTACAGGCTCAATCATATATTCTACTAGAGAAATATATGACTGAGCCTATAAACAACGTCTAGTACCATAATCAATGATTAAAGTTCAACTTAGTCCGATGATGCTTATTGAAAGTAAATACACCTCAGAGGAATCTTACCATTTACACTCTTCTTTCTGATGTCTGATCAATAAAATAGAATGTGTAAAGGCAAAGTATACTCTCTGGCCACTATTGATGATTATAGTGGATACTTGGGGAAAGTGGAAGGTCTGGCAAAATTCTTTTTTACTTGTTTATTATTACATTCACCACGTGATTCTGGAACACGACAATAGTTGATGAAATGTCAGAATTCGGTTAGGTAATATGATATAATTGGACTAAACAAGATCATTAGCAAATCATTGCACAACATAATTACTTTGTACTTGCTTATATATACTATTTAGTGCTTTTTATTTCTAATTGCATCATAACACACAAACACAGTGCACGTAACTCCTCTGTTTCCTCTGTTTTATGTTATGGCTAGTTTAGTCTCTGGTGATACAGAAGCTCAGAGCTCTGGCGATCCAAGCAGCAAGCGCGGTGGCTGGATCACTTTTCCTTTCATGATCGGTTAGCTAGTGTTTTTGATTATGTTTTTTGGTTTTATGTTTTTGAAACCAAAACAGTGATAAATGTTGATGATTGTTTGGTTCTGTGGTGCAGCTACGTTGTTAGGCCTTTCAGTGACTTCTTTCGGATGGGTAATGAACTTGATCGTCTTCTTAATCGAAGAGTTCAACATCAAGAGCATCGCTGCTGCGCAGATTTCAAATATTGCCAATGGATGTCTCAGCATGTTGCCTGTTGTTGCAGCCATTTTAGCTGACTCTTTCTTCGGTAACATTCCCGTCATCGCGGCCTCTGCTTTCATTTCTCTGCTTGTAAGTCCAAGACTCATTCTGTTTCATCAATTCTGTTTTATGGCTTGATGAGCTCACCAGTATGTTAAAACATTTGTTTAGGGCATCATTCTCTTGACTCTTATTGCATCTTTGGACTACTTGAGACCCCGACCGTGTGAAACGGGGTCAATCCTATGCACATCGCCATCAAAACTCCATCTAGGGATCTTGTATGCAGCATTAGCTCTAGTCACCACTGGATCAGGTGGGACGCGGTTCACCATGGCATCCGCGGGTGCAAACCAATATGAGAAGCCTAAAGAACAAGGAAGCTTCTTCAACTGGTACTTCCTCACACTATATGCTGGAGCTATTACTGGCGCAACAGCAATTGTATATATTCAGGATAATGCTAGCTGGAAACTTGGGTTCGGTCTCTGCGCTGCTGCTAATTTGATCAGTTTCATCGTTTTCTTCTCTGGGAAGAGATACTACAAGCATGATAAACCCATGGGAAGTCCCTTCACAAGTCTGATCCGCGTTGTAGTCGCTGCTACAGCAAAAAGGAAGGCTGTGATTTCATCCAAAGAAGAAGACTATCACCGTGGGCTCGGAAAAGAGGCCAGGACTTCTGTTGCAATGCCCTCCAAGAGCTTCAGGTGAAAAAAAAATATTGCTTGATTTTCTGAAAGTTAAAACCAAAACTGAAAGATCTTTACATGTGAAGGTTCTTGAATCGCGCAGCGTTGAAGACCAAAGACGATGTAAATCAGAAAGACGGCTCAGATATTAACATATGGAGGCTATGCTCTGTGCAGGAAGTAGAAGATTTCAAAGCCATTCTCAGAGTTTTTCCTTTATGGTTATCCATCATCTTCGTTAGTACTCCTATGGTGATGCAAACAAGTTTGATTGTACTCCAAGCTCTAGTCACCGACCGTGGGATTGGTCCTAAATTTAAAGTCCCGGCTGGTTCCCTCCAAGTAATAGTAATAATCACAGCATGCATTTTTATCATCATGAACAACTGGCTTGTCTTTCCAATGTACAAGAAGCGAACTCATAAGTTGCTGACACAGCTACAAAAAGTCGGTATAGGCCAGGTTCTCACCATCCTAAGCATGGCAGTCTCCGCGGTTGTGGAAGCAAAGAGACTGAAAACAGTTGAAAATGAGCATCCCATGTCAGTGTTATGGTTGTTTCCTCCCCTTGTGATAGTAGGTATAGGTGAAGCGTTCCAATTTCCGGCAAATATTGAATTATTTTATGGAGAATTCCCCGAGTCTCTGAGGAACACCGCGACTTCATTGACCTCGGTGGTGATTGGAATCTCTTTCTATCTGAGCACAGCTCTTATCGATCTTATCCAGAGGACTACCGAGTGGTTACCAAATGACATTAACCACGGAAGAGTGGACAATGTTTATTGGATTTTAGTCATTGGAGGAATCTTGAATTTCGGCTACTTCCTTGTATGTTCTTGGGTCTACAAATACAGAAACGTCAAGGATGATGATCATGAACAAGATCCAAAAGATGTTACAACGTAAAGACACAACATGTTCTGTTCTAGTTCTCTTTACATTAAGTATCTCCATGTCTTGAATCAATATCTTACATGCTTCTGTTAGCTTTTGTGTTTTTATTTGTTTGCAATTTTTACCAAGTTTGTTTTTGTATGTTTACCACTTTACATATGGAACTACATTTAGAAAATAATACTTTCAAACTGATGCAAGAGAGAAATCATCTGATTCTTGCAGTAGACCTCATCTTATCGCTTCCCTCTTATGCAATTGCAACAATCAGTCTCTTTCAATTTTAAAAAAAAAAAAAAAATCCGACTCTTTTAAAGAAACAGAGTATAACATGTGAGAAATATGGTTTACTTTTAGGGGTTTTATTTATTTTTGACCACAAAAAATAGTTATTTTTGTATTTGGTGGAATAGTGATTTGGTGTTGTTAGTCTAAGTAACTATTTACTAATTATAGAGATGGGCAAATTTGTGAGTTATGAATTTTGAAATGTGTAATTAACATAAAATAGTGTTTTTATATAGAAAAAAATTGTTGGGTACTTATTAAAAATATAATAATTAAAAGATATTGTCTACAAATATTTGGTGTATAAGATGGTGGATGGTTATCTCGAGAAATATTTGGTGTACGGTGGATCGTAAATAGTTTGCGTAGACATAATTTAGTCTTATAAATTTTAGATGGTTTTCATGAATGGTGGATGGTTTTCATTATGACGTTGGATATTTCTCATGGACAATGGATAGTTCTCGTCGTATAAGACAGATAGTTCTCGTAGATAGTGGATAGTTATCGTTGTGGAGAATGTATAATTATTTAATACAAATAAAATAATAAAAAAGATTATTAATAATAATAATAATTTTGTTAATATAATTATTATTTATCTTATTTTCAGTTTTCTAGGGTAAATGTAAATTAAACATTTTATCAACTCAACATCTTATTTCCTAATTGGTTAGAAAACGTAAAAAAAAAGAAGAAGGTATACTCAACATATCATTAACATGAAATATACTCATTTCTCACACTATAACTTAAAAACTACCTACTTCTTAATTATTCTTATAAAACTCCCTTGACCCAATACAAAATTAAAGTTTAAGACATATTTTTTTTATATATTCTTAGTGCTTTTTCAATACAATCAACATTATAGAGTTATGTTTTTGTGTTATAATAGTGAATTGGTGTTATCTGTGTCTTACCAAAAAAAAAGAGTGCATTGGTGTTATTAGTCCTAATCATTATTCATCAATGTTCAAGAAAGCGCTAGGCGCTAAACGGACGATGACCTTACGCCTAGAACACTTAATCAGGGTCAAGGCGATTTTAGATGGTTTATGCTTTTACAATATAAAACGTTATAAATATGATATTATGTATACAAATCATATAAAACTATAGTTAGAAAAAAAAATTAAATAATAAACAAAAAATTAGACAAACATATTTCTTTAATTCATAGCAAAGAACACATCAACTATAGCAATGTATATGGAGATAAATTTTATAAATATAAATTTATGTAGTTGAAAATTGGAAAAATACACTAAAACGAGATTTATGCTATTTTAGGCGTTCGAGGCGGTTATCTAGGCGTCGTCTGAGCGCCTACCGCCTACACCTCTTTTTAGAACACTGGTATTCACTAATTATATTGAGTTGCAAACTTGTGAGTTATAGATTTTTAAGTGTGTAATTAAGAGAAAATAATGTTTCTTATGTAAATGAGAGTGATAAGTGAGTGATAAGTGGCCTGGGTGAGAGCAAAACCCAACTTTAATATACATAATTTAAAACGTGCATAACCATAACACCATTTAGTGTGAATCTTCAATAAATCACTTCTCAGTACACTTTTTAAGATAATGGAATTAAATTTTCATTAATGATTAGTCAAACTTTTGTTTTCATTTATTTATGTTTTGCTGATGATTAGTGGATACTATTATTGATAAGTTGTCTAAATTCGGTAGAGTGGACCATACATGATCATTAATAAATTATTGCACAACATAATTACTATATACTTGCTTATATATAGTATTTGAGGTTTTTTATATGACTGCATAATCAAAAACAACACAAGTCTTATATATAGTATTTGGGGCTTTTTCTCAGACTGCATAATCAAAAACAACACAAGTGGAAGTAATTTCCTCTATTTCCTCTATTCTTTATCATGGCTGGCTGCCTAGCTCAGTCTCTGCTAAAATAGAAGCTTAGAGTGCTGGCGATCCAAGAAGCAAGCGCGGTGGCTGGATCACTTTTCCATTCATGATCGGTTTGTGTTTTTTGGTATTTTCTGTTTTATGTTTTTGAATCCAAAACATAGACAAAATATTATGATTGTGGGGTTCTATGTGGTGCAACTACATTTTCAAGCCATTCCATAACTTCATTCGGATGGGTATTGAACTTGTTAGAGATATTCAACATCAAAAAATTTCATGCTGCCCATATTTCAAATATCGCCAATGGGTGTCTTAACATATTGCCTATTGTTGCATACATTCTAGCTGATTCTTTCTTTGGTAATATTACCATCATCTCGGTGAGTAGATTTCCTTTTAATTTAGATTGAAACTATTTTAATCTATTAGATCTTTACTAAATATATGTTTTTGATATCTTACCGAATTAAAAAAAAATATGCTTATCATTTTATAAGAGCAGTAACGTAAAAATTAGTGGCATTAAGAAAATTTTCGTCATGAATTCATATCATGTGATGTAAACATATATTTTCTACTCTTTAGATTATCTAAGCAGTGGGTATATGTCATGAATCTCAATCTTAAACTATTAAATAACCATAGACTTAAAAAATTATGTGGTTGGTAATAAGTGGTAGAAGCTTATTAAATGTTTTAGCCGGTAGGGATGGATCATATTTAAGATTTCATTACTCATATTCAGATTCAGACCTTCAAGATATCTTAATTTTGAGTTTATTAATCATAACTATTATGTTTGAAATTGGCATGTAATATCTAAATGTTGCAGTCCAGATTTGATCTTAATACTAACAAATTTTAATTTTTTTACATTTTTTTTAGATCCGTCTAACAAGAAACGATATGAACGAAAAGCATCATTATCAGTATATATATATATATATAAATATATATATATATATATAGATCGAAGAAAAACACGCTCAATGTCTAGATCTGAAAGAAAATCATCATCATCAGACTGTATTTATGAAACAAATGTACCATCAACATCAAAATGTATATATAAAACAAATGCACCATCAACAAATACTTACTTCATCATATGTTGTTGATGACGCATTTGTTTCAGATATACATTTTAATGTTGGTGGCACATTTGTTTCAAAAATACAGTTTGATGATGATGATTTTTTTTCAGATCTAGACACTGAGCGTGTTTTTCTAGGATCAATATATAGATACTGATGGTGATGCTTTTCTTTCATATCATTTCTTGTTAGACGAGGTCAAAAACAAAAGTATACAAAAAATCAAAACTTGTTAGTAAATTAAGACCAAATCTAGACTACAACATTTAGATATTGCATGTCAATTTCAAACATAATAGTTATGATTAATAAACCCAAAATTAAGATATTTTGGAGGTATGACTCTGAATACAAGTAACGAAATTTTAGATATGATCCATCTCTACCGGCCAGGTTATTTAATAAGCTTCTACTATTTATTACCAACCACGTAAATTTTTAACTCTAGGGTGATTCAATAATATAAGTTTGAGATTAATTAAATATATCCGCCGCTTAGATAATCTAAAGAGTATAGACATATATTTACATCACATGATATGAATTTGTAAGTAAAGTTCATGACGAAATTTTTTTTAATGCCATGACTTATTTTTACACTACTGGTATAAAAAATGATAACATATTTTTTATAAATTCGGGAAGATATAAAAAAAATATCTTTCGTAAAGATATAATAGATTAAAATACGTTCAGTTCAATCACTTGTGAGTCCAAGACTCATTGATTCTCTCATGTGTTCTGATACACAAAGCTTACCAGTTCTTAAACGTTTTCAAGGCATCCTTCTCTTGACTCTTATTGCATCATTGGACTACTTGAGACCTCAATCGTGTGAAATGGACTCAATTATATGCTAGTCACCATCAAAAGTACAGCTAGAGATCATATATGCAGCCTTAGCTCTACTAACAACTGGATCAAGTGGGTCGCGGCTCACCTAGCTAGGACTCCACAAATGCAAACCAATCTGAGAAACCTAAATATACAGGAAGCTTCTTCAACTAGTAATTGTAACGCCCTGACCGCCGACTCTCTTAATAGGCCCCACGTCCTCTCTCGGCCCGTGGGCCCACCATCTTCCGACGGTCGGTCCGCTACATCCGGGAGGCTTTAAAGACTTGTTTACCGACCCTACAAATCACCACATGATCTTTCCCTGTGTTTTATCCTCACTCACACAGTTCCGACAATCACTTCCTGGAAGGTCACCCATCCTGAAATTGCTCCACCTCAAGCACCCTTAACTGTGGAGTTTTTTCAGGACAGTTGACCGAAAAGATAAGTGCACTTTGGTGACATAGGTGGCCAAATTAATTCTTTTAAACCTCTCCGCAAGCACCACCATATTCCTGAAACCGGGGTGTTATAATTCACCCCCACTAACATATCGCAACGTCCTCGTTGCGCACCAACACCGTCATCCCCTACAGTGTGAGCCCTCTTGACTCCACACTCGTCTGGGTTCGGCTCTAATACCACTTGAAACGCCCTGACCGCCAACTCTCTTAATGGATCCCACATCTTCTCTCGGCCCGTAGGCCCACCATCTTCCGACGGTCGGTCCGCTACGTCCGGGAGGCTTTAAAGACTTGTTTACCGACCCTACAAATCACCACATGATCTTTCCCTGTGTTTTTTTCTCACTCACACAGTTCTGACAATCACTTCCCGGAAGGTCACCCATCCTAAAATTGCTCTAGCTCAAACACTCTTAACTGTGGAGTTTTGTCAGGACAGTTGACCGAAAAGATAAGTGCACTTTGGTGACATAGGTGGCCAAATCAATTCTTTTAAACCTCTCCGCAAGCACCACCATATTCCTGAAACCGGGGTGTTATAGTAATTTTTCACATTATACACTGGAGCTATCATTGGTGCAACAACAATTGTATATATACATGACAATGCTAGCTGAAAACTTGGGTTTTGTATCTGCGCTGCTGCTAATTTGATCAGTTTCATTGTTTTCGTTTCTGGGAAGAGGTTCTACAAGCAGGTTGATGGAAGTCCTTTTACAAATCTGAACCATGGTACATCTAGAGAAGAAGACTATCACTGAGGGGTCGAAAAAGAGACCAACACTTCTGCCATGCCCGCAAGGGCTTTAAGTGAAAAAACAAAAGAGCTTGCTTGATTCATGACACTTAAACATAGAGATAAAATGTATTTACATTTGCAGGTTCTTGAACCATGCCGCTTTGATGACTAAAGATAACGTGATAGTTGAGAATTAAATTAATATTTTCGATATTATGAATTATGTGAAAATTGTGAGACGGTTGACCGAGTTACTCGAGAAGAAAAGTTTAAAGATAATTCAGAATCATAATAGGTCCACCAGTCTAGGGGACAACTTTGATTCGGTATTATTCGGTAAATATAAAATGGTTAATGAATAATTTCAATAAATAAATGATAGGGGAATGCAGATCATATATTTTTTCCTAGTTAAGAAAACAAAAATACGAAATTTTTTCTCCCATAAATGCTTTTAATTTAGATTTTTAAGGTTTATTTCTACATAATATAATTCTTCATAGTTTTATTTTTACATAAAAATGTTGATATTTAAGACATATTTAATAGTCGTTATTCTCCGCATGATTTTTAATGGCTAGTCAATATTCAACGATAGAATATATGTATTTATTAAAATATTATCCATGATAAACCGCAAATATATATATATATATATTCAAAAAATGCATATATGCAATCGCAAAAATGCAAATGCCAATGCAAATGCAAAAATGCTCTAAAAACTGAAAATGCAAAAAAAATTGTTACGCGATTGCGGCCAATATATTGTTTCTACGAAGGTATCAACCATTTTTCTCTTGTCGCATGGTTAGTATATATATCTACCGTTGATAAAGCTATTCTTCATGAAAATCTATCTTATCAAAAGTGTATGATATCTTTGCGAAAGTTCATATTTTTACATGGTTGTTTATCAAAATATATATTTATAGGTATATATTTCGCACTAGCATATGGCAAAGTACAACATAAAATATAGTGGAATTTTTATTATTATTTTATGTGGATTATTTAGCGGAACAATCGAAGAAATGGTAATGAAAGATTTGTTGTACATCTAATTTGCTCTCGTTTTTAGGATTTAAATTTTACCCCCTACTTTTTCATAATTTTTGGTTATTTTTCAATATTCATATTTCTTATTTTTTCTTTGTGGATTTTTTAAATTTTTTTTGTATAAATTTTTATGTCTTGAATTATTTTCACATTGACCTACCGAAAAAATAAAATTAGATGGGCCATATATTAGAAAAGTTGATATATGTGTTGTGTGTTTAGCAAGTCACAGTTTTATAATTAAGGCTAAGATTCAAGATTTAATGTCCTAAACTATATATGAGTTCGCTTACTCTTTTTTTTTTTTTTTATGTTGTCACATTTCTTGCTAACAAATCTGACATGACGTTCTTATTTATTTTTTGAGATTTAAAAATTAGCTTTTGTTGAAGTGTTTAGTTTAGAAATCTTGCTCGACTCACAATGACATTTCTGTATTATGAATCAAAGTCTCATGTGACCATTATGTCCTCCTCCTTTTTTTTGTTATTATTCTTTTGTTCTTCTATATTTTTCTTCGAACTTATTTTGGGGGTGGAAAAACAACTTTGCGTTTACTCAAAAACAGAAATCTGAATTGTAGATTTTTTTTAGTATCCTTTTGAGTTTATTCAAAAGTAGTAATTATTAAATTACATTAATATCAGTCAATACTTCAATTAAATTTGGAAATTTTGACCCATTTTGTGAGAATTATGTCATATTTGACTAATCTTTAATTATAAGAAATTAGTCAAATATGTAATCAAATAAATTTTTAGCTACAATTTATTATTTTACATTTTTACTACTTATTATATTTAAAATAAAATATATGAGTCAACTTTGTATCATGAATACATAGATAATTGTTTCAGGAAAGAAATTTATTTATTCTTAATATTGAAATATGTTTTTGTGAAAGCTACTTATTTCAAATTTTTATATATATTTAGGATACAAGTTTGACTCTTATAGTTTTATTCCCAAAACAAGATAATAAGTAGTCAAAAGAAAAATTAGTAGTCAAAACTAAAGTTGATATTCTTGTACCTAAATATTTGTCAATTATGAGACTAAATCTCAGCCAAATATGATATAAAGTTTTAGTCAATTTACAACAGTCAAACTTCCAAACATTAGTGTAATAAGTATTGACCAATTTTCATGAAATTTAATATTTACTTCCATTTTTTGTCTATATATACCCGGTAAAAAAAGTTTCAAAATATATTCATCTTTTTCCACCAAAATGAGTTCGAAGAAAAACAAAGGAAGAAAAGAAATTAACTTGAAAAAAAAAGTTGAGAAATACAAAGACCGAATGGTAACATTCTCGAGACGACAAAAAGAGATTCACACTAAGCTCAGCGAGCTTTCCCTTCTATGTGGTGCTGATGTTGGGTTTCTTGTAATCTCCAGCACCGGGAAACCGTACACATTCGGCAACCCTTCCTTTGAAGCAGTTGCGAAGCGGTTTCTCAACGGCGAGGGGTCCTCATTGTTGCAACAAGATGCTGAGCATAAAATGAAGATGGAAGAACTCTACAAAGTCTACAACAGTCTTGTAGAGAAGGTTGCTGCAGAGGAAAAGAAGTTGATGATGGCGAAGGCAGAGGCGGAGGCATTACCGGTCGAGAGCAACGCGTGGTGGAAAATCGATCCGGCAGAGGTAAAAGAAGAGAAAGTCGCAAAGCAGTTGCTTGAGAAGTATGAAGAGCTTTATGAGAAACTGCTTAAGGAGATTGCTGCAAGGAACCATGGAGGAGATGTACCGTAGATTTGAATTGTGGATCATTTGTTCCATTCGTGGTCCCTAAAAGTTATGTATTTTTAAAGAATAATTACCACATTGGTGAAATTCACCGGAATAAAATTGTGTTTTTTTTTATATTTTAACTATGAATATTTAATGTGTTTTTTAGACCTTTTATTCCTAAAACAATCACTTGCGTGGAAGAGTTCATTAGTAACAATGTCTTCAATTTTCTAAATACCAGATTTGTTGATGTGTTTCGTTAAAAATTCTATTATTAAGCCCAACGAAACCTCAAGAAACAATGTCACCAAAGAGGTAGTGACCTAGTGATAAAAGATGGTTAGTTTCCTTGTGCACCAGTTCAAACTCTCTTTAGCACGGAAGCGTATTTTGAAAATCGAAATATTCAAAAACTAATGGATATTAAAGGAGATTAATCAGCTATAGGTATATATATAGGCACTTGACTTCATAGACATGTTCTATACAATTGTCTTCAAGCAAATTCTCGTCTCGTGGCGACTTTCTTGACATCCTCTAAATTGTTTATTATCATCCATACCATTAGCAATGGCAGAACTTTATGGAACAAACACGTTAGTAAATTTTGATTGAAGCAAACGCTTTAAAACCAAAGCTGGGTCTTTGTAGTGACCATAATCGTCATCCATTTCGGCATATGGAGAACACATACATCAAAACGGTGAGATATCTCTTATACACAACTAACGTAAGTGTTTTTTTGCCAATGCATTTCCCAATCCAAATGCCAATTTGGCGTACTTTATAGTGTTTAGAATCCAAACTGAAGAATTCATAAATGGGTTCCTAAATCTATTGTTTTTCTTTTTTGTGGTTTTCATAACTTGCTTTTAAAAAAATCACTTGCATTGAGATTAAATTATTTTCATTAGTTCAAAGATGACTATTAAATCAATCGAAGAAGAGAAGACACTTAATATCTCAAATTATTTGATATTTAAACGTTTGTGTTGTTTCTAAATTAAATTGGGAAATTGTTAATAATGCCACTTTTTCAATGTCACTTTTCAAAAATACCCCTTTTTTAAAACCTTATAAAAAATGCTCTTAAAAATATAAGATTTACCCAAATATGTATGTAATATTATTAAAACATACACAAACTACATTTCTATGTATCTAAAATCTTATAAATACTTTATAAATACCTTATAAATGCATTTTAAATACCTTTAAAAACCTTTAAAATATCTTGTAAAACCTTTGAAAAACCTTAAAAATCCTTTAAAATAACTTGTAAAACCTTTAAAAACACCTTATAAAACCTTATAAATACTTGGATCGAGTCTTCAAGTAGTAGTTACAATCCATAAGTACCTTATAAACCTAATAAAACTTTATAAAAATTTCAGATTTAAAAAGGGGCATTTTTGAAAATGGACATCTAAAAGGGGCATTTTTGAAAAGGGGCATGAGAAAAGGGGCATTTTTGCTAATCCCCCAATTAAATTTGAGTTTTACTTATTATTTTATGCTTATACTTTAATGATTTTTAACATAATTAAATGAATTTTATATGCATTAATAGTTGGACACATGTTAATCTTTTATTTGCTCTCAAATATGAAGTGTAAAGGAGATCTCCCTTCATCCATCTTTTTTATAATGGGCAGATTTGGACAGATTTGTGAGTTATGGAACTTTAATTGTGTAACTAAGAGAGATTCTTGTTTAATAAATGAGAGTGCCAAGAGGTACAAAAAAGTGAGAGAAAAAACTATAAAGTGAATTTAGAGTGAATCTTGTTTAATAACTAACCATAACAACATTTAGAGTGAATCTTGATAAAATCACTCTCAGTATACTTTTGCAGATTATGGAAATTGACACAAAAATTTATCAACGTAAAGTAGTTTTGTTTACTTTATTTATGTTTTGCTTATGATTATTGGATACTACTATTGATAAGTTTTCTAAATACGATAACGTATTATACAAGTGTACCAAGATCATTAACAAATCATTGCACAACATATTTTGTACTTGCTTATATTTAGTGTTCGTGGTTTTTATCTGAGTGGAAGTAACTTCTATAAGCTTTCTCTGTTCTCTGTCATGGCTCGTTCACCCTCTGGTGACACAGAAGTTCAGACCTCTCGCGATCCAAGCAGCAATCACGGTGGCTGGAAAACTTTTCCATTCATGATCGGTTAGTGTATTTTATGGGTGTTTTGTTTATGTTTCTGAACACAAAACATAGGCTAATAATAGTGATTATAAGGCTAAGGCTCTATATGGTGCAGCTACGTTGTTAGGCCTGTCCATAGCTTCATTCGGATGGGTAATGAACTTGGTCGTCTTCTTAATCAAGGAATTCAACATCAAGAGTATCGCTGCTACGCAGATTTCAAATATTGTTAATGGATGTGTGAGCATGTTGCCTGTTGTTGCAGCGATACTAGCTGATTCTTTCTTCGGAAACATTCCTGTCATCTCGGTCTCTGCCTTCGTTTCTCTGCTTGTAAGTCTGAGAGACTGAGACTTAAATATTATCTTATGTGTTGTGACACACAAAGCTTACCAGTTGTTAAACGTTTTCAGGGCATTCTTCTCTTGACCTTGATCACATCTTTGGACTACTTGAGACCTCCACCGTGTCAAACGGGGTCAAGTCTATGCCAATCGCCATCAAAACTCCAGCTCGGGATCTTGTATGCAGCCTTAGCTCTAGTGATCATTGGATCAGCTGGGACGCGGTTCACCTTGGCATCCGCGGGTGCAAACCAATATGAGAAACCTAAAGATCAAGGAAGGTTCTTCAACTGGTACTTCCTCACACTATACTCTGGAGCTATTACTGGCGCAACAGCAATTGTATATACACAGGAAAATGCTAGCTGGAAACTTGGATTCGGTCTTTGCGCCGTTGCTAATTTGATCAGTTTCATCGTTTTCGTCTCTGGGAAGAGATTCTACAAGCATGATAAACCCATGGGAAGTCCCTTCACAAATCTAATCCGCGTTGTAGTCGCTGCTACAGCCAAAAGGAAAGTTGTGATATCATCCAGCAAAGAAGACTATTACCATGGCAAGACGTCTGCTGCAATGCCCTCCACAAGCTTCAGGTTAGAAAACAAAAAAGCTTGCCTCATTCATCAAACTTAAAACAGAACTGAAAAAAGCTTTTTACATGAGCAGGTTCTTTAACCGTGCAGCATTGAAAACCGAAGACGACTCTGTTAATAAGATCTGGAGGCTATGCTCGGTTCAAGAAGTAGAAGATTTTAAAGCCGTTTTCCGAGTTCTCCCTCTGTTGTTAGCCATTATTTTCGTTAGTACACCCATGGTGATGCAAACAAGCTTGATTATACTTCAAGCTCTAGTCACAGACCGTGGGCTTGGCCCTCACTTCAAAATCCCGGCCGGGTCCCTCCAAGTTATAGTAATCATCACCGCATGCATCGTTATTGTTATGAACAATTTCCTTGTCTATCCCATGTACCAGAAGTTAACCCATAAGCCATTAACACCGCTTCAAAAAGTCGGTATAGGCCACGTTTTCATCATTTTAAGCATGGCGATATCCGCTGTTGTGGAAACAAAGAGGCTGAAAACAGTAAATAATGGCCATACCATGTCAGTGCTATGGCTGGTTCCTCCCCTTGTGATAGTAGGAATAGGCGAAACCTTTCAATTTCCGGCGAATATTGAATTATTCTATAGAGAATTCCCCGAGTCTCTGAGTAGCACCGCAACTTCATTGACCTCAGTGGTGATTGGAATATCCTTCTACCTGAGCACAGCTCTAATCACTCTGATCCAGAGGACCACCAAGTGGTTACCAAATGACATTAACCACGGAAGAGTTGACAATGTTTACTGGGTTTTAGTCATTGTTGGAGTCTTGAATTTCGGCTATTTCCTTGTCTGCGCGTGGTTTTATAGATATAGAAACCCGAAAGATGACGATCAAGAACAAGATCCAAAAGATGTTACAACCTAAGACACAACATGTTCTGTTCTTATGTTTTTGTTTTTTTTGCAATTTCTAGCATCTCTCTGTTTTAGTTTTACTTTGAGGTTTGTTGAAATCGTTTAAGAGCATTTTGAGAATACCAAGAATGTAAAAGAAACTCATTCATTATCCTTAGTCCTTACACAACATTACAATTACAAACACATACTTATATGAAAATAAGACAACAAAAAATCTTTTAACAACTACATAACCACTCTCACTAGTCTTGCTTAACTCTAACAGAGTTTAAAATGTGAGAAACGTGGTTAGGTTTTTTTTTTTTTTGTTGGAGAAAAAAAAATCATTTCTGTATTTCTTGATACATAACTTTTAAATTTAAAGAGTTTTATAATATAAAAAGATTATTATAAGGAAACTATATGTATACATAAAGAAATTATATGTATATTTTCCATAAAAAATAGAAATTATAAAAATTATGCTAAACATTTTATTTATAAGTTACTAACTGTACAAGAAAAAAACATTTAAAAATAGAAAAAATTAAGGAAATTATATGATTTATTAATCATATACGAAAAAAGATTGTAAATACTCACCTCTTTATAAACAAATAGATTATCTCATATTTTCTCACTAAGCAAACTAATTTCTTTAGAAACAACACCATTTCTTTAACTTCATTCTTTTAGTAAAGTTTTTATTCTCTTTTTTGTCATAAATTATTTTTAGAATAATATTAGTAACTAACCTTTGACTCAAAAATAATTAAGAAAATAACTATGAGTCAAAACAAACTTTAGAAAGTAACGTTTTTCAGCGATGAAATAGCCCTCAAACAAAAGACAAAACATACATGTAATTGGGATTTAAAAAACAAGAAATAAACACTAATAACACGAAATCTAAAAATAAAGAAAATCAATACTGGAATTTTTACAACGAAAGAGAGACATCCACTTAGAATCAGAGGAAAAAACAATGTCATTTAATAAAATAGCATATCATACTAAAAGAAATATGAGTAGCAAATGATTGTTAATGGAGGTGACGATGGTGGTGGTTGATGGTTACGGATGTGGTGATAGATTGATTTTAAAAATAACATGAACCATGTAATAATTATTTATCATTTATTGGAAATATATCATGTTATTTATATATAAAATTACTTTGAATTACAATGGTTTTCTAAGAATGGGATGTGATATTCAGATCCAAAGAATATATGGCGATTGAGGTAAATTAAGGAATTATGAACGGCAATGGACATAGACTAGAGTTGTTATCGGAAAGAGGCTCGGCTGGATGCCAAAGGAGATAAAAAAGGAGGAGAAATAAGATCAGTTGGGAAAGATGAGAAGAGGCGGTAATGGTGTGTTGGTGATAAATAGGCCAACATTTATATTAGATTGTGCATTATGCATAATAAATCTATTTTAAAATAATTAAAATGCTGCATTTTCAAAAATTAAAACATAGATGTTTATATAATTTTAGTTAACCTTAAAAAAAATAAGTAATAATTTCGACCAACAACCCATGCAACGCACGGGTCCATATCTAGTACTTATATGAAAATAAGACAACAAAAAATCTTTTAACAGCTACATAACCACTCTCACTAGTCTTGCTTAACTCTAACAAAGTTTAAAATGTGAGAAACGTGGTTAGGTTTTTTTTTTTTTTGTTGGAGAAAAAGAAAATCATTTCTGTATTTCTTGATACATAACTTTTAAGGACTTTCTATCGATATCATACAAAGTGACTCTATGATTTATGAGTATATTAATTTTTAATAAAAGTTATTCAAAGTTCTTTGTCTAAATATACTTTTTTGATGCTTTGAGGAGTGGTTGCTACTATTGAAGATATGGGCTCATGCTTTTTTAGTTGTTTATTACATTCACCAACCTGATAATGGGAAACGACACTAGGAGATGGACTGTCAGAATCTGATTTGGAATTTTTGCCACCAAAAAAGATCACTACCTAACATAATAATTGTTATGGATTTGCTTATATATAGTGTAAGCTAAGGTTGTTATCTATAACATACTAACACAAGTCAAAGTACCTCCTGCTTCCACTAGTTGTTCTCTGCCATGGCTGATTCAAACTCTGGTGACACAGAAGCACATCGCTCTAGCGATCCAAGCGGAAAACGTGGTGGCTGGATCACTTTACCGTTCATGCTCGGTTCGCGTTTTTTACTTTTTTTTTTTTGTTTTATGTTTTATGTTTGCATTGCTCTAGCGATCCAAGCAGAAAACATAAACAAATATTGATGATTGTGAGGTTTTATGTGGTGCAGTTACATTGTTTGGCATGTCCGTAACTTATTTCGGATGGGTAATGAACTTGATCGTCTTCTTGATGGAGGAATTCAACATCAAGAGTATTGCTGCTGTTCAGATTTCAAATATTGTCAATGGACTTGTCAACATGTTGCCTGTTGTTGCAGCCATCATAGCCGATTCCTATTTTGGGAACATTCCCGTTATTTCGGCCTCCGCATTCATTTCTCTGACTGTAAGCTTAACACTCACTAATTCTCTTATGTGTTCTGATATACAAAGCTTACCAATCTTGAAAATGTTTTCAGGGGATCTCTCTCTTGACCTTAATCACATCTTTGGACTATTTGAGACCTAGACCTTGCGAAACGGGGTCAGTTCTATGCCAATCGCCATCAACACTACATCTTGGGATCTTGTATGCAGCCTTAGCTCTAGTGATCACTGGAACAGCTGGGACGCGGTTCATCTTGGCAGCCGCTGGTGCGAACCAATATAAGAAACCTAAAGAGCAAGGAACCTTCTTCAACTGGTACTTTTTCGCATTTTATGGTGGAGCGATTACTGGCACCACAGCAATTGTATATGCACAGGACAATGCTAGCTGGAAGCTTGGGTTCGGTCTCTGTGTCGGTGCTAACTTGATCAGTTTTATCGTTTTCGTCGCTGGGAAGAGACTCTACAATCATGACAAACCTTTGGGAAGTCCTTATACAAGTCTAGTCCGCGTTTTAGTCGCTGCTACAGTGAAAAGAAAGGCTGTGATTTCATCGAAAGACGAAGACTATCATCACCGTGGTCTCGAAAATGAGGCCAAGACTTATGCTGCAATGCCCTCCAAGAGCTTCAGGTAAAAACAAAAACGTTTCCTGATTCATGGAACATAAACATAGAGCTAAAAGAGTTTTACGTGTGCAGGTTCTTGAACCGTGCAGCATTGAAGACCGAAGAAGATTTAAACCAGAGTAGTGACACAATCAATAACATATGGAGACTATGCTCTGTTAAGGAAGTAGAAGATTTCAAAGCCGTTCTCCGACTTGTCCCTCTCTGGGCATCCGTCATGTTCCTCAGCGCTCCCATTGCAGTGCAAATGAGCATGACTGTCCTCCAAGCTTTAGTTATGGACCGCAACCTTGGCCAGCACTTCAAAGTCTCTGCTGGGTCTATGCAAGTCATTCCACTTATCTCTGGATGTGTCTTTATCATGCTCAACAACTGGACTACCTATCCCATGTATCAGAAGCTAATCGGCAAGCCGCTGACACCGCTTCAAAAAGTCGGGATCGGCCATGTTTTGACCATCCTAAGCATGGCGATATCCGCCATTGTGGAAGCAAAAAGGTTGAAAACAGTTGGAAATAGCCATCTCATGTCAGTGCTATGGCTTGTTCCGGCTCTCGTGATTAATGGAGTAGGCGAGGCCTTCCATTTTCCCACGAATATTGCAATATTCTATGGAGAATTCCCTGAGTCCCTGAGGAACACCGCGACTTCATTGACCTCGTTGGTGATGGGAATCTCTTACTATCTGAGCACAGCTCTTATCGATCTGATCCAGAGGACCACCAAGTGGTTACCAAATGACATAAACCACGGAAGAGTTGACAATGTCTACTGGGTTTTAGTCATTATAGGAGTCTTGAATTTTGCCTATTTTCTTACCTGCTCTTGGTTTTACAAATACAGAAACCTCAAGAATGATGATCATGAACAAGATCCTAAAGATGTTACAACCTAGGACACGACATGTTCTGTCCTCGTTTTGCAAACTCACTGTTTGCCATTTGTGTTTTCTTTTACCAATAAATAATATTAGTCTTGACACAAAACGCTAACTTTGATACTCGTCTGGTACTGCGGCCTTGGATTAATAAAACATTGAATTCTAACATTTACACCTAGAGATAACTCATAACTAAAATTAGTATGTAGTGCATGATTATAATATCCTAGCTCCAATGGGCCGATATTAGTATAATACTTAATCTTAATTATCTAACATATATATCCCACATCGGTTGCATGAACACAACTCTAACCACATATATACATCAACATAAGGCGTAAAGTCTGTCCCTTTGGGGACATCCGATAAAATTGGAACGATACAGAGAAGATTAACATGGCCTGCGCAAGGATGACACGCACAAATCGAGAAATGGTCCAAATTTTTTTGCTTTTTTTTTTGTTTCAAGAAAATAAAATGTATTTGATGTCATTTGCAAGAAATATTCAAGCAAATTAATTAATACAAATGTGGGTAGCATGGCTTCGTGATTTGTTTGACCTCAAGATTTGGCTTCATGAGCTCTTTTAGAGAACCAATCTACAGTAATTTGTGGGAACGAAAACAGAGTTTCAAACGTAAGGAACGTTGTTAGATTTTTTTTTATTTGGAAAAAAGAAAAACATTTCTGTATTAGCTAATAATACAAACGATCTTGACACAAATGTTTGATCGTGAGTGTATATTAATTCTTTATAAACATTATTCAACGCTTTCTTTCTATATTTTCTGATGATTATGGATAGTTGGATACTACTATTAACAATAAGATTTGGCCAAATAATTTTAATGTTTTTTATAACATTCACCAACGGTAGATGGACTGTCGGAATCTGATTAGGTCTTTTTGGGACCAAACAAGATCACTAACAAATCATTGCACCAACATAATTATTGTAATGGACTTGTTTATATATAGTTTAAGGCTTTTATCTAACTGCATTATAACACACAAACGCAAGTCAACTTTGCATTATAACTACATTTACCTCCTGTTTCGTCTTGTTCTCTGCCATGGCTGATTCAAACTCCGGTGACAAAGAAGCGCATCGCTCTAGCGATCCAAGCGGAAAGCGTGGTGGCTGGATCACTTTACCGTTCATGCTCGGTTTGTGTTTTTAAACTTTTATTGCTTATGTTTTTGAAACCAAAACATAGATAGATGTTGATAATTGTGATTTTTTATGTTGTGCAGTTACATTATTAGGCATGTCCATAACTTCTTTCGGATGGGGAATGAACTTGATCGTCTTCTTGATCGAGGAATTCAACATCAAGAACATCGCTGCTGCTCAGATTTCAAATATTGTCAATGGAGTTGTCAACATGTTGCCTGTTGTTGCAGCCATCCTAGCCGATTCCTTTTTCGGGAACATTCCCGTCATCTCGGCCTCCGCTTTCATTTCTCTGACTGTAAGAAGTTTAATACTCACTAATTCTATTATGTGTTTTGATATAAAAAGCTGACCATGTTTTGAAACATTTTTCAGGGAGTCTCTCTCTTGACCTTAATCACATCTTTGGACTACTTGATACCTAGACCGTGTGAAACAGGCTCAATCCTATGTCAATCGCCATCAAAACTACAACTCGGAATCTTGTATGCAGCTTTAGCTCTAGTGATTATTGGATCAGCTGGGACGCGGTTCACCTTGGCAGCCGCAGGTGCGAACCAATATAAGAAACCGAAAGAACAAGGACGCTTCTTCAACTGGTTCTTCGTCTCATTATATATCGGAGCGGTTACTGGCACAACAGCAATTGTATATACACAGGACAATGTTAGTTGGAAACTTGGGTTTGGTCTCTGTGCCGCTGCTAATTTGATAGGTTTCATCGTTTTCATCGCCGGGAAGAGATTCTACAAGCATGACAAGCCCTTGGGAAGTCCTTATACAAGCCTGATACGCGTTTTAGTTGCTGCTACAATGAAAAGAAAGGCTGTGATTTCATCGAAAGACGAAGACTATCATCACTATGGTCTCAAAAAAGAGGCCAAGACTTCTACTACAATGCCCTCCAAGACCTTCAGGTGAAGACCGAAACCTTGCCTGATTCATAGAACCTAAACCAGAACTAAAAGAGCTTTACATGTGCAGGTTCTTGAACCGTGCAGCATTGAAGACCGACGAAGATTTAAACCCGAGTGGTGACTCAATTACTAACATGTGGAGGATATGCTCTGTTCAAGAAGTAGAAGATTTCAAAGCCGTTCTCCGACTTGTCCCTCTCTGGGCAGCCGTCATGTTCCTCAGTACTCCTGTGGCAGTACAAATGAGCATGACGGTCCTCCAAGCTTTGGTCATGGACCGCGAACTTGGCCCGCATTTCAAAGTCTCTGCCGGGTCTCTACAAGTCATAGTACTCATCTCTGGATGTGTCTTTATTATGCTCAACAGCTGGTTAATATATCCCATGTACCAGAAGCTATTCCGCAAACCACTGACACCGCTTCAACAAGTTGGGATTGGCCACGTTTTTACCATCCTAAGCATGGCGATATCAGCCGTTGTGGAAGCAAGGAGGCTGAAAACAGTTGAAAATGGCCATCCTATGTCAGTTCTATGGCTAGTTCCTGCTCTTGTGATGGTTGGAATAGGCGAGGCCTTTCATTTTCCCGCGAATGTTGCAGTATTCTATGGAGAATTCCCCGAGTCTCTGAGAAACACCGCGACTTCACTGACCTCGGTGGTGATTGGAATCTCTTTCTATCTATGCACAGCTATTATCGATCTGATCCAGAGGACCACCAAGTGGTTACCAAATGACATAAACCACGGAAGAGTTGACAATGTCTACTGGGTTTTAGTCATTATAGGTGTCTTGAATTTCACTTATTTCCTTGTCTGCTCTTGGTTGTACAAATACAGAAACCTCAAGAATGATGATCAAGAACAAGATCCAAAAGATATAACAACCTAAAGACACAAATGTTCTGTCTTAGTTTTCTCTAAATTGTAGTTGTGTCTCTTCAATAAATATCTTATGTGCTCCGTCCAAACTCATTATTTACCGTTTATATTTATTTCCGGTTAACCTGAAAATCACAATGAAATAAACGAATTCATAAGTTTAGTATCAAGGAACCAGTTTCATAACATATGTAGATCTTTCAGTTTGTGTAAATTCATGCAGTGGACCAATCATACAAATTTGTGTGTGTTTTTATGTTTATTAATAACTAGTGGATGAAATTGTTAAAGATTGATGCATGTGACTATGGATGGTTTAGTCAAGTCTTTTTAATATATATTCACTAGTTGTCAGAAACTTGATTGTCATGGATAAAGAAAGACCAATGACACATTATTTTCATTGAAATCATTTCTCAGCTTACTCTGTTTCGTCATGGCTGGTTCGGTATCTGGTGATGAAACAGAAGCGCAGATCTCTGGTGATTGCAAGCGCGGTGGCTGGATCACATTTCCTTTCATAATAGGTTAGCCGTGTGTATGTTTTTTTTCTGTCTATGCGAGACTTAGTTATAGTCATCACAGAGTGGTTTTGGATTTTGGTCTATGTTGCTAAAAAATAGAAATTATCCTCAAAATGTTGATTTCATCTTTCGACAACTTGAGACCTAGACTGTGTGAAACAGGCTATGTTCTATTGAAGAAGTAGAAGATTTTAAATCTGTTCTCCGAGTTCTCCCTCTATGGTTAGGAATTCTATTCGTTGGAACTTCCATTGGTGTTCAAGCAAGCATGACGGTTCTACAAGCTCTGGTAACAGACCGAGGACTCGGCTCTAGATTCAAAGTCCCGGCCGGGTCTCTACAAGTAATAGTATCTCTTCATGCGTCTTTCTGGTGCTCAATAACTATATTATTTATCCCATGTATCAGAAGATAACCCATAAACAGCTAACACCGCTTCAACAAGTCGGTATAAGCCAAGTTTTAAACATCCTGAGCATGGCAATCTCCGCCATCGTGGAAGCAAAAAGACTGAAAACAGTTGAAAATGAGCATCTCATGTCAGCTTTATGGCTGTTTCCTCCTCTCGTGATAGTTGGAATTAGCGATGCCTTCCATTATATGGCGAATGTAGCAGTGTTCTATGGAGAGTTCCCTGAGTGGCTGAGTCTCTAAGGAACACAGCAACCTACGTGACCTCGGTAGCGATTGGAATCTCCTTCTATCTAAGTACACCAATAACACAACATTGTAAGAAGCTACAGATATCTTAACCGTACCAATACATTATACATGTCCAGTGTAAACCCACCAATGAACAGTACTTAGATAAAATGCCACTCACAACTTTCTTCTCTCTTTGTTTACTTCAAAAAAGTTTCTCTTCAATTGCTTGCTTGCATTCCTAGTTAACCACTAGTAAAACTGGAAGCTAACATTGAAGGACTCGGCTTCTCGATGTTTTTTGGTGCTCGTAAAAAGCGAAATGCGATTCATTTATCCAAAGATGTAGTCTATTAAACACCGATTGGAACATAAATTCACAACCCTTTGATAGAAGATAAACCACTTCCAAAGATTGGGTCCAAAACCAGGTTTCAGAGTGAGTCAACGACAACGACTGTAGTAGCGTGTTTACGAAAGTGATGACACGTGCCTCTCCCTTGCCACGTATAAATCACATAAATTTAATAAATTCATTATCAGACAGACAGACATGATAATGAATTTAATTACATTAGTTCTAATCGAATTACTAAATTAACCCTACGTAGCTTGCTCCGCAAGTGAAAAGAACTGGTCTATGACTTGTGTGAGTCTTTGTGTGCCTATCTTCAAAGTCATCTGAGAATCTTGTTTGATATAATAAAATTGTTGTGCTATATCAAGTTTTTTAAAAGGTAATGTACTTATGTACTTTGTATCATATAAAGGTGGACTGGGGGTGATACTTTTTGGATGTTCCATTTATATGAAATGTGAATGATAAATATATCCGATCTTGATGAAGTAAAAAAAATATCTTATTTAGATTGAGGGATGAAATTGAAATTGAGGTCGGATGTCGTTGAAAATTCAAGTACATATATGGCTAATATTGTTATTAACCCTTTTGAAAAAGGGCTAGTTTTCTTTTTCCTTCTATCTTATTCTTTGCTCCTTTCTAGGTTAAGTAAAAAAGATTAATTATCTACTAATCTTAGCGCTACCACAACGGATTGTTAGTCTATGGTCAACACTTTGTTCCTTATATAACCTCTCATTGGAATCGAAGTGGTGCGATCTCTTCTCCCGCTGCTATGTTTGTTATACTTTCCTCATTTCCATTCTTCTGACAAAACAACACAACACGTCTTATGGCATTGCATTTCGACACCGGTGGTGTTATTCTTCTTGGTTCTTCTCTCATTGGCGGTTTCCTTAGGCCATCTTTATTGGTAGAAACTGTAGGAGTTTCTCAAAATATTAGTATATTTTAATAATTATCATATAATCTTATTATTTATTTAAATAATTATTGAGAAAGTAATTATTTAACCTATTAAAATATGACATGTGTAAAGAACAGTTTGTCAGGGAGAAACGTTTCTCAATCTCTCTCCTCTTTTATTATTATTTTTTGTTTTTTAATTAATGAAAAACCATGTGAGAAACTCCTAATGGAGATGTTCTTAACGTTAGGACTGGTCCTATGATTTATGGTTCCATAATAATTACGATTTAAGGGTCAAATGATCTATATATAATTTTTAAAACATTCTAGGGGTAATGAGCCCCATGATCTATACAAACTAACTTTACAAATTTGAGACAAGACAGATGCTTATTACGGTTCTGCCAATGCGTCTGACGACTCTATGATGATTTTGGCAGGCACTTTTTTTTTTTTCCTTTCTTTTTTTTTTTCTTTCTTCCATGATTAATTCATCGAATTTGCCATTTTTTTAGGTCTAGATGATGTAGATAATACTGTCGGCTAACTTTTGGATTTTGAGAAAACAAATTTTTCCCTATTTTGTTGAAACTTGAAACATGTGAATCTCATACTCCGAAATATCAGTTGTGAATTAATACGTTAGAAAAAAAAAAAAAAAAAAAAAATTAATACGTTAGCTTATAGAAATTCAATGGGGAGAGGGATATTGACTCTAGGCCAAGTACTAGTAATAGTAAGGTTTAGTATATACATCTCCACTATTTGTTTCCGTGGTCCCATATATTTTTTTTTTTTCGCCTTGGTCCCATATTTGAAAGTGACCAATGACCATAACACTCAAGTTGAATGCGTTCACACATGCGCTCGATACCAAATTTCAATTTCCAATAAACAACGTTACCATAAGTTAAAAACGAAACTAAAAATCTACAAAATAAATAATTTCGCTAATTTGTATTCATAAATTAGACAACCATTTTTTTAATAATTTGCAGCTTATGTAATGCTTATTGATATCAGTATAACATATTTTCTACAAGAAGTCGTAAGATGTTATGTACATAAACTAATTATCTTATCAGATAAAACTCTTTATTGTTTGTATACAAAACTTCTTACAAATTTCTGACGAGAATATACCAAATATGCCCTCCTGCGTCTCTGACACGTTCTTCTTATAACCAAAAATTGCTTTGAAAAAAAAAAATTTGCCTTGACCAAAATAAATGTTTGCTTAGCCACCAAGGGAAAAAACCATAACAGAACTTCTCTGCTCTCTCTCTATAAAAAAACTTTCTCACTTTCTCATTCACATTCAGACATTTTTGTCACCTCACTCACTCTTTCTATCTCCCTCTCTCTCATATTCTCTCTTGTTTTAGTGATACTTAAAATAGTTTTTAATAATGAAGTTGTTGTCTCCCAACAGCTCTAGTAGAACCAAGCAATGGCTTCCTCCGAGAAGAGGACAGGTCAAGATTATGATAGTTCGCAAACTCTGCAAATCGATAGCTTCGATCGGTTCACTGTGGAAGAAGAGGCGAGATTGTAAATAATTATGTACATACTTTTTTTGTTGTATTAATGTTAATTATGTACATACTTTGTAAGATGTAATCTGATCGATGTTATCACGTATGAAAAAAGTTTTTGTTTTTAATCTCAATATTATCTAGACAAATTTTGTTTTTTCTTTGTAAAGTTGTTACATGTCATAACTTAAAACATACAAATGATGCCAAGTTTCCAACGAATGTCAAAAAAAAAAAAAATGATGCCAACGGGTCTTCAACCAAACCAAACTGGGACATGCACAAAGCCTAACGTAACAATTAACAAGTGTCATCAATTTTGGATTCACTTGTAGCGATACAAAGAAGATAAAACTACTTACATTTGTCGAATGATTTGTATAGGTAGCTCAAGACTATCTATAGATCTAATCAAGTCTTTCTTAAAAATTAGCTTGATCCGGTGCGACCGTGAGGTGGTAAAAAAAATCTAGCAATGTTGTTATGCACCATTGTTACAAACTCTATGTATTCAATCTTTTCATCTTAAAACAAAACAAAAAAACAAAATGATTTCTTGTCTTATACCATAAAATTTCAAAGTCAGATGATATCTATGCATACATGTATCTCACATTGTCTTATTAGTTCAGATTTTACTAAATTAATTTGGGTAAAAAAAAAGGACAAATTTTTAAATTTTGGTTGCACATAATGCAAATGCACCTCATGCATTGGATCAACAACGGGTCTGAATCTAATCATCTAAAACCCGAATTTTGCAGTGTGGTATTAAATAGGGCAAAAAAAAGAGTAGATATATAATTTGAACAATTACATGTTTTGCATTCCTGTTAATCATATTTAATGTGAGTTAATCCTTATCTACTATGGAAAATTATTAAGAGGTTTGAGATTAATTCTACTTAGAACCAGCGAGTCAGCGACAACGACTGTAGTAGCGCGTTACGAGAGTGATCACATTCACACGTGTCTCCATTGCCACATCAACTCACCAATCACAAAACCTTGTAGATCACTCATGTTAACGAATTTAATTACATTATCTCTATTCGATTTACCAAATTAACCTTACATAGCTTGCTCTGCAAGTGAAAGAATTGGTCTTGAAAAGACTTGGTCTGTGACTTTGTGAGTGTTGTGTCTCTCAAAGCCTTATTTAATAGCCTCGCTCTCAACTTTTCGTTACTCGCATTCGAATTCGTTTCTTTGCTTCACACTTTTGATTTCTTTCTACTTCTTAGATACTATACAACCATGGAGCTTCCATCTTCTTACAGCTCAAGAAAGGAGGAATCGACCGTTCCTCCAAAGAGAGGCCAAATCAAGATCAAGATCGTTCGCGATCTAGTAAGATCAGCAACCTCGATCGCGCTACATCCGAGAAGAGGCCGAATCAAGACAATGATCGCTCGTGATCTAGTCGGATCAGGGAAACAAAACTACAACGACGGAGACATCAAAAGAGGAGGCTAGTGAAGATGTGTTATAAAGTTTTACTCTGTTTCATACAAAGTTTGTGGTAAATATTTTGGTATCTTTGTAAATATGTAAAATACAGTAGTAGTATGTTTCTTTAGAAGCTTACCCGTTTTGATTTTTATTTACCATGTACCGTTCATACTTCATATGAAAAAAAATCTGAATTTTAAATGAGGGATGAAATTGTAATTACCAAAACTTTGAGGTCGAATGTCGAAGAAAATATAAGTATATAGCTAAAAATGTAAATAACCTTTTTAAAAGAGAGGGTTTTTTTTTTTTTCTCTCCGCCGGCTTCTAAGATGAATCATCTTCGAATCTTAGCGAGAAACTCGCTGCGGCGGCGGGATTTTAATCTCCGATCACCGTCTCGTTTCTTCAGTAACATCTCACCGGAATCGAATCGGTGAGTTTTCCTCTCCCGCTGCTGCGTTCCTTCCTTTCCTCATTATTGCATCTCTTTCTGATTCTGACAACAACAAAAAAAAAAATTCACAGCTCGTCTTTTGGCATTGCATTCGATATCGATGGAGTTATTCTTCTTGGTTCCTCTCCCGTTGGTGGCTCTCCTGGTGCTCTCCGACGACTCTACGATGATTCCGGTATGCACTTTGTTACTGGTCTAGGTTTAAATGTAGTTTCTTCTATATGTTATTCATCGAACTGTGCTAGATTTTGTGTAGAGTTTGTATATCTGTCTATGATGATTTTTGAGGTTTCTTGTGGTTCTTTTGCAGGTGCTTTGAAGATACCTTTCTTATTCTTGACTAATGGTGAGTCTCTGTTATGAATCTCAGAATGAGTCAAAGGAGTGAATCATATAGTTAACATCAGCTTTTGTCATTGGTTGTGGCAGGAGGTGGCTTGCCCGAATCTAAACGGGCCTCTGAGATGAGTCGTTTATTAGGTGTTCATGTTTCTCCATTGCAGGTTGAAACCTTGTCACATCACTTCTTTTCTATATTCTTTCTGCAGATTGGTACAATAATAAACAAGCTAGTTTGAGTAATTGTAACACTTTTTGATGTACTTTCTTCGACATGTTCATGTTTCAGGTTGTACAAGGACATTCACCTTTCCGGAAGCTAGTGAATAGGTAAGTTACAACATCTGCCCTATCATTTTAACCTCAAGTATTTATAAGGTTAATCAGTTGGGAGTACCAGGGCTTACTAGCAGTATAGGGTTACAACATGAATAGTCAAGTCACATAGGGCACAAGACTTTGCAAACAATTTTATAAGAAATTAAGGATGCACCAATAGCCTTCGATTTTATCACTTTTATTCCTTGGTTTTGTCAGAAAGTTGTTTAATGATTGCTTGGACTAGGTTTGAAAATGAGCTCGTTGTTGCAGCTGGAAAAGGGGAACCTGCCGCGGTGATGTCTAATTATGGTTTCAAGTAAGCTCAGGGCTCTACTTTGAGTTTTCTGATTTTCTTTTGTTTGTGCTTCAAACTTCTATTCAGGTGATTATATATGTGCATGTATTTTTCAGAAACGTCGTTTCAATGGACGAATATGCCTCTTACTTTGACAACATTGATCCCTTGGCGCCATATAAGAAATTGATGTTCGGGCAGGATGGTCACAAGGAACTTAGATCAAGAGAAAATGTTCTATCCCAAAGAGTTCAGGCAGCATTTATAGTTAGTGATCCAGTTGATTGGAGCCGAGACATCCAGGTTTCTCATTCCCCTTTGCGGTTCAAATTGCCTTATTTTTCTTAAGACTCCTGCTTCACATATCTATATTTTCATATGTGATACTTTTCTGATACATGTTATTTTCATTCTTTTGGTTTAAATAAATCTTATAAGCACACATCGTAGTAAATACGGCAAAGTAGAGTACTAGAGTATTGTATTTCCATATCACTGGCTTCACGATTATATGGAACAAAAGAAAAATAAAACACATTCTAAATTGTTTCTGGCGGTAGATTCTCATAGTTCTTCGTTAGAATTTTTGGTGCTCGCAGTGAATAAATACTGATTGATGCTTTTGGTCAGGTTCTTTGTGACATTTTACGAACTGGAGGACTTCCTGGGAAAGAAATTGGACCTCAACCTCATTTGTACTTTGCCAGTGACGATTTAGACTACCAGGTTCTGGTGAATCCGTTGTTATTTCTCCATTCTTTTGATTTACTATATGAGATACTGATGCATTGTGAACTAAAGTCAGACTGCATTTCCTACTGAACGTCTTGGCATGGGAGCTTTTAGAATCGCGTTGGAATCAATCTTCAACAGGTAATAGCCAAAATCAAGCACACACCTTCCATATGACACTGAACATCTTTCAGGAAACACGAGACTAGTCTAGACATGGAAAATGTGATATTTTTAACAATTTAGTTTTGCGTGATTGAGTTTGGATACATATTTTGCAGAATCCATAATAACCCTCTGGAGTACACATCTTTTGGCAAACCAAATCCATTTGTGTTCAAGAACGCAGAAGATGTACTGAAAGAAATCGCTGCATCCCCTCATTCTTCAAACCAAGGAAGTCACCACTTCAGGACACTATATATGATCGGAGACAACCCTAAAATCGACATCAGAGGCGCACGACAGGTTTTGTGCTCTTTCTCTCAGACTAGAGTTGGTCATCTCGCCGTAGTAATCTTACCTTAAACCATTAGTAATCTGGTAAAAGTAAATCTGTGTGACAGGCTGGGACTCCTTGGTTCTCAATCTTAACAAGAACTGGAGTTTTCAAAGGAAAAGATAACCATGCCGAGTTTCCTGCTGATCTGGTAAGCAACAGCATCACTTAGCCTTTAAAAGAACCTTATTATTATTATTCCCGCGAGTTAGTGTTCATGTGAAACTATTTAACTTCTTCAGGTAGTTGACACCGTCGAGGAAGCAGTTGATTTCATTTTGACAAGAGAGTCTGCCAAGCAAAGCTAACTGTGATGAGTTATATCAGTCTCATTTTTTCTGGCTAGTCCAAAGTATTTCTTGACGATTTGAGATTTTATTCAACTTTTATTTAACATATTGGTTATTTTCACGGCGAGGCCAAAGAAATGGTGTAAAATAACCAAGTAAACAGAAAAACTAGTGATCATTTTGATTCAATGGTTTCTCTTCTCGATGATTTGAGATTTTTATCGAACTTTAAACAAAATGTGGTCTCTTAACGATTGTAATTACACTACTGAATCGAGAAGTCATTATTTTGGTGTTAAATCGTATAAATTCTTTTTCAATTAAAGTTGATACTAAGGATCTAACTTCTAAGGCAAATTGGCGTTATGAGAAACATTAGCTTTGCAATAATTATTTTCAAATGATTCTTTCTTTCTTACCATATCACTGGTGTTACCCGAACTCTAATACCATAACGAAGAATGAAATTTAAGTCATCCTTAGACAAACAAATTACATAAAGTTGGTTAAAAATCCTCCAATCCAAATTTTAACCGAATCCAGCATAAAATTAACTCATATCCCAGCTAAACAGTAACATACAACATTCAAGACACTTTCTCAGCACCCAAAACTGTAGTTACATCAATTTCACTTCCCCACATTTAAACCGAAGTACCGAAAACCTGTATTTCTCCCTAAAATGAATTTATATTCATCTTTAAAAAATTGGTTTTAAACTTTGCTGACCAAAAACCCTACTAGTAAAACGATCTACCAAAATGAGGTTGGTTAAGGTTTTGAGGACGATAATTCTCATAACTAACTCTACCATAAGGAGGAAGGGCTTGCGGTGGTGGCGGACCAATTCTACGGTTGTAGTCTTGCCACGGTCCCACATGCATTGGTTCTTCACGACTATATCTACCATCATGCCTATGGTGAACCAAATGACCATTTGTTCCAGCATTCAAAGGGACTTGTTTATAAGGATCATCTAAAGGGTTACTATGGATTCCAGTATTCAAAGGGACTTGTCTATAAGGATCATCTAAAGGGTTACTATGGGTTCCAGTATTCAAAGGGACTTGTCTATAAGGATCATCTAAAGGGTTACTATGGATTCCAAACCGGGGAATTTCACGTAACTCTTCAAACCCATTAAAGTTTCCGATATATCTGTTTCGTTTCCCTCTGGGATCTTCGTATCTCTCTTCCTCTCTCCAGTGACCCGTTTCTTCTAGAGCTCTGTAGCTGTTTCCCAAACAAAGTCTTTTGTTGTAATGTTCTTCAGGAGGACTGCTGAACCCGTTTCTGTAGTTATTGTGAAGTTGTTGTGAGTAAACATTGAGCGACGGCACAGGAGGACGAGGCTCCAGAACTGCTTGTTGGCCAAACGACCTATGTCTGAATTGCGTTCCAGTGATATTGCCATTGAACGGCGGCAGAGGAGGACGAGGCTCCACCAGTACTTGTTGGTCAAACAACCTATCTCTGAAATGAATTCCAGCGATATTACCAATGAGTGGCCGCACAGGAGGAGGAGGCTGCACCACAGCTTGTTGGCCAAACGACTTATGTCTGAAATGTGTGCCAGCGATATTGCCATTGAGTGGTGGCATTGGAGGACGAGGCTCCACAACTGGTTGTTGGGCAAACACTTTCTGTTTGCGATGTGTTCCAGCAATTTTGCCATTGAGTGGCGGCACAGGAGGTCGAGGCTCCACAACTGGTTGTTGGGCAAACACCTTCTGTTTGCGATGTGTTCCAGCAATTTTGCCATTGAGTGGCGGCACAGGAGGTCGAGGCTCCACAACTGGTTGTCGGGCAAACATCTTCTGTTTGCGATGTGATCCAGCAATTTTGCCATTGAGCGGCGGCACAGGAGGACGTGGCTCCACAACAGCTTGTTGGCCAGACACCCTGTGTATTCCAGCGGTCTTTCCATTAAGTGGCGCCCCAGGAGGAATCTGCACAACAGCTCCTTTGCCAAACAACCTATGTCTGAGATCTGTTCCAGCAACCTTGTCATTGAGGAATTCAAAGATGTCTTCGACGGTTCTGTTTATGGAGCTGTATATCTTTTTGGCTCCTGCACCATTAACCCGCCTTGCGACATTTTGAGTCACGTTAGTAAAATCCTCAACCTGTAAGACACACGGAAAAAAAAACTGATATAAGACAAAAGTAAGAATGCAAATGTAATCTTACTGAATAGAGTTTTTTATAGCTTACACTAATGGATCCAACCCCAACTTTTTTCCACTTTTTAGATATCCAAAGACCATTCAGCACACTGACGCAGAGACCTTGCCTCCAGAGGAATTCTACGGATTGTAACTGCAAGACAGAAATGCTAATTCGTTATAACAAAAGAATGTCTGCAGCTTGTTTTGTAATTGGTGTTTGGGTTTAAGGTAAAAAGATATAGCACCTTAATAAAAAAGGTTGCAAACAGTCTACCCAGAGATTCCTGATTACGCTGTCCCCAGTTTAAGAACTTTTGTGCCCTTTTCTCCACGTTAGGAGGATCAATTCCATCTGGAAAAGAAATGGCTCACTTAATGTCATAACGGAAAACAGGAATATGTTCCTAGCATGCACTTTAAACGAAGAGTATTAAAAGTGTAATCTGAGATCTGACAATCATAAAGTGTGCTATTAGTATCACAAGCTTAAAAAAGCCTAAAGAGACTTTGTAGATGTTGAATCTGCGAGAAAACAAATGACCGCCTCAAAAAGAACAAAACCACCTAAGTTTAATGTGTGGATACTAATATTACCTTTAAATAGCATAGAGAATGGAGGTAAAACGGGAGGATTTTGAGTCTGCGCATAAGACAAAGGAGAAGCAAATTAGACTCGAAAGTATTTAGTCATTCATCATTCAAAGTTCCTATACGCCTGAATAGTATCTGATCAGATAGTCACATGCAACTTAAAATGATGCAATAAAAAACCTAAACCTAAACTTAAAATGATTTATCTTTCTTTTAGAGACTAAATTCATCCAACAAGTAAAAAAGAATGCAACACATGAAAAAGAAACAAATTTATTCCCCATTAAACAGCCAGATAAACTACCTACTTGGGCATAAGTCAAAATTCTACCTAAAAGAATCCACCATCCCTTGTAAATGTAACTGGAATAATAACAGAACAGAGTCTAGTGGGCATCCAACACGAGTAACTGAGTTGATACCTGTAAGTGAAGAGCGACTAGCAATGTTATAGATACAGAATTCAGGGTTCGGTGTAGCGCACTGTTAACTTCATGAGCTTTGGCCCAATGCTTAACCTGAAATATGAGAATAGTCACATTAGCCTATATATTGACCACAACTACAGATATCTATAGCCGAGTTAACAAAAAAAATCAATATATATGCTCGTTTTGAACTTTGAATACTTCATCAATATGAAACTATGGTTAGCCAAACAGTCCCTAGCATTTTAAATTCATGCGGTTACTTCATTAAAATCTCTGAGCCTTGCAGATTCCACTTAAATAGTAAAGAGAAAATTGTTCTGAAAACTTAGTCAGTACTGGCAAAACTTTTGTTGAATTGAAAATTCATGAAAACTGAAGAGACTTGAAAGAAACTACAGCAACAAACCATAGGCAGTTCATAAGAAATCTATAACCCTAAAAAGTTCTAGTCATTCAATATATAGTTTTTAACCTGCCAACAAGAAGAACTAAATTCTGTTGAAAAACTCACAAGTCACTAGTACTATAAGGATAACAAAAGCTATTAGAATAGAACTTAAATCTTACCAATAGACAAAGTTTTTGAAACCTGTCATCAATTTGAGATATGATCCGAACGATCTGTGAATTTAAAATGCCGTCTTTATTTTCGACTGACAAATCACATTCAACACCAGTCCCTTGATCAGAGAATTTGACAATTGGCACCTTAGCAGTGAAGATAGATTCAACATTCTTAACATGCCCTTCTCCTACAAAAGAAGTATATATGAAATTCATCATTTTAAGAATGTTGTATTCACGTGTCACTTAATTTCACGTGGAAATACTAAAAAGATTTCCATCTTGATTGTATCGACTGTCGTTTTTGGTATATATGAAAAAACAATAATGGGAGTTGGCATACACCTTAACAGCTTCCAATGTAAAGTCATTCCCATCATGGAATCAACAACAAGAATTGAACAAATATCTTACCCTGCAGAGCCCGGAGCTTCTTTGCAAATCTTTTAAGTATCTCGAGCTTCTTCTCACGAGAAAGTTCAGATGTTCCATTACCAAAGTTAATAGACACATCCAAATCACTCTGAGAGGAAAACATATCCATCACGAAAGACCCATACGCCTCAAGGACCGGGCTACTCTCTTCCGAATTACCTAACGAACACAAAAATAAATAAAACCTCTGCTAACTTTCGATATCAGCCAAGCTTAATAAGATAAGAAAAAAGACTACAAGTAAATCTTATAATTACCATAAATATCTATAGCCATAGCATTAAGGTTTTTCACCAATTCCTTCCTAGTATCGTAATCAGCAGAAACCGGTCGAAAAGAGCAGTAGACATCATTTAATACCTTATCAAGGTCCAGTAAGACATAACTATCAATCTTATATCTCTTTAATGCTATGGACACAGTGTTGTTCACCTTCTTTCGAATCGCTGACATCCATAAACCAAAACAAAAATCAAGAACCATTCAAAAATCTCTAGTGAACACAAACAATATCTAGAAAATTTCATCAAAAGAGTAAAGTATTAACCTTTACTCGAAACATTCTTTTCCTCAGCCACATTCCCTCGAGAGTCCATAATACCTCTCTAATCCTTAAGCAGAGATACTAAAACCTGCAATAACATAGAAACCATTCACATCAAAACTAATGAAATTAAAGATTGGAGTCAAATAGGAATAAGATCAGACAAAGACTCAGCTTTTAAGCATGGGTTCGATTAAAAACCTAATTATTATCAAACTAAGATCTAAAGGAGCTCTTTTTTTATATAGCGTTCGAGTTGTGAGGATAAGATCAGACAAAGACTCAATTTTTAAGCATAGATTCGATCATGTTCTGGGTTTTGTATAAACCCACGAAAAATCTGAAGGAAAGCAATTGAATTTTGAGAAGTAAGGTAAGGATACGCACCGGAGAATGTTTTGGCAGAGGGAAAAGGCGGCGACGAACTTAGTCGGAGATGATACAGTTTTACGGTCCCGTACGGGAACTGTGGTTATTTGGGCAAGAGACGCAAATTTGTGAATGCGAGAGAGAGAGAGAGAAGGTGGCTTGTCTCGTTAAATTTTTTTTTTTTTTTTTAATTGTGGTTTTGTCTAAGTAGGTTATTTCGGTATTTATACTTAGATTAGTACCCGAGTTACGTAGGTTTTTCGAGGTTTATTAAAAATATTAATGTAAATTAAGATTTTATAACTTTATTTTATATGATATATTAAGAAAACATTTTAGATTTTTATTTTTATTTTTTAATTATTTGTGTGTTAAGCATATTTTATTGAATAAGGGAAAAAATTTATTTTTTTGTAAATAATTAATCGTAAATCGTTTATTTGGAAAAGGACTAATGGTCTTCTTCTTTGGAGAGACTTTCCTCTTCTATAGAGAGACATTATGGAGAGATCAATTTCATCTTCCTATTTTTAAAAAGAAAGATTTTTTCTAAAAACTCAACTTTGGAGATATCAAGAGTTTTTGTTATTCGCTCGCCTTCAAAGACAAAAGAACTATAGCATCATCTTTGATTTTATTGTAAGACCGAGAGTCGTCGATCGACTTCAAACCGATCAATTTCAAAACCCTCTTGAAGAAGGTTTCAAGCATTATTGTTCAATTTTGTCTTTGTTTCAAACGTTCGACTTGTGAGCTTCTAAGCAAAGAGTTTATGGCTTTGTGCACAAGAAAAAGGACTAACAAATTATCGAGCTAAGAAAAGTAATTTGCATTGCAACTAAGTAATTACGTATAACCCTAAAACGATGGTGAATACATCGTAAATTTCGCGAAAAAATGAAAATAAAAATTATTTAAATGATTTCTAAAAGTATTAGTTTGACTCATATCAATTTACCACATGCTCTTAAATATGATGTATTAAGGTAGGAAAGTTCTTTTTATCTTTGACTTGCATGTAGAAAACTAGAAATAGAATTGAAATCTTTCTCTGAGCACCTATGATAAAATAATGCATTTGAAACTCTTTTAAGACAGTCTTTACTCTTAACTTGTCAAAAAACAAGAAGACGAAACTCTTCATTTTCATATTACTATTTTGAGAATTATTACTATTTTCGCTGAGTTAATAAAGATAGCACCTTAATAAAAAAAAGGTTGCAAATAGTCTACCAATAGATTCTTGATTACGTTTGTCCACAGTTTAAGAACATTTATGTGAGTTCGATTCTCCCTGGAAACAAAAACACATTTGTTTGGGAAGTCTGTCAGTTGGACCTTGGCCCAATTGGTTTACCTGGTAGCCAGAAATGCAGGCGGCCTGACTATCCCTGGCACTTAGTCGGAAGACATTCCAAACTCGGGATAGGCAGAGTGGCCCGTAAGGGCCTAACCGTTAACACGGTGGACCAGTCCACTATGTAGCACCCCGGTGCGTTCCTACCGGGGCCGAACGGATAGCTGATAGGGTTTATCAAAAAAAAAAAAAAAAAAAAAAAAAAAAGAACATTTATGTTCTTTTCTCCACGTTAGGAGGATCAATTCCATCTATGGAAAAGACAAGTATACAAAATGTAATCTGAATTTTGACAAAAGTACAAAGCCATCATAGTTTTCTAGTACTTCTCGTTTACTTTGTTTTATGAGTAAAATGGAGGTAAAATGGAGATACTAATATTAGTATTTTACCTCTAAAATATATATATTACCTCTAAATAGCATAGAGAATGGAGGTAAAATGGAAGGATATTGAGTCTGTGCATGCATAAGACAAAAGAGAAGCAAATTAGACTCTGAATTTATTGGTTCAAATTTTACCACATTCCACTCGCATTTAGTTATCCAACATTCGAAGTTACTCATACGCTTGAATAATACCTTATTGGATATATAGTCAAATGCAACTTAAAGTGATGAAATGTGAAGTATGGTGGACATCCAAAAAGAGTAACTGAGTTGATACCTGTAAATGAAGAGCGACTAGCAACGTTATAGATAAAGAATTCAGGGTTCGGTGTAGCGCACTGTTAACTTCGTGTACAGTGCCGGCCCGGCATTTTTGGGTGCCCTACGCAAGACATCTAGAGTTAACAATGCATTTTTGTTCTAAAAATCTAGCTCTATTTGCATTTTTCTTTGCGAAACATTCATCGTCAAACGTTTCGTTGTTTCTTCTTCTATTTTCTTTTCTCATGTCCTGTTGGTTGATTTAAAAAAAAATAAAAAAATCTAGATGGCTAGCTTTTTTCACTCCCGATGGTGGCATTTTCTACAAACCGAAACAAGCACAAAAGAAAAGATCACAAAACATGAATTTGAAATTTGGGAAATCGTTTGAATGTGAAGAGAATGAAAAGTAGTCACAGCAAAGAGAGTATATTCTTAAAACAAACAAGTGAATTTGGATTTGAATTGATTTAGTTTCTCAGAACTTAAATCAATCACAGATTCACAATCATTCATGAATCATGAACACAAACAAAACAGAAGAACATAAATTGAAAAACAAAACAAACAAAGCTATGAAATTAGAGAAAAGAGAGAGACACGTTAGTGAGATACAAACCTGCAATTTGCCAATTCCCAATCGGCCAATCCCAGTAAAATTCAACAAGAAAAGAAGATAAGTAACAAAGACAAAGAATGGTGTCGTCATGTGTGTGCGTGAGTAGAGGCGATTCACTGAGTACCACTTTCTCTCTTGTTCGCTGCGATTATTAGCCTAGATTTCATGTTTGTTTCAGTGTTAGTCGAAGACAAGAAAAAAATGCCCTCAAAATGTAAAAACAAGCAAAATAAAATTGTTTGCTACTATAAAGGCCTACAGAAAAAGTGCCCTCAAATTTTGGAGGCCCAAAGCAATGGCTTCAGTAGCTTGGTATGTGGGCCGGGCCTGTTCGTGTAACTTGGCCCAATGCTTAACCTGACATATGACAATAATCACATTAATAAACACATTGACTAAAATTAATAAATTATGTTGAAAAAAGTCATGTCAGTAGTACTAGAAGGATAGACAAAAGGTATTAGAATAGAACTCATAATCTTACCAACATACAAGATTTTGAAATCTGCCATCAATTTGAGATATAATGCGAATAAGCTGTGATTTTAAAATGCCGCCTTTGTTTTCAACTGACAAATTACATTCAACAGAAGTGGATGTGAGTTCTAGGGAGTATTTATACTAGTGGAGTATCTGAACTATTCGCGCGCTCTTTCAAATATTTAAACTAATATAAATTACGGTACTGTAATTTGTTTGGTAATATTATTGAATAGCCAAATAAAACACTAAAATTAAGAAAATAGCAGAGAAAAAATTTTTTGTTACAAAATAGACATGGTCTTACATTGTCACATGAAGTGAAATACCAAAACTATCCTTTGTTTGTTGCGAGATCAACAATATGCGAGACAGTTTCGTGAAATTTTTCAAAATAGCATATAACATTTAAATTTCACATGTTATATTTAACTAAAAGACATGATGTTTCATAAAACATAGTGAATATTTAAGAAAAAACATTGTTACGTAGTGTTTTTTTAATAAAAAACTTTGTTATGGAAAATTTAATCTGTAGAATCTTTTTAAAAAGAATTCACATGTAATCTTAATAAAAATCGTGTATTACTAAACAATAATCATTTTAAAAAAAAAATCACATGTGATCTTAAGAAAACACGTGTATTATTACAAAATAACATGATAAAGAGAGATATTAAACTGAATAGAATGTTTTTTCCAAGAAATACCATGTGTTC
This sequence comes from Arabidopsis suecica, assembly GCA_019202805.1. NCBI lineage: Eukaryota > Viridiplantae > Streptophyta > Magnoliopsida > Brassicales > Brassicaceae > Arabidopsis > Arabidopsis suecica. The sequence goes on from CM032909.1 coordinate 8,559,987, forward strand.
TTTATAAATAACTTGTAATACGAGAAAAATACATGATAAAATGAGATATATTATGTATGCTATTACATGTAATTCGAAAAAAAAGCGTGTTACAAAAGATATTAACGTAATTACACATGCATTCCGACATGTTACAGACAGTTTACTGTAACTCATGATTAGTTTGTTTATTCTTTTTGAATCCATGGTTACTTTGTATATATTTCCTAATTTGTTTACTATATTGATGTTTTATATATACCATAAATTCATTGAACCTAGAAAACTAATATGCTATGTAAACTAACTAATTATAACCGTTAAAAAGATCGTAGAGATGACGATTAAATACCGCGCGGAATGAAAAAAAAATAATATATATATATATATATATATATATTAAATTCTCCTTTTATTTAATGTTTTGAACTTAAGCAATTTCCAAAATTATATTCAATAATTTATTGACTTTTATATTTTTACATTTATAAATACAACTAATAGTTTTTTTGTTAATAATAATGCCAATTGGCTATGTGCTTTTAAGTGATGAGGTATTCAACAAGGTATTTTATCTTTGACTATTATAATCCATTTTGTAGAAATAAAATAATGAAGTCTTTCTTTTTTTTTTTTTTTTAATGAAGTCTTTCTTTTATCTTTGACTCTTTAAAGGCAATTTTTATTAGTCAACAAAATCATTTACTCTTTAAAAAATCTCTCTCAAGCATCTTTTGTATTACTTTGATAGTCAAAATTAATCTTTTGTTATCATTATCATATAACGTCTATGATCAGATAAAATTTACCTAACCTCTGATACCATAAAGAATAATAAGATTTAAGTTATCTTAAGACACAAGTTACATAAACCGAGCTAAAACCCTATTAGTAAAGACCAAATTTCTTATAAAGAAGTCTATCATAATGTGGTGGTGGTGTTGGCATATCAAGACTTCGACTGTAGTCATGCCACAAACCCACAGGCATTGGTTCTTCACCACCACTAAACCTACAGCTCCCGTTTCTTCCAGCATACGTCTTTCGTTTTCCTCTAGGATTTTCGTATATCTCCTCTTTCCCGTTACCGGTTCCTCCTACAGCTCTGTACCCCTTTTCCAAGCAGACTCTTTTGTTATGAGGTTGTTGTGGCGACACAGTAGAAGAAGGCTCCACAACAGTTTGTTGGCTAAACAACTTTTCTGTGAGATGTTCTCCAGCGACCTTGCCATTGAGGGATTCCAAAATGTCATCTACTGTTCTGTTTATGGAGCTGTATATCTTTTCGGCTCCTTTGTCACTAACCACCCTTGCAAAATTTTTAGACACGTCTGTAAAATCTTCAACCTATATAACACACACGGTAACAAAAAAAAATACTTGAGTGATAAGACAAAAAAAAGTAAAAATGTGATCAATGAAATTTTACTGAATAGATTTTTACAAAAAAAAGTTTACACTAATAACATCTCTTTTTCTCTTTTTGGATATCCAAAAACCATTCAACACACTGGCGCAAAGCCCTTGCCTCCAAAGGAATTCTACAGATTGTAACTATAAGACAGAAAATATTTATTTCGTTATAACAAATAAGCTTCATTTTAATTGATGTTTTGGGTTTAAAGGGAAAAAAAAAAAGATAGTACCTTAATAAAAAAAGTTGCAAACAGTCTACCAAGAGATTCTTGATTACACATTTACACTGTCCCCAGTTTAAGAACTTTTGAGTTCTTTTCTCCACGTTAGGAGGATCGATTCCATCTGCGAAAAGACATAAGCAAAAACAAGAAGAAAAGGATGATAAATGTTGAATCTGCTAGAAAAAAAATGACCAGTCCAAAACCATCATATAGTTCTCTTTTACTTTGTTTTATGTGTGGATACAAATATTACCTTTAAATAGTGTAGAGAATGGAGGTAAAATTGGAGGACTTTGAGTCTGCACATAAGACAAAGGAGAGAAGCATTTAGTCATTCAAAGTTCCTCATAAGCCTCAATAGTATATGAACCGATAGTTACAAACATAACGCGAAGAAAAGAAAACCTAACACTTTAATGCAACTTTCTTTTAGAGACTAAATTCATCCAACAAGTAAAAATAGTCAGAAACATGAAAAAGAAACAAAATTCTCCCTAAAATAATCCAACAAGATTGAGTTTATACCTGTAAATGATGAGCGACGAGCAATGTTATAGATATCGAATTCAGGGTCTGTTGTGACGCATTGTTAACCCCATGTGCTTTGGCCCAATGCTTAATCTGACATATGACAATAGTCACATTAGTACTAAACATTTGACAGTGCATGTCCCACAAGCCATTAGTGGTACAAGGAAAAACGAAAAGCTTTAGAATAGAAACTGAAAAAATCTTACCAACATACAAAGTTTTTGAAACCTATCATCAATTTGAGATATAATACTAATGATCTTTGAAACTAGAATGCCGTCTTTGCTTTCGACTGCCAAATCACATTCAATACCAGTCTCTTGATCGTAGAATTTGACAATTGGCACCCTAGCATTGAAGATAGGTACAACATTCCTAACAAACCCTTGACCTACAAAAGAAGTGTAGGCAAGATAATATATATGAAACTTATCATTTTAAGAATGTTATATTCACTTGTCACTATAGTTTCACATGTATTGGCATATACTACCTTTATAGCTTCCAACGGCTTAGAATAAAAACAAAAAGAAAATTTAATGTCTCGGTGAAAAACGTACCCTCCAAAGAGCGGAGCTTCGTTGCAAATCTTTCAAGAATTTCGAGCTTCTTTACACGAGAAAGTTCAGATGTTCCACTACCAAAGTTAATAGATACATCCACCCTTTGTGGGGAAAACGTACCCATCACGAAAGACCCATACGCCTCAAGGACCGGTCTGCTCTCTTCTGATTTACCTAATAAATAAAACCTCTGCTGATTATCGATATCGGTCGAGCTTAATAAGATAAAAAAAGACTACAACTAAATCTAATATTACCAAAAATATCTATAGCCATAGCATTGAGGTTTTTCACCTTCCTAGTTTCGTAATCAGCAGAAACCGGTCGAAAAGAGCAGTAGACATCATCGATAAGGTATAGTAAGATATAACTATCAATGTTATATCTTTTAGATGCTATAGACATAGTGTTCTTCACTTTCTTTGGAATCCCTGACATCCATAAACAGAGTCCACAAAAACAAAAAAGATTGAAAAATTTATAGTGAACAAAAACAATGTCTAGGAAATTTCAGCAAAGAGTAGTATTAACCTTTACTCGAAACATTCTTTTCCTCAGCCACCTTTTTTCTCGAGTCCATAATTACGTGTCTACTCTTTTACCGAGAAGCAGAGCTATAAAACATGCAATAACATAAAACGATTATAAGATTCAATGAGGAAGAAGAACTGTGAAACAATTGGAGTCAAAATAGAACTTGCCAAATTCGTGAGAACCTAATGTTTTATCAAACTAATTTAAGCATAGATTCGATCATGTTTCTACCAAAACGGAAGGTATGATTTTTCTTAGAACCCACGCAACATATGAAGCATAAGGGACGCAAAAATTGGCTTTTGAGAATTTAGGTTTTTGATTCGTACAGAGCAAAACGCGACGACTTAATCGGCAAGAGACAATTCTGGAGGCAGAGTCTCGTTGATGTTTTAATTTATTTTTGTGTAAAGTAGGTTTTTTTTTTAACTATTTCCAGTTTTCCACCCAAAAAAAGGTTATTTCGGTATTTATATATACTAAATACAATACAAAACTTCACATTACTGATTAAAAGTAATATGTACTAAATATATACTTTTTCATTTTTCCTAATTTCAATTTATTTGTTATATATCTTATTATATAAAGTATGGTTTTCAAAGTCAATAACTCATAAGATCGTGCCACGTGTCAAATTTATCGATTAGATTTTGACACGTATTAAACAAAAAATTTCTTTTATTACAAAAATTTCCTTTTATTAGGAAACTAGATGTATCTTATGAAATAAAAAGAGGAATTTTTTAAAAATATATAAGGTAACTATACATATATATCTTATAAAAACCAACTTTTAAAAAGTATAGAAAATAACTATAAGAAAACTATATGTATTTTATTAAACAAAAATAGAAAAAAAAATTATTTACTAATTCTAATTTAAAGCTATTAACTCTATAAAAAAAGATGACTTTTTCCTTATAATTAAAAAAGATTTATGAAATTATACAATCTTATTATATAATATGATAATTAAACAAATTTTATAATCAATTATTAATCCTAGAAGAGAAAGGATTCTAAATACTCACCTCTATAGATAAACAAATAGATAGATAAACAAATTAAGAATATATGGCGATGGAGGAAATTAAAAATTATGAACGGCGATGGACATAAAATAGAGTTGTTGTCGAAGAAGCTCGACCCGATGTCGGAGAAGATAAAGAAGGTGGATAAATAAGAGCAGTTAAGGAAAGAGGAAAAGATGCGGTAACGGTGGTGTTGGTGTTGATGACGGTGGTTCAAGCTTGGTGGTGGTGGCGGTAAATATTGATAAAGGTGGTGGGTCAGAATTAGCGAGATTTAGTATTGATGGTGATGATGATTGTGATAGTTGTGAGATTCAGTTGTGGTGGTGGCCTGGTGGGTCGGAGCAGTGAGATCCGGTGGTGATGTCCGATGAAAGAGAAAAATAATGATATGAAAAAAAAATATAGTGTTGTGAAAATTCAACGAGAGGGAGAGAAAGAAAAAGAAAGAGGAGATTAAACAAAAATAAGAGAAATCTAATGAGAGAAAAAGCGAGATTTGAGACTTCTCGCCGGCTAGAAGAAAGAAAAAAGAGACAACAAAGAACTCATGAGTAATATGGGGCAAAAATTGTCAAAAACCATATAACAAATAGACATTAATTAGTTGATATTATTTTCTTAATTTTTTTTTAGTCTTAGGTTATTTAGTGCATATTTCCTAATTCCTTATGAATTTGTCTTTTTGTTTTGATTTGGATATAGACTGTCTCATATTATCAAGTAAAGTTACATGATTTGGATATAGACTGTCTCATATTGTCATAATTTTGTTTCTATATTGCCCATATTGAAACTAGAAACTGTTATACAATCTTCCGATGGATATATATAATTTATTTAAATTCAGTAATACACATATGAACATTTATTAAATATCATATTATAACATATAATAAACATAACTACAAAAAGTATTTTATATTGCATATTATGCATGAATATCTATATTTAAAAATAATTAAAATACTACATTTTTTAAAATTACAACATATTTTTATATAATTTTTCTAAACATTTCTACCACAATTCACAAAAATCTTTTTATTTCTATCACTTCTCTTTCCACCTTTTCAAATATACTTTATTCATTGTTACTTTTGCCCAAAATAACACAGCAAGATTTTGTCGCTCATAAGACACGATTTCTTCGTTTGGGCTTAGTTTCCGGGAATTTCTTTTGTTTCCGCCGGCTTAGTGTTTCACAATCGTATTTCACCATTGTATTTCACAATCGTATTATAATGGAAAAATTCTAGATGAAAAAAAAAAAGACACGATTTCTTCCAGATAACAACCAGACTTTCTGTCGCTAACCTTAAATTGTTAAGACTCTTAAATCTCCAAAATCTCCAAATTCTCAAATTGATGAATCCTAATTTCAGATAAATCGATATTCTCATAAATTTAAGTGGCTAAAAAGTATTGGCAAAGATTGGAAGTGAACTGTTGTGGAGATTAGAACGAATCCACAAAGCAAACCGGAGAATAATTTGCGAATTAAATCTCAAAATTTATTGGTAAACTGGTTCGATAAAAATAATTTGCAATTAAATCTATTATTTATGTGTTGAAAGTGATAAAAATAATTATTTATGAGTCAATATTAATTTTTATTTTATTTTCTGTATACCTTCCCATTCATACCTTGATTCCCTTCTCTGACTCTTATAGTAAATACAACATATTGATTCCTTACCTAAGATTACTGATTTTTAATCAAGCGACGTAAGCCCATAAATTCTAATGTCTTTATTACTTGATGAGCACACTATAAAAAGTGATCGAATCCCCAAAATTTGATGAGCTCGTAGCTTAACAAGTTAATCAACATTAATTGAGCTTAGAAACTTTTGTCATTGAATCACTAAATCAGAAACAAAAAACAGACAAAAGATTATAAGGTTGAAACTTTAAAATTATCTCTACAAATTTTATTAGAAAAAATTTGTCCTTAATGAATTATAACTTCTAAAATTCGATTTGAGTTTCCATATTAAATCATCTGAGGTTTAGAACTGACTTGCTTAACAAGTTTTTGATTATCTCTTAAGTATGATTCTAACAAAAGAAAACTCAAACATAATTCCATATTAAACTAAAGTAAACCAACATCACCTCGATACCAAGTGAGTTTTTGATAATTTGTTAGTTATCTCTTTCAACAGAGTTATTATCTTTTTTTTTTTTACTAGTAAAAGTTTGAGAAAAAAAATGTCTGCTAATTCACAATTCTAGAAATTTATGAAAAACAAATATATTCGGAAATTACGATGTTGTGTGTAAACATTAGATAGAATACGAAAAAGGAAAAACTTTTATATTGATCCGTTGATACATTACTAAATTCTCACAATCAATAACCCAAAATATTTCTATTTTTCTAAAAGAAAATTAGGAAACTAAATCTAACTAAGATCTCGTGATGATCCACAAGAGAGAAAAAAAAAAAGAAAACTTTAAAGTTGACCTAAGTCAAACCCACCAAAACCTGAGAGGTAACATCAGAAGATTATAAAAAGCTATCTTTCGTCTGTATTTTTGTTTCGATTACTCTATCAGAGAATAATTTCGCTGAGAGAGAGCGAGTGAAAAATGGAGATTGAGTCTGAGCTTCTAGTACATAGTAAGACTTGAACATTTCTAGGAAGGAGGCGGTTTCTGTAAGGCTTCAAAACCCGACCTCCAATATTAAACGATGACTTTGTTGCCACTATGATGATTGGAATGTTAAGAACATCACAAGCTAGAGAAGCCAAATCACCATTGTTGCCCATCTCCTTTCCAATAGCACAGAACCTCCATACCTCAAATCTAACTTGGATCATCCAAATAATTTTGCAATTTCAATTTTGTGTTGTCAGAACCAGGTTGTATGCTCCTCTCAAGCTCAAACTCATCATGTGTGATATAGAGATTAGTTAGACAAAATCAAAATTTTTGTTTTCAAAAGATAATTATAACAAAACTATAAATTTAAATAGTTTTAAAAATATAAAAAGATTATAATAAGAAAACTATATGTATAAATAAGGAAATTATATGTATATTTTCTATCAAAAATTGAAATTATGAAATTATGATAAATATTTTATTTATAAGTTACTAACTGTACAAGAAAAAGAATTAAAAAATAAAAATTTTTTTAAGAAAAGTATACAATCAATTATTAATCCTATAAGAAAAAAGATTGTAAATAGTCCCCTTTAAATAAACAAATAGATTGTCTCATATTTTCTCATCAAGCAAACTAATTTCTTAACGATGTTATATCATATCAATTATAAAAAAAAATTGCGAATCACGATATTTTTCTAAAAATAGCATGTGATATTTAGATCTAATGAATATATGGCAATTGAGGCAAATTAATAATGATGAACGGTGATAGACATAGACTAGAGTTATTGTCAGAGAGACTTGGTCCAATGTCGGAGGAGATAAAGAAGGTGGAGTAATAAGAGAAGTTGGGAAAAAAGGATAAGAGACGGTAACGGTGGTGTTGGTGTTGATGATGGTGGTAGCGGCGGTAAATATTGATGAAGGTGGTGAGTCGGAATTAGCGAGATTCGGTATTGTTGGTTGTGGTGACTGTGATAGTAGTGAGATTTAGTTGTTGTGGTGGGTCAGAGTAATGAGACTCGGTGGTGATGTCCGACAAATGTGAGAAATGTAGATAGGGAAAAAAAATAAAGATATGGTGGTGAAGAAATAGGCCAACATTTATATTAAATGATTTAATAATTAGTACAACATAACTACAAATAGTGTTTTATATTACGCATTATGCTAATAAATCTATATTTAAAAATAATTATGCTGCATTTTCTTAAAAATATATGTTTATAGAATTTTAGTTAAGCATACAAAGATAAAATAAAAATGTTAAGAATGATAATCTCGACCGGCAACCCGTGCAACGCACGGGTCCATATCTAGTTACGTATAAAGTACTGTGAAATGTCAAATTCTAATTATGAAGTGAATCTCTTAAAACTGAAATTGTTTCCTTATTCATCAAGCAAAAAAAATTCAATGATTTTAAAAATTTCCAAATGCTTTATAAATTTAATTTGTAGTCAAGACATTATTCTCCTGCTCCTGTTAAGATTTTTTTTTCTTTCTATATTTGATTTTAATTCACAAATTTCTTTTTATTTTTCCTCAAGTAAAATGTTTACATATCGGTATTGGAAAGAAAAAAAAAAGGGAGACTCACAAAAATGCCCCTTTTTCAATACCCCTTTTCAAAAATGCCCCCTTTGGATGTCCATTTTTAAAAATACCCATTTTTATGTACAAAATGACTAAATTACCCTTCTTTTAATAAAATATATCACAAATATATAAGGAAATATAACAAAATTAGGTCCACAAAAAACAAAATATTTTTTGGCGGGAAAAGTGATCCCGCAATTTTTCCCGCCAAAACACTTGTAAAAACTTGTAAAAACCATTAAAATACCTTGTAAAATTTTCCCGTAAAATTTTTTCCCGCCAAAAAATTTTTTTTGCGGGAAAAATGATTCCGCAATTTTTTTGGCGGGAAAAATTTACAAGGTATTTTAAAGGTTTTTTACAGGGTATTTATAAGGTTTTACAATGTATTTTAAAAGGTTTTACAACGTATTTATAAGGTATTTATAAGATATTATAAGATTTTACAAGCTATTTTATAAGGTTTTACAAGTTATAAGGTTTTACAAGTTTTTATAAGGTTTTACAAGTTATAAATACCTTATAAAACCTTTTAAGTACCTTGTAAAACCTTTTAAAATACATTGTAAAACCTTACAAACCACTTGTAAATACTCTGTAAAACCTTTAAAATATCTTGTAAATTTTTCCCGCCAAAAATTTTCCCGCCAAAAAAATTGCGGAATCACTTTTCCCGCAAAAAAAATTTGTTGGCGGGAAAATTTGTTGGCGGGAAAAAGTTTTACGGGAAAATTTTACAAGGTATTTTAAAGGTTTTTACAAGTGTTTTGGTGGGAAAATTGCGGGATCACTTTTCCCGCCAAAAAATATTTTGTATTTTGTGGACCTAATTTTGTTTCAAATAAGGGTAAAATGGTCATTAAAAATTAAAAGAGGGCAAACTTAAAAATGGACTCTCAAAGGGGGCATTTTTGAAAAGGGGTATTGAAAAAGGGGCATTTTTAACAATTTCTCAAAAAAAAAAGCAATTAAAAAGGTCGGTCTACTTGTGGCTCACTGGTTCGAACCTAGGTTTAGATTTTTACTTGACCACAACGAAAACTACTCTAATAAATAAACAAAAAGTTATTAGTTTTCCAGTTGACAAAAAAAATAAAAAATTATTAGTTTTATTCGTTTGGATTCCGATTCCAAAATTTGACGGGAAATAGAAGCGTCGAGTTCCTCTCCCTCAGGTTGTCAATGGCCGCTAGGTTACTTGCTTTGAGACGCGCTTTGTCTCTTTTCAGTAACCAACAACATCGAATTCCTTTGTCTCAAGGTTTCAACTTTGTCCTCTTTACGAAAATTATAGTTTATGAAAATTTAAACTGGTGGCTTAATCTGTGTAATTTATACTTGCCTTGATGTTTCTTTTGATGAATTTGGTTGAGAATCATCTAAATTTGTGATTTTTATGTTTGATTTTACACTAGAAAGTGATTTTGTATAAATAGGGAGGCTAAGTTATAGTTTTGGGGGAGATTTTAGTTTTAGGGTTGTTTTGGTGCTAGCTTTTAGGGATTTTGGGCATTAGTGATTGATGAGTACTCGCATTCACATGTGTATCATCTAATATCTTCTTTGCTTTGTTACATTTTGGAGTTTGAGAAAGCTTACGAAACTTAAGTTATGAATGCTTATAAAGGTGCTTTGTCTTGAACATATATCTATGCATTGAGCATTGGTTGTGAACATCGCCTTTTTTAGCAAGACACTGGTTAAGTTAGTGTTCTAATACCTGCATCTGTAGATTTAAACATTGTTTGTATTTCCTGTTTTTCTTCTTGATTTTGAGCTGTTATGAAAGCACTCCATTTGTGAGTTGTGACTGCTCTTTTCTTGTTGCTATAAAAGCGTAAAGCTATGCGTTCACCAATACGTTCATGTGTTGTGTTGTTTACATAATGAAACTCAAGTTTAAGTTCATGTGTTGTGTTCCTTTGATGTCCTGTTATGATACTGACTTTTTTAGCTGCGTGCAAGTACAACTACTGTTAAACTGATCTTTCTCGATTATCTTTTTTGTTTTTTGAAAAGTCTCAACAGAGCAGTTGTCGCTATCAAACTCACTCTTCGGCAGAAATCATGTTTATGGAAGATTATTTCAGAGACAGCTATCTGTAATCCGTGAGGCAAATGAAGCTCCAGTAACCAGTGTCTGCAACTCTTCAAACTCTGCTACTGAAACGGCCAAAGTTCCCTCCCCTGCGACGGCCTCTGAGGAAATGATGGTGAAGTACAAGTCCCAGTTAAAAATAAACCCGCGGCATGATTTCATGATGGTCTTCACTTGCAAGGTCTGTGATACAAGATCTATGAAGATGGCAAGCCGAGAATCATATGAAAACGGCGTTGTGGTGGTACGATGTGGAGGGTGTGATAATCTTCATTTGATTGCAGACCGTCGTGGTTGGTTTGGAGAACCAGGAAGCGTGGAGGACTTTCTTGCTTCTCAAGGGGAAGAATTCAAGAGAGGATCCATGGATTCTCTCAACCTTACACCTGAAGATTTAGCTGGAGGAAAGATGCCTACTGAATAAAGAGTGCTCTTCTTTGCTTTTGCTACTTAACCATTATGGAATGAAACTCACCTTTATGTTCCAATATTATTATCGTTTCTTGTAGATCACTGTTTGGTAATATTTCCAATGCAGAAGATGTTTGATACAATTATGTGTTTGGAATGTTCCATATAAATTGAGATGTTCTATTGGTGTTGGACAAAAACCAAATCTTAAGAGAAACAAAATGAGTAGAATCTCAAGATTGATCAGTTTTAGGTGTTCAACTTCTCAATGATCTCTGCAAGGGCTGAATATGTGCCAATGACAGAACATACTGCTCCTACTGTCATAATTAAGATACAGATCGTCACCTACAAACACACCACATATCGTTACTTCAATTCAAATTTGAAGAATTTCGATTTTCGGTTTGGTTATCAGAAGTGAGCAGGCCATACCTGAGTAGGGGTTACTTTTTTCCTTAAGATGCTCAAGAAACAAGCTGGCGGTAGTATCAGCGTCTGTGTGTCCAGAAAAATTTCAGGCTAAACAAATTCATCTATGAAATTGCAAAATATGAATTTGCTTTACATAAGCAGAAAAAGATGAAACAAATATGTAACTTACAATGAGCATTGTCAAGAATGATCCAATCAATGACATGACAAGGCCTGCAAGAATTCTAAATGTCAACAGAAGTGAAACTTGTTTTTGTTCATGTATATTTTTCGGGTGTCCTTACCGAAGAAAGGAATCGCAAGACCAACGAGCAGAGTAGAGAAGGCTAATGCACTTCTAATGGCGATTGAATAGAAACGTGACTTCCCATGGTTTGATGGTATTAACTCCTCAAGACTCATTGCAACCGGAGATAATGTCAAAGCATATGTGCTTTCTTTCTATTAAGGCCACACAATTTTTAGTTTGTATTATGAATAAGCTTATGAAAAATTACAGAAATAAGTGAAAAGTCTAGGAATATTTCTTGAGAAAGGATATTTGGTAAATGGATTAACAACCTGCAAAAAAAGGCCAAAAAAAAATTCTTAGATGACCTCACCAAGCTACCAAATCTAGTGTGTTTTGTCTACTTTCATGTAGTAAACAGAAATTAATAAGCAGAGGAAAGGTGAAAAAACAAAACTTACTGTAGTCCACAAAGCAATCTTAGATGCAACCAAATCTTGAGGCAGGTTAAGCGTAAACTGTGATTCTGTTGATTCTCCAAACATGCTATATCCCATAACGGCCACACCCGCATACATCAGAGTGCAAATTCCAAAACTGTGAAAAACAAAAAAAATCGAAAACTTCAGAAAAAGATGAAAATGTAGAGGTTCCCTAAGATTGTGTAATGTCTTTATAATGAGCTTACGATGCCAAGAGAACAGCAGGAAATTGAGATGGTTTGGCCATAGAAGTATAAATATTTGGGAAAACACCATGTCCTGAGTAACAATAACCATAGAGTCCTACAGAAACCGGTAATGTTGCGAGGTTTAGTGGAGTTCCTTTGCTGTGAATACCAACATCATCAACCAACCCAAAACAAGCACAAAACCACCAACACTGAGGCAATCACCCCTCCAGCTGCAAAATTAAGGATAAGATTCAAATATATGGAAAAGGAATCTTTAAAAGATCCCTCTAGATTGAATGTTTTATACCTGATATGTAACTTAGTACGCTGAGATCTCGAAGCCAAACGGTTGGGAGAACAGCGAGGGTGGTAAGCAGAGCAAATAGACGAGGCGCATCTAAGTGAAACCCTCCAATACTTAGACTAGCATTTGGAAACATTGATGAAAGATTATCACCTTCCAAAATTATGTATTCAACACTCATAGCCTGCATGCAAAATGAACATGTATTAAACTTTGTGTTACTTTATCATATAGGAACATTTAGTATTCCTCTTTAGACAAATATTCCAATGTGTGGTTGATGATTTTCAACATTTTTATTATACTTAAACCAACGATTCCATATATGAAACAAGAGAGAGGGAAACACTATGGACACTGGGCAAAGGTGTTGTCTACTCCACAAGTGGTCCATTGTTTTGACTTGAGATTCATTTAGAAAAATGTCTTTTGTCTTTATTTATATAATATAGAGCAAATTATTGAAGGAATTGCAAGTTGTACTTACATATAGCTCCATATAGAGTATTACCTGCAATCAAAAGAAAGATAATTGTAAACTATTGTCATAAGTGATATCTAATAAACCTCAAATTTACAATGTATTGATGAGTAAAATTTTGTTACTTACAGAGACCAGGATGCGGCCGGTGGAACCAAAAGCGGCATGGCCAATATCAGGATAGGTCTGGACATCGGGGTGGCTATCGAGGCAGTACCGCAAAAGCAAACCGGTGTAAAAACAAAGAATACCAAATGCAGAGAGAATGATAAGTCCCAACCATCCTCCTTCCTTCACAGCATATGGTGTTGACAATATTCCAACCCCACATAAAACATTCACTCCTGCACATGTATGTCATCACTCAAAGAATTTTAACTAATTAAGGTTTTACATTGTGTCAGTGAACAGAGAAAACCTGTCAGATTTTTTTCTGTTCACTATTGTCTCTAGTAACAACCAAGGGAGGATGAATGAGGAACTAACCGTCGGTCAATTGAATATGGCCGGAGATATCGCTTTTAGGTGTGCAAGTGATACCTATAGTTTATAACTTTACTAGATATTAGTTAGGTGGCCGTATATAATAAGATCTATTTTTATTTTTGTCTAAGAAACTCTTTAGGAGCTCTTATTGATGGAGATGTCCTAAGAAGTATGTAGTGAAGGTATTAAACGACTTTAAAAAGTCACAAATCCTCTCTCCACAATCACACTCATCCTCATAAGACAATGATTTGTAGTTTCTGTCACATTCTTTCAAACTAGCAAATGCCTTATCACACTAATTTATCAATAAGAATCTTCAATTCAAATGTCCAAATCAATGTTAGAACAAATAAATATGGCAACCCCAATGTGGTCGGTCACTTGGATTTTTGGGCTGTTGCCCACTTATGTCACTAAAGTCATAAATTAGAAATTTATTCACAAATAAAAATACCTAAGAGGACATACAAAAATCAAATAGTTTTAACCTTAGTTTTAAGAAATATGTGTTACTTGTTATACATTTTTTAAATTATACTCATAAATTTTTAGTTATATGAAAATTATGTTACTTGTTATACATTTCTTGCCTTTATTACTGTAACAAATGTGATTGGTCTACTAGTAGATTGTCATAACTATTTATTCATCAGTAAAAGTGTAAGAGAAAAATGTTTAAAAAGTTAAATCTGTATATAAAGTGGAACCTATAATTCTATTTTTAAAAAATATACATACTAAAAGGGCCTACAATGTTTTGAAAACTATTTAACTCATCAAATTTACTTTTAATAAAAAATTGAACATGGTTTACAAAATAGTTTTGAGACTCCGTGTTTATTTGGAAGAGTGTGAGGAAAAAAAATATGCCATTTCACAATTACATATATGTATTCGAGTATAACATGTGTGTGAAATTTTAGACTTCGTAAATGTACCAGACGGAAAAAAAAAACTTGTTTAGACTTACCAAACAAATATATATATATATATATATATATATATATAATAACTTTGCGAAACTATCAATCAAACAACTATAAATTAAAATCTAAATTACTTCACCAAAGAACTATACTTTGTTAGATAATTTTTTTCAAAGAACTTTAGCAAAGACTACATCATTAAATAACTTTGCAAGAATATTATTAAGTATATGAAACTATGCACATACCTACTTCTTTGTAGAACTGACAAATCGTTTTTTTTATGGAGATTGGTTTGAGAAAAACTTATATATACGAACCTAACAATAGAGTTCATATAGGTTTGCAGAATTAATTTGGAGTTTTATTATTAAAAATTAGCCTAAATTAATATGTCATGATTTTCAGGTTTTATTAAAATCAATTAAAAATAAATAAAAAAATTCAACAAGAATTAATCTCTCACGTGGGCTAGCTAATGTATTTCCATTTTCCAATCAAGAACCCAAACTACTGTATGTAT
This sequence comes from Arabidopsis suecica, assembly GCA_019202805.1. Classification (NCBI taxonomy): domain Eukaryota; kingdom Viridiplantae; phylum Streptophyta; class Magnoliopsida; order Brassicales; family Brassicaceae; genus Arabidopsis; species Arabidopsis suecica. The sequence goes on from CM032909.1 coordinate 8,575,055, forward strand.
TTCCATTTTTCTTAGTGAGAAAAAAAAGGAAACAACAGAAGTTTATAAATAATCCTTCTATCACAAACTTAGAGAGAAAGCGAGAGAAGAATGGATATTGTTTCTGAGATTTCAATGTCTTCTTACTTCAAACGATATGGTCAGGTCAAGTTCAACGATTTCTCAAACTCACCTCTCAAAAAACCTAAATATTCACGGACGACGAGTGTTATTGAGATTTCTGATTCATCGTCAAGCAACAACTCCATGATCCCTCCTCGTCCTCAAAACCCTATTTTCACTGTGAAACTCTCTCCGATCATTCTCCGTCTACGTCGTTGTTCGAGGACCATTAAAAAGAAGAAATTTACACAGCCTTTGAAAAAGAAGAAGAAGAGTAGTACTAAAAGTCTCAAAGAGGTAAGCAGAGGATCATTCAACGCCGCTGTTCAGAAACGTTCCACCACCGTAACCCGCCACGGAGGAGTTAAAAAGATTTCCTCTTGGGTGAAATCTAGGTTACTTGGGGAAGGGGGTTACGGGTCTGTTTACCTAGCGACGAGTAAAGACGACAGATACAAAACAGAGAGAGCCATCAAAAGTGCAGAGCTTTCAAAGGCTTCGAGTCTTATGCACGAAGCAAGGATCCTAAAACGTTTACAGTCTCCGTTTGTTATTGGTTGTTACGGCGATGAGATTGCACGAGAAGGGACAGGTCATGAATATAACTTGGTTCTCGAGTACTGTGCTGGACAGTGTCTAGCGGATTTGATCGAAGATAATCACGGAGGGTTGTCGGAGTTTGATGTGAAGCAGTTCTCTAGAGATGTTCTGTCTGGTCTGAGTTACATTCACAGGAGAAACATTGTTCATTGTGATATCAAACCAGACAATCTCTTACTCAGCCCTGTTGATCACCGGTTTAGGTTTAATGGGTATCTGATTAAAATTGCCGATTTTGGTTTATCATTGGAGAAAGGTTCGGTAGAGTATGGGAATGGATGTGGTCATATGAGAGGGACAACTAGGTACATGGCTCCGGAGTTAATAGGCCATGGGGTTGTTGATTTTGGTGTTGACATTTGGGCGTTTGGATGTTCTGTTTTGGAGATGCTAACCGGGCAAATGGTTTGGGGAGAGCATGGTGATTTGGTTCTTGATGATTGGGTTAAGCTCATCGGTCACAGTGATCTCATTCCTCGTATATCGAGTCGGTTATCGGAAGAAGCTCAGGATTTTTTGAGGAGGTGCTTTGTGAAGGAGCCCGGTTCAAGATGGAGTATCAGTGAACTCATCAACCATCCGTTTCTCTATTCGGATGTAGATTTTTCTCATAACGGTTTTGTTTATGACTGATTGATTTTTATGTTGAGTTTAAAGCTTAAATTGTTAACATTGAGTTCTGTTTTTGTAGTATTGGTAAATGTAGTATTTGGTAAAGTATTATAATTGCTATTGATTGATTCATGTTGAGTTCTGTTTCATTATTAGTTTACAGTTGCAGAATCAAGTATATGAATAATTTTGTACAAAGAATATTATATAACCAATCATTGCAATACCAAGTGAGTATCTGATAATTTGATAGTTATCTCTTTCAACAAATTAATAAAGCAACACATGACGATGGAGTTACAATCTGAACTTGAGCATAATGATTTATTTTGGTTTTATTCAGTCTACATTCTCATTGTTTTCTCTGATACATTGTACAAGAAGAAGCAGAGACCGAATAATAAAGTATACCATGCATTGTCATATTAATAGCTAACACTAAAAGAGTGGTAACAGTTACTAAATGGCTCAAGCGAAGGAAGCTTTAGAATGTGATGACTTGTTTAGGTTGCCTACCTAGCTTCCCGAGAGCTTTATCGAGACCAACAGGGAACTCGTCAAAGGGAACCAATTCCGTTCTGTCAGAAGACACCAATTGTTGATTTAAATGGTAATTGAAGATAGTTTTTCATGGAAGGTAAGAATTTTTATTTAAGAAAAAGACTAACTCGTATTTTAGCTTTCCGTCTCGTGCAAGCCCGAGGAGATAGTCTATCATCTCTCTGCATTCTTTTACTTTACCCATACTCAACCAACTCTGCAGCCAGAATCCTCTCAAGGCCAAATCCTGTTAGGGCCAACGACTTTCAAGTGAGAGAAAGTAGAAACTTTGAGTGAAGATTTTAAATTACTACTCTAGGAGATACTGATGCCAGTTTAACTTTTCCGAATGAAGTAACAATTACCTTAAAGATGAAAGATGTTGTTGACACAGTGATTGGCTTCTTAGACATCCCACCATATGTTACCATGGTTCCTCCTTCCCTGAAATATTTATGTATTCACAACCTTCAGAACAGCGGGAATTCGTTCAACTAAATAAAAGTGCGTAAAAACGGATATGTTCACTGCACCTGAGATATTTGAGCACAAGAGAGGCAGCATTGCCACCAACACAGTTGAATCCCAGAGCTGGTTCAGGTAAGTTAACCTAGACCACAAACACAAATATGTTAAGCTTCGGATACTCAGAAATTTCTGCTGTAGAATTGCCAGACTTAAATCTTACCAAAAGACTTTTCACATTCTTTACATTCAGTTGACTCTCCGAAAACACTTCATCTGCACCTAGAGCTTTGAGCTGCTCTCTTGCTTCATCCGACCCAGCCCTAAAATCAGTAGCACAGGACAGTTAACTTGACTAGAGCCGCTTTGATTGTTCGCATGTAATATCTTAAATTCAATTCATAATATATTATACCTGTCACGAATAAGGTTGATGGTACTGATGCCACGGAGTCTTGCCAACTGAATGACACACTGACCCACAATACTTGTTGCGCCATTCTGTACCACAGAATCTCCTGTTTCAGAGAATTCCTTGGTTAGGAAAAAGATGGTAGAGACCAACTGCATCAGATACGAAAGAGACAGTCCAAACCGGAATTTAAGACCACAAAGTCTTCAAGCATCCTTAAAGCCGTCAAAGGATTAACAGTGATTGTCGCAGCATACTCCATTGGACACGCTTTATCGATTTTGTGCCATACACTCTCTTCCTTCACAACATACGTCTGCCAAGTCCCTAGACCAGAGAGATTCCCATCAAGTTTCACAAATCAAAAGGGTAACCACTTAACTTTTACATTACACATCTTTTCTTGTTTCACTTAACATACTAATGGAGATTTCACCAACAAACACTCTCTTCATAACATCATCGAAATTTCAGATTCCTCCTACGAATCGAGATTGGTTTGAATAGCATAGAGATTACCTGAAGAAGGTGGAGATGGAATAACCCAATCACCAGGAGAAAAACCATTAACCTTGGAGCCAACTGCATATACTTCCCCAACACCTTCATAACCACCAACCGCTGGTACCGGTGGCCTCACCGGATACACACCTAAAACAATCATCATTTTCCAAACATCAAACTCATTATCTGAATCATTTTCATAATCTAACTCTTAGCTTTGAGGCCAAAAACACACAAAAATGGAGACGATCAAGTCAAGGATGCTATTATCAATTCTCAAAGTGAATGACTAATTAGAGAATATAAACCTTCAATTCGATTGATATCGGAGGGATTGATCGGAGCGGCGATCATTTTAACACACACATCGTTTTCTTTCACTTCCACCGGCGGGAGATTCACCAATATGTCTTCACCAAAAGAGAACAAAATGTAAAAATGGAGATTATGTGTGTTTATGTAAACACAGAGTAAAAGTAGACGAACCTGGTGACGGAATCGGGAGAGCCATGTTGTTCGTAGACGATGGCTTTTGACGGTGGTGACATAACGGTGGAGAATGATTTGATACAGAGTGTTGGTGTTTTGTCGCATCGGTTTGACCTGAAATTAGCCGTCGACGAGAATTTTAGAGCTCGGACGGCGACTGACTTCATCAACGCCGCCATATCTCTCCGCCGTCACACTCTCTCACACAACGATATAAGAACTGACGTCGTTTTGGTTTTTTTTTTCTAAAGTTCTTGAGAAGTTGAGAAATCGCGGAGTATCTAGAAACGATGACGTTTCAGCATATTTTGGTTTTCGCAAAAACCAAATTAGAAAAAAATTGTAACCGAGAAAATCAAACCGAACCAGAACCAAATCGAATCAAACCAGAACCAAATCGAATCAAACCAGAACCAAACTAAAAAAATGGTTTACAGATGGTTAGAAATAATTGAAATCATAGCGAAAGAACTCGAACTCTGCTAAAAAAGAATATTTAGAGTGAACCTTTAACCACTAAACCACCATCATTAGTTAATGAAAAATTATTTGTTGTCTTCCAAATCAAATTTTATTTGTTGTTTTCTAAATTGATTTTTTTTCTTTTTATAACCTTCAAATTCGGATCGGGACCTCCTAATCTATGCGGATCCGGAATCAACCTTTCTACCTTGTTGCAAGTGTTCTTGTTCTCTTTTTAAAAAACTACTTCGTCGATTTTTTTTTAAACCGATAAATTTATCCGATATTTTTAAGAGAATTTATCCAACGTGATTAGGTTTTTAGAGGACAAAACCAAATTAGGATAGAAAAACAAACATTGTCATGGAAGAGGTGATTGGCATAGACTTAATTATAAAAATTACTATAGAGAATATAACTTTAAATCAAAGGCTAAGACTTTAAAAAAATTTAAAGCCTTGTTTTGTTGGCTTTTAAAAAGTAAACTATATAATAATCAAAAAAGAGCAGGTAGACTGTTAATGTGTTAAATTTGATTGGGCAAAGCAAAACTTTGAAAACTTAAGATTAAAGTACAACTCTAACAGTCTATTCTTCAATCAACCCCGAAATCACCAATCCAAAACAGAATAAAAATACATGTAACATTATTTAAAACCAAAAAAGAAAATCAAAAGTTATTTTATAAAACAATTGTTTGGACCAAAACCAAATGAAAAATTTCTTGGTTTGATTATTTTAAAATCTCAAAAACAGCAGAGATATCAATCACCAAACCGAATAACTGAAGATTTGTTAAAATTTTACATTGATGATTGGCTATTGAAAATGTCATGAATAATCGATACACAAAATACAGTTGCACATTAATGGAGTAACGAGTAGAGAGACAAGTCATAAAGAAGATGAGTCAGAAATTGCCAACAATTTGTAGAGTGACCTGTAACAGTCTCATCTTGTTAGGTCGCTTTAACGTTCTTCTTTGCAAAAATTATCTTTCCTTAAAAATATAATTGCAGCTATGAATTTTCTATGTAAGTAACTAGGGTATAGTGAAACATGAACCGCAATTCTATGAATTCTTGTCCCTTAATTTTGGTGTTTCTTTTTTGTTGTAAGAAGTTTAGGTTGTGTTGTTGTGTTATCAATATATTAGATATTATTGCGAAATAAAATTTTCTAAAATCATCATATATATATTGAGAATATTTTTTAATGTGAAAATATTATATCAATATCTAAAATTGATGTAGTAACAACTATTACTGTAAGTTAAGGACACAATTAAATTTAATAATTAATTTACTCCTTTTTATTAACTATTTTCTTGCATAAATATTTTTAATATATTTCATAATAATTTTAGTATTAAAAGGCTAATATCTTTTTATCGTTATATGATAAAACTATAATAATAAAATATAAAGACGAGTAAAAATAATATGTAATGAGTATTGTTGTGGAAAAAGTTATATGTGCGGATTCAATCATCGGAGGATAAATCTCGTGCGAAGCTTAAGTCGGTAACAAAATCGTCAAAACTCATAAAAACATATAAAGAAGTAAGTTGGTTACATCACATTTGAGAGATTCATGGCATATAATGTCGTCATTTTAGTAACTATTTTCCAGAGAGAGACACGAAAGTTGACATTTTAAAAAAGAAGAGAAAGAAAGTTCAAAGAAAGGATTTATCTTTCGAAAAAAGAGAAAAAATCTACCTAAGAATATAAGATTAATAGGCACATATTCGATCCCTTCTCGATGAAATAAAGATTGTTTTTCTAGAAGTTACATACCTCAAACTAGTATATTGGATAGATCGAAAGATTCGTCGATGTATATCGGCGCAAAACATTCGAGTGCTTTCATCTATTTTACTGTTTTATATGATGGTCGACAAACGAATCCTCAAAAATAAGAGAGTGAAAAATGTTACTTTATGTACATGTTTTATGCTTTCAAATTTCTATATACTTGGTGGATGCAAGAGGTACGTAGTTCACTCGACGTTATCATTATACATGTGTAAAAGATCGAGGTGACGTTAATTTATATTATGGGAGTTCACACATGAGAAACTTCATATATTTATGAAGTATGAGATAATGAGAGATCCGATTTTGAACATTCTCTTGAGACTTTGCTTTTCTAATATATATCTCTCTCAATTTCAAAGAACATACATCTTTCTTTTTTATCATTAGGCGGAAACTAGCTAGTCACTGAAAATAAAAGAATTCGCCGTGGATCTCTTTCTTTAGACTTATAGCATCACGATACCACTTTTTCTTTATTTATATTCTGATTTTTTTTTTTGGTTTCAGTGAAATCATGTGGTTCAAAATAGTGATTTGAACATCAGTGAGGTCTCGAAAACACCACATGGCAGATCTACATGGATCAATAATAAAAATAAAAATTATGCTAAATTACTAAGATATTCGAATTCCTGCTTGTATTATCATTATCATTATCATTATCCCATCTTGAATCTTGAATTTATCTAGGGAAAAAAAATCAGTCAATTTAGTCAAGATGGGAGAAATTACTAACATTTTCAGCCCCCACCACACACTCAAACCCACAATGGACACATGATGGATAAGATTATAACTCGTTAAGATCTTTTTTCTCTTTGATCAATCTTCACATGGGTTCTGGTCCTACTTGTATATGAAATGTTACCATACTCTTTCTCTTTGTTTTATATCCTTCACATACTTTTGTCCACAGTGTTTCGGACAAAAGGGTTTGAATCTAAACTGGTCTGATATTTTTAACCAAGCCTGATCGTGATCGATTGGGATGACCAGTCTGTAGTGGCAGATCCATTTTTTGTTACCGAGAACGTAATATAACTTTAAAGAGAAAAAAATGTTATTGAATCTGAGTGTAGTGGGGTCAATAAGACCAAAATTTGCAAATTATGCTAATAATTGTTTTCAATATTTACATGCAATTAAAAATGTTTAATTATTTAATCTGAGACGTATGACCTTTTATTTCCCAAATGGCTATGTCATTGCTAGTCTATATTTGTTACACCGTTGAACTAGTTACACATTTTTTTTAGATTCTTGGTCTATCGTAACATGTTGAGAATACAATATGCAAATGATCAAAATGCATGGAATTATGTTGGATTTATTTTATTTTTGCCAAGTTTAAGGTTGGATTTGTGCCCATGATTTGGGAGCATACCAAATCGATTTGGTTAACTAGCGCTATTTATATTCTTGTGATTTCTTTTCTTTCTGCACAAAAAATAATATTGTGGAGGGAAATTATATATTTTATTAATAATTATAGTGATTTTGTGGGAAACAAAAAAAAAATCTAGAGACATAATTAAAAGTTGTGAAGAAAAAAAAAGTTTTGAGAAATCAACCAAAAATGCATAGAAAATAAAGATGACAAGTTCTTGATTTTAAATTTGTTTGTGATTTCTGTACCGATCTCCATGTTCGATTTTTGGCTAATTCCATACAGAGCCGTGCCAAGGGTTTTTAAGAACATAGGCGAAATAAAATTTTATGTTTTTAAATATGTTATAATAAATATATCATAAAAATATCTTTTAGTGTTTAAAATATTTTATAATAAATAAAAACGAATTATAAGCAACTGCATAAATTGTTAAGAGTACAAATCAAACAAATATAACTTATTTGTGATTGGTAAATATATCTTAAAACTTGATATATAAAATGGGATATTCAATATAAAATATATATTTTTTCAGATTTTAAACATGTATAAACAAAATAAATTTGACATATTTTGATTAAAAAGAAGTTGGTCAAATAACAGAAGAGAATAATTAGTGTAGTGGAAAGAAAAAGCAAGCACATGAGAAAATACAAATACAAAATGTTCAAAATTTAAGAAGATTCATTTTGATTTAATAATGGGTCTTTAAAAGTCAAGAAAAAAAAAAACGTAACCAGCTTCTTTACATATAACAACATATCATTAAATATTCATTAAATCATAAATCTGCCTATGTAAAATCTTTGGAAATTTGAATGCCATAGGCGAGTGTTTCTTTTTCTCTCAAAGAGGCACGGCTCTGATTCCATACCAATTTCTTCACTGACTCGGATTAAAGTATATGTTCTCTTCTAATATTCTGGGCATGAAATATCTTACAATGTATAAAGACTACTATGATTTCTATCATTCCAAAAGTGGCAAGAGAATAAGAGAGCTCCTTTATTAATATTGGGTTTCTGCATTTGCACTTGGAAACGGTTTGGCGTTTCCAAATGACAACTCACTCCCACTTTTAGTCACTGACACACACATCACTCCACACACTTGTGTGTTCTTCAAATGTTTTATTTATTATTTACTTCAATTATACGCTCAAGTTACAACAAGCAATGTTTTTCTGTGCATGCAATATTATCTTTTATAATCTTGTTTGTCCTATACTAAAACCTAGATTAACCACAATCAAAATGTTTGTCAAGTCATATAAACCATTCGTGTCCAATATAAGCACCATACAAATTAAATATTGAGCATAGTCAGACAAGTAAAAAATGATCAGCATAGTCAGATTTATAATCTAATTACCAAGACAATGTTATACAGAAGATAGATACACGAGACTATATAATGTTTCGTTTTATTAATATAACCTTTTGAAAGTAAACAAAAAGAAAGCCATGTGGAATCAGAAACATACGAGGCATGGGAAGATCAAATAATCAAGTGATGGAGCTAAGAAACTAAGATCAATCATGAAACCTAAATATTTTTTTAATCTTTCATGAATCTCTTCTTATCAAAAAATTCCCTTATTTGTATAAAAGGCTCGGGAAAGTTAACTTCTCATTCCAAACTCATTCCTCAGTTTATCTCGACGAGAGAGTGAAAGCAAGATCGTAGGATAATCTGTTTCTTCCTACACAAGTTAACTTGCAAGGTAGTTTTCTCCCTTTGATTCCTACTGATTTCCCTCACTTTCTTAGAGTTTTCTAGGAAGATAAATGTTTTTTATTTGTAAGTTCATCTTTTTGGGGCTCTTGTCACATTTTTGGCCTTCGATTAAATTGTGTAGAAATATAAATAATTATATCATTTTATATCGTCTAGTTTGATCTTAGACTAGTGTAATAATAATAATATCTTTTACCAAAAAAAAAAAAAAAAAACTAGTGTAATATAGTGTTGCATTGCATACACGGAATAAAAATAAACTATTTGAATGTCAGATTTTTTTTTTTTTGTGAAAGTCACACGTCACATGTTAGTTGCATATTTCAAGAACTCAACTGAATTTGATTATAAAATTCTCCTATTCATAAACATATATATTTCAACTGATATATAAATCGTTTTTCCAATTTACCATGCAAAATTTTACTCTTTTTATTTTTGACATAGAGTGAAAAACTATTTAAAAAAGCTTCATTTATGTGGAAATCAATAATATGACAAGAACATGAAAAAAAGACAAAGATTTTAGTTGAAATCTGTGATCGATCGAACAGAATCGGCTCAGCTACTGTTTTTGTAAAAAAACTGTCCATTTTCATACCAAAATGACTAAAAACACCCTTAGAAGATGCATGTGTTGTGTGGTACTGATTACTCAAAAAAGTATTGAAACTTTACAACTTTGTGTCGTTTTCTGAATTTTACCCCCGCTTCATTTGGAATTGTCACTCTCAATATTGGCGTATTTCCAGTTCATATCTTCATTTATCTATGGCCCATAAACCATAACTCTTTGAACCATATTTAATAACAACATGCATGTAACCTGCATGCATATACATACATATATACTTATGTCTTCATTATTTCATTATCATGTTAGATATGTCTAGTCTATTATTTCCCAAAAGAAAGACACCAAAGAGAGCAAGATTCTTGTTATCCATGATAACAGTTTTGATTGAAGATTCAAGCAAAATGAGTGATTGATGAATTATTTATGGTCAGCATTTAGTAAAATTAGGTAGAATATTATATTTCTGTTAAAAAAACTGTAGATATATTCTGTGAAGTATCTTATAAATCAATATTTAATGCAAATTAGTTATTTTAAATCGCTTTTCTTTATGGTTTTAATTTTACGAAAAAGGTTAACTCGAATACGTACCATACTATATTTGGAGAAGTTATATCATTTCTCAATTTCAATTATTGACCAAAAACAAAAATTCATAATTAAGTAATACGCCCATTTCCATATATCGTACTAATTTTGCAAACTTTAATCAACTTTTCTCCATTACATTTCTCTTTATGACAAAACATATACACATCACATATTTGTATAGGAGGGTTTTCATTTTCAGTAATCAAACCATCCATCTACCACAAAAGAACTTGGTCATGTGTCCATTTTTAGAAATCAATAAAATATTGTAGGATATATATATTTAGTATCTAACTTTATGAAAATAATATTTTTATTTGCCGATTCATATACACATGCGTGTGTCTATGTCTATCCATTTAACTAATTATATATAAACTTATTTTTGGCCACAATTTTTATTTCGTGTATAGAGAGAGCTCAAAGATGGAACCAACAGAGAAACCATCGACCAAACCGTCTGCTCGGACTCTACCTAGAGACACTCGTGGCTCTCTCGAAGTATTCAACCCGTCAACTCAGCCGGCCCGACCCGATAACCCGGTGTACCATCCTGAACCACCAGCATGGCAAAACTTGAACAATCCACGTGGCATCAGTCCTCAACCCCGACCAGAACAAGAACCAGCTCCATCCAACCCTGTTCGGTCTGATCAAGAAATAGCCGTCACAACCTCATGGATGGCTCTGAAAGACCCATCACCGGAGAAAATCTCCAAGAAGACGATCACTGCCGAGAAACCACAGAAGTCGGCGGTGGCGGCTGAGCAGAGAGCGGCGGAGTGGGGATTGGTTTTGAAAACCGACACAAAGACGGGAAAGCCACAAGGAGTGAGCGTGAGGAACTCTGGTGGGACTGAGCATGATCCTAACGGGAAAAAGACTACATCGCAGAGAAACTCGCAGAATTCTTGCCGGAGCTCCGGCGAGATGTCCGACGGAGATGTCGTCGGAGGGAGAGGAGGGATTCCAAGAGTATCGGAAGATCTGAAAGATGCGTTGTCGACGTTTCAACAAACGTTTGTGGTTTCTGATGCTACCAAACCTGATTATCCGATTATGTATGCAAGTGCTGGTTTCTTCAATATGACCGGTTACACTTCCAAAGAGGTCGTCGGCAGAAACTGGTAAATATTTATTCAAAACCAAAATATTAATAATAAAAAACTACGTTCCGTTTCTATAATTACTACCAAAATTACAAAGTTTTGTCTTCTTAAATATCATTGGTTTTGTTTTTGGTTTGTTGATTATGTATTGAAATATTTTTCTTAGACTGTTAAGTAACTCTTCTAAATTTCTACAAAAAAAAACCATAAACCTAACTTTTATGTTGTTTTTAGAACTTTTCCAAACTATGAGGTGTGCCAAAATTACAAAGTTTTAGGTATGGTTACTAAAAGTATAGAAACGAGTATTTAATTAGTAACTCTTACTAATTTTCTAAAAACCTTTTATAAACCTAACTTTTATGTTGTCTTTAGAACTTTTCCAGACTAATAGCATTTTATAAATTAAGTTTCTTTTTTAATGATACTTATCTTTAAAAGCAGACGTCAATTACTTTGCAAATTCGAAACATCTTACTCTTCATAAACAAAATTTCCCACTATTTTTAGTTTAATGAATGAATTTTCTTTACAAAAAAGAAAAAAGAAAATAACATAATTTCTAGTCACCTTCGGGGGCATCTGATAAAAATTGGAACGATACAGAGAAATTTTTTTTTTTGAAAAAAAACATAATTTGGGATTCTTGTGTTTTGTTTTATTGTAGCCGATTTTTACAAGGATCAGGGACAGATGCTGATGAGTTAGCGAAGATAAGAGAGACATTAGCTGCTGGTAACAATTATTGTGGACGTTTATTGAATTACAAGAAAGATGGGACCTCTTTTTGGAATCTTCTCACGATTGCTCCCATTAAAGACGAGAGTGGCAAAGTCCTCAAATTTATCGGGTTAGTTCCTTTTTCCTTTTTATTTACTCTTTTCACTTCTCGATTTATTCGTTTTCAAGATTACACCCTTTTTGATGGGGCTGAAGTGTGGACCTGTGATTTGTGTTGCTTTCTCCACAATAATTCAAAGAGTTGTGTCACTGGCGGATCTGATTGTCTTCGATCTAATCTAACGGCCGTTTTTAATTTTTCATTTCGATGTTTAACTAAATCTTTTTCTCGCGTGAATTAGAAATATATTGTAGAATAACAATATGTTTTGACAGAAAAAAATAAACAGAAGTTACAAATATGTAAATAACATTCTTCATAAATAACTCTTCTGAGGTCTAATTAATTTCGGATGACAAAAAAAAAAAAAAAAGTTACAAATATGTTTTGTTTGTTTTTATTTGGACCAGAATGCAAGTGGAGGTGAGCAAGCACACTGAAGGGGCCAAAGAAAAGGCTTTGAGGCCCAATGGGCTTCCGGAATCTCTGATTCGATATGATGGTAATTACAGTTTTTTTAAATTTTTTATATCTGATTTTTCTGTTATTTTGTATTTTTTTTTTCTAATGTTATTAAAATAAATTTTAAATTTTGTTTTGTAACAGCCCGCCAAAAAGATATTGCGACGAACTCAGTGACTGAGCTAGTGGAGGCGGTGAAGAGACCTCGAGCACTAAGCGAATCGACGAATCTCCATCCCTTCATGACAAAATCGGAGAGCGATGAACTTCCGAAAAAACCTGCTCGGCGAATGTCCGAAAATGTCGTTCCGTCAGGCCGAAGAAACTCTGGCGGCGGAAGAAGAAATTCGATGCAGCGAATCAACGAAATTCCCGAGAAAAAGTCGAGAAAATCTTCTCTTTCCTTCATGGGGTAATAATTCAAAAATCTTGGTTCACTTCTAATTCTTACCAGATTATCCTTTGACCCATAACTTTTATAAAGATCAATTTAGTCCTTGATATGACTATTGTGAACTCTGGTGATAGGATTAAGAAAAAGAGTGAATCTTTGGATGAATCTATAGACGATGGATTTATAGAATATGGAGAAGAAGATGATGAAATTAGTGACAGAGACGAGAGACCAGAGAGTGTGGATGATAAAGTGAGACAAAAGGAAATGAGAAAGGGTATTGATCTCGCTACTACACTCGAACGTATCGAGAAGAATTTCGTCATCACTGATCCTAGACTTCCCGATAATCCCATTGTAAGAACAAATGTTTTGAGAAAAATCGGATTTTTTTGTTATGTTTCATTTCGATTGGTCTGAAAACGTATTGTTTGCTTTGTCCTCTGTTTCTAGATTTTTGCATCTGATAGTTTCTTGGAGCTCACGGAATATAGCCGTGAAGAAATTCTTGGCAGAAATTGCAGGTATTACATGAATGTGATTTTCTTCCGAAAAGATTTTCGTGAATAGAGCATGTCTTTAATCTTTCTTTTTTTGTTTCATGGTTTTAGGTTTCTGCAAGGTCCAGAGACTGATTTGACAACTGTGAAGAAGATTCGAAATGCTATTGATAACCAAACCGAAGTGACGGTTCAGCTCATCAACTACACCAAGAGCGGTACTTAAATTTTCGATATTCTTAGACTAATATATCGATCAATGTATAGAGTTTTCAAATTATACTTTGTTTTCTCTATTTCAGGAAAGAAGTTTTGGAACATTTTCCACTTGCAACCTATGCGTGATCAAAAGGTACAATGGTTTTACATAGATATCTTGCAGAATACGGCAACTACAAATTAGTCAGTTTCTTTTGGTCTATGAATTTAAAACTGAAGATGTGTCTTTCCTTTGATATATTGTTGATAGGGAGAAGTACAATACTTTATTGGAGTTCAACTAGACGGAAGCAAGCACGTAGAGCCAGTTCGCAATGTCATTGAAGAAACCGCAGTGAAAGAGGGAGAAGAGCTGGTTTGGAATCCTAATCTATTTAAATCTTTATTTCATTGTAATTGTTTGATCGAAACTCAAGAAATCCTGATCATTTCATAAATCTGAACTCTTTAGGTGAAGAAAACAGCTGTAAATATCGATGAAGCGGTTCGAGAACTTCCTGATGCCAACATGGTAAATGATAGACAAAGGAACATAATATGAGAATTTAAGATTAGACTTTATGAGAATTATCTGAATGAATGTTTTGTTGTATATTGTTTGAAGACACCAGAGGATTTATGGGCAAACCACTCAAAGGTTGTTCATTGTAAGCCTCATAGGAAAGATTCACCACCATGGATAGCTATCCAAAAGGTATTGGAAAGTGGTGAACCGATTGGTTTGAAGCATTTCAAACCGGTGAAGCCTTTGGGTTCCGGTGATACAGGAAGGTCTGAAACTCTGATCTAGTGAAACACTGTACAAAAAAGGTTTTTGTCATCAAACTTATAAATGTTTCTGTTTTATCAGTGTGCATCTAGTGGAACTCGTTGGAACAGATCAATTGTTTGCAATGAAAGCAATGGACAAGGCTGTCATGCTTAACCGAAACAAAGTAAATACAGTAACTTGCACATCAAGAAATCTTTAGTTTCGCTTCTTTTATCTAAGTTACGTAGTTAATGATATAAATTTTTGCAGGTGCATAGAGCTAGAGCTGAGAGAGAAATCCTCGATTTGCTTGACCATCCTTTTCTTCCTGCACTTTACGCTTCGTTTCAGGTCAAATTTTTTGAATACATGTGTATATGCGTGTCTCTCGGTCTTAGGTTACTAATGTATCATGTTTTACTCTGCAGACGAAAACACATATATGTCTTATAACAGATTACTATCCAGGAGGAGAACTCTTCATGCTCCTAGATCGACAACCTAGGAAGGTTCTCAAGGAAGATGCCGTAAGGTACAAATGTTCCTGGCTCGAAAAATCTCGATTTTTTTTCACTTAAATCTTGAACTAACATAATGCCAAAATGGATTTTCAGATTCTATGCTGCTCAAGTTGTCGTTGCACTCGAGTATCTTCACTGTCAAGGCAAGCTGTTCCTCTTACATAGAAAATTTCGGATGCAAATGAATCTTGACATTATAGTAAGTTAATCTTTGTAATTTTTCTTAACCTCAGGAATAATTTACCGAGACTTGAAACCGGAAAACGTGTTAATCCAAGGCAATGGCGATATCTCCTTATCGGATTTTGATCTGTCTTGCTTGACATCTTGCAAACCTCAGGTTTAATTTCTCTAAACCTTCTTCTCTTACGATTCTTCCCAAAGACTTCTGCTAGAGAGTTTGCTCATGTATACTAACTAAGGGTGATTAATGAATCTCGCAGCTGTTGATTCCGAGTATAGATGAGAAGAAGAAGAAAAAACAACAAAAGAGTCAACAAACTCCAATCTTCATGGCTGAACCAATGCGTGCATCAAACTCATTTGTTGGCACTGAAGAATATATTGCTCCGGTTAGTGTATTATATATACTACTAGCTTAGTTATACCGGTTAAGATATTCACCACTCTCTTAA
This sequence comes from Arabidopsis suecica, assembly GCA_019202805.1. NCBI lineage: Eukaryota > Viridiplantae > Streptophyta > Magnoliopsida > Brassicales > Brassicaceae > Arabidopsis > Arabidopsis suecica. The sequence goes on from CM032909.1 coordinate 8,590,788, forward strand.
CCGGTAATTGATGTCTCATACGGACAGGAAATTATATCTGGGGCAGGACATACGAGTGCAGTGGACTGGTGGGCTCTTGGTATCCTTATGTATGAAATGTTATACGGATACACTCCTTTTAGAGGAAAAACAAGACAGAAGACTTTCACCAATGTTCTTCAGAAAGATCTCAAGTTTCCAGCTAGCATTCCTGTAATGAATCAATTACTATATTTTATATCAACTAATCGCAAATAAATGGAAGATCATATTGAATTGTTTTGTTATTGGTATGCAGGCAAGTCTTCAAGTGAAACAACTGATCTTTAGGCTCTTACAACGAGATCCGAAGAAAAGATTAGGTTGTTTTGAAGGAGCAAACGAAGTCAAGAAACATTCTTTCTTCAAAGGCATAAATTGGGCTCTTATTCGATGCACGGTAACTTCATACGTTCTCTTTACTTGGTATAGAAGAAATAGTTTATGTATTACTTGCGAAAGAAGAAAAACAATCCTTTTATGAGTTTGTTTTGATCTGCAGAATGCGCCGGAGCTAGAGACTCCGATATTTTCTGGCGAAGCTGAAAACGGAGAGAAAGTTGTTGATCCAGAGCTGGAAGATCTGCAAACAAATGTTTTTTGAAATATGTGAATTAAATGTTTCTTGTTTTCTTTTTACCGATTTCAAGAATTGTTTGAAACTCTTTGCTCTTCAAAAACCTTGGTTTTTTTTTCCTATTTTACCATTATCTTTATTTATTATATTGTCAATCGTTTCTAGTAATTTGTGTGATTTTCTTAAAAACAGTTTTATCTGTTAATAATATTGTCAAGTTTTGCATATATTTTTGTTTGATATATATTCTGATAAATTTGTTAACATTTAATAAAAAGATTCACCTTTTTTCATAATTTAGTGGTTTACTAACTAATATCTAAAAAGAATTTAGAAGGCTACAAAATATAATGGAAACCCTGAATTTTTTTTATTTCAATGATGTGGCAATGTTTTCTTATGAAGTTATTGTCGTGTAATGGTGTAATATATAAACAGTGGATTTGTAAATGATCATAATTAAATATAAGATGGTGGCATAAAATACTTGATTATTAACAATACTTGTGAGAAAATAAATGAAATATGAATTAAAATTATAAATTGTGTATATGATTGATATATTAATTGGTAAAACTTAAAAAAATATTGATTACATACATATTATAAACTTCTTTTATATGTTAATCGGGAAAACGGCCATTTTCAACCTCAACTATTTGCTGGCGGGTTTTTCCAACCCAAACTATGATCTCTAGTCGATTTCAACCCATACCTAAAAATAATTCAAAATCGAAACCTGAACTAATGCAAATGAGCCGATTTCAACACGACGCAAAACGGTGTTAGTTCGGAAGTTATCGGTTTCTCAACTTTGGGTAATTCTCTCTCTACAGCATTCAACAAACTCTGAAAATAAAATCAAATAACCTTGAGAACCGTTAACTTTCGAACTAACATTGTTTCGCATCGTGTTGAAATCGGCTCATTTGCATTAGTTCAGGTTTCAATTTTGAATTATTTATTGGTTTGGGTTGAAGTCGACTAAGGGTCATAGTTTGGGTTGGAAAATCCCGCCAGCAAATAGTTGAGGTTGAAAATAGCCGTTTTCCCTATGTTAATCACAACGTGTGCTTAATACATTCTTCTTTGTTTCTTTCCTTCTTTTTGGTAAGTATGATATATTTTTTTTTTTTACATTCATCTACATAGGTAAATTCATGAATCTCATTTGTATGTTAATCTCACCGTGTGCTACCTTATTTCTATCTTCAAAATTCTCTTTATTTTTGGCTACACATTTTGTTGTTTTAAATAAGATTTTTTTACCCATATCAATAACTTGTTTTTTTTTTGTAAATTTTATGAGATATCATAAACTAAGTCACAATAATTATTTATTTTCTTTAATTAAAAATTTTGGTTATATAATATTTTGTATAGCCATATAAAATAATTAAATATATTTTATCTATTTCTAAATATTAAACATTAGAAGTTAGATGAATATATATATTTGTGCAATCTTTTATCACTACCATTTCTATTCAAAATAGCGGTTTTAAGGGAGATTATGTTGACTTATAAATGAAATGTGAAGAATAGAACAATTAATTCATTTTAAGAGGAGTTTATTGGGAAAAAATCAAATAGATGATGAAAGAGAATCTATGGAATCAAGTATAATGGTTGTTAGTTTTTTACTGGTTTCAAATTGTGAGATGAATAGAAAAAACACCAATCATTCAGAACAGATATATTGATTTACTTATTTTTGTTACAAATTAATGTTTGTTATATTACTAATTCTTATAATGTGTTTTGGCATTTGAATGTATTCTATACCTTATGAACATTTCAAAAAATATTTAGGCATATGCAAATATTGAGTGTCTAATGTTTTACATAATACACATGATGCGATTAAAATTATAAATGTTAAAAATCACTTTTATTTATAACTATAGTTTTATATAAATTTTGCTGCAATTTTCATATGTAGTAATACATCATTGAATATGGATTAATAATATCGTAACTCTTTTATTAATAGTTTTAACAAGCATATATATATGTACAAAAAATTGATATGGTTGAATTTTTTACAAGTTTCATGTGGATTTTCAGATGACGAAAGAGATAAATAAACTAGTTCTTTTATCGCTTTCATAAGAAGATAAACAATATATTATAAAATTTTATTTTTCTTAATGATTTGAAAGATATATGCCGATACTAAAAAAAAGAGATGAAATTACTGCAAGTATTGTCTCAAGAAATTAATAAGAAGAGACTCGTCTATCACTTCGAAATGCATTGGTTGATCATATATCGAAGCAATATGAAAATAATTTGGTAATTTAGTTATTGTCATGTTTTCAAATGATTTCTTGCTCTATAAAGACACATGTATTTTTCTTTTACTTTGACTTTAATCTCTGAGCTTTGTACATATATTTTTTGAGTACCGTTTAATGAATTACACATTTAGAAACAAAAAATATTGGTAATTTATTTGTAATTAATGATTCATTTTTTGTAATTTTATTTTATATTATAATGCAATGTTTATTAATTAATATTGTTATGTTTTATATTTTTGTAAAAAAATTTATGATCTTAATTAGTTATAATCAATAGTGAAAACTGTAATACAAAATAAAAATAGTTTTGAATTTAAATTTAAATTAAAGTTTTTTTTTCCCGAAGAACAACACCTTTTGACCTCAAAATAATTTTTTTTGGAAATGTTTTTAGTCCCAGTTTTTGGTTTTTCTCACAAGTTTTACAATTTTGTTTTATTTGTTTATTTTTTCCCACAAAAGTTTTCTCTTTCTCTGTTCTTACATAGAAAATTGACTGCAAAAATTGCTAAAAAAGCTGGTAAGTCGTAACCAATTACAAAAGTGATCTTAACTAATGGCTAAGTAATTACATGATCTTAAATGATCTTACTTACATTGCTTTCTCTATTCATTCAATAACTAGTTACATATATGAGCAAAATTACTTACTCGTCTTTTGGCCATGATAAAAGGAATAAACTTGTCATTTAGTCCAGGAATTGATAATGTGAGTTATTTTGTGAGTTAATTTTTTGAGATTAACGGCCTAGTAGTTACACCTTGGGAGGAGAAAAAAAGACTATACAAGAAATGTGAATACTCCAAGAAAGGGACTCCATCTTCTACATTTTTTACCACCATATTAGACACAAACATTGTTATTTCTATTACTTATACTAAATACTATTTATTCTATTTATGTAATTAAACATATATACTATAATATATGCCAATATATACATATTTATCTCTTTATTTTTTTTGCCAACTTATATTAATTATTTAGCACACCTCTGTGCTTGTCAGCATTTGTTATTTCTAATACGTATACTTAATACTATTTATTCGCTAATCTTGACAGCAGCATGTGTATTTTGTCCATGCCATGAGAGCATTAACATCCACAATCAGAGAAAGCAGAAAGCAAATTATTCTAATTCACATAGCTAACTATCAATATCAAATTACATGTGAGAAAACGAATGATAAGCATAGATATTTAATCTATTAGTTTCATTAGAAAAAAATGCAATGTACTTACAAAGTATAGAATTACAACTAGAAATGTAAACATTATATGTTTTTCAAATATATAGTTAACTTATTGATATGGTAGAACCTAATTGAGTTTATGGTAAAAACTAATTAAAAGAAAAAATATTAGCATATATTCGTCATTCTGTGTTAATTTATTGATGAAAACTAATTAATAGATTTTAAAAGTAGTTAATTTCACGTGTAAATTCATATAATATAGATAAATATGTATTTTGTACAAACTATGTATATATATATATATATATAAATTTTTTTTTTCAAATAACAGTAATTGTTCGTCATCTTTGGCTATTGAGTTAAATTCATATTGATACTTACATTCAATAAATATATATATAAGATATAAAATTTTTAAAGAAGAATGACATAAAAAACATATAACAGACATTTAAATTTCAATAACAAAAATAATACGTAATTAAGTTTAGGTGAACTCTAAATAAATTTGATATGATAATAATGAAAATTACTAATGATGAAAATACAAATAAAATAACAAAAATGTAAAAAAAACAACAAGAATAATAAAAAGAAATGTGTTACTTAGGATAGAAAAACAATTATTTTATCATATTAAATGAAAAAATGCATAAGGTTTTACATTGTAAACAAACATGTTTTTATTGAAATAATAGTAAAATTCAGTTACAGGAGTGTATACGCATAGTGTTAAGACTAAGCATCTTTAGTTTTTAAGAAAAATAATGTGTCTATTAATACTTATATCATAAAATATTAGAATAATTTGATTTATAATTTATTACTTGATGATGAGAACGGTTTAAGGAAAAAATAATTTAAAACAAAAAAAATTACGAATGGTTCAATATATATATATCAGTGTTCTAAAAGACGTCCTAGGCGGCCGCTTAGGCGTCGCCTAGGCGCTCGGCGGAGGAGGACCGATTAGATTTGGCTAAGGCGTTGATATTGGGCGGAGCTGGAGGTTTGGCGGATTCAGCGGCTTTAAATCGGATTCGGTGGTCTAGGCGTTTAAGTTTTAACGTTTCTTTTACAAAAAATTGGACTGACTCACGAACTTTTTCCTGGAAAAACCATAATTCTAATGGCCGCCGCACACAAACCCTAATCTTCGAAGAAGATGACAATGTGTATATGCGATTACTACCCACGTGAGGTAATTGAGTCTCTAATGGGCTTCTTTTAGCCCAATAAATTACGTTTTTTAGTACAGTTTTTTATTCTAACAATCATTTATTCAATAAAAAAAGACACTTAGACAAAATAATATTACAATTATAAGATTGTGTTATATTCTTTATTTTTATTTTAAAACATCTTAAATAATAATTTTATTTTAACCAACAATTGTAAACTTAAACTATATATTATATATATTATATATTTATATTATATAAAACGCCTAAAACGCCTAAAATTCGCCTAGACTCCGATTAAGCGTTCTAGGCGCTAGGCTCTCTGTGACCGCCCGCTTAGCGCCTAGCACTTTCTTGAACACTGATATATATATATATATATATATATATATATATATATATATATATATGTGTCCCACCAATCAACCTAGTAAAACAAAATAAAATAAAATCAGATAAAGATGCATACATATAAGTTGTTACAAAAATTCAAAAAAAAAAGAATAAGAATTGCATATATACGTTTTCTGATGTTGGATGTGGTGGATAATTGTTTACTTATGTGTAAAAATTTATACTCTTTTTATTCAAAAACGGCGGTATAAATATGAAAATATAAAAACAATTATTTAAACCAAAACATGTAGCTAAATAGATTGTATTGATGCATATGTTTCTTTACCGCTCGAATTCAAAATCATATAATGCATGTTGTTGACAAAAAAATATATCAGTATTGCATCCATCACATGAAAATAGTTTTTTCAATATCGGATATATCACGGTAAAACTTGATGTAACTACTTTTATTTGCATTTATATATATATATATACTTGACGTACTTGTTGAAAAACTATTCAACTTTCCAACAAGTTTAATACATCATTCATTGTTTCTTGCAACATTTTCTATTTTTTGTTTCGTTCATTTTTATCGTTCACTTTAGAAACATCATTCATTGACTTAGAGTTCATCACTTCCTCTTCTTCCTCCACCTCCACTTCATCCTCTTCGTCCTCTTCGTCCTCTTCGTCCTCTTGATCAGACTGTACCTCTTCTTGATGAGCGAAAAGAAAAAGAAATGGTTACACTCCAAGTCAACTCAGACACTATGGTGGTCAAAAAAAAAGATGGAGTTTTGAGACCAAACTGGCACCAGTTTGGTCTCAACCAAACTGCAAAAAAAATTTGAACTTAAGCCTTCTAATTTAACTAACGGCAATTTGGGGCCAAACCTGTTTAATTATCAGTTGGTGGAGCAGTGTCAAACACATTGTTGCAAGAGATAGAATGGGAACTGAAATTCATCTATCAAAACAATACAAAAAAATCATAAGAAAAACACAATTCAAGAAAAACCACATTTAAATCTCAATTGACTTTACTTACAGTTCGTTGATGAATTTCATGAGAAACTGAATCACTTTGGTCATTTGGTAAACTGGAGGTGGTTTGGGCTTCATCATTTTGACCCTGGTTTCTTGATGTTCCCAAGCTCATATCCATCTATTAGAACAAAAGAAAATCTTAAGAAACCTTTATCAAGGCAATTCTCAAGGAAATATGCAATATATTGAAGTTACCTGGGAATGTTGTTCATGTGATTCGCTATGCGTATCATCATTTTCATCATGGTCCTGTAGTCTCACATTCAGGAGGACATAATCATGTCGTTTCTCCCAGTAGTTATTGACTTTACCATAGTCACCATATTCTTTCCAATTCTTCCCTTTGTACTTGCTAAGTTTTCTTTCCGGATGTATATTCATATCAGGTATGTCATCAGGTATGGACACCTCTTCTAGTCCCAATTGCTTGAAGAATTGATGAGGCCGATTGTATGCTATCACATTAAAGCATATACAAGGACTACAAGAGTATATCATACAAATATGATCTTTGTACTCATGAGGCAATTCAGGTTACACGTAGAACTTTTATAAGGTTCCCATGTAACCTGTGATCAAATACAATACAATGCATAATCATAATCAGTACAATGAATAAAATGAATGTGATCAGGTTGTATTGAATATATAATCAATATTCATAAAGAAGTATTACCTCATTTTCACTCAAGTTCTGAAGCTTGTCTCGCAAATGATTCTTTGTGCACTTCTTATCATTTCCTTTTGGAAACAAAATTAACCACTGAGAAAGTAAAGGAAACCCAGAAGGTACCTCTTTAATACCTAAAGCATGGCATGAGCATGGAAATCTTTTAAGTGCGAATATCTACAAGGAAAAGATACAAATAAAAACATTATTATGTAACAAATTTTGAAATTTTTTTTATATTTTAAAGGGTTTTAGACCTTACCATCAAAGCATATCTAAAACCATGACACCTTGTGGTATCATTAACCATAAGATCTTGCTTCATTAATTTTAAACCATGTTTAATGAATGCTAAGGTGGCTGCTCCCCACGCATAATCATTCACTGATTCTCCAAGTAATGGTAAATACATAGGAGATATACCTTCGGTGCTTGTGGCAACAAGCAAATTTCCTACTAGAAAGAACAGATATGCCTTTTGATAAGGCATCAAATCCGTCACATCATCAGGGACCTTCTCAAATCTTTGTTTCAACTTCTTCAGGCTGATGGTTAAAGAATTTTGGGTCTTCTTGTTGTAAAACAAGCTCATAGCTTCGTCTTTTGTTAGGTTTAGATTATCTTGAATCGTAAGACAAGGATCAGCATCTTCAAATCCAGATACCTAAATTCAAATTAACCATAAAAATCAATTCAATAATATCACTACATAGAATACAAGATATCTATAAAATTCACCATAAATTCAAATACCTGTAACCCATCAATGGGAAGACCAGTAGTATACAAGATATCTTGAAGTCCTATATCTACATAGAACTCATTGCCAGTCTCCCCAAAAGCAAATGCATTGTGATTTACGTCATAAAACTTGGCTAATGCAGTGATGACCTTCATATTAAGCTTAAGTACTCCTTTAGGAATTCTTAAGAAGTATTTAAAGCATGTAGCTTCAATAAGCCCTTCGATTCTTGGATCTAAATCCCACGAAAGAAAAGTACTCATATGACACTCACTTTTGAAATTTTGTTCTTGCCCCACCATGTCCATTGTGCCTACAATTTCATTTTCACACTTATAAAAATGCATATCCAAACACCATCATAATACAAACACAAATTACAAAGGACAGGAAAGATCAAAAGCTTTTTGATAATTCATAATATAGACAACAATTACAAACAACAAACACAATTACAGCTATCAACCAAACATAAGGCACAACCACAGACTGCAAAATTAACTAAACAATCTACTTACTTAACATCAACACAATATCACACAATAAATCACTCCAATTCCCAAACACAGTTAAATTAAGTTATATAGTTCATTATATAGAAATGTTGTTATATTGAGAATGTATCATAAAAGAATATAATCAAACAGAGATCCATATCATGGGCCACAAGGAAGCTATCCGCACCAACAAAAGGATTTGAAGAGACCTGATTAACCTCTCAAACGAGAAGATGAGGAAAGGTTTGGCTAACTCAGCCATCTAGAAAACTTCAATTTTATTAGACAGTTTGATGCTCTAATCCAAAAACTCATATTCAATAAACTCAAAAATAGATAGACAGTGAGTGTTTACTAACATATAACGCCTTGGAATACCCCTAACGTAGCTGCTACGACTTGAACATGATGATAGATAACTCATGTCTACAAACAGAGAGTCAGAGACAAACAAATTCAAAACGGAAGTGAAAATCACAGAACGAATCGAATTGCATAAAATTAAAAGATTATTGTACTAGTATCTAGCAATCACGATCACCAATTTGTCAATCTCCTTTTTTTTTCTCACAAAACTACAACTTCTCCTAATATTCCGAAATTCCAATTTAAATCTAAGTTTCTTATATCAACCAAATTAGCCATAGGATATGTGCGAAATCATCCTAGCACAAAAAGCTGAGAATTCAAACTCTCAATTTGAAGCAACGCATCCCAATTTGAAAGTTTTACCATAGTTGACGAACCGGAAAGTAGATATAGAGACACATACCTTTGTCGATTGAGAAATTAAGTGATTGAATCTGAAGAGGAGCGAGATTTTGTGTGAAATAGACCCCAAATATTGTTCAATTTGGTTAAGAACTGAAGAAGTTAGGGTTTATGGAAAAATCTCTCAAAAACGTTTTATAGGAAGAAGGAGAAATCGTGTTTGGATCTTCAAAATCAGAATTAGGAGTTGAAATCTTGTTTTCCCGGTTCTATTTAAGTGGTCCTATTTATCCTATTTTATTAGGCTATGTGGATAAAGTCCACCTTACCCACATAAATAGTAATATAGTTTGTATACACTATAAATTATCCAATCCAAACATGGCATTATCCTACGTGTCAGATTTGTTTAAAACCGTCGATACCCCAAGGGTGCTCCTATCCCACTCATTCATCAACATTATATTCTCCCTCTCGCACTTAAAATGGATATAAATGATGATCTATAATGCTTGTAAGTTTCACACATTCCTATAATTTATTTTTTAATTTAAAATTTATCATGTGTGAGCAATGAAGCCATATGAGCGATGAAAATATAATGATTTAAAACAAATTATTATTAAAACTACCGATTTGAATAAAATTAAAAAATTAAAAAAATTAAAAAGTGTGATTAACAATGACCACTAACTTTGTTCTATAGTTGTGCTTGATAAGTTTATAAATATTTAAGGTTGTTTGATAACTAAAGTTAGAATCATAGATATATGTAATATTATTAAATGAAATTGACAATGTAAATAAGAATTATATGTAAAAAAAAATTGAGAAAAATTGTGTTGATGACACATAACAACACTTGTGAGATTAGTATACGTTGATTAATCTATTTATGTGTTGTGGGATCTATTTGATAGATATCCATTTATCCCATAAAACATAAACGTTGCACATTTTTTTTTACATAATTTAGCTAATGAAGTATCAATTATTGTGTATATGGTTATGATATTTTTCATGTTTAAGTCATCATTTGCACATGTGGATTAGTCATTTGTACTCTAGAACTATCAATATCATAATAATTGTATGTACTTTTTATATTACACTTATATCATAGTTGTATTAACTTGTCTTAAATAATTTTATATAAATATATATTTTTTTTATCTAGTTATGCACTAGTATCAAATTGTCTCGAATTAAACATATATACATTCTAATCTTCATCTTCATTGTTAAAAATATACATAATAATTATAATCTACTTTGAATTTTTATTTACTTATCACTTATGAATGCAAGATATATTAATTATTCAATATCATTTGAATTTAGTACTTTATATTTGATTACCTTTACAATTTTTTTTTAAAATGCTTAATATATGAACTTTCTTCATCGATATAACACATCCTCTTTTTTTAGATGTTTAACAGGAATATTTAAATTATATTTTGAACTATTATATGGATAGTGATACTTTTTTAAGAGTTTACATGATGTTCAAAGTATCAAAATATATGCATTAATAAATCTTTGATCCACAATTTTTTTATAAATGTATAACTTTATTTTAACAAGTATTCACTTAAATGATTATATTCCATTATAAAAAATTATGTAGTTCATACATATGTTTGTTTAATTTGATCGAATAAATATAATAAAACATAGCAGTTATGATATCACAAATCCTGCCAAAAATATTGTTGATAACTATATTATGATCTAAATTTCTATATAAAAATATGTTACTAAGACCAAACCATGTAACCAAATGGTTTATGTTAATAGTTACGTTTTCATTACCGTTTGGATGCAAAATTACATAATGCATGTTGTTGACAAAAAATAATATAATTACGACATATATAATGCATATTTTATTGCATATATATAATTATATGTATATTAGATATTTGAAAATAGCTGCATCCACTACATGAAAATATTTTTTTTCAATATCGGATATTATGGAAAAACTTTACGTGATTTTTTTTACTTATTATACATCTTATAAATTTTATTTGTTCTGTTAACAAATATATATATTTTATCTATAAATTTTTTTTTTGATAGTTGAAGTACTAGTCCAAAAATTATTCATCTTTCAAACAAGATTAATATATATATTTCATTGTTACTTTTTTTTATTTGGCAAATATGATATTATTTTATATTATTGTACATAGGTAAATTCTTGAATCTCATTTATGTTAATCACACCATGTGCTATCAAACGTCATTATATTTTGGCTACACATTTTGTTCGCAATGACAAAATGAGATTTTCTTTTAGTATCATCATTAACTTATTTTTTATAGTAATTTTATGATATATCATAAAATTAATCACAATTATATTGTATTTTCTGTAATCAACTATTTTGGTAATATAATATTTTATATACTCATATAAAATATTTAAATATACTTTATTCTAATCTAAATATTAAACAATTGAAAGGTTACATGTATATTCATGTTTTTCTTCCATCTTTGTGCAATATTTTTATCACCACCATTTTTATTCAAAATAGCAGTTTTACCGGAGATTATGTTGACTTACAAATGAAATATGAAGAATAGAACAATTCATACTTTTTTAAGAGGAGATTATTTGGAGAAAATATCAAAAAGAATATGAAAAGAAATCTATAGAATCAAACAAAATGGACGGTTGTTAGATGTTTACTGGTTTGTAATCGTGAGATCGGTAGAACACCAATCAGAACATCAACACCAATATCAACTCTTAGAATGTGTTTTGGCATTTGAATGTATTCTATAACTTATGAAAATATTTCAAAAAGATGTAGACATATGCAAATATTGACTGTCTAATGTTTACCATAGATATACATAATGTGATTGAAATTAAAAATGTTAGAAATAATTTTTATTTGTAATTATTGTTTTAAATAAATTTTTCTGCAATTTAGATATGCATATAATATTCCTGAAATCTCAATATTTTCGAATTGGTTTAACAATAATTTTGGGGTTACATCATAGAAGATGGATTAGTGATATCGTAACTCTTTTATTGATAATTTGAACAAACATATATAAAATTAGTGATATCGTAACTCTTTTGTTGAACACAAAAAAGTTGATGTGGTTGAATTTTTTACAAGTTTCATGTGGATGATAAAAGAGATAAATAAACAAGTTCTTGTTCTTCTATCACTTTCAAAAGAAGAGAAAATCATAAGTGGTATTTATGGATTTTGCCATTTTCTCTGAAATCTTATGTATTTGTCATTTTTAAACATTTAAAAAGTTCAAATTTACGATTTTTTTTTGCTAAAATAGATACTTTATAATAAGTACTAAACCTTAAGAATAAATACAACCGTCTAAACTCAAACATAACGAATAAAATGCATGTTAAATCATATTTTTCTAGTCTGAAAAATGGTAAATCCACAAATACCACTCAAGAAAATAGCAAACTTCTAATTGATTCATACTATACAATATATATATATATATATATATATATATATATATATATATAATGAGAGAGTTTTCTTTTCCCTTGAGGTGTCCACATCATCATGTTAAACATCCAATTGAACAAAGCCATGTCATTAGTTAAAAAAGTTTTATTTTATATTAATGTTTAATTACAATGTTCATTTAATTCATATTTATTTATATTGATTTAAATTAAAATTAATAGAAATTTTAATTAAATAAAAACGAATTAAATAAATAAATGAAATTTTAAAATAGTAAAAGTATTACTAGAAACTTTTGATTAGTAAAGACAATATAATTCAACATTTATATAATATGAGAGTTTTCTATTCTATTAAGGTGTTCACATCATCATCATGTTAAACATCCAATTAAACAAAGTCATGTCATTAGTCAATATTTTTTAGTTTTACATTAAAGTCTAATTTCAATGTTCATTTTAATCCATATATTATTTATATTGATGTTAATTATATTTATAATTAACAAAAATTTCAATTAAATAAAAAAATTAAAGAAAATAAATGAAATTTTAAAATAGTCAAAATAATACTATGAAAATATTATTACTAATAAAAATATAATTCAACTTTTAACATAAAGAAAATTAATAAATCCAGACATTAAAAAACCTAAAAAAAATTAAAAATGATCATACTTCAAATTTTTGAATGTGTTTATGAGTTTTAGTATGAAAGTAAAATTGAAATGCATCGTTGTGTAAAAAAAGATTTATGTAACTGTGTTTCTAAAACTGTAAAGAGAAAAATAAAATTTAAAGTGAAACATTAATTTGTAAGAGCAATATACTAAAAAGAGTTTTTCTTTATTATTAAATGTTCACTTAATAAAATTTACTAAACCCAATTTAAGAATTTTAATTGAAGTCAAAGACATTGAAAGAGTCACACTTTTTTTGTAAAACTATAGAAATAAATCTTAAAATCAAAAACGTTATAATCTATCTTCTAAAAGATTAATAATAACAATGGTCATATTATTCATGAGTTGTATAACAAAATATACATACACTGATATGTAAGTTGTAAACAAAAAATATTGATATGTAAATTATGTTACATATATCTTAAATGGAACTACAACTATATAACATAATCAAATAGAAAAACACGTTTGAGAATTTAATATTTAAATCAAATGTTTTTAACCCAAAAAATTGGTGGAAACAACATATTTAATGTATATTACGTTTTTATATGACAAGACGATGTTAACGTTGGATCACAAGATTAACATCTCAAAATAACAAAAAACGGTAAGGCAAATAGTCTTTTGAAATAAAAAAAAGTTGTAGGCTAAAGAGTGGTCTGAAATCACAATGATAGTATTATAGATGAAGATGAAGTCACCTTATTTAAGTGTCGGATATGTAATTGTTTTGAAAAACAAAATATCAAAACAAAATTTTCATAGATATTTTTAAGTGCATCTAAACATTAGATTATGCAAATATAAAATATCAAATATACACTTTTCAACTGAAATACAACATAAATATTAGTCAAATTTTCAATATTAAGAGTTATCTTCAACTGTTATGATTATAAATATTTTCAACATAAATAATACTCCCTCCGTCCCACAAAGATAGATTTTTTAGAAATTTCACATTCTTTAAGAAATAATGTATAATGACAATTTTAACCTTTTCACTTTTTAACACATTTTAAATAGTATATTATTTATTGTTGTTTAATAAGGGTAAAATTGGCAAACTGTTTTAAATTTGACATTGGAAACACAAAACTTCTATCTTTGTGGGACAAATTTTTTTTCTAAAAAATTCATCTTTTTGGGACGGAGGGAGTATATTACTAAACTTACGTACTGCGTGAGTCATTTTCTAGTACAAATAGTTTTGCAGTTTTTGTTTTCCTAAAAACAACACCTTTCAACCCCAAAAATAAAATCTTTTTTTTTTTTTTTTTCCCTAGAGTTATCTTCAATAAAATCTTTTTGGAAATATTTTTAGTCCAAGATTTTGGTTTTTTTTTTTCTCACAGGTTTCACCCTTTTGTCACTCAAAAAAATTAATAAAATCTTCGAATCCGGTTTAAGTTTTTGGTACTAAACCATACAATGGAGACACTTCACGAGAACACAACACCCAAACAGAGCAAAATCGATACCACCAATTCAGAGAAGTCGATTCGAATTCCTTGAAGAAGATGGCAATGGATGATATTTCAGTTTTCTTCAAGAATGATTGTGCTTCGATACTTTCACAGATGAAGGATCAAGATGAGCAGATTCGTCTCAAAAGAAGGTTTCTTCTTCCACTTCTCTCCTTTTGGTTTATATGTGTGTGTGAATTTGGACTATTTTTGTAACTTAGATGTAGGAAACGAGTGATTTGATCTCGAATCAACCTCTCTTCTTATTAGGGCTTTGTGAAAGTTTCAACCTTTAATGTTTCTCTAGAAAAAAGTTTCAGACTTTTGTTTTGTCTATGACTTTAAAACCTTGTAGACTGTTGAGTTGTGATATGTCTGAATCCAAGGACCATACTCCAGGAAAGACTGAGTGAGTTCATTACTGAGTTTCCATTTGGTTTAGCTGATTTGATTATATGACTATGAACTCTTGTTCTTTGTTTCTTTGTTAAACAGTCAGATTCGTCCCTGAATCTTTGCTCAGGGAAGATGATGTATGTCTCTCTCACTGACCCTCTTTTTATGTGAGTGTTCACAGTTTTTTTCCAATGAGATCTCTTTTGTGATTCCAGATATTCTACGAGACCATAAAGTCGCGTGTGGAAGAGGCATTTGGATTTTGCAAGAATGAACAAGTAGTATGCAATGAAGTTCAACAAAAGGAGTTGAAGTTCTGCACTCTTGAACTTGTTAGAAAGCTTGATTCTTTGACGAATAAAGGTCTTTATCTTATTGCAATGATACTCACAGGAGGCTCTACTTCTTTTGACAAGACTCGATGGAAAATGAAAGAGATGATCAGAGATTCGGTCAGTAGAGACTTTGGAAAGAATAAAGGCGGTATTGGTAAAGAAGACATTATTAATCAGCTGCATCAAGTTCTTAGTGATCTCGCAAATTTTCGGGAAGATTGCAGGATGGATTTGGCGAGAACACCTACTCTGCATTCCCATCGTGATGCTGCAATGAAGGTACTTAATGAGCTAGATAGTTTGTCTACTCAGACCCTACGTGCAATGAAAAGGAAACTTAAAGGTTCAAGAATGATACCTCAATTGAAAACCAGTAGATTTGGTGAGTGAGTTCTTGTTCAATGGCGTCGAGAGAAGTATCAACGATGATAAGAAAAGGGTTTATCTCTGATCCTTCGCTCTCTCTTTCTCTCCTTTAAGAACCACGTCTCTCTCCAAACCCTTATCCCCATAGCCCTCCTCCTCCTCCTCCTCCGAACGATTCCACTCGCTGGAGACTGAAGCTGAGTTTGGTGGGCAGAAATGGGTACAAATTGACCATGGATGTGCACAAGAAGGTCTTATCAGAAAAGAGCAAGTTTTCAGGGAGAAGATGAAGTCTCGAAGAGATCTCTCATTCTCAAAATGGTGGAGATAAGTGAGTGTGATGATGTGGATGTGTATGTAGAGACTGTGGTGTTGATGTATTGCGATGATCTCAAGAACAGTTGGTTGGTGAAACTGTCATCAAAGTCTTGGCCTTTCTTAAGGTAAATTGTATATATGAACATTGATTTGATAAAGTTTTGTCTTTTATATAGTGAAAATTTGATTATGGTGGATAGACTTAAAGGCTTGAATTGGGCTCAAACCAGAATGATTAGGATAGAGTAGATTAGATCAATGTCTCTTTGAATCTCTTAAGTGTTCTTGATCTGTTTGTTTTTGAAAAAAGTGGAACTTTGTGGACTAATTACTCATAGAAACACTGTTTCTGCTGCATCTTTTGTGTGTGTTTTAAGTAGTTATTATGTTACTTGGCAAAGAAATGCTCATTCAATATCATTCACATTGTGGCAAGTGATCTGCTGCTATGATTGTTCTTGAAATTTTCTGTAAGTATGGCTAGCCAAATCTGAGAGCTTTTCATATCTAAATTGGTTTCTCGAGCTCTTTTGCTTTTGTGATGGTTTCAATGTCTTTTCTTTTATAGGTTCCTTCAGCTATAACGTTTGAAGAGGGAATAAAGTCATGCTTGGAGTACTTAGAGGCGGTTCCTTGGTCAGAAGAAGAGGAAGAAACCGTTGTGTCTTCTATTGATGAACTTAATCTTCTTGGTTCGACCGCCACTTCAGTTCTGCAGAGAGTATCATCTTTTAAGCCCTCCACTTGTACAAGTATAACTGGTAAAATCTTCTTGAAACTCCTTACTGGTGTTCTCCTAGCGAAAGACGATAAAGCATGCCGCGAAATGAAATCTGTCATCTTCCGGTTGATTAAAGAAGAAGCTGATCATGATGTGTCTAAATATATCCTTTACAGTCTATGTCACCAGTGTCTTCTCTCTCCTTATCCTTTGCTTATCTGAAGTCACCTCCCATATGAATGATCCTGGTGATTTGATTGGGGAAATCTCTAGAGAAGCCAGTAACTTGATTTGGATAGTAGACATACTGATTGAAAAGAAGCTCTGCGACGAGTTTGTGAAACTATGGGCGGATCAGAAGGAACTAGCGAATCTCTACTCCAAGATTCCAGCAATGTACAGACATGAAATATCACTGCAAAAATCTGTGTTTGAATTGGTAAAGGAAAGATCTTGGTGAAGAGGGACATTCGGTTTTCGGTTCTGAAGACATGGTTAGAGGCGTTGTAGGATGATTTTGGGTGGATGAGAAGGACATTTTCGAGATCAATGGACTGGAAAGTAGTGGAAGATGGACTCAGCCAAATGATACTGAGTACTGACATTGTCGTTGAGACAACAACAGGTGATATTGATGAAGTGGTTCCATCGATTATGAGCAAAGGAGAAGCATGTCCAAATGTTCAAGTAGCATTTGAGGTTTGGTGGAGAAGAGCTTTCATAAGACAGGTCATAATTGAGCCACCATAAAGGCTTTTACATTTGTAGTTTTGTTAACATTACAATGATTTGTTATATAAAATTCTTTGTACAATTATTCATTTACTTGAGTCTGCAACTATAAACTAATAATGAAACGAAACTCAACAAGAATCAACCAGTAGCAACTACAATACTTTACCAATACTACAAAAATATTACATTTACCAATACCACAAAAACAGAACTCAATGTTAACAATTTAAGCTTTTAAACTCAACTTAAATCAAACTCAGTCATAAACAAAACCGTTGTGAGAAAAATCTACATCCGAATAGAGAAACGGATGGTTGATGAGTTCACTGATACTCCATCTTGAACCGGGCTCCTTAACAAAGCACCTCCTCAAAAAATCCTGAGCTTCTTCCGATAACCGACTCGATATACGAGGAATGAGATCACTGTGACCGATGAGCTTAACCCAATCATCAAGAACCAAATCACCATGCTCTCCCCAAACCATTTGCCCGGTTAGCATCTCCAAAACAGAACATCCAAACGCCCAAATGTCAACACCAAAATCCACAACCCCATGGCCTATTAACTCGGGAGCCATGTACCTAGTTGTCCCTCTCATATGACCACATCCATTCCCATACTCCACCGAACCTTTGTCCATTGATAAACCAAAATCGGCAATTTTAATCAGATACCCATTAGACCTAAACCGGTGATCAACAGGGCTGAGTAAGATATTGTCTGGTTTAATGTCACAATGAACAATGTTTCTGCTGTGAATGTAACTGAGACCAGACAGAACATCTCTTGAGAACTGCTTCACATCAAACTCAGACAACCCTCCGTGATTATCTTCTATCAAATCCGCTAGACACTGTCCAGCACAATACTCGAGAACCAAGTTATATTCATGACCAGTCCCTTCTCGTGCAATCTCATCGCCGTAACAACCAATAACAAACGGAGACTGTAAACGTTTTAGGATCCTTGCTTCGTGCATAAGACTCGAAGCCTTTGAAAGCTCTGAACTTTTGATGGCTCTCTCTGTTTTGTATCTGTCGTCTTTACTCGTCGCTAGGTATACAGACCCGTAACCCCCTTCCCCAAGTAACCTAGATTTCACCCAAGAGGAAATCTTTTTAACTCCTCCGTGACGGGTTACGGTGGTGGAACGTTTCTGAACAGCGGCGTTGAATGATCCTCTGCTTAGCTCTTTGAGACTTTTAGTACTACTCTTCTTCTTCTTTTTCAAAGGCTGTGTAAATTTCTTCTTTTTAATGGTCCTCGAACAACGACGTAGACGGAGAATGATCGGAGAGAGTTTCACAGTGAAAATAGGGTTTTGAGGAAGAGGAGGGATCGTCGAGTTGTTGCTTGACGATGAATCAGAAATCTCAATAACACTCGTCGTCGGTGAATATTTAGGTTTTTTGAAAGGTTGGTTTGAGAAATCGTTGAACTTGACCTGACCATATCGTTTGAAGTAAGAAGACATTGAAATCTCAGAATCAATATCCATTCTTCTCTCGCTTTCTCTCTAAGTTTGTGATAGAAAATTATTTATAAACTTCTGTTATGTTTCCTTTTTTTTTCTCACTAAGAAAAATGGAAATACATACAGTAGTTTGGGTTCTTGATTGGAAAATGGAAATACATTAGTAGGGGTGTCAAAATGGTTAACCCAACTCAACTCAACTCATTACCCAATGAGTTTAGAGTTAAATGAGTTCATGAGTTGACTCAACTCATTTTACTAAATGAGTTGAGTCAACCCATCAACTCATTTAATTTGATGGGTTAGAAGGTTAAATGGGTTGACTCATTAACCTATTAATGTAATAAATAAATTAATAATTAAAATATAATAATAATAATAATCAACGTCACTATTATTTGGCGAGAAAATCACGGATTTATGTTTTTGGCGGGAAAATTACGGATTTACGTTTTTGGCGGGAAAATTTTACATTCTCATTTTTGGCTAAAAATTATAAAAAATTTTGGCGGGAAAATTACGGATTTACGTTTTTGGCGGGAAAATTTTACATTCTCATTTTTGGCGGGAAAATCACGGATTTACGTTTGTGGCGGGAAAATCACGGATTTACGTTTTTGGCGGGAAAATTACATATTTTCGTTTTTGGTTAAAAATTATAAAAAAAATTTGGCGGGAAAATTGTGGATTTACGTTTTTGGCGGGAAAATCACGAATTTATATTTTGATGGAAAAATTGTGTATTTACATTTTTGGCGGGAAAATTAAAGACTATATTCAATCGGTTTAGAAGTTTTGGTTAGACTCAAATTGAAATCGGTTTAGAGATTTGAATTGGTTTGATTCAATTTAACAAAAATTGATGGGTTAAATGGGTAAACCATTGAAACCACTAACCTATTATAACCCAACTCATTTGATCCATCAACTCATTTGACTCAATAACTCATTTGATCCATCAACTCATTTGAGTCAAAATTTTCAACTCATTAGGGTTCATGGGTTGAGTTGAGTTTTGGTTGACCCATGAATCTTGACCCATTTTGACACCCCTATACATTAGCTAGCCCACGTGAGAGATTAATTTTTGTTGAATTTTTATTTTTTTTTTAATTGATTTTGATAAAACCTGAAGATCATGACATATTAATTTAGGCTAATTTTTAATAATAAAACTCCAAATTAATTCTCCAAACCTATATGAACACTGTGGTTAGGTTCGTATATATAAGTTTTTATCAAACCAATCTCCCTAAAAAACGATTTGTCAGTTCTACAAAGAAGTAAATATATGCATAGTTTCATATACTTTATAACGTTTTTGTGCATAATTCTCTTGCAAAGTTATTTAAAGATGTAGTCTTAGCTAAAGTTCTTTGAAAAAAGTTATCTAGCAAAGTATAGTTCTTTGGTGAAGTAATTTAGATTTAAATTTATAGTTGTTTGATTGATAGTTTCTCACAGTTATTATATATATATATATTTGTTTGGTAAGTCTAAACAAATTTTCTTTTTTTCGTCTGGTACATTTACGAAGTCTAAAATTTCACACACATATTATATTCGAATACGTATATGTAATTGTGAAATGGCATATTTTGTTTTATCACACTCTTCCAAATAAACACAAGTCTCCAAACTATTTTGTAAACCATGTTCATTTTTTAATTAAAAGTATATTTGATGAGTTATAGAGTTTTCAAAACATTGTAGGCCTTTTAATATGTATAATTTTTTAAAATAGGATTATAGGTTCCACTTTATATACATATTTAACTTTTAAAACATTTTCCTTTTACACTTTTACTGATGAATAAATAGTTATGACAATCCACTAGTAGACCAATCACATTTGTTTCAGTAATAAAGGCAAGAAATGTATAACAAGTAAAATAATTTTAATATAACTAAAAATATATTAGTATAATTTTAACAAATGTATAACAAGTAACACATATTTCTTAAAACTAAGGTTAAAACTATTTTATTTTTGTATGTCCTCTTAGGTACTTTTATTTGTGATTAAATTTCTAATTTATCAGTTTTTATGACATGAGTTAATAATGATAAGAGGGCTGCGATCCAAAAAATCCAAGTGACCGACCACACTGGGGTTGGCATATTTATTTGTTCTGACATTGATTTGCTTATTTGAATTTGTAGATTGCCATTGGTAGAATTATTGTGTTATAAAAACTATATTTTTTTTTGTTAGAGGGTTTGTATGAATTAGCTATAGAGTTGTCTATGAATCAATTTGAAGGATCTTTATAAAGAACATATGGAAAAAGCTTAGACTTCCTCCACCTTCTCAACAACACCAACTCCACATGAACTTCTTACTGGTTCACAAGAGGATGATCCGAATTATGTAAGTATTTTTTTTCATTCGTTATATGTATTATAATTATCATAGTTGTCTAACTAGTGTCTATATCATACATGATGAGTTTGAGCTTGAGATGAGCATACAACCGGGTTCAGACAACATAAAATCGAAATTGCAAAATTAT
Organism: Arabidopsis suecica; assembly: GCA_019202805.1. Classification (NCBI taxonomy): domain Eukaryota; kingdom Viridiplantae; phylum Streptophyta; class Magnoliopsida; order Brassicales; family Brassicaceae; genus Arabidopsis; species Arabidopsis suecica. Next base: position 8,612,558 of record CM032909.1, read on the forward strand.
TTGGATGATCCAAAGCTAGATTTGAGGTCTTTTACAAACATGGAGGTTATGTTCTATTGGAAAGGAGATGGGCAACACTATAGTGATTTGGCTTCTCTAGCTTGTGATGTGCTTAACATTCTAATCACCACAGTGGCAACAAAGTCATCGTTTAGTATTGGAGGTCGGGTTTTGAAGCATTTCAGAAACAGCCTCTGTCCTAGAAATGTTCAAGCCTTGCTATGTACTAGAAGTTGGATGCGTGGTTTTGATGAGTTAATTAGAAGGTAAAATAATAGTCCATTATCTATGATTAATTTCATTTGATTTGTTGATTTATATCTTCAAATTTTAGGTGACATGAAGAGAACTTTGATGATGGAATTGAGGGTACTACATCGATGACAAATAGCTCTAGAGTGTAAGACTCGAGTGATATTGGTGATATGATAAGGTAATAAAATTGAATTGAGATTGTTACTTTATAATATATATGTGATTGTATATGTTATGACATTTTGACGAAACTCCACCGCTTTGTCGTTGTTGTTGTTTAGATTATGGTCAGGTTTTGGAAGAACGAGAAGATTGTTGTTTTTATATATGAGTTCAGTTTTAGATTTTCGAACATGGTTTAAGATACTTCGTACTCGTCTATTTTTTTTTGTTTTGATACTCGTCTCTGCTTTTGTTTTTTTTGATACTCCTCTTTATTTTACTACAATAATTATGTTTGTGATGTAAGATTGGAAGATAAAATAACTTCAGGAGACTTGTAAAATAATTCTTATGAGACTTAGAAAATTAATAAAAGTATCTCAAAATATTTTTAGATATTAATTTTATGTTCCTAGTTACAAAACCAAATATTAGACAAATTTATTTTTATAATTTTATGATCCAAAACTTAAATTAAAGCCATTACAATATATAGCTAAAACAATTCGTCGGATTTTACACAAGAAATGCCCCCTCTCACTTCACCCGTGTGATGGTTGAATTCCATGGATTCCCTACTTTCTTCTCAATGAGAGAAGCTTAAGTCGAATTGCAAGAGGAGTTGGAGTCATTTAAGGTTGCAAAAATTTTAATTGAAGTGAATCTTTGAAAAAAGCTACTCACATAGCTCATATATGGTTTCCCCAATGGATGGGAGTTTGAAATTATTGTCTCCTATCCTTGGCTTCCTCCAAAAAGTCATACTTGTGAAGACTTTGGGCATCACGCTTAGTCCTGTCTAAGGACAACCATGAGAGATCTAATACTTAATCCAAGGGTAACAAATCACAAACCGTCAATAGGAAGACCCAACTGTTACTAATGGTTCCTGTGTAAGAGAGGATTAATAAACCCCAAAAACTCTTGTTTCCTCAATGCTAGTCCACATGCTTTGCTTTCCTGCCATCCTTTTGTAAAGTTCTTCCAAGGAGTACAGAGCGATATTCAACAGGTTTCTGACATGAATTGTCCTATTTATGCATTTATCTCCAATCTTTGTTGTCTTATTATAGTTGTTCATGTTTCTTTTGTATTTCTGACATGTAGTATTTTTTTCGGTGTTGGTTTATTGAAGGTTACGCATGAAGATTTGATCCAAAAAAAACTTTAGCGCAAAAATTAGTAAAAGAGTCACTTGACAAATTATAACTTTTGTATAATGGTTAGCTTATACTCATTTAATATTGAACAATTTTTTGTATTTTTCTATAAACCTAAAGTTAGCTTTGCTTGCCCTTATTCAAATCTTTGGGACTGTTGTGTCTCAGAAACCTGATATTGCATAGGAGAAGTTGACCTCTCAAGTACCACCGATTCTTTCTTCAGTGTCGAACCATGAGGACACCCACTGGAATCACTATTAGGTTCTCTCAATGTTGAATCTCATGTAAGGTATTGTACGAATCTTTCTCGTTCATCTCTAAGACTGTCTCTTTAAGCACCCAAGAAATTAAATATCCATTGTTTTCTTAATTTTTCTAATTATAGATTTTACTACTCTTACTTTTCCTCATATATTCGACTAACTAAAAAAATCATATTATAATTTAACTGGTAAATCTTTTTATAGTCGACTTATTTAATATATTGATACCTTTTTAAGCTGGTTTATAAATTATTTTGATCGATTTTCAAGCTTGTGTTCGTCCAATTAAACTATTGAATTATATTTTAATCTAATATCTAAATTCATGTTTTAAATTAATTTATGTTTTCATTAGTGGAGACCATGTAAAAATTTGTGTAGAAGATTCAACAAATCAAATCAATCATTCAACTTTTTTTTGTAGATATCAGTTAAGGACTAATTAATTGTCATTTAAATTAATAGAAGGTACATTCCAATTTTTTAAAATAGTGTTAATTATATAAATTCAAATAATATTGAGGGTATTTGATCAAATATTCTCTGTTTAAAAATGTCCCCAAAATGAAATTCTATTTTGAGATTTATCTATCAGACAGTGACTATACATCACACAATAATTACAACTTATCTTTAAAACTAAGTGAATAACTGAACTCAAAATTTGTTGTTTTAATTAACCAAAATTTTTTTATGAAAAAGTTAGAAATTCTCTTTGTGGAAAGTAAAGCGGGTGGACGACTCGAGACTGAACTCTTGACAAAGAGATTTTAGCGGTCGAACAAGCGTTGGACTTCCACAGTAGAACACACCTGAAACAATACAAATTAAAATTAATCTCAAACAAAATCATGCACATTAAATTTCAAATTAAATGTATTAGATTTTTCATGCCAAAGAAAGGTTAACTGAATCTTTGAAATTTTTCTTTACCAAATGAACTACTAAAATTTTAGATATCTTTATCAATCAAAGTACAAAAATTCCAAAAAAGTAAGACCAGAATATACTAAATCAAATATCGTTTAGCTAGTTTCAAAATTTTCTTAATAAGTATGCAAGAAAAAAAGTTCTTATTTTTTTTTTGTTGCTAAGAATGTAAATATTCATTAAAGTGTTTAATATGCAACTATTTGAATAAAAAAAAAAGGTTGAAGGTAAATACATGAAAATTCCCTAAGTTGCATAGATGGTGTGAGAACTAGACTTAGATATTTAATTAGTAAAAATACACTAAAACATTTTGCTAGCAACAGTACTAAAGAATGTTTTAAGGAAATTAGGAGAAACAATATTTACGTACCTATGCGAGAAGTTTCGTGCTTGCTTGACAATTCAGAAAAAACCTTCCTCCAATTAGGTCTTGCGAAATGGGTTCGTATCTGAATCAGGTGGAATATTAGAAAATATTGTATTTGTATATATATAGCATGATGAAAAATATAAGTATTTGTAAATAAAATATTAAATGGATAATAATGTACAAAAAAAATGAACATACTCGGCTCTCGGACACAATGTCAACACCATTTTTGGCATGTTGAAGTTTCTGGACCATAGCAATTAGAGCAGATCTTGCATCTCCTGCTTCGTACATGCTTGTTAAGTAGTTATGCATCTCTATCACATTCTGTCAATACAAAAAAACAAATGAAATATAACATATAGATAAAAATTTCTATGTTAAATTTGCATTTCATCATTAAAATTTCTCAAATTATTTTTTCTTTTCATGATGTTTCAGTTTTAATTACTTAGAATTTCAATGAAAAAAAAAAAAACCAATTTAAGTTTTTTCATTCAAAATTATAATTTTTTTTTTACTTTATTAGAATATCAGAAATTCTGATATGAAAATCTTATATAACATCATTTAAAACTCTATTAATATATGATAAAACTGGATATAAGAACTTACGGTTTTGTCATACACTGCAATATCATCCATAACTCCTTTGAACCATTCGAAAGAAGCTTGTTCTCTTGTCACCCAGTAAAAATATGCTCTTTGTGGAAACTTCCTACCTCCTCCACTTACACTACCTCCTCCATTTACACTAGATCCTCCATTTACACTAGACCCTCCATTTACACTTGATCCTCCTAAGCTCTCACCTCCTACACTTCCTTCATACTTTTGCCCCTACATTTTCCAAATTTCACACCCCATCACTTTTTCATATATAGACTTTGTTTCTCCAAGACTCACCATGGTTGTAGATTACTTACGGCTCTTGGAATACCAGGTTTGAGATTGTTCAACATGTCTTTTAGGATACTTATAAATGGGGTTGCCCCGATCCCTAGCCCAATTAACAAAAGGATATCAAACTTCTGATAGTTTTGTGCCGGAGCCCCATATGGTCCTTTGATAAAAATTCTTGGAAATCTGGTTGGGAAGTATCGATCATATGAGATCAATTGATAACCTTATATGTTGAAATAACCGTTGATTCGGTAGTAAAGATATTCACTTACAAGGCTTGTGATTCTTCAACATGAGGATTTGCACCTCTCGCTCTTGTTTCCATCCTAATAAGACTATTTGGACTAGGTTTCGATGTTTGATGAGGCTCACATGTCTACAAGAAACAAGAATTTACTATATAAAATCAAATTTGGAGTTTAATTTTGGTTAAGGTGAGTGTGTATTAAAAATGATAAATGTTAAAAAATTTGAAAAGACAAATTAAGAAAATTACCTCTGCAAATCTGTTCCTAAGTTCAGAGGTCCAATCTCCTAATGCTCTTATGTGAACGCTCAAATATTCATCTCCGGGTGCAGAAGTGACGGAGAATGGATGCCTAAACCACAAAGACAAAATGACAATTACAATAATAGAAATAAATAAATATATATATATATATAGGTTATATGAATTGGTTAGATCCTTTTTTGAAAAAGATGTTATTACCATTCGAATTTGGAGATATCAGGGCACTTTACAAACATGTACATGCCACTTTTGTACTTGAACCCTTGAGGTTTTGTCATATAGAGTGCAAGAACATTGCCTGAATATACAATAGCCTAGGCAAACAAAAATTTACGAGGAAAGAAAACACAATCAAATTGTTATTATTACATTTGACAATCTTCATAATTTAATAATGTTGTAAGAATTAAGGACAATATAAGAATCTTAATTATTACCTTTATAATATGGACACGATGGTTGTGTTCTTGAACTCGTGAGAAAAGCCTCTCGCTCGCGTACAACACCATTGGTATGGCCACGTACATCCATGTCTACATTTTCCCATACAACAAAAATATTTCTTAAAAATACTAAAGTTTGATTGTATATCTCCTAACATATATTCATTTTAGTATGTATATGTATAAACGTACCGTTTTTTGGTACCAAGGCTTCTCGATGATAAGAATGTAACCATGGATGATAAGAAGAGCATAGGCAATAACCAGCAAATGATGAGCATACCAAAACGAATTAAATCCAGCAAGACGGTTAAACGGTTTAGGCAATTTCACTATGTTTCTTCTGAAGTAATGCATAGCAAGCGTGAATGAGATACCCATGAAGATGATCATTAGAACTCCTGTGACCGAAACCGGGGTCAGCATTAGACCTAAATAGGTCGGTTGCATGAACCCCAAGAGATTTCCCGCGTAATCAGAGTACAAATCGTAAGGGCAAGCACTTAGCCTAGGATAGTTGCATAGCATGTGTAGTGCCGTGTGGAGCACGGAAATAACCGCTATCGCCACCGCTATCAACTTGTGGAAGTTAATGTTATCATCAAACGGGATCAGGTGGCTCAAGAAAGTCGATCTGAGGAACGTTAGGGTTCTTCTTAAAACAGGGACCAAGATCAAAGCCATGTTGAGTTTAAGTATTTCGGCAGTTCCTTTCGCGGCGCAAAGGCAGCGTCCGGTGATGTTGTAAAGAGGGCTTGTGGTGAACTCTTCGTATTTCCACATGAAGAGGGCGACGTTTACTGCGAGCCACAATGTAACGACCCAAATCTTTTTCCAGTGCTCGTACATTAGCTCGGCGGTTACTGAAACGTATTTACTAGTCGGTGTTCTGTAACGTTTTGGGATCATGGCTCGCGTTAGCTGTTGCGATTTCCTCACCACCTTATGTGACTCAGCGTTTGATACAATTCCTGTTAATAACACCTCGAGTTGCCACATCTGGTTGATGTAAACTAAAGAAATGTTAGAGTGGATGAGGCATGCAACATAAAGATATAATTATTGTTTTACCATCAATATCAACATAAATTAGAGCGTGGAGGACGCATGCAATGTATAACGCAATGTTTTTTTAGTTTTTTTTAATAACTGAATTCATAATAAATTCTTTCAGAAATTTTTTCATTTAAAGTCTTTATACCCTAGCTTCAAAACGATGAACCATTAATCACATTAGCAAGTTGATCTACTTATTTAGACCTACAAGTCTGAAAATTTCACATGGTCACTCTAAAATTGCGTAGATTATGGAAATGGAATCAAAATGAAACCTCAATGTAACCGTGTTGGTCGGGGTCGAGTTCTTCCATGATCAAAGAAGCATAAGATGCAGCATTCTTCTTTAGATTAGCGAGCCTGTTCGCGGATGCACTCAAGACTATGACCTCTTTAACCTCCTCTTCTGTTAACTTCCCGTCTCCGTCCTTGTCACACCTAAACCGCAATTGTTAACCTTTTTTTGCTATATATTTTCAAATTAAAACCAACATAATAGAAAGCGCGCGTGGTTACATGTCGAAAAAGATCTGGAGGCGACAGTCGAGATCTTTCTTGATCATGTCTTCCCAAAAAAGCTTGAGTTGTTCCTTGTCAATCCCATTTTCTGTGTTTATTTGTCTTCTTCTACCCAATGCTTCATATACTTCTGCCGCAAACTCCAATGTATCTCCCATTCCTAATACACATACATAATTATAACATGAAAACATCATTTTTTGAAGAACAACCTTTTAAAGTTGACATAAAAACATAAAGTATAACCTTATTTTTCTAAATAACTTTTACGTAAAAAAATGGATGAATAATAGTTTTACCAATGCAAACACCGAATTTATCCTTGGGAAGCCTCCCGTCAACGGCGAATTGATTGAACCGGTTCTCGATTGATCTCCACGAATCCCGTTCCCGTCCCGTGACCGTCCGATCAAGGAACCGGAGGCTTTGTAGTCCTCTAGCCGCGCTAGATGTAGTCCTCTCGACTCTTTGTGGCCCCGGTCTTTTTTCTTGGGCAATAGGGAGCGGAGGCCCCAAGTTTCCACTCTTCCTCGTGCTCGGGGGCCCGAGATTACCGCTCTTTCTCCATTTGTTTACACTCATGGACCTGATTATTGATCCCACGCCAAGATTCTTAGACACATTCTTCAAGATCCCACCACCACCACCACTACTCTCAGGATTATTGCTATTGATTGTGTTTTCGGATTGTTTCACGGAACTCTCGCCTTTTGGATCTATCTCGACGCTCTCTAACATCCATTTCGTTGAATCTTCGGTCCCAACCTTTCTGTTGTTGTTCATTATGGCTTATAATTTTGTATCTTTTCCTTTTCGTCGATGTTTTAATTTTTGATGCGCATGAGGATATAATTCACTTCTGCTTTTTCGTGTTTTTTTGCCATTTATTAACCAATTGATCCTTATAAATCTTTGTTTTTGGTTGATAAAGAATCATAAGAGATCCTGATTTTCTCTCTCGTTCTCTTTTAGTTCGTGTGAGTTCTTGCTCTTTCTTCTGCGAAGTTTTCGAGATCGATAATTCTATGAGAAGAGACTAAGAATAGCCTCCTCATTGTGTGTTGTTTGTAACATGGCGCATAGTCTATTTACTTGGGAAGAGAGACACATGAAGAGTTACTAAAAATAGAAAATTCTAAGGAAAGTTAAACCCTTAAGAAAGGAAGATCAAATGAAAAAAATAAAGTCGATAGATACAATACAAATATAACAAAACTTCCCCAAACGATAATAATATGGAACATTCCATGTCACCTATATTTTCATACGATTAAAACTTAAAAGACAGAAAATCACACCCGACTATTAATTTTTGTAGTGAGTACTTAGTATTAACCTTTTGTGGTAATTCCCATGTTGTGTTGATTTGTTTTAAAGATAAAAATGAAAAGAAAAAAATCAGTTATTTTTTTGCGTTTGAATGATAATGAAACATATAATTTAAGATGAAACAAATCAAATGCTTAAATTAAACATCATATATTAATATATTATGAAAATTAAGTATAAGTGTAACATTGCGAGAGATATGGGACTCATGACAACAATTGCTATGATCTATTTGTATTATTGAAAAATATTGTATATCTCAATATGAGTGAAGCTAACCAAAAATTATTCAATAAATTATTCATAGGAGAAGACAATAACAAAATATTCAGTTAGAGTTTTTTCTCTTTATGGGTGGTTTATTTTTAAGATATACAATTAATTTTTTTGTTACATAAACCAAAATACCATTTCTTTAGTTGAAAAAAAATGTATACCATTTATACGGTGGTCGTATATTCAACTGTATAAACGCTGTATATATACTCGGCCATGTTAATCCAAATTGTATTTAGACGTAAATTGGAACACTGTTTCAAGAGTAAAGAAAATTAATGCGTAGAGTATGGATGTCTGAACTAATCCAGGTTTGAAAGATTGAAAAGCCGAGTATTCAACATAGTAAGAGAGAATTACGGAAATGTTGAAAGGAATTAACCCAAGTTCGATCTACTCTGGAAACAAAAACCACATTTGTGTGGAAAGTCTACGCTTGGATATTGGTTTAAGCAAATCACATGCTATCCGAGATTAAACTAACTGGATACCCTCGGACATTAGTTGGAAAACATTCCAAACTCGGGACAGACAACGTGATGGCCCATCGGAGAAAAGTCCACTTTAAAATACTTCAATGTGTTTTTATCAGGGATGATTGGATCAGCCGATCGGAAACGTCAAAAAAAAATATATGGATGTCTCATACGACCAAATACCAATGACCATATGAAGTGAGATTCAAAAGAGAAGAGACAATTTTTTTTCACTTCGGCCTGACCCGGTCCAAGGAAGACTATAAGACAAGTCCAAATCCTTTTGGGCTTCTCTTAAATACAATGGAAATTTTAAACATTCAACGATCAAAATATTCCTTTGTTACAAGTCCAAGTTAATTCAAATGTAAAAGTGAAATAAACAACCCAAATCTTAAAAATGGAAAAAGCTCTCGAAACAAGTAACAACATTAAAAAGATAAAATATAAAACACTCCGAATAGTGGAGTCAAGATGGAAATGTTTATTTCAATTTGTATATTGTTTTACAATATTTTTATCTAATATTTGAATAGTGTCCACCAATATTTGTATATAAAAGATGGAAATGAAACTTTATTAAATTTGGACATGTATACATTACATAGAAGGTGTCATTGAATTATCATTATTTTTCTTTTTTTGGCAAAGTGTCAGTGAAAATCTACAAATTAAACTTTTTATGAATATAAAAGTAAATGTAAATGCTATTAATTGTTGCTTCAGTATGAGTTTAAATATGGTTAGTTAATTATTATTATATTTGATTCAAGTCTAGTTTTATTATTATTTTTTGAGTTGACTAAAAAAAAATATATATGTTTAAAATATATATGTATTAGAGTATGCGGACTCGTCTCTCTTCTCGTATCAACTCGCTCCGAGTCGACTCAAACAAAAAACTCGGACCGTCTCTTCCACTCTCTTTCCCAAAAGCTTTTTTTTTTTTTGTTTGGTGTTGTTGCAATTTCACCGTCTTCTTCGTCCTACTATGCCCTAAGTCTCTGTGGCTTTACCCTTTTTCGTCTTTTCACATAACCCCCACTAATCTGACGGCTCTGCTTCCTTCCACGTCACCTTCGTCTTCTTCATCAACCCTCTCTCTCTCCGTCACCGTCTTCTCCTCCTTCTTTAAGTTTATCGCGTTATTTATACGGTTTCTTCTCTAGGGTTTCCTCCAGATTCATCTCTCTTTTCCTTTTTTTCTCCTCCTCGAAGAACTTCTTCAATTTTGCTCAAGCAGAGACCTTCAAGCTCCAATTTTTGTTCAATTAAGGTACTTTTGATCAGAATTCATCGATAATCTTTGAGTTTGATTCAATTGGTACTATAAAGTTTTTGTTTTTTTCTTGTTTGATTTCTAAAGTTTTGTTTTTTCTTTCTGTGTTCTGGGTTTGTGTTTGTGTTTTAGGGTTAAAGAATCATAGGACTGTGTCTGTGGAGTGGAATTGGGGGTTTTTATATGAGGGATGGCGATCGAGAAGAGTAACGTCAAGGTTACGAGGTTTGATCTAGAGTACTCACATGGTAGTGGTGAATCTATGTCAAGTTATGAAGAAAGACGTAAAAACTCAGTGGCTAATAATAATGTTGATTCTGAGGATGAAGATGATGATTTTGATGAAGATGATTCTGGAGCAGGTTCTGATGATTTTGATTTGCTTGAATTAGCGGAAACTGGTGCTGAGTTTTGTCAAGTTGGGAATGTTACTTGTAGTATTCCTTTTGAGTTGTATGATCTCTCTAATTTGGAAGATATACTTTCTGTTGACGTTTGGAATGAGTGTCTCACTGAGGAAGAGAGGTTTAGTCTCTCGAGTTATCTGCCTGATGTTGATCAGCTTACGTTTATGCGGACTTTGAAAGAGCTTTTCGAGGGTCGGAATTTCCACTTTGGTAGTCCTGTTAAGAAACTATTTGATATGTTGAAGGGTGGGCAGTGTGAACCGAGGAATACGCTTTATCTTGAAGGGCGTAGTTTGTTTCTACGAACCAAACATTATCATAGTTTGAGGAAGTATCATAATGACATGGTGGTGAATCTTTGTCAGACTAGGGATGCTTGGGCAAGTTGTAAAGGGTATAGTATTGACGAGAAGCTTCGTGTCCTGAATATTGTGAAAAGCCAAAAGACTTTGATGCGTGAGAAAAAGGATGATTTTGAGGAGGATTCATCAGAGAAGGAAGAACCTTTTGATAAGCCTTGGAGTAGAAAGGAAAAAGATAGGAAGTCTACACAACACAAATTGGCCCGTCATTCTGGTTATGGTGTTGATTCAGGTTTGGAATTTCCTAGCCGGCGGCAGCTGACGGCTGTAGAACAGGATAGATATGGAAAACCAAAGTCGAAACCGAAGTTTCCTCTTGCTAAAACGTCTGTTGGGCCATATGCTTCAGGTTATAATGGGTATGGTATGAATTCTGCATACAACCCCTCTTCTCTTAGGCAGAGGTATGGTTCAGGTTTGGTTCTTGGGTCAGAAGATAATATTGACGATGATGATCAGGATCCACTCTTTGGAATGGGTTCTCGACGAGACCGGGAGAAATCTGGATACTCAAGGCCTGGAAAGAAACAAAAATCTTCAAGAGATGGAGAACCAATTTCTGAACATTTTATGGGTCCACCATATTCATCAAGGCAGTCCCACAGCAATTATGGAAAATCGAGTAGATATGCAAATAATATTCAGCCTCACGCATTTGCCGACCAGGTGAAGCCTGTAAAAGGTAGTCTAGCGGACCTTCGTGGTGACTTATATCGGCATGGGAAGAATCATGGAGATGGCTTTTCTGTTGATCCCAGATATATATCTGATGACTTGAATAGTAAAAGCAAAAAGTTGAAGTCTGAGAGGGACTCACCTGATACTAGTTTGAGATCTTATAGAGCTTCTATGCAACAAATGAACGAGAGGTTCTTAAATTCTGATTTTGGCGAGAACCATGTGCAGGAAAAGATTAGGGTTAATGTGGTACCAAATGCGAGGTCTGGTGTTGCAGCATTCAGAGATAGCAGGATGTTCATGGGAAATGATGATACAGAGTCGGATTCATCCCATGGCTATGATGATGAGGAGGAGCGAAATCGCTTAATGCGGAACAAATCTTCTGTCTCAGTTGGTGGGCTGAATAATTCTCATTTTCCGATACTCAAATCCAGGCAAGACAGTAAAAAGAGCAAATCCAGAAAGAAAGATATGCAGGAGAATGAATTGCTTGATGGAAGGAGTACTTACTTGAAATATTTAGGCGTACCTGGAGAACACATCTATGCGCCAGGGACAGAGAAGCACTCCTTCAAGGCAAAACAGAAGGGTAAGATGCGCGATAGGAGTCCCTTAAATAACTTTTCCTCTCGAGATTTTGAAGATGGCCCGATCACAAGCTTGAGTGAGTTGCAGGACAGAAACAACAGGATGGAGTATTTCAGGTCAAACAAGAATAGCCAGACAAGAGAGCAAATGATTGATAGACCACTGTTTCAGAGACCATCTGCAAAACCATATTTGTCTGGGAGAAAAAGAGGCTTTGATGAAGCTGAAGAATCACCTGAGATGAGAACATTGGTTAATGATAGTGCCCGTGGCCGACTTAGTAGGAAATATCAGGTTTCTGAGGATGATGATAATAGTGGTGATGAAAATTTAGAGGCCAGGTTGTTGGTTACTTGCAATACTGTGTCGAAAAAGAGGAAGACTAGAGTCTCTTTGATGGACATGGAGAGGAGGGAGGATAATGGTGATCTGCAGCTTTATCCCGACATTCAACAGCCGGTTGATGATGTAATTGTCTCAAAGAGAAAGGGAAAGAAGAAAATGGAGGTTGATGTTGGTTTTATTGATCTGGAAACCTCTGACATACCGAAAGCAGGAAAGGGAGCAAGTGAAGTAGAGGTTGAAACCAAGCCGCAGAAGAAGCCATTTGTGTTGATCACACCAACAGTTCACACTGGCTTCTCTTTCTCTATTGTACATCTTCTATCAGCGGTGCGTATAGCAATGACAAGTTTGCGTCCTGAAGATTCATTAGATGTTAGCAAATCTGTGGCAGTGGAGAATGCAGAACATGAAACTGGAGAAAATGGTGCCTCCGTGCCCAAGGAGGCAGAGGATAACAATTTGCCACAGCAGGGAAATGGGAACTTGCCATCCCTCACTATCCAGGAGATTGTTAGCTGCGTGAAGTCAAACCCAGGAGATCCTTGTATCCTTGAGACACAAGAGCCGCTTCAGGATCTGATTAGAGGGGTTCTGAAAATCTTCTCTTCGAAAACCTCGCCTTTAGGGGCAAAGGGTTGGAAGCCACTTGTAACATTTGAGAAGTCCACGAAATGCTGGTCTTGGATTGGCCCTGTTCTCTGTCCTTCTGATCAGGAGACTGTTGAAGAGGTCACATCGCCTGAAGCCTGGGGTCTCCCGCACAAGATGCTTGTCAAGTTGGTTGATTCGTTTGCAAATTGGCTGAAAAATGGCCAGGAAACTCTTCAGCAAATAGGAAGTCTTCCTGAACCACCGTTGTCACTCATGCAGTGTAACCTTGATGAGAAAGAAAGGTTCAAAGATCTGAGAGCACAAAAGAGCCTTAGTACGATAACCCAGAGTTCTGAAGAAGCAAGAGCCTATTTCCGCAAAGAGGAATTTCTGAGGTACTCAATTCCGGACAGATCCTTTGTGTACACAGCTGCTGATGGTAAGAAGTCAATTGTTGCGCCTCTGAGAAGAGGGGGAGGGAAGCCAACCTCGAAAGCTCGGGATCATTTCATGTTGAAACGCGAGAGACCACCACATGTCACAATTCTGTGTCTTGTGAGAGATGCTGCCGCCAGATTGCCTGGTAGTATTGGGACAAGAGCTGATGTTTGTACCTTAATAAGAGACTCGCAGTATATCGTGGAGGATGTGTCTGATTCACAAGTGAATCAAGTCGTGAGTGGGGCCTTGGATCGTTTGCACTATGAACGGGACCCTTGTGTCCAATTCGATTCAGAAAGGAAACTGTGGGTGTATCTACACAGAGACAGAGAAGAAGAAGATTTCGAGGATGATGGTACTTCATCCACAAAGAAATGGAAGAGACCAAAGAAAGAAGCTGCAGAGCAAACAGAAGAACAAGAAGCTGTCACTGTAGCTTTCATTGGGAATGAAGAACAAACCGAAACTGAGATGGGTACAGATCCAAAGACGGATGAGCCCACTGGTTTGGAAGGAGATCAAGGTGCAGCAGACCAACTGTGTAACGAGACTGAACAAGCTGCAGAGGAGCAAGTATTTGAGAACACCGCTCAGGGTAATGAGCCAACGATATGGGAGCCTGATCCTGCTGTTGTTTCTAATCCGGTTGACGATAACACATTTATCTGCCAAGAGAACTCAGTGAATGATGATTTCGATGATGAAACATGATCGGTGGGTGGTACATTACCAGGTAGGTCTCAAACACTCTCTTTCATATTCAGATCTCATTGATCATAAGTTTTGATCAATAGGCTCATTAGTCCCCCTGAGTCTAAGTCCATTCCCGTTGTTTTCAGGTGAAGAGGCCAGAGGGGTATTTGATTAATAGAAAGAGAAGCTTATGTGGATTTGTTGTATAATTGTTTGGTCCCAATAGATGTCAAAAAAGAGTGAGATCACAGTCTCTCTCACAAACAGCGTTGAAAGGGTTATTCCTATTGTTCTCATGCCATCCATGTTTTTTATTCTTAAAGAAAAAAAAAATAGAAGTTAGTTAGTGATCAGTGTTATTTTGATTCAACATCAATATTTGATATATTATAGGTATAGTCAAAAAAACGTTTCGCAAGCTGACAATATTCATGACGACATGTTAGAATTCATTATGATATGATTGATATTCGTCACAAAGACAAATACTATAAAACTGAATAACCTTCGTATGTTTTTTTTTTTTTTTTTTCGTATGGAAGTCTAAATTTGTACTAATATGTGTTATGCGTTTAATTTTGGACTTGTACAATTCTCAAAAGAAACTTGTTCCAATTTCTTATCATCCATCTCTCTACTTCACTTTATAAAATCACTTTCAGTTACTTCTAATTATGCATTTTTTTTTAACATCATTTTACAATTGATTTCCAAATTATCAATAGGTTAACTTCTATATTTTCTCCAAAATAAAAGTAGAAAATTTGACGGCTTAATAATATAATTTTAAAATTTTCATCCTTTTCCCCCAAATATATATAATTTATCCTTAACACAACTACTGAAAGCTTAAATTCTAATAATATTTCTTTTATAGTAAATAACATCATCAAACTTATATTGTTACAACGTACAACTTTAATGCAAAAGTATGCTGGTAAAAGATTAAAGCAGTAATATATTGTATATTTTAATTAATTTAATTATGGAAAGAACCAAATCGAATTTGTGATTAACTGTTTTTTTTGGCAAATTTGCACAATAGAAATCCAAACTAAAGTCACAAGCATATATACAACCAGGCACTTGATCATATTCCGTCAACTTTTTGTGACATGAATCACTCTTGTAATGACTTTTTCTTTGAAATATAAGGAATGTACATGATAACATGAACATCGTGGACGAACAGTTCGGAAACTAAGCTGCAATGTACGTCTAGAGTTGAGTATTCAAAGATTTTGTTCCTCGTGGCTGAAATGGTTGATCAAGTCATCACCAACCACCTTAAAAGGAAGAACTTCAATTTCTTTGGGATTGCCTTCGAATAATTAATCTAGGTTGAACTTGCAAAAGACAGTAAACTTCGAATAATTCAACTTCATTTCTTTGCAAATGACTGTCTTTTGCAAGTTTACCATTCATTTGTACAATAAAAAATGCAGGTTGAACTTAAGAAGTCGAATTTAGTCCGCAATATAACCATCTAATGTATCTTTTAAGTGATTTTTTGGTCATGTAAATTAGGTTTTAAAAAATTTTAAAATATAAATAGTCTCATCGTCGCGAGAATTTCGATTTGATATATTGAGAGTTAAATTTGATTGTGTGAGTTTGATATGCATTTTGTGCAAGTTGAGGGTTAAACTTGCAATACCGAAAATGCTTTGTTCTATCACTTAATTTTTGGTTCTTTCAAGACCAAAGAACTTTCCAATTAATATAAAAAATTACAAAAACATGCGAAAATGTAACACATCGAAGTTAAAGCTTAACATATTAAAAATCAAACTGAAAGTAAAATCATAAATTACACTTAAATAGAGGGGTAAATAAGCCACTAGAAACCCATACGTTTTTTCCTTAAATCTATAGATATATCAAAGCCACATTTCACAGAACATGCTATGTAGGTGTATGTTTTAAATATTTTACTTTGACAAGGATTCTTGCAATAATCGCATAATGGTCGAATACTTTGGTGAAGAATTTGAACCTCCATCCCTTTTACTTTGAAATTTTGATCATGCTTCATGTATGGATCTTCACCCAATAAGCATTCGATATGGATAGTGGTGCAGCACTCATCACACCAATAGAACACTTTTGTGTTGGTATCTCCTAAATCACGTTCACATACCTCACACCAATCTTTCTGACATACTTCTTTCCCATATAAAAGTTCGAGAAAATGTTTATCATGCTTATACCTTACTTTGTATGGTAAGGTAGAACATTTAAAACATACAATAAAATTGCATTCAATGCAATTTAGTTGTTTATAATATTTTCTTTCGCATACCTGACATATGAGTTTTTCTTCCCGGTCTAAATTTATGAACAAGGGATGTTTATGATCTTTGTAATCAAACGGCTCAGAAATTAAAGCACACCTTACATCCAGATCGAAATCACATTTCTTTATTGGACACTGATAAACAAAGCCACTGCTAACCCGTTCACAAGCATTGCAAATGAAAAAATCATCAATATATCCACTTTTAGCCTTCAACGTAAGTAGATGAGGATGTAACGCATGTTGTACTTGGCGGGGAGCATTAGCACATGTTTCATGGATAATATAGTCACACTTAATACAAGAATAGAAATTACCTTCAAAGATAGGACAAACACACACTTGACAAAGCTTCTTTTCATCATAATTAGGTATATTAACCTCGAGCCGTAGATGATATTCATGAAGAAAGTAAAGTATCACTCCATCAGAAATCATATCAAAAGGTCTAACATTCTGTGTTATATCATCTTCTTCTGGTACACCTTCGAGTTCTTCTCCGTCCCATACATCTTTCCCGATAGCACATCTTGAATGGACAACATAATCACTACACTTGCGACAGGTATATGCACAATAATCATTGATAATACTTTGATGGCAAACCCCACAAGACCAATCTCCGGATTGTAAAGAAGAAGTGTATGAGATACGATGATGGTGACGTGATATCTTGATGATACGTGGGGAATACAAGCAATCTTTATGAGATACAAAGTTGCATCTGGCACATATATAGGTGGGATCATTTTTCCTCAACAAACCACAAACGTCGCAAATTAAAAAATTTTGTCTGTGGAAAAAGGTTAGGGGGTGGTTATGTCTTTTAGGCTGGTTTAGAAAGAAGGGTATCGGCTTCATCGCGCATAATGGATGCATGATAGCCTGACAAATGGTACAATAATAAACTAGAGTTTGTGCTACTCTCCCGCAACATAAACACTCAATGTTACGATAATTAGTTGGATAATGAAAAAGTTGGAGAGAATGCTCAGGGTGGTATGGATGTTTGATTTTAAGTGGAGACTCGACACATTCTTTATGGTACACTTTATAACAATGATCACAACAATAATATTCTGTGCCAAAACTTGAGCCGTTGCATGCATCGCACCCACCCGTGGCATCAAATTCTTTATTGTTGCACCGAAAAGGGAATACGGTATGATAGTGTATAGATGGATGTTTTGGAAATCTTGTAGAGAATTCAATGGGTGAAATGAAGGGGAAAAGTGTGTAATAATCTATAGGTGGATGTTTTTGAAATCTTGAAATCGACAATCGTGTAGTAAGACATAAGAAAAGAGGTTGAATAGAGTGGTCGTGGCTAGATGCTTCACCGGAGGAGGATGGGGTTAGAGTTTGTATTGTGGGATGGTGATATACCATAGATAGATTACCATCTTTTTCTTCTTCATGAAATCCACCGATGGAAGCCATAGATGCTCCTTAGTTTTTTTTTTTTTTTTTGTTCAACGAGATGCTCCTTAGTATGTTAAACAATTATTAATAGTTTCTACTATATATATATAAATTTTAAGTCCAAAAATCTCCATTTAGTTTTAAGTATTGGATCCTTAACGTGAAATGAAATGAGGGTTTATTCTTTTCTTTATAGTTGTGATCATTTTCTTTCCACGCAAATGTAGGATCAACTCGTCTTCAAACATGGTTTTTGATCTTTCTTAAATTATTCGATAAAGAATAAATCGAGACTTTGTATATAAAGCGTAATATAGTTTTTATTTTGAAATTAAATTTTCAGTTAAGATATATATAATATATAGTCGATTTAATTTTATATTTTGGATTAATTATCTAATTTTCAATGCCATATAATATAATATCAACAAAATTTGAAGTCATTTACTTAAAAAAAACTCTCCAAATAACGATTTGTATTCATTTCCATATTTTCTCTAGTACAAATAAATAAACAATAAAGAATATTAAATAAAAAACACTGATGTTTTTAATTCCTCAAAACCAAAACTCCATGAATAAAAGGTTTTTTTTTTTTTACGTGTAATGCAACAACACTCTCTGTACAGTGTAACACTTAACCTTCTCTTTGGTTTTGTAATACCAAACCTCTTGATGTTTCAGTTAACAGCAGAGAGGGGAAATCTTGAATCCGACACAGCTGCCTCGTAAAGAGACGAAGTGAGTATAAGGTGTTGTTGTTGCTGCTGCTGCTTTGCATCCCCATTGGCTTGCTTCAACAATTTCTCATCTCGAAACACTCTTAGTAACTCCTCAGATGCTGGAGTTCTAAGTTCTTCGATGGACTCAATGCTCGGTATGTCGATTGGTCTTTTCCTTGGCGTTGAACATGATGGTTCATCCACCTATTGCATCAAAAACACATCAGTATTGTAACTAGACTCTAAGACCAACTATAATGTCTTAAATGTGCGGTTTTCTTGGTTTGTTTTGTGCGAGTTGAAATCTTAAAACTTACTACATATTCATCAAGAAGACATTTCCCTGCATTGTCTGTGATCTCTACGATCTTGTCATTGTGATCACTCTTGAGCTCTATCAAGTCTTCACAGCATGGAATGATCATGGAGTTGACCTTTGTACATGCATCGTTATCGAGTTGCAATGAATCTGAAAATGTAGTAAACTTTCAAATAAGTGAAGAACCTTTTGAATCTGTAAATTTAAGGGAGTTAGTTAGCTCTACTCACGATCAATGGAAGTAAGGAGGCTGCTATTTGCAGCATCAAAAACATCAAGAGAGGATGAAACAGAGGATGAGAATTGAGTGCGTAGGTTCTCATTGGCATCCATGCCACCTCTGTTGAGAAATTGAAGTGATAAGTGACTTGAGACAAATGAGAAACGGTGAAAAAAGAGAATTGGTTTATCTATGCGGAGATCATACCTAACAATGGAGTCAACAGAAGCCACGTTGTTTCGTTCTAGACTGACTAGTGATTCTTGAGCTTTCCTCCATTGATGCGCACTCATCTCGGCCTTCTCCAAACTACAAATATCCATTTCGAAAGGTCAAGCAAATGCATGAAAAAAGCTCAGCTTGGAATAATATATGTTGTGAAGTTTTGTAAACTGTGAGATTTTTATACCAGTTTAAGAGAACTTCTTGCATAGCTTTCTTCCCGCTCTCAACCGCTGAAGTGTCCTCATGATGGCTTGATTCTGTTTTCTCCATGTGCAGGCTCCACTCAGCTTTAATGGTAGAAGTTGAATCTTGCATCGTTGACATCTCATGCTGTAGGGTGGTTGTTCTGGTGGATGCGCTCTCGCGTAGATCGTGTACAGCCATTTGGACCTACGGAAAGATTGAAGCGTTTGCTCAAAGCCTAAATCAAATGCATTTCCTAAGAACTAACATGCAGAATTGCATACTTACAAGGTTTTTCTTCCTGGCATTAGAGTTTGCCAGAAGTTCTGCTACTTTCTCTAGCAATTGCCTCTCTTCATTCGCAGCACATTCCTACAAGACAGAGGAAACATCATTAAAGCCTACGCAAGGCTATTTGCAGCTGTGCATGTGTCAAGAGGCCAAGAACCGAAATCACCTCAAACTTGTTTTCAAATTCGCTCAATTTCTTGTGGTTAACTGTCTGTGCCTCTTTTACTATCCCGGTTAATTTGGTAGCATGTGTATCTAGAGTCTTGAAAAAATCTACTGTTACTTTTGAAACTGACCTTGCTGTATCCACAGCTCGCGAGTGTGCCTGCAGATAATAATGTTTCAACCAAAATGTCCGAAATTAATCTTGTAAGACTTAAAGGATCATGAAGGTTATTAAACCTTCCGTTGCTGTTGAGCAAATGTAATAAGCTTCTCTTCCTGTTTGTGAAGGCTACTTTGGAGATCTTGCAGTAACATGTCAGCCTCGGAAGCAAAACCCTTGAAAACCTACAAGAGACAACAAAGGAGATTGACTCAGAACAGAGATAACAATGGGTATAGTGGGTATAGTTAAAGTACTAGACTTACATTCTCAAGTTCATGCGAATGTTTCGAAACTTCTGAGTTCAGGCTACCAAATGTTGATTGAGAATTTCCATCTAGCTTCACAGCTATGTTATCAAGAGCTTCGATGCCAGAACCATACACTGTCTTCAGTTTTGAAAGTCGGTCACGGAGTTCTTCAGTAGCCTTTACAAGAAAACAGCAGAATGAGGCCAAAAATGATCAGTGAGAATAAAAAAAAAAAAAACCATAGAGAAAGAAACAAAAATCTAGTTCAAATTCTGATGTGTCACCTCAGATTTTGTTGACACAAAGGACTCCATGTCTTCCTCCATGTGTTTTAGTTGAACCTCTTGTTGAGTCACCGAAGAAGCCACAGTCTTATGCAATAGCTCAAGCTGTTGTGTGAGCTGTGACTGGAACTTTTGGATGAGAAATCTGTTTCCGTCCTCAATTTTGTCCTTTCTCTCTGCATAATAACAGCATTTATGAAGCAGGGAACATTAATCAACAGAAACAAAGAATTTTGGTCGATAATCTTTTACCTATTTTGGAAAACAAGTTGGAAACATCTGATGCTGCACTTTCTAGTTCTGTTCGGAGCTGAAAGGCTCGCTCAACAAGTGATTTTTCTGAAATTCACAAGAAAAAGTTATTGTCAGAATTTCTAACTGCTATAACAGGGTTTTCCTCATGAAATTGGATGTAAAGAAAATCAAGTACCTGACTTGAGGAGATTAGATATCACAAATTCTTTCTCTTTAATGGTTGCATTCGCCTGTCTGTATTTTTCTTCAAGATCAAACAATGAGTGCTCAGTTTCCTCAAGCTTTTTCTGATATTTGTAGAAAGATAAATAGTTAGCTTTTTGTGCATTACGGTCAACATATAGGAAATGGTTTCAGGAGTTAGAAGAGAAATCAGGCCCAGGCGTATACCTCAGTTTTTTCAAGTTTCTCACTCAACTCCGCAGTTAAAAGCTGCTGAGAATTGTATAGCTCCTGAAGGTCAACTACTCGCTGTAGGGCCAACACAATCATTACAAAAATATCATGTGAGGCATATGGGATATGTAATCAATGTAGGTTTTCATACCTTGTCCTTGGATTCTGATTGAAGTTCTAATCGTTCTATCTTTTCAGCCATTGCCTGTGATTAAAACACATATGAATAGAGTTACTTTTCACATTCAGGATTGAAAAGGACGAAGGAATAGATAAGCACCATTCAGTTCAGAGAAAAGTAAAACCTTTTTCTCAGCCTCCTCTTGAATATAGCGGTCTTTGGGAATATAAATCCCGTTCTTCTCTCTTGCAGCATATACCTCTAAGAAAATAGACGAAATTTATTAAGCAGATGCAAAGAAGAATAAAAATTACAATAGCAAGGAATGACTTGAAACTAATAGATAAAATGATCATACTCATACCTTGCTTTAGTCGGTCAATCTCAGAATACAGATCTTTCATGACAGCAGATTTCATCATCTTCTGGTTGATCTGGAATCAAGAGGAAGCTGTTAGAGCTGTTGTTTTGTGAAAGAGAGAATATTGCAGAAGAATGTCGTTAAAACTCACCTCTGGTTTGTTCTTGATATTCTTGGCACGATGTGCATAATCCAAAGTGCTTAGAGTCTCTTCTAAACAGTGGATGGAAGGTGAAATTGTGGCGATTACACATGTTTTCGTCTTTCCTCCCAATGAATCCCTCAAGAGCCTTGTCAATTTGCTATCTCTGAAAATTCAAAAGCAATAGCTGAGTACCCTCTGATGGCAAACCTAAATCGAAGACACCAAGGAGATTACAAACTATCAGTTGCTTTCAACTACTGTAATCATTTGTACCTGTAAGGAATATGACCAGAGTGCTCAACAAGGGCGTTAATGACACGTCCAAGAGTAAGTAAACTTTTGTTGATCTCTCCAGCTTCCCTGGCTCGTCCCTGCAACAACCGTTGTCAAATTAATTAGCACTAGCTTCCATGACTGCCTTGAACACACTGACTTCCGAGACGACGATATTAAGAGAAGTATACCTCTCGTGCACCAGAGCGTGAGATATTCTCGGAGCCAGCTAGGTCAACAAGATTTAGTTTCCCACATTTGATCATCTCTTCTCCCTCTGGAGTATTTTCCTTGATGTGAATGGTGATGGAAAATATTGAATGAGAGCGACTACTTTGCTTGTTCAAAAGAGTTTCAGCTGTACGCCTTTTTGCAGAACCTTTTTCCAAAATCTTGTATATTTCATTTGCTGTACTCACTATCTCTTCTTCTAAGCCACGGACAAAGACACTTCCTTTCCCATCTTCCATGAGGGCAATCGATTTTTTAGACTTCTCATCAACAAATTTTATAGTCTCCTCTGGTGCTAAAAGATCTGAGATTTCCTCATTATATAGTTCTAGGAAGGTGACCTTCATGCTATATTCAGCCCCCTGAGCTTCTAATATGTCGAAAATTTGCTTCACAGCTCTTGGAATAACACCTGCATCATTCGGGAACTCACCATTCTACAAATAGCAACGGTAACTATTTATTAAAAAAACATGAAAAATACATATGAATCATACAGATGCATGCTAGGTTCGTTTTAGAAGAACCAACCTTTTTCCTTGCACCTCCTTCCATCGTATACGTCTTCCCAGTTCCGGTCTGACCATACGCAAAGATGGTGCAGTTGTAACCTTCAAGTACTTCAAATACTATTGGACAAATAGCTTGGTCATATAAGTCCTTCTGTTGAGATGCTGGACCAAAGACCTGAGAAGCAAAGAAAAGAATGAGACATTTGAGATAAAAGCATAATCAAGAAACAGGATTTAGACAAATATATCAACTTTATAACCTTATCGAAAGCAAAATGTCTATCAATATGCTTTCCAGCAATACTCTGAGTGGCAGCAACTTCTCTACGGTTCTCATTACAAGAAATCACCACCGGTGTATGTATTCTAGCCTCATCCTCACTCAATGGCCTATAAAGAACCAAAACCCAGCAAGAAAGATCAAAACCCAAAAGAGACCAAAATACATAAAACTCAGAGCAGCTTAGAAGCTAAAATCAGACCTGCAACGCAATATGACCTGCACATTCACACCCTTTTCTTTATCATTTCTATTGGTAGAATTGGATTCAGAAGATCTCGATTCTCTAGCCGCTTTATCACTTGATCGTGGTGTCTGAGCTGGAGAAAGAGATACAATCCCACCTCTTCGTTGCTGAATCGAATCCATTCTGCTAAAATTGTCTACCATTTAGATTCTCTGCACAAACAAATCATTCACATTGAGTATGGATCCAAGGTAACCAATACCAACATTCTCAAACCAATCAAGCATTTAAAGGTAACATCTTTGAGATGCCCAGAAACTGAAACTACAAATTCTATACTCAAATCCTAAAAATTACTCAGTTTGACCCAAATTTAGCAACTTTCTGACTCAAATTGACTCCATTTCATGAATCAGCAAAAACAAAACAAAATCAGTGAACAAAATGTAAATACATTGCTGAAGCTACTTCAATATCTATACCAAGCAATACTTAGATCCTTCTCTCAAGTCTCAATACCGATGACACGAAATCGGATCAAACGATCGAGTGACAAAAAGGAAGAATCTTGATTGATTCAGCGAGTAGTACTTTTCAGGGAAGCAAAACCCACTCTGGAGATTTGAAGACTTACAGAGAAGGATCAAGTTTCAGCAATGGTGGATTCGAAAGAGAGAGACTTGGAGAGAGAGAGTGTGACTTCAAGTGCATTTATTGTTCCTTCTTCTCAAAGCAGAAGAAGAAGAGATGAGAGATGAAGTAAAAGGCACAAAACTTAAGTAATAAATATCAAATTTTTATAAACGACGTTAATTAAACGGTTTAATAAGACCGGAATAAACCGAGATTTCGGTTCCGGTTTCACGATTTATTATCCTCATTATTATCTATATATTTCAAACTATGTAATGAAAACATTCATATGAATTACCAATTTGGTTAATTTTTTCTGAAATTTTATATAAATAGAACTGTAATTTGTAAATACTTATGGTTTGTTTTATTGTGGCTATCGGTTAAGTTTGGGTTATTTTGATCAGAACTTTGGTTATTGTTAACGGCGTCAAATCAATCGTTTACTTGAATTATGCGTAAATCACTATTTTCCATTTGTTTATGTTATTAAATTAGTTTAGATTTTTTTTTTTTTCGCACTAGATTATCTTTGGATTAGAAGACAAATTTTTGTCTTCCCGTTTTGAGGGGAAAAGTTAGAGCCTTTTTAGATTTTCTTTCATTATTCAATTTTAAATTAGATCAGTACCATTAACTTGAAATTTTAAATTTTAAATTTGAATTTAGATATCAGTTGGTAACTTTTATTTTTAACTCTAATTCGAGAAAAAAAGTCTAATTTCTCACCTAATTATCTACTCAAAAAAGACAGCCATCCATAATGCGACAATAGTAACATAGACAGTATAACATAATGATCAAATTTTATGAATAAAAAATAAAACTAATTTTCTAAATATTACAAAAGTCAAATGTGTTCATCTATGAATTTTATACCATAGACATGTCCCAATTTCAAATCAAACAAATGTGGTTTTTCAACTATTCTATCACATCTCCAAAAACATTAGATTTAAGCTTAACTTACTACTTCTTAGGATTAAAATTAGTTATATATAAAACCAATCGTCAATGTTAGTGTTAGTCTGTTAGACCACAATTAATGTTCTTGGAATTAGTAACAAAAAATATAGATTATTAGTGAACAAACCATATATATTGGAAAATATGTGTATATATGTTTGGCAACATGTGGTTTCTATATAAGAGATTATGTGTAGATTAAGGAGTGAATAAAGAAGCTTGAGGAAAAAGAGAGAAGGCAAAAGTGTGGGGTTAAGGAGCCATGTGATATGATCCTTCAAACATGTGGTTTTCTTTTTCAAACCCTTTTGCTTTCTTTCTCCTCTCTCATTATCAACACACACACACAAACACATACTATATATTGAGTGTGTGTGTGTGTTTGTTTTTCATAAAATTTGTGTGTCAAGCTCAGTCTCGCACTCATATCTACGCAGCATCTTTTGGTACCAAACACATGTGGGGTTACTTTTATGGTATCGATAGTTTGGTTCATATTTGTTGGAAAAAGGGATGTATGAATTTTTTTAGAGAATTAAACTACGATTACATCAATTATGTAATCGTTTGCTAAGTTATGTAATATCAGAGATTTTAGCAAAAAAGTTTTTTTTTTGTAAAATATTTATAGTGACTACTATAGAGCTCCATCTTGGAAAGAAAAAAAGTTATGAGATAACATCATTTATCATATTTATGACTTTAAAGGTAACACAATTTCTCTAAAATTATTATATATAGACTTATATGTGTCTGCATACATCACATGTATGTATATTAACATCTATATTTTATACATTTTGCTTGCAAGACACTCTATCAAAAGTATTGCATATGCTTGTGTCTTACTTCAACTCTCTTTATTTGGTAAATATAATCTAGTTACTCAATAAAAACACTAAAAAGAAGAAAGTTTTCACATGCATTGTTCAGAGGTTTTGATTCGTTCCCTCCACCATTACACATTTTCATTTCCAATATCTCTTACACGTTTTATTTGCTTTACCTTAATCGTAAAAACTTTATAATGCTAACAAATAAACAGACTAAATATAAACCTAAGAAAGAGCTAATTAATTAACAACTAAACCTTAAACAAATCATTGTTTGTTGTCGATGCTTAATTTAATAGACTAAATCATATATCTCAACTTTTGTCTTCAACGAGGAGTTACATTAGTAATGGAAGCATCATCGACTGAACAAAGAGCGGACGTATTGATAGATAGACGATCCACTAATCCTACTTGTTCATGTTTACTACTCCGGAAGAAAAAACCAGGTCGTTGAGGAACCGCGAGAGCCATTGAGCTAGTAGTGAGCATCTGGACAATAGCTGACATGGTTGGACGATCTTCAGCTTCTTCTTGAACACATAGTAAAGCGATATGGATGCATCTCGAAACTTCGCTTATTCGGTAGTTATCATGAAAGGATGAATCCACTAGCTCTAACGGTGACCCATTGCTCCATAGTCTCCAAGTCTAGTAAAATGTTTTAGTAATTAAAACTTTGGTCACTATTTTTTTTTTTTTTTTGAATCTAATGTTAAATTATATTCAAAAGTAAAAATGACTGTTTTACAACAAGTGCAGCGTTTAGATAAAGAGTTTTTCAGCTAAAATGCTAACATAAAAACATGGTTTCAAATCCTAGATGCGAACCACATTTGGAGGCCACTTTCGTATCTCTTGTCTCCCGAGAGACGTATCATAGAGAGCTGATTTCTGATGTGTTTGTCAATCCAATGAATATGCTGAGATGGTGAGTTCGGGTCTTCACCATGCACACGCCCATTTCTTTCTCGCCAGATAGCGTGAACAACGGCCTGAAATACATACCGAATGAGAAATCCCTTCACCCGCTGATGGTTTGCGGAAATGACTTCCAAGTTGGCTTGCCAATTTGTTGAAAATCTTGGACCAAAAATGTTTTTAGCTAGCCCTGCCCATACTTCTGCAGAGTAGCCACATTCAAAGAAAAGGTGTTCTCGAGTTTCAATAGTGTTGTAACACAATACACACTGACCCGATGCTCCCACATTCCACTTTAACATCCTATCTCCTGTTGACAATCGATTATGAACACTATTGAATAAAGGAAATTAATTAATAAGGCTATACTCACATATGTAACCAAATTGCCAGCACTAGCACTATCGAATTGGTAGACATTGCTGTTCTTTTTCCCACTTATAATTTCGAGAACTAAGACCCTGAAGCTATACACATCTGATTTCATGGAGAATTGGCCATACATCGCATACTCGGGAGACATATAGCCACTGTGACAAAACTCAAAGCTTAAGTTGATAGAAGCATTTTACGTGTCTTAAAGAAATATATGGAAAACTTACTATGTTCCAACTATTCTCCTCGTATTGGCTTCCGTTTGGTCCATTCCGAAAATTCTCGCCATTCCAAAATCGGCGATTTTTGCATTCATGTCAGCGTCCAAGAGGATATTACCTGCTTTGAGATCACGATGTATGATTGTGAGTCGTGAATCTTGATGAAGATAAAGAATCCCTCTAGCAATTCCTCCAATGATTTTGTATCGTATAGTCCAATCCAGCAGGCTTTGCATCGTAGAGTCTGCGCATATGTATTTACAATGTTAGAAACAAAGAATGGTATGCAATATATAAAAATTTATCTTAGGCTAAATATTGAACTTTATTAACTGACCAAAAATGAAGTAGTCGAGGCTTTTGTTGGGTACAAACTCATAGACAAGTATCCTCTCATCTCTTTCCAAACAAAACCCTAGCAGTCTTACCAAATTTCTATGTTGAAGCTTTGCCACAACAACAACTTCGTTTGCGAACTCTCTTTCACCTTGTCCTGATGTCTTGGATAACCTCTTCACTGCAACTTGTGCTCCACTAGGAAATATACCCTACATATATATAATAAAGAAAATGGAACGTTGTTTTTGTTTAACACATATTCGTTTTTTTAATATTTAAAAGCAAACTCAATTATTTCTCCTTTGTGGCCTTCTAAAAGTTAGGACCAATTCGGATAATGGTAATACCTTGTAAACTTCGCCGAAACCTCCTTGACCAAGTTTGTTAGTCTCACAAAACTTATTTGTTGCTGCCTCAATTGCCTTGAAATCAAACTGAAGTGACCCCGCAGTAGTAATATCATCACTTTCTGTAGAAAGTAGAAACCATTCTAACATTAGGGTCTCAAATGGGCTATTTTTTTTTTATTTTTTCTTTTTTTTGAATATCTGGAAGTTCAAGCCCGAATACCCTACATCTCCCAAAGGCGCAAATGGGCTATTTAGGTCTGAATGGACATGTTCAAAGGACATTGATGGTCAAAGTCCAAATAAGACTATGTCCAAATAGGATAAACCCGAATAAGACCATGACCAACTGGGTTATCCACATAATTCATATAATACATGAACCCAATTATACAAGAACCCGCAAAATCACATATCCCTCCAAAACCGCAAAATCGAATTTCCCAACTAAAACCGCTAATTTAGGATAGAGAAACACAGAACATTCAACATGAGAAAAAAAAGAAAAGATGAGGAGATAGTTTATCATTGGTGTCTTTACCTTCAGTAAGTGGTTCCCTCTCATAAGTCGTGTTTGTTTTCTTAGCCCGAAAACAAAAAACAGCTACAAAGATTATAAAAAGGACAGTGAATAGAACAACAACAGCGATGATTATGGCTGAAGAGTTTCCCCCTTTTCCTATAATTCATATGAACCACTTTTTTTAGCAAATCTTGAATGTCTCAAAAGAAAAGTTTCACTTAAAGTTAAAACAAGGAGAATTAATGTTCAGCATACCACGGATTGAAATCTGCGGTTGGGGAGCTAACTTCAGCTGTTGTTGAGGAGTAGAGCTAGGCGGCAGAGACGGTGGTGGTGATGTTCTAGTGGCGGTTTCATTGTAGAACGCGTAAATCTCATACCTTGAATTACAACTAGGGTAAAGAAATCTTCCTCCAATTAGGTAAAGAGACATTCCATTGATGGATTTTTGTAAGCAACGTAAACAGTCTTGTCTTGTAAGATCAGGAGTGCACTGAACTAACAAGTACAATGTCTGTGGTATGATGACCTTTCTCGTATAAAACTTTTTAGAACTGTTGGCTGCTTCAACGGCAGCTTGGTTCAACGTGGATGACACCAAATCCCTGAACTGGTCTACTTGATCTTGATTAGTTGATGAAATATTAACACCGTTCAACAAGATAGAACTTCCATTGTATGTAACGGTCGAGAGAATATTCCGATGAGAGTATCTGAGCATACACTCATCGTAATAGAGCACCACTTCTTTGCTATACGGACACCAATCTAACGTCTCGTTGACGGAAAAGGCGACGCAGTTACGGCAAACTTCTTGTGAGACGTCTCCACGACAAAGGAAAAGTCCGGTAACCCGGTCAGGGGCTTGTCCCGCGGTGGCAGTTTGGAATCCGGTAGAGTATGAAGCGTTTTGGGAAGAGAGAGAGGACAAAAGGGTTTTGAGATTGGTGAAGTAAGTGCTGTTTCTTGAATACGTTAATATTCTAGTATCTGGACAAGAATGGTTTAGGTAATTAAAATTTTGAGCTGGAGCTGAAAGAGGAGATAAGGAATAGGCAAATGAAAGATGAAGGAGAAAAGGAAAAAGCCAGAAGAAAGACATGCTTGAGTTTCTTGGGTTTGTGTTTAAGATCATGAAGCACACATGCATTAAATAAATTTATTTTGCTTGAGTACTACTGTAGATTAACGTGAATTAGAGGTTAGTTTGAAGTTTCCTTTTTTCCTTTTTAATAACAAAAAATATCCTAGGCAAAGATGATGATTTACATTAGAAACAAACAAAAGGAAAGGGCCTTAGCGATGAGAAATCACGCAAAGAAACTTCGTCAGTTGATTGGATCGATAAACACTCTCAAAGACAATGACCAAGAGAAGACAAAATACAAAGACTCATTTGCTGCTTCACAATTTTTATCTCTTTGGTGTTTTCTTGTAACCATTTGAAATCGTATTTTGACTTGTCATACTGAAGAAATAAAACCAAAATTTATATGTGACATATACACATGGTGGTCAAAAATGAGACTTTATCTCGATTAAACCAAAATTTAGCGCAAGCCGCATGCAAAATTTTAAGTGTTGACGATTAAAATAGAAATAGCAGAAGCTTTATACTAAGAGTAAGTTACATGAGGAGCCGTAACGGATCCACGAAACGGGGGTACCGTAATCCGACATCTAAAGTAAAGTGATTGCACTTTTCTCCAAATTCCTGTAATTTTCATGTTGTCAAGCGATAAGAGTGTTGGTGACATCGCCACAGAGTGATATTACTCCATCCGTTTCAATATAAAGTATCGTTTTGACATTTCTTACACAAATTTGTGAAGTCACATTGTTGATTAATATGAAATATGAGAAAAATAAATCATATCATATCAAATAGAGAGAGATAACAAATTTTAATTGGTTGCTACTCTTTGAGAAATTAATTTTTAACATGTCAAAGAAAAGTTCTACAATAGAATGTTTTAATAAGCATCCTATATGACCAACACAATTATATCTTTACATCTCTAGAATTTTTACCATGCTATATTTAATTTCTAGGTTCTATATATATACTAGAAATCGACCCACGCGTTGCGTGGGTTTAGTCGTAAACTATATTGGTCTAATTATTTTATTTCATTAGAAATTTTGTCCTTAAAAATAAAATTAAAAATAAATAAGTGGATAATCTTCTTAAATTATATTATTTTTGAAAATTTGTGTGTAACAATAATATAGAAAAATATATGAATCAAACTTATGAAATATGGTAACGACCTTTGTAGTGGTAATTAGAAACAATAAGTTAAAAGTGATAATAGCGGCGATAATGTTAAATGAAAAAATATTTAAAATAATGTTTATATGTAATATTATAATTATATAAATATTACACTATCTTAATATGTTATTTCACGATATTGACAGCTAGCGCTAATGCTTTTTTTTTTGAGATGTCAATATATTGTTGCAATCCAACATTTGTTTCTCCAGAACTTTAAATGCTTTAAATCTGTTGTTTCTCAGTTTTTCATACTATAAGCATTTGACCAAATGGTGAATTCCTAAGCATACTTTTCTCTTTGATCATGATATTGATTTACACATAAATATAGGATATTCTACATATATTACACATTATGTTATGTGTTTCATTGTACAACTAAAGAATAACATGACACGTAATTATTCATTTTCTCTTTTAATGCAAAATATTGAGATTTGTTATTTATAGAATGAATTTGAAGTTTTTTTCTACTTTCAGAATACTTAAATCGTAATCTTTTAAAATGCTTCTCTCTTTTTTAAACTATAATCTCTTATCTATATAAGCAAAAACAAAAAGTGTTATAGACCTGATTTTCTTATCCATAATGAGACTGCCAATATCATTTTGTAACGTTATCTTCGCTATCCCGTAAATTTTTGGAGTTTTTCATTAATTTCGTCACGCAATTCGGTATTTTAATATATTACTGTCATTTATTTTTAAGTTTTCTTTTTTTATATTTGACATAATACTCTTATCTTGTGCTTGTTTTACCTATTTTAATATTTTAAAATTAAATTTATACTTAATTTAATTTTACGACAAATACATAATGTTTTTTTTACTATTAAATACATTAGTTCTATTAAAAATATTATACTAATAAATACGTCATTGTTGAAATGCAACTATGATGTCTCATGAAGGAAACAGAGTCTCTGGCCTAGGATGGATTATTAGAGATTCAGCTGGGGTGTTTCATGATTGTGGATTAGGCAAGTTTCAAGGACGCACTACAACAGAGGAGGCATAATGCACAAATCTTATTTGGGCCCTACAATCCGCCTGGGGTTTGGGATACAGGATGGTCGAATTCGACGGTGATAACCAAAACATAAACCGCATCATTAACGGCACGGCACCACACCCACGATTACAACACTACCTTGAAACAATTTGGGAATTGAGGAAATGGTTCACTTTGATCACCTTCAAATTTACACTACGAGAACAAAACATATGTGCTGATCTACTTGCAAAGAGAGCTAGCTCTGTAAACAACGATATTGATTCTCAACATTAATAAAGCTTTTGGAAGGAAAAATAAATAAATAAATACGTCATTGCTTTGTATATAATTGTTGATATTCATTTATTTTTATTATGTATTTAAAATTAACTCTTTTATTATGTATTTAAAATTATTTTCATTTATTATAAATAAATTTGAATTAAATGATATTTTTAATACACTTTAATATTTTCAAAAAAAAATTACATGTCTTGTTTAACATGTATTTTATCAAGAAAGTTTAATATTGACATTGATAAACCCGTGTATTCACCAAGTTTATTGTTCATCTAATTAACTTTTAAATAATTAGATGTAATTAACTATAAAATTAAATATATTGAAATAATTATTGGTGGGATCCATGAGATAAATTTGGTGATGATGTAGACACCCTAAGAGCATATGCATCGCCAAAACACATCAGGTGTTCTAAGAGTATTAAATTAATAAAAGGCTTGAACAGTATAAGACAAAGTGGAATTGTGTTCCTCCCCGAGAACTGTTCTTACGGTGTTCTAAGAGTATTATGAGCACGCGTCTTTTGTGTATTAGTCCTCTTTTTTTCTTCTTTTTTCTTTCTTTTTTTTCTTCTCTCTCTTCTTAATAAAATAATGTTAAGAACACAAATCAGTGTTTTGGCGATGCATATGCTCTAAGAGGAGAGGAAACTCCTCATATTTAAAAGTGCAGAATTTGGTGGTATTTGTTTGGAGAGAAAGTGTTAATATGGATCGGATGTTTATAAATGTTCTTAATAAAATATTATGTTGAGGAACAGAGAATAATGTTATTTTGCTAGGAAAAAAACAAATAGATGATTTTCATGAACATGGAGTAAATCTTTGCAAAATATGAATAGAGATTGAATTATAGGGAGCTAGAGTTTATAGGATTTGACAAACTAACTCTTTCTCTTTGCAACTCCTTGATTTGTGAGGATTTGATATATTAATACTACTTGAAATAAAAAGAGAAAAACATAGATAAGAAACGAATATAAATAAGTAAAATAACATAAGAGAATATAGTTGTTTTATTTGAGACATGAGACGTGAGACGTTATTTATTGTTAGGTTTTTGTTGTAAACGTTTTATTCTTCTAAAATCAATTGAACATGTAATGAATGAGAACTACGTTTTGGTTTAGAGTTAGCCAAATAAAAATCTAATTATGTTTTTTTTTTTCATTCAAAACTTTACATCTCAATTTCCTAAAAATAAGAAAACGTTACAGAGGAGATTAGACTTTTAAGCTTTGATTAAATAGAATAATTGAGAATTAATGAGAAGTGTGGACAGGTGTCGAATGTACATGATGCCAAATGTCGTCGTGTTATGCAACGTTGAATGAAAACCTTCTCATATTATATAAGATATTTTTTTTTATAGATGAAAATATAAGAAAATTAGTGATCATGGAATGGCGGGTAAATAGGATCAATCACAATGCATGCTTGTGTCCGAAGCATGTCATCATTTGTTAGTTCCCCTGTCTCGTTCTATCAAAAAACACGTTTTGACAGAAGGGATTCAAAGTGACAATCAAGCAATCAGTTTCAAGATTTAATCATCTTATTACCCACTCTCTCACCCTGGCTTTCATCACTTTCTACGGGAACAGGAATCGTCGGAAAAGAAGAAACCGGCCGATGGAGGGTGTGGTGGAGAGAGAGGCGTGGAAGGCTCATGTGGCCATGATCGGTGTGCAATTGTTCAATGGAGGATATCATGTCATTACCAAAGTGGCTCTCAATGTTGGCGTAAACCAACTCGTCTTCTGCGTCTTTCGTGATCTCATTGCTCTCTCCATTCTTGCTCCTCTTGCTTATTTCCGCGAGAAAAGGACTAGACCTCCTTTGAATCGACAGTTTCTCGTAGCTTTCTTCTTCCTTGGCTTAACTGGGTAATTCAAGTTTTCTTCTTCCCCTTTCTGTTATCTTCATGATTGCAATCATCAAAATGTTGTTTTGGTTTGATTAGGATATTTGGTAATCAGCTTTTGTTCCTCATTGGTCTCAATTACACCAATCCAACTTATGCTGCAGCCATTCAGCCGTCGATCCCGGTTTTTACTTTCATCTTGGCTCTCATTATGGGGTAAAGACTCCATCCAGTCTCTGTCTTTGCTTCTCTGACTCTTGCAAAACTAGAAGAATCCATTTTTGTGTGCTGCTGCAGAACAGAGAGATTGAATTTATTCAAATTAGAAGGTCAAGCTAAGGTAGGAGGCACACTGGTTTGTGTCGCTGGAGCGGTACTTATGGTTTTGTTTCGTGGACCGGCTTTGTTTGGGGAAACAGAGGCTGAGTTCTTGGGTCATGGTGAAATAAGAAACCCTGAAACATCTGGACACTTCATGTCTGGCTTTTTTAATGGACTTGGAAGATGGAATTTGGGAGTTTTGTGTTTGATTGGGAACTGCACTTGCATGGCTGCTTTTCTTGCTATTCAGGCATGTCATTTTGCTTCAAGATGATCCACACACTTTCAGTTTCAGATATCTTCTTGTCTTTGGACTGACCTCGCATTTGAAACATATATGATCAGGCTCCGGTCTTAAAGAAGTATCCGGCGAATCTTTCAGTAACAGCATACTCGTATTTCTTTGGGACCATGTTCATGGTGACATCTGCTTTTTTCATGACCAATGAGTCGACGAACTGGAGTCTCACAAGATCCGAGTTCTTTGCAGTTGTCTACGCAGTAAGTTCCTCACACCATAGGTTTGTTGTATACTCCCTCCGTATTTAATTAGATGTCGTTTTAACTGTAATTAGTTAAATTAAGGAAACATGACAAATTACAATTCTATCCTCAAAAAAAATGACAAATTACAAAATTGCTTTCCCTTTATTAGAGTTAGTTGTGTTTCATTAAGGGTAATTTGGGTATTATAAAACAAAAGCTACTTAAAAAAGTCAAAACGACAAGTATTTAGAAACTAAAAAATTTGACTAAAATGACAATTAATCTCATACGGAGGGAGTATAGTCTTTGAGCCATTAAATTTCTCCAATTGAGTAACTCTGATGTGTCCGCGGTGCAGGGAGTAATCGCGTCTGCCCTCAACTATGGTCTCTTGACATGGTCAAATAAGATCTTGGGTCCTTCCTTGGTTGCTCTCTATAATCCTCTTCAACCTGCAGCCTCAGCGTTCTTGTCCAGAATCTTCCTTGGAAGCCCTATCTACGTGGGGAGGTTTAAAACTCTCTCTCCTTTTCTCGTAGCTATTCTTAGACACCGATGAGATGTGTCTGAAGTTTCCTAACTAACTCGGTTTTTCTTTTCCTCCTCTCTTAGCATTTTAGGCGGATGTGCAATCATCGCAGGTCTTTACAGTGTCACCTGGGCGTCTTACAAAGAAAAGAAAGCGGCAGCAGCAACGGGTGCAATCCCGATCACCTCAAAGGAAGCTGAACCCTTGATCTATAAGGACCACAAGAACAAACCAATAGGACATCTATTCACAAAATCTCCCATCTCTTCACCAAAATCTGCTGATTGAACAAAAAGTCTGGCTTCTTGAAATTACTTGGGTGCTCCAATGTTTTCTTGACCTTTTGCCGACAAGATAGTGACTATTTTTTTTTTTAACAGTATATATATGCATATACACATCAATGTTCAACAGAGTCTCAGTATCAGGCTTATCTAATTCAAGAACGTGTCTTGGACTTCGATGCACCTGCTTACATGTGATAGAAAAGCTTAATGTCCTCAATGCGAAACCCACTCTGCATATAACTCGAAACCATAGCCTCCAGCAGTTAAACTTATGTGACCCTCCATAGCTCTGAACACCTTCTCTGCATTTATCACTAACCTATACTTCCCGTACATATCAACCAACCCACTTTGTATCAAACCATTTGATTTAAACCTGAGCTTTATGGCATTCACATACACTCGCTGCCAAAATTTAGCCCCATCACCGACAAAATCTTTTCCAATAAACCCCAATTTGTGGCATAGGGAGTGAACTTGCTTCCCTGATGTTAAATCTGCACTCATGGCGCATGCTTTTAGAATCACATTACCGTGTTCAACATAGCCACAAAGAAAGAAGTAGCGTTTTGGTAACCATCCATATCAATACAGCTGATAATAACAATTGCCGAGGAATGAAACTCTCTGTACAGCATTTATCCAATATGTTGCCGGCGATGTCCAGGTGATACAGAAGTCAAAAAGACGGTTGAGAAACAGTAAGGTCGTTCTTACACTAGAATTCATAATGTGGACTTGCAGCTCATAAGCCCCAGCAGCAATCGCATGTTTCAGTTGATTCCTGGGCCAGAGAAGTGTATAGATCTTCGGTTCCAGGTGAAGAAAGACAATCCATTAACCCAAGAATGTCGGAGTCAAGCAACATGTACTTCGATTCGCTGGATATGACGTTGGATAATGGTGGATTCTGGGTTTTCGGGAATGGGATCTGCTTGAAGCTTCGCGGTTTCAAAGTTCTGTTTGGGACTCCTGAGAAGAAGTTGACCATGGAGCCAGTTCCAGAGTTTTTATCTGATTTCCGCTGCACATTTTTAACTAAAGAACATATCGAACCAAACACATCCACAAGAGGTTTTATATAGACGATGCCTTCAGAGATACACCATTAATTCAGGGAACAATCTGAGACAAAAATGAAGTCATCAACAAATTCAGAGGATTTAAGAGCTTTTCTATCATTTATGGTTCTTTATAATTACTGGGAGACAAAACTCAAGAGATAGTGGAGAAAGCACCATTGGACATGACAAGTAATAAAATTCACAGCATACAGACAATTCTCCTTAGTCCTAAGATTACATAATGTAAAGTTAAGATCTTCTCCGAGCTTTCTATTATGACTGATAAAACTCGAACTCAGCAAGCAAAATGTTGTTTCATCTCTTCATACCTCTGCATCACTGGATTCTGAATCTTTGTCTTCTCTCCAAGACAGAACTGGATTGAGTGTAGATGACTTGTATGATAAAGATTGCAAGAAGTTGAAATAAGCATACTTAATGTCGAACTGCATGTCATACCCTGCAAATTAGATGCATACGTAGCTTATTAGAGGCAATGGTTTGCCACCTGAAGACAAACAGAGGATGGAGGCAAAATTAAAACTCTTACAATAGTTCACTGCAATGGTATAGCCACCATCTCCTGGGGTTTGACTAACATGGTGAAACCACATGCTTGGCCTACAATATTCAGATCAATTATATGTCGAAATCATGAGAGAAAAATCCAATTGTGTAAGCCTATCACCCATCTCTAATCTTTGTTCCTTATTAAGCAAAAGTAAGACTGACCTAGATACATTCGTGATTAAACTTTAGCAACCTAAAGTTGAGGAAAATTTGTTCTGAGAAATCTCAATTGTGGAGCAAAGGGGTTGATATTCTTACAGGTAAAGAACCTCGCCAGCCTTGACGGTACAATGAAACGGCTTCGGGCCATTGAAGAACAACGGATATTTCAATCTCTCACTTGCTTCTTTCTCTGGTGAAGGGTATGGATCAACACTAGACCAAGGTACATGCCTCACTGGCTCCTCAATCTCAAGCTTGAACACTTCAGTATCCTACAAAGATTCAAACTTTATCTCATTCAACATCACTCAACAGAAACAAAAACTCATTGAAACTTATTAATCTGAGAATCTCACAGACTCGGTGGTAAGAGTAATTAGCTGCTGGATATTGTTCGATATAGAGGCGGTGAACATCAGTCGGAGGAAGAAGAAGAAAATGTTTCTCCCCTGAGACAACAGCGTATAGATTCTCATAGTGATCTTTATGAAATGAAGTCACGGAGTCATCAGTACCAATCCAAAGGTTCACAGCTTCCGGCGAACAACCAAACGCCTCCGTAGCCCAGTCAATCTCACCGTCGCAGTCTAACGCAACCATCGAATACTCCGTTCTAAAACAATCATTCTGCTGTTGTAAATACCCAACCTTTTGTCCTTTACACGACGATTGAACAGCCTTAAGAGCCTCCGGGAACAAAACTTTCTCAACATGAGCCGAAGCGAAACAAAGATCTCTATCTTCGGTGACGGCGTCTGCGCAGCCGTTAGGAGTGAGATGTAATGAAACAACGTCATCTGATAAAGCTCCGGCGAGGTAGGCTGGATCTGACCAGAGATTTAAAGCTGGCCAATGAGAAATAGCGTTGGAGATTACACACGGCTTGCTCTGAGACACGTAGTCACGGAGAAACTTCACCGGAGACGGTGGAGAATCAAGATGATCGATTTTAGTTCCTAAACTCAATTCTCTTACTTCTCTCCATAAATTTTGTATCTCTTTAGCCATTGACGATAAAAAAAATTGGCGGGATAAAAAATTTGGGGGTTTTTAATACATGACCAAGAACCCTAATTTATATTTAAAAAAAAAAA
The DNA here is from genome assembly GCA_019202805.1 of Arabidopsis suecica. NCBI lineage: Eukaryota > Viridiplantae > Streptophyta > Magnoliopsida > Brassicales > Brassicaceae > Arabidopsis > Arabidopsis suecica. Next base: position 8,651,012 of record CM032909.1, read on the forward strand.
AAAAAAACTGTTTTTTTTGTTATAAAATAGGATTTTTGAAATAAATTTGAAGTCTTCGAAGAGGAAGAAGACGATGAGTTGTTCTTATCTGATTTCTGGTGACGCTTCCGTCGTTAATTCACGGCGGTGGAGTGATGTTTCGTCCCGGCAGCGTTTATTTCTCCCACGGCAATTACTCCGGCAACCACCGGTTCCTTCTCTTTCCCGATGCGTCCGATTAGTCGCTGCTACTGTAAATGATAACTTTAGTAAACAATCACTCAGGACGACAAATTGTTTAGCTTCACTGGGAGTTGGAGACCTCGGCGGAAGTAACGGCAATAATGATAACGGAAATGGCGGCGGTGATGGTGGAGACGGCGGTTGGTGGTTTAACGGCGGCGGCGATAACTCTGATGACTCTTCTTTCAATTTGAGATACTTCTGCTTTCTTGTATTGGGATTGTCTTGCTTCTTCCATTTCCGATTATCAGCTGCTTCCGCCATAGCTAAAGCTTTAGATTCGGATAGTAACGGAGATGCTGTGAAAGAGACGGTTTGGGAAGTGAGAGGAAGTAAAAGGAAGAGACTAGTTCCAGATTTCGTCAAAGATGAGTTCGTCTCTGAAGAATCTGCTTTCGAATTATCATCTTCTCTAACTCCTGAGAATCTCTTAGCTCAATGTAGAAACCTTCTGACTCAATTCCTTCTTCCTGAAGGTTTCCCCAATAGTGTAACTTCCGATTACCTCGATTACTCTCTCTGGAGAGGTGTTCAAGGAATTGCTAGTCAAATCAGCGGCGTTCTTGCCACTCAGGTAGATGACTTAGCTTATCATCTCTCTTAGACATTTTCACAAACACTAGTTGCTCATTTATTTTCCTTGGGGTTGTTTTGGTAGTCTTTGCTTTATGCAGTTGGGTTAGGTAAAGGAGCAATTCCTACAGCTGCAGCTATCAATTGGGTGCTTAAAGATGGAATTGGGTATCTTAGTAAGATAATGTTGTCGAAATATGGACGACATTTCGATGTTCATCCCAAAGGATGGAGGCTATTTGCTGATCTTCTTGAAAACGCTGCTTTTGGTATGGAGATGTTGACGCCGGTCTTCCCTCAGTTTTTCGTTATGATCGGTGCTGCTGCTGGTGCTGGCCGATCTGCTGCTGCATTGATTCAGGTTCCCTCAGTCTCTAAAAGCTCTATTTGCATAGCTTTAAGTGCAGCATTCTCTATTGAACTTATTATCATTTACTTGTCTGCAGGCTGCTACTAGAAGTTGCTTCAATGCTGGATTTGCTTCTCAAAGGAACTTTGCTGAGGTGTACTACAATTTTTATATGGCCTTCTCAACTATTATGGGTGTGTAGTGTATGCATCAACAGCTTCTTTTGTAGGTAATTGCCAAAGGTGAAGCTCAAGGAATGGTGAGCAAGTCAATGGGCATCCTGCTTGGGATAGTGGTTGCCAATTGCATAGGAACCTCTACGAGTCTTGCCCTTGTTGCATTTGGAGTTGTGACAACAATCCATATGTATACCAATCTCAAATCTTACCAATGTATCCAACTCCGGACTCTAAACCCATACCGTGCAAGTAAATCCCACTCCCGCAGCTGTCAGTTCATTCAAATTCTTCTTACAAAACGAAAGTAACATCTCTCTGTATATCTTGCAGGTTTGGTTTTTAGTGAATATCTAATCAGCGGCCAAGCTCCTCTAATCAAGGAGGTCAACGATGAAGAACCGCTCTTCCCAACAGTTCGGTTTTTAAACATGAAATCTCCAGAAAAGGTAAAAATGTCATTCTCCATAATAAACCCTCTCGGATCTTTTATCAACCAGTTGAAACTCCAAATTTTCTCAATAGCCTAATTCTTAGTAGCTGCTTTATTCAGCTGCAAGATTGTGTCTTATCATCAGAAGCAAAAGCAGCAGCCGCAGACATAGAGGAACGGCTTCAACTAGGGTCAAAGCTCAGCGATGTTATCCACAACAAGGAAGAAGCAATAGCATTGTTTGATCTGTATCGCAATGAAGGCTACATCCTTACAGAACACAGAGGAAAATTCTGCGTAAGCAATAATATACCTTTTCATCATTATTATCAACCGGAATCTCTCACCATTTTATCTCCTCTTACAATTATCAGGTGATGCTCAAGGAAAGCTCAACTCCACAAGACATGCTCAGGTCGTTGTTTCAAGTGAACTACCTCTACTGGCTAGAGAAGAACGCTGGGATCGAACCTGCAAGCACTTACTCAGACTGCAAACCGGGCGGTCGCCTTCACATTTCTTTGGATTATGTGCGACGTGAGTTTGAACACGCCAAAGAAGACAGCGAATCAGTAGGTTGGGTCACTGAAGGACTGATAGCTAGACCTCTACCAACCAGAATCCGTCTAGGTCATGATCGTGAACTATTATCTTCTCCTTCCAGCTCATAGACTCAGAGCAAAACCATGGCTAATGAATGATATATTAGATCCCATTTGACTTTTCGGTATAGATTAGATACATTGTTCTCTGTTCATCTGCCCTTGGAATGTAGTAAGCTTTTTAGAGATTTACATGTCTCTCAAGTCAGAAGATCCCTAAATATCATATTCCAACAAAACAATGTTGCATAGTGTGAACATTATCTCATTATGACTTGAGATTCTAATCTGCTTTTTAAAATTCATTGCGACTTACAAACATACCTGACATTTTTCAGATTTGACCCCACAACATTTGGAATGATTAATAATATAACACAACTTGCTTATTTATCAGATCAAACCTAGACTTCTACACTGATCTTTAGCAGGTTAACCACAGTTACAGACCACAGTTACAGACACACATACATAAGGCAAAAGAAACAAAAAAAAATGGCGAGTTAGCCTAAAGAGATAGAGAGATTTCTGATTTTACTGAACAAAAGGGTATCGAGCAACGTAGAATTCTCTTACACGCGAAGCCCCGTCTCTAGCAAGTATACCTTCAAGATCTCCAATAATCCTAGCCAGCCAAATCTCCAAGTTTCTCTGAACTTCTTTCAAGTTGTTCTTAATCAAATCCAATGACCTCCCTGTGTTCATCTTGGCTTGGCTTAACTGATCTCCTTGATTACTCCTCGTGATTTCCGTCTGCAATGAAACTAGCTTCTGCCCTGTCTCTGATGCCCGCTGCTGAAGTCTGAAACATTCGAGCAGAAACTCGGTTTGTCTCTGCGTCCTGAACTCGGGTCCTAATGTAGCATCACACGGATCACTACTCTGCTGAAAACATAAACATCAGGAAAGGTTAACGAGTAACTCAAGAATGTGTTGTAAGCAAATCAGACATAAAGTTTAGAGACTAACCATTCTTCTACATAGATCATCGATCTTCCCCGAAAGAGCTTGATACCTCTTAGCCTGTTTCCTCAACAAAGACGGAACTTTCGAAATGTCACTACGACAAACTTTCTCAAGATTCAGTAATTCCTCTTCAAGCAACCTCAGTTTCGCTGATACACCCGTCGCTTCACTATCAATCTTCCATGGTGATTCCCTTCTATGCAATCAAAGACAGGCTATTATTATACATCACTCATCATCACAATCACACATTCTCGATTCAAAAACTCTCTATTACCTTGGCACAAAATGCTTCATACGATACACAGATTCCAAAGATTCATATTGTAAATCCTACAAAAACAGAACCAAAACCCTAAAAACCAAAACACAAATTTCTTCACTCTCATAATCAAGAAACTCAAAATAAAAAAAACCTGGAAAGGATTAAAATTGGAACTTGGGTTAATCCCATAAGCATTAGGTGATGATGATACAGTGAGGTGATCCACACCATAACGTTCACTAGACTCATCTCCATCTCCTTCTCCATCTTCATCTTCTTCCTCAATCTCTCTTCTAGACATAAACCCAATCATCTCATCTCTCTCACTAACTTCTCTCTCGAGCTCATTGATTCTATTCATGAAATCTTCTCTTTCTTCTTCCATTTCATGAATCCGATTCAACAATCGTTTCTCTTCTTCTTGCCAAGCGTTTCTATGACTAGCGAAGATCTCGACCACACGCGCGTTAGCTTTTGAATCCTCCACGCGCCGAGATTTCATCTGACGGACTTGTTCCTCCGCCGTCGCGAGTCGCCGTTTTAGCTCGGTGACTTCAGATGTTAATCTCGGGACTATAGAGATTGCGTCGTTTGGGAGATGAGCTAACATTACTGAGAAGCTTAAACCTAGAAATGATTTTGCTAGTTTCTTCAATTCATCATGCTCTTCGTCTTCCTTAACGAAGCTTCTCATTCTCAATCTCTCTTCTTCTTCTACTTCAGGTTCAGGAACAGTCGCCATTTTTGTGAGCTCAGAAATTCGCAGAAAAAAAGATACTAAGAAGAGACAAATTTTTAATTTTAATTTTCCTTTTTCCAATCTATCAGCAAAAACGGTAGGACATTTTTTTGGCGTATTAGCGAATATAAAATATTTTTAAGTTTTTATAATCTGATAAAAATCACGTCATAAAGTTTTTATATCTGATATTGACATATACAACAAACTTATCATAAATCTATATATACATTTTTGGAACACTTTTAGCAAATAACATTAACATTTTGCATAGCAATAAAAATACTAATTTATAATAATCAAAATATTCACATAGAAAAATCAAATACACATACAGGAAAAAGAACTATATCTATCATCATTTAAGCCGTTGTTTTATTTAAATAAAAAAAAAATACAAAAACTTGAAATCATATACTTTATATGATAAATTTAAAATATATATTAGTAGTATAAATTTAAAATCGTTCAAAGAACGGTATACTACGGGTGAGATCCTAAAATTATTAGATTTTATAACAATAATAATTTATTTTCTTGGATTTTATAATACTAATAATTTAGCTAACGAGATAATATAGACGGGTTTATATGGGATGACGGGTTTGGGTCGATAATAATAAATAACGGTATATCACGGATGAAATCCTAAAATTAACAATCAAAATACAATTATACAATCTTAAACACAAAACAAAAGAAACAATATTAACAGAACAAATCCAACTTAAATTTAAAATTTTTAGTTATAGAAAAACCGACCCACGGTATACTGCTGAGTAAAATATTCAAAATTTTAAAATCCACCATACATCGTTACTTAAAAAAATGTATGTTTTCGTATCTATACTTCAAAAATTGATAGATAGATATCTACATTTAAAAATACAAATTAATATGATATATCTTCAGTTAATCTTTTAATAAATAACATTACATTTTTTAAAAAAATATAGCCCCGCGGTATACCGCGGGTTAAATTCTAGTTCTGTATTAAAATTAAGAGTTTAAGATCAATTTTTCTAAAGAGTAATATAAATTATTATTGTAACTTAGATTAAGAACTAGCGGTTGACAAAAAAAAATAAGAATTAGTAGCATATAAAGCTACCGAAAATTCTTTAATTATCTGACTTTTGATGATAAAAGATCTTATTACCGACTTAGAATATTTATTTCTTTAGCTTCTTGGCAGGTCTGACTTCTTATCAAACATATGAACAATAAGGAAGGAGTATTCGATCAACTAAATCTAAAAGAAGTTAAATCATAATTTTGCCTTCTTTGCCTTCTCCAAGTTTTTGCCTTTGATTTCTATCAAATTCTAATCAAATCATATTAGCATTAAAACAATCTTTACATTGAATAACAATAGAATTTAATAGAATTTTAAAACCAATAAATTGAATACCAGTAAAATTTAATAGAATTCTAAAACCTATAAGTTGAAGAACACTAGATTTAAATAGAATTCTAAATTCTTTCAGATTCAATAAAAATCCTACGGTTGAACAATCTCACCCCCCCCCCCCCCCCCCTTCCCAAAGCTAATTCAATAAGCAAACAAATCAGATTGTATAACGCAATTCTTACCTAAGTCAGTTCTGCCACACCATCAAACCATAGTGCATATTTTGTACCTAAGTCCTTGAGATCTTTGGGAACCTTTTTGGTGTGACATAAGATTATCTCAATCCCGAGACTCTTGATATATGAGACATTGGTGCGAAGACGAGAATATGAAGAGATTAGGAGCACTGGGCTTGGATTACGCTCCAATGCCCATGAGTGCATAGCCTTCCCCAATTCATAATCGGAAAAATCTTTGCGGTTTGCATTGGATCTCTTCTTGGTCTTTGTAAGAGGTTGTGAGATATGAACCTCAACACCGGATCTTCGAAGCATATCGATGGCTCCTCCATCAAGTGCCTTAGATTGGACGAAGAGATCGAAAGTATAAACTCCGAGATAGCCCAAGGCTTTGAGAGCGGTGTCAATGTAACCGTAGATATGTTGTGGACGAAGATGATCAATGGGACACGTAAGATCTCAGAAAACCTAATAAATTATAGAGAGTATCATATTGATAAATTAGAGAAAATCAAGACCTAAAATAGAAATATTGACAAAAATTCAGAATTGATTAATTACCAGGACAAGGAGATTGGCACGCCTAGGAATAGGTAAAGAAACTCTTCGACGAGGAGGACTCGGCGGTGGCTGAAGCATAGAGATCCGACGTGCGTTTCGATCAAGAAGTAAACCTCGAGCAAGATTCTCTCATGACAAAAAGTTGGCAGACTACGGAATTCTTCAGGGGCAGAATTATTTCCCATAACCCAAATCACAAACTCATATTGTCTGCGAGTTAGGTTTTGGACAATTTTAAAAAAATCTCAATCCGAGGTTAAGAGCAAAATAACAGCAGGAGGGTCACGCGCAATAGCCCCGTTATAAAAATAAAATAAATTATTTTTAAGTTGAATATAAATCACATCAAAAAGTTTTTATATCTGATATTGACAGAGATGATACAATGCTACCTAACAAACTCATTATAAATTCTGTATTAAAATTAATAATTTAAGATCAAAATTTTCTAAAGAGTAATGTAAATTATTATTGTAATTTAGATTAAGAACTTGTAGTTGACAAAAAAACGATTAAGAACTAATAGCACATGAAGCGACAGAAAATTCTTTTATTGTCTAACTTTTGATGATAAAAGATCTGATTACCAAAGAATATTTGTTGAAATATTTATTTCCTTAGTCCTAAACTTGAGCCTGAACCACGAGACCCTGACCCTAAACCATAACTAGAACATTGACCGGAACCATAACCACCACTTCTTATAAACCGATTAGAACAAACCTCTTCATTGGAATCTGAATCTATCTCCTAGGATGATGATTCTATTGAGTATGCTTTAGCTTTAGAATTCTTTGGCTTTTTGGCAGGTCTGACTTCTTCCTCTGATGCACTGCTCTCTGCTTCGTCAGAATTCTAAAATGTTTTATAAAAACAAAAATTGAAAATCAAACATATGACATTCCTTCATTTCTTAGAACTGAGTGTCAAAAACCCAAAACCATAGCCAGTCTATGGTAAAAGCCACCAAAGCGACCGTTTACGACATCATTGAAAACATGGAATTCGTTTTCAGAATATTGGTTAGGCTATGTGCACATTTTGTCCATAACATATAGTATTATTTATTTTTAACTTAATATTTTGCTAATGTTTTTGTTTTTTCATATATCTAAAGATTTTAAACCATGTATTATTTTGTAAAGTCACGTGGATCCGCTACTTTCCGTAGGTGTATAAAATAATTTAAACAAAAAACTTACAAATATTAGTTTTGTAATCTTAAAATGAAATATATATATATATATATATATATATATATATATATATATATATATATATTGGTGGTGTTAGAAAATAATAAAATGAGGATTTAACATGTATTGCAGCGGGTTAATGATATTTAAAATTTTTATTAATATTGATTCAAATCCGTTCCGCATATAACCCCGTCCCGCCATATAACTCCGTCCCGCAATATAATTATCCCAGTTATTTTATGAATTTTAAATATATCAATTATAATATTTAAAACTTTTTTAAGAGTTTATATTTAACATTTCCATTAAATTAAACAGTTTAACTAAAAAACTGAATTAAACCGTATACAAAATTTTAAATTAAGATGCTTGTTAGGTTAACCTTCTTGCTCATTCGGATTTTGATTCATTTTGATCTTATTTATAATATGATTTATAATCATTGTCTAAATATTTTAGCCAATGTGGGACGTTGAATACACATATTTTTTTATTAATTAGGTAATATTTGTCTGTTTTTAAATTTCGAATCACAATATATGTAGAAAAAAATTTAAGATTTTTTTTAAAACTTTATGTATCGTACGTATGATTATACAAAACAGTTAAAAACAAATCAAACAAAAATGATAGGAGAATCATAATTTTAAATTTTAACCAAATCTTCAAATATCTATATTATTAAATATGGAATATCCGTTTATATTTTTGGATATGTTTTGATCCGATCCAAGTTAAATATAGAATATTCGAGCCGGTATCAAATTTTTCGAATCACAATTTAACCCACTCGCTGACATACTATATATATATATATATATTGAGTAGTTGTTTTCTGAATTAATGAGCATGGACCATGTAGATAAAGAGAGGCTTCATCTCTTGAATGCAACAAGAAGATCAAGAAATCATTTCACGGACCCGACCAATCTCCACCTCCCAAAAGCACATGATTTCATCTGTCCCCAAACAATTATCTCTCATTTGCATTTAGATTTTTAGACGTGATTAGGTTTAAGTTGCGGCTGCAATGTTTTCTTCCTATGAATTTGCTTGTCAACATATAAAAATGGATGATGGAAAGCTAAATTCGAGTTCCCAAATCTTTCATTTTTTGCTGACAAACAAATTACAAGAGTATAGAAGATGAAGAAACATTTGCAACACATTCTATATCCAAACTAAATACAACAAGATTTTGATGTAGAGAACAACTTGTTCACAACAAGCTTTGATCATTTTTGTTTTAAGGCCCAATAAGCGGCCTTAATACGACAGCGTTTTGCTTACGGTAAACGGCGTCGTTGCACAAAATGCGGAAGAGGGAAATGAAAAACTCCTCCCGCTATAATTTGACAAACATTTTAGAAAAATTCGTATGTCACGCGGATCGACTCTATGAACCGTTGATTATATCTTAATCAACGGTCAATACACATTCTTAGTATTCACCGAGATTGAGACCACTTTACTTTTACGACTATATAAACCCACTACTCTCCTTTGTCATTCACATCTCAACAATTATTCATTCTCAGAGCAATTCAAATCCAATTTTCCCGAGAGAAAATCAAAGTTTCGTGAGAAAATGTCAGGTCGTGGAAAGGGAGGCAAAGGATTGGGCAAAGGAGGAGCCAAACGTCACAGGAAGGTTCTGAGAGACAACATCCAAGGAATCACCAAGCCGGCGATTCGGAGATTGGCTCGTAGAGGTGGTGTCAAGCGTATTAGTGGCCTGATCTACGAAGAGACACGTGGCGTTCTCAAGATCTTTTTGGAGAATGTTATCCGTGACGCCGTTACTTACACTGAGCACGCTCGGAGGAAGACGGTGACTGCTATGGATGTTGTTTATGCTCTTAAGAGACAAGGAAGAACTCTCTATGGATTCGGCGGCTAGGGTTTTCGATTGTTGTTTTTCTACGTTGCTTAGAAATGTTAATTTTCAGAATTTGGTCTTAACACCGAAAAAATTAAAAAAATGAAGGATGTTGTTGCAATTTCGTCATTGTAGTCATTGTGATTCGCTTTCAGTAATTTGACAGTTTCTCTCTATGCTTGTTTTCCTATGAACACGACGCAATATCAAAATACTGTAGTGAATCTCACAAGTCCAAATGTCTTGGTTAGAGATAATAACCGGATCGGTTTAAATGGGGTTAGTTGATATACCGTATACGTATCAAAAATCTGTGGTTATCAATCAAGAACGTAAATCAATTTATTTTTGGTTTAGAAATCTAACCGGATCGGTTTAATTGAATTACTGATGAAAATCTGTCTTCCACTCTTCTGAACCGAACTGTACCGACACATGTTTATATTGGGTTTAAAAGTAAATTTCAAAAATTGTCAAATCATATAACCTCTCCGATGTTCTAGAGAGAAAGAGAAGGGTCGAAGAGAAGAAGCTTGGATTGAAATCAGCTCTTGACATGAATCTGATCGGAAATTTTCTTGATCCTCAAGAAATGGGAGCTCCGGGAAGTGAAGACACCGTAGTGATAGAAATGGGGAAGAAGGTGGGAGATGCTCATGTAATCACCGTGAATTGTCCAGATAGAACTGGTTTAGGTTGCGATATTTGCAGAATCATCCTCGATTTCGGTCTCTACATCACAAAAGGAGGTAAAATTCTTCGATAATCCTGATCTTGCTCTCTGTAATTTGAGTAGAATTTGCTTTAGATACCTTGAATTTGGGAAATCAAGGTTTGTTCATGTTTGGAGTGTAGATGTGACAACAGATGGAGTATGGTGTTATATAGTAGTGTGGGTGGTTCCTCATTATGATTCACTTAGATTAAGATGGTCACATTTGAAGAATCAGCTTGTATCTGTATGTCCTTCTTGTTCAATCTACTTTGTGCTCAATTTGATGTCGCCTTGTCCCGCATCAACGCCTGTTTACTTGTTGAAGTTCTTTTGCTTAGACCGGAACGGACTCTTACACGGTACTACTGTGTCTTATTGTCTTATGTGTTGATTTTTCTTATGAGTGTTATTTTGAGTATGTGAGAATTATGTTTGCAGATGTTACTGAAGTACTAACTGAGCTTGAGCTCTCAATTCAAACCGTGAAGGTGACTACGACGCCTGATGGGAGAGTTCTGGATCTTTTCTTTATAACGGATAACATGTGAGTGAGTTAGTAAATCTGCTTCTTAAGATTTTCCATGTTAAGTATTTGAATGGTGATTAGTAGTAGTGTTTATGATTGTCTGTTAGGGATCTTTTACACACAGAAAAGCGCCAAGAGGAGACACGAGGGAAGTTTCGTTCTGTCTTGGGAGAATCATGTATAAGCTGTGAAATTCAGTTGGCTGGTCCTGAGTATGAATGTCATCAGAATGTTCCATCTCTTTCTCCAGCAGTGGCTGAGGAATTGTTTATGTCTGAGGAGTTCACCGATGAAGACAATCGTGCACAGGTTCTTAGTGACGATATGACAAAGCTGAAGAATGTCAGTGTTACATTTGACAACTCCTTAAGCCCGGCTAACACTTTACTCCAGATACAATGCGTTGATCACAGAGGACTTCTCTATGATGTATTAAGAACCTTAAAAGACTTCGACATTCAGGTAATGGCAAAACGATTATATTTCAAGATTACACTGCCTTTCTTTGTGTGTTATCTCAGTTTGGTGATTTGTTTCTGCAGATATCTTATGGCAGGTTCTCACCTCAAACACAAGGTCATCGGGATCTAGACCTCTTTATTCAGCTGAAAGATGGGAACAAGATCGTGGATCTTGATAAACAAAACTCGCTATGTTCACGCCTGAAAGCTGAAATGCTTCATCCTTTACGTGTTATAATAACAAACCGAGGGCCAGACACTGAACTTTTGGTTGCTAATCCAGTTGAGCTATCTGGTAAAGGCAGGCCAAGAGTGTTCTATGACGTTACCCTTTCACTAAAAGTGCTTGGAATCTGCATTTTCTCGGTAAGAAACAAATCTATTAATAGAAATCTTGGAATCAGTGACTCTGACTGTGAACTTTGTTGTCTGTTTTAACAGGCTGAAATAAGAAGGTACACGGCTAGTGACCGAGAATGGGAAGTCTATAGATTTCTTCTGGATGAGAACTGTTTGTTTCAGCTCGGTAGTTCTTCTGCTAGGAATGAGATTGTTAATAAAGTGAGAAGAACATTGATGGGTTGGTGAATTGAAGACATATACAGAGAGGTAATTATGTACTGCTATGTAATATGGTATGCCTTTGGTTATGTCCTATTGCTTATAGGTTCATGTAAATGCGTTTACCCGTTTGGCTGTTGGTAAATCCTCAAACAATCATGGAATCCCACACATATCGAATAATTTCTTCGGAACAGGATAGTGAGAAATTGAGGACATTGTAGCGTTAGCTAAATTTCGAATCTCAAATAATTACAAAGTAGTTTTGGCAATAAGGGCACAAATTAATGACAACTAGGTATAGTTTTGGCAAGATAATCAACTTCTTTGTTTGCTCTCGGTCAGATTTATTGTCGAGATTTGTGTGGTTGTTTTGAGATTCAAAATCACTTATGTTATCTTAAACTAAATATTTCTATAAGTAACATAATTAATTTATATTTATATTATTTTGGTCTATAAATATTTGTGATGAAGATTTATCACAAAGGTTTCGTGGTGTAGTTGGTTATCACGTCAGTCTAACACACTGAAGGTCTCCGGTTCGAACCCGGGCGAAGCCATTATCTATTTTTTTGGTCATTATCTTTTGTTTACAGTCTCTGTTCTTCTTTAAAATTAGTAGGTTAAAGTGTACTTCAATCGTTAAAATCATCTATTTTGTTGTTATATATCTTGAATTTAGTACATAAGAATACGATTCATCATAATATCTCCGCTCATTATAATTTATAATTAAAATCACCTAGTATTCTAACATAAGTGATTGTCTGATTGAAATGCTTTCAAATAACTAACTGTAATTTTCTAACTGATTAAGGTGATTAGTATTGAAGTTACATGTTAAGTTAGTTTAGACAATGTGTTTGATCTACTAATATATGTTATTGTATTGATCTCACGAGACAAGAGAGCTAGTCACGAATGTGTTAGGCTGTGATAACGTTTTCAACAAGAAACCTCATAATTTATTTTCCAAATCATATATTCTCTCTCTTTGGGTGACCAAACCCTTGTTTTGACTAACTCTCACATGTAAATTAATGAGCGCCATTAGTACTAGCCATTTTCCAAGATATGTTGAAGTCTTTACCCACTAGCATCTCAAGGCCCTTAAGCTCAACCATGAAGCTCTTACTCTCTCCTTTATCTTCCGAACCCACCACATACTTCTGCTCCTTGGAGCTTACCTCAATTCTCTTGGTCTCGTTGGAGATTGGACTTCCATTAAGATGTATTTCAGAAACTTGCTCTGTTCCTTCAAGTCCCAAAACAATCACTCTCTCAATCACCAAACCTTGTCTCAACGCAAACTTACCTTCTTTCACTTGAGACCATATCTTCACACTCTCATTTTCCAACCGATGCGTAGAAGTCAACGTATGTTGACTGTCCGTTTCCAAGTTTCATCTCTGGAAGCTCATCATCGTCAAGAAAAAGTTTCCCGGTGGCGTATCCATCTGATGCTCCCGCCGGGAAAGCGACGACTATACTAAACGGCGTCGTTCTTGCTTCTTTGGTAATCAACCCACCTTGTTGCATCGGTAATATCGTGTTCTGGTAAAGATGAACATTCACAGCGTTCAAGGGAGCTGGGAGGGTCACAAGCTTCCCGTTCTTGGAAAAAACTACCCGAGTCATGTCAAACATGTGGTACCAAGAACCTGGTGGGAACAGTGCTTCAACTTGGGTTTTACCCTGTTCAAGAACCGGTGATATCATTAAGCTACTTCCGAGCAAGAACTGTCTGCTCAAACCGTAGCATTCGGTGTAATCAGGGAAAGAGAAAAAGAGCGGTCTAGCGATTGGTGCACCGGTCACATGTGCTTCGTAGTTGAGAGTGTAGAGAAAAGGAAGGAGTTTGTATCTCATCCCAAGAGCGTTACGAGCTGACTCTGCTACTGTTGCCCATTTGTAAAGCTCTTTTCTTGGCGCATAGTAATCGGCATGATCTCTTGAAAAGGGGTAAAACGCACCGACTTCAATCCAACGGTTGCAGAGTTCTTCTGGTGTTGGAGGAAAGAATCCACATATGTCTGAACCAACCATAGGAACTCCGAAAATTCCGAAATTCAACATCGTCGAGATAGACACTTGCAAGCTTTGCCATGTTCCCTGGTTATCTCCAGTCCAGTGAGCAGCATATTGACCTGAACCAACAAAAGTGGACCGTGACAATATGAAGGGACGTTTGCCTTGTACATCAAGTAAGGCTTTGTGGGTCGAGATGGCCTCAGAGAACCCATAGATGCTGTGAGCGTTGTACTCACGAATGCCATTGTAGTGATAAGCACTTGTGGGAATAGTCTTGAACCCTAGAGGAGCTTTGTGTCCAGTAGCATTGATCTTGTAAGGTGGATCATCCCATCTCGTATTGGTTATATTCTTGCACTCCAAGCAACACGTTACACCAGGTTCTCCCCCACTCGGACACTGTTTCCCCTCCGGGATTGTGCACAATCCAGAGCAGAAATTGGAGACCTCATTCATGTCGATCCAAAGACCATCAATGGGGACTAATTCATGAAAACATCTGATTTCATCGCCCCACCAAGAAACCGTTTTTGGGTTGAGGAAATCCGGGAAGTAAACCGGACCAGGCCACACTTGAGCCAAGAAAGGCTTTCCTTCATATTTAATGAACACATCATTAGCCATGCCTCTTTGGTATACACCGTAGCTCGCGTTGACACCAATACCAGGATCATTTATCACAACATACTTCATTCCCATCTTGTGGATTCTATCCAAGAAAGCCAATAGCTTAGCATGAGGAAAGTTCACAAGATCCAAAGTGAAGTCCTTGTAACCATCCATGTAATCAGCATCGTTCCAAATCACATCAAGAGGGATCTTAGCCTTTTGGTAATTATCCACCACATCTTCAACAACTGATACATTACGGTATCCCCATCTACATTGGTGAAACCCTAGAACACAAATTAGGTTAAAATTAGTAGAGTTAAACTCACATAGTGTACAGAAAGCAAGTGGGATTTAAGTACCTAGAGACCAATACGGCATTGGTGCAGGCCGTCCGATTAACGAAGTGTATTGATCAACAACATTGAGAGGCGATGGTCCCGCGAAGAAATAGAAATCGAAAACTCCTCCGATTACCTTGTACGTCAAGGAACTTCCTCTGTAAAACACATCCATACCATTACTGTTGAGAAGCAGAACAGAGTGTGCGTAGGGTTTACCTCTAACGTTTCTCAGATCCATGTAAACAGGGTGCGACCCGTAAAGATCGGTGTTAAGTTTAAACGCCGAGACATCTTCAGTGAAGAGAGTGTAAGGCTCATTAGGGACAAGCTTGATTCCATTGGCTTGTGAGTTTTCACCAAATCCGTATAATGACGCGTCTCTAGGTAACGAAGTTGATACCTCGAGGTACTGGTCCTTAAACACCATCTCTCCGAAGTTCTCATAGGAGCTACTAGTGTTGAAAATCGTCTCGCCGTTAGATCTTCTTCTCACGGCGAAGCTGAAAGGATCTGTGGTGAAGCTCAATATCAACTCCGGTCCGGATATTTCCTGTACCGTAACCGGAGATTTTCTTGATTTTCCGAATACTCTCAGTGGTTGTTCTCGGCGAAGGAGATTGTAAGGAACTTCCCATCGTTGTTTCTTTGCGTCTGTTATGTGAACACGAAGGCGATGATCCGTCTCATGCCTACAAAAAAAATCCAACGGTTAGAGATGGATCGATGTTGGCTGCAAAACAGAGAATATAAAACTCTGTACTTGATGAAGAGTCGAAGGATGGTTATATCAGAGCCATAGATTTCGTTACTCTGCTTAACTTGGAGAAAGCCAATGAAGCCACCATCATCGGGAGACTTCTCAATGGAGATCAGACGGTAGCCTTTGCCAATGGCGTTGAGACACCGGAGAGATGAGAAGCAGAGGATAATAGCCACAAGAAGAGAAAGAGAAGAAGCCATTATTCTTCAGTTGGGTAGTGATACTTTCTACACTTAAAACACTACATATAATCTGTACTAATAAGCAATGAAGGAGAAAGAGACATTTGCATTTATCACAAGATGTTAAACGTACCTAATTTAATGTTACATACTTACATCATTACTCAATTGAGTGGACTTGTAAATGATTACAGTACAAAGCTTGTTTCTATCTTTATTTAGTATGTAATAACTCAAATTATGTATAGTCGATTAAAAACTAAAGTTAATTTTGCACAAATTATAGAAATAAACAAGCTCTTGATTGCACTTATCGAAATTTCCAAGTAAACCGTTGTTGTTGCTGTTGTCGGAAAGGGTTTGCTCTGCCGTGTTCTTATTCACAGTTACGTCATCTTCAACGCAAACACTTGCAGAACACGGTTGAAGATTTAGGGTTTGCTTTTGCTTTTCCAACTCCTTCAGATCTCGCAACATCGTCGACATTGAATCCATTGCCTCTCTCAACTCCTCCAGATTCTCTGATTTTACAAGACTCTCATCTTCCCACCAAAACCCTAACTTTTCATCGCAAGGACGCAGATTCTCGAGAAAAGCAGCAACAACACTATCGACAGAGGAGTGCCCAAAACTGTAGAAAGAAGCATTGAAATTAGAAGAAACTGGAGTCGCTATGATCGCAATCTCTGCGTCGGAGAAAAGACAAAGCTCAAAAGCTTTACTATAAAGAGTCCCTTACGACGTTTTGAGAATGTAACCGCTCGTGAATCTTTCTTCTTTATCTTCTCTATAGCAATCTTCCTCTTCACGCCACCCATTATGTTTTTTTCTCCAATTCACAAACAGAGAACTAGACGAGACTAATATTTTTGTGTTTGCCTTGTTGTGCAAGAATATGATTATGGACTCACTCTATTTCCTATCAGATTATATATACTAAAGTTTGAAAGAATATTTCTTAGGAAATACTCTAAGCTTGTTACTAAAACAAGAGTCTCATTAAATCTCATATAAACTCGATCGCAATAATGTTATTTAAAAAGAAACGTAATAAGGTTTCTTCATGTGACATGGTTAAAGTCTTAAACAGAAAAGAAACTAAACTTTTTTTCAGCCACTCTTTATAATCCTCCTGCCTACGCGGTCATACTCAACTTGTCTTTCACTTTGTCCAAACAAAAGCTCCATCGGAATATCATCTTTTGCAGCTGCATTCCCATACTTGGCCATGATTGTGTCCTTTATCTTTTTATTCAGTTCTTCCTTTGCAACCTTAACCCTCTTATAACACAACTCAGCTTGAGATGGAGCCGCTTGCATATGTATGTCCTGTCCTTTGTCAAATGCTTCACATGAATACATGTTTAGCTGTTTGAACTCTAGAGCTTGGCCACTGTTTCTATATTGATTATCTCCCGAACAAAATTTCTCATTTGGATCTTGATCAGGGAGCGGATCTTCACGCATGGATCGTGATTTAGGGTCATAGTAAGCTGAGTTAACATCAAGGTTCAACAAGTATTTTGCAGGATCTTCTCTAATACGTAGATTCCTTACAGTTCCTGTGCTTCCACCATCAGTTGTTCGTACACGTTTTTTAACCTTTGCAAAATCCACCTGCCTGCTCTCATCAACCCTAGCTTCATCAATCCTTAATTCGTCGTCTTCTTCTTCCTCTCCATCAATGTTTGCGTCATTATTGTTCTTCTCCTCTAGTTTCTTAAGTTGTTGCTCCTTCAAGTAATTCTCTCGTGCATTCTCTTTTGCTTCATAAAGATCTCTCACATGACGATAAGACGAAGGATCATAACCATTCCATCGGTCTCTCTTACCATCATAATCCAATTCAATACTCTCGATTTTCTCATCAGGTGCAATATTCTTGTTTGTGTATTTTGCACCAACCTTACGAGGTCTTTCTATACATGTTTTCATATCATGTGTCATTGCACCACAGTTTTGACACGCTCCTTTGCGATATTTTTCGGCTTGATAAGTCTTTGCACCTCTGTCATAATATGCTTTTGTCGAAACGGGTTCAGTTTTCCAATTCTCTTGATGCTTTAAACTCGGTTTTTCATACTTGGTATACCATGGAGCTTTTGACAAAAAATCAGGTATGTTGGGGTTTATTTCGTTTCCATTCTCGTCTACCTCAGCCGGAGCAAGCCCGGCTTTTCTAGCTTCGTCTAATTCTTTTTGCTTCCTACGATCTTCCCTAGACTTAAAAGCAACTGAAGCCGTCGCCATTGTTATATCAAGGTTCGAAGGATGAAGCTTGTTGGGATTTGTGGTAAGAAACTAAGAACCCTAAATCTTTCTAAGTAGAAGAAAAGAAAAAATAAACTCTAGAGAAAATCTCTCATGAGCATACATATAAAAGCTAAATCTTAACATATTATTCTAGGAAAGTCTCTTTAAGCGTAAAAAGGAAAAAAACTAATGAAATTGCTAAGTTAACTAAAACATAATTGTAAAATTTCCTTTTTCTTATTGTGGACTGTTGCTTGCTCTACAATTAATCCAAGTCACGCCCTTCTCACATAGTCACATGTCTTCTTCAATTCCTCTTTCCTTAGATTTTGTTTATAAACTAAATCCCTGGTTTGTCTAAACGTGCTTATTTGCCGTTGAAACAACAGTCTCTAAAGATAATGCTAAAACAAATACTCATAAGCAAAACTAAAATGGGACAAAAACGATTAGCATAAATGTATTAGGCAAGAAGGTTTCGTGGTGTAGTTGGTTATCACGTCAGTCTAACACACTGAAGGTCTCCGGTTCGAACCCGGGCGAAGCCATTATCTCTAATTTTTTCATCTTTCTTACAGATTCTCTTATACATATTTAAAACTCGACTTGAATATACCTAGCCAAAGAAGACATGAATGTTTCTTTTATTTTGATATGCATCAGTTTAAATCAGCAATTGATATAGAATCTAGGCAAATCCTAATCTTATATTTTATATAACCCCGACAATGAAACAAAAGAAAAGGATAGAGAGGATCAATGCCGTGGATATGACAGAGCCTTTCTCACATGGATTGTTTAATGGTTACCCGTTTGTTGAATTTGAAGATTTCATATATTGACTGATCAAATCAACAATTTAACGAACAAGCTTCGCGGGCTCGGAATCGGTGTTTCTACTCGCAACTTGGCAACCCTCGTCTAGTAGCGATCCATAGCTTTCTGAGTAGTAATATTTGTCTTTAATTTTCTGTAGCGTGCTTTTATCCGATCATGTAATCTCTGTAACTTCTCTCAAAAATCTAAAATTGTATAAAACTTAACTTTTTATCAAAAAAAAAAAAAACTTTTTTCACATGATGAATGATTTATATATACGAACACAAGTAGAGATAGAGTTTGGTGATATAGCACTTGAAATAAGGAGAGGCTAATGCTCTACATCTAATTATTATCTGTGTAAACTTTATACCCTAGTTTGTTAAATAATTAGTGGTAATGAGTTGTTATGGACTAAAACATAACCCCTTTTTAAGCTTTTGTAGCTCTCTCGTTTCCTTTGACTATTAACACCAATATAAAACCTTTTAAAAAGAGCAAAAAGAGAGTATTCATTTTGAAGTGAACAAAAAAGTGTGTAGTAGACGAAGTGATGAAAAGGGTTTTGTACAAAAAGAAAGAAAGTAAAATCGTTTTTGGCATTTGTTCTTAAAACCACTTTTTTCGGTTTCTCTCTACTATTAAATCTATTCTACTTGATAAGACCTGTTTATGGATATATACTCACTGATTTTTAATCAGTTAAATGGATTTTCTTTTTAAAATTTGGAAATTTGAACCTTTGTATTTTTTTACTTAATTTTTTTTTTCACATCTGTTAAATTCCAATGTGAAATCAAGTTTTTTTTATTAAAATCCAACAAAAATCATTAAACGAGTAAAATCGGATTTTGATAAATTATTAATGGGATAAACACATAGTTTTGATATAAGAATTAATCAATAATGCAATAATATGCAATAGCACATGATTTTTCTTAGATTTTCAAATCACTTTAGTATATGTTTATTTGTTTTAGGTGTGGCACAAAATAGAAATTTTGGTCTATCATTTGGTCCGTCAATCCCCAAACAATAAATATATGTTTGTGCGTTCATAATTATAATCAACAGTATTACAGTAGTATTTTTTTAATATATGTATTGGTTAAGTTTTTAAAAAAACACAAATATGTGTTGTTTGTTTTAGTATTAATAAGTTTCACAAATACACAAATAATTCAAACAAAGAAGAGTAGAAAAGAGACCGACATGTACAAGGTAAAGTGTCGGTACACTGCAAGGTCATCCACCTATTAGTCATAATTGGTAAATATGTCATTTGACTAATGACTTTATGAGTAATTAAATTTGACTAATGACTCTATGAGTCAAACGCGTAATTAGAAAGATTACACACCAGCTTCTTAGATATTGAGATGCTGAGTTGGCATCAACTCTCTTCAATCTTCATCATCACTACTATATAATCCATTCTTTGTCCTCTCCTATCTTTCACATATCTCTCTAATTTGCTCATATAGGTATTATTTTTTTCCTCTTGAAAAAACCAAAAATGAGAAGCTTTATCTACCTCCTCATAGTAGTATACCTCTTCTCATCAGCTGTTGACGCATGTGACCGATGTCTTCACCGTTCTAAAGCAGCTTATTTCTCCTCTGCTTCTGCTCTCTCTTGTAAGCATTCACATCTTCTCTGATCATTACTTCTTTTGAACTACTTTGTTTGTTTCTTTTTCTCATATCTTGTTATCTGTTTTTGCAGCTGGAGCTTGTGCTTATGGCCCTATGGCTACGAGATTCTTTGCCGGTCACATTGCGGCAGCTATACCTTCTATTTACAAAGATGGTGCTGGTTGTGGAGCTTGCTTCCAAGTCAGATGCAAGAACCCCAAGTTGTGTAGCAGTAAAGGAACCATTGTAATGGTCACAGACTTGAACACGAGCAACCAAACTGATCTTGTCCTTAGTAGTAGAGCTTTTAGGGCAATGGCTAAGCCTGTTGTTGGTGCTGACAAATACCTTCTCAAACAAGGCATTGTCGACGTTGAATACCAAAGGTTCGATTCTTGAAACACCTAACTTCTTGGTTTTTTGTAGTCACTTGATTTACTTTAGTACTAATAATAAGAAGGTTTTGGAAATGAAAACAGAGTTCCATGCAATTATGGTAAAAGGAATCTGAACGTGAGAGTTGAAGAAGCAAGCAAAAAGCCAAATTACTTGGTGATAAAGCTTTTGTACCAAGGAGGCCAAACCGAAGTGGTAGGTATTGACATTGCTCGAGTGGGTTCGTCGCAATGGAGTTACATGACTAGAAGCCATGGAGCAGTGTGGGCGACTGACAAAGTACCAACTGGAGCTCTACAGTTCAGGTTCACGGTGACAGGCGGCTACGATGGCAAAACGGTTTGGTCGAAGAGGGTTCTTCCGGCCAATTGGAAAGCTGGGATGATCTATGATACCGGTGTTCAGATCACCGACATTGCTCAAGAAGGTTGTGATACATGCGGTCACATATGGAACTGACTCATTACAATTCTCCTTATTTATAGGAAAACAACAATCCCCCTTTATAGGATTATACATGTATGTGTAACACAACAAAGGAACTAGAATAAAATCTATATATGTACACGGTACACCATTCACAAAACTAAAGATTATGCTAAAAATTAGAGTTCATGTCAGCAAAAAAAAAAACAAAAAAATGTCACTTAGTTTATCATTGCAAGCAAGAATCCGACATGAAAAAAACATAACTTAGAGATGTCTACATCTATGAAGTAGTACAGCCATTAAAACACAATCAGCAATATATAGAACCATATGAAGATCCGAACTCAACAAATCAGATGCAAATGGTTGTCACTTAATAGAATAAGATTAGAAAATTGAGTGAAATAAATTGATATGAATATATAATGTATTATTTCTCTCCAACTTGTTCATCTCAAATTATTCCTCAAGTTCCGTACGAGAGTACTTGAAACTAGTAATGAATGTCTTGAAACTAGTAGTGGATGTCTCAAAAGCAACACAGTGAAAGACTTTGGGAGAACCCATGTATTATCTTAAATTTTAGTAAGGCAACACCGTCAAAATGGTTTCGTGGTGTAGTTGGTTATCACGTCAGTCTAACACACTGAAGGTCTCCGGTTCGAACCCGGACGAAGCCATTAATGTTTATTATGATGTTTTTTTCTTAGAATATTCCAAACTGAATATATGAGTTGAACGGAGATTTGAATATGAAACCTAAAAATTGTAGGCTAATTTGTTTTTTTTTTTTGAATAAAATGTAAAATTTATTCGAAAAAAACGTTTTTACATCAAGTACAGCGAGAGTTTATACATTCATCTAACCAAAAAAACTGAGAAACAACTGATAAAGGCTTTGTGGTTATCTTGATTTGAACCAAGTCACCATACAGCCTCTGTATTTTCCATACCCTTGCTCGCGAATCGACGAAATTCTTTTCCAAACTTACTTATCTAGTTTTTTTACTAGTTGGCTAATTAGTACTTCGATATTGTTATTTTTGCCGTTATTTTGATTTTGGTACATTGCATTTATCTTGATAAAAACTACATTTATTGTGATTTATAATTAGAAAATCACCTTATACAAATAACCATTTAACTAAACGGAGATCAATCAAAGACAAATTATCATCTATCTCTGTTTTAGCCTTTTTAGGCTTTTGTCCTTAGCTAGGTTTTGATTGGGCTTTTACCCGTTTGGTGTTTTGGTTTTACTTGCGTTTATGTTGAAAACTATTAGAATCAGAAGTTTGGGTGTGTAACTATCTTTTCTCTTAGGTTTATGTTTGATCTTAACAAATAGGAAGTGTACATATATGCTTTCTGATTTTCTGATATAATTAATTAGAGGATCCGATATCATATAGAAATGGTAAAATTGACTAGTATATTATATGAGCCGAATTACAGTAAGTTACACATAGAGGTTGAGAGAGAATTAGATTGTAATATATTTTTCACTCATATACTTACCGGATTTGCCAAATCGAATTGGAAATAAATCATAATAGTAAATAAAATCTTTCGTTTTTTGGGTAACTCAAATTCATCTTTCTATTGTTGGTGTTGAGTACAACGACCATACATTAGATCTCATGTGTAATATAAAGTCATCTTTCAATCAACATCAATGGTAAACTTATACTAAATAAAGAAAATTATTCACGAAAAAGAACAACATATATACAAAACAATGAAGAGTTTTATCATAGCGTTTCTTCTTGTGCTCGTCATCTTCTCTGCTGGTAAATAATCTTTTCGTTTATATACGTTAAATGGACATTTTTACATGTATTATAGATTTATAGTATTTAGTATATAAGTTTTTATGTTACTTATAAATATGCAAGAAGTTAGTTCATCTAGTAAGTTTGATGCATGATGGCTAGATTTAGTTTATTTGATATAATTTCGACTTTATTAAATTTATATTATTATTATTTGTACAAATTACAGAGATGGAAAAAGGGAGTGGATACAAAACACCAGTAGTACCAGAACCCACATGGAAATGGTGTTCATATTCATTGCCAATGAAACCATGCACAGACGATGCTTGTGTTAAACGATGTATTGCGGATAATACGCATGGATGGCTGCTTACTACTGGCATGTGCACAACTATTCCAAGTGTAAAGGATTGTTACGTACTGTGTCCATCAGTGTCCCTAATTTCTTTCATTGTCAACAATGTTTTGTTCTTCAATTCCTCTTTTACACGAAAAAAAAAATTATATATGAAATACTTCAGAATTTTTTTTTTTTAGATCCAAAATCTCTTTTCTTTTAGTTTTTTCTTTATTGTTGTCCACTAGAATTTAACCCGCGGTATACCGCGGGGCTATATTTTTTTAAAAAATGTAATGTTATTTTTTTTTAAGATTAACTAAAGATATATCATATTAATTTATATTTTTAAATGTAGATATCTATCTATCTATTTTTGAACTACAGATACGAAAACATATATTTTTTTTTAAGTAACGATGTATGGTGGATTTTAAAATTTTGAATATTTTACTCTGCACTGTACCGTGGGTCAGGTTTTTTATAACTAAAAATTTTAAATTTAAGTTGGATTTGTTTTGTTAATATTGTTTCTTTTGTTTTGTGTTTAAGATTGTATAATTGTATTTTGATTGTTAATTTTAGGATTTCATCCGTGATATACCGTTTTTTATTAATATCGACCCAAACCCGTCATCCCATATAAACCCGTCTATATTATCTCGTTAGCTAAATTATTAGTGTTATAAAATCCAAGAAAATAAATTATTATTGTTATAAAATCTAATAATTTTAGGATCTCACCCGTGGTATACCGTTCTTTGAACGATTTTAAATTTATACTACTAATATATATTTGAAATTTATCATATAAAGTATATGATTTCAAGTTTTTGTGTTTTTTTATTTATTTAAATAAAGCAACGGTTTAAATGATGATAGATATAGTTCTTTTTCCTGTATGTGTATATGATTTTTCTATGTGAATATTTTGATTATTATAAATTAGTATTTTTCTTGCTATGCAAAATGTTAATATAAATATTTGCTATAAATGTTTTTTTGAAGATATATGGAAAGATTGTGTAGAGATTTTTAGAAACAAATTAGGTAAGATATTGTTTGGTTAATATCTTTTATTTAAATTTTGTAAAAGTAATGATAAATGCCAATGGCATGGACTCGTAAATACTTAGCAACTCTAAGATTTATTTGCTAAGTGTACTCCAAAAATGTATATATAGATATGACCATATGCAAGCATGTTAACTAAGGTGTAATATTGAGTGGGCTAAATTTCTGAAAGTTAGAGAAAAGCTGCAAAACAGTAATAAATTTTTCTTCTTATTAATCCAATCAAGATAAATTATTTTTAGCAAAAGAATAATTTTTTACCACAACTTCTGACTTCTTATAAATATTATTATGGAATTTTACCTTAAATTATTTGTGTTAAATTTAATGAGTACATACTCTCACACACACAACAACAAAAATACGAAATCATTTCTTAAATAATATTTGTGTGATTGTAATGATAAATATTTTGCAAGGATTAATTACCTTCGCAAGTCGGAAAATTTTATGTCAATAAAAAAATCAAGCAAATAACTGATTTGGATATGACTTATTTGTAAGAAATTTTGACTACTAAAGTCTTTTTTGGAAATCTTTCACTTTTTAAGAAATATTACTAAAAACTAGGTCGAAACCCGCGCTACGCTGCGGGTATTTTTTTGAAATTTGTTTTATTTAAACAATCAAAAACCAAAACAATATTATTACATCAAAAAAAAAAGAAAGAGGATTTTAGAAAAAAAAAAGGATCTGTTAACCAAAAAAAAACAAAAGGATATGTTTACAATAAACAGTATAATTACAATTCTGTTTACTTGTCTAAGAGTTTGACGACAAACTCTTCATCTTTGTTCTACTACGAGAAATACAAATAAGATTATCCACATAAGTCCATGATATAAGATAAATAAATAACATGCAAACATAATAAAGTTTTTTACATTGACTTTACTATTGGAATCAATTAGTCTCTCAGCCACAAGAGACATCAATCTCTGAGAAAATTATTAGACATAATTAATTAAACACAAATTACGAAAATTCCATGAAAATATAGAAATCGAAAAAGATGGACCAGACTTTGTTATGGGTTTTTAAAATAAATAGGCTAAACAATTCATAAACACTGGTTAACATAATTTGGTTCGTGACTTAAAATTAGAATGTTCAAAGATAAACAGTTACAGAATGACGATCCAATAGTTCTTAGCATTTTTAGGGAATCTCATCTTTCTCTTTGTCTTTCTCTTAACTTATATTTACCATTAAATGTTCTTGGAATAGAGTAGATCAAGCGTTTGAGCCGGCGTGAGATCACCTTCATTCAAAACATAAATCACAAATACATAGTTAATTCACAACTTTTTGCTATGTTGAATTATATATTCTTATAAAATAGATCACTAATAATAACCAAATTAATCAATAACATTTGTGACATTTCAGCCAAAATTTACAAATAACAAAAAGAGCATAAATCCAAAATAAGTCAAATTTCAAATGCAAACTTCACTTGACTACACATCTCTATGGTTAGATCATAGAATAATTTTACCATTTTTCCCTTTAATGATTTCATTTTTGAACAAAAACTAACAAAGCTTTGCGCTTTATATGCAAATGATCAAGTGAAGCAAGATACATGTATAAGAGGAATATAGAGATTCAAGTTTGACCATATATCTTGAAGTAACAAGACGGGATAATAGAACAAGTGTGAGATTACAATCCTAAGAGTGTACTCTTCTTTACTGTTGTAGATTTCTTGAATTGAAAAAAAAAACGTAAACCAATTTAGCAATCGTAAACTCTTATGAATAAACTATGATTCTAATTGTGTTGGTGTACCACAAATAATTTTAACATAAATAATTTAAGATTTTTGGAGTATAATATTCACTAAAACATATTTACATATATCACAATATAAAAAAAAAAAACTAACATTTCTAAAAAGTTAAACATATACAAAAACATAAAATAATTATAAATAATTATAAATATCAACTACACAGTACATTTTTTTTGTAAAAGTAAGATATAAAAATTATTTTTTTAGTATATGCATATATAAACTAATAAAATAAAAAACAATTAAAATACAAGCAAAGGTAAAATAATATCTGAAGAACCTATTACATTTTTACCGTAAAAACTTATACTAAAACAAAATTAATTTATAAAAACAACATGCTGCGTAAACTAATTGTTAAATTCACTTCATGCATGGTGTTCTCTAGAAACCATTTGATGTCAAACAACTTTTTAAAAAATATATAGGATAGCTTTTTTCATTTTTTGTAGATATTGAATTATTAAACAAATTAGAAATATATTTATCATTATCAATAAATTTAAAATTATTATGTGTATGATTGTATTAATTAGATTGGTTGTCTTTTTTAAATAATATGTTTTTTTTATATAAAAAGCTGATGTGGCATGGTGGAAATCTGATGTGACAAACTGGAGAGGTGATGTGTATTAATCGAAATGTTTTTATTGGATGATGATTTTAATGAGATGTCAGCTTCAGAAGAGTCCAAAATGCTGATGTGTCAGGCCTGGAGAGATTCTTATTGTTATTATTGTATTGATTAAGAAAGAATTAATAAAATTAAGTGCAACTCTATTGAAAATAAACATTTAAAATGTTAATTGAAGTGGCTTGAATGAGCCCAACTACACGTTGGGCTTACTTAAACAATGAGCATAAGAGGAATAAGAGTGATAAAAAATGCATGGTTCTGGTATTGGTCATGCTCACCTCATTGGACTCCTTTAAAGCCCCACCACTAAAAAATAAACAAAAAAACGAGGATCAAAGATATACTCCTCTTCTTGTTAGACATTGCCAAATCGGCAAATCCCATTTAGCACTAAGCTCAAGAAGACATGAGTGACTCTTTATTCTCGATATGCATCATTAATCAAAATCAGTGGTTGATAAATAATCTTACACAAATCATAATCATAATCTTATATATTGTATAACCCCGACAATGAAAAAAAGAAAAAGATAGAGAGGGGATTATTATGAAGATAGCTTCACATGTAGTAATCAATGCCGTAGGAGTCGTTCTCACATGGATGTTTTTATGGTACCCATCTTTGAATATTTTGAAGAATTTCAATAACTCAAATCCACAATCTAACAAACAAACTTTTAACATGTCCATTAATACTAACACATGTATATATAGAGTTTAGTGATAATCACTTGAAATGAGGAGAGGCTAATATAATGCTCTACTTCTAATTATTATATGTGTAGACTTTATACAATGGTTTGTTAGTGGAAATGAGTTGTTATGAACTAAAACCTAGTCCTAGCTAGCTAATCCCTTTTGAGTGTCTTCTACCTCTTGTTTCCTTGTGTATTTTAACAACAAAAATAAAATTCTTTTTAGTGTGGGAGACTAATATAGCAAAAACGTGTGTAGACGAAGTAGTGAAAAGGTTTAGGACAAAAAATAAAGAAAGTGAGGAAAGTGAAATTGGGTTTGGAATTTGTTCTTATCTTTCACCTACTTCCCAAAGCAATCCCCTTTTTTCAGGTTTCTCTCTATTATTAAAATCCATTCATAACTTGATATGGTAAGACGTGTTTATGGATACACTCACTGATTTTAAAATCAAAATGCAAGGATATTAAAATAATTTAAAAACACTTTCAAATCTGTTAAAATCAAATGTGAATTCGAATCTTTGCCAAAATGTAATAAACTCAATAAATGTAGAATATCATATTTCAACTAGTATTTGACATTCTACCAACAAAACACTAGTATTTGGAATTATCAGTTAAGCAAATCAACATATGATTTTTATAAAAAAAACTTTGGTATCAAACGATCTGATAACACATGATTATGTTTACATTTCCAAATCAATTAAAATTCGATAAATCTTACTCTTACTAATATTTATTTTTTTATGTTTTAGTTGGCAAAATTTAAATAAAAAATTGTACATATGTATTGTATTATTTGGTTAGGTTTTTTTGTTTTTCCCTCAGGTTAGGTTTAAAAAAGAACAAATATGGGTTGTTTCGTTTATTAATTAGTTTCAATACTATAACATACATATGTAATATGTTGTCCCTTACCTCAAGAGAAGACCGACGTGAACAAGACAAAGAAAAGAGTCGGTGTAACGCCACATCATCCCATGACACTCATATTGGTAAACTCTCTTCTCTCTTTCACACTTCTTTTTTACTTTTTGGACTCATAATTTAATCAAATATGTCATTTTAACAAATGAATAAAACGCGTAATTGGGAAGCTACACTACACACACACATGTACCAGCTATGACGTGACAGTGTGTGTTAGATATTGAGACGCTGAGCTGGCATCATCAACTCTCTCCTCTATATAATCCATTCTTTGTCCTCTCTTCTCTTCTCATGTTATTCACATATCTCTCTAATTTGATCATATAGATATTTATTGTTTTCTCTTGAAAGAAACAAAAATGGGAAGCTTTCTTTATCTCATTGTAGTCATCTTCCTCTTCTCATCATCTGTTAACGCTTGTGATCGATGTCTTCACCGTTCTAAAGGAGCTTATTTCTCCTCTGCTTCTGCTCTCTCTTGTAAGCATTCACATCTTCTCTGATCATTACTTCTTTTGAACTACTTTGTTTGTTTCTTTTCTCATGTTTTGTTAATGGATTTTTGCAGCTGGAGCTTGTTCTTATGGCTCTATGGCTACGAGTTTCTTCGCCGGACACATAGCCGCAGCTATACCTTCGATCTACAAAGACGGCGCTGGATGCGGAGCTTGCTTTCAAGTCAGATGCAAGAACCCGAAGCTGTGTAGCACTAAAGGAACCATTGTGATGGTCACAGACTTGAACAAGAGCAACCAAACTGATCTTGTCCTTAGTAGCAGAGCTTTTACAGCCATGGCTAAACCTGTTGTTGGTGCTGATAGAGATCTTCTCAAACAAGGCATTGTCGATATCGAATACCAAAGGTTCGATTCTCAAAACACCTAAACTATTTTGTTTTCTTAATCACATGATTTTAATTTGGTAATGAAAAAACAGAGTTCCTTGCGATTACGGAAACAAGAATCTAAACGTGAGAGTAGAAGAAGCAAGCAAAAAGCCATACTACTTAGAGATAAAGCTTTTATACCAAGGAGGACAAACCGAAGTAGTATCAATCGACATTGCTCAGGTCGGTCCATCACCAAATTGGGGTTACATGACCAGAAGCCACGGCGCTGTGTGGGCGACTGACAGAGTACCAACCGGCGCTCTTCAATTCAGATTCATAGTAACCGGCGGCTACGACGGTAAAATGATTTGGTCACAGAGTGTTCTTCCATCCAATTGGGAAGCTGGAAAGACTTACGACGCCGGAGTTCAAATCACAGACATTGCTCAAGAAGGTTGTGATCCATGCGATGCTCACATATGGAACTAACTTAGTAAGGCACATAAACAAACATCCTTCATAGGTTTATATATGTAATGTGTTACAGAGTTAAAGAACATAATGTGAATGCTTAGTCTAATGATTCTACAATGATTAAACAAGAGAACCAATCGGTAACCATTAAACACACACAAATTAAGATTCAAAAGCAGATTCATAACATTACTTTACACAACGTAGATTGATAATTAAAGCTTGATAAAACGAAACAGAAACCCTAAAACCAAGGTCTAAAAGATAACATTCGATTCAAATTAGAGAAACAAACCCTAATTTACTAAATCAAGAGCTGGTGAATTTAGTCACAGCCTTAGTTCCTTCAGAAACAGCATGTTTCGCGAGCTCACCAGGAAGAACAAGTCTAACAGCAGTTTGAATCTCCCTAGAAGTAATCGTCGGCTTCTTATTATACCTCGCAAGCTTCGACGATTCCGATGCCAATTTCTCGAAGATGTCGTTGATGAAACTGTTCATGATTCCCATAGCTTTGCTTGAGATTCCAATATCTGGATGAACTTGTTTCAGAACCTTGAAGATGTAGATCTTGTATGTCTCGACACTCTTCTTCTTCATTTTCTTCTTCTTGTCGCCGCCGGCGCCGGCTTCCTTCGGGAGTTTCTTGCCGGCTTTTGGTTTCTTCTCTGCTGGAGCTTTCTCGGCTTTGGATTTCTCCTCTACTGGTTTCTCGGCGGCTGGTTTCTTCTCCGCTGGCTTCTTCTCTGCTCTCGGCGCCATTGTTTTGACTTTTTGATTTTCTGGGTGATGATGAAGAAGAAGAAGAAGCACAGATCTGAGTGATTTTGATATGTTATTTGATGAAGATGAGTTTTGGTTTTATAGTAGTTCGAATAATTGATATGATTGGTTATTAGATATTGACGAGGATCGATGAGTTGGAAGATCGTAACCGTTGAGATTGTTTTTTAATCGACGGTTTATAAACTTATGAAGCGGGATCGATGACGTGTCAATATTTGGTTTATGTTTAAGCGCGGTGTTAAAATATCCGTTCCCGCTCCACTGTATTGTATATGGGCTTTTATTGGGCTTAATTATTTAATATCGGCTTGGAAACTGAAGTTATTCAATTTCTTTGAAGTTGCACCACTTTGTAGCTTGATGACCTATTAAGTTTGATGTAGTTGAAGCAAGTGAAGTTATTGGGACACATTTGAGTCGTGTTATAAGAAATTGTAGGATTAATTAGAGCTTTGATTTCTTAATTCAGCACTAAGTACAATTTGTGAACTCTGTTATACTCTCTGTCTACGTTTTCGCAAAAAGTGAAAACACAATCAAAAGCAACGCATCACATTTCATATCCAAATGCAAAGATAAAGGAAGAATAACTTATGAACAACCCCATAACATTAACACATATCTATAGATTCAAATGTCTTTTGTGGAACAAATGAAAAAGAAACCAAAGTCATATCAGTAAATGTAAACCAAACTAAAACGACCCCTAGTTACATCAACACCATAAACCAAACCCTAAAATCCAAATCTCCATCAAACCGGATTGGTCAACTATTTCGCTTGAAAACAAAACAAAACACTTTGAACATTTTTTTCAGCATTTTGACGCACACTAACATTTAGTTCTCATAGATGAAAACACATGAAGACATATAATAATACCAAATAGATAGATAATAATACAAAAGTTTTAATAATAGTCAAGGGGATACATATCACTCGAGAAACAAGTTTATTCAAGGCCCTTGCAAGGGTTTTATCTCTTAGTTGATACGGCCACTGATAACATCAAGACCTATATCGGTTGGATTGGTTGCATGAAACTCCACATGAATTCCATCTAGTTCTCTCTTGAACTTATCCTTAGAGCTCGCGTAAATCATCTTGTTTCTCATTCTGGCAGTTTCCGGAGACCTTGGCACACAAAAAAAAAAAAAAGACTCAAACACATTGATGATGATCATAACGTAAGCAAATCAAGGCAATTAGTTAGCAAAAAGCAGAGAGTAAATTATTTTACCACGCGATGAAGCAAATTTTTCTCTCCCCTGGGACAAATTCGATATCAAAAATGGCATATCGACATTCATCAGCTGGAAGACTGTTTACATAATCCTCATATGATTGTTCACGCTCACCAAGTTTCTCTACAATCACTTGCATGTTGTCCTCAATCTTGTAGACTATGGAACAGAATGTTCGACTCTCCTTCAGTTCCAAGAATTTTAGTATGCAATCATCATGCACAACCATTACTGATGCTGCGTTAGCCTGTTATTATATCAATACACAGAACAAAAAAAAAAAAACATTTCTAGTCACCCATATTGGAGAAGTAACTCAAAACAGAATTGGATATTTTATTGGATATTTTTATGATCTCTTAGCATAACAAGTACGTAGGTTCCATGACAAGGTCGTCTATAGTAAAACAATTTAGAGTTCATCAGGAGACAACAAGTACCACATGGATCGACCAATCGATCGATTACCACCGACCAAAACGTTCAAACTTATATGAACACGTCAAGTGAAAAAAACACAAGATTATTCCTGATTTCATATTAACTAGCGAAGAGGCAGAACAAAGTTATGAATTCTTCATCGGATTCCAATTCTAGATTAATAAAAAAGAAACGAGAGGAAATTTAGCTCACCATGTGAAATGAAGAAGGCGTTCTCTGGTCGGAAAAAACGATAAGGAATATGAATCTGAGTTTTTTTTTTTCTCTTTTTTTTTCAGTGTTATTATTTATAAGTATCCCAATAATTTTTATATGGAAACGTATATCATTTGTTTATTTGTCTCTTTACATTTGGTTATTATCATAATATATGGATAAGAAAATATAATAAATTATTTATTTTCTATTAAATAATAAAGTATATATTTTCTGTTAAATAATAAAGTATTATTTTTTTCTCTTTTTTCAATGTTATTTATAAGTATCCCAATAATTTGTATATGGAAACGTATTTCATTTTTTTATTTTTTTCTTTACATTGGAATATTATCATAATATATGGATAAGAAAGTATTATAAAGTATTTATTTTCTGTTAAATAATAAAATATTTATTTTCTCTCTTCTTTTTTTCATTGATATTTATAAGTATCCCAATAATTTGTATATGGAAAAGTATTTCATTTGTTTATTTGTTTTTTTTTACATTTGGTTATTATAATAATATATGGATAAGAAAATATAATAAAGTATTTATTTTCTGTTAGATAATAAAGTATTTACATTCTGTTAAATAATAAAGTATTATTTTTCTCTCTTTTTTTTAGTATTATTTATAAGTATCCCAATAATTTATATATGAAAACATATTTCATTTGTTTATTTGTTTCTTTACATTTGGTTATTATAATCATATATGAATAAAAAAATATAAAAAAATATTTATTTTCTGTTAAACAATAGTATAAGAAATTACTGATCTCAGATTAGGTGATAACTTCGTGGATAAGTTCACAAGTTTAGAGATGGTGCAATCATGATTTGGAGGGTGATTGGTAGAGACCTTATTTGACCCGGTTTAGCTGGTTCTCCGATCATTTATGTTTCGGTTTAAGTTAGTGAACTGAACCGGATTGGATAATATATCAAGCTAAATTTCCGCCATTAATTTAGCTGCATATGTTTTAATATGAGTTTTATCAAGCTAGATTTTGCTTCAAAAGAAAATCAAATCACTTGTTTTTTTTATTTTTTGAATATATTGAGTTGCTTTTGAGTTATGAGCAACATAGGCTTAGTTTCAAGCTCGACCATGTATTTACTATTTTAGCATTACATAGAGAGTAGAGAGGGCTCTACACAATGAAAATCGTTATTGAAAGTGAGAACTCTAAAACACACTCACAAGGAGTATTCAAAATCTAAATAATTTAAGGAGATGCTTGATATAGGATTCAAAACATATAGGGATAAAATAAATAATCAGATAGATAAATCATGAATTGTTGTTGTGACAAGGCTTGAAGCTTAGCAATAACACCAATCTGATTTCAAGTATTGTACATATTAACTAATTGAAAACCATCACAAGGCACACATTCTCATAGTTCTCATAGTTCTCATAGATGAAACACATCAAAGACAGACAATAATACCAAATAGAATGAAGTTGAAGTTGTTAAAAAGTTTTCATAACAGTCAGAGGAAACATATTCACTCCAGAAACCAAACTTATTTAAGGCCCTTACAGGTTTGTTTTCTTAGTTGGTGCGGCTTTTGAAAACATCAAGACCCATTTCCGTTGGATCGGTAGCTTGAAGTTCCACTTGAATTCCATCTAGTTCTCTCTTGAACCTATCCTTAGAGCTAGCGTAAATCATCTTGTCTCTCACTTTAGCAGTGTCCGGAGACCTTTGGCACAACAACAAACACACATTGATGACCATAGACATGAGTTAGTAAGCGAAAGCAATAAGCAAATTAGTTTACCATGCAATGAAGAAGATCTTGCTCTTCTGGCAGTTCTCCGCAGTGACAAAGTCGAAATCGTAAATGCAGTATCGACATTCATCAGCTGGAAGACTTGCTGCAAAGTCATCATATGATTGTTCAGGTTCACCAAGTTTCTCTACAATCACTTGCTTGTCCTCAATCTTGTAAACTATGGTACGAAATGTTCGTTTCGCCTTCAGTTCCATAAATTTTAGCTTGCAATCATCATGCACAGCCATCCCCGACGCCGCGTTAGCCTGTTATCATATCAATACAGAGAACAAAACACTGAGAAGATGCACATCGCTTCAAAAATACATTTCTAAACCAACAATCAATCAACACAGAAATTGGATAATATTACCATCTCTGGCATTGTTAACATCAAATGGAAGAGACAATTAAACAACAATTTTGACTAATCAGGAGGCAAGAAGCAACACATATATCGAATAATTGACTAATACTGATGAAAAATGTTCAAAAACTCGTAGAATTAACACTTGATTTTGAATTTGAAGTGAAAAACAACAGATTGTTCCTGATTTCAGATTAACTAGCGAAGAAGCAGAACAAAGTGACGAGTTCTTCATCGGATTTTCAAGTCCAAGATATATAAATCGGATAACACACCACAACAACACAAGAAAAGCAAAGATCAAGTACATGAGATTCATCTCCAGATCTATCTAACGAGCGAGAAGCGTTATCCAAAGAGAAGCAACTTGAATCGACTAGCAAGCAATTAAAATTCGAGAAGAAAGCTTCAAATCCTAAAAACAGAAACGAGAGAAAATTGAGCTCACCATGGCTAAATCAAACCGATTTCAAAGAAAATTCCTGGTGAAATGAAGAAGACGGAAGAAGATATTTTCTCCGGTCGGCAAAAAATCAATGGAGAAAATGAAAATCACTTTTTTTCTTTTTTCTTCACTGTTTCTTCTCTTTTCGTTTTGTCAGCGTTATTTGTAAGCTATCCAAATAATTTATTTGGAAACGTATTTCATTTGTTTCTTTACATTTGGATCAAAAAACATAATAAAGTATTTATTTTTTGTTAAATCATATTAATAAGAAAATAATGATTTTTGTAATTTTGGGTCGATTATCCAATCCGTTATCGATTCGGTTTCGCTTCTTTCGGTTCTAGAGTTTAGTATTTTTTTGGGTATTTTGAAATTTTGGTTTGGTTTCGATTCGGTCCGATCTTTCGGTTTTAAAATTTAGTATCTATTTGGTTATTTTGCTTTGGATATTTTCGGATATTTCGGTTATTTTTAGGTATTTCAGATATTTTGGATATTTTTTGGTTATGTTCGAATATTTTTACTATTTTAATATATTTTTCAAGTATTTTTGATTATTTGGTCTATAAATAACTACTCCCTCCGTATTTTAATAATTGTCGTTTTAGAATTTTCATTTTTTAAAATTGGATGTCGTTTTCAAATTTCTATGCAAAATTTATTACTTTTTAATGTTTTATGAATGTCATAAAACATTAAAAAGTAATAAATTTTGCATAGAAATTTGAAAACGACATCCAATTTTAAAAAATGAAAATTCTAAAACGACAATTATTAAAATACGGAGGGAGTAATATTTTTGGATATATAATTGTATTTCGAGTATTTTCGGATACCCGAAATATTTTGGTTCGGTTCCGGTTCTTTCGGTTTTCGAATTTAGTATCCATTCGGATATTTTCAAATTTTTGGTTCGGTTCAGTTCGGTTTTTTTGTACTTCGGTTCCGGTTCGATACATTCGGTTCGGTTAGCTTACCCATGCTTAATTTTTGACTATTTCCCACTGTTCATATTTATTTATGAAGAAAGTTGTGATTGCTACCTATATTTACAATGTCATCGATTAGGTGATACCTTCGTCGATAAGTTAATAAGTTTAGAGATAGTGTAATTGATCATAATTTGTGTTTATTAAATGATTTGGTACCACTTGATGTTGGGCCTATACAAATGTGGTCAACACAAGCAAATTCTTACGAAACAAACATAAGAATGAATGGTCAAAACGACCAATCCAAATATAATCTACTTAAATTAATGTTCTTCTAGTGGACCAAAAATAACTGTAGATCAATTTAAGACAAAAATAAGGGTATTTACACGAGATAACCCAAAAAAATTTCATAATTAGCTGATACATTCTGACACTATTGAGCAATCTCTGTAATAACATAAATGACGGTTACACTCCTATATGGCCCCTGACCAAAAAAAAAAAAAAAAAAAACACTCCTATATGGCTACATCTAAACGAACCCAATAGAAGAGAGATGTTAGGTTATAGGCTTATGGCATTAGTAGTATGTGTGAGAACGCATGAATAAAATGTTTTGTTTGATTTTATTGTGTACACTAGCAATTCTCAGAAAAAAGAAAAACATGAAAAATAATTTAAATCCATTACAGGGATAACTATGGGTCTCATAAAATTTAATCAGTACCAAAAAATTCAAAGGTTAGAGGATAAATACTAGATGCCCCATTATGGGTTAACTTCCTCGTTAACCCTTATTTGTACCAAGTAACTTGTCATATAATTTTTTCGGGATTTTTAATGTCCTCTAAGTTTAATATTTTCTCTTCATTTAGTTTCCCAAAACTTAATGTTCCCGATAACAATGCATGTATGTATCCGCCAACTTGTAATATACTTGAGAATAAATCTATATATATGTATGTTAACTTGAAATATATGATCTTACGTTCCAACTTACGTGTTACATGATTTATGTGCGATGTATCGTATGATATATGCTTCTTTTGTCATTTTTTGTGTATTTTACTTTTTATTATTTAACCCAATTCCAACCGTTTTAACTTTTAATATACTTGTCTAAAACTTATATTTATCTGCTAACTTTGAAATAGAAATATGATCTTACTGGACAACATTTTAAGTATGGTCTTTATAAAAAAAAATATTTGAAGTATGGCAACAGTTTTTGTTAACCTACATGTTATCCCATTATGTACGAGGTAACAGTGTTATCCTATTTTACATTCAACTATTTAACCCGCTACTAAACGGGATACCTAATAACTTAGGTTTTATCCTCTAACTTGACAATATAACTAATGTGTTCACGGAAGCACCAAATTTACGTTCTAAGTGTATTAACCTTCAACCATTTTACCCCATACTAAACATTTACCCTTTCCTAGCCAAAACAAACTTATAGGCCACCTTCATTCTATGGAGTACGGACCCTGAGTTAACATGTAATAGTTATAGTAACTCCATAAATGAGCCAATCCTGAATTAACAGATAACAATTATAATATCTCCATAAACTTACTTCTCCCATAATTTAATGTTATCGTTTGTATCTTCTTTGATTTCATCTTATTTGACAGCTGCTAATTTATCAATTGTTTTTTATTTTTTAAACTTGTAATATCTTTCTTATGTTTATACGGATCTTGTAGTTTTTAGAGGTGTTTTCGTCATTAAAAAACCAGCATAAGAGAAAGAACTAAATAGAAATTAAGAGAGGTTAGATATTATGTTATTCTTTTATCTATGGATTTAGATTAAAATCACCCAAAAAATAACTGTACAAATCTAAGACAAAAATAAACTTTGTTTTTTTTTTCTTCTGAAACAAGTCTAATCCAAAAGAACTCATCCAAAAGAAAAGAGAATCCTGACCAAACTTCTTCACTTCTTCGATGAGGCAATCTCTTTCTTGATCTTCTCTAGCTCTTCTTCACCAATCTTCAATCTTCCTTCATGGACTTCAGTCTTCTCACGAAGCATCACAATCAGGTTCCCTTGAAGTTTGACTAAGGTTGTCAAAGAACTCTGCCCTTCATAGAGGTTTTCAATATCCTTTGCTAGAGAATCAAATTTTTTATTTGTATGTAAATCTCCATAAGCCTTCCATGCCATTGTCACAGCGGTTCCACTGAGGATTGTAATGAGTGTGTGCGTTTATGTCGCAGAAAAGTAGAGGCAAGCCAAGTCCACAGAGGCATAGTTGATCCTTGAGTGGTTGATCATCTCTCCTTTAGCGTAGCTAATCCAACAGTGGAGGCAAGGATCAACCACTCAAGGATCAACTATGCCTCTGTGGACTTGGGTATTCTTGAGTGGTTGATCCTTGAGTGGTAACTATGCCTCTGTGGACTTGGGTATTCTTGAGTGGTTGATCCTTGAGTGGTTGATCCTTGCCTCCATTGTTGGATTAGCTACGCTAAAGGAGAGATGATCAACCACTCAAAGATAATCATATGGTTATTATCATAATATATGGATAAGAAAACAGTAATAAATGACCCCTTCTCTAGTAGGAAATCAAAGACATCGGGAAGGCTCGCGTATTCCTATTCTTGTTATGGGAGACTGTCCATACCCTATCTCGACTCCGTTCACAAGACCATAAAGTAGGGGAAGGCGGGTTTGATCCTATCATTTGTTAT
This sequence comes from Arabidopsis suecica, assembly GCA_019202805.1. Lineage (NCBI taxonomy): Eukaryota > Viridiplantae > Streptophyta > Magnoliopsida > Brassicales > Brassicaceae > Arabidopsis > Arabidopsis suecica. The sequence goes on from CM032909.1 coordinate 8,689,749, forward strand.
TTTAGTTTGAAATGGCAACACTAAAGAAGTGTGGAAACAGAGATTTAGAAAGCAGAGTTAGAGACCCCTTACCCAGGGATGTGATTGGAAAAAAAGCCATTGGAAGGTGACTAAAAACCAGAAACAGGGGCTACCCGAGCTAATGATAGAGGCAAGAACACTTTAAATAATAGTAATAAAGTATTTATTACTGATCTCTTACATAAACTATTTATTTCTCACTGTTCATATTATTTACATTTGGTTACATTACATTTGTAAATACATATCTCACCTATATTGAAAATGTCATCGATTATGTGATTACTTCGTGGATAAGTACAATTGTACAAATTCAATATTTGTGTTTATTAAACAAGATTTTAAATGAATTGGTAGCACTTCATGTTGGAGCTATACAAATGTGGTCAACACAAGCAATTTCTTTCGAAACAAACATAAGAATGAATGGTCAAAATGACCAATCCAATCATAATCTACTTAAATGTTCTTCTAGTGGACCAAAAAAAAACTGTAGATCAATCTGGTCCTAGACAGTTGTTTCATACAATTGTGAGAGAAACTTTTAATCATCCATTTCATAAATGATACCCAAAAGGGTTCATCTTCAATAGACGATTTTTGGGGTCCTTACACACCATTTAGAAACCAAAGACAACATGAACAAATGACGAAACACCGATAGAATGAAGTTGTTAGGTTCATACCTTGACAACACAATGTAAAAAACATAATAAAGTACCATCACTCAAAAATAACAGAATAAGAGAATAGATCTTTCAAGGGGATAATAATCTTTGGGTTTTACTTTTAGTTGGCACGGCTTCTGAAAACATCGAGATCCATCTCGGTTGGATCGGTTGCCTGAAGCTCTACTTGAATTCCGTCTAACTCCCTCTTGAACCTGTCTTTAGAGCTCGCGTAAATCATCTTGCTTCTCACCTTCGCTATGTCCGGGCACCTTAACAAAACAACAGAAGTTGCATCACAGAAATATGTCAAAGACCTTTGGAAGATAGTGAGAAACGAGATTAATGGCAGATTCTGTGATTAGCTACCACGCGATGAAGAAGATCTTGCTCTTCTGACAGTTCTCAGCAGTGACAAAGTCGAAGTCGTAAATGGCATAACGGCATTCATCAGCTGGAAGACATGCTGCAAACTCCTCATAGGTTTGGATCGGTTCACCAACTTTCTCAACAACAACTTGCTTCTGCTTCTCCTCAATCTTGTAAACAATGAAACGGTGTGTCCTTTTCGCTTTCAGTTCCAGAAATCTCAGCTTGCAATCATCATGCACAGCCATTCCAGATGCTGCGTTCGCCTGTTAAACCAAAGAACACTCAAATCAAATCCATTTCACAAAACCTATTCAAGTCTTTTTTACATAACACAATCCATAAACCTCTATTATTCTCAAACCTCTAGAGTGATTATCAATTACATAAAAACTGATGAATCAATCAATAGGAGAAACAACAAAATATCATCGAAATTGAAAAAATTTCTAAGAACAAGAAGCCCTAAATAACTCTTCTGATTTCAAATTTTAGCTATCGGAATCGAAAAAACCACAGTAAACTCGAGAAGCTCTCTCGCACAGTTTTGATTCTAGATCAGTCACAAAACGATCACATAAACACCAAATCTCAGAGATCTAAAACCAAATTCCAGTTACAGATCTAACGAAACAACAAAATGAGCCAGAATCGTAATCAGAAGATTCGTATACGAGACGAAACCAAAATCGAGAGAAGCACACTACAGATCGAGAAAATAAGTGGAAAATCGAGCTTACCATGGCTGGAGACACACTAGTATCAGAGAAAATTCGTGGTTTAACGAAAGAGGAAGAAGAAGATATTTCTTCGGGCGGCTACAACCGACGGAGAATTCGGTCACCTTTTTTTTTTTCTTCTCAATTTCTTTCCTCTTCCTTTCTTCAACTTTATTCGAAGTCCACCATATTATAGACGAGAAATAATTTAGAAAAAAAAAACTATACTCCCTCCGTATTTTAATAATTGTCGTTTTAGGATTTTCTTTTTTAAAAAATTAGATGTCGTTTTCAAATTTCTATGCAAAATTTCTTACTTTTTAATGTTTTATGACATCATAAAACATTAAAAAGTAAGAAATTTTGCATAGAAATTTGAAAACGACATCCAATTCAAAAAAATAAAAATCCTAAAACGACAATTATTAAAATACGGAGGGAGTATTATTTTGGTATTTCAATAATATTCTTTGAATTTTTAATTCAATACTTTAATTAGATTTATTTTTTTAACTCATTTCAGTCTATTTGGTAAGTGTTTCAATAAATAATTTTTAATTCAACACTAATTTCGAATTTCGTTGTACCATTGATTAGATAAATAATTTGTTGGTCAGTGAACTTTATTTTAATGGGTTTTGGCTAACTTATGGTGAATGATTCGACTTTAAGAAGTAAAAAATATTGATACTGGCGATTAAGAGACAGATTCATAATTACATGATTAGGATTTTGATGATATTGAAAAAAGTACTTCATTTTCAAAATTAGGGTTCATATGGTTCCACTGTCTGTCCTAATAACTAAGATTTTTGAAGAGAAAAATCTCATATATCGATTAAATCAATGGTAAAACATATACTTTATAATCTAAGTATAACATATCCATTTCCAAAGAAAATCACGCAAAAATGTACAAAATTAAAATTTTATTGCAAATAATTTTTTTCTAAAATCTTAGTTTTTTTTGTTAGGATTCTAAAATCATAGTTGACGAGGTTTTTGGGTTCTTCTTTGATTGTTGACCGTATATAAAAATGATTGTTTTCCTATATAATATTAAGAAGATTCATAATTTTGTAACATATATATCTACCGGTCTAGACAAAATTGTTTTTCAATAAACTATAGTCTCTAGATACTTGAATGACAAACTAACTTGGTACGTCATGTATCAGTTTCAAATTTTAAATACTCTTAGTTGGTTTGTTAGTACTTTATTTCAAAGCTTTTAGATTCAAACACTGGTCCCATATATGAAAGCTAACAGATTTTAGGGACGACCAAAAAATTTGTAACAGATGTACACGGTACACATTTGGTATATGTGCATAGTTCAAAAAGAAAAAAAAAAGGAAATTAATCCTTACATGAAATGGGACTACATAAAATTTTTTTTTCTATTTATTATATTATCGGAAAAAATGCCACTAAATTATTTTATTATCGGGATCGAATTTCTTTTTGAAAATTAAAAAAGAAAAAATGAAAGGTACGTGAATCATATGGCTCTTCGGCAATCTCTCCGGTTGGCTCCACTTTTCCGCTCAACTTTCATTATAGCGGTGATGGGAAGTTGGGAACCAGGTGAGTGGAGCTGGTTACAATCCAATCAATTATAGACACGTGGAGATTTTGGAGTTTGCTTTGTGCGACAGGTTTCCTACCGGCATGTCACTCTAGCATCAGCGCTTATTAAATTAAAGCCCATTAACCCAATCAGGCCCGATATTCATATTTGACAAAATAGGCCCAAATCAGCTAAAGAGGGAACGTATATTGTCAAAGATTGTTCTACAAACAAGAACTACAAACCATATTTCACAAATTGCATCCACTTGAAACATGAAACTGATGATCTCGGATCAATTCTGTAAACAAGTCTACATGATAACAATGAGTGTCAATCCCCAAATTATCCGCGGTCCTCGGCTTTCTTACTGTTAATCTCTGTTGTCACTTCCTCTGCGTTCTTGGCAACTTCAACAAATATCAGTCTACCATCTACAATCTAAAACAAAAGAACCAAATACAACTTAGTACATTTCTAAAGAGCTCAACAATGGTATAGTCACAATCAGAGGAACAAAATCGATATAGATTAAAACTCTAATTGGACTTCCTACAATGAATTTAGAGCCCTATGGAAGTTATGGTCTTATGGATATGTAAATTCATTTCAGAACAAAGTAATTTCTTAAGCTAATCTCCAAGAACTGATTAGTAGTACATTAAACAGCAAAGCCAGAAACCTATTGAAGTGTTAATGGAGTAAAATTCAATTGGATTTTCTCACCTTCCCATCTAAGCTTTTCAATGCCTTTCGTGCATCATCCTCAGACTCGAATGTGATAAAGCCGAACCCTTTTGGTCTCTGTGTTTCAGAATCTCTAATAAGCCGAGCTAAACAAACCCACAACACAAATTTAGATCATAACCAAGCCTTAAACAAATTCAATTTCAAGTTTTTACCTTCTTTGATTTGACCAAAAGGAGAAAACAATTGTCTCAGAGATTGATCTGTGGTATAAGCAGATAACCCTGCAACAGAACAATTTCAGAAACCAGAGCAAGTAAAAAGAGGAAGAGTCTAATCAGAGATAATAAAGAAGCCATTATCATACTGCTTACGAAGAGTTGAGCTGAGATTCTTTTAGCCATCTTATCCAAACTAATTCAGAAAATGACTCAAGAGTCAAGAGCAAAACTTTTCTAGGTTACACGGTCGAACGAAACGACGACGTTTTGGAAGATATACACAAGAAATCCGATCGAAACGACGACGTTTAATTGAAGCACGAAGCTAATTCAATAATCGATTCATTTGCAGCGAAGAAGAGATAATTTAGCAGACATTTCAGCAAAAAAGATTAAGCTTTGATTGATTTAAGAACAAGATCGGATCTGGTTTGATTACATAGCACTAAGAAAAAAAAAAACCCAAAAGAAAACGAAATTCAGAAACCACTAATAGTCAACAACCATCAAACCTAAAAACCCTAATTTTACAATTCGATTCAACAAGATCCACACAATTCAAGAGCTGGTGAATTTAGTCACAGCCTTAGTTCCTTCAGAAACAGCATGCTTCGCAAGCTCACCAGGAAGAACAAGTCTAACAGCAGTCTGAATCTCCCTAGAAGTAATCGTCGGCTTCTTATTATACCTCGCAAGCTTCGACGATTCCGATGCCAATTTCTCGAAGATATCGTTGATGAAACTGTTCATAATCCCCATAGCTTTGCTTGAAATACCAATATCTGGATGAACTTGCTTCAGAACCTTGAAGATGTAGATCTTGTATGTCTCAACACTCTTCTTCTTCATCTTCTTCTTCTTGTCACCGCCGGCGCCGGCTTCTTTCGGGAGTTTCTTGCCGGCTTTTGGTTTCTTCTCTGCCGGAGCTTTCTCGGCTTTTGATTTCTCTTCCACTGGTTTTTTCTCTGCCGGCTTCTTCTCTGCCTTTGGTGCCATTTTCTTCACAAGAAAAAAAGTTTCAGAATTTAGAAGATAAAATCGTGAGAACAAGTTTTGTGATTGTGTGTGTTGTTTAATCGATTTGGTAGCTGATGTATATATACGACTATGAATTAGATACTGATTGGTTTTAGTTCTTGTTTCACGAGGATTGATGACGTGGAAGTTATTACGTACCGTTAGATTAGAATAAATCCGTCGTTGCAGTGAACGGTTAATAATCTCTCACCTTTTTAATTGTTTTATTAAGAAGCGAATCAAAAATTAATTACGAGTTTCATATCTTTTAACGGGCTAAAATGGGCCTAAGATGTATCTATAATGGGCCTAATAAAACATGAATCTAACCCGATTCTATAACCAACCCATGAAGCGATAAAAGCGAAAACCCTAATTTTATTTCCGTCTTCTGTTTAATCTCTTCTTCAAGGCCAAGCGAGAGAGACGTCGGAGCGGCTGCTACTTAGGTTTCAGGTTAGTATTCGCCGGAATCTCCATCTCTCCTCACCTTCTCGTTTAGTTAGTTTCCCCAATTTGATGTTTCTCCGGAGAATCTAGGTTCCAAGCTTTCGTTTATGTCATTTGGGAATCAAATTCGTTGCCTCTGTAGATGTTTTTATGGAAATGTCAATAAGCTTAAGATTTGTTGATTTATGATTTTGCAGTTTTTGAAGAATGGTGAGAATCAGTGTGCTCAATGATGCTCTTAAGAGTATGTACAATGCTGAGAAGAGAGGAAAGAGGCAGGTTATGATCAGGCCTTCTTCTAAAGTTATCATCAAGTTCCTTATTGTCATGCAAAAGCACGGTACGATAACTTTGCAGAGTTAGCTTTGATTCCTGTATACAGGTTTCAAGTGTAATGATGCTTTTGTTGGATTTTTAGGTTACATTGGCGAGTTTGAGTATGTTGATGACCACAGGTCTGGTAAGATTGTTGTTGAGCTTAATGGAAGGTTGAACAAGTGTGGTGTTATCAGTCCTCGTTTCGATGTCGGTGTTAAGGAGATTGAAGGATGGACCGCTCGTCTACTTCCTTCTAGACAGGTTAGTCTAGAGACTGTTGAACATAAGATTTGACTTAATGCTATGAATACACGCTCGTTTTGATCTGCTGCCTTACTTTGTTGTTCCTGTTATGGTTTAATCGGGTGTTAAGTGTTATAAGTAGTGGATTGACATGAGCTTACTTCATCTTTTAATGTGACAACTTCATTGAACACATCTCTCTATGTGCAGTTTGGTTACATTGTTCTGACTACCTCAGCGGGAATCATGGATCACGAAGAAGCCAGGAGAAAGAATGTTGGTGGCAAAGTTCTTGGGTTCTTTTACTGAAGCAGGTTCTCGAGATCTATCTTATCGGGTTATAGTTTGCTTCTCCTTATGTGGAGGGAGTGAGTAAGTCGATTGACCTCACTGTTAAAGTAGTAGTTTTGTATGTGGTTACTCGGATGCTTAAGAACTTGGAGATGAGTAGACAAATTTATTTCAGTTTTTGAATTCGTTAGACTTGCGATTTATGAAAGCAAAATCATCTTTCTTGACTTATCGTTAAATGTGGCATTTACTCATTTTGGATTCGTGCTCTTCTTGTTTGTTTTTCTTAAACATTAGCTAATGAAATTTGACTGTTGTTTGGAGACTTGCAATAATTCTGAAAACTAAAATAAGATCCGATGATGTGAAGTTCCTCTTTTGGATCAAACTTCTATGACATAATAAGTCAAACTAACATTCTGACTTTTTGCATTAGAATTTTTAAAGTTGATGACAAAATAAGTTTAAAATTCTGACAAACAAAAATTGAATAGTTTTCCTTCCAAAAGCTTTCTTGTTTCAACTTTCAACAAATCAAAAAATCAAATTATGTTATGCTGCCTACAAATGACCTAAAAAATAATGATCTTTGCGAGGAGAATTTCATCTCCACGACATTTCTCCTAATTCCTAAATATTTGACAAGTCAATTTGATATATATGTAATCTCAAAAATAGTATATCGTGAACAATTTATGTAAGGCTCAGAAATTTTTTACCGAATATATATATATCGTTTGTTCCCTTTTAATACATATATATATATCAGTGTTCTAAAAAGCGGTCTAGGCGGTCGCCTAGGCCCCGACTAGTCGCTAGGCTCTCATGCGACGCCTAGGTAACCGCCTTGACCGCCTAAAATTAGATAGATCTTATTTAATGTGTTTTTTTAAAAAAATTAGAGTTTTATTTATATATATATAGTTATAAATATTCATATATTGTTTAATATAAATATAAATAAATATTTTATCTAGTTTTTGTTTATAATTTCATACTTTTTAGTTTTATATAGATATTTTGTATAACTTTTATATATAATATCATACTTATAATATTTTATGTTATAAACGTCTAAACCGCCTAAAAATCGCCTAGGCTCCGATTAGGCGTTTTAGGCGCTAGGCACTGGGTCACCGCCCGCTTAGCGCCTAGCGCTTTCTTGAACACTGATATATATATATATATATATATATATCAGTTTTTATTATAAATAAGAATTATCTGAAAATAAGTCATGGTAAATATATATAACCATTTAAATATTTTTTCAAAATGATTTATCAGATATTCAGATTAAATTAGTGTAGTAGTAGTATTTGTTACCAAAAAAAAAGATTACTTTAGTATTGATTTAGTCCAGCCAATTGATTTGGATTTATACTAATTAATAAAAGGCCCATAAGGCTTCGTGCCTTCTTCTATAATAGGCCCTCCAAAAAGAAGAATCTTTCTCTCTTTTTCTGCGCACTCCTTCGTTTCCAGCTAACGTGCGCAGTGTATCCTATCGTGCACGCGAAGCAGAAGAAGTAAAATAGAAGAAGCCGCGAGAGGGAAGAAACAAAAAGCTCATTCGATCTGAATTTGTCCCCGATATAATTCTCTTACTCATTCGATCTGAACTTGTCCCCGATATAATATATTATTTAAATAAAATTATATGCAATTGTAAACGTGCAACATTTACTGCAGTCTGCTTCCTCTTCTACCTGTCAGTGTCAACTTGTCCCTTTATCTGACACAGCAGTCTGTCCCATCAAGGGCAATTTCGTCCACAAATTTGCATGTGGCAAATTTGTGGTAGATTTAAAAAACTGTTTCCAATTGTGATAGATTTTGAAGCCACTTTTCAAAAAGTGATACATTTTGCAAGATTCCCATTACATTAGTACATAGTAGTAGTATTTGATAAAAAAAAAAAATTACTATAGTAATGTTTTAGTCCAGCTAATTGATTTGGATTTAAACTAATTAATAAAAGGCCCATAAGGCTTCGTGCCTTCTTCTATAATAGGCCCTCCAAAAAGAAGAATCCTTCTCTCTTTTTCTGCGCACTCCTTCGTTTCCAGCTAACGTGCGCAGTGTATCCTATCGTGCACGCGAAGCAGAAGAAGTAAAATAGAAGAAGCCGCGAGAGGGAAGAAACAAAAAGCTAAATCGGGACTGGCGCATTTTAGCCGTCCGCCATAACCTTCGCTCTTCGCTCTCTGATTCTTCCGATTACATCGGTTTTCTTCTCTCTCCGGTACACGATCTTCTTCTTTCCGCTGCCGATTCATTCGATTTCTGGCTCTATCTCGATGAAACTAAGTTTTTGATCTTTGAGTTTTTTTTTTTCTCCGTCAGATTCAATGGCTGCTCCTCCTGCTAGAGCCAGAGCTGATTACGATTATCTCATTAAGCTTCTTTTGATTGGAGATAGCGGTATGTTGATCTGAAACCTCTTCGATCGTGGATCCGTTGAAATTTTCTGAATCTATTCGTTTTTGATTGAATCGATCTATTCACTGTGATCGTTGTGTGGATCGGTCTTTGTATTGAGAGATCTCTGTAACCTAGGGTTTGTTTTTTTTTGGCAGGTGTTGGTAAAAGTTGTCTTCTTCTACGTTTCTCTGATGGATCTTTCACCACTAGCTTCATTACCACCATTGGGTTTGTGTTCTCTTTGCTATGGAGATATTGAATTCTGTGATGTTTGTTTTGATTGACGTTTTACAGAGTGTTGTTTCTCTATTTTGCTTTGATGTAGTATTGACTTTAAGATAAGAACAATTGAGCTTGATGGTAAACGTATCAAGCTTCAGATTTGGGATACCGCTGGTCAAGAGCGGTTTCGGACTATCACTACTGGTGAGTTTCATCGTTTAATATGAATATGCTTGCTGGATTAGTATTTAGAGCATTCACCATCCCAGTATGAATCAAATTAGATAGATTCTCGAGGAGATGAACACTTACCTGTGCTATGATCTTTTGTAAATGGAATGTATTTGTGCAATGCCACTTGATTGGTTTGCTTTGTGTGGCTGATTACTTTGCTAGGTTTTGTATAGTTGAAGTTGTTGGGTTATTTCAGCACTTTGTAGTTCATCTTTTCATATAAATCTACTTGCTGATCAATTTACTTAGCATTCACCATCACAATAGCAGTCAAGTTAGAAAGATTGTCGAGACGACAAACACCTATAGAAGTCTTAGATAGCCACTTATAGGTAAAGGGGATGTATTTGTGCAATGCTACTTTACTGTTTTGCTTTCTTTGGCTGATTACTTTTCTAGGTATATTCTAGATAATGTTGTTGAGCTACTTCGGCACTTTATCTTTGATTTGTTACATTTGTTTCAATGCCAGTTTGAAGATTCTTTTCCTTTTGCATTTGTTCACAGCTTATTACCGTGGTGCAATGGGCATTTTACTGGTGTATGATGTCACAGACGAGTCGTCCTTCAACAGTAAAACTCCCTCCATCAAGTCTTTCACATACTGGTTTCTATAAATCTCCTTAACCGAAATGATCGTCTCTATTACTCACAAGATTCTTAACAAAATTGCAGACATTAGGAACTGGATTCGTAACATCGAACAGCATGCTTCAGATAATGTTAACAAGATCTTGGTAGGGAACAAAGCTGACATGGATGAAAGCAAGAGGGTATAAATCACACCGCCTTTATCCCTGTTCATGATTCACGACTGATCCTAATAATAAGAACTTCTTGGTCCTGTCACAATTTTCAGGCGGTACCTACAGCAAAGGGTCAGGCTCTTGCTGATGAGTACGGAATTAAGTTCTTCGAAACAGTAAGTCCAACAATGCTCTCAATCTTTGAAACTAAACGGTTAGTGTACACATTGCTTACATATCTAGCTATATATGTGTTGTCGCAGAGTGCCAAGACAAACCTAAACGTGGAAGAAGTTTTCTTCTCAATAGGGAGGGACATTAAGCAGAGGCTTTCAGACACCGACTCGAGGGCAGAGGTTTGTTACATATCTATTCTCTTTCACATCTTTGCGTTGTTAGGTCTGAACACACATTGTTTCATGTGTCTGTCGTCAATTGCAGCCTGCAACTATCAAGATAAGCCAAACGGACCAAGCAGCTGGAGCTGGACAGGCCACACAGAAATCTGCATGCTGTGGAACTTAAAAGTTTTTAAAAAGTGAAGTTTAAGTCGAAAAAAAAGTTTGAGGTGAAGTGAAAAACTAAGCTATCGTTGGGTGCTTCTGTAATTTTTGTTTTATGCCAACATTTCTGATTCGTTCTAAATTGTCCTTCCTATTTGTACGAAGGTTTAATCGAAACTTGTATTTTTTTCTTACTCTGTTGCTGATTTTTTATGATGGTGACTGAATTGTTATGTTGGTCATCACTTCTCTCTATATATCATCATCACCTCTATTCTTATGTTTCTCTTGCTTCCTCTTTTATCAAGTCTTTAAGACTTGTAAACTTATCTTTAACACAACCATAAGCAAAACAAAACCATAATATGTACACTAAATTAAACGTATAATTTGTGTTAGCTTCTTCATCCAGTGATCATGAAACTTATCATATTTTAGTTGCACAACAGTAACTAAGCTGACTACACTACTTAAACCATTCATAGTTCAACAACATTCAAGGGTCAATAAAACGTGAAACCAAAATTTGCGAACAATAAAACAAATCTTGAATAGTATCAAATTGTATTCATGTATTCACATCGAACAGTAAGATAAATGGATCAACAAAGACTAAATCAATGCAAAAAAACTCTATATGTAAGATGTTTTTGTCTATCAATAAAACTAAAACCCTAATTAACGAACATGGAAAATCAGTACATGGTTCTTCCCAACTCCAACTCCGTATTGACCAAATTCTCCACCGAAGTTGAGTCCAAATCCAAACACGCCACTCTCTTCCCACTACTCGATTTCTTCAAAGTCGTGATCACCGTTGTCGTCTCCGGCAAGAAAGAACGCGTAACCAATTCATTAGAGGCCTTTTCTTGTTCTTTCTCGTTCCTATGTTTCCTCATGTGACCACCAAGAGCTTGCCCTATCGGAAAATCCAAACCACAAATCGGACAAGTATGAGACGACGTCGACGTAGTTTTAGGCTTCTTCTTAAGCGGTCCAGGAAGTGATTTATCGTCACTGTTGATAAGTTTCGTGTGGCTTGCACGGTGGCCTCCTAAAGCTTGGAACGAATAGAAGTCTCTCTTACAAGTCTTGCATCGGAAAACACGTTTCTTTCCTCCGTCGTCTTCCCCAACTTTCGATAACAACATCAGACAATTCGCCGCCGTATCCACCGTCAGATCAAGATTATCACTTTCCGCAACCATGATTAGAATTTGAATTGCGTGAGTGTCGTGACTTCTAGGGTTTTATGCTTATGTGTGTCGTCGTGACTTCTAGGGTTTTATGCTTATGTGTGTCGGTGTCGTCGTGTGAATGTGTGATGGATACTCACTTTCTGTTATATAAAGGAAAAAATTGGATCGAGTTAAAGACGTTAATTGACGAAAATACCCTCTTGTAACTTGCTGCGTAAGTTAGTGAAAATTGTATTAAGTGGGAAGCTGCGGTGTAAAGGAATAGAGAATCAGAGTCACCGCTTAACACTTAAGACTCGGAAAAATGAAAATATTCATTAGTGAAGAAAAGGAATATTCTTGTTGCTTTCCTCCACTAATTAAATACAATTATACAAATATTGAAATACTATAAACTAGTGTTAATTATTTTATCCAAAAAACCAAGTTTTAATTATTATTATTATATATCATTGTCTAATAAATATTTTACTCTTTCCAATTTGTTCTCTTCGGGTTCGTGTTCCTAAGCCGTCTTTTAGGTTTTTTTTTTTCTTAAAACTTAATTTTTTCTTGTTTCAAAAAAAAAAAGTTAAATTTTTCTTGATTGATTGGGAAAATCTATTTGGTTGGATATTCATTATCCATATTCCTAATAAATATCCTTACCACCAAGGAAAAAAAATATATATGTTTATATTTCATATTCATATTCATATTCATATGGATAATTTTTCCTAATAAATATCCATATTCATTATCACCAAGGAGAAAAAACAAACTATATTCAGTACGTCTACATACATCTTTAACATTTTTAGGTTGAATAGTCAATATTTATGTTCAGTTTATTTGTTAAACTTCTTTTTGTCGACAATTCCATTAAACTCATTTGCTAGTATTAGTAATTACATATTTCTTCATTTTTATATACTCAGAAATATTTTTTTGAAAAGTACTTAAAAATCTTCTGACCTACGTCTTGAGATGTTATGTTTATATCTCCAGAAGACCGATTAAATTTAGTATCAATAACTAGGTACATATTATCCATGTATTATCATTCGTTCAAAATTTGTTTGGATACAAATAATCCTAATATATGTCAAATTCTAGATTACATGTCCACACACCTTATAATCTTCCTCATAGTCATAGGTTAACCTACGTACGTGTATAGTTATTCAGATTATCGTCTCATTATATCAATCTAAGCTTTTCTCACAGTAACGTTCATGAGGGACAAGTAGAGGTGTGTGGCTCTCGCACGAGTCACCGAGAAGGGAACGAATCAAAAGTGTGAAAAGAGTGGTTGTACGGAAACGAGAGAGAAACTTTTAGAAGCAAAGCAGAAGAAAATAAGAAAATAAGAGAGTGATTTGATGCGACATTTTTGATACACTTCCACGCGGTTTCTTCTCACCACACGTATCTCTTCAGTCTTCACAGGTTTTTTATCTCTCATATTCATGTCCCAGTAGATAAGCAAATAGATAAGTATGTATAGCAATGTTGTTGAAGTTTACTACACACAAACTTCTGTAAGCATCTTAGGCCATCTCCATCGGTGAAGATCTCACCAAAGATATCTCAATAATAAAAAATATATTAGTTTTTGTTTAAATTTTATTATTTAATTTAATTATAAATAATATATAGAGCTGACCACTATAAATTAAACATTTAGCATCCATGAGTATCTAAGGGTTTCTCAAACGAGAAACGAGTCTCTCACTCTCCTCTCTTTTTTTATTTTTTTATATTATTTTAGAGCTTAGAATCTCGGTGAAAAACCCCCAATGGAAGTGTTTTTATTACCTGATTATTTATATGTGCTAGTTTTTTATATCAAAAATAAAACATTTGTGCTAGTTTGGCTGTTTAATTTTGAATCATTGTTATTTAGATTCGACCCAATATTATACTCTCCTATTTATTCAAAAAAAAAAGCCCTTAAGAATATATAGGAATAATCATAACTAACTTATTACAATATTTACATCCAAACTTGAATAATAACTAAGTTCAGCTTGAAGAACAGTTGGAACTGAAGAAGAACAACAAAGTTGAAGAAGTAGCTGAGAACCACAAAGTTGAAGAAGTAGCTGTGAATCAGGTTAGCGTTAACAAACAGAAATTAAGATCGAGAGAGACGATTCATTTCTTCCCTTGGATGTGCAATTTCTGTAAGAGAGCGAGAGAGGTTGCTCTCGGGGTTAGCTTAGTCTCTTCTCTGGTTATACTTCTTCAATGAGTTATTGCTGTTCTAGTTGACCACACTAATATTATAGTTTCAACACTACTTAAACCACTCATAGCTAAACAAAGGGTTTATTTAAAGAAACCAAGAAACTTAGCAAACAGTAAAAGAAATTTCGGATAGTGTATCAAAATAATATTCACATCGATCGGTAAGATAAATGGATCAACAAAGATTACAAAATCATGTGAAACTGTATATAAAACGAAAAACCTAACGAATATGAAGAAAGAGAGAAAACGAATCAAGAAATCGTTCTTCCCAACTCCAACTTCCAATTGACCAAACTCTCCATCGAATCCAAGTCAAAATCCAAACAAGCCACTCTCTTCCCACTACTCCATTTCTTCAAAGTCGTCACCGTAGTCGTCGTCGTCTCCGGTAAAAAAGAACGTGTAACCAACGTACCGGAACCTTTCTCGTTCCTATGTCTCCTCATGTGACCACCAAGAGCTTGTCCCATCGGAAACTCCACGCCACATATAGGACAAGGATGAGACGTCATCGTTTTCATCTTCTTGTTAGACAAGAATCCAAGAAGTGATGAATCGTGACTGTTAATGAGTTTCTTGTGACTTGCACGATGACCTCCCAAAGCTTGAAACGACGAGAACTCTTTAAGACAAGTCTTACATCGGAAAACACGTTTCTCTCCTCCACCGTAACCGCCGCATTCTCCAACTCTTGATAACAACATCAAACATTTCGCCGCCGTATCTTCCACTTTCACAATTTCCTCACTTCTCGCAACCATTTTGAATTGACTTAGTGACTTCTAGGGTTTTTATTTTGTGTGTGTCTTGCGATGAGTATACTCTCTTATTTATACTAGAAAATGGTTTAGTAATATTGATTGACGAAAATACCCATTGTGACTTGCTGCGTAAGTAATAGGAACCGCGTCACTGGTTGCGTTGCGTCACGCGTAAACACTTGGGAGACTAAGAAAAATGGATTCATTTAGTCGTTATACGTTAGTTAATAAAAAAGGAATGTTCTTGGTGCTTTCCTCCACAAAATACAATATTTCAAGACTACTAGAACAAGTTATTTAATTAACTTTTATTATCTTTTTTTCTTATTAGTCGAATGGTCGTCGAAGTTATTAAAAACTGGTTCGTGCATTTTTTTTTTTTTTTTGACGTCGGTTCATGCATTCTTAAGCCGCCTTCTAGATTTTTGTTTTTTGTTGAACTTTAAATCTCTGTATGGATTGAGCAAATGAATATACTTGCTAACTTAACTTATCCATACACAGTCTAGATACATCTAGAATTTTTCTTTGTTGGATAGTCAAATAAATATTCATGCGTTAAACTTATCTAGTATCTACAAATAATTTATTTACTCATCATATATTTATTTATTTTTATATACTTATTATAATTATTATCTTAAATCACAACTCGATTAATCCGTAGGTGGAAAAATTTGTTAGGTACAAACACATATTATACTAAAGATTTGAAGTATACTCTTATGAGTTATGAGACTTAAGTGCAAGGATCATAGAACGGATAAATAACTTGTTTTTAGAGAACTCCTTTCCAAATGGAAAATCGAACTAGGGGTCTCAATGTTCAACCTCATTGTCTTGAAGAACTTGAGACCACTAGCTAGATCAAGCCCTATTAACTTTTTTTTTTTTAATGAAGTTTTAAATTTTTTTGAGCTTGTGTAGTCTTCTTCGGGACCATCCTGTGATACATACACTGTTAAGCAAAAGTCCAAACTAGGGGATAGAACGCAATTTTATCCGGACTAAGACAAAGAAACTACCTACAACTTGATGTGTTGTTCTGTTTATATCTCCATATGACCGATTGTATTACGATTGAACGAATAGAAAATAAAAAAATATAAGTGTGAAAATTAAAGGGTGGTTGTACGGAAACTAGAGAGAAATGTTTAGAAGCAAAACAGAAGAAAATAAGAAAAGGAGAGAGTGCTACGTGATGCGACATTTTTGATACATTTCCACGCGGTTTCTTCTTTGAACACACAAACTATATATCTTCACAAGTTTTTTATCCACTAAAATTTCTCTCTCATATTCATCTTCCGGTAGAGAAACATGTATAAAGCATAATATCTATGTAAGATCATTAATATAAACACTTGGTTATTGAAGTTTATTACACCTAATTAAGAGTTCTACAAGCATCTTATTCTTACCTGATAATACAATAAGATTGTTTAGCATTTTAAACATGGTTACTTAATTATATTCGAACTATAATTGGAATCCTAAATCAATAATTCAATACTTTGACGATTTGAAATTTGATAGATTGGTTTATTTGCTATAGTAAGAAGTAAGGACAATGAAACAATGGTTTAAGTTACTACTCTAAGTCACTGAGTTTGACTTGGAACTGCTCACCAGAAGACAACACCTTTACACTGACCGAACCATCTTCCCACTCTGCCTTCCCAACGAGAACCAGCCTTCTTGCGTTTACCCGAGCTGCCCTCTTGAACACCCATTTCAGCGGTTTACTCTCCAATACCAAATCAACGGTTTGGCCTTTGTCTCTGAGAGCCGTTGCAACGGTGGCTGCAGCTCCTTGGAGATCTTTGTCCAAAGCACACACAATGTTCTCTACTTCTTGTCCCAGTTTTGGTAACAAATCCTTCTCCTTGAGCAACTAAATGAAAGTGGGTGAAATAAGAACCAGATATTCAGAGATACACAACTTTTCACTGCGGGTAATAATAGTGACCAACAGGTTTAACTTACTTCAACAATTACAGCATCGCCGAAACCAAAACCACAAGCAGGAATGTCATCACCTCCATAAGTAGAGAGTAATCTGTCATATCTCCCACCACCACATATAGCTCGCAGCTTCCCTTTTCGATCAAATCCCTGTCATAATATCAGTTGTGATCACAAAACTATAGACAAGCATCCATGTATGGAGAAGATTATGTATGTCATAAAATCTAACCTCGAAGACGATACCAGTGTAATAAGCAAGACCGCGCACAACAGATGCATCAAACTGTATCCACTCTGAATAACCAAACTTTTCAGCAAGTGAGAATAGTTGTTTCAAATCTGCAATGGCTTCTCCTGATCCACCAAGTATATCTGCTTATACAAATTAGAGGTTCTTATCAGCAGCAAAATTCGGAGAAAGAGACTCACTAGAAATAATGAAAAAGGACATACCTTCCAAATCATCCAATGACTTCACAGAAAGCACTTGCAGTAACTGTTCAATAGCATCTTCTGACATTCCCGTGAACCCAAGTTCGTTTTTTATTTCATCAATTGGAATCTTTTCTATCTATTTAGCATGCAACATACAAAAATAGGGTAACAAAATCAGCAATAGCAGAAACATTCTCAAAGCTGGTGTATTTATTGATGTCAGTAGATAAAGTAGCCTTGATTTCAAAGCAGTAAGATATTGATGTTTAAACTACTAACCTTGTCTATAATGATACAAACTCTTCCAAACAGGTCTTCAGGTACACCGTACTTTTTTAGCAATTCTTGTAAAACCTGTACAAGGAAAAAGTTATGGGAGATGATAGCTACAGTATTCAGATGCTGCAGATCGTGCAAAATAATCTCAAGTCATGTCTGCACATTGCAAGTCAATTCCTTGGTTCTGTATCTTGAGGGAAAACCAGGAAACAAGATGATCATATAATCAAAAGAGAAAATAAACAAAAATACCTTGCGGCTTGAAACCTTAAAACCCACATCTGATGCAGTGATTCCAATTCGCTTGAAGAAGGTGACGATAGATGAAATTAGTTCTGCTTCAGCCTAAAAGAAAAGGTTTGGGAACCAAATTAGCGGCACTGCATATAGTGGCAAACACAGGTGAGGTTAAAGTGATAGAAGTGGTGAACTGAGAGATACATACAGTTACTTGAGGCACACCAATAATATCCATATTCCACTGGTAATGCTCACGTCGCCTTCCTCTAGTCATTCTCTCATATCGCCAACATTGCCCAACAGCAAACCACTTCAATGGAAGGGAAACAGATTTTCTGGAGCAAAAAGAATATGGGAATCAACCAACATTCTCACATCCATACCTGGATACAAGATTTTTACAAGCAAAATATAAATAAATCGTCCTTTAAAGATTTCATGGACAATTCTCAAGACTTGAGCTGAGTTTATTACCCTTTCTGTATAACAAGCCTGGCTAAAGAAGGTGTAAGCTCCGGCCTCAATGCTACACGCCGATTTCCCCTATCTTCAAAGCAGTACAGCTACATAACAAGGTTGCAAGAGTTCAAGCTAAATTCCTCTAACAATTCTACATAAACTACAGATAAAGATCCAAAGAATGAAATCGAAATGTCGAAAAAACTAACTTGGTCTCTAATCTCTTCCCCTGCTTTTCTGATGAACAATGCCTCCGTCTCCAGTACTGGATAATCCACTTCCTCAAACCCATATAACCGTGAGACCTTCAAAGCAACGTAAACAGACAAAAAGTGTCAAACTTTGAACACACCCATATAACCGTGAGTCCTTCAAAGCAAAGTAAAGAGACAAAAGTTTCAAACTCTGAACACCACAGAGTCAACAAATCGCACAAAAAGAAGAATTTGCAGAAACATGAGAACTAGTAGAGTTCATATAAGACCTCTTTGAAGTGGTTGAAGAGCCAATTGCGGAGTCGCATATCCTCAGGAGGGAAATCACGAGTTCCTTTAGGAGGATTGACATCGATCTTGTGAAAGTCTTCTTCAGTCAACAACGGAGCCGCCACAATCGAACCTGACCTGCCTCCTCCATTGGCGGCGGCAGAGATTAGGCGCCTAGGGATAGAGAACTGGCGAGGAGGCGAACAAGAAGAAACCAAGTCAAAAAGAAGAATAGGCCTAAAGCTCGAGCTCAATCGCATATGAATCGCTCGCATCTCTTTTCTTCTTCAGCCGAGTGAGAGAAAAGAAAGAGATAACAACATTTTTTTTGGTTCGGTTCAAATTACATTGGTCATTTCCGGTTAAAGAAAGCCCAGCCTGGTTTGGTTTTATTAATTTCCACTCCTTCCAACTGAATAGAAGAGAGGAATTTGCAGAAATATCCAAAAGCTGAGGGCGGTAACAATTTCGAATGAAAGAGTGGGTATAGACGCTCAACAGGGTGAATGATGCAATAATCAAAACAATTGCTTCATATATGGTTGAGCGTCTACATCCTCTCTTTCATCGAGATTGTTGCCGCTTTCAGCATAGGGATGATGGTAAAATATATGTTCACCACTAAGCATATCTAACTATTTATAACCAAATCTTGAGTCCACTTTTGCTTTTATAACCGATGTGGGATAAGTTGTTTTTATTCACGTGGGCTTTTAATTACAAAAGCATTGGATGAAGCTAATTATGATCGATATGGCTTTATTTATATTAGTTATTGGGCTTTTATTGGATAGAGTTAAATTCTGTATTTATTATTATTTTAAAATCATAAAAATTACAATTATAATTTTTGAGTCTACATTTTTAACAAGAATTCGTTTTTTCTCGATTGTTTTATATTGTACTTATAATTTATAATAATGTATATTTACCATCGTAATATATATAGTTCCATCTCCTTACCAATAATATTATTATTTATAATTTCTATTTCGGATAATCTAAACCGAACCAAACCCAAAAAATATCGTTCCGAACCCGACCAAAAAAATTAAAATGCCAAACGGGTTTTACATCCCAAAACCCGAACATCCACCCTTAATTAAAGATAAAATATGTTAGATTTTGTTGCTTGCACAAAAACAGTTCTTCTGTTTCTTCAACTAATGGTACTTAGGAGTTATAGGGGTGGTTTACGTAGAACCATCTTTTGAAGATGGTAAAGCAAATGCCAAGAGATCATAATCAGTTTAAAAAATTTATTAAGGCTAAAAGGACCAATTTTTTCAACTAATTTTTTTAAAAAAAAGTTTTGCCATGAGCCCATCATGAATTGAGACGGCCGTAGGAAAATAAATAATAACCGAATAAATCAAACCAAACCAACCGAATTCGATATGATTTCAGTTAAACCAAATTGGTTTGGTTCAGTTGAGGCCTGAGAGACGGGTAAAACTAAAAAAAAAGGGGTCTTCGTAGACAAAGAAGAGAAGACAAAATTAATCCACTTTTATTAGTGGGAAGTGGGAACCACCGAAAAAAAGCTAAACCAAATTACCAACCGGTTATAAAAACCGGTTAAAACATCTCAAAAAGAATTAGAAGCTCAAGGTATAGGAGGAAATGGAATGGCCAATAAAAATACATATCTCTTGTACTCTAAAATTTGTTTGATGTATCTTCTTGATCAGTTAGCTTTACTGCGATTATGTGCTCTTTAGCAGACATTATTAGCTGTTTGTGAGACACGTGTTAGAGGTAGATGAGTAAAAACGGTGTTATAGAATCGAATCCTCTAATAGTCTAATACACTATATTCTTGTACCCTTGAGTAAAAAGGTTCGTCTTCTCCTAAGAGAGAGCCTTCTACTTCTCCTTCTCCATCTCCATCTCCATCTTCTTCTTCTTCTCCATCTCAATCTTCTTCTTATGACCTAATATAAAGTATAAACAACTAAAACTAATGAGAGGTTCTAATTTATTACCAAGAATCAAGAATCAAGAATCAAGAATCAAGAATCAAGAAAGCAAAAGCAATTTAAGTACTTGGGGTCATGAAGTCAGTAACATTGGTGCGGCTTCCTAGGGGCATATAGCCAGTTTTATTGGTGGAGCGGTTTCTTTTTACCAGCACAACAAGACTAACTACAAGACTCATTCCTATCACGTTACATCCACTTAGTTTTATCGCCTTCTCTACACATCCTTCTTCTAAAAGAGAAACGCGAGCACAGCTAGGGAGAACCATAACTCGGGCGACCTCTCCACATGAAGAGAGAAATTCACACACCGCCATCTCCTTCCAACTGAATAGAAGAGAGGAATTTGCAAAAATATCCAAAGGCCGAAGGCAGCAACAACCTTGAACGAAAGAATGGGTATAGATGCTCAACAAGGTGAAGGATGCAATAATCAAAACAATTGCTTCCTATATCAGTTGAGCGTCTACATCCTCTCTTTCATCGAGATTGTTACTGCTTTCAACATAGGGATGGTGGTAAAATATATGTTCAACATTAAGCATATCTAACTATTTATAATCAAATCTTGAGTCCCTTTTTATTTTCACAACCGATGTGGGATAAGTTGCTTTCATTTACGTGGGCTTTTAATAACAAAAGCATTGGATGAAACTAATTATGATCGTTATGGCTTTATTTACATTAGTTATTGGGCTTTTATTGGATCTGGTCAAATTCTGTAATTACTATTGTATTGAAAACGTAAAATTTATAATTGTAATTTTTGAATCTACATTTTTAACAAAAATTCGTTTTTTTTTTATTGATTGTTTAAAACTGTACATATAAATTATAAAAATGTATATCTACCATCGTTATATATATATATATATATATATATATATATATATATATACGTTCCATCTCCTTACAATATTATTATTTATATTTCGCATAATCTAAACTGAACCAAACCCGAAAGATATCGACCTGAACCCGATCAAAAATTTTTAAATGCCAAACAGGTTCTACATCCCTAAACCGAACTCCCACCATTAAAGATAGAATATGTTAGATTTCGTTGCTTGCACAAAAACGGTTCCTCTGTTTCTTCAATTAATGGTACTTCCGAGTTATAGGGGTGGTTCACGTATGGCCATCTTTTGGAGGTAGTAAGGAAAATTTCAAGGGTCCATAATTAGTTTTTAAGAAATTATTAAGGTTAAAAAACCAATTTTTCAAACTAATTTTTTTTCTTAAAAATGTTTTGCCATATGGCCGCATCATGAATTGAGACGGGTTGTTCATGTAGGAAAACAAATAATAACTGAATAAATCAAACCAAACCAATCAAATTCAATCTGATTTCAGTTAAACCGAATTAGTTTGTTTCAGCTGAGGCCTGAGAGACGAGCAAAAGAAAGGGGGTCTTTGTAGACGAAGAAGAAAAGAGATAACAAGGAAAAAAAATCAACTTTTATTAGTTGGAAACACCGGAAAAAAAAACTAAAACAAATTACTATGGATGGGTGCTAGTAGGACAAGATAAAGTCCGCCACCTAGGACTTAAAAGCGTCAGAAGGAGCCTTTCACCGCTCCATGCGGAAGTCGACTCCCTGTTATGGGCGATGGAATGCATGATCTCGATTGGTGATTCCTTTGGTGCCTTCGCCTCCGATTGCTCTGACTTGGTCTCCCTCATTGATAACCAAGATGAGTGGCCTACTTTTGCAGCAGAGATGACCTCGTTTCGTTCTCTAGTTTGCTTTTTCCCCTCTTTTAGCATTAGATATATTCTTCGTCAGTTTAATTGTCGGGCTGATTGTTTAGCCAAAAAAGCTCGGGCTCATAATAGCCTTTTCTCCCATGTAAGCACATCGGTTCCTGATTGGCTTTCCCTAGCGGAAAGTCTCTTTCCGATAACTTAATATAAATGGCGTTTGATGAAAAAAAAAAAAACAAATTACCAACAGTTTTATAAAAACCGGTTAAAACATCCCAAGAAGAATAAAAATCTCAAGGTATAGGAGGAAATGGAATGGCCAATAAACGTACATAGCTCTTGTACTCTAAAATTTGTTTGATGTATCTTCTTGATCAGTTAGCTTTACAAAGATTATGTGCTTTTTAGCCGACATTATTAGCTGTTTGTGAGACACATTTTAGAGGTAGATGAGTAAAAAAGGTGTTATAGAATATCCTCTAATACACTATATTCTTGTATCCTTGAGTAAAAAGGTTCGTCTTCTCCTAAAAGAGAGCCTTCTACTTCTCCATCTCCATCTTCTTCGTCTTCTCCATCTCAATCTTCTTCTTATGACCTAATATAAAGTATAAACAACTAAACTAATGAGAGTTTCTAATTTATTACCAAGAATCAAGAAAGCAAGAGCAAATTAAAGTACCTGGGGACATAAAGTCAGTAACATTGGTGCGGCTTCCTGAGGGCATATAGCCAGTTTTATTGGTGGACCGGTTTCTTTTTACCAGCACAACAGGACTAACTACAAGACTCATTCCTCCCACGTTACATCCACTTAGTTGTAGCGCCTTGTCTACACATCCTTCTCCTAAAAGAGAAACGCTAGCACAGCTGTAAGATTCAACAGAGAGAAAAGTTTTAGTAGAAATTCAATAACTTGAGAGTTAAGAAAAACAAATTCACAAATTGGAGGAAGAAAGAAGGCCACAAACCTAGGAAGAGCCATAACTCGGGCGACCTCTCCACATGAAGAGAGAAATTCACACACCGCCATCTCGATATCAATCTCAGGAAGAAAAGTATCATATCCAGTAACGTTTACACTAAATTAAAAAGTTATTAACATGACAAGAACACATCTTACACAAGAATAATTCGAAATTATTTATTTACCTATGTTCTTTGGGCCTGGAAGCAGCAGCAGAAGCAGGACACCAAGGATCCATGACTTCTTTCTGCCATGGTGCAGCCTTAACGATTGCAGTCCATCCTCCCACGTCAGTGCCACTAAGTTTCAAAGCTTTCTCATTGGCATCTTCTCCTTCAATCCTCATGAAGGCAACTCTCTTGAGGGTACCACTTTCAAAGTCTCTTGGAACATAGATATGTTTGACTTTTCCGCATGAAGAGAAATGTTTTCTCAACACGAGCTTGAGAGGATACGCATGAAGCGAAGTGTCATACCCTTCAACGGAAATCGGGCCTCTGTTTGCATCACTATCGTTCAATTTCAGCGATTTCAGACCCTAAGGTACAAAAGATCTAATCAGAAATTCTACTCTTTCTTGTGAAGAAAGAAACCATTAATAGAGAAAGAAGAAATCTATAATTAAGGAGAAGAAGATTACTTTGATGGCGGATTCGTCCATGGTGATAAGTTGAGAACTAGGGTTCGAAAGATATTTTTCAGATCTAGGGATTTAGGTCTGAAGAAAGGAGTTTTTTTGTTAATTCCCTTTTTTATTCTGGTTTATGGGAAATAATTAATCCTTAATTGTTAAGCCATTAAAGAGGAGAAACGTGTCCATTAAAGAGGAGAAACGCCGACGAAACCTCAAAGAGATAAGAAGCCTATCGATGGTCGTTATGAAGCTTGACATATGCGCATTGTGAAAGTTGTGGGAAGAATTAATCAAACGTGAGAATTAATTCTCTGATTTTTATTACTATGATTTAGGTGTGGGATTAAGATGTCAAGATTGATTATAAGGGTAACAAATTGACGGTGATCAGAATCATTAATGATACGAAATGTGAAATGTTTGATACATGCAATGCAAGTGATAAGAAAAAAACGTTATAATCGATCTTGACCGTTCATCGTCTCTTGAAAAAACGTTCACATAAATCGTCCGTGAACCGAAGAGAAAAAAATAACAAAAATTTACATTTGCCAACAAAAAAAGAAACATATACTCGTTTGAATGAAGAGCGAATTTTTATTTGTTTCAAACATACAAATATTAGGCCAGGAGATGTTTCATTTAACAGAATATTTCATTAACATAACTCTCTTATAATTAAATAAAATTTTTTGAAAAACTTAATCCCATTTTAATTATGAAACTATGAACAAGCTGGCTCCACTCGTGGCTCTCGTTTTAGACATGTAGTCAAAGTTAGGTGTGGATAGTGGACTCATTAAGTCAACTCTTAAACACTTTTTTGACTACTCGCGGAATAACACCGGTCTTTAAAAAAAAAAACCAAAGAGAAGAACAAAAAGTCTTATTTGGTGTCTCTCATTTTCAAATCTCTCTTTTTGTGTCTCTCTCCATACATTCAAACTCTTCAAGAATCACTTCCTCTTCACTTTCAGAAGAAGAACAAACCAATAAAGCTCCAAAATACACCGAACAACATAAAAAATGGCGTTGATGAGTTCAAAAGCAACACAAGACAACTTCATTATGGTTCCGAGTAGATTGATGAATCACCACCAGTTAGACTCAAAACCCTCCGGCGAACAGAAAGTCCCCGTCGTTTATTACCTCAGCCGGAATGGCCAACTCGATCACCCACACTTCATTGAAGTACCTCTCGCTTCTCACAACGGTCTCTATCTCAAAGGTAGTAAAAATCTCATCTTTTTGCTCTGTTTTGCTCTGTTTTTTATTTCATAAAGTTTCAATTTTTATTTTGTTTTCTCAGATGTGATCAATAGATTGAATGATCTACGAGGCAAAGGAATGGCTTCTCTCTACTCTTGGTCCTCAAAACGGTAAAAGCTCACTTCTCCACCGTCTTTCTCACCGTCCGATCTTCTCACAAATTTTTGTTTACTCTGTTTCTAATCTCAGAGCTTACAAGAACGGATTCGTATGGCACGATTTATCAGAGGAAGATTTCATTTTTCCCGTTCATGGCCAAGAATATGTACTCAAAGGCTCTCAAATTCTTGACCTTGATAATAACTCCGGTAAAGAATCTAACTTCTCCGCCGTCACTCACCGGCGTAACCAGTCTTGGATCTCTATTGATCACTACAAAGCGTCCGCTGAGTCAACTCGTAAACTCGCGACGGATGCTTCAACACAGACTGATGATTGTCCGCGGAGGAAAAGTCCGGCGAAAGAGGTGGATGAGATCACTGAGCTGAGTAGAGAAGAGGTTGCCGTTGCTTCGCCTCCACAGTCAGATTCGAGTCCAGAAACCTTAGAATCATTGATGAAAGCAGATGGACGGTTGATATTGTTTCCGGAAGATCAAGAATTGAATCGGACGGTTGAGAAGATGCGTCCTTCGGCTGTTCTCATGCAGTTGATAACGTGTGGTGCGATGTCGTTTAAGAAATGTGGTCCGACGTTAATGAAACGGAGCACGAGGAGTACTGTGGAATGGAGAACAGGTAATTATAGGCTCGAGAGGGCAGAGAAGGAATTAAGGAGTTTTGGAAGGGTAAAATTGGAAGAGAAAGAGTATTTTAGTGGTAGCTTGATTGATGAGAGTAGTAGTAAGAAGGAACTTGTTCCTGCTTTGAAGAGGTCTTCTTCTTACAATATTGATAGGTAAACAAACATCAATAATAATAACTCTCTTTTAAGTTTTAACTACTTTTTGTAGGTGAAACGGCACGATGTTTTTATATGAAATCTCATTTTTAGTAGTTGTACATGCCATTATGCCAACAATTGGTTGTTGTGTGAGTAGATGTAAGAGCTTAAATTGATAAAGTGTAGAAGAACGTTTTGGCATTTATTCTTTTACCGAAAAGTCTCATAAATTGGTTTGAATAATAACATTATAAGTAGCTAATTGAGTCACATGAGTTTTCTTAAGGGAACTATGTATAGATTTGAGATTAATTTGGTATGACGTTGATCTAAAGGCGATATTAATCAACTAATGTTGTCTTAGGAGTTTAAGGATGGGTTGACGAAGGAGAAAGATGGGGAAGAGGTGGCTCGGGCTAACATTATTCCGAGAAACCCAAATTCTGTGGTGGACAGCCCATAAGGCCCATTACAAAGTCAAGGCAGGTGTTGAGGTGTTTTTTTTTTTTACTATGTTTTGGTTGAGTAACCGTTACAAAGTATGATTATTACATGTAAATATGTTGTAGTTTAACGTTGGGTGTTTATTGAGGTCAATATGAATGTGATTGTTTTTAGAATCTTCCAATTTCTATATTTTCTATGCATGTTTGACTATTTTCATTCCTTCAAGATTTCAAAAAGATTTAACAACTTATATGTATGTTAGACGTTCAAAAGTTTATTATTGTTTATATTCGTTACATTTCGAACAAACGATGTTATTTACAAGTATAATTAGTTGTTGTAATTAATGCCTACTCAAATTTGAAATTTTGTTTTTATTTCTTTTTGCCAAGGTTTCAAAATCAGACCGAATGCGGAGAGCAGATTAAAATAATTAGAGTAGCCGGTCTTTTTCAGCTCTCTAGACCAATTTGGTGTTTTTCAATGTAAGATTTCAAGTTTCTTAATTCTTGCTGTCTTTCATTCCACGGCCTTTAATTTTTAATGTTTTTTGCTTAGCTTGGGCTTGCTTATAGAAAACAAATTTTGGTACTTTCTTTTGTAAACATTAAACAGCATTCTTGGGCTCATTATAATTTAATGTGTGATTGTAAGAATGAAGAGTCAAAACTCTTTGCACAAAAAAGAAAAGAAAAGAAAAAGAGTCAAAGCTCAATTGAGAACAAAATATTACAAAACTGCAGAGAAAACAAACTTTTAAAGGCATTTTTTATAAGACTCTTAAGAGTGGATATATATAAGATTCTATTCCTCTTCCAATTTTCACAAAATAAGTAAAACTAGACATTATTTTAGACATAAATAGTTAAAAAAAATCAATTAAGATTCAATCAATTTTAATATTTCTTTGCTGCTGTAAAAATGTTTGAAGAATAGAGCCATAATTGTTGCGAGGTTCCATTTGGTATTTAATTACTACAAAAGGTTTTGTCTTTGCAACATTAATATAAGTATTACGTACGTAGCATATGGTTATAAAAATGAGTAGACATATAATTTATCGTAAATAGCGTTCCCCCATGTATATAAAGTTGCATATTTTGTAGTAATTAAATACCAAAAGTTGCATACTTGTTAGAATAGATAATTAAAGTAATTAAGAAAAGGACTTGTCGTAAATTTACATGGTTTTTTTTTTTTAATATATATGCGGCTGTAGATTATGGCTGATGAAATCCTTATCTCCACCCGCTGGCAAAAAGCTAGTGATTGCTTAATTGGACAAACACTTTGTTTTCTTCTCTAGGAATAATAATTAGTGAACAAAATGGAATTTTAATTAGTGTAAAATAGAGGTTTCCTTTGAGAATTGTACCACAATAAGGCAAAGTGACGATTGCAAAATTCCCAAGAGAGGAATAATCCAAATGTCAAAGACCCAAAGATGCAATCATTTTCTTTTTGCTTAAGACAAGAGTTTACTCTTTTGCACGAAGATGATAGAATTTCTAAAAGCACCGATTCTATTTTCCATAGACTATGGATCTAATGCCTTTTTTTTTGTTTCTTTTTCTTCTTGGGTAGTCATGAAACTAGCATCTTAGTACCAATTAACATAAAAGAAAATTTCAAAAAAATCACAAATTTGCTCACAAATTCTATAAAAACTATGTATATTATTTTTAAATATAATTACTTAACAATATATACGATATGTATCTATATTTAAATTACAAACACAAAAAAGAATAAAGAAAAATTCGTCAGGATATTTTTTCTTTTTTTGATGAGGTGACATGGATTACTAGGTAAGACCACGACATGACAAAATATGAATTCAATCCATTGATCTCTATGAATTTTGGAATTCATTTTTATCCGTCGAATCCCGCAAAAAGAAGCAAAAAATAGTAACTTCATTTTCAGAATCTCATTCCATTTTTTTAGCATCTCAATATTGATGGTTATGTCCCTTATGTTTCTAATGGAAGTGATCTTAATAGAAGTAATTTACATCTATGTATATATTAGATATTGTGGATCAAGAAATGAAAACTTGAATATTATAGGTTCCCGTCTTTTAAGAACATTACTCGGAAAGATAAATTCAGAAACAACTCACATGTATTTTATTTTATTTTGGTATTAAACAGCACACATATATTATACGAAAGTTTGTATCTAAAAAACTCAATGACTAACGTTTAAGTAAAGAGTATAATAGAAGAACTCTAGACAGTCACTATATGAATGAGTGGTTGCAAAGCTGCAAACTTTGAGGATGATGACAATACAAAAGGCTTAAACATTTCTTTCTTTCAAAGGGAAATTCGCTACTTTACGAATAAATAATATCATCGCTTATCTAGCCTAAATAGACGATACACACTTATTTTTTAAAAGAAGCAAGATATTCTTAAGTAATCTTTGTTTTCTGTAATATTAATATGACTATATATAATGTAATCTTATATATTAGATTACTCCATATGGGGGTTCACATATCATTGCATACGTAAGATTTGATGTGGATGTGGGCTTTATACCTTTAGGGCGTGCTCATCATGTTCATACGAATATCCATCGCATCGATCCTCATCCTCTTTAACAACTACGGCTTCTTCTTTTGCATTACCCAAACCTTGTAAAAAAATACATGAAGCACATATATATTATATATTATTTATGACTACACCTATCATCTATGTATGCTTTCATATGCATGCATGCATATGTCACATATGATGTGTGGAATGATGGTACACGGTACATGCATGAAGATTGAAACACATGCAAGGTACATGAAGATTGAAAACACATGCAACGCAAGCATATCTATGTGTACGTATGGACGGATGACATCTTAAAGAAATACACTCTAAAACCATTTGAAATCAAAAGAAAAATGATTGCAACAATAGACATCTATGAACTTGAATAAAAGTCAAGGGAATATATACTGTACTCACAAAAGAGGGTTATTTTGCTCTTATACCATTGGAATTCAAAAGAAATATGATTCCACAAGTAGACATGCAAAATGAAAAAATCTTTCTATATATCCTTCGACTAGCGGCTCAACAAATGAATCAATTTTTTCAGTCGTATTCCGGATTATTTGCAGGATGGTCCAAACCATAATTCACATATTTTAAAACTAATTTTCACATTTCTATTAGCAACGGTAATTAATAGAAAATATAGGTATTATTAAATTTGCGTGTGGGAGTCACGAGGCAAAGAGGAGGATATAAATATTTTTAGTGGAGATTGGCCATAGAGGAGTGTGTTGGTGACGTCCAAGTCCCTCAATCTCATTTCTTAATTTGGCTCCACTATAAAGAATCGGTGACCAATTTCAAATCCTCTCCGTTCGTTTTGTTGAAGTTTGGAATTTCAAGTAAATTCTCATTAGATTTCTAAATCATTAAAGAATATATAGTTAGACATGATGATCAAACCCAACTAACAATAGAATATATTTGTTTATCAATCATCTCCTAATCATATTCTTCCAAATGTATTGGTATAATTGCTTCCGTTAACCACCTCATTAAGTGGTCAAATCCAACTAATAATCATGCATCACTTCAAATGCAGTAGCTTTCAAAGTGTGGTGTTGTGTAGAATATTTTGTAGACAAAAGGACAATTTTAGGAATCCCAAAGCACCACGCATGAATGATAAACCCCTAGAACCCGAATCTAATCGAGCATAAAAAATACAAAGCAGAACCACATGATCTGGAAAATATATAAGAATAGTTTTTTATGAAGACTTTAAATGGTTGTAGTGGATGAAATAAACTAAACTGTTTGCGGATTGGATTGGATTGTTTTTTTTTTTGAATTGAATGTAAAATTTATTCAACCAAAACCCTTGTTATAATGAATGCATCAATTTGTTTTGAATGTTTAGAAAAGATAGAGAAATTGCACAGAGTTTTAGAGATCTCACTTTGAGGACCAACTGCGGACTATTTTTACAAAGAAAGAGACAAAAATTTTGTTAGCGTTTGACATTAACTCTTGCAATTTTATAAAAATATTTTATGAAAACGGAAAAATGGTTTCTATTCCAAATTTATGATAATATTTTCTCTCCTCATCTCCTGTAAAAACAAATGCAAGTGTTTGAAAGAATGTGTCAGTAACTTTTCTGATAGCCAAGAAAAGGAAAACGCAAGACTTCCACAATAAAAATGATCTCTCTCCATTCCTATGAAGCTTATATACTTGAGATCTAGCTCTAGCTCAATTTCAAGAATGGTTTAGGGCCTCTTTAGAATCATTTCTAATTGTTATAGTATTTTAATGTCTCTGGCTTTAATAACAGGGAAATATAGTAAAAAGATACTTTTTTTGTTGCTTTTGGCTTGAACTATTGACAATGACATAGGAGATAGTGCACTTAACCGGGTGCTTGTCTCCTGGTGGTATAGGAACCTCGGCTGAGGCACCCGCCACCCGGCTTCGAGTCCCGGCCACTGCGCAATTTACCTACGGGGCGCAGCGTCCCAGACCACCAGATCCGAGGGGCCCTTAAGTGGAGGCTTAAAAATCCAAGGAACGCGGGCTTAGGCCCAGTGGGCTAGTCGGATCACAGTGTACGTGGTCTGGACACTGGGTTATCAAAAAAAGATAGTGCACTTGCAAATACTATGTAGTATAAGAAAGAGTTCTTATTACCACACACACCCACCAAAAAATAAAGACAAAAACTAATGGGAGTGTTACGTCAGTACATCAATCACCTCTTTTCTCAATACATGTTTAATTACCCCATATGTTCATAACCAAAGGCCACAAATATCAACTAAGTTCTACCTCAGTTTTATGAATATCTTGAGAACACTGTGCCAATAAGAGAGAAGCAAATACATACAGTCTCTCCACACAGAGTCATGACTATCTCTATCATGTACATGTGTGTGTGTGTGTGTATTAGGACAATTTTAATTCGCAGACCCAAGAAGAAAAATCACAAGCCACAGACACAAGATCTTAATAAAGTATCTAATTCCTATCTCAGGTACTGTTCCTAGATACAAAAACTCACTTATCAAGCTCCCACAACAATTCGACTTCTAAAGCTGTCCAAGCTTTTGTCGGTTTCTTCTTCTCTCTTTTCCTTTTCTAAGCTTCAACAGTTTCTACCAATATAACCCTTAATAAAGTCAAGAGACACTTCTCTCATATCCCCACAAAAAAAATGTGAAGAAAGATCTATAGGGTCTTAATTTATACTATTTTTAACACCCATAGAAAATTTATTATTAAGAGTTTTTCTACTTTAAATAACAAGAAACTATAGAAAACCATACCTTCTTCTTTCTCGGATTGATTTAGGAGATTTTCTGATGCTATTGAAATCCACATTCGAGATAGTGCCTTCCAAAAAATATAAGAAAGAGTTCTTATTATCACACACGGCACAAAAGATAAAAGGCAGCAGAATTAATGGGAGTGTTACATCAGTAACACCAATAACACTCTTTAACGATCAAGTTTTTTTTTGATATAATGGCCTTGTGACATCACTATAAAGAGACCCTACATGATCAATAGGATAATCTCTCAAACATATGGACACTAAAGATTGGAAAAAAAGAAGAAATCATTAGAGATTTAATATTGCGAGTGTGATATCGTGTAGACACACCACAGTGTTAAAATATTTACCTTATAAATATAGTGGCCAGAAGATGCCATGGTGAAGCAAGCTGAGAAATAACTTTTTAGTAACAAGAGAGAGATAAAGAAGAGCTAAAGAGAGAGCGAGAGATGAAAATGATGCAAGAGGAGAACCGAAAAGGTCCATGGACAGAACAGGAGGACATACTTCTGGTAAATTTTGTTCACTTATTTGGAGATCGACGATGGGATTTTATAGCAAAAGTATCAGGTTTGAAGGTGGAGGGAGAAAGATAAGAATAGGTAAGGAGCCACCATTAATGAGCTAGTTTTGGTTGTAGGTTTGAACAGAACAGGAAAGAGTTGTAGGCTAAGGTGGGTTAATTACCTTCATCCTGGTCTCAAACGCGGGAAGATGACGCCTCAAGAAGAGCGCCTCGTCCTTGAGCTTCACGCAAAGTGGGGAAACAGGTCTGATCCATCTAAGAAAGAAACAAAAAGATGGTTACTTGAATCTCAAGTTATTGTTGTAACAAGTATTGATGCTTAAATTCTTTTTCCATCTATATCTATGCAGGTGGTCTAAAATAGCCCGAAAATTACCGGGTCGAACGGATAACGAGATAAAGAATTACTGGAGGACTCATATGAGGAAGAAAGCTCAAGAAAAGAAGCGTCCTGTTTCCCCAACTTCCTCATTTTCAAACTGCAGCTCTTCATCTATGACCACTACCACCACCAATACTCAAGATACATCGTGCCACTCGCGGAAATCTTCAGGGAAAGTAAGCTTTTACGACACTGGAGGACCCCGATCCACGGGGGAGATGATGAGTCAAGAAACCGAAGACATATACTCAATGGATGATATATGGAGAGAGATTGATCACTCAGCAGTAAACATAATAAAACCGGTTAAAGACATCTACTCAGAACAAAGCCATTGCTTAAGTTACCCAACTCTGGCTTCTCCAACATGGGAAAGCTCATTGGATTCTATATGGAACATGGATGCAGATAAAAGTAAGATGTCGTCTTCCTTTGCAAATGATCAGTTTCCTTTCTGTTTCCAACACAGTAGATCACCATGGTCGCCAGGTTAAAATTAAGATTTAATTCATTGAGATAAATCTGTTTTATATATATGTTATATAACTTATAAATACTTTAATAAATACAATAATACCTAACGAATGTAATAGTTTTGTTTGATGAGCACCAAAACAGCCTAAGTCTGGACTCTGTAATCATCACTTGTGTAGTAAGTAACCAGCCTAAGTTTGTGTCTAGAATGAATAAGAATAAAGTCTTGTGATCCCACTTTTTTTTTTTTTTTTTTGTCAATGTATAATACAAGTCAAGACTCTAATTCTAAAGTAAGCTACATTTCAATTTTCAGAATTTTCTCTATGTTTATTTTTGGTGATATCTCTCTTTAATATATCAAATAACAATTGTTGAAAATTTTCATTATTTAAGGTAACCAATAAGCAAATTTGGACAAGAAAGTTATGAAGAAACTCGCTGATTCTCACCCAAAAATATCATTACTGAATCTTTTGATATGGCATATACTCTCATTCAGTGATTAATTTAGTGAAGAAGAGTCATTAGGTACTATTTATCTTAATCCCGGCTAAAACAAACTAGGAACTGAAACATAATCGGTGGTGTATATATAACATTCAAATGCGAATGCGTCTGACATTATTAACTCCAGAAACCAACGTTTGTCAACATAGCTGAGCATTTTGATAATTTCCAATTTTTAATTGTTTGTCTCCAGATTTTGTTCATAATTAAAATAAAATTAAAAAAAAAAGAATCGGTGTCCAGCATCAAATATCTGACGGTTGTGGAAGCTGATCCGCCGTTTAAAATGCTTCATGTGGCTGGAAGTACATCATCTTGTCTGTATTCTTAAAGGTGGAGTTATTATTTAGTATCCGAAATCCGATATAGAATCCGCTCCGATCCGATTTAAAAAAAGTATATCCAGAATGGTCGTGATGGGATCAAGATAGTAAAATCTCGAATCCGGATATTGTGATTTTAAGGTTTGGATATCTGGATCCGGACCTTAAAAATTTTCAACATTTTATCATTTCAGATTAATTTACTCTATTATGGTTAAATTTAAATATTTTCAGCATGAATTAATTTAAGACGGTTTATATGTCTCTTGGATTTAAATCTAAAAGAAAATGACAAAATTTACTCTTGTATGGTTAAAGTAAATCTTTATGGTGATTTAGTCAATAAAGATTGGATTGATCTAATCGGTCACAGTGATCTCATTCCTCATATACCGAGTTGGTTACCTGCAAAAGCACAAGATTTTCTGAGGAAATGCTTAGTTAAGGATCCTAATTCAAGGTGGGGGGTCAGAAAACTCGTCAGCCATCCCTATTTCAGTTACTATTAGATGTAGATTTGTCTAAATTTTAACTGGGATCAATATAATCAAGAGCCTTTTAACTTTCCTTTAATGCAAAATGAATATCAACATTTAAGTCGATGTACTATGTACAAATATAAAAGGCATGTTGAAAAGAAAAATGTAAATTCTATTAGGTTCAATGTTCTGATATGCTTCTTTTATTGGTTGTTGGTCTCATATAGCCCATATGATATAGGCACGTAAGCTTCTTCTATAACATATTTAGTTATATTAAAATTGTGTTACTTATTGTATACAAGTATTAATTAATTTTTTTTTTTTGTCAACAGCTTTAAGTATTAATTAATTACTTGGTTTAATAATGGAAAAATGGGTAGAAAAACCCTCACCTTTCATAAAAACATAGAAAAAACCCTCAACTTTTTTTGTGGGTTTTTAAACCCCCACCTTTTCATAAATGGTAAAATAAACCCTAGTATTAAAAAACTTAATTTAAATTCAAAAAAATCGTTATACTAAAACATAAATAAATATGAAAAATTTGATTTCGGGTGTTTCTTCTAAAATTCTAGTTTACAATATTTTTCTAAATTGAAAATATGTAAGTCATGATGTAAAAACGTTAATTAGTGAAGTTTTATTCTGTGTGTTACAAAAAGTCATCAACGTGAAACCAAACAGATTTTGTTACGAATTATATGTAAATTCTTATATCGAAACCGAATATGAGTTTATATTAATAAAGGTTTATTAGGTTCGATCACACAAATTTACAAACGTAAAACCAAACCAAATTTTACAATACTATGAAAAGTACATGAATTTTCACATCAAAATATTTTCATTGGACAAACTAAATAAGATTTACTAACAATTAATATTTCTATATTATTACGATATATTAAAATATAATATAAATTATATTTAATTAATCATTATTTAACTATATTTTTATCCAAAACCTAAACACTCGAATAAAAAAAAATTAAATGTGATATCCTATACATTTTTGTAGTTTATATAACATAACTTCTAATTATAACAAAAATAATTTGCCTAATCTCAACTAAATGGTGAATAAATGTTCATAGCACAAAAACCCTAATTTTAGAAAAAAAAATCGTAAACTCGAATTTGAAATAAAAAATCATAAATTAATTTTTTTTTTGTTACTTACTGTTTTAATATAATGATTTTTAAAAAATTAAATTGAGTTTATTAAGATTAGAGTTTATTTAACCATTTATAAAAAGGTGAGGGTTTAAAAACCCACAAAAAAAGTTGAGGGTTTTTTCTTGTTTTTAAGAAAGGTGAGGGTTTTTTTACCCATTTTTCCTTTAATAATGGATAGTTTTGACTATTTCATTTATATTGAAAAAAATTAAGAAAAAAAATCATATATTTGGAGATTACGAGTGTGCATGTGCGAAGATGATATGATTATCACTTTTCGACTTTTACGCTGATCCGTTGATACTTAATAAATCTAACTAAATTCGCAATTAGTTAAGCAAAATCCACACAAGAAAAAAAAAAGAAAACTCTAACGTTGACTAGGTCAAATGAACAACACCAAAAGCTAAAAGGAAAGCACAACAGAAGCCTATAAAAAAAAGTCTTTTTCCTTTGCCTTCTTGTCTTTGTTTCACTATCAGAGAATTTTGCAGAGAGAAGAACGAAGATGAAGTCTGAGATTTCCATGTCTGTTTATCCATATGGTCAGGTTAAGTTCAACGATTACTCAAACCCACCTCTCAAAAAGCCTAAATATTCACCGACTAAGAGCGTCATAGAGATTTCTGATTCATCAAGCAACAACACGATGATCCCTCCTCTGCCTCAAAACCCTACTTTCACTCTAAAACTCTCTCCGATCATTCTTCATATACCTAACACGAAAAACAAGAAAAGGAGGAGATTTACACCGCCGCTTTTGAAAAAGAAGAAGAAGAGTAGTAGAAGTAGAAGTATCAAAGAGATCACCAAAGAAGTATTCGATGGAGTAGTGAGAAAGTCTTCATCTTGGATAAGTCTGAGTTCCTTGGAAGAGGCTCTTATGGTTCGGTTTATCTAGCAACAAGTAAGAAAGACAAAGGTAAAACGATCATGGCTATAAAATCTGCAGAGATCTCACGAGCTTCAAGTCTCATGGAGGAAGAAAGAATATTAACGGGTCTCTTATCTCCTTTCATTGTTCGTTGCTATGGCCACGAGATTGCACGTGAGGAGACTCTGTTTGGTGGCTCAAGAACGAATTACAATTTAATTCTCGAGTATTGCTCGGGAAAAAGCCTTGCGGACTTGATCGAGAATAACATAGGAGGATTATCAGAGAAAGATGTGAAAGTGTTTGCTAGAGATATCCTTAACGGTCTCGACTACATTCATAGGGAAAATATTATTCATTGTGACATTAAACCGGAGAATATCTTACTATCCCCTGTGGAGAACCGGATAAGACCTAATGGGTATGTGACAAAGATTGGAGATTTCGGTTTAGCATTGGAGAAGGGGCCGAGCGAGTATGGAAAAGCATCAAGCCATACGAGAGGCACAACTAGATACATGTCTCCGGAGCTTATACGCCACATGATCGTTGATTACGCTGTTGACATTTGGGCTTACGGATGCACGGTTTTGGAAATGTTTACGGGACAAGAAGTATGGGGAGAACATAGTGATCTAGGACCTGTAGATTGGGACAGTCTCATCGGTCAAAGCGGTTTCATTCCTTATATACCGGATTGGTTATCTGAAGAAGCACAAGAATTTCTTAGAAGTTGTTTGGTTAGGGATCCTTGTTCCAGGTGGGGGATTGGTGCACTCATGAACCATCCCTTTTGCAATGTGAATGTATAATTGTTTAATAATGGTTTTGTTTATGTCTGATTAGTAACCTTGAGTTTATGATTCAAATATTATTAATAGCCAATTATTTAACTTTTTTGTTTAAAATTTGAGTAAAATAATACAAAGTACTCTTATTACATTAAAAACATAAATCATAATGAATAATCTAATAACTTGATTATATGGTCGATTTATATATATAGAGAAGAACAAAAAAAAAATTTGCATCGAAAAAGTTTAGATTGGTGATTTAGAATAAGATGATAATTAATTATTGTTCTCCCCCAACCTCTGTTTTAAAACAGTCCTCTTGAATTATCAGCTTAATGTGGTAAATTATTAGTAATTTAATTATCAACTTAAATTGGTAACTTATCAGAAGCAGCCAAAGTATGGTCTTATGTTTGTTTCTATTTGTTTAGAATCTCAACTTTGAATATGTGAATTGTTTTTGTAAATTTTTTGCTTAGTTTTTTTGTATAATGTTACTTATGTTTTGCTCATTTTTTGCTTAATATTTGCTTACTTTTGATCAATTTTTTTCTCTTGATTATTTAAATTATTTCAATAATCATAACATATTGATAGATGTGTTGTTACCAGTGCCGGCCTAGATAAATATGAGGCCCAATACAAAACAATTTTTTTTTATGGGTTTTATCGATAAAAGTTAAAATTTGAGACCAACTCTTAAAACTTCAGAAAAATTAGGCCTATTTTTATAATAATAAATAGATAAAATTTAAAATTTGAGATTAAATCTAAAAATTTCGAAAAACTGAGGCCTACTTATGCAATAACAAAAACTTTTGGGGCCTAATTTTGTTACTAAAAATCTTCAAAATTTTTGAGGCCCAATACCCATGTATCTTGGGAATGGGTCGCGGGCCGGGCCTGGTTATTACTATAAAAAATTTGTATAAAAAAAGTTCAGATTGATGATTAAAAGCAAAATCCTTTTTGTTGTGTCCTTCTATGACCACGAGGTCACTGTGGAGAAGGACGAGAAGAATCCTTTACTCGAGAAGATGTACTACAACACATTAAACGAGTACTGTTCAGGAAGAAACCTTGCGAAACACATTGAAAGAAACAGAGGAAAATTACCGGAAGATGATGTGAAGAGTTTTGCTAGTGAGATATTGGTTGGTCTCAAGTATCTTCATGAAGAGAAGATCATTCACTCTGATATCAAACCAAAGAATATCTTACTTGCGTTTGAGAATAACCGATTTGCTAAGATCGCTGGTTTCGGAAAAGTGATAAAGAAAGGGTCGGTTGAGTATGGTGATGGATTAGGTCATAGGAGAGGCACATCATGGTTTTTGTCGCCTGAGGTTATGATGGGCATGATTTTGGATTATGGTGCTGATGTGTGGGCTTTTGGGTGTACCGTGCTTGAGATGTTGACTGGAGAACGAGTTTGGAGTGAGTTTGGTAAGCTTGATTGGGGAGGTTTAAAAACTCTTATTGGTAAAAGTGGTATTGCTCCTCATATTCCTGATTACTTGTCTGAGAAGGCAAAGGATTTTCTTACAAAGTGTTTGGAGAGAGACCCTGCTAAGAGGTGGTCTGTTGATAGTTTGCTCAAACATGAGTTCCTTAAATGGATTGACGAAGAGGAAGAAGAAGAAATATACGAAAAAAGAAGAAGCATATGAAGAAGATGACTTTTATGATGAAATAGGAGATGTGGATGTAGAGTATGAAGCAAATCTAGAAGCTGAAGCAGCATTTGAGGAAGAAGAAGCCATTGAAATAGATGAAGAATATCCTATAAAGGATTCGGAAGATGACCTATAAAAAGATGTTCATGTTAATTTCACACTTTTTTGGATCTTGTTACATTATTTTATATGATATTAATGCAAAAACAAGGATGATTATTTTCAAGAGAAAATATGTTTCAGTTTCACAGAAGTAACTGATTTTCCAAAAACTTGGGATTTAGTGTCAATTAAACTCAATATCACTGCTTTTAGAAGCTGAAAAGGGTAATATAATATAATTTTCAAGAGAATGCAAATTTTCAATATATAAAAGCAAAACACTCAATATCACTGATTTTAGAAGCTGAAAAGAATGTTTTGATAAGTTGGGATATCTAAAACAATAAATGAATAAAGGTTAATGTATATGACAAAGGAGGAAAAATGAAACTTTTATATGATTCGAATCTTGTTTGCAGCATCCAACGCAGGGTCGGCTCAATTAATTTGGAGTCCATGTACAAATCTTAAAAATTGGCCCAATCTTCATACAAAAAAAAAAATTGGGCATTTTTCATGTTAAAAATATCTTAAAGTTTTAAAAATTACATTTTTTTCATACTAAAACCAAAATTTGGGCCTTTAAATTTACCCAAAAAAATTGAGCCCTTCACATTTGCTCCTCTTGAGCACCCCAAACGTTACACATCATAATCCGCTGTCAACCTCGCACAAACCGTGTTGGTGTCATAGGGTGTGATAAAAGTGTATCGTTCTTGCTCTGGATCTCGTACTTCTTGTCAGCTAAAATGTCAAACTTGTTTCTGAATATTTTGCGTTCCATTGGTTAGTCAAAGTCCTTGGTCTGTGAAATGTGACTTTGGCTTTGATCTTATTAGCCCTCTTCTTGAAAGTTTCACCTTAATTTTTCAGCCTTCACCGTCTGAGACTTTGGCCTTTTTGGCAATGTCATTTGCAAGTGTTTAGAACTGTAAACCAATAAGCCACTGCATAGTCTAATCAACTTAACTAGTATCTCTTGAACAAGTTTCAGAGGAAAATAGACAGAATCAGAATCCAAATGACTCCAATATAGGAACACTAGAATCAGTAACAGAATCCAAAACACACAAAAGAGGCAGAGCACAACAATATTCAAGAATCAGAAGCAGAGAGGTTTAGTTATATACTACTAACCAAGAAGTAACGTTGCTTACATATTGGGCCCAAAGGCCTACATTTTGGGGAAAATGGGTAAAAAAACCCTCAACTTTCTTAAAAATATGTAAAAAATCCTCAACTTTTTTTGTGGGTTTTAAAACCTTCACCTTTTCATAAGTGGTAAAATAAACCCTAATATTAATAAACTCAATTTTTTTTTTTAAATCGTCATATTAAAACAATAAGAAACAAAAACAATTTAATTTATGATTTTTTTCAAATTCGAGTTTGCAATTTTTCTTTCTAAAATTAAGGTTTTTGCGCTATAAAAACTCATTCACAATTTAGTTGAGATTAGGCAAATCATTTTTTTACCATTAGAAGTTATGTTATATAAACTACAAAAATTTATAGGATAGCACATTTGATTTTTTTTCGGTTCGAGTTTTCAGGTTTTGGATAAAAATATAGTTAAATAATTATTAACTATATGTAATTTATATTATTTTTTAATGTATTGTAATATGTATATAGAAATATTAACTGTTAGTACATTTTATTTAGTTTGCCCGATGAAAATATTTTGATGTAGAAATTCATATACTTTTCATAGTATTATAAAATTTGGTTTGGTTTTACGTTAGCAAATTTGTGTGATTGAACCGAATAAACCTTTATTAACATAAACTCATTCGATTCAATATAAGAATTTATATATTATTCGTAACAAAATCTGTTTGGTTTCACTTTGATGAATTTTTGTAACACAACCGAATACAATTAATTTTTTTACATCATGACTTCAAAAATTTCAATTTAGAAAAAAGATTGTAAACTGGAATTTTAAAATAAAAATAATAAATCAAATTGTTTATATTTATTATGTTTAATATAACGATTTGCTTGAATTTAAATTAAGTTTATTAATAATAGGGTTTATTTTACCATTTATGAAAAGATGATGGTTTAAAACTCCACAAAAAAAGGGTGAGAGTTTGTTTTATGTTTTTTTAAAAGGCGAGGGTTTTTCTACTCATTTTTTCTACATTTTGTATAGAGATGAGATTTTGATAAAAAAAAAAAAAAAGAATTGGTTTTTTATTCCGGTTCGGTTCAGGGCGAGACCTGATTGAATTTTGTTTACAATTTTAACCAGCGAGTGCAATTGATAAAGAAAAAAAAGAAGGAAATTCATATTTTGCTTCGGATATTATTAATCACAAAAATTGGAACTTTTTACCCAAACCGTGTAACAGCTGCCAGCTGGATAATTGTTTTTTGACTTATATCAAACTTGAGTCCCAAGGGTTACAAAACACAGATCAGTTTATAAATACGGTCTCTCTCGCAGTCTCGCCTCAAATCTCTGTTTCATCGCTTTTAATTTTTAATAACAACAATTCCGAGAAAATAGAAAGAGATAGGGTTCTAGATTGAGAAACATGTCAACATCAACATCTTCTCGATTAGGTCAATGGGAGGACGACGACTCCAACCGTCCTCACAAGAAGTTTAAGTATTCACGAACCAGATCAGAGACGAACGTGGTAGAGGATGATGCAGATTCTTCGAACCGTTCAATCACAAGAAAACCAGAAAGTGATTCGTGGGTGGTGACTCGTTATCTTGGTAGCGTCTCTGGCTCATACGGCTCTGTTTACTTAGCCGTCAGAACAACCCACGAAGACGATCTTCCTTGTGAGATGGTCATCAAATCTAGTCAGTTCTCAGAAGCAGCATATCTTATGAACGAGGAAAATTACTTAACACGTCTCAAAAGCCCGTTCATCGTCTCCTGTTACGGTCATGAGATGACAGAGGAGAAGAACGAGAAGAAGAAGTACTTCAACACTATACACGAGTATTGTTCTGGTCAAAGCCTTGCGAAACACGTCAAAAGCCATGAAGGAGGATTACCAGTTGATGATGTGAAGAGATACGCTAGTGATATCTTGTTTGGTCTCAAGTGTATACACGAAGATGAGATTATTCACCGTGACATCAAACCTAAGAACATCTTACTCACCCCTAGCGGTTATGGGTTTAAGGCTAAGATCTCTGGTCTTGGAAACGCGATTGAGAAATGGTGGATTGAGGATGGTGGAAGCTGGAATCATAGGAGTGGCACTGCAAGGTTTATGTCACCGGAGCTTATAGGGGACATGGTTTTGGATTATGGTGCGGATGTGTGGGCTTTTGGGTGTACCGTGCTTGAGATGTTGACAGGAGAACGAGTTTTGAGTGAGTTTGGTAAGCTTGATTGGCAAGGTTGGGAAACTCTCATTGGTAAATGTGGAATTGTTCCCTATATCCCTGATTACTTGTCTGATAAGGCAAAGGATTTTCTCACAAAGTGTTTGGAGAGAGACCCATCTAAAAGGTGGTCTGTTGATAGTTTGATCAAACATGAGTTCTTGAATGACGAAGAAGCGGAAGAAGAAGAAGAAGAAGAAGAGGAGGAGGCATATGAAGAAATAGGATATGCAGAGGTAGAAGCATATGAAGCAAATCTAGAAGCTGAAGCGGCATTTGAAGAAGAAGAAGAAGAAGTAGAAGAAGAAGGAGAAGAAGCAATTGAAATTGAAATTGATGAAGAATTTCCTAAAGAGGATTCGGATGAAGATTGAAGACGTTGATGTTAATGTCAAGTCACACTTTTTAAAATCTTATTTCATTATTTGTTTAATATTTGCAAAATTAAGATGATTATTTGTAAGACAAAACTATGTTTCAGTTGCTCTGTATATATTGATTTTGAGATATTGTGTCAATCGTACTTGAGATGATAAAAGGGGATTTATAAAGAGAATGCAAATTTTATGGAATAATTTGGGTTCTTTGCTTAGTCAAAGTCCATGGTCTGTGAAATGTGACTTTTGGTTCTGTTCTAATCTTCTTAGCCTGCTGCTTGAAGCTTGCTCCTGACTTATGCAGCCTGAGACATTGTCCTTTTTAGCAATATCACCTGCAAGTGTTTAGAACTGTAAATCACAAAATTTACTCCTTCGAAGATGTTCAAAGTTGTGCCTTAGTTTTCTTGAAGAATGCTGAACAAGTGAAATGATATAAGTGTCTCCTTGTTGATTCTGCAGCTGTTAGCAAATAGTTGATGTCCCGGTCCAAAGTAGCGAGCTTGGCACGAAGAGTTTGCTGAATCTCTCTGATGAACTCTGTAATAACCAAACTTTTAAACTCTGTTTGATCCATTAACCCAAAATTGTTATTGTATCAAATTCTGGGTTTATGTGAAGGAAATTAACTGGCAGAAATTTGAGAGTGTGAAATTCAGTTGATATGAATCAGCATTGTATCACAAATTTATGATATTTCTTGATACAATATCAAAACTCCATTACAATTTTACAAAACCATTTTAGCAACTCTACAATAAACAGTAAAGAATTTGATCATCGGTCTGCTTGTCTGCACAAAAGGTAGAAGACAGAAACAAGAAACTCCATTTGCAAACATTAGGCTCTATGAGTACCCGTCCTACGTCATGTATGACTCAGTCGAACTCAACCGCTTAGTTTTGTTAGTTAGATGCCTCAAAGTCAGAGGGATCACTAGATTTGGCTGGTAACAGTTGAAGCATCAGAGAAGATAAGACTCTCTCTGTGCTTCAAGGGTTTCCCTTCAGAGGCTGAGCCTCTTCATCCTGTGGAAGTTCTTGAGCTGCCTGCGGATTTTCTGATCTCTTCTTCAACAAGGTTTTAGCATATAAAGACCCGAAAACAATTACCTGCTCCAGTGAAAAGTGGGTTTCAATAAATGATAACAAGAGAGGGAAGATAAAGTAAAGAGAGGCTTGGAGGAGCTTACGGATCCAATACACTGCTCCCAGCTAAGCGGGTGTGAGAACCAAATGCAGGAGAGCATAATGCTCACAAGCTTTTTATTTTTCAGACAACGAAGAAGGAATTAGATTTGATTATTGTGCTTAAGAATCAAAGAGTTGAGATCAGAGTAACTAACTAACTTACCTGTCTTGTTGTCATTATAGCAGCAAACGTTAGAGCACCAAATGTTCTAATGGTGTACGAAATGAAAAATTGGCTGGCTGTTGCTACCTGCAAAACAACGTGTTCATCTCTGGTTAGTTGTGACCACTGCTGCAATGCAATCATGCTCTGATTAGGATATATTTTCCAGAACATGATAAATGTAATGACTAAGCTGAAAACTTACAGTGGAAAGCAAAGCGATGTCAAATAGACAATCCCTATGTCGAGAAACAAAGTCTACTGCTGGGAGTAAATGTCCTTGCAATATAAGGCCTATATCAACCAAGAAATTTCACATATGAGTAGCAAAAAGCATGGTCGGCCTGATTCTTGAGCTTGTTTTTTTTTTAGGTCCACACACAAGGCAGAAGAGTTCTTTATCGAAAAGCAATGATGGAAGAGAAT
Source organism: Arabidopsis suecica (assembly GCA_019202805.1). NCBI lineage: Eukaryota > Viridiplantae > Streptophyta > Magnoliopsida > Brassicales > Brassicaceae > Arabidopsis > Arabidopsis suecica. Next base: position 8,734,556 of record CM032909.1, read on the forward strand.
CACAGTCAGAATAAGAAAGCTTCCTACTATCTACGTACGGGGTTTAGAGTTACTAACATATGGCCTTAGTTGAAGCTTACTAACATATAACCAAAAGTGATCAATCAGTAATGGAAACTAATCATCACAGAAGGTACGACATGATCCAGAGTCCAAACAAAATGAGAGTAAAAAAGGACAAAAGAAGCACAAAGAGAAGTTCTCACCAGTGAAACTGAGAATAGAGGAGCAAATTGTTGTGTAAAATATCTGGTTATGTATTTCCATATTATAACCTTTAAAGAGTTTGTCTTGGAATGTGCTTGTAAAGCCATCAAACCTGTTAGCCAGTTTACCAATACCCGATTATTGATATACCAAAAGCGCATTGACGTTCCAAAATTCAAAACTAACCAACAATGAAACGAGTAAAACGGATACGTACCCAAGATAACCAACCATAAGGGATACACCCCAGACAGTATTTTCTCTTCCCTTGTTGTACGGACTAATATCATCTCCCGCCTACAACTCAAATACATAAACAACAGAGCAGTCAAGATAAGCTTACTACAAACTAATGGAGAGATCTCTTTAGAAAGATTGTGTTTTTACCGGAAAAAGAATAAACACAGAGCAGCCAAGAGTCACGAGAAACGCCACTAAATAATCAAATCCCCTATACTTTTTCTGCATGATGAGAGTTCCCCAAACCTGTAAAAGACAGCACATAGATTAGAGAGTGTTGATAAACTCACATGTACACAAAAGTTTCCTCCTTTACATAAAACTTACCATTACAGGTATCATTTTGGCACATTTAGCCAAAGTTTGGACTGGGAAGCTCACATACTTGAGGGCCTCATATTGGCATGTTGTGGTTAAGATGTTAGTTACTGATATGAGACAATACTTATAAACCGGAGCTACAGGATCTAAAACTTTCTTGCTTGCCTACGAATACACAAATTAAGCTTCTTTAAGTATATTGAGATATAAACTACAAGACAAGATTTGATAAGTGTTACCAGTAAAGCAGCAGCAGAAACAGCTGATGTAGTGAGACGATTACAGAAAACAAGAAACAAAGAGTGCTTAAAGTACTCTTTTTTCAATCCATAAGGCACTCTCATAATCTTCTCCTGCAATTACAATCACATATTCGATAAAACCCAGATCGTTTCTTGAATCAATTTGACCAATGAGAGACGAATTCGATAAAACTAAAAGGAACCCAGAAAAGGAGAGACCTGAAGAAGACCGTAGATGACGAGAGTAATCATGATCCCAGAGATAGCGAAAACAGCTTTCCATAGCTTCTTCTTCTTCTCCTTGGCTTCGTTTACAGAATCTGGCTCAGCCATTTCTTCTCCATTAACGATCCGCTTCTCTCTCCCTCGCCGAGACAACAAAAGAAACAACTAACCAAAAAATTCAATCAGGTCACGCCCGAACCGAACCGAACCGGAATTAAAACCAATTGATTATCAAATTTTGTTTATATCGTGGGCCTTTTGGCCCAATATGTAAATTTAGAGCTTAACGACGTCGTCTTCTCTTCTTCTTTCATCCAAAACTCGTCAATGGCTGGCTCCTCGGTTACATTAAAACATTTACAATCTAATTTACTCGGTTTACACTTAACCGGAATTTCAGTAAAATAATGTTTTTGGATTTTTGTTACTCTATCTGAGTCCAAAATTATAAAGAGGTTATTTTTAAAAAACTCTTTACCCATTTTATTTCATTATCCTTAATTAGGATTTCTATAAATAAAAAGAACATTCATATGGTGATATTTAAATTTAAAAGGATTTTGGAGTATTATGTGTGATGTCGTCAGGGGCGGACCCACGTTGGAGCTGGGTGGGGCATGTGCCCCATACTAAATCTTATAAATAGTGTATAAGCTACATTTATAATCTAAATTTAGGTAGCAAAAGTGGTTTTACAGCTATGTGTGCCCTATATAAACCCAAGTTCGATTCCCAAAACCCTAATTTAGGTAAAACTTTTTTTATAATCATAATATAATTTAGCTAATTAAATTTTAACTAGTATTTTATAAATAAAGTGCCCCATATAGAATTTGGGCCTGGATCTGCCACTGGATGTCGTAGGTTTTTGTATTCTAATCTTTAAAGTCATATTAATCTATAGTAAATGATAATAATATGAGCTAGATCTAGATCCATCTTCGACTAAAGAATTTATCTAATTGTCTTGATTTGTTTAATGAAACTTTCATTTTGTATCCATTAGCCTAAATCTGATGAAAAAGCTCTTGATAAACGTATATGAATCATTTGATGATTGATAAGTTTGACTATAACAACGATAACAAAAACGGATCAAAGTTGACGATTTTTTGCAGCATGATGAAAGAGCTCGTAATAAACGTAGATATCATTTGCTGATTGATAAGTTTGGTTATAACCATGATAACAAAAAAAAGAGGACAAATCTTTTTAACTTTAAATATTACCATACAAATATTATTTTTAACACATAATACTTCTAAGAAGATAGTCACGGTCACAGATAGAGAAGATTTGCTGAGGACGAGCACTAGCACTAGCACAATCCTTCTTTGGCTCAACAACTCAACTAAAACCATTACTACCAGATACAACGTCACATGTATAATTTCTACTTAGATTTAACATTCTTTTCTTACATTTTTTGTCTTTTACTCTCAGTTTTGTCTTTGAAGGAAAAAAATCATTCCTTAATGCATGGAACTACCTTCATCAGCGATGAAGGAGAAATTGACTACTACATAGCCATATTAAGATTTTGGTGGGACTTTGAAAATGGCAGGGTTGATGATATGGCAGATTATTCTAACGTTGCATCTGGTATATTCGAGTCTTGTGAACAATTTGGATATAAAAGGAGTGGTAGGAAGATATTCGCAGTTGGCTATCAAAGATCATTAGCCCACAACTATCAAGACGCCTAGAAGATAAAGGCTTCCTTGACTAAACAGTATGTAGATTTTGTACAAGGTAATGTTTTTAATTCAATCAATAACATGTGTTCCTTGTTGTTATGTCTCTCAAACTAAATTATACTAGGTCTGTACTTGTACTTTGCACGAGATTAACACATAGGTTAAAGTTTTTTTTTTTTAACGTCTTTCATTGAAGGTTAAATTTGGTTATATTTGAATTTTAAAGAAACTATTAATTATGTGTATAAATGATAACGTGTATATCTTACAAAGTTTATATAAAAATCGAATTATTTTGTACATTAAACCATTTAAGTTTTGTATTATCGTAGAAATGAATTGTTGCTTTCTGAATAGTATTAGATATTAGTATATATATATAGTTGTATACATTGTGTGTTAGTGTATAGTAGAATTTGTAAATGTGTATATTTTAGTAAATATTAGTTTTAAAAATCCCGTTCTATTAGCTAAGTATTCACATATATTAAATAAACACAACAAACATATAAATTATTAAAACCAATAATTTAAAACCACATATTTCAAAAATAAATTGTTAATTTATCTGAGAGTTGAATTTATTTTTAAAACAGATAACTGATCTATACTAGTATAATTGCAGCACTTTTTGTGACGGGTGGGTAAAAAATCTTACGGGTATATCGGATATCCGACCCGTTTTAAAAAATCCTTCACAAAAATAAACTTGGATCGGGTTAAATTAAACCCAACTCACACACCGGATATTCCATATTTAATAATTTAGATATTTAGAAGATTTGATTAAAATTTATAATTATAATTCTCCTATCATCTTTGTTTGATTTGTTTTTAACTGTTTTGAATCATCATATAATACATAAAGTAAAAAAAAAATCAATTTTTTTTTCTGCATATACTGTGATTCGAAATTTAAAAAACGGACATATATTATCTAATTGACGAAAATGTGTGTTCAACGTTCTACATCGATTAAATTATTTAGACAATGATTCAGAATCGTATCATAAATAAGAACATTAATAAAATAAATGAGTTTTTTTGCCGGACGGGTTTGGCGGGACGGGTTTTTGAATCAACAATAATAAAAAAATTAAAATATCATTAATCCGCCGCTTCAATACGGATTAAATATTCTTTTTTAATACCACAAATATTAGACATATTAAATCAGTCTCATTTAGAAAAGATTGTATAAAACCAAAAATTGTCCCGTGGTATAATGTCCCGTGGTCTTAGAGGATGATATGATTTGTAAACTTTTATATATAATAAATAATCATTAAATTTTAAAATAAAAACAAATCACGGGATGGGTTAAAAAATTACGGAACAGGTTATATTTCGGAAAGGATTTATATGGCGGACGAATTTGAATCAATATTTATATACCGCTTTAATATGAGTTAAATCCTCCGTTTATTAATAATTGTCTCGTTGACTCGTGGTATACCGTTACTTAATAACAATTATAAACTATAATATAAATAAATATGTTATAAGGAGATACAATTTACAAAATATTTTTATACTAATTTAAAATTAAATCATCCCGCGGTATACCGCGGGTTAAAATCTAGTTATGAAAGTAAAAAAGCAACTATGTATCCTTTTATTGTTGACCCGTGATTTATTTTACAACCATTGTTGTAATCTCATAAGTCATACCGATGATAACATTATGAATTAACTATATATTCTTTTTAAATATTATGGTATATTTGAAAAATTTAAAACACACCTTGGAATATTTATAGAGATATTAATCAAAATCTTTTAAGCAAATGGTGATTAAGATTTTGTTACATATTTATCTAACAGAAAATTAATTAACGTTTGGACCAAAATCCACCATACAGATTATCTAAAAATAAAAGGCCACAAAATCCACCTTTGTATTCATAAAAGCCCATCAGGCTAGAACATTCAAGCCCAACGTACGTCAAAGTCCACCATACGGATGCTTCTTTGCTCCAAACGTTGACCAAACCATTGTTCCATGAATTATGACGGTATTAATGATTCATATATAGTTGTATCTTTTGATGATAATGTTGAGCCGTGCATGATCAAAGCGTATGAACACAACCTATGATATTGAGTCAATTTTCTGAAATGGACCAAAGATTTGTTTGCAAAATGTGATTATCTTGGTGAACAATAATTATTGTCAATGGCTCATATTGATCAGTATTTGACTTTTTCTTACATTTTTTTTTCATGATTTTCCATTTGAATACATGAATCTGATATATACAAAGGTACGCAAAAGATTGACTACAACAATTGTGTCAAAATTGAAAACTATATTATATAAAGTTTCTTTTTTCATTTAAAAGCTCTACACCAACAATTTTTAATCTATATTATTAATTGTTCAGAATATCCGAAATGTCAAAAAAACATTATTAATCTTTTTTTTAAGACCATCAAAATGTTTAAACGTAAAAAATATCATGGCCTTGTTATATTTATTTATTTATTTATTATTATTTTTTTTTTTTTTTTGCAATTATTATTAGCTTTTGGACTTAGCAACTCTTAAAATATCTTTTTGTTTTTACTCGAGAGCCTATATATTATGGTAATAAAAATTTGTTGCAAAACATATTACAGTATATTTAAATTTCTTTTAAGAGTATTTATGGTAATCTCCAAGTGTTTTTACATATTATTTCGTATTTAAAGCACTAATCTTTTGGTTTTTGAATTTATTGGAAACAAAAAAAGAGATGTATGGTAAAAGCTGATCTCCTTGGTGAAATTTATGCCGTCTTTAAAATAACCACACACCGTTCCTTTTACCTAAGCTTAGAAGTGTGCTTTTCAAACACATAGCGAAACTCAGGACCTGTAGCTTTATTGGAATCCAAAAGCATACCTGATGATGTGGGGAAATCCTAGTTTAACGAACCAAAATATTTTCGCGATATCTATTTTGCGAACCCCAAGTACGCCTCCTCGCGGTTTATGGTGGTACGCTTGGACTAGTTCCTAAGTTAGCAACCCGTTTCCCTATTACAAGATCGTTGAAGAAGGCGAACTGGTTACCTGAGATCATATTTGCAAGAACTTGATAAAGTCTTTCTACCTAGGAATTTAGCTATGATCACAAGATAAAGTCCAAAAATCAACATTTATTTCTCCAATGGGAATCTTACGAATCAGGAAGACAAGAACTTGTGCTTAATGCCAATAGGCCTCACGCTTCTTCAATTGTTAGTATCCATCCATCCATTAATCGAATCCATCAACTAAGTACATAAAATAAATTTGTTGATAAAGAATTATATATATTTAATGTTATATATAAACCACTATGTGGCCATGGTTGTTAGAATGTTGAAAACCTTATTCAGATTTATTAATGACCAGATGAAGCCGGTTGGTTTATTATTAAATTAAAAGACTTAAATTTCTTGCTAGAAATATCATGTACTTAATAATTAAATTGTGTCGACATAGTTAGATATAGAAATATAGAATTAAAAAAAAAAAGAAGATGAAATAATGGATCTAACAATAATAAAGTCAGCAAAATATTCCTGTAAATAGATTTCAAACGTAATGATTTTGGTCACTCAAGTTTTTTAAAAACTTATCAAAAGGGAAACAATCAGATTTAAATTGAGAAAAAAAAAATGACGAAGAGTTTTGATAATAATTCCCTATATATAAAGTTTTAAACTTAAGATATTAGTTTGGTATTCCATTTCCATTTCGAGCCCAATCTATGATTCATGAATAACAGTGGCCATTGTCACGGCTAATAGCCACATAATTAAATTTGACCTCTTTGTTGCTAACTTTCATAATTTGATTGCATATAATTAATTTCCATTGCTAGTTTGCCACAATTTTGCCGTCAAAAGTTTTAAAGAAGTCGGTAGCTTTGTGGTGGCTAAGTCGTGACACCATGTGTATTTTTTATTATTACATTTATTTCCAAATTTGTTTTTTCTTTTTTCTTTCATGCACTTGTTTTAAAATACGCCCAAGTCACAGAGACGACTCAAGAGAAAGTCTTTATTTATTTATGGGAAATTTTTTTATTATTTTTGTTCGACGACAAGAAAGTCTTGATAAAAAACTGAAACTATTGCTTATATATTAGACACAAAAAGGCAGTTTAGAGCAATTTCTCAAGACGTATTAAAACGTGATTATTGTGAAGGATTTATTTTCCCCATCTGGTTTATCATGGAAAAAAGTGCAATCAAAGAAGAAGAGATCATTCGCAAAGGTGATATCAAAGAGGTACTTTCTTTGGCTTCTATTTTCCGTTTGTGATAATCCATGAATTTTAAGAGGGGTTGACTTGTTTAGTCTTGGAGGCATTTCCAATTAGTAATTTTTGCGATGTATGATGATTGATGAATTATGAGTGTATAATGATTCATATTTAGTTGTATCTTTTGATGATATTGTTGAGCCGTGGATGATCAAAGTGACAAAGCGTATGAACATATCCTATTAATCTTCGAGTCATTTTTCTGAAATGGACCAAAGATTTATATGCAAAATGTGATTGTTAGTGGAAAAAGTAATTAATGTCAATGACTCGTATTGATCAGTATTTGACTTTTTTTTTCTTTTCATAATTTTCCATTTGTATACAGGACTCTGATATATCCGATGGTACGCAAAAGATGGCCTACAACAATTGTGTCAAAAATGAAAACTATATTATATAATTTTCTTTATTCATAAAAGCTCTACACCAACATTATTAATGTTTTTAAAAATCAAAAATAATTATTGTTTAAAATATTCGAAATGTTAAAAAAAAACATTATTAATCTTCTTAGATTATCAAAATGTTCGAACATAAAAATACGATGGCTTTTTAAAATTTTCATATTTCTTGCTACTAAAAACTATAAGTTGATATATCAAAATGTCTAACTACGAATTAAAAGTAAATTCTAAAGGGTCGCAAAAACACGAGAAGCTCAAGGCCTCTCTTCTACCATATTGGAGAGTACGTCCTCCAACAACTTACAGCGTCACGTTCGAGTCTTTTGGGAAAATGATGGAGCTAGTCAACAATGGATATTACGAGTCCCTTCCTTTCACTGTTGATGGATTCAATTGGTACGTCGTTCTCGTTAAAGACCATTTACAACATTGATTTGTTAGCTAGCTTATATATGTTTCTAATTGTAACCCTTATTTTTTTTTTCTTAAATTAACGTTTTATATAAAAGGACGCTCAAAATCTACCCAAACGGAAACTCGGACACCACAAGAGGACTTGTTTATTGTTATGTAAGAATTGATAACTCAAGCATCACCGACCCACCATTAGATGTGTATGCGGAGATCAAGTTCTTCGCTTACAACTATGGCATTAGCGAGTATTATACATACCAAGGTACTTAATTAATCTTAGAGGATCGATTCATTGGTATGTAAGAAAAATGTGTATTCTCATTGGTTATTGAGGAATTTACGTAGCGATTTATGGCTCCAAGATTAACGTCGGTTGTCAACTGAATTCTCAAAATAGTTTTTCTTTGTTGTTGTAGAAGTCGAGCCGGTAAAGTTTGATAGTGTAGAACAGGAGTGGGGAAAGTGGATTGGTCTGTATACGTCATCGTTTTCCAAGGCGACAATAGATCCATACAAATTCATTACCGATGGAGACAAATGTGTGTTTGGAATAGATGTGTTCGTTGCTCAACGCAACAAATCAGAAGTTTTCTCGTATGATGAAAACATAAGCAACCCTGTTTTCACTTGGAACCTCACCAATTTCTCTACACTCACTCTGGACTCTTACACATCCGACCCGTTTTCTTCTGGAGACAGAAACTGGTGACTCTCTCAATCTCTCTCTAGATCGACACACAATTTGTTATATATCTATATATGTGTTAATAATATATATGATGGGTTTAATTAGGGTTTTGAAAGTGTATCCAAATGGAGATGGTGTTGGAACGGATAATTCTTTGTCACTCTACTTGTTGAGTGAGTCTAATGAAAAGAATTACGTTCGAGCCACACTAAGAGTTCTAAACCAAATCGGATCCGATAATGTGGAGAAGCCAGGTGAGTGGTTTAGTATGTTCTTTGATATATCCGATCAGTTAAAGAGAGGAAAAAAACCTTTATTTTGATATTTAATTACAAAATAAATACCATTATAAAAGTATATATCAAAATTAAATTTATTATTTGTTTGAAGTTTTCTTTTGTGGCTCCTTTTTTTCTTATGGTAAGTTGAGGGATGGCCTAATGCAGCAGAAAATGGATGGGGTTACCAGGAGTTTATACCTCTCGCAGATCTTCAAGATGCAACCAAAGGTTTTGTTGTGGACGATGTGCTTGAAGTTGAAGTCGAGATCATGGCCATCTCTAAACAAACTCCAATTAATTAGGGCTTGTGACTTGTGAGCCCGAAAACAACCTACCACTCTCGTTTTTTCTTTTGTGTTTTTGTTTACAATAATGTCATTTGTGGGAGGTTCAAACGGGAGATCTCTTTGGAAAAACTTGAGAAGTTTTATCAATGGATCGTCGAAGGCTTCATGCATACACATGCAACCTCTACTCGAAACCATTCGAGACCCCCTACCTCTATTGTTTCTATATATATGTTCAAAATTAGAAAGGTTTCCATAAAACTCTTTTCCCACAATCTACTCTTTTGTTTGTACTCTATGTGTCTCCAAAATTATAAAGAGTTTTTTTTTTCTTAATACCTTTTACCCGCACTACAAGAAATGAGGATATTAATAGCAGTACAGAATAGCGTTTTTGATGGTTATGCTATAGTTGAGTTTCAAAAAAATATTCATAGCGTTTCCAAAAAAACAAACGCTATAATAGGATGACCGCGAAAACATTTTGTAGTGACGCCTAATGTTTAGTTTTTCGATAGCATAGACGAAAATAAAAACGTTATCATAGGAGTAACCGGGAAAATGAAAATTATATTGCCTCCTAAAAATTTCTAAGTAATAACAAAGTAAATAAATAAAAGAGAAACAAAAAATAATTAGAAGAGAAATAGATCATTAGGTTTAATTAACTTTGGCCATCTGTTCTCTCTTTTTTTCTCTCTTCTTTCTTCTTCTTCTTCCCCGACTTAAATTTTTCGGCGATGGGAGACGAGAAGCCGGCGATTGTGATGGCCAATCGTGAAAGAGATCGAGAGCTCTTGATTCCCGTCGCTGATTCCGGCGACAAAGATGATGGTTCTTCTTCGAAGCCTTCTTCTTTTTCTGCGCATCAGTCCATCCACGAGGTCTAGTTTTTCCACCTTCCCAAACTTTATATATATCTTCTGTTCCTGATCTAGGCTTTAGTCGCCAACTTCTAGATTCTGAGAGCTCTCCCGAATCCCTGTGAAATCGGATTCGATACACTTCCGAATCTTCTGGTACGCGACAAAATTAGGGTTTTAGATCGCAAAATTTCTCATCACATGTCTCGGTTTCATACTCTTCTTTAGTCTTTAGCTTGATTTCTTATGTTTATGTCACTGTTTCGCGTTTATCTACTCGATTTTGAATGAGTTAGGGCTACGTCGCGTTCCTGTACTCGATTTTGAACGATTTAAGGTTACGTCGGCTTCCCTTTGCTATGTTGATTCTGCGAAATTCTTGATTTGCTTTCATAGATTGATGTGTTGCGCTCGAATTGTTTGTTCACATTCGTTGTGTTCTTTCTCTCTTTGTGATTTATCGCCGTGGATGCGTAATTTCTTTTTATCGTTGTTCTTTTGGTAGTCTGATTAGTTTTATTTTGTGCTTAAGAACTGAATTCCGTTGTAGTTATTTTGATTTCTCATGTATTATACTTTATTGCAGAATCTTGTTCAAGGTCGATTGAAAAGAGTCATCTCATAATGGCGAAGAAGGAAATTGTCTTGGAGCAAGGATGGTCTGTCATGGAGATTGGTGTTGCAAAGCTACAAAGGATTCTGGAAGAAAAGCCTGAGCCACCATTTGAGTCGGTTCAATATATGAATCTATACAGGTATGTTTTCTAATAATGATGTTTCTTGTTTTTACTACAGTACAGTACGGATACTAACCACAATGAATTCTTATGCAATTCACAGGACTATCTACAATATGTGTGTCCAAGAACCTCCTAATGATTACTCACAACAACTTTATGATATGTATCGTGGAGTAATTGATGATTATAATAAGCAAACAGTGAGTACCATGTTTTCGTTTGGGCTTGATTCTTGAACATTTGTTTTTACAACTTGAGCAAACAGTCTAATGTTTTTCTATGTGATTAGGTGATGCCGGCTATAAGGAACAAGGATGGTGAATATATGCTGAGAGTGCTTGTTAAGAGGTGGTGCAGGAAGTTTACATACATGTAAAAAGGAGGTAGACTCATCTTTATCTTGTTGCAGTATTTGATTCAGTATGGTTGTATGATAAAACGGCATAATCTTTGTGTGGACGAAGCCTCAAAGGAACATTGCCCTTGTTGGAGCTCATTCGTCTTCATCGAAGTGTGGTTTTTGAACTGCAAAGAAGAAGGAAGTGTGGCCATAACAACCCTGTTTTTTTTGTTATCTTATTTGTAGTAGAAGCGTAAGAAGAATATTAAGTAGGCTCATATTAAGAATCCGATCTTGCTTGCTTTGTATTTGGTTTTTCCTTTTGAGATGGTTTGTTCTTGTTTCATTGAATTTTTATGTTAATATTTATATGAATAAAATGATTTGGTTTTCTATTTATTATGAATTGATCATAGGAATAAAAAATTAAAAATGCTATTTTAATTCAATTAATTGCATAACACAAATGCTATTTCATTTGAATATATTGCGTGCTAAACCTGCTATTAAAATATTATAAGTAAGAGTAATTAAACGCTGTAATTAGATAATTAATAACAAAATATACTGGCTATTAAATCATATAATATTGCACACGAAAACACGCTATAGTATATTAACAAAATATAGCACCACAAAAAAACGCTATCGGAAGCCGTCGACCTATTATCATGGGCGCAGATATAGCGCTTTCTACTCCGCTATCATCTCGTTAAATAGCGTTATTTGGCCGCTAAGGATACTCATTTTTCTTGTAATGCCGTTTATTTCATTATCCATAATCGTTATACAATAAATCTAATATATTAAAACCACTAAAAAGTTGTTTCAGTCAACGCGACTACACATGCTTATAAATGAACTTATGTTAAATTATAGTGACTGCTTAGTGCCTACTATGTACGAGTCTAATAGATACATGAGATAAGATCAAAACTAGCTTGACATTTTTTTTTTTTGGCATTGGTAAATCCGTGTGTTCGAGAAAACAAGAGAATAATCAACGTTTTATAACATGACGTATATATTGGTTAGTGTCAAATTAAATGTCTTATCTGACCTCTACTCAATCATCTAGTTTAGTGAGTTTGTAAAGACTGCTTACATATTTCTAGCAAAAGGCTTTAACTTTTGGAAAATCGAAATCTTGTGGAAGTTATATTCTCATTATGCTTTTGGAACTTTTTTCAAAACCCCTCATCTATACTATAAATATCATAGAACGTTAAAAGAAAAAAAAATGACTATAAATTAAATGTGAATGTTTTAAACATGTGTATGTGCAAAGTCAAATGTGTATATGTCTAACTTTATATATACACATTGTCACTTTGACCCACTCCCTTCGTGACCACAATATCTCACCAACTTCATATATCCTAATTCCTAACCAAACATATATTACTACAAAAAAAAAATAGGTATTCTTATCAACGGAAAACGTTATCTAGCGTTAAAAAAAAAGTCGCCGGTGATTTGCCACTTGGAGTAGAGTAATTTTTTTTATAATATTTCTATGGTTCTATACTTCTATTATTTAATTTAGCGCTTTCATGATAATTAACAATATTAATTATAAAATTTTATAAAGAGAACATTTTTGTCTTAATATTACTAGCTGTACGTATATTACCAGATGTATATCACCATCTCCTGCAAACGGGAACCTACCACCATCTCCTATATATCATCCATTATGTACGCGCACTAATACATCTTCCTTCCTAATCCATACATGCACCCATATATATACATGACTCATGCATGATAATTCATATCATAATAGTAATCTTTCACAAATCAAAACCAAAAATACCTAAAATTACTCTCAAACCAAATATATATGTCTTCTTTCAAAATGATCTTTCAACCACTCTCACTACTTCTTTTCTTAACTCTATTCGTTAGTTCCGTTACTTCTGGCCGTTTCCTCTACGACTTTGACCCTGTCCCGTCATCTGCAACTACGCCATTGGATACTGACTCAGTTGGCTTCAACGGAGCCGTAATTGAAGTCGTGGAAAATCCGGCCGTCAGTGGAAGTCTGTAAGCTAGCCTTTCTTTGGGTAATGGCGTCCTTTTGACTAGTAACGAAAACGAAGTCCCTCTCATTCACCAGATCACCAATATCCAACATAATCAAATGATCAGCTCGTAGATACAACTAGTCAACAAAACCATAATTTTAAGGAAATTTTTTTTCCAACCCCTTCAATGTTTTCTTCTAGAGTCAATTCATTATGATTGAACATGTATCATCAAGAGTTGTATCTGTAATCATATCAGTTGACAATTTGAATGGTCTTTTATTGAACTTCGGTGAAACAACACATAAACTAAGGGGAACAATAGTCATTTTAGCAAATAGTGATATGATCATCAGTGTCTTTCCACAAACATCTTGATTAAACAAAAGCAAGATGTCAGATATATAGATAACGAAAGCTAGAAACAAGCTCTTTTAAAACATATCTCAGATAACTGAAATGTATATTGTTTCATGAACATGTTTGATGCCAAGAGAGTAAGAGACCATCATGCTTTCGAGACCCATCTGTTGTTTTGACTTTCTAATGGAATCTTTACCAAGTAGTTTCTCAAGGATGGTATAATTGTTTCAGACGGTAACAATGACCTTCCTTGTAGTTGTCTTGGGCTTCGGCTACCCACAGAAGCTTAAGTTGGTGGGTCCTTTCGCTTAAGTTGTGAGCTTTCAGATGGCTCAATTTGCGAGCCTTCACCAGCAGAGTCAATTCCATGTGATACGGCTTCCCAATTTTCAGGCGGTACCAAGACAATATTGCGACCTGACATAGACCATTTTGTATAAACCAACTCCAACAGATGGCATTCTGAGATATTGCTTCCCAGGATTAGTACAAAATTTTCTCGTGTACGATTATCTAGTCTCCAGCTTAAAATGTCAGTTATGATCCTGCGAATTTTCGCAGGTCCCTCTCCTGAAAACCATACGAATATATATATATTATAAACGCGACGTGGATCAAAGTTATTTAAGACATGAAAGAGACTTCACCTGCGAGTGTGTGATTGACAACGATTTTGAGGTGACCACCAACCACTGGGATCAGATTCGTGTCACCACAATAGATGGAACCCGTACCACGATAGTCAATTACCTTTGGCAGAGGGTATGTGACTATGTAAAATTGGATCAGTACAGACAATATAGATAAAAGAGAAAACTTTAAAGAGATTTTTTTTTCTTTTTTTAGGAATTCACCTTGGGCTTCGTTTTCGTGTAGTTTGACCTCGTATATAGGTGATTTAAGGGCACCCCTGATCTGATCCGTATCGCCATAAGCATAGATGGTGGTCATCTTACCAAGGTAATTCCTTTTCCTAAAGGTTTCTCTGATGTTCTTCGAAACATCAACAACATCGAGACCCGGGGGGGTTGGGCAATCAACCATGTCCCAGAAGACGACAGTATCTGCCTCTATGAATGAATCATCGGTCAAATAAGACATCAGAGACAAGTAGAGAGGAGAGGAGAGGATAGGAGAGGAGAGGAGAAAATGAACAAACTTAGGGTTTAGACATAACAAAAGTGATACGTCGCCGTTTACTTGTCTGGACCAAATACTTATTTATCTATGGGCTTATATGGGTTTGTAACTTTGTATAATAACTAAAATTTTCAAATTATTTTTATGATTATCGAGCTGGATTCGAAGAGTGTACACCGCAGGTTTATTAATTTTTACATTATTGATAAATGTTATAGGTGTTGGTTGATGTTTTTCTTTTTTTTTGGTACTTAATGATAAGATATAGATTTTCATATTTTGTGATATTGATGATGAGTCTTATTGTAGTGTGTTATGTAATATGGATCATGGATGTTTAAAGAAATTGGTTCTGAATTCGACCAAATATTGGTTGGTGAATACAAACCAAATTTGGTTTACTTCGGTTTAAAATGTGTCATTTTAATTTTTTGGGGTAAGCCATGTCTTATGTATCTTAAAAGGCCACAAAAAGCATAACCCTTTGTATTCGTAAAAGGCCCATTAGTTCCTTTCTTGGGGTTAATGGTTTCTTTATCAGCCCATTTAGTGGTTTCAGCCCATTAACGGTTTCTTTCTTCTTTCACATTGCCTTTTTTCTGTGTTGGAGTTTCTTCCATGGCGAAACTAGCCGAAGAGATGAATCCTGAAGGTTCACGATACAAGCTTCTTCTCTCATGTCCTTCTGGCCTCTCTCCGTCTCAGGTTTTTCTCTAATCGAATCTATACACTGTGATTTAGTATTCTTAATCATCTGATTTTGTTGTTTCTATGCTAAAAAGGTCTCAGTGGATTTCTCGAAATCGCATGATCGGATTCCTCATCCTGATCCTGATCTCGAAGATTCTATTGCACAGGTGAGAAATCGAAGATGGAGTATCTAGAACTTGTTTCAGTTTCTGAATTCTGGAAACGTAATTCAATAATGCTTTGACCAAAACGTTGAAATCGTAACAATGATGAAGATTCCACTACTTAGTCATCATAATTTTTCATGACGTGATTTGAATGTTTCGATTTTATCAGCATTTTGATGTGATTACTTTGGCAATTTAGGTTTGGGAACAGAGATCACAGGGCAATTCATCATTGTTCAATGGCCAGAAATTTAGGGTATGCATCAATGTTTCTTTGCATTTGATTGCATTGGTTTTGAAGTTGTTTGGTACTTAGTCACTAATCAAAGCATTCAAAGCAGCTACTTCATTTTGATGTGTTTAAACTTTGACATAAATTGTTTATTTGTTCGATAAGCTTACTTAGTAGTTCAATTGTTTCAGTATGGATCATATTGTTTAGATGGTGATGATGGTGGTGCCAATGAAGTGCCACACGTTTGTCTTCGTCTTGGCCTGACTGATTACAGGTTTCTCATTTATCTCTCTTTTTCATTTGTTTGCACAGGATTAGGCTTCTAGTTTATTGATTTCTGGTATACATTGTATGGTTTGATGGAGAGAATTATTAATTATGGACATGGTTTCCAAGGACTTTTGTAGGAACGAATTTGAGTTCTCTGTGGGAGAGGTTCCTTGTTACATCAGAAGGTAAATCCGCATAATCGCACACTCCGTGAGATTTAGTTATCATTGCCTCTAGTATTGTGTTGGGGAACTGGAGAGCTTCCAGGTGGTTTTGATCAGGTTTCTTATCGTTATAGTTTTGTTCTTTCGCAGATGACTCTGTAAGATGTCGACATACCTCAAGTCCATTGGGAAATGGTGCAGTTATCGAGACTTCTGACAAGAAGATTATCGTGTTACGCCGAAGTAATAATGTCGGGGAATTTCCAGGTCACTATGTATTCCCTGGGGGACATCCAGAGGTATTTACATAAAGCATCCAATATTTACATAAAGCATCACCATATTGTCCTGTTTCTAACTCTTTGGCATTGTCAATTACTTTAAACATTGCAGCCAACAGCAGTAGGTATTGATTATCATCAGCTTTCAAACTATGCTCAAACCGGCGAGCTTTTAAACAAGAAGGTAACTCAAGAAATGTTTGACAGCATTATCTGTGAAGTTGTCGAAGAAACTGGAATACCAGCATCATCACTTGTAAGCCACAAAGATTTCTTTTGATCTCTCACTTAGGCATCCCGAGAGATATCTGATAGGGATTTCTTTTATACAACTACAGAGCCCGCCTCTCTTCATCGGTATATCTCGTAGGGAGTTGAATGTAAGACCAGCTATGTTTTTCTACCTCAAGTGTAGTCATCATTCAGATGACATTCCAAGATTATACTCTAGCGCAGAAGATGGGTTCGAGTCAACACAACTCCACACTGTCTCATTGGTTAGTTCTCTAATCCACCAAGGAAGAAAAACCATCGACTGCATGTTTTACTCTCTAAATGTTATGATCCCATCACGAATAACTGTAGTTTCGCTTTAATTAATCGATCAGGATGAGCTGAAGATGATGACATCGAGAATGCCTGGTTGCCATCATGGTGGATTCGCTCTCTACGAACTGATGCTTCAACGCCTCAAGAACACTAAGGAAACGTCTTTAATAGCAACGTAAGAGGAAATACTTAAACTTTACACCTAGTTGTGTTATGGTTTGCTAATGATCATGTCATTTTCGAGTAAATTTTATTATAATTAACCGCAATAATTTGTAAAATCAATGATAATGACTAATGAGTAACTTATTAATTCATGGATCGAAAGCTCTAAGTTATGTTCGATAAAAGGTTAATTTGTTTACATATGTAAATGGTAAGGGTTCTATAGAACCTACAATAGAGGAAATATGAAAGCTTACAAATCTCACGCAAACACCATTATGATTCATGAGTTTACCCGGTTAGGATGAATGGATGAATTTCTCTGGATTTGTTGGAATTTACTCCTAAAAGGTGCAAATAAATTAGCCGTAGACCATTCTCCACATACTAGAAATAATTGTCTACCGAAACAAAAGCGACGATTCAGAACTATATAGATAATGCAGTGATTGAGAAACAAGTTCTTTAAAACATTCTTAGACAAATGGAACGTAAGAACACAATAGACCGCTGCATGGAATTCTATTCAAGAAAGTGAGAGTTGTATTTGGAAAGACTAAATAAGCCAAGGCCGCCTGACTTAGGCTTAAACCATAAAGCATCGGTGGAATGGATACTAGAGTTAAACAAGGCAGTAAGTAGCAAAGGCTGGTAAAATGGGTTAGGGTTCTGGTTCTGCTAACTCACTTTCTACTGAACTCTAAGCACTTGGAGTAGAAAGTGATAGGGATTTGTTGAAGAAGGAGAACGTAAGCCTCAAGATTGAATACCGCTGGAGTTCTTGTTAGACTCAGAGAAGCTGCTGAGGTAAGTTAAAGAAAAAAAATATGGAAAGGCTAAAGAGGAGACACAAGTTGGAAGTGGTAACAATCAAACAGAATCTAAAACAAAACACATTGACCGAATCTGCATTACATTTACTATGAACATATTCGGTTGCAGGAAAATATTCAATGAAGTAGAAATAGAAAAGTTCAACTGGTAAAGACTCTCATGCAACGCCTAGAGAATGCCGGTTCGTGTGGCACTTGAGAGGAGACCATATAAAATGCCCTGGTCCCTGGATTGAGAGGATGTACGGGCCTAGGCCCAAAATTTCTTAGTCATTCAAAAAAAAAAAAATGAACTGAAATCAAGAGAAGAATATTAATTTTCACTCATACAAGAAGCAGTAAACTAGAAAAGTAGAAATGCAATTCTACATGCCTTAATCCCTCTATCACACCAAAAAAAATTAAAAAATTCTACATACCTTAAATTGTACCTATTAGATCCACTTAGTTGAAAGCAGAGATTAAGAGCAAACACAAGAGAGGGAAAGAAAAACCTTAAGCTTTGGTGAAAGTTTAGACATCCCCCATGACATGAATGACTTCGAAGCCACTTCTTTCAGGACAAAAAAGTCCCACAATGTATCTACACCGCTTGTAGAAACGACCAACGGAATGTAAATAAAAAAAGATCAAATAACAAAATTATGTTAAGAGAAAAAATGAGCTCAGGATTTTGTAAGTTGTCAAATCTCCACACCAAGAAGTAATGTATTTCGTGTAGGGTGAAAATTCATGCTTGTCACAACAGAGTTTCGGCAGAACTTGAAAACCAATTTTGTTGGGAAGTCTTCATACGACCATGAGTTTTCACTCTATGAGTAAGCTGGGTATGTCGTGCTATTTTATTATCAGGAATTTCTGCCGGTGCTCTAAGTCGCTTCGAGCCAAACACTTATTTGATCCAAAGGACATTCACGTTAGAGAAAAGTGCTATTCAGAAACAGGTTGCAATTGCAATATAGATCATCAAAAGAAACCTTGATAATGAGAAGCAAAAATATCATGTTGGACCGAAGATGCACCAGAGGCATTAGTCATCATGTCAGCTAAAAGAGCAATGTTGGCAACATGAACACCAAGAGGAGCTTGCTGCACGAAATGATCCTTCATACATATTTACTTCTAGTAAAAAAAACATGACTACATAAGTTGAAAAGTCGAGGTTCCTTAAACCAAGTTCGGCTAGAGTACGTAGAATTGTAGGCAGGCCCGACCCAAGTGGGTAGGACAAGGGTGCAAGTGTCTAAAGCTCATTTCTATTTGAAAAAAATTTCTTATATAAAAAGGCCCAATATTTTTCTTTTAAAACAATAAAGCCCCCCCAAAAAATTAATATGAATCCAGAGCCTAAAATAATTAAAACTATAGCATATATTTAATAAAAATCCAAAAAAAAAAACACAAGCTTTTAGTAAAAGGCCCAAAAAATTGTTTTGCCCTAAGGCTCTTATACATATTCGGTCGGGGCTGGTTGCAGGTGCTAGAGAAGGAGGTGTTAGTTTACAATGAAAAAGCGGATTCTCTTGAATTTGTATTTCAAAATAATCCAAGGTGTCTTTCCGATGAGCTTTGCATTAGAGATCGTGTAGTCTAATTTCTTCATTTTGGTCGAAGTTGGTTCAAATTAACTACTCAATTAGAAGAAAAAAAAATCGGTTTATTTCAGAGTTTAAACCCTACAACCGAACCGAACAGAACCGAATTATTTTCGGTTCAATTCGGCAAAATTATAATAGAAAACAGGAAAACCAAATAAACCGAACCGTTTAAATCGATTAAACCAAATGCCCGGGTTAGTTTTTGATATATACTAGATAACCTAAATTGTTTTCGTTAAGCTGCTTAGTTGATAACTATGGACAACTTGAACTCGCCTATATAGTTTTCTGTGTTTTTGTTACCATTTACCACTTTTTGCTCGTAAACTTGCCTCAATGGTAATATAGACTACTGGTAGTCTGGTACCATCCATAAGGCAAGTATTATCACTCCTCAAGCGTATGTTTATTTTCCTCATGTCTTATGTTATTTAAATAACGCTGGTGAAACAGTAACCTTTTGCTCTGTGAAACTCAAGTTGTGCTATGCGTACTTGTGTCTAAGATTGAGCTGGCCTGGCACCCATCAGCCTGAATCAGAAAGTACTAATCAGATAGGCTAATTTCCTTTCATTACCACTTTTTCCCTATTCTTAAAGATTGTTACGCTTATCGTTCATATGTCGGTTAATTGAAATCAATAACTCATCTGCTCTTGTATTAGAAAATAGACCAGATTTTCTAGTAAATTTCCAATTTACTGTGAAGCATGAAGATGAGTAACTATTCTTTACAGTTGATTCAAATCTGATCCCCACAGGCTGAAAAATTGTTAGTTCCTTGCCAAATCAGATTTGCTTTGAATTAAAAAGGGAATGTCATGAAGAAGTGATGAATCAAGTAATTCGTCGGATTCAGACATCAATAGCTCTGACCATGGCTACCATTTGTATTAAAGATACGAGGTTCATCCGTTCACATATCTAACGATACTAGATTATAGGCCGCTAGCTTTTGATTTTTGATTAGACACATAGACGATAAGGGTTCTATAAAAGCTACAACAGGAGAAATATGAAACCATTCAAAATCTCATGCAAACCATTAAGAATTTGTGCTTTTACCCAGCCTTGGATGAACTTTGTTGGAAGTTCTTTCTAAAAAATGCAGATAAACTAGCCGTAGCAGCACGGCCGTTCTCTACACAAAGGAAATAATCGTCCACTGAAACAAAACAGAAACAAAAGGCAAGAATTCAGAATTACAGATGATGCAGCGATTGAGAGAAAAAAGTTCTTTAAAACATGTCTCAGCCAAATGAAATGTATGAGCATAACAGAGTGAATTCTATTCAAGAAAGGAAAGTTATAACAGTACCTGACATTACTCCATGTGTAACTGATGTAATGATCCCATGCTCTACTGGCTCGCCCTCCCCTACTGATGATCCTTCCGGAAGAACAGAGAGAGTTGTATTTGGAAAGACTAAATAAGCAAAGGCCAACATTTTCTGTCCATTGCAGTTCAAGTAAGTATAACCAACACGCAAAAGAAAAGATAACAATGGACAAGGTTTTTAAATAACCTTTTCTTCAAGCTTGTTTGGATCGAGTACGAGATATCCATTATCAGCCAGGCAACAACATATAGCAACTGAAAAATAAAAAACGTCGATGAAACAAATTAGAAGAAGCACACAAAGTCAATTAGAGAAGAGCATAAAGTCACAAAGATGTACCAGCGAGATGCTTCATAGGGATTCCTGCATCAACAAGCGCTGCACATGCTGCATTTATCGCACACGGTAGAAGCTAAACAGAATTGAATCAAGGAAAAAGCAGCCAAAACTGTCCTCTAAATTAATGCACGAATTATTTCACTAAAACATATTCACACTCCCAGCTTATAGGATTACAAGCTTTCACTACAAGAAATTCTATAAATACTCAAACCGGCATTGCTTATACCGGACTATACGTGTTTGACACAGCATCAGTAAATGGTTACCAAAGGGAAAGGATCACAAAAAGGATACAGAACCATCATCATGTACAATCTACACGGGAATCAAAAAATGAAAACATCAGATACAACTCAAGCTGACAAAATCGATATACAGTACAATGAATTACTCACCTGAATTATCACTGAGGTGGTGGTATTTGGATTAACAGTCAAAACACAAATACTCTGTATTGTCCTTTTCATTATCATCTCATACTCCTTTTCTACTTTTCCTATCATTATGCAAAGTAAAATTCAGTCAGCATCTAAAAAAACCAAGAATCACCTGTTCCGCATACTCAAGCAACAAAACAACATCCAGACATGATTAAACTAAATGCATTTACGATTACCAATCTGCCCAGATTTAGGCTTCCATATGACTTCAAAACAAGCCTTCTCAGTATTTTCATTCTTCTTTGTTCCTGCTTTAGGTCCATAAACCGCAGCTAGAACTTTTGTATCCCCTGAAAAAGCATACCCATTAGATAGTTCTATGAATCCCATTCAAAAAGGACTACAAAACTTTGTACCCATCAGAGAATCAGAGATATTGAGAAAGCTAATAAAGTACCTTGTGACCAGCTAGCAGAGCCATGAGGACGATGAAGGATGTTACGGGAACAAGCAAGAGGTCTCAGCTGATTCGGCGTTCTTCCATCTTCTCTATCAATCTCCATTGCTCCAATCCTTCTTCACACAAAAGGGTTTGATAAAGAAAGCAACTTTTGTCACAAATTCAAAATTCTCAGATTCTTTAACTAAGAATTCGTACCACTGAAAGCAAAAACAGAACCGCTTCTAGCTCAACACTAGCTCAATTCAAAACTAGAGTAAAAACCTAATGTCGAGGAAGCTAGAAGAAGAGAGACGATTCATTATCAGATTAGAAAACTAACCAACGCGAAGATACAGCTACGGAGAGAAGAAGAAGAACTGAAGCAGAGAGGAGAGAAGAAGAATCGCTCTGATTTTCTGAAGAATTAGGGTTTATTTGGTTTAAGTTTTTTTCGTTTCAAAACCCTCAATTCAAATCAATTAAAGTGTACCGAGATCAAACCGGTCGGTCCGGTTTACGTTTAACCAGTAAACTCAATTGAGGAAAGATAGTTAATACGTTGTTTGAACATAATCAATCTTCCGGAGAAGAATCTGAGTATAACTGACGGAGAAAATCCGACGATTCTTTGTATCGACGATATCAAATTTGATCTGAGATTCAAATTCCGGTGATAATTCGAGGAAGATGGATGATGAATTGTTGGAATTGCAGCGTCAGTTCGAGTTTGCTCAACAGGTGAAGTCAAGCGTGAGATTATCGGATCGAAATGTTGTCGAATTGGTTCAGAAGCTTCAGGAGCTTGGCGTTATAGACTTCGATCTGCTTCATACTGTCACCGGAAAAGAATACATCACTCAGGTATAGATTCTGTTCAAATTCCGGTGTGAATTTAGACTGTTTAAGAATCAACACTGGGTTTTGCAAAATTTTATGGTATCATGATGTGAGTAATGTGTTAATGGAGTAAAAATATGATAAATCTGCTTGTTGCATGAGGAATTTAATCGAAATAATGAAGTGAAATTGTTTGATCGTGCTTTTGTTGAACGCTGTGAAGGTTTTGGTGCAGATGCTTTGGTTTTTGTTAACTTGTTACTCTTGATTTGTTTCAGGAGCAATTGAGGAATGAAATTACTCGTGAGATTAGTAAATTGGGACGTGTCTCCGTCATTGATCTGGCTGATACGATTGGGGTTGATTTGTATCATGTGGAGAAGCAAGCACAAGATGTGGTGTTGAATGATCCAGGGTTAATGTTGGTTCAGGGAGAAATAATATCACAAAGTTATTGGGATTCGATTGCAGAAGAAATTAATGAGAGGCTTCAAGAATGCAGCCAAATTGCTGTGGCTGAACTTGCTGGTCAGTTACAGGTTGGCTCTGAGTTGGTGCAATCGGTTTTGGAGCCTCGACTTGGAACTTTGGTAATGATGCTTCTCCTCTAGAGCTTTCCGTATTGTGTTTAAGTGAATGTGAGCTTTTATACTTGTGGATTTTTTTATGTTTCAATCTTTTTAAGGTGAAAGCTAGGCTAGAAGGTGGACAGTTATATACACCTGCTTATGTAGAACGTGTGACCGCTATGGTTCGAGGTGCTTCCAGGGGTATCTTTGTTCCTTCCAATTTGTCGGGATTGTGGGCACCATTGCAACAGTTGGTACAAGAAATGAATGGAGCCAGTGGAGTTGCTGTTGAGAATTCATTTTTCCAGTCTATATTCAACCGACTGTTGAAGGAAGAGGAGATGCTTGGATCACTACGTGCTGGAACCCATTGGACTCCTAGCGTATGTCATAAAATTCTTATCTTTTGGGTTTCTGGCACTAATGGATTATTACTAATTAACGACAGTCTTCAAAATTTCAAGAGAGCGCTCGTCTATGCTTGCTGTTTCCCATGTTCAGTTACCGTTCATTAGAATAACTTTTTTGAATTTGGTTGCAGGCTTTTGCAATTGCTCAAAAGGAATGTGTAGACTCTTCTTTTTCACAGGTTTACTCATCATTTTCTTTCAAATGTCCTTAGTCCGTTTATTTATCAGTTGGTTGTGGAAGAGAACTAAATTTGAACTTCATCTGACTGCAGTTTTATCATGTTCTGTAAATTATTCTTTCTTGAAAAAATTGTAAATCAACGGATTTATGGTTTGTTTTGTTCCGTTTTCCTGCAGAACTCCTACATCTCCTATGAGAGCATGCAGAAGCTTGGGATTTCTCAAGCTGTGCAGTTCTTACAGGTATTGTATCGTCTTAGTTTAGCGTAATTTTTCAGTAGCTTCAGTAGTTATGGAATGATAGCTAGAATGAGTATTATGTTGCCTCTTTCACTTTATTCTCATTACAAGTTGTGTTTTATGACATGTATAGTCTAGATATCCAGATGGTACACCTTTAGCTGCTGTATTTATTCATTCCTCAATGATTGAGATGCTGGATTCTGCAACAGAGGATGCTATTGAACAAAACAGTTGGTGAGATAAAATTTCTCGTACCCTTTTTCCCTCCGTCGATGGTGTTTGTTTTCTTTTATGTTATGCTGCCTATATCACTAGATCCTTTGTTACTGAGAAACCCTTGATACTGTGTGCAGGATCGATTCCCTCTCTGTATTACCTTCATCATTCACGTCACAGGATGCAAACAAGATGTTGCTTCTTTGTCCCTCTGTCCAATCAGCTCTCAAGGTGGGATTTTGATCAAATTTGATAACTAGTCGACACTCTCTTGCAATAAAGTGCTGATTTATTTGTCCTTTCAGGCTGAGAAAGCACTTATCTTGGGCGAATCCTATGTCCTAAGCAGTGGGTTTGTCAAGGTAAACATATGAAATGGAGGGTATTATTAGTAGTTTCCTTGCAAGCTGTTGTCTTTGCCATTTGGTTTCTTCCATCTGAACTATGCCTTAGTTCGACCTACTAATGTTTAGGGCATATATGATCAAATTGAGAAAGAGGCAGAAGCTTTTAGCATCCAAGCTTCTACTGCTAGTTTGATAGATCCTTCAAGCAAATCGTCCGAGTCGACAGAAAGCGTACCTGCTAATACAGATAAAGGGTCAAAGAAGAAAAAAGGAAAGTCTGTCAGCACGAAGGCAGCTACCGTTGAAACTGTTCCAGATGATGAAGAGGATGCCCGTCCAAAATCTAAGAGAAACCAGAAGAAAGGCAGGGATTCATCGTCATCACAGAAGTTGGATTCAAAAGCAGGAGGCAAGAAAGAGTCGGTTAAGGCGCAAGAAAATAATAACATTATTCCGCCAGACGAATGGGTGATGAAAAAGATCGTCGACTCTGTACCTGAATTTGAAGATGATGGTACATCTGAGAACTTTTTCTTATGTACGCATAATAAAATGATGTAGCTGAATTTGGAGCCCATGTGATAAACTATGGGGTTTCTTTGCAGGTACAGAGAACCCAGATTCGATTCTTAAGCATTTAGCTGATCATATGAAACCTATGCTCATTAATTCACTGAAGGAGAGAAGAAAGAAAATCTTCACAGAAAATGCAGATAGAATGAGGCGCTTGATTGATGATCTGCAGAAAAAGCTTGATGAGGTTGAAACCAACTGCTTCAACTATAGTTTAATATTTCGCTTGACTACCAACGTCTTCCCTCTGTTTCTCATCTTGGAGCTGTTGCAGTGTTACTCACCACTAGCACCCAGCATGATAGTATCTTGTGACCTTATTTTTCTTGGATTTTCTTTTGGCAGTCTTTCCTAAATATGCAGCTGTATGAAAAAGCGCTAGAGCTTTTCGAAGATGACCAATCTACTTCAGTAAGTACTTTCAGTCATTTTGCAAGCCACGCTCTTACTACTCAAAGAAGCTAGTCTGTAACACTTTCTTTTCTTCTGGTCGTAGGTTGTTTTACATAGGCACCTGCTGAGAACAACAGCAGCTACAATCACTGATACACTTCTTCATGGCTTGGTAGGTCAAAAATAAAGTGGAGTTTGTAAGGCCATCTTCATACTGATTTAACTAATCATGCTTCGATTATCAATACAGGACATCCACAACAAACTGAAGAATGGTACTGAAGTTGGAGAATCCAAGACGCAAGATCAAGTTCTGCTTGATTCTTCTGAGAGAACAGCCCTTGTAATGCAAATTTGATTACTAATCTAACACTAGTACTTTATTGTTGCACTTTTTTTTTTTTTTAATTGTGAATAGTTCTACCCCAATAGTTGACTCTCCCATGTTTCCTTTCTTTTGGGACAGGCTAAGAATCTCAACGGTTCACTTTCGAAAAAGGCTCTTGCACTAGTTGAGGCATTGGAAGGAAAGGTTAGATCTTCGTTAACGGATAGTTTTCTTTTCCTTACAGTTGAAAACATACTGCATGTGAAAAAGTGGTTACCTATTTCTTTTTTGTTCTTCCATCTCGATTCCTCTTCTCCATATTAATATACAGATAAAATATGGATGTGCACATAGCCATATATAGCTATGGAGTCAGAGAAAAATCTTTATTATAACTTAGGCCTGATCCATTTTCTCCTACCTAGTTAATAACCCTCTTAAAGGGTGGTTACACTTTGGTTCTTATAGTGAATACATTCTAAGCGCCATTGATGGGATTATTTTTGTTTCAGCGTGTAGACACTTTCATGATCACTTTCAGAGATCTGGCAGAGGAAAGGTATTACAATTCTTTGAGGAATCTCTGAAGCAACTCTGCTTGGTTTTCTCACTGGGTTGGAACTGAATGTTAACTATATTTCTGCAGTGGATTGGTCTTGAAAAAGCTTGACAAAAAACTGGAAAGGACACTCCTACATTCATATCGTAAGGTATGTACCACACCATGTGGTTGTTTCTATAACTTTATCATCTCCCATCAATGATGATGTTATCTGTGGTTGCAGGATTTGATATCTCAAGTTTCTACCGAATCAGACCCTGTTGCACTTCTTGCTAAAGTTGTCTCTCTCTTTTTTATTAAGGTACATATCCACGTTCGTGTAACTATATTCTGTGCTCAAAATCCAGATTTAACATATGGCTGGAAAATCGTCAACAGGTTCACAATAAAGCTTTACAAGCCCCTGGTAGAGCCATTTCTGCGGCTATTTCACACTTGAAGGTATTACAACTTAGGAGAGATCCACAATAACCCTATAATCTTCTCTGTCATTCCTATTTTTTTCGCATTCACGGGTGTCTGGTCACTCTGTATTATATCTTGGTCTTCTTTTGCTGTGGCTAACATGTCTATTTCAAACCTTGTAGGATAAACTTGATGAATCTGCGTACAAGACTTTGACAGATTACCAAACAGCAACTGTAACTCTTCTTGCTCTAATGTCAGCTTCATCCGGCGAGGTACATATCCTTCTCTTATCTTGTGGGCAACAAATGTTCCTTTGAAATGAAACTAATTAAATCTCCATAGTGAATGATCTCTTAAAGCTATTCCATTAACATGTACAGGAACATGACTGCTCCGCAGACAGAATCTTGACCAAACGGGAACTTCTCGAGAGCCAGATGCCATTGCTTAGAACCCTCGTCCTCGGCGACTCACAGCCACAACAATCCTAATCCAACAGAGTCAGGCCCGGAGGTTTCCTTAGTGTTCTGCTGATAAGATAAGACCGAGGTCACTGCACTTAAAACTTGTTAGTATTAGGAGAAATGACTCATGTTTGGAGAATCCTGTTACAACCTTTATATTCAAGAGATTTGCATAGTTCAATCTTAACTATCAATGGAGGCATCTATATTTCAAAACACTCTTTTATTATAATTTACTTATATCGATACAACGAGATCGGTGATTACAAGAGAAAGAAGCAGAAAGGAAAGTCGCACCATTTATTTTACACTATCACACACACGTTACTTCAGCTCTCCAACTTCAAAGTTCCTCTTAACCAGAGATATCAATGGACTTGACCTCAGGCTTACTCTCCGGCACTTTCGGCACCGTGACCGACAACACACCGTTCTCCATACTCGCCTTCACTTCCTCCACCTTTGCATTCTCTGGCAACCTAAACCTCCTAACGAACTTCCCACTTGACCTCTCCACACGGTGCCACTTGTCACTCTTCTCTTCATTCTCACTGCTTCTCTCACCGCTTATCTGAAGTATGTTCCCATCTTCAACCTCCACCTTCACCTCTTCTTTCTTCAACCCCGGCACGTCCGCCTTGAACACATGCGCTTCAGGTGTCTCCCTCCAATCCACTTTAGCGTTTGTGAACGCTGCCACGTCCTTAGCCGGTGCGTTTGCCAACCCTGACGGCGTCAAGAATCCTTCGATGGGGTCCCATACGTCTAGTGAGAATGGGTCGAACACATTTGTTCTTCGGCCTCCAAAAAAGCTCGGAATTAGAGACATCGTTTCACTTACTCTTGCCGTTTGCTCTGTTTTGATTTGCTTTGCTATGAACTCTTTCACTCTTTTTTGATGCAAACACTTACGTGCCTTGGCGTATTTATAGGGAGAAAAGATGGGAGAGTAGAGGATAAGAGACAGAAAGTTCTGCAAGTTTCTTGAAATTTCAGGTTCTTCTTTTCTTTTCTTTTTTAACGTTTTGTCTTTTAACAGCGTCGTCGCTACCAGACTTCTCAGGTGACTTCAAGAAGTTTCGATGTTGATGGGTGAGACGACATGCAGTTCATCAGGTGGGGCAGGGAACGCCATGTCGTTTTATTTTAACATGGGCTTCGTTAATGGGCTTTAATACACCATGCAATTAATCACATGTTTACGGTAATGAACACTTATCTTTTTTGTTGCTAAACTAAAGGGTTATTGAACGTGAGAATTAAATAGAATATCTAAACAAAAAAAGAAGTAAAAAAACAATGCCTACCATTTATTTCAAATTCTATTACTTTTTTTTGTTCCATTAAATTCAATTATTGAATAATCCCTTTTTAAAATGTTTTCTTAAGAAGAAGATAATAAGGAAAAAATAGTAAAAAGTAAAAAAAAAATGGTATTATTGAAAAGAAGATGAGATTATTATTTAACCATATACTAGATCATTGACCCGCACGTACGTGCGGGGTTTCATATTTTAAAAAATTTCTAACAAAATTTAATATAGATTATTTTATTGTTTTTTATGATATATATTTTAGTGTATTAGATCTGGATCCACGTACGTGTAGAAATATTTTTATAGAATTTGTTATATATAGATTTTAAAAATATAAAATATTTTGTTGTGTTAGTGAACTTCGTAATAGTATAAATATTATAAAGTTAGAGTAATGAACAAAATTGAGTTGCGTTAATGCATAATTATATTTTAAGATCCGGACTAATTTAGTTACAAAAGTTAAATGGTGTTACATTTTTATATTCTTAACTAATCAAAACAGTTCTAACAGTTTGATTACATATGTTAAATAGGATATGAATTCGGTTTTAGTTTGGGTTATTTCATGTATATTAGCTAGGCGTATCTATTTTGGAGCTGGAAACATATCCCGTCAGGTATATGTCATAAATTCTTTGTCCCATAATCTGCTCTTTCCTTATAATGAACTAATTAAAATCTTCCATTGATAATTTTTTTTAAAAGATAGTGTTTTTAATTTTGAATTAAAATGTTTACCATGTGGTTGATCCCACATTAAGTGCTTACCATGCACTTATGCAGAGTCATTCCTACCATAAAAATTTATCTAAATTTGAAAATAATAGTATAAAATAGAAGAAGATGCAATTTGACTGATATTTTAAAATTTGATATAATAATAATCATTTATTTTTGTCAACTATATGATAATGTGGGGGTGTAATTCGAAGTGCTCTAAGCCACCGTTGGCCTTTGCTTCTCTGATCTTGCGTTCATGCCAAGTCAATACAATTTTTAATTGTTAACTCACATTTCTTCGACCACTTAAATTTTCCAATTAAATTAATTTAAACAGTCCAGAATAAATAAATAAATTTGAAAAAGTCTTTTTTTTTATGTTCATCGACCACTTATGTACACTAAACCGACCACCATTAGTATCATAGTATATGAAGTATTATGAACCAATCTCTTCTTGCTGAGATCAGAAGCAAACATGGCGAAATTGTCCGACTTGTTTAGTTTAGAATCTTTAGATAACTTTGGGTTCCTCATTGTTACTTATAACTCGAATTCTTCATAAATAAATAGAAAAAACAAATTTGTGGAAAGAGAAACCCTAAAAACGGCGGAAAAGAAACAATGAAAGC
Organism: Arabidopsis suecica; assembly: GCA_019202805.1. Lineage (NCBI taxonomy): Eukaryota > Viridiplantae > Streptophyta > Magnoliopsida > Brassicales > Brassicaceae > Arabidopsis > Arabidopsis suecica. The sequence goes on from CM032909.1 coordinate 8,764,988, forward strand.
GAATGGAAACTGAAAATTTGAAGAGAATCGAAGGAAATATGGATGAGGTGGCTTGCTTTGGATTTGATAAAAGGATTAATTTTGGGAAGAAGAAGATGTGGGTCAAAATCGGATTTAATTTGGTTAAAATCAGACTAAGATGGAGAGATAAAAAATAAAATTGGTGTAGTTTTTTTAAGAGCAAACTTTTTGTGATAAATAGAAAGACAAAAATTTTGTGTGGGAAGGAATAATGCGGCGACGACCCTAAAATAAGTAAATGATATTAGGAAATTATATTTATATATTACTCGGATACATGACATTCATGATCAGAAGAATCACAATCAACAACAAAAATCATTGGAAACATATATATAAAATTCAAGGGTAAAAACATTTTATTTTTTATGATGTTCAAAGTCATTGCGCTACGTACTGGTTCATTCCAATCAAGTCGTCGATCTCTCCCATGTCTATTTCATTTGTAGGTTGGTTTGAGTCGTTGTCCATCTGTTGTGTGGACAGAGTTGACGCTCCAGTCTCCATATTAGCCACTATCAAAACATTTAACAAGCTAGATCAGTAGATAGAGATTAGCCATGAACAAAAGTTTATATATCTTTTTAAACAAATGGATCAAGTATACACAAACACAACAAGACTTAATGTGTAGTGTAATACCTGCGGACGTAGGCATAGCAAGGGCTTGCAGCCTCACTTTGCGACGATTAGCTAAGATTATAGCGATGAACACATATGCGAGAAGAACAAACGCTATCGCGGATACCACACCAAGTATTATTGGCAGTTTACTGCTCTTTCCTTTGGTTGATCCATCTGACCGATATCAAATGTAAATTTTTTTACTTGCATAATTAATATGCACAATTAAATGTTTTTTTCTCCATAATATTTGTAGGAGGGTAATTTAGTACCACACGGTGAACTCGACTTAAACCAAGAATAAACCGAGTCTTTGGGCCATTTTTAAGACTCGACCTTATGGAAAAACCCATTTGAGTCGAAAATAGAAGGATCGAAACGGACCTAACGGAAAATGGAAAGATTAACTCGAATATGCTCTAAATATTGCAAAAGAGAAAAGAAAAGAAGATCTTGGCTCAAAAAATATTGAAGGAAAGCATATTTGAAGACCTAGAAGAAGAAGTATCTTATTATAAAGGAGTAGCCGACAAGAAAGGGATCCACAATTCGCACCTCAAGAACCCTAGATATGCAGCTTGCAAGGAAAACTCTAACTTGTTATCAAAACTAGTTAGATCTCTATGTAATTTCGTTGACCTTGTTCTTGGGATCAATAAGAAAACAACTTTCTTAAATTCTACTTTTCCATATTTCAACTCTCCGGTTTACCTGTGCTAATTCTATTCGCACAATATTCATGTTATGATTACTTAGAGCTTTCATTTAATATTAACACCCCATAAAGATTACATGTTAAAATGGATAGAAAGATCCAAATACAAACCTGGACTCACTTCATTGCTCCCTCCAGTTCCTCCTTTACTAGTCCCACCGGAGCCTTAACATCAAAATAAAATTCAGTGTATATCAAATTACATAGGTAACTATTTTTTGTTTTTTTAGTCAAACTTCATAGGTGATTATATAATCTTAAATAAAGTAAAATCTTGTTTGTTTTGGTAATTCGTGTTTCTATGTCAAAAAATAGACTAATCCACTAAAAATGCATTCTAAGAAAACAAACCAGATCCGGATCCACTGCTCCCAGATCCTCCTCCTCCACTTCCACCTGATCCTGATCCTGAACCGCTTCCGCCTCCGCCTGCGCCTTCGCTTGTACCCTTACTTATCACATAAAGCTCGGCCGCATTTATCATGGGCGGTAAAAGCGCACTAGCAGTGGACCAGAACGTCAGTGGGGTGCTTGAGCTGGCCACCACATCTCTCACGACCACTTGCGTGACTTTTCCAAACACAGGCACAACTGGACTCTTACCAACTTGCTTACCACCAAAGAAAATGTTGAACGATCGTAAACTCGATTGGAGAGGCTCCGAGAAATACATAGCCAAGTACACCGGAACTCCTTCCAAAGGAAGAGTAGGATCGACTAATGATAAGCCTTCCCCGGTCCAAGAGTTACGGAGGACGGACTCAGGCGGCTTGTTTGATGCACCAGAAGTATCGATCGATACAGCCGTGGACGGTAGTCCGGTCAGCAATATGTTTATATCGGATGGAAGCCAAAATCTACCTTGAAGATCCGATCTAACCAAAAAAAAAAGGATCTTAAACCCGACTAGCCATTAAATCTTGTATTTAATCAATCTCCCGGCCAGTTGACATAATTTATGGACTTATGGTTGATTAGACTATGATCTGAAATGTAGTTTAAAACATATTAAAAAAATTTCACTTTCTTATCAATATTTTTGCAAATTGTAAACCAAACGGATTTTACTTCCATTTACAACTAACAAATTTATTTTTTCTAATTTAAACGCTAGAAATTGCTGTTTAATTTCATTTATACACATTGTAATCGTGAACACCAAAACTAAAATACTAATTGATCGAGACCTATGTTTATGTTACTTATATAATTGGATATCGATTACCTTAGAAATTCTGTTTCACCATACGCACGTCGTTGTTGGTAAAATAAACCTTCACCAGGACCAAGCTCGTTATACATGCCATCGTCCAAGTCGGAAACTTCAATGGAAGATACAAAAGGGTTTGATGATGGAGACGTACGTACAAAACAAACGCTAGTCTCTCCGCTGGCCGGAGAAAATATCAGCTCCAAAAGGTAAGGTTCGAACGCAGAGGATATCGATACGGTGCCTCGGTGTTTCCCTTCAAACACTACGTTGAAGGATGGGGTTGAGGACTTCCCGTCGTAATTCCCGTAGTAAAACATAGTTCTCACTAGAACTTTTCCGCCTTTTGTAACCGGAATGTTGGAGTAGCAATTGGAGTCGCCGGTGGGAAAGTACCGAAGTGTGGTGAGGGATTTCTCGACGGTGGTGGACGAAACGGTGGCCGACTCTCCGGATGTGATGAAGTCTTTGTCTCCGACCCATTTTAGGTTGTTGTTGTCTACGCCCGGCAATGACGTTCCACAGTCTATGTTTACGCCTGCAATTGATTATTCATGATGATTATGATGATCATGAACGAAACAATAAACAGAATCTATTAATTATGTAGATCGATCCGGACGAAGATGTTCTGCAAAATCCAAGACTCTTCATGCTACTAAGCTTACCTAATAGGATAAACAAAGAAAGAAATTGAATTACGTGCGAATCAAAAATACTTACTGGCAAGAGAGAGGGTTATGACGGAAAGAAAGAATAGAAGAAAAGGCAAAGCAGCAGCCATGGCGGGACCTAATTTTTCAAGTAATGTTTTATACACAATTTATATAGAAACCCGAATATATGTACATCATATGTGTATATAGATGTTATATATGTTATCTAGTTGAGCTGTCTATTAGTATTTTAAAACCAAGTTGAAAATGAAATCTAGCAAACAAAATAAAAAATGAAAACATTCCTTTAGAGTTTTGACCTATTTTTATTTTACAGCGAGGAAACAATTGGTTCTTGAAGAACGGGCAATTACAAAATATTTACAACATAAAAAACATATATAAATATATTTACAACATGCATTTTGATATTGATATTTCCCACTCATGCTAACAAGTTCAGAAATTTATGTCCAATGCCAGTCTTAACTTTGACATTAGTTATACACAATTTGAAATCTAATATTACCAAAGAAAAAAATAAAAAAATAACTTAAGGCCTTGTGATCTAAAGTAGACTTAGGTGCAAATCAACTTAACCCCTTTGATTATATTATAGAAATTTATTCTAGACATTTTTAAGATCACATGGCCTAAATTACCTAGAAATATCGTTCTAGAATTAGAGTCATCCAACTAGATTAACCTCTAATAACTATATTATGAGAATCCTAAATTTTCGTTTAAATTATGATAAGACCGATCGAGGTCACTACCCTAAAACTTAATGACTAGGAGAAAGCGACTAATCTTTGCAGATTTGTTTTTGGTTAAAGGTTAATTTTGGAGAATTTTTTATTTATTTTGGAGAGTCGAATTTAGCTACTCCCTATATCCCAACCTATTTTATTTGCATTGTTCGATCTAACCAATTGGGGCAACTATATTTCAAAACACTCTCTCCTTAAAATTTACTTATTGATACAACCATATTCGTTATTACAAAACAAGATAAACGAAAAAGAGAAAGGATAATCACACCATTTATTTCACACATCACACATTTTTGTCTTTCAACTTTCAAAACTTCAAATTCCCTCTAACCTAAGATATCAATGGACTTGACCTCAGGCTTACTCTCCGGCACTTTCGGCACCGTAACGGACAACACACCGTTCTCCATACACGCCTTCACTTCCTCCACCTTTGCATTCTCCGGCAACCTAAACCTCCTAATGAACTTCCCACTTGATCTCTCCACACGGTGCCACTTGTCGCTCTTCTCTTCGTTCTCACTGCTCCTCTCTCCGCTTATCTGAAGTATGTTCCCATCTTCAACCTCCACCTTCACCTCTTCCTTCTTAAGCCCTGGCAAGTCCGCCTTGAACACGTGCGCCTCAGGTGTCTCCCTCCAATCCACTTTAGCGTTTGTGAACGCTGCCACGTCCTTAGCCGGTGCGTTTGCCAACCCTGACGGCGTCAAGAATCCTTCGAACGGGTCCCATACGTCTAGTGAGAATGGGTCGAACACATTTGTTCTTCGGCCTCCAAAAAAGCTCGGAATTAGAGACATCTTTTCACTTACTCTTACCGTTTGCTCTGTTTTGATTTGCTTTGCTATGAACTCTTTCACTCTTTTTTGATGCAAACACTTATGTGCCTTGGCATATTTATAGGGAGAAAAGATGGGAGAGTAGAGGATAAGAGACAGAAAGTTCTGCAAGTTTCTGCAAGTTTCTTGAAATTTCAGGTTTCTTCTTTTCTTCTCTTTATAACGTTTTGTCTTTTAACAGCGTCGTCGCTACCAGACTTCTCAGGTGACTTCAAGAAGTTTCGATGTCGATGGGTGAGACGACATGCAGTTTATCAGGTGATGCAGTGAACGCCATGCCGTTTTATTTTAACATGGGCTTCGTTAGTGGGCTTTAATACCACATGCAATTAATCACATGTTTACTGAACACTTATCTTTTTTTTTTGCTAAACTAAAGGGTTACTAGATCATCACCCGTACTACAGTACGGGTTAAATTTTATTTATTACAAAATTTATATATTATATATTTTAGAATAAAGTTATGATATATTATAATAGTAATTGAAAAATATAATTAGATTTTTGTCAGTCCCTATATATAATATTAGAATGAATATATTTTCTTTTTTTAATTATACTCAGTTATGAATATATTTTTTTAAGATATGAAAACGGAAAATAAAATTATTTTAATAAATTAATATGGTCTGAACAATGAGTTAATTTATATTAACAACCACAAATTGAGATTGCATATAATTCAGTTAGATCAAAAATCAAAATATTATAAATGAATTGCTTCTAAAACGTAGATTATTTTTAATTAATTAAGAAAGTTAGCTATTATTTGGAATTAATTTAGGAAATTCTTTTTTCAATTTCTAATTCTTTGGTTGTTGAAATAGAGATTTGTTTGAGGTAACTACGGAATTTACCAATTATTCGCGTAATTGAATATGTTATGAACATATATTTAGTATATAATATACCAAATTCAACCCGTGCGTGAAGTCTATATTTTTATTTTAGAATCCTAATGAAAATATTGCGTGCACAATCTATTATTCGTTATTTCCAAAATTGCTTGCACAATCAAATTTTCAAATATTTTGTGGTGTCAACCTTATTTAATCTATCTGATCATATAATCTTAACATGTCGTCTATTATAAGGATCATAATTTTATATCATATAATATATTACATTTAACCCTCCGCTTACTATAACTATTTTAAATATATTTTTTTAGAAAAACAAATTAAAGTATTTATAATTTTTTAATCTTTTTAATCAATTAAATATTTATGATATTCATTAAAATATTAAATTAAACTATTTTTAAATGTTCCAAATTAAAATCTTTAAAAATATTTCTTGTAGTATATAAAATTATGAATTTCAAAAAATAATTATATGAAATTAAATAGAAATATTCAAACAGTTATAAGGATCATAACTCATTTGTTAATATAATATATTATATTTAAGTATTTAACCCACTGCATATTATAAATGTATTTGTTTTTAAAAAATCAAATTAGAGTATTTATTGATGATATTCTTTAAATATTGATGATATTCTTGAAAAATATCAAGTAACACTAATTTTATATGTTCAAATTAAAATATTTAAAAATCTTATTGTAGTATATAAAATAATACATTTCAAAAAGTAAATGTATGAAATTGAATATAAATATTCAAATTCTGACCCGTTACTTAGTCGAAATTTTTGTTGAACTTATTTTTGGTTAAAAGAAATATATTACTCAAATGTGAAATTTTGACCCGTTAAATTTTTTTCTTCATAGATTTAACAATTTATATTCTTTTTTTAAAATTCAAATCTTGGCATATACAGAATTTTTTTTTTTTTTGTTATATGGATGATATGATGATTTATTTGTTTCATAAAAATAGAATCATATAAAGATGAGAGGTGAAGTATAATGATTAATAACAAATTAATATGGTAAGTTAGATATCAAATCTTATATTTTCATTTTGATTGGTCATTTTTTTTAAGTTAATAATATATTTTCGTTTTTAATAATTAAATTTCATAAATTAGTATTTGACTTGTTTATCTTTAATGAGCTAAATTAATTTACTCTTTATATTTTTGTCTCTAATGGCATTCTAATGTAATAACTTACAAAAGGGAAGGTTATTAAAGGGTAATTATAAATTGTACTCCCCAAATAATAGTATAGGATGACAATTTTTATTAATTTCAAATCGGATTATTCTAAACATTAAACAAATAAATGGTTTTTAATCTTATCACTATCGAAACCGTATTGGTAAGATTTAGGTCTTCATCCTCATATCGTATATGTCATTTCAAATATCAAATACAATCTAAAATTAGTTTAAAAAAAAATCCGAATACATAATAGTTTTGGATTAGTTTTGTTTTGATTTTATCAGACAAATATGAAATTATATATATAATGGATTAGTTTTGTTTTGATTTTAGAAACAGGAATGAATATATGGTTGTGATATGTATTTTTAAATGTAGGGGTATGAAACACTCTTTTATCTAAAAGGACCTAATAAAAGAAGATTAGGTCGAATATAAAAACATTGATGCAATCATCAATCTTTAACATATAAATTAACCAAAAATATACAAATATTCGAATCTTCACTCTAAGAATTAGAGACATACGATAACATAGATAAAACAAAAAAAAATGTAAAAATATAAAAACATACGATAACATACAATGCAAAAATATACAAATATTCGAATTCTCCCTCGATATGAAGAGGCACGAATCATCTTCCACGTTTCTTTTAAAAGCTTTTATGTGATACGATGTTTCATAATATATGTAAGTAATTAGGAATTAATTGTTTGGTGTTGTTGTTTATGAAAAACACGTGGAAGATCTTATTGTTGTGGGAATCTTCTTAAACCCGTTTCTAAACCCATTGACCCATGATTAGTGAAATGGATAGTGTGCTAATTGTCTTTAATAACCTTAATGAATTTGTTCTAAAATGAGCTTTTTGTAATGACATTCTCATGTAATTTTTTACAAAAGAGAAGGTTAGTTAAGGGTTTCTTATAAAGTGTACTCCCCAAATAATAGTATAGGATTGAATGTGAGAATTTAATAAAATATCAAAACAAAAAACGTGAAGAAACAATTTCCACCATTTATGCTCTGATTTGGATATAATTTATTTATTATTTTAAATTTTATTACTTTTTTTTGTTCCATTCAATTCTTTTAGATTCAATTATTGAAGAATCTCTTCTTAAAATGAATACATGTTATCTTAGGAAGAAGATAAAAAGAAAAAAAGAAGTAAAAAGTTTTTAAAAAATAATAGTTTTATTGAATAGAAGATGAGATATATTTAACCATATATTTTAAAAGATAATTCTCAAATATATCACACTACTAAAAGTTTTTGTTCGAAAAATATCATTACTAGTTTTTTTTCTTCAAATAATACACAAATTCAATATTAATATAAATCAAATCTCTTTTAAATGTTGAAAATATATATCTAAACTGAAAATAGAAAACCAAAATATAATGTATTTAATTTTATTAGTAATTTCTGTAGTAAAATTCAATTTAGAGACTCACCATCATCACTAGGACCACCATTAGGTTTTCTTTTTCGATTTTTTCTTGAACCATCCGTACTAATACAACTTCTATTTGTACTGTTCATGGTCACAGATCTTGAATCCGATTTAGATGAGCAGTTCTTCTTCTTGGTTTTAAGACATCAACTTGTTCAGGAAGCAACATGATTTGCTGAGGGACACTAACTGTGTCCTTGTGGTTGTGTTCGGTACTACGGTCGATAATGTTGACTTACCGTTCCTCTTTTTGGTTAAAGAATATTGGTAAATCTTTGTTAAGTCAATTGGTTTTATGAGTTTTGCAATGAAAACCATCGCTCCACAACTTAAACTCTCATCTTCTTTGTTGGTGTCCGATGATATCAAAAGAAATGTAAGGAAAAACAAACGGTTAAATATATCTTAAACTATAATATATATTTGTATATATATATATATATATCATAATTTGATTTTAAGTTGTAAAGAACAAAAAATGTTACCTAAGACCGGTAAAATTTTAAATTCTTTAATGATTTATTTTTTGAGTTGTAGACCGTTCATGTCAGGTATGTTTTAAACTAAGAAAAATCACATGTCGTATGCAAACACGATCTACAAATATCAACACTAAGTTATTTTTTCTAAATAAACTATTGTTCAATAATCTCTTAAAAATATTTACATAATATAAAGTATGGTTTCACAAAAAGAAAAGAAACTTTACATGACATATTGGTTAAAAATTTTATCAATCAAAGTGTTCGTTTCAAAGTCATCAAAATAAGAATACCTTGAAATTGTAAATGTGTACATGTAAATAGAATAAGAATCCGGATGATTTAGAAGAATAACTATTAAATTTCAACAAGTTTTGTTTTTAAATCTGTAGTTGTTTCTCCAAAAGTTGTATAATTCATGCTAAAAAATAATAGAAAGAAAAATCTCAATAAAATCATAAAAAATCAATAACATATTATATATGATAATAAGATTTTACTCCTATATTTGGAGTTTTTAAGCATGCGTGACAAAATAGTAAAGAAAACACGATCATCGTTCACAATCATGACATTGATTCTCAAGACAAAGCTTTGGTTGTAGAAAGATTGAGCAAAAGCCATTCTAATAATCTTTACAAAGAGTTTTTTTTTTTTTTTCAAGTCTATATGAACTATTTAGGTTGCACAAAACTCACTATTTAAATGCGAGTAAAGTAGATACGCTAATGCAACATATGGTAATATTGTACTGGTGTATTTGTAATTATTATTTGTAGAAAGAAATAATAATAATATAAGATAAATGAAAACCTAATTCTCTTTACTATTTTAATGATAATATTGAAAATTAAGAAAAGTTGAGAAAAATTAGAAAAAGAGAGACAAACAAATATTACCCAATGTGCTAATTAATGTAAAAAAAAATCTAGGCAAAGTTACGAAAAAATTAATGTTATTTACCAATAAATGTTTGGTAGTTTTAACACACAAAAAAAAAAAATTCGTAGTATTATAAAATTTATGAATTTTAGGGTTTCTCCATATTTTTGCTTTCTTCTCTCAATGATCTAACTTCAAGTATCAGAGAGTAGATGGGAGGTGAAAAGCATCGACATTTCAGCGACTCATCTTGGCTAGTTTTTGCTTGGTCTCAAAGGTAAATCAACACTAGCATTGTGGAGTTATCACGGGATAGATGTAACTTTGAGAGAAGTTGAGATATTAAACTTGGACATTGCGACTGATTTAACTGGACTGAAGTTAAGGCCAGAAACAAGAGTCCATGTATTCAACCCCAAGTTAAACCACGTCAAACTGGTGCTTCTATAGTAAACAAACAGATTGTTATCGATCACTTTAACCCCGGTATTTCACCAGTCAACACTAAGCAAATCAAAATACCCACATATTCCCTTTCGCGTGTTGTAGTGAACGAGTCTCTCTATGTTTGAGCTTAATGAATAAATGTGCGTGTTGATACAAGCGTTTTCAGTAGAACACTATTCGTGGATGTTGAAAGACACTACTTGGATTTGTTGTAGAACGCATCTTTCAACGCCGATGATGTAAAAAGTGTTACCCACCAACTCGAATGATCTGTACATGAGTTGAAAGGGCATATGAGGGCCGTTGTGGAACTCCCTGGGAAGAAGTTGTAAATCCATAGACTAGCTGGATCATAAGTCGAACCGCAGACGAAATATATCATGGGACCGAAAGAGAAGATGACGCAAGTGGGAGGTTGAGACCTTGGAATGTGGTGAGTTAGAATAAATTGACCATCGAGTTACTTTGGCTTCGACTAAACGAATACCACAAGCCTTATTATTGTCCAAAAACATTATAGAAAATAAATCTTTGCCTAAGCGCCTTCGTATGTGAAGAGTTTCACGAGAGCGGAAAATCTGATAAAATGAACATGTGAACGGACATGCGTCTTTTGTTACTAAACTATAATAATACATGTTTGTTATATTCAATGATCTTAGTCCAATGTGTAGTCCAAATTTTGTACAAATATCTTAACTATCATAACTTAAACCCTAACATACTATTTATACAAAAAAACATAATACTTATACAACTTAATCCAAGATTATATGACCATTAAAAATACTTTCACGAATCTTCAAATACTTAATTTAAAGCTTTGTAATATCTACATATGAAAACAATATAAACAATTTTTATTTTGGAAATTAATCACTATCCATTTTTTTTTTTTTTCATTGCTTTAAATTGGAGAGTAGAAAGACAATGTACTTTGCTTATCAAGATCAGATGTATCAACCATCAACATATTTGAATTGAAAATGTTCATTACCATCAACAAATTATTTTTTCGTTAAGTTTTTTTGTCAAAATCAATAGGTTCTTCTTACATCATCAATGTTCTGGTTATGGTTCTCACGTTTTTTGTCCATAGCATCAAAGCTGTTCTCTTTGAACAACGCAGTTGAGTATATGAATTCGAGAGAGAGAACGCAATTACTTTATAATCCTAATTTAAACTTTAAAAGATGATTACAAAACAAAGAATCCAGTTTGGATCTTGAATACATGGCATACAAACTACAAAATTATATCTAAATGCAACACCAGTTCTTGCAAATAAATAATTGATTTATGTGATTCATTATAAACATTAAAAAAATAATTTTAAAAATGCCAACTTGCCAGAATTCCATAGAAATCAATAACAATCTCTCACATGGTAAAAGTTTTGGAAAATAAAAAATAACAAAGAGTACCAAAAAAATATCCTCTATTAGTCTTTTTCTCTCAAAAGGTGTTCACTAATTGAAGCCTAAATGTGATTTTGTATGATTCTTTACTTTCTTGTTTTTTTTGGTTTTAGGCTATATAAATTCTCTCTTTTTTTCAGACTTAAAAAAAAAAGAGAAGAGGCGTATTAAAATATTGATCTTTTGTTTTGTATTCTAATTCGTAAAACAGATACTTGTGAGTTTTGACCAATGTTCTAAAATACGCTTTAGACAGATGTATATACGGCACCTATACGGTGTATGGTTAATTATTGTACCCCTTTTAATTTATATGTTTAATAAATATGGTTTGGTTAATACAGCCAAGTATACGATTTTTATATAGACGTATATATGGCGATGATATAAACATTTTTATTCTTTTCTTTTGCATTTCAACTAAATCATGTTATTTTCATTCATCAGATAAATAAAAATTAATTGTGTATCTTAAAATAAACTAACAAAGAGAGAAAATCCTAACTGAATATTTTTTTCATCGCTAGAAAATGACCCACGTGTTGCGTAGGTTCAATAATATATTAGTATGTTTTAATTATTATTTATTGCCAAAATTTTAAGTGTTAACTTTGTTTTTTATTTTTATAATTCGTAGCCTTATGATAGTGTTGTTGATGGATCAGTACTACCTATGTATAAACTCTCATTATGCATGTTATTGTCAAAATGTGTTTATTTTTCTGCAAATGAAATTAATTGTATGGTCCAATATCTAACTGTAATTAAAAAGTATATATGAAATCATTATAGTTTTTGTTATTCACAACACTATACTAAACGAAAAAGAGAAAGGATAATCACACAATTTATTTCACACATTACACATTTTTGTCTTCAACTTTCAAAACTTCGAATTCCCTCTAACCGGAGATATCAATGGACTTGACCTCAGGCTTCCTCTCAGGCACTTTCGGCACTGTAACAGATAACACACCGTTCTCCATACTCGCCTTCACTTCCTCCACCTTCGCATTCTCTGGCAACCTAAACCTCCTAATGAACTTCCCACTTGACCTCTCCACACGGTGCCACTTGTCACTCTTCTCTTCATTCTCACTACTCCTCTCTCCGCTTATCTGAAGTATGTTCCCATCTTCAACCTCCACCTTCACCTCTTCCTTCTTCAACCCCGGCAGGTCCGCCTTGAACACGTGCGCCTCAGGTGTCTCCCTCCAATCCACTTTAGCGTTTGTAAACGCTGCCACATCCTTGGCAGGTGCGTTTGCAACCCCTGATGGTGTCAAAAATCCCTCAAAAGGATCCCATACGTCGAGTGAAAATGGATCGAACACGTTGGTCCTTCGACCTCCAAAAATGCTCGGAATTAGAGACATTGCTTCACTTATTTTACTCTGTTTTGAATTTGCTCTGTTTTTTATTTTGCTTTGCTATGAACTCTTTGCTATTTGTTGATTCAAACACCTACGTGCCTTAGCGTATTTATAGGGAGAGAGAGTAAGGTAGAGGATAATAGAAAGATTTCTGCAAGTTTCTTCAAAAATCAAGAATCTTCTTTTCTTTTCTTTGGAACGTTCGTATGTAAGCGTCGTTACCAGAATTCTCAGGCGCTTTCAAGAAGTTTCGGTGCTGAGGATTGAAACGACATGAAGTTCATCAAGTAGGCTAGTGAACGCCATGCCGTTTTTTGTGTATATGGGCTTCGTTAATGGGCTTTACTATTTTGGCCTATTTATTATTTCGGCAAAATTGAAATTAGTTTAGACGAGGCTAAAAATTGCTAATTAAACTATTTTTTTTTATTCTTAATAAAAAAAATTTACAGAAAACTTTCAAATAATCTGAGACAGCCATTATCTATTGTAAAATTTTAGTTACTTTCTTAATTTTCTAACACTTTGTTTGGTACCCATTGTATATTTATATAAGTATAATAAATTTGAGTTTTATTGCATAATCTTTCTTGGTCTAAGAGGAGCTTATATTGGGATAACTACAAGTACTTTCACATTGATACTTGCTATAATTTCTTCCTATCTCATATACATAGATCTAAATTGGTTATAGACTTTTAGTTGGTCGTAGTGTGATGTATAAATAAATACATTGACTTCGTATATCAATGATACTCACATAATTCATATGTATAGGATTTGGCAGCGGTTCTCATAACTAATGTTTATTCATCTCATCTCATTTCATTTACTTTAGTATTCCAATCATATTTATTTTATTCAGCAATATTCGTCATATGATCAACTCATTGATCTAAGAGACGACTAGATACAACCTATGGTCATTCTTTTATATGTATATCATTGTTGGTCTTTGCTCTCTGAGCTGGCGTTCTTGCCAAGTAATGTCAAATGCCAACAAGTCAATGTAAATTTAATTGTCAACTCACATTTTTTCGTTAATTACAAATTAAAAACTCCAACATGACCGTTTTTTAGACCAAAAAAGAAAAAAAAAAATTTAAAAAAAAAACAAAAAGAAGCCCTTATTTCTAATCCTTAAATTTATGAATAAACATTAGTTATGAACCAGGTTCGAGTTTATGGTTGAGGATTAAATTTCTTTATTAATGAATTGTTTAGGTTTTAATTTTTTGACCTTTAGGATTAATTTTTTAATATATATAGTTAAGAAGTTTAAGGCCGTAGTCATACATCTTTTTAGGTTTGGACCAATCTTTAATAATTTAGCAGGACCATCCGCTTTTGGATGATGTGATTTTTCGGATTGGTATATTTGATATTTCTAGTCGAGGTATCAACATGTATGTTAAGATTTAAATTTTACCCTTTAATCATTTTTTATTTTAAATTTTAAAATTTTGTGTTTAAGAGTTAGAATTTGGAGTTTAAACTATTACGTAGTCTTATAAAAATTTAGATTATTTTTCAAAGTTGTCCCAAACTATATTTACAGCAGAATTAATATTTTTATTATAAATCTATATTAAAATGCATATATAAATAAATACCTGTCCAACACTATTAAAACACGATGTCCATTGAACTATCAATAATAAATAAATAAATGAAAAACTATTTTCCTTTCGCTAATCGTTGTACACATAATGTAGTAAAACATAAAAGAAAAGAACAGTCCAAAATGATAGAAATATTTCATGTTACTTCATTCTTTATATATAAAACACTCTCATTAATCTTTCAACCATAATAAATAATTAGCGATACGAAATTATATAACTGCGGATACATGACCATTCACGATCCGAAGAATCAAAATCTTATAAAGAGAAAAAACAAAGGAAGCAATGATATCATGTACATTATAAAGTAAACTATTTATTTCACATGATGTTTAATGTCATTGCGTTACATACGACTGATTTACTCCAATCAAGTCGTTGATATCTCCCATATCTGACTCATATGTAGACTGGTTTGAGTCGTTGCCCATTTGTTGTCCGAATAGAGGGGACGCTCCAGTACCCATATGAGCCACTATCATCAAAACATTTAACTAGTCACATCTCTAGTGCATAGATATTAGTCATGACCGAAAATACATATATCTTAATTTAGAAAAAATATGGATATAATTTAGTCACTAAATATGTAAACACAAACTACACCAAATACATAAAGAGAATCAATGTATACCTGACGTAGGTATAGCCAAGGCTTGTAGCCTCGCTTTGCGACGATTTGCTAAGATAACAGCAATGAACACATATGCGATGAGAGCAAACGCTACTGCAGATACAGAACCGAGTATGGTTGGCAGTTTACTTTTCTTTCCTTCACTGGTTGAACCACCTGACCCAATATCAAATGTTCTTTTTCTTAAAATTGCATAATAAGCATATTAAATGTTCGATTTGTTATTTTCATTACATGTTATGGTACTATGAGCTTTCATCAAACTAATAAACCCATCAAGATAACAGTTAAATGGATAGAGAAGTTCAAATACAAACCTGAGCTCACATCATTGCTCCCTCCAGTTCCTCCATTGTTAGTTCCACCTGCGCCTAAACACACACAAAAATTAAGTTTATTTATATGACATTACGTGACTATATGATCAAAACATGCTAATAACTTTGTTCATATTGGTAATTCGAGATTGTACACCGAAACCTAGACTAATCACTGAAAATGCATCTCCAAAATAACAAACCTCCAGATCCGCCACTCTTAGATCCTCCTCCTCCGCTTCCACCACCTCCACCGGATCCTGATCCGCTTTTGTTTCCGCCTCCGCTTCCGCTTGTACCCGGACTTATCACATAAATCTCCAAAGCATTTATTATGGGCGGTAAAAGTGCACTAGGGGTTGACTGGAACACAAGCTCGGAGCTTGAGCTAGCCACCACATCTCTCACGACCACTTGCGTGGCTTTTCCATATACGGGCACAATTGGTCCTTTACCAACTTTCTTACCGCCATATAATATGTTGAACGAACGTACACTCAACTCAAGAGGCTCTGAGAAATACATAGCCAAATAAACCGGAACTCCTTCCGAAGGAAGAGTAGGGTCGACTAATGATAAGCCTTCCCCGGTCCAAGAGTTACGGAGGACGGACTCAGGTGGCTTGTTTGATGCACCAGAGGTATCGATTGATGCAGCCGTGGATGGTACTCCTGTCAACAATATGTTTATCTCCAACGGAAGCCAGAACCTACCTTGAAGATCCGATCTAACCAACAAAACGAAAATATTCCTTCTTATTATATCAAATTTGCAACTATAGGTTTAATTATGTATTTTAATTAATCAGATTCCGGGTGGGTTTACATATCTATGGTTAGATCAGATTCTGGTCCCGATTTGTTGTTCAAATATGGCAATTATTTTTCTGCTTACGTAAAAATCATTTCAACGTTTTTATTTTTATCAATATTTTTGCAAATTGTAAAAACGGTAATGGAATTTGTTTCTTCTGATTAAAAAACGCTTGAAATTAATGGTAATATAAATCTAAATATAAACCTTATCAGACCTATGTTTGTGTTACGAAAATATACACGTAAATGGATAGAGATGTTACCTTAAAATTTCTGTTGTGCCATATGCACGTCGTTGTTGGTAAAATAAACCTTCACCAGGACCAAGCTCGTTATACATGCCATCGTCCAAGTCGAAAACTTCAATGGAAGATACAAAAGGGTTTGATGATGAAGACGTACGCACAAAACAAACGCTGGTCTCTTCACTGGCCGGAGAAAATATCAGCTCCAAAAGGTAAGGTTCGAACGCTGAGGATATCGATACGGTGCCTCGGTGTTTCCCTTCAAACAATACGCTGAAGGTTGGGGATGAGGACTTCCCGTCATAGTTCCCATAGTAAAACATCGTTCTCACTAAGACTTTTCCGCCTTTTGTAACCGGAATGTTGGAGTAGCAATTGGAGTCGCCGGTCGGAAAGTACCTAAGTGTGGTGAGGTATTTCTCGACAGTGGTGGACAAAACCGTGGAAGACTCTCCGGATGTGATGAAGTCTTTGTCTCCTACCCATTTTATGTTGTTCTTGTCTAACCGCGGCAATGACGTTCCGCAGTCTATGTTTACACCTGAAATTGACCATGCATGCATAAATCATGATAGTTATAAAACACTAAACAAAGTCATTTGACTCGATCCACATGATTAAGGGGCATTGTTTAACGCTTTTATGTGTGATGGATTTTCGTAAAAATTCACAAGGCCTTAAGAGATTTTGCATGGGAAAAGCCATCAGTCCATCACATATAAAACAAGAAATATAAGTTTTTTGAAAGAAAAAAAAAAACTGAAAAAAATCCTTTAATGTGGATTGATCCGGAACGTGTTAGACTAATCCAATCTTGTAAAGAACTACTTACTGGCTAACGAGAGAGTTATGATGGAAACAAAGAAGAGAAGAAAAAGCGAAGCGGCAGCCATGGCGAGAGCTTATTTTTCGACTAATGTTTTATACAAAATTCAAACATCCTACATATATATAAATACTAGAAAGCTGCCCACGCGATGCGTGGGTTACATATTCAATATTAGTTCTGAATAAAAATAAAATTTGTATTAAAATAATATGTTCGATTATTAATATAGCTTTTTGAAAATAATTTTTTAAAATATTAACTTTTATGTTCCTTTTCGAAGTACTTTTGTGAATTGCTAAAAAATAAATTTTGTTCTTTTTTTTTATTCATGGTGGTATGACATAAATATATGCCACTACTTTTTCTTAATTTACATAAAATATTTTATTCTGGAAATATATATATCATACCTCATCATAGAGTCTCTTGTTTGCTGATTCACGATCCTTGGATCGGGAAAATGGCCAAAATCAACTCCAACTATTTTTCTGCAGCTTTTTTCAACCCAAACTCTGACCCCAACACTTATCAACCCGAACTCAGACCATTTTTAAAAAACAAACCTAAACTATCTAACTGTTATCCAATTTCAACATAGTTTTTTTTGTATTTGTTAATGTCGATTAGAATTGTAAAGTCGTAATTATCTGTTCTTTTATATTTGAATCATTCCTTTTATTCAATTGGCTAAAGGTTAAATAATTCAGGTTTGTTACATTATTTAGTAACAGGTATATGTTAAAATTGGCTAACGATTATATAGTTCAGGTTTGTTATTTAAAATTTATGTGGGTTCAAGTTGATAATTGGGGTTGATATCGGCCTTGGATCTCATCAGAAGGTAGATCTTCCCAATCTCATGACTTTCCCTCGACAATAAGCTTTACATATTATATCCATATAATCCATAATAAAATTAGGAGATCAAAGATAAAACATATTCATATTTATTAATTTTTTTGCTTTATTTTATCTATATATGTTAAAAATTAAAGAGAAATTTAAATAATTTGTGATAATGATTAAATTTAATAAAATAGCAAGGTGGTTCAAATGAGCAAAAACATATTTTATATATGTTAATCTGGGTTTTTCACATCTCTTTCTCGCTTCTGACTTAGCACAGCTAGTCAAAGCTTTAAAATCGGAGCTTCATGGGATTCTCTTCGATATATATCCTGAATTTATCTTATACCTTTGATGTTATTTTGTTTAGTTTCATTCCCCGTTTGCAGAATTCTGATGCGGATTCATTGGCAAAACAGTCTCTGGTTTCTCTTGTAATAGACCTGGCCCAAACCTAAGTTAAATTGAATCAACCTTTTTTTTTTTTTTTGTCATCCGAAATTACTTAGAGCTCAAAAGAGCCATTCCTGAGGAATATTGTTTACATATGTGACATGAAGCGGTTCGGTACAAATTTTTCGTGCCAGATTATCTGCTTTTACATTTGCTCGACGAGAAATTAAAGATAAACAAAAGTTTGTAAACTCCACCGTGTCGCTCTGAAATTCCTCCATATACACTGAGAAGGCCGGCCATTCAGTTGGCGAAGACACCATCTTCACCAGGTCAGAACAGTATGTAAAGAAAGCTACGTCTTGGTTGTCTGCACCGATCATACACTTTATCGCCCAGAGAAGGGCTTCGACCTCTGTATGTAGGAGGGATAGACTTCTACGAAGGTTGGCAGCTCCCATGGTTGGCGGGTCTCCATTTGATGATGTACAAAACCATCATGTGCCGGAGAACTTTTCACTCTCTTTCCACGATCCATCCACAAAACACCGGTAACCTGAGTAATTCGAATCAAGTGAGATATCCCTCCCTTGCGATCGATTTACCACATCCACAGAACCCAGTTGTTCATTATGAAGCTCGATTTGGGCAGAGTGCCACAATTGTGCCTCTTTTTTCCGCTAAACGTAAAACCTCTAAAGGATCTTTGTCTATTTTATCAAAGATTTTTTTATTCATTGCTTTCCAAATATACCAAATGATCCATGGAAAAACTGAAGAATCAAATTCCGAAGGTATTCTCCAAAATAAATGATCCAAATTCGCATAAACAGAATCTGTGGGAAAAGCACCCATAACCGTTGGAATCTGTGAAAGTGCTCAAGTCTGTCTTACTGGGTGACATTGAAAGAGTGTATGATTGATTGTTTCCTCTGAGGCGCCGCACCTTGCACATCCTCTGTCACAATCAATTCCTCTCATCCGCTAGAATTTGCCACAGAAAATGACGAACCTTAGGTGGGCACTGCACCTGCCACGACTGTGCTTTTAGGGCTTTGGTTTCCGGGCCAATAAAAAGTAAATGATTCAGCCTTTGCACAAAAAAAAATAGATGTTACACTTAATTATAATCATATTTAATTTAGGAAAATGATTTCAGATGATATAATAAAAATTTTATTTTTGAAAGTTTATATTAAAAAAATTTAGTTCAGTATATGTAGGTCATAAGAGAACAAAACTTTAATAAATATAATGTAATGCCGTTTACCTAAATACTTTAATGACATGTTAGATTTTAACTGAATAAGTTAATTATGATATTCTATGCATTTACCCTTATCAAACATAATTCTTTTCAAAAATCCCATGATCATAGATAAAAAAAAACTTTGGTGGAACTTTTAAATTTTTTGGTTGAATTTCATTGGGTTGGTTTTATGGACTTTGATAAAAATAAATACAAATTTTATATTCTTTCATATGATCTTTATTTCTTACTTAATTTGAATGATTAACTAAAACAAATTGAATTCAAAACATAATCATGTCAAATGTTATACAATATTAAAAATCAGAAACTATTTACTCGAGATATACGAAACTCAAACGTCGATCCCTCTCAAACGTTGAGTAATTATGTAAAAGAAATAAAGAATGGCATAAACTATTTGATTTTTGGGATTATTGTTGATTTTGCCATTTTCATAGAAATCTTTTGAAATTGCCATTTTTACTAAAATCTTACGGATATGCCATTTTCTAACACTTAAAAATGTACGTATTTTTGATTTTTTTTTTGTAAAAATATGTAGTTTATACAAAATACTAAACCCTAAGAACAACCACAACCGACTAAACCCAAACATAACTAATAAAACGCATGTTAAATCATATTTTTGTAACCTGAAAAAGGGCAAAATCCATAAACTATTCAAAAAAGGGCAAAATCCACAAATGCCATCCAAAAAAATGGCAAATCCATAATTGATTCTTGATTTTTTTTTTTTGACTCATGGTCCCATTAGTTTTACGTATTCAAGAACAAAATCATCTTGAAACAGCTTTACGTATTAAAAAAAAAAGAAAACAAACTCTTAACTTTTTGATAAGTGATGTTGAGAATAATTACATAAATGGTTTTTCAATTTATATCATAAATTTTTTAACAAACTTATGGTTTTCAAATTTATGAATACATATAGATCATAAGAGTAAAAAAAATTAATAAATATAATGTACTGCCATTTATCTAAATACTTAAATTTATAATTACACTTTAACTGTCCATAATAATAGATATAAATTTTCTCAATGTATGTATATAAATCTTATTGGTGAGTTGAAAAATAGAGAAACAATTAAAAATAGAACTTAAAAATAGAACACTTTTATGTAGAACTAATGGTGTTGGTGAAGCTAACTTGAACACCATATGAAATCACAAACCTAATTAACTTGAACACCAAATGAGAAAACTTTTGTAGATATTTTTATTATGTGGATGATAGCCTGAAATAAAGAGAAAGCAACTAAAAGTCAATAAAAATAAAAGAACGGACTGGAAAAAGCAAAAATTCTACAAGAGTTTTGTTTAGCTTCACATGTGGGTAATATATACAAGAATTAATTGGATTTAATGTTTTTAATTAATTGGAGTTATTGTGGTTATCTGTTAGCCTAATGCATCAATTTAGAGTTGTTTGACGTTACATATGTTTTAATAAGTTCATTTGTGGGTTTTACTTTGGGTAACTAATTCCAGAACAAAAAAGCGTTACTGGAGAAGAAAACTCTTCACAAACATTTATATTGAGAACGGCGTAACACATGGAGCAATACATTAATATAATGCATGTTACTATATTTCTTTATTAAAATTACATTGACTGTTACATAAGTTAGAATTTCATTTACTGAGACATTTATAAAACAATATATGGGATGACATATTAAATTTAATAATTCCTATAAATTATATTATACTATATAAATACATTAAATGTATTGTGTAATAAAAATTGTAAATAAATACTCCAACTTGGAGTTGTAACATGTGAGAATAAATTGGTGTTATAAAAATTAAAACAAAAAAAAAAAGTGAAATTGGAAAGAAGAAAAAAAAAGACAAATTAGAAAAGATTAGAAATGTATTTTATGGAGATATTAAAATATTATGTAAGATAGAAAAATGAGGAAAACAATTAAATTTTAAAATAGATGCCAAATGTACTAATATTATGAGAAGTTTTAAAAATGTACTATTGTACCAATAGGATAAGTGGTGATTTTAAGTAGATAATAATTTTGGTAAAATAAATTAGATACAATTTCAATTTAAATACATGTCAAATGTACCAATAGGATAAGAGAAATATATTTTTTGGAATTAAATTGTAGGCACAAACTTTCAAATCTAAAGATTTTAAATAAATTAAAACAAACATTGATGCATTGAAGGAGGACACATGTCACCAAAAGAGAGTGCCAAATGTCGCAATGGTAGGAAAAGTTAGAAGAAAACCTTCTCATATTAAATAAATACTCCAACTTGGAGTTGTAACATGTGAGAATAAATTGGTGTTATAAAAATTAAAACAAAAAAAAAAGTGAAATTGGAAAGAAGAAAAAAAAAAAGACAAATTAGAAAAGATTAGAAATGTATTTTATGGAGATATTAAATATTATGTAAGATAGAAAAATGAGGAAAACAATTAAATTTAAAAATAGATGTCAAATGTACTAATATTATGAGAAGTTTTAAAAATGTACTATTGTACCAATAGGATAAGTGGTGATTTTAAGTAGATAATAGTTTTGGTAAAATAAATTAGATACAATTTCAATTTAAATACATGTCAAATGTACCAATAGGATAAGAGAAATATATTTTTTGGAATTAAATTGTAGGCACAAACTTTCAAAACTAAAGATTTTAAATAAATTAAAACAAACATTGATGCATTGAAGGAGGACACATGTCACCAAAAGAGAGTGCCAAATGTCGCAATGGTAGGAAAAATTAGAAGAAAACCTTCTCATATTATATAAGATATACGTAATCTATGTGCAATATAGTTTATATTTAACGATTTGAGCTGTCTAATAGTTAATTCTATTAGTAGTTTCTTAAACCAAGTTGAACTCGAACATGATAACATTCCTTTAGAGCTTTGACTCCAGCTAGGAAATAATTGGTTCTCTAACAACGGGCAATTATAGAATATTATAACAACATGCATTTGATTTTTATATCTCAAACTCATGCTAATAGTTTAGTGGTTTGAATTCGTACTATCGCTATTTTACCACCCGAATTCGAAGTTAGAGTATTTTATTATATTGAAAAAAAAAACATAAAACTTACATTACCTACTAGGTATTGTTAGTAAAATAATAATTATGGTAATCAATTGTATTTCTTATGCCAAAAATTCAACTAATTTGGACAATAATTTGTTTTTTTCAATTCCTCTCCACTCTCCCTCCCCCAAATAATTATGTTAGGTTTATAAATTCCATTCTTATAAATTGCAAATTAATATTATTATCAGTCAAACTGAAAATTAATATTGTATCTAAATATCATTTCAGTGTACTCAATTATATGAAAAACTTGGTTTTGACTTTTGACATTGATATATGTTATACACAATTTGAGGTCTTATATATGTTTTTCTCCAAAAATAAAGAACAACTTGAGACCTTCTGATTTTTGTTTGCTAATATGAGATTGTCTTTTTTGGTTTGAACAAGTCATCACATATTGGTGATCAGGGGCCACAACAAACGAGTTTACCCATATACTCCCATGTAGCTGAAGTAAACAGAAATTAGTAGTTACGAAAAGAAAAGAAAAAAATCATAAGTAGTTACAAAATATTATTTCTCGAATCTGATCATCAAGGCAGAGAAAAATATAAAATATAATTTTACCTTTGTTCTTGGTAAACTTAATCTGATCTTTTTACCTTTTTCGGATTCATCACAAGAATCAATCTCCATCTTACGTGAAAATCTGTCCAAAAAAAGTACTCTATCGATGTAAATTTTAATTTTCATGAACCACGTCGAAGAATTTTTATTCTCTATAAGGAAGCCGATTACACTAATGACTAAAACGATGTAAATCATAATATTCATATGTTGAAGTCAAATGATGATGAAATTGTAGGAAAATCTAAGAAAGGATTTATTGAAGCTAATGAAATAGGAAAGATATTAAATAGCTCATTGAGCTTTATTATGAAAAAATGTAAAGAGAAGGGAAGGGCTTAGATTGTCACCAAGAACAAAGAGATTGTAGATTAATATTTCATAAATGTGATGAAGGAGAGTTGTCTCAATACAAACAAGAGACAAGGATGCTGGTTGGTTTAGAGAGATAGGTTTGGAATCATGAAATAGGCTGTAATGGTAGAATTTGGACAGAATTCCCAAAGGAAAAGGGAGAAGAGACATTGTGTTTGATTCAAAGCTCAGACAAGGCTGCATTTGTGTCACTCAAAGGAGATGAGTGATTTTGGAATTGAATGGGAATACCTCTGAGAGAGTTTAAAGGAAAAACTCTACAAGTATCAACCCAAATTTAAGAGTAGATTGGTCAAAGTACCTCTGAGAGAGCATTGTTAGCTCTACAAGTACAGAACCACATGATTAAAGTGGGTAAAGAAACCCCGGGAAGTAAGAGAATGGTCAGACATACCTCTGAGAGAGTTCATAAAACTCTACAAGTATAGACCTCATATGGCTTTGAAGATCAGATGAAGAGTATGTCTCTCCAATGAATTTCTTCTACATCTCCTTATGATCTGCAAATGTTTTTGTCAAGTGTCAAGTTCACCTTCAGCTCCAACAAGCCTACTACTTGCTAAAGCTTGATGTTGGTCGTCCTTTGTGCATACAAACTAAGCATCATTGTTTTCACACCGCTGCTGAGTTTGCGGGGGAGTATAAGACCATTCAAGGTCCAAGCCAAACCCAATGTGTTATGCAAGCCCAAGGGCTTAGATTGTCACCAAGAACAAAGAGATTGTAGATTAATATTTCATTAATGTGATGAAGGAGAGTTGTCTCAATACAACTCTCAAGGTTACATCTCTTGCTCACATAACAATCCTATTTATATCACTTTCTAAGGAAACCCTAAGATACATGGGCTTGCATAACACATTGGGTTTGGCTTGGACCTTGAATGGTCTTATACTCCCCCGCAAACTCAGCAGCGGTGTGAAAACAATGATGCTTAGTTTGTATGCACAAAGGACGACCAACATCAAGCTTTAGCAAGTAGTAGGCTTGTTGGAGCTGAAGGTGAACTTGACACTTGACAAAAACATTTGCAGATCATAAGGAGATGTAGAAGAAATTCATTGGAGAGACATACTCTTCATCTGATCTTCAAAGCCATATGAGGTCTATACTTGTAGAGTTTTATGAACTCTCTCAGAGGTATGAGAAATAGCTTCATGTAATCGGCTTCCTTGTACTCCTAGAATAGAAATTCTTCGAAGTCCTTCATAATACACTATTTCACTTTCATTTGACTTCAACATATATTAGGAATATAATTTTTGGAAATCATCACAATCATGTTAAAGAACGCATATATCCCCACTCTGTTTTCCAACTCATATCTACCACTATCTTTCACTAGAAAAATCAATAGTCATTGAATAAAATTGGTTTTGAAAATAGTTTACATCTAATTGTTCAATCTGTTCAGGGTTGGATTAGGATATTGGTAAGGCTAGTTGGCTTATTCATAAGTGTAAATAGTAAATATGGTTTTGACTTTTGACTTGAGTAAGTTTAGGCTTTTTATGACCAAATAAGTCATTGATCCTACTGACTGATCGGAAGGAATTACACTGTATATAACTTTGCTGACTATAGTTATTTGTGAGCAATAAATCATTATTCTTGTTGATTATAGTATTCTTGGATCGAAGACCATGGTAGTTAAACAACTTTTGCATATATTTTTTCATCAGACAAATTCAAATTTAGAAACCTTGCACACATATGGATTAGGTTTTAGACTATTTATTTATTTATTTTTTTGGTTTTAGATTATTGCATTGCATCACTTCTTGTATCAGCTTAGACCATACACAATGGTACAATCTTTGGTTGGGTATAAGTAATATAAAAAGAAGAAAAAATAGAAAAGTTGGGTAGAAGTTGTATGTTGGGTGTAAGTTTACACTTGGGTGTGAGTATTAAAATAAAGAGAAATATTGCACTCTCTCTATCTCTCTCTATCTTTTCTCTCTCTCTTTTCTCTATCTCTTTAATTATAATAATAAAAAATTATTCACACCCACACTCACACATGTGCCATTGTGTATGCTCTTATGGTTTCACCCGAGAACATAAGAGCCAAGGCCTATACTCTGTTTTACTCTCTCTAGCTCTGTTTTCTTCATTGAAAATTTCAGAAATTTGAAAAACATTCTGCTCAAAGATGTATATATTGTAACAAACGACTTTTTTTGAATAATTTTTACATTGATTCAAAAAAAAAAATAGAATCATAAAAAAGACAAAAAGGTGTAGAATAACACAAGGATCTAGCTCGTCCACAACTAGTTTCGATATTCATCTTGAACAACATACGAATCATTCGTGTCGCTGGCCGTTTCTTGTCCAAATAGAGGTGACTCTCCTGTTCCTATTCCATGCTCTTGAGGACATAGTAGAGACCAAAAACCAATGTTACTTATCAATAATATTCCAATGTCTAATCTAGTAACATGTATATAACGATTAACCAACCATATAAATACCTGTGGACGTAGTTGGTGCTGTGTTGGACTCTGGCTTCGCATTTTGACGCTTTCTCAAAATATTAACCACGAACGCTGACCAGAGAACAACGAACACAGAGGCGAACGTAACTCCCAAAATGAGTGGTAAGTTGTTCTTTTTCTTTCCTACTTTGCTCCCACCTAAAAACGTAATAGAAAGGGTTGTTCTATTTAATAATATAAGAAACCAGGGAAGTATAATATAAGCTCATTATTTGTCTAAAAATGAAGTTTGTATTTTTATCTAAAAATGTTATGATATACTAAAAGATTATACAATCAATAGATTTAAAGTTATATGATTATATCTTCACTATTAAACAATCTTATGTGAATAAAATTAACTTAATTTAATACCTTTCAGATCAATACGTTTTTTTTTGGGTAAATGACCAAAAAAAAACCTGTGATTGTTTTGTGATTTAGTTTGTTTGATTGATCTGGAAGAAAAAAGAAGTTATCTGTATAAAAATCATATACAGTACATAGGTCCAATAAAAACTTACCATTATAATTACCACCACCGGTTTGGCCCCCGCCACCACCACTTTGGCCCCCACCACCACCACCGCTTTGGCCTCCGCTTCCACCGTGCTGGTTGTTACTTATTGAATATAGTTCCAAACCATTGATGATGGTTGGCAAAACCGAGTCATCGGTAGACTTAAAGACTATCTGGGACTCCGAAGTGGCCTCTACATCTCTCAAAACGAGTTGAGTAGCTTTCCCAAAAACCGGTACGATGGGATGTGAACCCACTTGCATGTTGTCCAAGAAAATGTTGAACGATCGTTTCTGGGTCCGACCTAGACTCTGAGGCTCCGAGAAGTAAAGAGCCAAGTATACCAATACAGCAGTTGAGGGGAGAGGCAGGCCGGAGATGATTAAGCCATCTCCTGACAATGCCTTCGACATAACAATCTCTGGCGGCTTGTTTGACGCCCCGGTGATGTCTATCGATGGGGCTGAGGTCGTTAGATCGGTCAGTTCGGTGTTGTCTTCGGATCCTGATGGAGACCATAGCCTACCGAAAGGATCTAACGGATAGCTAAAATAAGTTTCCAAAAACCAAGTTAACCAAAAATAGAAAATTTATAATTAATATAATTTTGATATAATGATATATGTTGAAGTTATATAAAGATCGTTAAATATGAATCAGTAAATGTTATCAATGTCAAGGATGAAAAACATATGCTACGTTGCTAACGAGAATGAAACTTCATGGGTTTCACTTTAGCTAAGAAAAATATATTCTATGACTTTGAATACCACGATTATTTGATTCAAATATGAAACTCCAAACATTGCATGACTAGCTTTGTATTTGTATTTTTTTTTTTTTTTTTTTTTGATAAATCCTATCGGCTGATCCGGTCAGCCCCGGTAGAAACGCACCGAAGTGATTCAAAGTGGACTAAAGCTTTGTATTTACCTTATAAGCTTTTTGGCACCGTACGTAATTCTTTCATAGAGAATGAGACCTTCTTCAGGACCAAGATCGTCGTACATGCCGGCATCGAAGCTGTAAACTTCAATGGAAGATATAAAAGGGTTATCGGACGGAGAAGTACGGAGGAGACAAACGCTGATATTCTCACTCGCCGGAGCAAAAATCACCTCAGAGAAATAAAATGTGTCCTCGTCGTTGAGTAATGACTCAGTAATTTCAATAGAATCACGGTGTTTCCCGTCATAAACTATGTCGAAAGATGGCGGTGAGAACTTGTCGTCGTAGTTCTCATAGTAAAACTTCGTCCTCACAAGGTTTTTCCGGTCTTTTGTCGCCGGAATGTTGGTGTAGCAGTTTGTTTGACCCGATGGGAAGTACCGGAGTGTGTTGATCGGCTTTGTGGCAACGTCCGTAATATTAATGGACTCGCCGGTTGTGACGAAGCCATTATCTCCGACCCATGTTACGTTGTTGGAGTCCACGTAGGATCCCGTTGTTCCACAGTCAATGCTTATACCTAACGATGAAAAAAACTAATCAGTAAATTATATGAACAAAGTTTATGAACAAAGTCATCTATTATCATTCATGTGCAACGTATAAAATTATATATACACATGTATAAGTGGGGACCTACAGTTTATATTATGTTTATTGTAGTAAGACGATGATCATGAATGCCAAAGTGATACAACTATATATATTTATTTTCTTAAAAAGCTTTGTAAATTGAATATAAAAAAAATATATACTCCCTCCGTATTTTAATAATTGTCGTTTTAGAATTTTTATTTTTTTGAATTAGATGTCGTTTTCAAATTTCAATGCAAAATTTCTTACTTTTTAATGTTTTATGATGTCATAAAACATTAAAAAGTAATAAATTTTGCATAGAAATTTGAAAACGACATCCAATTCAAAAAAATAAAATTTCTAAAACGACAATTATTAAAATACGGAGGGAGTACCATTTTGATCTTGAGCTTGAACAAGGTGAACAATAGCCAAAGTTGATATAAATGCGAGCAACAAAAGCCTATGGCGACTCTCCATATTCTCTTATTTCCGAAGCAATGTCAATGCAAGTTCTGCTTCAAATCAAAACAAAACAATATATATGATGTCAATACACAGTGGAAGCACACAACTATTGTGCCACATTACAATAAAAGCCTTTCCAAAGTGAAACCTCAAAATTACGTGAGAACATGACTAATTATTAGGATACAAAGAGAAATTCAATGATTAAATACGTAATCTAGTGGGCAATAAGATGTTTTTCAAATTATATACCATTCCTCCTCCCTCATATAACTCTGTTAGGCTAAAATTCCATTCATATACCGTCAATTGCTAATTAATATTTTTCTTTTCAGTCACACTGCAAATTAATGTTGTATCATATCATTTCAGTGTCAATATTATCTGTAAGATTTGGTTTTGACTTTTGACAATGATATATGTTATAACACAATTTTGGTCAGTAGGGTCCGCAACACATATATATTAGGAATATAATTTTTGAAGTTTAACAAGAATTGTATCAAAGAATTCATTATAGTTGGTCTAGCTCCCCCGTCGATCACATATCCCCACTGGCCCACTCATTTGTCTAACTCATAGCTACCACCAACTTTCAATAAAAAATCAATAGTCATTAAATAGAATGGTTTTGAAAAAATTGTTTTTATCTAATTATTCAATTTGTTTTCGGATGGATTAGGATATGGTTAAGGCTAGTTGGTTCGAATTGTCATTCATTAATTTACATTTTACATATAAAATATAGTTTGGAGTAAGTTTAGCTTCTTTTTATGACCAAAAAATCATTGATCTTACTGACTGATCTGAAGTAATAACACTATATAACTTTGCTGATTATAGTTATTCTGTTAGCAAGAAATCATTTTTCTTGGATCGAAGACCATGGTAATTAAACAACGTTTGCGAATAGTTTTCTTTTCATCAGAAAAATTCGAATTTAGAGACCTTGCACCCATTTGGATAAGGGTTTAGATATAGCATTGCATCACTTCTTATATCAGCTTTCAATTACCTTTCTAATCTTATCAGACTTCTTGTCGGATATCATATGATTAAACAAATTAAACTTTTATTAAAAAGAATCATAAATAAGACAAAAAAAGGTGTAGAAATAGAATAACAAATGGATCTAGCTCGTCCACAACTAGCTAGTTTCCATGTTCATCTTGAACAACATACTACGAATCAATCTTGTCGCTGGCCGTTTCTTGTCCAAATAGAGGTGACTCTCCTGTTCCTATTCCATGCTCTTGAGGACATAGGAGAGACCAAAACCCAATATTACTTGTCTATTATATTCCAATGTTTAATCTAGTAACATGTATATAACGATTAGCCAACCATATAAATACCTGTGGACATAGTTGGTGCTGTGTTGGACTGTTTCATCGCATTTTGACGCTTTCTCAAAATAGTAACCACAAACGCTGACCAGAGAATTACGAACACGGAGGCGAACGTAACGCCTAGAATGAGTGGTACATTGTTCTTTTTCTTTCCTCCTTTGCATGCATAATTAAGTTCATTATTTGTCTAAAAAATGAAAACTGTATCTTTATCTATACACGTTGATAAAAAAAAAAATCTTTATTTAGTTATTAAATATTCTGATATATAATAGTATCCAATCAAATGATATAATGTTACGTAAATACTGTTAAATTTTCTATATATGAGTTAAAATTAATTTAATTTATTTTGTTTTTGAAACTCAATACACCTTTTAACGTCAGGAAATGAAAACACATTCACTATCTTCAAAATAGTACTTCTTTAAATTTAACTTATTACCTTTTGGTTGTTTACTAAAACTTGGGAAAATCTTGTCAATTTTTGTGTGTGATGTAATTTGTTTAATTGGCCAGGAAAAAAAGTTATTAATAAAACATTTACATAGGTTCAATAGAAACTTACCATTATTACTACTGCCGCTTTGGCCCCCGCCTCCGCTTCCATTGTCCTTGTAGTTACTTATCGAATAGAGCTCCAAACCACTGATGATGGTCGGCAAACCCGAGTCATCGGTTGACTTAAAAACTAATTGGGACTCCGAACTGGCCATTACACCTCTTAAAACGACTTGAGTCGCTTTCCCAAAAACTGGTACTATGGGATGTGAACCCACTTGCATGCCGTCCAAGAAAACGGTGAACGATCGTTTTTGGGTCCGACCTAGACTCTGAGGCTCTGAGAAGTAAAGAGCTAAGTATATCGGTAGAGGGGTAGAGGGGAGATTCAGGCCGGACATTATTAAGCCGTCTCCTGACATTGCCTTCGTCATAACAATCTCTGGCGGTTTGTTCAACGCTCCGGTGATGTCTATGGATGGGGCTGAGGTTGTAAGATCGATCAGTCCGGGGTAGTCTTGGGACCCTTTTGGGGACCATAGCCTACCGTAAGGATCTAACGGGTAGCTAAAATAAATTTTCAAGAAACCAAAATTAGAAAAATTATGGGTTTCATTTTAGTTAATAAATCGACATGAGACTTTAAATATACTACGACTAATTGATGCATATATGAATAATAGAACCCCAAACATTCGAGGACCAGTTTTGTATGTACCTTATAAGCTTTGTGGCACCGTACGCATTTCTTTTATAGAGAATGAGACCTTCTTCAGGACCAAGATCGTCATACATGCCGGCATCGAAGTGGTAAACTTCAATGGAAGATATAAAAGGGTTATCGGACGGAGACGTACGGACGAGGCAAACGCTGATATTCTCATTCGCTGGAGCAAATATCACCTCAGAGTAATGGAATGATTCCTCGTCGCTGAACAACGAGTCAACTGTAATAGCAATAGAATCACGGTGTTTCCCATCGTAAACCACGTCGAATGATGGTGGCGAGTAATTCTCGTCGTAGTTTTTGTAGTAAAATTTCGTCCTCACGAGGGTGGTCCGGCCTTTTGTCGCCGGAATGTTGGTGTAGCAATTTGTTTGACCGGTTGGAAAGTACCGGAGGGTATTGATTGGTTTTTTGACGACGTCCGTGATATTAATGGACTCGCCGGTGGTGACGAAGCCTTTATCTCCGACCCATGTTACATTGTTGGAGTCCACGTAGGAACCCGTTGTTCCACAGTCAATGCTTATACCTAATGATAGTGGGAAATAAATAACCGATCAGTAATTTGAAAATAGTTTGATTTGGTCAGATTATTCAGTAATCAAACCCCATTGGTCAAATAAAACAATGAAGGAAATTTAGACATTCTAAATATGTTAGGTGTATACTTGTAAAAGAAGAAGACTATCATGTGATACAACTTCAATGTAAACTTCTTTTCTTTGTTTTTGGTAAAGATATATTTCCTTCTTCACAAATTGTACAACCCTTTTTGGTGTTTTAGCAATGGTTTTCAACTACGTGATTCAATGAATATCTTTTAATTAACAAAAAAAAAAAACTACGTGATATACAACTGTATTTTAAAAAAAAACTTGTAAATGGAATTTAAAAATGTTTGTACGTACCTTCTTGAGCTTGAATAATGTGGAATTGGTGAACTATAACCAAAGTTGATATAAATGTGAGCAACAAGAGCCCACTCTCCATATTTTCTAACTCAAGGAGCAAGAAATCAAGACAAGTACTGCTATAAATCAAGGATATGTAAGATGATCTATACACAAGTGGGAGCACACAACTATTTCTCGACACTACAAGAAAATAATTTCCCAAATGAAGCCACAAAATTACGTGAGAACATGACTTATTATTATGATGCAAAGAGAAATTCAATGATTAAATACGTACTAGTGGGAAATAAAATGTTTTTTTTTTTTCTAAGATGTTTAGAAGCCTTATTATATTCAAGTGGTCTAGTTTAATAATAAAAACCTATAGTAAATCGTATGAAAGACATTCCAAACTTAGTAGTTTTCTATTGGGATTTGAAACCGTAAAACAAAACCGAATTTTTTGTATTTTAAATAAGAAAATAGGTGTCAGCTCTAGAATTTTAAACCCTATAAGTTTCACTTCTTATATAGAATGAATCTTGATAACAATTTATATTTTGTCGAGTTTTTAACTTTTTATTAATAAAACTGCTATAGAATGAATTTTTTAATATAGCTTTCCCTAGCTAGGATTTTCTTACATATACTTTATCAATTGCAATTAATCATTTTTATCATCCATTTCCAAATTAATATTTGATCAAATAATTGTCAATGCCGATATATATAGTACAGGGAACTTTGTTATTGACATTGATACAGTCATACATAATTTGAGGTCTTATTTTTCCACACGAAGGAATGTGGTCTTAGCTGGTTTCCGGCTTTCCGCGTGCGCTAAAATGTGAGCAGTAAGGCGACAACTTTTATTCAGATTATGAATTTATTAAAAACCTTTCTCCCTAATTAAAGAAAAAATGTGGAAAGGAAGTAAAAATAAATGGGGAAATTTTTTGAACATATTTATTCTTGTATCGGCTTTCAATTAAATTTTCCCATAAGTTTTATAACAAATGTTGGTCTGATATAGATTAATTATAATACCTTTTATTAGAAAAGAATCATAAATAATAAAATACATGGAAAATAATAACACATGAATATAGCTCGCCGATAAATAGCTAGTGTCCATATCAATGCCGTTCATCTTGAACAACATAAGAATCATTTGCGTCGCTGGCAAATTGCTGTTCAACTAGAGGCGACATCCCGGTGCCTATTCCATGCCCTTGAACATATACCAGAGACCAAACACCAATATTACTTATCATGTATATGCAAATATTTAATTTAGTAACATATATAACGATTAAGCAACAATATTTATACCTGCGGACGTGGTTTGTGTTGTGTTAGACTGTAGTTTCGCAATTTGACGCTTTCTCAAAAAAGTTGCTGTTGATGGTAGATTTTGGGCTCGGGCCCAAAAACCCTAGCCAGCCCGCCATCTTCTACGGCCCACAAAACCTGGGATACAGAAGCCCAAGACAAGCCCAGTAAACCTTCTCCACCGACCAAAGGGGGGCAAAAAGGACATTTAGCACGGGCAGGGTACCCTACCTCTGCACACTATAAATAGAGAAGAAGAGTGATTGGAGTGGGGATCCCGAAAAAACCGCTTTGACAGAGAATATTGTACAACCGTCATAACACTTTGCGGCTCGACTCGTACCTAAGTTTCTAGCTCGTCTATTTTTTGTAATCGTCGGCTCGTTCTTTAAATAAGAGATTCTTCTTTTCGCCCTTAAGACCCCGAATACGTACTTGTGTGATTTTGAGGATCAACAGTTGGCGCGCCAGGTAGGGGAGAAGCTCGAGGATTTCTCTCAAAACTACGAACCGACGAAACAGCAAAGATGACAGACGCATTCCACAACGCACTCGGCGCAAGTGCCTCCAGCTCGGGAGGAGAAGCATGCACGCCCGCAGCCGCACCGCCTTCGCTACCCCCGACGCCGGAAGGACCTACCGCGGCAGCTACCGGACCGCACCCTGCACCACATCCTGACGCTCAGATAACTCCTTCAAACGGACGTAATGCGACGAACCCGCAGGTTAACACCAGGGCCGGGACGAACCAAAGGAGTCAGGACCGCGGCGAACCGGACGACCTACTTCAAAACATCCTCACGCACCTGAGCCAGCAAGAGGCCAGGACGAACGTGCGACTCGAGTCTTTGGCAGCGGCCCAAGCTTGCGCTCAGGACGAAATCAACCGCCTAAACGCAAGTCAGACGCAAGGTGTGCGACCCATTCAAGGAAACCTAGCGCCAGCTCGGCAGATCCATCCTGTAACTTCATCAAGCGAGAGTGCCCGAGACCTCGAACTTGCCGAACTGCGACGCATTGTCCTGGACATGAATACAAAGGTTCACAAGGCCATAAGCGCCGCACCGGAACTCGACCGCGTCCTCGACGAAACGCAGCAAACGCCCTTCACTCGGAGGATAACCAGTGTCTCACTTCGAGGTCGTCAGAAGATCAAGCTCGAGCCTTACAACGGAAAGGGCGATCCGAAGGAATTCCTAACATCGTTCAGCATAGCGATCAACCGAGCCGAGCTAACTGACGAAAACTTCGAAGCAGGACAATGCCAGATTTTTACCGAACATCTGACCGGCGCCGCCCTCAACTGGTTCTCAAGGCTTAAGCCGAATTCAATCAGCAGTTACCGACAACTGTCCGTAACGTTCCTCAAGCATTACTCGCCGCTCATACAGAACCAAACAACTAATGCCGACCTCTGGTCCCTCTCACAAGGACCTACGGAGTCCCTCCGATTGTTTATCGACCGCTTCAAAGACGTCATCACCCGAATCGTCATACCAGACGAAGCCGCGATTGTGGCCCTACGCAACGCGGTGTGGTACGACTCCAGATTTAGAGATGACATCACGCTCCACGTCCCAAACACGCTCGAGGACGCGCTTCATAGAGCAACGAGATACATCGAACTAGAAGAGGAACGGCTCGTTCTCTCACGAAAGCACGGTGTGACGAAGGCACCAGCGCCGAAAGAAGTTCCCGTAGCGAAGCCTACGGAGCCAAAACAACATCTTGACCGCCATACAAGCCAAGGGAGGAAGCCGGCCACATTCGCCATAAATAGCGAAAACACGACGCACAAACCTTGGAACAAATGGTCAAGAGATACCGACGCCGATGCAACGGGGCCGGTATATTGTGCATATCATAAGAGCAAGGCCCACGCAACGGAGGACTGCCGTTACCTGCAAGGACTCCTCATGGCTAAGTACAAAAGTGGCGGCATCGCCATCGAATGCGACCGCCCCCAAGGGAGTAACAAAAACCAAAGACGTACCGAAACAGCCGCTCGGCAGTTCCTTGAGGGCCTCGCCGAAGAAGCCGCCGTTGACGACGATCAGGCGAACGACCCGGCCAAAAGACAGCGCCAAGGCAAAGCTATCGCCGACGCCCCCAAAGTTGTCCGACAAATTCATATGATCATGGGCGGCCTTCAAAATTGCAACGATTCAGTCCGTTCAATCAAACAGTACCGAAAGAAAGCCGAAATGATGAAGACGTGGCCAGTAAATCCGAGCCAACCTTCCGAGGAGATCGAATCCATTTCATTCACAAAAGACGACCTCGTCGGAGTCGATCTTCCCCACAATGACCCCCTTGTCGTCGAGCTCATCGTCAGCGACAGCCGCGTCACACGCGTCATGATCGATACAGGCAGCTCAGTCGACCTGATTTTTAAGGATACTCTCACCGCGATGAATGTCGCCAACCGACGTATAAAGCCGC
Organism: Arabidopsis suecica; assembly: GCA_019202805.1. Taxonomy (NCBI): domain Eukaryota; kingdom Viridiplantae; phylum Streptophyta; class Magnoliopsida; order Brassicales; family Brassicaceae; genus Arabidopsis; species Arabidopsis suecica. Next base: position 8,801,209 of record CM032909.1, read on the forward strand.
GCTCTCGACCGTTGGCAGGGTTCGATGGCGACTTCATCATGTCACTAGGCACCATCAAACTGCCCACGTTCGTCGGCGGCACGATCGCCTGGGTTAAGTTCGTTGTCATTGACAAACCGGCGATATACAACGTAATCTTGGGAACGCCGTGGCTTCATCAAATGCAGGCCATCGCGTCCACCTACCACCAGTGCGTCAAGTTTCCCACTCATCAAGGAATCTTCACCCTCAGAGGAAATCAGCAAGTAGCGCGGACGTGTTTCCTGATCGAACACAAGAACCGTGCCGAAAAGAAGTTATAGCAACCAAAGAAAGAGGAGCCCGCGCCTAGCTCCGTAACAGAAAAGGCGCCGGGTAAGTCCTATGAAGAATCGGAGCTGAGCCGAACAGAACTTGTGAATATTGACGCGTCAGACCCCCAACGGTGCGTTAATATTGGAGCGGAAATTAGTTCAGAAATCAGAGCGGCCCTCGTGGCCCTTCTCACAGGGAACTCGTCGACCTTCGCTTGGAGTGTCGAAGACATGCCGGGTATCGACCCTTCAATAACATCTCACGAGCTCGGAGTGGATCCAACATTCAAGCCTGTGAAGCAGAAAAGACGCAAATTGGGTCCGGAACGAGCCAAAGCAGTAAACGACGAGGTCGAAAAGCTGTTAAGCGCCGGTTCCATTGTTGAAGTCCGCTATCCGGAGTGGTTGGCAAACCCCGTCGTAGTCAAAAAGAAGAACGGTAAATGGCGGGTGTGCATCGACTTCACTGATCTAAACAAGGCATGTCCAAAGGATTGCTACCCTTTGCCACATATCGATCGGCTCGTTGAGGCCACGGCAGGAAACGAGCTCCTATCGTTCATGGACGCCTTCTCCGGATACAACCAAATCCTCATGCATAAAGACGACCAGGAAAAGACGTCCTTCATCACTGACCGCGGAACGTATTGCTACAAAGTGATGCCTTTTGGTCTGAAGAACGCCGGGGCAACGTACCAGCGCCTCGTCAACAAAATGTTCGCCGAACAGCTCGGCCGAACTGTCGAGGTCTACATCGACGACATGCTCGTTAAATCTCCGAAAGCGGACGACCACGTTCAGAACCTCCGACAATGCTTCGACGTCCTAAACAAATACCAGATGAAATTGAACCCGGCCAAATGTACGTTCGCGGTCACTTCCGGCGAATTCTTGGGCTACGTCGTCACCAAAAGGGGGATAGAGGCCAACCCAAAGCAAATTCGCGCTATACTGGAGCTACCTTCCCCCAGAAACGCTAAAGAAGTACAACGGTTAACCGGACGGATCGCCGCTCTTAATCGATTTATCTCAAGGTCGACAGACAAGTGCCTACCATTCTACAACCTCCTAAAGCGGAGAGATAAGTTTACTTGGGACGACGCGAGTGAGAAGGCATTCGCCGAACTTAAGGCGTATCTGACGACGCCGCCGGTACTTGCAAAGCCTGAGAACGGCGAAACCCTGTTCTTATACATAGCCGTATCTAGTTGGGCCGTCAGTGGGGTGTTAGTACGAGATGACCGCGGTGAACAGAGGCCGATCTTCTATATAAGCAAGTCGTTGATCGACGCCGAGGTCCGATACCCTACAATGGAGAAAGCTGCGCTGGCAGTCGTCACGTCGGCAAGAAAATTGCGTCCCTACTTCCAGTCCCACACCGTAGCCGTGCTCACAAATCAGCCCATCAAGGCCGCATTGCATAGTCCTAGTCTATCTGGAAGAATGACTAAGTGGGCCGTTGAACTCAGCGAGTACGACATCGACTTCCGGGCTCGGCCAGCCATGAAATCTCAAGTCCTCGCCGATTTCATCGTCGAACTCCCAACAGCAGATTCGGATGATACCGCGCTAAACACCGATTCAGGAAATGGAACTTGGATCCTCTACTCGGATGGCTCCTCAACGTCGCACGGTTCGGGCGTCGGAATCCGGCTGGTCTCGCCAACCGGAGAAATGTTGGAACAGTCTTTCCGGCTCCGTTTTACGGCAACTAACAACGTCGCCGAATACGAAGCACTCATCGCTGGACTCCGGCTCGCAATCGGAATGAATGTCCAACGACTACGAGCCATGATTGATTCACAACTCGTAGCAAGTCAGTACAGCGGGGACTACGAGGCGAAGAATGATAGAATGGAAGCCTACCTCAAGGTCGTTCAAGGCCTATCAACGCAGTTCGTAGAGTTCGAACTAACCAAGATCCCGCGCGGGGATAACGCTCCTGCAGACGCACTGGCCGCACTAGCCTCAACGTCCGACCCAGACCTTCGCCGCGTCATACCAGTCGAGAGCATCGACCGTCCCAGTATCGAGGGAATAGAGTCCGTCAATTTCGTGTGCCAACGCGCCGCGCCCGATCCAATTGACGATCCAGATGATTGGCGCCTAGCAATACGCGACTTCCTCTCCGACGGGATAGTCCCACCAGACAAGTGGGAAGCTCGGCGACTCCGAGCGAAAGCATCGAAGTATACTCTATGGCGAGAACACCTGCTCCGATACAGCGCCTCCGGGGTCGTCTTAAGCTGTCTTCATAAAGCCGATGCGATCGATGTCATGAAAGAAACCCACGAGGGAGCCGGCGGGAATCACTCCGGCGGCCGATCTCTCGCTCTGAAGATTAAAAAACTCGGCTACTACTGGCCGACGATGATTTCAGATTGCAAGGAGTTCGTACTCAAATGCGAGCAATGCCAGCGTCACGCGCCTGTCATACATCAACCAACCGAGCTAATGAAAGCCGGAGTCGCGCCTTACCCATTCATGCGATGGGCGATGGATATCGTCGGGCCACTCCCGGCGTCGCGGCAAAAGCGCTTCATCCTCGTCCTAACCGACTACTTCACCAAGTGGGTGGAAGCTGAATCCTACGCGACAATAAGAGCTAAGGATGTGCAGAATTTCGTCTGGAAATACATAATCTGTCGGCACGGCCTCCCATATGAAATCGTCACGGACAATGGCTCACAGTTCATTTCAGTTCAGTTCGAAGATTTTTGCGCCAGTTGGAAAATTCGCTTAAACAAGTCTACGCCACGATACCCTCAGGGCAACGGACAAGCCGAGGCGACAAATAAAACTATACTCGCCGGTCTCAAAAAACGGCTCGAAGCCAAAAAAGGAGTCTGGGCAGACGAACTTGACGGCGTCCTATGGTCCTACCGGACGACTCCGCGCAGCGCCACGGAACAATCCCCGTTCTCCCTAGCTTACGGAATCGAGGCTATGGCCCCAGCCGAAGTCGGATGCACAAGCCTTCGCCGCTCCATGATGGTCCAGGACAACGACCTCAACAACGAAATGATGAACCACAGCCTCGACGATCTAGAGGAAAAACGTAACACCGCGCTCTGCCGAATCCAGAATTATCAACAAGCCGCGGCCAAGTATTACAACAAAAAAGTTCACAACAGGCACTTCAGTGAGGGCGACCTCGTCCTGAGGAAAGTATTCGAGAACACGGCCGAACTCAATGCTGGGAAGCTCGGCGCAAATTGGGAAGGTCCCTATCAGATATCGAAGATCGTCCGACCAGGAGACTACGAGCTCCTCACAATGTCTGGCATCGAAGTCCCCCGCACATGGAACTCGATGCACCTAAAGCGATACTATTACTAAAAAAAAAAAAAAAAAAAAAAAAAAAAAAAAAAGGGAGCTCGGCCTTACCGATGCCTCACTATGTAATGTGAACTACGAGCGGCTTGATCCCTCCGATCAGAGGGTACGTAGGCAGCCTCGTTTACGAGGCACAGCTGCAAATATTAATAAAACATATCTTTCTTAAGTATGACGCGAAACGAAAATACATCAGCACCTTGGCCCGGTGTCTGATCGAACGAAAAGCCGAGTTCCGCACTCGCAAAATTAAAACGGCTGATCGTGTAAACCGAGGTCGAACTCGCACGTTTTTGCCCGTTTTAATCATTCGAACAGGGTAAGCCGATCCCGAAGGTCGCACCTATAAATGTCTTGGAACCGTCCCAAACATACGATTATCGACCAAGTTATCGAGGTCGTCCTCGATAACATACGAAATACGACCCCGAAGGTCGCACCTATAAATGTCTTGGAACCGTCCCAAACATACGATTATCGACCAAGTTATCGAGGTCGTCCTCGATAACATACGAAATACGACCCCGAAGGTCGCACCTATAAATGTCTTGGAACCGTCCCAAACATACGATTATCGACCAAGTTATCGAGGTCGTCCTCGATAACATACGAAATACGACCCCGAAGGTCGCACCTATAAATGTCTTGGAACCGTCCCAAACATACGATTATCGACCAAGTTATCGAGGTCGTCCTCGATAACATACGAAATACGACCCCGAAGGTCGCACCGGTAAACGTCTGGGGCCCGACCCAAAAGAACGATCTTTAAAGGGATCGTTCACGGCAAAATACGCACAAAGATAAAGCAGTAGAACTGTTAAAAAAATGAAAAAGCCAACAGAAGTGGCAAGAGTCTTACAAAAGCCGACTGCGCGGCGAATAACAAAAAAAAGAGAGAAAAAACAACAACTTAAGGCGATAGACGAATCAAGACGCGGGCTCGTCTTGAGAAGGATCCCCGACCTGAGTGTTACCGTCGCCAGCGACCTGGCTGACGACTTCCACAGTCTCGATGACTTCGTCATCAACGCCCTCAACAGAAGGCGCGAACTCGTCATTGGCGAGAGGCTTCTCGAAGAAAGTTTCAACATCGTTCCAGCCCTCCTCCAGCTCGGCAATATCGAACGCATTGACTTCATTCTTAAGCACCTCCGCATCAGCTTCGAGCCTCTCGATCACATCTTTGGAATTCAAGACGACCTCCCCCGTTTCGACCAGTGCCTTCAGCAGATTAACGCTCCCAATTGCTTGATTATAATCAAGAAATTTGGGATACGCCTCGTCCCTGGTAGTGAAGTGCCTCTGGATCCCGTCAAGACGCTTCTGGAACTCCTCAGCAGCCTCCTTGAGAGCCTTGGCCACATTGATGCGAGCAAACTCGGTACACCGCTCCCGAAGCCTTGCCTCCTCGGCCCGTGACCTCTCGGCTAAACGTTTGAAGTCGTCTCGAGACTTCGACAACTCCTCAAGACTACGCTCCCGCTCTAGGAAAGCATTGTCTCGCTCCTCCTTCAGTTTGGCGACCTCCTCTCGAAGAAGTTGCACCTCGGAGTTAGCACTCTCTAGGCCTTTTGATGCTTGATCGGCCCTTTTCGTCTCGGCCGCCAAAGCTCGCTGGTGCTCCTTCGAAGCCGTGTTCTGTTCAGCAATAACACGGAGGCGACGCTCGTACATGTACGCCATCCGATCAATCGCGGTAGCAGCCTGCAAAAGTATGGGTTCGGATTAGGGAACGACACACTTAATAACAGGGTAAAACAAAAAATTCCAAGTCATTACCACGACGGTCTTCTTCGCGGCGTCGGTGAACGCCGTTCTCTCGTACATATCCTGGAGCTCGAAAAAAGGAGACGGGCCAACGTGAATCTTGCGGAATAGCTCCGCACAGGATGTGGGATCGGTCGAAATATGAACATCGCGCCCGTTATAGTCATATCGCCACCTGTAGTCCGGGGCCCAGGCCGTCCTCTGTCTCTTGGCCGGATCCGAGCGCGCCGTTTCGGACTCATCCACAGTCCGCTTCCTGGTCGGCTCGACCTGAGAGTCGTCATAAGGAACGACCTCCCTACCACCCAGAGGCACATCATGAGAAGCCTCGGCAATGGGTAACTTAGCCGACCGCGCTTCAGCCACCTCCTTCTCCCTTCTCTCCCTCTCTGCATCGGATCTCGCATCCGAACGGTCAGTACCGCCAGCACCATGACCGCGACGATCACGACGGTCACCTTCATCTCTCCTTTCCTGACGACCCGAAGGTCGTCGTTCCCTTTCTTTAGCCTCGTACTCCGCTAAAGAAAGACGCTTCCCCAAGGCCAAAGCCTCATCTTCTTCACGGGACGTCTTCGCCGGCGTCGTAGCAGACCTCTTCTTGTATCTTGCTGAGTAGTCACCCACCGCGTCAACATTCAGTTTCCCCATAATCTCTAAGGAAGCTGATACAAAAAAAAGGGGAACATAGGTAAATATACGTGCTCATTGAAAGAAGTGAAATGAAGGGAAGGATCGAGAGGCCGACCAGGGGTCTTATCAGCCTTTCTTGTTTTCGAAGGGCCTTTTCTTCGGCTCGTTCTCTTTGATTTTGAGGAAGGACGACGAACAGGATCTTCTTCGTTCGGCCAAGTGTACGGGCACAGAGCTAAGATCTTTTTAACGTCGTTATGCAGCTTCTCGGGGTAGGGATCGAAGATCTTGGGACAACGAACTGCAAGAGAAAGAAACGAGAGAAACGAGTCAGATAAATTACCGAACAGCGAGGGATCGACCTCGAAGAGATAAGCAGACTACCGGGTGAAATAGTCCACCCATGGTAATTCGTGACCACCGCGTCTCCGGCGGAATCGTTGTCGACCTTAACGAAGAAATACCAACGAAGCCAGTCGTTGGTCTTACTCTTCGCGCCGACGACCAGTTTAGGAGTCAGCGAGGACTGAGTGTATACCAAGCCCGGCTTGGATTTCCCGAAATTCTTCTTCGTCGTCAACTCCTCGTACAAAGAACAACGAGGTTCGACGCCACATTGCGCCGCCAAACGGATTAGGCCGTAAGCATTCCGAATAGCAGCCGGGGAGAGTTGCGCAAACGCCATTTTTCGCCGCGAAGCATACTGAAGCAAGAAGGCTGGAACCGGGAAAGTCAGCCCGCAGTCAGTAATGTGCTTCTCATATACACAGAGGTAACCAGGCGGAGCGGTCCAGGGCCGATCCCAGGAATTCGGAACGAGCGTATTTAACCCAGCCGGAGCGTTGCAAAAACGAAGAGAAAGCTCGATCGTCTCGCTCGTTGACGACGTCGGTCGAAGGTAATCCGGAATTCCTGGTGCCGGCCCACCGGGCTGAACAAATCCAACCGGAGCAGGCATCCGCTCCATCAACGGAACACCGTCCAAGTGATCAGGAATGTCAGATGACGGAGCGGCGGAACGAGCCAATCTAGCCGAAGCAGACTTGCGCCTAATGAGTGGTACATCGTCCTCATCTATAGACGCCGCGTCACTGTCTTCATCACGAAGACACATCGTCATAACAGGCTTGGGATTCGTGCTCGGCCCGGCCGCTCCCGTCTGACTCTCGAGCTCGCGACGCTGCAATTCTGCGACGACCGGGGAGTTTCTTGCGACGGATGAAGTTGACGAGTCGGAAGAAGTCCTAGATCTACGACCCCGTGAATGGCTGACGGATTTGTTAAGAAAGCGATCGACGGACCGAACGTACGAGTCGTCGGAAGTACGAGATTGACGATGGTCGGAGACGGAATCGAAAGAGCCGATGCTCGAAGACATAATCGGAAAACAAGAAAAGACGACTCAAAAAAAAAGGAGAAGAAGAGAGAGAACGGAGAGAATACCTTCAAGAATTGATGCGGAGAAAGAATGAGAGAAATGAGGAGGAAGCGAAGTATTTATAGAGTGGGTCGGTCGAAGCAAAGCGCGTCATCATTGCGTCTCGAAAAATGGCGCAATCATCACACCTTCGCCGCCTGCAACACGCGAACGACCCGCTTTTCGAGGTCTCGATAACAGCAACGGACGAATCAGAAGAAAGCGTTTTCACACGCGCCTCGGGAATGCACGAAGGAAGTCGAAGTCGAGAACGGCGAAATGATTACGACCCTAGCCGCGTCATCACTACGGACCAGGGTCGGGGGGCTACTGTTGATGGTAGATTTTGGGCTCGGGCCCAAAAACCCTAGCCAGCCCGCCATCTTCTACGGCCCACAAAACCTGGGATACAGAAGCCCAAGACAAGCCCAGTAAACCTTCTCCACCGACCAAAGGGGGGCAAAAAGGACATTTAGCACGGGCAGGGTACCCTACCTCTGCACACTATAAATAGAGAAGAAGAGTGATTGGAGTGGGGATCCCGAAAAAACCGCTTTGACAGAGAATATTGTACAACCGTCATAACACTTTGCGGCTCGACTCGTACCTAAGTTTCTAGCTCGTCTATTTTTTGTAATCGTCGGCTCGTTCTTTAAATAAGAGATTCTTCTTTTCGCCCTTAAGACCCCGAATACGTACTTGTGTGATTTTGAGGATCAACAGTTGCCCCAACCGCTGATGAGAAAATTACAAACGCGAAGGTGAACGTAAGACCAAGAATGAGTGGTAATTTGTTTTTCTTCTTCTTTCCTCCATTGCTTTTTGCCCCACCTAAAGCCATTATAGAAGAAGGGTGTCAAATTGTTTTGTTTAATAATATAACAAAAATTAAGGCATGTATTATATAAGTCCATATGTTTGTCTTAAAATACAAATTGTATAGTTACCTATATTTACTAATTAAATGTTAGGAGAAAGATGATCTAATTACCGATTAATAACTTATAGATTAATAACTTGACTAAGACTGCTTTTTCTCCATTTCAAAAATTAAAAAAATATATGGTTTTGTGTTTATATTAAAGAGAAAAATCGCAAAAATAATCAATTACTATTAAAAAAGGTTACTCCTACCAAAAATATATATAAAGAAATGGGGTCAGATTGTGAATACAAACCTCCTACTGCGTTGTTTGCTTGTGGTTTCGATCCGCCTCCGCCTCCGCCTCCGCCTCCACCGTCCCGGCTGTTACTTATCGAATAGAGCTCCAAACCATTGATGATGGGCGGCAGAACCGAATCATCGGTTGACTGAAAGACTATCTGAGATCCGGAGGTGGCCACTACATCTCTCAAAATGACTTGAGTAGCTTTTCCAAAAACCGGGACTATGGGACGTGAACCCACTTTTGTGTCATCCAAAAAAACGTTGAACGACCGCCTCTGGGTCCGACCTAGACTCTGAGGCTCCGAGAAATAAAGAGCCAAATATACCGGTAGACCGGTTAATGGTATCAGACCCATGTTGGAGAGTATTAAGCTATCTCCTGACAGTGCCTTTGACATAACAATCTCTGGTGGCTTGTTCGAGACCCCGGTGATGTCTATTGATGGAGCTGAGGTCTTGAGATCCGTCAGTGAGAGGCTATATTCGGACCCTGAAGGTATCCATAACCTACCGTAAGGGTCTAGCGGGTAGCTAATATATTTTTCCAAAAAACCAAAAGAAAAAAAAAGTAATTATAAACTTGAACCAAAGTTATTACAACTAATTAACACAAGTTTTAAAAATCACTTGAAGTCATATAAAAATGTTATATATGAATTAATATATGTTATATATACCAAGGATCAAAATCACATGCCAAACAAATGAAACATTGGTAAATTAAATTTTGAAAGAGAAACACATGCTAACATTTATTTCGAATAAAAGTTTTGGGGTGTATAAAAAAAAAAGTTTTGGGATCGACTTTGTGTATACCTTACAGACTCTTCAGCACCGTACGTATATCTTTCTTGGAGAATGAGACCTTCGTTGGGACCAAGATCGGCGTACATGCCGACATCGAAGCTGTAAACTTCAATGGAAGAAATAAAGGGGTTATGGGACGGAGACGTACGGATAAGGCAAACGCTGATATTCTCATTCGCCGGAGCAAATATCAACTCCGAGAAATAGAACCTCTCTTCGTCGTTCTCCGACGACTCAGTAATTTCAATAGAATCACGGTGTTTCCCGTCATAAACTATGTCAAAAGATGGCGGCGAGTAATTCCCGTCGTAGTTCTCGTAGTAATATTTCGTCCTCACGAGGTTTTTCCGGCCTTTGGTCACCGGAATGTTGGTGTAGCAGTTGGTTTGATCGGTTGGGAAGTACCGGAGAGTGTTGATTGGCTTTGTGACAACGTCCGTATTGTTCATGGGCTTGCCGGTGGTAACGAAGCCATTATCTCCGACCCATGTTACATTGTTGGAGTCCACGTAGGATCCCGTTGTTCCACAGTCAATGCTTATACCTAATGATGATAGAGCACAAAAAAGAAACAATTAGAGAGTTAAAACAAATTGAATTGGGTCATGTACTCATATTAAGGAAAATGTTAATGTGGGGAGTTTTATATGTGTACGTACTTTCTGCGAGTGAAAGAAAGACAGAAAAGAGAGTGATGACGAGAAGAAGAAGCCACGCCATCATCAACGAGTAATAAACTTAATTAGCTACATGCATTCATACGTAATATATAGATAATAATCTAGTTGACTTGACTTTTGAGAATGCACACATACGTAATGTCCATTTCTAGTTGACTTGACTTATGATTACGCGGCTCATGTAATAATACTTGCACAGCGGTTTAGATCTGGATTTGGTTCTAGACAATTGTCAATTCGACAAATGAAATAAGGTAACAAATGAATAGACAATTATACATTTATTAAATACAAATATAAAAGAACATTGAGGATAAAATATTTCCGACTAGTCATGATATTATTATAGAGAGCCTATTATAAAAATCTCTAAAATGTTTTCGGGGTGTATTGAAGGAGAAATTTAAGGTGATTTGAGTTTTAATGAGTTTTGAGATGATTTTGGTAAATTTTGGTTAATTAGGAATTGTATTATTAAAATTCTCTCAAATCTCAGCTAAAACTATGGGATTTGGATTTTTATAGTTTTAACAAGAAATTCCCTAAAATCTCAGGTAAATCATTCAAATCACTTCAAATCTACTACTTAAAATGTTTCCAATAACAGTAAATTTGATTATACATTTTAAAATTACTAATCCAATAACATTTGATTTTAGATGAAATTTTAAAATTCATGTTTAAATAATATAGATTTGTCATTTTAATACAAATCACTTCAAATCCTTTATTCAGTACACCCAACTACATATATTTGTGGTGATTAATTACTATGATACATTACTTCGTTAATTAATACTATTCTTTCATCAGACTATCTTTATAAACTAATAGAAAAAATCTCTTGTATATTACATTGTGTTTTTATTTTAGTTTTGGATGTTATATTTCTAAACAAGCACTGACCAAATTTTACACAAACTGGAGCAATTATTTAAGGAAATGCAGAAGTGGTCGCTTAATTATAGGGTACTTGATTATCAAGAAGAAGAATCGACAATTGAGTTTGGTACAACTTCTTTGGTTGACTTAGCCTATAGTTGACATATTGAAAGTCAACTGTATTTGTATATATGCTACTATGCTTATATATTATTACACATAAGACTTTGAAGTAAACGACTGACGTTCATCCACATATAATTAAAGACATTGTATTAGTATATATACACATTTATATATATGCTATTATGCTTATATATTACACATAGACTTTGAAGTAAACGACTCACGTTCATCCACATATAATAAAACGAACATTGTATTAGTATATACACATGTGTGTATATTTTTAATGAAGTCAAAAATATATCTACCGTAGTGCGAGCAAAATGGTTGAATAATTTCATGTGTTCTGCCGATTTCCCCGCATCTCAACGTCAGTACTATCCAGAGGTGAGTGGATTCAAAGGATGTCCCATCCTGATAATATGCCTTTGTTAGGCCTCCAGTTTTGAATGAGAACGAGGTTGAGATGACATACTCACCAAATAGGACAAGTCCACACGCGTAAGTTCTTGTGTTTCCAAATTTCTAATATATTAAAATAGCAGTAACCTTGTTGTGCATATTTCAGATTCATCATTTAAATTGAAAAGAACTAAAATATATAGCTATATAAATTTGACTACACAGCTTTTTTTTCTTGGGATAGAGATATTCATACGACATTTTCGTATTGACAAATAATGGAAAATTTTGAAAATCCTTCTAGGTCGCCGGCAACTAGGCTGGTCCATGTTGATGATGATCATCTTGATGAACAACATATGAATCGTTTACGCCAATTAGTTCGTCAATATCATACACACCCGGCTCATCATGCCCAGGGTGGCTTGCATCGCTCGCCAATTGTTGTCCAACTAGAGGTGATATCCCTGTCACCGTTCCAGGGCGTTAGAAATTTAAGGCAACCCAATAATGTGAATAACAGATAGATGTGTATGTATTTTTGCATCAAGAATATGTGTGTATACCTGTGGACGTGGTTGGTAGCGTGGTTGATTGTGGCTTAGCGTGTGGACGTTTTCTCAAGAAAATAGCCGCAAAAGCTGACGAGAGAGCCACAAACACGGAGGCAAACGTAAGGCCAAGAATGAGTGGTAATTTGTTTTTCTTCGTCCGTCTAACTTTGTTTGCCCCACCTAAAAAACGGCGTCATGCAATTTCAAAGGAGTCAAATGGTTCAATTAATAACATTTATATTCATATCACTGCAAAAGAAAAGAGTATGCACTTATTTGAGAAATAAAAGTGATAATTCTTTTCAAGTAAATTACTCCTAAATTTATGTCTGATTAATAGTGATAGTGTCAATAAATCATCTAGGTAGTATATACTATCTTTCACTGAAATGTATTGAACCAATCAATTAATAAGAACCGTATATAGAATTAAAATGGATACAGTTTGCGAGTACAAACCTCCCACTGCATTTTTTGTTCGTGTTTCCGTTCCACCCGAACCTATAACAAAAAAACAAAAATTGTAGTATCAAATACAATTTTTACACTAAATTATGAATCACCCATTTTTCATTCAACAAATGCAACAATCCAAACATAAACTGATATACATTCGGTAAGATGTTCATGTTCATGTTCAAAGTTTGGTAATTTTTACAAATTATATTGTAAAATAGCTGGTAGGTTCATTATATTGGTTAAATTTACCAAAACATTAATAATTGCTTCTTATCTATAAGTCAGAAAGAAAAGCTACCTTCCGAATCATCATTGCTACCGATAGTTTGTCCTCCATCACCACTGCCGTTTTCTCCTCCTCCATTATCGCCACCGTCTTGGCCGGAACTTATCGAATATAGCTCCAAAGCATTGATGATTGGAGGCATAGTGGAGTCGTCCGTAGACTTAAGGACCACTTGGGACACCGACGTGGCAACGACATCTCTTACAACAACTTGAGTAGCTTTCCCAAATACCGGAACGATGGGACCTGATCCCACTTGTGTGGTATCTAAGGCAATGTTGAACGACCGTGTCTGAGTCCGACCTAGACTCTGAGGCTCCGAGAAATATAGAGCCAAGTAAACCGGTACGCCCGCTAAGGGTAGGGTCTCGCTCGTCTGATAGAATTAAGCTGGCTGCTGACAAAGCCTTTGACATAACAATCTCGGGTGGTTTGTTCGACGCACCAGAAATGTCAACTGATGGAGCTGAGGTCGTTAATTCGCTGATTGTGGTGTCACTGGACCTTGACGGGAACCATAGCCTACCGTAGGGGTCTGAAGGGTAGCTAAAATATATTTGCAAGAAACCAACAAAAGGAAAAACAAATCAATTCAGTATAAAGAATCTTGCTATAGTTAATCTGCCAAAAAGCTAATAAACCAATGACAATGAGAATAATTTCTACTTTAATACTCATGTACTATATACATATATGGTTAAAACATGAATAAAAAGTAAGCTAAAAGCCTAAAACCAGAAAATCCTCCGAAGTATTAACACAAAAACGTTATTCCACTTTAAACAAAAACCTCAGTTTTAAAGTTGTCAGTCAACATATTTAACTTAACATGAATTAGTTAGTGTTAAGTAGATACCCAATAAGCTCTTTGGCTCCATACGCAAATCTTTGTCGGAGAATGAGACCTTCGTCAGGACCAAGATCGTCGTACATGCCAGCATCCAAACTATAAACTTCAATGGAAGATATAAAAGGATCATCTGACGGAGACGTACGGATTAGACAAACGCTGATATTCTTTTTTTTTTTTTTTTTTTTTTTTTTTTTTTTTTTTTTTTTTTTTTTTTTTTTTTTTTTTTTTTTTTGATATTCTCACTCGCCGGAGCAAATATAACCTCCGATATAAACAGTGAAGTAGTAACAACACTATCAAGGTGTTTCCCATCGTAAACCACGTTGAACGACGGTGGCGAGGACTTCTTGTCGTAATTCCCGTAGTAAAACAGCGTTCTCACGAGCGTTTTCAGACCTTTTGTCGCCGGAATGTTGGTGTAGCAGTTGGTTTGACCGGAAGGAAAGTATCGGAGGTTGTTGAGTGGCTCTGTAAGGTTACCTGGAATCAGGAAGGACTCACCGGTGGTGACAAAGCCTCTGTCTCCGAGCCATGTTACATTGTCAGAGTCCACGTAGGATCTCGAAGCTCCACAGTCGATGCTTATATCTATTAATGATAGTGTAGAGACAAGAAAAAACCATTAGAGACTAAAAAGAATTAAAGTAGGTGTTTTGTAAGATAATAACGAAGATTAATGCATGCATGGAGAAAATTTTTATTTGTTAATGTTAGTATGTTACGTACTTTCTGCGAGAGAAAGGATTATGGTCGATAGAGAGAGGAGACTGAGAAAAATAAACGCAGCCATGATCATATGAGCTACGTTGCTTAATTACATAGTGACATTCACGTAGTAGTGTGTATATAAAAGGATATATATCGTTGACTTTGACTTATTTTCATATTATAAAACGCGTTTATTTGGATAGTACGTTTATAGTTCTTGATTACGACTATATGGACTGTGATTTCTGAATTTGGTTTTATCATGCTACGATTATAAGGTCAAAGACGAAGAAGGTCATTCTAAGTCTAACCATTAATTATTTCTAAAAAAAAACTTGAATGGTATACAGTTTTTTCGCGTTCTACTGAAAAAATCATCACAAAAACTTGGGGAAAATTCCCAAAAAATATCATCACAAAAACTTGGGGAAAATTCCCAATTAAACGTACAAATAAAAAATAATTGAGGTTTTTTTGGGAATTTTCTCCAAAAACTTGTGCTAAATTATAAAAAGTTAAAAAAAATAAGTAATTTTTGAATTGGTTCCGCATGTTTAAAAATTATAACTAAAGTTGAGAAAGTTTATTCATTTACTACATAGTAGCTTTTGATGTTTTAAAAGAAAAAATCATTTGTGTTCAGTTTAAAATTTTTGTCATCTTATTGATTCTCCTATTTTATAATTCAACTATTATTGCGCTATTCAACTGATAATCTAACATATACCAATCAAACTCTATATTATACTTTTTTTTTTTTTTGAATCTAATGTAAATTATATTCAAAAGTAAAAATGACTGTTTTACAACAAGTGCAGCGTTTAGGTAAAGAGCTTTAAGCTAAAATGCTAACAGGAAAACATGATTTCAAATTCTAGATGTGAACCACATTTGGAGTCCGCTTTCGTATCTTTTGTCTCCCGAGAGACGGATCATAGAGAGCTGATTTCTGATATGTTTGTCGATCCAATTAATTTGCCGAGACGGTGAGTTCGGGTCTTCACCATGCACACGCCCATTCCTCTCTCGCCATATCGCGTGAACACAGCCTGTTTTCTTATTCTATTATTGAATAGTTTTGTTATTTATCTCATATATGTTGAAAATGCGATTCCGCATACTTTTGTGGCCGACTAGTCCGAATTATATTTGACAAATTAGAACATATATTTTAGGAAAGGTACAAGTGATTACAAATTAATTTGTATGAGATTTTATTATTTAGGAAAAACAATTCACACTTTGAGTTTGTTCCAACTTATTTGATTGAGTGAATTTGGTCTAATTTTTTTGGGTTGACTCCGCGTGGAATGGACATTTTAGAGTTAACGGCTTTTGTATTGTTATGGGTCCATTTATAGAAATTTGAAAGTAAACGGCTCACGTTCATATATATATCCAATATTTTGTTCTTGTAATTTGTTTTTGTCTTTTTGACATCACGTTAATCCAAATTTTCAATACAAAAGTAGTCATGATACATGAATATTTAACGATGTGTGGTTGGAAATTTCATTTGTTCAGCCGACTTGCCCGCAAATCAGCACAGTCCTAATCATAGGTTGAAAATTGAAATTAGTGTAGGGTTCGGTGGTCGACTAACAAATACAAAGCTTACGTAATATTTTTATTTTTTAAAAAAGGGCTAAGCTTACGTAATATTGATAGAATGTTTTTCTCAAGTTTTCTTCCTTGTTCTATTATTCTATTAATATTTTTTTTAAGAAAGCTTACACCATTTTTATAAATGATTTCATGATAGAACCATTTTTTGGCTTTTCGTATCCTTAAAATTTCAACCACCAGCCGATTGAATGAATAGTCACCTAAACTTATGGTTTTGAGTCATTTGATCTTTGGATAAAGAATTGTATACCAAATTGGTTACAATCTATCGAGAGGTATAATAATAACCTTTCTATGTTGAGTTAAAAAGAGAAAACAGTCAAAGCTGCCGACAAAGAATGAAAAATATCCAACCTATAAAGTAGAAACTCTCGAATAAAATCATCCTCTCTCTCTCAGAGCTGGTTCGCCCTAGCCGCCGTCAACCGTAGTCTCTCGTATTGACCTCTCCGGCTTCCGGCGCTCCTCGCTGGAGTCGTGAGAGGGTCCGTCCATTTCTGTCCAGCCGTTTCTCTTTGGTTTCGGGTCACTCTCAACTGCTTCCCTGAGAGATCTAGATTCGTTTGTTTCCGAACGACGTTCGGTAATGGTCTCTTCCGATTCCGGCAAGATTTCCTCTCTGCGTCGTTGTCTCTTGTTTCGTAGAGGAGATCTGCGATTTCCTTTGAGTTCGTCGGTGGCTTCGTTCTTCTCAGCCTCAGATCTGGACCTTGTCTAGGTTTTGGTCGTTGGTGATAGGCGGATCCGTTGCTTCCTTTACGACTGAGACGGGTTTGTTTTCTCTCCGGTCTCTTCCGACATCCGTATCTTTCGTCTTTGAGTTAGTTGAGTTTAGACCCTTGTTTTTCAGTTGGAATAAGTGTTATTAGGATGGTTTCAATCGTTAGCTTGGTCTTCATCTGAGAATTAGCTGGTTGTTTGGCCCTTTCTCGACGGGCTGTGTGTATGGCTTAGCCGTATGGTCCGGTTTTTGTGGCTCTCAATCTCTGGTTCTACGCTTATGGTGATAGCTCGGATTGATAGCTTTGTCTCGCTTGTTCTCTTCTTCTCTATGGACTTGTTGATTCTTGCTCTCCCTCTCTTTGGTTGTTCTTTATTGTGAGCTCCCTGATTCGGTCTGTTGTCGTTCCTGTGTGGGTATGGCATCATCAGTTTGGAGTTTTGTCTCGCTCCTTGTCTCTACTTTCAGGACCTGATCGAGGTCTGGTCAGATCAAAGATTTCTATCGAGGTGTCAAATTGTCGTGGTTCTCGACAACGCCGTTTCCAGAAGATTTGTGAATCGTATTGTCTGTGATTTGCTTCTTTCTTGCTGGATATGAAGTCTAAGATCAAGTTATTTGTGAGGTAATTTGGATTCGCTATAGGAGGTTTCGTTAGCCGCTAACGGACTCGTTTCGTCCGCTGTGGTTGGCTTTGCTCATCTGGGAGATAATGGGAGGTCTTTTGATAAGTCTATTTTGTTAGAGAATTTGTTTAAAGACATGCTTGTCACTTCACTTTTTGTAGATTGTTATTTCATCATCGTTTTCATTAGTTTCCCTGTAACTTGGGGCTTCTGCTTCCCTCTTTTGGGCTTCTGTCTCTGGGGGTATCTCGTTTTTCCGCCGGCATATGTATTTCATCATGTATCCTTCTATGGTTTTCTAATAAAATTCAGACGACAAAAAAAAAAAAAAAAAAAAGTAGAAACCTTTCGTTTATTACTTTCAGTTTTTAGATATGAAGAAGACTAAGATAAAACACTTTACATAGACGTGGGCTAACAATTAGGCTATGGGCTTCCACCAATCTTGGTTACTTATTTAATCCAATAAATCATTTCCCAAACTCCACTATTGCATCTATCAATTTTTGCCAGCCACTACAACAATATTAATAATATATATGTGGTTGCGGTGTCTTGTTAGGAAATAATTCTATTTAAGAATAATGTCACAAGGAGCATTAGTGGGAATTATTTCCAAATTAATAAATTATGATAACATGTGTCATGTTCCATATGGTTGTATAATGGAGTGGTTAAACTTAATGTTGTCATTTTCTTAAAATCTTGCAAACCTAAAAAGATATGCATAAATACAAAAAAACTTTTAATCTTCAATTTTTTTGGGCAAACTTTTGACATATATTAAACTTAAAGTCTATAGTAAAAGACCAAGATTTAGTAGGATTAAAGAATTTATAGTAATATTGTTATGTGTTACATTACTAAATAAATTTTTCCTAAAAATAAGGTAAACAAACACTAGAAAAATATAGACAGACAAGAATTTAATTTTAGTATTCAAAAGTGAACACAACCCAAAGAGGTTTCCATAAATTCAAGTGATCTTTTCATCGATATTCTCGGAAAATTTTAAATAAACATTTCAAAATTCACAAAAAAATAAAAAATAATATCTTCAAACAAAGACTTTGTTGCAAACCACCACCATATGCAGGCACCTGAAAATATAAATATAAATATTTTTTTTATTTTGTAATAGAAACAAAAATATCTAACATTTTTAAGAAAATATTTGTATTCTACTATTTTCAACGAAAAATAAAAAACAGCTTTTTGCCATTGACATTAAATGCAACGAATAATTTACGTTTCTAATCATTTTCTGGAAATTCCTTAGCCATTTAAAAAAAAAAAAACAAATACAGCCAGAAAATTCGATTTTATTCTTTCATCTTCTTTCTTCCTCTTCTCTTGAATAGTCCTGAGTTCATTTTTTTGCAGAGTTCACAAAGAATCAAAACTTCTGTAACCAATCTGTTCTTCGCTGGAACCTACTCTCTAATACAAGTACAGATTTTGCTATCTTTTTATACAAAACCCCAAATACTCAAAATCTGAGTTTTTTCCGTTTCTTGATCTCTATTCATTACTTGATCACCACTTTCATGGGACCGTTACTTCTACTAAATTTCTTGTCTTAAAGGTAAAAACTTTTATTGTTTTCTTGAATCTTGAAAAAGTTTCCATCTTTGCTTGGTTTCAAGTTCATGTAGAAAAACCCTAATCTTGAATCTTGCTGATTGATTCTTTTTCCCGATCTGTTTCCATTTCCAGGTTTATTCTCTATTGGGTCAAAATGGGTATTGAAAAGTTTGGAACTTTCATCTTGATCTCGATCTTGATTTGCATCTGCCATGGATTCACACCTCAAGATAATTACTTAATCAACTGTGGATCACCAAGCAATGGAACACTAATGGGTCGAATCTTTATGTCTGATAAGCTCTCTTCGAATTTACTTACTTCTTCCAAAGAGATTCTCGCAAGCGAAAGTGATAACTCTGGCTCAGACATTTACCAAACGGCGAGAGTCTTCACCGAAGTCTCTAGCTACAAATTCTCTATCACTCGTGGTCGTCATTGGGTTCGTCTCTATTTCAATCCTTTTGACTATCAAAACTTCAAAATGGGTTCAGCTAAATTCGCAGTTTCGTCACAAAGTCATGTCCTTTTGAGTGATTTCAATGTTAAGAGTCCGAGAGTTGTTAAAGAGTACTCTTTGAATGTGACTACTAATGATTTAGTGCTCACGTTTACTCCCTCGGGTGGTTCGTTTGCGTTTGTGAACGCGATCGAGGTTATATCGATTCCGGATACATTGATCACTGGTAGTCCAAGGTTTGTAGGTAATCCTGCGCAGTTTCAAGATATGTCAATGCAGGGTCTTGAAACTGTTCATAGAGTGAACATGGGCGGTCCGCTTGTTGCGGCTAACAACGATACTCTTACGAGAACTTGGGTGCCTGATTCGGGGTTTCTGCTTGAGAAGAATTTAGCTAAGACTGTGTCTAAGTTTTCAACTGTTAACTTTGTTCCAGGTTATGCAACAGAGGACTCTGCGCCAAGAACCGTTTATGGTAGTTGTACTGAGATGAATTCCGCGGATAACCCGAATAGCATTTTCAATGTCACTTGGGAGTTCGATGTTGAGCCGGGTTTTCAGTACTATTTCCGCTTCCACTTCTGCGATATTGTTAGCTTGTCTTTAAACCAGCTATATTTCAATCTTTATGTTGACTCGATGGTCGCTGCTACGGATATTGATCTTAGCACTCTTGTGGATAACACTTTGGCTGGTGCATACTCGATGGACTTTGTCACGCAGACTCCAAAGGGTAGTAATAAAATCCGTGTGAGCATCGGTCCGTCTACTGTTCACACCGATTATCCAAATGCGATTGTGAATGGATTGGAGATCATGAAGATGAATAACTCTAAGGGTCAGCTAAGCACCGGGTCATTTGTGCCTGGTAGTAGTTCAAGCAGTAAGCAGAGTAATCTCGGGATGATTGTAGGTTCAGCCATTGGTTCGTTGCTCGCGGTAGTCTTCTTGGGAAGTTGCTTTGTGTTGTATAAGAAGCGGAAACGTGGCCAAGACGGTCATTCAAAGACTTGGATGCCGTTTTCAATAAACGGAACTTCAATGGGAAGCAAATACTCCAACGGAACTACGCTTACAAGTATAACTACCAATGCCAATTACCGTATTCCCTTTGCAGCGGTTAAAGACGCTACAAATAACTTTGACGAGAGTCGCAACATCGGGGTGGGCGGTTTTGGTAAAGTCTACAAAGGAGAGCTTAATGACGGTACAAAGGTAGCTGTGAAAAGAGGAAACCCAAAATCTCAACAAGGGCTTGCAGAATTCAGGACAGAAATCGAGATGTTATCTCAGTTTCGTCACCGCCATTTGGTTTCTCTGATCGGTTATTGTGACGAGAACAATGAGATGATACTGATTTACGAGTATATGGAGAATGGAACGGTAAAGAGTCATCTTTATGGTTCAGGTCTTCCTAGCTTGACTTGGAAACAACGGCTTGAGATTTGCATTGGCGCGGCTAGAGGATTGCATTACCTTCACACGGGTGACTCGAAACCGGTCATTCACAGAGACGTGAAATCTGCAAACATATTGCTCGATGAGAACTTCATGGCTAAAGTTGCAGACTTTGGACTGTCCAAGACCGGACCCGAGCTTGATCAGACTCATGTGAGTACTGCTGTCAAAGGAAGTTTTGGGTATCTTGACCCTGAGTACTTCAGAAGGCAACAGCTCACTGAGAAATCCGATGTTTACTCCTTCGGGGTTGTACTCTTCGAGGTTCTCTGTGCTAGACCTGTTATCGACCCAACACTTCCAAGAGAGATGGTGAATCTTGCAGAATGGGCGATGAAATGGCAGAAGAAAGGACAACTAGATCAGATCATCGACCAGTCGCTTCGCGGAAATATCAGACCCGATTCGTTAAGGAAATTTGCGGAAACAGGTGAGAAATGTTTGGCTGATTACGGTGTCGATAGGCCATCTATGGGAGATGTGTTGTGGAATCTTGAATACGCTCTGCAGCTACAAGAAGCAGTCGTCGATGGCGAACCAGAGGATAACAGCACGAATATGATCGGTGAATTACCGCCACAGATCAATAATTTCAGTCAGGGAGACGCTAGTGTTAACGTTCCAGGCACAGCGGGGCAATTCGAAGAATCGAGCATTGACGATCTCTCTGGTGTTTCCATGAGTAAAGTATTCTCACAACTGGTGAAATCTGAGGGAAGATAGTGAAATATTGAGCAATGCAGTGCCTAGAGAAGCCAAAGATCTGATCTTTCGACAGAAACAGAGCAAGCAAAGTATGTAACCATGAAAAAGCATCAGGTTTGTTCAGATAGGATCTTTGTCTCTGCTTGATCTGTTTCTACTGCAGATTTTCATCAGTCATGATACGAATACTTTGAAAATTTACCTTATTTTGTTCCTCTCTCCCTTATCCTGAGTTTGTATTTTATTGATGGTCATTTTGAAGTTGTCTGAAATTTGTTTGTTCTTTTTATTATATGGATGTTTAACACTCTTGTTGTTTCGATTGTATTGTAAGTTTAGAAGTTAAAACATAGTACTTCATGGTTCTTGTTTGGTTTGAGAAACTGTTTATTTCATCGGGTTTTGTCTTCTAACAGTATTGGTCCGGTTCCAATGGTTTGTTTCTTTCCTTCACCACGACCAATTCTTGAACTTTAAACAATCATCAATAATAAATTTCCAAAATTATTATTCTCATTAGTGATCACTAATCAATATTAGTAACCTTAGTAGTGGACGCACAAGACAAACATTTCCATACGAGTCTGAAAACAAACGCCCTACAAGACGATGTTTTGTTCCTCCTCATAGCTTTCTTGGCTGCCTTCTTTCCCCCTCCTCCTCGAAAACAACTCTGATTGTTTCTCCGATCAGTGGCTTCGCCACCTCCTCCATCATCGTCTTCTTCGTTCTCTTTTGTTGAAAAAGTGTAGCTTCTAAGGTACATTTGCCTACAAGATATGCTGTCAACCACCGTGGTGCGACGCTGGCTACCGTCGTGACTGATTGACCGAACGAAATCCGCTTCCGCCATCGGCCACTTGTAAAGATTGGCGTAAGTCGTAACCGGCCGGATGCAAACAGAGTCTCTTTTGATGTTTACACAATCATCTATGCATTTTGAGGCCATGGTCGCTTTTTTGGAGGGTACTTCTAACTGCTAGTGTGAACTGTTTTCCTTATTTTTGTTGTGATGAATTTGGGTTTAGCTTAAATATATATTCATAGAAATCCTTATCCTTATCAATTATATTACTTTTATTTTGTGATATAAAACACCAAGTCAGAGAAAAAAGTTGAGAAGTTTTCTCAACTTTTTTTGCTATGAAAGTTTTCTCAATAATGTTTTTAAAGTTATTTATCAGATTACTCACAAAGGATAAAGTCTCCAAAATCCCTATAATATTTCCTCATATCCCTACTTAAAATATGTCTCTCTCTCTTGCTCTCATTTTCTGATTCATTTATGTGGAAAGAAGAATAGTAAAAAATTCAGGTAACATATGTCAAATTTCTTCACTTTATTAAATCGTTTTGTACTGAGTTAGTCAGCTTTTAGAGTCTCTGAATTATATATATTTTCGAAGTTAATTAGGTGGTGAAGCTTATGTCCTTATCTCTCACTCTATTGCATCAAAAAGGCAGTGGTTCACAAGGAAACTTACTAACACATAACTCTTAATGTTGTTTTAGACTTTGCTATCCATTCTCAACGTCACAAGATCTGTTGATAGTGACCAAGTGTCGTTAGCTCAACTGATAAAGACCCTAGGCGAAGCTTAGAGGTCGCCGGTTCGAGTGACGTTTGGGACGAAACTAATATTACATGCTGTGGTTTCGGGCCTGGAGAGATTACGGGCTTTGGCCCAGAACCTCCTGGTATTCAAAAAAAAAAAAAAAAAAATCTCTGTTGATAGTGACTAATTCTAACATTTTCAAACTATCCACGAAACGAAAGTGTTGTCGACACACCATAATCTCGCATGTGGTATGTTGCTATCTAGATTCCGCTCAGGGTTTCTATGGCTCTATCCTCAAAGCTTATTGCTTACCCTATCTATCTTATCTATGTTGCTCCTTACTCTTATAGTACCCATACCATGAGTTTGGAAGACCTTTGTTGTACCTTTTGTTTCCTTTTTTTTTTGATTAAAGGAATGAAAACAAGTATGTTTGTACAAAATAAAAATAAATAAATAAATACTTGAAATCCAAAGCACGTCTATTACAAAATATCCATGTGTATACGTCCGTAATTATCTAGTTAATTAATATAATAGATCATTGATATTGAATTCAATCATACATATAAAAGTAAGGTTTCACTCTCTCATGATTGGTCCACTTGGCATTTTTAAAATTATAATATTTATTTTCAATTAAACTTAAAATCTAATATATTTAATCATATACATTTAAATCTACACTTTACTACTCAATTGTAACTGAAATTACATAATTGTGAATTGACTATTTTTTTCTCTATTCATTGTCATTTAAACACACTATAATTATAATTGTAACTCCTATAATCTAATTAGTTTAGAAATGTAACTTCCATATTTTCCTATAAATAACCATTCTCACATACCTCCATCATATCTCAAATCCTAAATATTCTCTTTGTTTTGTTTATGTTCTTGCATGAGTTGAAAACTCAATATCATTGTAAAAGTTTGATTATATATTTTGTATAATATATATATATATATATATATATCTTATATTCTCCCCAGGAATGGCTCTTTTGAGCTCTAATTAATTGCGGATGACAAAAAAAAAATATCTTATACTCTTTTCAATTTTATTTCTTCTTTGTTTTTATGTATTTCTTCCTTCTTTCTTTGTTTTTTTAATAATATTTTTTAATTTAAAATTACATATGTATATTATAATTTTGATGGCTATAATAAAATTATCTTATTGATGCAGATTCAAAAATATTAATTCCGACCATCGCGCAATAAGAGAATCAAGCTAAAGAAACTATCTTCATTTTTTTTACTTTGAATGTTTGATTATTTCTTACATACAGTATTAATGTATATTTATTTTATTTTATAAAATATGCATTGTTTTAACAAAAAAATTTTTTGTAATACAATTATCAAATTAATTTTCTTTAACTCTCTCTTATCTCCAAAAAAATTGTAATACAATTGTTTAGTATACTCATCATTATATTTAGTTTTATTGATTCAACATATAATGATATAAAGATCATTAAAAAATTTATTTAATTCAAATTTTATAGTGTAAAGATTTTTCTATATATATTAAAAAAAAATTGATATTCCATTTCCAATTAGCTTGTACTATAAAGATGAAATCATTTACTACAAAATGATTTATTCACAATGAATCTTTTGGAATGTAACATAAAAATTTATGATATAAATACAATTAAATTTACTCATAAATGACATTCAAACATGATTGTGAAAGTTTTATCAAAAACAAAACATGATTGTGGAAGTTAAATAGTTATCTAACGTAAATATGCTTTTATTACAAAAAAAAATTCCCTATAAATATTAATACACACATCTCACAAACAATCATATTCCAAGTTTTCTATTATTGGTAAATTGTATAACATTTTCTCTTCTAATTCAACAAATGGTGTTTCAATATATATATTTTTGTCACTTTTGTAAGAGATTGTGAAGAGGAGGTGACCTGAAACCAAGAAATCCTACGCACGGTCAATCGTTTGTGCTATTTTAGATGTCTTTAAAAAGAAGAGAGTAGAGAAGATGCATTATTGTAGGTTTTTTTTGCCGAAATTATTCATTATATTCAATCTATATTAACCTAAATTTGGGTTGACTCAAATAAATTTGATATTCTTGCAGAGAGATTAAGAAAAAAATCAAGAAGACTAAAGACGACAAGAAGGGTAAGAAAATGGAGTATGCTTCGAAACAACATAAGTCTTAAGTGAAGGGTAATATTCCAAGAGAGTTGATGGTAGAGGTAGACGTTGAATTGTATAGAATAGTCATTTATCTCTTTTCATTTATCTTTATACGATAAAATCCATCCCCATTCTACATTAATAATATTTGATTATTATTTTTAATCCTTTTATATGTAAATATCTTTTAAATTGTAAAAATTTAAAGAAAGTACCATAAAATGGTTTATTATTAATAGTAACATAGTGTTTAAAAGTTTGTTATGTTAATTATGTCCATCAAATTATGAATAGCTTGAAACTAACGATACTAATAATGGATATTTTCACGAATTAAATTAATCTACTATATAAAATGAATGTCATTTTTCAGATGGTTATCTTTTGGTAGTTGAAATTTAGTAATGCTTTGGAAAAAGGTATGTGAAACATATATTGAACCAAGTTATAATCTCGAAAATATTAAGTGAAAGTCTTAAGTCTATAAATTGATATGTTCACTATCTCATTCATCTGTTATTTTTATGTATGCGTTATTATTGTTGTTTTGCTTTTATATATATATATTTTTATTTGTTTTACATAAAGAAAAAATGTATACAATAACCCACGCGTCGCGTGGGCAAACATCTAGTATAATTAAAAACAAAACTCTTATTAATCTTCTCTTTATTGACAAAATTAATTCACTGTTTAAGATCAAACTTATTAGGGCAAGTACAAGACAAACATTTCCATGTGAATCGGACCACAACTCTCCTAAGTAACGCCCTTTTACTCGGCCTTGTATATTTCTTCCCCGCCTTCTTCCTCTCTGCTCCTCCGCCACCTCCATCACTGTCTCCGTTGTCCTCTTTTTTTGAGAACGTATAGCTCCTAAGGTACATTTGCCTACAAGATAAGCTTTCCACCGCCGTAGTACGACCCTGCTGGCTACCACCGTGGCTGATAGACCGTACGAATTCTACCTCTGCCATCGGCCACTTGTGAATTTTGGCGTGAGTTCTACCGGGCCGGACGCAAACGGCATCGTTTTTGATGTTTACACAATCACCTATGCATTTGGATGCCATGGCCGAATCTCTCTAATGTTTATGTTGGGTTTTGCTAGATAAAATTAATAAGGTGTAGTGTGAGTAATTATAGAGAGAGATTTGTGGCAACGATTAGTATTGACTGAAAAAGTAAGACTCAATTAATGTGACTACCTTAGTTCTTTCTCTTTAACATATCAATTGTGTATAAATATTTACGTGTGTTCATCAATAGTCAAGGATAATTTTTTTCATAGTCATTAATCATAATCATAATTTATGGTATAGTAAAGGAAAGATTTGACTGACACCAAAAAAAGAAGGAAAATTTTGACAACAAATTTGACTGTTTCTAACAACAAATATGTCTAGCTTAGTTTGAAACATTCCGATTACTGTACCTAATCAGATTACTAAACTTGCTCGGTCAACACAAACTCCTACTAATCAGTCAACCCCAAAGATAATAACATCAACTGATTGTGATAAGAAGTAAAACTCGTAGACATTATTTGGCAGATGTAGATGTATCATACAAATTATTTTTGTGACTCTTTTTTTTTTTTTTTTTTTCGCCTATTTTTGTGACTCCTTATCATCAATTTTGCATGATTAGATTTTGGCCAATTTGTATACTGTTTTCGTATTTGTCAATGGACAATGATGGGCCTAAACGAATCAGGCCATATGTCATTAGCAGGGTTGAAATAGGCCCATTAATTGGAAAAGCTAGCATCTGATGATTAACACAATCATTAGATGCACGAATTTACGGGTAGGCCACATAATCATTTCCGCTGTTTAAACAAAACCTCATGTCGTTTATCTCTAAAGATGGATTGCAACGCGTTCTTGATATAACAATTGTTCGTGGCAAACCCGAATTGATACGACAGATTTTGATCAATATTTCAACCAAACCGATTCAACCGATCCGGTTATCATCTGAGATTCATTAACTTTGATATTGCGTCGTGTTCACAAGAAATTAAACAAGCATAGAGAAACTGTAATTACTAAAAGCAAATCACAATTAAGACTACAATCACGAAATTGCAACAACATCCTTCATGTTTTTGAATTTTTAGAAATTAACACCAAACTCTGAAAATTAGCATTACTATAGAAGCAGAAACATAAAAACAACAATTAAAAACCCTAGCCGCCGAATCCATAGAGAGTTCTTCCTTGTCTCTTAAGAGCATAAACAACATCCATAGCAGTCACCGTCTTCCTCCGTGCGTGCTCAGTGTAAGTAACGGCGTCACGAATAACATTCTCCAAAAAGATCTTGAGAACGCCACGTGTCTCCTCGTAGATCAGACCACTAATACGCTTAACGCCACCTCTACGAGCCAATCTCCGAATCGCCGGCTTAGTGATTCCTTGGATGTTGTCTCTTAGAACCTTCCTGTGACGTTTGGCTCCTCCTTTGCCCAATCCTTTGCCTCCCTTTCCACGACCTGACATTTTCTCAGCAAACTTTAATTTCTCTCGGGAAAATTTCGGATTTGAAGATTTAACAGTGAGATTGAGATGAATTTGAGAGTTTTGGTAAGAGGAGATGTTATTTATATACAAGAGGGATCCAATTAATATAAACCGTCAGATCTCTTATTAGATCTAACGGTTGTTAATATCGATCCGGGTGAACAACCAGATTACATATTAACCGTTGATCTAATTTTATCGACGGTTAATATTCTCGATCCGCGTGATGCCTGTAAGTGAAAATTTATGAATTTTCAGTTAAGCGCCGCGGATTGAGGAAAATAGCGCCAATTTTTTTTACCGTTTTTTATTAACGCAAATTAAATCATCATATGAACAAATAACATTCCACATGTATATTTTACAAACAAGTAATATTCATATTTACAACTTTCATTACATGGCAAGTATCAAATAAAATAAAAAACTATTTCACAATGGTTATAACATAGAGTTATGCATCGAAAGGTTTGGTTTATGTCACATTAGAGAAGAACATGTATATGCTATCTTGCTTTAGGCTTCACTTCATCGGTATCAAAGGTCACAGTCACACTAAGCTGATCCGAGCTATGACCAGAGTCCATGTTTTGATTCCTACTTGTCCTTGCGTTTTCAAAAGCAAGACACTCTTTGAGTTTGATGATTACTTGAGACATGTTTGGTCGTTTGGCCGAAGAAGGATTTGCGCATGACATTGCTACTTCAAGAGTTCTCCAAACAGAGTGAGTGTCATAATTTCCGTGAAGTTTAGGATCCACGATCTGACTAGTATCTCCTTTCTTGATCACAGATGTAACCCATTCTGCTATGTTAGGGTTTTCACGGTTTTGATCAATCACTCGTTGGTTTGTGATAATCTCTAGTAACAAGATCCCGAAACTGTAGACATCACTCTTCTCAGACAACTCACTTGTTAAGTAATATCTGTAAAAGCAAGAAAATGGAGTGTGATTTATATGTAGGTTACATGTTTTTGTAACCACTTGAAACAAATGCAAATATATTTAAACCATGGTGTAGGATGATGAATAATTGAATATACTTACTCGGGATCAAGATATCCTAAAGTACCAGCAACAACTGTTGAAACTCGAGATTGATCGCCTCCAACTTGAAACGATCTAG
Source organism: Arabidopsis suecica (assembly GCA_019202805.1). Classification (NCBI taxonomy): domain Eukaryota; kingdom Viridiplantae; phylum Streptophyta; class Magnoliopsida; order Brassicales; family Brassicaceae; genus Arabidopsis; species Arabidopsis suecica. The sequence goes on from CM032909.1 coordinate 8,830,152, forward strand.
AGAGTCCAAAATCCGCAATTTTGGCCTTGAACTCTTCATCCAACAATATATTTGTACTTTTGACATCTCTGTGCACCATTGCTGGTTTGCATCCAGTATGCAAGTATTCTAATCCTAATGCAGCTTCGATAGCTATTTGCAATCTGGTACCCCAATTTAAAACAGAGCCACCGTGTTTTCCTACATATCAAAAGATTTTTATCATCATCTTAAAGCTACACTAAGCATTATGCGAAATCGTAAATTTTTTACGGACAATCTTGTAAAAACGTTATTTTAGTTCAACCACTTTTAATTAATTATCTTCATTTGGTGATCCATAAAAGATTCCTATGAGTTATATATATGTTCACCTGATAAATGCTGATGTAGGTCTCCATTAGACATGTATTCATAAATGAGAGCAAAGTGATCTTGTTCATCGCAGTATCCAACAAGGCTTACCAAATTTATGTGGTGAACCCTTAGAAGAAGTTCAACCTGGTGGCACGCATAAAAACATTGGTTTAACATAACATAAAGATAATTACAGTTTTTTTGCTTATTATCACTTACATGTGGAACAGTTAAAACATTTCGTACCTCTGCCTTAAATTCTTTATAGCCTTGTGCTGATGTTTGGGAAAGTAGTTTAACAGCTACTTGCTCTGAGCCATTTAGATCACCATGATAAACAACGCCAAACCCTCCTTCACCAAGAGGTCTTTGCAAATTCTTAGTCATTTCCATAACCTCTGAATAAGTAAACCTTTTCTTTTTCGTCTTGATCCACGGTTCATGCTTATTTCCTGCATGTAAAACAAATGCAACTATAGCTAAAATGTAATAATATATGACTGTTTCTTGATTTAGAGAGGTTATTATAAATATTCCATACTTGATGAGATTTTCTTTTTGAATACAAAAAGGAGGATCATCACAACAACGATAGCGGCAATGGAAGCGACTGGTGCAACAATCGTTACTGGAATTTTTTTCTTTTGCTTATCTATGCATGTACCGGAGAGACAAAGCTCTTTGTTTCCGACGACACTACATAAGAGAAGTTTAAAACTCATAAAAATTTATATTGAATTCATATTTCAAGTTGAGAATTGGAATAATGCATGGTTAGTTATAGAGTCAAATCATGTGAGAATCTTTCTTACTTTAACTTTAGCCCTTCCCTTTCTCTATCGCGAAGAGCTTGAGGTATTGCACCACTAAGTTTGTTCCCGCTCAAGTTTCTGTCGAAGTAGAGGAAAATTCATGTGTACACAAAAATGATTTCATGTGAACGTAGTAAATAAATAAATTGAGAAAGTTTATTACATGACCAACAATGATTTCATAGAGGCTAGAAACTCGGGCACCGTTCCACTCAAAGTGTTATTTGACAAATCCCTGGGATATGAAAAACAATTAACCATTATTTGCTTGTATCCTGCATATATCAAACTTTATTTTTTAATTAATCACTACCAATCATTACTTACAAACTTTCTAGATGAGTCAGATTCTGTAAGTAAGACACTATAGTCCCACTCAAGCCACTCGAAGATAAATTTCTGGTTATTAGAAACATATTGTAAGTTTAGATTATACAGAAACATGACATTTAAATTTAGTAAATTTAAAAGTCTGTGTGAGAGATAAAATTAGATCTTACAAAGAAATTATTCTTGGTGGTACAGATATATCTGTGATGTTACAATTCAATCCATCCCACAAGAATTGTTTCGGTACGCATGGATCTCCTTGCCAACTGATTCTACTCAGTCCATAAGTAGATTTGATGTTCTTGATAGCAACCACTAGCATTAAATTTCATCGATGTCGGAAAATGTTTAATGAATAAGATTTCATGGATATCTTTAAATATTATTTACTTATATAGCAAGAAAAGATAAATGAACTATATATTTTTGATACCTTCAATATCATTTGTCTGAGATTGTGGAAGCTGGAGAACTGAGTAAACTTCAAAAGCATTAAGTAGAGGTGGAAGTGTCGATCTTTGAGTTTTTATCAACTGAATTTGGCAGATACCTCTGTTGCATTGCCTAGGATTTGTTGTAAGCCAAGTCATTATTTCAAGATATTTAGGACTAACAACTCCAATAGTGTTAATTTTTTCTCCATTCAACACAATGTCGAATTCTCTAGTGTCATTGGCTTTTAGAACTTGGATCTCCGAAAAATGCATGTACAAGTAAATTTGATCATCAGGATTCTCCAAACGCCAAACCATCATCAGTGGCGCATCAAGATTTGTAGGTGTTGCGGCCATCTTAAGAGCAGCTTGGGGTGGATCATAGTGATTTTTATTGGACACATTTGCAGTTGTTGAGATTTGTGTCCATTCTTGTTGAGAATATGGAACCCACGAACGATCATAAACATCTTTTGGGTACCTATCACAACACACAATATTTCTCTTAGTATTGATAAAAATAAGTAAGAATCTTAACTTCCCAAGCTTCTTTAACATTTTTATGCATCGACATTTACATATAATAATTTAAGATATAGACTAGTTATGATTTGAAGTTGAATACGTACCGAAGAATAACGGTGGCATTGCTAAGATATATGCGAGAGTAATATTTCAAAGAACCAGATTTAGCGATGTAAGTATCACTCGCCAATGGTCGTAGTTCCAAAGCTGATATCATTGGTGTAGTTGCCCCTGTCTTAACAAGACAAATTTGCAAAGAGTTTGATCTTGGGATGTGAATGATCTCTTTCACTGTACCATCTGGCACTATTTGCAAATCTATTGTTGTCCACTTATTAGGACCGATATGCATATCGAATTCCGGGCTAACATTAAGCCCATCAAAATTTCCATAGAAAAATGTAGCTCTAATAAGATAGTTCCTCCCTTCTTCCACTCTTAGATCATAGCAGTTTCGTATTCCATCTGGAAAGTATCGTACGGTCGCATACTGTTTTAAATTATCTGATTCAAGATTTTTAGGGATTCTACCGGTCTTTCCACTTTGGATGAAATTCTCGTCTGATGAGAATTGTATTCCGGTTTCCGATTCTATGTAAGGACTCTCATTTAGAGGTAAGCCACAATCTAAACTGATAAAACCTGTTATGAAATGAAAACATAAGAATGATGAAAAGAAGTGTTGAGTCATGCATAGGTGTATAGCCGTATAGGGGGAAAGAGTAACGGTAAAATAAAAAAGGTAAAGACTTATATATACATGGCCGGCTCTATAGAACTAGATGCCGAACGAAATTTTTCTAAAAAAGTGACTATGCATGTAACTAAATTTGATCGGACGAATCAGAAATTATGTTTTTTTCCCTGAATTATCTTATAATTACTATTTAGTATTTACTAATAATCATTCTATAGAAACTTATCATTTTGTTTAAATTATGTTTACAAATAAAAAATCTAATTTTATTTAATTTTGTCATCTAACTTAATACTAATGTTATTTAAGCTAATTAAGACCTCTATAAATACTGGAAAAACAAATCTGATAGAAATCACTTAAGTGATATAAATTATGTTAAAAATATCATATGAATGATAAAAGGAAAAGACGAAGAAATAGTTGAAAAATAAAAGAAGATAATATTTAACACTAATAAACGAGTTCAGAAAATAATTATCATCTAAACTATTGAATAATATGGCATACTAATAGTGACCACCTCTGTTGCCATCTCATAAATCCAGGCTTGAACATGGTCCCTCTCTTTTGAGGGACGAATATGACAAACATAAAATAAAGTGTCCCACTACATGTGTTGTGTTACTAAAAAAAATAAATAATAACTAACAAAAGTAGGGAAAACTATGAAGTAGAAAGACATCGACCCTATGCAGAGATGATATATAGTAAGTTAAACATTTTAATAGCCGCCACTTCACTACACTTATAATCGGATCACATATGTGGCCTCAAAACTTGTTATTAATAGGTGGCCAAAGCAAAGTGATTATTGTGCCTTATGGCCGGACGGGAATGGGAATTACATACCTTCTTGATTTTGTCCTTCAGCAAAACGAATGATTGGGAAAACTCCAAACCATAACAACGACAACAAAAGCCAACAAAGACTCTTCATGATTCCCCCGATCACAAAACACGCGGAAAAAGATCGACACACACTTATGATCTCACGTTTCACTTATATACTCTAGGTAAGGACACACGTACAAATTAGCCTTCTCCAATATGAATACCAAATAAACCAAGCTGAAGTCAACCATATGAGAAAAATGAGTGACTAGGAATTAATTATTGCTTCAAGAAAACCAAGTGAAGGAGTGAGCAATAATGTCTTCTAGTGTAAACATCATTGTCATGAGATTAATATATGTTAAATCATGTGGAAAATCTTCATGCATGTTGTACGCGCATATCTACGACCAGGTCTATCACAAGCTTGAGCATACTTTGATTGGTGCAATTAAAATGATTTGTTAATTCTTGATTATACAAAATGCAAATTGCTTAATTAGACTTTTTCCCAAAGAACTTGTCAATCTGCGATATATTTTGGGCTTTAATGTATTCACCACCGTGACGCATGAAGAAACGTTAATTAAGAGGGAGTTGACTTTGCTCAAAAAAAAAAAACAAAAAAAAAAGAGGGAGTTGACTTTGGGTGGTCATAGACTTGGATATATACGATATTCAAACATGTCAAAAGAGTTTATGAATGGTATTCGATCAAATAGTCTACACACTCAATTAGAAAATAAAATTATTAATGGGTTTCCATTCCCAGATCCCATCATCATCTCCGGATTTGATCATTCTTTTTTTTTGATTCAAACATATTCTCTCTTATATGGCGAAAGGAGTGTTTATAAAAGTGTTACCTGACACATGTTTATGCCATCGGGTCAGTCGACTTGTCTTAGGACCTAGATCACTGTTTACAACGTGCTTTTAGTAGTAGTAAATTGATTTGACTGCATTGGGAAATAAGTTTGGTCGTCCAACTGGACAACACCTTGGTTGAGAGAGCTTTGCATGTTTGTGATGCGGACATCTCTCTCCGTACAAATGGATCAATTGCTTTGTCCACTTCTAGTGACCTGGGAGTGGTCTGCCTATTGGAAGGTTGCGAGAAGTGGCTCTATGACTCGACTCCCTTTAAGGCTATTATACGAGTCGATCCGCTGAAACTGACCGCATATATTTGTACTTTCAAGAAACCGAGGGTTTTTCCATCGATCTGTAGAGCAATCCCGGCCAAGTTTGTCTAAGTGTTGTGGTCCAATCGATAAATCACCCTGAAAACAAATAATTTTGAATCCAAGTGCAATGTAACGTTCAAATTTTAGTCAATTAAAATGAATATCATCGGGATGTTGATGATGGGTTCAAAGACCATGAATACATCAACGTGTGTTAATTATAATTTAGTTGGGTTATAATGGGCTAAATTGTGGGTGAGTGTTTCCTATTATTTAGGTGTCAGTTAATCTTGTATATGTCTATTTAAGTTGTTTACGTTTGTGAAACTGGATACGAAGAGAAATTTGTTTCTTGTGTTCATGTGACACATCTCTTGGCTTTGAGGAGGGACCACGTATCAGTTGAATGCTAACATATCCTAATGCACAAACAATATAAAACATTTCAAAACAAAAATAATTGAGCCAAAGTGAAAACGGAGTGGAGACCCTCTACTTAAACCTCTGACGCCCTTTAGACAAATTTAAACATCGGAACAATTCAGGACAACGAAAATCATATCTCAGTTTGAACATTTCGTCATTAGCCATGTTGGTTGTTGCTAAACTCGGCTACCGTTTCCATTGATAGGGTCTTTAAAATTAATTAACAAGTTGACCATCTTCTGACAAATAAACTAACCTATAAAATAAGTATTTCCAACTAGAAATTTTCCAAGAAACCCAAATCTACAATTAAACTTCTTTTTGTAGAAACTATGACATGTTCTCACGTTTTTAGAGGATTAATATTGTCTTGGTACGGCTTTTACTTAAAATGTATAAGGAGTTGTGTGGCTCCATTGATTATATAGACTTGGGACAGTGACTTTCTTGATTTTGTTTGGAAAGTAAGAGGATATGGAGAGTCCCCATGCGGTTTTGTTGGTCGTACTTATTGCAACTTTCGCTATTTCTAACCTTGTTCATGCTGAAGATCAAGAAGGTATGTATCCACATTATTGAGATATGTTTATAGCGTCTCTATAGTGAAAATTACACTATAGATGTAACTAATCATGAATTTGCGTCTTCTCACTAAAGTTGTGGGATTTCAGCCAAAATTGTAGATTCGTGTTTTGGCGTCAAAATTGTGAAATCAGGTTTCCACCAATTGTGGATTCATGTTTTATGCCATAATTTTGGATTCTCGTTTTTTTGCTAAAATTACATAATCTTGTTTCTTTTGTAAAAATTGTGGAATTGATGAATTTTTCCGCAAAAACATATGCGTTTTAAGAACAAACATGTGGTAACGTAACAGTGATAATAATTGAAACTTGTTTTGGTCTAATAAATTAGAGCATCTCCATTGGTTAGAACCCTAAAAGGTATCATGCATGAATGTAGATGCCCTTAGTGACCAATTGGACAGCGGATCATTAGTGCAATGTATTGGAAATTTCTATTTGAAGATGTAGCTGCAGTCTGATGAAGTTGTTGAATGAGTCAAGAAGTAATACAAGATTTTGTCTGATGGAGTTGCTGAATGATTCAAGAAGTAAGTCAAGATGCGACTGTTTTTGTGTGAGTGTCGGTTTCTAGAAGGTTTGAGAAGATATGTTTGGAGCGTGTTTGGAGGATGAATCACAAAGGAAAAAGGACTTAAAGAGATTTGGAAGACTTGATGAAAGTGGAGTTTGATAAGAAAAAGGAAAAGTGTAAAAGGAAATTTACTTTTTCTTGTGGAAATTGGAAACTTTCTCCTATGGTGATTAGGAAATCGTTTTGGCTATATAAGGAGGAGCTGAGGACGTCTTGAAGAGGCAAGAGAGCTGAGGCATAAAGAAGAAATCGTTGAGAGCTTTCTGTGAGATTGTGTGCAACTTAGTTTTGCGGGTTTGTGCTTGTGTGATCAAGTGGTTTGTTTTGAAGTCTAGGCTCAAGGGGAGTTTAGCTCAGGGTTAGGTTATCCTGATTAAATCTAGACTCAAGCTGGGGAGTTTAGTTAAGGGTAGAGATTATCCTTAAGGTTTCACGTTATAGAAGGGAGCGGTAAATCAAGAGGGTTGGGCTTGTTTTACGCGTTTGCGAATTGGTTGTAATTTGCTTTCTTGTTCTAGTGAAATCGAAATCTGGACTTGGTCCCGGGGAGTAGGAAAAACCGAACCTCGTTAACAAATTTCTTGTCTCGTTTACTTTCCGCAATTTATTTGACCTCATCCGCACTTACACTATTTAGTTATGGATATAACAAAAAACGAGCATCCTTTAAAGCAATTGGGTGTCATTTGTTTTTAATGACCATTATTTGATCTCTTGCATATCTTCTTAATAGGGTTCATCAGTTTGGATTGCGGTTTACCCCCGAATGAAGTGTCACCATATATCGAGCCGATTACAGGACTACGATTTTCATCAGACTCAAGCTTCATTCAAAGTGGAATTATTGGTAAAGTTGATAAAAGTTTTGAGACTCTTAAGTCATACATGACGCTGAGATACTTTCCAGATGGAAAACGCAATTGTTACAATCTTATTGTGAAGCAAGGGACAACTTATATGATTAGAGCTACAGCTCTATATGGAAATTATGACGGTCATAATAATAGTCCCAAATTTGATTTACACATTGGCGCTAACTTCTGGACAACACTTGACACGGGAAAATCTATAACTGGTGTGGGTGAGGAGATCACTTACATCCCAAGATCAAATTCTTTAGACGTGTGTCTTGTTAAAACCGACACGACGACGCCATTTTTATCACTCTTGGAACTAAGGCCTCTAGATAAGGATACTTACCTCACTACTTCGGGTTCCTTGAAAAATTTCAGGCGGTACTATCTTAGTAATTCAGAATCTATTATCGCGTAAGTCTACTTTAAGATGACTTTGAGTTATGTTTGGTCATTTTGTTGTTCCTCGTTAATAAGATCTTTTTTTTTCTATGAGGCACAGGTATCCAGAAGACGTCAAGGACAGAATATGGGAATCAAGGTTTGAGTCAGAATGGAAGCAGATTTCCACTACTCTCAAACCGAACAACTCCATTGGCGGTTATTTTGTGCCGCAGAATGTGCTTATGACCGCAGCGATACCTGCAAATGATAGTGCACCGTTTAGTTTTACCCAGGAGCTCGATTCTCCTACCGACGAACTTTACTTGTACCTCCACTTCTCTGAGGTTCAGTCACTACAAGCCAATGAATCTAGAGAGTTTGACATTTTGTGGAGCGGAGAAGTTGTTTACGATGCTTTTAGCCCTGATTATCTGAATATCACGACAATTCACACCAATACTCCAGTTACTTGCAAAGATGGAAAATGCAACTTAGAGCTGAGAAGAACTAAAAACTCTACTCTCCCACCTCTTCTCAATGCCATCGAGTTTTACACGGTGGTAAAGTTTCCACAGTTGGAAACAAACGAAACTGATGGTACGTTTGTAACCAATGCAAGGTTCATATATAAATATATAAAAGTTTTGAAAACATATCTTATGCTAAATCTAACATATTTCTGGTTGTATTTTATGACAGTTGTTGCTATCAAAGATATCAAAGCCACCTATGAATTGAATAGAATCACATGGCAAGGAGATCCATGCGTCCCGCAAAAGTTTAGATGGGACGGTCTGGATTGTAACAGCTTAGATACATTAACACTACCAAGAATCACTTCATTGTGAGATATTTAAATAGCACAATCTTTTTAGCTTTCTTTGATAACAACATTTTTTTTTTACCTACATCACACTTATTTTTCTGTAAACAGGAACTTGTCTTCAACCGGCTTAAAGGGAAACATTGCAGCTGGAATCCAAAATCTTACTCATCTTGAAAAATTGTAAGTATGATAATAATTACCTCGAGTGTCAAATAAATTCATGCATGTAAGCGAGTAAGCGACTTTTGATTCTTCCAAACTTCAGGGATTTGTCAAATAACAATTTGACCGGAGGAATTCCTGAATTTCTAGCTAATATGAAGTCTTTGTCGTTCATGTAAGTTTCTCATGACATATTTGGTTATAGCATTCCTTGGGATCATGTTCAGCTATATATATATGATATTTCTTTGGTTTAACAGAAACTTGAGCAAGAACAATCTGAATGGTTCAATCCCACAAGCTCTTCTTAAAAGAGAAAAAGAAGGACTGAAATTATCGTAAGAAGAAACTACACCCATGCATTTTCATTTGAAATCCTTCACCACACGCAGTCAGAATCCTAAACGATCAGTCCTTTTTTGTAGTGTTGATGAAAAGACTCGGTGTTTTCCTGGTTCATGTGTCACCACCACTAAGAAGAAATTCCCAGTAATGATTGTTGCATTAGTATCTTCGGCGGTGGTGGTCATTGTAGTGGTTCTAGTTCTCATTTTTGTGTTTAAGAAGAAAAAACCATCAAATTTGGAAGGTATATATTCGCCAAAACTCATACCATGATCAAATAAATATATATGGATATCACTATTGTACTAATTTGTTTTCTCTACAGCTCTACCACCGTCATCAAATACGCCACGTGAAAATGTTACATCAACCAGTATTTCTGATACATCGATTGAGACAAAAAGAAAAAGATTCAGTTACTCAGAGGTTCTGGAAATGACAAAGAACTTGCAAAGACCACTTGGTGAAGGAGGGTTTGGTGTCGTTTATCATGGTGATATAAATGGTTCATCACAACAAGTAGCCGTTAAACTACTTTCCCAATCATCAACACAAGGCTATAAAGAGTTCAAAGCCGAGGTAAACTCTTCGTAAGTTTATATATGTTAAACATAAAAGTTAAACCAATGTGTTTAATGTGATTTTTTCGTTGTTAATTTGGTGTACAGGTCGAACTTCTGTTGAGAGTTCACCACATAAACTTGGTAAGCCTTGTAGGGTATTGCGATGAACGAGATCACTTGGCTCTCATCTATGAATACATGTCCAATAAAGACTTAAAACATCATTTGTCAGGTGAAAGATTGTATAACAATCACATATATTCTTGTAACGAAAAATATGATATCTGATTTTACAATCTACTATAGGAAAACACGGTGGCTCTGTTTTGAAGTGGAATACTCGACTACAAATAGCCGTCGATGCCGCACTAGGTTTGAGCTATCCAAAATAATTACATTCATATGTTTTTACTGTCACAAAATATTTTCTGTGGGATCAATGGACAAAAACGATTGAAATATTAAATAGTATACAATGTTCTTAGTATTACTATTTTTGTTTGTTTTGTTCAATTAATTATTCTTATTATAAGTTAAAGTAAAACTAATGAACGTCTATATGCTCTTATCGTTGAAATAAAGTATTTCCATAATTTAATGAAACTTGCTATAAGGATGAAGGTACAGTATTTAAAATTAAAATGTTTGGATATTTTTCGTTTTAAAAGGTTTTCAGATTCTTATTAAGATTTGTTAAAACCACGCAAGAAGTAATAACGAAAGTTTTTTTTTCTGATATATTTATAGGACTGGAATACTTGCATATTGGATGTCGACCATCGATGGTGCATAGAGATGTCAAAAGTACAAATATATTGTTGGACGAGCAATTTACCGCTAAAATTGCTGATTTCGGGCTGTCAAGATCTTTCCAACTCGGAGATGAATCTCAGGTTTCAACCGTTGTTGCTGGTACTCCTGGATATCTTGATCCCGAGTGAGTATTATTACTCCACCCTAGATTTGATTTCTCTTAGATATAACCACGATATATGGAATGGTCTATAACGAGAATGGACACGAGAGTGTTAAAATTGTGTCCTTACTCTTAGTGGTACAACAAACACATTAATTGTACTCTATATTCTTGCCTCTCCAGATATTACAGAACAGGTCGGTTGGCTGAAATGAGCGATGTCTACAGTTTTGGAATTGTATTATTGGAGATAATCACAAACCAACGTGTGATTGACCCAGCCCGCGAAAAATCTCACATAACAGACTGGACGGCATTTATGCTTAATAGAGGAGATATTACAAGAATCATGGATCCTAACCTTCACGGTGATTATAACTCTCGTTCTGTCTGGAGAGCTCTTGAATTAGCAATGATGTGTGCCAACCCTTCATCAGAAAAACGACCGAGCATGTCCCAAGTTGTTATCGAGCTAAAAGAGTGTCTACGTTCTGAAAATAAAACTGAAGGCATGGATTCTCATAGCTCATATGAACAAAGCATGAGTTTTGATACCAAAGCTGTCCCTAGTGCAAGGTAGTATTGGCAAAGAAGTCTTACTCGCGTCGAGTAATACTGAGTGTGGTATCCTTCTTTGGTTACACGAGTTCTTTAATTTTGGTTTGAGACAACTAAACATGGGAGGAAAATTGTAATACTCTTTTAGTCTCGTGTTCTCTCTTGTAATATGTTTTGTGGTTTGAAAATGTGCTCAGGGTTTGCTACGTTGGTAGGCTAATTCTTCTTGAGAATGAAAAGCAGAGCCACTTATGATCAATATGGCCATAGAAGCAATTATTGACATTTGCCACTTGAAATTTGTTCGTTGGTGCTTTTGTGCATTATGAACAAGAGTGACCGCACAAGCTGGTAGGATAGTCTCAGAACCTGTTAATCAAAGAAAAGATAATAGAGCTTTGTGATCACTCACCAAAAGGTCGTAGTTCCAAAGAACCAGATTTAGCGATGTAAGTATCACTCGCCAAAGGTCGTAGTTCCAAAGCTGATATCATCGGTGTAGTTGCCCCTGTCTTAACAATACAAATTTGCAAAGAGTTTGATCTTGGGATGTGAATGATCTCCTTCACTGTACCATCTGGCACTATTTGCAAATCTATTGTTGTCCACTTATTAGGACCGATATGCATATCGAATTCAGGGCTAACATTAAGCCCATCAAAATTTCCATAGAAAAATGTAGCTCTAATAAGATAGTTTCCTCCCTTCTTCCACTCTTAGATCATAGCAGTTTCGTATCCCATCTGGAAAGTATCGTAGGGTTGCGTACTGTTTTAAGTTATCCGATTCAAGATTTTTGGGGATTCTACCGGTCTTTCCACTTTGGATGAAATTCTCGTCTGATGAGAACTGTATTCCGGCTTCTGATTCTATGTAAGGGGGCTCATTTGGAGGTAAGCCACAATCTAAACTGATAAAACCTGTTATGAAATGAAACATATGAATAATGAAAAGAAGTGTTAGGTCATGCATGGGTGTATAGCCGATAGGGGAAAGAGTAACGGTACAATAAAAAAGGTAAGTACGCAAACGAAAACAAAAAGAAGAAGAAAAGGTAAAGACTTGAGTCACTTAAGACTTAACCATGGCCGGCTCTATAGAAGTAGATGCCTACCGAAAATTTTCTAAAAAGTTATTATGTAACTAAATTTGATCCGGCGACTTAAAAGCTTTCTATAGAAACTAATCATTTTGTTTAAATTAATTATGTTTATAAATAAATAATCTTATTCTAAATCGTCTGACTGCATACTAGCTAGGTTACTTGAGCTAAAAGGAAAAGACAAAAAAAAGTTGAAAAAAAAGAACATAATATTTAAACTAATAAACCAGTTCAGAAAATAATGATCATTTAAATTCTTGAATAAAATGTCCCACTATGCTGGTGGTGCTCACCAGTCACCTCTGTTGCTATCTCATAAATCCAAGTTCGAACATAGTCCCTCCTTTGAGGGACGTATATATATGCAAATACAAAATAAAATGTCTCACTACATGTTTTAATTACTGAAAAACTAAATAATAACTAACAAAAATAGGGCTTATATATTAACTATAATGTAGAAAGACATTGACCCTATATATGCCTATTAATAACAATTAATAGGCCTCTACACTACACTTATAATCAGATTATGTGGCATAAACACTTGTTATTAATAGGTGGCCTAAACCCAAGCGTTTATAAATGCCTTATGGTCGGACGGGGCCATGCATGAGACTTGCGGACGGGGCCATGCATGAGACTTGCATACCTTCTTGATTTTGTGCTTCAGCAAGACGAAGGGTGAGAAAAACTCCAAACCCTAGCAACGCCACCACAAGCCAACGAAGACTCTTCATGATTCCGATCACAAAGCACGCGGAAAAAGATCAACACACACTTATGTACTCACCTTTCACTTATATATATATGTAAGGACACACGGATTAAGCTTCTCCAATATGGACACCAATTAAACCAAGCTAAAGTCAACCATTATGAGAAAATGAGTGACAATAGAGTTTATAATTACTTCAAGAAAACCAAGTGAAGGAGTGAGCAATGATGTCTTCTAGATATATATATATATATATATATATATACTACAAGAAAACAGGCATTTAACGACTACACAAGTAGTCACTAAGTAGTCGTAAATCCAAACTATGCGACTAATATACGACTAATGGGTGTAGTCGTATATCCATAGTCGCTAAATCAGTTAGTCGTTAAATTAGACTTCATCAAATCTCTTGTACATCCACTCCCGAGAATAACCACCATTACCGCCATAATTATAATTTCCCGCCATTACAAAAATATATATATCTTCTCTTGATTTTTTTTTTCTATAAACCTTTTTTTTCCGTATGATTGTAGAGAGATGAAGAAGAATTGAAGAGAGATGAGGAAGAGATGATGAATAAGATAGCACTCGTGATGGTTTCTTTATATAGGTAATTATTTAGCGACTATTTGACGACTACATATTGTAGTCGTATAAAAACAGGTACACCTACCGAGAAACGAAAAACACGTGTTTGCCGACAACAAAATACGACTAATTGGTGACTACCATACGACCCGCCGAATATAGTCGTATAATAGTCGCCAAATTAGCGACTATACCAACTAGTCGGAGATTTAGTCGTATAATTAGCGACTATTATACGACTATCTTCTTCTTTCGACTAAATAGTCGGTAGATAGTCGTATTTAGCGACTACATACCTGACTACATGTTTTGGTCGCCATATAGCGACTAAATAACGACTATATCGGGTTAGTCGTTATTTAGTCGTAAAAGAGTCACTAAATAGTAGCCGAAAAAGACGACTACCTATGTAGTCGCCTTCTGTAGTCGGTATTATCCTGTTTTCTTGTAGTAGTGAAACATCACCGTCACGAGATTAATAAATTTTAAAAGTACGTGAAAAGTCTTCATGCATGTCGTTCGTGCGCATACGACCAGGTCTTATCACAACCTTGAGTAGAGTTTGATTGGTGCAATAAAATTGATTTGTTAATTCTTGATTATACATATATAATAATTCAACTTGCTTAATTAGACTTTTTCCCAAAGAACTTGTCAATCCGTGAAATATTTTGGGTTTTATATTCACCACCATTACGCATAAAGAAACGTTAAGATGGAGTTGACTTTGGGGTGACATAGACTTGGATATACGATGCTCAAACATGTCAAGAGTGATGAAAATAAACAAGTAGGGGTGTGCGTGAATCAGTTTAGTTGCGTGGTATTATGATTCTTTTAAAGACGATTAGATTAGAATGAAAAAAACTTCAAACCGATCGAGCCTTATATCACTGTAAGGTGTAAACTAAACCCAAATAGTCTACACCCAAATCCATGGTATAGATTTGATATTAATTCAGTATATTAAAATATATAAACTTAAACCAAAGTGAAACCATCCGTCTAATGGGAGATAGGCAGTACGAAAAAGCTTGCCAATTTTGGATTCAAACCCATGGTTAAATCAAATGTTATTTTTCGATAGTTTCAATTTTCAGCTATTTTTCAAACAAATGAAACACTACTTGTACAAACGTTTAGTTTTCTTTTGAATATAATTTAACATTACATTCAGAAAAAAAAATCTAAAGTGAAACCAATTTTAATTGGACTCTTCTTATTTCAAGCATCTAACGACCACTTAACAAATTTATACAAGATTGAACAATCAAAGTCAACGACCACTTGAAAGCCATCTCTCCTTCTCTCTGCCATTAAACCTATAATTAATTCTCCATTAGTTGATATTTTCTTTTAATTGATTTAGACAAGTTGAATTTTTTTCTGACTAAAAGACACACTAGTAACAAATAGCAAAAAATATTTCCTACTAGAAAACGTATTATACTAATGTATACTTCATTTCGTCAGTTGCATTTTTTTTTTGGTTGGAAACTAAGACATGTATTCACGTTTTCAGAGGATTGACTTGGTACTCGTTATGGTCTTTTGCTTGAAATGGCCATAGTAATTTCGTGCCCGGCCTCATCGCTTATAAACTTCAGTTATCGTTCAGAACTTGGAGGCTGTGACTTTCTGAAATTTGTTGGGAAATTAAGAGACTATGGATAGTTTCCATGGGCTTTTGTTGGTTGCAGTTGTAACTTTTGCTATAATATAATTCACTCTGTTCAAGCTCAGGATGAAGGTATATGTCTCTACATTTTATTAATATTGTAGGTAGCGTTTTTTTTCCCTAGAAGATTAAACTTGTCTCTTTTGGCATTCCTATGATCATCTTAATAAGAAAAAATACGGAATTTAACACCGATGGATTTAGCATAATTGAAAACGTTTCTAGGATCATATAGGCTATGGTCGGGTTTTACGCTCTGGAAGTAAATGTATCTTGACCCATGAAAAAGCTCTTTACAAGTTATATAAATAGCACTTAGAAAATACCAAGAACTAGGTGTTGTCCCTCAGGCATAGTATCTTGAAAAATTAGAGAAATTTGATATTGTGGTTTAGATATATATTTACTATCACATGTTGAACTTTTGTATCCGTCCTACCTGCATCGTACGTATGCATATACTACATTATATGCATAATAAAAATTGTTGTTCGTGGTATTTGATCAACTATAATAAGTAAATGATTAGGAAATTTTGAGATTGCACGTTATATATCTTTGTGGTATGGTTACAGATATAGTTTTACCACATCTAAAACTATTGTTCAAAACTGGATCACATTAAACTTTGATATATAGCTACCCACTCAGATATTTGTTTTTAGCTTCTTTACTATATCAGGGATTATTGTGTAAAACTGTCCATATATAGTTCTTTCTTTTGATGAATGTGGTTTTATCTTAAAACAGGGTTTATCAGTTTGGATTGCGGGTTATCTCCGAACGAACCGTCTCCTTATACCGAATCTGCAACTGGATTACAGTACACATCAGATTCAAACTTTATCCAAACTGGAAAAATTGGTAGGATTCAGAGAAATCTTGAAGCAAATTACCTAAAGCCCCAGATGACGGTCAGATACTTTCCAGACGGAATACGCAACTGTTATAATATCACGGTGAAGCAAGGAACCAACTATTTAATAAGAGCTAGAGCAATATATGGGAATTATGATAGTCTTAACATTTATCCTAAGTTTGACTTGTACATAGGCCCTAACTTCTGGGCAACAATAAACATTGGAAAATATGTAAACGGTACAAGGGAGGAGATCAATTACATCCCTAAATCAAACAGTTTAGATCTATGTCTTGTTAAGACAGACGATACTACACCATTTATATCGACCTTCGAAATAAGACCTTTGCCAAATAATAGTTACATTACCACATCTGGTCCGTTGAAGCTGTTTTCGCGGTTTTATTTAACGGATTCAGAAGATGTTCTAAGGTGAGCTAGTCTTCTCTAGTTAAAAGGATCTAAATCGTTTTTATTCATTCATATTTATGATATATGGCTAATAAATTAAAGATTGTGGCAATGAACAGGTACCCAGAGGATGTCTACGATAGAATGTGGAATTCATACACTGAGACAGACTGGAAGCAGATATCCACCAGTCTTACGGTGAACAATTCCAATAGTTTCCGTCTTCCTCAGGATGCTCTCAAAACCGCTGCAACACCGGTGAATGCGAGTGCGCCGTTGATAGATATCGAGTATCCGGATTCCTCTAATGATAAAGTTTACATTTACCTTCACTTTGCTGAGGTTGAAGCCTTAAAGGCCAACGAGACTAGAGAGTTTGAAATTTCTGTGAACGGAGAATTCATTGACGACTCTTACAAGCCTTTATATCTGCAATCAGAAACGGTACAAACTCCGTCTACAATTATTTGCCAAGACCGAGAATGCATCGTAAAGCTGTCGAAATCAGGGAAATCTACGCACCCACCTCTGCTTAACGCCATCGAAGGTTTTGCGGTTGCAGAATTTCTACAGTCTGAATCAGATGAAAATGATGGTACGTAAGTAAATGATATAGTACTGCATGTTTTGTATATTACAATATGGTAATTGTAACATATTGTTCAAATTTATGGCAGTGATCGCTATTAAAAACATCAGAGCCGTCTATGGAGTGAATAAAATCTCATGGCAAGGTGATCCATGTGTTCCTAGGCAGTTTTTGTGGGATGGTCTAAATTGTAGTAGCACGGATAAGTCTACACCATCAAGAATCACTTCCTTGTGAGCTTTTTCTAACTAGATTACAATGTAGTTTTTCTAACTACTTGTTTTAATTCTGTATCTTGACTTATAAAACAGAAACTTGTCTTCAAGCGGGTTAACGGGAACTATAGACGCTGGAATTCAAAATCTAACCCATCTAGAAAAGTTGTAAGTATGATCATTTTTGCCTCGAAGATGAAACTCTTATTTCAATGAATTTTGATCTCCAAAATATTAAAATTTCAGGGACTTGTCAAATAATAGTTTGACCGGAGCAATCCCCGAATTTCTAGCTAACATGAAATCATTGTTGATCATGTAAGCTTCTTGACATTTTTGGTCGATGTACTCCACGTTATCACTTTCACCAAGGTTTGAATATTTTTTTTCTCTTTTACTAGAAATTTGAGCAAGAACAATTTGAATTATTCAATTCCACCAGCTCTTCTCAATAGAGAAAAGGAAGGACTGAAATTAATGTGAGAAAATAACTCCACTACCTACACACATTCCATTTAAGAATCCCTATCCATGCGCATTCATAATTCTATACAATTGATCATTTTCTTGGCAGTGTTGATGGACATGGGATAAATCAATGTCTGCCTGGTTCATGTGCCCCAAAGAAGAAATTTCCAGTGATGATTGTTGCACTGGTTGCTACAGCGGTGGCGGTAATAATCGTAGTGGTGATGATTCTTGTTTGTGTGTTAAGAAAGAAAAAGACATCAAGTCATGTGGAAGGTACCTCCAAAGACTTATGATCAAATCAAAAAAATATTATATATTATTAATTAAGGTGTCAATATGTCATAGATATCATTCTCTTACTAATTTGTTTTTCTGTATAGCTAATACCCCTTCAGTAATTACGCCGCAGGCGAACTTCACACACACTAGTATGTCAGAGACATCAATCGAGACAAAAGAAAGAAGGTTTAGTCATACAGAGGTTATACAAATGACAAACAAGTTCGAAAGAGCTCTAGGCGAAGGAGGGTTTGGTATCGTTTATCATGGATTTATAAACGGTTCACAGCAAGTAGCTGTTAAAGTACTTTCTGAATCATCATCACAAGGCTATAAACACTTCAAAGCAGAGGTATGAAATGCTCTAAATCTTCTGAAAAAATCGTAAAACAAAATACATGACCTATCTTTAGGAACCAATATCTTAATTTTACATTGTTGGTATGCAGGTTGAACTTCTATTAAGGGTTCACCACATAAATTTGGTAAACCTTGTTGGGTACTGTGATGAACGAGGTCATTTGGCTCTCATCTACGAATACATGTCCAATGGAGACTTAAAAGAACATTTGTCAGGTTAAACAATCTATTGTACATCAACATTTTAGTTTCTTAAATTTTAAGAAAAGATTCATATGATGACTGATTTAGATGACTCAAAATATAGGAAAACGCGGTGGCCCTGTTTTGAGTTGGAGTACTCGATTGCGAATAGCTGCTGATGCTGCACTAGGTTCGTAAAATCTCTGACAATGTCAGTCACTTGTTTTTCTCATCACAAAACATTTCATGGTATCATTACTCATAACTGATTCAAATATACATGTATAGATTATCATTATGTAATGAATGTATGTATTTTTCTAATATTATAGGATTGGAATACTTACATACTGGATGCCAACCATCAATGGTGCACAGAGATGTCAAATGTACGAACATATTGTTGGGAGAGCAGTTCTCAGGCAAAATTGCAGATTTTGGTCTTTCAAGATCTTTCCAACTCGAAGATGAATCCCATGTTTCAACCGTTGTTGCGGGTACTCCTGGATATCTTGACCCTGAGTAAGTATTATTAGTCCAGTCTGGAATCATGAGATTTATCTTCACATTCATCTTCATCTGTTAAATTTATACACATGTATATATCTTATTCCATGTTTTTCTTGCCATGCTAGATATTACAGAACAGGGCGGTTGGCGGAAACGAGTGATGTCTATAGTTTTGGGATTGTATTATTGGAGATTATCACAAACCAACGTGTGATTGATCCAACCCGCGAAAAGTCCCACATAACAGAATGGACGGCATTTATGCTTAATAGAGGAGATATTACTAGGATCATGGATCCTAAGCTACACGGTGATTACAACTCTCGTTCTGTTTGGAGAGCTCTTGAATTGGCTATGTTGTGTGCAAACCCTTCTTCAGAAAATAGACCAAGCATGTCCCAAGTTGTTATCGAACTGAAAGAGTGTCTTACTTCTGAAAACTCGATGAAAGGAAAGAATCAAGACACAGACTCTCATAGTTCCTTTGAAATGAGCATGAGCTTTGACGCAAAAGCTGTGCCTAGTGCAAGGTAGTGTATTTGCAAAGAAGCCTCGTTTGTGTGGATGCTGTACTTGTGCTTTTTGTTTTGTTCTTTTGTCAGAGGAGTGTTGATGGTAGATTTTGGGCCCGGGCCCAAAATCCTTAGCAGATCCAACATCTTCGGCGGCCCAACAAAAACCTGAAATACTCTGAGGCCCAAGAAGAGCCCAGTACATGTGTATCCACCGACCAAAGGGCAAAAAGGACATTTCAGGCGCGCAGGGTACCCTACCTCTGCACCCTATAAATAGGAAGAGGAAATGATTGCGAAGGGGATCCCGAGATAACGGTTTTCGGCAGAGAATACAGTACAACCGTCAGAGAACGTTGCAGCTCGGCTCGTTAACCTAGAAATTAAGCTCGTCTATTTTTGTAATTGTCAAGCTCGTCGATTAATAAGAGATTCTTCTTTCTTCCCTTGTGAATTCGTACTTGTGTGATTTTGAGGATCAACAGTTGGCGCGCCAGGTAGGGGGACAGCTCGAAGATTTCTCTCAGAACGACGAGCCTACAACACGGAAAATGGCAGATGCATTTCTCAACGCTCTCGGTGCCAGCGCGTCCAGTTCGGGAGGAGAAGCGTGCACCCCAGTCGACGCACCGCCCTCTTTACCCCCGACACCAGAAGGACCAATTGCAGCAGCAACGGGGTCGCCTACGGCACCACATCCCGACGCCCTGGCGGCACCTCCGAGCGGACGTAACCCAACGAACCCACAGGCCGGTGATAGGGCCGAGATGAACCAAAGGAACCGAGGCCGCACAGAACCGGACGACCTGCTTCAGAACATCCTCGCGCACCTAAGCCAACAAGAAGAAAGGACGAACGTGCGACTCGAGTCTTTAGCAGCGGCCCAAGCTTGCGCACAGGACGAAATCAACCGCCTAAACGCAAGTCAGACGCAAGGTGTGCGACCCACTCAAGGAAACCTAGTACCAGCTCGGCAAATCCATCCTGTGACTTCATCAAGCGAGAGTGCCCGGGACCTCGAACTTGCCGAACTACGACGCATCGTCCTGGACATGAATACGAAGGTTCATAAGGCCATAAGCGCCGCACCAGAACTTGACCGCGTCCTCGACGAAACACAGCAAACACCCTTCACTCGGAGAATAACCAGTGTCTCACTTCGAGGACGTCAGAAGATTAAGCTCGAACCCTACAACGGGAAGGGCGACCCGAAGGAATTCCTAACATCGTTCAGCATAGCGATCAACCGAGCCGAACTAACTGACGAAAACTTCGAAGCAGGACAGTGTCAGATTTTTACCGAACATCTAACCGGCGCCGCCCTCAACTGGTTCTCGAGGCTTAAGCCGAATTCAATCAGCAGTTACTGACAACTGTCCGTGACGTTCCTTAAGCATTACTCGCCGCTCATACAGAACCAAACAACTAATGCCGACCTCTGGTCCCTCTCACAAGGACCTACGGAATCCCTCCGATTGTTTATCGACCGCTTCAAAGACGTCATCACCCGAATCGTCATACCAGACGAAGCCGCGATTGTGGCCCTACGCAACGCGGTGTGGTACGACTCCAGATTTAGAGATGACATCACGCTCCACGTCCCAAACACGCTCGAGGACGCGCTTCATAGAGCAACGAGATACATCGAACTAGAAGAGGAACGGCTCGTTCTCTCACGAAAGCACGGTGTGACGAAGGCACCAGCGCCGAAAGAAGTTCCCGTAGCGAAGCCTACGGAGCCAAAACAACATCTTGACCGCCATACGAGCCAAGGGAGGAAGCCGGCCACATTCGCCATAAATAGCGAGAAGACGACGCACAAACCTTGGAACAAATGGTCAAGAGATACCGACGCCGATGCAACGGGGCCGGTATATTGTGCATATCATAAGAGCAAAGCCCACGCAACGGAGGATTGCCGTTACCTGCAAGGACTCCTCATGGCTAAGTACAAAAGTGGCGGCATCACCATCGAATGCGACCGCCCCCAAGGGAGTAACAAAAACCAAAGACGTACTGAAACAGCTGCTCGGCAGTTCCTTGAGGGTCTTGCCGAAGAAGCCGCTGGCGACGACGATCAAGCGAATGACCCGGCCAAAAGACAGCGCCAGGGCAAAGCTATCGCCGACGCCCCCAAAGTTGTCCGACAAATTCATATGATCATGGGCGGCCTTCAAAATTGCAACGATTCAGTCCGTTCAATCAAACAGTACCGAAAGAAAGCCGAAATGATGAAGACGTGGCCAGTAAAGCCGAGCCAACCTTCCGAGGAGATCGAATCCATTTCATTCACAAAAGACGACCTCGTCGGAGTCGATCTTCCCCACAACGACCCCCTTGTCGTCGAGCTCATCGTCAGCGACAGCCGCGTCACACGCGTCATGATCGATACAGGCAGCTCAGTCGACCTGATTTTTAAGGATACTCTCACCGCGATGAATGTCGCCAACCGACGTATAAAGCCGCGCTCTCGACCGTTGGCAGGGTTCGATGGCGACTTCATCATGTCCCTAGGTACCATCAAACTGCCCACGTTCGTCGGCGGCACGATCGCCTGGGTTAAGTTCGTTGTCATTGACAAACCGGCGATATACAACGTAATCTTGGGAACGCCGTGGCTTCATCAAATGCAGGCCATCGCGTCCACCTACCACCAGTGCGTCAAGTTTCCCACTCATCAAGGAATCTTCACCCTCAGAGGAAATCAGCAAGTAGCGCGGACGTGTTTCCTGATCGAACACAAGAACCGCGCCGAAAAGAAGTTATAGCAACCAAAGAAAGAGGAGCCCGCGCCTAGCTCCGTAACAGAAAAGGCGCCGGGTAAGTCCTATGAAGAATCGGAGCTGAGCCGAACAGAACTTGTGAATATTGACGCGTCAGACCCCCAACGGTGCGTTAATATTGGAGCTGAAATTAGTTCAGAAATCAGAACGGCCCTCGTGGCCCTCCTCACAGGGAACTCGTCGACCTTCGCTTGGAGCGTCGAAGACATGCCGGGTATCGACCCCTCAATAACATCTCACGAGCTCGGCGTGGATCCAACATTCAAGCCTGTGAAGCAGAAAAGACGCAAATTGGGTCCAGAACGAGCCAAAGCAGTAAACGACGAGGTCGAAAAGCTATTAGGCGCCGGTTCCATTGTTGAAGTCCGCTATCCGGAGTGGCTGGCAAACCCCGTCGTAGTCAAAAAAAAGAACGGTAAGTGGCGGGTGTGCGTCGATTTCACCGATCTAAACAAGGCATGTCCAAAGGATAGCTACCCTTTGCCACACATCGATCGGCTCGTTGAGGCCACGGCAGGAAACGAGCTCCTATCGTTCATGGACGCCTTCTCCGGGTACAACCAAATCCTCATGCATAAAGACGACCAGGAAAAGACGTCCTTCATCACTGACCGCGGAACGTATTGCTACAAGGTAATGCCTTTTGGTCTGAAAAACGCCGGGGCAACGTACCAGCGCCTCGTCAACAAAATGTTCGCCGAACAGCTCGGCCGAACTGTCGAAGTCTACATCGACGACATGCTCGTTAAATCTCTGAAAGCGGACGACCACGTTCAGAACCTCCGGCAATGCTTCGACGTCCTAAACAAATACCAGATGAAATTGAACCCGGCCAAGTGTACGTTCGCGGTCACTTCCGGCGAATTCTTGGGCTACGTCGTCACCAAAAGGGAGATAGAAGCCAACCCGAAGCAAATTCGCGCTATACTGGAGCTACCTTCCCCCAGAAACGCTAAAGAGGTACAACGGTTAACCGGACGGATCGCCGCCCTTAATCGATTTATCTCTAGGTCAACAGACAAATGCTTGCCGTTCTACAACCTCCTAAAGCGGAGAGATAAGTTTACTTGGGACGACGCAAGTGAGAAGGCATTCGCCGAGCTTAAGACGTATTTGACGACGCCGCCGGTACTTGCAAAGCCTGAAAACGGCGAAACCTTGTTCTTATACATAGCTGTATCAAGCTGGGCCGTCAGTGGGGTATTAGTACGAGACGACCGCGGCGAACAGAGGCCAATCTTCTATGTAAGTAAGTCACTAATCGAAGCCGAGGTCCGCTACCCTACAATGGAGAAAGCCGCGCTAGCAGTCGTCACGTCGGCTAGAAAACTACGTCCCTACTTCCAATCCCACACTGTAGCCGTGCTCACAAACCAGCCCATCAAAGCCGCATTGCATAGTCCTAGTCTGTCCGGAAGAATGACTAAGTGGGCCGTCGAACTTAGCGAATACGACATCGACTTCCGGGCTCGGCCAGCCATGAAATCTCAAGTCCTCGCCGATTTCATCGTCGAACTGCCAGCAGCAGATTCGGGTGATACCACGCTAAACACTAATTCGAGAAACGGAACTTGGATCCTCTACTCGGACGGCTCGTCATCGTCACATGGTTCAGGCGTCGGAATTCGGCTTGTCTCACCAACCGGAGAAATGTTAGAACAATCTTTCCGGCTCCGTTTCACGGCTACTAACAACGTCGCCGAATACGAAGCACTCATCGCTGGACTCCGGCTCGCAATCGGAATAAAGGTCCAACGACTACGAGCCATGATTGATTCACAACTCGTAGCAAGTCAGTACAGCGGGGACTACGAGGCGAAGAATGATAGAATGGAAGCCTACCTCAAGATCGTTCAAGGCCTATCAACGCAGTTCGTAGAGTTCGAATTAACCAAGATCCCGCGCGGGGATAACGCTCCTGCAAACGCACTGGCCGCATTAGCCTCAACGTCCGACCCAGACCTTCGCCGCGTCATACCAGTCGAGAGCATCGACCGTCCCAGTATCGAAGGAATAGAGTCCGTCAATTTCGTGTGCCAACGCGCCGCGCCCGATCCAATTGACGATCCAGATGATTGGCGCCTAGCAATACGCGACTTCCTCTCCGACGGGATAGTCCCACCAGACAAGTGGGAAGCCCGGCGGCTCCGAGCGAAAGCGTCGAAGTATACTCTATGGCGAGAACACCTGCTCCGATACAGCGCCTCCGGGGTCGTCTTAAGCTGCCTTCATAAAGCCGATGCGATCGATGTTATGAAAGAAACCCACGAGGGAGCCGGCGGGAATCACTCCGGCGGCCGATCTCTTGCTCTTAAAATTAAAAAACTCGGCTACTACTGGCCGACGATGATTTCAGATTGCAAGGAATTCGTACTCAAATGCGAGCAATGCCAGCGTCACGCGCCTGTCATACATCAACCAACCGAGCTAATGAAAGCCGGAGTCGCGCCATACCCATTCATGCGATGGGCGATGGATATCGTCGGGCCACTCCCGGCGTCGCGGCAAAAGCGCTTCATCCTCGTCCTAACCGACTACTTCACCAAGTGGGTGGAAGCTGAATCCTACGCGACAATAAGAGCTAAGGATGTGCAGAATTTTGTCTGGAAATACATAATCTGTCGGCACGGCCTCCCATATGAAATCGTCACGGACAATGGCTCACAGTTCATTTCAGTTCAGTTCGAAGATTTTTGCGCCAGTTGGAAAATTCGCTTAAACAAGTCTACACCACGATACCCTCAGGGCAACGGACAAGCCGAGGCGACAAATAAAACTATACTCGCCGGTCTCAAGAAACGGCTCGAAGCCAAAAAAGGAGTCTGGGCAGACGAACTTGACGGCGTCCTATGGTCCTACAGGACGACTCCGCGCAGCGCCACGGAACAATCCCCGTTTTCCCTAGCTTACGGAATCGAGGCTATGGCCCCAGCCGAGGTCGGATGCACAAGCCTTCGCCGCTCCATGATGGTCCAGGACAACGACCTCAACAACGAAATGATGAACCACAGCCTCGACGACCTGGAGGAAAAACGTAACACCGCGCTCTGCCGAATCCAGAATTATCAACAAGCCGCGGCCAAGTATTACAACAAAAAAGTTCACAACAGGCACTTCAGTGAGGGCGACCTCGTCCTGAGAAAAGTATTCGAGAACACGGTCGAACTCAATGCCGGGAAGCTCGGCGCAAATTGGGAAGGTCCCTATCAGATATCGAAGATCGTCCGACCAGGAGACTACGAGCTCCTCACAATGTCTGGCATCGAAGTCCCCCGCACATGGAACTCGATGCACCTAAAGCGATACTATTATTAAAAAAAAAAAAAAAAAAAAAAAAAAAAAAAAAAAAAAAGAGCTCGGCCTTACCGATGCCTCACTATGTAATGTGAACTACGAGCGGCTTGATCCCTCCGATCAGAGGGTACGTAGGCAGCCTCGTTTACGAGGCACAGCTGCAAATATTAATAAAACATATCTTTTCTTAAGTATGGCGCGAAACGAAAATACATCAGCGCCTTGGCCCGGTGTCTGATCGAACGAAAAGCCGAGTTCCGCACTCGCAAAATTAAAACGGCTGATCGTGTAAACCGAGGTCGAACTCGCACGTTTTTGCCCGTTTTAATCATTCGAACAGGGTAAGCCGATCCCGAAGGTCGCACCTATAAATGTCTTGGAACCGTCCCAAACATACGATTATCGACCAAGTTATCGAGGTCGTCCTCGATAACATACGAAATACGACCCCGAAGGTCGCACCTATAAATGTCTTGGAACCGTCCCAAACATACGATTATCGACCAAGTTATCGAGGTCGTCCTCGATAACATACGAAATACGACCCCGAAGGTCGCACCTATAAATGTCTTGGAACCGTCCCAAACATACGATTATCGACCAAGTTATCGAGGTCGTCCTCGATAACATACGAAATACGACCCCGAAGGTCGCACCTATAAATGTCTTGGAACCGTCCCAAACATACGATTATCGACCAAGTTATCGAGGTCGTCCTCGATAACATACGAAATACGACCCCGAAGGTCGCACCTATAAATGTCTTGGAACCGTCCCAAACATACGATTATCGACCAAGTTATCGAGGTCGTCCTCGATAACATACGAAATACGACCCCGAAGGTCGCACCTATAAATGTCTTGGAACCGTCCCAAACATACGATTATCGACCAAGTTATCGAGGTCGTCCTCGATAACATACGAAATACGACCCCGAAGGTCGCACCTATAAATGTCTTGGAACCGTCCCAAACATACGATTATCGACCAAGTTATCGAGGTCGTCCTCTATAACATACGAAATACGACCCCGAAGGTCGCACCGGTAAACGTCTTGGGCCCGACCCAAAAGAACGATCCTTAAAGGGATCGTTCACGGCAAAATACGCACAAAGATAAAGCAGTAGAACTGTTAATAAAATGAAAAGCCAACATAAGTGGCAAGAGTCTTACAAAAGCCGACTGTGCGGCGAATAAAAAAAAAAAACAACAACTTAAGGCGAAAGACGAATCAAGACGCGGGCTCTTCTTGAGAAGGATCTCCGACCTGAGTGTTACCGTCGCCAGCGACCTGGCTGACGACCTCCACGTTCTCGATGACTTCGTCATCAACGCCTTCAACAGAAGGCGCGAACTCGTCATTGGCGAGAGGCTTCTCGAAGAAAGTTCCAACGTCGTTCCAGCCCTCCTCCAGCTCGGCAATATCAAACGCATTGACTTCATTCTTAAGCACCTCCGCATCAGCTTCGAGCCTCTCGATCACGTCTTTGGAGTTCAAGACGACCTCCCCCGTTTCGACCAGTGCCTTCAGCAGATTAACGCTCCCAATTGCTTGATTATAATCAAGAAATTTGGGATACGCCTCGTCCCTGGTAGTGAAGTGCCTCTGGATCCCGTCAAGAAGCTTCTGGAACTCCTCAGCAGCCTCCTTGAGAGCCTTGGCCACATTGATGCGAGCAAACTCGGTACGCCGCTCCCGAAGCCTTGCCTCCTCGGCCCGTGACCTCTCGGCTAAACGTCTAAAGTCGTCTCGAGACTTCGACAACTCCTCAAGACTACGCTCCCGCTCTAGGAAAGCATTGTCTCGCTCCTCCTTCAGTTTGGCGACCTCCTCTCGAAGAAGTTGCACCTCGGAGTTAGCACTCTCTAGGCCTTTTGATGCTTGATCGGCCCTTTTCGTCTCGGCCGCCAAAGCTCGCTGGTGCTCCTTCGAAGCCGTGTTCTGTTCGGCAATAACACGGAGGCGACGCTCGTACATGTACGCCATCCGATCAATCGCGGTAGCAGCCTGCAAAAGTATGGGTTCGGATTAGGAAACGACACACTTAATAACAAGGTAAAACAAAAAATTCCAAGTCATTACCACGACGGTCTTCTTCGCGGCGTCGGTGAACGCCGTTCTCTCGTACATATCCTGGAGCTCGAAAAAAGGAGACGGGCCAACGTGAATCTTGCGGAATAGCTCCGCACAGGATGTGGGATCGGTCGAAATATGAACATCGCGCCCGTTATAGTCATATCGCCACCTGTAGTCCTGGGCCCAGGCCGTCCTTTGTCTCTTGGCCGGATCCGAGCGCGCCGTTTCGGACTCATCCGCAGTTCGCTTCCTGGTCGGCTCGACCTGAGAGTCGTCATACGGAACGACCTCCCTGCCACCCAGAGGCACATCATGAAAAGCCTCGGCAATGGGTAACTTAGCCGACCGCGCTTCAGCCACCTCCTTCTCCCTTCTCTCCCTCTCTGCATCGGATCTCGCATCCGAACGGTCAGTACCGCCAGCACCATGACCGCGACGATCACGACGGTCACCTTCATCTCTCCTTTCCTGACGACCCGAAGGTCGTCGTTCCCTTTCTTTAGCCTCGTACTCCGCTAAAGAAAGACGCTTCCCCAAGGCCAAAGCCTCATCCTCTTCACGGGACGTCTTCGCCGGCGTCGTAGCAGACCTCTTCTTGTATCTTGCTGAGTAGTCACCCACCGCGTCAACATTCAGTTTCCCCATAATCTCTAAGGAAGCTGATACAAAAAAAGGGGGAACATAGGTAAATATACGTGCTCATTGAAAGAAGTGAAATGAAGGGAAGGATCGAGGCCGACCAGGGGTCTTATCAGCCTTTCTTGTTTTCGAAGGGCCTTTTCTTCGGCTCGTTCTCTTTGATTTTGAGGAAGGACGACGAACAGGATCTTCTTCGTTCGGCCAAGTGTACGGGCACAGAGCTAAGATCTTTTTAACGTCGTTATGCAGCTTCTCGGGGTAGGGATCGAAGATCTTGGGACAACGAACTGCAAAAGAAAGAAACGAGAGAAACGAGTCAGATAAATTACCGAACAGCGAGGGATTGACCTCGAAGAGATAAGCAGACTACCGGGTGAAATAGTCCACCCATGGTAATTCGTGACCACCGCGTCTCCGGCGGAATCGTTGTCGACCTTAACAAAGAAGTACCAACGAAGCCAGTCGTTGGTCTTACTCTTCGCGCCGACGACCAATTTAGGAGTCAGCGAGGACTGAGTGTATACCAAGCCCGGCTTGGATTTCCCGAAATTCTTCTTCGTCGTCAACTCCTCGTACAAGGAACAACGAGGTTCGACGCCACATTGCGCCGCCAAACGGATCAGGCCGTAAGCATTCCGAATAGCAGCCGGGGAGAGTTGCGCAAACGCCATTTTTCGCCGCGAAGCATACTGAAGCAAGAAGGCTGGAATCGGGAAAGTCAGCCCGCAGTCCGTAATGTGCTTCTCATATACACAGAGATAACCAGGCGGAGCGGTCCAGGGCCGATCCCAGGAATTCGGAACGAGCGTATTTAAGCCAGCTGGAGCGTTGCAAAAACGAAGAGAAAGCTCGATCGTCTCGCTCGTTGACGACGTCGGTCGAAGGTAATCTGGAATTCCTGGTGCCGGCCCACCGGGCTGAACAAACCCGACCGGAATAGGCATCCGCCTCATCAACGGGACGTCGTCCAAATTATCGGGAGCATCAGATAACGGGCCAGCAGGACGAGCCGCCCTTGCAGAGGCAGATTTACGCCTGATAAGCGGCACGTCATCCTCATCTGTAGATACCGCGCCGCTGTCTTCGTCGCGGAGGCACATCGTCGTAATGGGCTCGGGATTTGTGCTCGGTCCGGCTGCTCCCGTACGACTTACAAGCTCGCGACGCTGCAGCTCTTCGACAACCGGAGAATTTCTAGCAACGGATGAGGTCGACGAGCCGGAAGGAGTTCTGGACCTACGATCCCGGGAGTTGCTGACAGATTTGTTGAGAAAACGATCAACGGACCGAACGTACGAGTCATCGGAAGTGCGAGATTGGCGATGGTCGGAAACAGAATCGAAAGAACCGGCGCTCGAAGACATAACCGGGAAATGAGAAAGACGAACTGAGAAAAGAAGAGAGAGAACAGAGGAAATACCTTCAGAGTTGGTGCGGAGGAAGAATGGGAAAAATTAGAAGGGGGGAGAGTATTTATAGAGGGAGTCGGTCTAAGGAAACCGCGTTATCATTACCTCGAAGAGCGATGTAATCATCACGTCTTCGCCGCCCACTACACGCGAGCAGTCCGATTCCCGATATCTCGAAAGCGGCAAAAGGCGAATCAGAAGAAGCGTCTGTCACACGCGCCTCGGGAACGCGCGAAATAACTCGAAGCGAGAACGGCGAAATGATTGCAACCCTAGCCGCGTTACTACTACGCACTAGGGTCGGGGGGCTACTGTTGATGGTAGATTTTGGGCCCGGGCCCAAAATCCTTAGCAGATCCAACATCTTCGGCGGCCCAACAAAAACCTGAAATACTCTGAGGCCCAAGAAGAGCCCAGTACATGTGTATCCACCGACCAAAGGGCAAAAAGGACATTTCAGGCGCGCAGGGTACCCTACCTCTGCACCCTATAAATAGGAAGAGGAAATGATTGCGAAGGGGATCCCGAGATAACGGTTTTCGGCAGAGAATACAGTACAACCGTCAGAGAACGTTGCAGCTCGGCTCGTTAACCTAGAAATTAAGCTCGTCTATTTTTGTAATTGTCAAGCTCGTCGATTAATAAGAGATTCTTCTTTCTTCCCTTGTGAATTCGTACTTGTGTGATTTTGAGGATCAACAAGGAGTGCTCCAATTTATCAGTAAGAAAAGAAGAGGACAAATGTAGTACTCTTGTGATCTCGTAAATTTGAATTTATTGTTTGAAATTTGCGTAATGACCTTCCACATTTGTGGGCTACTTCATCATTAGCACCAAAAAAAAAAAAAATTACTAATAATGTTATTGACTAAAATTAATCAACTGATGCACAATTGCCAATTGTTTTAAATAATATTTTTTGTCAGTTATGATGCATCATTTGTTTTTCTTTATCTATTTCGTAACTATCTTTTCACGTAAAACACATATTTCTGTTATGTGACAAATAGTTGATTATAAACATCCAGTTAAGAACCAGTATACCAATGCTTTGGTATACCGTTTTTGATCTATACGTACTAGTTTATACCAATAAACCAGTGGCTTTGAATCTCTAATTTGATGGGAGCATAAGCCTTTCTGTGTTGATAAGTTGTTTGAGATAAACAAGACAACTTGAATAAAAAAAAGCTGCCAACTAGCAATTAGGAAACCTATTTATTCATCTGTTAATTGAATTCCCAATTTGTAGAATAAAGCCATTATTTCACAATCACAGAGGCGTGACCTGTTTTACACGTTTCCAAGAGGCTTGACTTCTTTTGTTCTTCTTTTTTTAATAAAAGCTGAAGCATGACTTTGGTAATAATGTTACACTAAAAAAAGGACTTAAAAACTACCTCTCTTTTGCTTAAAATGTGCAAATGAGTTTTGTCCATACATTACTTATAAGCTTTTCTGTTAGTGTTCATATTTTGCTTGGGAATCTAAGAGAATATGGAGAGTTCCCATACGTTTTTGTTGGTGGCACTAATAGTAGCTTCCTCTATTATTCACCTTGTTCAAGCTCAAGCAGGTAACCAAATTTTAATTCAAACCTTTAGTATTTTTTGTGTACCTTTTGAGAAGAGTTAAAGGTGTAATATTATTTGGATAAGCAGTGTCTATCTTATTAATTGGCAATGCTTGTAAAACATCTAAGCAAAGAATCTGCACCGTTGAGTTTGGACCATGACCATTAACCTCTTCTATCTCTTTCAATAGGGTTCATCAGTTTGGATTGCGGACTATCCCCGAATGAGCAATCTCCTTATGTTGAGCTGGAAACTGGATTACAGTTCTCATCAGATTCAACATTCATCCAACGTGGGAAAATTGGTAGAATTGATGCAAGTCTTGTGTCCAAGTACCCAAGATCACAGACAAATTATTTGGTCAGGGCTACAAGTAACTATGGAAATTACGATGGTCTTAACATTTCTCCTAGATTTGATTTGTACATTGGTCCTAATTTTTGGGTAACAATAGATTTGGAGAAGCAAGTAAATGGTGATACATGGGAGGAAATCATTCACATCCCAAAGTCAAACTCTTTGGATGTGTGTCTTATTAAAACAGGCACATCAACACCAATCATATCAGTATTGGAACTAAGGTCTCTACCAAATAATACTTACATCACAGAATCAGGTTCTTTGAAATCTATACTAAGATCATACCTAAGTGAATCAACAAAATTTATAAGGTAAGTAAACCTAAATTGATATTAGAAACTTTTTATTTTTTCATTTATATGTCTATAGATAATGATAGATGATTGTGGTCAGCGCAGGTACCCAGATGATTTCTACGATCGAAAATGGGTTCCATACTTTGAGTCGGAGTGGAGGCAAATTTCCACCATTCTCAAAGTTAACAACACCATTAATGGTTTTCTTGCACCGCAAGATGTGCTCATGACCGCCGCAGTACCTGCCAATGCTAGTGCGCCGTTGAGTTTTACCAAGGATCTTGAGTTCCCTAAAGATGAGCTTTACTTCTACTTCCACTTCTCTGAGATCCAAGCCTTGCAGGCCAACCAGACTAGAGAGTTTAGCATTTTGTGGAATGGAGAAGTTATTATTCCCACTTTGAGTCCTAAATATCTAGAGGCTAGTACTCTTTACAGTGTGTCACCATTTGTTTGTGAAGTAGGGAAATGCTTATTAGAGCTGAAAAGAACTCAAAATTCAACTCTCCCGCCTCTACTTACCGCCATTGAAGTTTTTACAGTTATCGACTTTCCACAATCTAAAACAAACGAAGACGACGGTAAGTTTTTTTTATGGATATTTAAGTAGTTTATGGGGAGTTTGCTATTTTGATGAAATACTCAAAACATCTTATATGCTAAATCTAACGCAAACTTTATGACAGTGATTGCTATAAAAAACATCAAAGACGCCTACGGATTGAGTAGAATCTCATGGCAAGGAGATCCATGCGTCCCACGGCAGTTTTTGTGGGACGGTCTAAGTTGCAATGACAAGAATGTGTCTACACCACCAATAATAACTTCCTTGTGAGATATCTACTACTCAACCCCTAGTTAGACATGTTAGAAAATATTTTCCAATCACACTAGACGTTAATTATTCTTCTTGTTTAAACTTGTAAACAGAAATTTATCTTCAAGTGGGCTAGTGGGAACCATACCATCTGGAATTCAAAATTTTACTCATCTCGAAAAATTGTAAGTATGATCATTATTAATTCAAATGAAAATAGTTTGTTAATGTAAGTGATTTTTTTTCTAATTGATTTCTTACAAACTTTAGGGACTTGTCAAATAACAATTTGACAGGACTGGTGCCCGAATTTCTAGCTAAAATGGAAACACTGCTGTTCATGTAAGTTTTTTCCAACATGTTTATGGTTTACTCATGGATAATTTCATCTAAGTACGAAAAATTCTTTGGTTTAAACAGAGACTTGAGGAAGAACAAACTGAATGGTTCAATTCCAAAGACTCTTCGTGATAGAGAAAAGAAAGGACTACAAATATTGTAAGAAGGAAATCCATTCACACACATTTTCAGTCAAGATCTCCCTTGTGGCACAAGGCTTTTGCATTCAAAATACTAAAAGCTCAATATATTATTTTGTCTTGTAGTGTTGATAGCGATAATACGTGTTTATCATGTGTCCCAAACAAGAAATTTCCAATGATGATTGCAGCGTTAGCTGCTTCTGCAGTCGTTGTCGCCATATTGGTACTGATTCTGATTTTCGTTTTCACAAAGAAAAAGCGGTCAACTCATATGGAAGGTATTTGTAGAATTATTAATTACTGAATTTGTAACACAAAAATTTATATACTAGAAGGTTTCAAGGTTGTCTCACTAGATTGTTCTTTGCATCTCTATCCCCATCGCTAGTTATGCCAACAATGGATATTATGTCAAAGAGTATATCCGAACAATTGATCAAGACAAAGAGGAGAAGATTTATTTATTCAGAAGTTGTAGAAATGACAAAAAGTTTCCAAAAAGCTCTAGGAGAAGGAGGGTTTGGCATAGTCTACCATGGTTATCTGAAAAATTCAGAGCAAGTAGCGGTTAAAGTACTCTCGAGATCATCATCACAGGGCTATAAACACTTCAAGGCAGAGGTATGATATGCCATAGATCTACTTACGAAATTGCCACAAAAAAAAACTGATATAAATATAAAATTCGCATCATGTTGAACAAATGTGTTTTGTTAATTGTTGGTATCGGTACATATCAAGGCGCCTGTATGTCAAACTTGTGGCGACATTGGTTTTGAAGAAGCACTTGTCTTTTGTGACTCTTGTAAGATTGAGTCTATTCACCGCTATTGTATAGGCATAACACCTACTCCATTTACGGAATACATAACTTGGATTTGTGAGGACTGTAATATTCAAGTTGATCAAAATTTTTTGCCACGTCAGCAAAAATAACTCTCTAGGGCGATCAGGGAGGCGATTAGGGTTTTCTGGTGTCTGCCGCAAGGCACAGGTTCCACAAGGGATGTCGGCGCCGGAAAAGGAGGCCTCTCCTTCACCGGTGCAGCAACAGTCAAGTCAGAGTAGTACGCAAGTCCAGTTTCAGCAAAAGTCGTATGTTGGAGCAGTTGAAAACAGGTTTCCAACACCAAGTCACACGTTTCAAGTCGAAGTGATCGATGGTTCTTCATCAGTGGAAATACCAGAAGATCTAATTCAGAATTCAGTGCCTCTCTGGGAAGACTTCCTAGAGGGTAAGTTTTTGGACAAGGCTCCTCATGTAGCTAAAATCCATGTTATTGTCAATAAGATCTGGCCTTTGGGAAATAGATCAATTCGGATTGATGTGTATGAAGTCAATACAACAACAGTGAAGTTCAGAATAAAAGATGAGCAAACCAGGAGTAGGGTTTTGCGGAGAGGAATGTGGAATATAGCTGATATTCCTATGGTGGTTACGAAGTGGTCACCTATTGCTGAAAAGGAAGAGCAGGAGATCAAATCTATCCCTCTGTGGGTTACTCTCAGAAACGTGCCGCATAAGATGTATTCAAGAGATGGTCTCCACTTCATCGCCCGTTGATTGCTCGAGTAATTACTCGATATATCTAACCGTTAGGTAGTATATTCGAGGTCGATCCACAAGGACCAAAGATACTCTAAGGGTTTCCGAGACTCGTTCTTAGCTAAAGCGGAAAGGTTGTTTGTTTGGTTTTCAGATTGTAAAATAAAAATGCTAATAAATAAAACGATTTAACTTCAAGATTTAAAGACATTAGGCATTAGGATATTTCAGAGATCGATAAACAATGGAAACATGAGACAAGGAATTCAACTATTAAGCACCGTTCTTGAACATGAACACAACTTAGACTAATTCTCTTTCAAGACATTAATCACTAAATTTGACTACTCGATTACTAAACTTTCGCATGTAATTTCCTAGTCAAATTCGCATTATCAAACAAGTTCATTTAGTTCACAATGCGTCCTAACTTCAACTTTCGTTGGCTAGAAATACATTGCTCAATTCACATTCTTTCAGGCATTCTATCGAACACTTTTGATGCATAGAAAAACCTAGAATCTACAACAGGGTGATCAATCCTATTCTAGCATTAAGAACATGTGAATCAAAGAACCTAGAGAATGAGAATTCCAAACAACAATCAATCCATTAATCTATCGAATCTCCTAATTAGAACCCTAACACCTAATTAAAAGACTACTCACACATATTGAAAAGAAGAACACAAATATGAATGAAAGAAAACATGATCCAATAAAATAGAAAAAGAATAGGGTTTAGAAATCTTCTCCAATTTGTCAAAGAGGATGGATTCTTCTCCCAAATTTGCTTACAAACCAAAGAACAAAGTTTTGAACTGAAAAATATCAAAGATCCTGTGTAAAGAGTCGAGCATAGGGTTTTAAAACAATAGGAAACGAGCCGGGTCGGATCTGGAGTGAATCGGGTCAAATCTGGGCCAAAAATACGTCTGGGGAAGGGATCGATCGATCCGGTGGGTGGATCGATCGATCCCGAGTCACTGGAAACTGCTTCTCGTCCGTCAGAGGATGGGATCGATCGATCCACAAGTGGATCGATCGATCTGGATCTTCTGGTCTCCAACTCTGCAACTGCTTCAAATGCTCGGCAGAATGACCTGTCTTCACTAATTCGGGTATAACTCTTGAATTCACCGTTAGATTTCCTTCAAACCACTTGTAAACTCAATCTAACATCTTCATCTAACTTGTGTCAAAAATGCAGAAAGATCTAACGGTGGGAAGTATTCCATCTGAGGCCAAACGTCTGACACTTCTAAACGAAACTGCATCTCCAAAAGTGTGTTTATATCCCAAAACAGCTCGTTTTCCTCCGAAGCAACCTAAAACCTGTAGAGACTCGATAAACGACTAAAAGACTCTAAAAACACACTTTGACTAGATAAAACATATGATGTAAGAAAGAAAACAAAGACTCAAAACCGATAAAAACACAACATATCAACTCCCCCCGACTTAGATCTTTACTTGTCCTCAAGGAAAGCAGAAATCCTTATCAAGAGAAGAGGTTTGAAAACACGAGAACTCACATTTTCTTCGGGATCATGTTCTATCAATTACCTGCAAACCACTATCACAAAACTCATCAAACCGTACTAGACTGTACTTCGCCATAACCGTAGCAACAAAATTAAGTCCCGAGATCTAAAAGAACTTTCAGAGTCAGATAACTTAATCTTTTAACATTCATTAGCAGTGGCGTGTATTCTCACAAAGGGGGTATCGAACACGTTATGGGCTTGGTGAGAAGGCTAATATTTGGTGGCTCAAAGTGTCTCGGGTTCTCAAACAGTATAAACGGATGCATGTCATTATGCGAAATCACAGTGAGACACGGACCAACTAGGAGGTACATAGCTTCCCTTAAGCTCGGATCAAACTAACTAACACATAATCCCAATCAAATCAATTAGTACCCTTGATGCTTAACAATATAACTAGTATCAACTCGACATTTCCGGTTCCATTCACTCTCCTTTCCCGTTTTTTCTTTGTATTTCTGTTTTTTTTTTTTTTTTTTTTTTTTTTTTGTTTTTTTTTTTTTTTTTTTTACGGGGGAGTGGAACCGGTGTCTCACAAAATCTGCACCAAGAGAAACCACAAACGACAACAACATATCCCATGAATACAACTTCTAAACCATAGTGGCTCAATCTCATCACATATCAACATCCAGTAAACTACAACTCACTATCCTAACGAAAGGAAAGCTATGTCGGTCCGTATACTCCGTAGTTTTCGCACATGGATGCATATCATGATGATTATATAAGAATGTATGAGGTTTCAAATAATGGGTGGAGGAACAGGTGTGGTACTAGACTAAAAATGAGTCTAGCCATTCAGAGTTAGCAAAGAGTGGTAAAAAAATGATGCAAACAAAACTCTGAATGTATGATCCATTACATGATTCTCAAGCCCCTAAGTGAGATAAATTAAGTCCAGATTAAGTTCAAGTATATAAGATTCAGCTCAATTCATCCGAATTTCAAAGAGATAGGGACTACTATAAAGCGATCTAGTGATGGATTTTCCTGAACTTCCAAGTTATCGAATAAAGCTAAAATGGTCCCAAGGCATTGAAATCAAGCAATGTGCAATTCCCTAAGAAAAGATCATAGTTCTCAAACAAATTTTGACTCAATAAAAGACATAATTTTTTTTTTTTGACTCGATAAAAACAGACTCAACGAAAGAAA
The DNA here is from genome assembly GCA_019202805.1 of Arabidopsis suecica. Taxonomy (NCBI): domain Eukaryota; kingdom Viridiplantae; phylum Streptophyta; class Magnoliopsida; order Brassicales; family Brassicaceae; genus Arabidopsis; species Arabidopsis suecica. The sequence goes on from CM032909.1 coordinate 8,867,965, forward strand.
CAAAAGAAACAACCAAAGCAAACTCGATTAGTAGACAAATGACATCCTCCCCCCGACTTGCTTCACACCGACTCGGTGTGAAAACAATTCAAAGAAAAGATGCCATACACACTCAAAAGAAAACAAAGGAAAAATAAATAAATGGTAGGGAAATCCGAAATACCTGGTGGGTTGCCTCCCACAAAGCGCTTGTTTTATGTCACTAGCTTGACCGGATTCTCTTGGACTAATGGGTATGAGTGCGGGAGCTTGCTCCGAAACAAGGTCCCCAATCATTCAACTTCAGCTTCAGAACTTTACCAACCACACTTTTCACAGCTTTTCTACCCTTCTCTTTCCATTCAGAAGTGAGAATGCTCCTAGCTTTGGAGAAAGGTTTCGAGGTCCCTTTACACTGCACCTTATACTCAATGGTGTCCCCGACACAACGCAGCGGTATCAAAGCTATATGAGGATCTCCCTTGATCCTTTTCTGCTTCACCATATCCTTAGCAGCAATCTTCTTTATTGGAATGTGAGTGTCTCCATCCAGGACTTCCTTGACCTCACTCCAACCACTACATTTCTTTACACACATATCGCTAGATTCATCATTCGTGTCAATAGAAAATGCCTGACCGTCAATGGTGGGGTTTTCCCTCGTCTCTCTCATGTCAAACTCTAAAGAGTAGTCTCCAATTTGCAGGTTGATCTTGCTTCTTCTCACATCAATTATAGCTCCTGCGGTGTTCAAAAATGGCCTACCAAGAATGAGAGGATCTTGTGGTTCCTTGTCAAGCTCCAAGACAGTAAAATCAGTTCGAATATAGAAATTCCCCACTCGAACATGCACGTCTTCCGCCAAACCCACTGGATATCGCACAGAGCGATCGGCTAGAATCAAAGAGATCCTTGATGGCCTGAAATCGGTAATACCTAAACGCTTTGACACAGAAAGTGGCATCAAGTTAACACCAGCTCCCAAATCGCAAAGACATCTCTCAAATATGGACTTTCCAATCCGGCAAGGCAAAACAAAACTCCCTGGATCATCGAGCTTCTCAGGAATAATGACTGGAAGGATGGTGCTGAAAGTGCTGACCATCTCTTTCCCTGCAACTACCTCTTCTACATCACTGAGTTGTACCTTGCTTTGTTTTCTCAGAGACTCCTCTAACTCAGCATACTCCTTACTCTTAGAGATCAACATAACCCCTTCCTCAATGCTCTTCTTGTTAGACAAGACATCCTTCAGGTAACTTTTGAAAGTCGGAAGGTGGAGAACCAACTTCAAGAAAGGGAGTCTAACATATAGCTGTCTCATGATCTCATCAAAGCGTGCATACTCTTTCTGCTTCTAATTAGGAGATTCGATAGATTAATGGATTAATTGTTGTTTGGAATTCTCATTCTCTAGGTTCTTTGATTCACATGTTCTTAATGCTAGAATAGGATTGATCACCCTGTTGTAGATTCTAGGTTTTTCTATGCATCAAAAGTGTTCGATAGAATGCCTGAAAGAATGTGAATTGAGCAATGTATTTCTAGCCAACGAAAGTTGACGTTAGGACGCATTGTGAACTTAATGAACTTGTTTGATAATGCGAATTTGGCTAGGAAATTACATGCGAAAGTTTAGTAATCGAGTAGTCAAATTTAGTGATTAATGTCTTGAAAGAGAATTAGTCTAAGTTGTGTTCATGTTCGAGAACGGTTCGTAATTGTTGAATTCCTTGTCTCATGTTTCCATTGTTTATTGATCTCTGAAATACCCTAATGCCTAATGTCTTTAAATCTTGAAACTTAAATCGTTTAATTTATTTGCATTTTTATTTTACATTTCTGAAAACCAAACAAACAACCTTTTCGCTTTAGCTAAGAACGAGTCTCGGAAATCTTTAGTGTACCATTGGTTCTTGTGGATCGACCCCGTATATACTGCCTTGCGGTTAAGTGTATCGGGTAATTACTCGAGCAATCAAGTTAACTTGATTGCTCGAGTAATTACCCGATACACTTAACCGCTAGGTAGTATATTCGAGGTCGATCCACAAGGACCAAAGATACTCTAAGGATTTCCGAGACTCGTTCTTAGCTAAAGCGGAAAGGTTGTTTTGTTTGGGTTTTCAGTTTGTAAAATAAAAATGCAAATAAATTAAACGGTTTAACTTCAAGATTTAAAGACATTGGGCATTAGGGTATTTCAGAGATCAACGAATAATGGAAACATGAAACCAGGAATTCAATAATTAAGAACCGTTCTCGAACATGAACACATTTAAACCAATTCTCTTTCAAGACATTAATCACTAAATTTGACTATTCGATTACTAAACTTTCGCATGCAATTTCCTAGTCAAATTCGCATTACCAAACAAGTTCATTAAGTTCACAATGCGTCCTAACGTCAACTTTCGTTGGCTAGAAATACATTGCTCAATCCACATTCTTTCAGACATTCTATCGAACACTTTTGATGCATAGAAAAACCTAGAATCTACAACAGGGTGATCAATCCTATTCTAGCATTAAGAACATGTGAATCAAAGAACCTAGAGAATGAGAATTCCTAATACAATAAATCCGTTAATCCATTGAATCTCCTAATTAGAACCCTAAAACCCAATAGGATAACTACTCGCACATAGAAAAAGAGATAACAAAAATCAATGAAGAAAACATGATGAAATTGTAGAAATAACAAGAAAGGGTTTAGAAATCTTCTCCAAGTGTCAAGAGGATGGATTCCTTTGCCCAAAGTTGTTTACAAACCAAAGAACAAAGTTTAGAACTGAAAAATATCCAAGATAATGTCTCAAAAGTCGAGCATAGGGTTTTAAAACAATAGGAGACGAGCCGGGTCGGATCTGAAGTGACTCGGGTCAAATCTGGGCCAAAACTACGTCTGGGGAAGGGATCGATCGATCCAAAGGAGGATCGATCGATCCAGCAGTGTCTGGAACGTTTCTCATCCGTCAGGGAAGTGGATCGATCGATCCACAAAGGGATCGATCGATCTGGAGCTTCTGGTCTTCAGCTCTGCACCTGCTTCAAATGCTCGCCAGATTGACCTGTCTTCACTAATTTGGGTATAACTCTTGAATGCACCGTTAGATTTCCTTCAAACCACTTGGAAAATGATGCTAACATCTTCATCTAGCTTGTGTCAAAAATTCAGAAAGATCTAACGGTGTGAAGTATTCCATATGATACCAAACGTCTGACACTTCTAAACAAAACTGCATCTCCAAAAGTGTGTTTATAACCCAAAACAGCTCGTTTTCCTCCAAAGCAACCTAAAACCTGTAAAGACTCGATAAAAGACTAAAAGACTCTAAAAACACACTTTGACTCTATAAAACATATGATGTAGGAAAGAAAACAAAGACTCAAAACCGATAAAAACACAACATATCAACTCCCCCCGACTTAGATCTTTTCTTGTCCTCAAGGAAAGCATAAATCTTTATCAAGAGAAGAGGTTTGAAAACACGAGAACTCACATTTTCTTCGGGATCATGCTCTTATCAATTGGCTGCAAACCACTATCACAAAACTCATCAAACCGTACTAGACTGTACTTCGCCATAACCGTAGCAACAAAATTAAGTCCCGAGATCAAAAAGAACTTTCAGAGTCAGATAACTTAACCATTTAACATTCATTAACAAAGGCGTGTACTCTCACTAAGGGGATATCAAACACGTTATGGGCTAGGTGAAAGGGCTATTATTTGGTGACTCAAGTGTTTCGGGTTCTCAAACAGTGTAAAACGGATGCATGTCATTATGCGAAATCACAGTGAGACACAGACCAACTAGGAGGTACATAGCTTCCCTTAAGCTCGGATCAAACTAACCCAATCAAATCAATGAGTACTCGTGATGCTTAACAATATAACTAATAATAACTCGACATTTCCGGTTCCAATCACTCTCCTTTCCCGTTCCTTTTTTTTTTTTTTTTTTTTTTTTTTTTTTTTTTACGGGGGAGTGGAACCGGTGTCTCACAAAATCTGCACCAAGAGAAACCACAAACGACAACAACATATCCCATGAATACAACCTCTAAACCATAGTGGCTCAATCTCATCACATATCAACATCCAGTAAACTACAACTCACTATCCTAACAAAAGGAAAGCTATGTCGGTCCGTATACTCCGTAGTTTTCGCACATGGATGCATATCATGATGATTATATAAGAATGCATGAGGTTTCAAACAATGGGTGGGGAAACAGGTGCGGTACTAGACTAAAAATGAGTCTAGCCATTCAGAATTAGCAAAGAGTGGTAAAAATGATGCGAACAAAACTCTGAATGTATGATCCATTACATGATTCTCAAGCCCCTAAGTGAGATAAATTAAGTCCAGATTATGTTCAAGTATATAAGATAAAGCTCAATTCATCCGAATTTCAAAGAGATAGGGACTACTATAGAGTGATCTAGTCATGGATTTTCCTGAACTTCCAAGTTATCGAATAATGCTAAAATGGTCCCAAGGCAATGAAATCAAGCAAGGTGCAATTTTCCAAGAAAAGATCATAGTTCTCAAACAAATTTTGACTCAACAAAAGACACATTTTTTTTTTTTTTTTTTACTCGATAAAACGAACTCGACGACTCAAGAGAAAACATCAAAAGAAACAACCAAAGCAAACTCGATTAGTAGACAAATGACATCCTCCCCCGACTTGCTTCACTCCGTCTCGGTGTGAGAACAATTCGAAAGGAAGATGCCAGACACACTCAAAAGAAATAAAAAAGAAATGAAAATGCGAAAAAGAGAAAGAGAAAACTTACTTGGGATACATGGTGGGTTGCCTCCCACAAAGCGCTTGTTTTAGGTCGTAAGCTTGACCGCTCAACACAAAATATTAATCATAAGAATCAAAAGGTTGTGCTAGTGGACCTTTTGTCCTTCTCCTGTTAGTGAAAAAAATGAGATGTGCCAAGTAACACACAATTATCCATGGTAAAGAGATAAAATTTACATCAAGAAAAATTACTACAAATGTAGCATAAACTTTGAAATATTCCTTGATAGTTGAATGCTCATGAGGATCAAATGCATTTGGAGGAAAAATGAAGTCAATTTCCTGGTTACATGAGGTTTGAACAAAATAGTCAACTTCATCCCCATTAATCTCATATAGCACAATATCTCCATCTATATAATCAACCTCAAGATCTTCATTCACATGCAAAATCTTATCAATATCAAGCACAACTCCTAGGAAAGATTCATCAAGAAGAGATCTAGATATTTCAGGCATTGAAAACTTAAACTCGAGATCATGAACATTCAAAGCACAATGATATTCAATATCAAAACATATATCATGGTAATCCCTAGCAAGTTTTGCTGCTCTTAAAGTATCTAGTTGTTGAGACTCACATATCAAATTATAACATTCATCAATGATCATGGGAGTATGCAAACTAGAAGTCACATCTTCAATACATGGCATATGAATGTCATCAACATCATGAATTTCAAGGTTTGAAACGCATGTACCTTCTAATTCGCTTGGTGGAACCCAATATATTACCTTTTCAAGCGCACGGGCTTCTTGTTCTTCATAGAATGTGACTTCTCTTCCTTCACATGCTGCCCGGTGTGATAAGAGATTACACCGGATCAAGATCGCTAAATCACTCCTAACAAATGTCGGATGTTCGTTGTGAAGTTCATCCAACTTCACTTTTTGTTCTGGTGTAAGAATACTCTCATCAAATGGTGGCTCCACATATGGTTCATCATCTTCTTCTTGCGGCCAATCATTGTATTCCATGGCATAAAAAAATGAAAGTTAGTAATTAATAAATAAAAATGCTCTAGACTAAAAACTAATCCTAAATCCTTAGGTAACGCAATTGTTCCCCGGCAACGGCGCCAACTTGATTGCTCGAGTAATTACCCGATACACTTAACCGCTAGGTAGTATATTCGAGGTCGATCCACAAGGACCAAAGATACTCTAAGGATTTCCGAGACTCGTTCTTAGCTAAAGCGGAAAGGTTGTTTTGTTTGGGTTTTCAGTTTGTAAAATAAAAATGCAAATAAATTAAACGGTTTAACTTCAAGATTTAAAGACATTGGGCATTAGGGTATTTCAGAGATCAACGAATAATGGAAACATGAAACCAGGAATTCAATAATTAAGAACCGTTCTCGAACATGAACACATTTAAACCAATTCTCTTTCAAGACATTAATCACTAAATTTGACTATTCGATTACTAAACTTTCGCATGCAATTTCCTAGTCAAATTCGCATTACCAAACAAGTTCATTAAGTTCACAATGCGTCCTAACGTCAACTTTCGTTGGCTAGAAATACATTGCTCAATCCACATTCTTTCAGACATTCTATCGAACACTTTTGATGCATAGAAAAACCTAGAATCTACAACAGGGTGATCAATCCTATTCTAGCATTAAGAACATGTGAATCAAAGAACCTAGAGAATGAGAATTCCTAATACAATAAATCCGTTAATCCATTGAATCTCCTAATTAGAACCCTAAAACCCAATAGGATAACTACTCGCACATAGAAAAAGAGATAACAAAAATCAATGAAGAAAACATGATGAAATTGTAGAAATAACAAGAAAGGGTTTAGAAATCTTCTCCAAGTGTCAAGAGGATGGATTCCTTTGCCCAAAGTTGTTTACAAACCAAAGAACAAAGTTTAGAACTGAAAAATATCCAAGATAATGTCTCAAAAGTCGAGCATAGGGTTTTAAAACAATAGGAGACGAGCCGGGTCGGATCTGAAGTGACTCGGGTCAAATCTGGGCCAAAACTACGTCTGGGGAAGGGATCGATCGATCCAAAGGAGGATCGATCGATCCAGCAGTGTCTGGAACGTTTCTCATCCGTCAGGGAAGTGGATCGATCGATCCACAAAGGGATCGATCGATCTGGAGCTTCTGGTCTTCAGCTCTGCACCTGCTTCAAATGCTCGCCAGATTGACCTGTCTTCACTAATTTGGGTATAACTCTTGAATGCACCGTTAGATTTCCTTCAAACCACTTGGAAAATGATGCTAACATCTTCATCTAGCTTGTGTCAAAAATTCAGAAAGATCTAACGGTGTGAAGTATTCCATATGATACCAAACGTCTGACACTTCTAAACAAAACTGCATCTCCAAAAGTGTGTTTATAACCCAAAACAGCTCGTTTTCCTCCAAAGCAACCTAAAACCTGTAAAGACTCGATAAAAGACTAAAAGACTCTAAAAACACACTTTGACTCTATAAAACATATGATGTAGGAAAGAAAACAAAGACTCAAAACCGATAAAAACACAACATATCACCCGTGCTGTTGGAAGCCCTATCCGTCTGCATCCAGAAACTGAACTCTGTTCCAGTTTTGAAGAAGCAAAGGTATTTGTCGCAGCTGATATGACGAAGGATCTACCCAAAGCTTATCGATTTCGATCAAAATGTGGAATAGATGCCGAAGTTGCATTTGTCTACCCCTGGTTACCTTCACGATGCTCTGTTTGTTCGAAATGGGGTCATCGAGATTCCGATTGTCAAAATAAACAGGATAAAGCAGTCATTTCGGCTGTGAACGACACAACAGTGGCTGTAAAAGTGTCCACCAATGTAGAGGAGGAGATTGTTGTTGGCGAAACTCAATCCTCTCCATTACCAACTGAAAGCCATCCCATAGGAGGTTCCACTAGACAAGACGTTTCAGAAAAGTCTGAAACAGAGGAAAAAGAGTGGTTTGTCGTTTCACCAGCTAAAGCGGGTAGGGGTGGAGAGAAGAAGATGGATCATTCTCCCACCGTAGTCTCTCCTTCAAGATTTGCAGTTCTAAATTTACAAGATGATGAAATTGAGGAGGGAATGAAGGAGGGTACAGCAGTAAGTGAGGAGATTGATGGGGAAGCAAAATCAATGGCTGACCAAGAAAAGGAAGAAGGGGAAATTGATCAGAATAATAAGGAAGAGGAGGTGAGTAATACGGAGACGAGTCAGGTGGAAACCACCACTCGGAGGTTCCCGCAGCGTTCATCTAAAGGATCAACTAAACAGTCTTAGTCGTTTACTAGGTCTACTAAGGAGTTAAATCCTGGTGCATCGAGTAAAAGGAAAACTACCAAGAAGAAATAATTATGTCGGGCTTCTTTTGGAATGTACGCGGCTTAAACAAATCATCAAAACATTCCGTTATAAAGAAGTGGGTTGAAGGTGAGAATTTTCAGTTTGGGTGTGTGTTGGAGACACGAGTTCAAGAGAGGAAGGCAGTGAAGGTGATAAACAAGGTTTTTAATGATTGGTCGGTTCTCACTAACTATGAATACAACCGTCTTGGGCGTATTTGGGTAGTATGGAGACCAAATGTTAGACTCACACCATTTTTTAAAAGTGGTCAAGTCATAACATGTTCAGTGAAATTGGAAGGTGAAGATTCCGAGTTTTTTTGCTCGTTTATTTACGCTTCAAATTTCGATGAAGAGAGGCGTGATTTGTGGAATGACTTGAGAGCTCACTATGACTCTCCTATTATTCGTAACAAACCGTGGATGTTGTTGGGGGATTTTAATGTGATTTTGGATGTGGAGGAGCATTCTAGAGCAGATTCATCGAAATTTTCTCATGGAATGCAGGATTTTCAAGACTTAGTGAACTATTGTCATTTATCAGATCTGGCTGCTCAGGGACCTTTATACACTTGGTGTAATAGGAGAGACACTGATCTTATTTCAAAAAAGTTAGACAGAATCTTGGTAAATGATCAATGGAGCCAGAGTTTCCCGCAATCGTATACTGTGTTTGAAGCTGGAGGATGTTCTGACCATTTGAGAAGTAGAGTGAAGTTACGGCCAGAAATAAATGGGGTAAAGAAACGCAGACCTTTCAAATTTGTAAATGCAGTCACCACTTTGGAGGAGTTCAAGCCGACTATAAGTGATTATTGGAGTAAAACAGAGCCGATCTTTGAATCGACCTCTTCTTTGTTTCGATTTTCCAAAAAACTGAAAGCTCTCAAGCCGGTGATCAGAGATTTGGCAAAGAACAGATTGGGTAACTTAGTCAAGCAAACAAAAGAAGCTTATGAGGTTCTATGTGCAAAGCAGGAGGCAACTTTGACAAGTCCATCGCAACAACTAATGGAAGAAGAGTCTATAGCTTATAACAGATGGGACTGGTTATCAGGGATGGAAGAGAAATTTCTTAAACAGAAATCTAAGCTTCATTGGTTGAATGTTGGGGATAAGAACAATAAGATGTTCCATAGAGCTGTAACTACAAGGGAGTCAATCAACACTATTCATGAAATTAAATGTCCAGACGGAAGGATAGTAACGCTAGCTGATGACATAAAATCTGAAGCGGAGAGACATTTTAAAACTTTTTTGCAGCATCAACCGGAAGATTATGAGGGCATAAGAGTGGAGGAACTACAAAATCTGTTGCCATTTCGATGTTCGAATGAGGACAGAGACATGCTAAGCAGAATGGTCACAGCGGAGGAGATCAAAGCTGTCCTTTTTGCCATGCCGAATGATAAGTCGCCAGGCCCAGATGGGTACACTTCGGAGTTTTATAAGGCAGCTTGGGATGTAGTAGGGAATGAGTTCATCACAGCCATACAATCTATTTTCACCAAAGGCTTTCTACCTAAAGGTTTGAATGCAACAATTTTAGCTCTTATTCCAAAGAAAACAGAAGCAATTGAGATGAAGGATTACCGCCCCATATCCTGCTGTAACGTCATCTACAAAATTATCTCAAAACTTATTGCCAATAGGCTCAAGGAGATGTTACCGAAATTTATTTCGGGTAACCAGTCCGCTTTTGTTAAGGACAGATTGTTGATTGAGAACCTCTTGCTGGCAACAGAATTGGTTAAGGACTATCATAAAGATACGGTCTCAGCGCGATGTGCGATAAAGATCGATATATCAAAGGCTTTCGACTCTGTTCAGTGGTCATTTATCCTTAATGCGCTAGCTGCAATGGATTTCCCATCGGAGTTCATTCACTGGATATCATTGTGTATTACTACGGCTTCGTTTTCGGTCCAAGTAAATGGTGAGCTTGCTGGATATTTTCAGAGTGAGAGAGGACTTAGGCAGGGCTGCGCTCTATCACCTTACTTATTTGTCATAAGCATAAAGGTTCTATCCCGAATGCTTGACAAGGCTGCAAGTATAAAACAGTTTGGGTATCATCCTCGGTGCAACAAACTTGGTCTTACTCATCTGAGCTTCGCTGATGACTTAATGGTTCTCACTGATGGAAAGGTTCGGTCTATAGAGGGTATTTTACACATTTTTGAGGAATTTGCAAAATACTCAGGATTAAAGATAAGTCTTGAAAAATCTTCTTTGTATTTGGCGGGAATAACGGATGGAGTCAAGCAGGAGATCCATTCTCGGTTCCCGTTTGATATTGGTCAACTTCCAGTGAGGTATCTCGGTCTTCCTTTGGTTACAAAGCGTTTATCTGCAGGTGACTATCAGCCACTCCTAGAACAGATTAAGAAACGCATTAGTTCCTGGACATCGAAGTTTTTATCTTATGCGGGTCGCTTAAATCTCATAAGTTCAATATTGTGGAGTATAACAAACTTCTGGCTAGCAGCCTTTAGGCTCCCGAGAAAATGTATCCGTGAAATTGATAAGCTATGTTCAGCCTTCTTGTGTGGTCAGGACCAGTCTTGAGCTCTAAGAAAGCTAAAGTGGCATGGGAGGACGTTTGTAGGCCAAAAGATGAAGGAGGCCTGGGATTGAGATCGTTGAAAGAATCTAATGACGTGTGTTGCTTGAAGTTGATATGGCGAGTAGTCTCCCGCAGCTCATCATTGTGGGTTAAATGGGTTTCTACTTACTTAATCAAGAATGCATAATTCTGGTCTCTTCGGGAAAATTCAGTTTCGGGTTCATGGATATGGAGAAAACTCCTAAAATACAGAGCACAAGCAAAACTGTTTTGCAAAACCGAGGTAGGGGATGGGTCCTCAACCTCCTTCTGGTTTGACAATTGGTCTCGGCTGGGAAGTCTACTGGATATAACCGGACGTCGCGGAGTAATTGATCTTGGAATTGGTATTGATTCTACCCTGGCTGATGCTTGGACGACGCGGAGAAGACGGCATCACCGGGTTGATCACCTCAACTGTATCGAAGATGAGCTAGAACAGAAGAAAAGGGGCAGGGATACGCTGAGGATTGATTCATCTCTATGGAAAGGCAAAGGAAACACATATCGATCATCGTTCTCCACGAAAGATACATGGAACAACACTCGGACAGCAACGGGAAAGATCTCTTGGACTAAGGCAGTTTGGTTCACACATGCGACACCAAAGTATGCCTTTTGCACATGGCTTGCTATGAAAAACAGGCTCTCAACGGCAGACCGAATGATGAGATGGACTGCAGGCGTGATACCAACTTGTGTCTTATGTAACCACCAACACGAGACACGGGACCATCTGTTTTTTAGCTGCAAATACTCAAAGGAAATCTGGTCTACATTAGCCCGGCCACTACTTCAGCGTCACTTCTCCACCAATTGGCATGATGTAGTGAATATCATCTCAGCATGCCACAAAGATAAGATCAACACATTTCTACTTCGATACAGCTTTCAAATAATAGTTCACACGATTTGGCGGGAGCGTAATGGGAGGAAGCATGGCGAGAAACCGACTTCCCCTACAACACTCGTCACTTGGATGGACAAGCAAATTCGGAACAAGCTCTCGGTCATTAGGAAGGAAGGAGACACACGATACGAACCAAGCCTCCAAGCATGGTTTGCATCAAGAAGCCTCTAATCAACTAGATGTATCTATATTTTCAAAAACATTACAGCATCTTCTGCTTTTGATGTACAAAATGTTATTTTTTTCTTGAATTTAATTTAACATTTTATTCAAAAAAAAAAAAAATAATTGTTGGTATCAGGGGCGGATCTAGGTGCAAGCCTACATGGGCACGTGCCCCATACTACTATTGAAAATTTTCTGGTTTTAGCTATAATTATTCGATTGTTACATGGCAAAATCAGACTAATTTTCTCTCGTGCCTTAGGCTAAATAAGTAAATAAACTTTGATTCACTTCCTATCTTCTTTCTTATTGTTCGTTTGTTTTACTTCATGTAATTATACTTTTTAACTTTGCACTAAACGCTTCTTTCCTTTCAACAAAACTTTTTGTTTCCTTTTCTATAATACCATTATACCACCATCAATACTAATTGTATATTTATTTCCCTAAATTTAGTCTTCTTTTCTTTTCTTAATGGCTATATATGTGCAAGTAAAAATTTATACAAAATAGTCATTCTTATAATTTAAAAATAAAATTCAAAATCAATACAAAATTTACAAAAATTAGTACATGTAACATTTTTAGCAATGTTATAGTACATATTTTATTTATACATAATTTATAAGTAAATAATGGTGCCCCATATAGAAAAAAGTTCTAGATCCGCCACTGGTTGGTATGTAGGTCGAACTTCTTCTAAGAGTTCACCACATAAATATTGGTGAGCCTTGTCGGATATTGCGATGAAAAAGATCATTTGGCCCTCATCTACGAATACATGCCCAATGGAGATTTAAAAGATCATTTGTCAGGTGATATATCATTATTTTGATTATTAGAAATATATAATTCATAGGACGGCTAATTTCGACAATCAAATACAGGAAAACATGGTGACTCTGTTTTGGAATGGACTACCAGACTACAAATAGCCGTGGATGTTGCCCTAGGTACGTACTAACTCAATTTAGTTTCAGTCACTTGTTCATTTCCAAAGCGGTTATGTCATGACTCAGAAGTGGATATATATGATTCAAATATATGGACATGTAAATATCTCTTAATATAAGTGAAACACCGAATCCATCTAAACACATTTCAGTAAAAATTGTATCCACAGTTTGACACATATGATATAAACTTGTCATGATGATATATTATTTCCCATCAAGCTTCACTCACCGGAATATCTAGCATCAACTAACATAAATGAGTCTATTTCATAGGATTGGAATACTTGCATTATGGATGCCGGCCATCGATGGTGCATAGAGATGTCAAAAGTACTAATATATTGTTGGATGATCAGTTCATGGCAAAAATTGCCGATTTTGGACTTTCAAGATCGTTTAACGTTGGAGATGAATCTCAGGTTTCGACGGTTGTTGCTGGTACTCCCGGATATCTTGATCCCGAGTAAGTACTACTAGTTCACTCCCTTGATATATACAACATATAAATTATGCATGCATTCATCTTCATTGCCAAAATGTTTACATATAAATCCTCCATCTCCTTATTGTCCAGATATTATAGAACAAGTCGGTTGGCTGAGATGAGTGATGTATACAGTTTTGGGATTGTATTACTAGAGATTATCACAAACCAACGTGTGTTTGACCAAGCCCGCGGAAAACTTCACATCACAGAATGGGTGGCATTTGTGCTCAATAGAGGAGATATTACTAGGATTGTTGATCCTAACCTTCACGGTGAATACAACTCTCGTTCAGTTTGGAGAGCGGTTGAATTGGCTATGTCGTGTGCAAACCCTTCTTCAGAAAAACGACCAAACATGTCCCAGGTTGTTATTGATCTAAAAGAGTGTTTAACTTCTGAAAACTCGATGAAAATAAAGAAAAATGACCCGGACACTGATGGTTCTCTCGAACTGAGCTTGAGCTTCGATACTGATGTGGTTCCTAGTGCAAGGTAGTTATGTGCATAGACTCTTTGCTTGCGTCGATGTATATCTGCTGGTGATATTGTTCTTGGGAAAAAGAGTGTTTAAATTTTATTTGTAGACAGCAAAAGCTCATAACTACACAAGAGACGATAAATGTACCAGTATTTTGATCTTGTATCTGAATTTGTTGTCTAGAATTTGAGTACCTACCTTCCACATTCATTGAGTAATTCATTATGTAACTAGAGCCAATAATTATTACGGTAACAAAACCAAAATTTGTGGAAGGTTTTGTGCCTGATGAACAGGGGGACAAAGCTATGGTTCGCTTGAACACCATGAGAAGACAAGTGTGAAGTGTTCCACAATCTAGTAGAATAAGCAGAAAACATGAGGCGACAACTTGTTGAGCTCAGAAATTAACCATCAAAATGATTTAAAGTTTTACGTAAAAAATTTCAGAAATAAGGAATTGCTCTAGAATATCTGCACATATTAGATTAACGTACATGATAAAACAGTAGTAAAGCAAAATCTTCAGTGATAAGGACGCCTTTGCAAGGGATAGCACCCTGTTTGCAAACGTTATGAAAAAGATACAAATTCATATTTATTTACAAACTCAAAAGGAATAAAATTTCCTCCAAACTCTAAATGTAAAGAAAATAATAAAAAAATGGGTTCAAAAACGAATAATACATGGTTAATCCATAAAATCAAGATGTTTCACAAGAGTTACCAGTCATATACAACAATAAAATTGCCTAAAGCAAAAGAATAATTCAAGTCAACTCTTTCTATATATGTCAACATTTCGCCACCTCTCATGTTAGTTAGTGGTTCTGTACTATTGTAGCCTATACTTTTCAGTTATTAGTAGTTTCTTTGTTATAAACTAGACCACTTGGGTATTATATCACGTATAAAATCTAACAAAAAACGGCTTATTGTCCACTAGAAGCATATTTAATCATTAAATTCTTTTTGCATCTTAGTCATGTTCTCACGTTTTGAGGCTTCACTTTGGAAAGTCTTTTCTTGAAATGTCCAAAAATAGTTGTGTTCTCCAATTTCTTATATATAGAAGACATCATAGATTGATCAGAACTTAGGACGGTGCAAGTCTTTTGCTTTGGAACTAAGAGAATATGGAGAATCCCCATGTACTTTTGTTGCTAGCACTTATATTATCTTTCTCCATTAATATTCCCCTTGTTCAAGCTCAAGCTGAAGTTAATGAAGGTATCTATTTTGGTTTAACTATTTCAGTTTGCATTTTTATGATTTTTCCGATTATGTGTTTTATGCCTGAAAATAGTTATATAATCGTACCTACCGATGTCGAAGTCAAATAGTCGTCTTAGTCACTAGCTAATTGGGTTGGACCGACTGGACCGTGTCTGGGTCTCTTGTTAATCAATAATCTTTCTAATTCAGTTCTGGATCTTGTACAAAGAAAGCATTGTTTCTAACACATTGTGTTCTAACTTGTATCATTTTTCGAAACTATAAATAGTCTATTCAAACACCATTGACATTATCTTTTAAATCAAACAGGGTTAATAAGTCTCCAAATTCCAGTTCTCGAAATTCCAATGAAATTCGTTGTTCTTGCTGCTGCTATCGTGATCATTCTAGTGGTACTGATTCTCAGTTGTATGTGTAGAAAGAAAAAAGCGCCAAGTCATGTGGAAGGTAGTTGAAGAGACTCTCATCAACAAATTATACATTACATGTATTGTTTTTATACTAAATATTTCTTTCTACAGATATACCCCCTTCACCAGTTTCATCTACTACTAGTAAATCTGAAGACTCGATCAAGACAAAAAGGAAAAAGTTTACTTATTCAGAGGTTATAGAAATGACAAAAAACTTTCAAAGAGCTCTTGGTGAAGGAGGCTTTGGCATTGTCTATCATGGTTATTTGAATGGTTCAGAGGAAGTAGCCGTTAAAGTACTCTCTCAAACATCATCACAAGGCTATAAACATTTCAAGGCAGAGGCATGTAATCCTTTAAATCTTCTGCAAAAGTTGTAACAAAAAATATATGCGTAAAATATGATCTACTAGAGAGAAACCCACGCGATGCGTGGGATACTGATTAAAAATGTAATTGCAAAATAAATAATACAATAATAGGTTTTGATGTCCTTCCAAATAATTATACATGAATTTGTTTAACACTTTAGTTATTCCTTTTGTTATCAGTTTAAGAATTTTGTTATAAAGAAAGGTAAAGTACGTATAGAGTGGCTAAAAATAGAAAGTATTGGCATATACATTATGAAATTTATTTTGAATGTAAAAATTAGTATGTAATAAAACTTTTCCTGAAGGAAAAAGGTCAACAAAGAATAAAAAGTAGATGTTTTTTGGAAAAGAAAAAATACTCATCTTCCAACGAAAAAATTAGTGATCATAATCTCAAATATTATATTTTATCCTTCAACTCTATCATCATCTTCTCCTTCTTTTTTTCTATAACAAAAGTGTAGATAAGGGTTTGGCCATTAATTCTAATTTAAAAATGAGCTCGTCATGAAGTTTTTAACTTCTTTTTTACGACATGTGGTCGTTTTTCTTTTTCTTTAAATGCTCAAAAAAAATCCTATATTTTGTCTTTTTTTTTTTTTATCATTCAAAGTTATAAGAAAAATTAAAATAGTTTAGAAATAGATAAGATGCTATATTATTTATTTCATATTATCCCTCACTTTATAATAAATAATTTGCAAGACCTTATTATTAGATTTTATTTTTGAAAATGCACTTTTTGGTGTGCTATATTTAAAAAATGTCCCTTTCTTTTGTGTATTTTCAAAAATTTGTCTCATTAAACCTGAAAAGGTTTATGAGGTACTTCTGGATGGTAAGTATTACTCAAGCCTCGATCTAAGTATTTTATAAGGTATTTATAAGTTTTAATCATGTATTTATACATATAAATGTAGTTTTTTATGCTTTTATAATGTTACATACGTACTTAGGTAAATCTTAGATTATTAAAGAAATTTTAAAAAGGTTTTACGTAGGTTGTATTTTTGAAAAGAAGTATTGGAAAAAAGCATTCCTAACAATTCCTCAATTTACAGTGTCATTTTAATAATTTTATTACATTTTGCTTCTCGAATAGTATTCATTTATATAATGATTTATAGTACATATAATACAGGACGATGTAGCACGGGTTAAATCCTAGAATTAAAAATAAAAATATAATGATATTATCTTAAACACTAAACAAACCAAACAATATTAACAAAACAAATATAACTTAAAATTTAAGTTTTTAGTTTTAAAAAATCAATCCGCAATATACCGCGGGTAAAATTTTTAGATACAAAATAATATCAAATTATTATAATAGTCCATGATTATAAATGGTTGCCAATATTAACACTACATCAATACAAATTAACACATTTAAGTAAACAAATACAACAACTCAAAAACAATATTTATATATTTCAACTATATTAATTATAATATAAATAAGTAAATGAAAAATAATTATTTTATAGTATGAATTTAAAAATCTAATAAATTATAAATTATTATATAAAATACAGAAAATACAATTTTGCTCCGCGGTGTACCGCAGATTAAATCCTAATTCATTTGGTATTTATGATTTTCCCACGATAAAATAGATAAAAAGTAAATATAACAGCTTTGAGGAATTTATTTTATATCTTACCAGACCCGGCTCAATAAATTTTAACGAATCGATGTGTCATTTTTTTACTATTCATATTATGACAACATGAACAAAACAAATGCACAAAATAAGTATTAGTCGTCACTAACACCAATCTACGAAAATAAGTCATGTTTTAGCTAATCAACACGAAACTAAGAAATGCATTGTACCAATTGGATATAATGTTACTTTTTGGTGGATCATATTTTAAAAATATTTAAAAGTAAACAATACTTAAATGAGAACATACATATCCAAGCGCATAATTTCTTGACGATCCAACCTCAAATTCAGTAGTGTCGTTTATGTTCTACAACACAATTGTTGGCTAGAATGAAGATAAGGCACATACTAAAATGAAGATGAGTGAGAGAGAGGAAAATGTAAATTTCAAATAACTAAATAAAAAAAGAAGTTAATTTAGAAACATAATCATTGTTTGAGCTGAAGTAGAGAACTTCTTGTAGAGCATTGAAGAATGTTCCAGCCGTTAAAAGAACAACACACCAAGTGTCTCGATTTTATGGAATTGATTAAATAAGAGATTTGTAACATAAAAACGTAATGTGGAGAAGAAACGTAACGTAAAGAAATATAATGCTACGGTTTTCATTTATTAGATAGAGTAACGTAAGGTAAAAAGGGACACTTAATTATAATATCTAGAAAGATAAGCTTAGAGAAGAGAAGAAACGAATGTTCAGTTGTTTTTTTAAAATTTATTTTGAGTAAATTTGGATAAATGCCCTATTTTTTACTTTTCTTTTGAAAAATACCCTATTTTTTTTTCTCTTTTAAAAACTATATTTTAATATATTAATAAATTACTAAAATGGCTTCAGTAAAATTTAATATTAATTAAAAAGAATTTATACGTAAAACAGAAAATCTATTAATTTAGTTTTGAAATTAATATTTGAAATAACTAACAATTTTAATAATTCTTATCTTAAATATTTCTTTTAAACAATCCAAAATAATTGTGAATTCACCTATCAAGTGAATCATATTCCTACATTTGATTAAAATTTAATAGTTCATCATTACTTTTAAAATCTCTTGACTAAAATTACTTTTGATTGGATTTCCATTAGTTTTTGGTACTCCATCTCTAATCGATAACACATGTAAATAAAACGAAGAATATTATGTTAGAGCTATAAGCCGTATGTTGATTTAATCAATGATACATGTATATTACATCATTCGACCAATGTTAAGTTGTAATCTACGTTAACCTTGAAATTGGAGCAGACTTTGGAGCTGAAGAATTTGATTGTTACGTTGAGATTTTTTTGTTTATACAATATTAAGGGATATACTTTATAGTTGAAATTAATATTTGAAATAACTAACAATTTTGATAATTCTTATCTTAAATATTTCTTTTAAACAATCTAAAATAATTGTGAATTCACCTATCAAGTGAATCATGTTCCTACATTTGATTAAAATTTAATAGTTCATCATTACTTTTAAAATCTCTTGACTAAAATTACTTTTGATTGGATTTCCATTAGTTTTTGGTACTCCATCTCTAATCGATATATAACACATGTAAATAAAACAAAGAATTTTATGTTAGAGCTATAAGCCGTATGTTGATTTAATCAATGATACATGTATATTACATCATTCTACCAATGTTAAGTCGTAATCTACGTTAACCTTGAAATTGGAGCAGACTTTGGAGTTGAAGAATTTGATTGTTACGTTGATTTTTTTTGTGTATACAATATTAAGGGATAGACTTTTTAATATTTTTTAGATATTATCTTATTAAATTTAATATCTTATATAATATATAAACTATCTTTATCTCAAAAAATAATTATAAGGATAATTAATATTATTTTGAATTTTACTCTCAATTTTCGAATTTAGTTATAATTTTACTAAAAATACAGCTTTCAATTTAAATATAGACGAGATTGTCATTTTACATATAAAAAATTGTAATTTTCATTAGAAATAGAAAAAGGGTATTTTTCAAACGAAAACTAAAAAATAGGGTAGTTTTCAAAATCACCCATTTCTTTTCCACAATATAATTCCAAATTAATCACCACTAATTACCATTAATTGGAGAGGGACACATGTCAGATGCATAAGATGCCAAATGGCATGATAATAGAGCTTCTTCAAAAAAACCTTGTCATATTATATCTTATATAATATGACAAGGTTTTTCTGTAAGGAGCTCTATTATCACGACATTTGTCACTTTCTTCTTACGACATGTGGCACATTTTTTTTTTAATTATGACATTTAATAGGAAAATTTTTCTTTCATACCACTTCTTCAATATACACCAATTAAAATATATAAAAAGTTTAAATGCAAAAATAATTAAAAATATTGGAATCATAGAATTTGTTCTTTCATACAATTTATTATCTACACTAAAATCTTAGAATTTTTTCTTTGATACAATTTATTATCTACAGTGTATATGTAAAGACCAACTTTATGCCATATTAGTGTAAATCATTTATATATTTTTTGGCGCCTTCATATACCATATTTTCCTATAATTTTATATATTTGTTCCTTAGATTATTTTTTTGGCTTCATATATATTTGTTTATATTTTATCATCATAATAATAATAAATAAAACATTAAATTATTTCACAATAATATATTCTATTCTATCCTTTTGGGATCGTCTAATAATAATTTCTATTATATCAATGGTCTAAAAAATAATTACTACAACAGCTAATCTATTTTAGAATTAGTTTATACTGCATAAGATATTCAAAATTTAAAGAACATGTGTAAGAAAAAAACTAATTCAAGAATTGAAATCTCATAAACAAGAAATTATTCAAAATATACCAAATAAGATAATGTTAATCACATAATCAATTATATATGTTTATTTAAATGCATGAAAGAAAATGTGTTTTGTTTAAACATTAATTCCTATTATTGGCATATTAATTCCTTAAAATGTAACCATAACTCCCATCATATTTGACCAAAAAGGCAAAAACACACAGAAAAAACTCCCATGACATTAATACACATGTAACTGCTAAGAAAGATTATTAAGTGTCCTTAGATTATTTTTGATATATCACTCAGAAAGAATACACAACTCACTTTAAATTACACCAAAAAAAAAGTTAGCCCAAAAATGACAAAGCTGTAACGTGTGATACTTAATTTTATGTCTAATTGAAAACTACAGTTAATATTCAATCAAATACCTTTCATTGTCGTTAGCATGTAGGTAGACTACATACAAAGGTAAATGCTATTACTGTATAACACATTTAATTCTACAAATGTAACGTAGCTCATGATGCTAAAACTACAATTAATTTTATTCACATATATAATATTAAAAGCAATTTATTATTGTTTTGACAATATAATTTTTTTATAAATAGTACGACATGTTCAATACTAACCATCATATTTCAAGCCCCACAAATTTTGTAACATTTTTCTATTCACTTAATCATCATATTTTATACATGTTAATCTGGGTTTTTCACATCTCTCTCTCGCTTCCGACTCAGCACAGCTAGTCAAAGCTTTAAAATCGGAGCTTCAACACAAGGAGCTTCATGGGATTCTCTTCGATATCCTAAATTTATCTTCTACCTTTGATGTTATTTCGTTTAGTTTCATTCCCCGTTTGCAGAACTCAGATGCCGATTCATTGGCAAAACAGTCTCTGGTTTCTCTTGTAATGGGTCTGGCCCAAACCTAAGTTAAATTGAATCAGCTTTTGCGCAAAAAAACAAATATATATGTTACACTTAATTATAAGGGAATTTTGCCAAATGTGCCACATTTTGGGAAAATCTTAGCAAATGTACCACATTTGAAATAGATTTAGCATCCATACCACATTTGGTGTTTGTGTGGCAATTCTTGGACGATTTTGCCCTTCTCTGTGCGTCAGGTATGTGTCAGGGGAAGGAGCTACAGTAGACGCCGGTTGGGAAACGGGGACAACTTTGTGTCAGAGAAGGACAACTTTGTCTGAAAGACAACTTTGTGTCAGAGAAGAAGGACAAACATTGCATTAAATGCAGTTTACATTTACCATGGACAATAATTATGAAATAGAGTGAATGATGTCCCCCAAGAATAAGTCCAGATCTCTTGATTGTCCATTGCCAGATGATGTGGTTTTACCAGCCAGAGATCTGGATTTACTCGGGGACAACTTCTCTTGATTGTCCATCGCCAGATGATGTGGTTTTACCAGCCAGAGATCTGAATTTACTCGGAGACAACTTGATCTTTATTTTATTCCGCCAGAGAGCCGAAGACGAAGATCTGGATTTACTCGGGGACAACTTTGTTTTACCAGCCAGAGGGAAAAAAAAAGGTTCAATAATCCGGGTAAGTGAGGACAATATTGTTCGACTAATCTGTGGACCAAAATAGATGCCGAGAAATCTAAATAAAATTTCTTTCATACCACTTCTTTAATATACACCAATTAAAATATATAAAAAGTTTAAATGCAAAAATAATTAAAAATATTGGAATCATAGAATTTGTTCTTTCATACAATTTATTATCTACACTAAAATCTTAGAATTTTTTCTTTGATACAATTTATTATCTACAGTGTATATGTAAAGACCAACTTTATGCCATATTAGTGTAAATCATTTATATATTTTTTGGCGCCTTCATATACCATATTTTCCTATAATTTTATATATTTGTTCCTTAGATTATTTTTTTGGCTTCATATATATTTGTTTATATTTTATCATCATAATAATAATAAATAAAACATTAAATTATTTCACAATAATATATTCTATTCTATCCTTTTGGGATCGTCTAATAATAATTTCTATTATATCAATGGTCTAAAAAATAATTACTACAACAGCTAATCTATTTTAGAATTAGTTTATACTGCATAAGATATTCAAAATTTAAAGAACATGTGTAAGAAAAAAACTAATTCAAGAATTGAAATCTCATAAACAAGAAATTATTCAAAATATACCAAATAAGATAATGTTAATCACATAATCAATTATATATGTTTATTTAAATGCATGAAAGAAAATGTGTTTTGTTTAAACATTAATTCCTATTATTGGCATATTAATTCCTTAAAATGTAACCATAACTCCCATCATATTTGACCAAAAAGGCAAAAACACACAGAAAAAACTCCCATGACATTAATACACATGTAACTGCTAAGAAAGATTATTAAGTGTCCTTAGATTATTTTTGATATATCACTCAGAAAGAATACACAACTCACTTTAAATTACACCAAAAAAAAAGTTAGCCCAAAAATGACAAAGCTGTAACGTGTGATACTTAATTTTATGTCTAATTGAAAACTACAGTTAATATTCAATCAAATACCTTTCATTGTCGTTAGCATGTAGGTAGACTACATACAAAGGTAAATGCTATTACTGTATAACACATTTAATTCTACAAATGTAACGTAGCTCATGATGCTAAAACTACAATTAATTTTATTCACATATATAATATTAAAAGCAATTTATTATTGTTTTGACAATATAATTTTTTTATAAATAGTACGACATGTTCAATACTAACCATCATATTTCAAGCCCCACAAATTTTGTAACATTTTTCTATTCACTTAATCATCATATTTTATACATGTTAATCTGGGTTTTTCACATCTCTCTCTCGCTTCCGACTCAGCACAGCTAGTCAAAGCTTTAAAATCGGAGCTTCAACACAAGGAGCTTCATGGGATTCTCTTCGATATCCTAAATTTATCTTCTACCTTTGATGTTATTTCGTTTAGTTTCATTCCCCGTTTGCAGAACTCAGATGCCGATTCATTGGCAAAACAGTCTCTGGTTTCTCTTGTAATGGGTCTGGCCCAAACCTAAGTTAAATTGAATCAGCTTTTGCGCAAAAAAACAAATATATATGTTACACTTAATTATAAGGGAATTTTGCCAAATGTGCCACATTTTGGGAAAATCTTAGCAAATGTACCACATTTGAAATAGATTTAGCATCCATACCACATTTGGTGTTTGTGTGGCAATTCTTGGACGATTTTGCCCTTCTCTGTGCGTCAGGTATGTGTCAGGGGAAGGAGCTACAGTAGACGCCGGTTGGGAAACGGGGACAACTTTGTGTCAGAGAAGGACAACTTTGTCTGAAAGACAACTTTGTGTCAGAGAAGAAGGACAAACATTGCATTAAATGCAGTTTACATTTACCATGGACAATAATTATGAAATAGAGTGAATGATGTCCCCCAAGAATAAGTCCAGATCTCTTGATTGTCCATTGCCAGATGATGTGGTTTTACCAGCCAGAGATCTGGATTTACTCGGGGACAACTTCTCTTGATTGTCCATCGCCAGATGATGTGGTTTTACCAGCCAGAGATCTGAATTTACTCGGAGACAACTTGATCTTTATTTTATTCCGCCAGAGAGCCGAAGACGAAGATCTGGATTTACTCGGGGACAACTTTGTTTTACCAGCCAGAGGGAAAAAAAAAGGTTCAATAATCCGGGTAAGTGAGGACAATATTGTTCGACTAATCTGTGGACCAAAATAGATGCCGAGAAATCTAAATAAAATTCAAAACCCTTAAACGAGAACAATTGGTAGACAAAATATGGAATTCATGATAATAAAACAAAATGATGAATCAGGGACAAGATCTGAACGCAACAGAGAATTCCCAATCGGGGACAAGATCTGGACAACAGTAGAGAATGTTTATATGAAAAAAAGTTTTTCAATGTAGAAATAGAAAAATAAAAATAAATAAATAAAGAAATAAAGAAATAAAGTGAAAGTGAAAGAAATAAATAAAGAAAATAAAAATGTAACAACAAATAAAGAAAGAGAAAATTGTAGTTACCAATGTAGAGAAATAAAGGAAGGCAGAAAAGTCAGAGGGGCACATCAACTACAGGTTTTGGTCTCTCATGTTGGAGGGTAAAATGGTCTTTACCAACGGCAATTGTGGTACAAGAGAAAAATGAGTATATGAAGTGGTAGAACCAAAAATGTTTCGGTGAAATGTGGTATAGCAGCTAATTTTCTCTAATTATAATCATATGTAATTTAGGAAAATGACTTCAGATGATATAATAAAAATTTTATTTTTGAAAGTTTATATATATATAGGTCATAAGAGTATAAAAATTTAATAAATATAATGTAATGCCGTTTATCTAAATACTTTAATGGCATGTTAGGTTTTAACTGAATTAGTCAATTATGATATTCTATGCAAATGCCCTTAGCAAACATAATTCTTTTCAAAAATTCCATGAGGATAGATTTAAAAAAAAAACCTTTGGTGGAACTTTTTAATTTTTTTGGGTAAATTTCATTGGGTTGATTTTATGGAAACTTTGATAAAAATAAATACAAATTTTATATTCTTTCATATGATCTTTATTTCTTACTTAATTTGTATGATAAACTAAAAAAAATTGAATTCAAAACATAATCAAGTCAAATGTTATACAATATTAAAAAAAAAAAAAAAACTATTTACTCTAGATATATGAAACTCAAACGTCGATCCCTCTCAAACGTTGAGTAATTATGTAAAAGAAATAAAGAATGGCATAAACTATCTGATTTTTTTTTTTTACTCATGATCCCATGAGTTTTACGTATTCAAGAACAAAATCATCTTGAAACAGCTTTACATATTCATAAATTTGAAAACAAACTCTTAACTTTTTGATAAGTGATGTTGAGAATAATTACATAAATGGTTTTTCAATTTATATCATAATTTTTTTTAACAAACTTATGGTTTTCAAATTTATGAATACATATAGATCATAAGAGTGAAAAAAATTAATAAATATAATGTAATGTCATTTATCTAAATACTTAAATTTATAATTACACTTTAACTGACCATAATAATAGATATAAATTTTCTCAATGTATGTATACAAATCTTATTGGTGAGTTGAAAAATAGAGAAACAATTAAAAATAGAACTTAAAAAAAAATAGAACACTTTTATGTAGAACTAATGGTGTTGGTGAACCTAACTTGAACACCATATGAAATCACAAACCTAACTTGAACACCAAATGAGAAAACTTTTGTAGATATTTTTACTATATGGACGATAGCCTGAAATAAAGAGAAAGCAACTAAAAGTCAATAAAAAAATAAAAAAACGGACTGGAAAAAGCAAAAACTCTACAATAGTTTTTTTAGCTTCACATGTGGGTAATATATAGAAGTAGACTTAGCGTACATGTTTGTGAATTAATT
The DNA here is from genome assembly GCA_019202805.1 of Arabidopsis suecica. Classification (NCBI taxonomy): domain Eukaryota; kingdom Viridiplantae; phylum Streptophyta; class Magnoliopsida; order Brassicales; family Brassicaceae; genus Arabidopsis; species Arabidopsis suecica. The sequence goes on from CM032909.1 coordinate 8,893,626, forward strand.
GGATTTGATGTTTTGAATTAATTAGAGTTATTGTGGTTATCTGTTAGCCTAATCACTAATGCATCAATTTAGAGTTATTTGACATTACATATGTTTTAATAAGTTCATTTGTGGGTTTTACTTTGGGTAACTAATTCTAGAACAAAAAAAAAAACACTAATATATTTCGGTATTAGAAGCCACATGAAAAGCGTTACTGGAGAAGAAAACTCGTCGTAAACATTTATTTTGAGAGAATGCGTAACACATGGAGCAATACATTAATATAATGCACGCTACTATATTTCTTTATTAAAATTACATTGACTGTTATATAAGTTAGAATTTCATTCACTAAGACATTTATAAAACAATATATGGGATGACATATTAAATTTAATAATTCCTATAAATTATATTATACTATATAAATACATTAAATGTATTGTGTAATAAAAATTGTAAATAAATACTCCAACTTGGAGTTGTAACGTGTAAGAATAAATTGGTGTTATAAATTTTTTTTTTTTAAAAAGTTAGATTGGAAAGAAGAAAAAAAAAGAGAATTTTTGTTCAGTTAATTTTGTAAAATATCATAATTAACTTATTCAGTTAAAATCTAACATGTCATTAAAGTATTTAGGTAAACGGCATTACATTATATTTATTAAAGTTTTGTTCTCTTATGACCTACATATATATATTAAAACTAAACTAAATTTTTCTAATATAAACTTTCAAAAATAAAATATTTATTATATCATCTGAAATCATTTTCCTAAATTAAATATGATTATAATTAAGTGTAACATATATTTTTTTTTTTGTGCAAAGGCTGATTCAATTTAACTTAGGTTTGGGCCAGGTCCATTACAAGAGAAACCAGAGACTGTTTTGCCAATGAATCGGCATCAGAGTTCTGCAAACGGGGAATGAAACTAAACGAAATAACATCAAAGGTATAAGATAAATTCAGGATATCGAAGAGAATCCCATGAAGCTCCGATTTTAAAGCTTTGACTAGCTGTGCTAAGTCAGAAGCGAGAAAGAGATGTGAAAAACCCAAATTAACATATATAAAATATGTTTTTGCTCATTTGGACCACCTTGCTATTTTATTAAATTTAATCATTATCACAAATTATTTAAATTTCTCTTTAATTTTTAACATATATAGATAAAACTAAGCAAAAAAAATTAATAAATATGAATATGTTTTACCTTTGATCTCCTAATTTTATTATGGATTATATGGATATAATATGTAAAGCTTATTGTCGAGGGAAAGTCATGAGATTGGGAAGATCTACCTTCTGATGAGATCCAAGGAGGGAAAACGGCCGATATCAACCCCAATTATCAACTCGAACCCACATAAATTTTAAATAACAAACCTGAACTATGTAATCGTTAGCCAATTTTAACATATACCTGTTATTAAATAATGTAACAAACCTGAATTATTTAACCTTTAGCCAATTGAATAAAAAGAATGATTCAGATACAAAAGAACAGATAATTACGACTTTACAATTCTAATCGACATTAACAAATACAAAAAAAAACTATGTTGAAATTGGATAACAGTTAGATAGTTTAGGATTGTTTTTTTAAAATAGTCTGAGTTCGGGTTGATAAGTGCTGGGGTCAGAGTTTGGGTTGAAAAAAGCTGCAGAAAAATGGTTGGAGTTGATTTTGGTCGTTTTCCCGATCCAACGATCGTGAATCAACAAACAAGAGACTCTATGATGAGGTATGATATATATATTTCCAGAATAAAATATTTTATGTAAATTAAGAAAAAGTAGTGGCGTATATTTATGTCATACCACCATGAATAAAAAAAGAACAAAATTTATTTTTTAACAATTCACAAAAGTACTTCGAAAATGAACATAAAAGTTAATATTTTAAAAAATTCTTTTCAAAAAACTATATTAATAGTCGAACATATTACTTTAATACAAAATTTATTTTTTATTCAGAATTAATATTAACTATGTAACCCACGCATCGCGTGGGCAGCTTTCTAGTAAGATATATATTAATGCATCATGCTAAGTTAATATGTTTTATATGTTTGTTCATTGTTGGTATGCAGGTTGAACTTCTGCTTAGAGTTCACCACACTAACTTGGTAAGCCTTGTTGGGTATTGCGATGAACGAGGTCACTTGGCTCTCATCTACGAATATATGTCAAACGTAGATTTAAAACATCATTTGTCAGGTGAAAGATTTATATGTGTATAACATTATTATTAATCCTTTGTTATATACAAAAGTCATATGATATCTTATTTTGATGATTTAATGCAGGGAAACATGATGTCTCTATTTTGAAGTGGAGTACTCGATTAAGAATAGCCATTGATGCCGCACTAGGTCTCTAAAATAGTTCTTGGTCACTTCGTTTGTTTAAACATTAACTTTGTTGTAATCACGGACCGTTGAACAAATACATCTTGACCTAACCTAAACCAGCCATATGAAACCTTTCTAAACTATATTCAGTCAAATGTTAGCCACATTTTGAATAATTTGTTATAGTGATGCTAATAACGGTGGTGATAATTTTGATTTCAAAATATTTGTTTTTGTTTTCATTTTACCACTTTTTCATATTCCTATTACATTGGGTAGACATTATTCATATGAGCGTTTGCTAATATTTTCAGGATTGGAATACTTACATATTGGCTGTCGACCATCGATGGTACATAGAGATGTCAAAAGTACAAATATATTGTTGGACGAGCAATTCACTGCAAAAATTGCGGATTTTGGGCTTTCAAGATCTTTCCAACTCGGAGATGAATCTCATATTTCGACGGTTGTTGCTGGTACTCCTGGATATCTTGATCCCGAGTAAGAATTTTAGATTACTTAGTTTTTTTATAACCGGAATCTTTTAGTTTCAGTTGATGCTATACTATCCTAGATGTGAACTTCACCATGCCATGTTGAAATTTGTGTCCATATTTCATTTTAGTTGGTACAGTAATGGACACATGAATCATACTACATAATTTGCCTTGCCAGATATTACAGGACGGGTCGGTTGGCTGAGATGAGCGATGTCTACAGCTTCGGGATTGTGTTATTGGAGATGATGACAAACCAACGTGTGATTGACCAAAACCGTGAAAAGCGACACATAGTAGAATGGGTAGCTTTAGTGCTTAACAGAGGAGATATTACCAAGATCATGGATCCTAATCTTTTCGGCGATTACAACTCAAATTCGGTCTGGAAAGCTCTTGAATTGGCTATGTCATGTGCAAACCCATCTTCAGAAAAACGACCAAGCATGTCCCAAGTTATTAGCGTACTAAAAGAGTGTCTTACTTCTGAAAACTTGATGAGAAATAAGAATCAAGATCACATGGACACCGATAGTTCCCTTGAAATGACCACGAGCTTTGATACAGAAGTCGTCCCTCGTGCTAGGTAGTTTTTGCAAAAAAGTCTCATATGTTGAAGTGTTCTTGGCTTGCGGTATGATTCTTTGGTCAAACACGTCTTAATTTTTTTTGTTTTGAGCTATCATAACTAAAACCAGAGGGGAGGAGCAGTCCTTTAATCTCGTTTTTTTTTTCTTTTGTTTTAAAATTTATTGTTTGCAGTTACATTCCACATTCATTGGCTATTTCTTTCTTTAAACAAAAATTATATTCAACAATCATATTGGCTGCAAAAAAAGAAAATGATATAGCTTTTTGCGTTATTATTAAGAGAGACAAAGCCATGAGTTACCTTAGCTTCAACACCATGGAAAGACAAAGTGTTGTTCGCGATACATTATACATCCCGTCGATAATTAGTGCTGCCTTCAATGTTTTCTTATTGGCCATCAAATGGCCGCTCCATGTGATAGCTTGATTGACCTCTTGGAATGAATTCACCTTCGTTGGTTTCCTCTTTTCTACTCTTTTATCCCCTCTTAGTTCCCTCCATGGGACAAGGTCCAAAAAATTTCAAATACCTAATAAATGACTCCAAAATGATCAATATATGCATTTAATGACTCGAGGATACAAAAAGATAACAAAATTACAAAAGAAATGCAATGAAACCAAGAAAAGGGTGAAAATTGAAATCCAAACACATCAATTTCCAGAACTTGCCTTTTTGTTTGTCATCAAGCAAACAATGCAACACCAAACTTTACGAAAAAGGTTTAGAAGTGGAGAGTTATAACCAAAATAAACATGCATAGCTTATCATTCCTAAGCTCCATAGTAGATAAAAGTAAAATATTTCATCAACCAAGTTTTACTTTAATGAATTTTTGATACTTGTTGTTGTTGGTGTTGTCTTGCGTTTTCAATTGCAACTCGAATCTTTTATTCAAAAGTCATACTAAGACTTTTTGTAAACCAAGGGTGCCTAATCCATTTATGGCAGTTTGATAAACTGCAACTGCATATGCACAATTCGGTTAAGAAAGGTTGAGACTACGTGTTTGGATTTGAGAGTTTGTAATTTGATTGGTTTTTAACAAATATTTCTGTTCATTTTTACTAGGTAAATTTCCTAACTAGGTAATTCGTTACTGATGCTTCTTTTTGTAATTAACATATGCTTAACTAATAAAAAAAGAAGGACAATAACATCTAAAAATAAAATCAAATGTAAATACAAGTTAGGTTCTTAAACATGGGAACAATTCAAGTCAACGACAACTAGACACCCTAACTTTTCTTACTCCCTCACGTTGATGACAATTAACAAGACAAGTTAGGTTCTTTGAGATAAACTAGAAATTTAAATATTATGTTTATAACTTATGCATTAGAAAACATATTTACTCATTCGCCATTTGAATTCTTTATGTAGTCTTGTAGAAGTAAGACATGTTCTCACGTTTCCTGGCGACTTAGTAAGGTTTTTTTTGTGTGAAATTGTTTTAAGGAATGTTTCCCAGATGGCTTATCAACAATGTCTGTCTTAACGCTTCGAACGAAGGTGAATATGGAGAGTCTCAAGAAGCTTTTGTTGGTCGCACTAATAGCAACTTCCGCAATTCACCTTGTCCAAGCTCAAGATCAAGAAGGTGAGGACATTTCAATGTTTCAATAGTTTCGTTTCTTTTTTAAATTTTTTTTTATCAGCTTTAGCACCTAGGAAGCACGGAATCTTCGTCGGAGGTCCGCTTCCCGCTTCGGAATCTTAGTCGGAATCGGAAGCTCTTGGAAGCTTTCGGAATCTCGCTTCCATCGCGTTTCCAAAAATTCCACTTTGGAAGCTCGTTGGAAGCTTACGATTCCGGTTTGGAAGCTTGCGCTTCCATTTTATAAATTCAATTTTACAAATAAAACATGAAATTATTATTTTTATACAAACAAACTCAAACTAAAAATTTTGCATACTAATCTTTGTATTTTATTTTTAACAAAATCATGTTTAGAAAATAGCAATGACATGAATCTAATATGTGAGAGATATTATAAATGATTAATTAATTTAGATTAATTTCGAGAGACTTGAGTTTGATAATATTTTTACCTATAATATACATAATTTGAAACGATTTTGTTTGATGTTATTTTAAAAAAGAATGAATATAGTGTTATAATTTTTTTCTTGAATTATTTGATTTTGTTTGTTGTAAAAATTGGTTTAATTTTTAAATTTAGTTTTTAAAATTTATTTATTAGATTTGTGGGGTTAATATAACTTGTAATATGATATAATGTTTAATATTTAGTTATATATATATATATATATATATATATTGTTTATATATACTATACGCTTCAATCGCGTACCGCTTCCGTAAAATTTTCTAAAAAATCGCTTCAGCGCTTCTAAACGATTCCGCTTCCGCGTACCCGCTCCCGGTTCCATGCAACATAGTTTAGCACTAGGGATGGATATGGAACGAATTTTAATTTTGGTTGTTTTGGTAATTCGTTCCGTTCCACCATAACCAGTCCTCTGATCGGTATTCTACTATGAAACTAAGCATACGAATGTTAAAAGTCTACATATTTTTAGCTGTATATCCGACCTATTCGTAAACAAAAGTTATAAATAATTTAAAACACAGAGAAAAAAAGTTACAAAATTCAACCAAAAATTGCAAATACACATATCAGTTTTTTGTTTCATATTTTAAAATTCTCTGATGAATACAAATTAATACAATTTATATACAACTATGATAACTATATATACAATTATGTTTTGTTCAATACATTTTCCTTATTGTGCATGCTAGTTTACTATAATATAAGTTATAAAAGGTCTAAAAATTCGTACAGAACCGCTACATATCACATTTGTAAACAACATTCCCCAGGAATGGCTCTTTTGAGCTCTAATTGATTTCGGACGACAAAAAAAAAAAAAAAAAGTTATAAAAGGTCTAAGTTCAAAAACTAACCCTTAATTTAATGGGATTAATTTTGATGATGAATATTTATCTAGCTTTGGTAATAAGATTTTAATATCTTAACAGGATTTATCAGTGTGGACTGCGGGTTATCTCCGAATGAAGTGTCTCCTTATATTGAGCCGTTTACTGGACTACAATTCACAACGGATACAAATTTCATCCAAACTGGAAAAATTGGTAGAATTCAGGCAAGCCTAGAGTCGAGGTACCGAAAGTCGCAAACGACGTTGAGATACTTTCCTGATGGAATACGCAATTGTTACAATCTTACGGTGAATCAGGGAACCAACTATTTAATCAGAGCTAGAGCAATATATGGGAATTATGATGGTCTTAACATTTATCCTAAATTTGACTTGTACATAGGCCCTAATTTCTGGGTAACAATAGACTTAGTAACTTATGTAAATGGTACATGGGAGGAGATCATCTACATACCAAAATCAAATATGTTGGACGTGTGTCTTGTCAAGACAGGGACGTCTACGCCATTGATATCCTCCTTGGTGTTAAGGCCTCTTGCAAATGCTACTTACATCACTCAATCTGGTTGGTTGAAGACTTATATTCGGGTTTATCTAAGCGACTCAAATGATGTCATACGGTAAGTCATCTTAAAGAAACACGTTTTTGGGACTCGGAGAGTCACTGGTACCACCCAATTGCTACCTCCTCTCTTGAACATTGCTCTTAGCTATATATATATATATTATAAAGGTTTTACTATTGAAAAAAGCGGTAACATGCTCTTAGCATCTTTTATGGCTACAGGCTACTAATTCAAAATTGTACCAAATGTAGATATCCGGATGATGTCTATGATCGTATATGGGGTTCATACTTTTTGCCGACGTGGAAGAAGATTTCCACTACACTTGGAGTGAACAGCTCTAGTGGATTTCTGCCTCCACAAAAGGCACTCATGACTGCCGCAACTCCTGCCAATGCTAATGCATCGTTGGCCGGAGTACTAGAGTTCCCAAATGAGAAACTGTACTTGTACCTCCACTTCTCTGAGATTCAAGTCTTAAAGGCCAACGAGAGTAGAGAGTTTGAAATTTTTTGGAATAAAAAGCTTGTTTACAATGCGTATAGTCCTGTCTATCTCCAGACCAAGACTATACGCAACCCATCTCCAGTTACTTGCGAAGGAGGAGAATGCATATTAGAGATGATCAAAACTGAGAGGTCAACTCTCCCGCCTCTGCTTAACGCCGTTGAAGTTTTCACAGTGGTTGAATTTCCTCAGCCGGAAACAGACGCTAGTGATGGTAAGTTAGCAAGTGGTACAATAATCTTAAATGCTAAATCTAACAAATTTTCAAACGTTGTCGAATTTTATGATAGTGGTTGCTATAAAGAACATCAAGGCCATCTATGGATTGGCTCGAGCCACATGGCAAGGAGATCCATGTGTTCCTCGACAGTTTTTGTGGAACGGTTTAAATTGTAACAACACGGAAACGTCTACGCCTCCAAGAATCACATCCTTGTGAGACCCTTATTTAAGAAAACTTTTTCATATGATAAGAAAACATTTTCTAGCTAACTGCATAATTACATTTTTTGTGCTCTGATTTTATATATAGGAACTTGTCTTCAAGCGGGTTAACTGGAAGCATATCAGTTGTAATTCAAAATCTTACCCATCTAGAAAAGTTGTAAGTATGTTAGTCTAAGGCAAAATATAAATTAAGTCATATACTTTATGAAGGTAACTAATTATTTCATACTAAAGGGATTTGTCAAATAACAACTTGACTGGAGAAGTTCCTGAATTTCTAGCAAACATGAAACTTCTGTTGTTCATGTAAGTTACTTTACATATAATTATATTTTGTTTAGTGATATTCTTTTTGATCATGGTCAATATTCCTCTGGTTTAACAGAAACTTGAGCAAGAACAATCTGAATGGTTTGATTCCTAAAGCTCTTCGCGATAGAGAAAATAAAGGACTTAAGTTAATGTAAGATGGAACTTATGCCGAAAAATTATTTCATTAAACATTCATGGCCGTCTACATATATAAATCATATCTATTTACATTTGTAGTGTCGACAAAAATGTGGACAACTGCTCATCTGGTTCATGCACCCAAAAGAAGAAATTTCCAGTGGTTATTGTTGCATTAGCTGTTTCGTCGATCGTAGTCATCACAGTGGTATTGGTTCTCATTTGTATGTTTAAGAAAAAAAAGACATCAAAAGTGAAAGGTATTGCACAACTCATCATGATAAAAGTACACAATATTCGTTTATGTACTAAATTGGGCTCTCTACAGCTCTACCCTCACAATCAACTCCGCCACAAGCAAATCATACTTTCGATGAAACAATGATAGAAACGAAAAGGAAAAGATTTACTTATTCGGAGGTTATGGAAATGACAAATAACTTCCACAGAGCTCTAGGTGAAGGAGGGTTTGGTGTCGTCTATCATGGTTATTTGAATGGTTCAGAGGAAGTAGCTGTCAAATTACTTTCAAAATCATCAGTACAAGGCTATAAAGAATTCAAAGCAGAGGTATGGATATTTTCTTACAAAATCTCAAAACATGTATATATATTTATAGCATTATATATGTTAGACCAACGTGCTTCATTCATTGTTTTTTCTTTTTCTTTTGATTCTTTTTTTTGGCCCTTTTTTTTGTTCATTGTTGATTTGTAGGTTGAACTTCTTCTGAGGGTTCACCATATAAATTTGGTAAGCCTTGTTGGGTATTGCGATGAAAGCAATCACTTGGCTCTCATCTACGAATACATGTCCAATGGAGACTTAAAACATCATTTGTCAGGTGAAATATATGTAACATTAACATTTTAATTTACACAAAACAATTCTTTTGACAACTGATTGAGGACCAATTATATAACAGGAAAACACAATGGTTTTGTTTTGAGTTGGAGTACTCGAGTACAGATAGCTGTCGATGCCGCACTAGGTTTGTGCTAACTCATAACGATTTTGAATTAGTAATTTCTTTTTAACATTCTAAAACATTTCTTGTGATCACTAGACATAAATGATTCCAGTTAATATACAAGTAGAGAGGATTTATATGTATATAAAAAGGACATTTGCAAATATTTATAGGACTTGAATACTTGCATATCGGATGCCGACCATCGATGGTGCATAGAGATGTCAAAAGTACGAATATATTGTTGGGTGAACAGTTCACAGCCAAGATGGCTGATTTTGGGCTTTCAAGGTCTTTCCAAATTGGAGATGAATCTCATATTTCGACGGTTGTTGCTGGCACTCCTGGATATCTTGATCCCGAGTAAGTATCGTTAGTCTACTCATAGATGTAAATTACATTTTTGTTCCCTGAGAATTTCACATAAAAGTCTAGATCGACTAATCTTGGATGTGATCTATAACACGTAACAAAGTGCTGAAATGTGTGTTTGCATTTATTTTTCGCGTTTAAAATTGCATGAGTGAACCTTTTTTCTATTTTCTTACCTTACCAGATACTACAGAACAAGTCGGTTGGCCGAGAAGAGCGATATCTACAGTTTTGGGATTGTGCTATTGGAGATGATCACAAGCCAACATGCGATTGATCGAACCCGCGTGAAGCATCACATAACAGACTGGGTGGTGTCTTTGCTTAGTAGAGGAGATATCACACGGATCATTGATCCCAACCTTCAAGGCAATTATAATTCTCGCTCTGTCTGGAGAGCTCTTGAATTGGCTATGTCATGTGCAAACCCTTCTTCAGAAAAACGACCAAACATGTCACAAGTTGTTATCGATCTAAAAGAATGTCTTACTACAGAAAATTCAACGAGAAGTGAGAAAGACATGAGTTCTCATAGTTCTGATATTGATCGTAGCATGAACTTTTACACCGACGTGGTTCCTAGTGCTAGGTAGCATGTACAAAGAAGCCTCGGTCACTTTGATGTATTTATGCTTGTGTGCATGAACTTGCTCTTGTTTTAGTCTCGAATTTTTTTTAGGGATTTTGCACGTTGAGGTAATCTCTGCGTACAACTATGGAGTATCAAACACATTTTGAAAGTTCTATTCTATCGATACAAAAGATTTTGTTTGAGCAAAAATTAAAATAACACATAACTTCGGTTTCAAGGGTTTACATTTTCCTTGTTTCTTGTGTTCTTCTATTTTTTTTCTAAAGAAATAAGCTTGTTTATGTTTTAGTTCATGTCAACGAGTTTGGTCTTGTTCGTTTAGAGCATCTCCAGCAGTGAGACACTCTTTGAGTTTCTCAAACAAAAAAAATATTAATATTTTAATAAATTTCAGTTATATAATTATTTTTTAATTATAAATATAAAATTGAACCAATAGATGAAAAGCAAGTGGTTTAGTGGGTTTCTCAGAGTTTCTCAAATGAGACATTCTGAGACATTCTCTCCTTTCTCTTTCTTACTTTTTAATTTTTTTATATTTTTTTAAGAGAGAGTGTCTCATTGAGACACCATCGATGGAGATGCTCTTAATAGTCGCAGACGACTACAATCAAACGTTGTTCATTTAATTATCATTGGATCTAGTGATGTTATTATGGGTTTACCCACCCCATTTAAACCCAACCCATTTAAACCCAACCCATTTAACTTCAAACCCATATAATATTAAACCCCATTTAACCTTGCCCATTTAAATTTGGTAAACCCATTTGGACCCATTAAAACCCATTTAAATGGCTCCACCGTTGACGTTTCACTTCAGTGGTATTTTTTTACTTTTCCTTCTACATACGTCTTCTAATATTACGTCTTCTAATATTATCTGCTTGTATGATGAACAGATTATAATTTGGTTGTATTTACCGTAAAACCACATATTTGGACATTTAGGCTGACTAATTTTATGACTAAATCTGAAATATTTATAATTCACTAAAACATAGATTTCAATAACATTTAACAAAACAAAAAATAAGAGCAAATGATGAGTGATCCATAAATCTTTTTCATAGCGTAGTGTCGTCATTATCTTCAACTGTACCTACAATTCAACATATAAATTAGTGATAACAATCACTTAATTGTAATGTAGTTTCTGTAAATCTTAAATTATTACCTTCATATTCTGCGAAACCACGTAACCAATTACGTGTACAGAGCAAAGCCCGAACGTTTTGTGGAAGTAAACGGTTCCTATATGGTGTCAAAACTCTACTTCCAATGCTAAATGCCGACTCTGAAGATATCTTCTGATCATATATCGGCCTATTTATCTTCTTAGGCATCTTAGGACACTTCTCTAAATGGCGACTTAAGTGATTTGTTCCATAATATGAAACTTTTCACGATTATACCAAGGTTAGACTAATGTTAATTTACAAAACTAAGACTCAAGAGCTTTGAAAACTAAAAACCCACTAACGTATTTTCCTAAGTCCACTAACGTTTCATTATTCTTCAAATCTTTCAATTTTGGTTAACCCAAAAAATCACTGATTTCCAAGTAAAGCTTAAAACTTTGAAAAGCTATGAAGTTTTTTTTTTTTTTTTGAAGTTTTTGATTGATCAACTTTATAGTATGTATATACCATAGTATTAAAAAGCCCATTATGGGCTAAATTTAGGGCTACAAGCCCAAACAAAAAAGAAACGAGTCTTTAATACAAAACTGGTTCAGATTTGTCACTCTCTGACGCGAGAACCAATCACCAGACAACAACAAAACTCAAGAAGAGAAAGAAATCGTCTGTGCAGAGAGAGAGAGAAATGAGGTTGTTCGATCCATGGCCAGTGTTCTTCAAGAGAGAATGGAAACGTTGTTGGCCATTCCTCACCGGATTCGCCGTCACCGGCGTTCTCATCACCAAGTTAACCGCCGGACTTACTGGTATAGTCGTCGTCGGATCTCACCGATAATAAACATCAAATTTCTCAAATTTCATCTATGTTTATGGATTCAGATCTGATTTATATGGTTTTCTTTGTGTATCATATCTTAATTTTAATATTGATTGTGAAAAACCCTAATTTTTGTGAAATGGTGATTATATATGCAGAGGAAGATGCGAAGAACTCCAAGTTCGTCCAGCAACACAGAAGGTAACACCAGAATTGAATGAAAATTTCATGTTTTAATTTGAAATTTCTTGGTTTTTGGTAGATGATTTGATCTTAGAGCATTTTAGGATCGATGTAGTTAAATGGCCTTTGAGGTTTCTTGGGATGTTATCTATGGATGATTATTAGTATTAAGGTAGTGAGAAATGTAAGTCTTACCTCTAGAAATGTCTTTCTATTTGGTTCATTGGCGAGTACGCGAATCGCCATTTGATTTTCTTGCGTGTTTGATTGCTACATTTGGCTTGGTTTGATATTGACTATGCTTAAACTTGTAGCCAAACTCTAAAGGTTTCAACTTGTTTTGTATTTCAGGTGATGATTCACTGAAGCAAAGTGTAGAAGCTGAGAAGGCATATTTCTGGAAAATATAGTGGATGCTTCAGCTTTGAAACATGGTCAATAACAAAGAAGAGCATTCTATATACTCTTTTCTTTTCTCTGAAACTTAGTATTGCAATGGTTTTGTTCACAGTTTCTTCTTCCCATTTGTTGGAAATGGATTTTATCGCCTTTTTTGAATCTTGCGAGCGCACATTCAATAAGAAATTGGTTCCCCGATGAATATTAACATTTTGTTCTAGTAATCCTTTGGTTCCTAATCGCAACTAACCATTATCTTCCGAAATACTAATCTCTCTTTGCTAGAGAGTTTGTCTTTCTTTTTTAGGTAACCTTTAGGTTAACTTTGATGATCAGTTACATTGCAATATTGTTTTTATAACAGAGTTTCTTGTCAACCACTTTGTATCCGTTAATTCATTCTGTAAATAACGAGCGACAAGTTAAGCCAATAGACATGTTTGTTGCGGATTTTGAGCTAATATTGCTCAAGTCTTAGAGACGAGCGGCTTCGCCAAAGTTGTTTACCTCACCCAGGATATGAAAATATGGATTCATTGTAGCAGAGAAAGCTATGGCAAGAAAGTAAAATTTTCTTTCATTAATATAAAAGCATTCGTTCATAATCTTTATTTTTCTCTAGGGACAATTTAAGTGTGGAAAGTATGAGAAACATATTATATGAAACCAACCACTTGCACCATGGAATTTTATAAGTAGAACTGGCTTATAGTGCATTCCGCGCTTGCTTTAGATCCGTGACGGAGTTTTAGTTCTTGGGGACTCCGAGCCTTAGCCTGAAGTCTTCTTCCATAAGGGGAAGGCCTTCACGAAGCTTCACCTTTGGTTCCCATCCCAAAACTTCTTTAGCCTTTGTGATGTCCGGCTTCCTCTGTCTTGGATCATCTGGTGTGTTCTCAACCATCTTTATCTCTATGCTCGGGTTAATCAGCTGCAACCAAACCAACATTTCATTAACGGACACCCAAGAATTTGAAAGCACTTACTCATATCAAATCGAGAAACCAGACTCTCACCTCCTTCACTGTCTCAGCCAGTTCCACCATGGTAAACTCACCTGAGAAACCAAAGATTCAGACACAAAGCAATAAGTTCAAGAGATTGGTTGGTTGGGTTGTGTTTTTGTCTAATGGAGGAATGTTACGGGCTTTACCTGGGTTACCAATGTTGATGGGACCAGTGTCATCTCCTTCCATGAGGCGCATAAGTCCATCAACCATGTCAGATACATAACAGAAACTGCGGGTCTGTGTCCCTGGTTTCTGAACAGTCAATGCCTCACCCCTACATATTCATGGCAACAACAAGAACAAAAGATGAATAATCAATCAGGTTATAGCTCAAATAAGGAAAATTTGTTTGATGGATTGGGCAAGGGGCTCACCTTAGTGCTTGAGCAATGAAGTTGCTTACAACACGACCATCATCGATGTTCATGCGTGGACCATAAGTGTTGAAGATTCTGGCAATGCGGATTTCTACAAAGAACAACAAGCAGAAGGTAAGCAATAAAGGAATATGAGAGAATCTTGATGAAATCACAGGAAAAATGTTTTTAAGTGAGAGGCTTGAGAACAACAAGCAGACCAATTCCATGCTGCCTGTGGTAGTCAAACATCAAGGTCTCAGCCACACGCTTGCCTTCATCATAACAGCTCCTAACCCCTGTTATAATAGCAACCACGTTAGAAGCCCGTGAATTGACACGCACATAAGTTGAGAATTAAAAGCTGATAAGTGTTAAGTCTACCAATTGGGTTGACATTTCCCCAATAGCTCTCGGGCTGGGGATGGATGAGAGGATCTCCATATACCTCCGAGGTTGAGGTAAGCAAAATTCTGTTAAGAAGAAAAGTAAGTTAGTCACAAAGGCAAAGATCAAAATAAGTAAGGAATAAAGAGGGGATCCTTTTGCAAACCTTGCTCCAACACGCTTGGCGAGACCTAGCATGTTCAGTGTGCCAATCACATTGGTCTTGATTGTCTTCACAGGGTTATACTTGTAGAAAATGGGAGAAGCAGGACATGCGAGATGGTAAATCTGATCAACTTCGATCAAAAGTGGCTCCGTGACATCTGTTAAACCCAAAGCCAAATATAAATAAGGAGAGAGAAAAAGGCAGGAAAATTCCATACTCAATACCAGCAACCAGCCAGAGAGTTTCGAGATCATACCGTGACGGATAAGCTCAAATCTTGGATGACCAATCCACTTCTTGAGATTGTCCTTTGAACCGGTGAAATAGTTATCAGCAACAATCACCTGGGGAAATATAGAAAACATCAGTAATTGATCCAACGATGGATAAAATATTATGTATATGACTAACTCAGTTGTTTGCAAACCTCATTCTTTTCGTTTTCCATCAACTTATCAACAAGGTGAGAGCCAATGAATCCAGCTCCTCCTGAGATCAAGATCCTCATATTTGACTGCACAAATAAAAAAAAAAAAAAAGTACTCACTTTAAACATCTTATTAAGACCAAATAACAAATACAAATTCATCACAAGGGGACATGAACCAACTTTATTTACTATACAAACTAGATCATGGACAACCAGATGCAGAACATACAAGATCAGAACATAGAACAACAAAGCTCTCTCACAATGCAAAATGTAGCAAACGAATACACCTACTAGACTGCTAACAGACTCTTCAGTTTTCACACAATATCGCGACAACTCAAGATCTAAGTAGAACGAATATCCAGGATTCAATCTCAACGATCCTTGTACCTAGAATATGTTTTGATTCTACACAATATCAATAAAGATCAAGTAAATGCAGACTTATCACTACAAAGATCAAATGATCAATTCAAGAAACTAAATAGTATCACACCATTATGATCCAACCTAAAAACAAGGATCACAACACGAGATTCACTCTCCAACCACATAAAGTATTAACCTACACATGGTTTTCTCTGTAACGGCAGATTTCAAATGGGCAAAACGAGATTCACCACATGAAATCAAATGGGTATCGTCAGAATCGAATCAAAATCATAACTTTACCTGACAAAACTTGGAATTACGGAGAGGAGAAGGAGAAGGAGGAGGCTTTGGGCTTGTTTGTTTATCACTTGACGCCATTGATGAGAGATCGATCACAAAAAACCTGAATTTTGGAGAAAAATCGAATCAAACAAACGAGAAAATGAAGATTCCGATTGAAGAAAGAGAAAAGGGTTCGAGAGGAATTATACGAGATCGATGAGAGAACCCTAAAAACGAAAACTTTGTGATCTGAAGAGAGCGAATAAATAGTCTCTCACAAGTGTCGGAACTTCTTCTTCCTCTGTAAAATTTTGAATATATTATCTGGAAAATTTAGATATTTTTTTTGAGAATTCTTTTTTTAGACTTTTTTTTTTTGTTGTTAAATTTGTTTGTGACTTAAAAAACACGAAAAGTGGAAAACGAAATAAATTTGTGGTTAGCTTACTCGATTACAACGACAACATTTGACCAAATCCATTATCTGATGTGGCAATTTCTAAACTTGTCAAGCAACTGTATTTTGGCTATTTATTTTCCTTGTCCAAAAAAACAAAAACAGAAAGGCTATTATTTTACCAAATTTTAACTTTCATGGAAAATTATCCAAGCATCGAATTTTAAGCAAAAGACTAGAAATAACATATCTACAAAACTTGAAATATATTATTGAGCATACTGTAAATTTTTTTAAATATTTTTGTTATAGTCATTGAACTTGACATTTAAATAACTTGACCTATCAAAGAAACTAATTTTTTTTTTTTTTTTGTCAACAGCTTAAATTAAAGCTCAAAAGAGCCATTCCTGGGGAATGTTGTTTACATATGTGATATGAAGCGGTTCGGTACGAACTTGTCGAGCCAATTTATCCGCTTTTACATTTGCGCTACGAGGAATTAAAGATAAAGAAAAGCTTGAAAATTCTTCCCTATCACTCTGAAAGTCCTCCAGATACACTGAAAAAGCCGGCCATTCGGTTGGAGAAGACACCATCTTCACCAAATCTGAACAGTCTGTAAAGAAAGCTACATCTTGGTTGTCAGCACCAATCATACACTTCATCGCCCAAAGAAGAGCTTCGACTTCTGTATGTAGAGGAGATAGACTTCTACGGATGTTGGCAGCTCCCATGGTTGGCATCTCTCCATTTGATGATGTACAATACCATCCTGTTCCTGAAAAAGTATCGGTTCCTTTCCATGATCCATCTGTGAAACAACGATATCCTAGATAATTAGACTCCAGTGAGATTTCCCTCACTCGGTTTCGATTTTCATTATCTAAAAAGCCATAGTTATCAGTATGAAGCTCATTTTGAGCTAGCTGCCATGATTGCGCCTCTTTCTCCGCCAAACGTAAGACCTCTAATGGATCTTTATCCACATTTTCAAAAATCTTTTCATTCCTTGCTTTCCAAATGTATCAAAGTATCCATGGATAAGAGGATGAATCTATCTCTGAAGGTATTCTCCAAAATAGGTGATCCAAGTTCTCGTAAATAGAAGTCGTAGGGAAAATCCCCGGGACTGAAGGAATTTGAGAAAGAGCCCAAATTTGTCTCGCTGGATGGCATTCAAAAAGTGTATGGTTAACTGTTTCCTCTATGGCGCCACATTTAACACATCCGGAATCACATTTTATACCTCTCTTTCGCAGATTTTCCGTAACCGGTACACAACCTGATAAAATTTGCCACAAAAAATGTCGTAACTTAGGTGGACACTGCACCTTCCAAGCATATGCTTTTAGAGGTTTTATATTCGGGCCAAATGATTTTGAACTGGCATCCAAATGCTCTATCCGAGTCGTATGGTAACCAGATTTAACCGTATATTTTCCAGATTTAGTGTAATGCCAACCAAGGGTATCCTCTTTAGTTGACACACCCAAAGGCAAGGCACTAATCAGCGCGACATCTTCTGGATCAAAGAGCTCCCTCAAGAGATCCATGTTCCAAAAATTTGACCGGCTGTCGACAAGGCTATTAACTTTCAAAGATGGGTCAATAATTGAACCATTACTTTTTGCTGGTCTCGGGAATTGAGCTGGTATCAAAGAAACTAATCGTACCATCTAAATCTTTTTTTTTGTAACAGTTGCAAGCTAAATAATATGCTGATTTGTTTATTCGAATTCGACCATGACACATCAAATAAGATATTCTTTTTTTTTTTGTTAGAACTAATATGAAGAAACTTGTTCTCTTGTTGACTTCAATTTTGTACATTACGGGTTTAATAATCATTTTTATATCATCAACAAATGAAAATAAATATTGGTAATCTTCCACTAGCGGTTCTTAGTTTTACAAAACATTACCAACAATGGCAACACATCTTGTACAGAGGATGAGGATGACCAAATGTCTCAAGATATACTGAACCATAGTTACTTTCTCCCAAACGTAAAATGTACTGAGAACTGCAACCATTAACCCTAAACCAGGACTCAAAACTACGTTGAACCGAGTGATTCTCATTATTCCTACAACGAACACGCTGAATGAGAGACAGGTTTATTCACTAATGACTATGTATATATCAACGCATATCACACATATACTATCACTATGTTTACAGAAGACATACGCATGTGCCTGAAATTAGTTATGGATGGTTCTTACCTTACGGAAGCTTAAAAGGGTCTGCTCTCAGGATCAGCGAATCCAGCTAGTAGTGCACCGAAGAGCCAAATCATGAGCAAGAACACTACTGCTGTTCGCAGCACTTGGCTACATATGTTCAGGCTGGGGTGGTCTTCATAGGCTAAATCAGGTGTCTGGACATTGTAACTCCAGTGGCTATCGTCTAGCTTCTCTGTTTCACTCAAGCTTCTTCTCTTGCTTCTTGGGTGTGACTGTGGTTGTGGTGGATCTTGTTCGCTGATATTTGAGCATCTTTTGCAGTTGCAGTTGCTGCCAAGGTATGAAGGAAGTGTCTGGAGGTATTCAGAGAGGACTCGATGGAAAGTTTCCCCTTCAATTCTCAGCTTCTTGCGTGTGGTTGGTCTGAGAATCTATGCGAGACGAACATAATTTTAGGGAGGGATATGCAATGATCATTTCATAATTCATAGAACGAAGACTAAGCAAACTGAAAATATGAATCTAGCTCAAGTAGATCCCTTACTTGGATGAAAGTTTGGGAAATGACTCGGACAACAGGAGGGAGGCGAATGATGAATAGGCAGCCAAGACGGTTAGGGAAGTGATCTTGAAGAATGGATGAACAAGATCTCATCATCTGCATGGGAATCCTCA
The DNA here is from genome assembly GCA_019202805.1 of Arabidopsis suecica. Classification (NCBI taxonomy): domain Eukaryota; kingdom Viridiplantae; phylum Streptophyta; class Magnoliopsida; order Brassicales; family Brassicaceae; genus Arabidopsis; species Arabidopsis suecica. The sequence continues at coordinate 8,912,700 of CM032909.1, forward strand.
GAGGAGATAATCCTTCACAATCGACTAACACTGTAAGTTCTGAATTCTCAGGGGTCAGAAGATGCAAAACGCCGTGCTCTACCTGAGATACTGAAACAATGACAATACTGGAAAATTAAAAGGTTACCGTAGCAAAGAAAATACTAGAAAAGTGTAGTAGAGCCACTAAGGACGTACTGATTGCCTGAGCGAAACGAGGTCTTTCATGAGATGGCAACTTTAGAAAAGCAAGCCCCAAGCGAACAATAAGGCAAGGTCGTTGGTTCTTGTCATATCCATGCCAAAAGACTAAACTTGACCATGTCTCAAGTTCTTCTTCAGATAGGATTCTGTAAGTCTCCCTCCAGTGGATTGTCTTTTTTATTGAAGATAGTAAGGATGTGAAGTCTCCATTTGACACTCTATAGAATCTATGAAGCTCGTCTTCGTTGAGTCTACATTAAAATGAGAATAAACGGTTATGATCTAACGCGAAATTTAACACTGAAACTCAACAAAGGAAGCAATTATTCATATAACAATTAATTTGAAAATACCTCTCTGGCAAGCTAAGTCTCTGCTTTTCCAGTTCTTCATAGAGTTGTCTAAGCCAGTCTTGTGAAGTTACAGGAAGTGGAGCCTCATCTTCAATTCTGCATTTACAAAAAAGTCAATATATGTACGACTATGAAGCTTTAATAGTTTCAAGGAATAAGCAAAACTTCAAGTGCTTCAGATTAAAGTTGTACAGGCTCAGACTAGTATAGTACAATAGAAAAGTTCAGACTTTTACATCGCATACCTTATATCTGATGGAGACTGTGAAATCTGTGGGTCAGATTGTGATTCTGAAGATGCATGAGAAGTGGTACCACCTGAGGCTTCTTGCTTTAACTCTGACTGGTCTGTGAGAGCCTCAGCTATCGTGAGGACCAATAATGGCCGAGACAGCATCTGCATAACGATCACACACAATAATTGAGTCTCGCCAGAGATCAGTATGGTGAAAGAAATATCAAATAAGCACATCAAAGGGGGCACATGGATATGAGATGATATCTGGCATGATACATAAACTTAAAAGTAAAAGATCACAGAACTACTAGTGACCAGGATTCCTCAAACTACGGCATGCTTCATCAACCGTTGGTTTAAACAGCGACAAACGGAAAAGAAAGGGTATAGTATCATAGAGACAAAGTATCAAACCTGCATTGCCTTGATCAACTCCTTAAAAGGAGCCCATCTCTGAATCCACTTAAGAGGAGGATAACAAAAACATTGCAACGCCTGAAGACTATTCCACAAATGAGGACATTTAGCCTTCGATACCCTTCGAACAACTTCCAAAACCGCGATTTTCAGCAGAAACACAGCTGCATTACGCACGGTTCCACTACCAATTCTACCATTATTCCCCAATGAAACATGCTTATAAATCGTCTGCTGAACCGCTCTTGGAATAGAAGCTACTAAGCTTCTCTTAGGTAACAACTCTTTCCCAGAAGAAACAGTTGCCATCACAGAGTTTCTACTTCTACCAGAATTGTCTCCCATTAAGACTCAATTCCACACACTTAAAGATAAGCAAATACGTAACGGAACGAGATCACACCAATTTCATGTCGAAGCAATATCAATCTGCAAACAAACTTGCGTTATAAACATTCCGATCAGAATTAAGAAACGGAATCAGAGAATTCTATAAAGAAATGAACAAAACGAACCACGAATTAAATCGATGGACAACAGATCGGAATCGTTGAAGTGATCGGAGAATCAAAATTCTCGGCGGCGAAAGCGAGATTTCGTCTTATCTCTGAAGTTCACAAAGGGAACGACACTTCAAACAGAAAAAATGGAAACAAGAACAACACGGTATATGACACGTGTACTGTCCCAACTGTTTTGATAGCGATTGATGGGTAAATCAACGGTCCAGGAGCGACAACGTCACGGGCCTTTTAAATACGTAGACCCAAGAAACAAACATCATGCTGTTTTTTAAAATGTTTCTACAAAAAGCGAATAAACTGTACGAAGTTTCTCTCGAGAATGTAAGAACGGCGTGGAGTTTTAGCGTCCTAAAAAAGGGGAGTAAACTAAACACACTGAAAAACAAAGCTTCAACAAACCAAAACAAAGCTTCTTCAGCAGAAAACGTATGAATAGTATAAATTTTAATGTCAGTTTTTTTCAAGGACAACATTGTTTTCGACCAAACACTTCATTTCACGTTCAAGAACGCGATTAAAAGATGCAAGACGGGTTTATTACATGTAGTGTTTGGACAGTTTTTTCAAAGGGATTTTTTTCGATAAGATAAATGAGCTTTTGAACTCCATAGAAGTTGGAGTTGAAGTGTGAAAGTGTTTGTTTGATCACAACATTTCTTGAGACTTTCTCACACAACGGCTCACTTTCTTCTTGAACTCGTCTCTCTTCTCTCTCCATTCTTTCTGCAAGAGGAAAAAACATGGGAAGAATGGTTAAACGAGCAACCTCTGGTACATTACAAGACTCGAGGAAACGATATGAGAATCCAGTGTGAATATGATGAGACCATAGCGAATCAATAGAAAAAACTCACAGCAGCTTCAACGTTTGCTGGAGACTCATCGTTTGGACCAGAGAGCATCGATATAATACTCAACATGATACTCTCAACCTGAAATCAGTATTGTTATTTCCACTCATCAAATCTAAATGACATCATTCTTGGTTTTTAAAGAGAATGCTGGATCATTTTTAAACGTACTGTGTGAACAGGCGTCCAACGCTCGCTAGCAAGCTCATACCCGCTCGGATCATCACCAGGAGGATGTAAAATCGATATACAAACACGACCATCGGGATAAACTGCAAACATTAAGAGAAACATTTACCAAAAACCTTAGCTACTCAAACAAGATCAAGAAGCAAATATCCGAGAGAAAGAACTAACCGTTAGGATGCCAAATATCTGAAGTAAACCGCACCGTAGGTGGGCTATTAGGATAGTTTTGTGGGAATGACATAATGGCATAGAAAAATCCTCCTTCACTGCATTTACAAAGTTCCATAACTTATGCTTAATCCTTTTGTCAAGATAAAATAAAGCAGTTCAATTCAATTCAAATCCACAAGAACACTACTCCAATCTAATCCAGTGAAACAAATTCGCTCCAAAAACCGACAAATCGATCCATTCTAAGCTCAAATCCACATGGATCATCAAATCCAGAACATGAGTATAACAAAATCTCAATGGAAACTCAAGAAACGTACTAGAGAGTATCAGGAGGTCCAATAATGGTAACGCTCCATTCGAATATATTCTTCTCATCAACTAAACCAGCAGAGAATCCATCAACAGGATGCTTACAAAGATCTGAAACCAAAAAGCACAAAAATCAAATTGAATTCAATAACAGAGAAATTCAACACCAAACTCGTAGAAGAAACAGATTCGTTGAGATTCGTGTACCTTTAAGCTGTTTCTGAAGAAGAAGACAAGCTTGTGAGTTCATGGTGGATGATGAGAAATCGAGCTAGAGCTTCAAGTGATCTGAGAAAAGAGGAAGAGGAAGAAGATAGAGATGGTGATTGAATTGAGAGATTTCTATCGAGAAGGTTCAAAAAAGATGAGAGCTGGGGATTTTTGTCTCTTTTTTTTTTGGTAAGCATCGATGTTTCATTGTTCATCAAGGGAACACATGGGAGTGGAGGGATCTGCTACGGACGTGTCTTGTTTACTTTTACGATTCTATCCAATAGGATTGCGAATTTTTTTGTCGTTCAAAGGTAAACGGAAACACAGCTTTACAATCGCCAAAGTGGCCGACTAATATTAAAGGTAAAACACATAATTAACAAAAAGAGTTAATTTTGAATTTACACAAAATATGGATCGTCTTAGTGAGTGTAGTGTCGGTTTATTTTTTTTTTATTTTTTTTTAATTTATTTTATTAATGGGTCTGCCCCTAAAATGGACCAAAAAGGCCTCAGCTACACAGATACAAAATGAAGAAAAATTCCGGTGAAAGTTCCGGTGACTGAGATCTGATTTGGGCGGCAGCTGAGAGCAGAGACAAGACCACTAATTCCGGCTAATACAAGGACCACAGCTTTCCGTCTTGTCGTTGGAACCGAACCCGTTGACCGGAGTATTAGGTTCCTGTCGCTGTGTCGTTTCCGGCGAGAAGCATGACCCACCACGGACCTCCCAGAATGGCCCAAATCTCCGACATCTCAGAACCCTATTATCGACTCTCCCACCTAGCAAATCAATAAACACAAATCTAACCCTCAAACTCCAAAGCCGTAACCCTTACCCTTCTTCGAGACCAAGCCGATTCGATAAGAATGGAATTTAATCCGACCTCCAAATATTAGGGTTCTTTAATTCGGTTTAGTGTTGGTTTTAGATGATTTGATATCGGGTTTATGTCGACCTCCAAAGTCTCCCAAAATCAATTTCAATAATATTACCACTTTGCTGCCCGAAATATCATGTAACGTCGAATAGCATCATTATATCCGGAAACCTCATATATAAAACTAAACTAAATTAAACTATCAATAATAATACTATTTATTAAAATACATTAATTAAATTAAATATAAAAATAAATAAACTAAACATAGTTAATTTTAAAAATGTTTTTGTAACAGAATAATTTAAAAATTAATGACTTACATATTTAGAATTTCATCTTTTTCAAATCTGTCCCTACAAATAATTTTTGATTGTAAATGAAAATATAAAACATAAATTAAGAAATTTAAAGATGTCAAAATTTAAGAAATTTAAATAACCAGATTTTTATATGATTTGTTACTGAGGAAAATTCACATAAAATAGGAATTTTCTACAATGATTCAAATTGAATTAAAACAACGAAATTTGTTCTTCTAATTAAAAATAATTTTAGTTTTAAAATAAAATAAAATTGTAACTCAACTTACCACATCCTAACTCACGAGAATTTCCATGTTTTTGAATTAAGTTTTGAATTAAAAATTTTGCAAAAGAGATAACTCAAAAATGTAAATCAATAATAACTCAACAAACATCAACCTCAAACTCTAAGTTTTAAAAAACAAATCACGATTTGTGATATTTGTGAGAGTTATCTTTATAATTCAATCATAACACATGATAACTCATGTTACCAATCACTCGCTATGTCTTGAATTTCATACATAAATAGTAAAATTTTGATTTATTTTAATTTTCAAGTATATATTTAATACATATTAGGAATTAACTTGTGAAAAAGTGTACGAAAATTGAAAATACAGATGTTTGAGAGAAGAGAAACTGATCAAGGGGAATTCTTGTAGAGAAACTGATATTACATGGCATCTCCTACAAGTAGCCATATCACTATTTATTAGACTACTATTATTCCCCTTAGTTTTTTTCTTATAAAGGATATTCCTTCTTTTTTTGTTACAAATTAAATAGAGGTCACATTTTCAAATCAATAAAAACATCATCTCATTACAACTACTACTAAAATAAACTGCATAATTCGATGATATGACATTGTAATGGTTTATGATTTGAGTTTGTCTCCACTGTTTCAGGAAACATAAGATCTACAAACCGGTGATTGAAACAGTTGTTTACTTGAGTAGAGAAGATAAGGCAAAACAACAGGAGGTGACTGGAAATGACGACATGAAACAAGAGAAGTAAGTTCTGTTTTGTTTTTAGAAGTCATTGTTATGGTTCCTTGATATGACATTATTATGTTTCAGGAAACATAAAAGTATAGTTCGATGATATGATATTGTAATGGTTTATGATTTGAGTTTGTCTCCACTGTTTTAGGAAACATAAAAGCTACAAACCGGTGATTGAAACAGCTATTTACTTGAGTAGAGGAGATAAGGCAAAACAACATGAAGTGACTGGAAAGGACGACATGAAACAAGAGAAGTAAGTTCTGTTTTGTTCTTAGAAGTCATTTTTATGGTTCCTTGATATGACATTGTTATGTTTCAGGAAACATATAAGTATTGTTCGATGATATGACATTGTAATGGTTTATGATTTGAGTTTGCTTCCACTGTTTTAGGAAACATAAAAGCTACAAACCGGTGATTGAAACAGCTGTTTACTTGAGTAGAGGAGATAAAGCAAAACAACAGGAGGTTACTGGAAAAGACGACATGGTTTAAACTAGTTTCCTACAATTGGTGTAATTGGTGATTTAAAACGGTACACTTTTATAATTAAAAATAAATGGTATAAATATAGTTGAAGAAACGGTATAAGAATCTAACAAAGTTAAACCGAATTTGATTATTGGTCGTTGGTCGTTCGTTCTCCTGACCTATAATCGATTCTCCAATGGGCTAAAACATGCCATTTTAGTGATGTCTTGAAAGCCCATTCACTATTTTCACCGATCAAGAATCTGTTGATTCGAAACCATTTCTTTGTTTCTAAATATAATAAAATTAGTAATTAATAATCTTAATTACTGTTATATACTATTTTGTATATATTTTCTTATTTTGCGTATAATTTATTTAACTAAAACAGAATTTTAATTAATTTTGATGTACTTGAGGTTTTGTTTCTGTTTAATTCGTAATTGTTTTATTCAATCATCTCAAACTCTTTGATCTAATCTACTTACTTGATATCATGTTACTTTATCAGGTTTGTAACTGTTTGAGATCTGTCATAAGCTCTTATTTGCCACATATTGTCCTTTATCCCAAACAAGAATTAACATTGCTTCTCTCCAAAAAATGGCGGTATCTCTTTGCTTTCGCACCAAATGTGATCTTGATTTTTGATAATTTGAGATGAATGTGTCCTCCTTTGGTTGACATGAATGAGGTTAATACTTAATAGAATGTTCATGGATTTTGTGGATAGAGTATTGGGTTTGGAGGGTAATTCTACTATAAATAGGTTCTCACTCAAGTGTAGAAATAGTATTTATCCAGAATGTGTCTCTAGTTGGATATCAAATGTGATAGAACGTGGAATATCGGATCTTGATTTACGCGGATACTTTGGTTTCAAATCGTTTGATGCCTTCCAGTGTCTTTGTGAGCAAGTCACTTGTTAGGCTGAGAATAGAAACTGAAAATGGTCGTCATTGATTTGGAAGATGTTTTTCTTCCAAAGCTAAAGACTCTCCATCTTAGATCTATTTGGTTTGGAGACGGTGATACTTGCATCGTCAAGCTTTCTTCTAGATGACATGTCCTTGACGAATTAACATATATAAATATGGTTCATCTTAGTGACGTAGAGTGTATCGGTTTAGTGTTCTTCGTCGGGATGGAATTTAATTTGACCTCCAAATTTTAGGGTTCTTTAGTTTGGTTTAGTGTTGGATTTCGCAGAATGTTGGACAAGAGAGAAAAACTAACGACCATGTTTCTAGCAGTGAGTGGAAAAAATGCAAATGGTCGAAAGTCGAAACATTCCAAAGGAATAAAGGCATTTAACACGGTGATGAGTGTTAAATTTTGGAATGGGGGTGATAATGTGCTTAAAAGTTTTTGGACCAGAGATAAAGTGTTTCGACTTGTTGATGGAGATAAAAAGCCTACAATGGGAGTTTTGCATGGAGAGTTAATGGAAGCAAAAAAAGAGATAAGTGATGGATTGAAACATCTGGAAAAAAATGTGAAGCCGATATTGAATATCATCGAAGAAAGGATTCTCGTATGGGTTTTGAATTTGGCATTTCATCTATTTTTCTATACTTGCTTCAGGGAAGATGAAGAAGACGTGTTCCTCTTTTACATCTAACCCTCAAACCCAAGGTTCCCACGCTATACATAATTCTGAAGATGAAACCACCATTGCTTTAATTTGCTTGTGATGGTCTGAAGTAGTATAACTCCAAACAGGTACACGTCTTGTTTCTCCCAATCTTCATCACACAAATTAATATAACATAATGATTCAAGAAAATAGGGTAGTGGATTCAAAGACATATGACCTGAAGCAGAGAAGAAACGCCCATCATCCAACTGATCAGTGACATAAACTTAGAAGCATAACAAGCAATCATGATAAGACAAGATTAAAGAGTAACAAACATGGACAAACGAACAATCGAAGCAAAGGTTACATAATCCATTGACAAATAGTAAAGTTATTTGATGGAGATTAGACTCTGGAAATAACAAACAGGATATCCATATGATTCAGTGGAGAAAGCAGCATAATATGATTTGGTTTCGGGGTCATGTATCACCAGATTTTGACATAACTCACGAGAATAAAATAGCAGCTTCTTCTTATTATTATTCTTCTTCTTCCCACCCAAAAGTGCTAGTGGCGGGAGTGCGCATATGTGCTTCCCAACCAAAGAAACGGTTACATCTATGGAGTACATTTTCTCCCACGTCTTGTTGTTTGAATGGAAGGACCATATAACTTGATTGGGCCACTTCTGCTGGGATACGCACAAACGGTTGTCGAGGTTGCACATGACGATGTCGAAAGGATTTACATTCTTGGCAAAGGGAGCTTTAGAGATGACTTGAAACGCTTCGGTGTGAAGATCAAAGGATACAACTTTGGTTTCTTGGCAGTCGGTGAACCAATGAAGAGACCCATCTACATAGACAGGATGGGGGAAATGAACAACCCGATAAGGAGCAGCGGGAGTGACATACCTCCAAGCATTGGTGGTAAAGTCGAAAACTTCGCATGTAGTGGCGTTTTCTAAGCCTATTTCTAGAGAGTTGTATAACCAAACAGGCTTGTAAGTGCCGGTGAATTTGTCTTTACCGAATCCAAGCTTGTATAGTCCGTATCCGAGGAGGTAGAAACTGTCTCGTAAGTCGATAATGAGTTGTTGTAATTCGCAGACAGGAAGAGGCCGATACCATCTAGTGGTGGGATTGACCACAAAACCGGAATGGTGGAGATTGTAGAGACAAACGAGACCGTCACAGCTACTATGGGAAACTAAGTAATCTGTGTTCTCCTTCTCCCAAGGAGTATGGATCTTGACCGGTGACGATGATGAACCCAACACCAATGTTGTTAGAGATTCGATGTCCGGGTTGATAACATCCTCACGACGTAGGGACACCATGAGGACATCTGGATCTCCTAATTGCTGACGCTGCGCCAAGTGTCTTTCTTGGAAGAGTTGGCATTGGATCGTTGAGTTCCATTGCTTCGATACAGCCTTGAATCTCAGCAGAGAATTCCCCGGAAGTCTCTCCAGGATAAGCTCTACGACATCGTGGGGCAGCGATTCCATCATCCTCAAGCAATGTTTTTTCGACCACATTCTTGTGATTGTTGCAGAGTCGCCATTGAAACAGAGCTTAATTTATACAATTATCCCACAAATGAAAAAAAAAAAAAAAAATGGCCAAAACCCTCTCGAGGAAAAGTAAATCTCAACACTTTCTTTTTTTTTTTTTTCTTTTTTTTTGAATCTGAAATTTCAATAATCGGATATAGGAAAAAAGAATCTTCTTCTCTCTCACGACACAGATCTTCACTTCTCCTCTCAGACACCTCTTTCACTCTTTGAACTAGAAGCCTATCTCTTCTTCTTTTTGTTTTTTGGACTTTGACTTTTCTTTTGGTACATTAACAAAAACAAAACAAAAAATCTGATTTTAACCGACGGTTACGATCTTTTTGCCAAAATGAGGTGTTAATTCAAAATTTCGAATCTTAACTGAGCAAATGTGGTTTGCAATTTTGCATACATGTTTTAAATTACTTTAACTACAATAGGTGTAAATACACATCATTCTATAGGCAAAAAAAATAAAATGCTGGAGAATATTAAAATAGTTTAAAAAAAATGCTAAACATATTTGTAATATTTTCATCATTTGTCATCTAAATTTCATTTTAAAAAACAATGGACAGGTACATGTGGATATTACAAACATCCGCAAAATCTATGTATATATTTAAAAAAAAACAAAAGTATTTACAAGCAAATGTCATTGCTTTATATATTTATGTATTAATCACTTTTAAAATTAAATTTCGAATAACCCATTTAGAAATCATAGCTTCAAAAGATTGTACAAATCGTAGCTCGAATTGGTCTTGGATGACGAAAATGTGAGCAAATATCATAATTTCATTATTATCAGAGGGATGTTATTTTTATTTTTTTTTATCTCTTATCCTTTAATATTTTTTATCACTACTATCATTTTTTCAAATGAAGCCTAAAACATCATTTTCGTAAACAATATAATTTAAATGCTTTTAAGAAATCATACAATTTCAATCATTTACATCTATATATAATCATAAAATTTTTGACACTACGACTTTTTAAAAACAAAAGTAACAAGATAATAAGTATATGTAAATATGTTCCTTTTTATTTTTATTTTTATTTCTTTTGGAGGAAAAAAGGTTATATCTTTTCTAGACACATATCAATATTTAATCTAGGCCTCTGCAAATTAATTGAACCGAATGTATCGAACCTAAACCAAACCAAAATTTAAAAATATCCGAATGGATCCTAAATTCTAAAACCGAAAGAACCGGAACCGAGCTATACCGAATCGAAATATTTTAGATACCCGAAAAATATTCAAAATACAATTATATCCAAAACTATTAGTTATTTATGGAAAGAATAATCAAAAATATCGAAAAATATATAAAAAATACTAAAAATAACCGAATATCCGAAGCACAATATCCGAATGGATACTAAATTTTACAATTTCCGAATAGATCATAAACTTTAGAACCGAACCGAGTAGAATCGAACCGGAACCGAACGGATACCCGAATGCCCATGACTCATATGATCTATAGATTAATTTGATATGTGTCACGATCATGCGAGTTACTAACTTTATAAACCAATATGTATATAATAAGATGTATATTTTACATTTTACTAATCATTAATCCTATTTGGGGTCCTAAAAAAAAGAGTTTATTATTTAAGGATATGTGTTTAAAAGGGAAAGAAAACTCATATGACCCGACTCAAAGGGGTAAAGTAGAGGTGCGACACCCCGAAACTTTTTTTCTAAAAAAGATTTACATATAAAAAAGCCCAAATATTTTAAAAAATTAGTATTAATATGAGAATTCTACTATAAAAGGCTTAATTATTTTTATAAAAAAGTATTAAAAGGCCCAAAATTTTTGAAAAATAGGCCATTTTTTTATAATAATAGGCAAAAAAAACTTTTGGCCTATCTTTTTAATAATATATTGGGTCGGGACTACATATGACATACATAAATCAAAGATATGACAAAATTTGTAAATAAAGAAGCATTTTAGTCCACTTTTACTATAATCTTTCGGTGAGCCGAGTAGTCTCTCATCACAAGTCACAACAAAGACTAGAAGAAAAAATGCTTTTAATTATTTTCTGCAAAACTATATTGGTTCGATATCTTACCGACGATCAAATTGAAACAAAAAGAACTAAATCAATAAATATTTATATGATAAACCATACCAATAGTTTATACTAGGGGAAATATATATATATATATATACCTTAAATTCATAAACTTCTGTAATGGGACCCTAGTGGCGTTCCAACCGGGTAAAACCGTTATAACATCACGGTGGTTCTCTAAAGACTCGTAACGCATAGCATGGATATCAATGGCGTTTGGACTGAGAACTGCGTGAAAAAGTTAAATATGTATCAGCTAGACATTCTTTGTGAGTACAAACACAAGATCATAAGTTGGATATATTTGAATAAAGATAAAAAAAAAACTTACTTTATTTGTATGACTGAAACGGGAATACCTTACCAAATAAGGGACACGCATTTCCACTTGACTTATGGTTATTCTACGCTCTATAAATTTCTCAAACTCTTCATTATCCTTAAGCAATTTCAGCTTTGGACGATGATTGCACAACGAAATCACAGCCATAAATTCTACGCAATGAAGGTGTAGCTTCGATAGATTTGATGAGTGCATTAGTTTTTGAAAGACACTTCCTCTCGATCTTTTTAATCAGTAACTCTATAGTGGGAAGGTTTTCAAAAATTCCTCGTTGCTTCATGACGGCAGATAGGCCTCGAGCGAAAGCATGAGCCCAACAATCGTCTGAATTTTTCATATTTCATTAAATACTAGAGATATATGGCATATTTATTTTGATGAATGTCAAACCTTTCTTTTGAATGAAATTATCACTACTTAATTCGGGCCTCTTGGATCTCTAAGATAAGAGAAATTCTGCAGTACCCAACTTCGTCTACGCAGAACAAAACATCAAAACATGTCATACATGTAAAATTGTAAAAACAAGTTGAGATCATTCTTGTATCTTCTGAAGAGAAGAGAAGTCTATGTCTGCAATAGTTAAGAACTCCTTGTTTAATGATTGCTCGAGTACTTACCCGATATATTTAACCGCAAGGTAGTATATACGGGGTCGATCCACGAGAACCAATGGTACACTAAAGATTTTCGAGACTCGTTCTTAGCTAAAGCGAAAGGTTGATTGTTTGGGTTTTCAGAATTGATAAATAAAAATGCAAATAAATTAAACGATTAAACTTCAAGATTTAAAGACATTGGGCATTAGGGTATTTCAAAAGACAATGACTAGCGGGATAAACAAAACAAGGGATTCATAAATGAAGAACCATTATCAACTATGAACATAATTCTAGACTAACTCTCTTTCAAGCCATTTGTCACTAAATTCGACTACTCAACTACTAAACTTTCATTTGTAGTTTCCTAATCAAATTCGCATTAACGAGTTGGTTCATTTCGTTCACAATGCGTTCTAACGTCAACTTTCGTTGGTTAGAAACACATTGCTCAATTTACATTCATTCATGCATTCTTCGAACATTTTTGATGCATAGAAAAACCTAGAATCTACAACAGGGTGATCAATCATATTCTAGCATTAAGAACATGTAAATCGAAGAATCTAATGGTAGAGAATTCCCTATGATAATCTATTCACTAATCCGTTGACTTTCTACTTAGAACCCTAAAACCCAATTGAGAACTACTCACACATGATGAAGAAAACATGATAAAATTGTAGAAATAACAAGAAAGGGTTTAGAAATCTTCTCCAAGTGTCAAGAGGATGGATTCCTTTGCCCAAAGTTGCTTACAAACCAAAGAACAAAGTTTAGAACTGAAAAATATGAAGGATCTTGTCTCCAAAGTCGAGCCTAAGATTTTAAAACAATAGGGGACGAGCCGGGTCGGATCAGGAGTGAATCGGGTCAAATCTTCCATCTGAGGCCAAACGTCTGACACTTCCAAACGAAACTGCATCTCCAAATGTGTTTATATTCGAAAACAACTCGCTTTCCTCCGAAGCAACCTAAAACCTGTAGAGACTCGATAAAGGACTAAAAGACTCAAAACACACACTTTGACTCTATGAAATATATGATCTAGGAAATAAAACAAAGACTCAAAACCGATAAAAATACAATATATCATTTAACTCGTTAATTTTTTCCTTAATCAGCTCAAAAAATTTCTTCATTTGCTCTAGTTTCTACATTGATTGGAAAAAAAAAGAGTTTTAAAGGAAAGCAATACAGAACTGTTTAAACATAAGGTTAGTAGAGTATATTAAAATACCTCATATCCCTCATCCGATTCCATAGCAGAAACTTTCCTTTTTCTTGGAGTCATGGAGAAGAGAGAAGTGAAGAAGATTGCTTCAGGTACGGCTGCAAATTGGACACACAACATAAGTCTAACAACGTAAGAGAGGTGATATCAAATTTTACAAAATCATCTACTTTTTATCAATTCTTAAACAAAAGCAGAAAACACAATCACAATATCTATACATATAGCATGATAATTCTAACGATTCAAAAAGTTCAGAGCTTGCAATACTCTTTTACTTAAGCGCAAGGTAATTGGCATGCTCATGCGAAGTAGCTTTACTAATGCTTAGTAGGAATTATATCGAGCTCAAAACTATCTCAACAAGAATATTTTGAAACTGAAACAACTTATTTAAATCTGATCAACCAGTTTATCCAACAATGTATCTAATCTTCTCAAATTGAATAGTCATATAGAACATTGAAATATTATTCAGAAGCAAATAACAATAGATTAGGAATATGCAGTAGATTGGGCAAGTCATATTTAGGAGCATATCAGTGAAGAATCTATACATAAAGAAAGTCTAATTAAGACAGGCTTTGGCATGGAAAAACGAGAAAAGAAGAGACCTAGATGTTTGTACCGAGGTTGTAACAATAAATAACTATAGGAATTTCGGGGAGAACGAAGTGGCTTCTTTATTAACGACGAACGAGATCGGTTAGTTACAGGGAGCAAATGACGAACGTATAGACTATGAGCTACGAACAACCAACGAACGTATACGCAAAGAACTATAACTAACGAACGAAGGTATACGCAAAGGACTACGAACAACCAACGAACGTATACGCAAAGAACTACGAACGAAAGTATACGCTATGAGCTATGAGTAACGAACGCACGTATACGCTATGAGCTATGAGCAACGAACGCACGTATACGTTATGAGCTATGAGCAACGAACGCACATATACGAATAATTCTCTGATTCTCCCTCCTTTCTCTTCTCATCATTAGTCCTCTATTTATAGGACAAGGTTTATGACTTGTCCTTTGTGCTTCTCCCGTAAATTACCATTTTACCCTCCCGAGCTTGACGGGCTGGTTTGGAGAAACAACAGGCCCAATAAATGATTGGGTCTCTGTTTGGGCCAAATGGCATTTAATGGGTGAAGCCCATATCCAACAATAAGCCCCCCCCTTAGTCCAGCAGACGAGAGTTTTCTTGAGTCTGGTGAACGTATCTTCTGAATTGGATATATGTTGATTTGGCATAAACAGAGGCGCATGGCTTTTTCTGGTGATTTGTGCCGTGGGCATGTTTTTCGAGGAGCGCAGAGCTTTTTCAAGAGATTTGTGCCGAGGGCACGTTTTTGGAGGAGCGCGGAGCTCTTTCAGGAGATTTGGGCCGAGGGCACGTTTTTGGAGAAGCGCGGAGCTCGTTCTTGTGATTTGTGCCGAGGGCACGTTTTTCGAGGAGCACGAAGCTCTTTCAGGAGATTTGTGCCGAGGGCACGTTTTTGGAGGAGCGCGGAGCTCTTTCAGGAGATTTGTGCCGAGGGCACGTTTTTGGAGGAGCGCGGAGCTCTTTCAGGAGATTTGTGCCGAGGGCACGTTTTTGGAGGAGCGCGGAGCTCTTTCAGGAGATTTGGGCTGAGGGCACGTTTTTGGAGGAGCGCGGAGCTCGTTCTTGTGATTTGTGCTGAGGGCACGTTTTTCGAGGAGCGCAGAGCTCTTTCCCTTATCCTTTTTGCTTTCTCTCCTTGTTTCCTTGGTTGTGGGTAGTTTGGCGAAGAAAGTGGATTGGTGAGCTTTGGTTCGTCGGATTGGATCGGCGGAGAACCGTGGTTAGGCGAACTTGGTCCGTGGTTCGGCGAGAAGGACCGTGGTTCGGCGAGCTTGGTCCGTGGTTCGGCGAGAAGGACCGTGGTCGGTGAAGGAAACCGTGGTTCGGCAAGGACTGTGGTCAGCGAAGGAAACCGTGGTTCGGCGGTGGAGAGCCGTGGTTCGGCGGTTTGGCCAAACGGTGGTTCGGCGGTTTGGCCAAACGGTGTGACCCGCGGCTCGTAGGCATGACCCACAATTTGTTCGGAGTGACCCGCGGTTCGTTCACGGTGACCCGCGGTCGTTCGGCGTGTCCCGCGGTTCGTTCGGCGTAACCCTTGGTTCGTTCGGCGTGACCCGCGGTCGTTCGGCGTGACCCGTTTTCGTTCGGCGTGACCCGCGGTCGTTCGGCGGGACCCGTGGTTCGTTCGGAGTGACCCGCGGTTTGTTTGGCGTAACCCACGGTTCGTTCGACGTGACCCGTGGTCGTTCGGCGTGACCCGCCGTTCGTTTGGCGTGACCCGCGGTCGTTCGGCGTGACCCGCGATCGTTCAGCGTGACCCGTGGTTCGTTCGGCGTAACCCGCGGTTCGTTCGGCGTGACCCGCGGTCGTTCGGCGTCACCTGTTTTCGTTCGGCGTGACCCGCGGTCGTTCGGCGTGACAAGTGGTTCGTTTGGTGTGACCCGCGGTTCGTTTGGCGCAACCCACGGTTCGTTCGGCTTGACCCGTGGTCGTTCGGCGTGATCCGCGGTTCGTTCCTTGGTTTTGACGATGGATCATGAATGGTTAGGTACGAACGGTGACGTAGCGAACTAAGGAGCATACTATGGGGTGAATGATGAGTTTGGCTTGTCAACCGAGGACTTTGATGGTCGTGATTTGGTGGAATATTCCGGTGAAATTGATGACGGAGACTTTGGGAGAGTTTGATAGTTTATTTGGATTAGTTTCCGCGGTTGCCAATTGTGGCATCGGAAAGACTCTGAATGCGAAGATTCAATGAGTCTAGAGAGAGTGGTGAACATGGAGGCGACGAGGTTACGGAATGCGAAGTTAGCGCGAATCCTGTTGGAGATGTTTGGGACAGGTCGCTTGTTTTGGGGCTTCGTTGTTTAAAACGGGTCCCGCTTGGAAATGGATCAGGATTGTGTATAGTTGGCCCTCTGTTGGGTTTTGTTGTATTTTGGATGTTTGAGTGGACTACGGTCGTATCGCTGTTGTAGCAGCTTCTTTTTATTGATGACAAGGTGCGATCTGCAGCTCGGCTTATCCCGTCTACTCGTTTGATTTTTACGTGCTGAGAGAAGCTGTTTATGCCTTTGTCATTTTTATGCAAGGTTATCCTCGGCTGATTTTGTGCGAGGCATCCTTGGCGTTTTAAGCTTAGTTTCGAAACGTATTATGGGGCAAGACGTCTCTTGACTTATCCTGTATACGTTTGAGCCGAAACGATGAACTTAGTGGAAAGTAGACGAGGCGGACTCGTCGTACTATATAGGTGCGGTTCTGGTGTCCGGCTTATCCTGTGGGTGCTATGAGGTCGGCAAGAACGTGCAAGCCGGAGCTTGGCTTATTATGATTCGGCCGCCTGCTAGCTAATGCGAGACTGGCTCGGCTTTTAGTCCTTACCGAAGTAAGGATGTGGATTATTTCGCCACTGCATCCATGTGGAACGCGTTTAAATCGAACTCCTGGCTAGGGAGACGATGTGGGAGCTAGTCAATCGTCGAGACGGACTCGTTCGAAAGAGCTCGTTTGTTAAGTACGTTGGCGTTGATTTATACTTGTGATTTGACGATGTGAGAGCAGATCAATCGTCGAGACGGACTCGTTCAAAAAAACTCGTGTTAAGTATGTCGGCGTTGATTTATACTTGTGACTTTTTTTTTGTTATAGATGTGCCCGGGAAGGGCTGCCTACGTACCGGTTTTTTTTTTTTTTTTTTTTTTTTTTTTTTTTTTTTTTTTTTGCGAGGGAGGCGCTAGTAGTAGTAGCGTTTGAGATTTGCGGAATTCCATGAACGAGGAATAGGAGTGCCGTCCATCGTTAAGAGTTCGTAGACGCCAGGTTTGACGACTTTGGAGACTAAGTAGGGGCCTTCCCAATGAGCACCTAACTTTCCAGCATTTATTTCGACGGTATTTTCGAAAACCTTGCGGAGTACGAGATCACCTTCGGTAAAGTATCGAGATTTTACCTTCTTGTTGTAAAATTTTGCCGCGGCCTACTGGTAGTTCTGAATGCAAAGGAGGGCTTGGTCGCGCTGTTCTTCGATGGTGTCGAGGTTATCGAAGAGAATTTTGTCGTTGAGTGAAGGATCCTGGACGAGCATGGATCGTCTAATCGTGGAAAGGCCGACTTCAGATGGTGCCATAGCTTCCAGCCCATAAGCAAGCGAGAAAGGCGTTTGGCTAGTCCCTCGGCGTGGAGAGGTGCGGTGCGACCACAATACACCATCAAGTTCGTCGGCCCATGGACCTTTTTTTTTTTTTTTTTTTTTTTTTTTTTTTTTTCTCGAGACACTTTTTGAGGCCATCAATGATGGTTTTGTTCGTCGCCTTAGCCTGGCCGTTTCCTTGGGGGTAACGAGGTGTGGGCTTCCTTAGACGGATACGCCAGTTTGCGCAGAATCCTTTGAACTTTGACTGAATACGAGCATATGACTCCGCCTCGGCCCATTTAGTGAAATAATCCATCATGATCAGAAGGTACTTCTTTTGACGGGATGCAGGAAAGGGTCCGACGATGTCCATTGTCCACCGCATGAATGGGTATGGAGGTGTTGCGGTTTGTAAGAGCTCTGTTGGTGCATGAATGATGGGAGCGTGACGCTGACATTTTTCACAACGAGCGACAAACTTCTTGTAGTCCGAAATCATGGTGGGCCAATAGTGGCCATGTTTGCGGATTCGGAGTGCTAGGCTCGACCTCCGGAATGATTGCCACCGGTGCCTTCATGGATCTCACGCATGACTTGGAGAGTCGCGTCACCGGAGATGCAGGAGAGGAGTACTCTGGCAGCGTTCCAACGACAAAGATTACCGTCAAACATTGTGTACTGCGTGCTGCGTGCTCGTAGACGTCGAGCTGCCCATTTGTCCGCCGGCACGATACCGTCGGCAATATAGTTGCGGATTTCTGTTTGCCAGTCAGAGTCGGTCGTGTCGGCTTGTGGAGTGTTTGTAGATACATTATTTGGTAGAAGAAGTTGAGTGATTGCGGAACAAGTTGAAGCCGTTAGTTTGTTGAGCGAGTAGATGATCGGATGTGCGTTAGGGCCGATAGTTGGCGCAGGCGGTGCGGATGCTGCAATAATTAGATCGATGCTAGGCTGATCGATGCTTTCGACAAGGATGATGCAACGAAGGTCGGGATCAGACGTAAATGCAAGTACAGTAGCGCATCGGCAGGCGCATTATCGCTTTGCGGAATCTTGTTGAGTTCAAAGAGTTCAAAGTTGCGGGATAGGTCACGGACGACTTTGAGGTAAGCGTCCATTCGGTCATTTTTGGCTTCATAATCGCCATTGAATTGATTGGCAACAAGTTGTGAGTCACAATAATCTTGGATCGGTAGGTCGGAACCGATACTAACGCATCGAATAGGATCACGTGTATCGATATTGACTTGGATCATAGATTCGGTTGGTGGGATAGATTGCGCGTTGCGTTGTTGAGCAGGTTCGGCAATCACGAAAGCCCTTGCGTTCCACAGTTGGCGCTCGATTATGAAGCAGGTACGTCCTACCAGCGGATCACCCCTCAACGTATAGATTCCATGTACGGTCGGGAATTTGACGCATTGATGGTAAGTAGATGCGACGGCTTTCATTTTGTACAACCATGGAGTGCCGAGGATGACATTATAAACGATTGGTTTATCGACAACAACAAAATTGAAGAAGTGCATCGTTCCACCGACGTAAATTGGCAGCATGATAGTGCCGACAGTCATGACCGTGTCTCCGTCAAAGCCAGTTATTGGTTGGACATTGTGTTCGGCTGAGCGCAAATCTACTCCTACCTGTATGAGAACATCTTTGAAAATGACGTTAACCGAGCTGCCTGTGTCGATGAGGACTTTGGTGACGGCACTATCTCCAATAATCAATTCGACGACTAAAGGATCGTTATGCGGACCCGTCTGACCGGCTGCGTCGGCTTCTGTGAACGTGATTGGTTCCGTATTATCGAGAGTTGGCGTGCTATTGGTGATACAATTGCGGTGAACTTTGGCTTGGCGTCCATAATTCCGGATTGATCGGACAGAATCTCGACATGTCGTCAAACCGCCCATTATCATGTGAATGCGATTCCGTGGAACAGGTACATTATCGTCATGTCGTGGTCCGTCACGGTTTCGCTTAGGGGACTTGGGTCGTCGATCGTTGTTGTGAGGCTCTTCTGTTCGCTGCCGGTCATTGCGTCCGTTATCGACATCGAGGTCGCCTTTTTTGAATTTTGAGAGAAGTAATTGTTGGAGTTGTCGGCATTCATCGGTCGAGTGACCAGAGACTTTATGGAACTCGCAGTACGCTTGATTGCGTTTTGGATCTGTTTCACGATAATATTTGTTCCATGGTTTCGAAGGTTGCGAGTCTGAACAACCAATGGCATATGTCGCTGCTTTCTTGGCTTTGTCATTTTTAGCATAATCCCTGTCGTAGTGTTGGCGAGGTTCGTAGTGCTGTCGTAATCTCTGAACTTGATGCTTTGGGTTGTCGTTTTGCCATCGCGGCCTTCTCTTCTTCGACTTCGATGAATCGATTAGCACGATGCAGAGCATCCTCTAATGTTGCTGGTTGAGTAATTACGAGATCTTCTCTGAATCGGGACTCGTACGAGCATGCATTACGTAGAGCGGCGATCGCGGCATCCTCAGTTATGGCAATGCTGGAAACGACTTTCTTGAATCGCTCAATGAATTTCCTCAACGGTTCTTTATCTTTTTGAGACATGGTCCATAAGTCGGCATTCGAAGTACCTTTGACCATAAATATTGAGTGATGTTGCAAGAAAACGGAAGTGAGCTGGTGGTAGCTGTCGATCGTATTGGCCTCGAGTCGTGAGAACCAGTTTAGCGCGTCGTCAATCAGCTTCTCCACGAGTAACTGGCAGCTACCAGCGTCACGCTCCGCAGCGGAGAAGTGGGCGCGGTTGATCGCAATACTGAGAGACTTTAGGAAAGGCTTCGGGTCAGTGAGACCGTTCTAGGGAATAAGCTTGACCTTGTTGACATGGTGGACGCGTACTTCTGAGATGCATGTTGTGAAGGGCGAACGTTGCGTCTCCTCTAATACCTTCTCTAGTTCGGGCGCGGAGCTGGTGGCCCGGTGCATTTTGGATGACATGTCCTTGAGCATTGTGTTCATACGTTCCAGCTCCAGGTCGCGCGTTGGGTCGCTACTCTCAGCAGGTCGGTTTTGGAGACTTCGGGTGCTTGGCAAGGTATGGCCGTGCGGCAAGCCTTCACGAGGATGCTCGTCGACAGATCCTATGATAATCGACGCCGGCCGGCGGCGTTGGTTCTCCGAGCGTTCGGCAGCAGGGGTGCGTGGAGACAGCAGTCCTTCCTGGTCGTCGCGATGTTGAGCGTCACGCCTACGTCGTCGGAGTCGTTTGATCTGAGCTTGGGCGTCAACTTGCGCAGCTACGAGAGCGTCAATCCGTTCGGTCGTCCGCGAGTCTTGACCATCAAGTCGGTCCAAGATGGTTTGCATAAGGTCATCCAGGTTGGTGCCTCGGTTGGCTGCTACGGCATGTCCGAGGGCGGAGTTGTCGGTAGCGTCTGCTACTTCGGCTGCTGCTACTGCTGCTACGGCGGCAGGTGCGGCTGGATGTCGTTCGGCGCGAGCGACCGCTGGATTCTCCGGAGGTAGCACCATCGCGTCGGGCGTTGGTTGTACGCTCGTGTCTGTTCCTTGATCGCTTGAGGCGTCCGTCATGTCGTCTTGATCTTCCTGGGACATCAATGTCGTTCGTCCGAAGAAAAGCTCCGAACTCGCCCCACGGTGGGCGCCAATTGTTTGTACCGAGGTTGTAACAATAAATAACTATAGGAATTTCGGGGAGAACGAAGTGGCTTCTTTATTAACGACGAACGAGATCGGTTAGTTACAGGGAGCAAATGACGAACGTATAGACTATGAGCTACGAACAACCAACGAACGTATACGCAAAGAACTATAACTAACGAACGAAGGTATACGCAAAGGACTACGAACAACCAACGAACGTATACGCAAAGAACTACGAACGAAAGTATACGCTATGAGCTATGAGTAACGAACGCACGTATACGCTATGAGCTATGAGCAACGAACGCACGTATACGTTATGAGCTATGAGCAACGAACGCACATATACGAATAATTCTCTGATTCTCCCTCCTTTCTCTTCTCATCATTAGTCCTCTATTTATAGGACAAGGTTTATGACTTGTCCTTTGTGCTTCTCCCGTAAATTACCATTTTACCCTCCCGAGCTTGACGGGCTGGTTTGGAGAAACAACAGGCCCAATAAATGATTGGGTCTCTGTTTGGGCCAAATGGCATTTAATGGGTGAAGCCCATATCCAACACTAGAGACGATAACAAATCCATCAAACGGTTCATGAGCACAGAAAGTAACTATGATGTTAATACAAAGACGAATAAATAAGATAGACTTTCAGCTAAATTGTAGTAGTTGCTATTAGGGTAAATCATTCCATCATAATCAATGCAAAGGCT
The DNA here is from genome assembly GCA_019202805.1 of Arabidopsis suecica. Classification (NCBI taxonomy): domain Eukaryota; kingdom Viridiplantae; phylum Streptophyta; class Magnoliopsida; order Brassicales; family Brassicaceae; genus Arabidopsis; species Arabidopsis suecica. The sequence continues at coordinate 8,934,783 of CM032909.1, forward strand.
ATTCCATCACACAGTTAATAAGGCTAGAAACCAATCCAGACACAGCACAAAGACTAACTATGTTGATGATTAGGGGTGTCAAAATGGGTCAAGATTCATGGGTCAACCAAAACTCAACTCAACCCATGAACCCTAATGAGTTGAAAATTTTGACTCAAATGAGTTGATGGATCAAATGAGTTATTGAGTCAAATGAGTTGATGGATCAAATGAGTTGGGTTGTAATGGGTCAATGGTTTCAATGGTTTACCCATTTGACCTATCAATTTTTGTTAAATTGAATCAAACCAATTTAAATTTCTAAACCGATTTCAATTTGAGTCTAACCAAAACTTCTAAACCGATTGAATATAGTCTTTAATTTTCCCACCAAAAATGTGAATACACAATTTTCCCATCAAAATATAAATTCGTGATTTTCCCGCCAAAAAAATTTATAATTTTTAACAAAAAACGAAAATATGTAATTTTCCCGCCAAAAACGTAAACCCATGATTTTCCCGCCAAAAACGTAAACCCGTAATTTTCCCGCCAAAAACGTAAATCCGTGATTTTCCCGCCAAAATTTTTTATAATTTGTAACCAAAAATGAAAATGTAAAATTTTCCCGCCAAAAATGTAAAACCAAGATTTTCCCGCCAAAAACGTAAACCCGAGATTTTCCCGCCAAAATTTTTTATAATTTGTAACCAAAAATGAAAATGTAAAATTTTCCCGCCAAAAATGTAAACCCGAGATTTTCCCGCCAAAAACGTAAATCCGTGATTTTCCCGCCAAATTTTTTTATAATTTTAAACCAAAAATGAAAATGTAAAATTTTCCCGCCAAAAATGTAAACCCGAGATTTTCCCGCCAAAAACGTAAATCCGTGATTTTCCCGCCAAAAACGTAAATCCGTAATTTTCCCGCCAAAAAACATAAGTCCGTAATGTTCCCGCCAAAAACGTAAATCCGTGATTTTCCCGCCAAAAATTTATAATTTTTAACCCAAAACAAAAATGTGTAATTTTCCCGCCAAAAACGTAAATCCGTGATTTTTCCGCCAAATAATAGTGATGTTGATAATGATTATTATTATTATTATTATATTTTAATTATTAATTTATTTATTACATTAATAGGTCAATGGGTCAACCCATTTAACCTTCTAACCCATCAAATTAAATGAGTTTATGGGTTGACTCAACTCATTTAAGCAAATGAGTTGAGTCAACCCATGAACTCATTTAACTCTAAACTCATTGGGTAATGAGTTGAGTTGAGTTGGGTTAACCATTTTGACACCCCTATTGATGATACAGAACAGAAGAAGGGACTTGTTGCTATTATGGTTAAGCATTAAATCCAACAATAATATAAGCAATGCAAAGACATAGAGAGCTAATAAGGTTTGTAACCTACCTTAAAGGAAAAGGAACAGAGAGGAGACGACGACATAGACGCTGGGGCATCCTCACGTATATCCTATTTTTGCTCTAAAAACATTTATTTATGCATCTGGTTTGCGTTCGCCGTTTTGTTAATGAACCCTTGTTATTTTATTATAAATTATATCCATTTTATTACCTTATTAACAATTTCCATTACATAAGATATATATAAGAATTTCGAATGAGTAAATATGGTAATAATTGAGAATTTTAAAAAATCTAAATTTGGTAACTTTAGATATATTAGAACAAATTTAGGTATGTTTGGTTAGTAGTTAAAGAAGGATGAGTATATAAAAAAAAAAGTTTGCCAAATGGAATAGTAGAAACATTGACTCGTTGTGGGTTATTTGTTTAAGGTATGTCTTGATTGTGGATTTTTCTATGTCACAAATCATGGTATAAGTGAGGAATTGAACCACGAGGCTATTCCTTTGGAGGAGTAGATGAAAGTCTTGAGAAATGAAAAGAATCAAGTTGACTGTTTTTGTGACAAGGTTTCACTTGCTTGATCCAATATTTGTTGTTGATGATCTCATATCTTGTCGTAACCTCATAGGTTTCAGGGGAATATATACAAAGAAAGTTTTTCATTGGAATCGAAGATTTCAAAGATGATGGGGATACGCCATTCTATAGCCCCAAACTATGGCCTGCCCATGATTAGTTTTTTTTTTCTCCTTTCCGTATATCCTGGTTAGCTCTTTTATTTGTCAACAATGTATTTTTTTTATTTATATAAACTTTGATGTTCCACGGTTTTGTGGAGTGGGGGTAAAAACAAAGTTTAACCACTAAGAGTCTAAGACCAATCAAATTGTCATACAACGAAAATCCAAAAGTAGACTCTAGCAATGATGAAAGTTTTTTGGTTTAGTTTTGGTTTCTACTCACCAAATGCAAAATAAAAGAAAAAAAAAATACGAGATAAGCATTTATATTCTAGTGGCAAAGTCCATGGCTAGTTTCTCATCTACTTCAATTCCTACCTCCCTAATCGACCACATTATCGCATGAGTCCGAAAGAACACGATGAGCTGCGTAAGCAAGTTGAAGACCTTCTCGCCAAAGGATACTTACCTGAAAGTTTAATGTGGGGTTAATAGATTAGGACCGGTGAAGCCCAGACCCAAAAAAATAACAAAAAAAAAAACAAAAAACACAAAATGCATAAACAATATAATGGATCTACTTGTTCAACTGATTGTTTATATATCCGGTAATTTCCTGTAATTTTCCTCTCTAACCTTCTGTAGTTCTGTCGAAGTAAACTTCTATGATTAAAATCTAAGAATCATCAACTAGCATTTGAATTCTAGAGCCAAATGCAACTGCTTAGAACAATCCTAATCCAACAAAGTCAGACTGAAGGGTCCCTTAGTTGATGTCGTAGTAAGTAATATCGAAATATTTGCATGATTCGGTCTTAACTATCAATGGAAGCATCTCTGATTAATGGAAAACACTTTATTATTAAGATTTACTTATATTGATACAACTAGGTTCACGATTACAAGGAAAAAAGAAAGTACTGTAAAAAAAAAATCCACATCACACATTTTGTTTTGGGTTCTTTGCAAGAATAACACTTTTCTACTAAAATATTAAGAATATAGCACATTATATGTATCAATTAAGTAAATAACATCAAGGGTATGGAAAATGACCAATGGTGGTGGTGGTAATTTCGGCAATGGTGGTTCCGGCGCGATTCCGGCGGCGGAGGTCTGGCAGTGGTGGTGGTTCCAGCGACGGAGCTCCGCCGGTGGTGGTTCCAGCGACGGAGCTCCGCCGGTGGTGGTTCCAGCGACGGAGCTCCGCCGGTGGTGGTTCCGGCGACGGAGGTCCGGTGGTGGTTCCGGCGACGGAGGTCCGGCGGTGGTGGTTCCGGCGAAGGAGGTCCGGCGGTGGTGGTTCCGGCGACGGAGGTCCGGTGGTGGTTCTGGGCTGGGGTGGTGGTGATGAGTAGTGATGGTGGTGAGGAGTGAGGACATAATTGTATTATTATACATTATACACCCAATATCATTGTATTTTTTTTTATATGTTAGTTTCTTAATTTATATTTTTTTGTTGGTTATACATCCAAATTTTCCTTTTGTTTTCTAGTTTTAAATTTCAACATCTTCATTAACCGGAAATACCAATGGACTATTGTTTGGAACAAATTAGTCCTACTTTTAAGTGGTCTGACATAATGACATAATGAAGCGTTGAATCGTTGAGTGAAATATGCTGCATATACTATAATCAATATAACTGTAATGAGTGATTTACAATAAACGAGGGTTTCGATACAATAATAGTGGTCGATTAAAAGAAACTAAGATATCGGAATCAAAGTCAACTAAATTAATCAGAGTATTAGAAAGAAAAAGAGACTGAACGACTCAAAGATCTAATAGAAAAAGACTCAATTCCACCAAAAAAAAAATAGAAAAAGACTCAAGACTTGTTCACGCCTAAAGCAATAAAAACACTCAAGATTTAGAGTCGCAGCATATTTATTAAATAGACGTGGCGTCAGAACGAAAAAAAAAAAAAGAACTGTTTTAAACAATAATGTATTACAATAATCATGCATTTCTCTATAGTTCTTGAATAATAATAATTCAACATAAGAAAATAAAGTGAAAAATGCCAAAAAAATCCTCAACTATTGATTTGATATATTTTTCCAAAAGATGTGGTTATTACGGCTTTCTTATCCTCCAAGAATTAACAAACAGAATTCGAAGAATTCGAAAAAGCCATTCTCCTTTCTTATCCTCCAAGAACTAACACACAGAACTAGAAGATATGGAGAACAAAACTCAGCAGGAAGCTTGGACCATCAAAGTTTCATCCCTTACTTGCATAGATCTCGCCAACACCAATCTTCATCAATCAGCTGATTCGCTTAAACAGGTCTGAATTTATTTTTCTTTATATACTTTTTCTCCATTATAACAAAGTATGTCAAAAATATTGACTCGTTGTGTGTGAGTTATTCTTGTTCCAGGCATGTCAAGATTGTGGATTCTTCTATGTCACAAATCATGGTATAAGCGAGGAGTTGAGGGACAAGGCTTTCGAGCAAAGCAAGAAGTTCTTTGATCTTCCTTTGGAGGAGAAAATGAAAGTATTGAGAAATGAAAAGCATCGAGGCTATTCACCCGTCCTTGATCAAATCTTAGATCCTGAGAATCAAGTCGACGGTTTGTGTGACCATCTTTCACTTGCTTGATCAAAAATTTGTTGTTGATGATCTCAATCTTGTCGTGACCTCATCGATTTCAGGTGATTACAAAGAAAGTTTTTTCATTGGAATCGAAAGTGTCAAAGATGATCCGCATGGGGATACGCCATTCTATAGCCCCAACCTATGGCCTGACCATGGTTAGCTCTTTTATTTGTTAACTTAATGTTTTTTTTTTCTTTATATAAACTTTGATGTTTCTGGTAGATGTCTTGCCGGGGTGGCGGGTGACCATGGAGAAATACTATCAAGAAGCATTGTAAGTCTAATGTTCGTTTCCGTCTTCTCTAGTAGCTGTTTCATTTCTTCAGACTTTGAGGGAAGATTAAATTTTTAAATGGTATAATGATGAGCCTTTCACATGGTCAGGAGGGTTTGTAAGGCTATTGCTAGATTATTGGCATTGGCGCTCGACTTGGATGCAGATTACTTTGATAAACCAGAAATGCTGGGAAATCCTATCGCAGTTATGCGCTTGGTTCATTATGAAGGTGATGTATTTTCTTAAGCTTTGTATGTCAATACTAGACTTATCCAAAGTAATTGTCTTCCTTCATTCTGTTACCTTTTAGGGATGTCTTATCCCTCGAAAGGAATATTTGGATGCGGGGCACATTCTGATTTCGGAATGATGACTCTCTTAGCAACCGATAGTGTAATGGGGCTCCAGGTATTACACATTTTCGCTAGTCATATAACTTTAGATGTGACCGGGTTTTGTTATGAGATATTATTATATTGCTGATGTATGATAGCAGATATGCAAGGATAAGGACGTGAAGCCTAGGAAATGGGAATATGTACCATCTATTAAAGGGTATAATGAGAGTTTTAAGGTTTTAGGATCCATGATTTATTTTAAACACTACTCTAACTCACATAATAAACAAATTGTTTTCATATTTTTCCTCTAAGAGCATATATCGTGAATCTTGGTGACTTGCTGGAGCGTTGGAGCAACGGCATTTTTAAGTATTTTCGATTTCTTTGAGCTATACTCTCCCTAATGTCTCTCTTTTTACCCACTACAATTGTCATTTTCCCAAGTAAAGTTTTCTAGCTGACATTTTTCTTTCTCACATACATACAGATCCACATTGCATCGAGTACTTGGGAATGGTCAGGACCGATATTCCGTAAGTCTCTTAATAATACACATCCGCGTCTATCCTTTCAATTTTTTACAAGATGATATGCTCAATGTAGTTGTTATAATTTCTCAACAATCTAGGGTATTGTTGAACATGTTCACAAATGAGTTCAGAAAACTATATAACACTCAAAATGTTTTTAATTTGTTCATGTCATAGATTGCATTCTTCATACAACCGAGTCACGACTGTCTAGTAGAATGTCTTCCTACCTGCCAGTCCGAAAACAACCTTCCCAAGTAAGGCTTTATTTCTCTACCTTGTTACATTGAGACCTTGGACATGTAACAATGTCTCCAAAAGACATTAACGATTGCATTTGATGAATAGATATCCAGCTATCAAATGTTCAACATACCTCACCCAACGTTACGAGCAATCACATGTGGATTTGAGCATCTACAAACAGACCTAAGTGAAAGTCTTTGGTTTTCTATTTTGGTTAACGCCCTTCCCACTATATATGCTTTGGTTTTTTAGTTGGGTTCGTTGTAGAAGTTTTTGTGTTAAAGGCTTGTTCACCAAGGTTTATAAATACATGGCGACCTATTGGATTAATAAAAGAGAATATCAGTTTTTAAAATTTAAAATATCGGTTAAAAATTTTAGGTTTTGAGAAGACTTACAAAAATTTATTCTCTAAAATTATCCCGTTTGGCCCTGTTAAATCAATTAAAGGTCCCAAGTTTGTCTAATCATCATTCCAAAAAGAAGCTAAACATTCTGATCGGCCGAAGTTTCATCAAAACATCACCAAATCTAGCTTCCAGTTCTTTGAAAATCAGAGGTCCAAAACGGTTTCCTTTTAATAACCATGTTTTCTAGCCAAGCAATGCACAAATGACTCGTTCGCCGCAAACAAGAGCCAAAATTAGTATCAGCCCCAAACCGCCTGCTGATTTTTGTTGAACAAAGAAAATGCCAGGAAACTTTGGCTCCACGAGCTGAATTTTGTGCCCTACTCTACAGGAAGGCAGTTGCACAACCTTTCAAGTGCTTCCAAACACCCCTTTGGAAGAGGAAAAGTTGCTGTGCAGAAGTTACTGATGCTGGAAAGGACAGAGTGTATCAATTGAAACCTTCCCCCATTTTTGTTTTTTTTTGAACTATTAACTCTATATAGATAAATTCTTTACTTCTTGCAACTTATTCTCATGGCAAACTTTGTATCATAATTTTGAACGACATTCTACTTTCATATATGTAAATAGATTAGATTGGATAAGCAGTCACGGTAAATGCGGGTTACTTTTAGTTTATAAGAATTATATTTTGGGTTTTTATGTGTTTAAACTATATTTGAGCTACTTATACTACTTATTTAACTCTTTAGCATTTTCGCTATCCTTGAAATTGTCAGTAAGATATGAAAACTGATTAAATGCAATATTTTGACAAATTATATCTATCAAAAAATGAGATTTCGAAGATAGGATTCGGTCAGTTGTATATGTGATCGTAATATAATGATGGCCAACGGACCTGACAACATGACCTGTTTTTGCCAAAAACTTTTTGGAAATAGTGTATGTTTACATTATTGGTTCTTTCTCTCTAGTATTCAAAAAAAAAAAAAAAGACTATTGATTTGATATTGAACATTTAAAACGTGGAGCCAAGCGGCTGTGGTTAATACATATATGGCAGTGGCATCGCTGGCTATAAGATAAGCTAACCAAAGAACAAAAATGTATATTTCCTATCCAAAGAAAGAGTAGAGAGTGATAGAGAAATTAATGGAGAATAGAACTGAGGAAGAGGTATCAATCATCAAAGTTTCTTCCCTTACTTGCATAGATCTCGACAACTCCGATCTTCATCAATCAGCTGTTTTACTCAAGCAGGTCTATTTCCATTTATTTTTCTTAAAATTGATTATGTGGTATGAACATTATAACTTCTGCGAAAAACATTATTGGTTCCGTCATTATTTGTTATATTCTTGTTCCAGGCATGTCTCGATAGTGGATTTTTCTATGTCATAAATCATGGTATAAGTGAGGAACTGAAGGAAGAGGCTTTTGAACAGAGCAAGAAGTTTTTTGCTCTTCCTTTGGAGGAGAAAATGAAAGTCTTGAGAAATGAAAAGTATCGAGGCTATGCACCATTCCATGATTCTCTCTTAGACCCTAAAAACCAAGTCCGAGGTTCGTCTGATCAGCTTTCGCTTGCTTAGGCTAAAAGTATTGTTGTTCATGAATCTCACTCTTGTTGTAACGTCATGGGGTTTAGGGGACTACAAAGAGGGTTTTACCATTGGGTTCGAAGGTGGCAAAGATAGTCCCCATGGGGATAAACCATTCCATAGCCCCAACATTTGGCCTAACTCTGGTTAGATTTTGCCTTGTCACTGTTTTTAATTTATGCTTTATTCTTTAAATAAACTCTAATGTTTTTGGTAGACGTTTTGCCCGGATGGCGGGAGACAATGGAGAAATATTATCAAGAAGCATTGTAAGTGTCATGTTTTCTTAGAAAATGTTTAAATAGGGAAATCAAGTGAGAAAATTTGCTAATGCCCAAATGATTGATGGATAAAAATTTAGTTGGAAATTAGGTGGAAATTAAAGTTTGATTCGTCCTCGTATTTATAGTTAAAACTTAAAGATGATAAAAATCAAAAAAAAAAAAAAAAAACTTAGGCAAATATTTAGAATTCTGAACTCTAGCCTCATGTCAAAATTTATAGATATACATCTTAAAATCAATTGACAATAAAATATTAAATAAGTATATAATTCTTTGTTTCTTATACTATACTAGGTGCCATACATAATTTTCTGTGGAACTCTTAAGGAAGAAAGTTTTTCAAACTGTATACTTATGATGAGAGCCCTTCTACATGATCAGGAGGGTTTGTAAGTCTATTGCGAGAATAATGGCTTTAGCGCTCGACTTGGATGTGGATTACTTTGATACACCAGAGATGCTGGGAAATCCAATAGCAGATATGGTCTTGTTTCACTATGAAGGTATTTTCTTAATTGCATTAGCTTTGTATGTCAATGTCATACTTATCCTCATTTTTCTTCTTTTTTTGTTGCCTTTTAGGGAAGTCTGATCCCTCGAAAGGAATATATGCATGTGGAGCACATTCTGATTTCGGAATGATGTCTCTCTTAGCAACTGATGGTGTAATGGGACTTCAGGTATTGCACAACTTTTACTACTCTCATATAACTTCATATGTGATCAAGTTACTTATAAACTTCTTAATATCTAACTGCAGATCTGCAAAGATAAAGACGTGAAGCCTCAAAAGTGGGAATATATACCGTCGATTAAAGGGTATAACAATGAAATGTTTAGGGTTTTTGGGTTGTTGAAACATTTTTAAATGCTACACTAACTCACAAAACATATTTTTGTTTATTACGTTATAATGTTCTGTTTTGGTAAATTTATATTGTTTGTTTTCGTCTATAGAGCCTATATCGTGAATCTTGGTGATCTGCTGGAGCGTTGGAGTAATGGCTATTTCAAGTAAAGTTTTTGTTTGTTTGTGCTTAATTTTCCTAAGGCAATTGTGACACATGTTGCTCAATACAACATGTAACATGATTTTCAAGTACAGTTTTTTTGTAATGACATCTTTTTCCACATGTTTTTATACCTTACAGGTCTACATTACATCGGGTACTCGGGAATGGGCAAGACCGATATTCTGTAAGTTTCTTACTATATAGTGCATGGAAGAATCTTCAGCCACAAGCCAAATCTCATTGATATCCTTTCTCAAATATCTAGTTTATATCAAACATGTTCGTAAGCGAATTCGAAAAATTTATGTAACACTTCTATTTAATTAAAAGTTTTCTTCTCACAGATTCCATTCTTCGTGAAACCGAGTCATGACTGTATAATAGAGTGTCTTCCTACCTGCCAGTCCGAAAACAACCTTCCCAAGTAAGCCTTTAACATCTTCACCTTGTTGCATTAAGACCTTCAACTTATAACATTGCCTTATAGATGTTTATGGTTGTGTTTAATGAATAGATATCAAGCGATCAAATGTTCAACGTACATCTCCCAACGTTACAAAGCAGCACATGCACACCTAAAACAGACCTAGGTGAAGTATGGTCCTTGCGTACCACGCCCTAAAGTCCCACGATACGAATGCTTTCGTTTTCCAATTGGTTTGTTGTTAAAATTCTATTGTATTTGGATTTCTCACCACGATTTATATCTATTTGATGGAGACCTATTCAACTAATAAAGATCACCATTTAAGTGATTACAAAGAAGAGTTTGAATTTCTCGAATCGGAATTTTGGGGTATTCCAGTTTACAAATCATCGAAGACGCTACGTCCTTTATCTACGACGGTTATTTGGTATTTTTATATAAAATTAGGGAAAAAATCTGTTTAAGATGTCTTGGAATCGTTATGTGAATTATGTCAAAATTTTATAATCGCAATCAATAATTTGATTTGTTTTTACGTAAGCATAAGCCAAGGACCCTTACATATGTCCTATCAAAAAAGGACCTTCCATATGTCGTGACTACTACTGACATAAAAAAATTGATGGACAAGACAAATTAAGAGTGTAGCCAGTAGCCACATATAGAAGCTGTGGCCAAATTCGTTCCAACACCTTGGTCATTGCTATAGTGAAACTGGCTACGCCTTGAGATGCTTTTGGTTCCTCCTAGCGACATAAAGCTATAGAAATGAAAGTCAACCAAATCAATAAGCATTTTGCGAAAAATATTTAAATTATTGTACTTACCAATAAATATAAAAAGTTAGATGCAAGGCTCGATCGACTCAAGGGGCTAATAGAAAAAGACTCAACACTTGTTCACACATAAAGCTATTAAAAACCATTCAAGATATAGAATCACAGCATATTATAATATTGATGATCATTCAATAAGTGTCCTCTAGTTCTTGAATAAAACAAAATTAAATATAATAAAAAGAACAAACTAATAATTTGATATATTTTTCGTAAGATGTGGTTATTTTGTCGATTATGGCAGTATAATCTTGGAAAAGGCCATTCTCCTTCTTATCTTGAAAGAGTCAACATAGAAAATTAGAGAGATGGAAAACAAAACTCAAGAGGAAGCTTTGACCATCAATGTTTCATCTCTTACTTGCATAGATCTCGCCAACACCAATCTTCATCAATCAGCTGATTCGCTTAAGCAGGCTTGTCTCTTCTTCTTTCTTTTTATCAACATCAATGATTATGGCGTGGCTTTTATTACTTATGTGACTCGTTGTTGGTTATTCTTGTTCTAGGCATGTCTAGATTGTGGATTTTTCTATGTCACAAATCATGGTATTAGTGAGGAGTTAAAGAACGAGGCTTTCGAGCAAAGCAAGAAGTTCTTTGATCTTCCTTTGGAGGAGAAGATGAAAGTCTTGAAAAACGAAAAGCATCAAGGCTATTCACCCGTCCTTAGTCAAATCTCTGATAACCAAATCCATGGTTCTTGTGACCAGTTTTCACTTGCTTGATCAAAAATTTGTTGTTAATTGTTCCCAATCTTGTTGTAACCTCTCATGGATTTTAGGGGATTACAAAGAAAGTTTTTTCATTGGAATCGAAGGCTCCAACGATACGCCATTCTGTCGCGCTAACATTTGGCCTAATCCTGGTTAGTAAACACTTTTTGTAAATTTAATGATTTTTCTTTGAATAAAATTTGATGTTTCTAGCAGATGTTTTGCCGGGATGGCAGGCGACCATGGAGAAATACCATCAAGAAGCATTGTAAGTCTTTTTTCGTCTTCTAAAGTAGCGGTTTCATACATTATGATTTGTATATATACTTATGAGTTATGATGATGAGCCTTTGGCAGGAGGGTTTGTAAGGCTATTGCTAGAGTACTGGCATTGGCGCTCAACGTGGATGGAGATTACTTTGATAAACCAGAAATGCTGGGAAATCCCCTCGCATTTATGCGCTTGCTTCACTATGAAGGTGATGTATTTTCTTTATCACATTAATCTTAATGTCAATGCTATACTCATCCCATTTAATTTTCTTCTTTCTTATGTTACCTCTTAGGGATGTCTGATCCCTCGAAAGGAATATATGGATGCGGGCCACATTCTGATTTCGGAATGATGACTCTCTTAGCAACCGATAGTGTAATGGGGCTCCAGGTATTACACGATTTTCACTACAGTCATATAACTTTTGATGTGACCAGGTTTGGTTATAGACATTGTCTGATGGCAGATATGCAAGGATAGAGACGTGAAGCCTAGGAAGTGGGAATATATACCATCAATTAAAGGGTATAATGAGATTTTTTTTTATTGTTGGGTCCATTCTCCATTTTAAACACTTCACTAACTCCCATCACATTTTTTTTTGTTTATATGGTTTGTTTTCCTCTACAGCGCATATATCGTGAATATTGGTGACTTGCTAGAGCGTTGGAGCAATGGCATTTTTAAGTAAATACTTGTTGTTTGAGCTAACTCTCCCTAATGTCTCATTTAGTCCTCTGCATTGTGATTGATTTTCGCAAGTAAAGTTTTCTTGCTAACATTTATCTCACATGCTTTTTTTTTTTACACATAGATCCACATTGCATCGGGTACTTGGGAATGGTCAAGACCGATATTCTGTAAGTCTTTTGGCAAAACCCATCCGCGTCTATCTGTAAAAAATTTTCGACATGTCCACTTTTCAGTGCGGTTATTGTGAAAGAAGTTTTAACCATATGCTCAATGTCGTCATTATAATTTATCAACAACAATCTACGGTTTTGTTAAACATGTTTTATTTACACATGAGTTCGACATATATAATCTAACATTGGAAATGTATTTGATGTGTTCTCACCGCAGATTGCATTCTTTCTGCAACCGAGTCACGATTGTATAGTAGAATGTCTTCCTACCTGCCAGTCTGAAAACAACCCTCCCAAGTAAGGCCTTAACTTCTTTACCAAGTTACATTGAGATATGACATGTAACAATGTCTTAACGACGTTAATTAATGATGTGTGTGTTTAGATATCCAGCTATCAAATGTTCAACGTACCTCACCCAACGTTACCAGGATTCACAAGTGGATTTGAGCATCTACAAAAGACAGACCTAAGTGAAAGTCTTTTTGGAATTTTTTAGAAAGGTCCAATCCTTTCCCACTATAAATGCTTTGGTGTTCTAGTTGGGCTCGTTGTTAAAAGTCTTGTTATGAGGTTGCTCACCAAGCTCTTTATACCTTTTTTATGGGAACCTATTGGATTAATTAAAAGCATCTATTAAATCAACCCGCATTTTTTAGTCACATATCGATGTCAACCAAATCAACCCACATTTTGAGAAACTTCAATCATTTGGTTGCAATTTCCACATTGACGCCACATATTCTGATTTGCTAAAGCTTTGAGCTTTATATCATCTTCAGTAGGATTTGGACCCAATCTCTTGTAATCGTCGCACGACAAGTTACTATGCCACGCAACTTTGCAGGCTCACCGCATTCAAAACAGCATCTCATAGTTCCATCTCCGGTTTTCGACATTGAAGCCGAGCACCTTGGATTTGGGCTAAAACTCTGTCCGCCATAGGAACCGATTCCTCTTTGATCCTTCTTTCCCACATCTCTCTTAGTTTAGGCATCAAAAGATTGGCACAGCTTGTAAAACTTAGCTTAGACCCGCAATGATAATGTGGACATCTTGGTACACTTCCCTCGAGTAGCCTCACTTCTATATGTCGTTTCACGCACTCCGTACAGAATTCATGACCGCATAAAGCAATTGTAAACATATGCTCAGCTTCGTCGAAACAGATACGGTAAGTCTTCTTCTGAAGAGGAGGCATATGTATGCTGATTTCAGAAACTATTGTTTCCATTGTAAGCTTATAAGCAAACTTATCCGCCACTTTGCTAAAATCTTAAACCCTAACTAAACAACCCCTTTTTGAATCTATTTTGCATAATACAGCTAGTAAAGGAGTTCGACATATATAATCTAACACTGGAAATGTATAATGTTAACGCATCTGTTCTTGAAAAATCGGAATCTGCATTATATTCAAGCAATATCTCCTTAATGCTAGTGTTATTAAGAAAGCAAACAGAGAGATCTTGTATTGAAAACAAAAAAGCTCGTGGAAATGATTACAAACATAGTGTTACAATGATACAAGTTGACGTGTATGTATGCATATTTGCTTTTCTCTCCTGTGGACCAGATTGCTCCGTCCACACAAAGATATCACCATAAAGTTAAAAGTAGATTGGAGAAGGAGGCCATTTTCCTCTTCCCCGTCTACCGAGAAGCCTACCTCGAGGGAGGACCGAGTAGTGGAAAAAAAAAAGTGAGAATAATACACATACGTACGTGAAAGAGATGACCAGACGACCCAAAACAAAGACAATCTTTAAGTATCTGCAGCTTCTGGGATGGATACTGAATGTGTTGGTTCAGCTTCTTCTTCGGGTTGTGACTGAGCCGTTTCCTTCTGCTGTTCAGCGAGACGGCTGATGCGTTCAAGCAACTGAGCTGCTTTCCGTTTCCCTCTATCCGTCCCATTTCCAGCTAAATCTATCAATGGACCCATAAGGCCGAGTTTCTGCGCTTCGACAAGATGTTGTGGGTCTCCAGAACAGAGGTGGACTAGAACCGCAGCTGCGTTTTCTCTGTTTCTAGGTGAGCCAGTTCTGATAAACTCAACCAGACTTGGGACTGCATCAGAGGATCCTATGATTGCTTTCCCTTCGGGGTGGCTAGAGAGAATCGCCAAAATCGCGAGTGCCTCATCGACCATTCCGCTTCCGGGCTCTGTCAAGAGTCTAGTCAACGTGGGAATCACTCCTGCACGAATGGCTTTTCCTTTGTTTCCTTGGTATATGCAGAGGTTGAATAGTGCAGTAGCAGCGTCTTTCTTGCCTCTTTGTGTACCTTCATTAAGCAGTACAACGAGCGGCGGAATTGCTCCTAAGGCACCGATAGTCACTTTGTTTTCATCAATCACTGATAGACTGAACAGTGTAGCCGCCGCATTCTCTCTGGCTTCCATGCTTCCTTTCTTGAGCACTTGAACTATACCAGGAATAGCTCCAGCGGATACAATGGCTCCTTTGTTGTTCTCACATATGGAGAGGTTTAAAAGAGCTGTTACTGAATGTTCTTGGATACGGGAATCGGGTGTTGAGAGGAGGCCTACGAGAAGAGGTATGGCTCCAGCTTCAGCTATGGCCACACGGTTGTCTGCATTTCGTTTTGCAAGAAGGCGGATTTCCCCAGCTGCAGATCGTTGGTCCTCGGGGTTTCCGTACGCGAGTCTCCACATAAGATCTTCAATCTTGTTTGCTTCTGCTGGAGACGAGAAGGACGATACTTTTCTGGGTCTTAAACTGCTTGGAGGCTTAGGAGGCTCAATATCGTTGGCCTCGCACCACTGAGCTATGAGACTACGGAGAACATAGTTTGGTGTGAGGGTTGTGCTTGTTAGCGCCTGCTGTGTTTTTGGACATGTCGAGTGTCCACCTTCTATCCACTTTTCAATGCAGGTGCGTTCGTAGGTCTATACATAGAACACAGCATGCTTCTATAATTAAATCTTAAGAGATCACAGAAATAAATCTGAAGAAGCTGAAGTCGAAGTGAACTTTACCTGCCCTGATGAAACAATAACTGGATCTCTCATCATTTCCAGCGATATCGGACAACGGAAATCATCAGGAATCACGGGTATTTTCTGACTTGCTGCCGTAGAAGTTTGTCCATTGCTTCTCGAGTTAACTCCTACTTTCGGCTCCTCGCCGTTGTCATCCTCCGTCTGCACAAAATCCTTAATCATCTTTAGTACCATTGCCATCTCCTCAATGTTTTCACCAGCGTCTCCGCCACTTGAAGCTACCATTTCGTGCAGAGCCACTGATTCTTGAGCTAGGTCAGGAATCTCCATCAAGTGTAACTTCTTCGCAACCCGCTCCAGGGCAGGCTGACAAGCATCTACATCACTACTTTTGTTGCACAGCGACTGAAGATCTTCATATAGTTCATCGTCTGACACATCTACTCTTCCTTTAGCCCGCCGAAACTGGCTGAGAACCAGCTCAACCTGCAACAACAAAACGCTACGAATTATGCATATATCCGAATTTTTTTAACCCCCTGAAGTTCCCATATCCTTTGCTCATTACAATTGGGTTCAATACACATCCAAACAGGTCATAAGATTTCCATATCTTAATGATTTGAAAGATGTAGTCATTTAAGTTAGACAAGCGAGACATATCTTGAATCTTGATCCAACTTCAGTCTCTCAACTAATGTTATGTCCCATGTGAATAAACTGGACTCATGATCAACTAATATTCAAGTTCTACGTCAATTAACAACTACAAGTCGTCTTTACTAATCCGCACTAGCCTCCCCCGCCTCGGGTTCAAGAATTTACCTGTTCTCTAACTTCATCCGATATTTCCAGATCCTCATACGGAATCTGGCTCAAAGATTGTTCTAACTTAACAGACACCTCCATCAATTTACTTGTCACTTGTTCCCTCTCCATCACCTACACAAACAGCACAAGAACATCTCTCGTGTATCAGAACACAAATTCTCAACAACTACCAATAGATCAATCAAATCACATCAACCACTACCAAAAACTCCAAATCTAACATCTAATCAAAATTCAAGAAGCATTGATTCACTCAAAACACTACCATAGCAAACAAAGCACGTGGCTCTCTCATTCAATGAAAACACCAATTCGTCAAACTTTTCCATTAATCAACAAAAATTCTCAGTGACCACACAGATCTAATCAAGATACCAATAAATCGAAAGAGAAACGCACCAGATAAATCTTGCTCCCTTGGCTACAAAATTTGAGATAATCCTTCGCTGAACACATAGCTTCCTTCAAATTCACCAAAGTCCTCAACGTATCTTCGTTGATCGGTTCGTTACTCTCTTTAATTTCCTCAAACATAGGAACAAGCAGCTTCAATCTCCTCGCTAGATTATAACAAAGCTTCTTCACCGTAATTCTGTAATCAGAAATCGTAGCAATCTCGTTAACTACATCGATTAAGCTCTGTGCAGCAGAAGCTTTATCTTCCTCCATTGATTGATTCTTCTCTCTCTTTTCAAAATCACGATTTACGGATCCGATTATTCTCCGAAGAAGATGGAGATGTTTCCCGATTGAGACTTCCAGTGGCGAGATTGAGCTTAAAGGAAGAAGAGAACCATTTGCAGAAAGTGCGAAAGAGAGAGATTTCTGAGAAAGAGGAGAGAAGAAGAAGCGAGGACTTTTCCAAAACGGCGACGTTTTAGCTGACGGCTTTAGCTTATTTGCAAGTTGTACGATTCTCTCTCGGCTGCTCTAAACCGGACTGTGATTGTTTCAGACCGGGACCGGTTAAGATTGTATTTGTTTTTTCCTGATATAAATATTTTAAAGTATTTTTTAAATGATTTTTTTATGAATATAATATTTTCATTTATACTGTGAAAAATTCTCACATTATCGTTTTTTGAATTTTATAATAGGGAAAAATGTCGAAAAATGCACCAACTTTCAAATTTGGGACGATTAAAGCATGAACTCTCGAAATGTATCTTTAATCACAAAGTTTTCGTTGACCTGTCTGAAAATAGCTAAGTTTTCGTTGACCTGGCCAAATTAGGCATCGCGTTAAGTCTCCGTTAGAACGATGCTGACGCTGTTAACAATCCGTTAGATTCTCCGTTCCATCAAAACTACGTCGTTTTGAAGTTTTCAAACGACGTCGTTTCACCAGAAAATAAGAAGGAAAAATGGCATCTCCAAAGAATCGAACTACTGACCTGTTACACTAATAAGAGACACTCAACCATTGGGCTACGCGAACATTTTAATCTTAGTACAAACAGAACATGTATATATACTAAAAACTAGTAACATAAATTAGGTAAAAATATATGCAATTAATTAAAAATAACAAAACTAAAAAATAATAATAACCAAAAATACAAATATTAAATATACTTATCATAGTATATGTATCAAAATCTCAAATATTATTTTATAAATAAAGATTTCTTCCATATTTGGAAAATTATTCCTTCTAATATAAAAAAATTTAAATATATGACATAAAATTAATCATATAATTATGCGTGATATGCACCAATGATACATGCACCAACCACATTAAACATTTATACAAAGTTTAGGTTTTTATAATTTAGAGAATAATAATTTTCCAAAATATAATAAAATCTTTATATATATATAATTAAATGTTTAAAATTTTAAAATATATATTTAAGGTAAGTATATTTAATATGTGTATATGTTTGGTTATTAATTTGTTTTTAATTTTGTTATTTTAAATTAGTTGCATATATTTTTACCTAATTTATATTACCAGTTTTTAGTATATATACACGTTCTGTTTGTACTAACATTAAAATGTTCGCGTAGCCCAATGGTTGAGTGTCTCTTATTAGTGTAACACGTCAGCAGTTTGATTCTTTGGAGATGCCATTTTTCCTTCTTATTTTCTGGTGAAACGACGTCGTTTGAAAACTTCAAAACGACGTCGTTTTGATCGAACGGAGAATCTAACGGATTGTTAACAGCGTCAGCGTCATTCTAACGGAGACTTAACGCGATGCCTAATTTGGCCAGGTCAACGAAAACTTAGCTATTTTTAGACAGGTCAACAGAAACTTTGTGATTAAAGAGACATTTCGAGAGTTCATGCTTTAATCGTCCCAAATTTGAAAGTTGGCGCATTTTTCGACATTTTTCCCTTTTATAATATTACCATTTTTGGATTTTTTCACTTATTTTAATTTTAAATTGTTCTAATGATCGAATCGATTATTCAATTGAATATACGGATTTTTATGGATATCTAATGAATTTGTAATCGTTTATTCTTTTAACATCTCTAAAAGTTGTTAACATTTTTTTGGGTGTCATAGAAGAATAAAGTTGTTGATGAATTTATACTTTTGGATTTAGCGATAATTAAAAAATTAAAAAACTGATACCTCTCTCTAATCATATGCAAGAAAATGTTTAAAAAACTAACATTAGTTCAAACTGGACAACGAATTATCCCAATATAGTTATTTCTTTTGATCTAATCCTTTTCCTTTTAAACTTTTTTTTACTTGTTTCTACTCTACATGTTTCTTGAAATTAGGTAAGGTATTAAGCTTTTTAGATAAATGTTTATTCTTATAGAGAGATCTATATACCTAGAAAAGGGAATAATACTATTGTTAGATAAGTGCAGCGATCAACATGACAATATGGATAAATGTTTGCTTTGATTGGATGCTAAAAGTTAAATACACAGAAAAGTCAAAATTCAATCTCATAATCAACCCCTCTGTCTCCAAAGTTCCTAACCCCTACACCAAAAAGTCAATTTGTTTTCTTGATTGAGATTGATTCACCATATATTTAATCGATTAAAAATGAATTCCCTTAAAAATAACCGCAAAAAGCTCAGGAGCATTGGGGTGTAACGACTTGCTTCTAAAATAAAATAAAAAATTATGGTTTTAATTGGTAACTCTATACTATTGCCGTATTGCGGATCTAAACCTTTCAATAGCAAAAAGTAGCTTTTATTCCCTAACTAAATGACCGACATTTTCAGTGTATTTCAAAAAATTCCATCGTAACTAAGTAATAATTAAAAAATTTGCTTTTAACAACTATTATATTTTACCATTTTTAATTATTTATATAATATTTATTTTTGTACCGTTAAAAACTCAAACCATTTTGTATTACCAATCGGGTCTTGTAACTTTCATAAAAAGTTTGAAAATTTCTAGTGAATATGTGAATGGTGGGTGGTTGTCACTCAAATAATGAAAATAAGGCCTTGAATGTTTCTTAGTTTTTAAGTTGTTTTTGGTTTTTAGATTTTGATTTTTAAATTTTTGGTTTTTGAATTTTTTCTATAAATATAAAAATTTAAAAAAAAAACAAAAACAAAACATAATCTCGTTGAAAAAAGAACTTTCTCACAAAAACCTCAAAATTATAGTTTTTAGTCTCTCTTTGAAATTTGGAGAAACCACTCAAAAACTAGTTTTCTTAAATTTTAGGGAATCTAATTTCTTAAAATCTTGAATGGTGAAAAGTTAGATTTTCCCATAAACAAAAACCAAAAAATATTTAAAAATTAGTTCAAGACCTAAATAAAAAGACCAAAATGGTTAGAACTGAGAAAACATAAGAAAAAAAGTTTATTGGTCCTAATCAGAAGGTTTAGTTGAGAAAAGAGTGGAAAGAGACGATCAAAAGTATATTTATGTGGTTTAGGATCCACTTATTTAAAAAAAAAATGGAATTTATATATCAGTTTTGCATATTGAGATATGTTTTAGAAAAAAACAAATGCTTTGAAAGATGTTTTAAACCAAACCATTTGTTTTTCTTAATTATCAAAAAAAAAAAAGTCTCATGTCAAATAATTAATCTCATGCACATGCTTAATTATTTTACTTCCCCATATCTCCATCATCATTATCACATTTGTCAATTACCGCTATCATCATTACACTCATTCTTCCCAAAACTTTTTCAGCAATTTCCCATACCTCACCCACTAAGATCTTTTATTCTCTTTTTTTAATTATAATTTGGATAGCACTCTTTTAGAGAGCACTGAAATTTCAGAAGAAATACTCCCTTAGTTTCCTTTTATAGGATGTTTCAGAGAACGTAGAGAGTAATAAATTACTAGAAAGAGAGATGTTACTGAAATTAAATATGTCATTCATATTTAAAATTTTTTTTTGTCTCATTGTATGACTAAATTTAATAAATTCAAAGAAAATGGAATACAATAATATTTTTGATATACTTGTAAATTACTTCCTCTGTTCTTTTATAAGTAATGTTTTAGGAAAATACATATAGATTAAGAAATCATTTAATTTTTGCTTATTTTAAACTAAACTATCATTTATTATCTAATCAACCAATTAAAAACAATCTACAAAATATAAATCGTCAAAACCAATAAAAAAGTAATTAATTTTGCATTGAAAATTAAAAACATCATCGATTTAAGAACAAAATTAGAAACTTAAAACATCACTTATAAAAGAACGGACGGAATACAATACAAACTAGAAGTATTCCTTGCACTGACTTTTTTAGTGAATGAATTACAAAATTCAAAGCGATGGCCTTTTAACTTTTTTTTTTCCAAGGCCCAAATGGGCTCATCAATCATGCTTGTTCGGTGACCCGATTCTTCCGGTAAAAACAGAGCCTGAAACCGTATTTTCAGGTCAGGCTGGTGTTCTCTTAATTCTCCAACCCCAAAATAGATAGACACGTGTCGGTAGAGGCTGAGATATTGGTCTCAAGGAAGAAAACTAACGGCTCAGATCCGTGTATGAACGATATTAAGGGCCAAAGTTGCTTCTGTTTTCCAGAAATTTTTGAAAACCAATTTCAGGCCGAGGTGTTTCAGACTCGTGAAGCCTCTTTTCTCTTCTTCTACGTAAATTCATCAGGTAGATATTATTTTCTTTGTTTATATGTTGTCAAAACTTTGATTATCTTGAAGAAGTCAAAACCAAAATAAATGTAACGCTAATGTGTTAGATTTTGGTATACGTAACGAATTAAATTTAATGGTTACATATTAATGTTTTAGATTGGCATTAACCATTAGTGTTTTTATCTGATTCCTTTGAATTTGGACGCATAATTGCTCTGTTTCTTCTGTTGATGTAATTAGCTAGAGATTGAAAAATGGCTGACGGTGAAGATATTCAGCCGCTCGTATGCGATAACGGGACTGGAATGGTCAAGGTAATTAAAAAAGCTTCTCTAGATGATTAACATAAACAAGATTTGTGAATGTTATTATGTGCCATAAGTTAAGCAATTCAACTATGTGCGTGTAGGCCGGTTTTGCAGGTGATGACGCTCCAAGAGCTGTATTCCCAAGTATCGTTGGGCGTCCGCGTCACACGGGAGTAATGGTTGGAATGGGACAAAAGGATGCATATGTTGGAGACGAGGCGCAGTCGAAACGTGGTATCTTGACTCTCAAGTATCCAATTGAACATGGTATTGTTAACAATTGGGATGATATGGAGAAGATTTGGCATCACACTTTCTACAACGAGCTGCGTGTTGCCCCGGAAGAACATCCGGTTCTGCTAACCGAAGCGCCGCTTAATCCGAAGGCTAACCGTGAGAAGATGACACAGATCATGTTTGAAACTTTTAACACTCCTGCTATGTATGTTGCCATTCAAGCTGTTCTTTCCCTCTATGCTAGTGGCCGTACTACTGGTCAGTACACTACTACACCCAATGTTTACCGTTGATTTAAATAAAATTCGGTTTGGTCGATTCGATTTTGTTCTCATTATTTTTATTTTGTTGGTTAGGTATTGTTTTGGACTCTGGAGATGGTGTGAGCCACACGGTACCAATCTACGAGGGTTATGCACTTCCACACGCAATCCTGCGTCTTGATCTTGCAGGTCGTGACCTAACTGACCACCTCATGAAAATCCTGACAGAGCGTGGTTACTCCTTCACCACAACTGCTGAGCGTGAGATTGTTAGAGACATGAAGGAGAAGCTCTCTTACATTGCCTTGGACTACGAGCAAGAGCTTGAGACTTCCAAAACAAGCTCATCCGTCGAGAAGAGCTTCGAGCTGCCAGACGGTCAAGTGATCACCATCGGGGCAGAGCGTTTCCGGTGCCCTGAAGTTCTGTTCCAGCCATCGATGATCGGAATGGAAAATCCGGGAATCCATGAAACTACTTACAATTCAATCATGAAATGTGATGTGGATATCAGGAAGGATCTTTATGGAAACATTGTGCTCAGTGGTGGAACCACAATGTTCGGCGGTATTGGTGATAGGATGAGTAAAGAGATCACCGCCTTGGCTCCAAGCAGTATGAAGATCAAAGTGGTGGCTCCACCGGAAAGGAAGTACAGTGTTTGGATTGGTGGCTCTATCTTGGCCTCCCTCAGTACGTTCCAGCAGGTAAGTTACTTACTATACTTATACATACAGATCTTATATTATATAGTCTATGAGTGTTTTGATGTATAACTCGTTACAAAAATATGTTTCAAATTTGTAGATGTGGATTGCGAAAGCCGAGTATGATGAATCTGGACCGTCGATCGTCCATAGGAAGTGCTTCTGATCAAAAAAAATCACCAAGTAAAACAAGTGCGGTAAAAATTTTGAAATCATTTTTTCACCCTGAAGCCAGATACCAGTATTACTTGCAACTTCTCTATTTGTGTTCTTTTATTCTTGTCCCTCATTGTTCATTTTAATCTTTCTTTTGAAGCAAATCTAAAAACAGATCAGTCATTAACAGAATGTTATTATTCTATATATGTATATCTTCTTTTGAGTTTCCTCTCTGTCTCTGCTAATTGTTTCCAAGCTTGGACCTCGATTTCATTTAAATATTTTCAATTTGTGTTCTCATCAATTTATGCTTACTCTTGCTATCCTTAAATGGATGGTTCCCGTCTTCTTCAGCTAGTTGTTGACGCTCGTTTTTTTTCTCACTAGCAAGAAGTGGGTTTGTTATCTCTCTGTGTTCTCTTCATCTTTAGGAATCTGTGATAGCACATAGCAGTCAAGAAACAATTGCACTCTTTGCTCACTATAAACCTCACAATAATCAAACTTTCAGAATCAGGAAAATTACATCTATTAGAATCAGCAGCCTGCTCAATAAAGACAATTCTAACTAAGATTATCATCATCATCATCGGATTCTATCACTATCAGAGCGACACGGTGTTTTCGTTGTCGAGAAAGCTTGGAAAAGAGATTAAGAAGGCGAGAGTAAATCTGAAAGATGTAGCTAGGTACTTTATTCATTAAGAATTAATTAAGATACACTCATACATGTAGTTTTATCTTTAAGTAAGTAGTCTGCAGATATAAAGTCTCCCTAGCTGTGCTCACAAATGACATGATCAAGACGGATATTCCTCAATTTTGTTGGCAGTGACCAATGAAAATAGGAGTATTTATCATATAAAGATAGGGTTCTATTCCTCCATATATATTTTTCTTTGCTGACTCTCTTCAGCACATTCTTCTGTCTTATCTTGTTACTAGTTAGTATGTAACCTTAGACAAAAAAAAAGATGCCACAATTAATTGTTTTCTCTGATGCAGCAATTCAAATCTTAAATTGCTTTTTTTTCAATGTCACAAAAAACCATGTAGTTTTTAAACCTTGCAAGGAACAACAAGTTTAATCTATACAATTTTAATGATCTCTAGTCTCTACTAGTAGACATGCATGAAGTTCAACTTCTTCTAGTCTTATGACGACGACCTGCGACTGCGTGGCTGTGAATCTCTTTGCTGCAGTAAATGTTTGCAAGTGGTGTGTAAAACTCTACACATTCTGTGACATTATTATTTAGCAGAGTTGATATTAATTAAAGACATCTATGATAAAATGACTATCCAAAGACAAATATTAATGAGGCCTGGTCCACATGTTCCGCTGTTTCTTGTAGCTCATACCTCATCAGCAGTTAAGTTTCGTAGTTCATACACGCTCGCAATCGCTCTGGAGTTTCGTAGCTCATACACGCTCGCAATCGCTTTGGAATTATCAGCTTTGTTTGTAGTCTTAATATGGAACTCAGCCGCAGTTGGATCAAATTGGGCATGGCCTCTTCTTCTATCTGCAACTCATCTAATCTTTCCATGAACAATTGAAGCTTCCTCAGCCTACCAAAACCTTGTTCGCTGATGCTCATCTTCTCTCCCGAGTAATCACAATCTTGCAACATCAGATCTTCCAGTCTCGGCATTTTCTGCAAAAAAGGCATTGGGTCTTCCTTGAGGTTTATTCCAACAAATGTCACAGATTCAAGACTGGGAGAGATCACATCCATGGACCTAACTGCTTCTTCCGATTCCAACGATAAATAGATGTCATTCGCCTCCAGCTTCAGAACACGAAGATTTCTCAGTTTAGTCAAGGAAGCCCAGCTCACAGGAACTCTTCTCTTCACTGACATAAACTGGTCATAGATCTCCAAGTCCCGAAGATTTATGAGCAACTCATGTTTTAGTTTGCTCAAGCTGTCAGAGGAGATAGACCTCAAGGTCTGAAGGTTAACGGTGTCGCCTATTAACAATTTTCCAACGAATTTTCCTATGACATGTCTCAATGATGTGAGCTTACGGAGATCGATTGTTTGACTGATGCAAAAACTGCGAGATGCATCTAGTGTTTGTAGAAACCGTAACTTGGAGATATAATTTGGCATATAGCTGTAAAAAGTATGAGAAATTCTGATACAGGAAAAGGGATTAAGTCAAAGTCAAGGTTTCTCAAATGTGTTGCATAATGACGTGGCAGAATAGAGGAAGGTGATTGGTGGAAGTGTGAATGATGTGTTGGCAGAGTTTAATTGGTTGAAGGAAGATGAGCAAAAGCAAGATATAAAGAGGCTCGAGAGATCATTTGCAAAAATAACCAGAGAAATCATTTTTAGTTGTATCTCTTCTTCTTCTTCTTCTTCTTAGTTTGTTCTGAGATTATGGTGTTGTACTCATCTAGATCGAGATCTCTCCGTTAGATCTTCGTCATTTGAGATATCGACTCGCGTTTTATGAACGTTAGTTCGATTTTGGTTCCGGTTACGATTTGAATTGAAGCATTGGTGGTTTTTCTTTATCAAAGGTATCAGAGCCATTCGTATTCTCGGAATCGATGGCGGAGACACGGTCACTGACGAAATTGACGGAAGCGGTGGTTCATGAAGCCGCAGAATCGTTGGGATTGCGCATCAAGAAGCTCTATCGAAGACTTACGTTTGAAGAGATTGACCAGAGAAGGTGGAAAGGATTATGTATCTTTTGCGACGAACTTGAAACTCCAGATCACTATTTGCGTCACAAGAATTCAGGAATTCTCATGCTAGATTGTGATGACGATCAACCTCCTAATGATATAGAATTGGTTGAAACTGAGGTCGCCATAGAATCGAGTGAGACTGAGCAGCGAACCGTGAGTCATGAAGCAACTGCAGACATGAATTTGGCACTCTTGGAGGAAGAATCGATTCCACAATTTCAGGTACCAATTTCTGATTCTGAGATTTTGAGCAATATTAAACTTAGGGAAGAAACTTCAACGTTGGAAACTCTAGAGTATGTGGTGATGAATGAGAATGAGAATCTAGAGCAAGATGGGGTTCAAAAGTACGTTAGTATGAAATTTGAGGTTGATGGTGATGCTGAGAGGAGTCAGAAAGTGTTAAGTAGCACCAAAAATTGTTGTGCACACCAAGTGTTTGGTAAAATGTCTAAACATGAAGAAAAGCTAGGAATAAAGAAGAAAAGGAAAGGGTTTAAATCACGGATGTTCAAGTATAAGAGGGGCTTAAGGAAACTGCACGCACTTACTTTTATCAAGAGTATGAGAATGGTTTTCTCTCAACAATTGGGAATGGTTGAGACATCTAGTGATTTGTTGATGTGGAATGGAAAGGATAGTCTACCAGAGACTGCTATTGGATCCGAATTAGAAGCAATGGAAACAGATTCATCGAGTCAAGAGAGAAGTGAGTTATGTACAGAGAACAAAGAGGAAGTTAAAGGATGCTTCAAACGTCTTCAAGCGTCGGTTCTGATGAAAGAAAAACCAGATTCTGTGAAAGTAAATGAAGTGAAGATTGAGACGCAGGTTGTTGACAGAGACATGTCACTTTCGATAATAGTTCTGGAAACAGGAAGGGAGGAGGTGATTGGATCACATGTGACGATGGCTTTTGTTTTCAAACAAACATCTCTCTCATATTCTCCGTGTAGTGAACACAACTTGTTGGATACAATGCTTCTTAGGTGCCATAGTAAGACGAAACAAAGGAAATGTCATAAATCGTGGATGTTCAAATACAAATTTGATGAGGAGGATCCAAGGAATCTCCAATCCAGAAATGGGTATAGCTTATCAAGAAGGGAAATTCAACCTTTTATCTCTCAGTACATGTGGACTCAAGAAGTGTCTGCTGCAATTCGTTTTCTCCTGAGGAGACATTTATACTTGACTTTTGATTGTGAAGAACTTGCGGTAGCTGGACGAAAGAGGAAGCATGGTCTTTCGATGGGATTGCAGAGTAAACAGAAGAAACGAAAATGTCCTAAGTCTTGGATGTTCAAATTCAAGACGGGTTCTAATCCTGCGGGAACTAGCAGCTTAAAGCGTCACAACGAATGTGGTCTTTGGGCACAAATCCGTGAAGTCAAGAAGCAGAGCAAACTTCTTTTACTCTCTCTTTCTCCCAGTTTCGTATGGCGAGCAATGATACGAAACCCGGTGAAACGGAGCAAACTCCCCAAAACTTGGTTTTTTAAGTATAAACAAGAGAAGAACTTTCGACTTTGGTGAAAGAACCAGAAAAGATCTTAAAGTGGAAGATGGTTCAGCATTGTAGAGCTGCTATAATGGTTGAGTCAAGTAGACAAACCGACTCACAGAGGAAGCCACTTTAGAATCTTTAGAAAAGTTTCCTGCCATTAAACCTTGAGGTCAAGGTTTTTCAAAGAGGGAGGATTTGATACAGGAAAAGGGATTAAGTCAAAGTCAAGGTTTCTCAAATGTGTTGCATAATGACGTGGCAGAATAGAGGAAGGTGATTGGTGGAAGTGTGAATGATGTGTTGGCAGAGTTTAATTGGTTGAAGGAAGATGAGCAAAAGCAAGATATAAAGAGGCTCGAGAGATCATTTGCAAAAATAACCAGAGAAATCATTTTTAGTTGTATCTCTTCTTCTTCTTCTTCTTAGTTTGTTCTGAGATTATGGTGTTGTACTCATCTAGATCGAGATCTCTCCGTTAGATCTTCGTCATTTGAGATATCGACTCGCGTTTTATGAACGTTAGTTCGATTTTGGTTCCGGTTACGATTTGAATTGAAGCATTGGTGGTTTTTCTTTATCAAATTCCTACAAAGTACCTCAAGTGGATCAGATCCCCAATCACTTCTTCAGAAGAACACCGAAGCCCTCCAAAATCAAGCACTCGAAGTAGCTTCATGGTTTCAAAATCACGCCCTACCGAATCCTTTGATTCTCCAAAGTATAAGAAGGATCACATCCGTTTGTTCCAGTGTTTCTCAGATAAGTATCTATTGATCTGATGGTGAACCACTTCCCTTCTGCAAGTAGTAGAAGAATGTTGTGCCACATGACCGTTATAAACGTTTACAAAGTTGAGCTCTTCAGATTTCTTGATAGCCACGTCTCTCAGAAGATCATGGATTCTACAAGACATCACTTTTCCTCTTTCTCTTCTCACTGCTTCCAGTAAGCTTCTGTCTATCAGCTCTTCGATGTAGTACCGAGCCACATCTTCCATCTTCATCTCTTCATCCTCTTTTATAAACCCTTCTGCTACAAGTAACCATATCAACTTCTCTATATCTATCTCGTGGTCCTCAGGGAAGATACTAAGGTACAGAAAACAGAGTTTGGACTCATGCCGCATATCCTTGAAGCTTAGATCAAACACAGTGGAAACATGAATGGAGTCATCCTTTAGGCGTCTCCATAAACTGTTACACACATCATTCCACTCACTTGGTCTCTTCCTCGACAAAAGCCCCGCAAGAACGACTATACAAAGTGGTAATCCTCTGCATTTTTGAACCATTTCTTTTCCGGTTTTCAGCAAATCTTCATCAATCCATTCCATATTCCCGAATGCTTTCTGTTCAAACAACTGCCAGCTTTCTTCAAACGTCAAGAACCTTAACTTATGAGCATAGAATCTCCCGTCCACGCCTTCAGCCACGGCTCTAATACGCGTAGTGATGATGACTTTACTTCCTTCATGGTTGCAAGGTAACGCTCTCTTTAAGCTCTCCCACGCTTCTCGCTCCCATATATCATCCACCACCACCAAATATTTTTTCCCTTCTAGAAGACCGTGAAGGTAAACTTCTAGTTCCTCCTCTGCAAACATTCTGATCTTTTCCAACTCTTCCCCTGAAGTCATTCCCAAAGATCTAATGATTCTCATAAGTATATCTCCAGTTTTATACTCTTGAGAAACATAGGTCCACGCACGGCAATCAAATCTTCTCTTCACATCCCCTGAGTTGTAAAGCTTCCTAGCAAGTGCAGTCTTTCCGAGGCCTCCCATACCGAAGATCGAGATAATAAATCTATTGTACTCTCTAACATCGAGAAGCTTTGCCAAAAGAATCTTAGCATCATCTTCCAAACCAACTACAAACTCTTCTTGATCAACAGATCGGGCACGCCGAAGCTGCCTAACTCTCAAACTTGAAATATTCCCTCCTCCTTGAGGCTCTTTTAAGCCTCCTATACCATAAGTCTCCCTCTTGCGAGTGATATCCAAGATTCTTCTCTTGAGGATTCTGATATCATCAATTATGTTGTACGCATCTATCTTCCTTCCTATCTTGTTGGTCCATCTCTTGACGCCTCGCCTTTGTGATCTTTCTTCGAGTTTCATGTGATAGGTGTCCAAAACATCCTCGACGTCATAAGCGATATCTAAAACCAGTTTTGTCCACCGTTTTGAGACTTCATCTTCTCTTTCTCTCGCTTCAACGTCCTTGAGATAACCTTGAATGCACGTCAACTCCGTCTTCAGCTCCTCTAGATCGTCTTTGACTCCAATCAACATTGATGCTTCTTCAATGAGATAGTTGCCGATCTTTCCCACAACGAACTCCGTGATCGCATCTACCATCTTCGCAATATCGAGTTGAATCTACGGATATCACAGTAAGCACAAGATTGAAGAAATGTTTTGTTTCTTTATTTCAGAAACCGTAGTACTTGACTTGTTGGTATGAAATTTCGACCTCTCCTACATTATCTTGAAACTATGCATAGTTTGTAATTATGTCCAAAATAATTCACGTGGACGTGGGACCAATATAAATTCTCATTTCTCAACTTGTCATACAATTTTTCGTGGAAAATTAGCCTCACATTTTGGCTGAGATTTTTTTTAATGTTAAAGTTTAGGGATTTAGGGTCTAAAGATTTTTGTTCACACCAAACATATATGATTTACCTTAAAACCCTAAAACAAGTAACTTTTCTAGTTGATCTGTTGGAAAGTTTGCGTTTTGGAGATAACATCTCTATCACCGAAGAACAATTACAAAACAGACGGTAGATAAAAGACTTCACGTGTGTAACTCACGCGTTTCCCCTTTCTCTCCCAAAGTTGATTCTCATCGAAACCTAAGTTTCACCGGCGTTCTCTTTGCCTCTCCGGTGTCCGGTTGCGACCGGCACTGTGAGAGGGCTCCCTTTTATTTTTCTTATGCAATTCTGGTCCCCGCGCTTGGGCTTCTCGCCGTAGCCTTGTTTTGCTCTGAATCTCGTGGTGCTTGGGAGGAGGTCCGCCGTGTGCGACGGCCAGTCATGGTGATTGTCGGCGCCACTCTTCTCGGTTCTTCTCGCTTGTCGACAGCGTTTAAATCGACGGAGCTATGCCTTCAATTCTCGTCGCGCAGCTCGATCCGGTGAGGATCTATCTTTAGATCTACTCCTTCCAAGTGATTCCTTCGGTGGAGATGGCTTCCCTTGACAGTGTGGTGGCTGTCGCGAAGTCTATGCTTTGCTCTATAAGGTCTCTCCTTCTCCTCGGCGTTTGCTGGGAAGATCCGCCACATGACGAGCTTCTTTCTCCGGTGAATGGGCAGCTTCCAGTGGATCTCTTCGCAAGAGGACGGCCAAAGATCCGGTTGGTTTTGCAGCCTCTGTCTTCACCGTCTGTGGCTTCGTCTTGGAGGTTTAGGGTATTGCTTCTCAGGTTTGTTCCGTTTTTTGGATTTCCACTTCGACGTAAGTGCTTGGCGTTTGGGACGGATGGCTCTCCGGTGGGTCACATCTGCCTGAGGACAGCAGCGGGTCTGATGGTGAGCACTCTGTTGTGGCGCGTCAAGTGTGGCAGCTCGTCTTGGTTGATCTCGATGGTCTTTTCTTGAAGCATCAATGGTGTTGATTCTGGAGATATTATGGCTACCGGTGGTGGCTTTTCCCGTCTCCAATTGTCTTCATCATTCGTATTCTTGGCTCGGTGTTTTTGCTAATAAGCCCTGTTTTTGTTGTGTCTTGCCATTGATGTTGCCTTGAGTCGTAGTTCTTGCGTTGCATTGCGTTTTTGCTATGGTTACTTTTTCACTATGCACTAGAGGAGTTAGTAAGGCTAATGGTGTCCAGTGTGGCGTTGAGTTGAAAATCTAGCTCTGTACTATGCGACTTCGGGAATGAACTTGGTAGGGTGAGCTCACACTGTTCGCATTTTTTGGTTTGTGAGGTTTCATTCAGTGAGAGCTCATGGAATCGTTCGACGAGCCGTTGACGGCACGGTCTCGGACCTCCGGTGAAAGGCTTCTAGTGTCTTGTATTTTAGTAATTCGGTTCAACTATTTGCATTCGCTCTTCGTCTCAAGCATCGGAGCCGGGAAGAACAACAAAATCGTCATCACTTCATCTAACTCCATTAGCATTTTTGCTTATGTTTGAGTGGATGGACTGAAAATATTATATGAATTATGCTTCCATGTTTTTGCTTTTTTTGCCATGGGACCATTTGTATAGGTTTATAATCTTTCGATTGTAAACCTAAATCGTTTTCATTTTTAATGAAATATTTACCTTCTTAGCAAAAAAAAAAAAAAAAAAAAAAAACATCTCTATCACCTTGAAACTCATAAGAAACGTTTTCTCTGGTCCGTGAGTGAGAAAATGCTCAAAAACTACGAGTGGTCATAAACGCCAAACTTGTCTTATATTATAGTTGAGTGCTTTTGTGTATAACTGTGTGATAAATTGTGACAAAAGTGTGTGTTCCAAATTTGCAGTTGTGAAATACCAAGTAAAACAAGTGCAGTAAAAACTTTGATATCATTGTTTTCATTCTTTAGCCAATTGCTATAGTTACTTAAATCTTCTCTACGTGTGTTCTTTTATTCTTCCTTCATTGTTCATTTTAATATCTCTTTTGCAACAAAGCAAGTTAAAAACAGATCAGTCATTAACAGAAGTGTTATTATTATATATATGCATACATATTGGTATACACACATTATCTTCTTCTTGAGTTTTTTCTCTTATACAGACCTCAATTTCATTTTAAAAATTTCAATCTGTGTTCTCATCAAGCAATGAGACTACTGTATGCTTACTCTCACCATCCGTAAATGGATGGTTCTCGTCTTCTCCGGCTAGTTTTTTACCCTCCTTTTTACTCAAACCCAAAAGTGGGTTTACCTCTGTGTTCTCATCATCTTCAGGATCCATATTTTCTTTCATACCCGTCCTAGATTCCTCGCTCGGCTCAGTTACCAGCGGCTGAGGAAAGTTATCGGCGTCATTAGGAGAAACCATATTGTTCTCTTGTTCATCCTCATTGTGCTTCTTGGTAAAGTTGGAATTGCATTTCCTATAGACTGTAGATTCTAGTAGGACTCCATTCTGTGACATAGAATGAGATGAAGACTTGTGGTTAAAGCTACCGAAACCTTGAATCCCTCGTGACAGCTCACGAGCTCGTTTCCTTTCTTCCTTCAGAAGTTCCCCTTTCTCAAGTAGCTTTAAAACCTTCTCTGCTTTCTTTCTAACCGCTAATCCCCAATTAAACCTACCAACAAACAAAACTTATTGTCTCAGAACATTGAAACTCTGTTCATACCAAACATGATCCGCCTTAAAACGCTAAAACAAGTACCCTTTCTCGTCGATCTGTTGGAAAGTTTGCATTTGGGAGATAACATCTCTATCGCCTTGAAACTCATCGGAAACACTCTCTGGTCCATGAGTGAGCAAATGTTCAACAACTATGAGTGAGTTATAAGCCATCCTCCAGTTTCTCTTATCAAACCTTGCCAATCTAATTTACATCAAACAACAACAACAACAAATGCACCATATCTCAGTAACAGAATACATAGCAAGTAAAATGTATCGATTAATCACAAGTTATGTAACCTTTTGTGCAAGACTTCGACTATGGCCAAGTAATCTTCAAACTCGAAAGCAGCCTTTGAAATGGATCCTAAGGTTTGTGTATTTGGTCCACATGACTCACCATCCGTAGCTTCCTCAGTCATTCTTCAACCAAATTTACCAAATTATTCAAATCATGTTTACATATACATAAATTTATAATTTACCAAAAAAGTTTTTTATAATTTGTTTGCATAACAATAAAAGAAGAAAAAAACTAACAGTTGAAGAGGAGTAACATCGGTGAGAGCTAAACGCGCCGTTTTAAGCTTCTCTTTGAAGAAAAAAGAAGCTTGTTTCTTCAACTCAAGGAACGATGGTGTTCCCATGGCGATGCTGCTTCTGTTTTTGCTCATCATTGACATCTTTCTTCAAAGTATCCTCAAGAACCATATGAGAGAAAGATGAGAGATGATTTGAATCTATTTTTTAGTGTTGGGTTAGTTCAAAAACAGATGAATTCTAGATTGGTCATTGAATATAGGGACAAAAAAAACTTTAATATAATCAAGAAAAGTCCAAATCTGTGATCCCAAAAAGGTCCACGAGTTTGAAAATTTGAATGATCGTTGATCGTTTACATTGGAAAAGTCAAGCACTATAGTACCACCAATAACCATAAATTCTACATCAATTTCCCTAACCGATGAGATAGTGAATCATTTTATAACTCATAAATTCATAAGAAGACATGAAAGTTCCAAAAATTAATATCTTGAAAACGAATAATTCCTGTATTTTCCAATCGAGAAATTCGTTTCAAGATCAATAATCTATAAAGAAAAAAAAGGTTAATCAAAAATACGGTTTAGTAATTAATACGGTAGTAGTGTGTGAGCGAGCACAGGGGATTAATGACTCTCTTCTCTTTCAGTGAAGTGAAGTGAATAAGGTAGAGTTAGATCTGGCCGTACACATCCACACGCGCGCTGATGAAACTGAGATCTGAAGATCCGACGGCTCTGGACAACCCGAAAATCTAGCGAGAAATTGACCTGAGAGATAGCAGATCTGGACCGTCGGTGTCAACTTGGTGGGACCTACAATTGCACCTGTCACGCACTCACTGTATATTATTCCGCTGAGCTAATTCACTGATTTAGATTCCATTCTTATTACAAACTTTTTTAGAAAAAAAATCACCACTTCTAAATTTCTATTTGTATTTAAATTAGAGACTCGTATCAAAAGAGAAAATGAAGGATTTTATAGACATGGGTTTTACCCAAAATCGCCCAACCAATTCAAATTTACATGGGAAAGTGAATTTGTTTTTACCTCGACTCGAATAAAAACATTATGACGTAAAATAAATATAAACTCTTGTGAAAAAAATCCAGTAAAAATAAATAAAGCCCTAATCGAAGGCAAAACATTATGTGGTAAAAGAAGAAAAAAATTAAAACCATACCAAAACATAACAAAATGCTATACACCAACACCACAAGGCCAAGAAACCAAGTGTTGTTTTAACCGCGCCGGAAGAAACTATCTCACGCGGTGGTGATACTAATCTCGAACTCTCCGGCGACAAAGATATCTCATGTGGAGGAGCTGTTGCAACGGGTTGACCGGATTTTGGAAACAGTTCTTTAGGCAAAAGAACTTTGGATACTCCGAAAACAGAAACCGGGTTTTGATCAAATGCCGTTTGAGTCACAACAGCTAAAACCACACCCGAATTGATCGTTACGATTGACCCGTTAACCCGGGAGATGTTGAGAGTGTAAGAACCGGCTCCCATTTCTTCAGTGGCTAATGTCGGTTGAACCGGGTTGGTTATTGATTCGAGTGAGCCGAGAGTGTAGTATGAATGTAGAACATGGAATTTTAACACGAAGGCTTTTTGCGCCGCCGGTAAAGACTGGAGGTTGACATTGGACGGGAGATCGGAGAAGGCGGAGTCGGTGGGGACGAAGACGGTGATTCCGGCGCCACGTTCGTCGTTTTCGAATTCTGTTATGACTCCGGAGGCGACGAGGAGAGAGAGAGCGACGTTGAAGTTGTGGCCGTTGATTAGTATCTGAGTGAGGTTGATTCCCGCCGGAGGAGGGGAGAGAGATGTTGATGTCGGCGGTGGAGTGAGAGTCTCCGAGGCGGTGATATCGATTCCGGTGGGGACGATGAGGGAGTCGACGGTGAGGACGGTTATGTTGGGAGGTTTGGTCTCGAGAAGCTTTAACACAGTGACGTTTTTGGTGGCTGGAGATCCGATCGTGACGGATCCTGAAGCCGGGTCACGGGTGACGTTAACGGATCCAGATCCAAAGAATGTACGACCGGAAGCTTCGTAGAGAGTAGTGACGGCGGAGCCTGACGGTGGGATACGTCGGAGATCGGAATCAGAGAGGAACTGGAGAAGGACATGGAAGCGGAGGAGATCTGCGAGGGCTGAAGGAGGTAGGCGGCGCGTGAGGTCCAAGGTGGCGGAGGAGAATTGAGAATTGGGAACGGCGAGGAGGGTTAATGAGTTTCTACCGGAAAGCTCAGCGGCGATGCCGGAGGAGACGAGGAGGTTGGAGAAAGAGGAGAGATTAGGGAATGAAGAGAGGACGGCGGTGACGTTGATAGCGGCGGCGGTGGAGGATAAGAGGAGAAGTAAATAAGGTAATGCGAGAAGGGTAAAATGGGAAATTGAAATTACGTTCGCCATTATTTTTGAGTTAGGTCATGAGATTGGTAAAGAGAAGAAACACAGAAGGAAGGAAGTGAGTGGATAGAGAAGAAGGGAGTGGTGTGTGAGTGAAGTTTGGTGGACGAAATTAAAATTGGAGACATCTTTGGGAATTGTATGACGCGCGGTGTTTTGGAGTTTGACGTGCACGCGTAGGACAAAACAGATGTCATTGTGTCAGAAAGAGAGATGCTTTTGTGGACACTTCTAGTCTTGTAGTGATTAGATTTTGGTGAGAAGATTATTTGATTGAAATTAAATAATTTATATTTGTGTGGTGCCCACGTGGGGTATAGTTTTTAATAATAATGTCATTAAAGTTTTTTCGTTTGCATGTGAGTTTTATAGCTGTAGTCTGTTAATTTTGATCTCCAATACGATATTTTTGGATTAGAGAAGTATAGAATTAGAATTGCGGGTTTTTCTTAAAGAAAATAAGGTTAGTGGAGTATCTGATTTGGTAGGATTCAAGTAGTTTATGGTTTTTACACTGCTGAATATTAGTTTGTATAGATAAACGAATTGTTTGAACTTTGTGGTAGATAAATTCTATTTTGTGTCATCCAACATTGGCGATGATCAAATGTTTTCTAAACAAAAAAGAAGAATTGTGATCGTTTTGATTGTTTGATAGCTTTAATTCATTGATGATGAAATAGTATCCCCTACATCACATTTGGAAACAAATTCAAAGACATAAAGATATGCGATAAATTATAGTTTGGGTGGATCTGTCAATCAAATGTCATTTATCAAAATTTTGATTGGCAATTTAAAAGATTTATTAAAAGGACTGTGTGTTTTCATTGGTAGTTAATATGTAGATCAAACTCACTTGGTAGATATTTAGACAAAGCTAACTAGTAAAACATTAGGCCTCATAAACATCTTAAGTAATAAAGCCCATGAGGCCCAGTAAAGAAGATCGCTAGGGTTTAAGTCTTAAGACGCAGAACAAGGAGGCGATGAAGAATTGAATCTGTAGTCGAAGAAAGAAAGTAAGAGTTGCGAAAAAATGGACGCAAGCATGATGGCTGGACTTGATGGTCTTCCTGAAGAAGACAAAGCCACAATGGCCTCCATGATCGATCAGCTTCAGCTACGCGACAGGTTCGTCACTTAGATCGGTTTCTCTGTTTTTCACTTAGGATTGTCTAAAAAAATTTGATTTTTAGTTCCTTGAAGATTTGGGGAAATTATATGCGCAAGGAGAAATCTTTGTTCTTATAGTTCAGAGCTAATTTAAGGGAAAAGTCTCACTCTTTATTAGATTTGCTCAGGAATTTTGAATCAAGGTTAGTGTATACGAAGTTGGAAAGATCTTTGGATCGTTTATGTATCGTGGGTTCTTATGGGTCATTGATAAAAAAACTTTGAATTAGAGTTAGTGAAATTATCTATTTTGTGGTTTGGATTCTATAGAATCAAGAGTCTCAAACTGTTTCTTTAATTTGTAATTGTGTTGTCTTACATTGAAGCTAAGAGTATGTTGGTTAGTTTTTTTCTTTCTTCAAAAGTTGTTCTGTGTTTAGGCCTTAACTTTTGCGACTTTGTGGGGTTTTTTTCAGCTTGAGGATGTATAATTCATTGGTGGAGAGGTGTTTTGTGGACTGTGTTGATAGCTTCACACGCAAATCTCTACAGAAACAAGAGGAGACTTGTGTTATGCGATGCGCTGAGAAGTTCCTTAAGCACACGATGCGTGTTGGTATGCGGTTTGCTGAGCTCAATCAGAACGCACCAACCCAAGACTGAAAACTCTGCTTCTTCAGTTTGGTTTATGAGTCCGAAACCAGAATAAACCGGTTGTTAGTTGTTCAGGTTACTCTGATACTGTTTTTTTGAACATCAACTCTTGTACTGTGAAATTATTTTGACTAAATCCAGTTCTGATATTGATTTGTATTTCAATGGAGTCTACAAAAAAATCATACCATATCGATATTACATTGAGCAATTCCAAATTGTCGATGTATCCATTTGGTTTTTTATACATAGGAGAATACTGTGTAATATTGCTAAACATCTTGAAACTTGATTACAAAAAATTGAGCTCTAATGTCTAATCTAAGCGTACCTTATTTGTTTTAATGGTACCGATGACTTAAGTCTAGGGAACTGAAGATTTGATTTGAGATTTTCGTTGAAGAGAGAAAAAGTGTTAAGTCACGAAAACCCGGTTTGGCATCAATGGAGTGCCCTTACCGGAATTCACATGCTTTATAAGGTTCACGTAGTGATATGGGGCAGAGAAGGGAAGGAAGATGTAGATGAACAACTTGAGTTCTCATCATGATCGTGTATGAGTTCATTAAAGTTACAACTTCTACGTTTGGCAAAACTTACTATGAGTTATTATTGGGAGCAGATCATGGTCAGTTTGATTGTGGAACATGACTACTTGATTCATCTAAAGCGAGTGGCTGATTTTTGTGAATTTTTGTTAATGTTAATTAAATTAGTGAAAATAAATCGACTAAATCTGGTAATTGAAGCCATAATAGGTATAGAAAAGCCACCTTTTTAATATAAAAAAAGCTATATAAGCTTAAGCTATGGAAGTTAATAAAACCCTGCAAATGATTGAAAATTAAGAATTCAAGTTTTTGGAGGTCTTGTATACTTTTGGTGAAGTTTATTATATAAAAATGCTCGTGCCTTAGAGCATGTTTATCAATGATTTTCTATGGGTATCAGCCCAATAAAATAATGAAAAAAAACAAAATTGGGCTTGAAATGGGTTGAGTCGGATCAGTCTTCTGAGACTTCTGATACGGTTCATATCGACAGGTGGCACGATGTGAGTGGGCGTAAAAAATTTATCAGGAAAAAAAAAAAACATTTCTTCATTTCTCTCTCTTCTCTCTCTTCTCTCTCTGCGTACTTCGGCGACGACGGCTCTGAGATCGATTCCGATCGAATCCGACGGCGAATCGTTGTCCCGGCGAAGCTCCGTCACCTGCTGCGACTTCTCTCTGGAGATTTCGCTCGATTCAGACGGCTCGAAGATGAAACGTCTCCGATCTATTCCCCTCGAATCCGACGGCGATTCGTCTCTAGGCGAGAGATCCTTGCATGGAGATTCGTCTTCTCCTTCTTCTTTTAATAGTTTGATTTTTCTTTTTTATTAAATTTTTGAAAAATAAATTATAATTTTTTTTTTTATTTTACTGATACCCATTGAGTTTCACCAATAAACATACTAATTTAACAAAAATCTTATTGAGTATCATTGATTAAACAATTAATTAATTTAATACTAAAAAAATGCTTGTGATACTCATAGGGTTTTATTGATAAACATGCTCTTAGTAATATGATTTGAAACAATGGCCTACGGCCTTTCTTCTTTCATAATCATTTTAAGTGTCAATTCAAAAATATTATGGTAACATAGATTTATGTATGGAAACCAGATTTTCTATATACAATGAAGTAAAATTCGATTTTCTCAAAATAAAGTAAAATTTTTATAAATTAATAGAATTGGACCTTGAAATTTTATTAATTTATAGAGATATTAAATTATCGATAAATAAATAATTATTAAATTATATACATTTCTAGTTAATTTTGTGATTCTTAAAAAATGTCAATCTGAAAAAGACACTTTTTTTTATAGAAATCAATATTCTTTTAAAACCAAATACAAGTAAAAAAGTATTAGTATCCCTTGAAAACAATACAAAAAGATTTCGATATAGTAAAATATTATAAGTAAACTCTACGAAGAACTAATTCATATTTAAGAAAAACAAACAATACTAAAATCATATTTTACTAAATTTTCTACATATATTATATATATATATATTGATAAGTTTATACAATTATTAATTTATGATATTGATGGGACCATATAGTTACAGTAGATTTTCAAACAAATTTTTATTTTATTATATTATCGAATTATGTTAAATATTACACTACCCCGATTCGAGACCGGAAAAATTTATTAAATCGAGTATTAATTTGTAAAGATTTTTTGTACAAACTATT
The DNA here is from genome assembly GCA_019202805.1 of Arabidopsis suecica. NCBI lineage: Eukaryota > Viridiplantae > Streptophyta > Magnoliopsida > Brassicales > Brassicaceae > Arabidopsis > Arabidopsis suecica. The sequence goes on from CM032909.1 coordinate 8,974,265, forward strand.
CACAAGTTAAAATTCAATTTACAATTATGCTCACTTCTTTTCTTCACCTAATCTATTTAGATGTTGTATAATTGCTAAATCATGTTCACAATCACCGTAAATCTATTATCTTAGATTTAACTTTAGTAAAATATGCATATAGACAATAACATATTTTAAGTTAATTTTTAGTATTTAAATTTGTCATATTGTATCGTAGATTTCTTTTTTGCGAAAAAATAGAAAAATTAGGAATCCCAATCTATGTTGTAATTAGGATATAACCAATATATATATACACAATTACTAATCTCTCTTCATAATTTACAATCACTGAACAAACAAAAAAACACTAATCTCTCAGCTCAATAGAAACCTTAATCCTTGAGAACCATAAAGACGTCGATAGAATATTGCGAAGAAGGCGAAGGGATTCACTTTGATCCAACGAACCAAGAAGTCATCAACGATTATCTTAAACGGAAGCTAAGAGGTGAAGACTGCAGAGACTTCATAATGATGAAGGATGTTTCTGCCAAGGAGCCATGGTTGCTACTTCTTTTTTCAAGGAAGACGGTATTAATTCTCGACAAGAACTCCGATCTCCAAGACAAAGATTGGTAGTGGTAAGTACTCGAAGCGGAAGATCACCGGAGATAACACTGATGGAATCGACCGCCTTGAGCAAATTAATCCAAGCATATGTTTTTTAAAATTTGAATCGTCATAGCATATGTAGAAAAAAATCTAAAATTTTATTAACTATATATATTTGATAATAATTCAAAATAATATAAATATAAGATAAAATAAAAGTGAAATGAGAATCATATATTTATATTTAAATTAGGTAGAGAGTTTTTTTAGGAAATTAGCTCAAATTTGTTATATTAGCATTAAATCATCATCTTTGATTTCCTTTATCTATAAAAATCGTAATAAATATTTTATAAATAAAGAGTTTAGGTATTAGTTGAGAGTATATATATTTTAGATTTTATTAAATAATTCCGGTTTTGAATTTTGCCAAAATTCAATATAAGATTCGATTGAAGATTTTTGGGTCAAAATTAAAAAAAAAATCCGAACCGATTGGATTATTTAAAATGTACTTTAAAAATGTCAAGTAGATAGTGCTAAATTGCATAAACCAATAAAACAATAATTCAAATACAAATTGAACAGTATTTTGTACCTCGGTGGCATATGTATCATTATCAAAGGAGACAACTCTCCACAAGCTTGAGCGCTTCTTCTTTGTGCCGCTAACACAGCATTCTCATAAATTTGTGCAGCTCCTGTTTCCAAAAATACCATTTCATCGTTTTATACATAGGAGAATACTGTATAAATATTGTTAAACATCTCAAAACTGATTACAAAAAATGAAGCATACCTTATTTGTTTTCATGATACCGACATCATAAACCTGGGTGAAGTCTGGTTTAAATAAACCGAAGTTTTGCTCGGAAACCGAAGATTTGAGATTTTCGTTGAAGAGAGAAAAAATGTAAGTCTCGAAAACCCGGTTTGACATCAATGGAGTGCCCTTACCAGAATTCACATGCTTTATAAGGTTCCCATTGTAAGCAGCCGCATAATCTAAACCGACGCCAGTCTGGTTCGGTTCACCAGCCGAGGGCCAACCGGTCTCAGCCACGACGATGTCCACGTCACCGTACCCAACCCTTTTCATTGCGGAGTATACTGCATCAAGCTGAGCGTCAAACATGTTGGTGTAGTTCATCTTCGTAACCGGGTCAACGAAAACGTAGTCGTTGGAGTTAAAGAGTGCGTAGTTTAGCGTTTCGGGTCCGAAACCGAAATATGGGTACGGGTTAACCATAAAAGGAGACTTAGTGCGGTTGTGGAAGTCAAGGATTGGAGTGAAGATGGCTTTGTCGTAGCCATTACGGAACTTTCCTGAGCTAGGTGGCTCCGAAGAGCCCGAGAGGATACCGAGCGAGTGAGGCGTTGAGACTAAGATCCCAGTGACATTAGCCAGGTGTAATGCTAACGTAAGCGATTCCATGGCCGGAAGGAGATGAGTGATGAGAGTTTTATCGGATGTCGCTATGACTTCGTTTCCGACAGCGATGTAACGGATTGAGGTTGTTGGGAGGAAGGGGAGGATGTGGTCGGAGAGCCATGAGCATGCGTTGGGAAGCTTAGAGAGGAAAACGATGTCGGAGTTTGGGATTGTGACGGTGAGAGAGATTTCAGTGATGCCGGAAAATGCGGCGAGGATGTCGGGGTTTGTGTCGAAGATTTTGACGTGGTTGATGTTTGTTTTTGTTTTGATGAAGTTGACGACTTGGTGAGGCGGTGGGAGGTTGTTGGCCACCGTGCCGTAGTTTACACCGACGTGATATGCGGCGGAGAATGGAAGGATGAGAGTGAGAATTAGGAAGAAAAATAGATATACAACTTCAGATCCCAACATGATCGTGAATGAGTTTATTAGAGTTACAACTTCCTCGTAATTTAGCAAAACTTATTAGGAGTTATTTTTTTAGAGTAGATCATGTTCGGTTTGATTGTGGAGCATTAAGTAAGCGAGTGGCTGATTAATTGATAATTTTTTTTAGTTAATTAAATTAATGATCATAATTTAGTTACATTCGATAATCATATCCTATTATAATAAATCACAAGTCACTTTCTAAATAACTGCAGCTCTCCGCATCTGCCACCTGTCTTAAGTCTCAAATTCCACTCTTTTAGTACTCTTTATTTTTTCACACCAATTTACAGCAAAAAAAAAAAAAAAAAAAAAACAATTCCCCCTCCTCTCCCACGATCTATACTCCAAACAAACGAAATTGCTAAATCTCAAAACTGCAAATTATAATTGGTTATTTTACAATCGGAACAGCCATTCACATTTTTCAAGTATCTTCAACTTCTTCTTGACTTTTTTTTTTCTAATAAAAAAAATCTCAATTACAAAAATTATTTGCAGAGAAAAAGCGTTTAATTATGTGTAGAGGAAGGCTTCAACGTCATCGACTCATCGTCCTCAGTGTCTCAATACGGTGATATAATTTTGCAAAAATGAAACCAATTTTGCTATAAAATCGTAGAAGATAGGCAAGCAACCCTTGAGAAAAGGATTCTAATTCTATTTCTTACTTTTTTCTCACAGTGCTTCAATTTTCAATAATAAACTTCAGCCGATGTTGAATTCCTATGCAGATCCGTTCGAGATATTGTATCTTTCATTGAGAAAGTGACGCAATTTTTGAAAACAATTCTGAAGGACGAGCATATATTAACACTCCAAAATTCGTAGGCTTCAAGAGTTTATCGAGGAAAGGAACAACACGTTTAAAAGAAATTCAAAACAAAATTGGTATGTGCATCTTATGAGTACTAATTTTATGTTTCAAAATATTTGCTGTAAAGGTGGGAATGACTAACACTCCAAAGTTAAGATTTACCTCTTTTTGGCTCTTAGGTAAGCAACTCTCTCAACTCATCTTAACTTTGGTTCTTAGTAATAATACTAAAAAATTACTAAGATCATCTTAAGATTTTCTTAAGAACCCATTGATAAAGATGGTCTAAATGATTTTTGTGAAGTGAGTTTAAGATTAAGTTATTATTTAAATTGATTCTTTCAATTGTGACGACTAACTGACTAAGCTGCTTACGGTTTTATTGTTTTGTTTCTTATGCAGATGCTCCTAGCTAGCCGTAGGTCCCGTTGCTCTATCTTCATTCATACTTATGGAACTCTAGAGGTGTCTCAACAAGTCGGTGTTGAATCACCAAAAAAATAACATACAATTATTACAATTAACTCACGTTTCATTTTCATATTATACCAAATCAGATTCAAACAAAGCTTCCATAAAGTCAATCACAAGCCACTCTGATAAACAACGGAGTGATAAGAAGGTTAGTTCATTCGGCCTTCATAATATGAGTTCTTATATATCAACACAACTCTCAGTTTACATACGTTTGACATAGTTTGATTATTTACCCACATATATGCATTTGTATTGTATATAATAATCTCATTTTTCTTTTTTTTTTCAGGTTTAGTTCCAGTTTTGACAGAGGGTAACTATATACATGACACTACAAGGTAACATGTCATTATAAATCTATTGACAAATTTCTTGGTCGGTAATTACATGTTCAACAAATCTATGAGAGAAAACCATTGTAAATATATATGTAAAAAATCTTTTTAACTCAATGTATATACAAAAAAAAATGTATATACAAAATACTGCTACACTAATTTGTTACTAATTGCTATCATTTGAGTAAGCAAAAATTTGCTACACTGATTTGACCGCGCAAAGCGCGGGCCATTATACTAGTTGAAACCATAATAGGGATAGAGAAAGCTATTAAAAAGAAGCTATATAAGCTTATACTATGGAAGTCCTATTAAGAAGTTTTAATATTTCTCATCTTGTAGTCTAAGAAAATTTTTATATATTTGTTCAAGCAAGGCTTTCAGTTGAATTCTTCTGTTTTTAAAGAAAAAAAAACATTTGTAAATTAATTTGGTTTTGATTTATGGTTTGAGTAGGTTTTAGTAAAAAGGATTATTATTAAAAATAAATAATAAATAATGATTTTAAATAATCTAATATCTATGCAATTTATATCAGTTACACAAATTTCAATTTTTATTTCAGTTACAATGTTTAATGGGCCCAAAAACCCAAAAACAAGATAAACTGCAACGTGGCTAATTAAGCCATTCCTCGAGCTCAAACTTTGAAACAGAACCAAACTAGTAACTTACAAATTGTACTTTTGTCTTGTCTTTTTATTAAGAAACTCTGATTCAGTTAAAAAGAAAAGAATCTTGAAATCTCTCAATCTTTTAGCATTCCTTTCTCTCTAGACCTCCACACCGTTTGGGTTCCGGCAATGTCGAACGGCACAGATCAGGCTCAACCACCGCCGGAAAACACGGCTAATCCGGTAGATTCGAAGTCACGGAAGCGTGCGACGCCAGGGGATGATAATTGGCTTCCTCCTGATTGGAGAACCGAAGTTAGGGTTCGAACCTCTGGCACTAAAGCTGGTACTGTCGATAAGGTGAAAAATCTCAGCTCTGACAAATCCCTTCTCTTTCAATTCTATAGCTGTTCACCGAAATCTTGCAGATTAGCCCTTCAGATGAAATTGGCTAAAGAATCGTCCGTACAAAGATTTGAATTGGAACTTTTCATAGTATTTCATGAAATTGGGTCTTGAAGTTAGATTATTATGATCTTATTGGTTTATATTTGGAGAATGTAACTAGTCTTAAGTGGAATGTTGCTGTATGAAGAATATATAGTTACAGAGAGTTAGTGGTTTCTTTTCTAAAATGTATGCTTGTTGGATGAAGATTGCTCTTTTTGAAGGATGTTGAGAGTGTGAATATGATAATGCAGTGCTTGATGTCTTGTTTTGTAATGTAGTTCTACTACGAACCAATTACGGGTCGTAAGTTCCGGTCCAAGAACGAGGTTTTGTACTACTTGGAACACGGGACGCCTAAAAAGGCCGTCAAGAAAGCGGAAAACGGGGACTCGCATTCTGAAGTGAGTCAGCTTTATTAGTAGACATTATCTTAAGGTTTAAACTCGTGTTTTCGACTTCTTTACCTGAACTTGTTGTCTTTGCACATTTTTGTAGCATTCTGAAGGTCGAGGAAGCATTAGGCGACAGACCAAATCCAACAAAAAAGCTAATGAGCCACCGCCAAAGCCGTTGAACTTTGATTTTCTGAATGTGCCGGAGAAGGTTACTTGGACTGGGATAAACGATTCAGAAGAAGCTTGGTTGCCTTTCATTGGGGACTACAAGATTCAAGAATCTGTCAGCCAAGATTGGGGCAGAGCATTCACTCTAGTCACCACCCAAAACGCCGGAACAACGATGTTTTAAAAGATTGCTGCAGAAGCTCACATCAAAATGTAATAACACGAGCCGCTAGATAATCATATCTACTTAGTATTTACTGATCTTTGGTTGGAATGCAGGTTTAGTTAGTAGTGACTAGTGATAGTTTAGTAACACTTTAATTTGAGTTGTAATCTACATTTTAAAAGTTTTCTTAGATAATTTGAAGGCAATGTATGTCAATATTATTGCCTCTGAGAGAATCCGCTAGTAACAAAGTTATGAAATCTAAAGTTCGATGCATGGAGTGGCACGAGGGCACGAGGCTTAGTACTTCTCTTCTAAGTTCTCTCTGCTATAAAGTGTGGATTGGAGGAGGATCAGTTATGCATAGGCTCTATCTATTAGGACATAATGTCCCACATCGGAAGTTGGAAGGGATCCTAAGTAATATATAAGGGATATGGGCCACTCCACTCATAGCCAATTGGTTTTGAGTTGGAAGCCCATAGAACTTAACATGGTATCAGAGCCCGATCCACACATGTCCAACCCGATCCGACCCAAAGATGGTCCAATCATCGACAAGGCCCAAAATTGATGCCGTCGATCTAAGCCCGAACATTCCGAGATTAATGGCCAAAGAGCCATCATCTCGAGGGGGCGTATTAGGACATAATGTCCCACATCGGAAGTTGGAAGGGATCCTAAGTAATATATAAAGGATATGGGCCACTCCACTCATAGCCAATTGGTTTTGAGTTGGAAGCCCATAGAACTTAACACTATCTACCTAGGCCGCTTCTGTCTTTGGCCTAAATGAATGTAAGAAAACATAGAGTGACATAAATCTATATTATTTGGATTCATCTACGTTTTATAATACAAAAGAGTGAAAATGGAAGCAAAAGCGTCTGTAGTCCAACGGTTAGGATAATTGCCTTCCAAGCAATAGACCCGGGTTCGACTCCCGGCAGACGCAAATTATTTTTTTTCCTCACACGCCTAAATTATTAAAAGTATGCAAAACCATTGAAACAGAACATATCACACGGAAAAAATATAAATAAAACACATACTACATAGTTATTTTATTTTTTGTTGAACAAAAAAAGAGCAAAGCAATCCCCCTAATTTATGTAAAATCGTTTAATTAGATATGTATTAAACTATCGTTGTTCAAAAAAAAAAAGAAAAGATATGTATTAAACTATATGATGGAATTTTTTTTAATTTTATATCCATTTGCTTAAATTGCTTTCATATGCAGTTATAGATTTTTTTAGATCTATGATCATGATTCAAGAACATATTCTTTTTGTTAAATGATTAAGAACATTTTTGTCACTATAATTCTTTTTGTCTTATGTGGATAAAAAAGGTCCTTTTGCACTTTTAAGTTAATTGTTTGTTTTCTAGACTTTAGTAAAAATTATCTATCTCAAAATTTGTAGAATTACAAACGGTGCGTTGGGCTAGTGGTTTAAGTGTAAAAATTGGACCTATGTGTTTTCTAGTTCGATTTCCGGTGGAAGAGATGCTTTACGCTATGTTATAAGGTATTAGCAAAGGCTGATCCTAGGCCATGGGGAGGGGGGATTAACGTCTAGACCCAAACCCTCTCCTAGTTTACAAAAAAAATAAAATAATTTGTAGAATTGTGACGGCGTGAAAGATGAATAATTACCAAAAATAACATCTACATCGAAATAACGGGTTTCAAAAGAAAACGTAATAGCGAACGTTGCGTTTAGGCATAAGAAAGTTTGTGTTGACGATAAACACACTGATAAAACGGATAGGCCCTTATTATTTGACTGAAATCTCAAAGAAAAGTACTTTAACGATTTTAAATTTAGAAAAGTTCATTGACTATTTGATGTCCCTTAAAATTAAAAGATAAAAACCATAACAAAAAGTTAAATGTTTCTTTGGCAATGTTAGATGTTAATCGTACCATATCACATATAATATAAGAATGCGAACTTGATTAGTTCTCTTTACTGAGCTTAATTTTTACAAGTAGTTTGTGACAAGTCTATCAAATTTTACCATCGTACTCTAAATCCTCAAAACACATAAAATATACTTTTCTTATTACGTAACGTATATACTATTCTATGCATGAAATTGCGCATATGTTTGGTTGTATTTATATTAGAATATTATTTCTTTCTTTTTTTCCAACAAATTTAATATTGAACGGTGGTGTTTGTATGATATAAATTCAAAACCACCCACCTTTTATCCTTTCGAACTTTTTCGAGATAGGATAAGATGACATAATTATTTTATTTGTAATTTAGGAAATGGGGTAGGCCTTCTTTTTTTCTTTTTCAAATTAATGATTGTGGGGCTAAATAAAATAATTTGTGTCCAACACAGGATATAATATTTTGAACTTGTACGTAAATGTTGACTTTTTGATTATTTATTTTCAAGCTTTTGTTAAAATTAAAATTCGTTGCTTATCAGATTTGTTAAAATGGAGAGTGAAACGTTAGAGAAATCGACGAGTGAAACTATGAGAGTGTGTATATGAGTAGACATATTTGAGCAATATTTAGAGCTGACAAAACAAATTCAAAGCATTAATTAGTTCGTGGATGACAACATCTTTTTTTTTTTTTTTTTTTTTACCTGATGACAACATCTTATTGTGCACACAAACTGATTTAGTTCTTGAAGACAAACTTGATCTTTGCTAATGCTAGTGACAACATATCTGCCCCTATTTTTATTGGATATGTAGTTGAGGAGAAGGATCCCACATACTCAATTAGATCGAGAACGAATCTATATGTTTTAGTTTTCTTGTCAAATTTACTATGTAAAATGATTCATATTATTTACAAATTTAAATTACATTCATTTTCAATATAAGATTTTATAAATAATTTTTGTTTCAAAATATATTATGTTTAAAATTTTTGCACACAAATAAAAATACTTAATTTTATTATTATTTTAAAGGTAGACTCACAAAAATGCCCCTTTTCAAAAATGCCCCCTTTGGCTGTCCATTTTTAAAAATACCCATTTTTATGTACAAAATGACTAAATTACCTTTTTTTAATAAAAGATATCACAAATATATAAGGAAAACATGAGAATGTGCACACATCAAAATTACAAATTTGATTTTGTAAAAACTTGTAAAACCTTTAAAATACCTTGTAAAATTTTCCCGTAAAAATTTTTCCCGCCAAAAAATTTTCCCGCCAAAAAATTTTTTTTGCGGGAAAAGTGATTCCGCAATTTTTTTGGCGAAAAATTTTTGGCGGGAAAAATTTACAAGGTATTTTAAAGGTTTTTACAGGGCATTTATAAGGTTTTACAATGTATTTTAAAAGGTTTTACAACGTATTTATAAGGTATTTATAAGATTTTACAAGCTATTTATAAGGTTTTACAAGTTTTTTATAAGGTTTTACAAGTTATAAATACCTTATAAAACCTTATAAGTACCTTGTAAAACTTTTTAAAATACATTGTAAAATCTTACAAAACACTTGTAAATACTCTGTAAAACCTTTAAAATACCTTGTAAATTTTTCCCGCCAAAAAAAATTTCGCCTAAAAAATTGCGGAATCACTTTTCCAGAAAAAAAAAATTTTGGCGGGAAAATTGCGGGATCACGTTTCCCGCCAAAAAATATTTTGTATTTTGTGGACCTAATTTTGTTTCAAATAAGGGTAAAATGATCATTAAAAATTAAAAGAGGGCAAACTTAAAAATGGACTCTCAAAAAGAGTATATTTGAAAAGGGTATCTCAAAAGAGGCATTTTTAACAATTTCTCTATTTTAAAACTAAATATTTCTAAAATAAAAACATAATTTATTCTCTGTCAAAACACGAATCATCCAACAATAAAACAATTTACAAAATATAAATCATCAAACAAAAAACTAATTAATTTTTCATTAATAGTTAAGATATTAACTAATATAAAACTGAAACAAAACAGTTTCTCTTTTTTTTTTTTTGTTAAAGTACAAAACAGTTTCTCTTAACAAAAATATGTTTCTTTTAAAAACTTTGGAATTCATATACTGTGCCATGTTAAGTTTTATTTAATATCATTTAATAATATGAATCGACTACCTCATAATTATACAATATAGCAAACTAGGGACCATCTTATCTTTTACGTGATTCCTAAAACATAAATATTTGTGGGAATTTGATTATTTTCCTCCCATAAAGAAAAACCTCAAAATATATATATATATATATATATATATATATATATATACAAAGGGAAACATAAAAGCACAAAAGAATATTCCAAATAAAAACTAAAAATAAAACTTATGAAAACCAAAAAATACATTTTCTTTGCCCAAAATGAATTTCTAATTTTTTTTGCTAATATTATTACCAGTGGACAAGACGTAATTTACTCAAAAGGCTACGGACCAAAGCCATGTGATGACTACATCAAAACCACGTGTCAAGATCCAAAGACTTAACGACTTACGAGTGTGCGTGGGCCATCGACCATGGGAAAAGAACCGAGTCTTTAGGTGAATGTTTTTACTTGCTATAACCGGTAACAACGGGACTGGTAATACCGGTAGCTCCGGTAGTTTGAGTTATATGGCTATGGGGGTTTAAGCAAGAAAGACGTGGTTGTTCTTATAAGGGTTTTTGTATATTTTAATTTGGTAATCGAAAAACAGATTTGATAAAGAGAAAATCCTTTGTGGTGAGAGAGAATAAATCATATAGGTAGCGTTTGATACAAGTAAAAAATCACTTTCTTGGGTTAAAAACATGGGTTAGAGGAAAGATTTTAGGTTGAGTGTGTAAAGAAATCTGATTCCTTCGTCTCCGATCTCTCATTTTTCTGGAGAATTTGTCAAATTTATCGTATTTATTTTATTGTCTTGGAACTGAAGATTTATCGAAAGGTGAGAAAGATTTAAACTTTTTTTTTTGATGGGTTTTGTGTTCTTGATTTTGTCGAAAGTTTTTGTGTTTCTTTGATCATCGAGAAACTTAAAAATTCGATTTTTATGTGAATTTTGGTTTTAGAATTTTCAAATTTAAGTTCTTTTGGATTGGATCTTAAAAAGGGTTTTTGTTATCTTTTTGAACTTATCATCATCTTTGATTGATGAATTTTGTCGTTTTGTTATAGGATCAGAATTCTCTCATTCATCGATCTGTGAACTCCGATCTGAGAATTTGAAGTGTCTCTCTTTTTTGTGTTAAGTTGATCTGTTTATCCCCTAATTCAAAGATCGAATCTTTTTTTCTAATTGAATTACGTTTTGTTTTCTTGAATTTGGATCTTGTGTTTATTAGGGTTTTAGGATGGTTTATCAGAAAACCCTTTTTTGTTTTGCTTCTGATGCAATTTCAATATCCAGATCTTACCGATCTGTGAATTTATATGTAATTCAAGTTTCTTTGATCTTGAATTGATTCGTCTAATGGTTCTTGTTTCTTATATACAGATCGTGAGTTTCGTTCATTGCTTATCGCTCGTGGCAATCACATCATTGTGTTATGCATCCAAGTAATGGTGTCGCATAAAGTCTTAGAATTTGGAGATGATGGTTACAAATTGCCTGCTCAAGCTCGAGCTCCGAGATCAGTCCGGGTAAATGTCCCTTTACTTATTCTCCGTTTAGCTGTTACATGGATGATCCGTTTATATGGATGATCACTCGCATTTTTTGTTCACATTTTGCTAGAAGAAGCGCATTTACGAAAAGAAGATACCAGGAGATGATAAGATGTGCGCGATTGACTTATTGGCCACCGTAGCTGGAAGTTTGCTACTCGAGAGCGAAAGTTCGGTAAATGCGGGTGGAGATAAGTGTGTAGTAGTTGTACAAAATACTGTAAAGAAGGAATTCCCGGCTCAAGAAAACCCCGTAAAGGCGTTACCTTATTCGGAAGATAATCCATATCAGGGATCCCCGAGGCTATTTGACAATGGCCAGTGTGGATTTAGCTCTGTGATAATAAATCCTAATCACTTGTTGGTAGGTGACAAAGTAGAAAAGGAGGTGGAGGGTTTTAGTAGCTTGGGTGGTAGTGATTCTTGTGAAGTCAGAAACTTTAGTAAGAATCTTAATCCGGGTGTGAATGGTGATGTAAAGCCTGATGTTGTAGCTAGTATAGGTAGTAACAGTAGTACCGAGGTGGGAGCATGTGGGAACGGTAGTCCCAATGGTTCTCGGGATGATGTAAATTTATTTAGTAGAAATGATGATGATGAAAACTTCTCTGGGTACATTCGCCCTCGTATGAATAGGCCTGTGCCTCGAATTGGAGACAGAAGAATCAGGAAGATATTGGCATCTAGACATTGGAAAGGAGGTTCGAAGATTGCCTAGCTAGTGTTTTTGTTTAGTTTTTTGCTGTCTTAGTTATTGTGATTTGATGTTTGGTATTTGCAGATGCAAAGCCATGGTATTGCTCAAAGAGGAGTTATTACTTGCACCATCATCAGAGGAGTTATCCCATCAAGAAAAGGAAATACTTTGACAGCATTTCCGATTCGAACTCTGATGATTACCGTTTGCAAGGAAAAACACGTAAAGGTTAAACATTGTCATCTTCTCATTCTCTTGTTAGGATGTTGTAAGTCTCTGCTGTTGTAACACAGTTTTACAAATTCATCCGCAGGAAGCAGAACAATATCTTCCATGAAAAGTCGAAATGCTTCCTTTGTGTCAAGGGACCATCATGGTAATTAATGGAGTCTCAATCTGAATCCTTTGTTTGCTATTGTTTCGTTGAAAAGTGTATAATGTAGAGATGTTTTTCTTTTGTTTGTCTTTAGTGAGGCTGCGGATCAAGTCTTTCAGGGTGCCTGAGCTTTTTATAGAGATTCCAGAAACTGCTACTGTTGGCTCCTTGAAGGTGCAATAACAAAACCTAGTTGTGCTCAAAATCCTGATCAAGAAGAACTTATATTTGTATTTTTGTAATGTCGGGATTGTCAGCGGATGGTGATGGAAGCAGTGACTACCATACTGGGTGATGGACTCCGAGTCGGGCTGATGGTTCAAGGAAAGAAAGTCCGAGATGATAGCAAAACTCTTCTTCAGACTGGGATTTCTGAGGAGAACAACCACTTGGATTCTCTGGGTTTCTGCCTTGAGCCCAGCTTAGAAACTACCCCTCAACCGCTGTCATCCAGGTTCACTCTTCTCTTCACTCTCAGAGATGCCACATCGATAAAAAATCAATCTTTTGCGGCTTAAGGGCCTCGTTTTCTCTCTACCAGTTATCTGTCAGAGCATGCATGTGATGATTTGACGTTATGCCGCGACAATGCCTTGGATTCTAGTCATCAGCCAGCAGCACCATCCCCAGCTGACTCATTTGGAAAACTAGGCACAACGGATCATTCTAGAGCTTTGATTCCTGTTGTGTCAGCAGCAATGTTGGCTCCTCGGCCTCCTAACCGTAAGTTTAAAAGGACTGAGCAGCAGCTAGCTGCACAGCGCAGAATTCGTCGACCTTTCTCAGTTAATGAAGTAGAAGCACTGGTCCAAGCCGTTGAGCATCTCGGAACCGGAAGGTACAAAACAAAGAAATAGCACTTCCTCCTCTGCATGTTGCTGACAAAATGTGTTGTATATATGTTTGTAAACCGCAGGTGGAGAGACGTTAAGGTTCGTGCTTTTGAGGACGCAGACCACCGTACCTATGTTGATCTCAAGGTTAGTTTTTTTAACTAACTGTTAACCTTAATTTATACAAATTGGAATATCACTACCATTGTTGTTGGTATTGAGTCTTTTCCTTTGTAGGATAAGTGGAAGACGCTGGTCCACACGGCAAGGATATCACCACAGCAGCGTAGAGGAGAACCGGTGCCACAGGAACTTCTGGACCGTGTTCTGAAGGCACACGCTTACTGGTCACAACACCTAATGCATCAACTGCAGACTGAGCCACCATCTTCTCAGGTAGAGGCTCTAATCTGAACAGGTTCTTCTTGTTCTAAAGAACCTTTGTGTATTATTATGATGATCCATATTGTAAGATTCTGACATAGTTGAAGATCTGGTCTCAGTTCTTCTTGTTTTTTTTTTCTTCTATCTTTCAAGTGTAAAGTTTTATAATTGGAATAAGGTTGTGTTTTTTTTTTCTAACAATGTAAAGGATTTGTTGTAAATCTTTGATTACATTTTTATTCTCACTATATGATTGATGATGACTCGACCAATCCTGATGAAATCAAGATTCTTTATTTATATGATAGCAATCAAAATAATGTAAAAAAACTAGGTCTGTGCCTGTGTTTCTTATTTATTTTGTAAATTTGGTTTTAAAGAATTTTTTTTAAATTTTGTAAAAACTCTTTCTCGGATCTATTTTTTTTTTTTTTCAAGTCGTCATTTTTTTTTCAATTTATCTTCTATCCTCAAAAAATGCAAATCAATTATATCAAAAAATACTATGTAATTAGTAAGGAATAATTATAAAAAAATTTTGGTAGGGAGAATGGGGAGCACTTAACACAAAGCTCAAACTTACTTTGTAGGATATATATCCAGTTTGAGAGAAGAAATTGCATTTGTATCATATTTGAATACGAATAATAAGCAAAGTTAAGACAGAACGAATTGTCATAAAATTAGGTTGAAGATTTTCTCCACTAAAAAGAAAGAACAAAACCAAATATTTAGCTTTTAATCTGAGTTACGACTAATCTCTCACCAATATAGTACAATAAATTGTCTTTCTACATTACGATTCAATGATCCAGTTTCAACCAAGTAAACTATATTCGAATGTATATATACATGCATATATATTTATGAACCACAAGAAACATGGTAAAAATTTGATATATTTACTTTAAATTAGGTTCATATAACCAGAAAGCAACTGTCACATTATAAAGATTACTCCCTCCGTTTCAGTTTAGTTGTCGTTTTAGGATTAAAATTTTGTTTCATAATAGTTGTCGTTTTAGGTTTTCAATGCAAATGTTTGGTGAAAATTCATGTTTTGTCTTTAATGTTTTAATGTTTTGACCAATGAAAAAATTATAAAATATATTAATAAAGGGTAAATCAAAAAATTTAATGATTTTCTTAATTTGTGTGCGAAAACCTTAAACGACAACTAAAACGAAACGGAGGGAGTATTTCTTTGTCAACAAATTGTTGAGATTATTGAGTTATTGTTTTCTGTAAAAGATTTTCTTGAATTTACAAACATCAAAATTGTAAAACATAAATTCTGATGTTATTTTCAAATTTAAAACATTATATGAATGTCATTCTTCTATTTGCTAGAGTTTGCATCGCTTTAATTTCTTCATTTACTTATGTTGACAAATTTTGAAATTTATTCTTTCAATTCAAAACCAATTTCCTATGACTGTAAAAGAAAATAAATGGTCCAAGAACATTTAGAAGTTTGTGTTTCACGTGAATGGAATGGTGCAACATTGAGTACTCTCGATTTCTTCTTTAAAATGTTAGAAATATTGATGTGCTTCTTTAGTACCAAGATATGCAAACTATGTCTTTTTTCTTTTGATTGAACCACTAGTACAAATCTAAATTCGTCGCTTCTTCTTGAGTGGGTAGATGTCGATAATATAAACAAATATCTCCCACTCTTTAAATCCAAAAGACCATCGATAGTTTTTGAAACATACAAAAATATTCTAAATACATTCGACGAATTTTCGATTTTTTTTTGCTTTCTTAATTTTAATTACCAGGATCATCATTGTGAATGACAATTAGAACATGGACAATTTGAGTGTGTTGCCAAAAATGCAATCATATTGTGCAAAAGCATGATCAAGGTAAATTGCTTTAATTCAATCTCTCTCTTACGTTTTTCTTTTTGATATAGTCATCTATTCATTTATGATTTTGTTTTTTTTGACATTTCTATTGAAACATGCTGTGATTGTTGTGGTATACGATTTCCCGGAGCATTCTGATATCTACATGCGTTGGGTAGATAAGGCAAGTCGAGGTTTTGCAATTTCTTTTGCAAAACCATCCTCGACTTGCCTCGCATAAAAGGCATCGAACTATCGTTTATTAGTTTCAACGGCATGGATGTCTGAGACTCTGAAAAATATCTTACTCTTTCTGTATTGGTATAAAAACATAAGTCTTACTGAAAAAATCAATGTTCTTCTACCACTGCCTCAACTTGTCAAAACGTGTTACATCCGTGTTTTTTTTTCCTATTTTGCCAAAACGAAAAGACAAAAAACAGTGGACATAAGTCATGTGAATCACATGAATGCCATCAAAGAATTATTTTGAAAGGATTACCTCGTACAGGTCAGTGAGCTTCGCGTAGAAATAAGTGTTAAAGAAAAGATGATCAACAGATTTTTTTCAGATTCGATGAAAACGAATGAAGCTGCAAAAACCTAAATAAGGAAAACATAGACTAATATCAAATACAAAAGCTTTCACCATATAGAGAGAAAATCTCAAAATCACTTTTAAAATCACTTGATGTAGAAACTGATAGCCGGCGATGTTAGATGTTGTTCAGATCAAGAGATAGAATATCTTTAAAACGAACAAGAACAGAATCTGGGTCATTCTTTGATGGGTATGATATATGTAAGCTGCATGTTTTCATCATACTAGATACTCTACACAGCCATAATTGAAGTAATGAGCTTTTAAAAAAAAAAAGCGCTCAAATTTACCTTTCAGTCTCTCCAACCACATTGCTTTTAGACTTCCATTGTTAAATTTTCAGACTTTATTGTAGTTGGTTTTTAGACCCCTATTATTACCTCTCGTTTCTAGACCTTCCATTATTCTGTCTCGTTCCATTACTCTGCCCACTTAAAAAGAACTCTAATATCTGCGAAGTTTTGCTTTGTCCACTTGACGCAACAAAATGTATATGAATGATTTTAACGTTTTTATAGAAATGTTTACGTATTCATCTTCTTCATTTCAATTTTGAAAGGTCATTTATTTGAAAATTTACACAATATTTTGGATTTTTTTTTTTGTTGAAGTGTTAAAATTTTGGAAACTTACACAAGTTTATACTAATATTTTGGAAACAAATATTTCGACATTTAATTTACTTGTGGATGATTTTGTGCAGACACAAAAATGATGTAATTATTTTAGCGAATAGACAATTGATTTTTTTTGGAGAAAAAACAAACAAAGTTAGAAAATAAATTATTGTTTTCAATCATTTTAAAGATAAAAGAAATTCCGATATAAGAATCGATGATTCAAATAAAATAAAAATATATATATATATATACACATGTTCGTAATACATATAGATTTCAGATTTTGGATAATAATATAGTAAAAATATTGTAGTTTTTACTTGATAATCATTTCATCCGCAAATAATGCAAGTAAACAATGTAATAATACTTTTTAAAAGGAAATGAATTGTTTACAACTTTTTTACATCATCTTTGTTAGTTTTCTCATAAATGATAAATCAAATATTTGACCAGACAAGTGACCAAAAGGAAGACAACAACAAGAAAACAAATAGCTTTTTAGTCATTTGGACCCACGACAGTAGATATTATTACTAACCTTTTGTGGCGGCTTAGTGTTTATCTCTAAACCCACACATTCTCTGTTTCCTCGAAACTTCATTTTTCTTCTTTGCCAAGACAAAAATTAAATAAAACAAAATAACAATATCCTTATATATCAACAACATCTCTCAACTTGTGTTCACATGAAACTTCTCACTACTTATTTCTCTCATTTCCTCTGTTCGTTGACTTACTAAAGTACCTTGTTTCAATCTTCATTCTAGTGAGATTCTGTTTCATGGATGCTATTTTGCCAGTACCTGTTGATGGGTTCAGATTCGACAACGGTTCTGGATCTTGTTGCAAACCAAGAAACAATCTTGAATCTGGAACTACCAATCGTTTCACTTGTTTCAACGAATCTGAATCTCAGAGCAACCCTTCTCCGACTGAATCTAAGGTATGTTCAGATTACCTCCCTGTCTTTAAGTACATCAATGACATGTTGATGGAAGAAGATCTTGAAGGTCAGTCTTGTATGTTGGAAGACAGTTTGGCTTTACAAGCCGCTGAGAGATCTTTCTACGAGGTACTTCAGGATCAAACTCCTCCACCGTCTGATCAGATCTCCGGCGATTTAGAGGATGGTTCTCTTGGTAACTTCAGTTCTATAACGAGTTTGCATCAACCTGAAGTTTCAGAGGAGTCAACTAGAAGGTATCGACATAGGGATGATGATGAAGATGATGATTTTGAGGGTGGAAGGAAATCGAAGCTTCCTGCAATTTCTACGGTGGATGAGTTGGCAGAGAAGTTTGAGGAAGTGTTGTTGGTATGTCAAAAGAATGATCAGGGAGAAGCAACAGAGAAGAAAACAAGACAAGGAAAGGGTTCATCGAATCGATCCAAGCAGCAAAAGTCAGATCAGCCAGTGGATATGAGGAACCTTTTGATGCAATGCGCGCAAGCTGTGGCGAGCTTTGACCAGAGAAGAGCTGCTGAGAAACTCAAGGAGATAAGAGAACACTCTTCTAGCCATGGCGATGCAACTCAGAGACTTGGTTATCACTTCGCTGAGGCGCTTGAAGCGCGTATTACTGGAACCATGACTACACCAATATCTGCTACTTCTAGCAGAACATCAATGGTGGACATTTTGAAGGCGTACAAGGGGTTTGTTCAGGCTTGTCCCACCTTAATAATGTGTTATTTCACTGCAAACAGAACAATTGTTGAGCTTGCTTCCAAAGCAACAACACTTCACATCATTGATTTTGGGATCCTCTATGGATTTCAGTGGCCTTGTTTGATACAAGCTCTGTCGAAACGTGACATCGGACCACCACTGCTCCGTGTGACTGGTATCGAGCTGCCTCAGTCAGGCTTCCGCCCATCAGAGCGGGTAGAAGAGACAGGGCGAAGACTAAAGAGGTTCTGTGACAAGTTCAAAGTCCCGTTTGAGTACAGTTTCATAGCCAAAAATTGGGAGAACATAACTCTTGATGATCTGGTGATCAATAGTGGAGAAACAACAGTTGTCAACTGCATCCTCCGGCTACAATATACTCCTGATGAAACCGTGTCCCTCAACTCTCCGAGAGACACAGCTCTGAAACTATTCAGAGATATCAATCCTGACCTCTTTGTGTTTGCAGAGATTAACGGGACATACAATTCTCCCTTCTTCCTAACAAGGTTCAGAGAAGCTCTGTTCCATTGCTCGTCACTCTTTGACATGTATGAGACCACATTATCAGAAGACGACAATTGCAGGACCCTGGTGGAGAGGGAGCTAATCATAAGAGATGCAATGAGTGTGATAGCCTGTGAAGGGTCTGAGCGGTTTGCAAGGCCTGAGACATACAAGCAATGGCAGGTTAGGATATTAAGAGCCGGGTTTAGACCAGCGAAACTAAACAAACAGATCGTAAAGGACGGGAAAGAAATAGTGAAACAACGTTACCACAAAGATTTCGTGATCGACAACGATAACCACTGGATGTTTCAAGGCTGGAAAGGAAGAGTTCTCTATGCTGTTTCCTGCTGGAAACCTGCTAAGAAGGAATAAACAATTCTGTAGTCATTTGCAAAACTTTGTTAGCTTTCCATTTCTTTTGTTTTTTTTTTTTGTTTCAAAGTGTTGTAAAATCTGTTTGCTCTCATATATATGGAGTGAGTCTCACTTCTTTCTTGCAAGTACATTTGGTAACCAAGAATCCAAAACTTTGCTATAATATAACAAACCAGTAGCAAATCAGAGTAAATGATGATAGTACAGACATTGTAAGCAGATGATCTACAAGCACATACGAACACATGTGCCCTAACCATAAACAGAGCTCACAGTCAGCTTATTTAACTGGTTTGGGTTTGAGGCTTTGACGGCATCAAAACGCTCCAGTCCAACTTCTTGCCCTTTTGGTGCTTAAAGGCATTGCCTTTTCCATTCTTCCGAAACTTGGTTGGATAGTGTTGTTCAACCACTACCTCAGAATGTTTTCTTTTCATGTCACCACTGGATTCTCCACTAAGCTCGACTTTCGGAAACTTGGATTCATCGGGACATAATGCCTTTTGACTGATTACAACATAAAGAGACATTAATCAGAAATGATAAGTTGCTCTTTATTGCTACCAGTAAGGTACTAGATTTTCCAAATATTAGACGATCGGATAAAACTTAGGCCTCCTTACTCAGTACCTGACGGCAACAAGTACCTTATGAAACGAGAAGGTACATACCTAAAAGAAATCTTTCCTTCTTTACTGCAACAACTTGGAGTGGAACCATCTGTTCTTCGACCGTTTAATGCCTCTTCGTTCAATTTCTACCACAAGAACAGTTCTAATTCAGAATGTTGAAACTATATAAAAACACCAATTGCAAACATCTCATGTTTCACACACATAAACACACTCACCTCAATAGAAGGATTAAAAGACTGAAATGACATACGTCCAACCAATGCTCCTGGCTGAGGATCCCAATCAGTAACGACCACACTGCAACGATACAACGATCACAACCATCGAATAACTAACCATATATATCGACAGATAACGTCATTTCGGATATAGAATAACTAACCATATCTATCAGCTAAGGCAAACCAAATCGAATGAAATTGACTAAAAACACCAATCAATAGCCTAAAGGAACACACATAAGAAAACATAGAAACATCGAAACACTGAGTAAAATCGAGACAGTACCATTTCTTCCTGACAGTACTGAGAGACGTTAACTTCCCATTATTAGGCTCTTCTTCATCATTCTTCTTTTTCTCATCTTTCATAACAGACCTTTGCATAAACTTACAGAGAAAAACATCATTGCACAATTCATAATGTATAGTCGAATTATGTTGAAGCTTAATACCTTAAGGTTTCTGAGAGTCCCACTAATTTCCCTCTTCGCCATTGTAGTCTCTCGAGGTTTTAGGTTTGCTTCCGATTAGAGTTACCGCTAATAACTCAATCCAAATTGTCTCCGGCTAAACATTTTGAGTAGGAATTAGGGATTCAACGATCCAATTTTGAACCGGGGCAGATTTTATATTAGTTTATGGGCTCATTGTTTAATTTGGGCTTTAAACTCGGAGGGTTTATTTAAGTGCATATTTTATTTAAATAAATAGAGGTCAAAGTCATCGGTCAATCTCATGAAATAAAGTTTTTTTTTTTCATTTTTAAAATCGAATCCGGAGAAAAACAAGGTTAATCTTTCGAGATGACTCTGGTACAAAAGTTTTGGTATCAGAATGTCGATATTTCAGAACTGTTGCCGGAAGCACCCGATTTTGTTATGTGATGTGCAATATCTAATATATATTTTTTTGCTATAAATATTTTATAAAATGAAAAGTTTTTATGAGGTACACAAGGTAGATCCTAGAGATTGATCCCATGACAAAAAAAGATAAAAGGATGGAAACAAAAACAATCAGTCCATCGAGATCGACAAAAGCAGTGACGCTATCGAAATCAAATGAAGTGATAAAACGATTATGAAGATCTCTAAATGAAGACACCACAAAGGAGAAGCTTTAAGTTGTCAAACGGCGATGATTAAATCATAGATAACCAAACGAAAGGAAGCCTTTCACCGGAAGCCCAAGATTCCGAGCCGTCAACGGCGATGAACTATTATTTTACGCACACAATTATCGCATAAAAGCAAGATCTAAAATGAAAATAATAAATTTAATTATACTAATTCGTATATGAAAAAAATCGTTAAATTTAATTCTTTCTTTTAATGTACTGTATCTTTTTTATGTACGGTATCTTTCTTATTATATGATGTAAGTCTATGTAATAATTTGTTTCGCACAAAAATGTTGTCTTTGGTGGTTACAAGCTGGTTGTTTAAGATATATCACCATCAAAATTTACACGAGAGTTATCGGGTTGGATTCAATTTCCTTCATTTTATTCCTCATGATTTGGAAAAGGGCTGCTTTCAAATGGAACATTACAAAATCATGTCAACTACATGTTTCAGCCTCACATTTTTATCCTCTAGCTAGTTGAAGAAAGTTGAGATATCAAGAGATCCTCAAGAATATACGAAAATAAAATTCTCCCTTCCGTGTTGTGCGACTCACATTGGCCATGTTCGTTTACTAGTGCTTTCTCTCAGTTTTCCTTCTTGGGGTTTCAACAATTGGTCAAGATATATATATATATATATATATATATTTTTAACTAAATACAAATTGTAATAGTTTTCGTGAAACTAAAATTTCTTATAGTTAAATGGACAGTGATATGAATGTGAGTAGTGAGAACTGAGAAGTCTCCATTGAGTATTGACCATGCGGTCCATGCCTTGTAAGAACTCACATGCTCACATGTGAATGTGAAATTGGTCCAAAATGTTTTTTTTCTTCTTTTTCTTAAAACATTAAATGTTTTTTTTTGGTATTTGTCTTTGGTCCCAAAATTTATTGTATCTTTATATATATACATGTCTTCGATCCAACTAAAATATTGTTAGATGACCATTGACCACATTGTTCATATGGATCCTTCGTATTTTCTCCTGTTTAGCATGTTCCTTTTCCATCTTGTCCTTGGACAATCTTAACGGAGGAGGAAAAAACAGGTAGTGATGTGTCAAAAAGAGTAATCTCTCAATGTAAAGAGGAATAATTGTATTTAATATCTTCAAATCACAATGAACAAAAGTTTCTATTAATATCAATTTAATTTGTCTATGTGTGGTTCAAATATTCAAATAAGAACAATCAATATTATGTACATGATCCTAATAACACTTAAGGTGGATAAACATTTACAACAAAAATTAACAGATATTTATAAAAAAAAATTTAAACAACCGGTAAAAATCTACTATATCGTTGTATTAAACTTTTCAAGTTTGTTTTAATTTGTTTTTAACTATTTTTTTACGTACAATACAAAACGTCACCTAGTACATATTAGATGGTAATCTTATATGCTTGAGTTTGATGAACATTGGAATGTCATTCACAAAACCTATGGCACAAATAGCTCATCACATAAATAATCATTTTATTATATTTAAGAAATCGTTAACAGTTTTTCACCAACATTTACTAATTACTATCGTTTGACCCAAAAAAAAAAAAAAACAAAGGTGTCAACTAGCATGTGTTATTAAAATGTTATGTTTTCGAGTCAAAAGTAAAATACATTTGGATATTAGTTGTTGGAGAACAAAACTAACAAATAAGAGAATTTTAGGTTTACTACATTTGGTCATTTTATTTTTAAGTTTTAGAGGGATTGCAAAGTTGCCAGAGTTACTGTGTTCGAAATTTAATCGAATCTTCACATACATCATGTTACATTCATCAATCATCACTAACCGACAGATTGCTAGAAAATATTTAAGACTCGCATGGACAGACACAGACAGTGAAGTAAAATTTATAGATGCGGTCAAAGTTATACGCTCGTTGACTGCCAATAGTTTTATTGTACTAATTTTCTCTTCTTGTTGGAGTCTTCTTAACAAAATTTATACGTAGATTAATCCCAATGATACTATCATCTATGCAAATATAAAACTACTTTCTAGATCTAGCCAATCCAGAAGATATCAATATATCATAAATGTTACTACACACACAATTATATGATCACTAGTTCTCAAAAGATTTATGTCAAGGATGCCAAAAATGATATTGTAAAATATGAATCATATAAATCAAAGTTAAAACTATATATATGACAAAATAATTGTATATATAGTACTTTAACCATACGAAATATACGAAAGAAAGATTCAAGTTAGTTTTCAACTTAATCTACAGGCTTATTAACATAACATAATATGCTAATAAATATAGTTCATTCACCTCAATCAACAAAATCATGATTTAAACATGGATTTTCCTTATATTCGATTCCCATGCAACCACATTTATGCAGCATCCATGCAAAGGATCTAGTCATGGTCATGTCGACCCTATTTTATATACATACATATATGATATATATATAATCGACACTTAAACCCATTTTGTTATAAACTCTCTCTCTCTCTCTCTCTCTCTCTCTCTCTCTCTCTCTCCACACGCACAATATACATATATATAGACACATTTGGATCAATAGAAGGAAGCACATTGTTGATTCATGGATGTTGAAAAGCTATGGAATCATACAAAGAAAGATGCCATCTTTCAAACTACTCATTTCTCTTCTTCTTCAAAACCCTTTTTCACAAGAAGCTTCTCCACAACAACTTCATCTTCTCCTTCATCCAAATCCCATTTCACTAGAAGCTTCTCAACAAAACCTTCTTCGTCTTCTTGTTCTTCCGAACCTATTTTCAGACGGAGTTTCTCCGCAAAGCCTAAAGCTTCGAAGTCTTTGCTTTTTTCTAGAAGCAGTTCCACAAAATCCTCAGCTGATTTCTCCTCCAAGTCTTCTCTCTCTAGAAGCTTGTCTCAGAAAGGAGCTTCGGTGACGGGAAAATGCTTCAAAGTCGCCAAGGAGCAGAAGTCCCGCTTCTACATAATCAAACGCTGCGTTTTGATGCTCGTTTGCTGGCACAAACATTCTTGAGATTCATTGCATTGGATCCAAATATAGAAGATAATCTTTCTGGAAGCAAAAACAATCGATCATATGACCTCTTAGAATATTTCATGGTATTTTTTCAACGACCTATGATCTCTGATAATTTGCAACTATTTTATTTTGATGTAGATGGAAATTCGTTATATTATGGAAAATTCGTCAATGCATTTGATCATTGACAAGGTAAAATATATAGAAATCTTTTGCCGCAATATTTTCTCTGTACTATTGCTTCTTTATAAAGCACCATAAAAAGTTTGATTCTACAAAAAGTTACACAAACTTTCCTTTTTATCTAAAATCCTACGTCTTCAGATAATTACGATTAGTTAAACGTTGGAGATTGGGCTCTGTTTGTCTTCTTCACTTTGTACTATCCATTGGGCTTTTATATTAAAGGAATTTGGCCGATAAAAAAAATATAATTAAATTTTAAAAATGTCAAAGTTCCTTTTTCGAAAAAAATAAAAAAGGTCAAAAAAGGACATAAGTTTTACTTCCTTTCAAGTCTTTGAGATAAAGAATCAATGAGATATCATTAGGCAAAAAAATCAATAGGTGTTATATATATACGGCATTTACATTGTTTGTGTTGCTTCTTTAGAACTACTAACCACACTTGTTCTGTTTTGTAACATATTTGTATGTCCATAGTGAAATAAAAGTTAAAATTTTGTTTAAACTATTGGACCGCGTGTATAAGAGTTACTTTGGTTAATGGACGAAAAAACACGTTACTCAAAAAGTAAATACGATAAGTGGTCCGGCCATTTCTAGCTCCTCCAATTACTCCATTCAAGCATCTAGTCTCTTTGGTTAGACATTTACAATGACAGTTAGAAAATATCTGACACAAACTTTGGTGACTTTTATTAGTTCCGTCCAACAATTTATCGACTTTTTGGGACCACCCACCCATAGAGTAGAGGAGAACCTTGGCTTTCACCATTAAGAAACATTGTATTTGTCATAAAAGAAATAAAGATATTAAGACCGTGTCTATAAAGTCTATCCATTCGATTATTTTGTCAAATTAAATGTAAGAATAATTCATATCATCAGCTGATGATGTAAGTAGTGACGAATGCAAGACTAATGCCAACTATATATATCCTAATTTTATAAAAAATATTCTGAAGAAATCTACGTATCCACGTAACTCAATTTAGCTTTCCTGATATTCCAAACGAAATGATATTTGTAAAGTGATCTCATGATCAATCACAAAGATCATCACCCGATTTGGTCAAAAATGAATCTACACACCCAAATTGAATTTGATAAACTTTGAAAGAACGTTCAATTTCACAACCTCTCTCTCTTCATTTATTCGTGCCTTCAAGGTTCAAATGGTTGCTGCGGTTGGGACGGACAAATCCGTTTGCAGATTAGACAGCTTCTATTTACCATCCATAGATTATAGTAGTTCGTACTTCGTAGTAGTGCAGATCGAAAAAAATATAAAAAATCCGCCGCATACCAACTACGGACCATTTTTACATAAAAATAAACTTGGTATACGTGACGGTTTGTTGTCACGCCCTAAAAATAGAGTGTTTTAGTCCGCTTCATCCACATCGTCCATTCAAAACCTCATTTCTCACAATCCCAGGAACACAAATAAAACACATCCTTTCACTTTCTCAAAATCCAATAAAAATGTTTAAAGAATAATGAATTTGACATTTGGTTTCCAATAAATTTGATGTAACAAAGAGTTTCCAAATAGTTTCATCTGAATCAATATATACACATTGTTGAATCAACAAACAAAAAAATCTCAAACTTTTTATCACCTAACCTGATTCTCAAGTTTCCATCAGAAAAATCTTCTGATCAACGAAGTCGATCGATTCATAACTCTAGCTTCACCATCACTATCCAAATCAATAAGATTCGAATTCGAATTCGAAGAGCCACGATTTGGTCTCACTCTTCTCATAAACGAAACCATTCCACGAACAGCTCTTCTCAATCTACCACCATTACCAGAACGACCACCATTCCTACTCATCTCCGGTGTCTCATGAGCTCTAACCCAAGAAATCCTTCTCGGTCCTTCATTACTACCAAGTCCACCACCATCCATCTCCGTCAAAACCACCGGTAAAATCCTCTCTCCTTCTCTCACCCCCGCGTTAAACCTCCCAACAGCGAATCCACCACCAGGTAATCTCCAAATCGTCATCCCAACAGCATGTTCTTCTTCATTACTCCGTTGAATTGGATCTGAAGGTAACTCAAATCTACACACAGGACACGAATTCCGAATCGAAAGCCATGGAACAATACAATCGCCGTGAAATATATGTTTACACGGCATCTCACGACCTTCGATTCCCGCTTCGAAAACCTCCGTACACACGGCGCAATTCGCTTCCGCTTTCATGTGACAATCGGAGATTTCGACTCTAGGTAAAGATTCAATCGCTGATTTCGACGCCGGTGGATTACCAGATCTACCGATTCCGTTACCTGAAGCTTCGATCTGACTCAATTGTTCAAGTAATCGTTCAAATCCAGATCCCATTAAGATCTCAGATACAGAATCAGGAAGAGGTCTTAGACCTGAACCAGATCCATCATCGTAATAAAACTCATAAGCTCGTCGTTCTCTAGTAGCTCCGTCTCCTTCTTCGTTCTCAACTCTCTCACCGTTACCTCCTCCTCCACCATGTAAGACGATTACCGGATTAAACGATGTACGACGACCGGATCTACGCCGTCTAATTACAGATCTATGAATATCTTCAACCGATCTAACTTCCGGAGCCGTAACCGGAATCGCCGCGGCGTTAGAATTAGAAGAATCTTCAATCTCTTCGATGAAACCTCCGTTGCAATAAGGACATAAGACTCCAGCGTTTGCGTCTTGATCATCCCAAACGCTGATGAATCGTGTACAACTGTAACACCAATACGACGTCGTCGGAGTCGTTGTTGTTGTGGTGGTTGATTCTGTCGTCGGAGTTATTGTCGCCGATCTAGAATTTGGCATCATCTTTTGAAAAAACTTGTGTTGCTGGTGAAAGGATCTGAAGTTTAATGAGAAGATGAAGAAAAAAGTTTTGTTTATATAACGTGGTTTTGTAGGTGGATGTTAACGGCGTTAGATTAGACGGTGGGAACACGTGACAGTGTTTTGAGTGGGGAGATGATGACGGAGTTATTAACGGTGGAGTATTTTGGAGTGAAGAGCGTCATTGACGTGTGCGAGATATTTGACCGAAATGTGAAAACTGTCACCCTTCGAAGAAGTTTCGGAAGAGGCAGCGTGGGACCTACCTTGGTTTCTTTCTTGGTAAGTTACTAAACGCCATCGTTTTCAGGTAAGTATGTTTTATTTGGAGTATAAATTTTTTTTGTTTCTTTGCAAAGATATTTGTTTTAGAAGGTAAAAGATCCATTTGACCCTAAAAATGAAAAGAAAAAGAAGGTAAAAGATCTGTTTGTCTTTTGATGTGGAATATATAAATATGAATCTTTGAATATTGGAAATGATGTAAATGTGTTCATGTATAAATCTTGATTATCAACATATGTTGCCATTTTTTGAGTTTATAAAATATTATAAATTTAGGGACTAAATGCTTGTTGGTTAACTTTTTCTTTGCCAACTAATTACTTCTTGTTGGTTAACCAAAACATGACTTTATGAGTCAAATATTGGTTGGAATAAGGTAGATTCGTCTCTTATGCTCATTGTTTGGACACAAAAAAAGGCGTACTGGTTTGGGTTTCTTTTTGAGATGGTTCATTTTGGGCTTTTTGCTCTGAGACAGTTTGGACTTTTAAATGGCTTTGAAGGAATAAACAATATTTTTTCGCTTCTGATATTTTCGTTACTGATTCAGGCCTTTCGTCAATGGATTGAGCCAGTATAAACTTTCTACAGCAAAGCTTCGTAGCTGATTGTGTGATTTCAGCAAAATTTATATGAGAATTTGCAGTGATGATGAGTGGGACAAATTATACAGATTTTTAGCTACTAGCACGCTTAAAATGTTCACGAATAAACCTCTCAGCGTGAGACGGATACTTATCTCGGACATAAGCTCGAAGACATTTCTGGTAGGAGAAATCTATCCATCCACCATCTGTTCTCACAACAAAGAGGCACCTCGAGTGCCTGAATTGAGGATGCCGATCAACCTGCCATTAACAAGTAGCCACTCATCTATCTCTTTCACATTTTTAGATACACCATGTAATTGATTCTTCTATATACTATGGTGGTTCGAGATATATGCACAATACCTTAAGATGGTTTTTCTATGAGTAGAGCTTAAATAAAAAGAGATATTGGTTAGCCCGAATTTGCGTACCATTATGAAATCGAGACCGCAGCCAATTTTATCTTTGGAGTAGGGGTGATAAGCAAGAAGCTTTTCCATGACAATTTTCTCATCCTCAAATTCTAAGCGTTCTCCATCCAAATACCTACTTATCAAGAAGAAAAATAGTTCAATCGGACTGCAATAATAATCTACACGAAAGGGCGAGTATGCACTGAAGATAGCTTCAAACATCAATAGTTCACTACAACACAGTTCTCATTTGCCTATTGTTCAAGTACACTGAAGATACAAGAGCATCTATCACTATATCGAGAACGATTATCCTGCAATGACCACTATAATCCTATCATCCATTGCTAAAACTTTCTCAATAATAAGCGAAATTGGAAAAACCTTCTCTACCAAGAATTTTGCCAACTCCACAAAGCAGTTCTGTTTTGAACCGTTGTAGATTAGACCTCAGGTCAAGAATCCACGGGTTCAGTACCAATTGTCACATAAACGGCCAAATGGTGTCTCTATGTTGTTTAATTTAAGTAAAACAACAAGCTACTGGAAGAAGCTATGAGCCTATAACTTCAATACTAAACCAAACATGGAACAGCTATTGTAGAGCATGAAGGATTCATTCCAAGTACTGCAAGAACAATCATGGATCAACTACAAACCAAAATTTCAATTGGAATTGTAATTCAAAACATTGACACTAATTTTTCCAGATTCAGTGCTATCAAATTGTGCAGCTATCCAACAAAACAGACCGTGAAACTCATTTTCTGTAGAAAAGAAGAAGTTACCTATCCGAATGAAGAATTTCTTTAGCGAGAAGAGCAATAGGTTCAATATCACGAAGAATCTCAGCCTCTAGATTCTTCCATTTCCGATAATCAGGATCTTCATAACGCCAGCTATTATCAACAACAGGCGACGTCGTGTTCATCGCCGCGCCGGATCCTTCCGCCGTAGAATCATTCTCGTAAAACTGTGGTTTATCAGCAAGAGAACACCACAAACGCCGACGCTGAGATAGAAAACCACCAGCTACGACACCAACTTGATGACGATGGTTGTGAATACCGTTGCGGAGGAGCGGAAGAGTTCTGAGAAGAAGTAACGAGGTCATCGACCACAATCAAGGAGCAATATAGATAACAATAACGAGAAATGCCACGATTAAAACCCTAATCTGTACAAGTCACTCGAAGAAGATGAGTTTAGGAAAATCTCAGAGAATCTGAAATTTGGGAAGAAGATAACGTTTCGTTAGATTACGAAATTGGGGAATCGAACCCGAGACGTTAAAGAAGCAAACAGAGTGACAAAACCACCTGACTAAAGACTTTTTCAGCTTTTACGCAATAATGTTTTTTCACTTTTGTAAAAATTCGTGAACTTAGTTGCCACTTCTGTGCCGTTAGATTGATCTTTAGATGCTTCTATAAATATCTAAAACAACAATCCAACGGTTGAAAGGTCACATTGCGTGTCAGTACTGTACATACTCATCACCGAATCTTTCTCCTCTTTTCTCTCTCCAGCTGGCCGAACCCACCGGTTTTGCCCACTTTCTCTGTAGACCCACAAACGCAACTTGCTAAGTCGGTAATAAATTACTAAAAAACCCTCGAAGATAGCTGACTTGGCCCTTTTCAGTCCACGTGGCTCATCTTACGTGCCTAGTTTGGTAATTTCGTTACTATTGCTACAAAATGTATTAATGACGTGTTGTGAGGAGATTGGTTGAGTTAACATATGTCAAGATATTTTGAAGATCTAAAATATCTAGCTAACTCGTCCACGTTGGAATTAAAATATTGCGCTTTTTCTATTACTATCTTTTTGCTTTTCTTTTTTCCTGATAAAACAACTGATAATCTTCTCTTTTTCGAAATTGTTTCACTTCTGAAAAAAAAAAAAAAAAATTGTTGCTCATCATCGTCACCAAACCAAACTTCTTTCTTTCTCCGATCTCCGATTCGAAATTTTTATTGATTTTGAGCTTCAAAGACTTCAATCTCTAACTGAATTTCTAGAAATTATAGAGTTAAAATGGGAGAGGAAGTACAAATGAGCGATTACGATGTTTCCGGCGACGGAGATAGGGTTTCTGAATGGGAGATGGGACTACCTAGCGACGAAGATCTAGCATCTCTCTCTTACTCTCTGATTCCGCCGAATTTGGCGATGGCTTTTAGTATCACACCGGAGCGAAGCCGTACGATTCAGGATGTGAATCGTGCATCGGAGACGACGTTCTCGTCGCTGCGTGGTGGATCTTCCGGTCCAAATACGTCGTCGTCGAATAATAACAGTAACGCGGTGGAGGAAGAAGATCGAGTCGGATCGAGTAGTCCTGGATCGGATTCGAAGAAGCAAAAGACATCAGACAGCGGTGGTGGTGGCGATGGCGGTGTGGATCCAGATGCGGCGGCGGAGGAAGGAGATTCAGGAACTGAAGATCTATCTGGGAAGACACTGAAACGACCGCGTTTAGTGTGGACACCGCAGCTACACAAGAGATTCGTTGATGTTGTTGCTCACTTAGGGATTAAAAACGCTGTTCCAAAGACGATTATGCAGCTGATGAACGTTGAAGGATTAACTCGAGAAAACGTTGCGTCTCATCTCCAGAAATATAGGCTTTACCTCAAAAGAATGCAGGGATTGACGAATGAAGGTCCCTCTGCTTCGGATAAGCTCTTCTCTTCAACACCTGTGCCTCCACAGAGCTTCCAAGACATCGGTGGAGGTGGCGGTAGCAGCGGTAATGTTGGAGTGCCGATACAGGGACCGTATGGAGCGCAGCCGATGATGCAGATGCCAGTTTATGCACATCATATGGGTATGCAAGGATATCATCATCAAAATCATAATCATGATCCTTATCATCAGAATCATCATCATCATCATCATGGAGCTGGTGGAAGTGGTGCGTTTGAGTCAAATCCATATATGATGCAGCAGAATAAGTTTGGATCCATGGCGTCTTATCCTTCTGTTGGTGGTGGTAGCGCGAATGAGAATTGAAATGAATCGAAGGATTCTATAGATGGATTCAATGTTGGAAGAGATAGGTGAGCTTGATTTTGCTCGTGGAACTGATGATTATTGTCAAGTTTCTGTCTTTTTAAGTACAGTTATAATTCTTACACGATTTGATCGAAATTTCATCAAGTTTCTGTCTTTACTATAATTGGTATACAATAATAAAGTCTTAAGGCTTTTTAATCACTTGTTTGGTGATATTGACAGAGTTAATATAATCAACTAAGTTGAATTTGATTTTGAGATTCTTGTGTTATGTTGAACTGTTCTTGAGAAGTATCAAAATTGCTTTCATGTGACTTGAGACTTTTAATGTAATTCAGATCATGTTCCATTTTATATGCTGTTTTAAAGATTTTTTACTTGAGAACTGTGTGTTTAGGTAACTTACGGAACACTGAATGTTTGTAACTGAGTTATGCTCTAAATTCAAGAGAGGATCTGTGTCAGGTGGCTTGATATTGTTTTGTGTGCTTAAAGCCATATATAGTGCTGCACAAGTGTACTCTTTTTGTTTGCTTATAGAAAGATAGTCACCAAAGTGATAGTTTCATTTTATGTTATTTGGTTTTGGTTTTCCTCATTGGGAAAGTCTTATGATGCTTTTCGATTTAAGCAAGATATTACCCGTGCAAGCTTCTAGGTAGAATGAGCATTTCTCTGCTTTTAATTGCGAAATAGTTAAGTCTATCCATCACAGAATCATTTTCTCTCGTATATTTCGTGTTTCTCGGTTTAAATTCCATGTCTTCAGGTAGGTAGAGTTATACCTTTCGAAATTATCTGCGTCGTTACTGTCTTGATCATATTTGATTGTTGTTACAGGTTCTTGGCTTCTACTTTTCTACATCGTCACATCTTCGAAATTTCTAATCTTTTGCCACCCCAAAGTCCAAATTGCATCTTGTGTAGGAGAGATCATACAAACATATCATGTCCAAGCTAGATCAAGAGAAGACCTCTGACAAATTTCATATACACATTTTCTATCTTGTAAGAGGTAAGTCCCTTTACTTTGTTTGTCTGTAGACTTCTTAGAGTGATAATCAAGAGAGTGAATTGTTTATTTCTGTGAGATGGCGTCAGACCCAATCTTTACTTTTGAAATTTATAAACCAATCCAATGTTTCAAAAGAGGCCATTTTAATACAAATCAAGTGATCCTCATATGACGACCTTTTTTCTTTTTTAAAGTGATACTAATAACCTTACGATTGATTGGAGAGCCATAAACCAATGAACTTCCAACAAAAGGAAGAAAGTGATATTCTAACAAAAACAAAAGTCTTTTTAATGTTTCTTGCTGACACAAGAGTTAATTGGTTTTAGACACGTAGGGTTCTACTTTGAGACTTACATAATAATTTCAAGACCTTTTCATCTCCAATATAAGATCATAATTTTATGATTTTCATTAATATATGATTGTTTCTCTGCACATCATACATTCAGTGAGACAGTGACACAACCTTATCTTCAGACCACTTTTTGTGTGTCCCCTTTGATTATTTTCTTAAATAGTAGCAAGATTCTTCTAGAATAGAGAAGTACATTGATTTCGTAACAACACAAGTAATTGTCTTCAACGTAAGACTTTTTAACCTTGTGTGTTCACTGGTAGATATGGTGAAGTTAATAGAGACTAAATTCTACTTTCCTTCACAGAGTCCTCATGAAGTGTACAAACTCCTCTACCGAGTTGTGTAAAGAACCTCCACTTCTAAGTTCTAACAAAGGCTCTCAGCTCTTCCTTCAAAGTGACGGCTCTCCTCCTCATTTCCTCTCCTTCTTCGTCAACCATTAACCTCTTCACAGCTCTTTCGACCGCTCCTCTGTCTAGATAACCCTCCACTTGAATCCCAGTTTTCCAAACACACTCCAAGTACCTAGCGTTCACCATTTGATCACCGGAAATTGGCCTGCAAATCATGGGAACTCCTTCACTGATGCTTTCTAGTGTCGAGTTCCATCCACAATGGCTCCAAAATCCTCCTATTGCAGGATGAGCAAGTACTTCCTTTTGCGGAGCCCATTGTCATTTCACAATGTAACCTCGATCCGAAATCATCTTACTGAACTCCTCAGACAAAGACTCTGTCCATTCAGAACCAGGTATTGACCCTGGTCGGATCACCCACAAGAAGTGTTGGTTGCTAGCGGCCAATCCCGAAGCTGTTTCCATCACCTCATTAATTTCTGTCAAAGCGTAGCTTCCCAAGCTTATGTATATCACTGAGTTTACCTTTTGTTTGTTCAACCATTCAATACAGCTTTTGTTCTCTTCAAGCAGACTTGTAGAAGCCGAGGCCACCATGTGAAGAGGGCCTATAGGATACACTGGAATTTCTAACTGTTTTTGCAGAAAAGACAGAGATGCACTCTCTAGACAGTTCGCAGTGTTGATTATCACAGAAGAAGCTGTCCGTTTGTCAACTGTATTCCTATACAGCTCCATTGTGCTTTCTAACGATTCAAATCGTAAAACCGGAAAGTCTTTGTATCTCAGGGGAGGAAACTCTGTAAGTAGCTCGTCCTGTTGTCCTTTGGGTTCTGCGAAAAGGTCAAAAACCAGTGTTACAACATTATAGACACTAAGGGAATCCCGAAACAGAGAATCTTAAGAGAACCTTCCAAGGGAGCCATGACATTGTTTCCATAGACTTTGTTGAATACATAGCGGCAAACAAAAGCTGTGGCACTTGTTGTGCTGAAAATGACGCTTGGAAGCTTAAACTCTTTGGCTGCAGCTTCAGCAAAGTACAAGAACTCGTCGTAGATGACACATGAGATCTCCTTACTTTGTTGCAGCAGCAACTGACCCAAGCAGTCCTTGAAGCTCACCTGGCACTCTTTGTTGAGCTTAAGCAGAAAGTTTAGTGCCCCGAGATCCTCAAAAGCAGACTCCGGTAAGCTTTCCGGAATAGTGAAAAACTGAAAATCAGTGAAGTCATCTGAAGGGCTAAAGTAAGTGAACTTGGTCTGATAAACTGTGATTGAGAAACCCTTCGAGTGAAGGGTTTTCGCAAGTTGCATCATTGGAGATATATGTCCTTGAGCTGAAACTGGAACCAACACGACCCTTCTCCTCGCCGGCTTTTCCTCCATTTCCAAAACCTGTAAGAAAACTAATAAGTAGCCCTTTCAGCTCCGTGCTTTGCGAGTTTGGGACACTAATTCATCCGTATTATGTTTTGTTGGCTCTCTTTACCCACATGTGGTCGATGGTGTATGCGAGTAGTTACATCTCTTTATCTTGTTAGAAAACGAAAGATGTTTATTTGGCTTCATTTCATAAAATGTCCCAAACAGAAAAATTGTCTTATTTTTTGATGCAACAATTATATATTTGAGCAAACAACCAATAGATATACTCGTGTTTGATTTGTATTGCTTTTTATTTGGATACAAAAAAACTCACGTACTTTGTAAATTTTGCAACAATACATGAAGTTCAACATCTTTACTTTGTCTTCAAGTACTTGACAAGCTCATCCAATGCGTCGTATGAGGCGCCTCCATTTTTGACAGAGGCTTTGAGCTTCTCTTTTAGAACTAGGGCTCTCTCCCGCATCCCCGCACCTTCTTCATCCACGACCAACTTCTTCACAGCGCTCTCAACCTCTCCTCTATCCACTTTACCTTCAACCTGAAACCCTATTCTCCAAACACTTTCTATATACATTGCGTTCAATTTTTGCTCACCATGAAAGGGCCTGCAAATCATTGGAACTCCTTCTCCAATGCTTTCGAGTATTGAGTTCCATCCACAGTGGCTCCAGAAGCCTCCCACTGCAGGATGTCCAAGTACTTCTATCTGCGGTGCCCGTTTCACAATGTATCCTCTTTCAGAGACCATCTTATTGAATTCATCTGGCAATGACTCTATACCGTTAATGTCAAGGATGGAACCCGCTCGGATAACCCATAAAAACGGTTGGTTGCTATTACACAATCCCCAAGCCATCTCCAAAACTTCCTTGGTTTCCATTTGACCAAGTGTTCCTACGCTTATATATATGACTGACCTCGGTTTCTGCTTGTTCAGCCATTCAATGCAGCTCATGTCCTCTTCAAGTAAACTAGAAGGTGGTGAAGCTGTCATGTGAAGAGGGCCTAATGGATACACTGGAATTCTGAGTTCTTGTTGCAGCCATGACAGAGACGAGCTCTCTAGACAGCTCACCGTGTTGTTGATAACACCGGAAGCTGTTCTTTTGTTGGCTACTTCCCTACAGAGCTCAAAAACTCGATCTAATGGTCCCATTTCTGAAATAGGTAGGTCTTTGTATCGTAATGGATACAAATTTTTCACCACCTTGTCTTGCATTTCAGGATCTACAAAGCAAAAAAAAAAAAAAAGCAAGGTTAAGTGAAAGGAGTGGTTTCAAGATTGGTTATTAAACTTGTTTTGGGCACCTTCTATGTCAACCAAGAACTTTTCTGCATTGAGTTTGCCTACAACGTAACGAGAAACTTGATTCGTAGCACTTGTAGTGTTGAAGATGACACTGGGAAGCTTGAACTCTTTAGCTGCAGCACCACAGAAGTACATGAATTCGTCGTAGATGATACAAGCAATATCATTGCCTTGTTGCAGCAACAACTGACTTATACAGTCCTTGAAGCTTGCCTCACTGGTTTTGTTGAGCTTTATCATAAACTCGATTCCTCCGAGTCTCCCGAATTCGGACTCTGGTAAGCTTTCTTTTATGGTGACAAACTGAAAACCAGCTGGGAAGTGTTGAGAAGAAGAGCTTACTTGATTGAAGTGTCCCTCAACAACTGTAACTGAGAAGCCCTCCGAGTAAAGGGCTTTCCCAAGTTGCATCATTGGAGTAACATGACCTTGTGCTGAAGCTGGAACTAACACTATCCTTCTCTTGGCTTCCATTTTCTCTATTGCTTAATCTCTTTCTTTTTCTATACTTTCATCTCTCAATGCGGACATCTCTAAATAGCTGATCCAGATTATTATTATTAAATTCCCATTTGCATTGGCATATTATTTAGTATAAGTAAGAAAGACTGGTGACATCAACTCCCATATTAGTTGGTGGTTTTAGCCAGCTAGAGTATAGGTTCAGTTTTGAGATTGTACTTGTTGTCTACAAATATGATATAATTTCCTCAAAAGTGGTTCTCCAATCATGGTACAATTATTGCATGAAAGTCCAAAGAGTTGTTGATAGAATTACTAAAAATGTCCTTCAAAAGTTGCAACACGTATGATTCTCTCCAATCTTGGTGCGATTATTGCATCAAAGGGTTGGTATACGGTATACCATTTAAGTTGTATATTTTTGTGTACAATTTATGATTTGTTTATTTCCACTTACTAATGAGACATTTGGTAGAAAGGAAGAAAGTGACAATGAACTCGAATAAACTCAAACAAAAACGTGGGTCTTTGTTTGTTTTGTATTGGCTCACATAAGAGTTGGTTTGGGTAGGTTTTGTTTTGAGATTTAGATAATAAATAATTAAAATGTGAAGAGGCTTTACTTGTAGTCTCCAAATACAAAAGATTCCTCAAAAGTGGCTACATGCATGATTATATTTCTCCACGTAGAAAATCAAGAGGAAATCATTAATATTTGTTAATATGGTATCTTCTTGATTTTGTACACTCGAATCAAACTATCAAAGGGTCAGTTCATATGCAAAATGCTAGTGTGTACTGTGTGGGGACTGTTTATTTTCTTTGGAAAAGGAATCAAGTCAATAGTTAGTGGGGAATGTTTATGTTTATATATATTTTTGTTAAAAGTATTCTTGGAGAGCCATTAGCTAATGAACTTGCCAACTGAATTAAAACTGACATTTCCAATACGAACCGGAAGACACGCGGTAGTCTTTAGGTTCTGTCTTTAACTAAGTGATATTGCATATTCAATCTGAGTTCCATGGTCGGAGCCTCGGAGGAACTTTGAGTTGCATCATCTAAAGGTTCATTTGCTCAAACTAGGTACTAGAAATGTCTCTCATAATTGTGACAATTTGCAGTGTAGCTGTGTTCTTCTCGTTTATATGTTGTCATCTTTTGGAACTCACTTAGGTTGAGGTCAACTATTAATCTCTATACTTTTCTTTTGTTTATTCAACCATTCGATACAGCTCTTGTTCTCTTCAAGCAGCCTTGTAGAAGCCGAGGAACACAGTTTTTGTGTTCCTCGAAATCTCAGTGTATCCATTACACATGAATGACACTCATTTTGCTTTTTGTTTTATTTAAAGGCAATGACCTTCCATCGTGTTGGAACTTTATAATCAAAAGAGATCATTAGAGTTGGAGAAACTGCGTAGAGAAGGATGATAATTGTATTGAATTTGAAATGCTTTTTATTTGCATAACAAACCATCTACCTTTGTAAATTTTGCAAGAACAAGCTTGATCTATAAAAATCAAGGTTTGCTCTATTACTTATGTTTATATATTACATGAAGATCATTAGCTTTATTATGTCTTTAGCAAAATTTAGCATCCTATTGTCAGTCAGACTCTGTTTTAGACCAAGGGTATCTTCATTGTCCATGATTATTGATTAGTATAAGATGATTGCTGAACAGCTCTAAATAAGTTATCTAAATATTATTATCAAAAATTTGTTGACTAAACAAAGAAAAACGTTATTCCTGAAATCCCATTTGTATTGACTTTATTAAAGCTTGGATCTCTTTCCTCTGTTTCCAATAACTTTGAAAAATATGCAACATCAAGCTTGATTTATACTAATCAAAGCTCTTTTATAATACGTGAAGTTCAACTTCTTCACTCTATCTCAAGTGTTTTACAAGCTCATCTAATGCATTGTATGAGGAGCCTCCACTTCTTACAGAGGCTTTGAGCTTCTCTTTCAGAACAAGGGCTCTCTCCCTCATTCCTGCACCTTCTTCATCAACAATCAACCTCTTCACAGCTCTCTCGACCGCTCCTCTTTCCACTTCACCTTCGAGATGAATCCCTACCCTCCAAACACTTTCTATAAACTTTGCGTTTAACCTCTGCTCCCCAATAAAAGGCCTGCAAATCATCGGAACTCCTTCCACAATGCTCTCGAGTGTTGAGTTCCATCCACAATGGCTCCAGAAGCCTCCCACTGCAGGATGTCCTAGTACTTCTATCTGCGGTGCCCGCTTCACAATGTATCCTCTTTCTAAGACCATCTTACCGACTTCTTGTGGCAATGACTCTACCCCATTGAAGCCGCGGATGGTACCCAGCCGGATGACCCATAAAAAAGGTTGGTTGCTATTACACAACCCCCAAGCCATCTCCAACACTTCCTTGGCTTCCATTAGATGTATGGTTCCCACGCTTACGTATATGACTGACCTCGGTTTCTGCTTGTTCAGCCATTCAATGCAGCTCATGTCTTCTTCCACTAAACTAGATCCTGGCGCTGAAGCTGTAATGTGAAGAGGGCCTAATGGATACACTGGAATTCCGAGTTCTTGTTGCAACCATGAGAGAGACAAGCTCTCTAGACACGTCGTCGTGTTAATGATGAGAGCTGAAGCTGTTCTTTTATTGACTACTTCCCGACGGAACTCCAAAACTGGCTCTATTGGCCCAAAATCTGAAGGCAGAAGATCTTTGTATCTTAATGGATACAAATTGTCCACCACCTTGTCTTGTAGTTCAGGATCTGCAAAGTAAAAAAGAAAACCGTCTTAAGTGAAATTCAGTTGTTTCAAGATTGGTTATCAAGCTATTTATGGGCACCTTCCATGTCGACCAAGAACTTCTCGGCATTGAGTTTGCTATAAACACAGCGTGAAACATGATTTGTAGCACTTTGAGTGCACAAGATGACATTGGGAAGCTTTAATTCCGTAGCTGCAGCTCCACAGAAGCACATGAACTCGTCGTAGATGATACATGCTATATCATTGCCTTGCAGCCGCAACAGCTGTCTTATACAGTCCTTGAAGCTTGCCTCACTTGTTTTGTTAATCTTCAGCACAAAATGGAATGCCCCGAGTCTCTCGAGTTCGGACTCTGGTAAGCTTTCTGGTATGGTAATAAATTGAAAACCAGGGAAGTGTTGAGAAGGAGAGCTTACTCGATTGAACTGTCCCTCAACAACTGTAATTGAGAAGCCCTTCAAGTTAAGGGCTTTCCCAAGCTGCATCATTGGAGTTATATGACCTTGTAATGGAACCGGAACTAACACTATCCTTCTCTTCGCTTCCATTTCCTCCATTGCTTAAGTTCTATCTCTCATTTCTCTATTTGGAACATCTTCTAAATAACTGATCTCAAAATTATTATTAAAATACAATTTGCATTGAAAACTGTCCACAATCTTCCAATTATGCCATATTATATAGTTAAGTATACACGTTAATGTGACATTTAGTAGAAGAAAGAAAGCGACATTAACTCCAAGAAAAGCGTGTTTGGTCGGTTTGTTTTGTCTCACATAAGAGTTGGTGGTTTTAGCCAGCTAGAGTATAGGTTCTCTTTTGGGATTATACTTGTGGTCTCCAAATATAAAACATTTTCTTCAAAAGTGGTTCTCCAATGTTGGTGCTATTATTGCATCAAAGTCCAAAGAGTTGTTATACAATTACAATAGATTTTTCCTTCAAAAGTAGCAACACATATGGTTCTCCAATCTCGCTGCAATTAGTTGATGATACGATTTTTTTTTACTTTTTATGTTCTTTAAGGATTGATTTTCTTAAAGAATTTCGCACAAAATTAAAAATAACCGATGTTTAATATTTTTTCAATTACTAGGTACCAATAGTAATTTCAAACCTATTCAATTAAAATATTTGTTGAAGTTTACAATTTTCCAATACTATTAAGAAAAGTTGCATATAAAAGTGATTTTGTTTTTTTCTTTCTAGATATCTTTCATGGCTATACTATGATGGAAATTGGAAATGGTACGAACCGGAAGACACGCACGCGCTGGTTAATCTAAACCGGAAATCTGAGGAGCGGTTCTAGAAAAACCGAGACATTCGGTTCAAGAAATCTCCTCGTCTTCCTCCAAAACAAAAATGTCAAAATCTCTCCTTTTATCGGTTTTACACTAACCAGACCCACCTGCGACAAGTTGCGGTGGTTTTGGTCCGTCGTAGCAAGATGGAGCCGGAGAGAATCTCCGTCAATGACTCCGGCAGAAGTAAAAGAGGTAACTTTATAGTTTTTGATGAGCTAATTTTGAACTTTCTTGGAATTGGAACTTCGTGATCATACATATATAACATATAACTTCATGGATTAGTGTTTATGTTATATGTTTATGTATGTAAAACCCCAAAGGCTCTGTCTTTAACTAAGTGACATTGCATATTCAATTTGAGTTCCATGGTCGCAGGAACTGTGTTGTTGTCTATTATTGTACTTGGATTTGATGTTTTCATATAATGTAACAATGTGAAGATGATGATATTTTGATTCTACGTGAATAAGTATCTGAAGAAGATGGAATCATGGATTTGAGGTATGGATCAAGAGAAGTACCTCTTAGAGATACTGTCTTCTTCTCACTGGTAAGCACCTCTAGCTTCTCTGCAATTTCCAGTTGTTTACTTTTGTTCACAACAATGATCTTTTAATTCCACAATTCAGCAAAAGAGTGCATGGCTTGTAAGCAAGATGGGAAGGCTGACCGTAGGAGTGCATGAGCCGGTATGTGAGTTAGTATATTGTTTAATTTACATTGGTCAGATCTTACTTGTTACCCATGGAATCTATACATTATGTGATTGGGAGAAAGTGTGCATCAACAATAACCATGTGAGTTTTCTGTTAGATGAAAGCAAAGATACTGCAAAGTACAGAAATCTTTCGGGAGGAGATTCCTCACATGGCAAAGTTCTGGCAAGGGGTGATTCGAGGAAGATGTTGGGTTTGGCAACATATTGCGAAGCTTACTAAAGAAGTGAGTTGATCCATTTCTTTTGGTCTTTTATGTTCATATATCTTGATAGTTTCTAGAGTTATACAAGAGGGTTATGGTCATTTTTCTGGTAATGAGATTTATAGTGATTCTATTCGT
Source organism: Arabidopsis suecica (assembly GCA_019202805.1). Lineage (NCBI taxonomy): Eukaryota > Viridiplantae > Streptophyta > Magnoliopsida > Brassicales > Brassicaceae > Arabidopsis > Arabidopsis suecica. The sequence goes on from CM032909.1 coordinate 9,016,021, forward strand.
CGATGTTAGCTAAAACTAGAGTGATTATGAACCTCAAGAGAAATGAAATGGGTTTATTCGTTCATTCATCCTTCAAGACTTTTCAGTCAGTCATTATCCAAATACATTTTTGCATCACTTATTTCTTAGGATGTGATACTTTCTCTAAAAACAACTTGGAATAGTTGAAAGAGGAATCTTGAAGTTTTGGTGTTTTAGTATAGACAAAAGTCTTCAGAGAGTCCTCATGAAGTGTAAAAACTCCTCTAGCGAGTTGTGTGAAGAACCTCCACTTATAACAGAGGCTCTAAGTTGCTCTTTCAAACTGGCAGCTCTCTTCCTCATCTTTTCTCCTTGTTCCTCCACCATTAACCTCTTCACAGCTTTCTCGACCGCTCCTCTGTCTAGCTCACCCTCCACTTGAATCCCAGTTTTCCAAACACACTCCAAGTACCTCGCATTCACCTTTTGATCACTGGAAAACGGCTTGCAAATCATTGGAACTCCTTCCCCGATGCTCTCTAGTGTCGAGTTCCATCCACAATGGCTCCAAAACCCTCCTACTGCAGGGTGAGAAAGTACTTCCTTCTGTGGAGCCCATTTCACAATGTAACCTCGACCCGAAATTATCTTACTAAATTCCTTAGGCAAATACTCTATCCATTCCGAACCACGTACTGACCCTGGCCGAATCACCCACAAGAACTGTTGGTTGCTACTATCCAGTCCCAAAGCAGTTTCCATCACCTCATTGATTTCCATCAAAGCTAAGCTTCCCAAGCTTACAAATATCACAGAATTTTTCTTTTGTTTGTTCAACCATTCGATACAGCTCTTGTTCTCTTCAAGCAGACTTGTAGGAGTCGAGGCCACCAGGTGAACAGGGCCTATAGGATACACTGGAATTTTTAGCTGTTGTTGCAGGCGAGACAGAGATGAGCTCTCTAGACAGCTCGCAGTGTTGATTATCACAGAGGAAGCTGTCCGTGTGTCAACTGTATTCCTATACAGTTCCATTATACTTTCTAATGATGCCCAATGTGAAACCGGAAAGTCTTTGCATCTCAGGGGATGAAACTCTGGCACTAGCTCGTTTTGTTGTCCTTTGGGTTCTACGAAAAGGTCAAGAACCATGCTGTTACAGATTATAGACACTAGCAAAAATGGGGACAGAGAATTCAAGAGTACCTTTCAAGGGAGCCAGGACATTGTTTGCATAGAGTTTGTCGAATACAGAGCGGCAAACAAAAGCCGTGGCACTTGTGGTGCTGAAAATAACGTTTGGAAGCTTAAACTCTTTCGCTGCAGCTTCAGCAAAGTACACGAACTCATCGTAGACGACACATGCGATCTCATTACCTTGTTTCAGAAACAACTGACCCAAACAGTCTTTAAAGCTCACCTGACACTCTTTGTTGAGCTTATGCAGAAACTCTATTGGCCCGAGATTCTTAAAATCAGACTCCGGTAAGCTTTCCGGAATGGTGACAAACTGAAAATCAGTGAAGTCATCTGAAGGGCTAAAGTAATTAAACTTGGTCTGAGCAATTGTGATTGAGAAACCCTTCAAGTAAAGGGTTTTCGCAAGTTGCATCATTGGAGATATATGTCCTTGAGCTGGAACTGGAACTAACAATACCCTTCTCCTCGCCAGCTTTTCCTCCATTTCGAAAACCTAGAAGAACAACTAAAACAAAACTGCTCTGCCCCGTGCTTCGCGAGTTTGGTCTTCCTATTTCTTTTCTTTGCGGTGACCGATCTATGAGATATCTTAAAATGAGTATCTTTCAGATATAATATATCAGATTCTCAGACTTGTGGACATTGTTTCATCTGTATTTCCTTCTTCTTGGCTCTCTTTACATTGTTATATCTCTCTATCTTGGTAACGAAAAAAAAGCAAAGATGGTTTTGTCTTCTTGGTTCTCTTGCCGACTTTGGCTTCATACCAAAAGATGGCCCAGACCAAAAAATTGGCTTTTTCTGCTACATCAATTCTATCTTGAGCAAACTGCCAAAAGTGATAAACGTATTTGATTTTAATTTCTTTTTATTTTTCATAAAACAAAACACATGTACTTTGTAAATATTGCAAGATTAAGCATGTTCCATACAATACAATGATCTCTAATAATACATGAAGTTCAACTTTTTCACTCTGTCTTTAAGTGCTTGACAAGCTCATCTAATGCGTTATATGAGGAGCCTCCACCCCTTACAGAGGCTTTGAGCTTCTCTCTCAAACCGAGGGCTCTCTTCCTCATGCATGCTCCTTCTTCATCGACAATCAACCTCTTCACTGCTCTCTCGACCGTTCCCCTTTCCACTTCACCTTGAAGTAGAATCCCTATTTTCCAAACACTTATTATATACTGTACATTGCGTTTAACTTCTGCTCACCAATAAAAGGCCTGCAAATCATTGGAACTACTTCCACAATGCTCTCGAGTGTTGAGTTCCATCCGCAGTGGCTCCAACTGGTGTACCAACTAAAAGTGGATGGTCGTGAGATATGTTTCGGGTAAAATTTTGCACTGAAGCAGATTTGAGTTCCATGGTTGGAGGAACTGTTAGTTCAGATTCTTTACTTTGTTTTTTTTTTCAGTCTCAGAAAACCAGATTGAGTCATCTAAGAGTCCATATTCTCAGACCAAGTTCTAAAAATCCCTCATTGTGACAGATCTGATTCATGCCTCAAACGTTGTGGTGTACGTTAAAATGTGTATATCTGTGTTATTATTGTTCTCTGTTCTATGCTGTCCACTTTTGGGACTTCGGTTGTGATCAGTATGATCTTTTTTATACATAGCACACTTTATAATCCTGCTGGTGAATTTGTGAAAGGTCTTCAAATAGCAATTAGCATATGCAACTTATGAATCTATCATCTTTATACTCATATAATCCGTTGCTTGTTCAGGTCATGCTTTTGTCAAGTGCGAGATATTTTACATTTCTGTTTATTAATCCTTTTGTTAAATCTGTTTCTCGGTGTTGCAGATATCTTCAACAACTGGGAAGCTTGTGCCTCTACACAAGGAAAGGCAAAGAGTCTTTGGGAGTAATTAGTGGTAAGCCCCAAAATTCCTTCTTTTTAATTTTTTTCCTTGGCATGATGACCTCCAAAGGGTCATATAAATTACAAATTCCAACGTTGTAAAGTTCAAAGCTCTCTTATAATACATAAAGTTCAGCTTCTTCACTCTCTTTTCAAGTAGTTGACAATCTCTTCTAATGCGTTGTATGAGGAGCCTCCACTTCTTACAGAGGCTTTGAGATTCTCTTTTAAAAAAAGGGCTCTCTCCCTCATTTTGGCACCATCTTCTTCAACAATCAATCTCTTCACAGCTCTCTCGACCCCTCCTCTTTCTACCTCACTTTGCACTTGAAACCCTATTCTCCAAATACTCTCTAAAGACAGTGCGTTTAACTTTTGCTCCCCGTCGAAAGGCCTGCAGATCATTGGAACTCCTTCCACAATGCTTTCGAGTGTTGAGTTCCATCCACAGTGGCTCCAGAAGCCTCCCACTGCGAGATGTCCAAGTACTTCTATCTGTGGTGCCCATTTCACTATGTATCCTCTTTCTGAGACCATCTTACTGACTTCCTCTGGCAGTGACTCTATCCATTCGGAGCCTGCGATAGAGCCAGGCCGAATGACCCATAAGAAAGGCTGGTTGCTATTAGACAATCCCCAAGCCATCTCCAACACTTCTTTGGTTTCCATTTGAACTATGCTCCCCAAACTTATGTATATGACTGACCTCGATTTTTGCTTGTTCAGCCATTCAATACAGCTCCTGTCCTCTTCCAATAAACCAGAAGCTGCTGAAACTGTAATGTGAAGAGGGCCTAATGCGTATACCGGAATTCCGAGTTCATGTTGCAGCCGTGTCAGAGGTGAGCTCTCTAGACATTTCACCGTGTTGATGATAACAGCGGAAGCTGTTCTTTTGTTGACTATTTCCCTACAGAGCTCAAATAATCGATCTAGTGGCCCAACTCCTGAAGTTGGTAGGTCTTTGTATCTTAATGGATGCAAATTTTCCACCAGCTTTTCTTGCACTTCCGGATCTGAAAAGCCAAAAAAATGACGTATTAATGAAACGATTGGTTTCAAGATGGGTTATTAAGTTGGTTTTGGGCACCTTCCATGTCGACCAAGAACTTCTCGGCACTGAGTTTGCTTAAAACGCAACGGGAAACTTGATTGATAGCACTTGAAGTGCTGAAGATGAAACTGGGAATCTTGAACTCCTTAGCTGCAGCACCAGAGAAGTACATGAATTCGTCGTAGATGATACAAGCAATATCATTTCCTTGTTGCAGCAACAACTGAGCTATACAGTCCTTGAAACTTGCCTCACTGGTTTTGTTGAGCTCTATCAAAAACTCGATCGGTCCGAGTCTCTCAAGTACAGACTCTGGTAAGCTCTCTGGTATGGTAACAAATTCAAAACCAGGAAAGTTTTGAGAAGAAGAGCTTACTTTATTGAATTGTCCCTCAACAACTGTAATTGAGAAACCCTTCAAGTTCAGGGCTTTGCCAAGCTGCATCATTGGAGTAACATGACCTTGTGCTGGAACTGGAACCAACACTATCCTTCTCTTCGCTTCCATTTTCTCCATTGCTTAAGCTCTATCTCTCTATTTCTCTCTTGACTCTCGTGTTCCTTGTGTGACAACTCCTCTTTCTTAATGTAGTAATAAACTTCCAATAATGTGTCAAGTAGTAGTTGGAAGAAAGTAACAATTATTCCAAGAAAAGCGTGTCTCTGTTTTGGCTCATATAAGAGTTGGTGGTTTTAGCCACGTTGGGTAGGTTTTGTCTTGTTGAGGCTTTACATGTTGTCTTCCAAATATAGTAAATAATTTCCTCAAAAGTTTTGTATATTGTTCATGTTGCTTGAAAAACATTTTACTAGATGCCTAAATTCTCATAAAACTCTCTTATAATTGATACAATAATAATTAATATTCCAAAGAAAGTAAACATTTATTTGGAGTCCACATAGAGTTCTCTTATTATCAAAGTTCTTTTGTAATATATGAAGCTAAGCATCTTCACTCTGTATTCAAGAACTTGATAAGCTCATCCAATGCGTTGTATGAGGAGCCTCCCCTTCTTACAGAGGCTTTGAGCTTCTCTTTTAAATCAAGAGCCCTCTCCCTCATTCCTACACCTTCTTTATCCATGATCAACCTCTTCACAGCTCTCTCTACACCTCCTCTTTCTACTTCACCTTGAAGAAGAATCCCTATGCTCCAAACACTTTCTATATACATTGCATTTAACTTCTGTTCGCCTTGTAAAGGCCTACAAATCATTGGGACTCCTTCCACAATGCTTTCGAGTGTTGAGTTCCATCCACAGTGGCTCCAGAAGCATCCCACTGCAGGATGTCCTAGTATTTCTATTTGCGGTGCCCATTTCACAATGTATCCTCTTTCTGTGGCCATCTTACTGATTTCCTCTGGCAATGACTCTATCCACTCGGAGCCAGCGACAGAGCCAGGTCGGATGACCCATAAGAAAGGTTGGTTGCTATTACACAACCCCCAAGCCATCTCTAACATCTCCATGGTTTCCATGTGAGCTTTGCTTCCCAAGCATATGTATATCACTGACCTTGGTTTCTGCTTGTTCAGCCATTCAACGCAGCTCCTATCCTCTTGTAGTAAACTAGGTCCCGGCGATGAAGCTGTAATGTGAAGTGGGCCTAATGGGTACACTGGAATTCCGAGTTCTTGTTGCAGCCATGACAGAGATAAGCTCTCTAGACAGCTCGCAGTATTGATGATAATAGCGGAAGCTGTTCTTTTGTTAACTACTTCCCTACACATCTCCAAAAGTGGTTCTAATGGTCCAAATCCTGAAGTTGGTAAGTCTTTGTATCTTAAAGGATGCAAACCTTCCAACACCTTGTCTTGCATTTCAGGATCTGCAAGGTAAGAAATAAAAATCTGTCATGAGTGATCGATCGAAATGAGTCATCAAGCTCTTTTGGGAACCGAACCTTTCATGTCGATCAAGAACTTCTCGGCATTGAGTTTACTTAAAACACAGTAGCAAACTTGAATTGTAGCACTGCTAGTACTGAATATGACACTAGGAAGCTTAAACTCTTTAGCTGCAGCTTCACAGAAATACATAAGCTTGTCATAGATGATACATGCTATATCATTGCCTTGTTGCATCAATAACTGACTTATACACTCCTTGAAGCTTGCCTCGCTTGTTTTGTTAAGCTTCATCAGAAACCCAGCTGGTCCTAGTTTCTTAGATTCAGACTGAGGTAAGCTTTCTGGTATGGTGACATAGTCAAAACCAGGAAACTTTTGTGATGATGAGCTTATTTGCGTCAACTGTCTCTGAGCTACAGTAATTGTGAAGCCTTGTAATTGAAGGGCTTTTCCAAGCTGCATCATTGGAGTTACATGTCCTTGTGCAGCAACTGGAACCAACACAATCCTTTTCTTCTCTGCCCTTTTCTCCATTTCTTGACTTAAGTTTCTACTCTATTGTCTTTCATATGTAATAAGTGATCCAAATAATTACTAAAATCCCAAAATCTTCCCAAAGGAGACCATTTTATATAATCAAGTGTTACACGGCAATGACCATTCAACATTGTGTTATACAATTCTTTAAATGCCAACAAGTCAACTACTTAGCTGTGAAGATAAAGGTTGACACATCACTTACGTGGCAAAGAAGATCTTGACACATGCTACATCAATAACTCTCAAACCAGTAAGTATTTTATCTTTGTATAAGAATTATGTGTTCCTCATTTTATTTCTTTAATTTTTTTTTTGTGTTGGAGAGTCACAAATTAACTGCGTAAAGGGGTCCTTGGCAATTTGTTTTGGTACTCAGATAATAATATTTTTCTGTGTAGAAGAGAATAGTATTCCACTAACTTTTTATCAGGGCAAATGACCTTCCATCGTGTTGGAATTATTAGCAAAAGAGATCATTCAATTTTGAGAAAACTGCGCGAAGAGTATACTCGTATTTATTTGCATAACAAACCATCTATTTTTGTAAATTTTGCAAGAACAAGCTTGATCTCTATTATTATGTTTATATGTGACATGTTGTTCATTAGATTTATTCTGTCTTTAGGAATTGCTACGAAGTTTAGCATCCTATTTTCACTTTCTCTCCACTTCTTCTTACAGAGGCTTTGAGCTTCTCTTTTTAAACCAAGGGCTCTCTCACTCATACCTGCATTTTCGTCATCCATGATTATTGCTGAACCACTCTTAATTAAGTGGTCTAAATTATTAATAAAAATCTCATTTGTATTGGCTGAGAAACTGGCATTAATTCCATTAGACTTCCTTGGCTAGGAGAATGAATATTTTACTACAAAACTGCCAAAAGAGATCATTCTATTTTGAGAGAACAACGTAAAGGGATACTTGAATTTCATCTGAATTGTTATTTTTTTGGATAATAAACCATATTAAATTTTTGCAAGATCAAGTTTGATCTTCTATGTTACATGAAGAACACCAGCTTTACTCTTGTCTTTAGTAATTGCTACCTGAATTTTTAACATCTTTTCCTTCGGTCTCCAAGTAGTTGACGAGCTCATTCAATGCATTGTATGAGGAGCCTCCACTGCTTACAGAGGCATTGAACTTCTCTTTTAGAACAAGTGCTCTCTCCCTCATGCTTGCACCTTCCTCATCCATGATCAACCTTTTCACAGCTCTCTCGACACCTCCTCTTTCCACTTCACCTTGAAGCAGAATCCCTATTCTCCAAACACTTTCTATATACATTGCGTTTAACTTCTGCTCACCGTTAAAAGGCCTGCAGATCATTGGAACTCCTTCTGCAATACTCTCCAGTGTTGAATTCCATCCACAGTGGCTCCAGAAACCTCCCACTGCAGGATGCGCAAGTACTTCATTTTGCGGTGCCCATTTCACAATGAATCCTTTTTCTGAGACCATTTTACTGACTTCCTCTGGCAATGGCTTGGAACCAGGTCGGATGACCCATAGGAAAGGTTGGTTGCTATCACACAATCCATTAGCCATTTCCAAAACTTCTTTGGTTTCTATGTCAAATATGCTTCCCATGCTTATGTATATGACTGACCTTGGTTTCTGCTTGTTCAGCCATTCAATGCAGCTCCTGTCTTCTTCCAGTAAACTAGACGTTTCTTTAGTTGTAATATGCAGAGGGCCCAATGGATACACTGAAATTCCAAGTTCTTGTTGCAGCAATGTCAGAGACGAGCTCTCTAAACAGCTCACCGTGTTGATGATAGCACCACAAGCTGATCTTTTGGTGATTATTTCCCTACAGAGCACCAAAAATCTCTCTAGTGGCTCAAATCCTCCAATTGGTAGGTCTTTGAAACTTACTGGATGCAAGTTTTCCACTACCTTGTTTTGCAAGTCAGGATCTGCAAAGTCAATAAACAATTCTGTTTGAGCAAAAGGACTTGATGCAAAATGGGTAAGAAGTTACTTTTGGGTACCTTCCATGTCGATCAAGAACTTCTCGGCATTAAGTTTACTCAAAACATAGTTGCAAACTTTATGTGTAGCACTTGTAGTGCAGAAGATGATACTTGGAACCTTGAACTCATTAGCTGCAGCTCCACAGAAGTACATAAGATCGTCGTAGATGATACATGCAATATCGTTACCTTGTTGTATCAACATCTGACTTACACAGTCCTTGAAGCTTGCCTCACTGGTTTTGTTTAGCTTTATCAGAAACTCGACTGGTCCGATTGCCTCGACTTCAGCCACTGGTAAGATTTCTGGTATGGTGATAAATTGAAATCCAGGGAAGTGTTTCGAAGAGCTTATTCGATTGAACTCTCCTAAAAAAACTGTTATTGAGAAGCCTTTCGAGTTAAGGGCTTGACCAAGTTGCATCATTGGAGTGATATGCCCTTGTAATGGAAGTGGAACCAACACTATTCTTTTCTTCTCTGCTCTTTTCTCCATAGCTCCTCACTCTCTCTCACTCCTTCTGTATCTCAGTGAAAGACTATATAAGTGAAAGTGATCAATTTAAAGAAGACCGTGGTAATAACTTATTTGACACGTAACTTATTTGGTCAAGAAGATCTTGCCACATGCAACATAAATAACTCTCGATCAAATCATGTTGCATGGTTGCAGGCTGTGAAGATAAGATTAGAATACCATTAAGTATTTTTTTTTTTGCTTGTGTATATGATTTGATTATTTCTGGTTGGTATATACAACTAAAGTATTTTTTTTTTTTTGTATTCTTTAACATATAACCTTCCTTTGTGTAACACGCTAAGGAATTTTTAGCAGAAGAATGAAAGTGACGTTCCAACAAAAGCCTTTGTCTCTTCATTTTTTTTTTTTTAGTTAGTATATTATTTATCGACGTCTAAATGTTCCACGACATATCACTCATTTACGCAGCTCATTACAATTATTTTGATCCACAATCATTTTAGGTAAACGAGTGAAACATCGTGGGTTCGAGATACTAATTTTGCAAAAAATTTAAACTTAATCTCCAACAAATTTTAAGTCATGTCATCAAACATATGTCAGCCGATTTAGCAGCCATAACGGTTGACTAACATTCGTTAATTACGATTCCGAATTAAGTTCTAAATGTAAAGTTTGGGTATGAAATTCAATATTTTTGAGGTTTGAGTTAGAATTAACCTTGTATATTTGTCCAGATATGAAAACACTTTGCAGATTGTAAGGGTATGTAAATATTCTTTTCCCTCTTGATATATATCTCAACGACATACTGTATGCAATAAATGCCCCGCACAAGGCAACAAACAAACTCAATACTATAAAGTTGCGGTTACATAATACATCGAACCCAAAGTTAATCGCTTTCCCGATATGGAAACAAATTTTGTGTCAGTGTTACGTTACAAATAGTTGATCCTAAAAGATATTATTTTTACTAGGCCTGGGCATAATACCCGAACCCGAAGAACCGAACCGAACCCGACCCGAACCCAAATCCGAAGTTTTAAAATACCCGAACGGGTTCTATACTTCACAACCCGAAAATCCGAACCCGAAGCCGACCCGAACAAGTACCCGAACATACCCAAATATAAGTACATAGTTATAATATATTAGAATATTTATACTTATAATAACCTAAGTGCCTAAATTATTCGGATGTTAAGATATTTTCGGGTGTTTTAGCTACTTTTGGATAGATTCGGGTATAAAATACTTGGGTTTTATAGATTTTTTGAGTATTTTTCAATACTTTGCATAGAAACGGATACAAACTTTCTAATATTTGGATACTTCGGGTAAACCCGAATCCGAACCCGAAATATCCGATCCGAACCCGACCCGAATCCGAAGTTTTAAAATACCCGAACGGGTCTTAGTTTTCTAAACCCAAAAAAACCCGAACCCGAAAAACCCGACCCGAATCCGACCCGAATATCCGAACGCCCAGGCCTAATTTTTTCCAATCTATATAAAACGTTATTTGCAAAAAAAAAAAAAAACGGGTTAGACCGATTGGTCAATGAACAGCCTAATAAAATTAATTTCAAGGTTTCCTCAATTTGGAGAAAATTATTCTTTGCATCTTCTCATCCTCAATGCAGACAAACACAAAATTGGTCATGTGCTTTCTTCTTTCGGACATAACTCAAAGTGGAAGTTTTTGGCTTTGTTGATAGTCTAAACTAGAAAAATAACATGCTTGTGTTTGATATCAGTAAGGGCTCGTTTAGCTCTCGTTTTGACTCGTTTGTCGTGTTGTAGTTCATCTTTTGCGTATTTTTTGGCGTGTCTTGAGTCTTGTACAGGTTCTAAGTGCTTATGCGAGATTTGGATAGATTTGACTTTTTCGGGCTTATTCGGGTCGAGATTGCACGTGAGGAGAAGCAACAACTAGAGGATCGATCAATTCATGAAGTGGATCGATCGGTCTAGAATCTCGACGTCATGCACTATTTTCCCAGACGATTTTGATCGATAGATCCGGACTATTAGATCGATCAGTCCAACTCTAGACGTCAAAGCGTGAACATGTGGGGACTGTGGGATCGATCTATCCAAGGTGTGGATCGATCGACCCGAAATCTACACGTCAACAATCAAGTTCCCAGACACAAGGTGAATGATCGGTCCGATTTTCGACGCCCAAATTTAGTTTTCCTTAACTGATTTTATTTCTTATTTTTATTAGAATGTCCCACATTGCTTGGGATTAAGATCTTTGGGTAGTATATAAAGGATGTGGCAATCCTTAACTCTTGAGCTAGCTTTTGGGTTAAGTTAGGCCACATTCCTAATATGGTATCAGAGCCCAAGGTTGGCCCAACAAGCAAATTCCCACAAAAATGGTTTCCCACCTATGTGGCCCATATAAGTGGCATGTCTTGTTGTATTTCCGAGATGTTGGGCTTGGGCTGTTTCCCGTTGGACCGTTTCCCACCCACATCTCGAGGAGGCCTATTAGAATGTCCCACATTGCTTGGGATTAAGATCTTTGGGTAGTATATAAAGGATGTGGCAATCCTTAACTCTTGAGCTAGCTTTTGGGTTAAGTTAGGCCACATTCCTAATAATTTTCTGTAATTAGGTATAAAAACCTTATAGATATAATTTTTTTTGGATGTTTTTTTTCTACAAGTTTTTGAGAGTTCTTCGGTAAGTCACTTTGGAGATTAGAGATTCATCCCTTTTGACAAATTGGATAAAATTTCTAAATCCTTTTTCTTATCTATTTAATTGAATTATGTTTTCCCTTATAGTTCTTTGTGTTGTTTCTTATGCCATGAGTGAGTAGTCACCTAGTTGGGTTTTAGGATTTCATAAAAGGGGTTGATAGATTTGTGAATTGAATGTTTAGTTATGGGTAATCTGTATTGGTTTCTTCATCTAAAATACGTTTAGTGCTTGAATTAGATTGATCACCTAATTTTGAAAACCTAGATTGTTTTATTCACCAAAAATGTTTGATAAAATGCATGAATCAATTTGAGATGAGAAACCCTCTTCTAACCAACGAGAGTTGATGTTAACAAGTGTTGTGAACTATTTGGACTTGAGTTTAATGCTAATTTGATTTCATGATTATAAATGAAAGTTTAGTAATTGTTGATTTTATAGGTGTTAATCACAAGTCTAAGATAACATCAAAATTTAACGGATTGAATAGATTAAACCGTTTCAAAAATTCTCTAGAAATCACCAACTCCAAGGAAGCTTCACCACCGGCTACACCCAATTTGATGTAGACTGAAATCTGCCTTTTCTCTTGCTTCTTGAACAAAAGGAGAGTGACGAAGATTTTACTCCCCGAGCAACTAGAGAAAACAGAGAGATCTTTGAAGAAAACGGTGAAATTGATGGATGAACAAGGATGGAAAGAGAGATCGAGTCCCGCTAGAAGTGAAAGAAAAGACCGGTCTTAGCCGCTAGATAAAGATCCGACACAAAGTCCGATTTTTATTGATCTCGCACATAGACGAGAATATACACAGAACCGGACCAGGCCGGAGACAAAAAACAGACTACCATAAGCTCTCATCTCTAAAATATTTTAGAGAGAGAAGAGAGGAAAGCGTCCTCCGAACATCTTTGTACTTTATAGTACACACCAAGACACAAATCATAATGTATTAAACTCGGAAACCTTAATTAAAAGTGAACTAAAATTGAATAAAAGAAATTGAATACATAAAAAGCAAGTTAGGACATGAAGAAAAAAAAATAAAAACAAAAAACACAATTTGTTGTGGACATTTTGTGACTCCCATTTGAATATGCGTTTTTTTTAGGGGCGATCATAAATTGACCTGTTGTCCGTGTAAACGGACCAATTCATAACTCATTAAAAAAATGTCCGCACGGACAACCCATATGGACACGGTCGAGCCCAATATCCTCTCCCTCTCTCTCTCATGTTCCTCGTGAGACAACTACTCTCTACCCTCTCCCTCCCTCTCTCATGTTCCTCGTGGGACAACTACTCTCTCGTGTTCCTCGTGTGACACTGACAACTTCTTTTTCTTAATGCTATAATAATATTCCCAGCCTCTAATGTGACATATAATAGAAGGAAGAACTTAAGTTTGGTAAAAAAAAAAAAACGTGTTTCTTGTTTTGTCTCACATAAGATGGTTGCCAGATTGGGCATGGTTTTGGCCAGAGAATCAAACAAAATATCAATTATTATTTGTTAAATATTAGTGATATCTTCACGATTTTATAAGACTTAACTCCCAATTATTCCTCATAAACATGCATCATGCATGGTTCTCCTTCTCCACGTATAGAATCATATCAAAGAAGATTTTAAGGCTGGTTCTTGGATTTTTGTGGTCTAAAGCATACTTAAATAGTATAATTTTCTATATAAAAACTATTGTTAAAAATTTATGAAAAACCAAGTTATAAAATGAAAAGGAAAAACTGTGAAAAGGAAAAAAAATGGTAAAAGAAAAGACTCGAACTCAAGACATGAGTCTAATTTAGACAATACATAAACACCAAACTAAACAAGTATCTTAATAATGTGGATCTAAAAACTTTGTTATATTTTGTGGCGTAAAGCAGATGTTTTGCCTGTTTTATGGGTGGGCTGTGCCTGAAAGATTTCATGAAGATATCAATTATTATTTGTTAAATATTAGTGATATCATGAAAATTTCCATGTTAGTTATATTCGTATTATTTGACCTGTTCAATTATCTTCTTGGTTTGATGCAATTAAGTATTCCTCAGCCTACCAAAAAAAAAAAAATTAAGTATTCCTCATATCTTTTTTTTTAAGTAATAATATCAACCTAATGAACGGTAAAGAAGGAAGAAATTAAATTCCAACAAAAATAAACCACAAACATTGCCGGCTCATATGTTTTAAATAAATTGAATACCCTTTAATAAAAATAAAAAAACAGTGTCGGCTCATATAGGAGGGCGGTGCGACGGCCCGGAGCCCAATATCGTGTTCCAATAATTAAAGAGGCCATTTTAAAATATATTTTAAAAAATATATTAATAAATTAGATTACAACATAAAAATAAAATTTAGGACCCATAAAATTTTTTATGTGTCGCTTTTTTGTTTTAGTAATTAAATTTTAATAGAAATATTATACAATTTTTTTTTGTAGCAAAAAGTACTAAAAAAAGAAAAATTTAAGAGCCCAATTTTTTTTTTTTTGCCTTAAAACCCATAAAAATGTTGAGCCGACCCTGACCATAAACATTGAGGCATGGATCACAAAGAGAGACCTCCGTCAAAAAGGTTATGTAACGTAAAGTTACAAGTTCATTTTTAAAGTAAAAAAAAAAAATTCCAACAAAAATACACCAGAATTAAGCCTTGAAATTCTATGTTTTTTAAACGAGAATCGAACATATATTAACATGGAAAATTGGAAATTGCCTATGTTCCCACTAACTATTTATTTGCACAATAAAATTAAAGGTCATATCTCTACCTTGAAAATTTTGCAACATCAAGTTTGGTCATGCTTCATGCATACTTTAGTTGTTAAACTAACATGTGCTTTACGGCTTCGTATATCTGTATTTGACATTTTACATTATTCATTTTGTTGAAGCTTTATTATGGTATTGACATGGAATTTCTTTAAATGTCTTCAAGAAATGGGAAGATTGCCTCTAGACAAGTAAGGTCAAAGAGTCATTTGGTGGAACTAGCGGAAACCCTCAAGCCCTCTGCTTCCAAACTTCTATCCATTATTGTTCATGAAAGTTAGATATATGTTTGTAACAAGACTTCGTTGGCTAGGAGAATGAATATTTTACCACAAAATTGTCAATAGATATAATCATTCTATTTTGAGAGAACAACGTAAAGGGTACTTGAATTTCATCTGAATTGTTATTTATTTGGATGATAAGCCACATTAAATTTTGCAAGGTCAAGCATAATTAAAAAAAAAAAAAAAAAGATCAAGCTTAATCTTGTGTTACATGAAGTTCAGGTTTACTCTGGCTTTAGTAATTGCTACCTGAAGTTTTAGCATTTTTTTGCTCTGTCTTCAAGTAGTTGACGAGCTCATTCAATGAATCATAGGAGGAGCCTCCACTTCTTACAGAGGCATTGAGCTTCTCTTTAAGAACAAGGGCTCTCTCCCTCATTCCTGCACCTTCATCATCCACGATCAACCTCTTGACAGCTCTCTCGACCTCTCCTCTTTCCACTTCATCTTGAAGCAGAATCCCTATTCTCCAAACACTTTCTATATACAATGCGTTTAACTTTTGCTCACCGTCAGAAGGCCTGCAGATCATTGGAACTCCTTCCGCAATGCTCTCCATTGTTGAGTTCCATCCACAGTGGCTCCAGAAACCTCCCACTGCAGGATGCGCAAGTACTTCATTTTGCGGTGCCCATTTCACAACGAATCCTTTTTCTGAGACCATCTTACTGACTTCCTCTGGCAATGGCTTCGAACCAGGTCGGATGACCCATAGGAAAGGTTGGTTACTATCACACAATCCATTAGCCACCTCCAAAACTTCATTGGTTTCCATTTCAAATATGCTTCCCATGCTTATGTATATGACCGACCTTGGTTTCTGATTGTTCAACCATTCAATGCAGCTCCTGTCTTCTTCTAGTAAACTAGACCTTGTTGAAGCTGTGATGTGAAGAGGACCCAATGGATACACTGGAATTCCAAATTCTTGTTGCATCAATGTCAGAGACGAGCTCTCTAAACAGCTCGCCGTATTAATGATAGCACCACAAGCCGATCTTTTGTTGCTTATTTCCCTACAGAGCACCAAAAATCTTTCTAGTGGCCCAAATCCTCCAATTGGTAAGTCTTTGAAACTTACTGGATGCAAGTTTTCCACTACCTTGTTTTGCAAGTCAGGATCTACAAGTCAATAAACAATTCTGTTTGAGCAAAAGGACTTGATGCAAAATGAGTAATAAGCTAGTTTTGGATACCTTCCATGTCGATCAAGAACTTCTCGGCATTAAGTTTGCTCAAAACACAGCAGCAAACTTTATGAGTAGCACTTGTAGTGCTGAAGATGATACTTGGAATCTTGAACTCCTTAGCTGCAGCTCCACAGAAGTACAGAAGATCGTCGTAGATGATACATGCTATATCATTACCTTGTTGTATCAACAGTTGACTTATACATACCTTGAAGCTTGCCTCGCTGGTTTTGTTGAGCTTTAGCAGAAACTCGACTGGTCCGAATGCTTCGATTTCAGACACAGACACTGGCAAGCTTTCTGGTATGGTGTTAAATTGAAAACCAGGAAAGTGCTGCGAAGAGCTTATTCGATTGGACTCTCCTAGAGCAACTGTGATTGAGAAGCCTTTCAAGTTAAGGGCTTGACCAAGTTGCATCATTGGAGTGATATGTCCTTGTAATGGAAATGGTACCAACACTATCCTTCTCTTCTCTGTTTTTTTCTCCATTTCTTGACTCTCTCTTTCTTGCCCTTATTTCTCAATGAAAAAGATCTATAAATAAGTGACTCAATTATTACTAAAATCCAATTCACACAATCTTCCAAAGAAGCATTTTCACAACTGTACTAGTTCCCATATGCTATTTTATATTAGTAACCTTCCATTGTATTGGAGAGCCACGCTATATATTGAAGCAAATGACATTATAAGACAAGTCATTGAATATTTTTTTTCTATTTTTCTTTTTCTTTTTTTGTTTGCTTGTTCTGGCACACATGAAGTTGTTGGTTTTAGCCACATGAAGATCTGTTCTTCTCTTTAAAAAAATAAAATAAAAAAGAAGAGAAGATCTGTTCTTCTTTGGCATTTAGAATGAAACGGTCAAAAATAGCTTTTGTCTTCACTAACTTTCTTCACATGAAACATTATACATACCAACCTTATGCTTTGATTAATTTGATGTGAAGGAGACCCCTTTTCTTATATCTCTCAAGCTTCCTTTGTTTTAGTTGGTGGTTATAATCACATAGCCATATAACGCAATGACATCTAATTGTTCCCAAGATTATAGCCGAAGAAACTTTCTTAAAAATCACAAACTGCTTTTGCTAATGAAACAAGTTGATACGTCTAAAACAAAAGCTTGCAAACAATCTAGAATCATCAACTTCGTTCCTCCACCATTGTTTTCCAGCTACTGTAGTAGTCTCAAAGAAACGCTCGTAATCGATCAGGAATCATCAGCTTTGTAGCTCCATCTTTATTGTCGAGATTTAACTCCACCAAATTTGGCATGGCTTCTTCTTCAATCTCCAACTCATCTAATCTTTTTATGATCAATTTAAGTTTCCTCAGCCGACAAAAACCTTGTGCCTTGATGCACATTTTCGCTCCCGGGTAGCCACAAGAATACAAGACCAGATCTTCTAGACGTTGTAGTTTTTGTAGAGCAGGCATTGGGTCTTCTTGGAGATTTACTATAAGTGTAAGGGACTCAAGACTGGGAAAGATCAAATTCATATCTCTTGGAAGTCTTGTTATGTTGCAATGCAGTGTCAACTCGATAAGAAGTTCGAATCGAACTGTTTCTTCGGAATAGAAGCTGAAGGTCACTACTAAAATCTTCAAGACACGAAGATTTTTCAGTTTCGATAAGGAAACTAAGTCTAAAGGAACCCTTATTTGGTCGTTCAATATGTGGAACTCATAGATCTCCAAGTCCCGAAGATTTATGAGTAACTCATGGTTTAGTTTGCTCCAGCTGTAGGAGGAGATAGACTTCAAGGTCTGAAGGTTCACCGCGTCGCCTATTAGCAATTCTCCGATGAATCTTCCTATGACATGCCTTAGTGATGTGAGCTTACTTAGATCAGTCATTCGCTCGAAGGAGTTGCCTGAAGCATCTAGTGTCTCTAGAAACCGTAAGTTGGAGATGAAATCTGGTAAATTATTCACAACGGTATCGGCGATCCCAAGGTACCTCAAGTGGACTAAACCTCCCATCACATCTGGTAAACTCCAAGGGCTATATCCTTGACAAATAAAATGAAGTCCTCCAAGATTAAGCACTCGAAGTAACTTCAGTTTCAAAGTAACGGTTTCAACATAAGTAATGTCGCTCCTCCGTTCACCGAAGAACAAGAAGGATCGCATCTGTTTGTTCACACGTCTGTCGCACAAGTAGTTGTTGTCCATAAGATGGTGAACCACTTCCCTTCTACAAGTAGTAGAAGAATGATGCTCGTTGTAAACAGTTACAAAGTTGAGCTCTTTGGCTTTCTTGATAGCCAATTCTCTTATAAGATCATGGATTCTAAAAGACATTAGTTTCCCTCTCTTTCTTTTCACGACTTCCACTAAGCTTCTGTCAATCAGTTCTTCAATATAATACCGTGCCACATCTTCCATCATCATCTCTTTGTCATCTTGTATAAATCCTTCTGCTACAAGTAATTGTATCAATTTCTCTACGTCGATCTCATAGTCCTCGGGGAAGACGCTTAGGTATAGAAAGCAGAGTTTTAACTCATTTCGCATCCCCTTGAAGCTTAGATCAAAGACAGTGGAGACATGAATGTGATTATCCTTTACGCGCAAATTGTCCCACACATCTTTCCACTCGTTTGGCCTCTTCCAAGACATTAGCCCAGCAAGAATGACTGTAGTAAGCGGTAATCCACCGCATTTTCGAACCATTTCTTTTCCGATTTTCTGCAGTTCTTGATCGACCTTTACGATATCTCTAAATGCTTTCTTCTCAAACAAGTTCCAGCTTTCTTCAAACGTTAAGAACCGTATGTTATGGGTATAGACTCTTTGGTCTGCGCCTTCAGCCACGGCTCTAATACGTGTAGTGATGATGACTCTGCTTCCTTCATAATTGCAAGGTAATGCTCTCTTCAAGCTCTCCCACGCTTCTTTCTCCCATATATCATCTACCACCACCAGATATTTTTTTCCTTGTAGAATATCATTAAGGTAAACTTCTAACTCCTCTTCCACCATCTTTTCAAGCTCTACCTCAGATGTTTCACCCAATGATCTTATGATTCTCTTAAGAATATCTCCTGTTTTACATTCTCGAGAAACATAAGTCCATATGCGATATTCAAAACTTTCCTTCACATAGCTAGAGTTATAAAGCTTCCTAGCAAGAGCAGTGTTTTGGAGACCTCCCATGCCGAATATGGAGATCATATATGTCTTGTTATCCCCATCATCGTCAAGAAGCTTTGTCAAAAGAACTTTAGCATCATCAGCCAAACCAACTACACAGTCTTCCTGATCATCAGATCGAGGACACCGAAGCTCCATCACCCTTGAAGTACTCGCTACTGCTCGATGCTCACTAAAGTTTCCTATGCCATACGCCTCCTGCTTGCGAGTAAGATCCAACATTCTTTGTTTGAGGGTTCTGATATCATCAACTATGTTGTACGCATCCTTCTTCTCGCCTGTTATGTTGGTCGTCCATCTCTTGAGGCCTCGCCTTTGTGGTCTTTTATCAAGTTTCAGAAAATAGGTGTCCAAAACATCTTCAACATCATAAGCGATGTCTAAAACCAGTTTTGTCCACTCTTTTGAGACCTCATCTTCTCTTTCAGAAGCTTCAACATTCTTGAGATAAACTTGGATGCACGTCAACTCTCTCTTCAGCTCCTCTAGATCGTCTTTAACTCCTATCAACATTGGTGCTTCTTCGATGAGATAGTTGCCGATCTTTCCCACAACAAACTCTGTGATCGCATCTACCATTGCAACAGGATCGTGTTGAATGATCTCAAAATATGGACAAGATGGAAGATATGTTTTGTTTCCTTGTGCCAACCTTTCAAATTTCAAAAGCCTTGACACTTGACTTTGTCGATGTTTGTCTTTTATGTTTGAACAAGTTTTATCGCTTCATAATATTCTATGAGCACTATCCTCTGTTGGCAATTTTTAAAGTAGACGTGATACCAATATAAACTCTCAAATGTCAACTATTGATACGATTTTTTTTGTGAAAGTTTCAATCTTTTCATAAAAGACAAAATCTAAACATATACATATATAGAGAAACATACTAGTGGTAACTCAAACCATAAAGAATACTTGGGAAATACTAATTGGTTAATGTAAACACTTTGTGATGAAAAAAAATAAGAACTGAAAAACTTGATGAGTCGACCCCACGAATAGTCTTTCTTTACAAGATCAGCTTGATCTATATAAATAAAGCTTTGTCTTTTTATGTTACAGAAATTCTTCAGTTTTACTCTGTTTTCAAGAATTGCTATACTCTGTTTCTATGTAGTTGACGAGCTCATCCAATGCATTGTATGAGGAACCTCCACTTCTTACAGAGGCATTGAGCTTCTCTTTTAAAACAAGGGCTCTCTCCCTCATCCCTACACCTTCTTCATCCACAATCAACCTCTTCACAGCTCTCTCGACGCCTCCTCTTTCCACTTCACCTTGAAGCAGAATCCCTATTCTCCAAACACTTTCTATATACATTGCGTTTAACTTCTGCTCACCATTAAAAGGCCTGCAAATCATCGGAACTCCTTCCACAATACTCTCGAGTGTTGAGTTCCATCCACAGTGGCTCCAAAAACCTCCCACTGCTGGATGCACAAGTACTTCATTCTGCGGTGCCCATTTCACAATGCATCCTTTTTCTGAGACCATCTTACTAACTTCCTCTGGCAATGACTCTGTACCGGGTCGGATTACCCATAAGAAAGGTTGGTTGCTATTGTATAATCCCCAAGCCATCTCCAACACTTCCTTGGTTTCCATGTGACCTATGCTTCCTACGCTTATGTATATGACCGACCTCGGTTTCTGCTTGTTCAGCCATTCAATGCAGCTCCTGTCCTCTTCCAGTAAACTAGACGTTGCTGAAGCTGTAATGTGAAGAGGGCCTAAAGGATACACTGGAATTCTGAGTTCTTTTTGCAGCCATGAGAGAGACAAGCTCTCTAGACAACTCGACGTGTTAATTATAACAGCGGAAGCTGTTCTTTTGTTTACTACTTCCGTACAAATCTCCAAAAATCGCTCCAATGGCCCCATTCCTGAAGTTGGTAGGTCTTTGTATTTCAACGGATGTAAATTTTCCACCACCTTGTTTTGCACGTCAGGATCTGTAAAGTAAAATGACCTATGTATGAGTGAAAGAACGGTTTTCGGAATAGGTAATAAGTTACTTTTGTGTACCTTCCATGTCGATCAAGAACTTCTCGGCGTTGAGTTTGCTTAAAACACAGCAACAGACATGATTTGTAGCACTGCCAGTGGTGAATATGACACTTGGAATCTTGAACTCCTTAGCTGCAGCTTCAGAGAAGTACATGAGCTCGTCGTAAATGATACAGGCAATATCATTTCCATGTTGAAGCAACAACTGAGCTATACAGTCTTTGAAACTTTCCTTGCTTGTTTTGTTGAGCTTAACCACAAACTCAACTACTCCGAGTGCGTCATGTTGAGAAATTGGCACAGTTTCTGGTATGGTGACAAACTGAAAACCAGGGAAGTGTTGCGAAGAACTTACTCGATTGAACGCCCCGAGAGCGACAGTAATTGAGAAGCCCTTCAAGTTGAGGGCTTGACCAAGTTGCATCATTGGAGTGATATGTCCTTGTAATGGAAGTGGAACCAATACTATCCTTTTCTTCTCTGCTATTTTCTCCATTTCATAAACCATCTATCTCTCTGTTCTCTATCTTTCTATCTCCTTTTGTGTCTCAACTAAAATTAGTAAATGCCAACTAGTCAATTACTTAGCTGTGGAGATAATGGTTGACACATCACTTTCTTGGTAAAGAAGATCTTGTCACATGCAATATCATTATTAAACTAAAGCCTTTTGTCTCGGATCTGTTGACCTAGCTTTGTTGCTGTGAAGATGAGATTAGTATACCATTAAGTTCTGGTTGACCCAGCTTTGTTGCAGGATCTGAAGATGAGATTAGTATTTTTATTTTTTTGTTGGTGTATATGATTTGATTATTTCTGGTTGGTATATACAACTAACGTATTATTTTCTTGCATTCTTTAGCATATAACCTTCCTTTGTGTTGGAGAGCCACACGCTAACGAACATTTTACCGAATGATGAAAGTGACATTCCAACAAAAGCTAGGTCTCTCTTCCTTTGTTATATAGTTAGTATAGCCATATAAGTTATTGACATCTAAATCCCCCAAGTTTATAGCAATATTGTCGGGTCTTTAACATTTGATTGGTCTCTGCTTCTGATTGAACCAGTGAGTGTGACTCCATCTGCTCATTTTGGGTTCTGAAAATGATTCACATTTTTTATTAAGTATCAGCAAAGTTATCCTAGTGATAAAACATGATTTTCTAGTCTTGTGAGGACCTCAACTATTTTCCTTTCTTCTCCTGCAAGCAATCTCGTTTCTTCATCATCTTTTGCTGATAATAATGCAATGTATGTTTAACAAATAAACAATGCAATGTATAACCAAGAAGGGACAAATACAAATACCAAAAAAAAAACAAAAAAAACAATGCAATGTATAACCAAGAAGGGAAAATACAAATACCAAAAAAAAAAAAAACGAAACACTTCACAAAAACAATGCAATGTATAACCAAGGAGGGAAAAACACAAATACCAACCCAAAAAAAAAGCACTTCACAAACACATTTTTTTTCTTTTTTCACATAAACAATTTTAACAATCACAAACAGCAAATAGTCTCATTAGCTTCTTTCTTTCAGCTGGCATCATCCCATTTTTTCTTCATCTTGTTTTTTGCTGGTATATAATGATTCAAATGGATCATAAGTCATCATTATTTAATGTAGTAGCCTGTACGGCCAAACGCTTTCAATCGATTAGGAATCATCAGCTTCGTTGTAGGTATTGTTCCGGTCTTCACAATCAGCCTTATTAAACTAGGCATGGCCTCTTCTTCAATCCGCAACTCATCTAATCTTTCCATGAACATTTCAAGATTCCTCAACCGACCAAAACCCTGTGCACTGATGCTGATGATCTTCGCTCCCGAGTAACTACAATCTTTCAAGACCAGATCTTCAAGTCTAGGTAATATCTGCAAAGCCGACATTGAGTCTTCCTCGAGAGTTGATCCGACAAGTGTCAGAGATTCAAGACTGGGAAAGTTCACATCCACTAACCCAGTTGTCGTTTTTGATTTTGACGATAACTTGAAGTTTCTCATTTCGAGCTTGAGCACACGGAGATTTTTCAGTTTAGAGAAGGAAACCAAGTCTAACGAAACTTTTCTCTGGTCTACCCACTTAGAGTCGTCGTAGATCTCCAAGTCCCGAAGATTTATGAGTAACTCATGGTTCAGCTTGCTCCAGCTATAGGAAGAGATAGACCTCAAGGTCTGAAGGTTTACTCCGTCGCCTATTAGACATTCTCCCACAAATTTTCCAATGACATGCCTCAGTGTTGTAAGATTACTTAGATCGGTCGTGTCCTTCAAGAGCCTTTTGCTTGATGCATCTAGTGTCTGTAGAAACCGTAAATTGGAGATGGAAGCTGGTAAACTGATGACAGAAGTATCAGCGATCCCTAGATACCTCAGGTGGATTAAATCCCCGATCACATCTGGTAAAGTCATAAGGATACTATTAGGGCCACTATAAAAAAAAAGCCCTCCCATATCTAGCACTCGAAGTAGCTTCAGTTTCAAGTTTGTGGTATTGACAAAACCCCCTAAACTTCCTGTTCGTTCTCCGATGAATAAGAAGGATCGCATCCGTTTGTTTATACTTCTGTCGTACAGGAAGCTGTTATTCATAAGATGGTGAACCACTTCCCTTCTGCAAATAGCAGAAGAATGATGCTTCTCGTTGTAAATATTTACAAAGTTAAGCTCTTTGGCTTTCTTGATATTCACGTCTCTCAGAAGATCATGGATTTTGAAGGACATCACTTTGCCTCGTTCTATTCTTTCAGCTTTGACTAGGCTTCTATCTATCAGCTCGTCGATATAATATCGAGCCATGTCTTCCATCATCATCTCTTCATCCTCTTGTATAAATCCTTCTGCTACAAGTAAGTGGATCAATTTCTCTGCATTAATCTCATAGTCCTCTGGGTAGATGCTAAGGTACAGAAAACAGAGTTTGGACTCATGCCGCAACTCCTTGAAGCTTAGATCAAACACAGTGGAAACATGAATGGAGTCATCCTTTAGACGTCTCCATAAACTAGCACACACCTCATGCCACTCGTTTGTCCTTTTCCTAGACAAAAGCCCGGAAAGCACGACTATAGCAAGCGGTAATCCACCGCATTTTTGAACCATTTCTTTCCCAGTTCTCTTCAAATCCTCGTCGACCTTTTCAATATTCCTGAATGCTTTCTGTTCAAACAATGTCCAGCTTTCTTCAAACGTCAAGAACCTTAATTTATGGGCGTAGACTGTCCCGTCCACGCCTTCAGCTAATGCTCTGATACGCGTTGTGATGATGACTCTACTTCCTCCGTGATTGCACGGTAACGCTCTCTTCAAGCTCTCCCACACATCTCGATCCCATACATCATCTACTACCACCAAATATTTTTTTCCCTCTAGAAGACCGTAAAGGTAAACTTCTAACTCTTCATCCTCTTCAAACATCTTGATCTTTTCCAACTCTTCCCCAGAAGTCATTCCCAAAGATCTTATAATTCTCATAAGTATATCTCTTGTTTTATACTCTTGAGAAACATAGGTCCACGCACGGCAATCAAATCTTCTCTTCACATCCCCTAAGTTGTAAAGCTTCCTGGCAAGTGCAGTTTTTCCAAGACCTCCCATACCGAAGATGGAGATAATATGCCTCTTGTCCTCCTTATTATCACCAAGAAGCTTTACCAAAAGAATCTTAGCATCATCTTCCAAACCAACTACTAACTCTTCCTGATCAACAGGTGGAGCACGTCGAAGCTGCCTCACCCTCAAATTTGTAGCATTCTCTCCTCGATACTCATTGAAGCTTCCTATACCAAAAGTCTCCCGCCTGCGAGTAATATCCAAGATTCTTGTCTTGAGGGTTCTGATATCATCAACTATGTTGTACGCATCTATCGTCTTGCCTATTTTGTTGGTCAATCTCGACAAGCCTCGTCTCTGTGATCTTTCTTCAAGTTTCAAGAAATAGGTGTCCAAAACATCCTCGATGTCATAGGCGATATCTAAAACAAGTTTTGTCCACTCTTTTGAGACCTCATCTTCTCTTTCTCGAGCTTCAACATCCTTAAGATAACCATGGATGCACGTCAACTCCGTCTTCAGCTCCTCTAGATCGTCTTTGACTCCAATCAACATCGACACTTCATTGATAAGATAGCCACCGATCTTATTCAAAACGAACCCAGTGATAGCATCTACCATCTCAACAGTATCAAATTGAAGGATTTCAAAATATTGACAAGATTGAAGTTTTGTTTTGTTTCCTAATGTCAACAATTTCAAGTTTTCGAAAGCCTTTGACACTTGACTTTGTGTATGTTTGGTTTGACGTGTGAGCAAATTTTATCGGTTCGTAATATTATATGGGCACTATCCCCCTGTTGGTCATTATCAAAGAAGAATGACGCAGACGTGATACCAATATACATTTTCATTTGTCAACTATTCATACTATTTTTATTTGTTGATACTTAAAGTTTCAAATTTTTCCTACAAAAAAAAATCGTATATTTACAAAGTATCGTAATTAATCTGAAAGTTTGACAGTTAGAAAATCATTGTGTCAAATATGTCTCAAATTTTGGCTCAGATTTTTGTAAGTGTTAAAAGTTTGGAGATAGTTGCCGATCTTTCCCACAACAAATCCCTCAATCGCATTACCATATTCTCAGTATCGAGGTTGAATCCACGGATCTCACAGAGTCACAGTAAGCACAAGATTAAAGATATGTTTTGTTTCCTTGTGTAAACTTGACTTGAGATATGTTTTCCTTCCTTATGTCAACTTGACTTGGGAGCCTTCATACGTTGACTTGTTGATATTTGATGAAATATTACCCTCGCCTATAATTATTTCGGACCAACTATGCATAGTTTGTAACTATGTCCACAATATTCCAAGTAGAAAAGTCGGACCAATATAAATTCTCATTCTCAATCCTCAACTTGTAGTACTATCTTTCGTGGAAGTTTCATTCTTTCATATTTATGTTGAAATATTCGTCTCACATTTTGGATCAGATTTTTGTTGTGTTAAAAGTGTAGGAGTTTAGACTCTATGGCAAGTTAATATGAAATATTCGTCGCAATTAGGAAAAGAAAAGGTGTCAAATTTAAAATACAACCAAAGCAAAGCAAATTATTCTAGGTGACAATTCAACAAAAAGGATCATTTAAATAAATTCCTATGTGCTTGACATTTTTTTGGTCTTACATGTGCCCATAAAATTTTATTAGTTAGAAGAATTTAACTCTAAGAAATAAAATAGAAATAATCATCGGAAAATATGCAACTTTACTCAAAATATCAAAGAAGGAACCATTTTCAGGAATACTCATAAAAAAAAAAGCTCAAATACTGCTAACGTACACTTTTAACTTCAAACAATGAAGTTTAAGAAGAAGAAACTCTTGCCCGATTCTCAGCACAACTCAGCAACGTAAGCAAACACTAATATTAAGCAATTATTGGAAAACCCACAAAAGAAAAGGAAAAAGGGGAAAAATAGCAGATCCTTAGAAAGAAAATTGGAAAGCCTAAGGTGGGTTACATAAACTTACTTCTCACATTACCTTAATACCTCTCTCCAAACCGGAAGAACAGCGCACCGGTTCCGTTGTTGTGATCTATAGCATACTCAGCTCGGACCAAACCGAGTTTCACACCTGCACCGTAGGATGAACCCTGCCCCGTTCTCCTGTAGACTGCTGTAGGGTTTCCCTTCACGTCCTTTGAGCTTCCTAAATCATTTCCATGCTCAACAAAGGCGTATACATGAGTGTTCTTCACAGGTATTCTGATCTCAGCACCCACCTGCAATCCATTAAACCAATTAGACACACATTTTTGTCGGGTTTAGGAGAAAAGACTGTTTTTGTTTCGTGTGTTTGTTGTATTACCTCGGCAATGTTTCTAGCAGCGCCGAGCTCACCCATGTTGTAGCCACGGACAGAGTACGGACCACCAAGGACAAAAGCATCGTAGCTTGGAAGGTCGCCAACGCAGCCTCCGTAATGCCCATGGAGGACTAGAACTGGTGGTGGTGACTTACCAGCCCCTTCTTCTACTTCCCGCAGCTGAATGAATCTTGTCATGGTTAACTGGTGGCGGTTGAAGAACGGGAATTTGCTCCCAATACCAAGTCCCTGATCAACCTGTGATTTGCAAATACATTGTGTAAAGCTTACAGAGTATACAGATGACTCATAATTATAATCTCATTTGATCATTGGGAAAGCAAACCTGAAAGACAGTCCTCTGTCCAACAACTGCCCCATTAACAAATTTGGTAGTGTCACGGGTGATGTTGGCTTGTAGAAAAGCCATTCGATCAATACCAGTACCGCTGAGAGTTGTTGGAGGTCCATCAGCACTGATTCCACCGCTAGGTAGTAGTCTCTGACCATTTGCAGCAATGTGACTGCTTTCATCTCGGGTTGTTATCTCCTCCATCACAAGTCCATATGTAAACTTACTCTGACGGGTGAAGTTCTGCATGAAAATTTGTTTCAGTTAGGTGTTTGTAGGACAAAACAGGTCGATTATGGCACTGAGTATCAGCAAGCTTACCTCAGTTATATTAGCTTTCACACCAGCTCGATCAACCCAAATTGGTGGCACTTCCTCAACACCGGGTCCTCCAGTGAATACTGGGCTAAGTTTGCGGCTGTTGAAGCAGCTCGTTTTGAATGTTCGATTCCGAGGATTGTAAACACCATCCAGATACGGGTGCACATACTCAAGCTTAAATGAAAGATCATCCTGAGGAAAAAATGTAACATAAGGTTTGTGCATAGCACATAGAAAAACAGAAATAGATGGATGGTATCAACCGAAAAGTTGAACCAGAGATGTATCAATCATGTAATCTTATCAAATGTACCTGAGGATTCAAGAAGTTGCTAGTGGTCACTGAACCCATGAGAGACCTATTAAGACCCTGGAGGTTTCGATGCTCGAAAGTAACAGACCCACCTGGCTGGAATGAAGCCTGATGCATATAAACAATGACATTCAGACTCAATGAAACTTCTCAAATTCTACAATCCATACTTATTCCAGTAAGGAAGGATTCATACCAGTGTGGGAGCTCCTCCACGCCCAGGAACAATACTCCATTCTGTACTGACTTCAGCTGACTTCTGTTCTAGCTCCTTAAGCTTGATCTCAACAATAATGCCCCCTTCATTTTTCTCATCTGGGCGTGGATTGACTTCAATGTTAGAGAACAGCCCCAATGAGTTGATGTTCCTAAGAGCTTGTTTCCCAGCTTCAATGTTGAAAACATAGCCTTGGCGAAGCTGTCAGCATAACATCAACGAAACATAGATACCATCATTAAAACTAACATAACAAATGAGATATATCATAACATGTCTGGAATATAAAACATTTGTACGGTGAGTTGAGTTCATTGAAGCGATTAAACCTTTTACATCCATCAGACTTAAATAGCAAGTTCGAGTTAAAAGTCTGTCAATTTTTTCCTGATATATCAGTCTATAACATAACTACACTTTCGTCATCATCCTGTACCAACGAGACCATCAAATTTACGGCCAGAATCATGATCACATCAACAACGAACTAAACATAACTAATGACACATCTAACATAGCATAACTTGAGACACATACCTGTTTAGGCAATTCCCTGCGCACCACAGGAACTTGAGTGTTACCTTCAACCACATTACCAAGCTTATCTTGAAACTGAATAACCAGCTGAGTTATATCACCTTCCACAACTTCACAAACAACCTCCTTAGTATTCAAATTCCCAAAATTCACAACTTGAGCACAAGCATACCCTTCATCATGATACCATTTCTGAACACGATCCCTAATCCTCTGCAAAAGCCTCGCACTCACTTTCCCTTGGTCCCTCAACATCTGCATAACCTCACCATACACAGGTGCAGGCAACAAACAAGGCCGTGCCCTATCAATTCTCCTCTTGTAATCCTTCTCCAAGCTCCTGTAATACTCAAGCTTCTCTTTATCAGTCATATCTGAATCCATCTCAATCGGTTTCGACTGCACCATTAGCCCAACGTTGATACATCTAAACCTATCAGCAGATTGCCATGTACTCTCAGCAAAGGAGATTGTAACACCTAGGGTTCCATCAGGTTTCGTTTTCCCTTCCAAATCAACTTTCTCAAACATTCCACAAGTAGCTAGGGTTTCAAGCTCCTTCTGCAATTGAGCTTTAGTGTAAACTCCACCGGGACGAATCGAGACCATCTCGAAGAAGGAATCTTCAGTACCAATTGTGGTTTGTCTCCGTCGATCAAAGAACATAATATCAGAGACCTTATACTTCTTGAAACCACTAAGCTTGTTCAATTGCACAACGATATTCGCCGGTAAACCATGAGAATCCCAATCCGGTGATTGTTCTTCATCAGCAACCGCCGGCGCAGGAGAAAACAATTTCCCCCAAAATCCACCATCATTTCCATCTCCACCACCGCCTCCACCACCAAATCCACCGGAATTCCCATCTCCTCCTCCTCCTCCACCACCGCTGAGAACCGACGGAAGATTCGAGATTCGGAATAGAAAGAATGACGCAGCGGAGGAGACTGAGGCTACGGCTAGAGGTTTAGCTAGGTTTTTAAGGAGATAATCCTTTGAGGAAGTCTCTGTATCTCGGTTAGGTAAGCTACTGCTGCATTTTATCGATGGTACGCGAGGAGATGGTGAGGAGATGCGAGGAAGGCGAGACGAGGAAGGAGATAGAAATTTCCGACGGGAAGAGAGAGAGGTGGAAGCGGTGGAGCTAGTTGCCGTCGGGATAAGCTGCCCGTTGACGGAGAAGGCGGCCATGGGCGGAGAAGATAAGGTTTTAGAGAGAAGAAGAAGAAGGAAGTGAAGATTTTTGGCTTCGGCGAAAAATGTACTTTTGGGTTTTAAGCAGGTAGAGAGAGGAGAAAACGTCTGCAAAGTCCCCTTTTGTCAAAACGAAACCTCATATCTCCCCGTGAAAAACAGAATTTCTTTTGAGAAATTGTCTCGTGAGTCCCTTTTTGTCCAAGCATCGTCTCATATCTCCCCTAATAAAACACAATTTTATTTTTATTTAAAATTAAATCGAAAACTATGGATATTACTGATATACCCCAACCGAAACCTCAATATTACTGCTAAAACCTGGATCTATTCGAACCAGACCCGATCCATTCTCAACCCACCCATATTCTTTACGTTTTCTTTTGTTTTTGAAATCGAAAACTCATCCCCAATTCAAAGAGAAAACCCTAACCATTGAGATTCTCTTGCTCCGACTTCTCCGACTTCCTCTCCTCTTCAAATCTTCCCAGAAACTGTAATTGAGAGATTGCGAAATCATCTTCCAACTTTATTGATTCCTTTTCTCGTTTCTTGTATCCCGTTTTGAAACCTCTCCGATAATGCCTCCAAAGAAAGGGTTAAAGAGGAAGAGATTAGCAAAGGCAACGACGGTGGAGGAGCCAGGCTCGACGGAGGAGCCATCCCCGACGGTGGAGCCATCCACCACAACGACGGTGGAGCCAGGCTCGACGGAGGAGCCATCCCCGACGGCAATTGAGGGAGAACAACAAGTCCTGGAGACCTTAAGTCCGGTTTTAGAAGAGTCTGACAAGAATGAGGAAGAAAATTCTAAGAAGAATGAGGAAGAAGAGAGTGGCGAAGAAGAAGAAGACGACAAAGAAGAAGAGAAAGAAGAAGGGAATGAGGAAGAGAATGAGGAAGGAGAGGAGTCCTCCTCCGATGATGGTAGTAGATCTTTGGACAGAGAGTCCTCCTCCGATGAGAGTAAGGAGGATGAGATTGCGCCGGAAAATGCGACCGAAAATGCTATGGTAAGTATTTGAATGGTGTGAAACTGGTAGAACAGGGTAAAACTATGTGTATATTTGGGTACTACTGGTAGAACAGGATAAAACTATTATGTATTGGTATAACTGGTAGAACTGGGAATACTATGTGTTTGAATTCTGGGTATAACTGGTAATACTAGGGCATTACTATATGTTTGATTTCTGGGTAATACTGGTATTACTTGGATATAACTATGTGTTTGAATTCTTGGTGAAACTGGTATTACTGGGGTACAACTATGTGTATATTTTCAGGGTAATACTGGTAATACTATTCGCAGATTAATGATATATGGATGAATGTCTGTTCTGTTGCAGGAGATCGACGAGGAAACAGAAGCAATACCACCGCTGAGTATGTATTTCCCGCCTTCAGAATATGTGAAGAAAATCAAGCTATCAACTCGGTGCTATATTCACGAAGTGTTGACTACATTTGATGAGTTGAAGCCTCCGATGAGCAAGTCTGAGAGGGCATTTTTTGAGGATCATCCGAGTTTCCAACACGTCTTCCACATGCCAAGAGACCCAAACCACCGACTTATGGGGATGTGGATGCTCCTTCTTCGCACGGCGCGTATTGATAGGAAGAAAGAAGTGTGGTTCATCGTCAATGGCGTTCCAATCCGATATGGTATATCGGAACATGCATTGATATCTGAGTACGATTTGTAATACTGGTATAACTGAGTAATACTGGTATTACTGTGATATAACTTTGTTCAATGGCAGGATCAAGAAGAGAAGAATCAAGAGAATGATGGTGACCCGAAAGAGACAACCCAAGAGAAGGATGGTGACCCAAAAGATACAACCCAAGAGAAGGATGGTGACCCACAAGTCACCAAGATGACGACTCGGAGCAAGAGACAGCTTGGTTGACTGATTTGTCTCTTTGATGTTTGGATTTGAACTTGGATTTGTTATGTTAATTGTTTTGGATTTGTTATGTTAGGATTTGAATTTGGATTTATTATGTTAGGATTTGAATTTGGATTTGTCTTGTTAGGATTTGAATTTGGATTTGTTAAGTTAGTTTTATAAATTTAATTAAGGAATACGGGTAAAACTGGTATTACTAAATAAGGAATACGGGTAAAACTAGTAATACTGATAATGGTAATACTGGTAATACTAGTAAAACTGGTATTACTAATTAAGGAATACGGGTAAAACTAGTAATACTGCTAATGGTAATAAGCTTACAAAGCATAAGAAAGTCTCACAATTCATAGAAAAGTCTTACAAAGCATAGACAAGTTTTACAAAGCAAAAAATAAGCTTACACATTAGTGAGCGACTAACTCCGAACGCATTTCTCCGCTAGATGAGCGACTAACTCCTTCAGTTTTTGGGTCTCCTTACCATTACCTTTCAACTCCGAACACATTTCTTCTTGATAGTACTCCAAGCTTTGAATCTTTTTGTGATGGGTATCAACCTCCTCCCTTAAGTTAGTCACCTCTTCTTCCATAGCTTTATCCCAAAGTTTCCGAATGTGTAAACCATCATTCTACAATACAAGAATTCTATATCGAGATCAATTATTCAACATACATCTGGGTAATACTAGTGTAACTAGTAATACTACATACATCTGGGTAATACTAGTGTAACTAGTAATACTACATACATCTGGGTTCTCAGAGATCTACCAGTTCTACCAGTTTTACTTTCGCGTCAATAATGATACTATCTATTTACCTTATACACGTTGCATTGATAGTATCTCTTCCCTTTGTCACCATCGTTCTCAGAGATCTTGTCGAGGATGCGTCCACCACAAGGACATCTCTTCGGAATTCCTTCCATCATTCCGACTTCTTCTAATTGATCATAAATCCTCTTAGCGTTCTTCATCTCATCATACCATGGGTCTCTCTCACATAATCGATCCATAATTGAAAAAGAGAGAAAGATTGAAGAGAAGGAACAAAGTTGGATCTCGTTTTCTTGAGCCTGGAGAGAGAGAGAGAGTGAATTTCGAGATAGAGAGAGAGAGGAGAAGTCTCGATTGTGAATTAGAAGTGGAGAAAAAAAAAAATTTTAGTTATTTGTTTTTGTTGATTTTGGGTTTAATTGATTTTGGGTTTAATTGATTTTGGGGAATATTGATTTTGGGGGGAAAAATTGGAGGGAAAAAATATTTGGGGGGGAGAAATTGGAATTATATGCCCACGTGTGCGCAGTCAAACCCACGTGTGCGCAGTCAAATCCACGTGTGCGCAGTCTTTGTGACATGTGCGCCGTTTTTTTTAACGTAGTTGTACCCTAGTTTTCAGTTGTACAAATTGTCCACATAGTTTTACTTTTGGTGTTTTCAAATTTAACCAGTATTACACATCCTTAAAAATGATTTATCTAGTTGTACACTTGAGGAAACTCTATTATTATTGAATTCTAAAGGTTTAATGTAATCAAATGTTAAAAATATATAAAATTGTAAAATATCAATCCTAAATTGGAGTTTATATCAAAAGTGAGCTTAAAAGTATAAGGAATATGTTGGATGTAGTCTCATAAAACAATCTTACATGAATTTTTTTTTTCCCTATCTTACTTCGTTTTAAATCATTTGTAAGAGTTCATTATCATTTAATAGTCTATGTAATAGTTGGTGTTGAAAAAATTAGAAATATCAAATTTCATAATTTTCTTCAGTAGTTATACTAGTTATACCAGTATTACATAATTTCTTCAATAGTTATACTAGTTATACCAGTGTTACCTAATTTTTTCATTAGTAATACCTGTTATACTAGTATTACCCTTACGCCAGTGAATTAAAACATAGTATTACAGGAGGCAAATCTAGTGTTACATAGTTGTACAACGCAAATATGGTTTACAAATCATAAAGTTCAGATAAAATCAAATACTATGGTTGCCAAATAACAACCATTGCAGCGATTGCCTCGGCCTTCTTTTGTTTTGAGTCCTTTGACGTTTTGGACGCCTTTCCCCGGTGGATGGAAGCCTCAACACTTTTGTTCTACCCTTCTTCTTTTTCCGAGGCAGAGGTAATACCTTCAACGCTTTGATCTCATCTGGGATATCCCACTGTGACTTATCCGGGACTAAATAAATAGTCCTATAATACGCCAATGCCCACATCTCCGCCCAATAATACTTTGAAACCAATTCATGTATTTCCATACTTCGAGTTCTTGTTGTATCGCTCTCGAAGGCAATGAAACCGGCTAGTGCATGCACACAAGGATACTTTTGGATATCGAACACCTTGCAACTGCAAGTTTTCAAGAGCAAGTCTTCCCATTCTTTTTTAAACTGACCAGCTTCTACAACAGGCGGTGGCTCAACGTATTCATCACCCCTATCATCATGTATATCCATAGATTCATCCTGTGATCCAATCTCAGCATCTTGAGTATCATCAACCTCCACT
Source organism: Arabidopsis suecica (assembly GCA_019202805.1). Taxonomy (NCBI): domain Eukaryota; kingdom Viridiplantae; phylum Streptophyta; class Magnoliopsida; order Brassicales; family Brassicaceae; genus Arabidopsis; species Arabidopsis suecica. Next base: position 9,050,360 of record CM032909.1, read on the forward strand.
ATTGCCTCTTTTGGTTCTGTTCCTTGTTCCTCACATTCGCACAAAACGATGGCAGCATTATCTCTCATTTCATCCTCATAGTTCTTACCAGCAGAACTTTTATTGATGACCTCCACTCTCGACAGTTGCTCGGGCAATTCTGGTGGAGTGATGACCTCCACATACAAAACATATCTACGGTTATTTTCACCTGAAGATATATAGACACTGACATCCTCATCATCACAAATGTAAATCTCTTCAGTTGATCCCAACAACACTGCATTATACCTCAGTTGCAATTTAACCTTACTTTCATCTAACCCAAGCTTCGTGCATATCCTACCTACTAACATGGAGAGAGTTATATTCTCCCCTGATGTCTTCATCATCAAGGTATACATGCGACCTTTGCATTTAAAATATATGTTCACGTTCTCACTCATTGTATCCTGCAAAAACAATACAAAAACTCTGTCAGTTATACTAGTTTTACTAGTTGTACTACAATTCTGGGTAATACTAGTATAACTAGTCATACTATATACATCTGGGTAATAGTAGTGTAACTAGTAATACTACATATATATTTTTCAATAGATTCAGGTACATTTCTACCCAGTTATACCAGTTGTACTTTCGCGACAACAACTCAAATCGAATGGTTTCGGGTTCAAAACTACAATTCACTATGATTCAGTTGCTATAATCCATTTCTTACCCATTTACAGACCTATTCCACCCAGAAACTATGCATAAACTTCCAATGTGCATACCTAAACACAATAACCCAAATCTAATTGAATTGAATCTCCTTGTCTAAATCCTAAACTTCTATTTCATGCTCTATGCAGCTAAAGGAACTAACCTGTCTCACCGCAGCTCGCCGGAAGCTCGCCAGAACGGAAGAAACGGCAACAATGCAGCTCGCCGGAGGTGGAGCTCGAGATAGAGAAGAGAGTCGGAGAGGAAGCTCCCGTCGTTTTTTTTTTTTTTCTTTTTCTGGGTTCGATTTTTTTTTTTTTTTGTTTAATTAAATTTCAAATAAATCAATAATAATACTAATAAATAAACAGAGGGTAAAATCGTCAGATCACATTTCATTAATTGAGAAGGGGATATGTAGACAAAAAAGGGATATAAGAGGTTTATGGTTTACAAAAGGGGAGTTGTGAGACATTCTCTCATTTCTTTTTCAATTTCTTTTTATTATAAAAGTAAGGATATTACATTGTTACCCCAGCCAAAACACAATAATAACAGAGAAAACCTGAAATTGGATCCAATTTCTTTTCCCCACCCATAACTATTCGGATCTAACCTGAAATTGATTTCTCTTTCTCTACTTTGAAATCGTTCTCTTCGATTTTTCCTCATGAACGTTTATCAGCTTCGATTCTCTTAAATTCAAAAGAAAAGTTACGATTTCTCCATCTTTAATTGGTAAAACTAGGTAGAATTCGAGATTTTGATTGTGAAAAATTGTTGATTTCTCTTGATAATGGTTAAGAGAAGGTAGTCAAAAAAAAAGGAAGAGAGGAGAAGAGGGTTCGGGGAACCCTAATGTTGAGGAGAAAGATAGATAGAGTTTACGGAACCCTCCAGATTCGAACAATGTTGACGAGGAGGTAGAAATAAAAAAAGATAGAGATAAATAGTTATCTCCAGTTGCTGTGAATAATGAAGAAGAAGGGAATGAAGACGATGAAGAAGAAGAGAATGAAGTAGAAGAGAAAGAAGATGAAGAGAGTGAAGACGAAGAGAATGAAGATGAAGGAGATAGTAGCCGAACCTTGAGTGATTCCATTGAAGAGAGATCCGAAGAGATATCAAACGAAAAATCGCGTAGAGATGGTAAGTAGTTGGGTTCGAAATGTGAATTTTGGATTTTAAGTAATAATGGTTGAATAATACAATTGTGATTTCTGAGTAATACTGGTAGAATTGGGAAATAATATTTTGCATCTGGGTAACACTAGTAGAACTAGAGAATACTATTGTGATGCCTAGGTAAAACTGATAATACTACGGTATAACAAACATTTAGTAATACTGAGTAATACTATTGTATAATTGTGTTCAATTGCATGAGTCTGCTGACCCACAAGCTGGTCTTTCAGACCCACTAGCTGGTCCTTCGGATCCACTTGCCAAGGATGATAATGGTGGTTTAGGTGCGATAGGCAAGGAAGAACCAACTCGGAAAGAAGTCCAAGCCAATTAGATTTGGCTTCTTATGTTTGGTATGGACATTGTAAGTTTATGCATACTTTCTGGGGGTCGATTAGGTCTTTAAATGGATAGCAAATGGATTTTAGCAACTAAATCGTAGTGAATTATAGTTTTGAACCCGAAACAATTCAATTTGAGTTCTTGTCGCGATAGTAGAACTGGTCAAACTGGGTAGAAATGAATCTGAAACTATTGAAACATATATGTAGTATGACTAGTTACACTAGTATTACCCAGATATATGTAGTATGACTAGTTACACTAGTATTACTACAAATGTAGTAGAACTAGTAAAACTAGTATTACTGACAGAGTTTTTGTATTGTTTTGGTAGGATACAATGAGGGAGAACGTGATCATATATTTCAAATGCCAAGGTCGCATGTATAGCTTGATGATGAAGATATCATGGGAGAAGATAACTCTCTCCATGTTAGAAGCTTACCCAAAATTGAATGTTCGAAATGACTGGAGAAGATGCTACGTCCGTAGAGCCATTTGGGAGAAAATTTCGACTTTTTAATTTATTCCACACGGTCTTCTACTTCTTATCTAGCATTGTTATTGGGCACACAAAGACTGGAGAATATGCTACGTCCATGGAGTCATATTTTCTGAGAGCGTTAAATGATATGAACTATTTTGGGTTGTAATGTTTCTAATCTTTGTTCATTGTTTACATCCCACATGAAATTGATAGTATTATGGTAGCTGGAGGTGAAGAAGAATATTTCTTCTTCACTATATCTTTGTCTTATAGTTGTTGTTTAGATTTGTACAATTGGTAATACTAGGTAAAACTATGTTGGTTTTGTTTTTTGATTTATACTACTGGTATTACTAGGTAAAACTATGTGCACCATCAAATTTACACATGTGCGAGTCAAATTTACACATGTGCGCCGTCAAATTTGGGGGAAAACCCAAAAAAAATGGGAGAATTTCAATTTTGGAACACGTGGGCCCCATCTTATCCACGTGTGCGCCGTTTTTTTCCACCAGTGCGCAGCTTTTTTTAAACATAGTTGTACCCTAGTTATTGGTTGTACCAATTTTCTACATAGTTGTATTTTTGGTGTTTTTCAGTTTAACCAGTATTACATATTTTTAAAAATTGCTTATCTAGTTGTACACTTGAGTGAACTCTATAATTATAGAATTCTTAATGTTTTATGTAATCATATGTTAAAAATATATAAAATTATAAATTTTCCATCCTAAGTTGGTGTTTTTCTAAAAAGTGAACTTAAAAGTATAAGGATTATGTTGTATGGAGTCTATTAAAATCTGATATGATATAATTTTTTTTTCTCACTTAATTTATTTTATATCATTTATAAGAGTTCATTATCACTTAATAGTCAGTGTAATATTTAATGTTGGAAAAAACAAATTTGAAATTCAAATTCTTTCATAAGTTATACCAGTTTTACTAGTATTACCAAATCTCGTCATTAGTACTACTTTTTATACTAGTTTTACTTATTTGCCATAGAAAAGAAACATAGTATTACATCAGGAAAAACTAGTGTTACATAGTTGTCAAAGTCGAAATTGTTTTACAAATCATAAAGTGCAGATAAAATGATTGCCAAATAACAACCACAAACAAAACAAAACATAACCACCACTCTCCACAGTTGCTCTTTCTCTGATCCCAACAGCACTGCATTGTACCTCATTTGCAATTTAACCTTACTTTCATCTAACCCTAGCTTCGTGCATATCCTACCTTATAACATGGAGAGAGTTATCTTCTCCCATGATGTCTTCATCATCAAGCTATACATGCGACTTTCGCATTTAAAATACATGATCACGTTCTCTCTCATTATATCCTGCCAAAACAATACAAAAACTCTGTCAGTTATACTAGTTTTACTAGTTGTACTACAATTCTGGGTAATACTAGTATAACTAGGCATACAACATATATCTGGGTAATACTAGTGTAACTAGTCATACTACATATATCCGGGCAATACTAGTATAACTAGTCATATTACATATATCTGGGTAATACTAGTGTAACTAGTCATACTACATATATCCGGGTAATACTAGTATAACTAGCCATACTACATATATCTGGGTAATACTGGTGTAACTAGTCATACTACATATATATTTTTCAATAGATTCAGGTTCATTTCTACCTAGTTCTACCAGTTCTACTATCGCGACAAGAACTCAAATTGAATAATTTCTGGTTCAAAACTACAATTCACTACGATTCTGTTGGTGTAATCCATTTGCTACCCATTTAAATACCTATTTGGCCCATAAAGTATGAATAAACTTCCAATTTACTATCAATTCTAATTGAATTGAATCTCAAAAAATCCAAATCTTTATTTTCAAGTTCTATAGATTCGTTACGTTGCTTTATGAACAGACCTGAATTTAGTAACACGAGGGAGGCGAAGAAACGATAAATGGCAACAATACCAGCGAGAACCATGGTGGTGGAGCTTTCGAGGAGAATGGAGGAAGACGACGATGGAGAGAAGCTCTCGTGAGCTGTTTTTTTTTTTTTTTTTTTTTTGCGTTTTTGTTTTTTTTTTTCTCATAATTTAAATTAATTAAATAATTAGAAGAAAAGGAAGGAGGGGTATTTTCGTCTACACACATTTCATTAAACATAAAAGGGATATGTAGACTCTTTTGGGATATAAGAGGTTTTGTTTTGTCAAAAGGGGAGTTAGTAGACGATTTCTCGTAGAGAGAGACTTTCCTTTAAGACTACATTCCGTTTTATGTATCTACAAGAGAACCGCATGCCGTTTTGTTTAGTTATAAACAGCACGCAGTTCAAGTGAGGGAATGCAAAACTGCCGAGAAACATTTAATAGATTTGTTGCAAGCTGCACTAGTTTAAGGTTTTGGATTGTCTAAGCTTGAGCACTTTGAAACACCTAAGCCTTTGAAATTTCATATTAAGTATTTTCATGAAGAACAAACATCTGACTAGTTTCTTGAAATGTATAGTCTGTGATGATTCTACAAGTTATGCATTATGTCCAGAGGTTTTTTACTTTCAACAATGCAGGTTTGTCTATGGATTTCAACTAAGTTTCAGATGTGTTCTTTCTTTTTCTCACATAGTAGTAATATGTTTGGTCATTAAAGTTCAGAGACAAGTCTTGCTTAAGTTTTTTAAAAAGTTTCTTTGTTATTTATGGTTTCATTTTTCTCTAGAAAACTCTATAAATGTGAGTCCTATTATTCAGCTCAAAACGTCAATTTCTCAGGCAAAGAAATTGTCTTCTCTTTATGCTTCTCCAATAAGAGACGACCATGACTATTTTAAGCATTTTTTCTTATGGTTTGTCCAAGAACCTCGGAGAAACAAGATTCGTGGACATGCATACCTTTTCTTGTATTATATGTATCTTATGTTGTTTTCTAAGGATCAGAGTTCCGAAACAGAAGATCTACAAGACTTTTGTGTTTCTCAAATGTCGCGTCAACTAGACCCCGTCGCTGAGCTCGAAAGCTTAAAAACACATGTTGATCATTCTGGAAATCCTAGCTTCTCAACACTTAGCCAGCGTCACCAATGTAAGTCTCTCCAAGAAATAATCCATTTTGTTTTCTTCTCAGTGATCTGATTTGATGTTCTTGGACGAAAAATCTTGGTTTAAAACATACATGTTATTTTCCATACTTCTTTCAGCTGGTGAAGCTTCAAAAAGGTCACCTTCTGGTTCACCAAGAAAAGAAAATGATGGAGAACATTCTCACCATAAGAAATCTTTGTTCTCCAAAATGAAGGATAAGGCGAAAAAACTGCAGCATAGTCTCAGCACCAAGAAGAGACATGATGAAGAAGGTGATGCAACCATGTCACCCTTTAGCAGATCCGAAGATCATGAAGTTAGAGAAGGTGGTTATGCGTCATTTTCACCACGTGACAAGTCGAAAGACCGTAAAATCAGAGAGGATGGAGGGGAAGAAGAAGAAGATCCTGAATATCTTGGAGCTCCAAGTAAATCAAATTAAGCAAAGCTGGATAAGTAACAACCATCTTCTTTGGAATTACTTAAGACTGATCAATCTTCTTGTGTTATATTTACAGTGTATGAATCAAAGAAGGCACCTGAAGAGTTAAAGGAGACCGCGAGGCAGCATCCCCGGGAAAATCCTGTGATCACTGAGACAAATGTCTTGTCTGTACTCCCAGCCAAACAGGACGCTGAACAAGAACAAAAAGATTGTAATGGTTCCAAAACAGAACATCCTGTGATCTCTGAGAAGAATGTTTTATCTGATGTCAAGCAAGAGAAGCCTGCTGATTCTGAAACAACAACAATAGTAACAGAATCGTCTGAGAAGACAAGTAAAGAGTGCACAAGCCAGCAGGAACCTATTAGTCCAAGCAAGACCGTAACAGAAACTGTGACAGAGAAGCTAGCACCTGCTTATGCTAAAGTCTCTGACGCAACTCAAGCTATAACTAAGAAGATTCAAGATATGGCTTTTCCAGAACCAACAGAGCGAGAAGAAGAGGTAAATGATGTTGCAGAAATCAACACTGCCGGAACTAACCAGCCCACTGGCTTCAATACTAAGGTACAATAAATTTTCATGTGTTTTTGCATTTTAGGTAAATGCATCAATCAATCATCTTTTGGTTGTAACAATGTGGCAATCAGGTGTGGGACAAAGGGGTATCAATGAAGGAATACATATCGCAGAAGTTTGAACCTAGCGAAGACGATAGAGAACTTTCTCGAGTGATATCTAAAGCTATTAGTCCTCGTAAAGGTTCTTCTCAGCCTTCTAGTTTTGGTGCAGCAACAACCATGGTCCCTGCTCCAAATTCAGCAGACAACAAAGCTCCTCTTTTAGCCAACACAAATGAAAGTGAGTTCCTCTTTTAGTCCTCAACTATAACAATTTGACAAACCTGCATTTGAAGTCTGATGCATTTATTGTGCTGCAGTTGTTGAAGAAGAAAATCATGGGAAGATATTACAACCAAACTAAAGAACAGAGAGTGTTTCTTCAATATGTATAATGTTTATAAAAGCCTCTATGTAAGAAAGAGGCTTTCTATTTCAATCCACTTTTTTCCCCTATTAGTTATGTTATCATACCAAAACCAAGATTCATTTTGTCTGAAGTCTGTTGTATACATAAGAGATTCAAGATTGTAATACATCTTTTTTTGTTCTTTCACTCATTTTTGGTTTTTGTTTCCTTCCTTCTTGTAGTTGACTTCTGTAATAAGAAGAAAATATTGCATCTTCATAAAAATTTAATATTTAATTCATCCAGGTGATCAAAAAGATGAACCTGTTCAATATTGCAATATAAATTGCAAATAATTGATATTGAAAATCTTCATTGGAGATTTTAAATGCCACTAGTATAATTAAATACCTTTTTAAGAGATTAAGTACCATTAAAGAACAAGAAATGGACGGTCCTGGTACAACAGTTGACCTTCTCCTGAAAAGAAAGTGGTCTGCAACTAATTGGCCACAACAGAAACGGCTTGACAAAGTTGCAACATACACAACAATGGAAACAGAGTACTAAAAGCTGCCTTGAGAATCTGCAAAAATCTGACATGTTTGCAGGTATATTTCTGAGAATGGGGGCAGCATTAAGATCAATGTATGTGAACAGCAAGTATGAAGAAGTCCGAGAAGAATGGGAAGAAGATTACAGTCCTCAGAGGTTTTCTTACAAAGCTCTTTACAAAGCCACCAAAGGGTTCAAAGAAAGCGAGTTATTCGGTACAGAGGCTAACGGGACAGTCTACAAAGGAAAGCTATCTTCCAATGCACAGATTGCTGTAAAGAGAGTTTCTTTAGATGCAGAACAAGATACCAAACATCTTGTTTCTCAGATTGTTGGTATTGGGAAGTTAAGGCACAAGAATCTTGTGCAGCTCTTAGGATACTGCAGAAGAAAAGGTGAATTACTCTTGGTCTATGATTATATGCCTTATGGAAATCTTGATGATTTCTTGTTTAATGAAGAAAGGCCTAATCTTAGTTGGTCTCAAAGGTTTCACATTATCAAAGGAGTGGCTTCAGCTCTTCTCTATTTGCATGAACAGATCGTTCTCCACCGCGATGTAAAAGCCGCAAATGTACTCTTGGATGAGGATTTAAACGGGCGGCTAGATTTCGGTCTAGCTAGATTTGGTACAAACAGGAATCCAATGCTTGGAAGCGTAGGGTATGTGGCTCCAGAGCTTATCATAACAGGAATGCCGACAACCAAAGCCGATGTTTATTCATTCGGGGCATTACTACTTGAGTTTGCTTGTGGAAGAATGTTCATTGAGTATCCAGGGAAGCCTGAAGAGTTTAACTTGATCAGCTGGGTGTGTCAATGCTGGAAAAGAGGGAACTTAGTTGGCGCCCGTGACGCTAGATTGGAAGGAGACTACGTGTGCAAGGAGATAGAGATGGTACTAAAGCTTGGACTACTATGTGCACAATACAATCCAGAGGACAGGCCTAGTATGTCCCAAGTGGTAAACTATCTTGAAGGAAATGATGTTTTGCCTGAGATGCCTCCAGACACTCCTGGGATCAGTATTCCAACACCGTACAACGAAGTTCTTGCGTAGCAGCAATTCGTCTAGTCCCCGGAAAGAACAGAACCGTCCTCTTCTCTCAAGAACCTACAAAAATATGAAGCAACCAAGTTACCAGTTATATCATTTGAAGAACGGTATAATCTTGGCAACATTTCTTTACAGTTTTTTCCACATTCTTTATGTCACTATGTATACAATGAAAGATCAAATACAAACACTATTGTCAGGAAACGCTTGTAATAATGTTATAAATTTATAATGGCATGAAAATATTCAACAAAAGTGTTACAATCATGTTCACAAGTAGAGTTTTCCTATAATTTCTAGTTAGCAGTTTTGTCATATTTTGTTTTAAGATATAAATAAATTTTTAGACAATTCTTATTGGTAGTTTTTGATTTCTAATACTAATCTTGAATTGTGATTCAACATAATCTAGCTTGTTGTCACTAATCCTTATGAACATAACCTAATTGATTTAATCTAGGGTTCTTCTGAATTCAATGTATTTTTCATAGGGAAATTGTGTCAGAAAATAAATTGATTCGCGTTACAAAATAAAAGAAAAAATGACGAAATTATTCAGTAGGAAATGATGTGCTGACGAAACGTTATTATGACTTTTTCTTAATTAGGCCCAATAATTATGGGCCTAGTCTATTTACTTTTTCTATTATTATCACGACGTAACATCGAGAATTGATGAGGGATTACTATTTACGTCCAACATTGTTTCCCTTTTGAACCACCTGAAACGCTAAGTGACCAGAGCTCTGTTTTGTTTCTATTTTCATGACTTTGTGTGTTGTGTTTGTATTGAATGTTTCTCTCTCCCTCTCTCATCATCTAATCTCGAATCTCCATTTCTTCTTCTTCTTCTCTCTCTTTTTCTCCTCTGTTTTATATCTCTCTTACACTTTCTTCTCACGGCCATGGAAGAGAACTCAAGTCAAAACGAGCTATTGGATACAGTTCAGAAGTTTTTCAGAGTTTACATACCAAATCAAACCACAGATGACATGGTACGTTGCTTAAGATCTCTTAGAACAGAGCATTTTCTTTCTGTTTTTGCAAGATCTTGTCCTTTTTTTCCTAGTTTTGGATGATATCTGTAGAAGAATCTTGAAAATTTTAGCTTTAGCAGACATTTTTTGGGTTTTAGGTTGTTGTTTTATGTGGCAAATCCGCCGGTAATATGATGTGTTTCTCTATTGTTTTGTACAGAATCTACCTTTGGTTTTGGACAAGATCTCAGGGAAGCCTCTTCCTCGGAAGGTGACTGTTAAAAGCGTGTCCTCGGGGAACATTTGGAGGATGGAAATAAAAGCAAATGGTGACACCGTGTTTCTCCGAGACGGGTGGAAGAGAATCGTCAAGGACGAGAATGTGACAGAGCCAATTTTCTTGGAGTTTGAGTTCGATGGTTCTGGTGTATTCCACTTTTGTGTGTATGAGTATGGTTCAATGTGTAAAAGGATGAGATCTCCAATGGAAAAAGAAGTGATAAAAGTGGAGAGTACTGAAGAAGAAAGTGAAGAAGATGTGCTTGTGGATGATGAAGAGAGCACAAAAGGGCTTGAGGAGTCACCAAGAAGAGGTATCAAAAACACTTTAAATTTTCGATGTTTATAAGAGACTCAACTAATGTTTTTGTAAGTGTTCTGTTTCCTAATCATTGGATAGGTGGTACAAGTAGAAGACGTGCGAATTTGAAGATTTACAGTCATAAGTTTTATGAACATCTAGACAACAAACGAAATCCGTCGTTTCCGGTTGATACGACTCAGAGTAGAACGGTAAAGAAAACGAAATGTGACAAAAAAAAAAACAAAATGGTTTGTCATTCATTATGATTAGTCCATCAATTGGTTTTGATTTTGTAGCGCATACCGTCTTTACTTATAAAGGACTACAACTTGACATTTCCCAACATGGTTATCGTGCGTGACAAGATTGGCATATTGAAGAGGAGAATCACGGTTTGGAAGAACAGATCGGTGTATCTAAATGGAATCAGTAGTATCATCCGAAGGAATCATGTGAAGCCAGGTGATGAAATGGTATTCGAACTAAAGATGGTCAATGGTTATCACGGCTTGGTTCACGAAATTAAGGTCCACATTATCAAAGCCTGATCATATTTTTACTTGTATGTTGTTCTACTTCTATCTTAGAGAATGTTGATTGAAAGGTTAAGGTTATTTATGTCGTTGTGTTGATCATGTTAGTTTTGAATCTGTTTTGTATGCCTTCTCTTTTGTTGTAATATCTCTGGCCACATAAATGCATTTGGAAGAGAAGTCATCATTGGCTTCATGGTTGGTATAGCTTCAGGGAACCTGCAGATACAAACAAGAGAATGTAACTACAAGAATGATGCATAATCTACAAGAGAAATTTGGTGTACGTAGATACAACTAGCTAGACTTAAGTAAAGATTCAAATGTACGTAGAAGATTTCTGATTTCTGTAGTCTCTGTGGAAAGATTTCAAGAATCAAATTCATTTGCTAGTTTAACTTTTCCGCATAGTCTAAAGGCAACATCTAAAGTGAACAGCCTATAAACCATTTCAGTTTGCATTGTCTACGAGTTTCAATGTTTAACTAAGTCAACATAAAATGATATAAGTCTACAAAAAATAAAATAAATCGATGGTGCAATGCCCTTAAAATCAATATTGATTTAAACATTTTATGAGTTTTTTTTATATTAATTTTGCGTTAAGTATGAATTTAAGTTATATAATTTCAAATTAATTATTTTCAAAATTAAATTACAACTTTAAATTGTAAAGTATTTTAAAATTAATAAATCTTTTATACTTTTACTTCCGAATCCATTAATATCCAAGAATAAATCATTGAATGAATAACACGTGATATCAACAAATATATTAAAATTAATGATCCAAAACATATAATTTTGTATATATATATATTTCTATGTAAATTAAAATACATGAACCAATAAACCTCATAAAAGTATTTTTCCAGATCTCCCTATATTTTTTTTTATCAAATCATTCTTACAAGTGAGGATCCTAGTACTCGAGACGGTAATTTAATACATGTACTAGATCATGACCCGCACGTACGTGCGGGGTTTCATATTTTAAAATTTTTTTAACAAAATTTAATTCAATATAGATTATTTTGTTGTTTTATGGTATATATTTTAGTGTATTAGATCTGGATCCACGTACGTGTAGATTTATTTTTATAGAAATTGTTATATAGATTTTAAAAATATAAAATATTTTGTTGTATTAGTGAACTTCGTAATAATATAAATATTATAAAGTTAGAGTAATGAACAAAAAATTCAGTTGCGTTAATGCATAATTATTTTAAGATCCGGACTAATTTAGTTGCAAAAGTTAAATGGTGTTACTTTTTTATTTTCTTAACTAATCAAAACAATTCTAACAGTTTGATTACATATGTTAAATATGATATGAATTCGGTTTCAGTTTGGGTTATTTCATGTATATTAGCAAGACGTAACTATTTTGGAACAGGAAACATATTTTGTCCGGTATCTGTCATAAATTCTTTGTCCCATAACCTGTCACGTACACGTAAAATAAAAATATTACGGTCCCAAATATGTCATAAATAGAGTATGTGTAACTGAAAACGTATGTACATGGTCATGTGTAAACAAATTTATTTTATATAGTGTTCATAACCCGAACTCATACCAGTTGGGTATTTAGTTTGATTTTTAATATATGTTCCCCTTCCATCTCGTCTCGTAATTTCTATTTCCATTTTATTCCATTAAAATTATGCTCCAAATTCTTGTTTGCTTATTTTTAAATACCATACAATATTACAATATATACTGTGAGTTTTGCGGATTAATATGTATGTTGTTAAAGTTATAAATATATTTTAACAAATTTATTATTGTTTCTAGCTAAATTTTGCATATTTTTCTTTTCATTGTTTAATCATAATTAATTAGATTTTTTGGACTAAAACTAAAATTTGAGATATATCTATAAAAGGGATATGCTATTGCTGCATAATTTGTTTTGAATGCAAAATATATTATTAGTTCACATTATTTCGAAAATTGTGTGCAATATATTATGGATTGGTGTAAAAAAGATCCGGTTGAGAAGAAAAAAAAAAAGAAAACACAAAATATTTCGAAATTAATACGTACAATATATTGTTTAGATATTTCCGAAACTTGCTCTAAATGAATGCCCAATATCGTTTTTTTAGAAATTGTGAAATAAAATTTTGTTTTATATTTCAAAATTTGTGAAAATATTATAACAAAACTGTGTCTTAAATATTTGTATTTAATGTTTTTACGAAATTTTAAATTCAATCTTAAAATTCTCCATTGATAAAATTTTTTAAACTATAGTGTTTTTAATTTTGAATTAAAATGGTATTATTTTTCTTTTTATTTTTGATATAGAATATTTTATTAGGATTGGTTTAGATAAAATTTTAGTTGGATATCAAATCTTAGTTTTTCAATTCTCATTGGTTAACAATTTTTTAGAAAAAAAATTAAATTTTCGTCCATAATTAATAAGAGAGAGAAAGTGAGTTTAATTTTTTTGAAACTAATAATTACTTTAAAGAATTTTTTTATTTTTTATTTAAATATATTATTTTGTGATTACTATTGTATCTTTAATGAATTTATTTAAAAACTAAAACCAATGGCATTTTTGTAATACTTTACACTTTATAAGGTTATTTATGTTTGAGTGCTTCCCAATTAATAGTATAGATGTATGATTATAAGTGTCAACTTTTAATTTTAAGAGTTCTTTCTTTTTTGCATGACGGTCAATCACATTCAAATTGCTTAACGAGATGCATGCATTTTGCATTATTGTCAATAACTTAGCAAATCAAGGACTATTGAATTGGTCTTTTCAACAAATCGATTGTTTTAAAATAGAATTAGCAGTCCTCCCTTGTCTAAAGGAATCGATTTCCACCTTTCACAATTCCAATGTTGTAGGAATAACTGACTCCAATTTTCTATTTAAAGGCCTAAGACATAGAACATTTATGCAAAACAATTTTTTTCAAACAATTTATCTTCTTCTGATTAGGATTTTTCACCATCTACTATTTAATCAGATATGAAGATCATTACATTGTTGTCCATCGTTTTCGTCGTTCTCTTGACATCACTTCTAGCTCCAGTCAAAGTTTTTGGTGTCGGTAGTTGTGAAAGAGAGCTTCGAATATGTTATAGGTTATTTCAGACTAGACAATGGAACCAGTTTAAAAAATGTTGTCATATTCCGAAGATGCTCGAGAAACCATGTTATTGTATGGCTCGTAAAGACCCAGTGCTATCTGGATATGCTGAAAAGATTATTGATCAATGTCCTGATACGCCTGAACCTATATGTTAAAAACATATAGGGTGATTGGCAATGGACTTTCAAGACTTTAAAAGGATTTAACAGCTTTTAAAGTTGTTTTTTTTTTCCAATCAAGATTTTATAAATTTTTAAAGTCTTTAAAATCTTTAAAGTTTATATCCCTACATTTACTCTTCTTTTCCAAAAAAATTTAAAGCCTCATAATGGAGACTTTTACTTTAAGAAAGAATAAATAAAACCAAAACTTTTGTTTTCATCTTTTCCCATACAATTTTAAAACTATTATTCATTTATTATTAAATAATTTCGATTGATTAATTCTAATTTTAGTTTTTCTGTTCTTTTAAGATGCAAGTTAAATATTTAAAATAGTGAATATTTAAGATGAAAATACTATTGATTTGGTCTTTTCCACAAATCCATACTTTATAAATAAAAATAGAATTAGCGTTCACTCTTGTGTAAAGGAATCAATTACCACCTTCCATAATTCCAATGTTGTAGGAATCACTGATTCCATTTTTCTATTTGAAGACCTAAAACACAATAAGTAACACAATACAATTTTGTAAACTAATTGTTTCAGTAAATTTATCTTGTTCTGATTGCGACTCTTTATCATCTATATACTATTTAATCACACATGCAATTCACTACATTGATTTCATCGTTTTCGCCTTCGTCATACTGTTGACATCATTTCTAGCTCCGGTCAAAGTTTTTGGTGTCGCTAGCGGGCTTCGAAGATGTGAAACTGAGTTTCAAAGATGCCATATGTTGAGGAATACTACCAAATGGATTAACTATAATACTTGTTGTCAGATTCCAAAATTGTTTGAGAAACCATGTATGTGTATGTTTCTTAAGAACCAAGTGACATATGGTGATGCTCTTCAGCTTCTTGATGCATGTTAAAGATATATACTAAAGATATTTATGTTTAATTAATAGCGTTACGTGAAAATAGCCCGTCAAACATTGATTAGAAAGCAGTAAGAGCCTCTAATAATGTACATGTTATAATCTTGTTTTATCTTGACATGTAAATATTTCTTTCTTGTACATGAAATAGGGATTAGTCCCAAGATGGAGTTGATATTGGTCCCAAGAAGAAGGCTGCTGCAAGAAAGAAAGAGCGATTGGTATATGTTTTTGCTTGTGTTCAAGTGTTTGTATCAAATGTTGATCACACATTTAATTTGATTGTTCTCTAGTGTAATGAATGAGAGGCTGCTACAACCGAGGAAGTGAGGAAGAGCAACCATGTTCAACAGAAGTTAGACAACAACAAATGCAAGCCCCAAATAAAAAAATTCAAAAACAGATCACACTTTAGGGAGAGAAATTTGAAACCAAGATGCTCAAAGTCTTTGAGTCATTAATAGGACGACAAAGTGAGTGGCGCCTAGAGACTAAAGCCAACTAATCATCGCCTAACAAGGCTCATAGGATAAAAGGTAATCATGTAAAGTACACACTACAGAACGAAAGAGAAACAAAAATTTGCAGAGTTTTTCCAAATGGCTAGAGTTACAGAATCACTCTGTTTTTGGATGATGATGCTTTCAGTTCTTATGGTCTCTTTGGTGCTAGCTCAAAATGGTCATAGATTTGTGCACTACGACTTCAGGAACGCTGATCTATACATAGATGGAACGGCAAGTACCGAAGATGGTCGACTGAGACTCACAGATAGTTCAAAAAGATCTACAGGGCATGCTTTCCACCGAAAACCCATACATTTCAGAAACATTTCCTCTTCTTTTTCTACAGAGTTTGTTTTTGCGATCATTCCAAAACAAAGTGATAGCTACGGCCAAGGAATGGCTTTTGTTGTTTCTCCAACCATTGATCTAAGGTATGGCGCTTCAGGATCATATCTAGGGATATTCAATAAGACGAGTGATAATCAATCCGAAAACCATATTCTTGGTGTCGAGTTTGATACTAATCCAAGCTCTGAAGCTGTTGAAGAAACTGATAACCATGTAGGTATAAATATCAATAGTATAGTATCCGTAAAATCTGCAAACGCCAGTTATTATGATGATACAACAAGGAGGAATATAACTCTGTTACTCGCTAGCAAACAAAGAATTCATGTCTGGATAGACTATGATGCTGAGAAGTGATTGCTAGTTGTAACTATTGCTCCACTAAACACGCCTAAACCCAGCTCCCCTCTCTTGTCATTACCCATAGACCTTTCTAAAATCTTCAAGGAGCAGATGTATTTTGGGTTCTCCGGTTCCACTGGTGTTATCAGAAGTCATCAGTATATCCTAGGATGGGCGTTGGCAATAGGCGAAAAAGCACAAAGCCTTGACATTTCTAAAGTTTTGCTCTGTTCACAAAGTGACCCAGAAAAGAGACCTAGTATGGAAGACGTAACAGAATATCTGGAACAGAAAAAGAGTATACCAGACATATCGTTTGATACAGCTGAGTTTGGTTTAACCATTGCCAACGAGATAAGCCATGAAACGGCAACAACACAAGGAACTACCTCTTCGTTCTACTATGACACCACTATACTACTTAGCGGTCGTTGAAGCCCAAGAAGAGTAAAAAAAAAAGGTAAACATATATAAACAAGTTACCTAGGAGAAGCTGAGATTCTTATGCACAAGAAGTAACCAAGTGTTCTTTAATAAAACTCAGGTTTATAAATCTGTGTTTCTTTTCTTTGTAATTTTGTTTTACTGTTTCTTAAGTGATTAGAAATTAAGATATATATTACCCAATTGGTGTATCTGTTCGATGATATTCTGATTTATATTTTGTGTTTCAAAATGTTGTTAAGACTACTGAGCTTGTTTGGAAAAAAAAAATGTGATTCACATAAATCTGGTCTCTTTGGCCTAGAAATGCAATGACATTTTGGATAGAAATGAAATTACGTGAAAACATTGTGGCAAAGCTGAAAGTATTTTAATGCTAGGCCCCGCACTATCAAGATTCTGTGGCGAAAAGTTCAGACCAAGCCACATCAAGATATGTTAATGACGTGGCATGCTCTTATTGGCTATGAATCTGTTCTGGATAACAAAAGCATCATCTGTGAAAAACACAAACAACGAAAGTCTTTTTTGCACTCGCCATGGTGTCTCATCTTCAATGTATGGCATCCACATTGTTTACTTGAGGTACAAGCAAAACATCTAAGTTCGTCGACCTCCTCTTAATGGCTTCAAGTTCAACTTCATTCCCGTTAACCATCGCGCCACCACAGGGTGTCAGGTTTAACCGAAGAAAACCAAGGTTAACCGTGTGGGCTAAGCAAACGGCGTTTCAACTCGGGAAAACCAAGGGTGATGATGACTCGGAGGGGAAACCAAAAGGGAAGAACCCGTTTCAGTTCGACTTCGGTAAGTTACCGGACATTAAGTCACTGATACCGGTTGTGTCGAATCCTTCTACCGGTTTAGTGTTTGGTAATAACAGAAAGAAAGATCCTGGTACGATTTTTGTGGCCGGTGCTACGGGACAAGCTGGTATACGCATAGCTCAAACGCTCTTGCAACGAGGATTCAGTGTTCGAGCCGGTGTTCCTGACATTGGAGCTGCCCAAGACCTCGCTCGTGTCGCGGCTACTTACAAGGTCTGGTTTTGTTTTAAGTCCTTTGATTCATAATCTGTCCATTTTCTAAACGCGATAAAGATGATCTTGAATTTTGGTCGCAATTGCACTTTAGATTAAGGACAGCGATTACAAATTACACCATTAATTTAGCGATTTAGCGATGCAAACGCGGTCTGGTTTTGAAAATTGTTTTGACTTCGCATGTAATTCGGTTTGCCTTATTCAATTTTCTGTGTTTTCGTAAATAATTCACAAAAACATGCGATGCGAATTTGAGGCGTTTAGCGTTTAGCGTTTTGATTTATTGTTTGACGATTAGCTTTTCAACAGATTTTATCAAATGATGAAGTCAAGAGGCTAAACGCAGTTCAATCCCCATTCCAAGACGCAGAATCAATCGCAAAAGCCATTGGAAACGCGACTAAAGTTGTTGTTACGGTTGGGGCGACAGAGAATGGTCCTGACGCCCAAGTCTCGACCTCAGACGCTCTGCTCGTGGTCCAAGCGGCTGAGCTCGCTGGTGTAAGCCATGTGGCGATCGTTTATGACGGGAGCATCAGCGGATCCACGTATAACGTGCTAGACGGGATTACTTCGTTTTTCGGCAACCTTTTCGCAAAATCTCAGCCATTGACTATCTCTGATCTCATCGAGAAAGTAGCTCAAACAGACGTGGCGTACACGCTCATAAAGACGAGTTTGACGGAGGATTTCTCGCCAGAGAAATCTTATAACGTCGTCGTTTCAGCTGAAGGGAGTAACAGCGGCAGTGGCAGTAGTTCGTCTGAGGCCTACAAAGTAATGTAATGTATGCGATAAAAAGGGATCATTATCATACATTACATTGAAACGAAATCATTTGGTTATAGATTGATTTGATTAGTGGGGTTATTAACTTGTTAGGTGTTCTGTTTTGTGACCAGGTCCCGAAGTTGAAGATTGCGTCGCTGGTTGCAGACATTTTTGCGAACACGGCAGTGGCAGAAAATAAGGTAAAGTATAGTACAAGTAACTACTTACTAGTCAAGTTTGTGATTGTTCATCATACAAACGCAGACACTAGGGCAATAATTATTGCCGTTGAATTAACCTTTATCTGTGTTTGCGCTCAAAAGCATCAGCTTTGTTTTGTGTGTCCTTTTGCAGGTGGTGGAAGTTTCTACAGATCCATCAGCACCGTCGCGGCCAGTGGACGAGCTTTTCAGGTAAATGAGTCCTCTTGTTGATTGATTCAAATGTCATTGTAATATCTTAAAACTAGCGAATTCGGATTTAAACGTGTCCTCCATATGGATTTTGTAGCTTAAATTAATGTTTGTGTCAACTTGTTTTAATGAAATATTATCTATGAATCTATGATAGTGTAATCCCGGAAGATGGGAGGAGAAAAGTGTATGCAGATGCGATTGCAAGGGCAAGAGCCGAGGAAGAAGCTAAAGTTGCAGCTGAGAAAGCCCGAGAGGCAGCAGAAGCAGCGAAAGAGTTTGAGAAACAAATGCAAAAGCTATCTGAGAAAGAAGCAGAAGCTGCTAGCTTAGCTGAGGATGCGCAGCAGAAAGCAGACGCCGTGGGAGTCACGGTGGACGGTCTATTTAACAAGGCGAAAGATATCGGTTCAGGTCTCTCCTGGAATAAACTCGGTTCTCAGTTCGCAACCGCGGTTCAAAACGCTTCAGAGACGCCTAAAGTACAGGTTGCTACGGTCAGAGGACAAGCAAAAGCGAGAAACTTGCCACCCAAGAAAGCAGTGGTGAAGCAGAGACCATCATCTCCGTTTGCATCCAAACCGAAGGAAGAACGTCAAAAGAAGCCGGAGAAAGAGGTGAGGAAAGTGTTTGGAGGACTGTTTAAGCAAGAGACCATCTATGTCGACGACGACTGAAAACGCCATAAACTATGTCGTTTCAGAGCTCCGTACAGTTTCCTTTTTTTCTTTCCTTCTGTTTCAAGTTAAATTTCTGTAACCATATGATAAAATTATATATAAAAAAACCATTGTTCTCTCTTTAAATCAATTAAATTCTGATTACAAATTCAAAAAATTAAAAATTTGAAGCAAATCACATTCGAATGTATAGTAATCCCTAATACATAATCCAAACTAAAACATAGAAGTCAAAAACCACCTTTGAGATAAAGCATGAAGAGACAGAAAAAGATGATAACAAGAATCCAAATCCCATCAGCTTGATCATTAATATCATGTCGAATTTGTTCAGCGTTGTTGTTTAAGACCATCATAGCCATTAGGGCTAAGATTATGACGAAAATCGATCCAGTTCCTATGCCGCTTGGTCTGGTATCAATCTTCTTTGAAACATTATTGTTCCCGCCGCTAGAATAGCTTACCAAAACCCAAAAAACTGCAGCAAACGCCAGAATTACGATCGCAGCCATTGGCATCTTTAATCTCTCTTTCTTGTGTTTGTGTTTTTAGACAGAAACTGAATACGCTTGTGTTTTCTTTCTTGTGCTTGTGTGACAGAAACTGAACACTCTTGTGTTTTCTTTTATAATGCATGTTTAATCTAGTTTATGTCAATTAGTTAATTTCCATTTTTTTTCTTCTAGTTTTCCTTTTCCTATAATTTTTTCTTTTTCCATTTTCTGGTTAGAGGTGTGTGATTTTCCCATTTTTATGATTTTAAAAAATGGAAATATTGAGTGCGTAAGAAAAAAAAAAAACAATTTCTGTTTCGAATTTGAGTGCACAGAGAAAGTGAAACTTTTTTTTTGTTTATTGAAAAACAATATGATAGTAACAATGATCCCAACAAATTTCGTTTGCATATACTACAGAATTTTCTAAGCCTAACCTGTTTGTCCCTTATTTCTTTGGCCTGTCTTTGGTTATTATACACACAAGCAAATGTATAAGTCCCCACAAGTATTACCAGTAATCTCCACAAGAACACACTCCATTCTTGAACCGATGAAACCGGTTCACATCTCTAACTAAAATCTCCTTCTCCATAAACTTCGAGATGAACTTTGTAAACAAGTGACAGTCCTCGCATAAACGCAAGTTCTTCGTGATTCTGATTGGTTCTCCTTTCGATGTATTTATCAGCCCAAACGCCAACGCCAGTTTCTCACTGTGTCCCAACACTATCCTCTCTTTTTCTTCTGTTTCAAGCTCATACAGAACTCCTTTGGTCTGCGGTATGTACCCTTTCTCCTTCATATCTTCGGCTAACTTAACCAAGAAAGCATGAATCTGTTCCATAAGAGGGTTAAACTCATCCACCGAGACAAACGAGTACATTTTTCTCCTCACTTCCATCCAGCATCGACCAGGCAGCTTCTGCAGTCCCCGGTGTTCTAGAAGCTTCTTCACTCTCTTAACCTCATCCCACATCCGAGCTTCCGCGTAAATGTCTGCCAACAACACATAATTTCCTGCATTTTTTGGTTCAAGTGCAAAGAGCCTTCTACTCGCCCGCTCTGCAAGCTCAACATTACCGTGAATTCTACAAGACCCAAGAAGGGAACCCCAAACCTTAGGCCCCGGTTCAGTCCTCATGTCCTGTACCATCTTTGCTGCCTCGTCTAACCTATTCGCCCGACCTAACAGATCAACCATACAAGCGTAATGCTCGACTTGTGGTTTTATCCCATGGTCTCTCCACATTGATTCAAACAGTCTCTTTCCTTCTTCAACAAGACCCTCGTGGCTGCAAGCCCCCAAAACGCTGACAAATGTTACGGGAGTTGGAGAAGCCCCATTGGCGAGCATCTCTTCAAATATCTGAATTGCTTTCCTTCCATACCCGTGGACACCATAGCTTGATATCAAGGAATTCCAAGATACAACATCCCGGTCATGCATCCGATCAAAAACTCTTTGTCCCACATCGAGCTTACCGCATCTACCATACATTGTCACAAGAGCACTGATCACTGGCAATATGGAATCAAGCCCCCTTCTGAGTATGTACCCATGAATCAATCTCCCTTGCTCTAAAGCCGCAAGCGAAGCACAAGCTTGAAGCACACTCACCATAGTCACAGAATTCGGAGATGAATCTTTGGTTTCTGTCATCATTTCACGGAAAGTCCTCAGAGCTTCAAAAGCTTTCCCGTTCTTTGCATAGCAGGCAATCATAGCGCTCCAAGAAACAACGTTCCTCACCGGCATTCCATTAAACACATAGCTGGCATAATCCACACAGCCAAATCGAGCATACATGTCCACCAACGTAGTCATGATGTAAACATGAGAATTGTAACCTCTTCGAGTAAGATGTGCATGAATCTCTTTCCCTTTCGTCAGATGATCCGCCGTGCATTCCGATGCAACACAAGCCTTGAGAACGTAAGTGTATGTGAACCTATCTGACTCAACTCCAATCCTATTCATCTTCCAATACAAACCCAAGACTTCTTCTCCATGACCTGCTAACGTAAGTGCCCGGAACAAAGCATTCCATACATATATAGTTCTCTTACGCGTTTTATCGAACACCTTCCGTGCATAATCCACAGAACCCAAATCCGAATACATACCAATAAGCTTCGTAGCCAAAAAAGGATCTTGATCAGACCCATTATCAAGAATATGTCGATGAACACGTAGACCATCAGAAAGAGAGCTCCGATGACCGCAACAGAGAATCAGAAGCTCGTAAGTCTGTTGACTCGGGCTGGATTCCTGAGACAAGACGCGAAGCGCTTGTTTAAGTTTACCCTCTTTGCACAATGATTGAATTAGCTGATTATTAGAGATTTTAGCTCCGGCGCCGGAAGAAATCGAAGGATTGTTTAAAGCAACGGAACACAACGGTGGCTTCAGAGGAGAGCGAGGTAAGAAGTTAACTGTGTAATAATTTGGTTGTATTACTTGAGGAGGGTGAGATAGAAACATTTTCCGGTGATAAAGCTTTTTCCGATGTGTTTCCCGGAAAATACCCAAAGAAAAACATAAAAATTCGCGGCTTTATATCAAATCTGTTATAAATAATTACTTTATATTATGGTGTATATAAATATAAATAATGGAGAAAGAATTTATACCCGCAGAAGGATCGGGATACTGAAAATAAAGAGATGAGAGAGAGATGTTTGTTACTTCTCTTATAATTGAAGTATGCGAATTGTGATTTTACAATGAACGTTTAACGTTCTATTTATAGAGAAAAATATAAGTTACTATGCACGCATAGTGACTGTGGGCTCCACACAATTTAATAAACAATTAAAAGTATGCGTATATTGTTGACATATGTGTTAGCCGCCCACGTTGATTTTCATAACACTCCCCCTTGGAGACCAATGTCACTTGCGTAATGTCTTCTGTTGCCTCGTTAAAAACCTTTCTAGGAAAACCCGGTGGGAAAAACCATAGTAGGTAAAAAGAGTGCAACCGCGCAAGCTCCCCCTCGAATGATCAGGATCATAACTTACAAGTCTTGTTGACGACGCATTCCAATGTTATGAACATGTTTCCTGAATATAGAGGTGGGTAATGATTTCGTGAAGAGATCCGCAGAATTCTCGGATGATCGGACATATCTTACTTCAATGTCTTTATTCTTCACGAGCTCTTGGGTGTATGAAAAGAACTTTGGAGGGATATGTTTGGTTCTATCGCTTTTGATATATCCTTCCTTTGTCTGAGCAACACATGCAGCATTGTCTTCATATAAGATAGTTGGCTCCGTATTCAGACGAATTCCACTACTCGTTTGAATGTGTCGACTTATTGATCGTAGCCACACGCATTCTCTACTCGCTTCATGGAGTGCGATGATTTCAGCATGATTCGAAGAAGTAGCTACAAGCGTTTGCTTCTGAGAACGCCATGATATAGCAGTACCTCCAATCGTGAATACGTATCCTGTTTGTGATCGAGCTTTGTGTGGGTCTGATAAATATCCTGCATCTGCAAAACCAATCATTTGACCATTTATATTTTTAGGATAAAATAACCCTAAGTCAATAGTCCCTTGAAGATAACGAAAAACATGTTTAATTCCGTTCCAATGTCTTCGTGTAGGGGATGAACTAAATCTAGCCAAAAGATTGACTGAAAATGATATATCAGGTCGGGTGCAATTTGCAAGATACATAAGTGCTCCTATTGCACTTAGATACGGTACTTCAGGACCAAGTATCTCTTCATTTTCCTCATGCGGTCGAAATGGATCACTCTCAACGTTAAGTGATCTAACGACCATTGGAGTACTGAGAGGAGTTGCCTTATCCATATTAAAACGTTTTAACACTCTTTTGGTGTATGTGGATTGATGAACAAATATACCCTTTTGAGTATGTTCAATTTGTAGGCCAAGACAAAATTTTGTTTGTCCGAGATCTTTCATCTCAAATTCCCCTTTTAAATAGTTTGTTGCTTTCTGTATTTCATCTTGAGTCCCAATTATATTTAGATCATCAACATATACCGCGATTATCACAAATCCGGATTTTGTTTTCTTGATGAAAACACATGGGCATATAGGATCGTTCACGTATCCTTCTTTCGTTAAATGTTCACTGAGACGATTATACCACATTCGCCCAGATTGCTTTAACCCATATAATGATCTTTGCAACTTTATTGCACATAACTCTTTGGGTTTAGATTTCAATGCTTTTGGCATATTAAACCCGTCGGGAACTCTCATATAGATATCTGTATCTAATGATCCATACAAATATGCTGTAACAACATCCATGAGACGCATTTCTAAATTTTCATCAGCCGCTAGACTCATCAAGAATCTAAACGTTATTGCATCCATAACGGGGGAATATGTTTCCTCATAATCAATCCCGGGTCTTTGAGAAAATCCTTGAGCTACAAGACGAGCCTTGTATCTCGTAATTTCATTTTTCTCATTTCGTTTTCTAACGAAAACCCATTTGTATCCAACCGGTCTCACATCTTCAGGTGTGAGTACGATAGGTCCGAATACATTTCGCTTATTGAGCGAATCAAGTTCGACTTGTATTGCATCTTTCCATTTTATCCAGTCATGTCTCTTTTGACATTCATATACCGACTTTGGTTCTGGATCCTCGTTTTCCTCATCAATTTCCTTTGACAAAAGGTATGAGAAAACGTCATCAACTTCATCCATTTTATTTCGATCCCAGATCTTTCCATTATGGATATAGTTGATAGAAATCTCATGATTTCCTGCAGGCTCATGATGCTCATCATTGTTATTAGACTCATGATTTGTTTCTTCCAAAATGCTTTCTGCTATTTTGGGAATATCATGCTTTTCAACTTCCTTTCGTTTTCTAGGATTTTTATCCTTAGCACCAACTGGTCTACCACGTTTCAAGCGTGTTTTAGACTCAGGTGTATCATCTGCTTTTCCACTTTCTTGTGGTATTTCAATTCGAGCAGGAACATTTGCAGCTGGTATATATGATTTAGTTACCGTTTTGGTATCTGCAAAAGCATCGGGAAGTTGATTTGCTATACTTTGCAAATGCACAATTCGTCGAACTTCTATTTCTGACTGTTTTGTAGGAGGATCAAGGTGTAACAGGGATGGTACACACCATTTGATTTCTTTTCCTACTTGCTTATTTTCTCCCCCTAGAACCGGGAATACTTTCTCATCAAAGTGACAATCGGCAAATCGTGCCGTAAAGACATCACTAGTCTGCGGTTCTAGGTATCTTATAATTGATGGAGAATCACAGCCAATATATATTCCCAACCTTCTTTGTGGCCCCATCTTTGTACGTTGTGGTGGTGCTATAGGCACATACACTGCACAACCAAAAATTCTTAGATGGGATATATTTGGTTCTCGACCAAATGCTAACTGTAGTGGGGAGTATTTATGGTATGCACTTGGTCTTATCCGAATGAGTGCTTCTGCATGCAAAATGGCATGTCCCCATACAGAGGTTGGAAGTTTTGATCTCATGATCAATGGTCTTGCAATCAATTGCAGACGTTTAATTAATGATTCTGCCAAGCCATTTTGTGTATGAACATGAGGTACAGAATGTTCAACTTCAATTCCCGTTACCATACAATAATCATTGAATGCTTGGGATGTGAATTCACCAGCGTTGTCGAGTCTAACTCTCTTAATGGAATAATCAGAGAACTGAGCTCTTAATTTGATTATCTGAGTTATAAATCTCGCAAATGCCAAATTTCGAGATGATAATAGACAAACATGTGACCATCTGCTAGATGCGTCAATCATTACCATAAAATAGTGGAATGGTCCACATGGTGGATGTATCGGTCCACAAATATCGCCTTGAATTCGTTCAAGGAACTTTGGTGATTCTTTATCAATTTTGGTTGGCGATGGCCTTATGATCAACTTTCCAAGAGAACATGCTGCACATGTCATTTTATTCCCATGATATATCTCCTGGATTTTCAATGGGTGTCCATGTGAGCTCTCTATGATTTTTCGCATCATCGAGGTGCCTGGATGACCGAGGCGATCATGCCATAATGTGAAATCTCCTGGATTTCTTTTAATCACTAGATGCGATTCGATTGCACTTATATGAGTATAATGCAATCCTGAAGGAAGTTTTGGAAATTTTTCCAATATAAGCCTTTTTCCCGATTTATCAGAAGTTATGTACATATACTTCTTTTCATTCTCAGTTGCAGACTGAGTATCATATCCTTGAAGGTATATGTCTTTGAAACTCAACAAATTCCTTTTAGATTTTGGAGAATACAAGGCATTTTTTATGGAAAACTTGGTTCCATTAGGCAACATAAAGTTGGCCATACCAGTTCCTTCAATCACGTCTACAGGACCTGATATTGTATTGACAATAATGTTTGTCGGTTTTAAGTTAGAGAAATATCTTTTGTCCTTTAGAATAGTGTGTGTTGTCCCACTATCTGGTATACAAATTTCTTGAGCCATTTCCTTGGAGATTGTTTCATCCATTTTTTTTTCTTTTAACGAGGCGCCATACCGCCCGGTATAATACCGTATTTTTTTTTTTCAGCGATCATAGAGTGATCGTGCTGATAACGTGTTATAAATAATTACTTTATATTATGGTGTATATAAATATAAATAATGGAGAAAGAATTTATACCCGCAGAAGGATCGGGATACTGAAAATAAAGAGATGAGAGAGAGATGTTTGTTACTTCTCTTATAATTGAAGTATGCGAATTGTGATTTTACAATGAACGTTTAACGTTCTATTTATAGAGAAAAATATAAGTTACTATGCACGCATAGTGACTGTGGGCTCCACACAATTTAATAAACAATTAAAAGTATGCGTATATTGTTGACATATGTGTTAGCCGCCCACGTTGATTTTCATAACAAAATCTGGTTTTTGGATCGACGATAAAGAGAGGGGCTTTACTTGCCGATGCCACTAGTTTCTCTGCTACTTCCGTGGTTGGTTTACACGTGCCAATCACGTGATAGTTAATGGGCCATTTGGATTAGGCCCATATTTGGATAGTTTTGATTGAATTGGGCTGATCTAAGTTTACTTAGCTACTTAGTGTTTTTTGCGTCGGGAATAATTTTCTTCCACGGCGGCCACCGGAGAGCCACCAGTAGTAGTGTATGATGATGGTAATGTGTAGTTTCTATCATTGTAAAACATAACTTTATTCACGGAGGTTGGCTTAAGAAAAAAACATCAATAATAGCGAGTGTTCCCACAACACTTATTAGAACAGAAGTTTCCTGCATTTGAAGAATATATATAAGGAAGGTTTCATCTTGAAGAACACCTGAAACAATTTCCCCATTAGGAAAATCAAAACAAATATACACTAGATGCCTTTTTTTTATAATGATTTTAGCTATTGGGGTCCCAGAGGCGAAATAGTGGAGAAACCGGAGCTTGTATTCGGTGCTTTCTTGAAATACAAGAAACATCTACTAGTAAAGAACCCTCTGTTTTAAGTGTTCTTGGATTATAAGAATCCATGAATGGAAGTATCCTTCAGTGTATGTCGGATACAAATATAATGTATAAATTGTACATATACACTGGGAGATTCATATATCGACATGTGAAAACGTAGATAATGAGAAGAAAGCAGAGCAAATTTTGGGTCAAAGAAAGATAATAACTGTAAAAGATAAAATCCAATTCAAAACCAAAACCTGTATTGTGATAGTAGATAAACTAAACAATAATGTATCAAGAGTAAAACTCTCCCAAGAGAACTATCCATCGGCCTAACCCGATAAAATCCTCCAACGCTCTCAATTGCTTGGATAGGTTTCACAAACAAAACCTACCCTTATTTATAATAAGAAGTAAAGTAAAATACTCTAGGAAATGTAAATAAGAAAATAGAAAGTAATATTTTAGTCACTAATAATACGATTCCCAAGAACTTTTATAACAAACATTAGAACAAAAGTAAACATCAACACCATCCTCGGAGGCTTCAAGAATGCAAGGGAGTTTGCATCTAGTGCGACACCTGGAGCAAAATGGTCTACAAATCGAAGTGTTCGGTACCACTTTGTATGAGCCCACTTCCGGTACCACTTTGTATGAGCTTACTACCTCTGACAATGGTCCTGGCATATGATATGAGAAGTCTCCCACAACGCAAGAAACATGCAAAGTGACTCCACAAGCATCGCATGTATAGAACCATGTCTTTGCATCTACCCTTTTTTCACATACGTCACACCAGTATTCACCATCCATATTATCTTCACCATAAGATAAGAAAAGAGGATGATCATCGTACCTTTGCTTCATTACTTTCCTTGGTAAAGTTGCGCACCTAAAATCTAACCTAAATTCACACTCTTCACAACATAACAAATGCCTTCTTGTTATGTGACATACGTCGCACTTCGCATCCGCCAAAAAGCTGTACTTGTAGTATAAAGGATGTGGATGACTTTCATGAACAAATGGTTCAAATATCGAACCACATCGTACATCCATAACTTCTGTACGCGAATTATACGCAATACGCAAATTATACGAAAAACCAGTGAAATGTTGGAGACAAAGACTACACTGTTTTCTTTGGCGTGAAGAATCCTTGCTATCGTCTGTTTGTAGAGAAAAGGGTATGTTGCACAAAACATGCCTTTTCTTCCGAGGCATATTAGCACATGTTTGATGTAAAATGAAACCGCATTGCTCACATCTATAGAACGGATCTGTATTGATTTGGGAGACGCATGCTTCACAAAGCTTGCTTTCGTGGAGAATCATACCATCCTTGTTGAGTATTAAATCATGATCATGACTCATGTGCTTTATTGTGTTCTCGTCAATCACCTCAAATGGCGCAATTTCTTCTTCTTCGGGTGTTCCTTCTAGTTCTACCATGTCCCACACATCTTTTCTAGTTGCACATAATGAATGAACAACATAACTAGAACATTTCGAGCAAGAATAAGCCCCGTAGAACCCATCCACTGTTTTACGACAAACTCCACATTTCCAATTCCCTTGTCCGAGATGACAAATGTAAGAGATGCGATGATCATGGCGGTTGATGTTTATGATGCGGGGTAAGTCGATACAATCTCGATGAATCATGAAATTGCATTGAAGACAGAAATAAGGGCTTCGGTCACCTTGGGTCCCACAAGCATTGCAAGTAAAATCAAGAAGTCTTGGAATGAGATGAAGCTGATGCTCGTGGGTCTTGGGACTTACAACAACAAGTGGTGGTGGGTTTCCCTTACAAAACATGCATATGCTGAAGTTACAAACATCACAATGATAAAGCTCATATTTTTGATCTTGAAACTGTCTTCCGCAGAGAAGGCATTTATGGTCGGCGTAACTCGGGGGCCCACTTTTGAGATATTTGAGAGGGTGTTTGGGATGAGAATTGTGGTGTGCAAGCTCAAGGCAAGTCGAATGAATGTAGAGATTACACCGACGACATTCATAATAAGGAGCTTTATCTCCAGTGCCGATTGTGTAGTTACACCCTTTGCAATTGCCAGATTCTGCAAGCCATGCTGTTTGGGAAGGTGAAAGAGGATGTTCATGCACCTTGTAATTTACAATAGTATAGAGTTGTGGCTGAAGTGAGAGTGGTGGGATCTTTGCACAAACCAAATGCATACCAAAGTCACATATCGAACAAAAATAACCAACTCCCACCGGCCGTTCACACACATGACAACGAATACCTCTTTTGCCAAGCTTAAGTATATGCTGGGGATGGGCATGGTGGCTGATCTCGGGTTTGGACTCAGCGCACTCCTTATGGAACACTGTATAACACGCCAACTCATTGCAACGGTAGCCTCCATACAAGTAATCTTCACACCACGGCGAGCACCCACTACAACGGCCGTAATCAAAGCGATCAAAGGGTAACAGAGGATGGTCATGAACCCGTAGCACCACTTTTTCCATTCTGGAATCACTTCCAAATCAAACCCCAATCTCTCTTCTCTAGTGACTTCAATGTGGTTATCAAAGAAAATGGATTTTTTTGCTTTCACGATTCACATTCATAACGAACTTAAGGAAAATAGTTTATAGATATATCCATTTATTTTAAATTATCACTAGGCCACTTGAAAAAGATTTATCTACCGATGACAACTGATAGACAGCTAAGTCTTACCATGTCCTCGATACTTTCCGAGTTTAATTCATTAACAATACTCGGTATATATTAAATCATTGGATCCTAATTATACGGTACTCTGTCCAACCACTACTCTAATCTTTATATTAAAATGTATGTATTTGAATTATCTTCCACTTGTGCGGATCCTATGTTAGTGAGAAGCTGTTATTTTTTGGCCTTAATTAAATTATACTATCTTTCTACAAGTTTGATCTTGAAAACGGCAAAACCATCGGTCTGTTGCTATGATGAAGCTGCTTTGGTGGTGAGTGTTTGGAGACAACATAAGAGAAGAACGCTGCTTGCTTGCATAACAAGCAACCCCCGATAGCACAAAAAAGGCTACGCTAAAATAGTATATAAACACATATCTCACTCACCACGTTTGGTTGAAACCCTAAATACTGGAAGAACACACTTAAACCGGAGAAGATTCAGCACCATTCATCATCAAAGTCTGAAAGATTTTAGATGGAACAAAGAAACCAGCTTGATGAACTTCTCGTTGTCTCTCTTGCAGGTTCTCCATTAGGTTTTTTTTATATGTCACATTACAAAGCCCTTTAAAAAAAACCACCTACGACTGTTGCTAATTAGTGTTTGAAGAACCCTCTGTTTACTAAGAATCCATGAACAGAAGCGTCATGTACTGTGATTCTGATACATACATATATAGTTATATACACTAGAGGATTTGTATCTACTCTGACATGTGAGAGAACAGAGAAGGAGAAGAAAATAGAGCCAAACTTTTTTTTTCTTTTTAATTTTTTAACAGAGCCAAAATTAGTATAGCCTACTATATTTGCAATTGCATTACTATGTGTATACGTTCCATTCGTTTAGCCTAGTATAGCGTAACCATTCGACACCATATACTCTTGATAAAAAGTTTTCAAAGTGATAATGGCTCTCTATAATACTTTATTAAAAGTTTCATTTTCTAATATTCTTAGTTTATTAACGATCATACTAAATTTTTTTTTTTTTTGTCATCCGAAATTAGTTAGAGCTCAAAAGAGCTATTCATGGGGATTGTTGTTTACATATGTGATATGAAGCGGTTCTGTACGTATTTTTTTGCCAAATTATCCGCTTTAACATTAGCACTACGAGAAATTAAAGATAAAAGTTGTCATTGTAATCTGAATATTTCAATAACATGGAAAAGATCATACTAAATTTTATATGTTGATTATTAGCATTGGATCCATTAAAGTGGAAGATAATTTAAACAACCATGATAATTTCAATTTAAAGTGTTGATTCTGTAGGACATGGTGATCTGAATATTTCAATAACATGGAATATGTAATGAATTGAACTTTAAAAGCATCGCCCTCATCACATGCGTGCAAGTGTGGGGTGATTTAAATATATTATCTTTTTGGTTAAATCCAAATAGATATGTTAGATTTAAATTTTGGTACTTTTTAGTTTGTACTTAATTACTAATGCATCTTTTGAGAACCAAAACAATGTTTACTTTAGAACAAACTAGCGAGAATCCCATTATCCGATAACCACATAAGAAGAGGTTTAGGACTTGGTTTGGGAGTGAAGCCACGATGGAAAAAGTAGAGCTACCAGTTCACAACCATCCTTTGATACCTTTTACTCGCTTCCATCATGGCCTTTGTACAGGGTGCTGGTCTGATTCTAATGGTTACATTTATGGAGGCTACATTTGCAATGAATTAGGGTGTAATTCAGTGTTCCACAAAGAGTGTGCCGAGTCCGCAGCGGAGATAAACCACCATTCCCACCCCAATCATCCTCTCAAACTTTTCTTGGCTTACAAACCATTTGATTGCTCTTTGTGTGGAGATTCACCAAGAGTTGGTTATTCTTGTTCAATTTGTGATTTCAAGTTAGATTTGAGCTGTGCGAGGCAACCACCCCCGCCCCAACCCGCAGCTCTTGAAGATTTTATGGTGCACGAACATCCACTTATATTGTCCAATCGAAGAGAGGTTGAGTTAACTTTGCTTAAGAGCACCTGTAAGGTATGCGACGCGTCCTTTTTCAACAGCAGACAAATCTATCATTGTCATCAATGCGATTTTCTATTTCATATGGAATGTGTCGAGCTTTTTCCGGAAGCATACCACACTTGTCATCCCAAACATCCGCTTAAGTTCCTCACATGCGGAACACCTGGTTACGCGGAACAGAAATGCCTTCTTTGCGGGAAAGAGTTTGAAGAAACAACTTCACCATTGTGACGTTTGTAACTTCAGTATTTGCAAGAGATGCGCAAGAAACCCACCACCACTTGATGTTGTAAGCCTGAAAACCCATGAGCATACACTTCACCTTGTTCCAAGAGTTGTCGATTTTACTTGCAATGCTTGTGGAACGAAAGGGGACCGAAGCCCTTATTTTTGTCTTCAGTGCAATTTCATGATTCATAAAGATTGTATTGATTTACCACGGGTCATCAACATCAACCGTCATGATCATCGAATCTCTTACACTAGTTATCTTGGACATGGGAGCTGGACATGTGGGGTTTGTCGTAAAAAGGTTGATGGGTTCTACGGCGCTTATTTTTGCTCAAAATGTCCTAGTTATGCTGTCCATTCAAGATGTGCAACGAGGTACGACGTATGGGACAAGATAGAACTGGAAGGGACACCCGAAGATATAGAAGATGTTGCGCCTTTTATAGTGATTGATGATTACACGATAAAGCATTTTAGCCATGGTCATAACTTGAAACTCCATAAAGATGGTAGCATTCTCCAAGAAGACAGACTATGTGAAGCATGCGTCTTCCAAATCTACAATGATCCATTTTATAGCTGCGAGCAATGTGATTTCGTTTTACATGAAACATGCGCTAACATGTCTCGAAAGAAACGGCATGTCTCGAACAACATACCATTCACACTAGAGACGGACAGTAGCAGAGACTCACCTCGCCAACAAAATCAATGTACTATATGCAACAAGTATTTCACTGGTTTCAGGTACACATCTACTTATCTAACTCTAGATGTTTGGTGTGGTTCATTTTCTGAACCCTTTTTCCACAAAAGCCATCCGCATCCTTTATATTACAAATACGAAAGACATAGGAGTCCTGATGCAAATGGTGAACACCAATCTTGCGATATGTTGTGTTGTGATGAATGTCCCTTTACTATGGACTTCAAGTGTGCATTTCTGCCAACAAAGGTTATGAAGCATAGGTATGACGATCATCCACTCATCTTATCATACGGTGAAGACAATGTAGATGCATCATATTGGTGCAATGTATGTGAAACAAAACTAGATCCAAAGGAGTGGTCCTATACATGCGATGATTGTGGAGTCAATTTGCATGTCTCGTGTGTTGTAGGAGACTTCTCGTATCATATGCCAGGACACATAGCTTCAAGAGAAAGCTCATATGGAGTAGTGGTAGCCAACATTTCTATTTGTAGACCTCATTGCTTCAAGTGTCGCTCTCGATGCTTCCTCCCTTTCATCCTCAAATTTGCCAGGCCCAACGTTGATGTTTACTTTTGTACTCTACGTTGTTATTCAGACTATTTTGGATTCCCTAGATATCTCTAGAATGTTGTTCGTTGTTGATTTGTAGTTTAATAATATTGCTTCAGCATCATTGCTTAAAATGGGGGAGATAAACTCAAAACAGAGCCCTTTTAGAGAAAACCACAGCTACAATTACAAATACTGCTAATTAGTGACTAGAGAACCCTCTGTTTTACTAAGAATCATGAACTGAAGCATACATATAAAGTATATATACACTTAAAGGATTTGTATCTCTGAGATGTTAAAGAACAGGAAAGAAGAAGAAAACAGAGCAAAAATTGGGTTGAAGAAACAAGATCACATTTAAAAGAAGTGGCAGAGATGATAAACCATGTAAATATATATGTTGTTGCCTTTGCAACTTTGGAGACTTCTCTTGGAGGTTCAGAATTATCCGCCACCAACATCCGTTGTCACCTTTTCTCCTTCCTTTCTTTCCGACTTTCCGTAAGATTTGAATCAGGGTTAAGGACTGCAAAGGCATATGAAAGAATTCCTCTGTAAGTTAATAAATTTGTGAACTTTTAAGAGCTTTTCAGACGAGTAACGACGCTTTCAAAGACAGAAAGTTCAAGAAAAATGAAACATGGAAACTGCTACGCAAACTCTTAAAAAGCTCGATGTACAGCAAATGAGCCGCTATCATAATCCAAATTTAAGAAACATGAGATTCGATGAAAGCTAGTCATGGACTTTTATGAGATGCAAGAACTTTAACTACAATATCGCAGATGAAACTGATATAGCTAGCTGAGATTCTGAAACAAAGAGGAAGTTCAACGGTTTTGAGAAACACTCAAATCTATACCTCTTTCTATTCAAAAGAACCGCGACCTGCGATCCACAGGCTTAAGAATTTGGAAAGAGCACATTAAACTTTCGTCCACACTCATTAATGCACCCGCATTGTCAAATTCACCACAGTAGTTTGGAGCAGAAAACATAGTCACAAGCTGTCTATCAGCAAAGAACTCATACCCATCTTCTACAACCTGTGGGAACATTACAGGTTCTTAAGCACAGATTCGATTTCCCAAACCAAAAAAAAAAACGAGAGGAAACATTTATACAATGTACTAACCTGGTGGGCACGACAGACTAAATCCATATCGTTTTTTATCAGAAACTCAGCAACTTTGTCAGCACCAAAAGTGTATGAGACACCACGATCATTCATCCCCCAGCCTTTGACGTCTTTACTAGGATCAGACCAAAGAAGGTCACAGAGCAAACCAGAGTCTGGAACATCAACTGGACGCTCTATGTTCTTAATCTGTTCCACATTGATCAAATCGGGAGATAGTCCACCGTGCATACAGAGTATCTTTTCGTCTATGACAGCAGCCACAGGGAGACAGTTAAAAGTGTCTGTAAATACTTTCCAGAGCTTCACGTTGAACCTTCGTTTACATTCGTCATAGAATCCGTAAATTCTGTTAATAGATGCACACTCGTGGTTTCCTCTTAAGAGAAAAAAGTTTTCGGGGTATTTGATCTTGTAAGCAAGCAGAAGACAAATAGTCTCCAAACTCTGCTTCCCACGGTCAACGTAATCTCCTAAGAATAAGTAGTTTGCTGCAGGAGGGAAACCTCCATACTCGAAAAGCCTCAATAAATCAGAGTATTGACCGTGAATATCACCTGAAACAATACAAAGACAAAAACTACACATCAACCTAGGAATTTTACCGGAATCATCACAAAAGATATGTCAGTTGAAGATAAACGAAGATAGCAGCAATTGCCTAGAAATATAAAAAATGAACTTGCTTTCTCTCACAAAACCATGCAAACCTCCACGATTCCGAGACTATCAATTGGCTAGAGACAAATGTTACAATCAACCTAGGAATCGACAGGAACCAAAATCAACCTAGCAATCAGATTATACTAAACATCTCTCTCTCTCTCTCTCTGTCTCTTCTCTATTCTACATTCCCACATAACTTCAATTCTATTGGTTCCTATTCGCACAAAACTAAACTCATCTCCTCCAAGAAAAATGCAAACTTTTTCATTAAAAACTAAATAAGAGAAGGCAAGATGATGATACACACAATCATGAAAATTCTCAGATCCCAAAGCGAACAAACAGAGAAAAAAAGCTGATAAATCGAGACAGAAGTTAAATACCACAGATCTTAACAGGGGCAGCGAGCTCAAGAAGACAAGGCTGTTGAAGAAATATCTCTCTGGAGACAAAACAAAGCTGTCGGATCTCAGAATCGTTGAGCATAGCTTGTTTGGTCCCAGCTTTAGGGTTTCTGTAATCAAGTAAACGCCGAATGATGTCGTCGAGAACAGCAGGGTCCATGCTTCCCTGCCCTTGTTGCGCCATTCACTCACTTACCCACCTTCCAAGTTTCAATCTTTCGGATAGAATTCGATCGCCAATAAAAGAAAAAAAATCAAAATAAAAAATTTCAAAATCTGAAACGAAAAAGTTGTCGCCTTTGTAAAATTTCTCTTCCAAATTTATGATTTGTTTCTCTTGACAAGTAATTTCTCTGATGGATGCTTTTACGGAAGATGATTTGGCAATCTCTGGGTTTTCTTCTCCATTGGACAGAAAACCAAAAATGCTATTGCTTCTTTTCTTATCGTTATTTTTTTTTTTTCGACGTCGATTTTTGTTGTTATTAATTTATTATTAGCATAAACGACATTCATTTTTTTTGTAAAGTTATTTCTAATAACGATTTTAATTTATACCGCTATTATTGGTAACACGCATAACGATATAATAGCGTTTTCTAATACGATTATGCAAGATTTTAATCTGTTAAAAAAATTTACATGATAATAAGTTTTTTTTTTTTTTTTTTCATGATAATAAGTTAATAACCAATATGCATGATTTGCATTTTAACCTAAGCAAATACAAACAAAAACTTATTATGCAGATAAATAAATATATAGTTACTTATTTTATTATTAATATTTTATTTTGCGAATTTTATTCTCCAAATTTTGATTATGCAAATTTTCATTATACGACTTATGTCATTAGCATATATACGATGTTACCAATCAGAGCTTTTATCTTTTTCAGTCTATACCTCCATCAATGTGTATATATATTAAAAATTAAGTAATAAGTTCTCAATGGAGATATGTGTTCCATAAAGTATGGTACGGTTCTAATTAGGCCTGGGCATTCGGATTTCAAATCGGATTCGGATCGGATATATTCGGATTCGGATAATTCGGGTATGAGAGTTTATTATCCGTTCGGATTTTATGATTTTTCGGTTCGGTTTCGGTTCGGATATATTCGGATTCGGATAATTTGGGTAGGAGAATTTATTATCCGTTCGGATTTTATGAGTCATCGGTTCGGTTTCGGTTCGGATAGGTGTCGGATTCGGATCGGTTTTCGGGAAAAAAAAACTTAAAAATAGTTCAATTTAAATAAAAATTGGTTTAATCTTACTAAAATTTGGTTAAATTTTGCAAAAATATGTATAATTTTAATAAATATAACTAAAAATTTCCAAAATCTAGGATATTTAGGATATTTTTGTTATTTGCTATAAAATTACAACTAAATATAACTAATATTTTTGGATATATAATTTTTATTTCCGGTTTTCGGATATCCTTTCGGTTTTCGGTTCGGATCGGGTTCGGTTCGGATAAATCGGATAGGAGAATTCATTATCCGTTCGGATTTTGTAACTATTCGGTTCGGGTTCGGTTCCGGATTTTTCGGATCGGTTTCGGATCGGTTTTCGGATTTCGGGTTTTATGCCCAGGCCTAGTTCTAATAGTAACGAAAATATATACACTTTATGAAACGCATATCTTCATAAAGTATGGTGCGGTACAGTGATTTTACGAAAATAATATATAACATGTATTTATTAATATTTGCATATATAATAACTTAATCAAATAAAAACTACTAAAATTTGAATAAAGGTAAAATAACAAATCCTATAATCAGTTCAAATTTTTACTAATCATACTTATAATTATATTAACACAATACTAATTTACAAAAAAATACCTTGCGGCATAGCCCGAATTTTTATTTAAGTCTTATACAAATAATATTAGCAAACAACATTGGGATAGTGTCATGGTCGACTTGTAAGTTTCAATGAA
The DNA here is from genome assembly GCA_019202805.1 of Arabidopsis suecica. NCBI lineage: Eukaryota > Viridiplantae > Streptophyta > Magnoliopsida > Brassicales > Brassicaceae > Arabidopsis > Arabidopsis suecica. The sequence continues at coordinate 9,088,280 of CM032909.1, forward strand.
AAATTCCATAAAGAAAATCTCATTATACATTAATTACTATACATTAATAAATAATAAGAGTTATTGTAAAAAAGTAAATATCCAAAATCATAGCTGTCAAGTGTGCAATTTTTATAAAACTTTTGAAATAATACAATCTGATAGTATTAAATGAATTTATTTTTCTAAATATTGTAATAGATTTTATTATGTTTTAAAATAGTTTTTTTTTTTAAAATGGCTAAGAAGTAAGATCGTTGTAATTAATTTAATCTACACAGTTGGTGACAGGTGTGAAATTTTAGAAACATAACATATAACTTTTTTTTTTGAACAAAAACATATGCTAACTTAGAAAATATATTCATATACTACTACAAAAAAAATAGAGAAATATATCCATATAATTGACTTTATTTAAAAGATGAAGACAAAGCACCTTTTTTTGTTAAAGGGTTTAAAGACAAAAGCACACTGCTTTGACCGACCGAGAACTATATATAAACATATGTGTAGATCTCTAGTCTTCAAACATTTTATTTTCTAAAAACTTTTTTTTATATTCCTAAATTTGTTAAGAGTTTAGTAAAATAGTGATTTGCCTTGATATGGATCCGAATAAAATGTTAGAGAAAGTTCTAACAGACTCCGATCTTTCCCACCAAGGTAAGTTATATTTACCAAAAACCCAGATAGAGAAGATATTAAGTACTATAGAAAATTTTGCGATGCCTCCAAGTGGTTTTCAAGTGGAAGTTTTAGACAACAACAAGAGTTACTCGGTAACAATAAAAAAAGACAGTCGTAGATATTATATTTGTTCTGGGTGGACTCAGATCAGAGAAGCAAGAAATCTCAAAACAGGCGATAAAATTAGATTGTATTTACAAGATAACAAATTCATTTTTACTTTTAACTATGCATTGAGTCTTTAACTTTTTTTTAAAAAAAAGTGTTATCTCCCATTATTCTATTTTAATATATCTATTATAATATTTTGTTGTAAATGTGATCTAAATTCTAAACTATGGGTATGTGAGTATTTTAAGTTTGGACTAGATACAAGTCATTTACTTATTTAATTTATATTTTGTTAAGAATTAATTGTCTGGAAACCATAAAGAAGTAACAAAATTTTACAATATTGCACATTCACAAAGTGTTTACATAAATAAGTATTTTTCGCTTTACAAATGACGATTCTACCTTCATGTATCCTAGCAAAGATATGTATTCCTCTCCACATAAACTTCTCAATTGGTGGTTTAAAATCCCAAACACACATGTAAACTCTAAATCAAATCGATTCTAATTGGATTAAGCAAAGAAGAAAATAGACTACAAACTACAAGTATAGAAGCATACATATAACACGATAAAAAACCTGCAAGAGTACCTAATAGAGAGGAAGAGGAAATATCCAAATTTTAATCCCAAAATAGAGCCACAACTATCGATTCAACCCTCGCGAACTACAACCAAAACTAAAACTAGCAAGAATGAAAAACCAAACGAGTACAAATGATCCCTGTGTATCTCAACCCAATATGTTTGAACATATATTTTCTCAAATTGATTTTTATTAATTTAATTTCATAACAATATATATATATATATATATATATATATACTAATTTTTATGTTATTTTGCACATTAGAAATCACCAAGAATTTTCGTGTATAGAATTTTGGAACTTAGATTTTTCCAATAAGAAATTATAGTAATAAATAAATAATTTAGAACTGAAAGCCTTTTGGTTTGTGTCCAAAATAAAAAAAACCTCAAACGTTGACAATGTAAATTTCCATGATTTATTATATACTCTTTCATGCATGCAATTGGTTAGTTTTGCAAGTTGGCTAGAATGACGTTTTTTTCTCGGTTTCTCCATCACTCCTTTCCTCTGTCTCCATGTATCGTCGTCACTTTCTCTATTTTACTTGAAAATAATACCATTCTTTCAAAAATCTTTTAATTTGGTCGGTTCAAAACAAACTAGAAATCATGGCCACTATTTTATTCATCTGAACTAAATTGGGGTACAACTCTATTATTTGATAATAAAGCAGTTCAATTGCATTTTAAATTGTGTTAATTGAAGAAGCAAAATTAGTTTCTCAAAAAATTTCTTTGGTAATACTAAAATTAATGTTCAGAAAAAAAAATCATAATTTTTCTAATAAAAAATGATGATAGAAACCTGATTAATTAATTAAAAGAACTGAACAAATCTATATTGGTAGAAGCCTCTCAGTGTGTAACATAAGAGATGAATCAATGATTTAATCAAACCAAGCCAAGACGAACCGGACTAAACCGGAGATGTAAAAATACTTTATAAACCAGAAATGAAGAGAACACACCAACGGCAAGAAGAAGAGAAAGCAAGCACCAGAAGATTCTAAGTATACTACTAACAAGCTTTAAACTGAACACAAACCCCAACCGAAGAGCATAAAAACAGAGTATTCTACATAGTCTTGCATAGTTACGTTCCATCAGCCAAAACTTGAAAAGAAGAGAAGCCAGTGAAAACAAAAGTTTGAATCTTTGAAGAAGGACCAAACGAAATAAACAGTTTACCTTTAGTTTAAGAAGAGCAACATGCTCTTTTCGCGCCTCCAGATGTGTCATCAACGTTAATCGTGGTTCCTTGCCCAGGAATTGCGGAATTAGCAGCTGCTGCTTCTTGTGCAGCCAGTGCTTTTTTGCTTATGATATGGTAGATCTCTCCTAAGATGGTCTGAAACGCTTTCTCGACGTTTGTTGCTTCAAGAGCTGATGTCTCCAGGAAAGAGAGACCTTCCTTCTCAGCCAAACTTTGACCATCTTCCTCAGCAACAGATCTCAAGTGGTTCAGATCGGATTTGTTCCCAGCCATCATGATCACAATGTTGGAATCTGCATGGTCTCTCAGTTCGCGCAGCCACCTTAAGACATTGTCAAAGGTCTGTCTCTTGGTGATGTCGTAGACAAGAAGTGCACCCACTGCGCCTCTGTAATAAGCACTGGTGATTGCCCTGTACCGCTCCTGACCTGCAGTGTCCCAGATCTGGGCCTTAATTGTCTTTCCTTCAACCTGTATATCCATAATACATTCACAGAGATTCACAGTAAGAACCAGTTAGGTCTCAAGAATTGAAACATCCCCAGATTTATGAACAAGATTGTTAATGTTTCAACAATCAAAAGTAAAGAACATATATCTTCTCCAGTTGTTTAAACCATCTTAGTTACATAATTAACCATCAACATATATAACGCATCTTTCCACATTCAACTACAAAAGTGTATCATACAATTACTTTTGTCAAATTTTAATGGGTTGACTTTAAGAAAGTATAAAGGTGGACAAGGTCAAGGAATGACAAATGATCAGGAGATACAATGAATTATTGAAAACAAGCTGTGAGAATCTTCTTATTTTTTTCAATTGGCCTTTACGACCATCCATTTATAGTCTTAAAATGAGAAAAACATCTGTCATAACTCATAGCCAGCACATCTAAGATTCTCTCTTGAACAAAAAATCTTAAGAACACAAAAAAGAAATCAATACACTTCAGTAGCTGAGAAAAAAACCCTCCATATACTCTGAAAACATACTATTCTTCAATCTTAAGGAACCAACAGAATCGAAAAACTTAAGACCTATCACTTATTTGCTACCCAAATCAAAGGCACTAAAAGAAGATACAAATTTGAAAGAAACAAAACAGTCTAAAGCTCTAGAGCCATCGCTTGAACTGAACTATCAAATACCTGAATTCTACATTACACTAATAGGGTCATGAAGCTACAAGCCTACAAGCAAACCAAAATACATAATTGAAGATAGTAAATCTCTACATAGCAAAGAAAGTAGAAACCTTCATGGATTATAGCTAAAGATAAATCAGAATCAGAGACAAGCTAATAAGAAGAAAACACCTATCCCAAAATCACAGCTTTAAGCCTCTTAACATATATACCAAACCTAAATCACCATCTCTTCAAATTTATCTGACTCTTAACATCAAATACTCTGAATTCTACTCCAACGCAAGTACTTTAAGAGAGAAGAAACAGAGAAACATTTGAATCTCACCTGAGTAGTTCTGGTAGCGAATTCAACACCAATAGTGGATTTAGATTCCAAGCAAAACTCATTCCTGGTGAATCTCGACAAGATATTCGATTTCCCAACACCAGAATCACCAATCAACACAATCTTAAACAAATAATCATATTCTTGATCTACTCTATGCGTCATTTTTCTCCTTCACTCTCCGATCTCGCAATCAAACCTACACATTCGAACAAAAAACACAAACTTTATCAGTTTTCTCCAAAATCAAACCCAGATCCAATGAAATTAAGACGAACCCACAAGTAATTCAGAAGACGAACAACGATTCGTGTACCTTAATGGCGGATGAATCGAGAAATAAAAATCGAATTTTTCAGATCTATAAAGGAAGAAACTTTGATTAAGAAAGGCTTTAAATGTTTGTTCTCTCCCCAAATCAATGGAGGAAAAATGGAAAATTTCTTGTTTAATTTGTTGGGCTTCGTCTTCTTCTTCGAGAGAGAAAGAGGAGAGGAGCAATAAAGTGAATATACGGTGTATCTATACGTATCTCTGTGTCAGGGATTAGTAAACGACGTCGTGTTTAAGAAAAAGACAAAGACTTCAGTTATCATGCTGATGTGGCAACTAATGATTCGTTAGCAGGCTGGCAAAAAGTAAGAGCATGTTCCAAAGGATATTATTGGAAATGTATTTTGAGCTTTATAATTGCGTTAAGAGCAATGATTGTTATTGTGAGTGTGGTAATGATAATAAGCCACGTCAATTTGAATATGAAAATGTCGAATAACACAACTTCAATAGAAGAAGAAACGAATGATAAGTGGAATTGATGAATTGACCAATCAATAATTTTGTAAGGAATTCAAGATTGAGTACGGTTCTCTCTTAAAGGTTTTCTAGCAAACTAGGATTAGCTGATCCATAGAATTAAACAATGTGGTGGTTCCGGTGGCGATAGGCAAATGAGATGGTAGTCGAAGATCCCAAGGTAGATAGATTCGATGGAAGAGGTCATGTGGCGGCTTAGAAGGCAACATGCTACAAGTCTAGTGGAAAATACGTCGGAGATTGTGGTGGTAATAGCTACAGAGGAGGAGACTAAGTCTTGTGGTGCGACATATAGAATGTTGCATTCTAATTTGATGAAGATGAGGACGATTAACGCTAAAATATTAATCCCTTAACGTCATATTTTTTTTTTCAACGTAACGTATAACGTCATTTTGTTATAATAAACCAAGTTCAGTTTCGTGTTACCGTAAAATATAGTATGTTGTTATTTCCTCCCGTAACGTAATTTCAAAAAGTATATATATGACCTATTTAAACATTTATTACTTTAGGTTATCAATACTCTTGACGCAATTGTACGTTGCTATTGATTTTAGACGAAAACAACACAAAAGAAGGCAATATATCGTGTGGACGAAAGAGGAGCCGATACATACAATTGCAAACATCTATTTGTATATTATAGTTGCTTTCTAATTGGATTATTCACCTTAATCCTTAATTACTAAGAGTACATGTAGTCACAATATCTAAATTAAATCTATAAATGTAAATATACATATAGAGTTTTCACAAGTGATCATATTTTAAGGATAATTATTGCCAGAAACACTAATTCTTTGCTACATACAGTTCTTAATTTCTTAATTTTCTTTGGTACAATTTTTTTGTTACCTCTGTAGAAAGGATAGATACATCGCCTGCAAAAGTAGTTTAAGTAAATATATTCGAGTGACAAAAAAAAAGTACAGTAACATGTATAAGGTTGCCATAATTAATAAACCGAATTCAGAATATAAATTCCCAACTTCTCATAATTATGAATTACCCAAATACTCATTTCTAGTCTTAATATAATCAAATTACAAAAAATCAATTTCTAGTGGTTAGTCAATCTTTTCTTTTGTCAACGAGAATAAATATCAAGTCAAAGGAGGTTCTTTCTATTTATTATTTTTTTTCTATATTCATGAACAACAAGACAAGAAAAAAAAAACGATGCAAGGATTAGTAGAACAAGAAACGGTAGAAATTAAACATTCCATTCAAACCCATAAATATGGAAAATAGTCAAAATACATTATACTGTCATTAATATAATAATAATTAGAGAAACAAATCTTAAAGGACTTTGATTGAGGACTTAGATTGCGTTCTTAGACCATGTACATAATCTCTCCCTATAAATTAATCGTTTCATTCTCACAATCTTATAAAATTTGATTATAACTAAATCAATAAAAAAAAAAATGGCAAAACTTGTTGTCTCCTATTGTCTCCTCTCATGTATATTTGCCTTGCTTCTTGTGAGATTCGCTTCAGCGGAGAAAGATGAACAAGACAAACAGGTAATTGTACAAATCATTCTTTGTTATTGATTATAATTATAATCATTTCATGGTTCTAATTATATGACTAATGACTAACCATAACTATGATGATGATATCTACTGGTAGGTGTATATAGTATACATGGGTGCACTTCCTGCTCGTGTTGACTACATGCCAATGTCCCATCACACTAGTATTCTTCAAGATGTCACCGGCGAGAGGTGCACTAGATTTATTCAATTTTATAGATACGTATTAATGTGATTATTTGTATATATGGTTTCATGTCTATCGATCAAAATCCATGGACCCTCTAACAAATGTATTTCTTATTTGTAGTTCGATCGAGGATCGTTTGGTTAGGAACTATAAAAGGAGTTTCAACGGATTTGCGGCCCGGCTAACCGAATCCGAAAGAGAGATACTAGCTAGTAAGTGAACTATTAAATGGATTATCCGACCCGAATGTTTTCAAAAACACTTATCAAATCTCAAATTACATTTCTTCTCTATGAAATAATTAATTAACTCTATGTGTTGTAATTGTTTTGCTATTTCTTAATGTTCAATTTCTTAGGTATGGACGAAGTTGTGTCTGTGTTTCCTAACAAGAAACTAAAGCTCCAAACAACAACGTCATGGAATTTCATGGGCCTCAAGGAAGGCAAAAGAACGAAGCGAAACGCTATCATAGAGAGCGATACAATTATCGGTGTCATTGACAGTGGAATCTACCCGGAATCAGATAGTTTTAGTGGCAAAGGCTTTGGTCCTCCCCCTAAAAAATGGAAAGGTGTTTGCGAAGGCGGAAAAAACTTCACTTGCAACAAGTATGTAACCCTTTTTAATTTGATAATACATTTAAATTGTGTAAGGATTTTTCAATTGCTTAGTTGAAATGAATGTGAATCTGTTTGTTGTATGTATAGCAAGCTTATTGGAGCACGGTACTACACACCCAAACTAGAGGGTTTTCCTGAGTCAGCGAGGGATTACATGGGACATGGATCGCACACAGCATCCACCGCGGCTGGGAACGCTGTGAAGCACGTGAGCTTTTATGGACTCGGTAATGGAACAGCCAGAGGTGGTGTTCCAGCTGCAAGAATAGCGGTTTATAAAGTATGTGACCCTGGCGTCGATGGGTGCACAACTGACGGAATTCTAGCCGCATTTGACGATGCCATAGCGGATAAGGTGGACCTCATTACCATATCCATTGGTGGGGACAAAGGTTCGCCTTTTGAGGTGGACCCGATCGCGATCGGGGCTTTCCATGCCATGGCCAAGGGAATCCTCATAGTGAATTCCGCAGGAAACAGTGGTCCAGAACCTAGCACAGTCGCGAGCATTGCGCCGTGGATCTTCACTGTCGCTGCTAGTAATACTAACCGTGCGTTTGTCACCAAAGTTGTTCTCGGAAACGGCAAGACAGTTGTGGTAAGGAAATTGTGGACGAATATTTGTTCCTTTAAGACAACACATTATCGTACATATATTGTCGTCTTGTAACATTACTGCTTGTTGCGAAACAGGGAAGATCGGTAAATTCGTTTAATCTTAACGGAAAGAAGTACCCTCTAGTATACGGAAAATCAGCTTCAAGTAGTTGTGATGCTGCTTCCGCCGGGTAACTACCATCCCAAGAAACATTATTTTTTGTATCTATTTTGCTCTTCACATGAGGGTTTAAAGGGTAATTGCGGTTTCAGGTTTTGCTCAGCAGGGTGTCTAGATAGTAAACTAGTGAAAGGAAAGATTGTGTTATGTGATTCCTCGCAAAATCCCGAAGAAGCTCAAGCTATGGGAGCCGTCGCATCCATTGTTAGGAGCCGCAGTGCAGACTTTGCAAGTATCTTCTCTTTTCCAGTCTCTATACTATCGGAAGACGAATATAACACTGTTCTCTCGTATATGAACTCCACCAAGTAATTTCCCCTATCTCTGTTTTATTATATTTCTTACAAATACTCCATCTTAAAGCTCAAACTTTTTTTTGTCTTGGCCAGAAATCCCAAAGCTGCTATTCTAAAAAGTGAGACAATCTTTAACCAGAGAGCTCCCGTCGTGGCTTCCTACTCTTCCCGTGGCCCAAACACAATCATTCCTGACATTTTGAAGGTATATATAGAAAAAGAGAAAATTTAAATTACTATGTATCGGTCATTTTAACAGTTCTGCGTTTAACTAAAAGTGAATTTGTATTGCAGCCGGATATAACAGCGCCAGGATCAGAGATCTTAGCTGCTTATTCTCCTGATGCCCCACCAAGCAATTCAGATACAAGACGTGTAAAGTACTCAGTTGAGACCGGAACTTCAATGTCTTGCCCGCATGTTGCTGGTGTAGCTGCCTACCTAAAATCATTTCACCCACGCTGGTCTCCTTCCATGATCCAATCCGCCATCATGACTACGGGTAAGCAAAAACAAATCCACTCACAACATAACTTTCTTGTTTTGCAAGAAAACTTATAATACTCTGTTTTTGGTGTTTCTTGTAGCTTGGCCAATGAATGCATCAACTTCTCCGTTTAACGAGTTGGCCGAGTTTGCTTACGGAGCTGGCCATGTCGATCCCATAACTGCAATTCATCCTGGACTAGTCTATGAATCTAATAAAGCCGACCATATCGCCTTTCTCTGCGGATTGAACTACAATGGAAAGAAATTAAGGCTCATCTCCGGTGATAGCAGCAGTTGCACCACAGAACAGACCAAATCGCTACCCCGAAACTTAAACTATCCTTCGATGACTGCTCAAGTATCAGCGGCAAAACCGTTCGAAGTGACTTTCCGTAGAACAGTCACTAACGTCGGTAGGCCTAACGCTACATACAAAGTAAAGGTAGTCGGATCTAAGCTCAAAGTCAAGGTTATTCCCGCTGTCTTGTCTCTTAAGTCATTGTACGAGAAAAAGTCCTTCACGGTAACCGTTTCAGGTGCGGGTCCCAAAGCTGAAGAGCTTGTGTCGGCACAGCTGATCTGGTCTGATGGTGTCCACTTTGTGAGAAGCCCCATTGTTGTTTATGCTACGAACTGATGAGTCAGAACCAGTTAATGTTTCTATTTGTTCATGCTATACGTTTGTTGTTTTTTTTTGTGGTTCCTCCTCCCATTTTAGTTATACACATGAAATCTAATTATTTGCATGTTCTAATAAAAACCTTGTTGGTTCTAAATTTCAAAATGGTCATGAGAGTTTTGATTTAATTTGGAAATGATCGATATAATTGTTTTCTTAAATAAAAAGATATTTGATTAGAATCACATTCTACTCTTAAAATTGCTTTCGTCTTCTCCTTAATTAGGTTTATGTAACGCTAATTAAGGTTTTGAGTTTTGTAGTATATCTGTTGTTTTATACAGTTCTTAGTTTCTTTGGTACTATTTTATTATCTCTCTAGAAAGTATAGATACATCGCCTGCAAAATTAATTTAAATAAATAGAATCGCGTGGAGGATATTTCGTTCATGTTTGGTCAAATGATAAACCTCTGCCATAATAAACCGAATTCAGAATATACATTCCCAACTTCTCATAATTTTTGAATTCCCCAAATAATACTCGTTTCTGTAGACTCTAGTCATAATAAAATCAAACTATATAAAAAAAAAAAAATCCATTTCTAGTGAGGTTAAGTCGATTTTAGTGGTTGTTAAGAAGAATAAACAGTTTTTTTTTTTTTTTTTATAAATGAGAATAAATATCAAGTCAAAGGAGGTTATTTAATTATCAAGTCTTTCTTTGTCAACGAGAATAAATATCAAGTCAAAGGAGGTTCTTTCTATTTAATATTTTTTCTATATTCATGAAAAACAATACAAAAAAAAAGATAATGCAAGGATTAGTAAGAACGAGAAACGGTAACAAATTAAACGGTCCATTCAAAACCATTAATATAATTATAACTAGAGGAACAAATCCTAAAGGACTTTGATTGCGTTCTTAGACCATGTACATAATCTCTCCCTATAAATAATCGTTTCATTCTCATAATCTTATGAAATTTGATTATAATTAAATCAATATAAAAAATGGCAAAACCTGCTGTCTCCTATTGTCTCCTCTCATGTATCTTTGCCTTGCTCCTTGTGAGTTTCGCTTCAGCAGCCAAAGATGATCAAGACAAACAGGTAATTGCACATATCATTCTTTGATATTGATTATTACGATCATATCATGGTTCTAATTATATGACTTATGACTAACCATAACTATGATGATGATGATACTTGTAGGTGTATATAGTATACATGGGTGCACTTCCTGCTCGTGTTGACTACATGCCAATGTCCCATCACACTAGTATTCTTCAAGATGTCACCGGCGAGAGGTGCAATTTTGTAGATCATTGCTAATGTGATTATTTGTATATGGTTTCATTCTAGTTTCTTAAGAACAAAAGCTTTTAAAGAAATCACTCTTCTTTATTTATGTTTAGAAAACTCTCTCAAAGACTAAACACAAAGCTTACAATGTTCTCTCTTGATGATTGCTACAACTCAACAAGCATCTGTATATATAGGACTTAGATGACTCCTAAACCTATTATGATTAGAATTTGATAACTCCAAATCCTAACTAAACATTATCTAGAACCTTCTAATCATAAACCGTCTTATTTATGATTCGTGGGCCTCAAGCCTTTGAAGCTTACCCAACAATCTCCCTCTTAAGCTTCAACTCGCTTGAGCTTAAGTCTTGAACTCCGATCATGCTTCTCATTTCACCAAACTTGACCCTTGCCAATGCTTTAGTTAGTATGTCCGCCTTTTGTTCTTCTCCGGGGACGTGTTCCACATCAACAACTTCATTCTCGATACACTCCCGTATAAAATGGTAACGCTTGTGAATGTGTTTGCTTTTACCATGAAACACGGGGTTCTTTGTTAATGCAATAGCCGATTTGTTGTCGATCTTGATGAGTATCTTCTCGGTCTTCCATCCCGTGATCTCACTCAAAACATCTTGTAACCAAATCGCTTGACGTGCCGCCTCTGTTGCTGCCATGAACTCGGCCTCACATGATGAGAGAGCAACTGTTCCCTGTTTTTGCGAACACCAACTTATTGGTGATGATCCAAAATAGAACACGTGGCCTGTGGTGCTTCTTCCGTCGTCTTGATCAATGTTGTGGCTGCTGTCGCTGTACCCAACAATACTCTTTGATCCTTCACGGCTAAATCTCAAACCAAACGCCATTGTTCCTTTTAAGTATCGGAGAATTTGCTTCATGATCTCTCCATGAGACTTTCGAGGACTCTGCATATAACGGCTAGCAACTCCCACCGCAAAAGCTAAATCCGGTCTTGTGTGAAGCAAATACCTTAAACAACCAATGTTCCTCCTATAGCTTGTAGGATCTATCTCCGGCTCCTCTTGAGCTTTTGAAACTTGTAATCCAAACATCATAGGAATTTTCGTAGGATTGCAAGGTTCCATACCAGCCTCTAACAAGATCTTTCTCGCATAAGCTTCTTGTTTGATTTCAATTCCTTCTTCTCCTTGACGAACTTCCATCCCGAGGTAATAAGTAAGCTTCCCTAGATCCGACATCTCAAACTTTGATGACATATCTTTCTTGAATTCACAAATCACCTTGACAGTGTCTCCCGTCACAAACAAATCGTCAACATAAACCGCAACAATTAGTAGAGTACCTTCTTCTTCCTTGCGGTACACGGAATTCTCCTTAGAACATTTCTTGAACTTCAACTCCTTCAAGATTTGATCCAACTTCGTGTTCCAAGCTCTAGGAGCTTGTTTTAATCCGTATAGCGCCTTAGAAAGCTTGTAGACTTTGTGTTCTTCTCCTTTTACTTCAAAGCCTTCCGGTTGATCAACATAGACATCCTCCTTCAATTCTCCATGTAAGAATGCAGTTTTCACATCCAAATGATGAATCTCCCATCCATGAGATGCCGCCAATGCAATCAATAACCGTATGGTTTCAAGTCTAGCGACCGGTGCGAACACTTCTTCAAAGTCAATACCAGATTCTTGTACGTATCCTTTAGCTACAAGACGGGCCTTGTATTTATTGATAGTACCATCCGCATTTTTCTTGATCTTAAAGATCCACTTGAGACCAATCACTTTTGCTTCTCTCGGTTTTTCAACCAAAAACCATGTCTTGTTTTTGTTGATAGAATCAATCTCTTCCTTGCTTGCTTTTCTCCACTCTAATAAGCCTTTTGCTTCCTTGTAGCTTCTCGGTTCATCATTTATTGAAAGTAGAAGTCTCTCTACTTCTATCTCAGCTTGGAGCACATAATCTTCAAGATGTCTAGGTAGGGCAGTTTGACGACCCGATCTTCTCAATTCTTGCACTTGTGGTTGTTGTTGTTCTTGTTGGTGTGTCTCGGAGTGATCCGTATCATCGTTGTTATGAGAGTCTTCATTCATGTTGTTGTTGCCTTGATCCTGATCATGATAGTCGGTTTGATCATCGTTACTTCCGGTTTCATCTTGGTCTTCTTGATCATTATTGTTGACAACCACGGGTCCTTCTCCAACGTCTATAACTTCACCCCATCTCATATGAAACATTCCCGGATACTTACTAGTTTTGTCTCCTGTTTCATTCCAACTCCAACTCTTATTCTCATCAAAGATTACATCACGGCTTACCACAACCTTTCTCGTTGTTGGATTGTAGAGTCTATATGCCTTGGTTCCCGGCTCGATTCCAAGGTGTACTAAGGACTGAGATCGATCATCTAGTTTTCTCAAGTGAGTAGCTTCAATTTTCGTGTATGCTACACACCCGAAAACCCTCAAGTGACCTAAGCTTGGTTTCTTCTCTCGCAAGCTTTCGTATGGAGTCATATTCTCAAGAGCTCTTGTAGGTATCCTATTAATGATATATGTGGAATGACGAACTGCTTCACCCCATAGGTAATTAGGTACCTTCTTAGCTTTGAGAATGCTCCTAGTCATCTCCATTAATGTCCTATTCCTTCTCTCCACTACACCGTTTTGTTGCGGTGTATATGGCGCCGTGAGATGCCTTTTAATCCCGTTTTCTTCGCAAAAATCATTAAACTCTCTTGACGTGAACTCTCCTCCTCGATCAGTCCTTAGAGTTATGATTACCTTTCCAAATTCTTTCTCCACCAATTGCCTAAACGCCTTGAATTTTCCGAAAGCTTCTCCTTTCTCTTTCATCAAAATCGTCCACATATACCTAGAAAAATCATCAATGATAACAAACACATACTTGTTGTTAGCAATTGTTGATGGTGATATGGGACCGCAAAGATCGGCGTGTAGTAGCTCCAATGGTTTAGTGGCTCGGAATGTTGCTGCTTTTGGGAAAGAGCCACGGACTTGTTTTCCTACTAGGCATGACTCACAAATTCTGGTTTCTTCTTTGATCTTTGGTAATCCTTGAACCATCTCTTGTTGAAACATATTTCTCATCGTCTTGAAGCTTACATGTCCCAAACGTGCATGCCATCTCCATGTCTCGTCTTCTAGTGTTGTGTTTAAACACATAGGCTTTCCAATTCGTAGACTTACCTTGTATAGTCTATTTGGCGATCTCGTAACCTTCACTAGAAGTCTTCCGCTTGAATCATGGAGTGTTAGGTAGTCTTGCTTCATCCTCACGTCACAGCCGGCTTCGGTTGCTTGCCCGAGACTAAGAATGTTGCTTTTTAAGTCGGGGATATAGTAGATATCCGTAACAAGTCTTTGTTCTTCGGTTTTGCTTTGAAAAAGTATTGATCCTTTTCCTCCGATGTCGATACATGATCCATCTCCAAACTTCACTTTTCCCTTAATCTTCTCATTGAGCTCGGAAAAGAAAGTCTTGTTCCCGGTCATGTGGTTACTTGCTCCGTTGTCGAGATACCACACTTTGTCTTCCCCATCTTTGATCTCGTAATTCCTTGGAATCACCTTTTCTTCATTCAAAAAAATCACTTCATGCATGTAAAGAGCAGCATCGGCTTCTTCCGTCTCTGTCTTGTTTGCTTCGTGTGTTCTTTGAACTCTTTCTGGGCACGAGGAGGCGTAGTGACCCGGCTTGTCACAGCGGTAACAAACCACCTTTGAGATATCTTTCTTCTCTTTTGGTTGATCTTGTGTGTTGAAATCTCCACGGCCTCTACCCCGATTACCTCTTCCTCTACCACGACCTCTCCCTCTTCCTCGGGAATTTTCAAAGCTTCCTTGGTACCCACGCGAATCCGTGCTTGTAAATAATAGGTTCCCTTGTGTATCATTGTTACCTTCTACATCACGTATACGAGCCTCGTATACCTTTAATCGTCCTACTATGTCTTCAAAGTCGGTATTGTTTAGGTCCAAGACTTGTTCCAATGAAGCTATGATTTGTATATATTTTGATCGTGGTAAGCTGTTAAGAAATTTCTTAACTAGTTTTGGCTTATCAATCGTATGACCTAGAGCTGCGGTTTGAGATGCCACCTCCGCTAGCTTTCCCGCAAAGGTATCGATTGATTCCGAGTCTTTCATCACCATCCTATCAAACTCAGACATAAGGGTTTGAAGTCTAGCTTCCTTAACTCTTTCAGCTCCTTGATTTTTAGACTTGATTGACTCCCATATAGCTTTTGGAGAGTCGGTTTCACCAATTTGCAAGATTAGGGTTTCCGTGATAGATTGAAACAATAACCCGATAGCAACATCATTCTTCTCTGCATCCGTTGAACCAGGATCTATGGTGTCCCAAACCTTGTTTATACGTAACAAAACCTTCATCCTCATAGCCCATACTGTATAGTTTGTATCGCTTAGCATAGGGCATTGGATAACGGTCTTCGCCACCTTCTCCTTAGGGCGTGTTGTTCTGTCGTCGGCCATGGCTCGGTCTCGACGGCTATACGTATGTATGATCTTCACGTCTTCTTCTTCAAGGCTTCAAGATCAATCTCCTTGACGCTCTGATACCAATTCTAGTTTCTTAAGAACAAAAGCTTTTAAAGAAATCACTCTTCTTTATTTATGTTTAGAAAACTCTCTCAAAGACTAAACACAAAGCTTACAATGTTCTCTCTTGATGATTGCTACAACTCAACAAGCATCTGTATATATAGGACTTAGATGACTCCTAAACCTATTATGATTAGAATTTGATAACTCCAAATCCTAACTAAACATTATCTAGAACCTTCTAATCATAAACCGTCTTATTTATGATTCGTGGGCCTCAAGCCTTTGAAGCTTACCCAACATTCATGTCTATATATCAATCAAGAATTCATAAATCCTCTAACAAATGTATATCTTTTTTGGTAGTTCGATCAAGGATCGTTTGGTTAGGAGTTATAAAAGGAGTTTCAACGGATTCGCAGCCCGGCTAACCGAATCAGAAAGAGCGATACTAGCAAGTAAGTGCATTACTAAACGGACTGTTAGACCCGAAATTTCCAAATTTTAGCGAGACTCAAAAATTACTATTATTCTCTATGCAATTAATCAACTCTATATGATTTAATTGTTTTTCTCTACTTCTTATTCATTTTCTTAGATATGGACGAAGTTGTATCTTTGTTTCCTAGCAAGGAACTAAAGCCCCAAACAACAACGTCGTGGAATTTCATGGGCCTCAAGGAAGGCAAACGTACAAAGCGAAACTCTCTCATAGAGAGCGATACAATCATCGGTGTCATTGACAGTGGAATCTACCCTGAATCGGACAGCTTCAGCGGCAAAGGCTTTGGTCCTCCTCCTAAAAAATGGAAAGGTGTTTGCGAAGGCGGCGAAAACTTCACTTGCAACAAGTATAAAACCCTTCAAAGTGATCATACTGCGTAAGGATTTGTCATTCTTGTAGTTGAAATGAATGTGAACGATCTGTTTGTTGTATATAGCAAGCTTATTGGAGCACGGTACTACACACCCAAACTAGAGGGGTTTCCTGAGTCCGCAAGGGACAACACGGGACATGGCTCACACTGTGCATCCACAGCGGCTGGAAACGCTGTGAAGCATGTGAGCTTTTACGGGCTCGGTAATGGAACTGCGAGAGGTGGCGTTCCATCTGCCAGAATAGCGGTTTATAAAGTATGTGACCCTGGCGTCAATAGGTGCACAGCTGAAGGAATTCTAGCCGCATTTGATGATGCCATAGCGGATAAGGTGGACCTCATTACCATATCCATCGGTGCGGATTACGCTGGTCAATTTGAGGAGGACACCCTCGCGATCGGGGCTTTCCATGCCATGACCGAGGGAATCCTCACTGTGAGTGGAGCAGGAAACAATGGTCCAGGACGTAGCACGGTCGTGAGCGTTGCGCCGTGGATCTTCACTGTTGCTGCTAGTAATACTAATCGTGCGTTTGTTACCAAAGTTGTTCTCGGAAACGGCAAGACAATTGTCGTGAGTCCCAAGAAACAAATCTTTGTTACATTAAGAATTTAAGACAACACATTATCGTACATATCATGTCCTCTTTTAACATTACTGCTTGTTGCGAAACAGGGAAGATCGGTAAATTCGTTTGATCTTAACGGAAAGAAGTACCCTCTAGTATACGGAAAATCAGCTTCAAGTAGTTGTGATACTGCTGTAGCCAGGTAACTACCATCCCAACAAACATTATTTTTTTATCTATTTTGCTCTTCACATGAGGGTTTAAAGGGTAATTTCGGTTTAAGGTTTTGCTCACCAGGGTGTCTAGACAGTAAACGTGTGAAAGGAAAGATTGTGTTATGTGATTCCCCGCAAAATCCCGAAGAAGCTCAAGCTATGGGAGCCGTCGCATCCATTGTTAGTAGCCGCAGTGAAGACGCGACAAGTATCTTCTCTTTTCCAGTCTCTCTTCTATCGGAAGACGACTATAACATTGTCCTCTCATATATGAACTCTACAAAGTATTTAGCCTATATCTCTGTTTTATTATATTTCTTACAAAAACTCCCATCTTAAAGCTCATTTTTTGTCTTGGCTAGAAACCCCAAAGCAGCTGTTCTGAGAAGTGAGACAATCTTTAACCAGAGCGCTCCTGTTGTGGCTTCCTACTCTTCTCGTGGCCCAAACCCAATCATTCATGATATTTTGAAGGTATATACAGAAAAGGAGAAAATTTAAATGACTCGTATTGGTCATTCTAACAGTTCTGCGTTGGATTGAATGTGAATTTGTATTACAGCCGGATATAACAGCGCCGGGATCAGAGATTCTTGCTGCTTATTCTCCTTATGCCCCACCAAGCGTATCAGATACAAGACATGTAAAGTACGCAGTTCTTAGCGGAACTTCAATGGCTTGTCCCCACGTTGCTGGTGTAGCCGCTTACTTAAAAACGTTTCACCCACGCTGGTCTCCTTCCATGATCCAATCCGCCATCATGACTACCGGTAAGCAAAAACAAATCCACTTTGTTTAAGCATACTCCTCTTTTTTTTTCACTCACAACATAACTTTCTTGTATTGCAAGAAAACTTATAATACTCTGTTTTTTTTTGGTGTTTCTTGTAGCTTGGCCAATGAATGCATCAACTTCTCCGTTTAACGAGTTGGCCGAGTTTTCTTACGGAGCGGGCCATGTCGATCCCTTAGCTGCAATTCATCCTGGACTAGTCTATGAAGCTAATAAATCCGACCATATCACCTTTCTCTGCGGCTTGAACTACACTGGAAAGAAATTAAGGCTCATCTCCGGTGATAGCAGCAGTTGCACTAAAGAACAGACTAAATCGCTACCCCGAAATTTAAACTATCCTTCGATGACTGCTCAAGTGTCGGCGGCAAAACCGTTCAAAGTGACTTTCCGTAGAACAGTCACTAACGTCGGTAGGCCTAACGCTACATACAAAGCAAAGGTAGTCGGATCTAAACTCAAAGTCACGGTTATTCCAAATGTCTTGTCTCTAAAGTCATTGTACGAGAAGAAGTCCTTCACGGTAACCGTTTCAGGGGCCGGTCCCAAAGCTAAAAAGCTTGTGTCTGCACAGCTGATCTGGTCTGATGGTGTCCACTTTGTGAGAAGCCCCATTGTTGTTTATGCTAATTAACTGATGAGTCAGAATCAGTTAATGTTTCTATATATTATCTTCAGTTATGAATTTATGATAGTTAATTCTTACTGCTCATGCTACGCTGTTTTGAATGTTTCCGATTCCTCCACCCATTTTAGTTATAAACGTCAAATCTAATAATTTGCTTGTTGTAGTAAAAACCTTGTTGGTTCTAAATTTCAAAATGGTCATGAGAGTTTTGTTTTAATTTGGAGAATGATCAATCTAGTACTACTTTTTCTTTAAAAAAAGGATATTAGTTAGAATCACATTCTACTCTTAAAATTTTACGCTTTCGTCTTCTCCTTAATTATGTATTTGTGACGCTAATTAATGTTTTGAGTTTTGTAGTATATATCCCTATAGTTTTTTACACTACTCTCTTCTCAAGTTTCTTAATTTATGTTATTATACTTCTCAGTGATTAACAGAGCGTGTTTTCCTTCCTATTCATCCATGAAAATTGAATCATGTTGGGTATAAGAGATTTATGATTATTTTTTTAGAATGAATAGAATTACTTATTTTACCTTTAATTAATTCATGAAAAAGAAGAAACTTTAAAGTTATTTTTGAGTAAATGCCTTCAAAGTTCAAACTTCAAATACACAGGCAAATATGCATTAATATTTTTAACAGAAAAAACCAAATTTTGCCAAGTTTTTGAACTCACCTTAAAGTCACAAATATTTTTTACATATGTTTTGCTTAATCTATTCTTTGTTATTTGCTTATGTTTTGCTTAGGTTCTGCACGCCAAGTTGTCTAGAGTCTAGACAGTAAAGAAAAAATTCTGTTATGCGATTCCGAGCCGTAACCTGATGAAATTTACTCTAAGGGAGCCTTAGCGTCCATAGTTAAGGGCAAGTGAGGAAATTTGGCAGCTATCTATGAAGCTAATAAATCTGATAACTGCGATTCATCCTGGACTTTGATAATGCGATTTTACTATTTCCAAGGGTGTAGGGATGACAACATTCCATATGCATTTGATGATGCGATAGCGGACAACGTAGACCTCATCAGCATCACAATTGCTACGATGGTAGGTTTGCCATTCGACGAGGCTCCGATCGCCATCAGGGCTTTCCATGCCATGGCCAAGGGAATCCTCACAGTGAATTCCGCAGGAAACAATGGTCCACAACCTAGCATGGTTTCTAGCACTTCTCCGTGGATCTTCACTGTCGATGCTAGTAATACAAACCGGGCGTTTGTCACCAAAGTTATTCTCGGAGATGGCAAGACAATTGTCGTGACTACCAAGAAACTTGTTTTTGTTAAGACAGCCATCATATTCGTACATATCTTGTCCTTTCTCTTACTTGGTTACGGGAAAACAGGGAAGATCGCTAAATTCTTTTCATCTGAACGGGATAAAGTATCCTCTGGTAATACAGAGGATCAACTTCAAGTAGGTGCGATGCTGCTTCCACCGGGTAACTTCCATTCCAAGAAACATTTATCTTCGTATTTATTACCACTTCACATAGTGGGTTCAAATGGTTTTTGTGGTTTCAGGTTTTGCTCACCAGGGTGTTTAGACAGTAAACGTGTAAAAGGAAAGATTGTGTTATGTGATTCCCCGCAAAATCCCGAAGAAGCTCAAGCTATGGGAGCCATCGCATCCATTGTTAGGAGCCGCCATGCAGACGTGGCAAGTATCTTCTCTTTTCCAGTCTCTCTTCTATCGGAAGACGTTTATAACATTGTCCTCTCATATATTAACTGGACAGAGAAATCCTATATAATAAGGTAGTTAACGTGGTCAACCTAGGAAATGATTGATCTCTTTCTTTTTCTTAAACGATTTTCAATAATGGCAAATTAACGATTTTTTGGTAAGTGGTTTTATATGGAAACAAATAAGGTTGTAGTTTGAATACGTAAACTAAAAAATAAGGATATCAAATCAAGAATTCATTTTTGTATTCATAATACATATATATGTTTCCATATGAAGCATATAACAATTGTATATATATGACGAGAAAATCAATAGACAGAGCTCAAGTAAAATAAAAAGCAATCAAGTTGTATTAGTTGAAAGAGAAATAAGAAGAGATGTATCGCTATCCTCCATGTTTGTCTACACATTGCGAAGATCCAGAGTGTTGTTCTATGGGTATGCTTTCCATTCTTTTTTTGTTCTTCTTTTTGTTGATGTTATATCTTCAATTCTCAATATTCTATTACACTCTATATATATTACTATTTTTAACACAACATAATTTTCCAGGAAAGAAGTGTAGGTGGCCAGAACTGGTTGGAAAAAATGGCGAAATGGCGAAAATGACGATCGAAAGAGAAAATCCTAATGTGTTAGCGATTGTCATTCGATATGGAGACGGGCGGATTGAAGACTTTTGCTGCAACAGGGTCTTTGTTTATTTAGGTTCCAACGGCCATGTTGCAGTCGCTCCTATGATCGGTTGATCATTTTACCATTGTTGGTAATAATAAAAAAATTATCAATAATACATCACGGCATTTACTATTACTTCTTATTTCTTTTGGGTAAAATGAAAATTTTCATTAATACAAAAAAGATAAACAAATTAAATATACATATGAAACTTCATTTTCCGTCACAAATAAAATCCTAGAAACAACATTATGTATCTAGAAGTTATAACGCTACTATATGTCTTGTCTTCCAAGTTTGCTTCTCAATTTATATGCCACGGTCATTACTGTTCATGCTTTGTTTATTTTATTATGGTTCCCTACCTACTTTTGTTCTAAACATCTAGTTCGATTATTCGCGTGTTCTTTGCATTAATTTTTCTGTGCTAACTAAAACTCTGTTGACGCTAAATATCAAAAGAGTCATGAGAATTATCAAATGAGGTTTGATGTTAATTATTTGGTGAACTATTGAAAAGCATTATACAGAAACAGAACGCTGTCGTTTATGAAAATTGTCCATCTGCTAGATCAGAAACATATTGACACGGTTTCCTTTTCTGCAGTTCACTACCGAGGAATCAGAGGTACTATTGGAATTATGGATGTGTGATCCAATTAAAATCTTTAATTACTAAATACGAAATTATTCTTAGGAAATAAATTTTATACTATAGGAAAAGAGAAGGAAATAAAATGATTCGTTTTTTAAATGGATATATATGCTTTTAATTAGGATTCAACAATATGCAAAAGAACATGACGATTTTTTTCAGCTTTAGGTCATAGACTCATAATTGCCTTAGATTTTGAAAGTGAAATTTCCCAACTTGCAGCTTTTATAAAAGCGGTATGGATGATTGCAAATATATTAATCCGAAAGAAATTATTTTTACAATCATCACCAAATTTCTTGAACCCTCTTGTTCTTTGGGCGCAGCTCATGGGTGACGGGTGACCTATATATTTTTTTTTAATAAAAGGGTTTATTTTGCAATTTTCCCAATTCATGTTATAGCTTTCCAAAAGTCTAGGCAATAAGACAATAATGATTATTGCTTTCATCAGAATTGTGAAAATTATATGGGTCTGAAGGTTTGGTATAGTGCGCCTTATGAAATCATATCATCATTACTCACTGATAACCATGCATGTGTATTGGAACTTTTTCAAAATTTAAAGAGAAAAAATTAAAAACAAAACCTTTCCCCTACAAATACAACCATTGCATTATCCTAAACTTACAAAATAAAAAATGTCGAAATTTTATTTCCTCTTGGTTTGTCTCGCTCTCTTGTTTCTGAATTTCTGCTCAGCAGGGAATGACCACGAAAAACAGGTAGCACAACTATTCCCCCTCATCGTGATTTTGTTTTTGTTTTTTTTGTTAGTGTAATTACATGACTTATGAGATTATGAATATGATTATGAATTTATGATGATGATGATGATGCTACTTGTAGGTATATATCGTTTACATGGGTGCATTTCCTGCTGGTGTTGACTACATGCCTATGTCCCATCACACTAATATTCTTCTAGATGTCACCGGAGAGAGGTGCAATGAACTAATCAGTTTTATAGATCAGTGTTAATGTGATTATTTGTATGTGGTTTCATGTAGTCTATCGATCAAAGTTCTTAGATCTTCTAACACATGTATTACTTTTTTTTAGTTCGGTTGAGGATCGTTTGGTTAGGAACTATAAACGGAGTTTCAACGGATTTGCCGCCTGGCTAACCGACTCCGAGAGAAATAAAGTTGCAAGTAAGTGACATGGCATTCATTATACGACCTGAAAAAATTGTATATTCATTGAAATATTACATTGATGATTGATGAATCTACTACATGGTTGGTTATTACTATTATTCCTTTTTTTGTGTGTTCACTGATTTTTAGAAGTATCAATGTATCAACATGATCCGAAAAGCATCATACAGAAAAAGCTATGGGTTTGTGAATATTTTCATCTCATAGAAACATATTAAAACGGTGTCGATTTTGAGGTTCACAAACTAGAAATCAGAGTACTTACTGGAATTATGAAAATGTGTAAACTATTATTGTTGTTAGATCCTTAAAATTAACATTATTTGTTTTACTAATTCATCTTCAAACATTAGGTATGGACGAAGTGGTGTCGTCGGTGTTTCCCAACAACAGTATCCAGCAGCTCCAAACGACGTCGTCATGGAACTTTCTTGGTCTTAAGGAAAGCGAAAGGACGCACCAAAACTCAATCACCGAGAGCAATACCATAATCGGAGTGATCGACAGTGGTATTTGGCCAGAATCGGAAAGCTTTAGCGACAGGGGCTTTTCTCCTCCTCCTAAGAAATGGAGAGGTGCTTGTGAAGGCGGCAAAAACTTCTCTTGCAACAGGTACAAATCTACTCAAATTGATCAACGATAAACTAAATGTTTTTCAATGTTTTAGTTGAAATGAATGTTAATAATCTGTTTGACTGTTTGTTGTTACTATGGGCTTGAGTCAGCTAGGGACAAAATAGGCCATGGGTCGCACACTGCATCCACGGCAGCTGGAAACGCTGTAAAGGACGTGAGCTTTTACGGACTCGGAAACGAACCGCCAGAGGTGGTGTTCCAGCCGCAAGAATCGCAGTGTACAACGTATGTGATTTCCATGGGTGTAGGAATGACAATATTCTATCTGCATTTGATGATGCGATAGCGGACAACGTAGACCTCATCACCATCTCAATTGGTACGCTAATAGGTTTGCCATTCGAGGTGGACCCGATCGCCATCGGGGCTTTCCATGCCATGGCCAAGGGAATCCTCACAGTAAATCCCGCAGGAAACAGTGGTCCACAACCTAGCACAATCTCTAGCACTGCTCCGTGGATCTTCACTGTTGCAGCTAGTAATACTAACCGTGCCTTTGTCACCAAAGTTGTTCTCGGAAACGGCACGACAATTGTGGTGAGTACCAAGAATTGTTCTCACATAGCTTGAGCTTCTTTGTTCCTTGAGGACAACACATTATCGTACATATCTTGTCCTCTTTTAACATTACTGCTTGTTGCTAAACAGGGAAGGTCGGTAAATTCGTTTGATCTTAACGGAAGGAAGTACCCTCTAGTATACGGAAAGTCAGCTTCAAGTAGTTGTGATGCTTCTTCCGCCAAGTAACTTCCATCCCAAGAAACATTATTTGTGTATCTGTTTTTGCCTTCACATGAGGGTTTAAAGGGTACTTGCGGTTTCAGGTTTTGCTCACCAGGGTGTCTAGACACTAAACGTGTGAAAGGAAAGATTGTGTTATGTGATTCACCACAAAATCCTGATGAAGCTCAAGCTATGGGAGCCGTCGCATCCATTGTTAGGAGCCGCCGTGAAGACGTGGCAAGTATCTTCTCTTTTCCGGTCTCTATTCTATCAGAAGAAGACTATAATACTGTCCTCTCCTATATGAACTCCACAAAGTAATAGCCCATATCTCTGTTTCATTATATTTCTTACACATACTCCATCTTAAAGCTCAAACTTTTTTTTTTTCTTTGTCTTGGCCAGAAATCCCATAGCGGCTGTTCTGAAAAGTGAGACAATCTTTAACCAGAGAGCTCCAATCGTGGCCTCCTACTCTTCTCGTGGCCCAAACAGAATCATTCCTGACATTTTGAAGGTACATATAGAAAAGGAGAAAATTTAAATTACTCGTATCAGTCATTCTAGCAGTTCTACATTTGACTGAAAGTGAATTTGTATTGCAGCCGGATATAACAGCGCCAGGATCAGAGATCCTAGCTGCTTATTCTCCTGATGCCCCACCAAGCAAATCAGATACAAGACGTGTAAAGTACTCCGTTGATACTGGAACTTCAATGTCTTGTCCACACGTTGCTGGTGTATCCGCCTACCTAAAAACGTTTCACCCACGCTGGTCTCCTTCCATGATCCAGTCCGCCATCATGACTACCGGTAAGCAAAACAAGATTCACTCTTGTTTTCTGAATATTCTGCTCATTTTTTATTGGAAACATAATGTTCTTGTATTGCAAGAAAGGGTTTTATCATACTCTGTTTTTTTGGGGTCTCTTGCAGCGCGACCAATGAATACATCTACTTCTCCCTTCGATCGTATGGCCGAGTTTGCTTATGGAGCTGGTCTTGTCAGTCCGATAGCCGCAATTCATCCTGGACTCGTCTATGAAGTTACTAAATCCGACCATATCACCTTACTTTGTGGCTTGAACTACACGGCTAAGAATTTAAGACTCATTTCGGGTGAAAACCGCAGTTGCAGTGAAGAACAGAGCCAATCATTAGCAAGAAACCTCAACTACCCTTCTATGACGGCTAAAGTCCCGGCAACAAAACCATTCAACCTGACTTTTCTTAGAACAGTCACAAACGTCGGTATGGCAAAGTCTACTTACAAAGCCCAAGTACTCGGATCAAAACTCACCATCACGGTTGTTCCAGATATCTTGTCACTTGAGTCTATGTTACTATGTACCAAAAGAGGTCATTCACCGTTACGGTTTCAGGCCAAGGTCCCGAAGCTGACAAACTTGCATCCGCACACTTGATATGGTCTGATGGAATCCATTCTGTGAAAAGCCCTATCGTTATTTATGCTACGAACTAATGTGTCAAAATCAGTTCATATATCTCTATAAAATTATGATTGATTTTGATTATAATGTTTCTGGTTCCTATATCCATCTCCTATCGCAGAAGTCCAGAAAATGCTGCCGTTTCTAACAAAGAGAAGCACCTTAAAACGCTGCCGTTTTTGTACGTATCACTACCGTTTGTTGTGTTATTGTGATACAGAGGAGAGTCGACAATTCAAAGTTCACACCTTTAGAGATGTTAGCAATTCGCGTCTTCTCGCGAAAATTCCCAAATTTCGCTTCGATTTTCTTTCAAAACACTACTAGAAATCCGTCAATTCATCGAATATCATTCTCGATTCTAAAACCCAAAACGCTACTTCACCCAATTCCGCCGAAACCCTTCACTGTCTTTGTGTCTCGGTTCCATGACGGGAGACCAAGAGGTCCTCTCTGGAGAGGGAAGAAACTGATCGGAAAAGAAGCCCTTTTCGTGATTCTGGGTCTCAAGAGATTGAAAGACGACGACGAGAAGCTGGACAAGTTTATAAAAACCCATGTTTTCAGATTGTTGAAATTAGACATGTTAGCTGTTATCGGTGAGCTTGAACGACAAGAAGAGACTGCGTTAGCCATCAAGGTGAGTTCTTTACGTGACAATTTCTTTTGGGTCTTTCAGGATTTTTCTTGCTTCGGCTTATTTTAGTTTGATCCCATGTGCTCATGAAGTGTTCGACGAAATGCCTGAACGGAGCTGACATTAGGGTAGTTGTATGGTTAAGTTTTAGACTATCCTTTCTGCACCATATACGTATATTCCTGTGGTTCTGTGTCGTTTTAGTTCATTGTGTTGTTGATGATTGGTTTCTTCAACTTATAGATGTTTGAGGTGATCCAGAAGCAGGAATGGTACCAACCCGATGTGTTTATGTACAAGGACCTTATAGTATCCTTAGCAAAGAGTAAAAGAATGGATGAAGCTATGGCTTTGTGGGAGAAAATGAAGAAAGAAAACCTCTTTCCTGATTCTCAGACTTATACTGAGGTTATCAGAGGGTTTCTTAGAGATGGATGTCCTGCTGATGCCATGAATGTGTATGAAGACATGTTGAAATCCCCAGATCCGCCGGAAGAGTTGCCGTTTAGGGTTCTGTTGAAGGGGCTTCTGCCGCATCCGCTTCTTAGAAACAAAGTGAAGAAGGATTTCGAAGAGTTGTTCCCTGAGAAACATGCTTATGATCCACCAGAAGAGATATTTGGTAGATGTTGAGGTGTGTATGCACATAACTCTACTCTTCTATCTCAGACTTTCAGTGTTTCTTCAAATTGTTCTCTTTGAATATTGTTTCTCTCCACTTATGAAGTTTTAGTCTTTTAGCAATTTAAAGTAGTTAATCTTATTGTAGATCAGTCGTTGTCTTGAATTGCACAGTGAGACACGGGAAATGTTTGCGACTGTTATTCATCCGTGACTTTTGTGCATTGTGCAGGGGAAGTCTATGTTGATCAAGATCCAGAATGTGTGATCTTGAAGAAGTATCAGTAGATCTGAGCAAGTGGCGAAGAAACTGTTACATCGCAAGACAGAAGAGTTAGTTAGTTAGACGAATCCGGATTACGTAGCGACTTCTATTCCTTGTTATGATGCTTCATGATGTTAGGCAAAGACCGAACTTTTGTGAATCCATCATCTTTATGTAGCGACTTCTATTCCTTGTTCTGATGCTTCATAATATTAGTCAAAGACCGAACTTTGTGAATCCATCATCTTTATAGTAAAAGATTCTAAGTTGACAACTTTTCTACTTTTTCCACATTTCTCTGGCCTCTCATGTTGTTGAAGGGTTCTTCTTTTATCATTCTTACTTCATGAACAACTTAATAGAAGTTTACTATTGTTGATTTCTTAGATAACTCTTGTCCTTGTGGGCGTGCTGGAGTGGTTATCGGGCATGACTAGAAATCATGTGGGCTTTGCCCACGCAGGTTTGAATCCAGCCGCTCACGTTTTTGTTTTCAATATGATAATCATCGACCCCCAAAAGATGAAGATAATCCCCATTTGAGTACTTCTTTATTATACATGATAACATGACCAAATCCATTTGAGTATTTGGAATATTATGTGATCATTTTATTAATGTATTTTATATATATATATATATATATATAGGTTGAAAAAGCAAGAAATCTAAATATACATTATGGCATCATCCACTTGATGAGACAAGAAGAACATTTTTAGTTTGGGATCAAAGATATTTGACCATTCTTTATTAATGTGACATTACTGGTGAAATCTATGAAAATGACCTTAAGATCTTCCCCAAAATCTTCTTTTTGAAGATAAATGGTACGACACCAGTGGACTAAAGAAGCTCATGTACAATTGTGTTTGGCTCTTTGTGATCAAGAAACGTTGGAACTTGGAATCCTGTAGAAGATGTAAATATTTTCTCTCTGAATACTTCTTTTCGTATATAATAATTAAAAGTTTGATAATATATCCAAGAATCATTTGACGATAAAGAAAAACAAACAACACTAAATTGCATATAACTTGGTTAAAACAAAAAAGACAATCGAATTAACTAAATCAAATTAGGAGTGGGGTCTTAAATCTAAAAGCGGTTATTGAATTAGTACACTATCGTTGTATCATTGTCTACTTATCTATATATATACCCATTGTTCTTGTTGTGGGAGCACACATAATCATACTATCTTCTTCTACATTCTTCGTCATCTTCTCTTTTCTTTTGCTTCTAAGAGTTAAGTCTTAAGAACACAATTTCTCTTAGTAATGGATGGTAAAGGAAGAGTGGGCTCAGCATTGTCTTCTTCCTTCACCGCTCAACTCTTTGGCCCCAAGGAACCTTCTTCCCCCGCCAACTTCAACTCCATTTTCCCTCCTCCCTCCAAGGTTATTACTATTCCCTCTTTATTGTTCCTTTCTGTTACTTTTTTTTTTTTTTGCTGATTGATTCTTGAAGTTCGTATTGCTTTTTCTTTTTTTTTTCGAGTTTTCAGGGAACATCACGAAACATCCTAAGCTCCAAACATGGCTTCCTAGGTGAGTGGAAAAGGCTTTCTCCAACTGTTTTTGGTCTTGAGACTTGTTTACTTAAACCTCAGAAAACTTGTCGCCCTTCTTGAAGCAATATGGTTCTTTATGCTTTATATTAAGCCAAGGTTGTTAGAAAATGTTCTGATTCATCTTGAAAACTTGTCATTCTTGAATCAAGAATGGCTCAATTTGCTTCATTTGGTTTGGTATTAAGTCCATCAAGAACATAAAGAGCTCAATCAAGAATAGTCCAAAGTGCTTCCTTTTTTCTTGAAACTAAGCAAAAATCACATCATTCTTACCGTTGATATCAGAAGCAATTCCAAATTTACTCTGTTTCCTTCACCTCCCATAAACAAGCTAGAAAACGTAGCTCTCTCATGCGTAATACGGTTCAAGGATTATTCATTTTTGCTTTGAGATTCACCCTTCTTTAGTCGAGATAACAATCCCAATCCGGGTGGTCTAATAAATACATTATCTCCTCCATTTTTGTGGTTTTTTCACAGAACAACGTAAAGAATCTGCAACCTGCAATCTAAGTTCATCTCTTTACTACGGTGGTCAAGATGTTTACTCTCAATCCACACACAACCATACTTACAATACAGTGAGTAATCATCATTTTCATTTATCATTCACTCCGTGGTCAAGATGTCACTTTGATATATGATTGTTTTAAAGAAGAGACAAAATCTCTGACTTTGCAAAACGTTGAATCAATTAGATTAACAAGGATCAGAACAGAGATAACAACGATGCCTCCTCGGATGCTTCTAGAGGAAACTGGTGGCAAGGTATTTATACATACCCAATCAAATGATGCTTGTTACAGAATTCACTTCTTTGTTTGTTTCCCTTCTAACATTTCCCCCTATCTCGCCTTTTTCGTAGGTTCACTATATTATTAGAATCCTCCCAAAGTGCGTCTCTGTAAAAGAAGAACATCAAGTAGTCGAAACAGAACAATTCTGAACGTTTGGTCCTTTGTTTGTTCTTAAAGAAACTGTTCTATAATGTTATGCTTGTCTATTTGTCTAATGTTAAACGGAAGATTAGATCTTGAAACTATATAGTAAGATAACAGAGGATTCTCTCTGGCTACAGAACTAATCGAATCTGAAACTCTAATCTATCAGACAAAGATGTTGTAGAAACCCAAAAAGTGTTAATAAATAAATGCGTAAAGCACAAGGAACACATATATGACAAGTGCAGAAGGAACAAGCACAACAAGAGGAACAATAGCTGCAAGTGCATGAAAGCTTCTCTTACATTCCAAAGGTCCAAGCTTGATCTGAACAAGATCCACTAACGCCATTGTCAAGAACCCACATCCCAAAACCGATGCAACACACGAAGCAACGATCCCAACCCTTAAAGCTGCCAAGTTCACACGCCCCTCTCCCGCGTTCAACACACGCGCCTCCTCCTCCAAAACGTTCCCGTTGGTTGTTGTTGTTGTTGTCCTGATTGCTTGCTTGAGAGACATAGCGATGAGGCTGGAGAAGAGGAACAGGCTGAAGGAGTAAACATGGCTTGAGACAAGCCTCTCCGCTAATGCGGGACCTTTTGCGGCGATACATCGGCGGAGATGGTGGTTCTCGGAGGCGGATGAGGAAACCCGGAAAGTGATGTTTCCACTTGTGGTGAGACCGAGGAAAAGAGCAAGAGAGAAGAGTGAATTAACATTCACGATCCCATCCAGAGCTGTGACATGGATAAGCGTAGTTGGGAGGAGCCGTCGCCGGAGAAATTCCACGGCACCATTGGAGATTGCCATCAAATTTGAATTGTTTCACCTAGACAACAATTTAGATTGAGCGAAATACAAATTTGGTTATTCATAATTAAAGAAAGGTTAGCTTTTTGTTGTAATTTTGCCGGAGACTGTGGGAAAAATGTGTGTAGCGTCGAAGCTAAGGATTGCGTGACGTCTCCGGTGAGGAAAACGACGGACAGGTAATGATGGGAGACGTAAACCACAAGGTACCAAACCTTTTTGCCTTTTTTTTGGGCTTTTGTATCGATACGTCGTCGTATTACTTTAAAAGAGGTCATATTTTTGTCTTTAACCCAAGAACACTATTTTCTAAAGTTAATAGTTGTAAAGTTCAATACCAACAATTAGATTGAGTAAACAATTTTGCTTCAATTTTGGTTACTAACTTACTATACACCAATTGCCAAAAAGAAAACAGAAGGTTTAAACCCTATTCAAAATTAATTTTGAAATCTAAGTTACTAAATCTTTAATTATATTATTTCCAAATTATTAGATTTATTCTAAAATTAGATATTCATGTAAATTATTTCTAATACCAACGCAAAGAAGATTAGACGAAGAGGCATGGAGTTGTATAATGCAAATAAGGTAAATATATATTTAGAGGATTAGTTGTCTTTCTTTTGAACATCTATTTAAGGGGATTTTCTAAATTCTAATATAACGAATGTTTGTACTACACAAAAATTTAACAAGTCAAAAGATGATGTACTTGTACTACAGTACAACACATAATACATTTAAGAAATCACAATAAATACAAACCGATTCTCTCTTAAAATTTTTGTCTAAAACAAAATCCATCATAAACCCTAATACCATTAGTATCATGGATCATGATCATATGAATAACATGCCACCACCATCTCCATCATCATCATCAATGTCGAATCATACCAAATCACACATGATGATGATGCACATGACCTTCTTTTGGGGTAAGAACACGGAGGTTCTCTTCTCCGGCTGGCCCGGGACAAGCTCTGGCATGTACGCTCTTTGTCTGATCGTTGTCTTCCTCCTCGCTGTGATTGCCGAGTGGCTCGCTCATTCGCCGATCCTACGTGTCAGTGGCTCAACCAATCGTGCCGCCGGGCTCTCTCAAACCGCCGTGTACACACTCAAGACTGGTCTCTCGTATTTGGTGATGCTCTCTGTTATGTCCTTTAACGCAGGCGTTTTCATCGTGGCTATCGCCGGATACGCCGTTGGTTTCTTTCTCTTTGGTAGCACTACTTTCAAGAAACCCTCCGATGACCGGAAAACCACCGAGCTTCTCCCGCCGTCGTCAGGCTGCGTTTGTTGAACAATTGAAATTTCTCTTTGTTATTTTTTTTTTCTTATAAAGAATTTTTCCCTTGTGTGTGGTTGGCTTTAAATTCTAATTTTTCGTTTTGGTTTAAGTCAATTAAATAGTAGAAGTTAAAATATTCTCAATTGATTTTCTTAGGTTACACAAAATTAATTCCACAAATTTTCATGAATATTTTGTGACTAAAGATTTTGGAATTTCTTGCATTATTGTAGTTTGAGTATAGTTGACAAATTTTGAACCACAAATTTATGATAACAAATGCTGTCCATAAAATGTTATTGTAATCCCCATCAGTAACCATTCCCATTGGTTTTAAGTTAGTCCTCTGCGAGAGAAAGTGATTCAGTGAACAAAATTGAAAATACATATATGGAGACAAGAAGAACTAAATTATTGATTTTCGTCGTATGATATGTCTATTTGAGACAAAATAAATTGATCATTTAACTTTACGATAACTAATTTAAAGTATAAACCTTATTTTCTTTTCTTTCAGGATTCAATTCTTTTCGGCTCTAAATTTTTATATTTTTACTTCTAATATTTTACAAACAAGTTCAAGAAAAAAGAAAATAGCACGAAGAATAAGAGCCATCCAAAAAACAAAAGATGTGCACGGAGCCACGGACCAGGTGAACCAATTATATGAATGGTTAATGCATTGTCGAATACATATATAGGGATGTAATTTCTTTAATAAAACTGATATTGCGAAACCTTATATTAGTTCCAAGCTGTTTCTATATACCTTATCGCTATTAAGAAATTACGAAATTTAACAAGTTAAATAAAAAACTAGGCACCTCGTTGACAAAAAAATTAATAAATAGGTTTATCTTGAGCTTAGCAATAATTTAGTAACGGTCAAACAATAAACAAGTAAATACTAGTAAGTACATGTACAAGTACGACCAAGAGAACGGCAAGGTTCACGCCTTTTCTTTTCTTTGGAAAGTAATAATGATTCGAGGGTCTGACTAATTGATTTCTTTGAGAGGCTAAAATGGTTTAAAATACTTAGTAAACATTCTTCAAATATTCTATAGTTCAATTCTGAGAAACCACATTCAAAGGATTGGAATTCAACTTGTGATCTTCATCTAACCGGTTCTATTACCGGTAGGGTTGGTTTAGTTTTGTTCTGATATATATTTAATCCGGTTTAGCTGACCGTCAACAAGAAGAACAATTAACAACAGGCATATAATATGTTAAGCCTTGACTTGCGCAGCAAGAAATTGTCTATTTCAGTCATTAAGAATATACTATAAAAGAATAACTAATCCAATTTTCACAGATTAATTCACAATCTACTCATCATCTGTTTCTTCAACACTGTGATTAACAGAAGAATAAACCATTGTGCAATTTTTCTCATGACTAATTCACAATATACATGCCATTTTGGAACCTCTCTTCAGTATTAATTCTGTCATTAGAACCAAGAAGATGTGATCGACCATGGAATC
This sequence comes from Arabidopsis suecica, assembly GCA_019202805.1. Taxonomy (NCBI): domain Eukaryota; kingdom Viridiplantae; phylum Streptophyta; class Magnoliopsida; order Brassicales; family Brassicaceae; genus Arabidopsis; species Arabidopsis suecica. The sequence goes on from CM032909.1 coordinate 9,121,295, forward strand.
TTTGAATCAGGTGCTTCTCAAAACACAGTTTAATAAAAAAAAAATTAGTACTATCTGTACGAATGTATGTACTTAAAGAAAAGCCATAAAATGCATTTAGGTTTCTAACAACATGAAGCTCTCAAAATGAGCAAAAACATTCACATTATATCTACTGGAACTCTTAAGCTTGGGACCATACAATTCTTGATTCAGTCCTTCAATCATGACATTTCTCGTGCTATTCGTCTTCAAATTGTAATAGACTAGACAAAACGGATCAAAAAATTGTTTTGGAAGCAGACAAATGTCGCCGGTATTAAAGGTACCGATAATGTCGTAGTCAAGGCCAGCAGCAGATTGGGGCAAATGAAAAGTGGTCATGGACCATTCTTCTTTCTCAGCATCTTCCACAACCCACATTCGAAAACTACCCTCACGAGGATACTCTAACACACTAACTTTCCCTCCGTAGTTCATCAGAGTTTTATATGTATCCCACATATCCTCATAAATCACCGGTATTTTGATGCATTTGAACGTTTCAAGGCTAACATCGAAACTAACAATTATAGAAATATTATTCATGCCTCTTCTATAGGCCCCGTAGTATAGTGTTCCGTCCATATACAGGGCCGGGGTTCGAGAAACATGAGGACATTTAGCACATGGAGCCTTTCTCCAAACTCTTTCTCCTCCTAAGACCACAACCTTCTGTTCCAAACTCCAACGCGAGTTATCAACAGCGAGAATTTTGTACTGATCTCCAACAAGATCGTACCCTAAAAAATAGTTACAACGTGGATCAACATCCAAATTGATAGGAGGATCTTTGTGTTTGATTTGGGGAAGAACATGGAGCCGCCTCGTGCTAGGGTTACAAATCCCCACTTTCCGTTTACTTCCAACGCATATCAATCCGCGAACCGCATTATATACCTTTCTCCCATGGACTTTGAAAAGGCTCAGATCTTTATAGCGTACCAAACATGAAGGAGGGGAAGAGGAAGATACGTTTGGGTAAGGCAACGAGAACAACAGAATCTCTTTTCCCAAAAAGTCACCACAAGTGATGAGGAGACGAGAAGGAGCTGAGGAAGCAGCTAAATTCAGTTGCCGGTTTCTGAAATCTTTGCTGGTGATGATAGAGGACCAAAGCTTGGAGACACATTGAAATCTCAATAAAGACTTTACTGGTAATCTTAAGAGTGTCTCAATCTGGAGATCGAGAGGAATGTAGGTCGGTGTCGGATTTCGACATAAGATTGATTTCTTTCTCGTTGGAACTCGTTTAAACCTTCTTCGATTGCCTTTTTTAGCTAATTTTTTCTTCCGGAAGACGCATAGTTGCCGATAACACAACCTCATGATTGTCTTCTTCAAGACGTCTATAGCTTAGATATAAGTACAACGCTTTGTAGAGAAATAAAACCCTTTAAGTAATGCTAGAAAAAAAAACTTCAACTGGCCTCGCAAAACCTAAACCTAATTGGAATTTGAGAATTTTCAATTTTATTTTGTTTATTTATGGGTATTTTAATCATGTATAAATTTGTCTTATATATCTTGAAATTTTTTTTTTTTTTTTAAAGAGACAAAACATGGCCAGACGTTAGCTTAACAAAAGATTCAAAAGAGGAGGGGAAAAAAAGAAGACCAAACCAAACTGGTTTTGATTTCTCAATCTATTAACAATGAATAGTAATAAAGATTTTTTGATTTTTGAAAAAAATATAAAATCTAAAAAATCAATTCATTGTGATATTTTTTCTCAAGATTCATCACATAAGTCATAACTCCTTTGCCAATAATAAGAAAAATATTATTTTTAGGGTTTTGTAGAGGAACAAAGCTTTCTGTCTCATTTTGACGCCGATCATCAATCAGATGGCATCGATTTACATTCCTCTTGATCTCCAGATCAATACACTCTTAAGATTGCCTGTAAAGTCTTTATTGAGATTTCGATGCGTCTCCAAGCTTTGGTCCTCAATCATCACCAGCCAATATTTTCAAAACCGTCACTTTAATATTATTACATCTTCCTCAGCTGCTCCTCGTCTTCTCATTGCTTTTCAGGACTTTCGCAGTGGAAACCTTCTGTTAGTCTCGTCACCTAACCCAAACGTATCTTCTTCATGTTGTGTGCCCTACAAAGATCTGAACATACTCAAAATTGATGGGAGCAAATTCTATGGTTCGGTTCGGGGCTTGGTATGTTTTAGAAGTAGATTAAGTGTGGGGATTTGTAACCCTAGCACAAGGCAGCTGCATATTTATCCACAAATCAAATTCGAAAAGGATCCATGTACTGATCCGTGGGTCATGTACTTTTTTGGGTACGATCCTGTTGAAGATCAATACAAAGTGCTAGCCATTCATCATTTGAGATGGAGATTTGAGCACAAGGTTTTGGTAGTGGGAGGAGGTTGGAGAGACGCTCCATATCCCACCTGTCCTCATGTTGTTCAGACCTTGGGGCTGTATATGAACGGAACCCTGTACTACGGGGCCTCTAGGATGGACATCAAGTCCCCGAATAATAATTCTATAATTGTGAGTTTCGATGTTAGGTTTGAAACGTTCAACATCATCAACGTACCAGCGGGTTATGAGAAGATGTGGAATTGTTCGTCTGAAGCGGATAAAACTTTGATCAACTATAGAGGGAAAATTGGTGTGGTTGAGCACCCTCGTGATGGTAGTTTTCGAATGTGGGTTGTGGAAGATGCTGAGAAAGAGAATTGGTCCATGACCACTTTTCATTTGCCCCAATCTGCTGCTGGTCTTGACTTTGAGGTCATGGAAACCGTTTATAACGGTGAGATTTGTCTACTTCCAAAAGAATTGCCCGATCCGTTTTGCCTCTTCTATTACAATTTGAAGACAAATAGCATGAGAAGTGTCGCAATTAAAGGACTACCTATTTCCCAGACTAAGCCATTCCGTAGCATTTTTGCGATTGTTTCAGATCATTATGAGAGCTTTATGTCTTTAGAAACCTCAAGTTAATTTCGGGCTTATATATGCTTAGAAATTAAATTTTGCTTTATATTTAGATATTAATTTTGCTTTGAGAAGCCCCATACGATTCAAAGGTTATATCTTAAAATCATGGTCGAGCATATCCCACTACCAGAACCTTGTGCTCCGATCTCCCATGCGAATAATCAACGACAAGCACTTTGTATTGATCTTCAACAGGATCGTACCCAAAATAAAAGTACATGTTGCACGTACGAAATACTGGATAATTTTTGAATTGGGGAAAAGTAGGCAGCTCTCCCATGCTGGGGTTACGAATCCCCACCCTTAATCTGCTTCTAAAACATATAAACCCCCGGACCGCACCATAGAATACTTTGATCCCATCAATTTTGAGTATGTCCAGATCTTTATAGGGTACACAACATGAAGAAGAAAAAGAGGAAGATACGCTCGGGTTAGGTGACGAGACTAGTAGAAGCTTTTCACCGCGGAAGTTCACAAAAGCAATGAGGAGACGAGGAGGAGCTGAGTAAGAAGTAATATTAAAGTGACGGTTTCCAAAATCTTGGCTGGTGATAATAGAACACCAAAGCTTGGAGACACATCGACATCTCAATAAAGACTTCACAGGTAATCTTAAGAGTGTACGAATCTGTAGATCAAGAGGAATGTAAATCGATGCCATCCTATTGATCAGCGTCGTTGGATAAATTACGAAAGTTCAGTCTTCTACAAGACGTGGAAGGTTAAATAATAAAACCTAGACTAGTTAACCCTAACTTGACCTAATTAAATTTGATGATTTTCCATTGTAAAGTTTATATTCGAGTATTTTAATTTTTAATCAATTCTGGCTTATAAATCTTCAAAAAATAAAAAACAAACATCAACAGAGATAGATATATAGAAGATGCAAACGAAAAAGATAAGGAAGACCAAACCAAATATAAAAACAAAGTACAAAAACAACACACCATAAGTCTAAAAGGATCCAGAGTTGTCAATACAAGCACTAAAAACCTGCAACTGGTAGTTGAGGTTTCTTTTTTTTTTTATATAGAAAAGATAAGCAAAAGACTCTAAATTGGTTTGTTAAAAGGGGGTACACTTACTCAGTACTCCTCCTCCTGTTGGTATTCTCCTTCTTCCTCATCCTCGTACTCGCCTTCTTCATCTGCGGTTGCGTCTTGGTATTGCTGGTACTCTGAGACAAGATCGTTCATGTTGCTCTCAGCTTCTGTGAACTCCATCTCGTCCATTCCTTCACCTGTGTACCAATGCAAGAAAGCCTTTCTCCTGAACATAGCTGTGAACTGCTCACTCACACGCCTAAACATCTCTTGGATCGATGTTGAGTTGCCGATGAAAGTGGAAGCCATCTTCAGACCAGTAGGTGGGATGTCACAGACAGTTGATTTGACGTTGTTGGGGATCCACTCAACAAAGTAGGATGAGTTCTTGTTCTGCACGTTCAGCATCTGCTCGTCCACTTCTTTTGTGCTCATCTTGCCACGGAACATGGCAGAGGCAGTAAGGTAGCGTCCGTGTCTTGGGTCAGCAGCACACATCATGTTCTTGGAATCCCACATTTGCTGGGTGAGCTCAGGGACTGTGAGGGAACGGTACTGCTGAGACCCTCTTGATGTGAGAGGAGCAAAACCCACCATGAAGAAGTGAAGACGAGGGAATGGGATGAGATTCACAGCAAGCTTACGGAGGTCAGAGTTGAGCTGACCAGGGAACCTCAGACAGCAAGTCACACCAGACATCGTGGCAGAAATCAAGTGGTTCAAATCACCAACTGCAGACAGAGAACGAAGAAGTAAGTGAGTGTCTTTCTATACATATACACACTTATCACACAACCATATCAAAACAAGAGCATAGCAGAAAAAAAAAAAACTATATCACAAAGCAGAGTACCCTTTCACAATCACAAAAGTAGTTGATAATCATGCTCTACTATACAACCACTGAGTTCTGCATATCCCTTCCGTTACAAGAAGTACCAGATATTTACATAACACTTAACTAGATATTTGCCAATAAGAGTAAAGAATAGCAGTATTTGGGACTTATTGTGGTGATGACACCAATGCAGATAACCAGGGAATAGTAAACAGAACCTATAACACATGAAAAATACAGGCAAAAATAAACCACTAAAAATAGTAACAAAACAATGACCAAATCATGTTCACCATCTATACACTAATGCATATCAACCATACAACCGATTGTGGTGATGACACCAATGCAGATAACCAGGGAATAGTAAACAGAACCTATAACACATGAAAAATACAGGCAAAAATAAACCACTAAAAATAGTAACAAAACAATGACCAAATCATGTTCACCATCTATACACTAATGCATATCAACCATACAACAGAAGCATCTCAACTGATCTAAAACACTGAGAACAGTATCAATGCAACCATGAATCAAAGAATAACTTACAGCTAGGAGTTGTGAGTTTCAGAGTCCTGAAGCAAATATCATACAATGCCTCGTTATCAAGAACCATACACTCATCTGCATTCTCAACAAGCTGATGAACCGACAAAGTAGCATTGTAAGGCTCAACAACAGTATCAGAAACCTTAGGCGAAGGAAACACTGAGAACGTAAGCATCATTCGATCTGGATACTCTTCACGGATCTTGGATATCAACAGTGTTCCCATACCAGATCCAGTTCCTCCTCCCAACGAATGACAAACCTGAAACCCTACAAACCAAAAACCTCACAGTTCAAAACCACGAAAAGCACTTGAAACCAAAATCAACTCTAAAATCAAACAGATCTAGAGATTATTATACCTTGCAAGCAGTCACAGTTCTCAGCTTCCTTACGAACAACATCGAGAACCGAATCGATTAGCTCAGCTCCTTCAGTGTAATGTCCCTTCGCCCAATTGTTACCAGCACCAGATTGACCAAAAACGAAGTTATCAGGACGGAAGGTTTGACCATAAGGTCCAGATCTGAGACTATCCATAGTTCCAGGCTCCAAATCCATAAGAACAGCACGAGGAACGAATCTACCACAACTAGCTTCATTGTAGTAAACATTGATGCGTTCAAGTTGTAGATCTGAGTCTCCGGTGTACCTACCGGTTGGATCTATGCCGTGTTCGGCGCAAACCACTTCCCAGAACTTGGCTCCGATCTGGTTACCGCATTGACCACCTTGAATATGAAGGATCTCTCGCATTTTCGCTAGAAGGAAGTGGAAATAGAGATTGATTTCGACGGATCCGAAATTTCGAGAATCGAAATCCGGAGGAAGAAGGAGAGTGAATTAGGGTTTTCAGAAATGTGAAGAAGAGTGAGAGAGTAAGAAGAGGAGTGGTTTTATAGAGAAGAGTTAACGGGTTAATTATTTTTTTAATTTAGTAATTTGCGCTGATTTGTTTTGTTTCGAAATTTAAAAATGTAACGTTTCGTTAGTGTACCACAAATTCAAAATTTTAATTTATTTTTAGCGAATGATTCACAATTTCTATATTAATTTGAGGATTTTTTTGTCAGGTTACTGAAAAAAAACTGCAAATCGTAAGCAATGTTTTTATTCTGGCATTAACTTTTGCCCATACATTATTAAATATATAAAAAAAAGTTGGATATCTTTTAAAAAGAAAATTTGAAAAGTTAAAACGATGACGCTTTTGTAGGTGAGAGTGGAGGGGCGCAGGATCACGTGACGAAGCCCAGGGAACATTAATTGTGTTTTTGTTTCTAATAGTAATAATAATGAGAAAAGTATACGTTACATTATTTAATAGAATAGTAGAAATGTAGTATATCCCTAATTATTTGAAGAATGGCCTAATAATCATCTACTAATTGTGTTCGAAAATAAATTCAACCGGAACTATACCACAATTGTTCATTTAACCAATTAATAATTATAAGTTTTTATCACACAAAATTATCAAAACAAAATAAAAGGTTTTAGTAGACAACCTAATTTACTTAGATTAATGTTTTTTTTCAATCCAATTCCAAGGCATGGTACTGATGGTGATGGATTCTAATCCAACTATATTATTCATACATAATAAAAAAAAAAAATCATATTGTACTTTGGTCATAAATAATTTATGTTTTAGTTGGTAGTATGCCACATGCGGTCACGTGCTTGTATAATATTCGAATCAACCCCTTATTAATCGCTCAGCGGATCATGTTATTCAAAAAGATGTAGTGACGTTGTAATCGAGGTTTTAGTTATATGTATTCCTTCTTGATTAGTCATTTCTATTAGTTTTGTATACTTTTCGTTTCAATCTTGTTTATTTAGGGGTTTCGATATCTATACTAGTATAATCGCAGCACTTTTTGTGACGGGTGGGTAAAAAAGCTTTCGGGTATATCGGATACCCGACCCATTTTAAAAATTCCTTCACAAAAAATTTGTTGGGTCGGGTTATATTTAACCCAACTCATACACCGGATATTCCATATTTAATAATTTAGATTTTTAGAAGATTTGATTAAGATTTATAATTATGATTCTCCTATCATCTTTGTTTGATTTGTTTTTAACTGTTTTGAATCATCATATAATACATAAAGTAAAAAAAAAAAATCAATTTTTTTTCTACATATACTGTGATTCGAAATTTTAAAAACGGACATATATTATCCAATTGACGAAAATGTGTGTTCAACGTTCTACATCGATTAAAATATTTAGACAATGATTCAGAATCATATCATAAATAAGAACATTAATAAAATAAATGAGTTTTTTGGCGGGATGGGTTTGGCGGGACGGGTTTTTGAATCAACAATAATAAAAAGATTAAAATATCATTAATCCGCCGCTTCAATACGGATTTAATCCTTATTTTTTTTAATACAAATCACAGGACGGGTTAAGAAATTACGGAACGGGTTATATTTCGGAAATGATTTATATGGCGGACGAATTTGAATCAATATTTATATACCGCTTTAATACGGGTTAAATCCTCAGTTTATTAATAATTATCTCGTGGACTCGTGGTATACCGTTACTTAATAACAATTGTAAACTATAATATAAATAAATATGTTATAAGGAGATACAATTTACAAAATATTTTTATACTAACTTTAAAATTAAATCATCCCGCGGTGTACCGCGGGTTAAAATCTAGTGTGGTTTATGGATTCTAGGATTCTAAGCAAGCTATTGAATTATCACAATTTTTGGAGGTTTTCATTAATAATTAAACGCCATTGAACTATTACCATTTAAATAACCCCTGTTCAATTTTAGTTCAATGTGTGTTTTGGTTTTTGCTTGAGATAGATGATGTTTCTGTAGTTTGGTTATGTGGTTAGAGATGATGATGATTTCATTTAGAGATGATGATGGCTATTAATTAATGATGATATTGTGCTATTGTTTGATGCTCTTAACATAGATGATTAAAACGATGTGCTTATTGAGTAGTGCTTCACCATTTGTTCCAATATCTTTTTATTTTCTAGTTTTGCCGTTGCTCAGCAATGTCTTCCCGTGAAATTGAAGAATTTTTCAGCTCCACTCTCACTTCCACTTCTAAAAAAGGTAACTTTGTTTTTGTTTCATGATTATTGTCTCTAGGGGTTAATCCATGAGCCGACATTTACATGTCTGTTCCTTATTTATCCACTCAGCGCCGCACGTGTAACAGAACTCGTATTTGCATCTGTGAAGAACAAACAAAAAATCAAATCAATACCTCGGTAAAAATGCAATTATAAAAGTATGTATATGAAGTAAAAAAAAATGTAGAGAATGAACTTGCATGTCATGTGGTTGCAGCCATAAACTCGTTCGATCCAAGTGTTACACACTCTGCATTTCTTCAATCCATGCCTCTCAGCCACAGACTCAAACTTTGCATGATTAGATATCTGATAAGTTTGCGTTTTTCGGAATTCATCACATGTTATGTGGTAGTGCCATTTAAAGCTGCAGTTTATGCAGAAAAACGTGCCACACACCATGCACTTTCTGGCTCCTAGCTGCTCAGCACCAAGAAAGAATTCGTTTGTGTGTTTAAGGAGCATGTCCTTCGCCATTAAAGCGGAACATGTGGGTTCCGGACAATAGACTCTGTCTCTCACGTTGATCTCACTCTCCATCTTGCGCTGATCAATCACACTAAGCTGTTCAGGGTCTAAAATACCTACACAAGCCTCTCTATGAATTTCTGACTCGCAATCCTCCATTGGGCAGATTGCTCTTTTCCCACATACTAGTGTTCTTCTGAGGTGTTCCTTCATGCAGACATCGCAGAAAATGTGGAAACATCCAGGTACCTCGAACATCTTATCACACTGAAAGTCTTCATAGCATATTGCACAAGTCTCTTCGCGTGGTTTGATTTGGGAAGAAATAGCAGCTTCTACAAGCTGATGGACAAAGGTGATGTCCTTGCATACTGGGAGTGATTGGCAAGACGAGAACCTCTTCTGAAGAAGACCCACTTCCTTTACAAGAGTTGCAACAGTGGAGTTGGTTGAGACCATTTTACCTGTTATACCTGTAACATAGAAAACAATATATGCAAACTCAGTTCAAGATTGATTTACATATTTTACGATTTCATGTCTAACATGTTTATGATAATCCGAGGTTTTATAAAGTTGATCATCTAAAGTACAGAACTGAAATAAAATTGCAAAAAAAAAGAAAAAAAATTATTCATGATAGGATAAAAAAATATCAAGTACTTTGATTGATCGTATAAGGAATCAGAAATATTAATTACCTGGCAATTTCCATCACTTTTAATCTTGATTTTGGTGAAATCTTCCAACTCCAATTTGAAAATCCGGAGAAAAAAGCATATATAGTTAAGATTAGCGGTTAAAGTTTTTTGAACAAGCTTACAAGAAGAATTGATACCTATACTGAAGTCTTTCCCGATCATTAAGATCATCCAAACACAGCGACTTAGGCTGAGTGTTAGGCATCTTTTAGAGTTGGGATTGATCGATGATTGATACAAAACAGAGTCTCTCCTCTCTTAGAAAAGATTAGGGCTAGATTTAACGTTAATAGGAATTTTTTTTCTCCGACGTTTAATGCTTTAATTGTGATTTATGGTCCTTTTATATACTAAAAAAAGTAAAGTTAATAGATGTTCAAAAAAGTAAACTTGCCGGAAAAAAAAAACAACCAAAGGAAAGTTTCAGAAAGGCTGTTTTATAAAAAGTTAAAATAATAATAGTTCATTATATTGTTGGTATGATTTTATTTGCATATGATTTCCACTCCACGTATCCACAAAAAATAAATTCCAGAACAAAAAATAATTTATTTTCCTATATTTATATAGGACGACTCATCTTCAGTGGGGCTGTCAGCTGTGTGTTCGATGTTAGCTATTTGACACGGCTCATGGTAGATTTATTGAATGGTTGAAGAGAGCACACACCAATCTTATTGGACACATTTGACAGAAACAGTAAGTTACAAACACATAAAAGTAGCAGAGTAAAGAGAACACACACCAATCCTTATTGGAAGTTTATTTTGTCGACATGGCAGTGGCTGGTTTTACTAATATAATAGAAGGTTTTTCACTTGGTGGTGGTGATTGGTACGACAGTGACTCCGATGCTGTGAACAACATCACTAGCTTGTCCGTGGCATCCGACGATCTTGTGGCCTATCTCTCCGAGTGTGAACTTCTCACCGGAGTCCATTCCAAACGGAGTTGACTCCCTTTTATTCGTCTTAAACTGAAGACAGATTATCATCGGTGTCTCGACTCCGAAAATCTTATCGTAGTAGCCATCTATGGCTGTTAGATATTCACCATCTTCAAGCACAAACTGCAAAGACTCGAAAGTAACAAGTATAAATGTATAATTTAAGTTATTAATATTATTTGAAACAAAAACTCTTGTTGTTTATGGATATGACCTCTTCAGTTCCAAGTAATGTCATCTTCCCATGGTCATCTCCGGATACAAGATCTTTTCCTTTATTGTATTCAAACTTGACAAAGGCTACACCATCGTTTCCTTGTCCTACAAGTATCCTCCTCACACCATCGTAGACACCATCATCCCATGCAACTCCTCCGTTGCCACCTATTGCTGGTAGTTTCTTGGCTGGAATTATAGGAGTCGGAGTAGGAATAGGTGCAAAATATGCTCCAAGAGCATCAATAGCTGAACCTTCCTTTCCATGGAACCCGACAAGCTTGCGACCCTTCTGCTCTAGCTTAAACTTCTTACCACCCTTATATCCAGAGAATGATGTTCTCCCCTTCGATGTTTCGAATGTAAGCGATGTAATGACGACATTGCCGAAGAAGTCTGGTTTATCATAGGTTGCTTCCACCGATTTGATGTATTCATCCGGATTAAGCTCAAACTGCAACAAAATCAAAATTTAAGAATACTTCTGTCGCAAGAAATCAACAATTATATTTCTACTATATCTCACAGTTTCTAGAAAATTTACCTTCAGTGATCTTTCTTGTTTCACCCCATGGTGACGTGTCTTCTCTAACTTACCGCCTTTCTCGTACTCGAACTCTAAATAAGTTATACGAGAATTATCTTGACCAATATGCCACATGCCGTCACGTGCTTTTATGATATTCGCATCAACCCCTTATTAATCGCTCAGCGGATCATGTTATTCAAAAAAATGTAATGACGTTGTAATCGAGGTTTTAGTTACATATATGTATTCCTTCTTGATCAGTCATCTCTAAAAGCAAGCTATTGAATTCTCACAATTTTTGAAGGTTTTCATTAATAATTAAACGCCATTGAACTATTATCATTTAGTTGATGCCAGACTATTAAAAATGCTTGGGAGTTGGTATAACCACCTCTCAAAATCATCTTCCTCGATGAGCCAATCTCTTACTTTTCGTTTCTTCTTTCTATAGAGATTTTTTCCAACTGTGGTTATTATGAACCTCACTAGGTTTTTGAGTGAGTAATATAAAGAGCATAACTTTTTGAGCTAAGCGAAAAAAAAAATGTGAGGAACAAATCTCCGCCAATTCTACTAGAGGAAATTAAAGCATTGATCAATAAGTGCTAGCTGGATAGATTTTAGTAGCAAGATAAAATGTTGTATTTTGACTTAATTATCTTGGTGTAGTCGTGGAGCTAAGGAAAATTGTAGATATACTCATTCTGGGAGATGGGTTAGGAACTTTCTGAGAAGCATATCACTTTGTTACCTTGGAGTCCAAGACAAGTTCTTTTTTTGCAACACTTTATTAAGATCGTGAATTTCTTCTTCTTCTTTATCTTCTTTATTTCTTGGATATCTTTCTCTAACAGTAACACACATCTTTAAGAAGCTTTTCTTTGAGTGCAACATTAACCTCTCGAGAATATGAGTTACACTGCCTTGTCACACTCTTTCTCTTTTACTCGATTCTCCGTTTTCTGATCTCCGTTAATATATACATGCCTTTAGGAAGTGGTATATAATGCCAAACGTGAAAGGTTGTTTAGGGACGTTTATATGTGGGGATTGCAACATCGTGATGAACCAACAAATTTGATGGTGATCTCAAAAAACAGCTTGTTGGACAAGAACTATGTTGCGGCACTTGTCCCATTAAAAGAGAAGGAAAACAATATTTTATTGACACTTCCTCAAGACCCATCAGAATTGCCACAATGTGTTGCAAGTTTTGTTTGGGTTTGGACTAGCCGCCCCTATCAACTGGAGGGAGCCCTCCTGATAGCCAAAGCTGTAGTAGCTCACAAGTTGTTGCTCCTTCTCATACTTCTTCTCCTCGCAACGGAACTTCACTATGTGTTGCCAAAAAGAAGAAGAAACGTTCTCACAAATATCCATCCCAAGAGCACTAATATTCTGAGGACTAGTGAAGATACTACCAGAAGCTAGGAAAGGACTGTTACTTTTTTATAAGGGAAATTACATAGAGTAGCACATAAAAGATGCTAAATTACTCTAAAAAGCTTAGTCAAAAAAGGTAACAAAAAAAAATTAACTATGAATAATAAGATAAAATATCTTTAATGAAATATCCTTTTTTATTATCACTAGACTCAATTTAATAAATCATTTTGTAAAAAAAAATTGGTTTCCGAAGTTTTGTTAACCCTAACTTCCTCAATAAGCATAAACTGAAAATTCCTCTTTTATCCGTATCTTATGGATCGATGCCTCTGATTCCACTTAAGTTTCATAATCGGCTATCATGAATCTACAAGCCATCAATCGCTCAATCACAGACGATCATGAAGATAATGATCCTGCGAATATCTCTCCATGAAGACTACTCCTGGTTTGCGGATTTTCAAGCCCATCATCCCTGATATACGTATGTCTCTCTTTCATATTTTGTATTCTGTATTATGATTATCCTAATTTTGTTTTCATGTTTTTGACATCATATAGCTGAACGAGACCCTAAAATCTATTTGGATGATGCTTGGACAAAGCTAAAACCAGCTATAAGAACCATCTTCCTCGATGAGCCACAAGATTATCACTGCTCTGAGATTTTCAACGTATGTTCTCGTATCTACTTTTGCTTATTTCTTCTTTCTTTCTAAATGTTTTTTCTTGACTGGTCTTGCATCATCCAGGCTGTTCATAAAGCATGGTGGTCAAAGTCATCAGGAGAAGCCCTTTACAAGCTGATCTTGGAGGAGTGTGAGATATTTATCTCTGCAGCTATACGATCTTTAGAATTGCATTGCGATGATGATCCCTCTGTTTTCCTGCCACTCATGGAGAATTGTTGCCTAGAGTTTCGCCGCAAGTTGCAGGATCTCTGTAGCATTGCGTATGAAGGTCATACAGTTGGTCTAAAATCATTGTGGGACTTGGGTATTGAGCTTTTCCCCAAGCATCTTTGCTTAGCCTCTAAAGTTCGTGACAAGCTTCTTTCCATCAACTTAGACCTCATTAGAGATCAGAGGTAAATTTCTGTTACATTAGGGTGGATAGATTGGTAAATGTGATATTAGAATTATCATTGTTATTAGGTGTTGATAGATTTGGATTTACTGAGATCACTCTTTTGCCTTTCCATTGTTACCACCAGATTAGGCAAGGCTGTTGACACGACTCAGCTAAAGAATCTTTGGGTTTTGTTGCATGGGCCATGGTTCTACAAGTCGCGCTTCTTCGAGAAGCCTTTTATGGACTGCGCTCTTGAGTTTTACTCAGCAGAATCACTGCAGTTCAAGGAGGAGCAGTCAGACATTCCCCAGTATTTGAAGCATGTCCAGCAAATGTTGCGTAAGGAGAAGGAAAATTGCAGACACCTCTACTTTTTTAGAGGGTTCAAGAAATCGTTGATGGAAGCTGTTGAGAGAATACTTCTGAGGGATCATGTTTCTGTCATTCTTGAAAAGGTCCTCATAAGCAGCTAGCTCTCTTTTCCCTTTGATCTCTTTGTTTTTTGTCAACAATATGTTTTCTAAGCACTTGTGGTTGCAGGGTTTTGTGAAGTTTATGGATGAGAGAAGCCATGATGACCTCAGTAGGATGTATCATTTGTTCTCTAAGATGGACTTACTGGGGCAGTTGAACGATGCTTTGAACTCCTATATTTTGCAAACCGGGCAGAAGATGTTAAAGGAAGACTCATCATTTGCGGAGTTGAAGAAAAATATTGACAAGATTTGCCACACTTGTTTCTCAGAAGATGCTTCGTTGGAGAAGACAGCCAAACAATGTTTTAAGGATCTTGGTTTGCCTTGGGAGGAATCAGAAACAGAGTCTCTGCAGATTAAACGGATTCGATTCGATCGGCTAGGGCGTTTACATTATGGGCGATTCATATGACTGTTATAAAAGACTTAATTATATATGTACTCGTCATGGAAGTTGTGGTTGCTATCTAAAAAAAAAAAATCGGAGATTCTAAGGAGATGTGTTTTATATGTTGGCACAGCAAAAATATGCAAGGACGTAGAGGATGTTTATAGACTAGCATTACCTATTTGCATGTAACATCTTGTATGGTTATAGATTTGAACATGGTTCAGTTCATATGAAACAGCTAGTCTTAAGATTGTGCTCCTTGTGTTGATTCTTGTTCTTTGGAAGGAAGCTTTGTAGCCATGGTCCGTAGTTCGTTCTCTGATGGTTCAGCAGACCAACATCTCTCCATCAGTAATTTCCAGTCCATGTCATAGTAGTTGGGAAAATGGCGGCCGTAGCGTATTACTAACGATACCACCTGATTTCAAATTTTGGTTAGAATAGAAACAAAGCATACAAACCGGCCACAAAAATTATGGATATGTTTGAATATTTTGAAGTGTTACCTCTTTTTTGGGGACTCTCTGACCGTGTTCATGGACATGAACGTGTTCATGGACATATTCTGAATGATTAGTATGTGCAATTTCGTTTCTCTTCAGAAACAGACCTTACCTCTGTGTAATTTTAGTTCAGTGTGTGTTTTTGTTTTTGGCTGAGATAGATGATGTTTCCGTAGCTTGGTTTTGTGGTTTCAGATTATGATGAGTTCATTTAGAGATGATGATGGCTATTAATTAATGATAATATTATGCTATTATTTGATTCTCTTAACATAGATGATTAAAACGATGTGCTTATTGAATAGTGCTTCACCATTTGTTCCAATGTCTTTTTATTTCCTAGTTCTGGCGTTGCTCAGCAATGTCTTTCTGTGAAATTGAAGAGCTGCCTCTAGAAAAAGTAACATTGCATTTGTAATTCTTTAGACTAGGCTTAGAGTAAGATGACTGTAATTATAATATAATTATATCATATTTTGTTCAGCTGCACTAATTAGTGCAATCATCTTTTGGAATCTATGTCGTTAGTCTCCGTAAGCTCTCATCAGTTACCCACTCATGCTATGGGCATTTCACCGGTCCCAAGGAGCTGAATCTTGTCATCTGGTAAGTTAGGAAAGATAGTAAAACAATAGTAGTTCACTTTAGTTCCAATAACTTATTTGTCTTTATCTTTTCAGCAAAGTCTCTCTTGTGTCGATCTATCTCATGACCGAGAATGGATTAGAGGTACTACTTTGTATATGTTTTCTTTCTTTTTCATTTGATTATCTCATTTTATGAAATTTAGAATCCATTGTATTATTATGTAGTATGTTACCTCATGTGGATGTTTTTTCTTTTCATTCATGTTTTTCTATCTAATGCAGCATCTACGGGAGTTTCCCATGTATGAAAAGGGTTGTGTTCATGGAGTTATCCCATGTGAATGTGAGTATACTTATTTGTTATCTAAACATTGTTTTTAGGTTGATTACAATGGTTGATGATTTCTAATCTTCGTGCAACATTTAAGAAAGGGTACTCTTTTCATTGCCACAGAATCAGAAAAACTTTGTATGTTTGAATGGGATGTTCAGGCTTCAAATGTCCTTTCACTGTATGCTTTTCTAATTGAGTTCCTTATTGAATTTTTCTTTATCTATTATTCTCTTTTAATCCACCAGAAATCACTTTTCTTATTTACCTTGCAGTGATACGAAACTATATGTACCAAATCAGGAAATGCATGAGATAGAGGATGTATCATATGAATACTATGACTTCTGCCAGGTATCTTAAGTTGATTAGTAATGTATGATATATGATGAATTTTATGTTCTAACTCTGTTTTGTATCTGTCTTTTATATAGGGGGTACAGTTTCTGATCGAAAAACAATTGTCTTGTATTCAAGAAAAAACCGGTCGTCGATATCACTAATTCGGGGCAGGGTGATACACAATTATAAATACGTAATTAACCCTTGGCTTTTGTACTCAACTCCTGACTTTTATCGTTAGTTAATACATCTGGACCAGGACTATTATACTTGATTTTGTGATCTTTTTTCAGACTCTCCGGTACAAACATACTCGATGTCAAGTTCTGAAAAGCTACCTACGGCCTGGCCTTGCTTTGCTTTATAGGGTACGTTAGTGACCTTTCTGATTTAGATTCACTTATCCTGATAGTAGTATTTTCGGATTTATTTACTTACTGATTACAGTAAAACCTCTATAAATTAATAATATCGGGATCGGAAAATTCTATTAATTTATAGAGGTATTAACTTATCAATAAATTAATAATTTATCAATTTATCGATAAATTATTAATTTATAGAGAGAATTTTCTGTAAGATCAATGTTGGGACAATCTGATCCAAGTAAGATCAATGTTTTAGATGCTATTAGTTTTGCAGTATCAGCTTGGACAATTAATGTTGGACAAGAGACAATAGCAAATTGTTTCCGACACTGCAAAATTCGTTCAATGGATGTCGAATCAAGGAATTTTGATGGATCCACTTGTGAAGTTGATGTTCATGAACTTGATGATGTGATTAATAATCTTGGCTATCACAATAGAATGGACGTCAATAGTCTACTTGACTATCCTGGTGAAAATGATGCATGTTCGGAAGTTCAGAGTTTAGAAGAAATCGCCGCTTCTATCCTTAAAAATGATGATGAAGCCGAAGACGATATAGAGGTACCTTTAGAACCTGTTACACACAAAGACGCAATTATCGCCGTCTAGAACCCTTCATAATTTTTGGATGCAATTCGAAAAGACTACACCAAAAGTTTATGATGCAGTAAGGAAGATTAGAGATGAGCTCCAACAAGAATGCAAATTCAAGAATAAACAAACAACAGTAGAGTCATATTTCACTAAATTTTCTTATATATATATATTTATATTATATTTTATCTAATTATTAATTTATGGTATAGATGAGACCATATGTTTACACATGATTTTTTAAAAAAATATTAACTTATTAATTTATCGATTTATGTCATATTTTACACTGGTTCCAACTCAAGACCAGAAGAATTTATTAATTTAGAGAGATTATTAATTTACTGTGTACCTTATGCTTTTTACCATCAAATAGATTCTTATCTGTAACTTTTACAATCTGATCTTATTTTCACCCAAAATGTTTGGTTGGGAAACTAATGAATGTTCTACTATTGTAGGGAATTGATGGTAATTTCTTCAGCGGGATATTTGAGATTACAGCTGATGACGTTGTTGCAATAAGATCGTTTCAACTTGATCAGACCATCATGCCTACACTTCTTATTCCGAATCTTTACAGCTAGGTGTTGTCTATTACGGTGGTAACGAAATCAAAACAAAGTTAATGGGTTTTGTAAGTTATAGACTAGCATTACCTATTTGCATGTAACATCTTGTATGGTTATAGATTTGAACATGGTTCAATTCATATGAAACAGCTAGTCTTAAGATTGTGCTCCTTGTGTTGATCCTTGCTCTTTGGAAGGAAGCTTTGTAGCCATGGTCCGTAGTTCGTTCACGATCTCAGTGAAGCTTGGCCTCTCCGATGGTTCTGCAGACCAACATCTCTCCATCAACAATTTCCAGTCCATGTCACAGAAGTTGGGAATTTGCGGCCGTAGCGTATTACTAACGATACCACCTGATTTCAATTTTTGTTTAGAATAGAAACAAAGCATACAATCCGGCACACAAGAATTATGGATCAAGGGTTTCACCTATGATCGCCCCGTAGTGCAAGTCGGTGTAAGGTTCTTCACCGGTGAAAAGTTCCCAGAGGACAATTCCAAATGAAAACACATCGACCTGTAGCATCCAGATTAAGGCATCTGATAGAGGGGAAAATAACATAATAGAGACAAATAACCAAGCTGAGAAGAGTAGCCTAGTTTAGAAACCTTCTCAGAAACAAGGCTACTGATTCCATTTAGAAGCTCGGGTGCCATCCATGGAAGTGTTCCCCGAACACCACCCGATATTAATGTCTGACATTTCACCTTTGAGAGACCCAAATCCCCAACCTGAAATGATCACAAATGTCTATTAAGAACTTTAAATAAAAGGTAAAAATTTGCATTCTTAGTAGCAAGTACAACCGTATGTGGCAAACAATTTCATATTGTGCAAATACCTCCTCTAACACCAAAGAATATGTACTCTCTTCAAAACTAATGCTAAACCTTATGTATGTCCAAATTTTTTACAAAACAATCTAGCAATTTATCGCAAAATGCTTACAATCCTCAATACCATGACTTGATTCCTACCGTTGTCCCTTATGATCATGAATCCCATGTTAGAGTTGGATGCAAACAGATAAAAGCAAACAAAACTAATACTAAAGAAAAACAGACAGAAAATAAAACTCGAGTAAATTGACCTTGCAAATTGGGCGATGAAGATCTCTGAGATTAACGAGTAGGTTGTCACTTTTAAGATCAAAGTGTACTATCTTCTTTCCATGCAAATACTCCATCCCAAAAGCTATGTCCATCGCGATCAACAGACGCTTGCGCCTATCAAATTTCCTGAAAAGAAAACCATAACAATTAATGGCATTCTTCTAAGCATGAATATTAAGTGTCAACATAGCTCTGAGGAATGTATAAAAAATTTGATACCTCACATTCTTCTGCAACGCATTTCGTAAAGAACCATTGACCATATACTCTGTAACCGTTGCCACAGAACCTCCAGGTGAATCCAGCACAACCCCATAAAAAGCAACGACGTTAGGATGATGCAAGCCAGCTAGGGTTTGTGCCTCATTCCAAAAGTCATCAATCTGATAATTTGCGGATAAGATATACGTAATTATGAACTATTCAACATGTCTAAATAATTTTTTAGGTTATGCATCATCAGCTGTGCTGAGACAAACCATTCGTTCTTGCTCAGATGGTTTGCCAGTAAAACATCGATCATTGATCCTTTTGATTGCAACATCAGTGCCTCGCCATTTCCCATGATAAACTGTGCCAAATGTGCCAGATCCTAGTTCTCGCAATTCTTCAAGGTCGCTGTCCTTTATAATCTGTCAAAATATAATATATGATTATACACATTAGTTAATGATCAAAAGTGAATTAAATACAAGGTGTCAAACCTGCAACTGATCCAGAGAATCAGAACCAGAATATCCGAAATTCAGTCTTTCTAGAAGTTGGTTCCTGATATTCTGAGAAACAATAATAACTTCTATAGAAATATGAAAAATATAAAAAGGAATGCCAAAAATAGTGAAGATCATGCAAAGGACCTTGAACTGTGTAGTAGACTGCTGTTTCATTTCATCATTACGTGAAACTTCTCCTTTCGAATTAGAAGGATACTCATCCACGCTGATTGTAGGTTCAAGATATGAAGATGTGCTTGACTGTAAAACAGAAGCAGCGACTCCTTCAGCAACATTCCGAAGTTCTTGTTTGATGTGCTCCTCCTCTGAGCCTTTCAGAGAGAACAAAAGACCAATCAACAGATAATCCTCAAGGATAACGATCTAAGAAAGTCATGTATAACATGAAAGTCATTCTCACCTTTCGAAGAACTAAGTAGATCAGGTTTGACATCCTCCTTTGAGTTAGTTTGCAAATTCCATGGGTCCTGGTTGCTAAAAAGTGATTTTGATGAATCTTTATGGTCTGCACCACCAACACTAGATGACAAGGATGATGGTAAATTAGCAGCATCAGGATTTGATGATAAGGATGAGGGTAAGTTAGCAGCATCAAAGGTAGATTCAACAACGTCATAAGCGGGGTTGCTGGACTGCGCTTCCACTGAATCAAACTGCTGACCTCCAACCAATGATTGTAGATACAAACCAGGATTTCCTAATAAGGGCGACTGTGTTGGCGGCAATGATGCCTTAGGCTGAGATTCATGGCCTGGAAGAACTACTCTTGTTAGTGTCTTCGTTGAGTCAGTGTGATCTATGTTTTGACTTAGTGGAGATTGACCAGACGTGTCATGTGACAACATATTCTTCCTTGCCATTTGTTGAGAACTTGTACCCATAATATCTTCTGTTCCAATTTTGTCAACTGGTGAGATGAAACTCTGACAATTGCTATATATTCCGGGAGCATGTATGTTAACATCATCCACCAATCCACTTAGTTCTCGGTATTGGGCATATGCTACTGAAGGGTCTACGGGATGTTGCTGCTGTCTAGATACTTGAACTTTTATCGGAACATCTCTCACGATCTCATTGAGGAAAGGTTCAGTAGTCTCGACCTGAGCAGTCGCAACATTGGCGTTATGTAAAGTATCTCTTTCTTGATGATTTGAATGATTGAGGAAGCTTTGTTGACCCGTAAACGTATCCGTCTGTTGGACTCTCATAATATCATCTGGATGAGAAGCATGGAAAGCTGATCTCACATATGGTACCGACATTGTAGAGCCATCATTCCTCTCCCGTATAACGAGATCAGAATGCATATGAGGAAAAGATGTCTGACACATATGACAATCATCTACCCTTTGAAAACTTTCAGGCATAATTACTTGTTGATGCAAACCACCATCGGGGAGAACAACATAGTTAGATGGTGGAACCTGAGACCCGCCACAACCACCAATTGGTAGACCAGGAGCAATCGTACCTTGATATGCAGTGTATCTCGGCTCTGTAGGAAGTGGAGCTACCTTTTGAATCCCGACATTTCTTTCAGCAGGATAGTTCCCCAACAGATTTTCTTGGGTTTGTAGTACAGGGTTAATCAAAACTGGTGTAGCACCAATCTGAGCGTTCAAAGGAGCCATTGACATGTGAGAAGCAGGAAGGAACTGGTGGGATGAGACACTTACAGTACTACCTTGAAAAGGTTGTTGGGAGAACAAAGAAGTACTGCTTGGCAAAAGCTGGATAGGTGAATGAACAACATCTGGTTGTCTTAAAGCTTCTTGGCGAGATTCAACATAGGTCGGTGAATGATGCTCAGATGGCGTAGTCATTGATTGCTGCAAGTCATGAACCTGTTGCTGCTGCTGGATCTTACCAAGTATTTGTTTCCCTGAAACAGTCTCAAGCTGAGAAGAATGAAACGGATCGGCTTGAACAGTCATTGGCAAAACATAAGCAGAAGAGCGTGGCTCAGGAGGAACAAGTCTTGGTGAATTACTATGATAAGTGTGAGGTGAAAAATTACTCGAGGTCCATGTAGTTGCAACAAAATCACTCTGACCTACACCCAAGCTATCAACAACATCCACGCCACTAAAATCAGAATTCGGATTAGAATTACTACCACTAGCCACACTTTCCTTACTCACAACAACACCATTCACCGCCTCTACATATCTCTGCCCAATATCAACTCCATCTCCATACTGCGATACTCCGAAAGAATCATCAACCTCGGACGAAGCAGCATCAAACAAAAAAACTCTCAACTTCCCTGACCCATCAGAAGATCTCTCAACCAACTTGTCAAACTCATCCATCATATTATCAATATCTTCACTAGATGAAACAGAAACCAAAGCATCAAGATCCTCATCAGGAAGCTGATACTTAATAACAACAACAGGCTGACCATAAACCTGAATCATCTTTTGCTCAAACTCATCAAAACTCACATTCCTTTTAGCACTAATGATCCTTGTTTGACCACCAACGTATCGTAACATGCCATCACTTGGTCTAGGCATTATCTTTCCATTGTAGCTACATAAAAACTTCACCTTTTCCCCTTCTTCATCATCCATATCACTACTTCCTAAATTTGGATTGTTCGTACTCATAACATCAATACTTACCTGCTCACTCCCAAACCCAGTAATGATTCCATCAGAGACACACTTATTGCCTAAATCAGAGCCATAATCTAACCCATAATCTGAAAGATTCGCCGGATTATGAACAAGATTCGAACTTGGGCTACTGGGTTCATGTGCCATTGTTTTGTAAAAACGAATTTGGAGCAGTGACGACGATAGAGTTGGTTTCTCACCTGGTCAATCTCGTGGTCGTCGTATTCGAGGTAGAAACGAAGAATCCTATTTCGTCGACCGAGAGAGAGATAGGAGAAGAAGAGGAGGCAAAGCGAGTCGTTGGAACTGATAAAACGACGACGTTTATTGGGAGTCTCAAATCGACTTGGATTTTGTCAGTAGAAATTAGTTTTCTTTTTAGAAGGGAAACACGTGAGAGATGGGAAGAGGCACGTGGTCTGGCCTCATGCAGAAGAAAAAAAAAGGTTGCGTTTGTTTTCCAAACTGTGAGAGAAAAGTGTAATGCTCCAACACTCGTCATGTTTTTCTTTTCTTTTTTTGGTTATTTCTTATTTTTTGCATTCCTAACAAAAGAAAGAAACAGTCAGTTGTCACTTTCAAGTTTCAACACACAAAAAAAAGCAATAGTTTGAAAATTTTAATTAGTTTGTGCTATTCTCTTCTTGTTGATCTCTATAAATTTTCTCCAATACCTAAAAACATCAAAATCACATGTAAGTTATTGGACCATATATCCTAGGATTAGGCAAAATTTTGGATATTTGTAACTCAATGAGACAAATCAAATACTAAAAAATAACTATTCATTAAAAATGGAATTAATCATAAATACTAAAAGTTTAAGATACGGTTTTGCTCTACTAAATAATTTCAACGAATATCCGATTACTTGCAAAGTACATATCGAAACGAGTCACGGATAATACTACAATCCAGAATATCTACTCCGTGTAGCCAAAAAATAAATTTTAGGTCTTTTGTAGTTTGTGTTGGTGTTTGATGCTTGAGATCATTCTTTTGTTTGAATGATTTGGTTGGTACTTGTTTGTACTTGATGCTTTGGCTCTTCCTTTTGGAGCTCATTTTTTTTGTATAAGCCTCTCCAGTGTGGAGACTGGAGATGGTGCTAGTGTAGGTAGGTTGTCTCAGTTCTTTGGTTGACTGATTCGTTGTAACCATTCTCGATCTCTTAGACCATGATTAACAAGAGGATCTTAAGATTTTCTTAGGATGATCTTAGCAATTAAATGATTAAAATTAATTCCCAAATAACCTTTAAAGCTAAGGTGAGTTGCTTACCTAAGAAACAAATACACACTTAAGAACCATTTTTAAGAGCCATTTTTAAATTTATTACTTTAATATTCCTAAGAGGCATTTTTAAGACACCCTTGATAATCATGGATTTCGAATTTTCAAATTTTCGATATATTCTCAGATGAGAAAAAAAAAAAGTCTTTTGTAAGGAAAAAAAGAAGCAAATGTGACTGCGGGGAGTCGAACCCCATACGCTTTTGTTTGTGTGCGACATTAAAGTTTAAAACGCCACCGTTTTGAAATCTTTTTACGCTCGGCCGTGTTTTTCTTCTTTGACCAAAATTCTGGAGAATTTGTCTTCCCTTTTATTTCTGGAAACTTTTTTAATACAAAATTCTCTCTAAAGCCGTCGTCAAGATCAAAAGTCACGAATTCGAAATCTCTCGTCTTGTTGCTTACCATTGAAGCTTTCAAATTTCTCCGTTTGATTTCTCTCTACACAAAACCTATTCGCCGGATTATTCTTATTCCTGTTTCTCCGAGCTTTCACGCTCCATAGTTTTGTTTCAGGTACGTTCTCGATTTCTATATCTTTATCTCTGATTCATCAGTCAAACGAATTCGTTTCTTAATATACATGTTGTTCTTTGATTTGGTTGATTTTTATTAGGAAGAACGCATATATAGTTGTTGGTGGTGTAATTCACAAATTTTCCGGCGATTTTTGGGTGATGTGTTCAACACTCTAGGCAAGGGAAATATCTGTGTTCTTAGGGAGATTTAAAATTTTGATTACTGATTTAATGGTTGAGGAAGATAGATGGTGTTTCTTCAATGGATCTGTGAAGACGAGATTGTTGTTGGAGATTGATACTCGTCTTATTCGTCTTCATGGTTTCGCTTGATTAGAGTTTCTTCTTTACCAAGTTTTAGTGTTTTGAGCTTTCTAGTAACTTTTGGTTTTGCGGGCTTTAAACATGGATGGAGAGGTTACTTCTTGGATTAGGAGGGCAAATTTCTCTCATACTGTTTGTTATCGTATGATTACACCGAGCTTAGAATCAAACTCAGATAGGACTTCTGGATTGAAAAGAATGACTTTGAGCTCACCATCTGATCTGAAATCACTTGTAGGAATTTCTCAGAGTACGCAGCAGCCGGTGGGTTTGAGTTGTTGTAGTGTTGTTGGTACTGAGATACAGAGAAATCCAGTCAGTAATAAGGAGAGGTCTGTCTCTCCGTCGCCTCATATGGCTCTTTCTGATGCTTTTAAGGAAGCAAAATCTGATATTAAGAGGTTTTCTACTCCACATCCTAGAAGAATGGAACCAGACAAGGGAATGAAGGCAAAGTTGTCCCGCAAAGGTTCTCCTGAGAAAAAATCGTTTAGTCTACGGTCCCTATCACACTCGGGTCCTATTAGGGATCATAGTACGCTGAAAACTCAAGAGAGGGCAAAGAGCAAGATAGATAAGAGGTCTTCAAAGTCTGTTGACTATAGAGGTTCTAAAGTATGTTCTGCAGGAGTGCTTGAAGAATACCTCATTGATGTGTCTAAGTTGTCTTATGGGGATAGGTTTGCGCACGGGAAATATAGCCAGATTTATCATGGAGAATACGAAGGCAAAGCTGTTGCTCTGAAGATTATTACAGCGCCTGAGGATAGTGACGACAGATTCTTGGAAGCTTGTTTAGAAAAAGAGTTTACCAAGGAAGCCACTATTTTATCTCGATTAAGCCATCCAAATGTCGTTAAGGTGAGTTTATATTATGTTATCTTATGTCGGTTAGGTTGTATGAAATATGAAATATGAAATGTGCCTTTGGTGTGGTTATTTTCATTAAAGGAAACTGAACAATACATCTTACAACTCTCTTTGAAAATTATGAGTATGGTTTGTTTGACTTTTTTCCTCTGATTGATGATGTACTGAAACAGTTTGTTGGAGTGAATACTGGAAACTGTATCATCACGGAGTACGTACCTCGAGGGTCTTTAAGATCATATCTCCACAAGCTCGAGCAGAAATCCCTTCCTTTGCAACAGCTAATCGAGTTTGGGCTGGATATTGCCAGAGGAATGGAATATATTCACTCAAGAGAGATAGTTCATCGGGATCTTAAGCCAGAAAATGTGTTGATCGACAAAGACTTTCACTTGAAGATTGCTGACTTTGGCATAGCTTGCGAGGAGGAGTACTGTGATGTTTTGGGGGATAACACAGGAACCTATAGGTGGATGGCACCTGAAGTTTTAAAACGGATACCACATGGACGGAAGTGCGATGTTTATAGTTTTGGACTTCTTTTATGGGAAATGGTAGCTGGAGCAGTTCCATATGAGGAGATGAAATTGGCTGCCCAAGTTGCCTACGCAGTCATAAACAAGGTAAATTCATTCTGCATCTCCTCCTTATTTCATGATTGTGATCTTGCATAGATCTGACTCCAAGCTTACACGAATCATGCCCAACTTAGGATTTGATTATAGAACAAAAGAAAATCTGATGACTTGAGTTAGATCATAATTGTTCAGTTGTTTTTAACCATTTCGAATTGTCTTGTTTCGATATTGGCCAGAACATTAGGCCGGTTATACCGGAGGATTGTCCAGCGGCCATGAAAGAGCTGATGGAGCTATGTTGGTCATCGCAAACAGACAAGAGACCAGAATTCTGGCAGATTGTCAAAGTGTTGGAACATTTTAAGAAGTCTCTGACAAGCGAAGGAAGACTGAATCTTTTACCTAGCCAGATCTGTCCAGAACTAAAGAAAGGTCATAAATTATGGATTCAGAAAATCGGCTCATTCCACCACCACCACCACCACAGCGGTGGCGGCAGTAGCAGCAACAACACCTTAGGCTCAGCCTTACCTAAGCCTAAATTCGCTTGAGACTCTCTGAATCTCAAATTTTTGTGAATAGAAAAAAAAGAGTCAGTGGTTATGTTTTTGTTATAATCAACTGTCTCTATTTGCTTTTGATTTATTGCTCTCTCCATTATAGAGAGCTCCTCTTTGTTTTGGCTTGGTTTTTGTGAAGTCCTCTCTTTTTTCTTTTTCTTTTCTTGAAATTGATTCATTTGTATGAAAAAAAAACAGCGAGAGTTTGTTTGTTTGATGGATTATCAATTTTGTTTGGTGAAATTAATTTAGATTGAGACTTTTTTTTGGATAAAGCAAATTTTTTTGAAGATTGAAAGATAGTCTAAAGATGAAGCAAAGAGATAGTACAATAATGCCCACAAACTGTTCGACGAAATAACCCTAAATTAAACATTCTTAAACAAAGAAGATAATAATCACTCAGACACCAGTAGAACCAAAACCACCGTCACCACGAACAGTATCATCCAAATCTTCAACCTCAACAACATCAGGAGTCACAATCTTCTCGATAATCAATTGCGCGATTCGATCTCCAAACTTAACCTCAAAATCAACATCAGAATGATTAAACAAAATCACACCAACAGGTCCTCTGTAATCAGCATCAATCACACCAGCACCAACATCAATAGAATGTTTCCAAGCCAAGCCCGATCTCGGCGCAATCCTCGCGTAAGTTCCTTCGGGAACAGCGATACTTAGATCCGTTGGGATAAGAGCTTTACCTCTCGCTGGAACTTTAGAATCCACCGCACTTGAGAGATCGTATCCAGCGGAGAGTGATGAGCCTCTTGTTGGTAAAACAGCTTTTTCGGAGAGTTTCTTCACTTTGAAGAATGGTGGTGATGATGAATCGCCATGGATTCCGTTTCGATCGAGTTTTTGGAGTTTAGGTGATGGTTCGTTGACGGCATCGGAACTGTTGTTGTTGTTCTTCGTCTCGACACAGGCCATTGTTGAAATTGGAAAACGAAGAGGCTTTAAGCGTGTGTTTAAGGAGCTGCAGAGAAACCCTAATTTCAATTGTGGTCGACTTGTTGTTGTGATGATGAAGAAGCGTCGTAGCTCCGCCATAAATGGGAGAGTGAGTGGCGCCAAAATTTCCCTCCACCCTAATAAACTCAATGGGCTTTTAACTATTTCTTGGCCCATTAGGCCCAATTGTTTCTTCTTCCTCATAAACCCTAATTTCATTTTTCTTGAATAATCGAACACTCATCATCACTGGTTCTTTGAGCTCTCTGCTTCTTCTCATGTTTTCTTTAATAAGAAGCTCTGTTGAATTGCAGAAATGGCGGAATTTAAGAGTTACAGTGAGCATTGTGCAAAATGCATTTGCTTTTACCACCAAATCGTTCTCTTCTGCAATAGCTAAAGATGTGAGTCCAAAGGGAACAACTTTCACTGTCTCTTATCTCGTTGAATCATTGGGTTTAACTAAAAAAATTGCAGAATCAATCTCAAAGAAAGTCAGTTTCGAAGACAAGGTAAATCCGGATTCTGTTCTGAATCTTCTTAGAAGTAATGGGTTGAAAGATTCTCAGATCTCTAGGATCATTAGGGCTTACCCAAGAGTGCTTGTAATTGATGCTGAGAAATCTCTTCGTCCAAAGCTTCAGTTTTTAAAGTCTAGAGGAGCTTCAAGCTCTGAGGTCACAGAGATTGTTTCGAATGTTCCGACAATCTTGGGAAAGAAAGGGGAAATATCTCTCAGCTTGTACTGTGATTTCGTTAAGGACATTATGGAAGATGGTAAAAGTTTATGTCATTCTTGGCCAGAGCTTAAGAAAAGTAACAGAATCAGAGATATATCGGTTTTGAGAGAATTGGGAGTGCCACACAAGTTGTTGTTTCCATTTCTTATTTCTAGATGTCAACCTGTTTGTGGTAAAGATAAATTTGAAGAAACTCTCAAGAAAGTTGTTGATATGGGTTTTGATCCGAAATCAACGTTTGTGGAAGCTTTGCATGTAGTCTACGAAATGAGCGAGAAAACGATAGAAGAAAAGGTAAATGTTTATAAAAGGTTAGGCTTTAGTGAAGTGGATATATGGGCGATTTTCAAGAAGTGGCCTTTCTTTTTGAAATTCTCGGAGAAGAAGATAGTTATGATGTTTGAAACACTGAAGAAGTGTGGTTTGGTGGAGGAAGAGGTCATTTCGGTGTTGAAGACTCGTCCACAATGCATACGAGCTTCTGAGCAGAAGATATTGGACTCTATCGAAACGTTTCTAGACTTAGGATTCAGTAGAGATGATTTCAAGATGATGGTTAAGCGATATCCTCAGTGCACTGCATATTCTGCAGAGACGGTGAGGAAGAAGTTTGAGGTTTTGGTGAAGAAGATGAATTGGCCACTAGAGGCTGTGGTTATGTTCCCTGCTGTACTTGGATACAGCTTGGAGAAGAGGATAGTGCCAAGGTCTAACGTAATTAAAGCTCTCATCTCGGAAGGATTGATCGGAAGTGAAAACCCTCCGATTTCATCTGTCTTGGTATGTAGTGATCAGGAGTTCTTGAAAAGGTACGTGATGAAGCACGACAAGCTAGTGCCTAAGTTGATGGCTATCTTCACCAGAGTCCGTGTTTCAAAGTGAATCTTTTAACGCGTCAATGGAAAGCTGAGGAAGAGGAGTTTTTATTTACTAGTATATGTCAATGTCTAAACTGAAATCCATTTCTGTAATCTCAGTTCGACTTGTATCTGGCCGGTTTTTAATATCTGATTTTGGAAATGTCCTTCTACCATACTAAGAATGCAATAGTCGTAACAGAAAGCTTTAACGAAAAACTTAACTACTATATTCAATGGGTCAAGGAACTGCCTTACAGATTCTGCAGGAGTTTAAGACATTTAACGATCAAACATTGTTGCAGACATGTTTAGTGATTTGAATTTCAAGTTAAGTGAGAAGCGTATCTGGTCAGATTTATAATCAAATCTTATACTCCGGTCACATACAGACTAGCCGCAAAGACGATGTCACGTTTTATAGCATTTGAAGCCGCATCCATTTTCTTGTGTAACGCCGAGTTCCCCATAATGGCGGCTGCGTTCTTGAACTCACGGCACGTCTCATCCAATCTCACAATGGTTCGAACTATCAGACCTTCCGGGACATCCGTCAGTTCACATATCTCTGCAAATGGAGTCCCCTGAAAAAAATCAAGAATATATGATCAAAAAAATGTGTGAATTGCGCAATGTTGAATAAAGATAGCTCTCTGGTTACAACAAACCTTTGCCCACTCATAGACGACTTCGACGAGACCGAATTTGAGATTCTCCTGGGCATATTCTTCAGGGTC
The DNA here is from genome assembly GCA_019202805.1 of Arabidopsis suecica. Lineage (NCBI taxonomy): Eukaryota > Viridiplantae > Streptophyta > Magnoliopsida > Brassicales > Brassicaceae > Arabidopsis > Arabidopsis suecica. The sequence goes on from CM032909.1 coordinate 9,151,239, forward strand.
TATTTGTAAATTGTACTGAGCTTGAAGTTCACCAAGTCTGATTGCTGTATCATAGAGTCTATGCAAAAGAGGATCAATGATTAGATCGATCAGGTCAGATCAATTACTGTTAGTAAATATGAGAAGGGAAAGAGAGTGATCGAAACAAACCTTTGTTTAGCCTTAGCCAGCTTAGAAGTAAGGGAAGGCGCTGAAGTGTTTTTCTGTTGGAAGACAAAGGCAGACATTATAGCCACTGCTTCTTCTGGTTCTAATTCTTCGAATTGATTCTCGAACAGACACACAGTGCAAATCAACTCTTCCCCAGAATTCATCTCGCAAGCGACACGGCCTTTGATTTGGACGACGAGGTCATCATCTATACACCCAATGTTCTTCAGAACATCGATCTGCAAAAAGAGATTAGAGCTCTACATGTTACTCTAAATCATCATATATAAGAGTAAAATGCAAGTGGACTTTCTCATTTGAACGTACCCGGCCCTGAAACGCAGGCATCTGTAATAGGGCTTCATCGGACATTTGAAATTCAAGATCTTTGAGATCCGTCTTATGCTTCTTAATCTCCCTAGCTAACTTCATGTGCTCTTCCAATTTGACACAACCGTGGCACTTATTCATGGACATCTTTTGCAATAGGCTGGTCCATTTATAGTACGTCTCCACACTCTCAGCATCTTTCAGCTTCAAATCTGAAATAGAATCATAAAATGAATTTAAGAGGGAAATGAATTTAAAGCAGGAAAAACTGATACATGGTTATAATCTAGTTTAAGAACCTTTTATTGGGTCTAGAGGAGGAGGATACTTGTTTCCGTCTGATTTCAGATCCAAAAGCTGTTGAACCGTCTGAGAAAAAGCTGACTTGTTCCCATCCTCGAGTAGGCGCACCTGATCAATCTTTATCTTGCTATCGCATATGCACAAAAATTCTTTGTTATCAAACCCTTTAGCCTCGTAACCTACACCAGCAGCGACTCCATGGTACGGGAGCTCTATCTTTATCACAACGGAACCTTTACGAGAGCTCGGCTTTGTATAAAATTCTTCTTCAAAACCACGTTTTGATTTGGGCGCAATAAAATAACCTTGAGAAGGCTCTGAGCTTTTCTTGCCAATGCTGACCATATTTTTCTCTGGTGGCGGTATTTCAGATTTTATCACCAAAACAACATATTGTCTATTAGTGTTGGAAGGTCCCTTCAGAACTACTCCGAGTAAATTGTCTATGCCCTGTAAATTTACACACATGAGAAACCAATTTATGAACCAGATAAAAGAGTGGTGGAGACAGGGTCTCACCGTTCCAGATTTCATGACCACTACTCTTCCTGGTACAAGAAAATTCTGGGCATAAGGAGACTGCATTACTGCTTCCGACATCTTGTTGTTATATTCATTTGCTTCCATATACATGTCATAGTAATCTTCAATTGCCGGTTCACCTTTAATACATCTGGATGAATAAATCAATAGATCAGCTCTACATAGAAGTTGAATACAGAGGTGACACAAACAAGATAATAGAATAAATGAGTTCATTACAATTCTACGGAGACTACAAAAAGCTTGGCGATCCATCAGAGTAAAAATTCAGTAGGTTTTCAGTCTTTCAAGTATCAGTAAGATGAGGGTTTGGCCTTACTCGATATTTTTGATTGGTAGAGAACGTTTTCTCATGAGAAGCTGTTGTTTCTCGGGCAGTTTCTTCTGGGCATGGAATTCAGCAAAACTTCTTTTAAGCATGTCCTCCACCTAACAATAACAACCATTTGAAAACTGGCGAGTCAGAAAAAGTCAAGAAAAAGGCTTGGTAGCAATACCCATGGCAGATCAATGGTACAGACATTGAGATACCTTCAATTCTTCAACACGTAAAAGATGGAGGATCATTATGTAGGTTAGTCGAAACTGAGATTCTAGTCTTGTTGCGCTTCCAACAATTACACGCCTCAGATCACTCTCATCTGGAACTTCATCGCGACACATGACAACAACTGTGCCCGTTTTGTCAAGTCCTCTTCTGCCAGCACGTCCTGCCATTTGAGTGTACTCTCCAGGAAGCAATTGTCTAAATTCCTTGCCATCAAACTTCCTCAAAGCATCAAAAACGACCTGTAGCGAAATATCGTGGAGAAGTTATTTATATGAATAATATGCTTATCAGAATACCCACACTTATTCCCCCACATGATACGAAGATACCTATGTGTAAAGAATAACCCACTTAACATTGTAGCATCAGATTAACATTAGTAATAAAAATCGAAATAGCCTCACCGTTCTAGCTGGAGCATTAACCCCCATGGCAAATGTCTCCGTTGAAAATAGCACCTGCAGGAAGATTAATAAAAAAAGATTACCTGAAGCGTTTCGGAAGATAACGAAAACATGGCAATTAGATGTCCTAAAAGCAGTAACCATAAGCATAGATAACTATTAACTCCAGCGTTGTATTAATGGGGAAGGCTCAAATAATAACACAAGTCCCAGAGTCTTTAAGCCTACCTTAATAACACCACGGCAAAAAAGCATTTCAACAACTTCCTTTACAATTGGAAGCAGCCCAGCATGATGAACACCAATTCCTCTATGAAGTAAGCTTTGGACTCTGAGAACCTATAAAATGTGTCCCCCCACAGTTAATGTGTAGGAAACCAAGGTACCTCTATAAATTTAATATGTGAGAAGACAGGAAAGTCTTCAGATAACCAACCTGAGGTAAATTCCGATCAGACCCTTTCAATCTTGAAAAAGCTTTATCGCAAAAGACACGGATTTCACTTTTCTCAGAGCTACTGGTGAGATCGGTCCCAGTCAAGGCGTCGGCACACCTATCACAATAATTCTTCGAGAAACAGAAGACAACCACCTAATGGGAAAGGAAAACTTAAAAAGTTAGACATAACGACCAGAATGGACAACACTAAGATTGAATATAAGAAACAAAAGCGACATCTAACATACTGGCAATAGGGACTTTTTTGAGAGCTTGTTGATAAGCAGTAACCAATTTGAAGCTGCTGATCGTCTAAATGCCCCATTGTTCTGACTGTTACCACTGTAAGAGGATTTTCCCACATCTTTTGCACTTGAGTGTTTATTCTGCTTGCCACGAGAATGAGCTTCATGTTTCTGAGATTTGTTCCCATCTTGATGAGCTGAAGATCCTGTATACTGTTTAGGAGCGACACTAACTGCATTTGAAGTCTTCTTCTTTTGTGAATCTTTAGCATCCTTTATCCCTTTAGGAATAAAAACTTCATTCTCACAAACTTTGTAGAGTTCTCCAGAATAAAATAGACAATGCTCTAGGGGAACTGGTCTTTTTGTCGTGCTGATAACAAAACCCATACAAATATGAAATTAATAACTTCAATATCAATCATTGAATTAAATTAACAATTATTTAACCAGGATACATTATATCTCACCCAGTAACACGTATCTCTTTTTGTTTTGTTCGGCCAATCCAATCAGCAAATTCAAATGTGTTTGGCACCTACAAGAAATTATACATGTTATAAGTTCAGAGGCACATGGGGGAAAAAAGGATGGGAAAATAACCATGAAGCCATATGTATCTCCATATATGCGAGAAACTGAAGGGTTAGTTCATAAGGAACGTGACCAACAGAGACCCAACGCAAAAAAAAAAAAAACAAAATTCACCTACTCCTTTCAAACTCATCTCACGAGAAAATTCATAGGCAAAGATTAGTTGCATGAAAAACAAAAGAACTAGAAATTTCTAAACGCATGCACATTGTTGCATTAAGAAGTACCGTTGCAGAAAGGAGGACAAAATTTATATGCCTTGGCAACATGATGATGACTTCTTCCCAAACAACCCCTCTCTCTACGTCATTGACATAGTGAACTTCATCAAATATAACCTGCCAGTAAGAGGAACGGCAACAAGGTCACGTGATTGGAGTTTCACACAGAACTACAAAGGCTTCTTAGAAATGGAGCGATTTGAGTACAATATCAAACTCAAAAGAAAGTCAAACATCAGAAAGCTCTTTTACCCATTCTATATCACGTATGATATCAGCACCACGATAAAGCATTGACCTTAATATTTCAGTAGTCATGATCAGACAAGATGCCTCTGGCCTTATGCTAACATCACCTGTGAGAAGTCCTACATCAAACTTCCCACAAAAATCTCTGTATTTTTGGTTGCTGATGGTTTTAATTGGAGCAGTATAAACAGCTCGTGTACAGTGCTGAACACAGGGGGGAAATTGATCAGCGAACAGAACAAAGAAATCTAAAATACGAATGTGATCGATGTTCTAAAGAATTCTCTACCTTGGTGGCCAAAGCGAATGCATATTCTGCAACAACTGTCTTCCCCGCTGATGTATGTGCTGCTACAAAAACAGACTCCCCCTTTTCTAAACAACAGATAGCCTGTAGGCATAAGACACTTAGTTATTTACTGAAAACTCACAAGTAAAAGATAAACCAGGGACGTTCCTCAAACATCCATAAATTTAAAGTCTAGGGAAATACCTCCTTCTGAAAGTTGTCCAATTCGAAAGGGAATTCAATCGCCATGTCAGGAACAAGCTCATAAAACCGGTCTGCAATGTCTTGGCTATCTCCTTTCGTGGCCCATCCCTAAAAAAAGAACACACCCCAAATCACGTTTATAAGTGGGAAAATGAAATCTCAAAATGCAAAATCCAGATTCTTACCTCTTTCCGTAGTTGTTTATCGCTGTTCCCAGTAACTGCCTCGTCCGTCAATATTGCTGTTTTTGCTGATGACAAAATCTCATCCAGCACAGTGATGTCAGTCTCTAGTCCCTTGCTGACTTCATTGCTTATGCTCGCTTTAGCTTCGGGTTCAGCTTCTGCCTTTGGAGACTCAGATCCAGCTGTATGATCTTTATGACAGTTTTGATTATCCGAAAAATATAAAAACAAATGTATGTGACGATTATAGAAATTGAACATGAATGATTAAACACACCATCTCTCTCAAGTTCGGAGAAAGTATCTTCTTCCCATGCCTTCTTGAACAGATCGTCAAACTGAATAGACAACTTGCTCTGGAGGTATTTATATGCGAGGACAGTAAAAAGGAGTTTATTACCACATCTAAATGTAAAATAATTTTATGTACACCAGTGACATTGATCTACAGACCGAATTTTCATCTGAAGCATTGCCATGTGAACTCTGATCCTCATAAACGCTCCATGTTTGGGGATATGGCTTTAAAGTATAAAAGAAAAGAGGAAGAATCAATCAACACTGAATCATAAATAAATTTAGGAAATTACAAAATTAGATAGTGATATCATAGGATAACGTACCATCAGATCTCCAAGATCTAAACTCTGCTTAAAACTAGGAGGAACAGTTTGAGCAGGACCCCCATTGAGCAATTCCTGTACCCATTGGCCACTAGAGACACCCTCTGGAAGGGCTCTCTCTGAAGACTGTGAATCCTCCAAGCCACCTGGACGGAAAGGGCGATTGTTGACACTTCCTCTCAGAAAATCCTTGGGAGGTCCTACCATTCGTGGAAAAAATCCAGAATCTTGATCTCCATACATTTGGTCTGACAAATCCACCTAAGATAATATGACAATCCATTTCTCCAACTAGAGTCAGAAACAGAAAGCTAATAGCAGGTCATTCTTCTACCAAAAAAGTTCCCGACTCTCAAAGGATATCACTGTCTAAATGAACTAGTTTATTTAAGATAATTCACGATTTGAAAAGAGAGAAATGAGTTACCTCCACTGATTTTGGCTCCCATGCTCTGTTCTCAGTATCCTCTTTTTGACGCCTGAATGGCAACTCCCAAGTCGGAACCACAACGGACCTTGGCAAAGAGGGTTGAAGGGGCACCTTCACCCTGGAAAACCAATCAAAATCCCACTGATTCTCAGCTTTTTCAGCAGAAAATTGATCAGGTTCCAGTCTTGGTAGGAGATATTTCTCCTCAATATGTTTCTTTATTGATTCTTTTGTTTCCTTGGCAAATGCAGGAGGCTGAGAAACAAGCATATACGCAAACATAAATAAGCATTTCCAAAGCCATAAAGCTTTACTAATGACCAAAGACTTGGTAAATGCTTGGATACGAAGAAAAAAGAAACACGACATCAGCGTGCAAATCTGAATATGTAAGAGTATCCACCATTGGATACAATACATATATGTAAAAATAATCAGGAGTTTCTCATGTCACTGATAACTAGCATTGAACAAGAATTTCTAATGATTTACCTTTGTTTCCTCTCTTCACACATAATACATGATACAACTCTAAGTAACTCTTCCCTAATCAAGCAACCAGATAGTCCAATATTATCCCCATAAATTTCTAATTCCATTACGATTGTTGAAGGAATATACCAAGTAAAATCACACTAAGACCTAGTAACTACAATATACAGAAACCAACATCATATTATAGTCAAAAACACAGAAACGCACTGCTATTAGCAAAACGAACTAAGTGAGCATATCAAATTGCGTCACAATTCAATTTTGAAGACGTGATCAAGTGTTCGTGCCGCTAAATCAGAAAACTTACGGATACGAAATCGGGAAGTGAGTTCACGGCGTCGTCTCTCTCCGCCGTGTACAGAGGCTCGACGCGGAGGTGACCACCATGACCGGAGAATCCGACACGGAAGCCGAGCTCATTGCCTGCTTGGACTCTGTTCATTGTGCTTTCTCTATATCGTTATCTTCTTCGCATTCCCTTTACTTGCCGTCTCTCGTTCCAAACTATTCTTTCTTTCTCAGCGATCCGTCCGGTGAAGGTAAAGAACAAAGAGGTTTCTCTCCGGTTGAGTTCTGCGGCTATGGAACGCCGTGCCGTTTCATAGATACAAATTAGGAATGTCTGCTGTCTTTATATATCTTATGGGCTCTTATTTAGGCCCACTTGCTAACAAATACAGTAATTATTTTTAATTAATATTATATTTTCTCAAAAAAATAATTAATTGATAACCCATATCTCTTTGAATAAAATATTAAAGATATAGAATTTCACTTTGTTTGAGTTCAGCTTTATAGAATTTGATTCTACTTTCTTCAGTTTGGATAATTAATTAAGCATCAATCAGTTTTTAGCAGTGTTCTAAAAAGCGGTCTAGACGGTCGCTTAGGCCCCGACTAGTCGCTAGGCTCTCATGCGACGCCTACATAACCGCTTTGACCGCCTAAAATTACATATATTTTGTTTAATGTATTTTTTCAATTTCAATTAGAGTTTTATTTATATATATCATTATAAATATTCATATATTGTTTAATATAAATATAAATAAATGTTTTATCTAGTTTTTGTTTATAATTTCATAATTTTTAGTTTTATATAGATATTTTATATAACTTTTATATGTAATATCATACTTAGAATGTTTTATGTTATAAACGTCTAAACCGCCTAAAAAATCGTCTAGGCCCCGATAAGGCGTTCTAGGCGCTAGGCACTGGATCACCGCCCGCTTAGCGCCTAGCGCTTTCTTGAACACTGGTTTTTAGATAAAGTTATACTTGTCTGGCTTTTAGAGTCACCTCTACATAAAATTCATAATCCCTTGATCAAGAAATATCTTGTAGCTTAGTAGTTTTGTACCAGTGTCATCTTTGTGTGACACAACTTGTGTCATTAAGATTTCCATAATGCATAAGAAAATTATGTTATCCCAAGTAAAATCAAATGTGTAACACAAATTCACATAATCAAACTTGTGATAAGAAAGTGAAAAACCACAATACAAAAAGAAAGTTTGATTGAGCAGAATGAATTGATTGCGACCAAAACAATCATTAAACCAAATTCATTCATATAGCATTTTACAGAACGTTTTTCCTTGAGCAAATTAAAATATTGCAAACATCAAGAACATATACATACGAAAAGGTTTATCATTTATTTCATTTTGGTTTATATTCTTATGAGATCTATATAAATATATATCGACTTTGGAGATGTGGATGAGATGCCTTGGTAAGGAAAGGCAGCGTCTGTTCGAACGATACAAGGACTTATGGAACAGGACAAGCCTCGATGTTCCAAATCTCTTTGGCATACTGAGCTATCGTACGGTCACTGCTGAACTTTCCTGACCCGGCTGTGCTCAATATCGACATCTTCAGCCACCCCTTCCGGTCCCTGTCACAACACATTATGACAACATTTCACATTGAAGAACTTGAGTATTCATTTCAATTCAGTTTCTGCAAAAAGCTTATGAATGGTTAAGTTGGTTTTACGAGATGGACTTACTTATAAGCTTCATCAACTTTGGCCTGAGCATCCATGTAGCTGGGGAAGTCATACCCAACCAGGAAGTAATCACCACGTCCAAAACCTGTGTTACCCTCAAGAGAATCAAGGAGCGGACCATAATCGTAGCTCCCAAACACTCCACTTTTGACAAACTGCTTCGCCTCTTCGAACCGAGGATCGGGTTTGAACTGATAAGTTTTGACAGGCAACATAAACATTTCATGTCAGAGAAAGTACAGAAGCATAGATATGGTGATTTCATTATAAGGCTCTTCATGGTATGGTGGCTCGCATTTGTTCCACAGAGACAAAAATTATGTAAGGGACAAAAGGAGAGAGTGACATACCAGTCCGTCTTCTCTTTCTTTACGCAGTCGCGGGACCTGATCAGCTGTTGCACCAAAAAGAAAGAAATTTTCTTCGCCAACCTCCTCTCTTATCTCAACATTAGCCCCATCAAGGGTTCCTATAATAAGACAACCGTTGAGAGCGAATTTCATATTGCTGGTACCACTTGCCTCCATGCCTGCTGTGCTGATGTGTTGAGATAGCTCACTTCCGGGTATAAGCATCTCCGCTACAGTGACGTTGTAGTTTGGAACAAATACCACCTGGAGAGGCAAATCCGTTAGAACCAGTTTAAACTTCTTCAAGCCATGTTCGGAAAAATAAAAGGAGAAACAGTGATTTATTGCATTTGCATCTGGCTTGGCTACAAATACAATAAGAAACCAAGTTCATCTTGAGAGATGCATACATGTGTAATATTGACATTATCTGATTAAAAACAATCTCAGGCCAAGCATTGTGCTTAGTCACCTCTAACTTACATGTAAAACGTTCTAAGAAGAGTCAAGCAGTGTTACCTTTAGGTATTCGTTGACCTCTGGATCACTGTTAACAACGTCACCCACATCATTCACCAGCTTCACTATCCGTTTTGCATTTGTATAGGTTGCAAATGCTTTACCCCCAATCATGACAGTACGAGGAACTGTTTTCTTCCTTTCCTCAGGCTTCATCTCCTGTAACATTCAGTTACACAAGAGAATGTCACACAAATAATACATGCCTTGCCTCCTAATATTAGAATTGCGGTGGGTTAAGGACCTTTTCCTTTGGTTAAGGTATAAAAAACTGCAAAAGTAGTTTTATGAGCTTTGGCTGGAAACAACATGTAGAAAACTCAAGATAAAATTTAGCCGGAGGGAAGGGAATACCCTGAAGTATCTAAACTCTTTTGCAGGTCTACCATAACTTTTAACGCAAGGGGGAAACATGGAAAAACTACTAGGAACCCACATGGATGGGTTAGCCAAATATACCTTTAGTTTCTTGAATCTGTATATTACTCCAAGAATGTTCATCAGCTGCCTCTTGTATTCGTGGATACGCTTAACTTGTATGTCAAATAAGCTTGTTGGATCGATACTCACACCAGTCACACGCTCTATATACTGAGCCAAACGTTTCTTATTGGCTGTCTTTGCAGAAGCCCATTCAGATTGGAGTTCTTCATTGTCCGCAAACTAGAAGAAGAAAAGATAACATCAGAATGACAAGATAAAAACCCATTGCAGATCTGGTTATCAAATAAATACAAAATCAGACCTGCCGAAGACCAGTAAGAAGGTCAAGGTCGGTGATCCATTTGTCAGTCTTTAACCACTTTGTGATTATATCACTGAGCTCAGGGCTGCAGAAACGTAGCCACCTTCGAGGGGTGATGCCATTAGTCTTGTTTTGAAATTTGTTTGGCCATATTGAGACATAGTCTGCGAATAACTCAGCCTTCAAGATGTCACTGTGTAACTGAGCAACACCATTCACCTGCAAAAAGACCCACATAATGAGCACTTGAAACCAAAAAGACTACATGGGAAGTAAGAATATAATATAATTTTGACAGTTGGGCCACTTACCGTATGCGAGGATACAACACATAAGTTAGCCATTCTCACCACAGGCTTTTGTGGGTTGTTATCTAAGATGCTCAAACTTGAAATCTTATCCTCGAGATCAACTCGTGTATCGCGAATGGTTTGCACAAACTGCAGAATGGTAAATATTCTATGATTGCAAGTTTGCAACAGATGACAGAAATGAATTCTTAGAATGATCAGCAAAATACCCTCTTGTCAATCTCTTCTATTATTTCCATATGACGAGGAAGAAGCTTCCACATCAAAGATTGTGACCATTTCTCCAACGCTTCAGGAAGGACAGTGTGATTGGTGTAAGCAACGGTCCTGTAAATCATATAAATAAGCCCCACCAGAAAAATGTGAAAATTTTGTTGGGAAAACTTGAAAGGTTTCATGCATAAATGTTTTACCTTGATGTCACATCCCAAGCCTCATCCCATCCAAGTCCATTTTCATCCATTAGCAATCGCATGAGCTCAGGGATTGCAAGAGTGGGGTGTGTGTCATTCATCTGAACAGCAACTTTACTTGGAAACTCTGACCATTTCCGGCTGCCTTCGGTCGTTCTCCTCTCATGAAATCTTGATATAATATCCTGCAATAGGTTTGTGAAGAGGAAATACTAAAATTGTGAATCAACTGAAAGTAATGAATATGTAGTAGTTTTTTGGAATTCTTTATCCAATTAATATGCCAGCTTGAAATTTTTCGTATTTTTATTTGCCCGCTATTAACCGTTTACAGCCCATGATGACATCCATCAGAGAGTCCTAAGTTGATCCCATACATTATGGCTTAAGACAAATGAATAAAATGAAAGGAACCTACAACCAAATTGACAAACCTGAAGCGAAGCACTGCAGAGAAAGAACTGCTGTTTTAACCGTAATAACTTCCCATTCTCGGTAGCATCTCCTGGATATAACACAGTGCAAATCTGCATATATAAACAACTTCCTTGTTAGAGAGAAACAAAAAGCCACAAAGCAAAAGAAGATGACGGGTCATAACCTGTTGAGCTCGAGAATGTAGCTGTGCAGCCAATCCATATTCTCCTTCGTTGAACTGGAAAAGATCAAGATCCTCCGCTCTAGCTTTTGCTTCCCAGAGACGGAGACTGATTGTGTTCTTTGTATTATATCCCGGGATTGGCACGTCATAAGCAAGAGCTTGTACAACATCACCGCCTACCCATTTCCGTCTGCAAAATAGCCAATTGATCCATTGGGATGCTTAATAGCAAGCTCGATGAAAAATCAGAGAACAACATAGCAAACTCACTAGTGTATATGCACAAAAATTTCAAGTTCAGTCATGTAAGAATACTTACGATCCATCCGGATTTATTTGCACCTGGCCGAAAAATCTGACAGGGAATACTACGTCGTGCCTCACAATTTCCCACGGGCTGAATTTCTGCAAATTCCCATTAAAAGAAGATGAGTAACAGTTCTCAGAAAACCATCCGTTGAAATCACCACAGTGATAATCATCACCTCAAGCCAGTCCTCTGGAATTTCCTCTTGACCTTTCTTTGTGATTATTTGCTTAAACAGCCCATGTCTGTACCTCAACCCATAACCCCAAGCAGGCAAATTTAGGGTGGCCATCGAATCCAAGAAACACGAGGCAAGTCTCCCTAACCCACCATTTCCCAGAGCTGCATCTTTCTCCTGAAATTTCATGACACAAATACTCAAACATCTCCAATAAATGCCTCAAAAGTCTTCAAAGAGGAAATGGTAACTCAAAAGTACCTGCTCAGCTATCTCCTCAAGCTCATAACCCAGCTTACGGAGTGCATCAGCATATGGACCTTGAAGGTTCAAATTCCCAATGGCATTGGTCAAAGCACGACCTTGGAGATACTCCATTGACAAGTAGTAAGTTTGTTTTGGATCCACTTTGTTAAAATGAACATAAGTCTCATTCCACAGCTGCAAAAAAATTCACACAAACCCCAAGTTTATATCACTCTCACATAAACACAAATAACACATTCATACACACATATATGTGACTTCGTCAAAATGATATCTTCATCAAAAGAAACTTATGGAACAGTCCAGAAATCACTTGATGATTACCTGAATGAGACGATCGCGAAGACTCTCTGCGGTAGCGTAGAGAGCTTGCTCAGGACCGAACTTCAATGGAGAGAAATGTGGACTGTACTTGGCGTGGTAGATGATATTCCCAGCGATCTCCGTAGCTTCATTCGCCTCCGGATTCGCCTTCGCCGATATTTTCTCCGGTAAACTAGTCGCAGCTTTTCCATTCGCATTTGCCATCGCTTATCTCCCTGAAACAACCACAGTATTCAAAAATTTCTTAATACAAATATGATCTAAAATTATAGTGAAATTCGAATACAATTTCACAAAAATATTGCCGAAGTAAAAACGAAATCAAGATTAGCGAGCAATTACCAAATTTCGAAATCGGAATTTGGGAAGAGATGAGTGAACGAACACTTGAGAGCTTATGAAGCAGAAGATACTATGGAGAATCAAATCAGTATATACTAAAAAAGAAGCGTAAGATATTTTTCAGAAGGTGAGTGACAGAAACGTAATTTTCATTGTTTTTTATTTGATTCTCTGTTTTTGTTTTAGCGATTTGATTTTTTTTTTTCTGGAAGGATTGAAAGTGTGCGGATCACAAGAAAAGAGAGAGTGGAGTGAAGTTTTTATGTGTCAGAGGAAGCTCCGAAGAACTTTTTGTATTGTTTGTTGAAAATATCTAACAAGAGCCCCCACATCTATTTGTTTTTTAGTTAGCAACACCCTTTATATTATTTTCGTGCAAAAAGAACACCAATCAATGTATTCGTATTTGGGACCATTGATCATTTTCTAAGGGTTTAATTAGAAATCAATATTGATAACGCATTGTGGACATTCATTAAAAGAATGAGGAAAGAAAAAAATCAAAAAGGCGGAGATTGTGAAAATTCTAATTTCAACAATCTTGGCAGAGAGAGGAACTAAAAAGGAACCAATTTGAGTAAAATCCAAACGTAGTGGCTCTCTTTACGTATCAATACGGTAACGAAAGGACTAAAGTGGGAAATCATTACCAGGACTGGGTACACGAACACGTGTGTATGCAAATCACAAAGCAGAGAAAGTGCGCGAACCTCAAGGTCCCAAATCATGGATCTGCTGCACCTGCAACTTCACTTTTCTCTGCTTCCGTGCCCTTATCTGTTTTTCAATCTAACTATTACAATATTTGATGAAAAACCTCATATCTATATACCCCATGGGATTGAACAAACAAATACTACAAATCTTCAGTAACTCAACATTTGTTTCCACTATCTTCTCTAAGGCGATTCATGACATGGAGCATAGAAAACTTGGTACATATTTTCATTTATTTATCAAGGAGAGAACCAGAGGAGACGAAGAAAGTAGAGATCTTTTCTAGTATCTGTACAAAGACGAGATATATCTTGTTTCTGATATTTACTTGGAGAGCAAAAGCTGATTCTATATAGAGTTGCAACTTCATTACTAGCTGATCCACCTCTTAAGTGACTTTGTGGTTTCCGTCAAGCTGCTAAGAATACCAGCATATACCATTAGAATGATGCAATATATTGAATGAAACTGAACAGGAAAAGCAAACAACATAACCCGGAGAATAAGACAAGGGACGGACCTGTAGTGTCAAAATCGACTCTTTCTCCAGTTGCATATATGTTGTAAAAGAGAGCAGAAAGGAGATACAAAATTGCTGTAAGAAGGATAAATCCTTGGAAGGAACCCAATAGTTCTACAAAGAAACCAGTTCCAACTGTGCCAACTATCGCAGCCAAAGTCCCAGCAGTAAGACACATTCCTAAAACAAGGCCGAAACGGTTAGAGATTTTTGGTAAAATGTTTCCAGATCCCCTACAAAAATTTGATTGATTCTAATTTCTGAGGCTAGTTCCTTCTCATAGATACAACAAATTAGCTATCTGTGTATAATGAACCAATAGGAATTCTGGAAACCAATGTCTATTGAAGGAGAATTAGAAAGTGTACCATGTAGAACACCCGAATACTCTGGAGCAATTTCCTGAAACGAGAAGAAAATGTTAAAGATATTCAAGATTTGTAGTGGGTTAAGTATGAATCACACGCTTGGATACCTGAAGATTAATAAGAAACCCCAAATGGCTGAATGATTTAAGCCCAACGGCTAAACTAAGCCAGGCTGATGCTACTAAAGGTTGTTTCGCTGTCGTTAGACCAATGAGAGAAATTCCAGGACCAATGAAACCAATGGACTGCCAAGACAAGAAACAAAAACTCCCAGTCAGCAAAAGAAAAAGAAAGCTGAATGCACCAGATTTTATTGCATCAGACTTCAACATCATTCTGATATGTATACAGAACTCTTCAGTCTAAAAAACCTCTTATTTGAATGAAATCTCGTGACACAGGAATCACGAACCTGCATGATTTTTCGCGTTAAGGTGATGCTTGTACCACGCCGTATCAACAAATCCGACCAAAAACCAGCAATGTATCCTGTGAAAGCCATCATACTCCATGGAACGGCACTAAACCAAGCAGCTTGTTTGAGGTTCACATGATATACCTATGACACAATATTCTTATAAATTTCTTAAGAAGACTAAAAAGAACAAAAATTATTTTAAAATTTGTTGGTACTAGGGCCTTACTGAATTGAAGTATATGGGCATCCATGAAAGAATCACAAAGAAACCCTGAAAATAAGTCATTAAGTCAGTTAAATAAATTCCAACAAATAGGAAAACACCTGATCATAAAAGTCACAGCAGTTGGTGTTAACAATTTCCACAAGACATCCTCATAGTAACAAGATTGAAAGAGTTGAATTGAGAGGAATCTTTATAAATACCCAGCTATGCATGGAATTTGCAACTATAACAGCCCAAGTCGGCATCTTGGAGAGAAGGCGTCCAAAAGGAGGTATTCCACCTGTGGTGTTTCGTTTGTTCTCCCCAGTAGATGTTTGCTGCTTTTGCTTTATATACTCAAGTTCAGACTTTGTAATCTGAGGATGTCGATCTGGTGCACTTGACGTCGCAGAGAGCCACACGAGCAACCAAAGGAACCCCGATAGCCCAAATATTACAAATGGGCCATATATACCGCCTTGAGACATAAGAATAGGTGACAACATGAGTCCTACAACATTCCCAAGCTGAAACCCCGCCATTGCGATACCAACCGCCCTAGAACGTTCTGTTGAGGGAAACCATCTACATCAAAAGTACCATCACTAAAAACCCAATAAATCTCAGTAACCAGAGTCTGACTCGTTTCAAAACCATGTGTGTGTCTCTATCACATTTGGAAACAATACCGAGAAACAAATATCACTACCTCGCAACCATGTTGTTCATGCAAGGAAGAGCTACTCCTTCAGCAACTCCAACCATAGCTCTTGCAGCAAGAAGTGCCCACAAAGAACTATCAGCAGCCCAAGGGGTAAGGAAAGTAGCCAACGACCACAAAGCCACACCCCACGCCATGACTACTTTACCACCATAACGGTCAACCAAAGTTCCACCAGCTATTGGTGAAATTAAGTATCCCCACAGAAACGATGACTACCAAAAGAAACATTCAACAAAGTATGAGACAAACGAAAGCAATGGTGTAAAGAACAAACTTAATACTGAATTTTCCCCCAAACAATCTATGAGCATTCTTTGAAAAATCTTGAAAGAATAACCTGAACGATACCGGAAAATGACTTGCTCCATCCACGAGAAAGCGAAAGAGGAACAATCGCGACGGACATCACAACACGATCCGCATTGCATAGCGCCAAGGCAAGCGCAAGCATCGCGACCACTTTCACTCTCTCCGATGTTATAAATTCCGAAAAATTAGGTTGCGCCGTCATCTCCGCCGCCGTCTCTTCCGGCGAACGGCGAGCATCGCTGCAAGATACTCTTAATCGATGACGCGGAATACCACATAAATGGACGGCAGTATTTCCGGTGAATCTCAACGAGCCTACGCTTCTCCCGGAGCAGAGTAACAACTTTCTCCGGCGATCTCGCTCCGGCAAAGACGGAATCCTCCTCAGTGTAGGTAAGTTCGAAGTCAAGATTGCTCGATCTCCATGGATTTTTACGGAGCTTCGATTACGGAAATCTATTGAAGATTGTATAGAGAGAGAGTAACACATTTTCACCAATCGGAGCTGCTTACGATTATTCCGGTAAGTGAAGAAGACGGAGAAGAAGATGCTCGCTCGGTGGTGTCTACGGATTGCAACAGCCAAATCGCATCCGTATCGTCTTTGGCCCACTATTATTTAATAGGCCCATATATTTTGGGCTTCTTAATTAGCATGAATTTTTTTTTTTGGTTAAACTAGCATGATTAAGTAATTAAAAGTATAATGCAAATTTTTTTAAAAAAATAGGGTATTCATTAAAAAAAAAAACCTTGTTTCTGTCAAAACATTTTATATTTAAAATTACTTTTGAACCAAAATTCTGAGGAGTATTCCATTTTTTTATAATATCTTATTCTCATTATGTCATAGAAAAAATAAAAAATGATTTTCAGTCACTGTATCTGGAGTAAACACGTGGAAGATTCCAATCTTTAGCAGAGATTAGAACAAATTACAGTAAATCTGTATATGTCGACAAAAAGAAAAAGTAATAAATAGTAATATCATAAACACCGTTTGGCTTCGGGACTTACTAATGTTTTTTGAAGAACACAGTCTCCTCTTGGGAACTTGAAGTAGATCCGAATCTCTATGTTACTCGTGTTGGTTGCTTTAACTGTAGTCGTATCCTCGATAGATTCCTTTAAATAATTAATTCAAAATATTTCTTAAACATTGCATACCAAATATTTTCGAATAATTAAACAAAATCACCGAATTATTGAACCAAGATTTCATTGCAGATAAACCTCTTCAATCAATGAAATAGAAAAAGTTGACTTTGACCTATTGATTTGGAAGTGAATCCAAAGAGTTGACACTCGATAGAAACGGCCAAATATTGACGGTGGGTAATGTAACCTTTTATTTATTTGGTAATGTAATTGATTGAAAGTTACTACAAAATGAATAATTTTTAGGTTCAATCCTTTTCTTCACCTCTTTTTATATTAATTAATTAAAATTTGTCATTTAACAGAAAAAAATTAATTTATTTAGTTATAAATTTAAATTTTAATCATTTTTTATAAACTCAAACCGACATATAATCTTGTTTAATTGTAAAATTTAAACTCTAATTCTCATTTATAAACTCAAACCGATATTTAACCACGTTTAATTATAAAATCTAAATTCTAACGTTCTTTATAAATCCAAACCGATATTTAACCTCGTTCAATTGTATATTTAAATATGTTTATAAAACCAAATAGATATTTAACTTCGTTAAATTATAAAATATAAACACCAACCCTCCCTTATAAACCCAAACCGATATATAATTTCGTTTGGTGACAGATTAGATTTTATAATTAAATGAATTTATTTTATTTTTATTATGTGACATATTCTGATTGGTTCGAAAAAGAGGAATGAAACGATTCACTCAGGAGTGAACCCAAATATTTTTCATACAAAATTAACAAATTTTTCTGTAATTGTTGAAAAAATTAATTAGGTAAAAAATAAACAACACAATTTCTTAGCAACACATTATTTATATATGTAAATCTTACTGTGATGATGATCTGAAAATAAATTCACAAAAAAATAGTTAGGATATCTAATTCGTTTTTTATAATGTACCATCTCAGATTAATATAAAATTAGATTATTATGTTCCGTTATTTTGTATATGATGATTTATTTACTAATCAAAATACTCTAAACTCTTTGTCCTCATTCAGTTTTTATATTCTCATTTTCTTTGTATAGTTGTGATTCATCCGGTAAACAGATCCACTTGTGGGTGCACTTGGGGGTGGCTGGAGATCCCCCACCTCACCTTCCTCCAAGCCAACTTACATGTTTCAGCTACGATTCTACCATCACTCCAATGAGAACTTGTATGGCAACATGACTCTGGTACATTACCGGTTCGG
The DNA here is from genome assembly GCA_019202805.1 of Arabidopsis suecica. Taxonomy (NCBI): domain Eukaryota; kingdom Viridiplantae; phylum Streptophyta; class Magnoliopsida; order Brassicales; family Brassicaceae; genus Arabidopsis; species Arabidopsis suecica. Next base: position 9,169,495 of record CM032909.1, read on the forward strand.
ACCCTATAACCAGAAATGTGCAAGGTTCAGTTCATGTATTTATTCTACTCGTTCTTAATATCTACTTGAGGTTTCTTACACTATGTGTGATTGTTATTGTTAAAAAAATTAATTAGATAAAATATAAACGATACATTTTCTTAGCGACAAGTGCTTGATATACGGTCTTTATACTTTTCATATCATAAACTAAATTGAATTCCAAAAATCTTCGATTTAATAGTTATATTTAAACTAGATTCCTATTAAACCATGAATTTTTAGTATTGATATAAGAGTGTTTCCAAAAATAAAATTTTCTACAAAAATTTTTGAGTAACTTGAGAATATTTTTAATGGATTTGAATCATATATTGGACAAATGATGCCCCGAAAAGAAAAAGAACGTGACCTAGAAAAGCAAAAAGATTAATACAAGAGAAAATATTTAACAAATAAAAAATTGAAGAAAATAGTTTAAAGAGGTAAAATTTTCATAATTGACCCAACAAACAACACTATTATCATGATCCTAAAAATAGACTGATCCAACAATATTCCCAGGCTCCGATTGACGAAAGCTTAGTGTTGTAAAGATAATTTTAGGGTTTGTTTGTCAAAATTGGATGTTGCAGGGATAAATCTAAGGTCTAATTATAAAAATTGGATGTTGTAGAGAATGATTCTAAAGTTTGGCTATCAAAATCGGGTGTTGTAGTGATGATTCTTGGGTCCGATATTGAAAATTGGATGTTATAAGAGATGATCGTAAGATTAAAGTATGGAACTAAGACTAAGGCTACAAATGGTTACAAAAATATCAAGTAGAAAGAGTTCAATGTTCATTCAACTAATTTTTCACCATTTGAGATGAAAGAATTGAAAAAAGGTATCAATAATCAACTCATTCAACTTAAAAATCTGTAAAATTGAATAAATTCTACAGTAAAAATATTCAACTCATTTAACTATAATTTTGCAGATGAATGGATTGAATGATTTTCAACCCAATATTTTTTAACTTAATATATTCAACCTATTTAACTTAAAACAAGTATTTGTAATCTAAGTTTTCACTTTTTTTCAGGATAATATTGTTTTTTTTTAATATACATATAAGAATATTTATGTAAACAACATTTTCTACGATATTTTGTTACTAACCTTGGAGTATTTTTAATGAATAGTTTGTATCACTTTTTTTTTTCTTCGTCAGCTAATATGCCTCAGATTTTGTACAAATAATACCAAAAAAAAAAAAAAGAAGAATGTGACACAAAAAAACAAAAAAATAATACAGGAGAAAACCACTAAATAAATAGAAAATTAATGAGCCGAAAAAAAAACGAAATTAATGAAAAGGATTTAAGGAAGTGAAATTTCCATATTTGACCCGCTATCATCAATATCCTAAAGTAAACTACGGACCCATCAACACTCTCACACTCTCTCTCTTAAGTCACCGCCGCACGCAAGCATTTTCAACGAACCATTCTTCAGCCATGTCTAACGTCAAACAAACCAACCGCCGTCGTTCTTCCTCCTTATGCCACCGTCACCCTTCCGCTAAACCAACCAGCGGTTTCTGCGCTTCCTGTCTCCGTGAACGTCTCGTCACTATAGAAGCTCACTCTTCTTCTCCCGTAGCAGCAGTTCAGACTCCTGAGCTCCGTCGTATTCGATCATACTCCGTTCGTAACGCGTCCGCCGCCGTTTTAACGCAGCCGCGACGGAGATCGTGTGACGCTAGGTCAAGCGCAAGTTCTCTCCAGGACTTATTTGTCGATGATGACGAAGAACGGATGGATAGTTCGATTCGGAAGTCTCTGGTTCCGGATTTGAAAGAGGAAGAAGAAGAAGATTACAACGATGGAGAAGATATCAAAGGTTTTGATAGGAAAATTGTCGAAGAAGAAGGCGTAGAGAACAAGACGATGAAGGAGTTCATAGATCTAGATTGGGGAAACCAAATTAAGAAGAATAATGGCAAAGATTTGAAGGAAGTAGTATCAGTTTTGAGCAGGAGATTGAAGAATTTTACACTGAATCATCAGAAGAGAAATGACGAAAAATCGGATTTCAGATTCGCCGGAATTGTGAATGGTCGTCACTCTTGTGATGTAGATCCTAGAGTGTCTCTTGATGGTGGTAGGATCTCGTTTGAGAAACCTAGGGCTTCGTGGGATGGTTGCTTGATTGAAAAATCATATCATAAGCTGACGACATTGTCTACTGTGACGGAAGATGCTAAAGCTAAATGTGGTGTTGAAGAAGAAGAAGAAGAGGAGAAGAGTCCAGGTGGGACGGTTCAAACGAAGAACTATTACTCGGATTCTCGTCGGAGAAGGAGTTTGGATCGATCGGTTTCGATTAAGAGACAAGGATTGCTTGAGGTAGATGAATTGAGAGGTATATCAAATGCTAAGGTATCACCTGAAACTGTTGGTTTGTTTCATGGTGCTAAGTTATTAGTTACAGAGAAGGAACTTAGGGATTCGAATTGGTATTCGATTAAAAATGTTAAACCAGAGAGTAGAGAATTAGTTTCTAAAGGAAAGATTTGTATTGCTGCTGGTGAGGGGAAGAAGCAGGATAGTGTAGAGTTAAAGAAACCTAGGAAGAAATGGCCAAAGGGGTGGAACATTTGGGGATTGATACAGAGGAAAAACGAGGCGAAGAACGAGATAAAAACTGAGCAAAGTTTGAAACTTGAAGGAAATGCGGTTGAGGGTTCTTTGGCTGAGTCTCTGTTAAAGCTTAGGAAAGTAGGTAAAGGAGAAACCAATGGTGGTGTTAGTGAGAAGCTTTTGAAAAGCTATAGTGTAAGCGCGAGAAAGTCATGCGATGGCGTGCTTAGTAGTGCTGCCGTAGTCAGTGGCTTTGAAGGTGGAAGAAGCTCTTGTGATGGTCTGTTTCATGGATCTATTAACAGTGTTGAAGCTGGGAGAAGCTCGTGCGACGGATTAGTTAATGGAATTGAGGGCAAACAAAATCATCTTCTCCAGAGAAATGCAAATGTTGGTACAGGCGCCCGAGAAAACCTTGATAACAGTTTGTTTAGATTCTATTTGACTCCGGCAAGGAGCCATAAGACTAGCAAATCAGGGAAAAGTAGGCTGCAGAATTAGTTTGATCTGACATTTGTGTTAACTCATGAATACTCTTTTGTAATTAGCAACTTAGCAACTAATGTATTTGTTACTTCGGTCTATAAATAAGTGAAGTAAGTTCTATTGCTATCCTGTTCATACTGCTAAAATCCCGTATACCACATCAACACCAATATTTGTTTTCCTTCTCATATCTTTTCCTCATAAAAGCACATCAACAATACATTGTTTTCTCATGGTTTGCTTATACAAATACGACATTGCGTGTAATATATGTCATAACATACTTCCCCGACGTTCCGGTTCATCAATCCAACCGGTGAAGTTACACCGGTTTTGAAGTGAGACCGAAACCAAAAGGGAACAATGAGTCATACGAATTGGCCTGAGCATCTAGTGGCAAATGCTCAACACGTTTGAACCAGCTCACTGGTAACTTCCCCTCGAAGTCATAATCTCCAAAAATAACGTCAGCCATCCCTTGCCCTTCTGTTCCAGGCAGCCAAGCAGCGACCAGAGCCTCTGTCTTTTCAAGAACCGTCGGCTCCAGAACCACAGGTCGTCCTGAGATCAAGATCACCAAAGTAGGGATTATCTCAGCTACCGCAGTTACAATGTCGCTACCATTAAATGATATTTTGAGTTCCGAGTTATCCCCCATCGTCTCTGCATAGGGCGGTTCCCCGACTGCAACAATGGCGTAAGAGAATCCTTCACTTGATGCTAAGGTTTCCTTTGATGGAGTTTTCTCATAGATTACTTCAGTTTTGTCTCCAACTGCTTCTTTTATGGCGTCCAAAAGCGTAGTGCCTACATTTTCAGACAAAGATAGATTCATACTGATTACCTTTTCAACAACATCTATAGTCTCTGCTAATATAAGAGTCCCTTTCTAAACCAAATAGCAATCGCTTTAATTACCAATTGTGATCCTGCCACTTAGACCGAACCATGTCTTTGTCCATCCTCCGCACTGATATCCAAGATCATCTGCGTGAGTTCCAGTGACTAGAATCCTCCTGGCGTTGCGATCTAGAGGCAGAAATGGTTTATCAGCATTTTTGCCATTCTTTAGTAGAACTAACGACTTTCTAACTGCTTCCTGCGCCAATTCTCTATGTTCCTGCACACATGAAGAATCTTAGAGGAGGGGCAGTACTCTGGTCGAATGGCATTCAGAAAAAGCGAGCTCACCTTGCAACCAACAGTAGGCAACAAAGATCGATCTGTGAGAGGATATTCGAAGAGACCAGCGACAAATTTCACTCTAAGTATTCTTTCAACAGCATCATTGACCCGAGCCATGGATATTTCCCCTGACTCTACCAGATCTGTCATGTCCTGTATGAACTGTTCGTACTTGAATGGTACCATAACCTGCAATAACATTGATTATATAATCTTCGCTCCTTCAATCATCCGAGATGATGGAAATCATTTGCTAAGCTGAAATATTTCGTGTACGGGTTTCAGACTCTACCATGTCAATGCCAGCATTAACCGCAGTTTTAATGCAGTAGCGGTAGTTTGATCCCTGAGGCTCACTAAGCCGGTCCAAACCTTCCCAGTCTGAGACTAGAAATCCCTAGTAACATAAACAAGAAAACTAGCTTAAAGCATACACGACTAGCTTATTTCTACTTGTCATTGGTTTCTAATAACTTTCTATTCAATCAAATTTACACAAACCTTGAAACCGAGTTTTTCCTTTAGAATTTCTGTCAAGAGAAAACGGTCAGCATGAAGTCTAGTTCCATTCCAACTGGAGTAAGACGCCATAACCGTGGAAACTCCCTGAGCAAGACACTTCAGATATGGAGGAATATGTATCTTCTCTAAGTCTTCATATGACGCTATGGTGTTCCCTTCATTTATGCCCTTGTCGGTACCACCATCTCCAACAAAGTGTTTGACACACGCGACAACATTTTTTCTATAACCCCAATGAACAAATCCATGAGAAATGACATCAAACCTATTAAAGAACCCAAATCAAGCTATAGTGTAGTGATTTATTATATACCTTGCTGCAACAAAAGGGTAACCATTTGGGTGTTCTTCTGGTGGCACGCCTTGTAAGCCCGAGACAAGCGAAGTCATCTCACAGACAAGTCCAGGATCTTCTCCATAACTCTCATAGCATCGCCCCCATCTCGGATCTCTCAAGACCTGTCAGAAAGACAAAAAAGAAAAACTTACCATTATGTTCAACTTCAGTTGTTAGAGTTATGTCTATAAAAAGGGACTTACTGCGACGCAGGGAGCAAATGCCCAGTGAACACCGCTCGCCCGAACTTCAAGTGCTGTTGCAGCTCCAATTCTTCTGACCAAATCTGGATCTCTACAGAGTTACCACAAGAACTACCAGTGTTATCACATTAATAGTAGCCAAACACATTATGGTTGAAATAGATGCACTGATCTTAAACATTATCAGATTCTAATAACAGCTACTGCAATATTACTTTTACCATCAGATAGACAGAAACAGAACAAACCAACCAAGACCACTACCATTACAGAGCATAATCCAAAACTACGACTTAATTGTCAAATTTAAAAGCTTTAAGACCACTTTGTAGTTAGCTTATGGTTAACGGGAAAGAACCTGGTGGCTCCGAGGCCAATGTTGTGGGGGAAGACGGTGGCGCCGTAGACATTGTTGTTCCCGTGGACAGCGTCAGTACCGTATATTATCGGAATTCCCAAACGCGACGCTAACGCTGAACGCTGAAAACTGTCGATCATATCAGCCCAATCCGAAGACTTAGCATCCTCAAACGGCACACTTCCTCCGGCGTTTAGTACACTTCCTGCAAACCAGTTACAAATACATTTTCAAATGGAAAGTTCAAAAAAGAAGATGAAGAAATGATGTGATTACCGATGAAGAAATCTGTAAAGGCGGCGTGAGAAGCGACTCTGCGTTCGATTTGAGTCATCTGACCGATCTTCTCCGGCAAAGTCATGCGAGAGAGAAGGTCCTTTACACGCGCCTCCACTGGCGCGTCTCCGTTCTTGTAAACGCATGAAGACTCCTCGTTGACTACCATTTTCTTTACTCTTCTTCTTCGTTGTAGTTGTTGTGCCACTTCTCTTTATCTATAACAAATTAACAAGAGGAGACGTGGCACATTGATTTCGACAGTCCACCCAAAATGCTTAATTAATTGCTTATATAAAAATTTATCCATTTGATTAACTTATTAATTAAACGTGTGGTTCATACTTAGTGATAATCGCACATTTTTAATACAAGTTAACCGGTGAAGCTAAACCAGTTAACCGGAATTGGAAGTAAGACCGAAACCAAGAGGAAACAATGGGTCATAAGAATCGGCATCAGCGTTTAGCGGCAACTGGTCAACGCGTTTGAACCAACTCACTGGTAACTTCCCTTTGAAGTCATAATCTCCGAAAATGACGTCAGTAATTCCTTGCCCTTCAGTTCCAGGGAACCAAGCAGCGACTAAAGCCTCAGTCTTTTCAAGAACCGTTGGCTCTAAAACCATAGGCCGTCCTGAGAATAAGATCACTAGAGTCGGGGTTTTCTCTGCAACCGCGGTTATAATGTTGTTACCGTTGAAAGGTATTGTGAGTTCTGAGTTATCGCCTTTCATCTCTGCGTAGGGAGGTTCCCCCACTACAACGATAGCGTAGGAGAAGCCTTCATTCGAGGCTAAGGTTTCTTTTGTTGGAGTTTTCTCGTAGATCACTTCGGTTTTGTCTCCAACTGCTGCTTTTATGGCATCCAAAATTGTCGTGCCTGCATTTCAAAACAAAAACATATATAAGTATCCACATCAAGTTTTTCGATATCTTCTAATAGCGTTTACGATTGGAATTCGATTTAACTACCAATTGTGATTCTGCCGCTTTGACCGGATTTTATCTTTGTCCATCCTCCACACTGATTTCCAAGATCGTTTGCATGCATTCCAACCACTAGAATCCTCTTCGCATTACGGTCTAGTGGCAGAAATGGTGTATCAGTATCTTTACCATTCTTCAGCAAAACTAACGACTTTCTAACCGCTTCACGTGCTACTTCTCTATGTTCCTGCAGTTGGGGAAAACAGAGTCAATCATGATCTCATACATCTTACAATAGTGGCGGCAACTATCAATACCTCACCTTGCAGCCAACAGTTCTCAACAAAGATCGGTCCGCGAGAGGATGTTCAAAGAGACCAGCAACAAACTTCACTCTAAGTATTCTTTCAACAGCATCATTGACCCGAGCCATCGGTATTTCCCCTGACTCAACCAGATCTGTTATGTCTTGTATAAACTGTTCGTACTTGAAAGGTACCATCACCTGCAATAACATTGATTAACAATCTTCGTCTCCTATAATCATTTGAGACAAATGAAAATCATTCATTACCATGTCGATTCCAGCATTAATCCCGAGTTTGATGCAGTTACGGTAGTTTGAACCTTCTGGCTCGCTAATCGTCTCCAAACCATCCCAGTCTGAAACTAGAAATCCCTGGTAACATAAAAGAACAAAGTAAATTAAACGAGCTCCATGCATACACCTCTAGCTTATATAGATTCTTTTTTTCATATTCAATCAACCTTGAAACCGAGTTTCTGTTTGAGAACTTCCGTCAAGAGGAAATAGTCGGAGTGGAGTCTACTTCCATTCCAACTGGAAAAAGAGGCCATAACGGTACACACTCCCTGAGCAATACAATTAAGATAGGGAGCAACATGAATTTTCTCCAAGTCTTCATATGATGCTATGGTGTTCCCCTCGCTTAAGCCCTTATCAGTACCACCATCTCCAACAAAGTGTTTAGCACACGCGACAACGTTTTTTCTATCACCAAGTGAACAAATCCATGAGAAATGACAACAAGCATGTTATAGTCTAGTGCATTATAAATGTTTATATGTAGTCTATACCTTCCTGCAAGAAAAGGGTAACCGTTAGGGTGTTCTTCAGGTGGCTCGCCTTGTAGGCCCGAGATAAGCGAACTCATCTCACAAACAATTTTTGCAGCTTCACCATAACTCTCATAGCATCGTCCCCACCTTGGATCTCCCAAAACCTGTGAGTAAGAACATTTCATTCAATAGTCCACAAATCATTTTTCCTATATCTTAACAATCTATCTATAAAGGGACTTACAGCCACACAAGGAGCAAATGTCCAGTGAACGTCTTACTTCAAGTGCTGTTGCAGCACCAATTCTTCTGACTAAATCGGCGTCTCTGTCGAGTTACCACACAAAACTATGATTGTTATCACATCAACAACAACAAAACACGGTAGAGAAACAGATCTTAAACACAATCAGATTCTAATCATAGCTACTACTACTACTACTGTGTCATCAAAAGCTAATTGAATCAAAATTTTACAGAAACTCCAACTAAAATATCAAATTCTTGTAAAAAATGAACTAAAAAACTCAGAATTTGATTGAAACTTAACAAAAAAAAAGATTCAAACTTATCAAATTCAAAAGCTTTAAAACGTCTTAAACATAACAAAAAAAAATTCAAACTTTTTATCAAATTCAGAAGAACCCCATCTCTTTTGCGAAAATTAAAGTTTGCTCAAAGTTAATCGAACCTGGTAGCTCCGAGACCAATGTTGTGGGGGAAGACAGTGGCACCGTAGACGTTGTTGTTGCCATGAACGGCGTCAGTGCCGTATATTATTGGAATTCCCAAACGCGACGCTAACGCTGAACGCTGAAAACCGTCAATCATATCCGCCCAATCCGATGATTTCGCGTCCTCGAACGGCCAACTTCCGGCGCCGCTCTGTACACTGCCTGTAAAACAAAAAAGTTGTGATTTTTATTTTTTCTAAGGAAAGTAGAAAAGTTTGGTTCGTTGACCAAAACAAAGACAAAAATGTTCAGTGGTTAGTGTATATTACCGATGAAAGAATGTGTAATGACTTGAGGAGAAGCGACGGAGCGTTCTATCTGAGTCATCTGACCAATCTTCTCCGGCAAAGTCATGCGAGAGAGAAGGTCCTTCACACGCGCCTCCACTGGCGCGTCACGGTTCTTGTAAACGCATGAAGAATCATCAGTCTCTGGCATACTCTTCTTTGTCTTTTTCCTAACCAAACCTAGTCACTCCACTTCTCTTTATCTAACCAAGGCCGAGGACACGTCACAACTCACAAAGAGTCTTTTTTTGGGCTTGCGTTTATTTCCAATTTTTGTCGTCTTATTATAAACCTCGTAGGCCTCTAAAATAAAATCTTACGACTCTCTGTCTCTCTCGGTCTAAAAGACTAAAACTATTAAAAATCTACAAAAAAAACATTCGCTGTCGATTTTTGGGATTCTAGGGCTTAGCGACGCCATGAGAAAACGCCAGAAGCAAGTCACCCACCGAATCAACTCCCGAAGAGAAAACTCGAAGGAGATACCAATTGATCTCTTGATTGACATCTTCTCAAGATTGTCCATGGCAGACATTGCTAGGTGTCGTTGCGTATCCAAGCTCTGGTCTTCCGTACCGCGTCTTCGATATTTCACTGAACTATTCCTGAAAATATCTTCGGCTCGGCCGCGTATATTATTCACCTTCCTACATAACGGTAAGCGGATCTTCTACTCCATATCTCAGCATCTACATTCAGAGCCGAGTCCGTTTCCTTTAGTTCCCAATTATCATATGTCTTTCCCCGAAGGTAAGGGTTTTTCCTATGACTATGAGATTCTTGCTCCTGTACGAGGGTTTCTTTGTAGCAAAGCTAGTAAGCCGATGATCCATAACCCTAGCACAGGAGAGTGCAAAACCTTACCTAGAGCAATGACGAAGAGGACTGAGATGAAAACATATTTTGGGTATGATCCTATTGACAAACTATTCAAGGTGTTGTGCGTGTCCAAGGTATTGTTGGCGTCCGAGGATTTTGCATGTCGAGTTTCAACATTAGGAACAGGAGAAGTGTACTGGAGAATGATCGAATGTTCGATACCCCATAGGCCTTTACGTGCTGAGATATGCATCGATGGAGTTTTGTATTATGTAGCTGAGTGCATTGGAAATAAAATTCCAGAACGTTATATGGTAGTTTGCTTTGATGTTAGGTCTGAAAAGTTCAAGTTTCTAGTTGTAGAACTTATATTTTGGTGTTCAACTCTGATAAATTGCAAAGGTAAAATGGGCGTACTATGGTCAGTGCCCTTTGGTCTTACTCATGAACTCACAAAATATTTTGTGTTGTGGATTCTCTCGAAGATGCCAATGAACTGAGATGGTCGAAGACTATCTACACATTGCCGTTTTATTGGAAGAATCTAGTTGCGAATAACTCCCTATACATTGTCGGGATGACTAGTGCAGGTGAAATTGTGTTATCGACATGCTATCTAAACTATCCTTTCTACATTGTCTACTACAATGTAGTGAAAAAGACTGCGGCAAAAATTGAAATCCAGTTTGGGAATATCGCTAAGAAGGCTAAAAGCTCAAGGATTTATACGTTTATAGACTATGTAGAGAATGTGGAGCGTATGAATTAACACATTATAAGAGTAAATAGTTTGGCTTTTAATTTAAAGTCTGTACTCTTAAATACAGTTATTATATGATTATTTTATGTTTTTACTTTGACAAAGTTCATCTCTTTACGGAAACGGTGTCCATAAGGATCAATGATTGGCGTAAGGAATATTTTAGCTATTTTAAACTTTTTTTCTAAGGAACAACTAACTTTGTGTCTTTGTGAATTCTATTATGTTAGTCATACATAATTAAACATAGAATTTGATCCATGGCTTGTTTAAAACGGTCTTGACCATTATCCAACCTCGTCAACAAAGAATTAGTTTCTCTGAACGAAAGGGCACTATCAAGTATCAAATAGAGATGATTCTCACCATAAAATAGTTGTAGTGTATGAGTTGTCAAATCAACTGTCTAACAAAGCTTCCTCAATAGAAACCAATAAATTCGAATTTTATATTTTCAAAATTTTCACAAATCAACACTTAATTCCCAGAAAATCGGATTTCAACTTTGGATCAGTTTCATTTTCTTTCTGGTTTCTACTAATTGCAAAGAAAAAACAACGAAAATAGGAAATTCGTACGACAGTTTCTTGTCGAACAAGAAAGCAAGCTAATGACAAAAGGTCAAAAACACCACTCCATATATTGCTTTGGACTATATAATTTTTGAAATATACAAACACCACTCTGAGTGGCCCACTCATACTCCATCATGTCAAATATCACACTTCCACAAATATCATCGGACCGGTGAAGTCTAACCGGTTTTGAGTTCTCGCTGGAATTGTAGTGCAGCCCGAAACCAAGTGGATACAATGGATCATACGAGTTGGCATCAGCAGTTAACGGCAACAGGTCAACGCAATTAAACCAACTTACTGGTAACTTCAATTCGAAATCATAGAAATGGCTTCTCAGTCAGAATTGTTTTCTCCTAGCATTCTATCTGATCCTTTCATCATTGTCTACTACAATATGGAGATGAACTCGATCACAAGTGTTAAAGTCCAAGAGAAAGGACATGCTTTAAGGGTCAAAACATATCCAATTATTTATGTGATAGTGCATAAAAATAATAAAATTCTATTAACTATTTTATCCACTTTAATAAATTACAAATTGCATCATCCCAATTCTATATCTCGACTAATTTATAAATTAAATTAATTATACGTTTCAAATATAAGATACAAACACAATTCATTCATAATTTTCAATGTAATTAAAATACAATCAATCTAATTTGTATATTAGATTAACAATTTAACTATAGACTCACATCATGAAAAACACCACCTCCTTTTGATAACACGAGTTAGAACCTACTAAACACCACTTTCAGAAAAGTGTTGTTTCGGATATCTTTCACGTGAATTAAATTTTTTTGTTTAAATTTACAAAAATGTCTCTATTTAATAAACTACCAATTATAATATAATACATTAAAACTTTAAAAGAAATAATTATATTTAACTACATGTAGTCAAATTTGACTATTTGTCAAATTATTTATTTAGTAATGTATCATAAAAAAATGTAAACCGTTTTTTAAAAGAAAAAACAAACTTTTTTTTTAGAATATTTTGTTTTTGAAAACGGCGAAAGCATAAATGCATTTCTCATTTCATTTTATCCAAATTAGTATTGTAGCGTAGAAATATATGGTCAATATATTATTCCCGAAACTATTTTTTTGGTAGATTGATGAATCAATATACACTTGAATGAACCTGAAAATTATCAAGAATATGGAAAGTTAATTGACAAATCACAAATGTATCCAACTCTTAGAACCATGGCAATATCCAACACGTGTTCATTAATAAATAGATTAGAAAACAAAAAAAAACTCTCTATGTCCACATCTCCTTAAAAAAAAAACACAAGTCAGATGTTTGGGATTCTAGGGTTTAGCGCCGCCATGGGAAAACGGCAGAAGCAGCAAGTCACCGGCCGCCCAAGCAACTCCCCAAGAGAAAACTCGAAGGAGATGCCAATTGATCTCTTGATTGACATCTTCACAAGATTACCATTGGAAGACGTTGCCAGGTGTCGTTGCGTGTCGAAGCTTTGGTCTTCCATACTACGTCGTCGAGATTTCACCCAACTGTTCCTCAAAATCTCATCGACTCGGCCTCGTATATTATTCACCTTCCTTTACAAAGGTAGGCGAATCTTTTACTCCATACCTCAAGATCTAGATCCAGACCGCAACAACTACTCCTCTCCTATAATTCCCCATTACCAGATGCATTTCCCTAAAGGTTTGGCTTCTTCCGACAAGGTTTGTCCCCCTATACTTGGCTTGATCTGTAACAAATCTAAGAAGCCGTTGATCTGCAACCCTAGCACAGGAGAGTACATGTCTTTACCCAAAGCGAGGAATGAAATGAGTCCCTTTTTTGGGTATGATCCTATCGACAAACTATTCAAGGTATTGTGCCTGTCCGATGATTTTGTGTTTCAAGTTTCAACATTAGGAACGTCCGGAGAAGAAATGACCTGGAGAATGGTCGAATGTCCGGTACCTCATTACCCTTTAAGTGCTGAGATTTGCATTGATGGGGTATTGTATTATTTAGCTAAGGTCAGGGGAAATATATCTACACTACCTTTTATGGTAGTTTGCTTTGATTATAGATTGGAGAGATTCAAGTTTCTAGATTTGGTGTTAATAACTGTGAGTTCAGCTCTCATAAATTATAATGGTAAACTTGGCGTACTATCGGCAAGTTCGTATCGTGTTGATTACAACACAGAAGCTATTGAGCTGCGGGTTCTTGAGGATGCTGATGAAGTGAAATGGTCAAAGACTGTCTACAAATTTCCATATTATTGGAAGGATCTAGCTGAGAATACCTACCTATACATTGTCGGGATGACTACTACAGGTGAAATTGTTTTGTCGACATGCTATGTTCATAATCCTTTCTACATCTTCTACTACAATACAGTGAAGAACTCTGTGGTAAGAGTTAGAATCGATTTTGGAATTAAACCTTTGAGGGCTCTTAAATGCTCAAAGATTTCGACATTCGTAAACCATGTGGAGAATGTAAAGCTTATGGATTAGGGCTTTATAGCATAGCTAATGTAGCTTGCCTTCTAAGGTCGCATCCTTTTTGTTCGGTTATTGTTTGAATGTTCTATGTATTGATGTTTGTTGTAAGCTATGTTTTAGCTATTTGAACTTTTCTTGTTGTAAGCTATTTTTAAGCAAATTTGAACTTTTATCTTCTTGAACAACCAACTTTGTCTTTGTGAATTTTACTGTTAGGTTTAAGCAAGATTCTCTGAAAGAGAGGGCACACATCTATTTCAACAAAAACGTATAAACATTAATTAATGAGGTGTGAACAAAGATAAATTAATGAGGATTCTAATCATTCATTTCTTCTCACCATCAAAGATTTGATAATGATTTTTGTTTTGTTTAACAAAAGAGGCACACTGTTGTTTTGTTTCTCTATAGAGAAACCAATAAAATATAATTTCTATATTTCCAAAAATTTCACATATCAAGCTACCAGTAAATCCTAATTCCCAGAAAAAAACGGAATTCAATTATGGATCAGTTTCATTTTCTTTTTAGTTTCCATTCATTGCAAAGAAAGAAAGAAGAAAAAACAACGAAAAGAGGAAATTTGTACAACATGCAGTGTCTTGTCGAACAAGAAACAAGATAATGACAGAAGCATCACTAATACTCCATCACATCAAATATCACACTTTCACACATTCCATATTTCCATCAGACTGGTTTTGATTTGTAATTGAGACCAAAACCAAGAGGAAACAAATGGATCATAAGAATTGGCATCAGCCGACAACTGGTCAACACGTCTAAACCAGCTCACTGGTAACAATTCCCCTCGAAGTATAATCTCCGGTCGTATATCACTTCGGTCTTTTCTCCAACTGCTGCTTTAATGGCGTCCAAAAACGTTGTGCCTTCAAGTTCAGACCAACATAGCTAGATACGTTTTGATTAAATTAACAACAACATCTAATAGTCAATGCGATTGGAGTCGCTTTAATTACTGATTGTGATTCTGCCGCTTAGACCAAACCATGCATTTGTCCTTCCTCCCCACTGATATCCAAGATTGTCAGCTTGCGTTTCAGTGACTAGAATTCTATTGGCATTGCGATCTAGTGACAGAAATTGACTTCTCTGAATTGTCTTCTCCTGGCATTCTATCTGATCCTTTCTTCATTTTCTTCTACAATATGGAGAGGAACTCGACCACAAGAGTTAATTTCCAAGGGAATGGACCTAGTTAGGGTCAAAACATACTATAGATTACCAAAATAGATCCAATTGTTTATGTCATATAATGCATAAAATAATAAAATTCTATCAGATAGTTTATCCACTTTAATAGATTCGAATATCTTCATCCCTATTTTATATTTAAATTATGCTATAAATTAAATTTTATGTGATTAAAAAGTTAAGATATAAACACATTTCATATTATTTCAAAATAAATACATGGTTTCTAACTAAAACACAATCAGTCTAAAATGTATATTGGCTAACAATTTAACTTACACTCTAGTCTCTAGATTAACACCAATAAAATTTTATAAGATACTTAATCATATATTTCAATGATAAATAAACATTACTATAGCATGAATTAGAGCCTAATGAACACCTCTTAAACACATTAACAAATTGGGAAAACAAAATACTCCATCCCTTTGATAAAAATTATTGTTTCGGATATCTTTTATGTGAATTAAATTTCTTGTTTAAATTTACTAAAATGTCTCTATTTAATAAACTATCAATTAATATAATGAATGAAAACTTTAAAGATATATTTGACTACATGTAGTTAAATTTTACAACATAGTCAAAATGGCGCGAAAAATATACCTGGATTATGCAGTCAAAAGGGTGCGAAAAAATCACGGTTTTACCTGGGTTATATAGTCAAAATGGTGCGGAAAAATAACGGTTTTATTCGGGTAATGTAGTCAAAATGGTGCGAAAAAATAATGGTTTCCGGGTGTTTCCATATATTATAGCCTTATATGCATCTTAAAGAAACTATATTTTGGTAGATTCATGAATTAATATACGTTTCGATGAACTTGAATTACATTGGAATTGACAATGTGTCCATCTCTTCACCTCCAGTGATCCTTACTAAATAGATAGAAAATCTTAAAACTCTCTCTGTCCACATCTCCTTAAAAAAAAAAAAAATCGATGTTTGGGATTCTAGGGTTTAACGCCGCCATGGGAAAGCGGCAGAAGCAGCAACTCACCGCCCGCTCAAGCAACACCCCAAGAGAAAACTCGAAGGAGATACCAATTGAGCTCTTGATTGACGTTTTCTCAAGATTGTCCATTGAAGACGTTGCGAGGTGTCGTTGCGTGTCGAAGCCTTGGTCTTCCATACTACGCCGTCGAGACTTCACCCAACTGTTCCTCAAAATCTCATCGACTCGGCCTCGTATACTACTCACCTTCCTACACAAAGGTAGGCGGCACTTTTACTCCATACCTCAAGATCTAGATCCAGACCGCAACAACTACTCCTCTCGTATATCTGCTTATTACCAGATGCATTTCCCTAAAGATTTGAGTTCTTCCGTCGAGGTTTGTCCCCCTATACTTGGCTTGATCTGTTGCAAATCTAAGAAGCCGATGATATGTAACCCTAGCACAGGAGAGTTAAAGTACATTTCTTTACCAAGTGCGAAAACGAAGAGGGTTAAGATGAGACCATATTTTGGGTATGATCCTATCGACCAACTATTCAAGGTATTGTGCGTGTCCAGTGATTATGTGTGTCGAGTTTCAACATTAGGAACGAAAGAAGTGACGTCTACCTGGAGAAAGGTCGAATGTTCGATACCCCATCAACCGTTACATAGTGAGATATGCATGGATGGGATTTTGTATTATTTAGCTAAGTGTATGGGCAATGGAACTCCAACACCTTATATGGTAGTAGCCTTTGATGTTAGATTGGAGAGATTCAAGTTTCTACCTGTGGAGTTAAACATTGTGGGTTCAGCACTCATAAATTACCAAGGTAAGTTGGCCATACTATGGCAAAATTTGGGTGGTATCTATCGACACATACAAAGTTTTGAGCTGCGTGTTCTAAATGATGTTGATGAAGTGAAATGGTCGATTATTATCTACGAATTGCCAGATTATTGGAAGAATTTTGCTGTGGAGACGACCTACCTATACATTCTCGGGATGACTACTTCAGGTGAAATTGTTTTGTCGACATACTATGTACATGAACCTTTCTACATCTTCTACTACAATACAGTGAAGAAGTATGTGGTAAGAGTTCAAGTCGATTTCGGAATTGAACCTTTGAGGGCTCTTAACTGCTCAAGGATTTCGACATTCTTAAACCATGTGGAGAATGTAGAGCTTATGGATTAGGGCTTTATAGCATAGCTAATGTTGCTTGCCTTCTAAGGTTGCATCCATCTTGTTTCGTGAAACTAATACTTGTTCGGTTATTGTGTAAATGTTCTATGTACCAATGTTTGTTGTAAGCTATATGTTTGAAATTTTCTTGTTGTAAGCTATTTTTAAGCTATTTGAACTTTCATCTTCATGAGCAATTTTCTTCGTGAAATTTTACTGTTAGTTCTATATAATTAAACATAGAATTTGATACAAAGCCTGTTGAATCGGTCTTGAACCATTATCCAACCTCGAGTACTGTACACGGTGTACGTAAAAGCTAGATTCTCTCAAAGAGAGCGCACACATGTTATTTAAACAAAAACGTATAAAAAATAATTAATGAGGTTTCAACAAAAATAAAAATCAATGAGGATTCTCATTATTCATTTCTTCTCACCATCAAAGATTTGTTGATGATTTTTGTTTTGTTTAATTTAAGTCTTAGACCATCTCCATCAAGGATGTCTTGAGTAGACATTTATTAATAAAAAATTATAAAAAGAAGAGAGAGAGAGAAGGGAAATAAAGCAGATACGTTTCTTTGCACAGACACTTTGAGAAACTGTTTCTATGATGTCACTGCCACATGTCATAGTCCTAATGGTCCAATTAATAGAAAAAAATAAAAATAAAATTACAATTTTAAAATAATAATTTTTTTTTTGGAGAAACTTTCAGGATTTCTACCCGATAGAAATGCTCTTAAGGGGATTACAAAAGACGCAAACTATTGTAGTGTACGCTTTGTCAAATCAGAGATTCGTCTACAGAATAACCGATAAGATAAGATTTTCATATTTCCAAAAATTTCACAAATCAAGCTACTAGTAAACCCTCAATTTCCCGAAAAAATCGGATTTCATTTTCTTTCCAATTGACTATTTAATTTTAGAAATTTATAAACGTCACTCACACAGTCACACTCCATCATATCAAAATATCACACTTTCACCAATTTCTTCAGACTGGTGAAGTCAAACCGGTTTTGAGTTCTCGCTGCAATTGTGTTAGAGTAAAATTCTTTAGAGGTAATGAAAAAAGTGTTTAAGTATTTAAAATGTCTTGTTTTGATTAATTTACTAAGATGTCTCTACTAAATAAACTACTAACTAATTATAATGAATGAACAATTTAAGATATATTTGACTATATGTACATTAGTTAACTTTGAGTACATATAGTCAACATGGTGCGAAAAAATAACGATTTTATTCTGGTATTTTCATATTTTATAGCCTTATATGCATCTATAAAAACTATTTTTGGTTGACAAAAAAGGAAAAAAATCATGAATTAATATATATATACACTTGGATTGACGTTGAAAATTATGAAGAATGATGGAATTGACAATGTATCCATCTCTAAGACCACCTGTGTTCTTTACTAAATAAATAAAAAATCTTAAAACTCTCTCTCCAAATCTCCTTAATTAAAAAAAAAAACAAAAAAAAAAACAGAAGTCGCTGTCATGTTTGGGTTTCTAGGGTTTAGCGCCGCCATGGGAAAACGGCAGAAGCAGCAAGTCACCGCCCGTCCAAGGAACACCCCAAGAGAAATCTCGAAGGAGATACCAATTGATCTCTTGATTGACGTTTTCTCAAGATTGTCCATGGGAGAAGTTGCGAGGTGTCGTTGCGTGTCGAAGCTTTGGTCTTCCATACTACGTCGTCGAGATTTCACCCAACTGTTCCTGAAAGTGTCATCGACTCGGCCTCGTATACTATTCACCTTCCTACACAAGGGTAGGCGACTCTTTTACTCCATACCTCAAGTTCCAGATCCAGACCGCAACAACTACTCCTTTCCTACACCTTATTATTGGGTATCAACCTCTCCTATATCTGCCTATTACCAGATGCATTTCCCTAAAGATTTGGGTCCTTCCTACACGGTTTGTGCCCCTATACCTGGCTTGATCTGTTGCAAATCTAAGAAGCCGATGCTTTGTAACCCTAGCACAGGAGAGTCAAAGTACATTTCTTTACCAAGAGCGACAACAAAGAGGCTTAACGTGAACACTTCATTTGTGTATGATCCTATCGACAAACTATTCAAGGTATTGTGCATGTCTGATGATTTTGTGAGTCGAGTTTCAACATTAGGGACGGAAGAAGCTACCTGGAGAACAGTCGAATGTTTGATACCCCATCTACCTTTACGTAAAGAGATGTGCATGGATGGGGTATTGTACTATTTAGCTATGCGCCTGGACCATGAAACTTCAACACCTTATATGGTAGTAGCCTTTGATGTTAGATTGGAGAGATTCAAGTGTCTACCTATGAATCGGAGTTATATAAACCTTGCGTGTTCAGCACTCATAAAGTACCAAGGTAAGTTGGCCGTAGCATGGCTAGATGGTAATGCTATTCAACAACATCAACAATTGGAGCTGTGTGTTCTAAATGATGGTGATGAAGTGAAATGGTCGGGTATTATATATGAATTGCCATCTTTTTGGTATAATCTAGCTGCGGATACCTACGTATACATTGTCGGGACGACTACTGCAGGTGAAATTGTGATGGCGACAAGCCATCCACGGGAACCTTTCTACATCATCTACTTCAGTACCGTGACTCATATTATGATAAGAGTTGAAATCGAATTCGGAATTGTAGCTTTGAAGCCTCACTGCTCAATGATTTCTACGATTTTAAACCATGTAGAGGATGTCGAGCTTATGGATTAGGACTTTATTGCATATCTAATGTATCTTGCCTCCTAAGGTTACATCCATCTTGTTCGGTTATTGTTTGAATGTTATATGTATCAATGTTTGTTGTAAGCTATGTTTTAGCTATTTGAATTGAACTTTTCTTGTTGTAAGCTATGTTTTAAGCTATTTGAACTTTTATCTTCTTGAGAAACCCACTTTGTCTTCGTGAATTTTACTGTTAGCTTTATATATGAAATTTAAAGAAGAATTTGATCCATAGCTTGTTGAATGGTCTTTAACCATTATCCAACCTCTAGATTCTCTGAAAGAAGGAATTTGGTAACAAACATACAATCAATTAATGATCATTCTCATCATTCATTTATTCTCACTATCAAACAGTTGATGATGGTTACAAAAGAGGCACACGGTTGTCTAGTTGTCAAATCAACTGTCTAACAAAATTTCCTCTATAGAAACAAACAAAATAGAATTGTCACAAATCAAGCTACCAGTAAAACCATTCCAGTAAAAAATCTAACTTCAATTTTGGATCAGTTTCATTTTCTTTCTAGATTCCCATCTATTGCAAGAAAATGATCCAAAAAAAAGAAAGAAAATATGTAATTGTACAATAGTTTCTTGTCGAACAAGAAAGCAAGATAATGATAAGAAGCAAACAGACTTGTGAACAATATAATGATGTTTATTGGATTTTGGTTTTCTTACCTTTTCAACTTTATTGGAAACAAGATACAAAACCACGTACTTATTGATATGCACACTAGTCCAAGCATCACTCTGAATATCAAATATCACAGTTTCACACATTCCATCAGATTGGTGAAGTAAAAACCGGTTTTGAGTTCTCACCGGAATTGTAGTTAAGACCAAAACCAAGAGGAAACAATGGATCATACAAATTGGCATCAGCGGTTAAAGACAACTGGTCAACGCGCTTGAACCAGCTCACTGGTAACTTCCCCTCGAAGTCGTAATCTCCAAAAATGACATCACTCATTCCTTGCCCTTCGGTTCCAGGCAGCCAAGCAGCGACCAGAGCCTCAGTCTTTTCAAGAACTGGCGGCTCAAGAACCATAGGCCGTCCAGAGAACAAGACAATTAGAGTCGGAATTTTCTCTGCAACCGCGGTTACGATGTCGTTACCGTTTAAGGGTATTGTGAGTTCCGAGTTATCTCCCAATGTCTCTGCGTAGGGAGTTTCTCCCACTGCAACAATGGCGTAGGAGAAGCCTTGTCCTGCGGCTAAAGTTTCTTCCGAAGGAGTTTTCTCGTAGATCACTTCGGTCTTGTCTCCAACTGCTGCTTTAATGGCGTCCAAAAGCGTTGTGCCTGCAAGTTCAGACCAACAAAGATACGTTTTGATTAATTTACCAACAACATCTACTAGTCTCTTTGATTGGAGCCGCTTTAATTACCGATTGTGATCCTGCCGCTTAGACCAAACCATGCCTTTGTCCATCCCCCGCACTGATATCCAAGATCGTCCGCGTGCGTTCCAGTGACTAGAATTCTCTTAGCATTGCGATCTAGTGGCAGAAATGGCTTCTCGGAAGTTTTTCCGTTCTTTAGGAGAACTAACGACTTTCTAACTGATTCACGCGCCAGTTCTCTATGTTCCTAGAGTCATGGAAAAACAGAATCAATCATGTTCTGGCCCCAGCACTCAGGTCTAAATCTAATGGCATTCTGTACAAGAGACCTCACCTTGCAGCCAACAGTACCCAATAAAGACCGGTCCGTGAGAGGATGTTCAAAAAGACCAGCAACAAACTTCACTCTGAGTATTCTCTCAACAGCATCATCGATCCGAGACAGAGTTACTTCCCCTGACTCCACCAAATCTGTGAGGTCCTTTATAAACTGTTCATACTTGAAAGGCACCATCACCTGGGGTAACATTGATTAAGAATCTTCACTCTTTGG
The DNA here is from genome assembly GCA_019202805.1 of Arabidopsis suecica. Taxonomy (NCBI): domain Eukaryota; kingdom Viridiplantae; phylum Streptophyta; class Magnoliopsida; order Brassicales; family Brassicaceae; genus Arabidopsis; species Arabidopsis suecica. The sequence goes on from CM032909.1 coordinate 9,191,134, forward strand.
ATCATCCGAGATAGATATGAAAATTATTAACTAGGGGTTTTAGAATCTACCATGTCGACTCCAGCATTAACTGATGTTGGTGTCGGATCCCACACCAGTAGGCTGGGACCAACCAAAGATTGCCATGTAATCAGGATAAGGGCCCACAGAGGATAAGGCCCATTAGGCCCGTGGTTTACAGGGTATAATCGAAGTGGGCGTCATCATAAAGAGAGCCCGGAGTGGTCACACCTCGGGATATGACTCGGAATCGAAGTCGGATTACTTGGGCCAGAAGGCGAAGCCCATGAAGATCGGAATCAATTCAAATTTAAACGTTGGGCATTAAAACTCGAAGACCAAAACGGACACATTTAAGAGAGAATAATTGTGTTTAATTGAGAGTTAAATGTCGTTTGTCAATATAAATAAGAGGGCTAATAGCCATGTAAAGGGGACGCAATTTTTCTAGCAAATACACCATAATCATTTTCCATTTCAATTCATAGCTTTTTTGCATCGTATTTTTGTCCTCAAGAGTATTCGATCCCACAAAATAAACAAATATTCAAGTGTGTGAATCCGACATCCACATTTTGGCGCCGTCTGTGGGGATCTAGAAGATTCTTGAGTTGTCAGATTTCTCTCATTTCCGAGATAAGCAGCAATGTCTGGAACAAGCATCCCTGATTCGACAGTAGCCGAGGCTCTCAAGACCATGCAGCAAGCCATAACTGAAATGTCGCAGAAGTTCTCGGATGTGGAAAAAGCTGTGGACACGCTTAAAACAACCCAGGTATCTCTTGGTCAAAACATCAATGCTGTTCAATCTCGTGTTCGTTCTCTAGGTGCAGGAAGTACCGTGGGAGTCCGAAGAAGCATGTTCAGTACCCCAAACTCCCGTGTGCGAAGTGAGACCAACGAACAAACAACTTCTAACCCGACAATCCAACCGGATGTGGAAGAAGAGACGCAGCTCGGAGATGAAGATCAGCTTTTGGATCAGTATGATCAAGAGAGCTTTGATCAGCTCGAAACCATGAGGAAGGTTAGCCAGGAACTAAAAGAAATGAAGTCAAAGTTCCACCAGGCCACCAGTTCGGAGCCGGACATTAACCGAGTCATCGAGGAAGCTAGGCGAACTCCTTTCATTCCGCGAATTGCAAATTTGAGAATCAAAGATTCTCGGAAACTCAAACTGGATCCGTACAGTGGATTAGAAGACCCAAAAAGCTATCTCGCAGCTTTTCTGATTGCCGCCGGAAGAGTCGAATTGGATGAAGCTGATGAGGATGCAGGATACTGCAAACTCTTTTCGGAAAATCTTTGCGGTCAAGCACTAATGTGGTTCACTCAGCTGGAACCAGGCTCAATCAATAACTTCGACGAGTTGTCGGCTGTTTTCCTGAAACAATATTCTATCCTCATGGATAAAAGCGTTTCGGATGCTGACCTCTGGAATCTAACACAAGGGCCAAATGAGTCACTTAGAACTTTCATCACCAAATTCAAGGGGGTGCTGTCAAAACTCCCAAGAATCTCGCAGCAGTCAGCTCTATCTGCTCTACGAAAAGGTTTATGGCATGATTCGAGGTTTAAAGAAGATCTAATACTTCACAAACCGGACACAATTCAAGACGCACTTTTCCGTGCAAATAACTGGATGGAAGTAGAAGACGAAAAAGAGAGTTTTGCGAAAAGAAACAAACAAGCAAAACCAGCGGTCACTTTCCCTACCAAAAAATTTGAGCCCAGAGAGAACCAAGGACCTAAAAAGTTCGGATCGCAACCCCTCAACAATACCGTCGGGAAACAATTTCAAGGAAAAGGAAGGTCGAACACTTGGGTCCGTGACGAAAGTTTGCATTGTGACATCCATAAGGTAACCGGACACTTAACCAAAGATTGTAGTGTCCTCAAAAAGCACCTCGCAGAGCTGTGGGCCAGTGGAGATCTTTCTAAATTCAAGATAGAAGATTTCGTGAAAGAATATCACGAGGCGAAAGATACCCCTAAAGATCAGAATTTGAAAAGACCTAGGCAATCCAACGAAGAAGAACCTAGAAGTTCTAAAGGAAAAATCAATGTGATCATTGGAGGTTCCAAGCTTTGTCGGGATACGATCAATGCCATAAAGAAGCATAGGCGAAATGTTTTATTTAAAGCAAATTTAGGTGAAGAAATGGACTTTCAAGGCACGTCAATATCATTTGACGAAGAAGAAACATGTCACCTCGAAAGGCCTCATGATGACGCCCTAGTCATTACCTTAGACGTTGCCAACTTCGAAGTTTCGAGAATTCTCATTGATACGGGCAGTTCGGTCGACTTAATCTTTTTAGGTACCCTGGAAAGAATGGGAATCAGTCGGGCAGATATTGTAGGACCGCCGTCTCCTTTGGTGGCATTCACAAGCGAATCGGCCATGTCTCTCGGGACGATCAAGCTACCAGTTCTTGCCAAAAACGTGTCAAAGATAGTTGATTTTGTTGTTTTTGATAAACCAGCAGCCTACAACATCATCCTTGGGACTCCATGGATTTATCAAATGAAGGCAGTTCCCTCGACGTATCATCAGTGCATCAAATTTCCAACTCCTAGTGGAGTGGGAACAATTCGAGGAAGTCAAGAAGCTTCACGAACGTGTTATCTGACCAGTCATCGACTGAAGATCCAATAGCAATTAACGAAACCTGCGAAGAAGGAAATTCCAAGATTTCCTAGTGGGCAAAAAGAAGACGATGTGGTAATCGAAGTAGTATTGGAAGAAGATAAACCAGATCGGAAAGTCCGAATTGGAGTCACTTTGACTGGCGAAATAAAAGAAGCTTTGATTGAACTTCTAAGGAAAAACAAGACGTCATTTGCATGGTCAGCGGCCGATATGCCTGGCATAGATCCAAGCATAATCTGCCACAAATTGAACGCAGATCCAAGTTTTAAGCCTGTGAAACAAAAGAGAAGAAAACTCGGAGTAGAGCGAGCAAAGGCAGTAAATGATGAAGTGGACAAACTATTAAAAATAGGATCTATAAGGGAAGTACAATACCCGGAGTGGGTAGCAAACACTGTCGTGGTCAAAAAGAAAAATGGAAAGGACAGGGTGTGTATCGACTTCACCGATCTCAATAAGGCATGTCCAAAAGATAGTTTTCCGCTCCCGCACATAGACCGGCTCGTAGAATCTACCGCTGGGAATGAGTTATTAACTTTCATGGATGCTTTCTCGGGTTATAATCAAATAATGATGGATCCCGAAGACCAAGAAAAGACGTCATTCATCACGGACAGAGGTACCTACTGTTATAAAGTAATGCCTTTTGGTTTAAAAAACGCAGGTGCCACTTATCAGCGATTGGTCAACAAAATGTTCCATGAGCATCTCGGGAAGACAATGGAAGTCTACATAGACGATATGTTGGTTAAGTCTTTGAAGAAAGAGGATCACATTAAGCATTTGGAAGAGTGTTTCGAAATTCTCAACCGATACCAAATGAAGCTGAACCCGGCGAAGTGCACTTTCGGAGTTCCATCCGGAGAATTCCTTGGTTATATCGTGACAAAAAGAGGAATCGAAGCTAATCCAAACCAAATTAATGCCTTTCTAAACATGCCATCCCCGAAGAACTTCAAGGAAGTACAGCGTCTGACTGGTCGAATTGCAGCCCTAAACAGATTTATTTCAAGATCAACGGACAAGTCTCTGCCTTTTTATCAAATTCTGAAGGGAAATAAAGGGTTCCTTTGGGATGAGAAGTGTGAAGAAGCATTCGGACAACTTAAAGCATACCTCACTACTCCACCAGTGTTGTCTAAACCCGAAGTGGACGAGAAGCTCTATTTGTATGTTTCAGTGTCAAAACATGCAGTTAGTGGAGTCTTGGTCCGGGAGGACCGCGGGGAGCAAAAACCGATTTACTACATAAGTAAGTCAATGACAGATCCAGAGACAAGGTACACAATGATGGAAAAACTCGCGCTTGCGGTAGTAACTTCAGCCCGGAAGCTGCGCCCATACTTCCAATCTCATCCAATCGAAGTGTTAACCAACCAGCCACTCCGAACAATACTTCATAGTCCAAATCAGTCCGGACGATTGGCGAAGTGGGCAGTGGAACTAAGTGAATATGATATAGAGTATAAAAGCCGAGTCAGCATGAAGGCTCAGGTTTTGGCAGATTTCCTAACCGAACTACCAGTGCTGGGCACACCGGAGCAACCAGAGAATCAGACTTGGAAACTATATGTAGACGGATCTTCATCAAAACAAGGATCTGGAGTAGGAATCAGGTTGGAATCTCCAACGTCGGAAATTCTTGAACAATCATTCCGGCTACTGTTTAATGCTTCTAACAATGAAGCAGAATATGAAGCACTAATTGCCGGACTTCGACTAGCACAAGGGGTTGGAGCTGAAGAAGTGGTTGCTTATTGCGATTCACAATTAGTAGTTAACCAGTTCAATGGCGATTATGAAGCGAAAGACCTAAGAATGGAAGCTTATCTCGAAGTAGTAAAGGGTCTTTCCAAAGACTTCAAGAAATTCGAACTAATTCGCATACCTCGAGGAGAAAATACAACCGCGGATGCACTTGCCGCATTAGCGTCAACGTCAGATCCTGAACTGAAAAGAATAATTCCGGTTGAATGTATCGCGGAGCGAAGCATTAAAACTGACAAAGAAGCCCTCGTTGTTACAAGGTCTCGAGCAGCAGCGCGCGAACGTGGCGAGCCCGAAGTCGAGTTGCCACCTGTTAAACGAAGAAAGTCGAAAAAGCACAACAAGGAGCCAGATGTACTTCCAGAAACTGTTACAGAGTCAGAACCGGTAATCGAGGACGACCATCCCGAACCAGACCTTGAACCAAATGAACATCCCGAACCGGAACCGCGAGTATTTCATGAGATCGACCAAATTCCGGCTAAAGATTGGGGGGCTGATTGGAGGGAGCCAATAAAGCACTACATCATGACAGGCGAGCTCCCGAAAAACAAATGGCAAGCCAGGAAAATGAGAATCACTAGCGCGAAATTTTGTCTATCAAAGGATACATTATATAAGCGAGGTGTTAGCGACCCCTACCTATTGTGCATCTTTGGGCCCGAAGTCGAAATCGTCGTGAGAGAAGTACACGAAGGTCTATGTGGGAGTCATGCGTCCGGAAGGGCCATGGCTTTTAAAATAAAAAGAATGGGCTATTATTGGCCTACTATGATCACGGATTGTGTCAAGTTCGCTCAAAGGTGCAAACGTTGTCAACTCCATGCGCCAAAGATCCATCAACCTTCAGAGTTATTCTCCTCCATTTCCGCCCCGTACCCGTTTATGAGGTGGTCGATGGATATCATTGGACCATTGCATAGATCAACTCGAGGAGCACAATACCTGTTGGTCTTAACGGATTATTTTTCAAAGTGGATCGAAGCTGAAGCATATGCTAGCATCAAAGATTCGGCGGTGAATACTTTCATTTGGAAGAACATCATATGCCGACATGGGGTTCCATACGAGATAGTTACTGATAATGGGCCACAGTTCATTTCGCACGAGTTCGAAGCTTTTTGCTCAGACTGGGAGATCAAGGTCAGTTATTCCACTCCACGGTATCCACAAGGAAACGGCCAAGCTGAAGCTGCGAACAAAACAATTTTGAGCAATCTCAAAAAACGCTTGAGTCACTTAAAAGGAGGATGGTATGATGAACTCCAACCCGTCCTATGGGCTTATCGAACAACCCCTAGGCGACCTACCGGGGAAACTCCGTTTTCTCTAGTTTATGGCATGGAAGCAGTAGTACCGGCTGAACTAAATGTGCCTGGCCTTCGCCGAACAGAAGCACCATTGAACGAAGAGGAGAATTCAGCAATGCTTGATGACTCGCTGGATACCATTAATGAAAGACGAGATCAAGCCTTAATTCGGATACAAAATTATCAGCAGGCAGCAGCTCGATACTACAACTCCAAAGTCAAAAGCAGGCCATTCTTCGTAGGCGATTATGTGCTAAGGCGAGTTTTTGATAATAAAAAAGAAGAAGGCGCGGGCAAACTCGGCATTAATTGGGAAGGACCTTATATTGTTACCGAAGTGGTTCGAAATGGCGTTTATAGGTTAAAGGACTTAGAAGGCAGTCCAGTCCAGCGACCTTGGAACGTGATCAATCTAAAAAAGTTTTATGTTTAATACGCATTTCGTTATGTACATGAACTACGGTGTGGCTTGATCCCGAAATGGGTACGTAGGCAGCTCGAAAAAGAGTTCAGCTACTAATAATAAGAATTCGTTTTATTTCTTAGGAAAAATAAGCAGAGTTAGGGAACATTTATGGAAGGGGCTCAGGAACAGGCTCCCTCATCGCCGATGTTGAATTCGAAGTGGAAGCACCGTTCCCACCCTCAACTTCGGGTTCATTCGGGACACGTTCCCAAGGATTGTCATCATTTTCCTCGTCTTCCTCTTCACTATCAACAAGAGCTGCTTCAGTCGGGGCGTTCACCGGTCCCTGAACTTGACCCTTAGCACGGAGGTACATCCGGAGCATTCGCGGGATCTCCGCGATACAGTCGAAGTTCCTCCACTCCCATTGAAAGGGGTCACTTTCCAAGGCTCTCACTTTTCTCTCCACTCGAGCAATACGAGCCTCGAGTGTTTGCCTCTTTAGTCCCAGCCGCTGCCTCTCGTCGCACAAGCGGCGATGTTTGTCGACAACCTGTCACCAAAAAGAATAAATTAAAGTGAAAGGCATAAGATTTTGGTCAAGAGAGTCGAATTTTAACCTTGTCCATAAAATCGTAAGCCTCTTTCTTTTCCCTCGAAGGGAAGTGGAACACAGCATGAGGAAAGAGAACGCCGGCCGGTTCGAAGCCATCGCCGGACAGGAACAAAGGACTGCCAGGATCGGTGGGGACCACAGTTGCGTTTTCCATTGTTATAAAAATTATCGAGAGAATTTTGGAGTTCCTTGGAAAAATTTAGAGGTAAACCTGCCTCTACTTATAATAGGTCTAGGGTTTATCTCGAAACCGTAATTTAATGATGATAGTGTGCCCGAGTGGTTTAAACTGTTTTTGGAAATAGAGAAGCAGTTATTGCCTTAAAGGCGTGCGACTTTCCCTATTTTCAAGGAAGGGAAAGGTCAACCGTCGCATTTAAGGCAAGAAGCCCATTAAGCACAAAAGTTTTTTAAGGCCCAAGCCCAACAAATTCACCGAGTTGACTAAACCCGAGGTGGGGGACTCGTGTTAAGCCGAGCTCAGCTCTCGCATTCTAAGAGAAAGGCCTGATCAGCCTAAAAATCTCGAAAAAACCTAGCCACAAGGCCAAGAAGTGTTAAAAAGCAGACTTTGCAAACCCGCATATAATTTTTTAACCAAAGCCCCCTGGGGATCTAAACCTAAAACAGAAAAAGGTTTAAAAACCTCCTCAGGCAAATATCTTGTTCAAAAGAAATTAATAATAAAGCCTCCTTAGGCAAAAGCAAAAACATAAAGGTTCAAATCTCAAAAATATATAATAATGGGACAAGCCCCAGTTCGGAGTGGACGCAGCCACTACGGGTCAGCAGGCACTTCGACCTCCACTTCGGTTGTCGGGTTTTCACCCACCTCCTTGGCCGGGACTTGATCAGAAGAAATTCCTTGCTCATTCCCTTCGGTACAAACATCTCCTGAGGTGACCTTCGGTGCAGCAGGGACTTCGGATGAGACAATGCCCTCCGTCTCACTTGAACCTATAGAAGACAGTTCGGGTCAAACAAAAGGGGAAGAAGAAGGTAGTAAGCATCAAGAACTAGTGTTTACCTGCCCAGTCTAGACCTGATTCACTTAGGGGAGGAGATTCAGTAAAAAACTCCGCAAAATCCTGAGGATTGAAGGACGAAGCGGGAAGAGCTGCCAGACGATTCTTCTTTTCGGATAAACTAGACGCCAGCTCGGATCTCTCTTTCACTTCGGAGAAATCATCGTCGTGAATTTGATCCAGCAAGATTAGGTTGCTCTCGTGCTCTTTGATGTCTGACTCCAGATCTGATTTAACCTTCTCAGTTTGAATAAAGCGGATGGCTCCTTCAAATCAACTCCATCCCTCGTCCCTTTACCTCTTTTCTGGCCTTCGACGCCGACCTTGCCAATTCGGAATCACGCAACTTGGTAATCGCGTTGTACTTCGCGCGAAGTTCAATGAGTTGGTTATTCAGGGCGTCGGCGGATGATTCAGATTCGTGAAGCCTACCCTGAACACCAGACAGCTCGTTCTGTAGTTGGTAATTCTGGTCATACTGGTCCTTCAGATCCCCCTTTATCTTCTCAAGCTCAGATTTGAGGCCGTCTACTTGGTCTTCCAGTTGTTGCTTAGAGCCCGAAGATGATTGAAGGTCGGACTCAAGAGTAGTAAACTTGCCTCTCCATAACTCAATCTCCTGTTGTTGACTGAGTAACAACCCTTCATAGTGTTCGATCATGTCGTTGAGTTCGCTGTTCGCCTGGCATTTTGTATAAACTCGAAATGATGAACCAGGTGGAAAGTTAACATAAAAGGGAGAATGAAGTAAGACTAACCCGAGATGAGTGATGCGCATGAAGCAAATAGCGTTCGCGAATTGCAGGACGCCACTTGTCGAACTCCGGCAGAATTAGACCCGACCGAGTTTTAAAGCATCGAAAGACGCTACCTTCTTTCTCCATAGCTGTGAAGGAAGAAGAAGGAATTGTAATATTTTGAATCAAGATGAAGTGAAAACCCTTAAGGTTGCCTAAACCATTACCTGTAAGCGATTTGATCTGTGGGACAAGAGCAGGTCTTGACTTCGGGGGAGCATCTTGAGATTCAGAACTTTCTTTCTGAGGAGATATGTTCCGAGCAGTCTTCTCACCACTATGTTGGGAAGACATGTCAACTGGAGGAGGAGGACCCATCGGTTCAGCAGGAGGGGACGAACGAGGAGAACGCTCAGTTCGGGCCCTCGACTTCTCTCTTTGTGGAGAAGAGTCACTGCGAGAAGATTTGTCTCTCTTCCTGCGAATCAAATTCTTAAGCGGTTCGTTGCTAAAGTCATCTCGGGGAGGTCGAGAAGAATCATGACGAGGAGACCGGGCTCTTCGAGGAGAACGGTCACTATGGCGTTCACGACGAGGCGTTAGCCTGTAGGCACCCGTAGATCTGGCCCCTTCAGCGGTACCGTCGTCGACTAACAATGACCGACTGTAATCTTTTTTGTCAATGGCAGCCGCGAACAACGCCTTGTTCTCATCACAAGCCTTTGTGATCGGAGTAGAAAGCTTCTTGCGTTGGGCAGCAAGGGCCCGAGCCGACATACCCTGAGACGGGGGAGGGGGCGGAAGGCGTTGAAGTTGACCAGGAGGGCTCATCCTGAGTTTTCGATTAGCTTCTATGAATCGGTCAAGGGTGAAGGAATTCCAAAGGGTTTCCCCTTCGAGGAGGATTTTGAAGAATCTGACGAAGTCCTCAGTTGGGAGAGTTGGAGCGACGAAGGCTGCACAATGAAACAACGAATTTAATTAGTAAAATAACAAGGTGATTAAAAGAACTATCTGCAACCTAATTTCTACCGGGCTTCGCAGACCACTTCGATGGAAGTACATCGGAGAGATTTCCGATCGAAGCAGGAGTTTTCTTAATCAGGAACCAAGGATGGTGCCAGTTTTCATCCTTGTTCGGGAGATGCGAAATGATGTTCCTGTTGGCGTTCGGGTACGCCGAAAAATACCCCGCTTTCTTTGATGAACTCCTCACGCTTAGAAGTTCGTTCAGCTCGGGGACTCCGACAATATATCCAGCCTCCGCCGCAACGGTTATGATCCCGAGAATGGTTCGAAGGAGATTGGGGGTCAGTTGGGGAAGAGAAATTTCTAGAGCCGCTAAATACCGGACTAAGGCTTCGGGAAGAGGGAAGGTCAATCCACATCCCTTGAAGTAGATTTCATAAACGCAAAAGTAACCATCACGGTGATCCTCCGGGGACTCCGTAGGATCGGCCATCTTCGATTCCGCCATCACGTCAGGTGGAAGTCGGCAGAGTTCTTTCAATCGTTGAAGGGATTGAATGGTACAAGTAGATCTGTAGTGAGGTCCGGCGATATCGTTAGGACGAGTGCAATCGTCAAGGCTAGAACGTTTCCCGTCATAAGACGGAGACTCAGGTCTATCGGAGTCGGAAGACATCGAAGGAAATGGGAAAACTCAAGTTCCAGAAGAGAAAGTTTGACGAAAGAAACAGAAAGACTTGGCAGGGAAAAACAAAGAAAATTTTTACTAGAAGATAAAGATGAAAAAGGTTACCTCACGCAAACTAAGTGGTAATGATGGAACCGCCTCGGTAGTCGTGGGGGAAGTGGAAAGGTTTTTCCCCGTTTTAATAGTAAATAATTAAGATACGGTCATGATGGTGACAGATGTCACGCGATCAAATATGGGTAATACCGAAATTAAAGGATTGACAAAATCTTGGCGGGAAAACCAGAAGATCCCACGGGCGCAATCTTTGGTCATTAAGACGATTAAGCCTTCCGAATTGGAATAAGCACTTCGAAAGACTTGGGGGGCTAATTGTTGGTGTCGGATCCCACACCAGTAGGCTGGGACCAACCAAAGATTGCCATGTAATCAGGATAAGGGCCCACAGAGGATAAGGCCCATTAGGCCCGTGGTTTACAGGGTATAATCGAAGTGGGCGTCATCATAAAGAGAGCCCGGAGTGGTCACACCTCGGGATATGACTCGGAATCGAAGTCGGATTACTTGGGCCAGAAGGCGAAGCCCATGAAGATCGGAATCAATTCAAATTTAAACGTTGGGCATTAAAACTCGAAGACCAAAACGGACACATTTAAGAGAGAATAATTGTGTTTAATTGAGAGTTAAATGTCGTTTGTCAATATAAATAAGAGGGCTAATAGCCATGTAAAGGGGACGCAATTTTTCTAGCAAATACACCATAATCATTTTCCATTTCAATTCATAGCTTTTTTGCATCGTATTTTTGTCCTCAAGAGTATTCGATCCCACAAAATAAACAAATATTCAAGTGTGTGAATCCGACATCCACAACTGATATTTTCACGCAGTTGCGGTAGTTTGAACCGAATGGCTCGCTAAGCCGTTCCAAAGCTTCCCAGTCAGAAATGACAAATCCCTAAAAACAACAGCAAAGGCAACCAGCTTAAATAACACACCTCTAGCTTATTTAGCTATATTCAAATCAAATTTTAGGCCAACCTTGAAACCGAGTTTCTGTTTAAGAAGTTCGGTTAAGAGGAAATAGTCGGAATGAAGTTTACTTCCGTTCCAACTGGAGTAAGATGCCATAACCGTAGAGACTCCCTGAGCAAGACAATTCAAATATGGTGCAAGATGTATTTTCTCCAACTCTTCGTATGACACAATGGTGTTCCCTTCGTTTATACCCTTATCGGTACCACCATCTCCAACAAAATGCTTAGCGCACGCTACCACATTGTTTCTATCACATAGTGAACAAATCCATGAGAAATGAGATCAAACCTATAATAACACAAAATCTAGCTAGAAGTATATATACCTTCCTGCAAGAAAAGGGTAGCCATTAGGATGTTCTTTGGGTGGCTCGCCTTGTAGACCCGAGACAAGCGTACTCAACTCACAAATAATGTCAGTATCTTCACTGTAACTCTCATAGGATCGCCCCCATCTCGGATCTCTCAAAGCCTGTGAGAAAGATTAAGAATATAAAAAAGTCTCTTTCACTTTTTTCTTCCATTCCTCTTGTATATATTCTTGATTTTCTTGTTAGGAATTCTTCCTTTTATAGACTTCTAAGGATTAAGCAAATTCTCATTTATTGAACACATCTCATACTCAATGGGAAACAACACACATATTTGGCATTAGGATACGAGAGATGCCAAATAACACACATTTTCAAGAAACACTCAAAAATATCCAACCAAAGGCTCCATTCAATTGACTAAGCTATAAGGAACTTACGGCCACACATGGAGCAAACGCCCAATGAGCGCCACAAGCTCTTACTTCAAGTGCTGTTGCAGCCCCAATTCTTCTGATCAAATCTGCATCTCTATCACATTTAACAACCACTTTGTTCAAATTCTACTAGGGTTAGTTTCCAATCTATATGGAGCAACATTACAAGACCCAAATCATCAAATACTTTATGTTACAACCTATAGTTACATTTCCAGCCCATTATATGCAAATCTCTGACTCTTGTGCTCAAATTTTGTAGACTGCTCAAAGTAAAGAGAATGGTACAAAACCTGGTGGCTCCAAGGCCGATGTTGTGGGGAAAGATAGTGGCTCCGTAGACATTGTTGTTGCCATGGACAGCATCAATGCCATAGATGATCGGAATTCCTAAACGCGACGCTAACGCTGCGTTTTGATAACCGTCAATCATATCAGCCCAATCCGACGTCTTAGCGTCCTCGAACGGCCAACTCCCTCCACCATTCAGTACACTACCTGTAACCCCAAAAATCCATTACTACTATCACATTTTGTATCTTCTTTAGCAAATTCAAAATTTAAATTTTGGAAAATGGACTTGGGAAACTACAAAGTTTGGTCGTTGACCAAAAAAAAAAGTGGTCAGTGGTTGTGAATACCGATGAAGTAATCTGTAATGACAGGATGAGTAGTGACGACGCGTTCGATCTGAGTCATCTGGCCTATCTTTTCCGGCAGAGTCATGCGAGAGAGAAGGTCTTTTACACGCGCCTCCACTGGCGCGTCTTGGTTCTTGTAAACGCATGTTTCATTGCTTCCTTCCATACTTTTTGTTTTTGTTTTTCTCTTCTTCTTATTTTTTTATCCTTCTGTTACAAGTTTGCAACTTAACTTTTATATATTGCCCAGGTGGAGGATACGTGGACTAGAGTGGATCAGTTCAATGATAAAGAATAGAGATTTAACTAATGATGTGAATCTTTCTCGAGTTTTACATAAAACAATTTCAATTATAAAGGGAAAAGTTTAAGTCCTAAATTTGAATGATCAAGTCAAATCTAGTATAAATCACAACCTAAATATATGATATAGCAAAAAGGAACCCTAATTGTCATAATCTAATTATTTAAACATCCTAATCTAGTTCTAAGGATTCTTAAATTATATTGATATAGAGATACCGTTTAATTTTAAAATGGCTGGTACTTATTCGAAGATTGCTGGCAAAGACAAATAAAGGACTGTCAAATTTTTTTAAAAATATGAAAAAAAATGTTGGTCTTTGATTAATTGAATACAAAAATACAACAGCTGGAACCAATTTGTGCCGTGGGAGTTTTATTAAAAAAAACAAAGACTTGGAAATAGTTGATTTAAGAAAAAAGAAAATGCTTGAGTGCGTCCGATGAGTTACGTGTGAAACAATCTTAAGCATGAGAGACAGAGAGAGAGAGAGATCTACCAACTGATCAAATGTGTCCTAGGAACATGTGAAAGAGATGTTTTATAAGAATAATAAAAAAAAATTGCATATTTTTCACACAAAAAAATTTAAAATCTGGACAAATATTGTTCCTATTTGTGAACCAAAGTTTTGAACTGATTTTATTTTTAAGAGAGAGTCCCTTGTTAAAGATATTCAACAACAAATTTAAACCTTTTTCGAGTTCTCCACGGAATCACGATTGAGACCAAAACCAAGAGGAAACAATGGGAGATACCCATTTGATTCAATGTCAAGCGGCAACTGGTCTACACGTTTGAACCAGGTCGCTGGTAACTTCCCTCGGAACTCATAATCTCCGAAAATTACATCAGCAATCCCTTGTCCTTCAGTACCAGGCAGCCAAGCAGCGACCAGAGCCTCTGCCTTTTCAAGAACTTGCGGCTCAAGAACCATAGGCCGTCCTGAGAACAAAACCACTAGAGTCGGGATTTTCTCTGCAACCGCGGTAATAATCTCGCTACCGTTAAAAGGTATTGTGAGTTCTGAGTTATCCCCCATAGTCTCTGTATAGGGCGATTCCCCCACCGCAACAATTGCATAAGAAAATCTATATCCTGAGGCTAAGGTTTCCTCTGATGGATTTTTCTCATAGATCACTTCGGTTTCGTCTCCAACTGCCGCTTTTATTGCATCTAAAAGCGTTGTGCCTGCATTTTCAGACAATATAGCATACATTAGATATTCGACGAGACCATTTAGCATCACCTACCAAAGGTGCTTTTCAAACCATATTGCAGTAGCTCTAGTTACCATCTGTGATCCTTCCGCTTTGACCATACATTGTCTTTGTCCATCCACCGCATTGATATCCAAGATCATCTGCATGCGTTCCAACCACTAGAATTCTCTCAGCATTGCAATTTAATGGCAGAAATTCTCCATATTTGCCGTTCTTTAGCAGAACTAGCGACTTTCTAACTGCTTCACGCGCCAACTCTCTATGTTCCTAAACGCGTAAAACAGAGTGAAATCATGTTTGATATGGTTCTCAATAATCTTAGCACTCGCGTTTAATAGCATTCGGAACAAGAGAGCTCACCTTGCAACCAACAGTAGGTAACAAAGATCGATCTGTAAGAGGAAATTCGAAGAGTCCTGCAACAAACTTCACTCTGAGTATTCTTTCAACAGCGTCATCAACACGAGCCATCAATACTTCCCCTGACTCCACCAGATCTATCAGGTCATTTATGAACTGTTCATACTTGAAAGGTACCATCACCTGCAATAACATTAATTGGTTTAATTATATTTTCTCCTCTATCATCCGAGACAATGAAAAAACATTCACTACCATATCGATTCCAGCATTAATCGCGATTTTGACGCAGTTGCGGTAGTTTGAACCTGGTGGGTCGCTAAGCCGGTCCAAACCTTCCCAGTCTGAAACTATATATCCCTAATAACCAGGAAAAAAGATGAAATCAAAAGAACTCAATGAATACATTTCTAGCTAATTTAAATTGTTTTCATACTCAACCAACCTTGAAACCGAGTTTTTGTTTGAGAACTTCCGTTAAGAGGAAGTAGTGTGAGTGAAGTTTATCTCCGTTCCAACTGGAGTAAGAGGCCATAACGGTAGAGACTCCTTGAGAAATACATTTCTTATAGGGAGCAATGTGTTTTCTCTCCAAGTCTTCGTACCGCAAAATGGTGTTTCCTTCATTTATGGCCTTATTAGTACCACCGTCTCCAACAAAGTGCTTGGCACACGCAACAACGTTTTTTCTATCACCAAGAGACCAATTCCATGAGAAATGAAATTAAACATACTAAAGACACAAATCAAGCCATAGTGTTTATATATATATAGTATATATACCTTCCTGCAAGAAAAGGGTAACCATTTGTGTGTTCTTTGGATGGCTCCCCTTGTAGACCCGAGACAAGTGTAGTCATCTCAGAAACAATTTGAGCAACTTCACCATAACTCTCATAGCATCTTCCCCATCTCGGATCTTTCACCACCTGTAGTAAGAACAACATCACAATCAGTTGACTAATAAAACCAAAAAATATTCGATCTTGTTGCTAAAATCTAGGTGTATAAGAGACTTACTGCGACACAAGGAGCAAATGCCCAGTGAGCACCGCTCGCCCTTACTTCAAGTGCTGTTGCAGCTCCAATTCTTTTGACCAAATCCGCATCCCTACAAAGTTACCACATGAACTACCAATGTTATCACAAGCTAAACACAACATGGCCACAATAGATGCACTAATCTTGGACACAATCAAATGCTATAACCACAGCCGGTGCAACTAACTGTTTAATACTAAATAAAATAGCTACTACTATATAGTGAGATTAAAAGGTAAATAAGAGTAACATGATCAAAACTTCAAATAAGACCCAAATCAAGTAATGTTGAATAAGTAAATGCAAGTCTCATCAGAAAACAGTACAATAGATCAAATCAACCCGTTTATATGCAAGTCTCTCTCTTCTCTTCTCTTATACCAAATTTGTACTTTGCTCAAAAGGGAACCGGACCTGGTGGCGCCGAGACCAATGTTGTGGGGGAAGATGGTGGCGCCATAGACGTCATTGTTGCCATGAACGGCGTCAATGCCGTAAATAATGGGAATTCCCAAACGCGACTCTAACGCTGATCGCTGGAAGCCATCGATCATATCCGCCCAATTCGACGACTTTGCATCCTCGAATGGCCAACTTCCTGCGGCGTTCAGTACACTACCTGTGACAATATATATGACTTACTTTGTATCTTTAGTATGGTCAATTTTCATACGAGAAAACAAAGAGAACAAAACAGAGAAAATCTAACATAGGTTTGGTCGTTGACCAAAACAAATTTAGAAATGCTCTGTGGTTGTGTACCGATGGAGAAATCTCTAATGACGGCCTCTGAAGCGACACTGCGTTCGATCAAAGTCATCTGGCCGATTTTCTCAGGCAGAGTCATCCGAGAGAGAAGGTCCTTCACACGCGCCTCCACTGGCGCGTCGCGGTTCTTGTAAACACATGACGACTTCTCATTGTCAACCATTTTCTTCCTCTTTCTCTTCTTCTTCTTACAATGTCACTTCTTCTCTTTATATAGCCCAAGCTAGGGACACATGGGACGTTGACTTGGAAACAAAATATCAACGAAACGAATTCATTTCATATGTATATAAGGTGTGAAGTCTTGAGATCATGGCTAACGCACCAAAATAGTAAACTAATTTTTTTTTTTTGGTTGGCAAAAAAAATTATAATTAAAATGTTCTATTGTAAGGTTGAAATCTATTGGGATTTTAGAGTTGAAAAACATTATAATTAGTATTGTGCATTATTACATGACTTTCAAAGTTACTAAACACAAGATAAAGGTAGATAGGTATGATTGTATTTGGTGAAGTCACAAAAATATTTACTAGTTATATTATGAGTAAATATATAAAAAACATTTGGTATATACAAAAGCTCTTCAAATTTCTTCAGCTTTTGGAGTAGATGATGGGTTCAAAAGGCTTTTGGAGAAGGGGCTGGGTTCTAAGGACGTCGTTTATGAGCAGCTGCACAGAAAGACCAACAACGATCGGCGGTGTCTACGACGACGGTTCCAGCGAAACCTGTGCACTTAAACTGTTTTCCATATGGATAGCACGGTGGTTCTTTTACTATTTCATTTGTGATCGGATTTCTTAATGGGTCATCTTTGAAAGGATTTCTTAAAGAATCTACATGAAAAGTCAAATAAGTGAACCATTTTAGAGACTATAACGGTAATGATGAACGAAACATAAACTATTTATTACATTAACTTACCACATTCATGAAGACTAGCTAGGAAAATAAGAACTATACAAAAGATACTAAATTTGGATGACGACATTGTAATTTTCACTCTAAAAAAATTTGTTGTTTTATCATAGAAAACCTTACATGCTCCCAATATATAGAGAAGTCTTTGATTACTGCTACAATTTTTGTGAGGTGATCCGACAAAACTGTCATTAGATTTGTTTGGCTAGTTTTATTTCCTTTAATTCTAAAGTTATATTTCCTTTAATTCTAAAGTTATGCCCAAGCCTCTGTGGTCTAGTGGCAGAAGAAGCTTTGGTAAAGGGTGAAACTCCCAGACCCGAGTTCGATTCTCCCTGGAAACAAAAACACATTTGTTTGGGAAGTCTGTCAGTTGGGCCTTGGCCTAATTGGTTTACCTGGTAGTCAGAAATGCAGGCGGCCTGACTACCCCCTGGCATTAGTCGGAAGGTATTCCAAACTCGGATCAGCCAGTGTGGTGGCCTAATTCTATCTGGATTGGGAGAAGTCCACTCTGTAACACCTCGGTGCATTCCTACCGAGGCCAACCGGATCAGCCGATAGGGTTTATCGAAAAAAAAAAAGAAGTTATAATTACTTATTCTTAAAAGTCCTAGATATCGAATGGTGATTGAAAAAAAAAAAGAAAACAGAGTAACCAGAAAATAAGACCATAAGAATGATTCATAGTTCATACCAACTACCACACATTAATAGTATATTTTTCTTGAACTAGAGCAATAAAGTCAGTTATTTAGTATTTAACTCGAATGAATCTTGACATTTTCGATAATCATAGTCTTTTTATTTTATAATTTTGTGCAGATTGATTGTACGGTTGTACTCTCTCTTCTCTCTCTAAATCCTTCAGAGAGAGGAAGACTTCTCCGTTCCTCAAACTTGGCTCCGGCAATGACCAGCTTTTTCAGTGGTGTTGGTCGGCTTCCATCTAGCGTCGTTGGCTCCCTTAGCAACGTCGGCTAGCTTTTCTCGGGCATCGGTGGCTCCTTTAGCATCGTTGGCTGGCTTACTTCCAGCATCTATCGATTTTTTCGACGATGGCTGGCTTATCTCTAGCAGTGACGTCGCTCTTTTCGCGGTGGTTATCGGCTAGCTTCGTTCCCGGAATTTGTTCCGGATTTAGTTTTTGCTTTTTAATCTCGTTTGTTTCTATTTTGCTTCGTTTTTGTTGGCTTTGATTTCTCTTTCTCCTTCCTTCGATCTGAATTTGTAATTCTTCGATCCTCCCTTCTTTAAGGGGCTTAATTTGCTCTTCAAGCTTATTGGGTTTTCATTTTAAAAGATCAAATTTTTAGCTGCGGATTGAAGTTTAATTTGGTGCCTTTGGTTTGATTTTGATGAAATTAGAGTTGTAGTTTGTCTTTCTCATTGCAGATTTTGCCGGAGGAGTATCGACCTTCAAATAAAACTTCTACTCGAAGTTTAAAAAAGCGCAAGAGGATCAAATATAGCATGGTATCGTGGAGAAGATTCTAGCAAAAAGAACTCAATCATTTATCCTCAGTAGGAACCAGAGGAGATTCAGTTGCTGTTTTGAGAATCGTTAATTTTTTCACTTGATTACCAGGTCAAGAAATTATCATTCCGTCTGTTCTCTTTTTGCCGTCGAATTTTCCGATCTGGCGATAGACAAGACGGTGATGACGAGCTAGACGCGTGCCCTGTTCAAAAAATCGGGCGCCTAGCCGCCTAGTCGGTGATCGGCAGTCAACCGCCGCAATTTTAATCAAATCAGACTATTTAATCGGTAAACCAATTTTGCGGCCGTTTAATAATTAAACGTTGAAAATCGGTTAAAAGTCACCGATTTATTATAAAATTTTATACTGAATTTTGACCAAAACTCAAAAATTTATTGGGCCTACATAAGCCCACACGAGCTATACTATGACAAATAGAAACAATTAGTAGGGTCATTTATAAGAAGTCGATTCCATGCTTCCTTCCTACTATTACCGATGTGGGACTTTGTGATTTTGAGTTTTGTAGAGATACTACTTTCACATAACGTGGCAACTGGCAAGTGATATCAATTCAGTAGTCAAATTAATAATTTGAATATATTTAAGTTCTTTATTTTTTTTTCCACCAAAATCTATTTATTGGTGGTCACTATATTTAGGTTCATATATTTTTTTTAACGTGGATGTCATTTAGTTATTATTAGTGACCGTTCAAATCTGATACTTTGTTCTTTTTCGTCCATATATTTAAGTTTCAAATAAGTTTTTTAAACTAACAAACTGTTTTCATATTAATAATAGATGATATTAGTCAAATATACATATATTATATTTGATACATATATGTATTTTGAATATATATAATTAGGATGAATGTCAATTTGATGTGAAATTAAATTCGCAAAATTGATGATAGATGTTTTAAACTTTTTTCATGGTTTTTGTTTTATAAATTTTGCAAACATGTTATCAATTGCCTATTTGTATAATAAATTCATAACACTATAAAATTATTATAAAAATAACACTATATAATGATCAAAAACTAATCCCCGATTAATCTTCGATTAATCTCCGATTTTTCGTCTAGGCGCTAGGCGGTGCCCGGCCGCCCGACTAGCGCCTAGCGATTTTTTGAACATGGACGCGTGTAAACAAAACGACAAAGTTCGGTGTAACGCTTATTTGCGGCAAGCTTCCACGTTGAGAGATGACATCGTGCGTTTCTTTGTTTAAAGGTTTTCCTTGTTGGGTTTGGTTTCTATTTTCAGGCCCAGTAGAAAATAATGGCTCATGTTTGTCTTGGTTTACTCATAACCAACCATTAGGGCATATGCAAGGGTGTATCTTTGAAGTTTGATCTTAAGGGGAAAAAAATATTAAAATATTGTAAGAGCTTTAATTAAGATCTTTTGTAAAGTAATTGATTATTGGTAAAACATGTTTAGATCTTAAGAAATAATAATTTAATAATCAAAAACTTTAAATGTTATTTAAAAATTGAATTTTTTTTTTAAAAAGTAAGTTATATTAAAATAGAGATGGAAATAAAATAAAACACAAAATACAATTCGAATTAGTTATTACACAAAAAAAACATTAAAGATATAAATGAAAAACATTAAAAACAAACAAACATATTAATTAAAGGTTACAAACATTTTATTTAATTCATACAAATTTAAAAAAATATTTTCGATATCAAAATTCTTACCCAATCCGCGCATGCCACGTCACAGCGAGAGCGGGCCAAGAACTGATCCAGCCCAAGACCACTTCGCCTGATCTTAGCCTTCAAAACCCAAATTCTATTCATTTTTTAATCTAAGAACATGTCCAAAGATGCCGCGATAAATATGGTCTTATATGGTTTCTTTGGTTTTATTAATATAATACACCAGTTGACAAAAAAAAAAAAAAAAAGATTGTACGGTTGTACCAATGTTTCATTTTTTGGGAATATTTATTCGTAAGAAGATACAAGAAATTTGTCTATTAGGCCCATATTGGGTCTCTTTCGGGCCTAAGAAACTCTATCTTCTTCCAAGTACAGTAGAACCTCTATAAATTAATACTGGATAAATTAATAAACACGATAAATTAATAAATTTGGCCGGTCCCGAGTCGGGCCAGTATAAAAATTAATCAAATTCGATAAGATAATAAGATAATAAGTTTTTTGAAATTCCTATGTAAAAATATAGTCCCAATAAATTCATAAATTAATAATCATGTAAATATGCACACATATATATATATATATATAATAGTTTTAGTGTTTTTCATAAAAATAGCTAAAAGTTTTTGTAAGTTTTCAAATTTTGAATATGCATAATTTTTGTTTTAATAGTCGTATAGATTTTTAAAATACAACAATGGATGTCACTATATGTGAATTTTAGTTTATGTATATCGTTTGTATATGTGAATTCTATAATCGTTGTTATTCATTGTCAAAATAAATTATTTTCTCTTCGAAATATCAAGTGTTTAAGGGTAAAACTATAAAATTTATAACATCCAAAACATTAATTTTATTTAGATCACATTGCTTTAGCTCGTATTTTCTTAAAAAACTTTTCACAATTAAACAAAACTTTCTATAAATTAATAAATATTAATTTACGCTATAAATTAATAAGTATTAATAAAATATTATGGTCCCAACATTATTAATTTATAGAGGTTTTACTGTATATGACCACGTGTCCTCTGGCAGTCTGGCACCATTCGGTTCCGTACGCCGATGAGATAATTAGTCGTCCTCCGTTGTATCGACGGTTGAATTTTAATCTGTCTTTGATCCAACGGTCAATATTCGAAGTTGAATTTCCCAGCAAACCTCGTCTTCATTGAATAATTAGACAGATCGATATAAATGTGTTTCCTTTGATTTCCCCAATTTCTAGGGTTTCGAAAATATGACTACTACATTCGAATTTGCACAACCAAGAATCCACGGATTTGCAACTCGTTGTTGTAGTAATAGTCTATTGTACTCAAAAGGTTCGAGCTTTTTCAACGATTGGTGTAGGGTTTATCGCCAGAATCCGAATCGGTTTGTTTCCAATTCAATCACGCTTCCTCTGCAGAAGAAACAAGTTACAGTGTTGAGAAATCACGAAAGGTTTAATCTTTGGGATGGGTTTTCAAGAAAGAAGAGTAGAATTGTTGTGAATTGTCAAGAAGATGATCAGAAAGAGAGTTCTAGTGAGGAGGAAGAAAGCTGTCAGAGTACTCCGGCGAAGTCGGGTTCGTCGTCGAAGAGGAAAAGAGAGAAGCAAGGGGAAGATAAGGTATGGTGGTCAAAGGGGAAGAAATGGCAGTGGCAACCAATAATCCAAGCGCAAGGGATTGGAGTTTTGTTGTTGCAGTTGGGTGTTGTTATGTTTGTGATGCGATTGCTTCGACCTGGTATACCTTTACCTGGATCGGAGCCGCGAGTTCAGACGACTTTTGTGAGTGTACCGTATAGTGAGTTCTTAAGTAAAGTTAATAGTAACCAGGTGCAGAAAGTGGAGGTTGATGGGGTTCAAGTTTTGTTTAAGTTAAGAGATGATGGAAAGTGGCAAGAGAGTGAAACTAGTAGGTTGTCTGAGTCGTCTGAATCGCTGTTAAGAGCTGTGGCTCCGACGAAAAGGGTTGTTTATTCCACCACAAGGCCGGGTGATATTAAAACTCCGTATGAGAAGATGCTTGGGAATAATGTGGAATTTGGATCGCCTGAGAAGCGTTCTGGTGGCTTCTTTAACTCTGGATTGGTAAGAACACTGGTGTTACTATTGATGATGATGCTTATAGTTTTGCAATGAATGGGCTTCATTTTCACTTTTCACAATTATTTGAAAAGTTTCTTTTTTTGTTTGTTGCAGATAGCTCTTTTCTACATAGCGGTGCTTGCAGGGCTTATTCGATTCCCTCTTAGCTTCTCCACGGTTTGCATCTCTATTATACTTTAATGTGGTTGTTTAAAATTTTCAATTTCCTAAAAAACACTATGCATATACACAGAGTAGTACAACCGGCCAACTTAGGACTCGAAAATCTGGTGGTCCTGATGGGGGAAAAGTCTCTGGTGGAGGTGAAACAATCACTTTTGCAGATGTTGCAGGTGTTGATGAAGCAAAGGAAGAGCTAGAAGAAATCGTGGTAGGTTTTTCAGTCCTTGAAGACGCTGTGCATGTTGATTGATTATCAGATTGTTTGTCATAGCTTTATTCGCAGTCTAGTAATTTTCTTTTACACATGGTTAATCAATGCAGGAATTTCTTAGGAATCCTGACAAGTATGTCCGTCTAGGTGCACGTCCTCCGCGTGGTGTCCTATTGGTGAGTTATATCATTTTATTTCACTTTATTCTTATATCACGTATATTTCATGGGTTAATGGATGGTTACAAGAGCTCTCCTTTAGAATGATATGCCTTTGATTCCTTTCTTTTACAGGTTGGTCTTCCCGGAACAGGGAAAACCCTTCTTGCAAAGGCTGTTGCTGGGGAAGCTGAAGTCCCCTTCATAAGTTGCTCTGCAAGTGAGTTTGTAGAGCTGTATGTCGGTATGGGTGCCTCACGTGTAAGGGATCTTTTTGCACGGGCCAAGAAGGAAGCTCCATCGATTATATTTATTGATGAGGTTAGAATAGTTAGTCGATGTCAGATTACCTCTTGTACGTTATACCGCTGGGCATCTTAAACAAGATTTTCTATCTGCCTTTCATGCTCCAGATAGATGCTGTGGCCAAAAGCCGTGATGGTAAATTCCGAATCGGCAGCAATGATGAAAGGGAGCAAACTTTAAATCAGTTGCTCACTGTAAGCCTGTTATTATGCACCTTTCCTGTGTAAGTAGCATTCTTGATTTTTCCATGACCCATTCATATGTTGGAAACGTTTTTGCAGGAGATGGATGGTTTTGACAGCAACTCTGCGGTTATCGTTCTTGGAGCTACAAATCGTGCAGATGTCTTAGACCCGGCCCTGCGTCGACCTGGGAGATTTGATCGTGTTGTTACGGTTGGTATAGTGGATTAGCTCTGCCTATTTGTAAATGTTTATGCAGTTTAATAAGGTTCTTACAAAGGCACTGATGCGTTTTTCAGGTGGAAACGCCAGACAAAATTGGAAGAGAATCCATTTTGAGAGTACATGTGTCAAAGAAAGAGCTTCCTTTGGGCAAAGATGTTAACCTTGGTAGTATTGCCTCAATGACAACTGGTTTTACGGGGTACGCTTTTGTAAATTATCGTTGATTTGAAATTTCTTCAGTTATACGTTTTTGGGTGTATATCTCATAAACTCTTTTGTCCTATTTTGCAGGGCAGACCTTGCTAACTTGGTTAATGAGGCTGCCTTGCTAGCTGGAAGAAAGAACAAGACGACTGTTGAGAAAATTGACTTCATTCAAGCTGTAGAGCGATCAATAGCGGTATCTCTATAACCTTTCTATACTATTGATTACGTAAGGCAATTGTCAAAACATGTTTTTTACAAAGCATCTGTTTCAGGGCATAGAGAAGAAATCTGCAAGATTAAAAGGCAACGAGAAGGCAGTGGTCGCAAGGCATGAAGCCGGACATGCAGTGGTTGGTACCGCTGTTGCAAATCTTCTTACTGGACAGCCACGTGTGGAGGTAAAATGAAAAAACATTGTATATATATACGCTCATTGTTTCTGTTGTTTGGTATGTGCAAATGATTCAAGATTTGCTCATCTTTGTTGTGTTGTCAGAAATTAAGCATATTGCCAAGATCAGGAGGGGCATTGGGATTTACATACATTCCTCCTACCAGTGAAGACAGATATTTGCTCTTCATTGATGAGCTGCTTGGGCGTTTAGTTACCCTTCTTGGAGGTCGTGCAGCTGAAGAAGTTGTGTACTCAGGGCGTATATCAACAGGTGCATTTGACGATATAAGGCGGGCAACTGATATGGCATACAAGGCAGTAGCTGAATATGGTCTTAACCAAAAAATTGGACCTGTGTCTGTGGCTACACTTTCTGGTGGTGGGATTGACGACTCTGGAGGCTCACCATGGGGAAGAGATCAGGTAACGTCCTTCTGCATTGAACTTACCTTGGTTTCTATAATGTTCCTTGAAAGAATGCAAAAGTTAATCTTTCATGTTAATACACAGGGGAAACTAGTTGATCTTGTTCAAAAAGAAGTGACAATTTTGTTACAATCTGCTCTAACTGTTGCGCTGTCTGTTGTACGCGCTAATCCAGATGTATTGGAAGGGCTTGGTGCTCAACTTGAAGGTGTAGTATAAATTTATTTAATTTCACCAAAACAGTTCTTAAAAAACGTGTAGGACAGTATAAGATATCATCCCTAAAAGCTTTGGTCATCCACGGCTTGTCTTGAGTTTGGTTGATGTGATGATAACTGGCTGATTCTGTTGAGTTTTGGTGCAGAGAAAGAGAAAGTAGAGGGTGAAGAACTGCAGAAGTGGTTAAGTATGGTGGTTGCACCTGAAGAACTCGTAGTCTTTGTCAAAGGAAAGCAAGAGCTTTTGCTCCCAGCACAAGCTAGCTCCAGTTAACAGATACTCTGTTCTATCATAAATCATAGCCATAAAGACAGTATCTAACACGGATCATCAGCTCTTTCCTCGCTGCCTTCTGTATCTCCAGGTCAGATCTGGTTATCACCATTGCCCTTTAGCATCCATGGTTCCAGCAAGCATAGAACACTTGAAGAACCATTTTGGAATATGACTCTGCTGATAACTCATAGATTTCGCTGGATGTGTGTTGTAAGATTTGGTATTCTTGCTAGATACAATCTCTTAAAGAGAACTTGGCAAGAGTGTATAAGTGATTCAAATGTATAAAAAGCCAGACTGATATGTGTAAAGATCTTAAAGACCCCCACAAAAGGTTGCAATAGCATCACTCATTGTAGTCCACAAAAAAGTTGCATGAGCATTACTCATATTAGTCTATTATTCTCAGATTTCTTGAAGTAGTGAGTGAATCTTTAAAATGTTCAGAAAAATAATAAGTAGATCATGTGATGTCAAATAAGATGAAGAAAGAGTAGCTTATATATATGATTGAAATCCGAAGAATTATAGAGAATAAAAACAGAGGCATGAAGAATGCAAATTACTATACATTTCTCTTCTATTTTTTGAAGAGGCCACCAAATCCACCCTCGCTCTTCTTAGGCGGCACTGGCGTCGGAGCTGAGTTTTTACCGCCGCGAACGGTTCCTCGGCCTCCGGTGGTACCTTTGGTACCTTCTTTCTCCTCCACCTTCTTTAGAATTGGATTAGTCTCGTAGAACTGATCTTGTTTTGTCATAAACCCAAGAACAAAGTCGATGGGATTCTT
Organism: Arabidopsis suecica; assembly: GCA_019202805.1. NCBI lineage: Eukaryota > Viridiplantae > Streptophyta > Magnoliopsida > Brassicales > Brassicaceae > Arabidopsis > Arabidopsis suecica. The sequence goes on from CM032909.1 coordinate 9,217,170, forward strand.
CTCCTCCTTTGCACCGCCTGAAGCTCCCTTTGTGCCAGTGGCGTAAACCCTCACGGTGGCCGGAGCAAATGACATAAGAAGCGAAGAAACCATTGTTGTTATCTCTCTATCTCTTCTCTGGTTTCCCTTTTCTTTATCGGTAGTGTGTGTATGTGTGTTTTCGTGTGGCATTTGTTACAAAGGGATTATAATAAGGTTGGTGAATCTCAGCCGTTGGATTTTTTTGGCACAAGCTCTCCACAAGTGTCTTATCCTCTTTCTCTCTTCCCTTCACACATTTTTCTTTAAATCACTTGGATACATTTTTATTTTGGTTTAATATTTTTTAGATATATTTGGGCACAATTATGTATAGGGATGGTTATCGTTATTCTTAAGTTCCTAAATGGAAAATTGCAGAGTCAAAGTCTCCCATTTTCTGATTTATTTGTTCAAATGAAATGTATGAATGCAGACGAGACACGCCTTGGTTTTTTGAGTTTGTGAACTTGGCCAAAACTTTTTTCCTGTTATTGGGCCGAGGCCCATTTATTTAACTAGAACAGTGACAAGGTGGGATATAAACGTCTCTAGAGCTTTAAGTAGACTCCTGTGAGTCTGCGACTGTTAGCGCCACAACACTAATGAACGAAGTTCGAAGAAAGTTACTTACAAGATCACTATAGCCTGGCAAAAAATATCAAAGTCACAAACCAATCCATTGAACGATCCAAATATGCTCACTTATTATTTCACCAAAAGCAATGCTCAGTGTTTATTATTAGTGTAATAGTGTTGGATCTACACATGTTCTTATTCGATGGAATCTGCGTCCGTGTATACTACTGAGTGAAAAATTAGGCAAAAGCAAAAAGAAAAAAGAACCAAAGAGAAGCAATGTTTCATCGGCCGCACTGGTTCACTCAAAAACACTACTTACACTTTTCCTCTTGCTTCTATCGTGTACCTAAGTTCCGTAGCTGTCTCTTCACTGCAAATAAACCACACCATTCACTGCCATTCTTTCGTTCTCAAACCATTTCCTGAGGAGAATCTTCTAAAGGGAAACACGTCTCTTCACCACCGGTTTGCCAGAGGAAGTTGGCGTAGTTGGCTGCGTAATAGGAGTTGGTAGGGTCTGCAGATATAGCTTCTAGAAAGTTCTCCTCAGCAGCCCAGAGATCGTTCCGAACTTTCCACAGGAAGATGGCGTATTTGCTGTACGCTTCTGCGTCTACATCTTCTGATTCTATGGCTTTCTTGAAGCAGTTCTCCGCTCTAATACATAGCCAAAAGCAAACATCACTTGTCAAGTTCCAAAGTTAGATAGAACCATGAGGTCCATGACCAATCTACGCCGATAGAATACCTTTTTATACTCAATGAGTCAAGTGCAAGCATATACTTCACAAAGTACAATTAATTAAGTCTTGAATGTTAGATGCAAGAATTATGTAAAAGGATATCTCACCTCTCATGGTCTTGAGTGACGAGGTAAAGGAACTGAGCGTAGTTAGCTAGGAGCAGATGGTTGTTCGGTTCTTGAGCCAAGCCTATCTTATATAAAAGCTCTGTTCTAGTGTAATTGGCATAATCGTCCACTTCAATCCTTGCAGTGATCGGTGAAACCAGTCTCAATCTCATTTCACGATCAACAGTGGAATCTTGCATTTGATCTGCTTCTTCCACCATCGAATTCCACAGACTCACTTCCTCTTCTCTCATCCCTTCTCCTGAAACCGAGTCTCGATGTGTCGGTAAGTGGGAGACCTTGTCAAAATTCATCGATCCTAACCATTTGGATCCATCAAGCTCCTTACCATCTCTGCCACTTACTAAAGGCCCTAAATCAATCCTTTGTTGTATCCGATCCAGACCTTTAGTAACCGCCGCTGCTTCTTTCGTCACATCAGAGTGTGGAGGAGCTGCCGCAATAGCTAGATTCGATGCAACTGAATGCACAGTGTAGTTCGCCAATAAGATCATCACATAAACCATCAAAGTAGGTGTCTGAGAGAACACACGTTGAAAAATCCACAACAATGAAGCGTGCATTTCCTTCTTAACCTGTTTAAGAACACCAACTCTAGTCTGCAACGCAAAGCTATGAAGCTCCTCAATCATGAAAACCATAGAAGAGAAAGCTCTATTGATAGAACAATAAGTAGTAGCACTAGCTTCTTTAAGCGCTTCTTCTTGTAGCTTCCTCTTTATTATCCTAAGTGATAGAGGCAAATCAACACTGTTTGCTTTCCTTTCAATGCTTGAATGATTAACCATCTCTGCCCATGGAGCTTCCAACGAAGCTAAACCTGGAACAGACTCTTGTAATAGCTTCATAGAACCAAATCTATGATTCCTGATATCGTTATCGTTATCTACTGCTTCTGATTTGTGTTTGTTCTCTTCTTCTGATTCTTCGCCGGAGTTTCTGAATTGTGAAGCTAATTCCTTCATTTTCACAGAGAATGCTTCGTCGGAGAAGAAACCGGAGCTTGCACTACAAACTCTTCTTAAAGGATTATGTTTCTTCTTCACATCAGTTCTTATCTTCTTCGTGGTGGAATTAGAAAATTCCCAAAGCTCACATGATTTAGATCGGTGAAGTTTCCCAGATTGTGTTCCGAGAAACGTGGAAGGTTTTAATCTCAAAGATCCTCCGACGGAAACATCACCGGTTCGAGAGCGACGGCGTTTTGATGAAGTTAGGGTTTGCGAAAATGACGGACATTGAGGAATCGCCGTATGACGTCCTGACCAATGAAACGACGTCGTTGTTGCTACTTTTACCTCCATTGTTCCGATGAAACGCAAAAAAATCTCAGAATCTGTATAAATCCAGAAAATTAAGCTATGAAGATTAAGACAAAATTGATTACGAGAAATTGAAAGATAGAGAGAATGAGAAAGAGAGAGAGCTTACTTCTTCTTGGTGATTCGAAATTCGTTCGTTGAGAGATATTTTCTCGGGAAAATTTTGTATGGTTGTGAGGTCAAATCGAATTCAGAGGCTTACGAGAGAGCTCCTGAAATTTGTTAGAAACAGAGAAGAAGAAGAAGACAAAAGCCCTTGAACGTTTATATACGAGGAGAGAAAAATTAGTAAATTATTTAAAAGAAATAAGAGATTCATTTACCGGATATAGCCGGTGAAAAGGCGCGTGCTATTTTAGAGAAGAGATTAGATTTTTTTATTCCACGGGTAGAGACGGTTACAGGTGATGAATGATAAGGACTCGGCTAAACTAAGCGACGCGGTTTATTCGGGAAAATTCACGCATTCATCGATCTTGATCCGACGGATGAGAATGAATCACGTGTTGGTTGATATATCTTGCCTTGATCTATTGCCACGTAGGGGATTCAAGTACGGAGATGGGTTCACCGTTCACGGACCAGACCTAACGAGGAATAGTAATAAAAATTTGGTTAGAGATACAAAAATGAAGTACATAGCACCACTTGGCTTTCATGATTTGGACTGTTATGAATTATAAAATCTTTAGAAAAAGCTAGGCTTGGACGTTCGGATATTCGGGTCGGGTTCGGGTCGGATTTTTCGGGTTCGGGTTTAGAAAACTAAGACCCGTTCGGATATTTTAAAACTTCGTGTTCGGGTCGGGTTCGGATCAGGTATTTCGGGTTCGGATTCGGGTTTACCCGAAGTATCCAAATATTAGAAATTTTGTATCCGATTCTATGCAAAATATTGAAAAATACTCAAAAAAAATCTATAAAACCCAAATATTTAAACCCGAATCTAGTCCAAAGTAGCTAAAACACCCGAAAATATCATAACATCCGAATAATTTAGGCACTTAGGTTGTTACAAGTATAAATATTACTAATATATTATAACTATGTACTTATATTTTGGGTATGTTCAGGTACTTGTTCGGGTCGGGTTCGGGTTCGGGTTTTCGGGTTGTGAGGTTTAGAACCCGTTTGGGTATTTTAAAACTTTGGGTTCGGATTCGGATCGGATTTTTCGGGTCGGATTCGGTTCGGTTCTTCGGGTTCGGGTATTATGTCCAGGCCTAGAAAAAGCTTTAAAATCTTCATATAGATATACGTCCAAGAAAATGGATTATCTTTACCAAATACAGAGATAAGTCTACATGCATTGTTTAGTGCAATTTTATGGCATAAATCATACCATACAATTGTAAATAGATTTTTTTATTTGCTTCTGATAATAGCATGAGAAAACCATAAAATTCTCTCATATTGAAAGACAACATTATACATGGGCCGTTGAGAAAACTAAATGGGCTTATATCTTATCACGAATATGGAGCTATCGACATAAGTCTTTGAATTTAAAGAGTATCTGTATTTGGCATTACATGTCTTCCCAGCCAAGAAACTGCAAATTGTAGCCTTGCTTTTCCAAAACCAAGATAGACGAAGATCTCCTAACAGCAGGAAACAAGAAGAATCAAAACAGTAACTGCTTCATAGTGGGTTTAGGGTTTATCGAGGGGCCCAATGATGGGTTTTAGATTAGATTTGCAGCAACGAGGGTTTAGGGTTTAAGACAATGATGTCTCCATTACTCGAGTCACTGAGCTCGTGTTGACGAGTTGTGTAAGATATATGAGTTAACAAAATAGAAATATGTGCTCAACAGCAATAGATAAACCACAGCTACTTCATTTTTTCCTTAATTATTCTTATCCCCAGAAAATGTAAAAGCTGAAACACACAAACATTCAATCTCTTTTGTCTGGAAAGAACAGAGCATAAACAGAGGAAAAAACAAACCACAGATTATGATAGACAGTATGATATTATATAATTTAGGATTTTAAGTGGATTGCAAAGTTTGTAGAGGAAACCATAAACACTTCAACGTCTCGCTGTTCTTCGGGTTTTAAAGAACCTCTCTCTGATTGAGATTAACTCCTTGGCGGCTTCACTCGTTGCTAACCGGTTCGTCGGAGATTCTTCACAGCACCTAATTCCCACATCAAAAATCACTTTCAAGCACTCAACGACAGGGAAACCAACTCTGAGACCATTATGAAGAATCGATTTGTCTGCAATGTCCAAAACTCTTTCTGGCAAGGCTGATTTGGTGTAACTGTGTAGGGTAAAGCTCCCCTCAAATAGCTCATTGGTTGGTCTTTTTCCGGTGAACATTTCCAAAACGAGAACCCCAAAGCTGTATACATCACCATGTATTGATGGTTGTCCTCCCATTCCATATTCTGCACCATAATTCACACAAAAAACGACAGCAAGATTGTAATGAACAAAACAATACATAAATTTTCTTCACTTAAACGTTCCATATGTGTAATAGTTTCACCTGGTGCGGCATACCCAATGGTTCCTCTAACACAGGCTGAGCTTAGTTGGTTGAAAAAGGACTCCTGATCAAATTTGAGGAGAAGACGAGCCAGACCAAAGTCGCTAACATGGGCAGATAGATCATCGTCGAGAAGTACGTTGCTTGGCTTAAGATCACAATGAGCTATAGGATCATGGCAATGAACATGAAGATAGTCCAAAACAGAAGCCACGTCTACGGCAATGTTGAGCCTCTCAAGAAGTGTCAAGGTTCTTGAGGGCCTACGAATCTCTTCGATTTCCCCTGGGTGCAGCCACATATCCAAGCTTCCATTCGGCATGAACTCATATATGAGAGCTCTGAATTCGTTACCTTGGAAATCAATACTAGCGCAAGCTGTCAGTAGTTTCACCAGATTACGATGCCTTATGTCCTTCAAGGATTCACATTCTGCCATAAAGCTCTTCATTGCTCCACGTCTATGCAGATTTAGAACTTTTACTGCAACAATCTTGTTCTCCGCCGGGAGTAATGCCTTAAACACAGTACCAAAACTGCCTGACCCAACTATATTGCTCGAAGAGAAGCCATCTGTCGCATTTCGTAGATCTCCATAACTTATCTTCTCATGGAAAATATCCAACGTGGAAAGAGCTGAATTATTGCCCTGCTGGTTCTTCTTTCTTTTTCTGAACCAACGTAGAGAAACTACGAACAATAGCAAAAGTAAAGCTATGCCTACGCTAACCCCGATCACAACCTTCCTCAAAAGAGATGGATGCTTTGTCCCCATTGGAGGTGTTTGCACAATGCATGGCTTTAGTTTCAGTTCCTTGATGCCTCCACAAAGATTCTTGTTTCTAAATACCAAAACTGTAGTAGAGTTCTGAAATTTTCCCTTTGTTGGCACCCTTCCCTCGAAATTGTTAATGGATAGATTGAGATATTCCAACTTTGAAAAGTTTTCAAAATATTCAGGTATACCTCCATAGAGATTATTGTTTGATAAATCAACTCTTTTAACACCCATCAACCCTTGTATATCTGGAATGGCTCCATCAAAATAATTTTCTTGTAGATAAATAACTTCCATCGAGAGACATTTTCCCAAAGTTTGTGGGAGTTGTCCTGATAAGTTATTATTCCCAAGTGATAACTCAACAAGATTTTGTAATCTTCCAACATCGTTTGGTAGAGAGCCGCTCAAAGAATTGCTTTCCATGTTGAGGTGAACAAGGGTTGGGATTTGCATAATTTCCTTAGGTATTTTCCCATTTAACTTATTATACCCAATCTGTAAGTCGAGCATGTGACTACAATCACCAAGACTCGGAGGAACCATTCCTTCAAAACTATTGTTGGATAAATATAGTTTTACTAACTGAGTGAGGTTGCCTATAAAAGACGGTATCTCTCCAGAAATCCTATTTGAAAATAAAATTAATTCCCCGAGTCCTACGAGCTTTCCAAGAGAGGTTGGGAGTGGTCCTGTTAATAGATTGTCTGCCAACAAAAGTGATTGTAGGCCTATGAGATTTCCAATATCGTGAGGAATGCTTCCATAAATGAGGTTTCCTTTAAGGTTCAAAACGGTGAGTTCTGCGGACATATTGACAATGGATGTAGGCAAGGCACCCCCAAGCCTATTGTAACTCACAGATAACCCATGCAAATGGGAGCAATTAGTCAAAGCATCAAGAAATTCAAGATCTCCAAAAGAGTAACTTCCCAAAGAATTATTAGCAAGTTCTAGGTAATGCAAATTCTGTAATTTTCCAAAGTTGGGAGAAATACTTCCTGTCATCCTGTTTTTACCAATTCCAAACATTTCCAGAGTTGAAATATTGGTCAGTGTTGTTGGGATGGCTCCTGTTAGAAAATTTCCATGCAAAGATAACTCACGGATGTTTGGTAGTAGATTACCAAAATCAGGTTTCAGGTTACCCGAGAAACCATTACCAAGGAGGTATAAATTCTCAAGTGAGGAAAAGTTGTAGAAAGCGGGAGGAAAAACGCCAGAGAATTTGTTCATTGTTAATGTAAGAGACACCATTTGACTCAGCCTAGCTATATTATCTGGAATTTCGCCTTCCAGATTATTATATCCCAAGTTGAGCACTATTAGAGATGTCAAGTTTCGTATAAATACGGGGAACTTTCCTTTTACGTCGTTTAGACCAAGATATAAATAGAGAAGCTTTGTCAATGACCCTAGTTCTGAAGGAACACCTTCTCCCAGATTGTTTGAAAATAAATCAAGGTACAACAATCTAGAGCAGTTGGACAAACTTGCTGGAATCCTTCCTCCCAGATAATTAAAGCCAATAGCCAAGTATTTAAGTCTAAACAAGTTTCCCATCTCTTGAGGAATGGTTCCACCAAAAGAGTTATTAGAGAGCTCAAGATATATGAGAAACGAAAGATTACCAATAGATGGTGATATCACTCCTCCCAATTGCAATCCTCCGAGGTCCAAACGAGTAACTCTCTTGTGTTTGCGGCCACATCTAACCCCATTCCAGCTGCAGAGAGGGAATGAGTTATTCCACGAGGACAAGGCATTTCTTTTGCCTTCAGAAACTTGAGACTTGAACTCGAACAACGCTTGCCTATCACTTTCATCGGTAAAACCATATGCTTCGAGTAGCATGAGAGCATTGAAAGCAAGTACAAGAAAGAGTCTCATGCTTTTCATTTTTTTATTGTTGGTTAAAATCTTGTGGTGCTTCTCATATTTTGCAGGAAAGTAAATATATATGAGACGAATCAATTGCAAAATGCCTGCTTGTGATAATGCAACTCGAAGCAAAATAGGAATAATCAACTGCTAGACTTTTCCAAAATCAAAATGTAAGTCAAGAAGTCAACTGCTAGACTTTTCCAACATGTAAGTCAAGAAGTCAACTGCCTAAAAAGACAAAAAAAAAAAAGACACATTTCTCTTCATGATTTTGCTATCGGCACCATGTGGTGGCTGGATTATCGGTCCCATATGATGGGTCTGGAATCTGGAAAATTAGCTTAAGAACACAAGCATGGAACATTACGATCACACGGCAGTCATCTTTTGTCTGAAAGCACACAACATTTTTTTTTTTTTTTTTTTTTTTTTTTTTTTTTTTTTTTTTATAAAGCACACAACATTACTTTATGATATTCAGCAATGTGACAAGCCCTTTCGTTGCTTGCAAGTTGCAAACTAATGAAAAAGCAAGGGAAGACGAAAGCTCTTCAACCTTTGTTTTTCCATGGTCAGAACCAATAGCTTGAGAGAAGGTGCTCGCAATTATTCTTCCATTGACAAAGCTAGGGAAGACGACAACACACGTTACACTAAATAATCAATTAATTTACACTCAATTAATCTAAGGTGGGTCAACACAGCCACTAACAACAAAGGTATAATGATTTTACCAACAAAAAAAAAAAAAAAGGTATAATGAGATAGCAAAAATTATATAAATAAACCAACAAGGATATAACGACTTCTTTCATTCCAAGTCTCGAGTGTCACGACAAACATAGAATCACCGTTACAGAATGAAGATGTTTATAAAACCCCGAGGTCTTTTGGAACCATGGCACTTGTACAATAATTTAAAACTACAAACCATTCACTAGAATACTCGTACATTCATATAAATACAGACACATCTAGATAAGAGATATATATATACTTGCGCAGCTATATCTCTTTGCTTTACTAATCTCTCGTACTACAACTCGTTAAGTCTCCTCGTCTCCGAAAAACCTTTCTCTGATAGAGACCAGCTTGCTTACAGCCTCAGCCATTGATATCCGGTTCACCGGTGATTCTTCTGAACAACTGACTCCAACCTGAAACACAAGGGTCAAGCATTCGACCATATTGAAATGCTGAGCATATGCACCACGGAGAATAGATTGGTCTGTAATATCTAGTGCTTGTCGTTTCGGCAATGCTGATTTGGTAAAACTATGGAGAGTTAAACCGTCCACGAATAACTTATTGGTGGGTCTTTTTCCAGTGAAAATCTCCAATAGGAGGATACCAAAGCTGTACACGTCGCCCATTATTGATGGATGACCTCCCATACCATATTCTACATAGTTCAATAATAACAACAATAAGACTAAAGAATATAAGGACGTCTCTGCTTGAGATAGATACCTAATAATGGTTCTAAATTTTAATGTACAATACGCATACCTGGTGCAGCATATCCAATGGTTCCACGAACACCTGCAGAGCTGAATTGAATATGGAATGTATCCCGATCAAATTTTAGTAGGAGTTGTGCCAAACCAAAGTCGCTTACATGAGCAGTCAAATCTTTGTCAAGTAGAATATTGCTTGGCTTAATATCACAGTGGGCTATAGGGTTGTGACAATAAGTATGAAGATAAACCAAAGCCGAAGCAACATCTATCGCAATGTTGAGTCTTTCAACAACGGTCAGGGTTCCTGAGGGATTGCCAGTTTCTTCTATTTCATCCGGGTGCAACCACATGTCCAAGTTTCCATTAGACATGAACTCATAAACTAGAGCTCTAAAATCATTTCCTTCAAAATCAGCACTTGAACAGACAGTAACCAACTTCACAAGGTTGCGATGCCTTATACCTCCTAATGCTTCACATTCTGCTATGAAACTCTTTGCAGCTCCACGTTTGCAGAGATTCAAAACTTTAATGGCAACAGCCTTGTTCTTAGACCCAAGAAATCCTTTAAACACAGCCCCAAAGTTACCCGACCCAATCAAATAGCTGGAAGAGAAGCCACCGGTTGTCTTGTAGAGCTCATCGTAACTTATCTTTTCATAAAACGATTTCACTGGGGAGAAAGACCGATCATTCTCATTATTGTTAGCTCTGACACTCTTCATTCTCTGTTTGTACCGGCATAGATAAACCACGCACAGACATAGAAGCAAAAGTGCTGCCATACCTGCACTGACACAAATGGCGATTATCTTTCTGACTGATGAATGTCTTCCTGGTAATTCTACAAAGCATGGCTCAAGCTGTAATGACGGGATGCCTCCACAGAGATTTATGTTACCAATGACCGACATCGCACTGGTATTACGAAATACCCCTTCCGTTGGCACAGCTCCTTCGAAGTTATTCACAGAGAGATTCAGGTTCTGCAATTTGGAAAAGTTCGCCATATATTCAGGTATTGTACCAGAGAGATTGTTCTTCGACAGATCTAGGAATCTGAGGCCAGTCAACCCTCTTATATCTGGAATGGGCCCAACAAATGAATTCCCTTGCAGCAAAAGGAATTCTAGTGAGAGACAATTCGCCAAGGTCCGTGGAATCTGTCCTGATAGTTTATTGTATGAAACATCTAGAGCTAATAGAAATTTAAGCTTTCCAACATCTTCTCTCAAAGGGCCAACCAACAAATTAAATGAGACATTTAAGACGACAAGAGATGGAAGTTCCATAAGCTCATGGGGGATGCTGCCATTCAACTTATTAGTACCGAGGTTCAAGTCTAGAAGGTAGCTGCAACTTCCAAGACTTGAAGGGATGCTTCCTTCAAAACTATTGTTAAGCAAATACAGGTATGTTAGCCCACTGATATTCCCCAAGGAAGATGGTATCTCTCCAGACAGTCCATTTGAATAGAGCAAGACTTTTCTCAGTTCAGAAAGTTCTCCCAATGAGGGAGGAAGTTTGCCTGTCAACAGATTTTCGCCCAAGTCTAATGTTTGCAGGCTTACGAGATTCCCTATGCCATGAGGAATACTTCCAGAGATGAGATTTCCACCAAGGGAGAGCTCAGTTAATTGGGTGGAGAGATTGGCTATAAAGACAGGTAACTGACCGCCGAGTTTGTTGACGCCAAAATTCAAGTACTGCAACTGACTGCAATTAGTCAGTGTACCAAGAAAATCAAGATCACCAGAAGAGTAGTTTCCCAGAGAGTTATTATTAAGGCCTAGCTGTAATAAATTCTGAAGTTTCCCGAAACTCAATGGTATCTTTCCAGTAAGATGGTTAGACGGAATATCAAGCTGTTGAAGAGCTGAGATATTGGAAAGTGTCTCTGGAATGGTACCCGTGAAATTATTTATCCCCATATATAGTATTTGAAGGTTAGGGAGAAGAGAACCAAAGTCAGGTCTAAGGGTGCCAGAGAAACTGTTGCCGGTAATGGACAGGAAAATTAGTGAGGACAGGTTGTAAACTGGAGGAGGGAAAACACCATTAAACTTGTTTAATGCTATTCGGAAAAAGACCATCTGTTTCAGTCTGGCTATACTCCCAGGGATCTCTCCTTCTATTTGGTTATATATAAAATCGAGCATCTGGAGTGATGTCAGGTTTCCCAATGAGGCAGGAAACTTCCCTGTTAGATTGTTTCTACCAAGAGATAGAATGACAAGCTTAGACAGCGAACCGAACTCAAAAGGCACGCCTTGTTCAAGATGATTTGATGATAAATCAAGTGTTGAAAGGCTAGAGCAGTTCGACAGAACAACCGGGATCATCCCTCCAAGAAAATTATTTCTCATGTTCAAATATTGAAGCCTGAACAAGTTTCCAACCTCTAAAGGGATGGCACTACGGAAAAAGTTGTCTGCAAGATTTAATGATCTAAGAAATGAGAGGTTACCGACAAAGGGAGAGACTACACCAGTTAGTTTCAGTCCTCCAAGATCCACACCAGTTACTCTTCTGTGTTTGAGGCCACACTTAACTCCGGTCCAGCTACAGAGAGGCAGGGAGTCATTCCACGAGCCCAACACAACTCTACTTGTTTCAGAAACTTGAGACTTGAACTCAAGCAATGCTTGTTTATCAGTCTCCTCCGTCAATCTGATTGTTTGTGCACAGACCATATCTGAATGTTCAAGTGACACAGAGACAAGTAAAGCAGATACAAGAATCAGCCTCATAACAATACAAGGAAACCCCATGGGGTGTAAAAGCTTCTTTTTTTCCTAAACTAAGCGTAGACAAAAAAATTTCTTTCACAACCAGGATGACTGTTTGTTGAGATTATGAGCAAATAAAAATCTTGAGGATTTGGTTTCCTATGCAATAATGAGGAATATATAGCATACAAGCCTTTTAGAAACAGGCAAACAAAGTAAGGATATTCCAAAACCACAGGACTTGCAGCCTGCGGTGCAGATTATTCTCAATCCTCGTTGACTTTGAGGGTCAAAGTCCAATAGAGCAATGACTTATTCTCATGTTGCCTCAGATAATTTATTCACTGCTTCATTTCGCCCAAGTCAACTGTCAGAGGCTTGTCAAATATATACTTTAGTTTTACCAAGGAAAACTTGATTAACTATCACTAATAACAACGACCATTCTTATAAAAATGTAGCTGAGGGATGTTTGTCAAGTTCTTAGCAGAGACCATGACATCAATGATTTCGATATACACCAACTTGCTTCTACATCGTTTTCAGCAAAAACAATAAAATAATAGCGCGTTTAATTCGAAAATATATTAATCATACCTAGCAGAAGAAAATTCAATTCTCACTATATAAAAAAGGAAATTTATACACAATTCTTTGTTCAGTTTTTTATAGACAAAGTCAATAGGAATTGAAATGAAAATATTTGCAGTTTACCTCTTAATTTGCATATGACAGGAACAGCAAGCGCTGCACTAATCCATTCATATTAACCCGAACAAGGAGAGCCATAATCACTCATCCCAGTAGACACCTGAGTCTGTAAGCACAGGTTAACACAGCCACTAACAACAAAGGTATACATGAGATAGCAAAAATCCTGTAAATAAACCAAAAAGGATATAACGACTTCTTTCATTCCAGACAGTAAAATCAACATGTCTCCGGTATCACGAAAAACATAGAATCGCAGTTACAGAATGAAGCAGTTTATAATAACCCCAAGGTAACTCTCTTGAAAAGACAACAAAGCTCATTTCCACAGACACTAGCTAAAACTGAAAACCATTGAGTATGCATACCACTATCTACCCTTTTAACGACGGCGATCTTCCCTTCTTGAAGAATCCCTATCTTGCCTTGTGAACGTTTCTGATTGCCTACTTGAACCTTTTCCCTCCCTGTCGTTATGATCTCTTCTAGATTCTGCCTTCAACTTCTCCCAATCACGTGTTCTGGATCCCTTGTCCTCCTTTATATAATCATTTTCAGCATTGTGTCTTCTAGATCGCGAATCATCATACCGTCCTGATCTCTTTTGTTCCCTCATATCATAAGCATCTCTAGACCTTGGCCCCATATCCTCCCTTTCCACTCTCTCTCTTTCTTTAGGGCGGCCATACGAGGCTTCTCCATCACCCTTTCCTCTGTAACTTTTCTCTTCCGCATCAGGTTTGAAATCTCCTCGATGGCCAAAAGTTGTACCACCTTTTTTGGCACCATTAAACTTGTCATGATCCCACTTGGAACTTCTATCCTCTTCATGACCCCAACCAGTATTTGCAGCTCTCTGTCCATTAAAAAAGGGTTTACTTCTATCAAGCATTTATCAAAATCATCAGTTGAAATAATAAGAACACTATCATCCAAATAATTAGCTCATATACGAGAGTTGATCCCGCGCTTACTTACTTTTTCATCGTGGGAAAATTTGCAAGAATCACCACGAGTACATTCTCCTCTCTGAAACGCTCTGCAAACACCACGAGCCTCTCTATTCTGCCGTTGCGTCTCTTCATCCTCTTCTTCATGCTTTTTGTATTCCCTACAATGGTCCACCTTAATAGTCCGCCCCAACACAAGAGCTCCATTCAGATTATCTACAATCACCAAGAAAAAAACACAATTACAAATTCCAACACCTAAAGAAGTAAAATCCACATGAAAAACAATGTACAAGAGCTTCACTAACCAACAGCAAGAACGGTACTTCTCTGATCTTCATAAGCAAGAAATGCAAAACCTTTAGATTTCCCAGTTCCCTTGTCACGAATAAGATTGACATCAACAACTTCACCATATCTACAATTCCACAAAACAAAAAGACATGAAAAATCAAAAACCCATTAAGAAAAATTGAAACTTTAGAAACGAAACAACACTTACTGTGAGAAGACAGCGAGGAGATCACCTTCGGTGAGATCGAACGGTATGCATCCGACGTAGACATAGGCAGAGTTTTTGTACTTAGCGTGCCATGAAGCTTCTTCAGATATTCCTAAATCTGATTCCCTAGCGTTTATCTTCTGTAAATTCCTCACCTGCGTCAATGGATTCATCCTTTCAAATTTCTCTTCGTTCGTTGCCGAAAAAGTTGACGGAACCCTAAAACTAGAAAACGAGATCGAGAGAGATTAGCCTGAGCGGGTCGGGTTTTTTTTAATGACCCGTTTCCTACTTTAATTAACCGACCCGGATTGAGGCCCATTTATTTTATCTGGGCCGACCAGATCTTGTTGCGTCATGATGATGTATCAGTTTTAAAACATTTTCTTAAACTTCTTTAAAATTCTTAAACTTCTTTAAAAAAATAAAAACAAAAACAAAAAAATCTCAATTACTCTTTAGTGTTTGTAACCATTTTGTATTGACAACTCTAAAATGTTGTTGATTTTGTGATATGTTGTTTTTGTACTTAAATTTGGTTCAGTCATCTTTCTATATATTTTCCTTTTTTCGTTTGAATCTTTAATTTGTTTATGTTTTTTTTTTTTGAAAATTAAGCCAAATTATATTACTTTTTTTTTTTGTATAGAATTAATGTCTAATATCATTTTTACATCTTCTACGTGAAAAATGTTCGATTTTGATATATAAAGGATTTTTCAAAAAGTCTAATTAGGTTAAGTTAGGTTTCGCAAGGCTAGTTAAAGGGTTTATAATTTTTAGGGTTTTGTACAGAAACAAAGCTTTCGTACTTGAATATTTGCTTCTAGGCGTTTCAAGAAGACGATGAAGTTGTGCATCCACCAAAAGAAAATGTTGGCTAAGAAACAGAACCGAAGATGGTTAAAGCCAAGAAAGACAAAGTTACGTCTAAATCCTACACGGATCTACATTCCTCTTGATCTCCAAATTAATACACTCTTAAGATTACCTGTGAAGTCTTTATTGAGATTTCGATGTGTCTCCAAGCTTTGGTCCTCAATCATCACCAGCCAAGATTTCAAAAAACAGCACTTGAACATGACATCTTCCTCAGCTCCTCCACGTCTCCTCATTTCTTTTCAGGACTTTCACGGTAAAAATCTTATGTTAGTCTCGTCGCCTAACCCATACGTATCTTCCTCTTCCTCTTCTTCA
The DNA here is from genome assembly GCA_019202805.1 of Arabidopsis suecica. NCBI lineage: Eukaryota > Viridiplantae > Streptophyta > Magnoliopsida > Brassicales > Brassicaceae > Arabidopsis > Arabidopsis suecica. Next base: position 9,232,671 of record CM032909.1, read on the forward strand.
TGTTGTGTACCCTATAAAGATTTGGGCGTCTTTAAAATTAATGGGAAACTAGTGTATAATGCCGTTCGGGGCTTGATCTGCTTAAGTAGATTAAGTGTGGGGATTTGTAACCCTAGCACAAGGCAGCTGCATATATTTCCCCAACTCAAGTACAAAGAAGATCCAAAAAATTGTCCACGCCCCAATTATTTTGTTGGGTACGATTCTATTGAAGATCAATACAAAGTGCTAGCAATTGATCGTTTGCATTGGAGAATGGAGCACAAGATTTTGTTATTGGGAAGAGAAGAAGCTTGGAGAGAGGCTCCATGTGTTGCATGTCCTCATGTTTCTCATACCTCGGGGATGTATATGAACGGAACCCTGTACTATGGGGCGTCTAGGACGGATATCGATCCCCCGAATAACAATTCTATAATTGTGAGTTTCGATGTTAGGCTTGAAACGTTCAAAATCATCAATGTACCAAGCAAACTTCTACCAATGGGTTATAAGAATATGTGGCTTGCTACGACCGGGGTTCCTACAGATAAAACTCTGATTAACTACAAAGGAAAAATTGGTGTGGTTGAGGATCCTCGTGAGGGTAGTTTTCGGATGTGGGTTGTGGAAGATGCTGAGAAAGAGGAATGGTCTATGAACACTTTTTATTTGCCTGAATCTGCTGTTGGTCTTGACTTCAAGGTCATGAATGCCTTCTATACAGGCGAGATTTGTCTGGTTCGAAAAGAATTAACTGACCCTTTTTGTCTTTTCTACTACAATTTGGATAGGAAAAGCATGAGAAGTGTCACAATTGAAGGACTGCCTATATCCAAGCTTAAGCGAGTCCGTAACCTTTATGTGACTGTTTCTGATCATTATGAGAGCTTCATGTTCTTGGAAACCTGAAGTTAATTAAGGTTTTTCTTTCTATATATATGCTTGTTCTTTTTACTTTTTTGGGTAATTAGTGTGTGATCCGGGTTTTAAAACTCCACTAGTTCTCTCAGGGTGACTGTAGCCGTCGAGTAGTCCACTTACGGATTTTTTTAATGGATAGCATGACATTCTTATGACTGGCTAATTGGGAGTGATTTAAACATTTCTGCGTTTGAAGGGAATTGCCAGAAATTAAACAATATATATGCTTGTTTATATATAGAACTTAAATTTTGTTTTGAGAAGCACCATTAAAATTTAAAGATTCCAACTTAAAATCATGTTCGGCCTGATCCTTTTAGACTTTTCAAAATATGACAGAAGTAAAATTGTGATATAGCTTTCTAGAAGATCAAGCCTCGCACGTGTGGATTGTGCAAGTTGGAAGATACGTGTGTGGTGATGAGCTGGAGAAGGACTAACGGTGACGGAAGCTGTTGCTGACACTGTTTATCTTCTTTAGTATAAAGCAATTGTTAGGCTTACACTTATAGATATGCAAAAATATTTTCTCTGTAAACTTTCTTCTAGAAGTTTCTGGGTTCTTCCTCATTGTTTGCCGGATCTCCTTGAGAGAGTCTTGCAGGTGAGATGATGGTGCCGCGTTTATCTTGAACGTTGTAATCCATTTTATAGCAATAATATTCAGAAGTTCTCTTACTCTGTTTTTACGTTAACATTGGTATCAGAGCCATTCTTCCTCGGAATCAATGGCAGAAACTAGATCGACAAGCCACAACAAGCTAATCCCTATGAAGTATTCATGGGAGGAGATAAATACACGACGAGAGGCTGGTTTGTGCATATTTTGTGATGAGCAAGAGACTCCTGATCATCACTTGAAGCACAGGAGGTTACGGCTTGTTATGGTGGACCTTGCGTACACTTCATTGGGTGATGTTGAAAATCTCGATAGTGATCTGAAAGCAGAGGTTAACGAAGTGGCAGAAATTGAGGTTGCCACAGAATCTATTGAAACTGAGAATCGAACAATTGATCGTGAAGAAAACGCAGACAAGATTTTGGCAATCTCGGAGGAGGACTTGATTCCACAATTTCAGGTATCAGCTTCTGATTCTGAGATTTTGAGCAATATTAAACTTAGGGAAGAAAATTCAGTGTTGGAAGATCTTGTGGTGATGAACGAGAATCTAGAGCAAGAATGGGATCAAAATAACATTAATAAGAGATTTGAGGTTGAAGGTGACGTTGAGAGGAGTCAGAAAGTGTTAAGTATTGCGGAAAGTTGTTGTGCACACCAAGTGTTTGGTAAAATGTCTAAACATGAAGAAAAGCTGGGAATAAAGAAGAAAGTGAAAGGGTTTAAATCTTGGATGTTCAAATACAAAGCTGCTAAAGGAAAAATAAAGAAACAAGACAATAAAGGATGGTTCAACACTTGGAGCAGAAAGGTGAGTTGGAAGAAGAACAAGTTTCCCAAAACTTGGTCCATGCTCAACGTTGATTGTCTCAAGGATGATGATCAAGTGTATCATGAATCACTTCTCATAGGACTACTTATCAGATTCAAGTTCTGGAAATTCAAATTCATGAACAGAATTTTGCAAAAAATCAGGCCACAAATAGAGGAGGATAGGATGGACGAAGATCATAAGCAACAACAGAGAAATAGTGAGCCTCTAGCGACTGCACCTGATTTTGTTATAAAGTTCGTAAACATGAATTTGCAGAAAAAGACGGGAGAACATGGTTACATCAACCACGGGAAGCTAATGTCTGATCAAGAAAGACATGATGAGATTCTAAGAAGTGCTCCTTATGCTAATTTGGGGACAAGATCGTTTATGGAAATAGATTCATTGAGTTACCAGAGTCAACGGATTCAAGAACAAGCCAGGAATCATTCCACGGATTCAATTCTGGAGCTTAGTTTGCTACAACCAAAGGACTCGTTTCTCAAACATCAGCCACAAACAGTGAGCCAATGTTTATTAGTTGGAAGATTGTATGAGCAAGCTCATCGGAAAGGACTGATTATCAGAAAAGATGGTGAGGATTATGAGAAAGGAGCTCAGCCTTTAAATGTTACAAGTCTATTTGCAGGACCTTCTTTGAGTAACTTTCAAGTGGACCATTTCTCACATAAGGATATTGAATCTTCTGAGGAAAAACAATCAATTCAGCAAGAGATTTTTGTTGAAGTGGATAGCTTAGTGAAGCAACACCAATTGAATTGTGGCAGACATTTTGTTTTGGCAGTGGATCATGGGGGTAGTTCTCCTTACGTGAAGTTGGAGACGGGATCGTATCTTGAACCTGATTCAATTTCAGAACTGGAATTGGAGTCAACTGAATCAAAAAGGGAGACAAATTGTGTTGCACAACCTCAGGTATCAATTTTCGTCATGGAATCTAGCCATCAACATAAACTGTTAGGGAATTTTGATATACATATGGTCATTGAGGATCAACAAGCTATCGTAACAGTAGCTTTGAGTTCCCTCTTTAATGATTCCTATTTGGAAGTGGCTGAGTTTTGTGAGCAGTCAACCTGTGTCAAGTCTCATAAGCGGAAGAATAGACTAACTTCAAAGTCTTGGATGTTTAAGTATAAACGGGACAATATGAAACTACACATACCTACTATGTCCAAGAATGTGAGAATGGTGGTTTTCAGAAAAATGGAAGCAGAAGAAATGATTCAACCATTGGCTGCAGATGGGTTTCAGGAGGGTCCACTGGAAATGGATATGCAAGACTCTGAAGTTGCTATCATAGAGGTTTTAAGAAGAGTGATGATACTGTTCCAAAACAGTATGGTTCACCACCAACCGACGGTGAATGAACAAGACAAAGAGCATCACATTATGTGTCTTGACAAGAGGGGTGATTGGTGGTCTGGAATTGCGCAATTCAGGAAACCTGCAACTTCTTCATTTTTGTACGAGGAGATTATAATGGTGAAGGAGCAGCTGTCACATAACAGTTTGGTCATTCAAGAAGTGATGAGAAACAAACAGATAAAGTTTTTGAAGCGATGGTGGTTCAAGTATAAATCTGTGGAAGAGGGTTTAAAGAGGATGTCTTCGCAGTTGTGTAAGACTTACTATTTTGCGGTGTGGCACTGTTGGAAGCGCAAGACCCTGCCACATATTAGTTTCTTCTCACTACAATATTTCCAACGAATAGACACCATAATGATTTAATGGTGGCGGCGTAAACATAGACACAAGGTGAAGTGGCATATCTTAGTTCTTAGGATGGTGACAGAGATTTTTGGGAAGTTTCGGCTTTTATTAAGGACTGAATCATATGAAGCGGGTTAACATACAAGGAGAGGCAGCAACAATGGTTCAGGACAGCTTCATCTTCCTCAGGGCAATGTTCAAATATCCACTCAATGTTCAAATATCCATCTTCCTTTGAACCTTGTGGTCAAGGTTCTTCGAACAGGGGAGCTTTGATATAGCTTTCTAGAAGATCAAGCCTCGCACGTGTGGATTGTGCAAGTTGGAAGATACGTGTGTGGTGATGAGCTGGAGAAGGACTAACGGTGACGGAAGCTGTTGCTGACACTGTTTATCTTCTTTAGTATAAAGCAATTGTTAGGCTTACACTTATAGATATGCAAAAATATTTTCTCTGTAAACTTTCTTCTAGAAGTTTCTGGGTTCTTCCTCATTGTTTGCCGGATCTCCTTGAGAGAGTCTTGCAGGTGAGATGATGGTGCCGCGTTTATCTTGAACGTTGTAATCCATTTTATAGCAATAGTATTCAGAAGTTCTCTTACTCTGTTTTTACGTTAACAAATTGAAGGAAGCTTCAAAATGGTATATATGGACGATCATGCGATTAATAGTTGCAATGGTTTCTTCTTTTGTGTTTAACAATGTTAAAGAAGATGACAATGAGTGGAATCAAGCGATTATTTTGGTAACTTGTCCACAAACATTATATTACATCGGAGAAATTAAAGAAAAAGAAACGAGAGAGAAAGAGAAAGAGTGTTTCTATTTTGTTGTTTGATATTTTAGTTTGGTTTTTAATTTGTTATATAATGGCTTTATTTTTTTATATAATGGCTTTATTGCACCATAGAAAGGAAATTGCACAAGATGGCATGTTTGCTAAGTTTGGGTACTTACGGTAAAGTTAGGTTTTCCGATGCTAGTTAAGGGTTTTTAGGGTTTTGTTGAGAAACAAAGCAATAAGGAGAAGACAATGAAGTTTGGTCCGAATACGACACCGATTTACATTCCTCTCGATCTCCAGATCAATATACTCTTAAGATTGCATGTGAAGTCTTTATTGAGATTTCGATGTGTCTCCAAGCTTTGGTGTTCTATTATCACCAGCCACGATTTTGGAAACCGTCACTTTGATATTACCTCTTCCTCAGCTGCTCCTCGTCTTCTCATTGCTTTCCAGGACTTTGACAGAAACGGGCTTATGTTAGTCTCGTCACCTAACCCAAACACATCTTCCTCTTCCCCTTCTTCATGTTGTGTACCTTACAAAGATCTGAGGCTAGTCAACATTCATGGACAACAGGTGTATAACGCGGTTCGGGGATTGATTTGCTTTGAAAGTAGATTAAAGGTTGGGATTTGTAACCCCAGCACGAGGGAGCTGCATATTTTTCCCCAAGTCAAACTGAAAAGAGATCCAGACACTTTTCCATGCATCATGTACTTTCTTGGGTACGATCCTATTGAAGATAAATATAAAGTGCTGGCCATTGATAATTTGCCTTGGAGATTGGAGTACAAGATTGTGGTATTGGGAGAAGAAGAAGCTTGGAGAGAGGCTCCATGTGTTGCATGCCCTCATCTTGCTAATACCTTGGGGCTTTATATGAATGGAAGCTTGTATTACGGGGCCTCGAGGAAGGACAAGGGTTCCCCCAATAATTCTATAATTGTGAGTTTCGATGTTAGGTCTGAAACGTACAAAATCTCCAATGTACCAAGCAAACTTCTACCAATCGACGATTCTGATAATTTTTGGACTGATAATTGCAATTGGTTTAGTGGGGATAAAACTCTGATCAACTACAGCGGTAAAATTGGCGTGGTTGAGAAACCTCGACATGGTATATTTCGAATGTGGGTTGTAGAAGATGCTGAGAAAGAGGAATGGTCTATGAACACTTTTTATTTACCACAATCTGCTGCTGGCCTTGACTTCAAAGTCACGGATACCTTTATTACCGGCGAGATTTGTCTCGTTCCAAAAAATATCCTTGATCCGTTTTGTCTCTTCTATTACAATTTGAAGACGAATAGCATGAGAAGTGTCACGTATGAAGGACTACCTATTTCCGAGTTTAAGCAAGCGTTGCAATTCCACAGCCTTTCTGTGACTGTTTCAGATCATTATGAGAGCTTGATGTCCTTAGAAACTTGAATCGAGTTTTAAGGTTTTTCTTTATATTTATTTTGGGATGCACCATGATTCAAAGATTTCAGCTTAAAATCATGGTTTTGAGTATATTTAAGGAAGTTACAAGATGGCATGGATGGTCGATTTGTGGGGGAAGTCCATTTCAGCTTAAAATCATGGTTTGAGTAAAGATTTTGTATCCTATATTTCTATGTACTTTAAGAGAATTTTTAGCTGAAACAAGAACATAGTGTAGATTTGTGAGTAAAAGCCACTTCTTGAAGAAGAGGTTTTAAATTCAGACATGAATGTACAATAGAAATAAGACTTTTTGGGAACCAAAAGCCAAATGCAGATAAAAAGAAAAGCAAGTAGAAATGGACTTCCCCGAGAAATGTTTACACTATATTACTTACTACTACTCTAAAACATTATATACATACATTCAGATAAAAGTTTACCAGACCCGGTTTCGGCTTTTGCCAAAGCTCTTCTTCTTCTTATTTACTTGACATGGCAATCGTAAGGAGAAGACGCAAACACTTGATCTGGAACCACTAGAGGTAGTTTCTCTATGTACACAAACAGCCTCTTCTTATTCTCCCGCTCAATTGTATACATATTGACCGTATCTGATTTCTCCATTAACATCCATAAGTCTCCTGAGTTTACTCTCTTAAGACTGTCTCGGCAAAAAGGGCATGATTCTGACCTCCCATGCCTGCAAGAAATCATCGGTTATGATTGAATCATCGATTATGCGCAACAAAATAAGAATGCAGAGGAGACACCCCTTAAAGAATTGATGACTTACCAATCGCGGTAACACTTGATGCATAAAGAATGGGTACAATTAGGGAGAACAACCATGTTGTTCATCTCCATGCAAATCCCGCATTCTTCTTCTCGCTCAATGTCAATCTCCGAGAGCTTGACTTTTTCAGTCTCATCTTTATTTCTGTACCGTATTTTGCAGACCTCTTTCTGTTTGCGGTCATCCAGGTCTGTGATACCCCTTTCTAGTTGTAAAAGCGACGGAAATATCACAGCTGTTTCACAACACGGTAAAACCGATAAGCATTAAGGCTAACAATCAACTTGTTACCAAAACACTTGAATCTGCACATTACCATAGAAATCTTTAATACTGGTTTTTCTCTCATAAACCGACATTGTGGTTTTCCCATCCGCATATGTCTGATTCAGTTGAACAAATTAATCAAACAATCACAAGAGAAAGCAGTAGAAGAAAAGGAAGTAAGAAGTTGTAAAGAATGTACCATGTAAATAAGAACTCTAAGCAAACCGAGGGTACCGGCAAGATGGCAATCAGTCCATTGTACAAGAAAAAGTAAAAACTGAGCAGCCGGATTGTAAGATAGCCTCATTTGAACACGCGCTCCATCCTTCTCCCGAGGGTAATCTAAAGCTCTGTTTATTCACAGAGAAAAACAAGTGACATTGTTCATAAGCACCATAACAACATGACTTGATGGAAAGCACAAACATAACAGAATTCTCCATTTAATGTATTGATCGGATCACATAGAATAACAACAGAAACAATTGATCAATGCAATCATCCAAACCATTCGCCATTCAGACAAGGAAATGTCTAAAATTCAGCTTCAAGGATCAAAATTTGATGTAATCAAGCATCCACAGATGTTATAAGTTCTTAACATTAGCAGCAGAACCAAATTGATTAAGAAACTCACCAAAACATTCACCTTTCAGACATAGAGCTTCCTAACTCAACTAGATAACCATCAGAAATCAAATCAAAATAAAGGTTTTAGCTTTCAATTACTTGATCATTGCAGACAAAACACAGTTTCCTCTGAGACAAAAACATCATCAACCAAAAGACTTCTTCAGCTTCAAGAGTCAACACTCAAACTATGACAAGACTCCCATAAAATGACTTCATCACCCAATTCATTGGACAAGATTACCAAAAACAAACCGTACAATTTCAAAAAACCCACTTGTGGTCCTAAGATATAATCACATAAACAGAGAATCTAAACCAAAAAGATAAAATATTTCCACCGAGAAAGAAATAAAAATCGAAACTTTAGATTACAAAAACAGAGAAATCTCTAAGACCACAAAAAAAGGAATAAAATTTGAGAGGCTTACACAGTGTTAGCGTGTTGAATATCAGCTTCAAGAGCTTTCAGAGAATCCTTAAACGAAACTTTTGCCATTTAAAATCTAATTCTCATCAAACGAACAGAGGAATCAAAAAGTATATCAAAGCGAGAAGAAGAGAAAGAAGAAGATAGAAGAAGTAAATGAAAACAAAGTTTGATGCTTTTCCTTTTAGCAATTAGATAGAAAAGATATTTCTTCACCCAAATTCGATGATCAGAGATGAGAGAGAAGAATGGTATTTTCGTAAATTTGTGTATGTGGACAATGGTATTTTCGTAAATTTGTGCTTGGAGATAAACCTCTTTAGTTGTTTCGGTTTCGATAATCGAAGTAGCTTTATCGAGAAAAGACGCGGAAGTGGGTATGGGGAATGACCATTTTGCCCTTTGTTCGGCTAATGTTAGAGAGAGAGAGTGATATAAAGATCTTGTCGGGAGTAATCTTCTGTTTATGGCATAGGTGTCCGTTTTGTGATCTATAATAGTATCTTGACACGTGGGAGGATAAGGATTAAGTATTTGCTTGATTAGGATTTAAAATAATCATTTGCCTTCCTTTTAATTATGAAAAGTCAATCACCCACTTGTAGTTTTATGGTATCATCATTGAATACATTACTATAAAACAGATTTTGGATAAACGACAAATGAAACAAATTGATATATAAGAAAACAAGAAAGGAAAATATTATTATATTACTGATTATTATACTTTATAATTCAACTAGATTATACATATTTAAAATATATATTTCCTTTACTGTTGACTGTGTAATTTTAATCTAAATTTACAAATAATATTTTTGCTAACCAAGAATTTTCTTTTAACATTATTAGAAATTTAATGTATATTTTGAAGAAATGTTGATTTAAATAAAACTATTTTTAAATTATACTATATATGTATATATTATATATCTATAGTTAAGTTGGAAAAGTAATAGTAAATTCCTAATAGTTGAAATTAAAAATAATTTATAAATGTTATTTCTATGCAAGCAAATAAAGGAAAATTTAGAGAACAAGTGAAAAATGAGTAGAGAAATAATTGATCTTTTTTTTTTTGCTCCATTTTTTTAGTTAACAAATTGGGGATTTTGGATACCAAAGTAACCAAACCCTCAAAACCTGCAATGTTTAGAACGCTCATTGTTAAGTCTAATGAACAAGAGTGTTGTGGTCAATCTATTTAATTCGTGTGAAATTGATATACGCAATGAACTAAACTAACTAACAATATCTATTTTTTGGACTTCTAAACTCGTTCAATGACAAAGTGGTTGCTCAATTTGCAGATTTTCGGATACTACCCATACAATTTAAATTATACAAATTTATATATACACATAACATTCGTAATCACACAATTAATTATTTGAAAAAAACTAAAATATGTACTATTGAGAAAAAGTTACGTCAGATATTTAAGTGGTTTACGAAATGGGAGGTCTCAAGTCCGAGAAGTATAGTATAGATCTTAAGACCAAAATTTCTTAGGTAACCAAAAAAAAGTTCAATTGAAAAATCAAAAGTGTACCCAAAGAAAAAGAAACAAATGGTTGACAAACAAAACAAAAAAAGAAAAAGAAACAAATGAAATTGTTTCAATCTCTTTAAACACAAAAGAGTCAAAACAAATGCAAAAACCCAAATTGTTTTTTTTTAATCCAAATAAACCAAGCATATCATGGAACCAATGATCGATGATAATTAGGAGCTAGAATCATATTCTTATGAGCTAACATCGTTTCACGGATGGAGTGCATCCATCTCTTCCTTGAACTTGGCCATCGCGTCCCTAGGAAGTGTTGTCAGCACCCGAACACCACCGCTCTTCCCTGGAACCGCTTTTGACGCCGGCAACAAAACACACATAAAAGGCAGTGTCAGAGGAACCAAAGGTATAATGTTCATTAAACCTCCCCAAACGTCTTGATCCAACCCAAGATGACGCCAATCAGTCAGCATCATGAAAACTCCTCCGTGAATCTCCTCGGAAGCTAACTTCAGCTTCATTGTATTCTCCATCTCTCTAAGTTTCTCCCACACGTAATCATTATCGAGCGCCTCTCTCTTCGCGTCTTTTATGAGCCTCACAAGGCGAGACATCCGCGTTTTGCTTAGCTCTTTTGCTGTCAATGCCACGGAAGCATAGGTGAAGGCATTTCCATAGTAGCCTTCGGGCAATGGAGGCTCCATAGAGCTGCGGATACCAACAGATATCACCAAATCTGTAATTGTGTCAGGATTTAGCTTCATGGCTCGACATCTTGCTCTCCAAACGTAGGCCGCAAGAACCTCCACGGTCGTGATCTCCATGTTCTTCTCATTCTCATTGGCAAGGTTCTTATCTTCGATAATTATGTTCTTAAGTTTAGTGATGTCTTCGGATGTAATGTTCAGGATTTCACGGACCATGTCTTCGGTTGGTGTATCGGGCGAAGAGTAAGCTTTCTCCAAATCAACGAGTTTTGGATCTTTTTTGTCGTTACCGAGCTTGCCTAAAATCACGACGTGTTAAAAGTTTCTCATGGTTAAACGTAAAAGTATCCAATTTCATAATATTATTACTCAAAAACTGGACCAAACTAAAATCTATTAAGAAAACGATCCGAAACATAGAACGAAAAAATATCTCGCGAATAATTATAATTTTAGTATGTTGTAATAGATTTTATAGAATTATAAAAATATCTAGAAACGCTATAATTAAATATGATTTTGCCCTCTTAATATTTGTAACCAAATGGAACTTGTTTGTATATATGAACTCTAACGTCTAGCTAAAAGCATTAAGTGAGATGGTTGTGTTAATTTCTTACATAGAGTACTAATTTGGTTAGAAGTGAGCCTGTCTCTGTCCCACACGGGGATGACCGTGGGTTGGGATGTCCCGGCGGCCAGCTCAAGTATGGCTTGAGAAAACTGAGCCAGTCCAATACCATCACAAACGGTGTGAGAATGAACCGAGCCAATAGTCATTCCTCCACATGTGAACTTAGTGACCTGTAGAGCCAGAGGCCTGTACCCAAGATTACAACCTTTCAAAGTGTCGTGTGAAGGAACAAGTTGGTAGGTTGCGTCCAAGTGATCACCACTCTCCAAGTAATTGAGAGAAGAGAGAGTGCACGAGGCGGTTGCCTTTATAAGGGGGACTCCATCTCCTTCCGTACAATCTAATTGGAGTGTCTGGTCGCTCGTCCGCCGGTGAAGTTTTCCGGCGAGAGGGTAATAATAGACAAGGGCATTAGAGAGGGCGAGTTGAAGAAAAGAAGCCGGATGGTAGTCGGCGTGATCTTGAACGTAGGGGTTTGGGGCGAAGACGCATAGGATGTCCAGGATGACTTCGTTGTTAGGATCGTTGTCAATGGTAGAGAGAGACAACGTGACATCAGGTGTTGGCTTTGAGGGTTTCACAAGAACCACTTCTGATTTCTCAACCACAAAGGGACATGAATTGTCTCTGGTTGGCATGTTTGTGTGTGTGTAAATGAGTAGTGCTCTTATTATAGCTAATTCTTATATAAGCATTGTTTTGTGAATCTAAAACCATTTCGAAAATTCTCCCATTTTCCGAGTGGGTTTATTTAACGAAAGTAGTTAACATTTAATATCAATATTACTAAGTCATACTAATATTAGTAAGCCACTTGATGATTAATGCTCTACCGTGCACTAATCCCTTTCTCTACCTGAGCACGACCTAATAAGTATTTGCTGGTTTTTATTTAACGAAAGTAGTACATTTAATATCAATATTGCTAAGTATAAAGCCAATATATATTTTCTTAAAAAAATAAAAAATAAAGCATATATATATATATATATCCCTATATAGTAATACTAATATTAGTAAGCCACTTGATTGTTAATGCTCTACCACTAATCCCTTTCTCTACAACAGTAGGTCCTAATCAGTATTTGCTGGATTTCAATTTTTCCGCTTTTTCGATTCAGGGTGGTTCTTTTTAAGTTTTCCATGGTGGTTGTAAACTGACTGAACCGGTTTTAAAACGGTCCAAAATGTTTCATAACGTTTGAAACCGCAACAATCCGCTTCCGCAAATTTATGCAGTCGCAACTTCACCCACTACGTTTAAACCAGTTAAATCCTAAAGAATTTTAGTATAAATATAATATTTTTAAATAATGGATTTTCAACATCAGCATCAAAAATCATCTTTAATATATAGAGGGTTTGACCCCAAAAAAAGAATGTTTTAAAGTAATATACACTACACATGTGTCTTAGTCGTAAAGATCCCACTTTGAAGGGAGAAAAAAAATACAAATTAAATCATGTGACTCATTGTATAAAATGAATAGAAAGCCGTATGTATATGCATTAGTTAAAAACAAATGGAATAACATAGCTTGGTCAATTAAAAAATTGGGTCCATTTAATTGAGTTAAGAATTTTATTTGGTTTTGTACCAAATAAAATTTAGGTAAGCATGTTTTCTTCTTAAATTTTAAGTTAGGTTTAAATTTTTTGGATCATACCTAGTTAAACCAATAGAATATCGTGATCAAATAAATAAAATAGAATAGGTATATAAGAATAGTGCATTCATAAAGTTTATAATATAAATTATTAAATATCTTCTAAAGTCACAGATTTTGTATGATTGTTAGACGTGTACACAATAGAAGAATGTATATATGGCTACTCCAGGTTTTTTGAGTGACGATCACGAATTTTTATGATGTGAAGAAGATATATAGGGCGATGTTGTGTTTGCTTATATTTTTGAGCTAGGCCATGAAAAAACACTGATTTTAGGGGGATACGTTAATTGGTGCGTTTTGCTTAACAACGTTAATTAGTTTCTAGTTTTGCACCTTTTGATACATTTTGATATACATTAATCTCTCTATTTATTTATGTTTTGTTAAAGGGCTTTGGCTTTCATTGATTAATAAAATGGGAAACTACAATTTTTAGTTTTTACATATACAAAGGTGATATAATTAGGGTATCCTAGGATTACCAAAGTCTACAACTTCGCACTACAAAAAATATGAGTATTGATAGCACATTACGATAGCGCATTTTTCGTTACTGCTATTAAAGATAGCATGTTAGATTGATATTTTTATAATAGCATTTCAAAAACGCTATCCAAAAAATAAAATAAACGAAAAGCCAAAAATCCCTTTACGAGCTAAAGTAACACTTATGAGCGCCAATACTTTGGCTAAATTTTAGTTTTGGCGGAACTTATCCCCAACTTATCCCAAAGTCTTAAAGAAAAAGGTCATTCTTCCTCTTTACCTCTCTCGTCTCTAGGGCTCCAATTCTCTGAAAAAATTCTTCAATCAATCTCTTTGATCTCATCTCCATTAGCGTCACCCTTTCTTACGATGCGTTCGATCCGAGTGGCGGAATCTCAATCTCTAGGAGATGACGGGCTGGGATCTGGCGGACTCTCAATGTCCAGGAGATGATTGGCGGCGTCGATAGGGTTTTTAAATCTCTAATTGAGGAGGTCGCCGTCGTGGGGATCCATCTCAGGAGGTCGCCGCCGGGATTTTCAGGATCAGCACGGCTGTCAATTCCTTCTTCCGCCTCGTTAATTCGATCGGAACGCCCAAAGATACTCTTGAATTGCGAGAGAAGCTGTTAGTAGCAATTCTTATTCACACTCTTCTTCTCTTTGTTAGATCTGTGTTAATTAGGGTTTTGGTTTCAGTTATTGGTGAATAATACTTCAGCTAAACTTAAGGAAGCTAGCGAAGTCGATCTTCATGGAGCAGCTAGTGTAAGAAAATGCTTACGTTTTTGTTTCCTTCTCATACGATCTTCATAGATGTCTAAGAGGACATTTTCTATTGAACCAATTTTTTTTTTGGTTTAATATTGTCAGTATCTTACCATTTTATTCATTTAGTGGGAGAATTGGTTACCTGATTGATGATGTATGTATCCTGATTTTGATGTTATGTTTATATTCTCTCGTTTAAATTGCATCCAATTAAGAAGATTGCAGATGCTAAACTGGCAAAAGATTTTCAATCAGTTCTCAAAGAGTTCCAGAAAGCTCAGAGACTTGCAGCTGAAAGAGAAAAAAACATATACTCTTGTAGTCCTGTGGTCACAAAAAAAATACCTACCAGGTAACCTCTTTGACCAGTTATGTTTCAATACGTTTTAAGAAACAGAAGATCATTGTAAATGAATCTTGTTTTAAGCCTAAAGAGAGTAAGCCTCTTGATTGAACTAGATAGTTTTGGAAATTTAGATATGTGCTCTGTTGGCTGCAATTATGGTACAACTTCTTCTCTTTTAGTTTAACTTCAATGTCAATATAGTAAGAAATAAGAACTAACAGCTTTGTATATTTTTAGTTGTAGCTGATCAACTAGTGACCTTACATTGGAAGAAGAAGCTGAGAATCATCATTGTTGTTCAATCTCTAAAGATAACAAAGAGGATCTACAAAGAAGAGAAGCAAAATCATCATTGTTGTTGTTTGGAAGTCGTTCTACATCAGGTTGTAATTATCAATCAAGGTAGAGTTTTTGTCAGTTTTTTTCTTAATTACAAACAAGGTATAGCTTATACAGTCACAAAGAGGTATTTCTCATGGAACTTTGTTAAGACCATCTCACTGGATTTGGTGTAGGTTGAGCCTCTCCTAGATGGTTCTGGTCACTTCTTCAACCTAAGTAAGTAAATATAATCTTCTTCTTGATTCTTGTCAAAAAGATTTAAACATAATCTCTAACGGTTTTTGATCTCCGTATATATATTAGGTGTTCAAAACAAGCTTGTGGTTGAATTACTTACTCGGTTCCAAGTTATTTTTCATGTTGCACTTGATTCACCTCCAAGCCTCTGTTTGTGCTCTCTTCTCCTATGTTATTGTTGTTGTTGCTGCAGCTTCTTTCTCTTCTCCTATGCTATTGTTGTTGCTGCTGCAGCTTCTGCAAAAGAGATCTCAGGTTTACTATCCTTCCCTCTTTCCTCACGGTTTTATATATAGTCATTATCTAGTAGAAGCATTTGAAAAACTCACTTGCTTTACTTATACAACAGCCAACGACGAAGAAAAGAACCAAACTGCAAAGGATATGGAGAAGGCAGTGAAGTGTGGACTTCAACCTAAGTTCTTGAAGGGAGAGAAAGAGCAAACCAATGGGTTCTTCGTTTAGTCCATCTAAATTGAAGTACTTATGATGCTGTTTAAGACTTTGTTTTAACAAATGGTGTTGAATGCTAAACTATGTATCTTTTGATGATCTATGGAAGAAACATGCTTTTAATAAATTGGTTTTGTAATATATAATTAATTGGATTTTAAATATTTATATTTTAATTGCATGTAATGTATTATAGCATAAAAATGTGCTATAAAAAATTAAAGCATTTTAATAAAGCTATGGTAGAAAGCACATATAATAGCACGAAAAATGATATATTACATAATTAAAAAAAAATAGAAAGTTGTTATATCAAAGCGTTTGACTAATGTTATGGTAGAATACTCTATCATAACATACAGAAAAAATGCTATCGTATGTGGGGGGTCTACCATAACAGGGGCATAAGACAGCATTTATGAAAACGCTATTGATGACATTTAATAGCTCTTCTCTCTTGCTAATAATGTAGATATTTCTTGTAGTGTCGTAGTCACTTGCTTTTTACCATTTAATCGGTGGCGCACGACGTGGGTTTCAATTTTCATTAAAAAAAATGATAATTAAATTAATATTTTTGAGATTTCAGCTCACAGAGATGGTTCAGAACAACAAATAGGACAAATCTTCTTCGTCTCAAGCCATTTGGTTATACATTCAGAGTGGTATGGATGGTCACAAGGTCGTAGAACGACCAAAGATTCTCTTTCTTCAAACTCCATTTGGCAAACCACACAACGATCAATCTCGTTTTTGTTATGAGAAAATACGTAGGTAGATGCGTTCAAACACGTGGAGATTTCGGTTGGAGTCATCCCACGTTTTTCGACTCCGATGAAATCTCCAAGTGCAATAAGTTCCTCGTAAGACAACTGGTCGGGGTCAACCTCATCTTCTTCCTCCAAGAAATCATCCTCCTCAAGGTTGGAGTTGCTTTCTTGATCTTCAAGAAACTCATTAATTTCGTCTTCATCTACTCCAAATCCATTGCTATCGAAATACTCATAGTAGTTCTCATTGCTTTCTTCATCTTCATCTTCAGATTCTTCATCACTTTCTATCATTGAAAGCCTTGAAGAGGCCGAGTCATGATTAGAAGGGGCAAAATGGGAAATAGCTTGGGAGGCAGCAAGAGCAATTTCGGAATTTGCTTGCTCGAAGAGAGTTAGATCGGGAAGTTTGTTAGGAGGTTGCTTAGGCTCTTCTTCTTGGTTATCCATTAGAGAAGAAGAAGAAGGTTGTGTTGTGGTTAGGAAGCCGTGCTCCGGAATTTTATATGAGAATGGCTTTCATGTCAAAGAGGTTACTTAAACAACAAGAAATGAATGTTGTGGACAGCTTCCGTACAAAGTAATACAAAAGAAATATGGGGAAGTTAGGGTATCCTTTTTCGCTATTATAAGCAAAATAATGCATAAGTTTTTAATTTACAGATCAGGTCTGCATTTTCCCTTAACTTTGGGTTTGCAAGAAAGAAATGTCATATCTTGGACGACAATCTAATTGCTTTTACCAAAAAAGCATTTCTGAGTATTGCGTGACATATTCCTCTATAAATAAAGAAACACTTGTGTATATATATAACCAGCCTAAAAGAAAATCACATTAAACTTTTTTTTTTTTTACTAAATTCCGTGTACTATATATTATTTATAAAAATTAAAACAATACAGTTTGGTGGTATTGAACAAGATTATTAGAGGTAAAAGTATATAATATTCATCAGTTTATTCTTCTAGGATCGAAGAATAAAGTTAGAGCTTATGTTCATCTTTCTTTCAGGCACTAAGGTTTCTTTGCATTTATCATTGAACTTGCAAATAAAAGTTTAAGCATAACTATGAATATTTTATAGGATACAAAGAAAAGCGAATTGTTAACATAGATATTTGGAGGAAATAAGAGAATTCAAGACTAGGGGTTGCTTAGGAACTTAGAAAGGCCGATTTTGCTACCATGGGTCTCAACATCAAGCTTAACTTGAGCTTCAAACTCCGAGAATTTGAATGGCTTATAGCGACTCGGTTTAAACATACATTCTTTGTCCGGGAACACAAAGTAAACTATCGAGTATCTCTCCTTCTTCTTCATCCTCTTTCCCACTTTATGCAACACACTCTTGTATTCCTCATCACTTATCACCTGTATCAAATGAATTTTTCTTGATTTATCGCATATGGAATCTATTTTAACTTGCATGGAACGTTAGTTAATTAAGTAATTAATTACCTGCATCATATCCCCAAGACCGATGACAAAAGAATTGGCAAGAGGTTTGACATTGAACCATTCCCCATCTTTCATGAACTCTAGCCCACCTACGTCGTCTTGGTTTATGATCGATATCACTGAACTATCCGTATGAGCCTCGAGTCCGGGGGATTCAGTGCACTGAGGATACCGTTGAACACGTATCACACCTGTTGACTCCGATAAGTAGCTCATTTTCTGGTTACCGGATAATTCGAGGGACAAGGTTTCTATAATAGCTTCAAATAGGGTCACAATTATCCTAGTTACATGCTTTCCATATTCCTCCATCACCACTCTGCGTAACTCATCAATTAATAATATTGTGAGCTATGAGACAAAAAAAAAATTGGTAAACATAATTTATCCTCAAACTTTACTCATTAAATTAAGTTTTTATCTTCTAATGATTTTGGCGTTTTATGTCACATTTTTTTCATTTTCCTAGATTATACGTAAAACTCGTGACTTTACCTCGGTGTTATCAAACATCTAGTCACCGGCCATCTTTAATCGAAGTGGTGTAGATTAAATTAAGCTTAAGCTATAAAATTTTAAGTTATCTATGCAAAACTAGAATTTCGATTTGATTAATTCTTTAACCAACAAAACCCACCAATGAAGTAAGAGTTATGAATTCAGTTAAAACGACGTCGTACGAACCTGAAAGACTCAAGCTTGGGATCAGAACAAGAGAGTGGAAGAAGACGAGAGAGAGAAGCAAGAGGAATATTGATGCCTTCGAACAAGTGGCCACTAGATTCTTGTGGTGCTCTCGTTACAGCTTTGCCCGATGGACTTACCGTATGTGTTCCCCAGTAATACGACAACGGAGAGTTAACGCCGAACAACGTCCGTTTCTCTTCAAAAGGCAGACTCAACACCGACTCCGTTATCTCTTTCACCTGTGACATCAATGTTAAAGGTATCCCAGTATTCTCCAAATGGAAGATCCCCCAGTCTTTGCATGCTTCTCTCAGTTTCTCCATGTCCAAATGCTCCAGATTGAGAACTGGGATATCGATATCTTTGCTTCGGTCTGGACCCGGTTCAGTGGATGTTTCTGGTTCGGTTGGTTCGCTCATTAGAGGTCGAAACTCTGGTGGATAAGACTCCGAGTTGCTCATGCTCTCCTATGAAGAGGACTCGTTGTTTCTGATATCTCTCTTTTGTGAATAAGGGGAATGCATGCATCATCAAACCATGATGGTATATATTTATATACAAAATGAAGCGTTACTAACGAGAAATATTGTGTCAAAGTTATTTTAGTAACTGACGACCGAGTCAATTGTTGTATGTATAATTTTATGTTTAATTAGTTATTCTTTTAAGTTTTAACTAATAATAATTCAAACTACGTACAATTGTAAGGTGGCCCCATTAATCGTTCTGGCCAAAACCAAACCGTTTACGCAATAGCCTTTACTTCTTGAGGGTTGATGTGCAATACGAATATTAGTCCTCTTCTAGCTTTTAGATTGTCAACAGCGTCAAGGTAGTTCACATCTCTTGAAAGCAGTAATATATTAGCATGTTTAAGATTTTATGCTACCCATTTATGCATTTGAGAAATAATTTTCTATTGCCGCTTAGGTCTTTAACTCGAGGTTTGGGATGGACGTGGAGAAAGTCGATTGTGATATGTAAATGAGTTTTCGTTTCTGCAAGTCTTTTATCCCAAAAATACTTTGAATAAGATATTTCACCCCGGGGACCTTTTTTCCTTTTTGGACAAACTCATATATCGATATTCCACCTTCTTCATAAAATACTGATTGAATTATTCTAAAGATTCCTTTCCCATAATTTTATGTGGGAATATTGCAGTTTTCAAAAAATTAAAATGTAACTTATCGAGATTGGTTCAGAATAGAGATTTTTTTGGGGGCCATACTTCTTTAGGTTCAGCCGTTCAGGCCTTCAGGGTAACAACTTCTAATGAAACTGAAACCTAATGATGAAGTAAATTACCCTTTCTTCATTTTGTGCTCTTGTTAAACATATATTTGTGAAAGTAAAAGTAAAATGGATCTAGTTCCTAAAACTTCAGGTATCCTATTTTTCATAGCAGATCTTATTGGGTGTGTTGGTTTTGGAAATTTTGCCTACCCCTAATTTTGACAAATGTGGCGACAATGTTAGGCCACATGTCACTATTTCCTTGGTCATCTTCTGACCATTAATATCCCATCTCCCAAACTAACACTCTTCTTTAACACACACACACACACACAACAAAACAGGCTTTAATGTTTAATTAGTCTCTCATTCACGTGAAAAAACAGATTGCATTGGGTAACCACAACCAGAATATTTTGGTATATATCATCATTTCTATAAATATATACGACGTATACATACATATAAACATACTTACATACCTCTCAAACCAAACTGAAATGAGTTTTGGATCTCGTCTTCTTTTGTTTCTCATACTAACCCTTCCACTTGTAACATCTTCATCCCGAAACACTCTTCATGTTTCAGGTTCATCATAGCTTTTAATCGAGTCTTCTTACTTTGCTTTTTTTTTTCCAATGAATTATGATGTTCTGATTCTGTTTTTTGGGCTTGAATTGGTTTTATTTGTTAGGATTTGGGAAGACAGGGACTAAAAGTAGATTCTTGATGGTGACCATCGAGGATTATGATGATCCATCTGCAAACACTAGACACGATCCCAGCGTTCCGACCAATGCAAAGGCTGACACAACACCTTAAAACTCTTTTGAGTTTACTTGTTTAGTCTATTCTATGTTGAATAATAAATAAATATATAATAATCTCTCTTTCCAGTGAGCTGAATTCTCCATTTCCTGTAATCAGTAGCTAAGCAAAATCTTAAGAAACCATGTGAACTATGTATCAACTATCAACCACACAATTTGAGGATATTAACACATGGTGTTGGTGTTAAGACAAAACATAAACATTTTGGCACATTAGCTTTTTAACATAAACACTAGATTCGTATCTATGATTGTAAGCCCGGCCGTAAGGATTACTCAGTAGCTGCCTGCGATGAACGGTTTCGTCAATGTTCCGCTGATGAGATCTCTGAGCTCAATCTCCCCCGGGAATCTCCCTTCTTTCAATTTAGAAAACACCTACAAAGACAAAACATTGTATTTGATTAGCTTTTACTAATACTAACACATTTGGCACAATAGCAGCACAAGTCTGTGTCTTATAAGTTATAACCAAAGCTTATCACAGAAAAATGATCTGATACTGTCATACTGACCAATTCTCCATTGCAGCTAACTTCAAAAGCACCAGAACTTTGCAAGAAAGACTGCAGAAAGTTACCAAGAAGCCAAGTGGAAGCCATGGACCCGAATCTATTCGCTCTCAAAGAATGATACCAAGCAGGAGGCTGCGCAATTCCAATCATAGGAAATATCTGTTCACCTCCCATAATGAGACCAATAACTCCCATCTGAGCAACTGGCACAACCTTAGCAAGAATACGTTTTGGCGTTGGTGCCGGGTAATTCGCAAGAACTACATCTAATCCAGGATAAGCTGTCTCTAACATCTTCTTCATTGTTACTGCAGTTCCCCTACAATAACAAAAAAAATGTTTAGGGCACATCACATCAGTAAACAACAATAAAAGCCAATAACTTGGAAAGAAAGAAATCGAAAAATACTTGTAAGAGCAAGAGACGCAGAAGTTGATCTCTACGGTGTTTCCATATCCAACACCACTTGACTTCTGCTAAAAAGAGAAACAATTAGGACACAAGTAGGAATTAAAGAGAGATACTAGCGATGAATTCGAATTCACCTGTGAGGGGAAATCTAGGGTTTCTGGGAAACGCTGCGGGTTAGAGATAGACTGTGGTGATTGTTGCTGAGATTTCGGCGGTGGAGGAGTGAAGAGGTTTAAGAGATCGGAGCAAAACAAGAAAATCGGTAGTCCTAACAAGATCAATTGTGTTTTGTCCATGGCGGATTTTGAAATCGCAGAGAGGGAATTGAAGGAGATTGATCGGAGAAGACAACAGAAGAAGTCAATTGGGTTAAATAGATGACAACGTCCAATGTTTCTGTTTTATTATTCTTTAACACCCCCATGTTTTGAAAATGCATTTAACACCCTCACACTTTTTTTAAACCCCACAAAGCCCATTAGACCCAAAGAGAACAAACTTGGACCGATTAACCAACCACTTGGTAAATTAGACAGATTAATTTCTGACTAATCCACGGGTGAGTATAGCCGTCGAGTAATATCGATACAATATAATACATAATTGATATAAGATTGATGTACATCGAAGCAGTACATTCAAATCTTACAAAGAAACAAATTTTTACAATACATTCAAATCTTCATAGGAAAAAAGAGAAAAAAAGATCACATTCTTATTATTAAATCATACAAAACACTTCACACATTGGGAAGATATAACACACATTTCCCCATCAAAGTTATGTCTGAATCACAACTCCTTGACCCATCATCATAGGCATGTCGTCAATTGCCTTAAGTGGCGGCATGGGTAATGCCACCTTCTTGCCGTCGTAGGCCGAGAGGTGAACTCCGATGGCGGCTCTTCCTGATGGATCCATATTGTTGGACCAGCTTGCATCCCACTCCACTGCCTTTGCAGTCGAACAAGCCACGGTGGCGCCTCCAGGAACCGTTAGTCTCGCAGAGTTCTACGAAAAAACGTAACATGGAAGTTTGTGAATTAGTTAAAACAAAACGAATAGGAGATTCTGTTACATCATGGAGATTTATAAAAGTCTCACCTGTGGGAAGACCCTCTCAAAGATCATTCTGTAGTAGTAAGCTTCTTTAGTGTTTGGAGTGTTGTGAGGGAATATATGCGCCGCGTTGGACATCATCTTGTCATTAACCTTAAAACAGAACAGAAATAATCAGTTCTGAACATGAATCCAGATGTTGTATTTTAGGTAATTATAGGAGATATGAGATCTTTTATGTGTACATTTTGAGCAGCGTGATCTTTCAGGCCATCGATCCAACTGTAGCCAACACCATCACTGAACTGCTCTTTCTGTCTGTAGAGAATGTGCTTTGGCAGATAAGGACGTTCTTCGTCGTCAAAGGCTCTCCTTAGAACCCATTTCTCGATCCTCCCTTCCTCTGGCTTGATCTAGAAAAACCCATATCGAAATTTTGTTTAACGTTAACTTGTGAAAGAAGGTATTGAGTTTGTGATGTAAGTTTTGTAATTACCATCTTGCATTCAGGGTCGAGAGACATAGCTGTGTTGATGAAATCTTTGTCAAGGAAAGGAACACGTGCCTCTAGTCCAAAGGCAGATGTAGATTTGTTGGCTCTTAGACAGTCATACTTGTGAAGAGCCTTGATCTGCAAGTCATCACCGAATTCATATCAAGTAAATTTAAAAACCTCTGTTTTGATGATGTCTTATTTTGTGGTTAAATTGAATACCTTGCGACAAGTTTCTTGGTGAAACTCTTGCTTGTTAGGTGCCTTGTGGAAATAGAGATACCCTCCAAAGATCTCGTCGGAACCTTCACCAGAGAGAACCATCTTGACCCCTAGAGACTTGATTTTCCGGGACATCAAGAACATCGGTGTGCTCGCTCTGATAGTCGTCACATCATAAGTCTCCACATGGTAAATCACATCCTCTATTGCATCAATCCCGTCCTGCACCGAGAAGTGGAACTCGTGGTGCACCGTCCCCAAATATTCCGCCACCTCTTTCCCTGCCTTCAAGTCCGGCGAGCCCTAACAAAACAAACATAAATGATGCTAAGTTTGAATTTCGAATTTAGAAAACACTTCGATATCATCCAAACTCTGCTTTCAAAACAGAGGAACTCTGTTCTATGTAACTATATCTCACCTCAAGACCAACGCAAAAGGAATGGAGCTGAGGACCCCATTGCTTAGCAGCCTTAGTACCGGCCAAGTGACGGGCAGTGATGGAGGCAACAAGAGAAGAATCAAGACCACCAGAGAGCAAAACTCCAAAGGGAACATCAGTCATTAACCGCTTAATCACAGCCTATAGAGAAAAACAAACAGATTTGAGATGAATCTCTCACACACCACATACATATAAAAAGAAGAGATGTTTTCTTACGTTTTCAAAGGCGCGTCTTATCGCAAGAGGTTCATAAGGCTTTGAAGGAACGGATTCATTGAACCAAGGAGGATTGTACCATTGCTTAAACCCTCCTAATTTGCTTGAATAAAAATGACCTGGAGGAAACGTTTCGAAATGTTCACAATCATCGTTTAAGCCTTTCATTTCTGAAGATATCCACACAGATCCGTCTAATCCCCAACCAATGTAGAGCGGAGTGACACCAATCGCGTCACGAGCCACCATGAAGGAATTATCTCTAGTGTCCAGCAACACAAAGGAGAAGATTCCATCCAACATATCAACAAAATCCACACCATACTCCTCGTACTATATATCCCACAAAGCACATCAAACTCAAATCAAAACTTGATAACCAGTTTAACATAAAGCAATCAAAACAATATCAAACATACCAAGTGTGCAATGACGTCACAATCACTACCAGTACGGAACTTGTGATTCTTCAAACGTTTTCTTAGCTCCTCATGGTTATAAATCTCTCCATTCACCTTTGCAAACAATCAACAACAGAAAAAGTTTCAGCTTCAAAAATATCAAAAGAGTTATTGTTATATGACTCCATGGATATAGCGTTACCGTGACAACAATGGTCTTGTCCTCGTTGAAGAGAGGTTGATCACCGGAAGCAGGATCGATGACCGCAAGACGTTGATGGGCCAAGTAATTGTCTCCGTTCTGATATAATCCACTCCAGTCAGGTCCTCTGTGCCTCAATCTGTAACCAAATTTCGAAAAAAATAAACAATTATACATTTAGACATTTATAGGGAATATTCCAACAACAAACAAAGGTTCAGATTTTTTAAGGGTAATGTTTGATTTGATCAAGCATCACTGTTCATGTCACGTTCAACAAAAAAGGTCCAAGAAAATGAAAATATGTATGTCGTGATCGTGTAAAATGAGATTAGATGACATCAATCTTCCTCAAAATATTCTGAAACAATCATTATAGTATCTTAAGATGTCTAACATCAAACTAATCATAATGTGATTTTTTTGGTAAACATCAAAATGTAATTTTGCAGAATTAAGAATGTTTTAACGTGACAAAACCAAATAATTTTCTTATTTTGACAAAAAAAAAAACAAAAAACAGAGGAAAAATGAATTGCCTGCGAGAAAGCTCAAGAACACGAACTCTCTTGGCCTGAGAATCGTCGGAACATCCTAAAACGGCAAGTATTCCACACATGTTTTTTTTCTTTCGGTTGCAAAAATGAAAAAGATCACGAAGAATGAGAACAGAAAAAACAGAATTTTCCGAAACTTTAGGGGATAGATATTTTAAAATCCCAAAGAAAATATAGTACAAAACAGACAGATGTCCAGGAAGAGAAAGGAGAAATTTGCACGTAGAAGTGTTTTATCGATACTCGCGTTTTTGATGTCTTGTTATTCTACGACCGATTGCTCTATTTATAGACACTAAACGGCGCCGCGATGTCGCGTTTTGGTTCTGAAGGAGTCGTGTGTGGGGACCAAATTATTTTTTTACTTGTAACCGGATAAGTTACCGGATAACTCTGACCAGCTGTTTCCACGTGTTAATTACCACTTCCGATGTTTTTTTTTTACTTTTTTACATTCTCTCTTGTCCGGTTTCTTTCTTCCAATTTTCACTGTGGGGCAAACTCCGGTTAAGGGTTTATCCGGCTGAGTCAGCAAGTGGATATGTACTTATCTGACGGTGTAAAATGGATTGTTCTGGTTGCTTTAGAGCCGTACACGTGTTATCACGACAATGGTGGGACCACTTGTATTTGATTGTAGGATAGGCATTTTTATCATAATGTTAAAACAGCAAATACATTATTTCACATAAAATGATATGAGTAAGTAGCTTTTTCTTGATAACAAATGATAAGTAACGTTAAGAGTCGAAAAGAAAAAATGAGTACCGTTAAATCATGGTGGAACACAGAAAATTTTCTTACAAATTACTACCGATAATTAGCAATATCGTTTTACAAATTATTATTTTTATAGTCTAATAGTGCACACATATTTTCAAGTTGGGATTCGAATTATAACATAAATACAAATGTGAATAAACACGACCCTCTATGGTTTACAAACTAAGGTGGTTTTACCAAGTTTATCATAATATTAAAAATACTGTTACTAATGTAAACAAAAGTATTTGTATATTATTTTATAATTAACGTAACCCTACTTTGCATATATGTGTATTTTTTAAGAAAATAGAGATTGGACATGTGTTACGTAGTTGGTCGCGATTCGAAACCGAAACTTGAGAAGGAGATATAACAATTATATAGGAGATTAGGAGATAGTGGATCATTATGATAATTTTGGAAACGAATGGAAGAGAAGTATTCGAGTGTATCCATAAATCCTAGTTTGTTTACAATATATTTAACCATGTATATATGTATATACCAGATCACATGTGTATTCTAGGTAGAGGCATCGCACATGCCTCACACGTTGCTACAATGTGCAAGGGTGAGAAGATGAATCTCACTTAGAATTTGGATAATGCTAATATATATCATGATATGCAAAATAAAAATATCCACGTGTTTTATCTTTGATTGGCTAAAACGAAAAATCAGCCCTATTCTTGAGGTAGCAAGCCCAAATCGCGACATGATAAATTGTGAATCCTTTGATATAATTGAAAATATAAAAATGGCTGGTGTCCCCCCATCTATCAATGTGGTACACCTTCAGCTATATATGATTGAGATTCTCTTACCAAGACTGTAAATACATATCCGAATAGTTTGGATTCTAACGAAGACCTAGGCGATGTGACTATTATTATTATTTTATCATTACTTGAGCTTGAATGACGCTAATAATTGTAATCCATGCCGTGTATGTATAAGCAAGTTTTGTTATCAAATAAACAGAGAAGAAGAAGAAGAATCTTATAATTTGTGAAAGAAGAAGATAAAATCAGATGACGTATAAACAGTTTGTTAAGTTAAATATGTATCTCAATTATATATACTCGCATCCTCTCTAGTCAAATGTAAAATGCCAAAACAAACACGAAAGTTGTATTAAATATACAAAACACAATTAGTTAAAACTAGCCTAAAATGTTAACCAAAAGTCATATTTAAAGTAAAGACTTTTAAACACCTCATAGTCCTCACAAAGCGTCATCAATTGTAATTTAATTAATTTAGGCTGGTCATAAAATACTTATAAGTTGGTCAATTAATTAATTAGTAAGTGGGATTATGTAAGAGAATATCCCATTAGTTAAAAAAAGAAGTAGAGAATATCACGTTTATAATAAGTTTCGACATAATTTATAAAATGACTCGTCATTCATGATGTCACGAACTCACGATCCTAGTCTATCTGGCAAATCATCATCTACGACTATGAGCTACGGCTAGAAAGAAATAGACGCTACCACTCGTGCACGGCCGTGCCATGCCATGTCATCTTCGGGCATAAGTGTGAGGGAGGGGTGTAAGATTTTTTTTATTATTATAATTTAAAATGAGAGAGAAAAGAGAGAGAAAGAAAGAGAGATAGAGTGTCTTACACCCGAGTGTAAACTTACACCCGGGTGTGAAGAGAAAGACAACTTTTGCATTATTTCTGTATTTTAAAATAGATACACCCCACGCAAGGATACACCACTGCGGATGCTCTAAGGATCCGAACCTTCTTAGCCTGGTTCTCGAACTCCAAGTTACATAACTAGCTTGGTTAAATTGTTTTTTTTTTTCTTATTGTTCATATAATTGTATCTTCTGTGAGTTATGTTCTTGCAATAAAACACTGTTATTCTTTTTTCATCAATATATAAATACCCACTATTACCACAATAACAAAATCATAATTTAAATAATACGGCAATTCGACTTTTAAATGAATCTAAGAGTTAATATTCCACACAGGATTAGAATAATAGTTTGGAAAAGACCAAATGGTGATGAAACTCGGTCGCAAGGTTGCGTAGTCCATTTCGTTATCACTGTTCTAAATTAAATTAGAAAATCTCGTTATTTGACTGACTGTCATTGAACACTTCTTGTTACTATAGGATTGGTGATTTTTTTTTTTTTAATTTCGAGAAAAAAGAAGAAGATAAATGGGAATGTTATCCAATCAGCTGTCATAAAACTATTTTAATAACTTTAGATCCTGCATATGATTTCATTTTAAGAGATGTTATTAAAAGAAAAGTGAAAAAGGAAGTAAAAGCCAAAAATTTAAATTTGTGATTTTTTTGGAAGGTGTGTATAACGTTCACAACAATCAATATTCATGATTCAACCATCAAACTAGATACAATCAATATTCATGATTCAACCATCAAACTAGATTATAGGCGCCTTGAGTTTTGATAGAAGTAAATTGTATAATACTTTCCGTAGTGGTGTGCGGCGACACGGCCAAGTTTTGAATGTCTCAGCTTTTGATAAGTGTCTACTGTCTAGTGTCATACACTCATGTCCATTTCTTTATAAAAAAGTCTTATGCATCTTTTTTATCGAACAGAAATATTATCCATTTTGGGTGTTGAATTTACTTTTCTCCTAAAGATTTTATTTTGTTGTGTCCACACTTCACAGAAGAAACAAAAGTTGTAGAATGTGGCCCGCACTTACATAATTGATAATTCCACATCCAGTAATATTTGGTAATTGAAAATAATATTTGTATTTCAGAGTTGTACTTGTACTGATCTTTTGGTTTCTTACAGTGTCATATATATATACACAATTTTATTTATATTTACCTCATCAGAATATTCTTTTCTTCTAGTCGGTATATACTTCCACTGAATAATTACTACACTCGATTTGGACTCTGCAACATAAGTTATGCAACGAGATGGTACGTTCTGCAAAACGTCACGTTTCCATGTATATCGTGACTAGACAATGAGTCGAAATCTAGTCCTGCTCATTTAACACAAACTTACACGGAAACTTCATCTTTTGAATTTTCATTCCAATATTATAGTTTCTAATTATATAATTCCAATCTGGGGTAATTGACAGCCAGATAATGACATTGACATTTTCTCATGGTAAACTTTTATCATTTTCACGGTGGACCAAAATAATTAAATACCAAAGTGTTATATATGGTTAAAACATTTTTGCAGCTAACAAATACTCTGGAACCTATCTGCAATTGAACATTCATGACACAAAACGTTAATAAGTGAAATATTTTTCTTGCACGGTTGATATTAAAAATGGCTTTGGTTCATATAACACAATTCTTGTTCTTTTATTCAATATATTAATAATGTGATCATATCTTTTATTCAATTTATTTCCAAAACACGTCTAAAATCGTTAATTCCTTTGGGTTTTGAAATTATTTTGACAATTTTAACAGTAAAAAAAAAAATCATATCTCATATCACTTCCTAAAATTTGGCTCTCTTTTGTTTTTGGTCTGACCTAAAAGGTTCGGCTATCTAAAATCTACCTAAAAACAAACTGATCAATACGATACTGGGCTTCAAATAAAAACAAACCCCTTCAATATTGGGCCGTCACATTAACTACAATGACCGACCTCACAAAATCTAAGCCCAAGGCTACTTTGGTCATTTACACTCTCCTACACTTGAAAACCCTAATCTCTCTACCGTCAATAAACCTCCCTATATAAACACTTCCACACACAAACCATTCCTCTCACAATTCTTCAGCCGATTCATTCCCTAGGGTTTATAGCTCAGTCTTCGAATCCATATATGTCTGTTGTTGTGTTCTTCAATTGCTTTAATATGCATGTTCTTAGATTTAGTGTTCATCGAATTTAGGGTTATTAGAATGGCTTCATCAGATAGTCGATGTGGATTTTTCCGTTCCCATATGATTCGTTCCCTTGAAGCAATATCAATCGTGTTGCTCTCGTTCTTTATAATTACTCTCTAATCATTAAAGTAATCACACTGTTAATTCTAGTATGATTACCGATTAGTGAGAATTACTTGAGCAGCTACATAATCTCTTATAATTAGGGTTTGTGTTTTGTCTTGAATCTTGTTTTGTTGTTGTGGAAGAACAGTGATGAGTCAGTTTACAGACCTGTAATGATTGCGGTAATGATCGCATTATTATGAACATCTAAGGGACTGAGTTCTTCTTTCTTTGTGTTTGTGTTTTGTGTCTTGGTGGCTTTTACATGATATAAAGATTCATGCTTTGAATATGTTATGTGAAGCTTGTTGTGAAGTGTAATTGCCTACATTGAATTTAGTTTCCCTCGCTATCCTGTTCTTCAATTTTCAATGATGTTACTTAGGACGTCGGGGAACAATATTTGGTTTTGATGTTTTGGTTTTTGTAATGGGATTTCAAATGAGGAAATTTTTGCCAAGTTGTTGAATGCTCAGGTATTTCTGGGTTTTATGATTCACTTGTATAGGAAGATCTGATGATTTCCTCTGTTTTCTTTCAAATTGTTTTTTTTTTGGTTTTGGTCTTGGTATTGTTGGTAAGCCTGTGATGATTAGATTCAATGGTTGCTGAAATTTCAGTGTTGAAAAGCATCTAACTTGACTAGGACGGTCTGAGGCTTTTTTAAACCTATGTTTTTTTGGTTTTTGAAGAGTTTGAGGATTGTTAATGTGTGTGATGTTGTGCATGATGAGAAACAAAAATCAAAATACAGTTATCCCTGGCTTAGGGTTTAAAACCCGTTGCTGAGTCTTTTGTAATCTGACACACATCACAACATTTTTCTTAGGTTTCCATGTGCTATCTTTGGTTAATTTCTTAACTTTACGATTCATGGGTTATATTTTCATAATAGTCATCATTTTTTTGTAAACAAAATGAGTTGTGACAACTGACTAGTGGAAGAAGGTGAAGATTGATTGTGGTATACGAATTGCAATGCAGAGAGATTTTGATGACACTTTCGGGTGGTTTGGTTGGTATGATGCAATTGTTCCAATTCAGGTTTTGAATCATCAAGAACTGAATTTATACACTATTTCATCAGGTCTGTAAAAACGTGTGGAGCTGTAAAAACGTGCGGAGCTGTAAAAAAAGGCAGAAGTTTGAATGTGAATCAAAATTCTGTTCTCAGTATTCGCTCTCTTATGTTAAGTCATCAATGAAGTGTTAAATTATCTTTTTTTGTGAAATGATCATGGATGAGTACAATGCATGAGATGCACTGAAATATACATAAAACTAAAAACATTTATTCTGATTACTTTCACATCACACAATAGAGAAATACACTATTTCGGCAGGGTACAACTTAATGACGACCAACAATCCTTTTGTCGTCACATAATTGAAATGACTCCCTTTCTAGCTTTTAATATTCTATCTACTAATAAAATAGGGCTTCTCTTGATCAGTGAAAACGAGAAAAAATAAATAAGTAAAGAGGTAAGTAGTGTGGTGTTGGTTTTGTAAACGAACATGGATAAGCTTCACTCTATTCTCAATCTTCTTCTACCTCCTCTTACCATCAGTGTTCTTGTCTTCTTTTACCCATTTTATCTTCTGATCAAACTTGTGTCTTGTCTTTTCAAGAACATTTGTTTTGAAAACGTTGCCGGAAAAGTAGTTCTAATCACCGGAGCTTCCTCCGGCATCGGAGAGGTATGTTATGCTTTTTTTCTCTTTATCATGTTTAATTGTTTTTTTGTTGGTCTTATCTTGAATTTTTAGCAACAAATATAACTTAGTGATGCATAAGTTTTTTTTTTAATTTAGTTATAATTATAAACGTGCAACCAAATTGATCCTTTATATTTGAAGATCGTTAAGACTATCATAAATTGATATATGTTCTTGTTTTGTTGGGTTGGAAAAAAAAAGCATGTGGCATACGAGTACGCAAAGAAAGGAGCAAATTTAGCTCTTGTTGCTCGAAGAAAAGATCGTCTAGAGATAGTAGCAGAAACATCACGTCAATTAGGAACTGGCGATGTCATCATCATACCTGGTGATGTTGCTAATGTTGAAGACTGCAAGAAGTTCATCGACGAGACGATTCATCATTTCGGTAAACGTAAGTACTTGTATAAAAGGATAAGTTATCTAAATTGATGTTATGATCATGAAATTCTAAGTAGTTTTGTAATTTTATGTCAAACTTTATTAGATGGTTATTGTTCTAATCAAGTTATCATATCTAAACAGTAGACCACCTGATCAATAATGCTGGAGTACCTCAAACTGTTATCTTCGAAGATTTCACACAAATTCAAGACGCTAATCCTATAATGGTGAGTTTTGTTAAAGATATTCTTTTACAAGTTCATTAATAATCCATATATTAAGAAAAATGCTTAGCTGTTCTTGAACATGATTTTGATTGCTTCAAACGCAAGTAATAACTTGGGTATATCTAAACATCAAAGTAAATTTTAGACATGTAGTTAATTAATGTTAATCTGAAACATCGATCAAGATTCAAACCCTATATTTGACTACTTCATCTAATTTATATTATAAGGATATCAACTTTTGGGGCTCAACGTACATCACTTATTTTGCTATTCCTCATCTTCGAAAAAGCAAAGGAAAAATTGTTGTGATTGCTTCTGCTACGGCAATTATACGTTTGCCATCGGCAAGCGTCTATTCAGTAAGATAAACAACATCTTTTACATACTTCTCATATACATATAAAATTTATATGATAATGATACTACTTGGTATATGATGTAGGCAAGCAAAGCAGCTTTAGTAAAATTCTTTGAAACTTTAAGAGTTGAGATCAGTCCGGATATCAAAATAACAATCGCTGTTCCCGGATTTATATCTACAGATATGACCACTCCTCAGTTTAAAGAAATGGTCAGTAGTAACATTTGTACATAACTTTGTACCTTATATATATGACATTAACTAATTTATGTGTTTTTAATGCTTTATTGAAAAATAGTATGGTTCAGATTTCATCCTTTCGGAATCAGTGAGTAAATGCGCAAAAGCGATCTTCAGAGGTATAGGTAGAGGAGAGACATACATAGTAGAGCCATCTTGGATAAAATGGATCTTTTTGATACAAAATGTTTGTCCAGAAATCGTTGATTACGTACTCAACTATATATTTGTTCGCTATGGCAAACCCTATTTCAAGCGAGATTGATCATATCGATCTATCCAAGATCTCTGGTCTTCAACTGTGAATGTGTTGTCATTATGGCCATGAAACTATAAGAATGTATTGGAAGGATGATTCTTATTGAGATATAGACATGAGTATATATACAGGAAGCAGAGGAGCTAGGGTATTTGTACAGCAATAAATAGGAGATACTACTTTACATAACAAGAGATTGTAATCCGATAATTGAAACTGTGATTGAGCCAATCATTGATATGATTGATTCTCTATACGCCCCCTCAAGATGGAGGGACTCTGTGTAACTCCAATCTTGCTCGATAAGTTGGTGAATGTAGCTCGTGACAAGGGTTTCGTCAACGCATCCGCTAACTGATCTTTGGTAGAGACATGTACAACGCGTAGTTCTCCGGCTTGAACTTGATTACGTATAAAGTGATAGTCCATTGCAATATGTTTCATCCGCGAATGAAAAACCGGATTAGCACATAAGTATGTAGCTCCCACGTTATCACAGTAGATAGTAGGAGTCTTGTGTAACGAAATGCCGAGTTCCGTAAGCAATGAACAAATCCATCGTATTTCAGAGGAAGCGTTAGCTACAGACCTGTATTCAGCTTCCGTCGAAGACCGCGCCACCCCTCGTTGTTTCTTGGAAGACCATGAAACTGGATTTTTACCGAGATAGACAATGTAAGCATTTGTGGAGACATAGTCATCTGAATCGCCTCCCCAGTCCGCATCGGAGTATGCGTGTAAAGAGAGTGGATTGTGACGTTGTAGAAAAATGCCATGAGTGATGGTGCTTTTCAGGTATCGTAACACCCGTTTTGCCGCCTGCCAATGGATATCTGTGGGAGAGTGCATGTACTGTGAAAGACGATTAACCACATAAGATATATCAGGACGAGTAAAGGCAAGATACTGAAAACTTCCAACGATGCTGCGATACTCTGTTGGATCCGTGAGTTTAATCCCCGAGTGTAGTGTAAGCTTTGGTGTCGTGGCCATTGGTGTGTTGACCGGTTTAGCTGTAAGCATGTTCGTCTTTGCAAGAAGGTCCATGATGTACTTCTTCTGACATAGATGCAATCCAGAAGAAACCCGTGTAGCTTCAATACCCAAAAAGTAAGACAAATCTTCATGATCTTTGACCGAAAATCTGCTTGCTAACCCATCAAGAGTCTTTGCTAGTAGAACACTATCATTTCCCGTGACCAAAATATCGTCAACATAGACGAGCATGTAGACAATAGAGGTTCCACGTTGCAGTATGAACAGAGACGTATCGGCAATGGAATTGATAAAACCTGCAGCAAGGAGATAATTACGTAATTCCATATACCAGGCGCGTGGCGCTTGTTTGAGCCCGTAAATCGCTTTTCGAAGCTTGCATACGTGATTCGGTCTGTCAGCATCAACAAAACCAGGAGGTTGAGACATGTATACTTCTTCTGTCAATGTACCTTGTAAAAACGCATTATTAACATCTAGCTGGCGAATTGGCCAACCACAATCGACAGCAACTCCAAGAACAATGCGTATCGTGGTCGACTTTATGACCGGACTGAAGGTCTCTTCATAATCTAATCCATGTTGTTGATTGTATCCCTTGGCAACGAGGCGAGCTTTGTAGCGGCTGACCGATCCATCGGGATGATACTTGGTGGTGAACACCCAACGACAACCCACAATTGTAACCTTATGAGATGGTAGAGGTACCAAATCCCAAGTGTGATTCTTAAGTTGTGCATTGATTTCGTCTGTTAAAGCTCGTCGCCATCGTTCATCTTTAAGGGCTTGTAGTGCTGTTCTTGGTTCATAATCACCAGAAGAAGCAACGGTGGAGGCGAGGATATACTTCGAATTGGGTTTGATGACGCCGGATTTTGCACGAGTTGCCATTGGATGATTATTCAGAGGATTGACCGGAACCAGTGGCTGTTCTGTCGAGGTAGAAGAGGATGTCGATGTGGTTGCAGAGGTTTGTGTTTGGGTCTGGGGATTAGACTCGGTTTGATTTACGGTTTGGCTCGAATTGGGTGATGAGGGTTGGTTATTTTCTGGGTTATTGTTTTGGGTTGAGTTTTGGGTATTTGTTTCATGGGCTGGGCTTTTATTTTGGGGTGAATTATTTTCTGTGGAATGTTGCTGGGCCGTGGGCTGCGGCCCATTCTCTGTTGGAGCAGTGGGCTCAGACGGAAGAGAAGAAGAATTGGAGGAGGAGGAGTTTCGGGAACATACCTGAGGAGAAGATGCCGGAATTGGAGTCACCGTTGATGAGGATTCACGATGAAGGTCCGAGCACGGGGGTATCATCGGAGCAGATGGAGGCAGGTGTTGGTGCCGTAATGGAGTTACGAATGGCATAGTAGAGAGATTCGGTGAATCATCACTCACTGTGGCTGAATTTGCAGATGAAGCAAATGGGAACAACTCCTCATCAAAGCGGACATGTCTAGAGACATACACCCGACCGGAGGAAGGATGAAGACAATAATACGCACTTTGCGTATTTGAGTATCCAAGAAAAACGCATGGCAGGGATCGATTATCAAGCTTGTGAGCTGCATATGGTCTAAGCCACGGGTAGCATCGACAACCGAAAACTTTGAGCTTTTCGTAGTTCGGGCTGGTCCCAAAGAGCTTCTGGAAAGGCGAGGTCATGTTTAAAACAGGCGTCGGAAGTCGATTAATAAGATATATGGCCGTGGCAAAAGCATAGGGCCAATAACTTGTAGGAAGTGACGCTTTGGACAAAAGAGTGAGTCCGGTTTCAACTACATGACGATGTTTCCGTTCTGACAAGCCGTTGTGTTCCGGTGTATGTGGCGGAGTTGTCAGATGAGAGATACCGTGAGCCGTGAGAAAATCTCGCAACGCAATAAATTCACCTCCATTATCCGTATATAACGTACCAATGCGAGTCTGAAACTTGTTTTCAACCAGAGATTTAAAAGCAACAAAGATGGTTTTGACATCGGATTTGAGTTTAAGTGGATAAAGCCATGTATACCTTGTAAAGTGATCAACTATAACAAGATAATACTTGAAATTATCGATAGAAATAACCGGAGAACTCCAAACGTCTGAGAAAAGAAATTCAAGTGGTTTGGTGGAGACAATTGTCGAGTTTGAAAAGGGAAGTTTATGAGTTTTATTAATCAAGCAATCAGAACAAGAAGAAGATTTTTGAGGTGAAGAAGAAACTGAAAGTGAAAATTGAGAAACAACATTATTCAAGATTGAAGATGAAGGATGGCCTAAACGTGAGTGCCAAGAAGAAAGAGTTGCTTTTGAATTGGAAGAGACAGACATCGCAGCAGCCTGAGACGTGGTAACCGGCCATTCGTATAACTCATTCTTGGTTCTGCCTTGGAGTAACGGGACCCCCGTGCTGAGATCCTTCACCTGAAAATGTGCAGGAAAGAATTCGACGGAAACACGATTAGCGTTACAAAGCCGATACACAGAAATAAGATTCTTATGTATATTAGGAACATATAACACTTTATGTATCTCTAAAGCACGAGTAGGTGAAGGAAGTAAAGAGGAACCCGTATGAGTGATTGGAAGAGTGGACCCATCAGCGATTAACACGTCATCTCCACCATGGTAAGGTTGATGCATAGCTAGGTTGTTGAGATCAGACGTGATGTGGTGAGTGGCTCCACTATCAAGGATCCATGGATTTGCTGCATATGGACCACCTACAGCTAAATTTGCTCTCGGCTGCCAAGGAGTGACAGGATTGTTGGGTGTAGCTGCCGCTTGAATGGTTTGCAGTTGAGGACAACGTCTCGCGCTATGTCCCTGTGTACTACAGATTTGACAACGACCAAGATATGGACGAGGGCTGCGGGAATCACCACGATTGTTGTTGGAAAACTGCGAATTCGGAGCCTGCCAATTGGACTGCGGTGAAGGCGACCAGTTGTTGTTGCTGTTGTGACTCTTCTGACGATTCTGATTGCGATTGTTGTTGTTGTTGATTTGACGTTGAGCAGCATTGGCAGTGACTGGGATCTGCGGCAAGTAGTTAGACGTTCCAGAGAGAAGCTTGGACTCATGGTTAATCAGCCTCTCATGGAGATATGTGATGAAAGGAGGAGTGTCTCTGCCTTCAATTTGATCGACGACAGATTTGTACTCCTCTGGGAGACCATCAAGAATGATCTCAATCTGATTTTCAAGTTCCTCAGGTTTACCAAGTATTGCTAATTGATCAAACTTGGTAATGAGACCTTGAAGATAAACTTCAACGGGTTTGTCTCCTTTCTTCCAATTTTTGATTTGTGTCTTCAGTTGGCGAACATGACCTCTGCTTGGATTGGCATAAGTGTTGGACAAGGTTGTCCATGCTTCACGAGCAGTAGTGGCACGAGAGACAGTGGATTGTTGAGGAAGGGAGATTGCTCCAATAAGAGCACTGTAGATCAGCCTATCCTGACGTTTCCACAAAATGAAAGCCGGATTTTCAGAGGTCTGATCTCCATCGGTGACGGTGGCTGCCGGCGCCGGCGTCGATCCGTCAAGGTGTCCAACAAGGCCATACCCATCGAAAAGAGCATGAACCTGGAGGCTCCACATGAGGAAATTGGTGGGAGTAAGCTTGGAGACATTACTCATGTTGATCTGAAGGAGGGTTTGAGAATTTGAAATTATTTCAGTAACAGTGGCGGAAGAGTTTGGTGAAGAACTCATGTTTGTGTTTTTAGAGAGAAAAAGAAAAATAGATCGTTGCTCTTGATACCATATAAGAATGTATTGGAAGGATGATTCTTATTGAGATATAGACATGAGTATATATACAGGAAGCAGAGGAGCTAGGGTATTTGTACAGCAATAAATAGGAGATACTACTTTACATAACAAGAGATTGTAATCCGATAATTGAAACTGTGATTGAGCCAATCATTGATATGATTGATTCTCTATAGAAACTTATACTTTGTGTTATATTAGTTATTGCACTAAGTCGTAGTCCCTTTCTTCATATTTGTTTTAGAACCAAACATTTCGTATAGATAGAGGATTTCTTTATTATTCAATAAAAGGGATTCAAATGGATATAATTGTCATGGAATTTCTGTGTGTCCATATATATTAAGCTTTTTACACATACATATATATAGCACCGACCGCGAAGTTTGTAACACCATCTCTTCTAGAAGACTCGGAAATCATTAGCAAAAGCTTATGCTCCTTTAGATATGTTTGTTAAACACTAAATCTTGTGTAACTCTATTGTAGCCTTGTTTTTTTTTTTTGTTGTTTTTTTTTTTTTTGCCAAAGTCACTCTCTTGTAAATAATGTTCTGTTTAACTTTTTTTAAGTAATATTAACATTCCTAGCAACAAATATATATATATAGCAATTAATATATATTTTTAGTAGCAATTAACCTATTTTCCTAATATAACGAGATACAGAAGAATAAGAAAATAGAAGAGAGATCCACTTGCCACCATTTCCTCCCCTTCTAGCTTTCGGTGTCTTTTAAAATAGACTTGACTCGTAAAGTATAAGTTTGAACATTTTAACATATAAAAAAACCAAAGTAGTGGTGTTGGTTCTGCAAAAGAACAACATGGATATGTCTACCAACATTCTCAATCTTCTTCTTCCTCCTTTTACTATCATCTTTCTCTTCCTCTTTTACCCATTTTATCTTTTGATCAAACTTGTGCTTTGTCTTCATAAGTACCTTCACTTCGAAAACGTAGCCAGAAAAGTAGTTCTAATCACCGGAGCTTCCTCCGGTATCGGAGAGGTTAGTTAGCTTTGAATGTTATGCCCTTTTGTTATCATGTTCGTTTTTTTTTGGAGGAATACCAAGAATTAACGATTTGTAGATTTAGTCTATTATGATCAATATAGAGCTATTTCTTAAAATTACTGATTCAAATATATATGTATGTGTATATTGATAAGTGATAACATAGATCCGACATTGGTGATAGTGTTTATGGTTTTGTTTTCGAGGTCCTGTTTTGTCGTGGAATCTCTTGCAATTATATGTGTGCTAGGAAATAGATAATTTATTTGAGAAGTATCTAAATACGACTAAAAATAACTAAATGTATAGATCCACATCAATTGATATGATATTTGGTTAGATTGTTTATGTTCTTGTTTTGTTGGATTGGAAAAAAAGCATGTGGCATACGAGTACGCAAAGAAAGGTGCATATTTGGCTCTTGTTGCTCGAAGAAGGGATCGTCTAGAGATTGTAGCAGAAACATCACGTCAGTTAGGATCTGGTAATGTCATCACCATACCTGGTGATGTTTCTAATGTTGAGGACTGCAAGAAGTTCATTGATGAGACGATTCGTCATTTCGGACAACGTAAGTACTCTACCTAGTTCTACTTTGTCGAATAGACGAATGTACAAA
Organism: Arabidopsis suecica; assembly: GCA_019202805.1. NCBI lineage: Eukaryota > Viridiplantae > Streptophyta > Magnoliopsida > Brassicales > Brassicaceae > Arabidopsis > Arabidopsis suecica. Next base: position 9,272,055 of record CM032909.1, read on the forward strand.
CCCGAACTAAACTAAAATTTAAGTAGTAATGAAGATTTACTATGTTTTATTGTAGCATGTAACTATATGCATATGCCACAAATAATGAAGATTTACTATGTTTTATTGTCAAATTTATTTAGATTATTATTCTAATAAAGTTATCATATTTGAACAGTGGACCACCTGATCAACAATGCCGGCATATTTCAAACTGTTCTTTTCGAAGATTTCACTCGAATTCAAGACGCAAATCCTATAATGGTAAGTGTCCTCCAATTTATATCAATGGTAATCCAAAATTAAGTATGACTTTAATTGCTTTAGACTCAAATCAACAATTTCAAACTCTATATTGATTACTTCATCTAATTTGTGTATATACAAAGGACATCAACTTTTGGGGCACAACATACATCACTTATTTTGCAATTCCTCATCTTCGAAAGAGTAAAGGAAAAATCGTCGCGATTACATCTGGTTCAGCAAATATACCTTTGCCATTGGCAAGCATATATGCAGTAAGATTTTTCTTTAGATAGAACAAACAAAATTCTATATACTATTTATTATATACATAATATTGATGTTACTTGGTTATTTTTGTAGGCAAGCAAAGCAGCCTTATTAAGATTCTTTGAGACATTAAGAATAGAGCTAAGTCCGGATATCAAAATAACAATTGTTCTCCCAGGAGTTGTATCAACAGATATGACCACTCCTCACTGTATAGAAAAGGTAAGTAACAACACTTGTACATGAATCTATACACTATACATGTGACACTATATTAATTCTATGTCTCTTGTTTGCTTTATCGAAAAATATAGTTTGGTTCAGATTTTATTCTATCGGAATCAGTGAGTAAATGCGCAAAAGCAATCTTCAAAGGTATTGGCAGAGGAGATGCATACATAGAAGAACCATCTTGGATGAAATGGTTGTTTATAATGAAAAATGTATGTCCCGAAATCGTTGATTACGGTCTCAACTTTTTATTTGTTAGTTATCTCAAACCTTATTTCAAGCGTGATTGATCATAATAATCTATCCAAAATCTCTACTCTGTAATAAGAGGGTTGTTCCTATGATGGGAATTGTTCAATAAAACGTATAATGGTTGATTCGTTTGGTCTTTTGCTTACGGATTTTGTGTCTCTTCATTCACCAATTTTGTTAACTGCAAATGTTTGACACCTTTAGATAAGAAAAAAAGTACTTGATCATAGAAAATCTCATTAGCTTAAACAAATGGCACTTTTAGTCTTTACGCCAGTTGGCTTCATATAGATGAAAAGGCAAGGAGGAAACTCCTAAACCAAGAACAAAAGCTATTGTATATGTAACATGTTATTCTACTATGGTGTAGTATGGTGTAGCATTTTCATGTCCTATAGTTGAAGGATACGGCATCGAAATTATCTCAGGATTGAGAATAATTGGTCACTCCTCGGAAGTTCATGGCCTTGCTTGGCCCGTGTTCAAGGTTAGAAACCATATGCACATAGTTCTTTCAGTGGGTTTTGATCAGCAATTAAAGGGTGCTAAAGAAATGGTTCCTGGAAAGGGAGACCATTGGTCACTAGTGTCCTTGCTTAAACCAGTACATTGTCAACAATCCTTCAACTCAAAACAATCTTGGACCTATTTCCGTTTACCGCATTGATGATAAACTTTAGTGTGACAAATTGAAATTATGTATGAAATCAAGATCTTGAAATGGTTCATTAAGGTCTCTTTATAGATGAAAAAAATATAATAGACGAAACCACCTCAGAACTATTAAAACCCAAGAAACAAGGTTGCACTAACCAGAAACAAAAATGTAGGACCAGAAACGATAAAATACATTCTTTCTTGAAGCGGTTTTGGAACAAGTGTTGTTTGTCTAAGAGTCAGCAATAGTGACCTCAACCTCAACACCAGGTTCAATGGTGATAGATGTGATTTGCTTAACCACATCAGGGGAGCTGAAGAGATCGATCACACGTTTGTGAACCCTAAGTTCAAATCTGTCCCACGTATTGGTACCTGATACAAAAACCACCATGAAACAGTGTCAAGATTTTCAGAATGCCACAAGTAGCTCAATAGCAATTTTTCCTTGTTACTAAAACCATATATCAAACTAGTTACAAAAGTCTTCTGTTTTTCAGGAAGAGACATTCGATGAAATTCTTGAGTTTAGTAACATTGTAGAATATAGAAGTAGAGAAGGTGAAATGAGAGTTACCTTCACCACAAGGTGCCTTTCTGGTGGTGATCTTAAGAACCTTAGTGGGCATTCTCACTGGTCCCTTAACTCTAAGTCTCTTGTCCTTAGCTCCACGGACCAAGTCAGTGCACACTAATCAAACAAAAGCATCAGCGTTAGAGAGAACTATTTAGTATTCAACACTCTTTAGCTCTCTAAATCCATTCATCAGAAAGACCAATCAATACATTACAACAATCCAAAAACCAATCTTGCAACATTTGGGATCGACATTTTCAAGATCTCTAGCTACTACCCTCAAACTCTCTAGCACTAGATACAGCTGATCAATTCGAACACTGAATCAAAAGAGCAAAGAAGCCACAAAGATCAAACCTTTTTCCAAATTCTTCACATTTTTTGAAGAGAGAGTGATCCTGATCTTATGAATCTGCTCGAGGGGTTCTTCCAAACCAGCTTTAGTGGGTTTCATCGGTTCATACGCCATGTTTTGTTAACCTCTTTATTACTCTGCAAAAAATCACAGATTCAAGAACAGATTCAATCAACACAGAACAAATCGCCAAACAACTTCAGTAGAACAAAAGATCGTATTTTTTTTTCATACATAGTGTCCGATTCATAGAACCCACAAAAATGAAGGATACAAAGAGAAAGAAAGATGAATTTTTTACCGTTTTGTAGCCGGAGAGGATTTTTGCGGTTGTGATGTGTGCAACTGCGGAGGAAGGAGGTGAAAGAAGGTCTTTGTTCTCTAGGGTTTTATTTTAAGTTTTCATTTTTGTTTAATCTCCAATGTTCTAAAACGCTGTCGTTTTGTTTTCGGATCACAATTGTTTTTGTTTTTGTTGAATCTAGGCCTGTCAAAACATGCTAAACCTGTTCTGTTAGGCCCGCTCTACATTGGGTATATAAATTTTCCGAAAATGTTTTGTACAAATGATTTCTTAATACAAAAGTGAACAGTTATATTCAGAAATATATTGTGGAGTGACTCGTTTTTTTTTGGTAATAATGTTAAATTTTATATTATTTTTGATTTTTCTTTACAAAAAACAGAAATACAATGAAGAGATACAAAATATCGAAATCTACGAAACAAAACGATATTACGAAAGAAAGCAAAAATTGAAAGTTGGTGAACTTTCAAAATTGTGAAACTAGCATGTCAAACTAGAGCATTTTTTCGATGAATGGCCGTCAACAAAAAAAAAAAAACTAGAGCATTTTTGCTGTTTTGCGGTGATACGAATGAGTAGGAAAAGAGTCGTGCTCGCATCAAGTTGTTGATCTCAAGATGAAGAATTGTAGCGGATTGAGATGTTAGAGCATGAAGCTTCAAGGGTTTTTTTTTCCTACAACAAGTATATCACGGGTTGAAACAGAAAATGACAAATGAGGTTAACATCCGAAGAAACAAATGAATGAGAGTAAAACTAATCTCGACCATCAAAATCCATAGGAGGACTATGTGAAGATAATTTATGCCACGACTCTAAGATTGTGGCATATCTTTCATAAAATTGAAGTGTCTTTTAATGAGAGAAGCGGACCATATCAGAAAATGTAAACGAATCTGATCTCCAATCCAACAAAACAGAGAAGGCCGAGCTAATTAAAGCTCAAAGCTTCATTATTTGCTGCCAAATCCAAACTGCCTTTCACATTCAAACTTAAATCCTATAGGTTATTGCTAGGACCGGCTTGAAGTTATTTGATGCTTAAAACATACCAAAAAATGTTTCCTCCATTGTTTCTTTTTTTTTCGACAAAAATTGCTCTTTATCTACAAAGTTTTTTAAAAAGTAATAGTATCATTTTATCCCACTTCCTACATGACGTATGTAGTTACCTAGTTTAACATTGACATGTGACAAATAATGAGATCTTCTTAGTCAAAAAAATAAAAATAATGCGATCAATACTCACGACCACGTGAACATGTGGTAGTGGCCTCCATCGTCCAACAGTTAGAGTTATGTCAAATATACAGTGACACAATATTATGTAGAAAAAAGGGTAACAAAGTGATATTTATTATGTTGTCGACTGAAAAAATAAAATGAGATATAAGATAAGAGTTGAGTTTTGAATACATCAATTACAAATCTATATAGCAAGATATGGTATGGGCTGTTTGGTAAGTTAGTAACCCCAGAACTTTATGGATCGCATTTACGCATCACATGCATATCATTGTTGTTGCCTTCTCCATTTGGATGTGACTTATTTTCTGAAAACATTTCTTATACTCAAAATGAAGTTCAATAACACTTCGAGGCATGTAAATTACAAAGTGATACAAGGAATAAGTGAGATTTTTTTCTTCATTTGTCTGACTGATCAAAAGTATAAGATAAGAGTTGAGTTTTTTTTTTCTTGGTAAGAGTTGAGTTTTAAATAGATCAACTACAAAGTGATATATATGTCGGCCGTATCGTAAGTTCGTGACCCCAAAAATTTATGGACCACAATTGGCGTATCATGTGCATATAACTATTGTTGCCTTCTCCGCACTTTGACGTGAGGTATTTTGTACGAAAAGCAAATCAAAATTTTTTAAGAGACGTAAGATGTTTAGATAAAGGCATAAATCGACACTAATAAAAATGAATGTTAAATTTGAAAACACTCTTAATAAAGTAATGATATATAGCATTAAGAACTTTTTCTTCATAAATATTTAAACGGAATGTGAAACACTTAAATTTGACGATTGAAAGATAGTATTGAGATAAGTGTGAACTCTTTAATTTGACGGTTGAACGAGGATTGAGGTGAGTGTGAGTTGACCAAAAAAACGGTAAGTGTGAAACTCTTTAAATTTAAATATTGAAAAAAAGAGCACTGAGATATCAGATAAGTGCATGTGAAACCATATGCCCAGCTCCCAAATTAATTTATTTTTACTAGTATAGACTTTTTTTTCTTTAACCAATATATATGGATATATATATTATATGAGTGTGTATTTAACAAATTGTAAAAGAAATTCATATCTTTGACCGACAGTCTTGAGACTTGAGAGCCCACCCCATTTTTTTTTGTCATCTGAATTTTATTAATAAACCAAGGAAGGATACAAGATGAAATACATATGCCGGCGGACTATAGGAATGTCCCCAGAAACATTAGCCCAAACGAGAGAAACAACGCCCTAAAGTACAGGGAAACTGATTCAAGCCAAAAGTAAAGGCAAAATTCTAAAGAATAAAACTACGACAAAGAGAGAAAGCAATCTAAGCACTATAATTGAACAAAGGCACGAGAGACTCTCACAATGCTTCCCTATAGAACCTGTAAACGCCTGATGCAAGAACGAGCGTGGTGATTGATGGAGAAGCTGTTGCTGGACTAAGGTCACTCTCAACAGATTCGAATGGAAGGGAAGATGAAGGTAGAAGTGAATAGATGGTGAAACTGTCGCTGGACTAAGGTCACTCTCAACAGATTCGATAGCGATGGAGATAGATAGTTGGATGGATCGAAGTTCGCCACACAAAGTTGCGGAATGACTTTGTGATAAGAACACAAATCAATATCTAAATGAATCGCACACAAAGATAAAGATTCCACTTGTTTTCTAAAGGAATCACACACAATAGAAAAAACAAGTAAAACAAAAGCCTAAGCTTTTAAAAGTGAGAAACTCTCTCTTTATTTTTTTCCAAAAATCTATATATTTACAATGAAGGGAAACATGAGCTTATATAGGCTCAATTTACAAATCAATAACATAAGTACAAAATAAATCAAATTAATTACATGAATCAATCAAGAATAAATTTGAGAGATTTTATCAATCATCATTGATGGAGATTGGTTCTTTGTATCTAGACACTTTCTTGATATATCCATGAATTGATTGTCTTCTAGAAACTCCTTTGAATTTTGGGCTTAATTTGCATTGACCCATTTGTTGATGATCCATGGATGTGAACCGTATTTCCGAGACTCCATCATTCTCCCCTTCTTCAAAAGGTTTTGTCCTCAAAACTAAAACCAGGTTTTGCATTTTTTTTTTATCATTTTTTTTTTTTGAATGAGCAAAAAGAAAGATAAAAGATTTTTTTTTTTTAATTAATGAAAACAGAAATTCAACAAACCAAAATAAAGAATTTTTTTTTTTTTAAATGAAAAACAGAAACGAATTTAAAACAAAGAAGAATTTTTTTCTTTTTTTTAATTTTATAAAAACGAATCAAACAAAACAGAATGCAACTTTTTTTTTTTTTTTAATAAAAGAACAAAACTGAAAAAGAGATAAATACTTGGTGATAGGAGCTTTTAAAGCTCTGATACCAGATGATGCAAGAACGAGCGTGGTGATTGATGGAGAAGCTGTTGCTGGACTAAGGTCACTCTCAACAGATTCGAATGGAAGGGAAGATGAAGGTAGAAGTGAATAGATGGTGAAACTGTCGCTGGACTAAGGTCACTCTCAACAGATTCGATAGCGATGGAGATAGATAGTTGGATGGATCGAAGTTCGCCACACAAAGTTGCGGAATGACTTTGTGATAAGAACACAAATCAATATCTAAATGAATCGCACACAAAGATAAAGATTCCACTTGTTTTCTAAAGGAATCACACACAATAGAAAAAACAAGTAAAACAAAAGCCTAAGCTTTTAAAAGTGAGAAACTCTCTCTTTATTTTTTTCCAAAAATCTATATATTTACAATGAAGGGAAACATGAGCTTATATAGGCTCAATTTACAAATCAATAACATAAGTACAAAATAAATCAAATTAATTACATGAATCAATCAAGAATAAATTTGAGAGATTTTATCAATCATCATTGATGGAGATTGGTTCTTTGTATCTAGACACTTTCTTGATATATCCATGAATTGATTGTCTTCTAGAAACTCCTTTGAATTTTGGGCTTAATTTGCATTGACCCATTTGTTGATGATCCATGGATGTGAACCGTATTTCCGAGACTCCATCAACGCCGGTAGCACCAATAAGACCGGATTGACCTCACACCGAAGACAAACCAGTAGCATACCGACAGGGAGGAAAGCAAGAACCCAACGCGATCAAAGACACAAATACAACTACCAACACTCCTCACCAGCCAATCGGAGATAGCAAGAAACCCTAGGTTCAAGGCAAAAACCTTGAAATCGACCGGAGACAAACCACGTAAGATCAACAATTCTTACACGCGGACACTCGTCGAACCAATTTCAGCCACCTACAGACTTAAAACTGACGACGTCCTCGTAAGAGAAGAACTAGAGAACGATTCCACTGCTTCGACTAGAACCTAACTCCAAAACTTCCAAAAGAAACTCAAAGATAGGCTAGTAGGTGACTCAACAACAAAATCCCATCAAGATGGCTCACACCAAGAACGATCCAAGAGAAAAACGCAACCACTAACCAGCAAGAGGACTCGAAGGAGAGGTAGAACAAAGATCCAATTTCAAACCCACGAACATAGCCATCTCCATCGAATAGAGCCTCACAAACCATAACGAACCTAAAAGTAGCAACCTAAATTGATTCCATCTAACCCACAGAAATAGAAGGCAAGCTTACCGGACTAGAGAACTGACAAGACCACGGCCATTGATTCGTGAACCACCAAAACTCGAGATCCACCAGGATCCCAAAATTTCGCCCATACTTCTATGAACAGAGCACCCGCCAGATCCACAGATCTCGGACACCCAACAACAACTCTCAGAGGAGAAGCTGGCCACCGACAAAGCCAAACAGCCTCGCCGTGAAGATCCACAGTTTTCGTCAAGTGAAGCCCTTCTCCATTGAAAACCATGAGCTAAAGGAATTGCAGAAACAACTAACAACATCGAAAGCAAACTAAAGGCCCCTCTCACAGCAGCGGCGAAGAGCGCCGGCCACCGGAGAGGGCGAGAGAAGAACTGGTTTTGTTGGGCGGCGGCTGTTTGAGAGCGTTTGTGTCGAAATTGAAATCCCCCAAGCAATAGTTATCTAAAGTAGCTTACCTTGAAACAAAAATGTAGTAATAAAATACATTAGTCGCCAAATGAACAATATGTTAATTTGTTAAGTGGTTAAGTTTATATGACTCTATTTTTTTTTTTTATTGGAGTTCGATTTCATTAAGTTGCGTTATCCGCATAATAAGAGTTCGATTTCATTAAGTTGCCTCTATTATTTAGTGTTTATTTTAAAATTTAATTTGTACATCTTTTTGTCAATAATGAGATACATTAGTCGCCTAATTTGGTTATGTAGCATATCTTTGGAAGTGGGCCAGACTAATTAGAAGTGTACCTATTGTTGCAATTGGAATGATTTGAGGTTCAAATCCACTATCCATTTCTTTATTTGTCGCCCAATCCAATTTCTATCTTTTGTTAGTTGCCGGATGAATATAAAATACTTTGATATAGATATTGAAGTAAAGGCAAAAGATATACTTTGAGTGATAGTAAATATGTATAATGTATCCTTAAATATATCTATATATACGTGTTTTTTTCAAACATATATAAAATCAAACCTTTTGTTTGTGACTTCGAGTGATGGTGATGCTAGAATGTTTCATTTATATTGGAAATGGAGATGAATCTAAAATAGTATTTAAGCTGAGGTACACAATCCACTTCACTTTGATTATCGAGTACTTTGTGTTGGGATGCCATAATTCCTAGAAAATAAATCGATGCCATAACCTGTTTTCGTTTTAGTTTACAGAATAACAACAATAATACAAAAGAAAAAAAGATAAAAGCATGTTCACACCAGAAGTCCATTCTAATAAAATTTACGAAAAATCCTAGAAATTGTTTGTTATATTTTCTTTTCATTCCCATGTTACTTTTTTTTGGTCAAGAAGAATAAATAAATATAATGTCATAGTACATTCTTAGTAGTTAATAGCAGACAATTCTGGTTATTTCCAACTACTAATCTAGACCCCAGTTGGAAAAAAAATAATCGACCAAAGAGTCAAAGTCAAAGCATATTAGTTATTATATTATTATAAACCCTAAGAAAAACCAAACGTACACCAAAGAGTACGTATTAGTTCACTATAAAAACTCAAAACCAACTCTTTAACTCTCCACAAAATATTATCTAAATCAAAACATTTCAAAAGAAATGGCACAACAAATATTCTACACTCTCTTTCTATTCCTCTTATCCACGACGATGCTCACGGCGTCTTCCGCCCCCGTAGCGCCAATAACTTCAAAACGTGCTATAAATTTCATACAAGCCTCTTGCAAAGCCACTACATACCCAACCGTATGCGTCAACACTCTCACCGGTTACGCCAACTCCATCCAAACAAGCCCTCGACGTCTAGCCGAGACCGCACTCAATGTGACCGTGACCCAAGCACAGTCCACTAAAGTCTTCGTCTGGCGCTTGGGGCGTTTCAAGACTCTTAATAAAAGAGAGATTCAAGCCGTTAAGGACTGCATTGAGGAGATCCATGATGCCGTTGACCGTTTAACCAAGTCGATCCATGAAGTGAAGATGTGTGGTAGTGCTAAAGGTCGTGACCAGTTTTGGTTCCACATGAGCAATGCTCAAACGTGGACCAGCGCTGCTTTGACTAATGCAAACACTTGCTCCGATGGGTTTGCGGGTCGGGTCATGGATGGGCGGATCAAGAACTCGGTCCGGGCACGTATCTTGAATTTGGGAAGAGGAACTAGCAACGCTTTAGCCTTAATCAATGCTTTTGCTAAAAAATACTAAATACTTAATACATTTTCTTTTTGTTATTAATTATGTAATTTGAGCTACGAATGTGTGGATGAGCTTGAGGGAAACTTTATTTCTTGAATCATTTCATGCAAATCCGATGATCTTCTGGATAAATTTTGATTTTAATGAATCTACAAATTTGTTAAGTCAATATGCGTTTATATATTTTTCCGAACAGCGATCTAAAATTGCGTTTGCAAAGATTTCTAGCGGTTGGACGTACGATTAACGTTCTAACACTAAAAGTACAATTTAGAGTCATTGACGCCGACACATTCGTTGAAGTTTGGACGGTGTTGACTTTTCAGTGTAGATCTCACTCTTGAATCTGTCAATTACTATTATACCCTTATATCACTCTTGGATTCTAATTATTTAAAGTGAACAAAAAATTAAGAATAAGAGACATAAAAAAATAAAATACTTAAATAAAATCAAATTAATTAGGACAAGATAGAGTATTAAATTTGTGCATCTTACCAATCAATTTCTAGTGTTTTACAATAATGGATAAAAGGAGTCAAATCTTTTTACATATTGAATGAGCAAAAAATCTGGAATAATGTAAGAAAATATCCTCTTAAATCGGAACTAAATTTGGAATAATGAAATAAAAACATCCCTTTAAATGGAATTTAATCAATTTCGGTTGAATTTTATTAAATATGCTTGAATGTTGAATAAATATAACTATATATATGTGGGTGTGTTCTTTGTAAATTTTAAAACATCTCCAATTCATTTGTATTATATAAGATGAAGAAACTCTTCCACCTCTTGTTAGCCATTCTAACTATCTACATCCTTCTTGTGCAAGGTTTGTATAAACATTTAAAATCGTCTTATTATATATAATTGTTATTAAAGAAATCGATTATGAATATCATATTATCTCCTTTAAATATCAATTAAATTATGTTTGAAAATTATTATTTACTATAGAATTCTTTTTTTTTTTTTTTGGTAAAAATTCACTATAGAATTCTATAACACTGATTTTGCTTCTTTTTATATCAAATATATATAGACAAATGTTTCAAACAACTTATTTTTTTTGTTTCAAATTGTTCAAAACACAAAAAGCTAAGATTATATGTTTTATATATTACAGTAATAGGAGTGTCAGTGAATGCGGAGATGACACATTGTCATAAGATTTTTTCAAATAAAGAAAAGACATGTTCTATTCAAGAATGTAAATTTTGGTGTACCTTGACGTGGAAAGGAACCGGTGTTTGCGAGCAAGTAAACACAAAAGGAGACATGAAGTGTTACTGCGTATATCTTTGTCCTCTAAGACCAATGCCTTAGCAATGTGTTTTATAGGCCCAACTCTAGCCTTGTGCACCTACCTTATCATTGCCGTTAAATATATATTATTATTTGAAATAAAACTCAAAATAGTAATGTCTTATGATAAAAACATTTTGTGTGAGTTCGTGACACAATAGAATTCAGATCTCTAATCTTCGATCTAACGTAATCGAATCCCTCATCGTCCATCTCTCTATCTCACTACTCACGGTCACGGAGATAATGTTATGAACTGGATTTTGGTTATTGGGCCTATATGGGCTTTTTCTTTTTGTCTCGTGAGCCCATTGCATAACATAAAACCGTTCTCTTCTTCGTTCGCACAGATTAGGCAAATCGATTCTCAATGGCTCTTTCATTTCGAATTTGTTCGTCTCCGTTAATCTGCAGAGCCACTCTCTCAAACGGCGACAACAGTCGTAACCACCACGCGATTGATGCCGCTTTTATCCGACGCGCCGCCGATCTGGCCGAAATGTCCGCCGGACTTACTTCACCGCACCCTAATTTCGGCTGTGTAATCGCTACTTCTTCCGGTAAAGTCGCCGGAGAAGGATATCTATACGCTCAAGGCACTAAACCGGCGGAAGCGTTGGCTGTTGAAGCTGCCGGAGAGTTTTCTAGAGGCTCCACTGCTTATTTGAACATGGAGCCTGGTGATTGTCATGGTGATCACACTGCTGTATCTGCTCTTGTTCAGGTTTTTGCTTCTTGCTCTTAGATTATTCTTGAGTATAAGATAATGATTGTGTGGTATTGGGAAACAATTTGACCAAATTGAGATTGTATAGATTAGGCAGGAATTGAACGAGTTGTTGTTGGAATAAGGCATCCTCTGCAACATCTTAGAGGCTCTGCGATTCGTGAATTAAGAAGTCAAGGCATTGAAGTGAATGTTCTTGGAGAGGACTTTGAGAGTAAAATTCTTGAGGTATTTTAGATTTATCGCCTTTTCAGCTTCAATTTGAAGTGAATTGTTTGTATTATTGTGTGTTTCTGTTTACTAAATGTGCAAGTTTTTTACAGGATGCTCGGAAATCGTGTCTTCTTGTGAATGCTCCTTTGATTCATAGAGCTTGTTCTCAGGTTCCATTTTCGGTTCTTAAGTATGCAATGACTCTTGATGGTAATTATCTCAACCTGCATTTCATATGTTTGTATGATAGCTGAATGTTTTAGCTAATTGTTTTGTTTGTTTATTGATAGGTAAGATTGCAGCAAGTAGTGGACATGCAGCTTGGATAAGTAGTAAACTCTCTAGAACCCGAGTGTTTGAGTTGCGAGGAGGAAGTGATGCTGTGATAGTTGGAGGAAACACAGTTCGCCAAGATGGTAAATAATGCACCTCGATGCTTACATCATATTGAATAAATATGTGAAAGTTGTGCAATTTTGTAACTGCAGATCCTCGATTGACTGCAAGACATGGACAAGGTCACACCCCTACTCGAATTGTGATGACACAGAGTCTTGATCTTCCTGAGGAAGCCAATCTATGGGATGTCTCGGAAGTATCTACCATTGTTGTTACCCAAAGGGGTGCAAGAAAGAGTTTCCAGAAATATCTTGCGTCCAAAGGTGTTGAAGTTGTGGAGTTTGACATGTTGAATCCAAGAGAAGTTATGGAATATTTCCACCTCCGTGGATATCTCTCGATACTATGGGAGTGTGGGGGAACATTAGCTGCATCTGCTATATCATCCAGTGTCATCCACAAGGTACCCATTATAGAATCTCCATACTTATTTGTAGTCATCATATGCTTTTGTCTGGCTAAATCTCATTTTCTTAGACTTCTTTCTCTCAATGTAATTCATTTTTCAGGTTGTTGCTTTCGTTGCTCCGAAAATTATCGGTGGGAGTAAAGCACCTTCCCCTGTTGGTGACCTTGGGATGGTAGAGATGACACAGGCATTGAACCTAATCGATGTTTGCTATGAGCAGGTAATATTTTTGCTTTATTACTTAACACATTCACCGTGACAAGTTAAACATGTTCCTGAATCACACCTCTTAGTCCGTGGGTTTATTCTAAATCTTTGAATTACAGGTTGGTCCCGACATGCTTGTCAGCGGATATCTTCAGCCCATACCAGACCTTTTACCTGTTATCCCATCAGAGGATGCAACTGTCGAGATTGATCCCAGTGTTGACCCCTTTGAACCTAGTATCATCTTCTTCTACAAAACATGGGATCTTTATGGAAGTTTCTCAAATTTTTCTCCGCATCCAATTCGAATGCCCTGTGGTGGAGAGAATGATGATTACATGACCTGGTCTAGTGTGGAACATTACTATCAGGTACCCCACAACGGTCCATGTAAAATGGTATCTTACGTTTGCAAAATAACATAATCTCTTAATCCTTTACCCAAAACCTTAAGGCAAACAAGTTTGTTGGGGTCGAAAATCCAATGGCACATGACTGCGTTGAGAAAATTAGAACAGCTAGAAGTCCAGAGGAGGCAGCTCTGATAGGCAGATCAACACTGAGACAGAAACCTGAACTGGTATGAATAAGAGTTCAATTGTCCAGTTTCGAGCATCAAAACAGTTTTCACTCGTTCGTTGATCTCTCGAGATTGTTATTTAGGGGATCATTAATATTGCATTGCTCGCTTAAATGACTGTTTTAGGTTCGGAATGACTGGGAAGATGTGAAGATAGAAGTAATGTACAAGGCTCTAAAATGCAAGTTCTCAACTTATCCTCACTTGAAATCAATTTTGCTCTCGACCGTTGGATCGGTTCTCGTGGAGGCTTCACCGCACGATCTATTCTGGGGAGGTGGTCGTGAAGGAGAAGGGCTTAACTATCTTGGTCGACTACTTATGCAGCTTCGTTCGGAGTATTTGGGCGAATCCTCTGTTTCAGCTGAAAACACTTCTTCGGCCTGATGGATGATGATAGTCTTTCATATTTATTCCAAAAAGTTATCAATAAATTTTCAGTTTTCTTCAATTTTGACATTTTCATTGTTGTAATCCTTATATAACATTATTGTAAGTTTGTAACATTATGATTTCCTAGCCCGTTTGATTCACTTTTACTCATACTGAGTATTATAAATAGTAACGGTAGAATTTTGAAACCAATCCAATCATATTCAAACATTATTCGGTTTGGTCCGGATCAGTGAAAATTCCAAGGCTTATATGAACACCTTTCCTAAGGAAGACACTAGGTGGTCACGACGTCTTGCGGAAAATCAGACACTAGGTAGGTGGTCACGAAGACACTAGCTGGTGACAACGTCAGAGAATAGTCAACATAAAAGTAAAACTCTTAAGAATTACATATTTAACACAAAGTATCATATAATCAATCATAGTAACATAAACAAGGATTATTGTAAGAGTTTGCGTATGCTTGAAACTACAAGAGTAGAAACGGAGCTAAAAGCACATGGAAAGGTTACTTCAACATTGGAAAAACACATCTTTCTTCTTCTTCCTTTTAAGTCACTTTTCCTCCTCTTTATTCATTTTGACATTTTTTTTCCTTAATACTTTTTAATATGTAATGGAATCAATTATAGGCATCTATAGAGGTGTTTGATATTATATGATTTTATAATCATAGGTTGTTAAATAAGAATGTAAGTCATGATATCATATGAATACAATCCCAAGCAAAGACAACACACATCATCATGTTCTCTTCTCAATAACAATCACTTGCAAAGTACATACACACAAACTCAAAATAATAATTCTAAGAAACAATTATTAACTAATTTAATATACAAAACAAAAATCCCTTTAATTAGTTAAGACATCACACCAAGAAATTTCCCAATTCCCCATACAAACTCATAGCCAAGAACTTCAAAAAATGCTTAGAGGCATCTTCCACATTTGCCTCTTGGCCTCATTTCTTCTTCTACCGTTCTCCTCCGCCGTACACGACAGTGGCTTCACCGGTGGTACCGATGCTCCTCCTCCGTGGGACCATAATGTTTCCCCACCACCAGAAACCGCACCATCCCCAACCCCCACCTCGAGTCCTTCTACTGCCTCAACACCATCTCTCGGACCGGTGGCTGCTCCGTCTCCGATCAACAACGGCTCTGTCTCCGGCGACATGACATGGTGGTGCAACAAGACTCCACACGCTGAGACATGCAATTACTACTTCATGAAGAGCTCACAAAACAACATTAACATACGACCACCAAGGTTCCGGTCCGAGTTCTTACGAATGCTGGTCAGGATAGCACTTGACCAAGCCGTAATCACACACAGTCAAACCGTTAAGTTCGGACCAAGCTGCACCAACAACCAAAGGAAAGCCGCTTGGTCAGACTGCGTAAATCTCTTTCAAAACACGGTGGCTCAGCTGAACCGAACGCTCAAGGGACTTAACCCGGCGGCTAAGGATGATGTCAAGTGTACAAACTTCGACGCACAGACGTGGCTCAGCACGGCTCAGACCAACATAGAGACGTGCCGCTCCGGATCCGAGGATCTTAACGTCTCAGATTTCGTCATGCCGGCGATATCTAACAAGAACTTGTCGGATTTGATTGGAAACTGCTTGGCCGTCAATGGAGTTCTCATGAAGCAACATAATCATACAACTGCTGGTACGTTCTATTAGTATTATAATTACTTTGAGGCAAAGCAAAATTTATTACCAAATTACTTCAACTGGTTAATTAGATTCCTCATTTACGAATATGCATGCCAATTTGTTCAAATTATCGTTATCGTTTTCTGTTTATTAGCTCTCTCGTGATACATTTAATTTGATGCAACAAAAAAAGTAAATTAAAGTGTTACGTTTATATGTAATCTTTGTTCACACGTGATCAGATTAATCATACTAATTAACACCTTACACATTTTCTTTTATTTTTGTATTTTCCTCCAAAAGACACCTTTTTCATGTTAGACGGTATATTTGACGAGAATACGGTTAATATGTAACATGACTTCATCTAACACGGTCAAATTCCAATTTGTTTGGTTTGTGAAGCAAACCACAAAGAATACTTCCCAAGCTGGGTTTCAAGACACGAGAGAAGATTACTCGTATCAGCCTCTTTAGCGAAATCGAGTCCCCACCTAGTGGTGGCACTAGACAGGTCCGGCCATTTCCGGTCGATCCAAGCTGCCATAAACTTCGCAGCAAGAAGGAGATTCAAGTCAAGATTTGTGATATATGTGAAGAAAGGTGTTTACAGAGAGAACATTGATGTCGGCAATGATAACCACAACATCATGCTCGTCGGTGATGGCGAAAGAAAAACAATCATCACAAGTGGCCGAAGCGTCCAGCATGGCTACACCACCTATAACTCTGCAACCGCCGGTTAAAACTCTGTCTTAAATTCTTGGCTAAATCTGACTTAAGACTTCTAATGGTACTAATAATTTTTTTTGTTTTCCAATTCTTTTGAAGGCTTTGGAGGTCAAAGGTTTGTAGCAAAAGACATGACATTCATCAACACGGCGGGGCCATTACGTGGCCAAGCTGTGGCGGTTCGATCATCATCTGACCTCGCTGTTTTCTACCGTGTTGGTATCCATGGCTTCCAAGACACGCTCTACATTCATTCACAGCGTCAGTTCTTTAGGGAATGTTACATCTCAGGCACCATCGACTTTATCTTTGGAAATGCAGCTGTTGTGTTTCAAAACTGCATGATTCTTGTCCGACGACCTCTCCATGGCCAAGCCAACATCATAACCGCACAAGGTCGCGGTGACCCTTTTCAGAATACAGGGATAACCATCCATAGCTCAAGGATAATCGCGGCTTCTGATTTGAAGCCTGTGATTCGAGCTTACAAGACCTATTTAGGCCGACCGTGGCAAGCTTATTCACGCGTCACAATCATGAAGACCTATATAGATAACTCGATCAGCCCCTTGGGATGGTCTCCTTGGTTAAGAGGATCCAATTTTGCTCTTAATACAGTTTTCTATGGAGAGTATAAAAATTTTGGGCCGGGGTCTTCCACAAGATGGCGGGTCCGGTGGAAAGGATTCCACGCCATAACGAGCACCGCAGTTGCTTCTCGGTTTACAGTGGGAAGTCTTATCGCTGGTGGGTCATGGTTGCCAGCCACTGGCGTGCCGTTCAAGTCAGGGTTGTGAGGAGAGTCAGCATGTCCTATACTAAAGACTATAAAATGTGTTATTTGTGTATGTGATCCTTGTTTATTTATTACTGATTTATTTATCTCCATTTTTACATTATTTTCAACAGCAACAAAAAATTAGTCTAATTATAGACCAAGCTTTGATCAATGTTAATTACTCAAATTTACATCAGTATGTATGTACATCATTTACAAGATACAAAGGGAAATACGTTTACAACTTCTCTACACATAAGATTTGTTGAAGGCTTGAAACAACCAACCAACTATACATGGTTGAAGAAACCTAAAAATCGAACCAAATAAAAAGATTGAATGCCCATTCTTGTTACCTTTAAGAAATATTTTCGAGATTATGCTCTGTTTTTGTTTATCAATTAGAAATCTTAAGTATTAAAGAAAGATATCATTATACTCAAAACTGTAACAATGAAAAAAATCTATATCGTTTCTTGGGAAAGAATGCAAGTTTGATTAACCAAAAATAAATAAAAAGAATACAACTTAAAGTAGAGTGAAAACGAAACAAATAGTAAGTCATTTAAGTAGGGGTAAGGAAAAATTTATCCTCCTCCATGCAATCACCAATATAACCAACTAAACTCATCACACACCCAAATAAACCAATTAAACCGATACAAACCAAAGCCCTAAAACCAACACACCCCTTCTCTTTCACTTCTCTAACCACCACCTCTTCCTTAACCGTAGCCACCGCAGGAAACGTAACCTCTTCCGATGTGGCATCTTGGAACAATGGTCGCTGCTCAGCCTCTAGGTCTTCCTCCTCTTCTTCTTCTTCTTCTTCTTCTTCTTCTTCTGCTTTAGACTCGTTTAGACAAGATTCGACCAACGAGTAAACCGCACCGGTTTCACCGTTGATATCCACCGGTTTGATCAATGGACCATTACCATGAGTGGGCAATAGGTTGATGATAAAAGCTTCCATTTCGGACAACCTATTTGCCATGCAACGTAGTTTAAACAATTCTTCAACATCTTCTTCTCCTTCCACATCCTTTCGTCTGGAAGATGTCTCAGCCGTTAAAAGGGTCGTGGCGAATATAATTCCGAGTTGTAATTTTCGAATATTGGGATCATCATAGTTAGAAGTGACTACTTCAAGTAGAGACTCGAGTTCTTCAAGTTTCTTCTCCAAGACTGTGTTTATCTTTGCCTTCATCATTCTCTTGATCCTCTTAATCCCAATAATGTTTTTTTTGTCTCTCTTCGTCGGACTTTACAATGTCGAAACAGAGTAATGCAAAAACTTCTTATGTAGTGGGTTGCGACGGTTACCATCAATGTGTGCCTTTTCGTCAACACGTACACGTTAGTACGTTACCTTAAAATATGTTCCTTTGGAAGTTTTTTGAGATTTTCCCTTAAATTTTTTCTGTCTTCTAGATTTTCTTATAATTTTATTAGAAAAATAGATTCTCAAAAAAGAAGTAAAATTACAAGGGAAATATACCAATCGAGAAAGTTTTTTTTTTATTTACAAAGTTTTTTTTGTTCCATAATGAATTGTCCAATACTGTTTTTAAAAACATGTTATGGTTCAATTTTTTTTATACTTCCCATCGGTTTGAAATTTATCGTTTCATGTAGTTGAGACCGAAGCATGTGGGTTTGAATCAATAGCTTGTCTGGTCTACTATGAAATTAAAGTCCATTAGCTTCTTTTTTTTTTTGTCCATTAGCTATTTATTACGTTTTTAGAGCATTTTCAACCTATTTCTCTAAAACAAATTTCAAAAATAGAGTAACTCCATTTTGGAATTGAGGTTTTCTCTAACTCTACTCTATTTTGGTGTTGAAAATAGAAAATAGAGATCTCCAAATTTTAGAATAAATTGAAAATGAAAATTTTCAAATTTAGAGAACAAAAATGAAAATCTCTTTTTAGAGTGAAAAAATGGAGATAGATTAGGGAAAATCTAATTCTAAACTCTATATTGGAGGTGATTATGGAGATGGTCGTCTTAGACCGTCTCCAACCTATGTCTTCATTTTTTTTCTCCAAAATAGAGAGTTTTACTCCAACCCTACTCTATTTTGAAGTTAAAAATGGAGATCTCCAAATTTTAGTGTAGATTGAAAATAGAAGTCTCCAAATATAAAAAAATGAAGATCTCCATTTTGAAGTTGGAAATGGAGATGGGTTGGAGATGCGTATTTGAGAATTTAACTAACTAACTGAATCTCTGTTTTGGAGGTTCGTATATAATGAAAACAAAATAATTTTCTATAAAGATTAATTTTAAATAGTAATGAAAAAATTATTCTCTTCTAACAATATTTTCCGAAAATTGTAAATGTGGAAAATGTCATATTGTACTCCATCCATTGGCTAATTTGAGAATTAAATTTAAAAGTGTTTATATTGAAACACGATAAAATGTGGCCAACTATGGGCTGATTTGATTTGTTTGTTTCGTTGAATTTTTATACTGGTCTTATACTTTGACAAAACAAATTGTAGTGGGTTTATATAATTAGGCCCAGTAAATAAGAAATTTGATGTGCTATGTTCTTTTTTTTTTTTTTTTTTTCCCTCAGTGCTATGTTCTTCAAATATGTGAACATTTTCACCAGGACCGTGCCTCAATGATAAAAAAGAAACATTGGCTTAGGGCATCTAAGTTTTGAAAATTTTTAAGGACATATTTTTTTAGTTTCATTTATTTAAACTCAAATTAAATAATAGAACTACATATACTTATGCTCAAACGTTGACAACTTTTTGATAACTAAACCAAACCAATGATGAGTTTGCACAATAAAAGTTATAGTTTTCTAGCTAAATAGTTAAGTAATTATAATATTAGCTTGACTATACCCACATAAAATATTAAAGGACTTAGCAATTGTATCCAAGAAATATGATATTAGTTATAAACTTTGATTCTGAAAATTTTGTTAATGATTTTGTTGAAAGAAAAAAATGTTACTACACAAAAAAAAGTTTTGTTTGCTAAAATTAGTTCTTTATTTGTATTTTAATATATAACAATGCTAATTATAAACATTTTTTATAAGAAAAGGCATTTTATTCTTAATGGATTATGTCGATGATCGACGTTGGCACGGCTCTTTTCACCTTTCATAATTTTCTTAGAATCTCTCTTTTGGATCGATTCTTGTTTACGTGACCCAAAGTTAAGTAATGTTAAGCAAATCACAGATAAGCTGGAGACTAGTCCTATACATTTTTTTTTTCTTTCATATTTTCTTCTTATCATTTTTTTATCTATCTTATACATGTTATTTTTTAATTTATGTTAAGTCGTAACGAGGTTTTATGATTTTTCTTTGTTTGGCATAATAGCATTCACTCACTGAAATTTCACTCGATGTAAATCCTAATTAAACCCTCAGCTTCTTCGTATATTTTTTTTCTTTTTCTTTAATAACACACTCGCTAAACACTCTCTTTCTCGCTTGTGATCTTTCGTTTGTAATAAATAAGCGTACACAACACAGAGAATTTAACGAGTTCGGTCTCCAATGTGGAAACCCTACATCTCGCAGGGGATTGTTACTCCGGAAAATCCACTATCTTTATCATCCATTCTCAGGTAGACAGACAGTCATCCACTATCTTTATCATCCATCCTCATACATCTCCCCGCAGAGCCGTGCCTAGGGGTTTTAAGGCCATAAGCGAAATAAATAATGTAATTTAATTTTCATATACTAACTTTTAATAAATAATTCAAAACTGTAATTTAATGTTAGATATTTTATAACAAAATATAATACAAAAATAATTCAAAAACAATTTATAAACAAATCAGCCAGGAAAATATTATAAAATAAAAAATAATTATTTTGTGATTAATCATCAATATAGTCTTAGTGATTTGTACTAGAATCGCAGTTGTGTTACCATCCGGTTTTAACCCACCATAGTGCATAATGTTGAAAAAATAGATTAAAACTTTTGATACACAAAATGTGGTATTTATCATTAAAAATTAAAAATCATAAAATAAGTATAAATAAAAACTAAAATTGATAAAATATGACTAACAAAGAAAAAGTTGGTAAAAAGAAGAATTAATGTGGTAAAAAAAGAAAAGAAAAACAAGGACTTACGTAGACTAATATATGGAAAGAAGGATTCAAATTTCTAGAATACACATAGATTAAGCTTGAGTTATTGGTGGGAATTTAATGTTAAGAAACATACAACTTCACAATCATGTTAGTAAATATTTGTAAATTTGGCCTCTTAAATTTTGTATAAAATTTGTAGACGTAGGCGAATGTTTCTTTTATTATTGAGTAGGCACGGCCCTCACAGACTTCTTGTCATGTCGTTAGATCATTCAATAATGCATCGATGTCAATGTACACGCCATTACATATATCCAACCAGTAGTCTTCTTGGGAGTTGTTGTCGTTGCTCGTCACCATCCCAGATCCTGAATCCTGACCTTGCCCAGGAGCAAGAATCGGTGTACTTAGATGCTGCTCTTGTTGTTGTTGTTGTTGTTGCTGTTGAGTAACGACAATACCATGTTCTTTCACATTATCGAATAATTCATCCATGCTAAAGAACCTGTCATCTTTAGACATATCCAACAAGTCTTCCTTGGGTGCTCTCGTCGTTTCCCCAGCCCGTCATTGCCATCCCGGACCTTGAATCTTGCATCATCATCATGTGACTCTGTTGTTCCTGCTGATACTCAATCTCTAAAGACACAAGACCTTCTAATGAGTCAAGCAAACGCAGCGGAGGCAGCAATTGCTGAGAATCTATCGGGCCTTGCGAAAACTGCGGTTGCTGAAAGGCAAAATCATGAGGCTGATGTTGATAAGAATCCAGCAGGGCTTGCGGTTGATGCCGTTGTGGAAACTCGACATTACGAGGCTGGTGCTCTTCCAATGCTTCCACAGGTGCAACTGAAATAACGCCTTCTTCTTTCTTCTGCTTCTTATTTTGCGCTTCCACTTCTTTCTTCTTCTTTGTTGCTTGTGGAGTCAGATAGATCTTGCACAAAGTGTAATCCTACACGCACCAACAAAAACAAGAGTCAAAACAGAATCCAAAACTCAAAATCTTAATAATTTGGGAACCAAGAAACACAAACTTACCTTGTCGTTGTTGTGAAAAGTGTGATGCAACGAGTATTCAAACATTAACCAATCAGTTTTGAAGTCGGCTGACTGTTCCCTAACGTAGTATGCAAATGCAGTTTTGTAGCCAACGATACCTCCAGCATCGATCTCCTGGGCACCCGTTGTTGCGTGCCAATATCCTCCATTAGTGTCGCCACGTTTCTGCCTTATTGTTCCACCATTACCAACTCTCTTTGTTTGGCTTAAACCTTGATCAACTTTTTTTCTCTCCGTTATAATGAACCATTCTTTGTCATTACCCTTATCAAATTCCACTATTTCAAAAAACAAAAATATAGATATATATTAATCACTTATTAAACTAAAGAACTATAAGGAAACAATATATATATATATGGACGGAGAGAAATTAACCTGAAAGTAGTTGTGGATTCGACTCGTAAATATTGACGAGATGAATAGGAACATTGAGCAATACGTTCTTGTTGCCGTCCAAGTAGGGTTTCAAGTAACAAAAGATGACTTCTTCATCAGCTGGCACAAACTTATAACTTGGCGGTAATATGTACGGTATCGTTGACGGAGGAGACAAGTTATCAGCTGACAAAGAAGAAGAAGAAGGATTCTCCGACGGTGGTTGCTTTTGCGGTTCTGGCGAGGATCTTTCTCCGACTGAAATAATGCCTTGTCCTTTCTTCTGCTCTTCCACTTCTTTCTTCTTCTTCTTTGTTGCTTGTGGAGTCAGATAGATCTTGCACAAAGTGTAATCCTACATGCACCAACAAAAACAAGACTCAAAACAGAATCCAAAACTCAAAATCTTAATAACTTGGGAACCAAGAAACACATAATTTTTTTTTTTGGTGTAAAGAAAACAAAGAAACACAAACTTACCTTGTCGTTGTTGTGACAAGTGTGATGCAACGAGTATTCAAGCATTAACCAATCAGTTTTGACGTCGGCTGACTGTTCCCTAACATAGTATGCAAATGCTGTTTTGTAGCCAACGACACCTTGTCCAACGTTGATCTCCTGGGCACCCACTGTTGCGTGCCAATATCCTCCTTTAGTGTCGCCACGTTTCTGCCTTATCCCACCACTACCAACTCTCTTTGTTTGGCTTAAACCTTGATCAACTTTGTTCCTCTCCGTTATAATGAACCATTCTTTGTCATTGCCCTTATTAAATTCCACTATTTCAAAAACAAAAATATAAATATATATTAATCGCTTATTAAATTAAAGAACTATAAGGAAACAATATACAGTTAAACCTCTATAAATTAATACTCGATAAATTAATAAACACGATAAATAATAAATTTTGTTGGTCCCAAGTCAGGCCAGTATATAAATTAACCAAATTCGATAAGATAATAAGATAATAATTTTTTTCAAATCCCTATGTAAAATTACGGTCCCAATAATATCATAAAGTAATAATCATGTAAATTTACATATATATATATATATATATAAAGATAATATATTATTTAGTAGTTTTTAAAAATGAATTTCTATTCATAAAATAGCTTAACTTTTATGTAAGTTTTCAAAATTATGAATAAGTATAATTGTTGTTTGAATAATCGTATAGACCATTCAAGTACAACGATTGAAGTCACTATGTTACATATTTTTTGTATATGTGAATTCATCTATAATCTTTGTTATTATTGTTAAAAAAATGTTTTTTCTTCTAAATATTAAATATTCAAGTCTAAAACTACCAAAGTTATAGCATCCAACGCATTACTTTTATTTAGATCAAATTATTTTCTTTCATATTTTTAAAAGTTAAAACAAAACTCTCTATAAATTAATAAATATTAATTTACACTATAAATTAAAAATTATTAATTTATAAATAAATTAATATCACTATAAATTAATAAATTATCATGGTCCCAACATTATTAATTTATAGAGGTTTTACTGTATATGGACAGAGAGAAATTAACCTGAAAGTTGTTGTGGATTCGACTGGTAAATATTGACGAGATGAATAGGAATATCGAGCAATACGTTTTTGTTGCCGTCCAAGTAGGGTTTCAAGTAACAAAAGATAACTTGTTCATCAGATGGCACAAACTTAAAACCTGGCGGTAATAGGTACGTTATCATCGACGGAGGAGACAAGTTATCAGCTGACAAACAAGAAGAAGAAGAAGAATTCTCCAACGATGGTTGCGTTTGCGGTTCCGGCGAGGATCTTTCTTTGCGTTTGTTTCTTGTAGACATCGTCATCAAGTAACTTTGAAGCTTTGACAAACAATAAAAGTAAATTTCGTAAGAGATTGAGTTAGTTAGCTAATGTCTCTTATTTATAAGAACATAATAAGACGTGGGTATAATGATTTTTATAATATATCAAAACTGAAATTAATCTTGATCCGAATATATCGGATTAGATTCAGAAAAGTTTCATCGTAAGCTAAGAATTTATAAATTGTGGAATAATAATAATAGCTAACACAAATTACCAAAGAAAATATACGGTAGTTACAAACAATGTGAAATAAATATCTCATTTTTGAAAAAATTGTTGGAAAATAAATAAAAATATATAACCGTTTTCATGTTAAATTGAAAATAGTGTTGATTAGAAGAAAATGTTAGACAAAGTTTTATATGGAGCCAGTGATAGCAATTAGATGGGAAGAAGAGCTTACCTGAGGGTCGAGTGTGGCTAAGCATGGCCGGAAAGGCTGTCAATTTCGTCGGAGAAGCCAGAGCAGATATACTCGCCGGAGTAGGGACAGGAGTCCACCGGATCAGAAAAGGAAAACATCTTCTCTCCATGTCCGAAAAGAGAGAAAGCTCGGAGGAGTGAGACGGAGATGATAACCGGAGAAGGCGGTGGCGATCCGGTGGTGTTGATTTCACGAGATGAGAAAGAGAGAGGTTGGTTGTCGGAGATTGTCGATGTTGGATTTGTCAACTTCACAATCATGGTGGGCCTTAATGGGCCAGACGCAATCAAACAAGAAACATCAAGAACAAGGGCCTGTAAATGGTTGGCCCAAATTGATATCCCCTATATTTTAAAGAACGATAGTGGTGGTGGCCCAAATTGCTACCGTCGAAGCTGCATTAGCTAAGAACAGAGCAAGAAAACAGAGTTTGCTCTAACTTCAAGAAAACAAAATCTATCAATTTTTAGATTTATGATTTTAGAGAATTTAACATGTAGCCTCAAATAAGTAACGCTATACAAAATTCAGATTGGTATAATACCACAAAACAAGTAGTTTTTAGATATTTGAATAACTATATCTAAATAGTGTGAAAAAAATACATAACCTCTAGAGTTTGCGGTTTTATTGACTTTAACAGTGGATTAGTGTTGGGTTTCTAATTCTATCAAAATCCATGATTGAATAAAAAATAGAAGTGATTTCTAAAATAAAGTTCTTTCAACCGAGAGAACTCGTACGTCATGATTCATGTGTATAATTATGCAGCTTCTAGTGGGATCTGATTACTTAATTCGATTGATTATAACCTATCATTATCAATTAGTCCGTTATGTGTGCATTTAATTGTTTGTGAATGTCAAGAATGTGGTCCTCCATATGTAGAAGACACTAGATAGTCTATAGTATTATTTTATGCTATTATTAAACAGACCACTAATCAAATGTAGTGGTCTTAAAACCATGATCAAATACTGGAAATCAGAAGCTGTGGTCCTTAATCTTAGTGATATGTTTTTACAATAGTTAATGTTCTTAATGTTGTATGCTTATTTATATTATACACAGAGGTAAAATGACTAGAATATAGTGGAAGGTAAAATGTATATTAATGATTTATGTGTCTTTTTTTGCAAAACCAAGCTAATCTTCTTGAACCATGGTAATTTTGAGGTTTTATTTCTTTTGAGAAATTGATCAAATCGATATATATAGTAATTTATGTACATCACAATACAGATTACATGTTTACAAATTCCCACAGACCAAAACTCCGGTCCGAAATCTTCCCTATGAAAAAATAAACACAACTTAAAACGCTACTAAAAAAATGGCGATCAAAGTTGGTGATCACACTTCCATCACATGATCTTGGACGTAGTCCACCGGAGATCTACGTTCCTCTGATGGTCTCGACTCAGCTATCTTCTCCGCTACTTCGGCCATAACCAACCTCGTCAACAATAGTCCAGCCACAAACGCAGCTCCCATCAACATTGTGAAAACCGCGCTCCAGCTACCCCTAGACGATATGTAACCTGTTAGTAATGGTCCAACCGCAGCTCCAACGGATCCCGTTCCATCGATAATAGCTGTTACCGTAGCCAAAGCTCTCGAGTTTCCTTTCAACGAGCTATGTGTTCCAAGATCGGCTGAAACAGCCGTTGTGATCAGAGCGTAAGGTCCATTAACCAACATTCCGGTTAGGAACATGAGAGAGGCATTGGCTAGTAACGAAACGTGTCCGTAGCTTCGGTAGAAGAACAAAGCTGGGATTGAGCAGTACATGAAACTTGCAGCTGTAATCGCTCTTGCACCAATTCGGTCTGAAATGTAACCAGCCATGATTCCTCCAACCACACCTCCTACATCGAACATTGTCGAAAGATTTCCCGCTGTTTCGTCCGATAAATACTCGCCTTCAATCGCTGCAAATCATCATACCAAAATTGTAATTAGTTACATGACCAAGACAAGTAATCTAGTGATTTGTACTAACTCAGTAATACGCAGTAAAATTACCTGTATGGCTAACGTAAAAAGGGAGCCAGTAGAGGAAAGTGTAAGCAACCAATTTAGCAAAGAAGAGACAAAGCGCGAAAGGCGCAACTCCGGGAATCCTCTACGCTTCAATGAATCCAACAGCTCGTTTCTTGTCATCGGTTTCCGAATCCGACGAGCTCAATAGTAATGCCTCGTGAACAGAGTTTCCGATCTTCTCAGACGAAGAATCAAGATCCTGGTCTCGCTCTGCTCCAACAATCTCTGGATTAACCGGCAAGAAAGCGAAATTCACCAAACCAATCACCACAATGATAACACCAGGAACAACAAAAGACCATCCCCAACCATATCTCAACATGGCAGCAGCGATCAACGAGCCAGTAATGTTCCCAACAGAAGTATGAGCATTCCATATTCCCATAATCAAACCTCTCTTCTTCTTGTTAAACCAGTTTCCAACAACCGCAACAACCGATGGCCAACCCGAAGATTGAAACAATCCAGCCAACATTTGCATAATCAAGAAATAGTAAAAGCTATGAATATTAGCCCAATAACCAACTCCAAACAGAGAAGTAAAGACTCCAGTTCCAATCATTCCAACAGTCAAGAAGATCCTAAGATTCATCCTATCTCCCAAATGTCCAGCAAAATACATTCCGAAAGCGTAAACCGCAAGAAACGCGACATCGATCTCACCGAGCAAAACTGTACCATCCGGACCATTAAACGGAGCCCAACCACCTTCTTCTTTAACAGAGGAGCCAAAAGAAGTAAACCTCAAAAGAAGTGAGTTTAGTCCTGTATCTGGAGATTGAGGATCAAGAGCACTTTTGACAATGCTTGTTGTTTTTCTTGCAGCGTGATAACTAGCGTAAGCGAGAAACGTTACGATCAACACTATGGCTTGATAAGCATTGTAAGAGAGCTTTGAACCTTTGATACGTTCCAAGAATCGTATCCCTACTGGTTTTTTCTCCATCTCTGGCTCAGATTGCATTAGAGAACCCATGAAAAACTGTTCTTCGATCTTCAAAATCCAAATGTTTTGTCTACCTGAAGATTGGAGAAATTAAATATTAGAAGAAAAATCTACAAAAGAGTATATTCGAATATTTCATAGAGAATTATACTTTTGAAACTCTTGGCGTTACATAAAGGTTACACATCTAATGAGGAATCTCTAGAAACGTGTCGGAATTAGTGACAGATCATGATTATGTACTTGTGTCTTTATGAACTCTCAAGAGGAACTATTTGAAGTGTTTTGATTAGTTAAATAACTCGGATTTTGTTACCTTTTTACTCTAGATTTTCTTTACCTTATATGAATTATGACCTCTGAATTGGTATATTGCAAGGAATATTCTTTAAACATAAAATAGAGTGCAAATTGCAGAGGTTGAAAATTCACCAAAACCTCAAATTAATAAATCACTATTGGATAATTAATCAAAGATTTATTTACCTTATACTATTAGTTATGACCTCTAAATTGGTATATTTAAGGAATATTCTTTAAACAAAAAATAGGAGTGCAAATAACAGAGCTTGAAAAATTCATCAAATCCTTAAACTAAACTCATGACCTGATCCAAATCCAATTAAAAATATCGTGATAATTTTAAAAAATAAATCATCATGCAAGAAACAAAACCAACCCTTGAAATATTCAAATTAAAAATTTAATACAGAGTATAAACAGAACAGAATCAATTGAGATTCGAATCTAGAAAATGTTAAATATATAAAAGAACCCTCGGGGACGATGAAGAAAGAGATCTAACGATGAAGAATTCCTTCGTAAAATCTGTAACAATTACTAGAATATTCCATTGGACAAAAACAAAAACAAAATCTCCGCGAAAATAGAAGAAGACTTCAAACCAAGATTTGACTCAAAACCAGAAACATTCCAACTTCACTTCAAAGATAAACAGTAACAACAATAACAATAACAAAAACTTAAAAACGTAAAATAATCTGAATTACCTTTAGCAAAAATAACGGTTCCTCCAAAAAACTCTTCGACGAGCTTTATGACTCTAAAGACTGAGTAGTGACTATTGAGAAGAGAATAAAAATTTGGAAATAATTTTGATGAATTTGCTTTGAAGATGCAAAAGAAAGAGACTTGGACACGCTTTAGAGCTTGAAGCAACGGCGACGAGTTTATAGCATTTGAGCTCAATGGTTTTTTTTATTTCTTTTGTTTAGGAAATTACGATCTCACCCTTCTATCAACAAATCATGTTCCTCGGATTTATAATTACGGTTTTATCCTTACCAGTTGCGTCTCTAGTTGTCAAACCACGCCAATGAATTAACGACGCTTATTTCGTACGTAATAATGTAATATATACGATATACCCCCTGTTCTAAAAATCCCCGCCTAGGCCCGATTACTCCCCGCTTAATCGCTACGCCCACCTTATCCGCCTCGATTAATGACTAATCCCTTAAAAAAATCAGTTACCCGATTACTTTCCGCCTAATCCGATTACTTTCCGCCTAATCCGATTACTCCCCGCCTAATTTTACATATCTCGATTATTTTTAGATTGCAAGTATAAAAAAACTTTTTATTTTTGTTATTCAATCATTTAAATTGGGAGTTTGTGATATTTTACAATAACTTATGTTCAAATTTTAATAAAAATCATAAATTTGTAATAAAAATCATAAAAATTTATCTCAAAAATACAGTTTTATGTGTTTACTGCAATTTTGAAAACAATATTTGATTAATATGTTTTAAAAATATTAAAATAATCCTAAAACTAATCCCCGATTAATCCCCGATTTTAATCCGATTTTCCGATTAATCGCTAGGCCAATACCTAGCGCCCGACTAGCGCCTAGCGATTTCTCAAACAAGGGATATACCTAAAGGCTCCCTAGTCCACGTGATTATTATTATTCTATGCATTTTTTTTGATTAATTTGCTAGATTCTTGTTTTTCTTCTCAATTTGCTAAATATTTGTTGAAGATACATTTAGTTCTAGATATACAATACATGTGTATGAGTATGACTTTTAACATAATTTATACATAGTAGATCTTTCTTATCTTCATTAAAAACTAAATCTTTTTATTTTTTTAGAATATAACTAAACTGACAAATATAAAACTCATTTTTTTCTTTTGTTTTATAAAATTTAAAGCTGAAAATAAATATTGCATTCTACTATATTTGTCAAAATGAATGAGTTTTTCATCTTACTTGTTTTTTTTGTCGTCATCTTACTTTCGTTCAGAAAATTGTTGAGAATTGGTTCAGTGAAATCAAATACTTTAATTGGTGTACTAATATTTCTGAATTTATATGTGGTCTACGTTGCAATACGATTTCAGTGGATGATTAATAAAAAAAGAAAGAAGTAACAGTAATGCCGGTTTTTATCATGATGGCAGAAAAATTTTATATACGGTAAAACAAATGGTTGGGCGCCTTTTATGCAAATGCTTTAAGTACAAATGCATAATTTATAGATTTTCTCTTTTAAAATTGTCTACAGTATGCGTGGTCCTCACCTCAACCTCGGCGATATCTACTATTTTGTACTGTATTTATTGTGTTTTTGTATATCACAAAGTTATTCCTAGGGATTGTTATCTTAAACAATAAAATTGTTTTGGGAACGTAAGACTTAATAATAGGGAATACAAGTAGTTTGGAACCGAAGAAGAAAACAAACAATTCGTACATAAACTTTCAATCGTATTGGCTAGAGCTTAGGTGTTAAATGTTAATTTAAGTTCTTTTTTTTTTTTTTTGATAAAAAAGGGTTCACTATCAACCCAATATTGGGTTAATTTGGGTTGAAATTTTATGAATCCAATATGTGTTATTTGTAAATTTGGATTTGAAATATCAACCCATATATTAAGCATGTTTATATGATCAATTTTGATGGGTTCACTAGTTAGATGGATCAATTTTCACAAGTTTTAGAATTTTATTTTTTATAGATGAATTAATATACATTTCTATATATGTATGGTGTAATGTATAACTACACCTTCCCCCCTTGTCGTGTAGTCTTCAAGTCTTTTTCTTCTTAGATGATATGTGAGTACAAACTTTAGTATTCTCATTTGGATTATTGGATTGGCCGTAGTTTAAGGGAAATAACAGTTGGAAACTAAATAAACATCCACCCCAGAAAAAATGTTCAATATCATTAGGGATACCGGGTATACATTTTGAGGTCCCCACGACGCTTAGATCATAAAAGGTTTGGAAAGAAATTAAGTTTGGAAACAACTACAAGAAAGAAATATAATGCGGTATGTTGAATGCAAGTTCCTACATGGAGTAGCGCATGCATGAGGCTCTCTTTCTGAAGTGGAAATTAAAGACTTGGATCATGCTTGGTGATCAACAAGGAAATATTACTTTGTCTAGTCAAAAGGAACCGTGTATCACGGGAGCACGATGGGATGTGTATGTCGCCTGGATTATCATTAGGTTGGTCTTCGTAAAGGTCGAGTCAACGTGGCTGTTAAGAACACCACCGTTTGTACTTACACGATGAAATAGAGTTTGATGTCTTTGATTTATAGTGGGAATAACCAAGTTAACCACTTATTCATTAGATCAGGTTATAGTCACGAAAGATAGGTTTTTTTCGACAATTCGAATACGTGGAAATTGAAGATATGCCGTAGTGATCATTCTCGAGGTTCCTCATACTACACATCACTCATCTTCAATTTCCCGAATTGATCGATGGGAGACGGAAGCTGCACCTTCTTGAACCCTGCCATTGTGAAAATTGTTCTCGAAGTTGAGTTCTAGGGCATGGGGAATTCTTTTGGCCATATATAACCTCTTGTGTATGAATAGTAAAGTGTTACTAACTCTACGTATATACTTTTTTTTTTATCAACATTGATATACTCTACCAAATTTGAATTTAGATAGTGACACAAAAACAATATTATAAACTTTAGGCTACATATTACTAATACGGTCATAGATTTCTTGTAGAACGAAAATCCTATAGTTGAATTAGGTAAGTAAGGGAAAGGGATGAGCTAAGAAAAAATAAATATTTTCTTTTCTTTTGTATAATAATAAATGTAAAGGCATAGTCTAGAGTTATGGTTCGTCACCGAACATGGCAGCGTTTTCCTCCTTGGTTTTCGCCGATAAGCAAGTTCTATTACTATATTGAAGTTATGATCATCAAGGCATAAACCAACTAAGGGCTTGAATGGAGAGGTGGGAAAAAAGCAGTTCTTCCCGTGGAGCAGATCATACGCACACTAGTCACCATTCAGCATTATATAACAATTACAAAACGTTTCATTTTAAAAAATAATATAATATTAATGTACCACTTGCAGTACAATTACTAGAGTAAAAATACACTGTACTTTACGGATCTTGTTCCATTGCAAATAAGAGGTGGTCCATGCGTTTCCTCCGCCTATGAACATCTTTTATTTTTGTTATTATAATTTTTTATTCGTTAAAAATAATATAGGTAGTTAAATTAAAATCATACTTCTCCATTGACATTATTCACTTTCTTCATTTACCAAAAATACTT
Source organism: Arabidopsis suecica (assembly GCA_019202805.1). Classification (NCBI taxonomy): domain Eukaryota; kingdom Viridiplantae; phylum Streptophyta; class Magnoliopsida; order Brassicales; family Brassicaceae; genus Arabidopsis; species Arabidopsis suecica. The sequence goes on from CM032909.1 coordinate 9,304,740, forward strand.
AATTTTTTATTTTCTTCTCATTATCATAAATAACAAATAATTTTTTCTTTTTCTTTTTCTTTTCAATAAATAATTTTATATTGCCATTCACCATTTTCATTCATTTACAAAACAGTTTTTTTTTTTAATAATAAAATATTAAATACATGTATAATAAGATATTAAACCAGTATTACAAATATATTTTAATATAATTATTTTTAGTATGTATAGTTTGTGTAAAATATTTTATTTAAAATTAACGTTTTTTACAATATAAATATTTTACCCACACTGCGTGATCCGCTTTTACCATTCAACACAAATTTAAAGCGTTCGAACCGCGTGATCCGCTTTTGTTCCGCCAGATCTGCTTGATCCGCTTTTGTTCTGCTTGATACGCTTAATTCGCTTGATCCGCTCCGCCCGATACGCTTTCTCCATTCGGAGCCTTAAGTTTCCTTTCCAAAACAAGCAACAATGCGCATATATATATACATAATTGTACGAAATGTTGTTATGTGCACGTATAAGATTTAGACAAGAAAAACAAAGCAATTAATTAAACAGGAAAGGAATGAATGGCCTTTAGACATTAAATAAGAGCTTCGAATTTTTAACTGACTCAGAGTTATTTTTATAACCATCGTAAATAATGTAGTTTGAAAAATAAAAAATCGACGGCAATTTTAATGATGGTAATATTTTTTACCTAAAACAAGAGATCGCACACTTGAGAATTAAAGTGCCGACCAAATAGACAGTGGAAAAGATTTATACGTATCTCCTCGGTCCCGTATTAATATAATCGGTGATAACGACCTAAACATTGACATATAAATCATGCAAAACCCATTTTATTTTTCTAAAAACGTATATCTTCATTGACCTTAGTTAGAGGCAATTATGCACTATCCACGTTGACAAATATTTTATTAACCAAATTAATCATATACGTTTTCAATAGTAAGTATCCGATTATTGACAAATTATGAAAATACATATGTAGTTTCAACTATTATGTAAGGTCTTTATAAAAAAAATGATGTAACATTGTAAATTTTATTGAAAAAATAGTATCCCTTAGTATAAGTTTTGAAGTCATAATTTTTATAAAGTTTTTAACTTTTAAGATATGGATATGGTGAGATGTGTGATCATCTCATGATGTAATGGGAGCTGCCAAACGCCATCCAACACTCATGGGCATGGCCGCCCACGTGGCACGCCGTTCTTCAACTCTGACGACTCTGAAACTTCTCAGAATCATGGACTACACAAATTGATGTAATAAGGGTATTTTCGTCAAAACAAGAACGAGTTCTCAGCTTGGCCCACACACATTACCTCAGAAGTTTTGAAAACCATTAGAAGGGTAGTTACGTAATTTTCAGGATCAATATGGAGGGAAATGGCATATTCGCATATACCCGAAGGATTATACTTAACGTGCAGTGGATATTCTATCAACTTGTCGGGCCCATATATGGGCCCATTTGATGCCACGTCTTTTGTACGGAACCGCCCGACGTGGTAATAATTGTGGTGGATGTTGTTGTTTCACTGGAACGATCCTTTTGATGACTCGGCGACCAAATGTCTTGAATTGATTTCTAGCCTTGGGTTCGAACCGACGTGGTGTTATTCGATTATTATATTTGGTTTTAGTGTCAAACACTCTACACGAGCTTCCACTTAAATTTAATAACAAATCTTTGTTAGGTCATATTATCAATACAATAAAAACCCTTGAAACTCTCCAGAGGTTGACACCTCAGCTTTTTTAAGTTTTGTGGAGTTGACACCTCATTTAAAATGAATAACCAATGAAAACATTCTAAATAATACAGCTCATTTTTAATATCCAATAAGAACCTTTCTTTTTTCCACATCATCATCTCTCATAGAAATATCAAAATGACCCTAAAATCGTGGGCTTAGCCCAGTCCGGTCCAGGTATGAACACAAAATATTAAATCCGTTAAAAAGTAGATTTTGCGGGCAATCCCACTCGGATTACGGGGTTTAGCAGGTTATGCCGGAGATTGGCGGATTATCCCGCGGACTGCATATATATAATAAAAATAAATATATCATATATATAATTAAATAGTTTATATATTTTTGTAAAGATAATATGTAAAATATGTGATAATATAAAATTTTTATTATAAAAAGGATAATATTAAAAAAAATTGATGGTGTTTATACATTAGCTTTTTAGGCTATTCTCAGAGTAACACATCATTAGAATTGATATCTAATCAAAATATAAGTACGAAACAAAACTGAACATGGTAATTAATTCAGTGTCTCTAGCTAATACGATTTTTGAAAATTCTAATTATTAACTCTTTAAAGTTGCAAAAGATATAAAATAATTAATAAGATTTAAATTATATAAATTAATTTATATTCTTTAAAGGTTTTATACGGTATTTATAAGATTTTAGATACATATAAAGATAGTTTGTATATGTTTTAATAATGTTACATATGTATTTGGGTAAATTTCATATTGTTTGGAGCATTTTTTATAAGGTTTAAAAATGTGACATTTTTGAAAACTGGCATTGAAAATAAAGATAGTTTTTTAAAAATAAAGTTATTTAGTTGGTTCCGAGTGGTATAAAGGTAAACCATTAAGTTCAAAAATTTTATTTAATTATAGCAAATCACTAAAGAAAAAATTCAAAAAATAACCTTTGCTACGAAAATAAATTATTAACTGAAAAATATACTAGAATTTTACTTTTGAAACATCATCTTTTCATTAGATATTAATATTGGCAATTGAGACTATAATTATAATTACAAAGTCTAATTACATAAATAAAAAACTAATCCCTAGAAGTAAAAATAATTACAATTTAAATACAAATAAAATATTAAATTATAAAATTTTATTTAGTTATATTAAATAAAAAATTCCAAAATAACAATAGGATTAATACAATAATAACAATTGGATTCTCTCCTAATCTAACACATCAGCATTTTCAGCTTTCCTGGTTATGACACATCATTAAAAAGAAACTCTAATCAAAACATTTTAAATAATACAGCTCAACTTTATTTGCCAATAATAATCTTCTATTCTGCTACATCACTCTTTCTCTCCCCTTTTTCTGTTGTTTCATACTATTAAAAACACACAAAAACAAAAAAAAATAACAAAGCCCAAAAGTATGACGAAAAAAATAAAATAAAAAAGCCCAAAAGTAAAAGCCCACTTGATAAAGTAGTGTTGAAAACATGGAGAGACTAATTAAAATTGACAAAACACGGCTGTCTCTTCTTCTTCGTCATCATCTTCCTCTCGATCGGAAAAAAAAATAAAAGTTACTATAAATCTGTTGAATCAAGCAGAGAAGAAGAAGAAAAAGAGATCATGAATCCATAATCTGATTATCTACATCTCCCTAACATCAAGATCCACCATCCTTCATCTCCTCGTCACTCTCAGCACCACTCTTCCTCCACTCCTTCAGCCGCTACTCCTACCCCAACCGTCGGTGCTCGCCGTTTACCTCTTTAAAGAAAGTGCCTTCGCTGTTTGCTTTGAAAACGTGGAGAGACGAAGATTATTTTTTTGTTTTGCCTTCGCCGACAAGGTTTGTTGTCGAATCGATTTGCCATCGGAAGGAGCTCTAATAACCACCGTAAACTAGCTACCAGAATAATCACCGACAAAATTTGTTATTGATTAAGATTTAAAGAGTACTGGGAGTACCATCTTATTTTCCAAACATGATACAAATAGTGTCCTTCCCTTTTACCAAAAAAAAAAAATAGTGTCCTTCCCCAACATTGTTTTTTGCTTTCATTACCATCTAGATCTTTCTTTCCTTGTCATTGTTGGTAGTGTTGTAGGCATTTCATCGACAGGGAGTTATGGTAGGTTTATACAATTTATTTTAGTTATGGAAGTTTTGAATTGGTAGTACTTATTGTTGAGACTCGTGTAAAGAAGACTTCAAAAGTACACAATTGCTCGAAATCAATCATTTAATTAGCAAATAACAGCTGCGTACTTTATATATTGGAGTGCTACCTATACTTTATCAGTGTTTGCAGTCGTTTAATGGAAAATATGGTTGTTAAAATATTTCATGTGGACAGAGATATAGATTAATGATTCTAGAATAATTAATGTTTTATTTACTTACACTTCAGGTTTCCCGTGTATTTCACTTTGCCTAAATGTCATAATTTAGGTCTGGAACTATTGTTGTCCACCCCAAAGTTTGAATGCATGTATTGTGACTTGTGAGACCATAGATGATCTTTACGTAATATATTCTATTGGTCTTAGGAATAGTTAAATCAATCAAGTATCAAGCGTGTAATGCATATTGAATCTCTTGAGATGGTTGGACAATTGTATAATATTAATACATCCACAATTGTATTTGTATCTATCTAAAGAATGAAGGAGAGATTGTGCAAGTACCATGGGATCTACCGAAAACTTGTCGGAATTTCTCATCTACCTCTGCTTATACACTTCTTCCGTACATATATATACACTCTTGTTCGTTTGGTCAATTTAGTTAATGTTGATTAAAGATGAAGGTGGAGCAATTTTCTAAAGATGTTGAAGTTAATGAATCCAAGGCCGGTAGACGAAGAGAAGAAGAATTTTGTGCATTGATTTCTTAAGTAATGTGTCACGGTCACCTTCTCATATCTGTGTATTAATTTGTTTTATTTGATTTGAAATTCAAAATAAAGTTTTTAAATGAGATGAAGTGGTGAAAATGATCTGTCAACAATCAAATTCAAAAATTTTATTTAAGTTTTACAAATCATATTTATATTAAATTCAAGTTTCGTATTTGTGTATTGTTTAAATTCAAGTTTGGATACTCTTTTGTTTGTATTACAAAAAAAGGAAGACAACTTTCATTGTCTAAACCAAAAAATACAAATTTCATTGTGAACTTTGTACTACATAATCTTAGTTTAAGCAAAAGTCATTAGTAACAAAAATAATTTATAAAAGATATCCCGCAGCGGAGCGCGGGTTTTTACCCTAGTCTTAGCTAATAATAACAATGTCAGCAGAATTTAATTGTCATAATTTATTTTTACAGATTTTGATAACAACTGATAAACTCAATATATATAGTATTTCTATGTAAAATATGAAAGTTCTTATGTCAACGAAATTTCTGATAGTTTTGCGTCTCTATTTTTTTGTTATTTAGAATCTTTGACAAATTAATAACAAGTTATATATATATATGGCTGTGGCTTCTTCATTAGTCATTACGTTAGTCATTTGAAATTTTCATGACCACAAGAAAATATTTCTTCCGTTTTTCAGATTTCCATAAGAAACAAAATAGAATAATCGATGAACATCGATCACCAACTTCTACGTGGATTGTGACCAAGACAAATGACTGTATAAAGAAGTCCTCGTTAGGAATACAATTTAATTTATATTTGGAGGGCTGATATTTGATATGAAAAAAAAAAAAAATGATGTGACAAAATATTACTTTGCATTTTTTCTAACCGTAGAATTTAGACCAGTATTTAGTACTATTTGCAAGCGGTACTTAAATTTGCAGTGCCAAACAAAAATGAGCAAACACAAATTAATTGACTAATCATATGACGGTAGCTACAATTTTTTTATATTAAATATACTTATCTTTACAACTTTAATTAAAACAATGTGCATGTATGTAGATTTTGACTTCTTCGTAAACCGGATCTTTCAAGATTAGGATTTTTCCATGAATCGAAAAGATTATACAAATAAGTTCTAATTGTAAGAGATCATTTCTTATAATAATAATAAGAAGACTTAACACGTTATTTTTATAATTGTTTTTTAAATTTTACGGGTAAATATTGTTGGCCATGGTAGGATATAGAACATACATGAAGGAAGTAAAGCGACATCAAATATATTTTTGGTAAGAAAATCATGAAATAAATGATTTTTTGGTTGTTTTATCATATGGGCCAAGATGTGAACTGCTAAATGTCGGAAGAGTCTCTCCATTCCAAAATACAGACACAGCCGAAGATTGAAGGATAAGGCGTATTTACTTTTTATGTATACTTTTCTTGGTTTCATATGAACAAAATTGATAATTGAGAAAAAGAAACAACCATTAGAATTATTTATTTTATCTATATATCTTCAATTATTTGCCTAACTTGATGTGTCCTTTAGGCTTAAAAAAAAACTTGATGTGTCCTTTTAAGTGACACATCGATGAACCATATGTTTAGCCTCTTGTTGTTTTATGAAGATCGATTGAATTTGATTTTCCTATCTATCTATCTATCCAGGATGTTCGAACGCGGGATACTTATGAAGTGATGTCTTTCACTGCTGTAAATCTCTGGATTGACAGCCGGTAAAAAAAGATTAAAAGATCGATAGTCGAAAACGCAATGTTTTTCTTTTTAACACTCATGGACTTGATAAAACCGTGATCAAATATTCTATTGCGTACAAGAGTTTGGCAATAGAATATTTCATCATGCTCTTGTCGAATTGTTCATTGTTGCATGTTCACTATTTGTAGCGTCAATGTTGCATTTCATCTAGATTCTAGTTTCGTCCAAATTCTAAATCCCCTAACTTGTTCGATTTGTTCTCTGATTTGATTGTGCTACTATAATACTGCTCATTTGAATCATGCTTCATCTTCCATAATTTTTGTAGAATCCAGATGGTTAAGTTTCATAAACTTCAGAACGTCCAAAGATTTGGGCTATTTGTTTTCAGATTCGAGCTAAAGCCTAAGCTCAAGCCCAAGATCAAACCCATTTGTACAAAGAATCTCACTTATCTATTTGTGCACACATTCTCCAACGCTCAATCATTTTATAAAATAGAGAATTATCTTCAATCTCCTCGATATACGAAAACCTAATATAATTGAAAACGATTTTTTTTTTCTATATAGAAAAAACTCAGTGAATATTTGTGAAAGTTTCTTCCACACATAAAAGAGAAATAATTTTTATTTATCTCAACCTTTGATATCAAAACATGAAACAACAAGGGCAAGTATTAGCCACCACCACAAAGTAATCATCTTAAACTCAAACCTCAAAACAAACAAAAGACAAAACCCGATTGTTTCAAGCACAAACGTGACTTGTGGTTTACATCGTCTTCATCATCTCCATAACTTCATATTTTCATCTCTCTCTTCTGCTCTCCTTCCTTCTGCTACAGTTAGCCATGTCTTTGGACACAGTGGACAAGCTGGTGGTGTTCTTGGCCAAGAGAGACGGAATAGACAAGCTTGTGAAGACATTCCAATACGTTGCCAAGCTCGCGTGCTGGCGCTTTGAGACCACGCAACCGGAAGCCGCCGATAGGTTCAAGAAGTGGGAGGTCGCGTCCGGTCTCAGCCGCAAAGCCTTCAGGTCCCACATCTTTCTAATATCAATCACTTTATCTACAAAGTGGCATCATCGTAAATATAGTTTAATACATGAAATGAAATTTTTGCTATAATTCACTTCTTGATTAATATCTTATCTCATCTACCAAATTTGAACAGTCACTAATACTAATAAGGAAACTTTATATTAAATGATAACAAGTACAATTGAATAGATATATTTACAATAGCATTAATCATTGTTAACTTATGGTCGGATTATGCGAAACAGGACCGGGAGATCTCTCACGGGGTTCAATGCGCTGAGGCGAAACCCCGGGGCAACCCCGGTGATCCGTTTCTTGGCGGTCCTAGCCAATTCAGGAGAGATGGTTTACTTCTTCTTCGATCATTTTCTTTGGTTATCAAGAATTGGTACAATAGACGCCAAGCTAGCCAAGAAAATGAGTTTCATCTCCGCTTTTGGCGAATCTTTCGGCTACACTTTCTTCATCATCATTGATTGCATTTTCATAAGACAAAGACTCAAATCCTTGAAAAAACTCCGGTCATCCGATGAACCGAAAGAAGAAGTCGGCGCAAAAATTAGCGAGATTCGGGGAGATATAGTAATGAGGTTGATGGGAATTTCTGCCAACATTGCGGATTTACTTATCGCATTGGCAGAAATTCACCCAAACCCCTTTTGTAACCACACGATTACACTCGGTATAAGCGGTTTAGTTTCGGCATGGGCTGGTTGGTATAGAAATTGGCCATCGTGAGATGTAATAAAGGCTAATGTTTGTTGTTTGGAATGAACATAGCAAACGTTGTAACTCACTTGAATATATGAAACATTTCTATTTTACATTATTTATGGGTCAAATCGAAATCAAACAAAACTAAGGGTATAAAAAAGTATAATCCATATACGTGGAGGGGCATTAATGAAATTCATAAAACTTGGTAACTGTAATTAGTAACTTCCCACTCTCTCACCCTCATTGGGACGGTTAATTTTTTTTTTTAAATTCATTTCCATCAGAAGTTGTTACCTTCTCGTAATATTTATAGATTTATTACGATTCTATATTCACTAAAGAACAGAAACAAAGAGAAGATTTTCGAAAGAAATTGATGAGAACAATGATTCCAACATCGTTTTCAAGTAGGTTTCAAGGAGTTATAAGTATGAATGCGTTGCGATGTTATGTATCAGAGTTTATCTCTACCTTCTTCTTCGTCCTCGCAGCCGTTGGTTCTGTCATGTCTTCAAGTAATTTTACTCTGTTTCTAAATAAGTTTGTTCCTTTTTTTGTAATAAGAAGAAATTGTTAATCGTGTTTTTTTTTATTAGGGAAACTGATGGCGGGTGATGTGTCTGGTCCGTTTGGTGTATTAATACCGGCGATTGCGAATGCGTTTGCGTTATCTTCATCTGTTTACATTTCTTGGAACGTCTCTGGTGGTCATGTGAATCCAGCGGTTACGTTTGGGATGGCGGTTGCTGGTCGGATTAGTGTTCCAACCGCTATGTTTTACTGGACTTCTCAGATGATTGCCTCTGTTATGGCTTGTCTTGTCCTTAAAGTAACTGTCGTCGAACAGGTAATTAAACATTTTGTGTTACATGGTTTCGTTTACTTTTTGTCTGATTTGTGTTCTTTTTTTTTGTTTGTTTTTTCTGATGTGATTTGTGAATTGATCAGCACGTACCGATCTATAAGATTGCTGGAGAAATGACGGGATTTGGAGCATCGGTTCTTGAAGGGGTTTTAGCGTTTGTCCTGGTTTATACTGTGTTCACGGCTAACGATCCGAGACGTGGTCTACCTTTAGCAGTGGGACCTATATTCATAGGGTTTGTTGCGGGTGCGAATGTTCTAGCCGCTGGTCCGTTCTCTGGAGGTTCGATGAATCCGGCGTGTGCCTTTGGATCGGCGATGGTTTACGGAAGTTTTAAGAACCAAGCTGTGTATTGGGTTGGGCCTCTGCTTGGAGGAGCCACAGCTGCGTTAGTGTATGATAATGTGGTGGTTCCGGCAGAAGATGATCGTGGTTCATCTACTGGAGATGCCATCGGTGTGTAATGACTTGTTTTACTGTTTTATATTTTGAATTGGTGATGTAGGTTTTTTTTTCAATTTTCAGTTTCTGATATGTTATTGACTTGATGTTTAATTTATTGATTACTTAAGTAAATTGCATTACAAACAATTTTTCTATTTTACATTACTTTAGTATACCTCTTGTTTGAGAAGCTTAGCCGATACTTTTGCATCTAAACAAAAATTCAAAAGAACCATTTGGGTCTTACTTCTTCTTCCTTATCGGTTAACTCACGATACTGATACCATTCAGTACCTGAAGTACCAATTGGCAATGTTGGTCGGAGAAACACTTCAACTGGTTTTGGCACACTGACACAAATACGTATCTCATGCTCTGCTTCATTGAGATCTCTAGGTTCAGTTCCTCGTGTTCTGCGGATTGGTTCAATTGAAATCCATCCTAACCCAGATATTGCCACATCACTAGCCGGTCTGATCAAGAAGTGTGTCAACGTTAGGTGAGGATCATTCGTTTTACCAAAGTTAGACAGGAATTGAAGATAACTATTTCACCTTTTTGCATCGTTGATTTCAATTTGGAGTAATCGGTGAGATTGTAACCCTTTCCACTCCTGCATCTGATCTTTCCCTGATGGAGGTGTCAGAAGCACACCCAGTTCTTTCTGCAGAACAAATGAGTATCAAGTTAATGGTAAAACGACGATTTAACTTGTCCTCAAATAATGGGGAAAGAAACTTGCCTCGTAAAATGCAGTCGCTGTTTTGGTTGGTACTACATGAATATCAAGAGCCTTTGGTCCATAGAATGTGAAACATGTTTCCGGTAGAGCCTGCAATATGTCAAGCATGTAATGGTTTCAAAAATTCTGATATCCACTGTAAAACTAAAACATAATACAGCATTATTATTACCTTCAAGATGTCAATCCTAACGAGACCTCCCCAGAAAAATGTATAACCGTTTAAGCTCTCCCCCTTGGGACTACTTGACGATTGAGTTGGCAAAGTTGAAATCTGTAAGGAACAAAAAGCACAGTAAAATCATCATACCGATGTTGCGGTAAAATAATCTTTACCTAGCCGTACTATAGCAGACTTACATCGAAAGACTGGCCTCTGAGCCGATTTTGAGGAGCAAGGGCAGGTAAATCATCTGAATGAACAACAGCTGCTTGCCTGTGGTGAAGGTGCACACCCGGTGTATCATACAACTTCTGTGGTAATAAGATATTCTTTTAGCAGAATGTCTACTGTGGCAATTTTTGGAAAGTTCTAGAATCTGGTGGTGGTTTAGTTTATACCTCTCCTCCGAGGAAGGCGTTGATCTGAATTGGACCCAAAGTGGTTCCAGGGACAGCAGATTGAATTGGTTTGTACTTTTGTGCCGCTGCTGCAACAGGGTCCCTTTCGGCCATCGTTTCTGTATGATGAAGTATGTATACAATCACTCAAACTCTCTTTATAGATACATAAATTGTGGAGAAATTGGCTCTTCTAGCAATCAGGCTAAAGTAGCACCCAGAGTCCGAGACCATATTCAAGCAGATACAAACTTCAACGACAAGTGATACACATACAATGGAGAACAAATGACTTACTCAGCAAAGCATTGATGAATGCTGACTTCCCTACGTTAGCTGCACCCTGTGAAAGTATGAAGAAATGATAAATGAATATTTGCTAACCGTCATCGAAGTTTCTTTATAAATGCACAACCTCTATCTCCAGTAAACAAATTTATGAATTAGTGGATCATATAGAACAGTATAGTGTAGAGTTTGTTGTTCTGATGGACACAACAGAAAATCAAACCCGAGAAAATTGATTTAAGTAACCACTGCCTCTCTCATTAAAGTGTGTTAAAGTAAAAAGTTTGAACTCTCATCATATAGCGATAGGTTTACTAACTAAAACTCTTTTTTGTTGGTAAAAAAATAACGAATGCACATACCAGAATGTAGACATCTCGTCCCTGAAACAAAAACAAGGGTACAGTGGTTAGGTTGCAGAAGATATATGAATAGAAGGTTGTATTTCCGATACTGAGCCATAAAGGAAACAAGATGTACGCCAATTCATGGCATTTACATTTCTCAAGAGTCAAGACAGCTTTAAGGTGGTGCAGTATATAAAAATAAGCTACCTTTTTCTCCTTCTGGATTTCTGATGCAACTCCGCTAACTCCATCCAGAGACTTCGAGCTTGTGAGATGGACACTCAAGACACTGTAAAGTTATATCACACCCAAATCAAACACTAGCTCCAGAAACATTAAATCACTTTCTGGCAACAAACCTAGTAGATAAGTACTTGATACCTACTTAAGCTTTTTCCTCATGGTCACTTCTACGACCCAATCCCCGATACAATTCATATCCGTTCCTTTTGGAAGAAGATCAATCTAACAGTACAAAGCACAATTCTTTACCAGAGAAAAGTTGGAACTTGGAAAGAATTGAAGAAGTAACTAAGTAAGCCAGGTTATAAAACCTTACCTTAGTTATAACTAGTATAATCGGATTAGCTCCAACTAAGTCACGAACACGAGCTAAAAAGCTTCCATTAAAATCCACAATATCAACCTGCGACACAACATGTTGATGAATTCTTGGTACATAAAACAGAAAAGAGAAGTTCCATTCTAAAAATCTACTCACCAATTTAACAATCAAAGCTTTCTCATGGCGTAAATGAGAAAGTTTCTCACGAAGTTCATCAGCTGATACAAATTGTTTACCACCTGAATATCCACCATTACCACCAACTGCTGTAATCATATGTCCATGAGACAATAGCTGACATCTTCCACATATCACAGTTCTTAATTGGTGATGCTTCTTCTTCTACAACAACAAAGAAGAATCCATCTAATTCATCAATCAACTAACTAAAATTGAGATTCTGAAGCTCGAATTCATACCAATTCGTAAGTAACCAAATCGACAAATCCCGGAGAATCGACGTCGGAAGTTTGTAACGGAGCTCCGCAACCGTAACAACATGAGACTGAGGTATCAACAACTTTCCGTGCAATAATCTCCTCTTTCTTTTTCTTCTTCTCTTTTTTGAGCTCTTTCTTCACTACTTTCTGAGCTTCATGAGCTCGTTGGTGCTCCAGGAACCTTTCTCCAGGGGTTGGAGCAGCCGCCGCGAATCCATCTCGTTCTGAGAGTGAAACCGGTGGTTCGGAATTAGCGATTGATTTGCAGACGATTGACGTCGCTGAATTTCGGTAAATGACGGTGAGATTGGGTTCGCGTCTGGTTGTGTAGCGACGAGGAAGAGAAGGAAACGTTGAGAGTGTTCGTAGCGCCATTGCTGAGATTCTTTCCCACTAGCTGTTGTTGTGTTATCTGTTAAACCCAAAGAGAGAACAAGAGAGACTCTAGCTGGTACAGAAGGTTTACTCGATAACCTTCTGATTGATTTTGCAGAGTTAAGGTAGGGTCATATCGTAGCCCTGGGTAAAATAACCAGAACCGAAAACGGGAAAAATGTCGAAAAATTCGCGAACTTTCAAATTTGGGACGAAAAAAGCATGAACTATCGAAATGTCATTTAAATCATAAAGTTTAGGTTGACTTTTTGACAAAATAGTGAAGTTTAGTTTGACTTGGCCATTTCGGGCATGCCGTTAAATTTCCGTTAACCAGACGATAACGGTGTTAAATTTCCGTTAGATTTCTCCGTTGAGTCAAAACGACGTCGTTTTGAAACACTGAAACGACGTCGTTTCATTAGAAAATAAGATGAAAAATGCATATGTCGGAAATCGAACAGCTGACCTACTGGACTAATGAGAGGTGCTCAACCGTTGCGCTACGATAACATTTTGGTATTGTACCAAACCGAACATATATATACTAACAAATAACTATGTACAATTAATTAAAACAATATACAATTTATTAACAATAACAAAACTAAAAAAAAATAACCAAACATATACAAATATTAAATATACTTCCATAAATATATATTTTGAAATTTTTACAATCCTATAATCCTATAATTTATAAAATCTTTATTCCTATAATTTATACAATCTTTGATCCTATATTTATGTGAGAAGAATTGTATAAATTTTATATTTATGTGAGAAAGATTGTATAAATTTTTTGTCATATATTTATTTTACTATATTCTATTAGTTTCATTTTTGTTTTTTTATAATTTAGGAAAAAAAACAATTTTCCAAATAAAGAAGAAATCTTTATATATAAAATTAAATATTTAAAAATTTCAAAATATATATTTATGGAAGTATATTTAATATTTGTATATGTTTGGTTATTGTTATTTAGTTTTGTTATTGTTAATAAATTGTATATTGTTTTAATTAATTGTACATAGTTATTTGTTAGTATATATATGTTCGGTTTGGTACAATACCAAAATGTTATCGTAGCGCAACGGTTGAGCACCTCTCATTAGCCTAGTAGGTCAGCTGTTCGATTTTCGACAGATGCAGTTTTTTCATCTTATTTTCTAATGAAACGACGTCATTTCAGAGTTTCAAAACGACGTCGTTTGGACTCAACGGAGAGTTCTAACGGAAATTTAACACCGTTATCGTTTGGTTAACGGAAATTTAACGGCATGCCCGAAATGGCTAAGTCAAACTAAACTTCACTATTTTGTCAAAAGTCAACCTAAACTTCATGATTTAAATGACATTTCGAAAGTTCATGCTTTTTTCGTCTCAAATTTGAAAGTTCGCGAATTTTTTGACATTTTTCCCAACCGAAAACCCTAACCAAACCGACCCGAAAAATACTCGGAACCAATTTTTAAAAATATCCGAATGAGTTCTAAAGGATCTAGACCTCTCCATCCGAAAAACTGGAACCCAATCAGAACCAAACCTGATCCTCGTAGATATCCGAACATATTCGAAATACAAGTATACATCAAATATTTTTAGTAATACTTATCCATATGATAATCTATCTAATACTCAAATTTACAATTAAAAACTCGAATATATTAGATAATTCTTTAGCAATTCAGTATTTTTGGGTACATCTGGGTAAAAAATATGTAATGTTTCAGTTTATTTTCGAGTATTTTAGGTATTTTCGAGTATATCTGGATACATTTGGGTAAATGATAACTTATGTTTTAGTTTTAGTTTTTTTTGTTTCTCTATATACTTCGGGTATGTTCGGGTACATCTGAGTAGATTTAGGTTTATATGGATAAAAAGAACCGAATCCAACCCGAACTTAGAAATATTATAGACTTTTTTTGGTTCTCAATACAAATATTCGACCCGATCCGATTCCGAAAAAGTGCAAATCGAATTTGAAAATTATCCGAATATGTCTCAACTCCTATACCCAAAATACCGGATATGCAAATGGAACCGACTCGAATCCGAATGGATACCTGAATGCCGAGCTAAATCCAAACTCCGAAATATAAAATCTAGAGAAGAACCTTTTAAATGAGTTAAAAGTTAGGGTAGGGTTTAGAAATTTAGTTTCCCGCTCTTTTGCTGCCAAATCCGAAAAATGCTCATTTTTAAGAGAAAATTCGTTTTTTTTTTATTCCTTATGGTAAATTGAAAAAAACAAAAAAAAATTCAAATTCGCTGGTAGTAATCCTCTCAAAGAAATTTCAATTTCGAGATTCGTCTTTTCTTTCTCCTGCAACGGTTAGATTTTACATCTACACTTTCAATTTCGAAATTGCACCTTGTTGTGATATACTTCTCTGGGTTTCCATATCTAGGGTTTATGAGTTTACTTTCCAAATTAGGGTAAATTTTGGGGAAGAAGAAGACGAGGAAGAAGTAACAAGATGCATATAAAGGAGATATGCTTAGAAGGTTTCAAATCATACGCAACGAGAACAGTAGTTCCGGGTTTCGACCCGCATTTCAACGCGATTACGGGTCTAAACGGATCCGGAAAATCAAACATCCTCGATTCCATCTGCTTCGTTCTAGGTATCACTAATCTTCAACAAGTTCGAGCTTCTAATCTCCAGGAACTCGTCTACAAGCAAGGACAAGCTGGAATCACTAAAGCCACTGTGTCAATTACCTTCGACAATTCCGAAAGAAATCGGAGTCCTTTAGGCTATGAAGATCATTCAGAGATTACCGTAACTAGACAAGTAAGTCTTATTGAAGAAAGGTTTCGTTTTTAAGTTTTGCTTAGAGTGAATTTTCTTTGTTTGTGTGTTTTGAAGATTGTAGTTGGTGGAAGGAACAAGTATTTGATCAATGGGAAGCTTTCACAGCCAAATCAAGTTCAGAATCTTTTCCACTCGGTGCAGCTTAATGTCAATAATCCTCATTTTCTGATTATGCAAGGGCGTATTACCAAAGTTTTAAATATGAAAGCTATGGAGATTTTGTCGATGCTTGAAGAAGCTGCTGGTACGAGAATGTATGAAAATAAGAAAGAGGCTGCTTTAAAGACGTTGGAGAAGAAGCAAACTAAGGTTGATGAGATAAATAAGCTTCTTGAGCAAGATATATTGCCAGCTTTGGAGAAGCTTAGGAGAGAAAAGTCACAGTATATGCAGTGGGCTAATGGTAATGCGGAACTGGATCGGTTAAAGAGGTTTTGTGTCGCTTTTGAGTATGTTCAAGCAGAGAAGATTACAGACAATTCTCTCCATGAGGTTGAACAAATGAAGATAAAAATGACTGGTATTGATGAGGAGACAGAAAAGACACAGGGGGAGATATTGGAATTGGAGAAACAAATTAAAGCTTTGACTCAAGCAAGGGAAGCCAGCATGGGAGGAGAAGTAAAAGCTTTGTCTGACAAAGTTGATTCACTGTCTAATGAAGCGACACGTGAATTATCCAAGCTTAATAACATGGAGGACACCCTTCAAGGCGAAGAAAAGAATGCTGAAAAGGTTAGCTGACAGTTGTTGTTACCTTGGGGTGAAATTGTTTTCAGCTATTTCTGACAATTTTTTGGTGTTGCTAGATTGTTCATAATATAGAAGATTTGAAGAAATCTGTAGAAGAAAGAGCTTCTGCTCTCAAGAAGTGCGACGAAGGAGCAGCAGAATTAAAACAAAAATTCCGGGAATTTTCCACCACACTGGAAGAGTGTGAAAGAGAACACCAGGTAGTTTCATTAAGAAGAAGCTTTATTTACTGAATATCTAGTATGTTAATTGGGTTTACATCCCGTGATAATTAGGGTGTGCTAGCTGGTAAGAGTAGTGGAGATGAAGAGAAATGTCTCGAAGATCAACTACGTGATGCAAAGATTTCTGTTGGAACAGCTGAAACGGAGTTGAAGCAGCTGAATACCAAAATTAGTCACTGTGAAAAGGAGCTAAAAGAGAAAAAGTCCCAGTTAATGTCAAAACAAGACGAAGCTGTTGCAGTGGAAAATGAACTCGATGCTAGAAAAATTGATGTAGAAAGTGTAAAAAGGGCATTTGATTCTCTTCCATATAAAGAGGGTCAGATGGAAGCATTGGAGAAGGTTAGTAAGCTTTCTCTATGATTTTTTTTTTCCTTCTTCTTCTGTTACATAATGAATACATATGTGACTCAAATTTTCTTAGGATCGAGAATTAGAACTTGAAGTTGGGCAAAGGCTGAAAGATAAACTGCGTGATCTTTCGGCTCAATTAGCAAATGTTCAGTTTACATACCGCGATCCTGTGAAGAACTTTGATCGATCAAAGGTGAAAGGTGTGGTAGCAAAACTGATAAAAGTGAATGATAGGTCCTCAATGACAGCTTTGGAAGTAAGTAGTGTAATATCTTATCATTATATTATTATTACTTTGTCAGATCGTTTGAGTTCTCTAAGGTGACTATTTTTTCAGGTTACTGCTGGTGGGAAGTTATTTAATGTTGTTGTAGACACAGAAGATACTGGAAAACAGCTCCTTCAAAAGGGTGATCTTCGGAGAAGAGTTACAATTATTCCTCTCAACAAAATTCAATCTCACCTAGTTCCACCTAGAGTGCAGCAAGCCACTGTTAGATTAGTATGTGAATCTTTTTTATTCTACTGTCAAATTCAACTACTATTTCTTTGTGCCTTGCTGATTTTCTTCTAATTTTCCAGGTTGGAAAGGGTAATGCAGAATTGGCACTTTCTTTAGTTGGTTATAGTGAAGAATTAAAGGTGGGTTGGTTGCCTGCTCAAAGTACCAAGAATCTGATACATTTGCAATTTTGCATCATCTATTAGTTTATCAAATTTCTGATAACCTTCTATTATGCAATGCAGATAATAATTCATCTCATTCATGAGCTGTGTAACTGCTGATTTTGTGTTTAGAACATTTAGTTATGGACAGACTACAGAGTGATACCATGAGTCCAACTTTTCAATTTCGTTTGACATTTTCTAACTTTTTTGCAGAATGCCATGGAATATGTTTTTGGTTCCACTTTTGTTTGCAAAACTACTGATGCGGCTAAGGAAGTAAGTATTTCCCGACATTAGAGTACTCTGTGTTTGTTGAGGTGTGTAGAGATGTGTTTTGATTTTCTAAGCTGGTTGACTACAACCTTAGCAGACATAATATATTTTCCATAATATCTTCTTAACTATTAGATACCAATATTTTGATGGCAAAACTACTCTGTTTTCTTTAGATATTTCATTCTTTGATTTGTCTTTCAAATGCTTGTTCGGTAGGTAGCATTTAATAGGGAAATTCGGACTCCAAGTGTTACACTTGAAGGTGATGTATTTCAGCCAAGTGGTCTTCTTACTGGTGGAAGTCGCAAGTATGTCATTCTTTCTATTAGACCTGTAGATATTTCATGGTGTTCATCTTCTTGATTTCATACAGATATGGTTACCTGACCAAAAACATTGTATATATTGTATTCCTTTGTTGTAGGGGTGGAGGTGATTTGCTAAGACAACTTCATGATCTGGCAGAGGCTGAAACAAAATTTCAAGTACATCAGAGAAGGTTGTCTGAAATTGAAGCGAAGGTATGTTCCTTCAATATGCTATTGCTTTCCTTCTAGAAAAAGACACTTCGGGCTTTGACAGCTGAATTAGGCATCAGAAAATTTCCACTGAACCGTTATATACACTTTCTTCACGTTAGACCGTTAGTATTAGATCTGGATCATTGGGAACTCGAGGTTCATGTGTTTTCATTGGTGATATAAAAGAAGATATAAGCTTAGCTGCTGATACGGACACTTAGAACCTTATTTAGATGTCCCGTTATCTCAGATAGTCAATCAGTTTGGTTGTTTCTGGCTCGAATGAAACAAATATTTAGTTAATGCCATTGCAGCATATTGATATCTCATGTTTGGTTTTCTAGGATTGATTGATAACTCACATATGTTTGTGAAGGCTCCCACATAATGTTGTTGTCGACTCTGGGTTCCTCTGTAAGTTATATGGTTGTGTAAAAACCCTACTGGTTCTTCAAATTGCAGATCAAGGAGCTTCAGCCTCTTCAAAAGAAGTTCACAGACATGAAAGCACAGTTGGAGCTGAAAATGTATGACATGTCCTTATTTCTAAAAAGGGCTGAACAGAACGAGCACCACAAGGTTTTTATATCTTTTTTTGTCTACATCCTTTTAGCTTAAATTTCCGAATTCTATTTTTTCCCTTCTATTGGTGGCTAAAAGACATATTTATAGTATCATTCCCTTTTACCAATTGTATATATAGCTTGGTGAGGCAGTGAAGAAACTTGAAGAAGAGGTTGAAGAAGTGAGATCCCAAATCAAAGAGAAGGAAGGTCTTTACAAAAGTTGTGCCGATACTGTCTCCACGCTGGAGAAATCCATCAAAGATCATGATAAGAACAGGGAGGGAAGACTCAAGGACTTAGAAAAGAATATCAAAACTATCAAAGCTCGTATTCAAGCATCCTCAAAAGATCTAAAGGTATTCCAGATCTTTCAGTCAAAGATTTTGACTCTGCATTTGAACTTCTTCAATCTTTTTCTTTATCCTGTACCCCTGGTTTACCAAATTTTTGCCTTTTACATTTCTAAAATGGCTTCATAGCTTTTGGTCTATGTTTCTTCTTGCTCATAGGGTCATGAAAACGAAAGGGAGAGGCTTGTGATGGAGCAAGAAGCAGTGGTGCAGGAACAGTCATTTTTAGAGAGCCAGCTAGCTTCATTGAGGACGCAAATCAGCACTCTGGCTTCAGATGTGGGCAATCAACGAGCCAAGGTACTGCATTTATTTCTATTTGTGTCTTTTAACTATAAAAAATATACGAGTAACGTGTGGATGTGGACCCTTCTGCAGGTGGATGTCATACAGAAGAATCACGATCAGTCTCTCTCTGAGCTCAAGTTGATACATGCAAAGATGAAGGAATGTGATACACAGATTAGTGGTTCTATTGCAAACCAGGAAAAATGTCTGCAGAAGATTAGTGACATGAAGCTTGACAGAAAGAAGTTAGAAAATGAGGTATTCCCTCTTCAATTTGTTTGTCTGGAAATGCATGTGTTATTCTTGCCGCGTTCTCCCTATTTAATGACAGATGTCTTGGGTTTACTTAATTGCTTTGACTTTAATATTGAAGTAGCACTGTATGTTGGATGATAGAGGTGGATATAAGTATTAGGACTTCCTGATAATTCGACTGTAATAAAAATTGAAGATGTTGTATACTCTATTAGTTGATAACCTTTCTATTGACTAAGATCTACATCTTAAGGAATGCACACTTTTCATGGGAGAACATTTTACTCTGAGTAGGTAACAAGGATGGAGATGGAGCAGAAGAATTGTTCTGTGAAGGTAGACAAACTTGTTGAGAAGCATACGTGGATAACATCTGAGAAGCAACTTTTTGGAAAAGTAGGGACAGACTATGATTTTGAATCCCGCAATCCTCACAAAGCAAGAGAAGAACTGGAAAGGCTCCAAACAGATCAATCAAGGTATGTTTCTGAGGATATTCATAGATTTAGTTTTGCAACTTGTATAATCTTCACACTCATGCAATGCAATATCAATGGAATGTGCTTTCTTTTTCTTTCCTGTTTATTCTCTTTAACTAAATGAAATCACTCCTGCTCTCTTTTCCTGGCTATTCATTTCTCTTATAAAGTCTCGAGAAAAGAGTAAACAAGAAGGTCATGGCTATGTTTGAGAAAGCAGAAGATGAATATAATGCTCTTATGACCAAGAAAAATATAATCGAGGTTAGTTTTGGATGGTCTGTGAGACATAGTTTTACAGCTTAACATGCATTTACTAACTGTGTTTTTTTTTCATTTTTCATAGACTGACAAATCCAAAATCAAGAAAGTGATTGAGGAGCTTGATGAGAAGAAAAAAGAAACACTGAAAGTTACATGGGTTAAAGTTAATGAGTGAGTCGCCTATTTAGTTTTCTCTGCTTGTTTAACCATGTGAGTCACTTCTTTTTACTTCATCGTGAGATTGATTTACGATATTTACACTTGGGTCTTTATCATTAGGGATTTTGGTTCCATCTTTTCAACTCTACTACCTGGCACCATGGCAAAGTTAGAACCTCCAGAAGGAGGTAGTTTCCTTGATGGTCTTGAAGTCCGTGTTGCTTTTGGAAGTGTCTGGAAACAGTCTTTATCTGAACTAAGTGGAGGGCAAAGATCTCTTCTTGCACTATCTTTAATCCTAGCATTGCTTCTCTTCAAGCCAGCTCCTCTTTATATCTTAGATGAGGTACATCTCGATTTTCCATTTTTATGAATATGATTGTTTAGACTAAGTTCATGTTTCCAGTGATCTTGAAATGTTAACGATCACAGAACCTTTTTAAGTTTGATGACATTCTCAAAAGACATAAGAGAACTCATGAGTTTAATTTTGTTCAGGTGGATGCAGCTCTTGATCTCAGCCACACGCAAAACATAGGAAGAATGATAAAAGCTCATTTCCCACATTCACAGGTCATATAACTTTGCGGGTTTCTCTGATTTTGTAGTCACCATGATTCAGAAAGATTTACTTATCCATTTATATCTCAAACATTACTGCTCTCTGATATGATTTCTCTTACAGTTCATTGTGGTTTCACTGAAAGAAGGAATGTTCAGCAACGCCAATGTTCTCTTCCGAACAAAATTCGTGGATGGTGTTTCAACGGTCCAGAGGGCAGTAACAAAACAGAGCTAATAACCTGCGTATATCCTTAACAACACTAATGATGATGTATATACTCTTCTTTCCTCGACCAAATTGGCTTCTACGTGTGTTCTACGTATCTTTCAAGATCTGTAGCCAATGATTTGTTGGTACCTATTGTCTACCGAAGCTTACCTTAAATTTTAGTTTTTGTTGTTGTTGCAACTTGCAAATGTATTAAGAGATTGGGATTCTAAGTTATGGTGTGCTTACATATCACTGTTGCCACATGAATATATAGATATTAAAGAGTACGACAATGTTGATTAACTTAGTTCCTCTGTACATTGAAGATTTTAAATTTAATCATGGAGCTACAACGATTCAACACCGATTCAAGCTCAAAATCCAAGAACTCTAAGATGAAACACACTTGCAGATAGACATGAAAGAGAGAGATATATGATAATTCATAAGTCCCTCTTAACTCTTTTAGTTGAAGGTTTGGACAATAGTGTTGTGCCATGGGTCAGACAAGTGCTGCAACAGATTCTCAAATGGTCCCTTTCCAGTCACATTGTGTTGAACCACAAACCCTAAGAATGCCAACATCGCCAATCTCCCTGAAACAACAACAAAAAAAAGGTTTAGTCTTTTAACTCTAACTAGTAGTTTCTTGCGTAACAAGAATAACGGATTAGTCTAAGCTTACCGTTTGCGATTTCTTTCTCCTTGGCCTCGAGCGTAGGAGCAAAGTTAAGCGGGTTAAAGATTCCACCAGGGTAACCAACTTCACCCTTAGGTAAGCTGTATTGCTTAAAGATAGGGTCTTGGTTCACACTTCCTGGGTTCTTGATGTCTTGCCACCGTCTGATCTCAACGTAATGAAACAATATGAATTCGATCACGAACAATGTCGAAGACGATGCAAAATACTGCTCTTTCCCAGCATCATACCACTCCGGAACATTTATGATTCCTACCAAAGGTTTTGACAATCCCTGTGTTAAGTTCTTGAAAAGATGTAACACATATTTTGTAGGTCATGTTAATGGTGACTCACCGAGCTTGGTGAAAACTTCTGGCAAAAGCATCCCAGCGACACCGAGCATGGCCCATCGTCCGTTGACCAGCTCTGCCTGGACGAACCATTTCAAGTTCTCTGGATCCTCAGCTAGACCCAACGGGTCAAACCCGTTGTCACCGGCAAGACTGCAATATAAATAAGTAAGTGAGCTGTGAGCATACCAATCACATTAACTAAACCGGTATCGAACAAACCCGGTCTAACCTAACCAATCCAGATTGATTATTCAATTGATATGGTCGTGTTCAAGCAAATTACTCTACACACTTAAAACTAAACCGGTATCGGACTGACCTAACCTAACCAAGGTGGTTCCGGTTGTTTTAAACCGAAAGTGAATGTAGTTTGCAAAAATTACCTGCCGGTGAGATAATCAGGCGATGCCAAACCGGGCAACCATTCTCCTTTCTTAGCCTCAACCTTGAACGACGACGTTTTGGACGATGAACCAATCGATTTAAACGACAAGTCGCGGTTCAACCTACCGGAAGAACCGGTGAGGAATCTTGGCTTTGAAGTAGTACAAGGTCGGAAAATCGAGGCCGAGGCATGAGTAGTGACAGTCGCCATTATCCCTAGCTAGACTTAGAAGATCCGACCCGAGAACCCGGTAACTAAAAGAAGAATGGATTGGAATCAAGAGAGATTGAAAGATGAAGTTCAGAGATGATTGTGAAGAAATAAGACTTGAGGGGGATTTTGTACGTTTATTCGTTTCTTGAAATTGAGTTTTGTGGCTGTGGTTTGATGGATGAGTATCTACCGTTGGATTAGATGACGTGGTTGATTTGACGGATGTGATTGGTTTGAGAGGAGATACAGGCTTATCGGTTTATCTTCGAAGCGTATCACAAGAGGATTTTTATGTTGTTTGAGATTGGTCGGAATAAGATAGTGTCGGGTCCATTGTTGTTACACGTGTCAATTATATGGATTAAAATATAAGAGTGAAGTGAGGATTCTCGTCAACCAATCAAATGAAACTGAATTGGCATATGGGAAACCAAAAATCCAAAGTCTGATTTTCCTAATCATCAAGATAGGGGAGGTATTTTATTTTCCATATATATAGGGGAATATATAAAAATAAATGTGTAATATTGTAATATATTTGGATAGTATCTAAATATTAGGTTTTATGAGAAAACCAAAATAAGATGAATTCTTAAAATTTATAATAATAAATAAGATTTGACTAATTATGTCACAATATGTAATATCAAGAATTATTTGTTGAAATGGAGTAAAATTATTTCAAATTGACTTTTTTGCTAAGATTATTTGGTTGTGAGTTGTAACTTGTAAAACATGAAACCAATTTAGATTTGTTGAAACTTGAAATCTTGACTTTGGGTTTGTCAAGGTTGAGAATCTCGGGCTCGTTTAAGGAGTAGGATATTTGGGTTGTTTTAGGCCCAAGAATATATAAGAGAAGAATTGAGATTGTGGAAGAAGCATGAATATATCAACGTAAATAGAAGAAGAAGTATATTAGACAAGTCATAATTAGCCAACAACATAATTAATTTTATTATTATTCCAATCTATTTCACGAAAAGCTCTTCTCTATGAGATTCACAAACTCATAAAAATCAATTTTCCCATCTCTATTCTCGTCAAAAACCTTAATCATCTTCCTACACTCCATCTTTGTACACTCATCGTATCCTAACAAACTCAACACATGTTTTAAATCATTTTCATCTATAAACCCATCTTGATTCTCATCAAATAATCTAAACGCCTCTTTAACTATCCCCTTACCCATAATCTCATTCTTCTCAAGCAAGTACTCTTCTCCTTCTTCTATCAAACGTTCGTATAAAGCTTCCGAGTCATCAATCATCGCTTTGACTTCCTCCAGAGACGTCTTGTTATCTACTCGATTTTGGACGAGAACTTTTTTTATGATTGGGAGCTCAGTATTTTTCTTGTTGTTTCTTATTGAGGCGAAGAGAATGTAGGCATTAGAGAAGAAGAGATGGAAACGAAAGGGAAAAGAAGAAGAGAAGTCTTGAATTATCATCATGAGATTGAGAATGAACAAGAAGATGACAATGGTAAGGAGAGAAATTGGGCTAAGAAGAGACGTATCCTCCATATTGATCTAAATTTATGTGTGTGGAATACCATAAACAAAATTTCTATGAAGCTTTTATTTTTCTTCTTTGGTTTCAAAGGTTGGATAATAAGTGTGTTGAGTTGGTCCTATTTTATAAGAGGTGTTATACATTCCTTAATTACGAAGACCAAAACATATCTTACTCACAAAGTCTGCGGAAGGAGTCTCCGATCCATGGAAACTGTTGAGAAACTTACCAAAATTCTTTAGAAAAGAAAAAGTAATTTAAAAATGTGTATTTATATTTCAAAATCAAATTGAACTTTTGGACTGAACCTAATGGAAATATGGTAGTTAATCTTGTCATATAAGAAAAAAACAAATGTTTATATATATTTTGATAATTGATTTTAAAAATGTAATCAACATCTCATCATACCCAAGAACACAAAACAATAGAGTTGAAAATTGAGTGAGGGCATCTTTCATTATCTTGGATTCTAATTCATGGAAATTTCCATGCAATTTCCTTGAACGTTTTCCTTTAAATTTATCATCATGTTGCTTTCACCGACCCAAGTACCCTTTGGCTTATTTGATATGTGGAAATATTGCGACTCTTCGTGGTAGTTCAGTTTCAAACCCATGATCAGTTTTTGTTTTAAAAACATTTATTATTATAGTAGAATGATTTGAAAAACTCGAAATCTAAAGTTCATATACGTGGTGATTTTCTTAATCGTTTGTTATGGAGTATAATAGAATTATAAAATATATTTATTAAATAATAATGTAATAAATGATTGAAAAAATCATATTGAATTCAATTTGTAAGTGTCCTCGATCAAAATATAACTAGAAGGCTAACAAACTAAATTAACTAGAAATAAGTTTGAAAATATTTAATCTACTTCTATCCATCTAAAACATAGAGAGTTCTCATTTTTTTTTTAACATCTAGATTTATTATTTATTGCAAATTATGAGAACTGTTACATAGACTATTGTACAATGGACAATTCCTTCCGATCCTTACAGACGACAACACTTCCTTCTCCATGCTCTTGATGGACACTTTCAAAGATCTACGACCTAACGACTCTTCCCTCCTTGCGTAGAATCCTAAAAAAGTAGTGATTTAGTAACATTGTGCAATAGCAAAATGTTTAAAACAAGAACATTTCAACTTAATTTGGAATTTAAAAAAAAAAAAATGAGGCTTGAGTTATAAAATATCATAGTCCCAAGAACAAGGGTGACAAAGTTTTGTACCTTTCATGTCTACTTATCTTTGTAGATAGAAAATTACGAATATGAAATAACCATCTTGAATATATGTACGAGCCCATATGTGTATATTTGTATGTTTATGGGCCTAACGAGATTAAGAAAATGGATTGGCCTACGACACTCATCTCCCGAAGAATCTGTAATCTTTTGATTTTCTTCGTCAAACTAAATCACAAAAACCTCTCCATCGATTCGGATAATCCACAACACTCGACGATGAAACCCGACCCGCCCAGACGCAGAAACAGAGCCTTATCTTCTTCTCCATCAAAGACCCGACCCGGGTCCGGTGAAGCCCGTGGTGGAAAGGTGAAAACTTCGGCCACTTTACTTGACCGGGAGGAGATGGGTCTTTTTCCCGGGTCGGGTTACGATGACCCGAATCCAGAACCTAGGAGCTTTCCTTATAGTGTGAAGCAGCAATGTTGGGAAAAAGCAGAGAAGATTAAAGGGAGAGATCCTGAGCGTTGGAGGAGAGATCATTTAGGGAACATTGTGTTTAGGAAACTCGTAGGTTGTCCTGGATGCTTGTGTCATGATTATGATCACATTGTTCCTTACTCAAAGGTTTGTCCTTTACAATTCTCACTTCATGAATCATGATACTCTGTTTTGTGAGCAATGAATTCTAGTTATGTAAGTTTAGGATTGAGCTCAAAGCCTTAAACTTTGTGAAATGTTTAAGGAAAGTTTTGCTTTTAGGTTATTTCAATATAGTTTCTGTCTTTATGTTCGTGTCCTGCGATTACTACTCTCACTTCATGAGACTCTGTTTTGGCTATGAGTTCTGGTTATTTAGGGTCTAGGAACTTGATGGCTCTGTAGTCTCAGAAGATTTTGCTTCTAGGCCATTTCAATATAGTTTCTGAAAGGTGATCACTGTGAAATAGAGATATTGAATATGTGCTATTTACATTCTTGATTTGGGATCTGAGGGATAAGGGAAATGAGTTCGATTTTTGTGCTTTCATGTTGTAAAGTCTAAAGTTAAAATGGTGGAATATGTAACTTGAGGACTAAACAGTTATTATAATATATTGCTGGTATGGATTTAAGAATCTAGTCCACTAAGTAAGTTGAAGAATGAGAGTGAAAAGGTATTATTGTGCTGCAGCATGGTCTAATAGGAGCTATTATTGTTTGTTTTCTGAAGTCTCTTTCGTCCCTATTAATAGGAGTTAGGAGCGGAGTTTTATATATATCCTTTGAATCTACAGTTAGAGGATTGCAGCTTCGGGACTGTGTTAAGATTATTAGTGAAAAGCTGTAACCAACAATAGAAAAGCTTATGGAATTTCTCGGAAGGGAAAAATAGTGTCTAAAAGATCTGATTGTCATGTTCCCTGCATTCATTTTGATTGATCTGATTGTGACCCTAATTTTCCAAACTGAGATTTATTTGAATTTGTATTGAATTATTGATGGTGCATCTGTCTTCTTTTTTTCTCTTTTGAACGCATAATGTAACTGGATTCATAGTATAGAATATAGTTTGATATACAAGCGGAAGATATCTTCATCTTCATCTACATGTAACATTACTCATTTAGTGCTCATGCTTCTTCAGTTCTTGTTTAGTATCTGAAGAGTTTACTTTCCCAATTTTTTTTAGGGCGGCAAGAGCACTCTGGAAAACTGCCAGGTTCTGCAGGTACGCTGCGGAAATTTAAACGAACTTATGACTACCATTTAAGGTTTAAAATGGCTACTACATATCTATGTTTTAAACAAACTTTTAGTTACCACTTAAGGTCTATTGATGTCTACTACAATATCTATGTTTATAGTCAACATTCTTTTGTATTCTGACTTAGGACCGGTATTTTGCTTAGTAGAGGAAACTCTTAGACAACCCATTTTCTGCAAAACACTCTCTTGCAAATTCTCTTTTGTGTTTTACTTATTAACCTCAATCCCAAACTCCAATCCAAACATACTCTTTTTGGCTTTTAGCTTCTTTCTCTTCCTTGGAATCTATAGGGTAAAGCTCTTGGGTCATTAAGTTTGTTTTGTGTCTACGTTTCAGGCAAAGGTAAACCGATCAAAGGGTAATAAAACCGATATTTCTCGAGCCGAACTTATCCAAAGGAGTTCTTATTGTCGAGTTGCTGGTAATTCTGCACACTCTTCTCTGTGAAACAAACTCTATCTGAGTTTTATACTAAACTGTTCCTTGCAAAAATTTTGTAGGCCGAGATATGGATCTCATTGAGCTAACAGCTTACGGGAATGTACAGCGTGCACCTGAGTCCAGTGGATGCAGGATTCAGTAATCTGTCGAAGATACATTGATGAAAATGAAGATGATTAGTTTCTCAATATTTACTCGGACAAGATTCTGTAAATTTTGTCAGTTTTTATCTGAGTTACTTGTGTACTCGTTATCTTGCATATACAATGTAACATTAGTCATTTAGTGCTCATGCTTATTTCTATTTAGTTTACTCTTTTTATTGCATTTTCACTAAGAAAAATAATGCCTTCTACTACTTCTAATTTTTAACGTATATCCATGATAAAAAAATATTCATATGGGAAATGTGAAAAGTAGCTTCTGTTTGTTTTAACAAAGTTTTTTTAGTTTGTTTTTTTCTTCTAGAAGTAAACTTTTTCTCCCTTTCTTTTTTATGCTTTTTTTTGTATAGTTCTTCTTCCGATTTGATAAAATAAAATTCTGAACAACAGATAAATTAAAATAAATCATTACCGGGGAGAGATAAGTACATTTATTACTACTACTACATTTAGTTATTTTTTACCTGAAACATTAAAAGAAAAAAAAAAAAAAAAAAAGAGAGAGCAAAAAGTCTAAAAAGGCATATCTTTTTGTTGCCTTTATTTTTGGTTATCTTTTGGGAGGCGTGTCAGGTCTTCCTGAAAGAACCTAAAAGTTGGTTACACGTGTCAAGATCACAGAAGATGCCTTCCTTTGTGGGAAAGTCCTTTTTATTTTATTTTCATGTGGAAATCTACTCACCAAAGTTTTTTTGGCACTCATGTAATATTGATTTTTTTTGTTTGGATGGATATCATGGGAAAGAATTAGAATAGTATATTTCTTTTGTTTTTTTCCAACTATACGTTAATTAAAGAGCCACTCTTTGATTAGCAATGCAATTAGAAAAAAAGAATAGAAAAGTATATTTTTGATCCAAAGTTTTAATTAGGTATTTGATTTTATGATTTGTTTTGTTAATTCCATCTTTCTTTTTTGTCAATAATTTTGTTAATTCTTCCAAATTTCAAATGTTCGATGAATTTTTGAATAAATGTGGATAACCATTTTATTAAAAATCATTAGTTTTCTTTATCAAATACGTAAAACTAATAAATGAAGAAATGAAATTACTTTCTTTTTAAATTAAAAACATGGAAAAAGTAAAGGAACCATATGCTTCATATAATTAATCTTATCAAAAAAAAAAAAATTCACTCAATTTTCTAGTTTTCATTATATTAATATTTATTATTCCTCTTAAAGCAGTTTTTATCATCATATACAATATCTTTTTTATATGTTACTTAAAGATAATACTAAAATGCAAATAGACATTAAAAATTTATCATATGTGTATATAAAATATGAATATGGTCAATCTTCATAAAGATTGGTATTTGTGATTTGTTTTGTTTTGAATGGATATTATATTTTGTTGTATTGTTTGCAATCATAAAGATGTCCATATTTTTTGGATTGAATCCAAATTATATTTTGAAGTAAAGCATATCTAGTGTATAATTTAATTTTGTGGTGAGAGTAAACTACTTTTTGGTACATCAACTTATATAGGTAGTGACGCTGACGCATAGACATTGTTAACGTAAAAATATTAGTTTATTTTTGACTTTTGACAAAAAATTACCAATCTATATATATAATGGGAGAGTCTTCTCTCCATCTAGGGTGTCCACATCAGCATCCATGTCATCATACTTTACATTTTTGTGGGCTCTACATATCTTATTTATTAAAACAAAAACATTAAAACTAAAATTAATTCACATATTAAATAAAAACAATAATTGACAAAAATTAAATGAAATATTATGAGGAAACAAAAAAATAAATATACAACTTAAAATATGAAAATTTTGAATGGAGATTGGATAAATATAAATTAGATAATTATATTTTAACATATGAGTAATTATTTTTAAATAGTTAGAGATATGAAAAAAGAAACTTATCATATATTTTAACGGTACAACAATTATTTTTAAGAGTTACAATTATTTAGTAGAGTAAAGAAAATAAGAGTTAAAAACAAATACCAAATTTAAAGGTTTTTACTTAAAGTAAAAAGCAATTCATTTTTGAAAATAGACATTCAAAATGTGAGTACCGATTAAAACCTAAGAAGGATTTATGACATATTATTATTTATAAGTATAATATAATATAAATAGTTAAATTATTAAAATTTTCTATATTATTAATGTTTTCTAAGTTAAAAAGTAGTGCTTTGTTTTTTTAAAAAATGAATACCTAAAAAAACTGTAATATTAGTCAGTGTTTAAAAAATTAACATAGATTGAAAAAAACTAAGGTGATTTGAAATAAAACAAAAAAAACAATCCTAAACACCAAAATTCAAACAAAATAATCTTATAAAATAATAAAACTGTGTAATAATAATATTTGAGTATGCTATTTGGAATTAGAATAATAATGGTAGACTGAAGAAAATTTTTATTAGAAATAAGAAGGATTTTGATATTTATAAAATAAATGTATTCTAAAATTAGAATAATTTTTATGAGTTCGTAAGTGTCACATTTTAGAAAAGTCAACATTAAAAATACCATCTAGAATCATAATATACGTTAAATTATATATATAGAAAGAGGATTTTGTATTTTTCAAATGGTCAAGATAAAAGTGCAAAACTTTATGTTGAAATTCTATGTCTGTGAATAAGAATGAGTCTATATATAAGATTTGTTGTCTATAAAATAATTTTAGATGCACCAAAATATGGTCAAAAAATATTACAACAAACATCTCCCCAGATTTATGTTTTCGATGTTCACTTAAATAAAAAGATCATGAAACTTATAAAAAATTGAGTATTGAAAGATATGAAGGAGAAAATAGTTATGAGCTAAGGAGAAAAGAGAGTAGATGTCGGGAGACAACGAGTGAATCATAGAAGATAACGAGAAAAATTACAGTGAAAAATGTGAAAAACTTTTTACTACTTTGGAAAGATAATGCACATGAGTAAAGTATAATATTTTTTTAATTCAATTGATTCAAAAAATAAAAGTTTTAAATTAAATCCCGCGCAACGCGCGGGTACACAATCTAGTCAAAGTAATTAGGCAAAACCTTATTTCTACCATTTCTAAGGAAATATTGCGTTAATTTTTTTATTTTATTTTTTGTGGAGTAAAAAATTGTGCTATTTTCCTATTCACTTTTACTTTTTTTTTTTCCTTCTAGTTACGCAGAGATATAGTCCAAAACTTATGGCAAGAGTAACTCTCATATTCTTTCTAGTAAACCAACTTATATAATCCCAACCTATTATAAATTGTAGAAAGGGTGTAATGAAACGTATCATTTAAATGATTTAACGAGCATATATTGCCACAGTTCGACCAAAAAGTTACCAGATTTTATAATTTATAGTATACTATTTACATGTTTGACCAAAAAACTGATTTCTTACAAGAAAAAACACACTCTGAACTCTAATAAACTACACGTACAGCTACAAAGGAGAGCAGAATCAAGTGAACGTAGATAATTAAATTTTACAGTCTTATGGAATATGTATATATATAGTCATAGATTGAAAAGTGCAATGGCCTTCGTATTTCAAGTTGATACATTATGAGATGAGACTTTTCACAAAACTTTTAGTGGAGGTTGACTCCAACTTCCAATTCTTGAAGTGGTTTACTTTGATCATCAAAAGTCAACACTAAATCAAAAGTTTCTTAGTGAGTATATACATTAATGGTTGATCTCAATATTTTCTTGAATTTTTCTCCATAGTGCATTATCACTTTATCCCTCCCTCATCCCCTCCGAAAAAAACCATTAAGTAAACTTTTTTTTTTTGCACACAAATTCATATTATCTTATAAGTTTTACCCTTTGTTATTTCAACGATATAATTTCTACCGGATTTGAAAAATTTAGATATTACCACAGTTACACAGTAATCCCACAAATATATTTTTTATTCTAATAAATTTTCTTTGATCAAAATGATAGCAATTCACAATTGTAAATTTATTGTATGTGTAGATATATATCATAGTAATTGAAATTTACGATTGCAGTGGAATATCAAAGTATCGAATTACTCAGCTATATAATCAAACCAACAAAATTATGATTGTAGTTTAATTATATGCTTTAATGCTTATAAAGAAAGCAAGAGGCATCATTTTTTTATTTTTTTTAAGCAAGAGGCCTCATATCTTCATTTTCTTCTGAATTTCCCAATATTTATAAGTTTTGCTAGCCAAAGTAGTTAATTATGGGGCCAAACCAGTAAAATAGAGCCTTTACATTTAGATGACAAATTAATTAAATTTAAAGACGTAAGAAGTTCAGAAGATTAATTAGGCCTAATTTTAGTTAATTGTTTTTCTTTGATCTGAAATGTATCCATTTTTTGATACAGCAGAAACATGGAAAAAGGAGTTTTTATTTCCCATTGCTTCGTAAATCGTAATTATGTACTTATGGATCTAAACATCTTAACGACGTTCTTGTCTCATGTTTGGAACCATTTGCTTAAAGCAAATAAATGTTTCTATATGAGTATATTCTATAAATTTTCCACATCCTCTAATAAACAAAAAGAAGGTATGCCTAATAATGTATATCTTTGTGTCTTCAATTATAGTGGTGCGTTTGCGGTTGAAACGCGTTTGGCATTAGTCAATGTTTAATTGGGTGCCTAACTTATTTTTTCCAAATTTTTTAAAAGGCGTTCGGGTGACAAGAAACAAGAAGAAAAATCTGAATTTGTAATTTAACTTTTCACAAATTGTAATAAGAAAATGAATGTTAATGTAAGGTAGGGAAAAATCATGGAAAAAAGAACAAGATTGCTTTGCCACATAATGAAAAAAGGCAGAAAAGAACAGTATTATATAAAAAGGAAATAAAGCAACTTGACATACTTTTATATGTTAGAATGGTGATGATATATTAATTCTATGGTATAAAATAGAAAGAAAAAAATATGTGTGGCTAATAGTTGTTTGGGCACTCTGAAATATCTAAGTTGCTTTCAAAGACACAGACCAAATAATAAAGTAAAAACTGGAAAAAACATATAGTGAGCCATCTTTTTCAGCATCAATATAAAAAAAGGATACAAGTAAAAGAAACTTTTTCAACATATTAAATTCTGATTTTCTGTACGTGGAATGGGACCATCCAATTTTCTTCATACTGTATTTTTTCATCCAATAACATGTTCTTTGATGCATAAATTATAATAACTATTGAATAATTTTGTATTATGTTTAAATTTATATTTCATTAAACATATGTTTTATCTTTTATATTTGGGTTTAGTCGGTTTTATTTGTTTTTAGGGTTAATATTTGTTATAAAATATGTATTTTAGCAAAAAAAAATCTTAGATATGTACATTTTTAAAGTGTTCAAAAATGGTAAATCCGTAAGATTTGAGTCAAAATAGCAAAATCCATAAATACCACAAATATTTATGCAGATTTTATGTAAGAGATTGAAGTACATTATTTATTTAACTAATATTATTGAAAATTAAAAATATAAGTAGTATTTAAAACTTTGTGTTATAAGTATGGATAAAATTAAGAACTTAGAAATATCAATTCTTGGGTAATTAGATGAGCAAGCATGACAAGGTCATGTCAATTATCTTATAATTGTTTTTTCAAATATTTTCCAAAAAGATATAAATCCCTTGAAATTGGATGGTCCCATTCCACAAAGATATAAAGAACATGTTATTGGATTCGACATTTACAAAGTATGTAAGAGATTTTAAAGTGTAGTCGTGCTATTTAAAAATATAATATATTGAAAATATCAAATGAAATTCACAAACAAAAAATTTAATAAACCGGAACTATGTAACAAAACAATTTCAAACTTAGAATCTAAAGCATCAATAGATGTAAATACAGAAGAAATAGCTACAAAGAACTTTGGAAATTCATAATTATTAATATTTTATTATATTTTTGAACATAATGGAAAGTTATTATT
Source organism: Arabidopsis suecica (assembly GCA_019202805.1). Taxonomy (NCBI): domain Eukaryota; kingdom Viridiplantae; phylum Streptophyta; class Magnoliopsida; order Brassicales; family Brassicaceae; genus Arabidopsis; species Arabidopsis suecica. The sequence goes on from CM032909.1 coordinate 9,338,865, forward strand.
ATTCCCTATTATCTATTTGCATCAGATTATTCATTTTATCTTGAATAAGATAGTTTGTTTCTTCACTATTTTATTTCTGAGTATTGTCGTTTTTAACTTCACAAGACAAGAAGTTGTTCAGAAGAGTCAGAAGAGTGTCGGTTGAAATGCCAACGCAACAAAACGGTCAACACAAACTTTTTACCATTAATGTTATCTTCCAACAATTTTTGACAAATGAAGAAAGAAAGTAAAAAAAAAGTAAATCAAATAGTGTACAGAGAACAAAAACACCTAAAGGAATAAAGGTCACTAAGAAGAAGAAAAGAGTTTGATTCTCAAAAACTCATCATTCTCCAATTCTATACATACAATCATACATATATAACTCTAAATTTGTTCATGGAAATTGTGTGATCTTGATAGAGCAGCAGGGTTAGCAGAAAGAACAGGGGAATTTTCGGTTTTGTCGTTGTTATTCATCTTTGTTTTCTGATCAAAACCTTTGAACATACCACCGGCTTTGCACATCGCTTCGTTCTTGATTCCCAATGTTGTCCATATCGAGCTCTTTGCTGCTTCGTTTGGATCGTCTATTCTCAACGTTTTTGGGACCAGAACGCACCCGTTCCTCTGTTTCCGCTCTGTCTCGTTGTCCTTTTTCGCGGATTCTTCATCTCTCGAATGTTTTCCGAGAGTAGGAGAGTTTGGATTTGAAACCTTTTGGCTTATAGGTGATGAGGATTGATGCGGTGATAGCATTGGGATGGTCCAGTAAGGGTAAAACGGCATTGGATACCCTGGAGGCGGGTAAAAACCCGGTGGGGGCATCGCTGGATTCCACGTGTATGGCCATGGAACACCAGGGATGCAAGCATAACCATTCATGTTGTTGTTGTTGTTCATTTGTGTGTCAACAACTCTGCTGCTTTGTGCTCTTGATTCATCAACTGAGTGATTGTTAGAGGTGGTCACAGAGGATCCGCTTGAGCAATCATCTCCATTCTCTACCCGAGCCACAAGCCGCTGATCCACTAACCCGTGAAACCCGTTCCTAGCTCCGTTTGAGACCTTTTGGTCTCCTTGTAGCTTCATCACAGGTGTCATGGGAGAAGCGAGCTGCTGATGAGCTTCCAGACCAAAACTCAAAACCCGAGTGTTTGCCTGCAATCCCGGATCAAGCCTCGCAGCCTCAAGAGCCTCGGAAATAGTGATGTGACGGTAATGAGAAGAGGAGCTTTTGTTCTTACGACGTCCAGCCCCCACGGGAACATTCCTCATAGTCCCTCCAGCAGTCCAATATCTCTGACAAGCTTTGCAGAAATGACGAGGCTGGTTTATGTTGTAATTGTTGTAATAACAGAACTTAGTATCCATACTTTTACATCTCGGACACGGTAGAATCTTAGTCGGTTTCTTCAGGGTTTTACCGTCAGGTGTCGTCTGCTGATTTTCCTCAGGCGACTCGCTACTCTCTATCTGATCGGTTGATGTCGCCTCCTCTTTATCCACGGTTTCGGGTTTCGAATTGTTTAGACTGTTGTCGTTACAATTCTTGTTGCTTTTATCTGATATCTCTAGAGTTACCTGAGACGCAATAAACACTAAACTAAGAATCTCTAACACAAATTTTAGATCCAAGATCAACAAAACCAAGTACAAAGAGTTTATAGAGACAAAACAGAGACTGAAGAAGTTACTAGTTAAGTTAATTCCTAGTACAAAACTAATCTAATCACATTTATTTTAAGTTCTAAATATTAACAGTTCCAATTTCAGACCAAAATTACTTTTTATCAATCAATACCTTATCTGGTGATTTGTCATCTCCTCCATCTCCGCCGCTCCAGTCATCTTCTTCATCCTCCTCCACCGTAACCGACGACTCAAAAACCGCCGTCAAAGGGATTTTCATACCGAAGAGCTTAATAGCTGGATCTCTACTCTCCATCATCATTTTTTTTTAAGCTTCGTTGAGTCTCTGTTTCTTCTGTCTCTCTCTGTCTCTGTGATTTTTTTATTTTTTTTGTTGGGGAGATTTGGGAGAGTGTGAATTGGTGAAATTAATGGATTTAGAAGATCCGTTTAAAAGAGAAGGAGGAAACACGTCAGCATCACAATTCAATTCTCAGCCACAAGTTTATGTGGCCTCTGATATTTTCCTTTTCCCTCATTAATACCGGGTCGGGTTGTCGGGTTTTATTAATTAATATTAATATTTCCTACCTTTTTATGTCTATTTATTATTCGCATCTAATCCCTTTTTTTTGTTCTCTTAATTTTTGTCGCACATATTTATTCGACAATTCAAAACCATATACTTAAAAGTATCAGTTTTTTAGTTTACTATCAGAAACGAAGTTAATCTTTATTGTGAGAATTTGTTTTTTTTTTTTAACAACTAGTGAACTTTTATTAGATGGTGTAAGGTTTATACAAATATGGAATCAGACAAGGAGGGGGAACAGAGTACAAGTGATATAAAGAAGAAATATTGAGAGTATGTTGAGCCATTTTATCTGCAGCACTGTTCCTTTCTCGATTAATATGGTTTAGAGATGAAAGGGGAAGCTTTGCCATCCAATGACCAATATCATAGAGCAGTGATCCAATAGAAGAGTGATCTTCACAGTTGTTAATAATGGAGATGAGTTCTTTATTGTCACCTTCAAAACAGATCTGTCGCATACCATGAGCCCATACAACGTGAAGGACATGTAAGAAACCTAACGCTTCCGCCTGAAGTGGTGCTTGTTTATTTGCCTTTTGTTTTTAATTGGCGTATAGAAAATGAAGCAACAGATTATATTGATTATTAATGTACTGATTTTTTTTTTCAATAAATCATCTCTACAATATTTTTTTTTTCTCATCATGAAAAACTATAATATTTATCACGGAGTTAAATATAGCTTAAGATAATTGTTGGATGCACCATGGCTTCCAAGAATTTTGTAAATCACAAAACTGAAAAGGTCATGAAAATATACTAAGAGTTCCGAGAATTTAATATTTTAATTTGTACTAAACTACCAAGAGTTTCATTCATTACTATATTATTTGGAATAATAAATTACTTCATAAAATATAACAAAATAACTACATGGCATGAGATTTTATTTTGTTATTTTCTTCTTTAAAACTCTAAAAGGTATTTTAGTTGACCATAACTAATTCACCTATTACTAGTTTCACAAAAAAAACATTGATCCTAGTTCATCACCGATCATGTTGGTTAAACCATGCGTTCCATGCTTGTTTAATCAAATCTTATCCCAACATAGTTTTGTAACTCATTTCTTTTTCAGTTCACCGAGTATATATCTACGAAGTCACTATCATATGAGATGAGGAGGTGAATGACAAGAGCCTCGTTCCCAGTTTTTTACCTATTGTTGATTTTGAGTATTGTTGAGATTTTTCTAAGTGACTCCGCCTGTTGGGTGATTAAGTTTTCTTTAAGTATTCCCAATTTTTAGCATGGTAATGGCACATTTGTAACCAAGAGATTTTAGTGCAAATTTTCAATGTCCCTATCACTCAAATTACTAATCGAGAATCTTTATGAAAAAAAGATGGAGAGAAAATCTATCAGATGAGAAGATCTCACTCATTGTCGAGAGATTCTAAGATTTTTGTAGAAAAAAAAAATCTATTGTAAGCATCATGACACTTAAAAACTATTTAATTATTTTTTTGACATCATTACATTGGTATTTGTATTCAATCTTAAATTTTTACGCTAATTTTTATTAATCTCTCGATCATTCGTCTACCAATTTAGTTGAAAAATTCATATTAAAAGTTTTTGTTGTCATACAACTTTTGTGCTAAATAACATCACAATCTGTTTAATTACAATTTGATTATGTAGATGTTGTTCTAATTGATAACATTACCGTTTTGTATAATTTCTTTCAAAAATAATTTATTTAAATATTTAGATTCAATTTTATACAAAATTTAATATAGAAAAATTCATTAGGTAAAGAGATTTAGATTTGATCATTCTTCACCTCCGACGCGTTTTTTCTTCCTTTCTTGTGCTCTTTTCCTCTTGTTGGACATGTGATAGAGTTTCAAAGTGATGAATTCGGTTATGTTGGTGGTTGGTTCACGACATTCATGGCGGAAGATTTTCAGGAGGAGAATCAAGAGTTTACGGTAATACATGATAAACTTAATCGTTAGAGAAGATGATGGTGAACACGTTAAACACGTAAACTGGCTTGACATTCGTTTTGTTCTGCGGGAGATTAACAACGTTGATGTAGTTTTATGTGCAGGGTGTGGTATTGACACAAAGTATTGGAGAATAACTTCTTCTTGGTATATTTTGCTACACCATTGGACGTTCTGATTTTTTATAGAGAAGATTTAGATCTCGTTGAAATTAGGTAGCAGTTTCTTCTAACTAGATGTAGAGAATAATTTCGTTGACTATTTTTTTGGTTTGGTGTCTCTTTCATTGTTCAAACCTTTTACCTGGTTTGTTAGAATTAGTGACGAAAACTCTCTTCTATTGATATAGTCCCAAGTTCGGTCTCTTTTAAAAGAGACTAATATCTGTTTTGTTTGATTTTTTTTTCTTGCTTTCGTTTGACGGTTTTGTTCCTTTACTCTTATCATTAAACTTGTGTTTTATGATGGCTTTGTTCTAAAGAATTTGGTGATAAAGATAAAGAGATTTAAGACTTAAGAGCAGCCTTAGGGCAAACGCAACGGTGCAATCGCACCATGGGTTTTAGTATTAAAATAACCGATTTTATTGCAAAAGTTGTGTCAGTAACGAAACCCGCGTGTATGTTTACAACCGGGTGTAGAATTTAATTGTGAGACAAAAAATTTTACATTATTTTATTACATTATTTTATTACTTCAACTCTCATTATTTTATTAATAAAACAACACTAACACACACCCCTACTTTTACCACTGCGTATGGTCTTAGGCATGATTTGGTATCCATCAGGTGTACACGTTTGGATAAGGAAAAAAAAAAGCAAAGGTTGGATTTAATGACGTGTCAATAAGCAATTGGGTGTGAACAAAAAGGTTCTTAAGTCTCTGCCACATTGTACAATTACCAACATGAGTTTTTTTTTGGAGGATCTAAATCAAAGTCTGTCTTTTGCCACGTTGGATTCTGTCACACCTGCTCATGGATTTCAACAAAAAGATTCATGTCTTTTTCTCCCTAGAGCTAATCAGAACCCTTCACGTGTTCCACTGCCATCATATCCTAGTAATTTTATTATTTTCTCTCGCTGATATATTTTTTTCATTATTTTCTTTAAAATAGTAACAATATGGTGAATTAATGAATTTTAGCATTTTTAGCTAATATGTAACATCTGATTCTGAAGATTTTAAGAGGGAAAAATGGATGTTACTTCTTTTTTTTTTTTTTGACGGCAAATAGATGTTACTTCTTAGATATTAGTATTACATACTTCTCATATTTTTTTACAATTTATTAGGAGGAAATTTTAAAATTAACTGTAAAAGTGAATTTTTGAAATTGACCCTCATCCTCAAAGGAGATGTTACATAACCGAATTTTTCATTTTTAAATAAAATTAAGTATGTTTTCACAATACCTTTAAACTTAAATATGTTTATCTAATAAGTTAAAAACCTTTCATTTTCGTTAACTCCACAAATTATTAAGTGCAAAAAGAAAATATACATACTACTATTTGATATTTTTAGATGCCCTTTTCCGGTTTTTATTTTGGCTTGCAAAGCCAAAACAGTTGTACCATTTAAGGCTATTGTTTCCTGTGATATTTTTTATTCCAAGAAAAAACAGGTATTATTTTTTCCTAAAAAATATATAAATTATTATTGGAAAATAGTATCATTAAGAGCATATATATAATTTAAGGGTCTTTATTTTTTTTGCTGATCAACATATATAAAGAATTCTATAGAACTAATTGGAAACTCTGTAAATTTTGTAATCTTGGTACACATGAACTCATGTTCGTTATTTGGAAAACTCTTTAGACTAGCTAGCTTTACTTAAACAAGAGCATAACTATCCGAAAACTAGTAAGTGAAATATACTAGTTTGCTCAGTTAATTATTCTCAATTTGTTCTTTTATCTGAGTGTAGTACACATTTGTACTTCTCCATCTAGCATTTCTGAAATATTAGGTTTTTTCATTTATTAAAAAAAAAGAAGTTTGTTTAAATAAATACTAGATAAATAATATATGTGAAGATAAGCTATCTTTGTGTTTAATTAAGCCTTGTCTTTACACAGCACGACTGGCGAGATGTGGACACTGCGTCCCCTTAGGGCATCATCAATGGGGGATCATGTGAGGGTGTTCTTATAGAGAATATAATGTTAAAATAATGTAAGATCATGTGTTTAGATCTTTTGTTTAGAAGTTGATTAGTGGGAGAACATGTGTAAGATCTTAAGACTTAATAATATAATAATCTAAATTAAATTAAGATTTTACAATTATTAAAACATTTAAAAATAACATATAAATTGCAAATGCTAAATTTATGAAAAACTGAAAATAAAAGTGAAAATACAATACTAAATATTTATGAAAAAAACATTAAAAATATAAATAACAATAAACAAACAAACATATTACTTAATAAAAGCACAAAAACATTTTATCTAATTAATACATAGTTTATTATCCAAATTTATTCCAAATATGTTGAATATTCCAACCAATGCCCAAATGCCACGTCACCCCGCAACACCCACAAGAACAGATCCAGGTCAAGAGCCCAGTTCCTGATCTTAAGCCCATTAACCCATTTTTTTGGATTTAAATAATGCTTAGATCAGGGGGGTGATCCCCCAATGCAGATGGTCTTAGGAGCTACATTTATAACATCACCTTTTTCTATCTAGCTTTTCATTTTTTTTTCTTTTGCTTAATCAGATAATTCTACTTGATTTTTTTCCGACGACAAAACAGTTTGTACTTTGTAGTGTAAACGTAAATAATGTCTCTAGCTCCAATAGTAACGCATAAAAGCTTTTTATCAATTACTAATGAACATAAATCTCTTAAAAGTGTGTCTTTGTTAATATCTCGAATTGCGGCCAATTGTATAGGAGGAAAGATTGCAACCATCGCTTATGTATTTTTCAAGCACATTCTAAATGTTTCATGGCAACATTGCGAATTAAACAGATTTACATATTTTTAGCTATTCCTTAGACATACATAAAAACCTTTATGTAGAAATTAAAAAGTACTTTTATTTGTATACAATTTAATTCTTCATTATTACAAACATACACACGGGACAAGGAAGAACAAAAATGAGAAACCCTAACTTCTATCAAAACCCCATATATGAGTTGAATCCTAGTCCTGGAAAATTTTCTACTTGATTACTTAGCTTTAACTCTCGTAGTTTCTGAGAAACATAAAAAAGTGTCATGTAAAATCAATTTTATTCAAACTATGTTCGATCCCACATTAAGTATATTTAGTACTCCACCACATCTCTTCCTGAAAGCCCATTTAAGGGTCCAGATTTTAGCCCATTTAAAGCCTCAAGCCTTCCTTTTTTTGACATCTTTCAAGCCTTCTCCTTAAACGCTCACTGCTTCGTGATTTGGTATACTCTGAAAATTAGGACCAGTTCAGAATATTCTTCCAACTCAAATCGGATATACTTTCTAGTCTCTACTACATAAACTATTAAAATTTTCTCACGCCAAAAAAAAAAAAACAAAAACAAAAAACCTAATCGAATATCTCTTTTAGTTACAGGTTAGTGAAATTGTATATCAACTGATTGTTCCTTACATTTTCTGTTTAATTTAATTTCCGAGTGTACAGAGAAGAAGAATACAATTCCGAGTGTTCTTTTTAGAAACAATTTTGAAAATTACTTATATTATATGTATAGTATTACAATCCTAAAATGTTTAAACTTGAATTGGTTTTACATAAATTTTTAACGGATAAACTAAATTCTGACCGATTCGAACCCGGAACCGAATGAGAACCATTCGTCCACTTAAGTCGATCTAATTATTCTAAGTGTTTTTCTCTAAGGAGGAGCTTTCCTCAAAACTCAAAAGTTAAAAAATATCCCTTTCTAGTGGTTTCTTAAAATGTATATCCTGCGCTAATGTCAATTAAGAAAAGGATATGAAATGATTAGTAATATAATATTGGCGAACACTAAACACAGAGCGAAGGTGTGATGTGATCCAAAGGCCACTATTGAATTTTTATAAAATTTCTTGTTGACTTAAAATACAAAAGGAAAACTTTTCAAGAACACAAATCTTTGGTGATATATTTTGACATTTTGCTGAAAAAGCAGTGCATGCATATGGCCATAAAGCTATCTTCATTAAGTGGATCGCAATTAAAAAAAAAAAAACAGCTAATCCACGTTGATGGAACAATTATAAATCCATAATTTTCAAAAATCAACAATGCCTTCGATCTTCTCGATGTAGAATTCCAACACTTATATATGAATGATTAACTAGTTAAGAAAAAAAACAGCCTTTTAATTTTTTTTTTGATTTAATAAAAGATGTAAAAGAATAGAAAAAGTTGTATCTAAATAAAAATGAATGCCGTATATGTTAAGAATAAGCGGTATGATGTATTAGCCACTATAGAAGCCAAATTCGTGAAGTGATCATAAAACATCATTAAGAGATAGTGCCATGACTTTGACAAGCATGTATCATATCTTCTAACTTTATTTAAATGGACTATTTATATACATAGATATGTTCACTTTGTCAACATGTCTAAACAATTGAAAATGGATGTATATATATTTCAATACTGTCTAATGTCTATGCTTAGCTATCCTCCACTATAGTGATCGACATTACATCTTCGAAAGTATTTATTTAAGCAAATTTTTATAATTACATTTTGATAATTGAACAAAGGAAATTAAACGTGAACTTCCAAAGCACTACACACGAAGCTTCGTTTGACTCGACCCATTTGTTATTGTCAATGACTAACTATAAAATAGACACGCGTAATTAAGTGGTCACGCCCATTGGCTCCCACAATTCCACCACTTTAAACAACATCCATCATCTACAAGTTTCTTATTGATCATTTACATATGCATACGATATTCATACTTTGAAGGAAGACATTATTTACATCGATATGAAACCGCGTCTGTATGACTATAATCTTGATAAAGAAAAAAAAAAAAGAAAACTCTACAAAAATCCCCAAAACTATCAACATTATATTGACTATAATCTTGATAAATTCAAAACTATGAAATAATATCCGTTTAATCTGAATGAACATTCAAACATTGAAATTATAATTTTGCTTATGTATGATGGAGTATACACACATTTTTTCATATTATATAGAACAATAAACGTGGAAAAGTGAAACCGCGTCGATTGCATGTTTCTTCGTATATGTTCTTTTAAAGTTTAGACATTTTGATGGGCTGATACAAAATACTATAGCACTCCAAATCAGATAAAAAAACACGTTCCATATTTAATTTAGTGATTAAAGCCCCACCACGATAATAGTATAAAATGCGCAAATTGGAAGAAGAGAACTATATATAAAAGACTATAAAAGAAACCACTACAAAGACAAAACTCACAACAACATTAAGGTTTTAACTGAATTTATTTTTATCATAACACTTCATCGTCAAATGGCCAACAAAGCTCTCATCCATCTCCTCATGATCTTCTTCTTGTCCCTGTCACACATCTTCTTCTTCCCTTCCAATGCATCGAGTAAGATCTTCATCTCTCTTAAACCCTATTTTCTGTAATAAATATTTTAATTTTTTTTTAAAATAAATATTTACATCATATGCTTTAACTTATATCATCTATATTTTTGTATGTAAGTAGGACTTGGGAATTTGATGGAGAAGCCCAAAATTGATCTACCTCAACAAGATACATTAATGGTTAGTTCTTAAACTATGTATTTACATATGGTATATGTGTTCTTGAAAGGTTATAATTAGATTATTAAAGATTCAAATTTGGTTTTGTTTTAAATAATGTTCTTAGGATGTGAGGAAGGAGGTAGAAGAAAGGATGGTGATGGAATTAAACGACTATCCAGGATCGGGTGCGAACAATCGCCACTTGCCACGACAACGAGGCTGCGTCGTCGATTGCTGATAGATATATAAAGTGAAGAAAAATGAATTAATATAATTATAGTATCGATAAAAGTTGATGTATAAGTAAGCTACGTCTAATTATTATTACGGACTATGATCAATTGAGTTAGTTTAACATTGGAGTCTATAGACGATTAGACTATATATATATACTTGTCTACTCTAGGGAGAAAAGCATAGTTTTATTTATGTAGTTCAGTTGTTAAATCCAGAGATGCTATTGTTAGTAAACTACATTTATATGGATGATATGTACAAGCCTTTAATTTAAATTTGGTGATAAGATATAATAGGTTTACGGCCAAGTAATAGGGCTATATAAGACAGACGTAAAAAAATTTGAAAGAAAGAGAAGAAACTACTCTCCTTTTCACTTAGATTTATCAAATTGAGTTAGTTAACATCTTAGTCTAGAAATATATTCAAATTTATATTTTGCTGATATATCTTAGATACTCGTCATGTTTTATGCTATACATTTTTTTACAATGTAATATTTTACTGATCAAATATAAAATAAAGAGTTGTTCGAGGCTTTGTGGTCGAGTGGTAATGAGATGGGATTGGGGCACCAACACGCTTCAAATTATATCCATTTGCTGCGTGAAACTTCAACATATTTTTCTTAGACACCCACGCGGATATGAACCCATGCTTACAACATATTTGAATATCCGGAGAGAGGGTCTATCCGTGGACTGCACCTCCTCTAAGAATTAGTCTGAACCCTCCACAAGCCTAGGATCTACCCCGAATTATCCAAAAAAAGAAGAAAAATTAAAATAAAATGAAGAGTTAAAACTAAAAACAAAGAGTGGTTTAAAGTAAAACAACGACATAATTGAAGTTTTATGCAACACCCTAATTGTGGATAAGATAGGAATATAGAGCCATAGAGGACATGCAAAAAAAGAGAGGTAATTAAGATACCTTGGAGTACATGCCACTATGCCAGTTGGGTGTGATTTTTACCCTCGAAATGTCACCGTACATCTCTGAGTATGTTTTGTGATTTTACAGACAAGCAAAAAAAAATGTGGTTCAGAGTTTTGCCGGGCTCTCTGAAAAAGAAACAAGATTGGGAAAGAATATCATATCTTCTCATTGTATTAACTATAATCATTGTAGGAAAATTGTTTACTTTGGGCCTGATTGGCAAGTGCTTTAGAGTCTTTACAAAGCAAAAAAATTTCTAAAGATTTGAAATACATCCAATCAAGCTTTAGAATCTTTGGCTTTCCTTTTTTTTTCTCACAGCCAAAATATTTCCTTAATTCATTTTTTTGGCTGTAAAAAGCCTTTTTTCCTAAAGCACATAATTTTCAACTTTCCAAAATTTTAAATTCCACAGCCAAAATACTACAGCACTAAAATCTACAGCCACAGCAAATAAACCTACAGTCATATTTCTACAGCAAAAAATGTAAAGCTACAGCTATTACCAATCAGGCCCTTTATGTGTATCACTCTCATGTAATCATTCAAAAAATATTAAGATGAAGATGGTAAAGAAATTCAACACCGAAAAAGGCGCAATCGATAACAAAATAAAATAGTACGTTTGACCTAAACCAATTTTTTGTTTTATATTTACATATTGTTAACAATTTTAAGTTAATATTTTATAAATAATGTAATCTACAAAATTAGAAAATTTAAATATAAAGCAATTTGATCAGGAAAAAAGTAGGTTGATGCAGCTCTAAAAGAATTACAAACTAGTGTCAACGAAAAAAAAAAAATCAACAACACAAGAAATATTCATCACACAATATCAACAACTTCATGAGACAAAAGAGCCCGTGGCATGGATGTTAAGGTAAAACGCAACGTTACGTTGTCGTACGGACACTACTAAAAGACGCAACACTAATTTCACATCACCTCTTGGCGGATCCTACGAGACAACCAAACACAGATCTGCTTCCTTTTTTTCCTTTTCATTTATTTTTGGTTTTTTTCAATTTTCTTTATATTTTTTTAAATAAGGTTTTGTTCCTCCATCGTTACCTAATCGGCTAATCCCCTTTCCTTCTTCTTCACTGAGTCTATCTACCGAACAGAGCAAAATCCAAATCAAATTCCTCAAGAAGCCTCTCTCACCCTCTCTCGGATTTTTCAGATCAACAAGGTTAGATTCTCAACTTCTCGTTTCTTTGTTTTTATTTTGGATTAGATTCTTAGATTTACGATTTTAGCGGAGTCTCCTCTGAAATTCGATCTGGTCTTACGTCTTTCGTCGATTAGGGTTTCTAATTTGTTTCCACAGATCTGAATTATTTTTTTGGGAGTTATATGAATCTGTTAGGTTTATTTGTGTGAAAACAGGGGACAACAAAAATGGCAGCAGCAACATCAGCTTCTCTGTTTTCAACTGTTTCTTCATACTCCTCTAAACCCAGTTCCGTACCACATTCAAGACTCCAAGCTGTGAAATTTAACTCACTCCCTAGCTTCACCGGTCTCAGATCAACGTCTCTCGTCTCTGGATCTGATTCCTCTTCCTTAACCAAGTCTCTCCGCGGTTCCGTAACGAAAGCTCAAACATCTGACAAGAAGCCTTACGGATTCAAAATCAATGCTTCGTACAAAGTAGCTGTTCTTGGTGCTGCTGGTGGTATAGGTCAGCCTTTATCACTTCTCATCAAGATGTCTCCGTTAGTTTCGACGCTTCATCTTTACGATATTGCGAATGTTAAAGGAGTTGCTGCTGATTTGAGTCATTGTAATACTCCTTCTCAAGTTCGTGATTTCACCGGTCCTTCTGAGTTAGCTGATTGTTTGAAAGATGTCAATGTTGTTGTTATTCCTGCTGGTGTACCGAGGAAACCGGGTATGACTCGTGATGATCTTTTCAACATCAATGCCAACATTGTGAAGACACTTGTTGAAGCTGTTGCTGATAACTGTCCTAATGCTTTTATTCATATTATTAGTAACCCGGTTAACTCTACGGTACCGATTGCTGCTGAAGTGTTGAAAAAGAAAGGTGTTTATGATCCTAAGAAGTTGTTTGGTGTCACTACGTTGGATGTTGTGAGGGCTAACACTTTTGTTTCTCAGAAAAAGAACCTTAAGCTCATTGATGTGGATGTTCCGGTTATTGGTGGACATGCTGGAATCACCATTTTGCCTCTCCTCTCGAAAACAAAACCGTCTGTCAACTTTACCGATGAAGAGATCCAAGAGCTCACTGTTAGGATTCAGAACGCTGGAACTGAGGTTGTGGATGCTAAGGCAGGTGCTGGTTCAGCTACTTTGTCAATGGCATATGCTGCAGCAAGATTTGTCGAGTCATCTCTCCGTGCTCTTGATGGAGACGGAGATGTCTATGAGTGCTCATTTGTGGAGTCGACTCTGACTGATCTTCCTTTCTTTGCTTCGCGGATCAAGCTTGGGAAGAACGGTCTTGAAGCTGTGATTGAGTCAGACCTTCAGGGGTTGACTGAGTATGAGCAGAAAGCACTAGAAGCTCTTAAACCAGAACTGAAAGCTAGCATCGAGAAGGGTGTCGCATTTGCAAACAAACCAGCTGCTGCAGCAGCTAACTAGATCGTGATTTCACAAAAAAAGAAAGAGGACATTCTTCAAAGAAGCTGATAACATTTTTCTTCTGATCATTTCGAGTTTTGTTTTCTTTTTCATATTTCTTGCATCTGCGAGACATTTTCGTGTTGTAGAATAAAGAATGTATTAGCTTCAGTTTGACGATTTTGGAACATGGCATTGAAGCAGAATTTATAAATCATCACCAAAAAATCATTACAGCAGCAAAATGACGACAACAAAAAAGGTCTTTATGATCTTTAGACAAGCCCAGGACATTTTACTTCTAGTCATTTTTTTTTTTTTTTCACTGAAAGATTTCATTATATAATACAAAGGACGGATACAAGGGTGGAATGCGTTTTTGGAATACGGTTTTGAAATACAAAAGCCGGCGGAAATTAAGGTGGGCACAATTTTTTTTGGTGAAGCCACATGAATATTTACTATTTATATTCTAAAGAAATAAATTAGTATATAACTGCTCTTCAAATTTCTTAAATCTTTGAAAAGTAGGTGTTGGGTTTACTAGGTTGTTCAGCAGTTCCTCCAACAGCCTGCAATGGTATACATTATCCGATGTTCAGCGCCAGTGCAGACAAAATGATCTCCTTGTGGTTTGCATGGTGGTTTTCCTGTCTTTCGTCCTGTGAAAGGATTTGTCAATGGCTTGTCATCTTTGAAAATATTGCCTATATGTAACAAGAGAAATAAAGGATTTCAAAATACTACAGAGAACATTGGTAACTAATGATGATTAATGGTGGGCAAAACGTAAACTATATGACATACATTCATGAAGATTAGCGAGTGAAATGAGGATGATACAAAATACCAAAATTTTGGATGACGACATTGTAAGTTTTTCCTTTTGAAAGAAACGTTTTTTTTTGTTTTATGGTAGAAAACATTACATGTAAAGTAACCATATATATAAAATCTCCAACTATTTTTTTAGGGTGATCCTAAAAATGCTGGTTTCTTAAATTCGTTTGGCTAGTTTTATATTATATGCTGAGAAATTGATGTTTAAGAGTTAATTGCTCGTTTGCACAAAAAGAGAGTTAATTACTCTTGTAATTTCGAGGATCTCCAAATGATAAATATTTGAACCTATAACAATTAGAGATTTTTAGCTATTGGTTTTGATTTACTGTCGTTATTATTAGCAATTAGTAAGATCGCTCTCTTAACCTAATAACAAGAACTTTACACAAACAAGCAGATACATTAGCATAACATGAGAGCGTTTTAAATGCTTAAGTTGATTAGAAATAGTTTAACCATAACAAAACACCATATTATCCTTGAAGAACGTAATACCAGAATCATTATTAGAATCATATACCACAAAACATTATTACTATGCTACGTAAGCTAATTTGTAAGAGTTACTATTTTCATCTTTCCAAGTTCCAGATTAGTATTTGAGACAATTGGTATTAGCAAAAACGCAAACTTTGGATTACAAGCAAATGTGCAAACTGTAGAACCCAAATGTCTTACTTTAGTGACATCGAGATTATTCGGCCAGAAATGCAACAACTTTAATCGAACATCTCCATAGAGGAAACAAATTCCTTTGACCTGAAGGTTCTGAACCGACCTGTTTACTTTATCCAATCATGGCACTGAGAATATTGAAACCATGAAATAAAAATGGACCAGAAAATGTAATTATATATTTAATATTTAATTTTATTAGTTGTAAAATTCCTTTTTTTTTTTTTAATTTGTAAACTAGTTTAATTTCCAAATTTTACAAAGAGGCTATAACTTAGTCCGTTATTTACTACAAAGAGGCTATAACAATTCTTCAAAACATATTCTACAAACATAATCCAAGGCTATAACTTCTTCTCTCTTTCTTTTTTCGTTGAAATAACTTATTTTTCTGTAATCCTTTTCAAAAACTCAAATAGATGCAGCACCTGATGTGGTTTTGTTTTTGGGGGTTTCATAAATTTTACGTTCAATTAAAAAAAAAGCAGTTAATTATGAGGAAAAAATTTCGAAAATGATTATATATGACAACTTTAAAAAAATGAATACAAATAAATTAGAAAATAAAAAAGAGATGAAAATTTTTAGTATTCTGTATGACATAGACATTTAAAGTTACTAAGCAAAGTTAAGGTAGGCATAATTATTTTTAGTGAAGTCATATGAATATTTACTATCTGTACTCTAAGGAAATAGATTGGTATATAACTGCTCTTTAAATTTCTTAAATCTTTGAAAAGGAGGTGTTGGGTTAATTATATATTAAGCAGTTCCTCCAACAGCCTGCGATGGTAGTCGTTGTCAGGTGTTCAGAGCCAGTGCAAACGAAATGATCTCCTTGTGGTTTGCATGGTGGTTTTCCTGTCTTTCTTCCTGTGATAGGATTTGTCAATGGCTTGTCATCTTTGAAAAAATTGCCTATATATAACAAGAGAAATAAAGGATTTTAAAATACTATAGAGAATATTGATAACTAATGATGATTAATGATGGGAAAAACGTAAACTATATGATTTACATTCATGAAGATTAACCAGTGAAATGAGGATGATACAAAATACAACAATTTTGGATAACGACATTGTAATTTTCTCTTTAAAGAAACGTTTTTTTGTTTTATGATAGGAAACCTTACATGTAAAGTAAACATATATAGAAAAGTCTCGACTTTTTGATCAAAAAAAAAAAAAAAAAAAAAAGAAAAAAGAAAAGTCTCGACCTATTTTTGTAGGGTGATCCTAAAAATGCTGTTTTTCTAAATTTGTTTGGCTAGTTTTATATTCTTTATATTCTGAGAAATTGATGTTTAAGAGTGAATTACTCTACTCGATCTCCAAATAATCACTATTTGAAAACTTTTAACAATTAAAATTTTTTAGCCATTAGTTTAGATTTACGATCGTTAGAATTAGTTATGTAAATATTATCATTTTGTTATAAGAAGGGGAACATGTTCAAAATCCAAGCTTCATTCGAGAAAAAGACAGATGCAATAAGTAAGATCGCTCTCTCACAAAAGCTTATAACAAGAACTTTACACAAAGAAACCAATACATATTATCGAATAACAAGAGAGTGATTTAAATGCTTAAGTCGATTAATAATAGTCTAACTAACCATATAACAAAACACATATCATCCTTGAAGAACGTAATACATGTTTCAAGAGTACATGAATCAGTATTAGAATCATACACCTAATAGTAATTCTTTTTGTAACCAAATCAAACAATCAATATAACTATAGGAGTCTCATCAATTACCCACCAAACATTATAATACTAAGCTAGGTAAGCTGATTTGTCATAGTTAGAACTCCAAATTCCAGATTAGTATTCGAGACAGTTGGTATAAGCAAAAGTGCAAACTTTGGAGTACTAGCAAATGTGCAAACTGTAAAAATATTGAATGAAGTTGAAAATAGGTTGCGTGAAGATTTGGTTTCCAAAAAATACATGCATTTTAAATTAAAATGATAATGTCGACTTGTTTGGTTATATGGTTAGTAGGATAAGATTTTTTAGGCTATGTTTGATAATAGGGATAGTAGATCTAATTGTTAAGACCATTTTACCTTTAATATTTTTTTTTTATTTGTTCTCTGTACCAATGGCATATGATGTAATATCCAATAAATTTAATATTAAGTTTGAAAATGTAATTTCCTTTTAATATTAGTCGGATTTCAAAAAAATGGGTCGGATGATAGGACAAAGTATAGTATGAGAAACTTTCGATATGATACTTACTTTTCTTTATTAGTAAACAACGAAAAGTAATTTTAATTACTTATGGTTCTATATGATAGTTATGTTTGATAAAATAATTAAATATATTAAGTTCAAATTTCACCAAAATCCACTTTTATGTTTTAGTTTTTAGTTTTTAGTTTTTACCGGTCACTAAATATAAAAACCGAAACTTCTTTAATTTTAAGTTGAAACATGGCACTGAGGCAGATTTTATAAATCATCACCAAAAGTCATTACAGGAGCAAGACCCGCCTTTAAAAGTTCTCTAACGACCTAACTATTATACACATCAGATACAAATTTCGTGACATTATTGCAATCAACCCAAGTTATGAGCTTGTTTCATATGTTGATTAGAAGAAAATTGTTATGAGCTTGTTTCATCTGAAAGACATGCTTCAGACAAGCTGATAACATTTTTCTTCTAAATATTTTGAGTTTTATTTATTCCATCTTTGTTGCATGGACTAGATCGTTATTTTACTTTAAGAAAAACACACATTCTTCAAAGTAGCTGATAACATGTATCTTCGTAAAATACATGTTCTGAAATTAAATTTAGTTAAGCCTCTTTTAAAAAAATAAATAAATTAGTTCTTAATGACGTTGGTTGTAAATAATTACTTAAACCATAAGTTTTTTTTTTTTGACAAAAGTCATAGCAAAATTAATTCTGAGCAAAATAAATTCAAAAAATTATTTATCATTTATAATATATGAAAATTTACAAAATGAAATAAGGTGAACATAAATAATACAAACATAATATAAAATAAATAAATAGAGACTTTTAAAGATATTAAGCAAAACTAAGGTAGGCATTATTTTGTTTAGTGAAGTCACATGAATATTTAGTATTTATATTATAAGGAAAAAAAAATGGTATATAAATGCAATTTCATAAATTTTTTAATTAGGTTGTTCAGATTTATTAGCAGATGCGCCAACAATCTTCGATACTATATACTTTCATGTCATGGTATGAGCAAACAAAATAATTTTTTTCTGGTTTGCATGGTGGTTGTCCTGTCTTTTCTCCTGTTCTAGGATTTGTCAATGGTTTGTCATCTTTGAAAAGACCTATTTATAAAAAGAGAAATAAAGATTTCAAAATATTACGGAGAATATTGGTAACTAATAATGATTAATGATGAGCAAAATGTAAACTATATGACATACATTCATGAAGATTAGCGAGTGAAACGAGGATGATACAAAATACCGCAATTTTGGATGACGACATTATAATTTATCTCTTTAAAGAAATGTTTTGTTGTGTTATGATAGAAAACCTTACATGTAAAGTAATTGGGAACACGTGCTATTTCCCCCCGAGAACTATGCGATCGTACCACATCCACACCAAACTATTCACTCGATCCAGATGTCCCCGATAAGATACTTCCGAATCTATCTCTCCCCCAAATCGCAAGTTTTATATCTAATTCCCCATAAAGCTGGGTTTTCTCGATTTACGAACCAAACCGATAGAAAACCAGTTAATCCTAAATTAAAACCAATTTTGAAATTCGAGTAACCTCTAAAACCCGACCCGACGATACTATATACTCCATCTTCTTCTCCAAATTCGGTGAAATCTCCGCCCCCGTTAGCGTCACAACCATCTTCTTCAGCTATTCCTATCTCTAGTAACACTCAATCGAAAACTTCGTCGTCATCTTGCCACAGCCGCTTCTGCAAAGAGAATCCGAGCACAATCGCCGGAGTAGTAACCGCCGGAGCTTTCTTCTTAGCACCCTTCGCCGGAGCTTTATTTTGGGTGATTCACGTCCGGTCACTCTCCGCCTCCCAATCTCATCTCCTTCACTTCCATCTTTCTCCGGTCTCTCTCCGGTCAATCCTCTCCTCTCAATTGGACTTCCAAGTAAATTTCCATTTTCACTGAAACATAATCGTTTCAATTTTGGATTCAAAATTGTTGATGGTGGTGGTCGTATCTACGCGATGAGACACAGACGACGAGTTCCGAAGCCAAACAGACCACCGGACCAGCGCAAAGCTCTATTGCGAGGACTCACGACTCAGCTTCTTAAGCATGGGAGAATCAAGGCTGAAGTCGGGTTGAAATCAAGTTGAAATCGGGTATACTCGGTTACTAATTCGGTTTACAAAATTAGTTACGTGGATTAGGTTACAGTAAACCGCCCATAACCAATGATTGTGTGTAATTAGATGAGAAAACCCAGCTTTATGGAGATTTAGATATAAAACTTTCGATTTGGGGGAGAAATAGATTCGGAAGTATCGTATCGGGGACATCTGGATCGAGTGAATAGTTTGGTGTGGATGTGGTACGATGTCATAGTTCTCGGGGAGAAATAGCACGTGTTCCCTAAGTAATTATATATATACTCTCCAACTATTTTTTTAGGGTGATCCCAAAAAAATTCTTTTTAAATTCGTTTGGCTAGCTTTATTTCTTTATATTCAAGAAAATTGATGTTTAAGAGTTAATTACTCGTTTGCACACAAAAGAGAGAGAGAGAGTTAATTACTCATTTTCGTGGATCTTCAAATGATCAATATTTGAAAACTTATAACTATTAGGCATTTTCAGCCATTGGTTTAGACTTACGGTCGTTATAAGTTATGTAAATATTATTATTTAGACATTTTTATCTTTAATAAATTTTTGTTGTTTGTTCGTTATATGACGTAGTAATCAATAAAGTTAATCTTAAGTTTTTTAATGTACTTTCTTTTTAATTTTAGTAGGATTATATGATATAGGGCAAAGTATATATAAGTCAAATATATAAAATCACCACCAAAAAGAGCAAGAATCAGATTTGTGTTTGGGGTATTTCGATTAATTACAAATAATTTAGGATGATTCATATAAATTATGGTTTGCGATACTTTCCATAAGTTTTTTCTTTAATAATAAACAACTAAAGATTAATTTTAAAAGATT
This sequence comes from Arabidopsis suecica, assembly GCA_019202805.1. Lineage (NCBI taxonomy): Eukaryota > Viridiplantae > Streptophyta > Magnoliopsida > Brassicales > Brassicaceae > Arabidopsis > Arabidopsis suecica. The sequence continues at coordinate 9,359,230 of CM032909.1, forward strand.
TTTTCTTTTTGTCGTCTTATTACATCATCAGAGAAATTTAATCTAATTATATCATGATAATATTTAACTATCTGCAGCATATGCGAATATGTTGAACAACTCCCACGAACAACGATTCCACGACGCAGCTTTCCCGGAACACTTTGATCTTCAACGGATGGTTCTGCATGTACGACATCCCTGCGATTGACATGCTCTCCCCGTAATACTTGAGACCACTACGAACGGCTCAGTATGCGGCACTCTGAACCTCAGATAAGTTTTGCACCATTAATCTGCAAATCGAACCCCATAACTAGTGTAGAAGTATTAATGTTTAATAGCTTATGGTTTTATCTTTTATTTGATAATAATGTTTGATAAAATTACTAAATATATTAACTTCCAATTTCGCCAAAATCCAGTTTTTTTTTTACCAGTTTATTAATTACTACATAATTAATCTTCTAATTACTAGTTTATTACATATATATAAACTGATATTCCATTAGTTTTTAGAAGTTTGAAACATGGCATTGAAGCAGATTAAATCATCATCAAAAGTCATAACCGGAGCAAGACCTACCTTTAAAATGATTACAAAATTTGTGACATTATAGCAATCAACATAAATATGAGCTTTTTCAAACTCGAAATGATTAGAAGAAAAATGTTATCAGCTTGTATGAAGCAAACCTTTTGAATTATCACCAAAAGTCATTACAAGAGCAAGAGCCGCCTTTAAAATGATGAAATCGGGAACGGTCTCTAACGATCACGACACGATCATAAACATCAGATACAAACTTTGCAAAATTATGACAATCAACACAAGTTCTGAGATTCTTGGTCACTCTAATGGTTGTTCCTGGTGGAGTCACCAGAATCCCAAAGGCTATAGCTAGCTTCTCGCTATGGTATCTCAACGCGTATCCCTTTTCTTCTTCTGAATCAAGATTGTGCAGTTCCGATGTGATTTCCGTCACATAACCCGCAATCTTCAGCTGCTGATTGATTTCCGCCAGCATTTTGTAGATTTCTTCCTTTCGCGGATGCGAAACATCGTCTACTATAAACTCATGAACGGTTCCTTGTAGCTCGATTGCGCTGCATCCGGGTTTGGTATGGATTCTTTTCTCCTTCATTAAAGAACGCAATTCAGTCACTTTCTCCCATTTCCCAACCGATGAGTATGTGTTGAGTAACAGAACGTAATCTCCAGCTTCTTCAGCTTTGAATTCGATAAGATGAGAGATCACACGTTCCCCAAGTTCCACATTTCCATGGACTCTACAAGCCCCGAGCAGCGTACGCCAAATAGTGGAGTCCGGTCTCATCTCCATTGATTTTATGAGACTGTAGGCTTTATCAAGTAGACGAGCACGTCCTAAGAGGTCAACGATGCAGCCATAGTGATGTAAATTTGGCTTTATCTTGAATTCACCACTCCTCATTCTATCGAAAAACAGCATTCCTTCATCGACCAGACCGGAATGGCTACAGCCAGACAATAAACCCGTCAGTGTCTGTTCCTCTGGAGAGATTCCAAACTTCAACATTTCGTTGAAAGCTTCAATAGCTTCTTTTCCAAACCCATTCATGGCTAAACCCGAGATCATAGCCGTCCATGAGACTATGTTTCTTTCACGCATTCGATTAAAAACTTCGTAAGCTTTATCCATAGACCCGCAACGTGAGTACATTGAAACCAAAGTATTGCTCAAATTCAAAGCACCACTGAGTCCATTTTCATCGATAAAGTCATGAACTTGTTTACCAAAATCCAACGCCCCCAAGTTAGCGCAAGCTTGTAAAGCTAACAAGCATGTTACATTGTCTGGTTTTACACACCCATCAACATCGTTCTTCATCTTATCAAACAAAACCAAAATATCTCTCGTACGTTTGTTCCGGAGATAACACGAAATCAACACGTTCCAAGAAACAGTATCTCTTTGGGGAATTTCGTCGAACACTTTACATGCATCAGTCCTGTTTTCACAAGTTGAGTAAAGATCCATCAGAGTTGTCATAAGAAGACTATCCGAGAGAAACCCATCACTGAAAATCTTGCCGTGAATCTGCAAACCACCGAGTAAGTCACCTGATTTGATACAACACTTGAGAGCAAAAGAAGACGAGAGTGGATTAGCAGGAAGAGAGGTGTTTCGTCTAAGAGCACGAAACAAGCGAAACCCTTCGCTTGGAGTTTGGCTGAGAGAGAAAGCTCTGATCATGGTGTTGCAGTGAGAGAGAGTTGGGTTCAATCTCTGGGAGAAAACTCTGCATGAGTAATTTATGTCTCGAGGAATGAGAGAGAGAGCGAGACGAGAGAGGAAATGGTGGAAAACGTCGGAGTTTCTGATTAAGGAAGTGCGGAGTAAGACGGCGTGAATCTGCCGGAGATGGAGTTTTCCGGTGGAAGATACGATCAGAGAAAGAAGGTGATCGTCGTTGCTGCTTATGGACTTCAACATAGTCTTTTGGTGAAGAAAGCACTAAAAATAGTTATGAGCATTTCAAAAAATGATCTCTAGTCCTATACTCCCTCCGTATTTTAATAATTGTCGTTTTAGAATTTTTATTTTTTTGAATTAGATGTCGTTTTCAAATTTCAATGCAAAATTTCTTACTTTTTAATGTTTTATAATGTCATAAAACATTAAAAAGCAAGAAATTTTGCATAAAAATTTGAAAACGACATCCAATTCAAAAAAATAAAATTTCTAAAACGACAATTATTAAAATACGGAGGGAGTACTATTATTTAGAGAGTACACTTTATAACATACCCTTAACTAACCTTTTTTTTTGTAAGAATTTACTTAAGAATGCTATTAGAAATAAAATTTTATAGAGTAAATTAATTCAACTCATTAAGGATAAACAAGTCAAATACTATTTTATATAATTTAATTTAATTATAAAAACGAAAATCTATTATTAATTTTTTTTAAAAGAATGACCAATCAAAATGAACATATAAGATTTGATATCTAACTTATCACATTAATTTGTTATTAATCATTATACTTCACCTCTCATCTTTATATTATTCTATTTCTATAAAATAAATAAATTATTATATCTTTGGTATTATTATATACCAAATATATGTTCATAACATATTCGATTATGTGAATAATTGGTAAATTCCGTAATTAGCTCAAACAAATCTCTATTTCAACAACCAATGAATTAGAATTTGAAAAAATAATTTCCTAAATTAATTCAAAATAATAGCTAACTTTTTTAATCTACGTTTTAGATGCGATTCATTTATGATATTTTGATTTTTGATCTAACTAAATCATATGCACTCTCATTTTGTGGTTGTTAACATAAATTAACTCATTGTTCAAACAATATTATTTTTTTGAAAATAATATTATTTTCCGTTTTCATATCTTTAAAAAATATATCCATAAATGAGGATTACAGAAAAATAAAAATATATTCATTCTAATATTATATATATGGACTGACATAAAAAAATTAATATTTTTTTACTTACTATTATAATATATTACGATTTTATTCAATAACTATATAATATATAAATTTGTAATAAATGAAATTCAACCCGTACTGTAGTACGGGTTACGGGTGATGATCTAGTTTATTATATATGACAACTTAAAAAAAGTACGTAATACAAATAATATATAAAATAATAAAGTGATAAAACAATATTTAGTGTTGTGTATTACATAGACATTTAAAGTTACTAAGCAGAATTAAGGTAGGCACAATTATTTTTAGTGATACTATTTTATATTATAAGGAAAAAATTGATATATAAATTCTCTTCAAATTTATTAGTTAATATTTTGTTAGACAGTTCTTCCAACATCCTTCGATGGTATACATTATCAGGTCTTGAGAGTTTGTGCAGACGAAATGATCTCCTTGTGGTTTGCATGGTGGTTGTCCTACCTTTCTTCCTGTGATAGGATTTGTCAATGGCTTGTCATCTTTGAAAAAATTACCTATATATTAAAAAGAGATAAAAGAGTTTAAAATACTACATATAATATTGGTAACAAATGATGTTTAATAATGGGCAAAACATAAAATACTGTATATGACATACATTCATAAAGATTAGCGAGTGAAATGAGGATGATACAAACTACGGCAATTTTTGATGACGACATCGTAATTTTTTTCTTTAAAGAAACGTTTTATTGTAGAAAACCTTACATGTAAAGTAATCATATATATATGTGTCTCCAACTATTTTTGTAGGGTGTTCCTAAAAAAGATGTACTTTAATTCGTTTGGCTAGTTTTATTTCCTTTAAATTCTAGAAATTGATGTTTAAGAGTTAATTACTCGTTTTGGAAGATCTCCAAATAATATATTTGAGAATTTCTAAGAATTAGAGATTTTTAGCCATTGGTTTAGATTTACGGTCGTTATAATTGGTTATATAAATATTATCATTTTGTTATAAGAAGAGGATGTTCAAAATCCAAGCTTCATTCAAGAAAAGACAAATTCAATAAGCAATAAATATATTCATTTGCAAACAGACATGCTGCTAACTAGATCGTGATTTCACTTAAATTTAAAACATTTTTCACAGAAACTAATAACAGTTTTCTTCAGATTTTTCGAGTTTTGTTATATCGGCGAGACATTTTCGTGTTGTAGAATAAAAAATGTATTAGCTTCAGTTTGAAGAATTTGGAACATGGCATTGAAGCAGAATTTATAAATCATCACCAAAAATCATTACATGAGCAAGACACACCTTTAAAATGATGACAACATGAAAAGTCTTTGTGATCTTCAGACAAGCTAATAACAATTTTCTTTTAATGTTAGTCGTTTCAATGTTTTTTTTTTTTCTGTCTTTCTTACATTAGCCAGACATTTCTTGTTGTACAATAAATAATACAGAATATCACCATTATTATCTATGCAAATTTAAATTTTCAAAACGAATGTACAGTTGTTAGTATCATTGTTTGTAAATAATTATTTTAACTCTTAAGTTTTTTTTGACAAAAGTCATAGCGATTCACAACCGTCAAACAACGGGAGATCGTATGTCGAGCTAGAATGTTGGGGCTAACACGGCATGTATCTTTTGCGGTTATCTAATAGAGACAAGACATACATTTACTTATCTTGCATATATACAACTGAGGTATGGGGAAATATAGCACAACAATTACTCAAGAATCGTTTCACCACTAGTTGGAACAATCTTCTCCCACTACTCTCCGACACCACCTTTGGAAGAACATATTTGTTCTAGCTCCGGTACGTTTCCAAGCTTCAATCCACTACATATAGAGAGAGCGGAATGCTCGTTCCCATGGAGACACTACCACATCGGCACCTAGACTAATCAAACTTCTCGACAAACAAGTTCGCAACAGTATCTCCTCCATCAGTGACCTTCATGGACGCAAGTATGATGGATCTTTTTACCAAAAAAAAAAAAAAGTATGATGGATCACTTTAAGTATGGTTTGCATCAAGAACATTATTTTCCTCTAATCCTTTTCAAAAAATAAAAATAGATGCAGCACATGATGTAAAAACCACTTTTTTGGGGTTTTGAATAACTTTTACATTCAATTAAAAAAAGTTAGTTATGAGCAAAAAAATTTCAAAAAATCATCTCTAATTTATTATATATGACAACTTGAAAAAATGAATAAAGTTAACGTACAAAATACAAATAAAATATAAAATAATAAAGAGAGAAAAAAAAAATATTTAGTGTTGTGTATTACATAGAGATTTAAAGTTACTAAGCAGAATTAAGGTAGGCACAATTATTTGTAGTGAAGTCACATGAAAATTTACTATTTTTTATTATAAGGAAAAAATTGGTATATAAATTCTCTTCAAATTTATTAGTTAATTAATTAGTTTGTTCGACAGTACTTCCAACATCCTTCGATGGTATATACTATCAGGTCTTGAATGTTTGTGTAGACGAAATGATCTCCTCGTGGTTTGCATGGTGGTTGTCCTACCTTTCTTCCTGTGCTAGGATTTGTCAATGGCTTGTCATCTTTGGAAAAATTGCCTATTTATTAAAAAGAGATAAAAGATCTCAATATACTACAGATAATATTGGTAACTAATGATGTTTAATAATGGGCAAAACGGAAACTGCTGTATATGACATACATTCATGAAGATTAGCGAGTGAAATGAGGATGATACAAAAAGTACGACCAAGAGAGAGAGAGCAAAGGCGATAAAGTGCGATAAAGTGGTTTCTTTCGCCGCCCATCTCCGGCGTCTTCAACGGCGCCGGCTCCTCCTCTCAACAGATTTCTCCGGCTCTCCCCTCCTCATGGGTAAGCAGAATCGACTCAAGAAGGTTTCTCCTGGGGGAAAGTCATCGGCGCCCAAAGACTCTTCCCCCTCCTCCTCCGCTGCTACTGCCGACTCCGGTCCGAAGTTGAGTTCTCCGATTCAGGTCCCAGCCGTTCTATCTCCGGATTCGACTCTCCCAGCTGCTGTCTCGCAGTCTTGTATGGTCGTTTCCACTCCATCTCCTCTGATTCCAAGGTCAGATCCAGAAATTTTAGGTCAAGCTATTAAGTCAGTGGCGGCTCAAACCGCGATTCCGTCTAGCCCACCTTCTACCGTAGTGATTCCGTCCTCGGATGTGAATCCCTCCATGATTCCGTCCTCGGATGTGAATCCCTCCATGATTCCTGCCCAAACTGCACCCGTCAAGGTTGCTGCGGTGAAACCAGGAGTCACTGAAACCCGAGCTCCTCTTGAGGAAGAAACCTGGTGCGATATGTTCAAAGGCACCTCGAAGAAGCTCCAGAAGAAAGGAACTGCTTTCACCTTGCCTTCGGGTGAATTGTGTGTTGAGATTCCTGATGCGATAATAGAGAAGCATAGGAAATCATGGGATTCCTTTATCCTCGGCCAGTTTTACTCGGATCCTCCGGCGCAGGGAACTATCCACACTATTGTGAATGGAATCTGGAGTAAACATTTCAAGGATATCTCAGTGTCAAAGTTAGAAGGAAATGCCTTCTTATTTCGTATTCCCAATGTGCAAACAAGAACTCGTGTTCTCAATCAAAGGCTATGGCAGATTGAGGGGCAAACCATGTTTGTGGCCAAGTGGGAACCAGGTGTTGTCCCGACAAAACCCGAGCTCACCACTGCACCTATTTGGCTTGAGCTGCGAAAAGTTCCCTATCAATTCTTCAATGTTGATGGGCTGGAACAAATTGCTAGTCTCGTGGGAGACCCGAAGTTCCTTCACCCGGATACAGCAAGCAAGAGGAATCTAGAGGTGGCTAAAGTCTTCACAATCATAGATCCAAGGCAGCCTCTCCCAGAAGCTGTAAATGTGAAGTTTGCTTCTGGAGATATTTGCAGGATTGAAGTTTCCAGTCCCTGGATGCCTCCAGTGTGTAGTCACTGTAAGGAAGTGGGACACAGTCTTAAAAGGTGTCGTGCAGCTCCTATTCAGTGCAAAGCCTGTAATTCCACTTCTCATAATGCTGAGACCTGTCCCAAATCTAAGGTGCAAACTGATAAGGTTAAGCACAGGAGAAGGCGCTCTAAAACTCCTAAACCTGCTGCCAAGGAAGGAGAGTGGGTTGTGGTAGGGTCAAGGAGTAAAGTTCTGTCTATTGACTCTGAGGCCAATCAAATCCCTCTTGCCTCCCAGAGCATTAACCAACCAAGTTCTAGTCACTCTCAGGCTGTGGAAGCCAAAGTTAAAGGTAAGGCAATTCAGATCAATGATAGAACGTCTTCGTCTGAGGAAGAGCCAGACTCCTCAGATATCCCTTCTGAGCAATCTAATGAAGATGATACTGATCTAGAGGATGAAGTGCAGTTCACGGAGGTGTTGTCTCAGAGGCAACAACGAAGTGCGAGGGGCAAAGGCCCCAAATCCAAGTAATTTTTATGTGTACAGATATTTTTTGCTGGAATGTTCGCGGATTAAATTCTTCCTCACACCGCCGCGGTTTTAAGAAATGGTTTAAGAATCTTCGGCCTCTTTTTGGTAGTCTCGTGGAGACTCATGTCAAACAACCTAAGCAGCAGAAATTTCTCTCTTCTCTGTTGCCTAGTTGGTCTTTTGACAATAATTATGTTTTTTCAGATCTTGGCAAAATTTGGGTTTTGTGGCATCCTAGTGTCAAAGCAGTGGTTATTGGTAAGTCTCTGCAGATGATCAGCTGCGAGGTTAAGCTCCCAGACTGTAGTGAGACTATTGTCGTTTCTTCTATCTATGCTGCCAATGAGGTCTCTTCTCGTCAGTCTCTATGGGGTGAATTGGTTAATCTGTCACTTGATAGCCGGGTTAGTGGTAAAGCTTGGATTGTGCTGGGGGATTTCAATCAAGTTCTCCACCCCTCTGAACACTCTTCTGCGAATGGTTTAAATGTGGACAGGTCTACTAGAATATTCAGAGATACCCTGTTGCATGCTGGTTTAGAAGACCTTAACTTCAGAGGAAACACTTTCACTTGGTGGAATAAAAGGAAGCATGCTCCTGTTGCTAAAAAGCTTGACCGCATCCTTGTGAATGATAAGTGGACTGCGCTGTTCCCTTCCTCTTTAGGTCAGTTTAGTGAACCTGACTTCTCTGATCATTCCTGTTGTGAGGTTAGTCTGGACACTGCTTCTCCAAGAAAGAAATCTCCATTTAGATTCTATAATTTTTTGTTGAAAAGCGAGGAGTTTTTACCTCTCATTTGTCTTCACTGGTTCTCTTTCAATGTTCATGGATCTGCTATGTTTCGTCTCTCCCGGAAGTTAAAGGACCTTAAATCAATCATTAGAGATTTCAGCAGGAAGAATTTCTCTGATCTTGAGAAGCGTACTCAGGAAGCACATGACAATCTGTTAGTAGCCCAGAAAACTTTGCTTAGTTCTCCGTCCACTACTAATGCGGGTTTTGAGGCAGAAGCGCATAGGAAATGGATTATTCTATCTACTGCAGAGGAATGCTTCTTCCTACAAAGATCAAGAGTCACTTGGCTCAGAGAAGGCGATTTAAATACATCGTATTTTCACAAGATGACTTCAGCAAGACAGGCTTTGAATCATATCCACTTCCTCTCCGACTCGAATGGTGATAGAATAGATTCTCAGAGTGGTATCCAAAACCACTGCGTGGAGTATTTTATAAACACTTTAGGAGGAGATCAAGAGCCCTCTTCCTTCATTCAGGAAGACATCTCTTTGCTTTTGAGGTTCAGGTGTACTGAGGAGCAGCAATCCACTCTAAATTCTGACTTCTCTCCCGTTGAAATCAGAGATGCTTTTTTCTCTCTTCCTAGAAACAAAGCAAGTGGTCCTGATGGTTTCACTCCGGAATTCTTCTGCTATTGTTGGTCTGTTATAGGAGCTGAGGTTACGGAGGCTGTCTTGGAGTTCTTCAAGACCGGAAAATTGCTAAAACAGTGGAATTCTACAAATCTGGTCCTAATCCCAAAGATCCCTAACGCTTCTAAGATGACAGATTTTAGGCCTATCTCCTGCCTTAACACGGTCTACAAGGTCATCTCTAAGCTTCTTGCGGGGCGCCTTAAGTCTGTTCTTCCTTCTTGTATTAATCATGCCCAATCTGCTTTCTTGCCGGGTCGTTTACTGCTGGAGAATGTCCTCTTAGCAACAGAGATAATTCAAGGTTACAACAAAAAGGAAGTCAGGCCTAGTGCAATGCTGAAAGTTGATTTGAGGAAAGCATTTGATTCAGTGAGATGGGACTTTATTGTTGCTACCCTTAGAGCAATAAATCTGCCAGAGAAATTTGTTGGATGGATTTTTGAGTGTATTTCCACAGCCAGCTTCTCTGTTTCCATAAATGGCCAAACAAGTGGTTTTTTCAGAAGCTCAAAGGGTCTAAGGCAAGGTGATTCTTTATCTCCCTACCTGTTCCTTCTTGCTATGGAGGTTTTTTCTGGATACATCAGCTACCATCCTAAGACCTCTGATTTGAAGATATCTCACCTAATGTTCGCCGATGATGTAATGATTTTCTTTGGAGGTGATAGTTCTTCGTTACATGGTATCTATGAAACTCTTGAGGATTTTGCAGGCTGGTCGGGACTGCATATGAATAGAGAAAAGACTCAATTGTTTCACGCAGGTTTGAGCCTAAATGAATCCTCTCTTTTGGCAAGCTATGGATTCACTTTAGGGTCTCTTCCTATTAGATATCTGGGCCTTCCACTCATGAGTAGGAAGCTCAAAATCTCAGAGTATGCGCCGCTTATTGAAAAAATCACTACTAGATTCAATGCTTGGGCTGTGAAGTCTCTCTCTTTTGCGGGAAGGATCCAATTAATTTCCTCAGTTATCACTGGTCTTGTTAACTTCTGGACTTCGGCTTTCATTCTCCCTCTTGGATGCATAAGGAAAATTGAATCTCTCTGTTCCAGGTTTTTATGGTCTGGTAAAATTGATTCGCAGGGAATGACTAAAGTTTCTTGGGCTCAAGTCTGTTTACCAAAAGAAGAAGGTGGACTGGGTTTAAGGAGATTTGCAACTTGGAACAGAACGCTATGCTTGAGGATGATTTGGCTACTGTTCTCTGTAAGTGGATCTCTGTGGGTCGCTTGGCACAGGCTTCACAATTGCAGCTCAGCTACTAGTTTTTGGAACCAGCCCGAGAAGGCCAATGACTCTTGGAACTGGAAATGTATTTTAAAGCTGAGATCTTTAGCGGAAAAGTTTATCAGGTGCACGGTTGGTAATGGAAGAAGGGCAAGTTTCTGGTTTGACTCTTGGACTAATCTTGGACCACTAATAAAGCTTATTGGAACAGATGGTCCTAGGAGCTTAAGGGTTGCGCTTAATGCTACTGTTTCTGACGCATGTGATAATAATGGATGGATCTTGGCAGCTCCAAGATCTGATAATGCCTTGGCTCTCCATGTTTATCTTACAACCATCAATCTCCCTCCCGCATCGTTGGAAGATGACACTTTTGATTGGGTCGTCGAGGATACACTCTGCAATGGGTTTTCTTCTTCCAAAACTTGGGCTGTGTTGAGACCAAGAGCTGAAGAGGTTAACTGGTTTGATTCTGTTTGGTTCAAGGGAGCCACACCAAGACATTCCTTCAATATGTGGGTTGCTAACTTAGATCGCCTTCCAACTAAAGCAAGACTGGCCCGATGGGGTTTGAATATTGACACTCTTTGCGGTTTATGTTCTAATCATCACGAAGATCGAGATCATTTGTTCCTGACTTGTGACTTTGCTCTTTTCATTTGGAATGCGGTTAGCACCAGGCTTCACATGCCTCCGATTGACTTTACAACTTGGCCTCAGTTATTGGCCTGGACTTGTATCAAGGATCCCATGTCCCCACCGACACTCCGGAAGTTAGTAGCGCAATCAGTTATCTACAACATTTGGAAGCAGAGAAATAATCACCTACACAATCAGATCTATATCTTGCCTTCCGTGATCTTCAAAGACATTGACAGGGAGATAAAGAATACCATCTCAGCAAGAAGACATAAGAAGAGGTTCAAGGATCTTATGGCTCGCTGGCTGCATTGAGACTTCCTCTTTGTAACTCTAAATCTATTGTTTTCTTGTTTATTTTTTGCCAAGAAACCAATGTATAGGTTGTAAAACCAACTCTTCATCTATATGATATTTGCACTTTAGCAAAAAAAAAAAAAAAAAAAATGAGGATGATACAAACTACCGCAATTTTTGATGGCGACATCGTAATTTTTTTCTTTAAAGAAACGTTTTATTGTTTTATGGTAGAGAATCTTACATGTAAAGTAATCATATATATATGTCTCCAACTATTTTTGTAGGGTGTTCCTAAAAAGCTGTTTTTAAATTCGTTGGCTATTTTGCTTTCCTTTATATTCAAGGAAATTGATGTTTAAGAGTTAATTACTCGTTTTCGAGGATCTCCAAATAATCAATATTTGAAGACTTATAAGAGTTAGAGATTTTTAGCCATTGGTTTAGAAATACGGTCGTTATAATTGGTTATGTAAATATTAGTATCATTTTGTTATAAGAAGAGGTATATGTTCAAAATACAGGCTTCATTCCAGAAAAAAAGACAGATGCAATAAGCAAGATCGCGCTCTCATAACCTAAAACTAATATCAAGAACTTTACACAAACAAGCAAATACATTAACATAACATGAGAGTGTTTTAAATGCTTAAGTCGATTAGAAATAGTCTAACCATAATATTAGGAATGTGGCCTAACTTAACCCAAAAGCTAGCTCAAGAGTTAAGGATTGCCACATCCTTTATATACTACCCAAAGATCTTAATCCCAAGCAATGTGCGACATTCTAATACATAACAAAACATATCATCCTTGAAGAACGTATTACAGGTTGTAAGAGTAGCAGAATCATTATTAGAATCATACACCTAATTGTAATTCTTCTTGTAACCAAATCTTACAATCAATATAATTATGGGAGTCTCATCAATTATCCACAAAACATTATAGTACTAAGCTACGTAAGCTGGTTATGAGTTTTACTATTGTCAACTTTAGAACTCCAAGTTCCGGATCCTTGTTCTAGACAATTGGGTGTAAGAAAAAATGCAAACTTTGGAGTACAAGCAAATGTGCAATCTGTGGAACCCAAATGTCTTACTTCATTCGTTTGAACCCAGCCTGACCCGAACCGACCGTTTACTTTATCCAATCATGCATGGATGTCAGGGATTCAAAAGAAGGTGAAGAACATTGTGTCTATGTCCATAACATCTAAGAGATATAACATTGTTACATTGATAGTTATATCTTACTAGACCTAGATAAAGTATTAAATGATGTCTACTACTCTTTTCGACCAGTTTATGCTGATTAAGAACATGAAGGAATTGGTGAAAAACCTCAATGCTATGGCTACATATATTTATGCTAATATTAGCTTTACTTGTACTCCGCTTTTTCTTATTAAGCGGAATACAAGTAAAGCTACGACTTCATTGTTGTTGATCTTGATCACGGGGCTGGCGGAATTCGAGAGGCACTCAATTGCATTCGCACTGTTGAGGTTATTAATAAACTAAATGTTTTCCTTCAAAAGTGTGTAATCTTTTGTGTGTTCTTATCAATACAAGTTTATTGGTGTGACTCCTTAGCCTTGTTTGATTACGTTCTAGTGTGATTGTGAGACTCAAACATACTGGTTTGTGTGTTATTGTGTGATTCAACGACAAATCACCATTCCATCTCCATCATTGTCCCATCGATCCATCTCAAGCCGTAAGCCTTACCCAGAAGCATAAATCTAAGATAACAGTTTTCTAAGTTCTTACCTTGTTTATTAACTTACTAATATTTACTGAGATAAGAACTTTCAAACAGTGTAAACTATGGGTGTTCAATCCGGAGTAAGTATTCTAATCAAGTTATGTGAAACATTAATATTCTGCAAGTGTCAAATTTAATTTTGTTAGCTTAGATTTTAGGGTCGATCCAATGAAAACTAACTTGTCGCTGCTGCTTATGGACTTCAACATATATAGTCTTTTGGTGAATATAAGAAAGCATTAAGCTTTGATAAAATAAAGTTTTAAAAGTTTTACTGATTTTATTTGATTAAGTATTAAACCTTGAAGTTTTGATTTCATCAATAATAATTAACTCACAAAATTTAACATCTGGTTAAGTAAGAATCATTTTAAAGGTGTGTCTTGCTCATCTGAAGTTATGGATATGCAAATTAGATCATTTACTGATTTATTAGAATATCAAAACAGAAGGTTCATCTCAAAAAAGACAAATGCAAGAATAAAGAATTCTTTTCATAAAACTTATAATAACGTACAATTTTGCACCAAACAATCAAATACATTAGCATACAATAAGAATGTTTTAAATGCTTGAGCCGACTTGAATAGTCTAACCATAACAAAAACATATCATCCGTGAAGAGCGTAACACAATTCCTAAGAGTAGCAAATCAATGGTCCATTCCCACGATATCTCAAAAAGCAATAAGAAGCGAAACACACTCTATCTTAAGGTTTTATTTTTTGACACAAGCCATAACAAAATTGATTGTGAACAAAAAAATTTTAAAGACGACTTCTCATTAATAATATATGATTATTAAAAACGAATAATGTTGACAAAAATAACATGAATAGCAAATAAACAAAAGAGAAAAAGAGAAGAAAATTTGTAGTATTGTTCACACAAACTCTCAACGTTACTAAGAAAAACTAATGTAAACGTAATTGAGGTTAGTGAAGTCACATGAATATTCAAATTTGTGGTATATATATATATGATCTTCAAATTTCTTCAATCTTTAAAGGAGGTGATGGGTTAATTAGGGTGCAATACAGTCTCTCCAACAATCGGGGCCGGTTTTTGCTATCCGGTTCGGATTGTTTGTGCAGACGAAATAATCTGACATTGGTTTGCACGGTGGTTTCCCTGTCCTCTCTCCTGTAACGGGATTTGTTAACGGCTTGTCATCTTTGAAAACTTTATCTAGAAAACCTAAAAAAAAAAGTAAACAATAAAATATTTAAAAAGACTATATATGGAAGAAATGATTATGATTATAAACGTAATGATAAACAAAACCTAAACTATATATGACATACAATCATGAAGACTAGCGAGTGAAACGAGGAAGATACAAAAGATAATAAGTTTGGATGACGACATTGTGCTTTTTCTCTCCAAAGTAACCTTTTTGTTATTTGATGGTATAGAAGCTTACACATTAACATATATATAGAACTCTATTAGTACACATTTTTGTAGGGTGATCCCAAAAAAACTGTCTTTAAATTTGTTTGGCTACTTTTATCTCCTTTCTATTTTTGAATTATTGATGTTTAAGTCAATAATTGAATATTAGAGATTTGTAGCCATTTCTTTTAAATTTACAGTCGTTATAAGTTATGTAAATATTGTTCTTTTTCATAAGAAAAGAGAACAAGTTTTCACATCTAATGTTAAATCGTTTTGCCTCTGTAAATATCTCTCTTCAGATATGTATTATTATAGAGGAAAAATGGAATGATTTACATTTCTATAAATGAATTTATACAAACTCATGCGTATATTATATGGCACTTTGTAAACTAAGATAATTTACAATCATATGTATAAAATTGCCAACCTTTTACCACCATGAGAATTTTTCTTTTCTTTTTTGGTAAATAATTTTCAAACAAAACCTTTGTAACATTATATGCATCCTTGAGCTTTGATTGTTTGAAATACTTTCTTTTGTTATCTCATAGTACCAAGGAATTTAATAATGTAATTTTACTTTTATGAGTTTTATCCTGAACAATGAGGTAGTCGTACTTGCCTAGTTGGTGAGCTGAAACTGGACTAAAAAGGTCTACACTAATTTTGTAAGCTTCTGTCGTTGATTTTTTAAGTCAACCATGAGAACATTTTCTTTTGGTCCACGCACGGAAATTTCCAGCCGCCTGCTTTAATTACCCAATGATCTTTCATAACTTGGCTTGCTATTTTGGATCGGAAGTGATTGGTTTCTGCTTTTATACTATCATATAACCTTTGTGTGTTGTTTGAGTTTGTGTGCCACAAACAAAACGTACACAGATTCTGAACAACTTCATATTGTTTAACCATCTTCACGTCATCGCTATCAGTATATAGTAACGTTTTAGTTAGTATAATTATACGTCCGACCACCACTGTATAAATTAAAATAGATTTTTCTTAATAAGTGTATAGTTTATTGGTAAATAAATTTTTTGTCGGTTCGGTTTAAAAAATGTATTATATTATATCATAATTTTGGTATAATAGTACTGCGTTATGTGTTTTGTTCAGATTGATTGTGGTTGTTTCCCGATCATAGTGGATATATATCAGATTTGCTTGGGTAGCTCCAAATTTAATTTTGGCTTTGCCTTTAATGAATATGTGGTTTCGTGTGACATGTCTCTTTTCTTTTAATTTGTACTTCAAATATGTATATATGGAATCAAACTACAGGACATCCAACGAAATTATTTTCCATTCACACGTTACATTTTTTATTTGTTTCTCTTTTTTCTTTGCTCACTTTGTTATTTCCTATTTGGTTTTGAGTTCATAAAAGAAGGAAGTTAGGCATGTATTTTTTAAAACATTTGACGTAAAGAATAACTTTTCTCTGGAAAATAATAATATTATCTTTTATCTTATTTAAGTATCATTTCGAAAATATTTTAAAATATCTTTTTTAGATTCAATATAAATTCTTTTAAAAAGACATAATTTTCTCTGAACAAAAGTTAAATAAAACAATGCAACATAGTAACAGTGAACGGCGGCTCCAAAGTGATTTTCAATATACTTTTTTTTTTCCATCAAGTAAATTTCTCAATAGATAGAACTAAAAGGTTACAAACTGGACAACTAAACTTTTATCAACTAAAACTTTTTCTTTTTGGTATCATTATTAAAGAGTAATACCACTTTACTCTTAGGGATCATATAGAAAGCAAAAATCTTAACTCAAAGTTTGGTGAAAGAGCTTACGAAACATCCTACAAATGATATTCTATCTTTTTTTTTTTTTGTAAACCACAAATGATATTCTACTACAAATGATATTTCACCTTTTCAATAAAACGCTAAACGACACAAAACAAAACAAAATAAAAAAGGAAGATGCCATGTAACAACCACCTCCACTACTCTTTCTTCGTAATGAAGAAAGAGAAGCTGCCCATGCCTGAGTTTCATCTTCACCGGATCGCCACCGAAGGCACTCACTAAAACCTTAGTCCTCTTTAGATAGCCACTGAAAATACCACGTGATTCCAACGACCAAAATACCAAAGTCCATAAATAAGTATATTATAAAGAAAAACATTTATTCACTTCCACCTATCGATCGATACCCAAAAAAGCAAATGACCAAACTACCCAACAACCTTGCCTATGCCTATGCCTATTTGTATAAGTATAACACACAGCCTCTTCTTTCTCACCCACAAACAACAAAACATGGCTATCACAAAAATTTCCTTAGTCATTTTCCTTTGCCTCTTAGGTCCTTGTATAGGTGCTGGTACCCCAAGGGATGGTGGATCGGTCAGTAGCATTGTGACACAAGGTTTCTTTAACAACATTATCAACCAAGCCGGTAATGGCTGCACGAGAAAAAGATTATACACCCGCGACTCTTTCATTGACGCTGCTAATAGTTTTCCCAACTTTGCTAGTTCCGTTACTAGACGTGAAATTGCTACCATGTTTGCTCATGTCACTCACGAGACCGGCCGTAAGATTTTTTTTCTTTTTTTTTTTCTTTACGTTTCTAATATATTTTATAATTTTTTAATATTTTTGTTTGTACATCTACTCCGATTTAGTTACTTTTAGTAACTCCAAATAAATGAGTAAATCATTCTAAACTAACCTAAGGGTTGAGATGTTTCATTATTTCAGATTAAGCAATGGTGATTATAATATTATTACTGCACGTTAAGATTAAACCTCTAAAAGCTAAACATTTGTCTTGAACTCAATTAATTGAGCTGATTAAAAATCACTTTTTTTTCTTCATGTGATCTCTATGTCGTATAGACTTCTGCTACATAGAAGAAATAAAGAAAAGGTCACGTGGCAGGTGCGACGAGAACGTAGAGCAAAGACCATGTCCATCGCCGAGAAAAGGTCACTCCGGTCGTGGTCAGAGCCTCGGTCTCGACCTTATAAGCCAGCATGAGCTTGTGGGTAGCAACCCAACCGTATCTTTCAGGAAGGGTTTGTTGTTTTGGATTAATAGTGTAAGGCCGGTACTGAACCAAGGATTTGGAGCCACTATAAGAGCCATCAATGGGATGGAATGTAACGGTGGGAATTCAGGCGCTGTCAACGCAAGGATTGGGTACTATAGAGACTATTGTAGACAGCTTGGTGTGGATCCTGGTCCTAACCTTAGTTGCTAAAAAGTTCTTCAAACGCAAACTCGCATACACGTGACGTGTCACGTGATAATGCGGAATAAGAAGTTAGATATATATATATAATAAAGTTAAATTTCATACGTATGTTCGGCGGACATCAAACCGGACAAAGATTCAAATCGCAAGTACATGGATTAACGTTCTGTAACTGTTATTGTATCAATTTGTTAATAAGAGGAGAATTGGTCTTACTTATGTCTAGCTAGTAACCATCTATGTTTGTAGGAGCTACGTCTCCACTCTTTGGTTTTGCTTCTTCTTGTTTGTCTATTTAAACCAATGAAAAAGCATATCATACAAAATCAAACGAAAATATTCACAAACTTCGAGATCGATGCTGCAAAATTCATCATTTCGATTTTCGACCAAAGAAGAGGAAAAAGACCCGAGTTCCACTGGTTTCTCATTATCGGCTCGCTCAGTACCGTCTCAGGCAAAACCAAAAAAAAAATTAAAATCTCTTAGTAATTTTTTCTTTGAGAATTTTTTTGAAACTTATATTGGACCCTTGGCATTTGCCTACCTTGCCTAGGGGTAGAGACGGGTCTGCCAATGACGCTACCATGGCTCACATGCACTCCATCCGCCATTAGCATCTCCTTCCGAGCAGATCTTGTTGTCGTTCTCGTTTCCCTTTAATAGAGGACTTGGTTCCACATGGTCTCTTCGCGGCTATCTTCTCCCGCCATAGTTTATATACATGAGACATGGTAGGCCAATGTATTTGATTGTTGGTCTTCCTTATGTTTAGTAACGTTTTGACACCTCCTCCAATCTTCTTCTCGGGCTGGGGATGACCCTTTTTGACCAAATCTAGTAGCACTCTGCTCAAACAACTTATAACAAGAAATTTGCACAAACAATCAAATACATTAGCCTACCATGAGATTCTTTCAAATGCTCAAAAACCGATTTGAATAGTCATCTAACCATAACAAAAACATATTATTTTTGAAGAACGTAGTCACACATCTCCTAGAAGTATCAATGGTTCATTCCCACGGTATTTCAATTCCTCTAAACCAGTACTAGCTAGAACCATATGAATCAAATCATATAATCAAGTATCCACAAAACATCATAATACTAAGCTACATATATACTCTGATTTGTCAGAGTTACTATTGTCACCTACAGAACTTCAAGTTTCAGATTTGTATTCGAGACAAGTAGATGCAAACTTTAGAACCCAAAATGTCTTACTTTGACATCGAGATTATATAAACCGGTTAAGCGACCTTGATTTTAAAAACCGAACCGGTTATCTCAATCATGCAAACATTAGAAAGCGGTTTCATTTATTTCCGAATTTTATTAACAAAGATGAAAAAAGTCAAGAGTCAAACTAATTAGGAACGTCTAGAATTTTCAATTGGTCCATTTTGCCTACTCTAGAAAAAGGAAGCAAATAATGTATTTTATATGTCCACATAAATTCTTTTTCAACCAAACTTTAATAATTACTATATGGACCAATTCATTAATTAATTCCTGTATCTGATTTAGGTGAAAAAATCTTTATTAACATTTAAAATCGAAACCAAAAAAACTCTGTAACAAAATTTTCCACCCAATGACTTCCGTTAAAATCGACGAGAAGAACAAGCGGCTTTCTCTACTAGCCGTTTAACAGACGTTATCTTACCAAACTCCAAAGCTCTGGTTCGTACAAACCCGAACCTCTTTCACTGCTTATACACGTATGTATGTATTAATTTCTTTTAGATATTTATAAAAACGCGCTCCTAAAAATATTAATACAATTGAAATTTTGTTTATCTGATTATTCAGACCGAACACGGAGAAACAAAAATAAACACAAAACTTCAAGAGTTTCGTTTTAGCTTAAAGGTTCCAGATTTCGAAAAGAGCTCTCTTTTTTTTTCCTTCGTGTTCCAGAATTATTTCTAGGTAAGCTTTGATTTCTTTCGATTAGAATGATTCAATTTTGATTTTCATTTGTAGAAAATATTAGGGTTTGATTCTGGAGATCGAATCGTATCTTCTTTGTTTGTTTATTGAATTTGGGGCTTTTTCTATTAGGGTTTGTTTGGTTCCTGTGAAATTATCAAATGTTCCTGCATTTAAGGAATTGTTTTGATTTTTGGATTTTTTATGTTACAGATATATCATTTGGTGCTAAGTTTAAAGATGGCTGATCATTTGAGTTTATGTACCGATCGTCTCATAACATCTGAGAGCTTGAACTCAGAGAAAGATTCAGATTCTCCTGGAGAAAGTTCTTACCGGCCTCAAGGCACAGACTTGGCTTCTTCATCTGTGGATGAAGCTGAGGAACCTAGAGAGTACTACGCTGTTGCGGAAGAGGAAGAACCACTTCTCCAATCTGTGGAGTGTCGTATTTGCCAGGAGGAAGATACCACTAAGAACCTTGAAGCTCCTTGTGCTTGTAATGGTAGTTTGAAGGTAAATACGTTGAATCTCATTGTTGTTTGTTTTTGATGGTATTGGTTTGAGAATTTCTTATTGAGTTTTTGATTTACGCAGTATGCGCACCGCAAGTGTGTTCAGCGTTGGTGTAATGAGAAAGGCGACATAACTTGTGAAATATGTCACCAGGTAAATCATCAGTCTCTCAATCTCTACTGCTAAATGTTGTATCTTTATGTCAGTTTACTTATCTAAGTTCATAGCATTTAAGGTGCCACAAAATGCAAATTAGATTTAACTTTTGGATGATGAAATGAATCAACAATAATCCATTTTTTTCTTTTCAGTTTTGTAATATTGTTGTAGTTACATAACATTCCTGAATTTAAGGTCTTGATTGTTTCTTTTTACTTCTTGGGATTTGTCTATGTTAGTTTAGAATGGTTCATCTTGGTATCACTGCTCAAGTGCTTAGGTATCTAACTGCTATTGACATTAAGAGAATACCAGTGACAACTTCTAAAAAGTTTTTTTTTTTTAACAGCCTTATCAACCTGGATATACAGCACCTCCGCCTCCTCCTCCTGATGAAACTATAATTCACATCGGGTAAATATTCCGAATCTATCTTTCTGGCCGCTTTACTAAATTGAACAGAAAATTGATATTGGAGTTCATCATCCATTTTCTTAAATCTAATATACTTTCATCTATATCTTACTTTGGCATGGTATGATTCTGTTAGGGTATAGAGAATTCAAGATGCACCCTCTTCTGTACTAGATTTGTTGTGATAGATATCGATAACTAACATTATCTATGCATTTGAGATTCAGATATTTGGTTTATTTATTGGTAACATCATGAGAAAGATATACTTTTGAAATGTCTTCATATTATTGCTTTCTTAATCTTTGCATTTGTTAGGTAATTTATCTCTTTTATTCTGTAGCCCCATTATTCTTGACTTGTTTCTGTTATTGAAAACGCGTTGTGCAGTGACGATTGGGAGAACGGAGTTCCCTTGGACTTGAGCGATCCACGCATTCTGGCAATGGCTGCAGCAGAACGTCATTTCTTGGAAGCTGACTATGACGAGTATTCTGAGTCTAACTCAAGCGGAGCTGCCTTTTGTCGCTCTGCTGCTCTCATCGTAAGCTTGCAGTTCTCATCCGTATGCAAAGTTTCTTTATATCTTGTTGCAAATATGATTTCTTACCATGTGATTTGGATGTTTTCTTTCGTTTTGATAATCTTCAACTGTAAGTACTGATACTTGCATTGTACTTCTGTAATGGCAGCTAATGGCACTTTTGCTGTTACGGGATGCGCTAAATCTCACAACAAACTCAGATGACGAGGACGATCCAACTGCCTTCTTCTCGGTATGAACATCTTTACTTACTTTCCCGATTTCTTCGTATCGTGTCTGAATACACTTTCTGTGTGTTTCTTGATAATGTCCGATTTGACTCTTTTTTTTTTTTCTGCTCTCTCTGGTTCCAACAGCTTTTCCTTCTTCGCGCTGCTGGTTTTCTCCTCCCATGTTACATCATGGCATGGGCCATCGGTATACTACAACGTCGGAGACAAAGACAGGTGCACACTTCAAAAACTCTCTGTATCAAACTCTGTTAAATTGTAAAAGCTCAATCTAACAGATGAAACAATGGACTGCTTTTGTTGCTATAAAATCAGGAAGCAGCGGCTCTAGCTGCCGCAGAAGTTGCTTTCATGATACACGGTGGTGGGCCTCAACGCAGAGGACTGCACTTTGCTGTAGCACCGCAGCCGCCGATATCCAATGTCCCAACACCAGTCCCATCACCAGTCTGATCCTTCCCGGCAATGATTCTCCGGTAAGGCTATTAGACAAAACCTTGAACTTGGTTGTAAGAACTTCACCTACTTATGCTTCTTCATATGTTATTATCTTCCTCGTATGTTTGTGTTCTCTCAATCTGTTAAATGTTTACTTCGGCTCTCAAATATTTACAAAGAGCTCTCACGGCACTATGTACAGTCTTATTATTATCATGACTATAAAGATTATATTTTTATCATATTTTATTTACTTTTTATAAATTTATTTGGTCAACCAAAAATAAATATAAATGTCCAATTCAATTTGAAGTAAATTTTGTAGCGTGTAGCAAATGTACTATGTAAATAGTTCATAAACATATCTAAAGAAAAGACTATTTGTTCATCACAATGACGGTCTTTATGAACTCCATAACTGTTGAAACCAATTGACTTTGATATTTGGTATAACAATGATCAGCTCCTTCCACAATCTTCAGCTCGTGGTTCGGTATGATCTTTGCAAACTCTTTGGCATCTTCGACGGGTACTGTTTCGTCAGCTGATCCATGAACCGTCAAGACCCTGCCATTACATAAATCCGGGGTTGTTTATAATATATCTCAAACAACCGATATGAGATAGTGAACTTAATGAATCTTACCTGCAATCTTTGTCAATCTTGAGGCAAGCTTCATGCATATCAGTGTTTAACCGGTCCATCAAGCTTTCCTCGGTAACACGGTAACCAGAATCTCCTGTAACATACAAGTACATTGATAGAAACATGATAGTTCTAATCTGAGACCGTGCATGAAAACCAGAGAGCGATAATAATACCATCTTTAACATCGATGTATCCTTGTTTCTTAATTCTTTCCAAAAAATCTTCACCAAGACGTTCTCCTATGCCTTTCTTCAGATCATAACGTCCCGAGAGATTGATTACATTAGGTATATCATGATACTTAGATGCATAGAGGAGGACCACATCACCTCCTATGCAATGTTAAGATAAGTTTCTTGCAATGTCAAAAGAAGATGAGTTTCTTGCAATGTAAGATTCACCCTTCTGCGAATCCGTTACTCGAGGCACAAAGATCGAAAGGTTCTACTTACCTTTACTGTGACCGAGTATTATAGTAACAACACGGTTCAAGTTAGAGAAGTATTGGATAACAGAATGTAGATCGTCAGCTTCATAATTGTAGTTACCATAATAGAAACTGCCTTCACTCTCTCTGCAACAATGAAAGCACCAAAATCAAAACAAATACCAAATTATTCACATCAATGATAATGCAAGGAAGAGAAACATACCCATTCCCGGAGAAATCGAAACGGAAAGCGCTAATCCCTTCTTTCTCTATAGCAACAGCAACATTTTTCATAATTACGAAGTTCTGCATACATTCATAGCTTCTTTGGTAAGATATAAGATTGAGAAATGAACATTCAAGAAAGTGAGAAGAAAGCAGAACCGAATCTAACCTTGTTTGATCGAAAGCCATGACACAAGACCACAATTTCTGTAGAACCAGTTTCATGAAGTAGACCAACCAGCTTCTCATTGTGGCTGTTCGGAATCACAATCTTCTGCTGTGTACTTTCCTGCGATGAATCCATTCTCAACTTGTTTGCTTTGTTGCTGGAAACTTGATAATTCTTAAATGGTAAGGCAAGCGTTGAGAAAGATAATGTGGGACAAGGAGAAATTTTTGTAAAAGATCTATCATTGATCATATTTTGGAATTTATCTATTTAATTTCTAATTTATTTTCAGTATAGATACAATTTTTGACCAATTCAATGAAGATATATATGATCTACATTATTCCTACATTACTACATAGAAATCTTATTTTCTCTATATTTTTTTTTCTCGGGTGATTATAAAAATAAGAAGAAATTCTAACATCAAAAATATTGAAAACAACAACATGGACATGTTTGGTTGTTTCTCAAAGTTATTTTCTAAATATGTAAAGAAATGTACACCCACAAGTTGGATCAAATGAGCCTACCATGTAAATGGGATCAAAAGTGTTTTGATGAGGGTCACAACTCACAACTTTTAAAACTTGATTAAAAAATAGTGTAAAAGTGCATTAAAAACGTATAAAATTTCTAAATTTTTAACAAATTTTAGTAAAACTATATGAATAATTGGTCAATTTCTACATAATTCCCTGTTACATTTTATTATATGGCAAGTACTTTATCTGCTAGTTGCTACAAAATATTTAAAGAATGTCATTTTTGTACCTTTTTCTAGAAACCAAATCGAAATCTAAAAGACAAGAAAAAGGGATTGATAGAAAAGTCATAAAGATTCGTAAATGTCTTTGTTTCTTTTTTGTATATTTCGCCCATAGAATGTCTTTGTTGACTACTTTACTTAGATTTTCGAAAAGTGTGCCTTATTCTTATTTTTTTTTCTTCAAGTTGCATTATCACCATTCGCCACAATAATTAAAGGCATTTTGCAATTGCTTCGTCTCTTATATGCTCATTTTCCTGCAAATACACTAAAAAAACAAATGAGAAGCATGAGACTGACTCTTTTACTTGCTTTCAATGCTCTCATGCTACTTAAAACACATGGTTTTACCGATGAAACTGATAGGCAAGCATTGCTCGAATTCAAATCTCAAGTTTCTAAAGACAAAAGAGTTGTCTTGTCCTCATGGAATCACTCATTCCCACTCTGCAGTTGGAAGGGCGTTACATGTGGCCGTAAACACAAAAGAGTTACTCATCTAGAACTCGGAAGATTGCAATTAGGCGGAGTGATATCACCATCTATTGGTAATCTTTCCTTTCTTGTATCACTTGATCTCTATGAAAACTTTTTTAGTGGTACTATTCCTCAAGAAGTGGGAAAGTTGTTTAGACTTGAATACTTGGATATAGGCATAAATTTTCTAAAGGGACCAATTCCAATAGGTCTATACAATTGCTCTAGATTGTTGAACCTTCGTTTAGATTCAAATCATCTTGGGGGAAGTGTTCCTTCAAAGCTAGGGTCATTGACGAAGCTTGTTCAGTTAAATCTTTATGGAAACAATATGAGAGGAAAGCTACCTGCATCACTAGGAAACTTGACATCACTACAACAACTTGCATTATCACATAACAATCTTGACGGAGAAATCCCGAGTGATGTAGCTAAATTGACTCAAATATGGAGTCTTCAATTAGTAGCCAACAACTTCTCAGGTGTTTTTCCTCCAGCTATCTACAACTTGTCCTCACTTAAGCTTTTAGGTATAGGTTATAATCATTTCTCGGGTAGCTTGAGACATGATTTTGGTATTCTGCTACCAAATCTTCTATCGTTTAATATGGGAGGGAATTATTTCATAGGATCCATTCCAGCAACACTTTCTAATATCTCT
This sequence comes from Arabidopsis suecica, assembly GCA_019202805.1. Lineage (NCBI taxonomy): Eukaryota > Viridiplantae > Streptophyta > Magnoliopsida > Brassicales > Brassicaceae > Arabidopsis > Arabidopsis suecica. The sequence continues at coordinate 9,384,722 of CM032909.1, forward strand.
ACTCTTGAAAGATTGGGAATGAATGAGAACAATCTGACAGGAAGTATTCCTATTTTTGGAAATGTTCCAAATTTGCGATTGTTACTTCTTCATACCAATTCTTTAGGAAGTGATTCTTCTAGAGATTTTGAATTCCTTAGTTCTTTGACAAACTGCACCCAACTAGAGACCTTAGGGATTGGTCAAAATAGGCTTGGGGGTGACTTGCCTATTTCTATTGCTAATCTATCCGCAAAACTCATAACTCTAGACCTTGGAGGAACCCTCATATCTGGAAGAATTCCTCATGATATTGGGAATCTCATAAACCTACAAAAACTTATCTTGGATCAAAATATGTTGAGTGGACCACTCCCAACCTCTCTTGGAAAGCTTTTAAATTTGAGGTATTTAAGTCTATTTTCAAATAGATTATCAGGAGAGATACCAACTTTTATTGGCAACTTCACTATGTTAGAAACACTCGATTTGTCCAACAATAGTTTTGAAGGTATTGTTCCTCCAAGTCTTGGGAACTGTAGTCACCTACTAGAATTGTGGATTGGGGATAATAAGTTAAATGGGACTATACCTCTGGAACTTATGAAAATTCAGCAACTTCTTCGCCTCGACATGTCAGGAAATTCCTTTATCGGCTCTTTACCGCAAGATATTGGACAACTACAAAATCTTGGTACACTATCAGTGGAGAATAATAAATTATCAGGGAAACTTCCACAAACCTTGGGAAAGTGTCTCACAATGGAAACTCTTTATCTGCAAGGAAATTCGTTTTATGGAGATATTCCGGATTTAAAAGGGTTGGTGGGTGTTAAAGAAGTTGATTTGTCGAACAATAATCTCTCTGGAAGTATACCTGAATATCTTGCAAACTTTTCCAAGTTGGAGTATCTCAATCTGTCTTTGAACAATTTTGAAGGAAAGGTGCCAATGTTCCTGAATACTACTACAGTTTCCATATTTGGAAACAATGATCTATGTGGAGGCATTAGGGGATTTCAACTAAAACCATGCCTTCTACAAGCACCACCAGTGGAGAAGAAGCATTCCTCTCGTTTAAAGAAAGTTGTGATTGGAGTTAGCGTAGGCATAACTTTGCTTTTGTTGTTGTTCATAGCTTCAGTTGCTTTGATTTGGTTAAGAAAGAGAAAGAAGAACAAGCAGAACAATAATCCAACTCCTACTTTGGAAGTCTTCCATGAGAAGATAAGTTATGGAGATCTTCGTAATGCGACAAATGGATTCTCTTCGAGCAATATGGTCGGGTCTGGCAGTTTTGGGACTGTATTTAAGGCATTTCTCCCGACGGAGAAAAAAGTTGTTGCAGTGAAAGTTCTAAATCTGCAGAGACGTGGAGCGATGAAGAGCTTTATGGCAGAATGTGAATCCTTGAAGGACATAAGGCATCGTAATCTTGTGAAACTATTGACAGCTTGCGCTAGTATTGATTTCCAAGGAAACGAATTCAGAGCTTTCATATACGAGTTCATGCCGAATGGAAGCTTGGATATGTGGCTGCACCCAGAGGAAGTGGAAGAGATTCATAGGCCCTCAAGAACCTTGACACTTCTTGAAAGGCTCAACATTGCCATAGACGTGGCTTCTGTTTTGGACTATCTTCATGTTCATTGTCATGAGCCAATAGCTCATTGCGATCTTAAGCCAAGCAACGTACTTCTTGACGATGATCTAACTGCCCATGTCAGCGACTTTGGTCTTGCTCGTCTTCTCCTCAAGTTCGATGAGGATTCCTTCTTCAACCAACTAAGCTCAGCCGGCGTTAGAGGAACCATCGGCTATGCTGCACCAGGTATACTATCACACATCTGTAGCTTTCTATGAAGAAAATTAGTATATCCATTCTTTTGTCATTAGAGTCTTGTTAACGTTTTTTCTACTAAATATTGTGCAGAATATGGAATGGGAGGACAACCATCAATACATGGTGATGTGTATAGCTTTGGGGTTCTCATTTTGGAAATGTTCACCGGAAAAAGACCAACCAATGGGTTATTTGGGGGAAACTTTACACTACACGGCTACACCAAGTTGGCATTGCCGGAAAGAGTATTGGACATTGCAGACGAATCGATTCTTCACATTGGTCTCAGAGTTGGTTTCCATGTTGTTGAGTGCTTGACAGAGGTTTTGGAGGTGGGACTTAGGTGTTGTGAAGAATCTCCTACAAACCGGTTGGCAACGAGTGAAGTCGCAAAGGAGTTGATCTCAATCAGAGAGAGGTTCTTTAAAACCAGAAGGATAGCTAGAAGTTGAAGTGTTTATGGTTGTCTACAAACTTTGCAGTCTACTTAAAAGGCTCCATATGAGGCCTATACTGTATCATCTTTTATAATTTGTATTTTTTTTCTCAAATAAACATACTTATGCTTTGTAGAATATTGTTTATGAATGCTTTGTCTTCTTGCAGACAATGTATATATGTATGTTGTGTTACCAGTTTTATAATATCTAGTCTTCAATGTAGCCAACTTTATTTAGATTTTCTCAGTTTTCGTAGCTTAAAAATGAATTACAAACTTCTAGTTGTTCATCACAATGACTGTCTTTATGAACTCCATAACTGTTGAAACTAATTGACTTTGATGTTTCGTATAACAATGATCAGCTCCTTCCACAATCTCCAGCTTGTGGTTCAGTATGACCTTTGCAAACTCCTTCGCATCTTCCACAGGTATTACCTCGTCAGCCGATCCATGAACCGTCAAGACCCTGTCATTACAATCAAACATGGGTTTGTCTACATCCCAAACGTCATCCAATATGAGTTAGAGAACTCAGCGAGTCTCACCTGCATTCTTTGTCAATCTTGAGGCAAGTTTCATGCATATCAGTGCTTAACCTGTCCATTAAACTCTTCTCAGTAACACGATACCCCGATTTTCCTGCAAAAGACCAGCACATTGATAGAAGAAACACTAGAAATCTGATCAAAGACAATGTAGAAAAACCAAAGAGTGATAACAATACCATCTCCAACATCAATGAATCCTTGTTGCTTAATTCTTTCCAAAAAATCTTCCCCAAGACGCTCTCTTATGCCTTTTTTAAGATCGTAACGTCCCGAGAGATTGATTACATTGCGGACATCGTGATACTTGGAGGCATAGAGGAGAACCACATCACCTCCCTTACTATGCCCGAGAATGATAGGAACCACACGGTTCTTGTTAGTGAAGTATTGGATAACAGAATGCAGATCATCAGCTTCATGGTTATAGTTACCATAATAGAAACTGCCTTCACTCTCTCTGCAACAATGGAAGCACCACAACCCCAAAATCAACACAAAATCCAACTTATTCAAATCAATGAGAATGGAAGCAAGAGAAACATACCCATTACCAGAGAAATCAAAACGAAAAGCGCTGATTCCTTCTTTCTCTATAGCAGCAGCCACATTATTCATAATTTGGTTATTCTGCATAGTTCCACAAGCCAAAGACAAAGTTAATTCATATATGATCAAGTCTCAGATCACAGTCACCACAAGAGCTGAGAAAAACAGAGAACCAAAAAATAAAGGTTGCGACTTTACGTTGGTGAGTCACTGATTACAATTCAAGATTCATATTTCGATTAAGGGGTAATCAAAAATCAACACACTAACCTTGTTAGATCGAAATCCATGGCACAAGACTACAATTTCTGTTGAACCAGTTTCATGAAGTAGACCAACCAGCTTCTCGTTGTGGCTGTTCTGAATCACAATCCTCTGTTCTTGAATTCCCTTAGACGAATCCATTCTCAAATTGTTTGCTTTGTTACAAGAGATTTGATTGTTCTTGATGGGAAGACGATCGTTGAAGAAGGATGATTTGGGAAAAGGGGAAGTTTTGTAATAAAGAGAATCTTGAGGGGCAAAACTGAATTTTTGCAAAAGAGTTCTCATTGTTTCATATCACATGAACTGTAGGATGATAAGATTTTATTTTATTATTTTTTAGTGAGAAAAGGAAAATGAATTGAAATTTTTATTTATTTTTAAAAACCTTTACTTGTAAAATCGTCTAAATAATATTTGGACTATTATATATAAATAATGAATTTTTTTTGTCGGTATCTCTTACTAATAAAAGGTGTTCTTTGAGGTTTCTCGGTCTATCCAAACCAGCAAAAACAAAAGTATTCTAAAATATTGCCACGTCACCCAAACTACAAATTTTTTTTTAAAAGTCACGTTAGCACTCCTTCAAAATAATTATGGCTTCGAATGGTGACAGCGGTTTGAGCGGTGCAGGACAAGCGGTTATAGAGGTGCAGTGCGGTTTTACTGAGGTGTGGTTGAAAGAAACGCACTATACAAAACAAGTGCGGTTATTGCGTAACAAGTAGTGCGGGACAATAGACGAATGGTGAACAAAAAACATGCGGTACGGTCTAAATGTTTGAATGGTAAAAATGTTAAAAGCAGTGTGAAATATATATTTTTAGATAAATATTTATAAATAAAAATGAATTAATGGCATTAACAAACCATAAAATAAAAAAATTAGTGGAATTTTATAAAAATATATTTGTTGTTAGTATCAAATAAAACAATAAATGCACAAAATTTAAACCATATAAGACCCAAAAATATTTGGGTACTTGAAATTTAAACCAAATAAGACCCAAAAATATTTCGACTCCAATGGATTCGGTTCTGAATGGTTACTTTATAACAAAAAATAATCAAAGTACCCAATTTAACTAAAAACAAACATACCAAACAAATCAAAACAAAAATGGTCAAAACCACTTACAAACCATAAATTATATCTTAAGAATGTATTAAAAATTTATTAATCTTTTTTTTTATTATTAAACATTTTTTATAGTAAATTACTTAAAAGATAAAAGAATTAGTGAAGAGAAGATAAGAGAATTATAAGAAAAATCAAATATTAAATGTTCTCATTTATTACATGTAATTCCATAAAGTTATGTTGGTTCTATGTGCTTTATTTACAATTTTTAAGTATAAAAATAAATGTAAAACAAAGAAAAAAGTGTTGGTCCACACACTGTGTATTTGGAACACACCTAGTGGTTTCAAAGTTCCGCACATACAAGGTAAAAAGGTTCTAAATTGTACCGCACTTGCTACAAAATTACTAATTATTTATTTATTTAACCAAAATTTGTAAACTAAAAAGTTGTGTTGAATGGTAACATTAAATACAAAAGTTCCATCTTAGAGCACCCACAATGGTGTATGTGGGTGGGTGTGTGTTAACAATATATTTATTATAATTTTTTTAAGAGAGAGAGAGAGAGATTTGGTTAGTGGAGAGAGAGAGAGGAGAGAGAAAGAGATAGATGAAACATAAAAGATTAAAATAATACCCACACCCAAGTGTTATCTTACACCCATGTATTACACTATTCTATTATTTTCCTTTTTAATAATACTCACACTCCACCAAAACATACACCATTGTGTATGGTCTTACAGTAATAACGCATCTCCCATTGAGGCCCTACGTTTCAGTTCCCATTCCAACATAAAGAAAGAGAAATAAAGGTCCTGAATGGAAGTGCGGAGGAAAGGCGGTTTAACATTGGTACGGGTGAACCGTATATGTTTCTTCAATTCATCACTTTTGAATAAAGTGAAAAACGTTTCTTTTTTTTTAATAATAAAATATTGTTGAACAGCTTATGTTTTTTTTTTTTGAAGCAAATATCAGATCCATCATGTACAGTTAGAACGCATTATTTACAAACCATTCCTCTAGAATTTTTGGTGGTTCACCCTTTTTCTTATTTTTTTTATATTAAAAACAAAAAATATTGTATCCAAATTACACAAAACCTATATATGCTACTCTTTGTCCCATATTTAGTAAATTATAAATAAATCTCTCATATTTACAATCACAACTATTTGTTATGTAGTTATTTACTTTAAAATTTATTTTTAATACAATATAGCACATAGATGATGTACGTATTAGTTATTTATTATGATTATCACCTTAAAAAATATGGATTATTAATTCAATGTACCACATTTTATGTTACTATTGTGTACCTAAAACAATATTATATAAATGTTTTGAATTAATACGATTACATGTTCAAAAATGAAAAGTAATATAGAAACTAAATATTTAAAAATGTTCAAAAATATGTTAAACCAATACTGCAATTTATTTTAATATAATTAGTTTAGTATGTATAGTTTATATAAAATATTTTATATAATTTTTACAGTAGAAATATTTCATCCACATCGTCTGATCCGCTTTCACCATTCAATATGTTTTTTAGAATATGTTTTTACTTTTTAATTGGAGTGCATACAACCAAATAGGACAATATAAAGACTTATTTTTTTATTCCTAACACTTTTACAAAGGAAAACGATGTAATATTATATGAGAAGTTGCTAACATTTATTCATCCACCGTTTAAATATTAGTTTAATTAATGAAAACATTATAATTCATAAACTATTGTCAATTAAACATATCATAAAAACAAAACTTTTAAAATAGTGTTAATAAAAGATTCACTGTACACAAACGTCATATCCTTCTGACTCAATCTTTTTGTGTATTAATCTCTCTACTATTTTCAAGTCCTCCACACGCAAAAGTCTTTTATCTACCTATTGAGAATTAAAATAAAAAGAAACTTTTTTTTTTTTTTTTTGGTTTCTTATTTGTAATCAATTATGTCACATTTCGTCCCAAATATCAAGATCTAACGATAATCCTCTCGCGACTTTGTAGATTTTTGAAGTACGACATTTTGCATTTTTTATGACTTCAGATTGTGGCTGCACCATTATTATTTTTTTTTCCATTTCACGATTTTGTTATTAAGGGTAAAAGAATGGATCAATTTGAGTTTTTTTTTTTTTTTTACTCAAGCGTATGCCACGTCAGCAGGACTTAACGAGTTAAAATTTTGAATTTTTTTTAGTCGACCGTTTCAAAGACTCAAAGTGACAGCTACTCTATATATATATGTTGATTGACAAGTGACAACACCGTCGCTTCTCTAAAAATCACAACGTCTCTTTTTGTTCGTGGCAATTCGGGAAACATCAATCAAGTTCTCTCACCCAGATTCACATCGCTTCTCAAATCCAAAATCTACAGAGTACGAAATTTCTTTCTTTTCTTCGTGTTATCTTATCTCTCTTTGTTTGTTTGCGCTCTCAAGTTTAAGTTTCGTATTTGCTCTCAGAATCGCTGTAATTAGGGTACTTCTCTCTATTTTTGTTGGTTTTCTCAAGTCCAAAATCTACAGTCTGAAAGATTCTGACTTTCTTACTTCTTTTGTACGTTTGTTCTCATCAAGTTAGGGTTTTTAATCGGAGATCTTAGTTTCTCTCTCAGAATCGCTGTAATTAGGGTATTATTTCTTTCTATTTTTGTTGGTTTTCTCAAGTCCAAAATCTACAGAGTCTGAAAGATTCTGACTTTCTTACTTCTTTTGTACGTTTTCTCTCTCAAGTTAGGGTTTTTAATCGGAGATCTTAATTGCTCTCTCAGAATCGCTGTAATTAAAGTATTTGTCACTGATTTTCTAAGTAAGAAATCCAAAATCTGCCGAGTCTGAAAGATTCTTTCCTTTCTTATTTATTTTGTATGTTTGCTCTCTCGAGTTAGGGTTTCGTCATACATTATTACTCAGATTTTCTCAATCCAAAATCTACTCTTCTTTTTTCTTTTTTGTCTTACTTACCTTTCTTTGTGTGCTTGCTCTCTCAATTTAGGGTTTATTAATTTCTTACTTCTCTCTCAGAATTGTTGAAATCAGGGTATTACCGTCAGATTTCTTGTTCTAATAACTTCTTTTTTTCTTTTTATTGTAGATAAAATGTGGAGTAGCGAAGATGATCAGAGGCTCGTGGATCTTTGCCAAGAACAGGTGCGACCAAGTTTGATATGCTCGATTCTGAAGAAAGATGCGGAATCTTGGAAAAAAAGACTGCAAGAACTTAAGGAACAGCACTGGAAAAATGAGAATGAATTCAAATATGTTTTGTCTGAAAGGAGAGATGTCACTCTCTGTTTACTGTGCCCCAAGAACATCATCGGTGGAATCATTGGAAAAGGACACCAGAATATCAATCGGATCAGACAAAAGACAGGAGCTATGATTACCATTTGTCCATCAGGCAATGGTGAAGATGCCATGGTTGTCATATCTGCTTCTGAGGTAAGAAATAATTATTTCTTAGAGTATATGATTTGATTACTTTATTTGATTTTTGCTATTAATGTCTTTTCTATCCTTGTGCAGATATGTGAGCTTCATTCTCCAGTTGAGTATGCAGCACAGTTACTTTTTCCTTTCACTACTGATGAATCTGGAGGCTCATACAGAATAAGAGTTCTTGTGGAGAAGAATACTAAATTTGAGTGCTTAGATGAACATTGGATCTGTCAGGTGAAGCAGATTACTGAAGCTGTGATCATAATTTCTTCAAATGGGAACAATCAAATTGTCGAGATAATTGGATTAAGGGATGTGGTCAAGAAGGCATTCGATAGAGTTCTTTTGCGTTTAAGAAGACATTGTTCCAGTAGATCCACTCCTCTGGTTTCGCTCCATGATTCCCATGCCTGTTGCAATGATCCAAAAGATATAAGGATTCATTTTGATTCGTATCAAATTCTTGACTCTTTAAGTGTGTTTCTTACATATGCAACAAGGTTTTTTTTCCTCTTTCCCATGGCTAAAGCTCGATATCTCTTTCCCGCTGACGATTTCCAGCATCAAAACCCCAAAGCTATAAATGTCAGATTTCTCAGAGTATGTCCCTGTCCACGCATATTCAGGAGACATGTATCCCCTGTTCGAATGTCAATTGATTTTAGAAAGAAAAAAAGGTTAGTTTATAGAATGTGAGACTTTGATTCCAGCATGTGACAATAGGGAGAAGAAGAGGAGTGGTTCTTACAAAGTTCCAAATACTCTGCCACTGTTGTCTTGATTTTGAGTTCCTTGAAACTTCCTAGCCAACCCAAAATCTGATATTTTGGGATTCATCTTCTCGTCCCAGAGAATGTTGCTGGCCTTTAGATCGCGATGTACAACTCTGAGGAATGAGTCGTGATGGAGATAGAGAAGTCCACGAGCAATACCTTGAATGATATTGAATCTCTTAGGCCAATCAATCTCCAGCTTCTTCAAATCTAGAGAATACCACATCAATGAAACTGATCAGCATGTTAGCCATAGATGGATATTGGCAAAAGCAGAGGTAGAAATGCAAAGTAAGGACTGACCGAAGAGAAAAGTGTCAAGGCTTTTGTTGACCATAAACTCATAAATCAATAGCTTCTCTTCTCCTTCAATACAATATCCTAAAAGCCGAACCAAGTTTCTGTGTTGTAGTTTTGAGATGAGTTTTAATTCGTTCATGAATTCCTCTGTGCCCTCTCCAGAGCTGTTAGAATGACGTTTTATAGCTATTTCTTTCCCATCTTTTAGCTTTCCCTGTAAGCAGAAAGAGTTGCAGAGAGAGTCATAAAGAGAACAAGAAAGACAACAACAGAAAAGAGCAAAAAAGAGAAGGCATCATCTATGATCATTTACCTTATAAACTGTTCCAAATCCACCTTGACCGAGAGTTTATTTGACACGCTGAAATTATCGGTCGCTGCTTGTATGGTATGCATCTCAAAGAAATTTGAACCTGAGACATCATGTGATTTAAAACCATTCTTCCAAGAATCTTCTGAAATATCCATGGCTACACGAGCTTCACCTACGAGTTAAATGGATCCATCCATGTGTTAGTACATATTTTCTAGCATTTTAGGATCAGGCCAGAGCTCAAAATTGATGGAGCTTCAAGCAAAGATCTGGTAGCTAAAAAGCCAATAAGATCATACACAACAAACGAGAAACATAGAGAGTGAGCTTTTAATCTTTTTTTTTGGAGTCTCACCATTTTGTTTCACTCTGTATCTCCAACACCCAAATGCCGCAAGCACCAAGATAAAAAACACACAAAGGCTGATAGCGCTAACAGCGATGATCTTGATTCGCTTGCCTCTAGCTAGGAGAACCACCAAGAAACTTAACTGTAAGTCATATTGTTATTGAACAAACCGTAAACAAAAATGTAAAAAGTGAAGTCTTTAAGCCCTACCTAACTCAGAACATGCAAGACGGATGGAAAGAAACTCTCCTTCTTCAGTAAACTGAACCATGTCCAATAGCTCCTGGTTCCACACCAAGCATCCAATTTTATTAATATAGGCAAAGGCCAAGCAAGAACAGTTGCGGAGACATCTGTTGGCATTGCTCTGCATCACCAAAGCTTGGTAATTCGTAAGAATCCGGAGGCTTAATATTGGCAACACGGTAAAATCCGTCTGGTGTGTCTTTGCCTTGTGTTGTTGACGATGAATTTCCCTGACATGATGATAATTATGTTCGTCTCACACACCCACGAGTCCAGTTTCCATTATTCCACTCATCATCTGACTTTGGCACAAACCCTCTCAAGCATTTGCAGGTTGGAGTACTAATGGACCTCATACACAAACCATAAGGTCCACATGTACCGTAGAGATCACATGAGCTTAAAGGACCTTGAAAATGCTTAATCCACCCGGTGGTGCCACCATTACTACAATGAATATCCAATGATCCATCAGACGTTACTTGATGTAAGACACATCAAAATTTCTTAATGCACAAAAAGTCAAAACTCCTGTGCCATTCACCACATCTTGGACCATAGTTAATGGATTTACATATGTTTTATCCATTTCCGGTATCCCACTGAACCTTGTGTCCACCCATGGCCGCTTCTCCAATAAGGTGATGACCCTTTCCATACAAGTCCTTGAGGGGGAACTTGTGGCGTAAGCTCTGCTACAAATTCACCAGGAGATGGATCTGTATTAGTCTTCCAAGAAGTCAACACACACCTTGTGTTGTTAAGAGTACTGTACATAGCGATGAGAGAGGAAGCATAGTATCACCAGGATGCTCGAAACTTTCCCATAGATACTTCCCAGTAACATTATCTATGAGGACAAGATTTCCGGAGTTTAAAAGCTCAGCACGACATTCGTTAGATGTAAGAACCTCTCTTCCAGATGACCACACAATGTCTTGTTTCTCATCAAGCAAGATAAGGCTCCCATTGCTGCTGATGGTGAGATTCGCCGTGAGGCTCGTTACCGGTTTTTCTCTATTAGCTACCCAAACATACACTCGAGGAGTGATTCTCTTGAACCAGATTCCAACGTACTGGTGATTTTGAGAGCTGTTAGGACTGAAGAAACCTAGTTCAAAGAAGTCATTAGGAGAGCTCAGAATTTGTCTTATCGACAAAGGACTCGATGTGGTTATAGCCATAACTTGAGAACAAGGTTAACAAAAGCAAGCAAGGAAAGTTAAAAAAACACCATCTTTCCTCTCTCTATGTGTCTGCAAGAGATCTTCCTTGAGAGATTCAGTGTAATGATTAAAATAAAGTTTCTTCAGACGAATATGAAACCTAGAGATGTTCTGATATTCAAACAAGTTATCTTGACCAAGCAATCTTATTGGCATCTTTTTACATTTTAACATCCTAGATTGACTAAAGAAGACACACACGCTTATAATATTAAACCAAACATATCACATCACTTGACTTTTGCCATTTTTATAATCCTTGTTGCATGAATGCATCAAAAATCAAAAGATCTTATTGTCATTACACGGAATAAAGTACAATACTTTGAATATCTCAACTGAAAGAAACAAATATTCACAATTCCTGAACAAGGTCAACGGACAAAGAATGCCACTAAATCGTTGCAATTCACCTAATTACTACGAAATTATTTAGTTTATTTGCCGTTGAATATTTGGCCGTAGCTAGTCATGATCATATAATCAGTTTACATTCAATGATAAAAAACGTAACCAGTTAACTGCACGTCGACCAATCATATGGATACAACAATGCAGAGAATGTTTGACTGATTAGAAGATTGAACAAGATTTTCAATTTGTTGTGTTTAATAGCCAATCAAGAGACTTTTAGTGTGTACCTGGTTTGGTTTCTTCTCTTTATGTTGTACCTCTTGGTAAGGCAATTATGTCTCAAGTACACAAATATAATAGCAAAAAATCCAAGAAAGCTGGATACAAAGAAAACCCCTCTTGAGGAAAAGAAAATCATCGGTAAATTAAAAATGAAAATGTTAAGTTACAATGGTTCATGTGTAAAAAGAAAGAGAGAAGAATTAATTTGACAGAGCAGAGAATAAACTTTGGAAATAATAAACAGAACCTATGGGTTTGGTAGATTTGAAGAGTAAATCATAAGATTTGGTATGGAGATCATGAATCACCAGTGGATCAAAGCAATCACGACTTTGAAGCAATAACTTATTTTTCTCCAGAATTGCTATTGGCGACAGCGGAAACTTGGGTTCGCCAAACCAAGAAAATGTTTTGGTGAGATCTATTGAATACATTTTCTTCCAAGTCTTGTGGTCTCCTGAAGAATCGAATGACCACATGTCTTGGGTGGGCCAGTTTTTCTCGGAAACGCACAAGCGGTTATCAAGGATGCACATGGTGACGTTGCAAGGGTCACGTAGATGGGAAAAGGGAGCCTTAGAGATGACTTGAAAAGTTTCCTTGTGAAGATCAAAAGATAATAACTTGGTTTCTTCACACTCGGTAAACCAATAAAGTGAACCATCTAAATACACGGGAGTGTGGTAAGCAAGAATCCGATAAGGAGAAGCCGGGAGAACGTACCTCCAAGCGTTAGTGCTAAAATCGAAAACTTCACAAGTGGTAACGTTGTCGAGTCCAAACTCGGATGAGTTATATAACCAAACCGGTTTATATGTGCCCGTGAATTTGTCTTTACCGAATCCAAGCTCAGGATATGAGAAGCCAACAGTTCCTTTGTTATACTTGTCAATGAGGAGCTGTTGAATGTTGGAAAGAGGAAACCTTTGACTCCATCCAGTGGCGGGATTCACCACGACACTCGGTACTTCAAAACAGTAGATGCATAGTAGACCGTCACAACTACCATGGCAGATCATGCTGCCCGAAGCGGGGAATCTGACCGTACGAACTATGGACGACCCGAACTGCACAATTCTTCGAGCATCAGTATTCAGACCATCATCCCCAAAACAGGTGAGGTACACGAAAAGAACATCAGGACCTCGGGATTGCATACGACGGATAAACTGTCGTTCCTGGAAACAGCGGGACGCAATAGTCGATTTCCACTTGTTGGATACAGACTTGAACCTCAGCAGAGATTCCACAGGAAGTCTCTCGAGGATGAGCTCTACAACATCGTGTGGTAGCAGCAATTCCACCACACTGGACCGATGTCTTTTCAAAGCCAAACTGGAGCCATGTCTTTTCGATCCAACAACACTCGGGCGATCTCTTTTCAACATTGTCTTGTGTCTCTCTAATTGATCAACAGACGAATTGAGGCTACAAATATATATATATACACAAACACGAGCTGAGCTAAGGAAATCGCAAAAAAAAAAAAAAAAGGAAAACTTCCATTAACGAAATGGTAATTATAACTCTCTAATTGTGATTTTTTAAAAATTGTTATCTGATAAATAAATATTAAAAACAAATAATCTGAAACAAAATATTACGGATTTCATAAAATCAAATCAAATAAAAAATAAATCAAATCACAAAAACAAAAGCTAATTAAAATCACAGCGAGTACCTCACGAAATGATAGCATCAAATCCCTCCTCCTCAGGAATCGATTCCTCTCTCTATCTCCTTGGAACAACCTTAACTATATATATGAGTGTTGATGTCGATGCGGCTGATACAGGCGGAGGAGAGACACAGAGATCGCATCGTAATCTCAGACCAAGTTAGCTACACACCCTTATGTCTTCTGGGCTTTGATTTTAAATTGGGCTTAGAACCCATATAACCCTTTTCCTATAAAGTAAACAAAATAAAATCACTTGTATAATAATAACCACTATTGGCAAAGATTTCTAAAAAGCAGAATGTTAACAACTTTACAAATTAGACACAATAAAATAAAAGGAATTCAAGTTTTAAACCCATATTCAATTTTAATAATCTCAAATTATAGGATCGCCTTCACATTATGTACATTGTTAAGTGATGTCTAGAAATAAATATCAACTCCGATCGATAATTCCGTATTAAAAAAGTAATAAATATTAGTATAACTTATGAAATTTTTTATTACAGGAAATTATGCATAATAAAAAATATTATAACTTATTGAAATTTTTCATTTCAATGTTAAAGCAGCTAGTCACATCTTTTTTTTTTTTGGATAAATATCTGAATGAAGAATTTTGTAATGTCAGTAGTTTTAAGCAAGTCATGTTGTTATGGTGCTTCGATAAATTTGTTTAATTATCCTGAGCTTTCTTTTTTTTTTTTTTGTGCAAAATCCTGAGCTTTCAAGCGCTTTTTGTTTTATTATCATTCATGCCTATAGTAAAACTTTCCAGTAAAACTACAACCTTTCTTGTATATATATCTAAGGTTGATCTAGCTTAATTACACACTTCCATGTTTATAGGCCAATGTTTTGGTGATTGCATTGGTCAATCAATTCTGAATAAAAACAGAAGAGGTAAACTTCATTTCTTCTTTTTCATTGTAAGTAAATTCTATTGACTTAAGTCTATGAAAAAAATTTGAATCATGTAATAGGTGTCTTCATAGTGATATTTCTAAGTTTCTGTCATGTAAGAGGTGTCTTCAGTTCTCTCAGGTTAACAAGACAGATATGATCTAAGTGATCTCTTTGGATGACGCTCCTCATTTGTGATTTTAAACCCTATCAAACATAACTAAGAAGGCTTGCAGAATATTTGCCAATGAGGATGCTTGTGTTATTTGCAGTTGCAGACAATATATGAATGTTTGCTAATGAGGATGCTTGTTTTATTTGCAGTTTCAGAAATATATGAATGTTGTGTTACCAGTTTTATAATAGCTTATCGCACCAAAAAAAAAAAAATAATAGCTTAACCCTCACTGTTCTTTTTTAGTACCCAAATTTATTTGGATTTTCAAAATTTACGTAGTGTAAACTTCTGATTTTCTTTTCCATCCCAACATTGTGTGATTTTATTTATTAGACTGATCTAGCTAAGCTTAAATACATAATTAGTTGGAATTTTTGGTGACTTAATTGATCAAACAGACTGTTAAATTATCTGAGAATGTTTAAGGGGAAAGTTTTGGTTATCTGTGTTGTTTACGTTAACAGGAAGAGTAAAGCTTGCCGTTTTGTTATCACAAAAACAACACACAGTTCTCTTTCTCTCAATCTGCTCAAAATCTATCTTCCTCATAACCTTATTTCCCAAATCGGTTCATTTTCGAACGATTCTCTTGTCACGGAAAAAAAATTGTTGAGCCAAATTTGATCGATTGAGATAGATTCTTCGTAAACTATATCACCAAATTTTCTCAATCGGGTAGATTTTGCTCAACAATTTTAGACATCGAATAAGGTAACATGAATTTTCTCACTCTTTTTCTTCCTGTTTCGTGTTATAAGGTTTCATACTCTGATGCAACATGTGAGCTTCGTCTCACTGAAAATTGTGAGTAAACTTTGATTGACTCTTTTGATATTCTACAATGTTTATTGCAAATTGGTCGATTTATTCAAAAACCCCCATTGATGTGTATAGATAAAGTTTTAAGACTAGTGCAGTGTTTTTGGTCGTTTTAGACAAATTGATGGCATGAGTCTAGACGGCAATGATTTTTACGAGTTTGTCACATTGATAACACACAAAAGCTGTCTTCGGTTGGTGGATTTCTTCATAGACCCATTAATACGTCGTAAAGACTAAAGACTAGTGCCATGTTTCATCAGTTTTAAACAGTTGACTACTACTTGACTTAGATGGCAAGAGTCTAGACGGCAAGAATCCATGCCATTTTGGAAAAAATCTCGCATTTAAAAGGCATTTTGCATTTGCTTCGTCTCTTATATATTCACTTTCCTGCAAATTATGAGAAGCACCAAAAGCTTTTAACTAAAGAAAATCTTTTTTATATAAAAAAAAACTTTGATAAGCATGAGAGTGTTTCTTTTACTTTCTTTGAATGCTCTCATGTTACTTGAAGCATATGGTTTTACCGATGAATCTGATAGGCAAGCGTTGTTCGAGTTCAAGTCTCAAGTTTCTCAAGGCAAAAGAGCTGTTTTGTCCTCATGGGATAACATCGTCCATGTGTGCAACTGGACTGGGGTTACATGTGGCCGCAAACACAAGAGAGTTACTCGTTTGGAGCTCGGAGGATTGCAATTAGGCGGAATGATATCACCATCTATTGGTAATCTTTCCTTTCTCATATGGCTTAACCTCTCTGGTAACTCTTTTGTTGGTACCATCCCTCACGAGGTGGGAAACTTGTTTAGGCTTGAACACTTGGATATGAACTTTAATTATATCAAGGGAGATATTCCAGCCAGTTTGGCTAACTGCTCTAGATTGTTGGAGCTTCAGTTTAATTCAAATCATCTTGGAGGAGGTGTTCCTTTAGAACTAGGGTCATTGACGAAGCTTGTTACTTTAGATCTTTATGGAAACAACCTAAAAGGAAAGCTCCCTGATTTTCTAGGTAACTTAACATCCCTTAAAGAAGTTGGATTTGGAGGTAACAATATAGAAGGAAGAATTCCGGATAATATAGTTAGATTGACTCGAATGGTGTATCTTGACTTATCACGGAACAATTTCTTAGGTGTTTTTCCTCCCCCTATTTACAACTTGTCCTCACTTTATGTTTTAAACATCTTCGGTAATAGTTTCTCGGGTAGTCTAAGGGCTGATTTTGGTAATTTGCTACCCAACCTTCAAAGGCTTTTTATAGGAAGGAATCATTTCACAGGAGCCATTCCAACTACACTTCCCAATATCTCAAATCTTCAAATGTTGGGAATGGAGTATAATAATCTGACAGGAGGTATTCCTTCGAGCTTTGGAAAATTATGGAAGTTAAAAGTATTATCACTTCATAGCAATTTTTTGGGTAGTGGCTCTTTTGGAGATCTTGAGTTTCTTGGTGGTTTGACTAACTGCACCAAACTAGAAATCTTAGAGGTTGGTCGTAATAGGTTGGGGGGTCGCTTGCCTACTTCCATTGGGAATCTGTCCACGGAGCTCAACTTGTTAAGCCTTGACACAAATCTCATCACTGGTAGCATTCCTCATGAGATTGGGTGTCTCATAAGTCTACAATCACTTTGGTTGGAGAAAAATTTGTTAACGGGACCACTTCCGACCTCTCTTGGGAAGCTTTTAGGATTGATGAAATTAAGTTTGTATTCAAATAGGCTGTCAAGAGATATACCATCTTTTATAGGCAACTTCACTATGTTAGAAACACTCGACTTGTCCAACAATAGTTTTGAAGGTTTTGTTCCTACAAGTCTCGGGAACTGTAGTCACCTACTAGAATTGTGGATTGGGGATAATAAGTTGAATGGGACTATACCTCTGGAAATTATGCAAATTTCACCCCTTCTTACCCTAAGCATCCCACGTAATTTCTTCACTGGCTCTCTACCTGAAGATGTTGGGCGACTAGAAAATCTTGTTACACTATCAGTTGAAAATAATAAATTATCTGGACAACTTCCACAGACTTTGGGGACCTGTCTCTCGATGGGAGAACTCTATCTACAAGGAAATTTGTTTGATGGAGCCATTCCAGATATAAGAGGGTTGGTGGGTATTAAAGAAATTGATTTCTCCAACAATAATCTCTTTGGAGTTATACCTGGATATCTTGCAAATTTTTCCAAGTTGCAGTATCTCAATCTATCCATTAACAATTTTGAGGGAAGAGTGCCAACAGAAGGAAATTTTCAGAATGCATCTCTAGTTTCAGTATTTGGAAACAAAGATCTATGTGGAGGCATCAGGGAGTTGCAACTAAAGCCATGCTCAAGGCAAGAACCACCAATGGGAAGAAAGTATTCCTCTCTTTCAAGGAAAGCTGTGATATGGGTCAGTGTAAGCATAGCTTTGCTTTTGTTGTTGTTCATAGCTTTAGTTTCTCTACGTTGGTTGAGAAAAAGAAAGAGAAACCTCCAGACCAATAATCCAACTCTGTCCACTTTGGGGGTCTTTCATGAAAAGATTAGTTATGGAGATCTTCAAAATGCAACAGATGGTTTCTCTTCAAGCAATTTGATTGGGTCAGGTAGTTTTGGTACTGTGTTTAAGGCATTGCTCCCTGTGGAGAATAAGGTTGTTGCAGTCAAAGTTCTAAACATGGAGAGACGTGGAGCAATGAAGAGCTTTATGGCAGAATGCGAATCCTTGAAAGACATAAGGCATCGTAATCTTGTAAAATTGTTGACAGCTTGTTCGAGTATTGATTTCCAAGGAAACGAATTTAGAGCTCTCATCTATGATTTCATGCCGAATGGAAGCTTGGATATGTGGCTGCATCCAGAGGAAATAGAAGAGATTCATAGGCCCTCGAGAACCTTGACACTTCTTGAAAGGCTGAACATTGCCGTAGATGTGGCTTCTGTTTTGGACTATCTTCATGTCCACTGCCATGAACCTATAGCCCATTGTGATCTAAAGCCAAGCAACGTCCTTCTAGACGATGACCTGACTGCCCATGTTAGCGACTTTGGTCTGGCTCGGCTCCTCCTCAAATTCGACCGAGAGTCCTTCCTCAATCAACTAAGTTCAGCCGGAGTCAGAGGAACCATTGGCTATGCCGCTCCAGGTAAAACTATCCCACATCTGTAATGTTCTATGAGAGAAATCAGTACTATACTCTATTTGCATTACAATCTCCTTCTTGTTGTTTCTGTGAATTACGGTGCAGAATATGGAATGGGAGGGCAGCCTTCAATACATGGTGATGTGTATAGCTTTGGGGTTTTCCTTTTGGAAATGTTCACTGGAAAGCGACCAACCAATGAGTTATTTGGGGGAAACTTTACACTACACAGCTACATCAAATCTGCGTTGCCAGAGCGAGTATTGGATGTTGCCGATGAATCAATTCTTCACATCGGTCTCAGAGTCGGTTTTCCAATTGTTGAGTGCTTGAAATTGGTTTTTGAGGTTGGACTTAGGTGCAGTGAAGAATCTCCTACAAACCGGTTGGCAATGAGTGAAGTCGCAAAGGAGTTGATCTCAATCAGAGAGAGGTTCTTTAAAGCCAGAAGAACAACCCGACGTTGAAGTGTTTATGGTTTTGATACGAACTTTGCAACCTACCGAAAAGGCTTGTAATATCTTTTCTTAATAATTTATGGGTTTTACTCTACCAAACATATTTATGCTTGCAAAATATTGTTTGTTAATGAATGCTTGAATTATATGCAGACAATGTATGAATGTTGTTTTACCAACTTTTTATAAAAGATAATCCAATAATTTAGTTTGAAGGGAATAGTAGTGAACAATTTAGTTTCCTAATAATTTATCTTTTGGTATTCTTTTTCTTGGGCTACAAGTGACTCATCTAACTGAATTAGACAGTCCCATGTATATATGAACGGTGAATGTTTTGGTGACTTCATTGATCAAACATTTTCTTTTGTTAATGTTAAAAAGAAGCTTGTCACATTTTCTTTTGCATTGGTCAATCAATTCTAAAGAAAACGTAAGATGTAAATTTCATTTCTTCTTTTTTCATTGTAACTCAATTCTATTGACTTGGTCTTTGAAAAAATAATTGAATCAAAGAATTATGTGTAAAACTATTAGAATACATAATTATATTTCAAAGTTTCTGTCATGTAACAGGTGTCTTCAGTTCTCTCAGGTCAACAAGACAGATGTGATCTAAGTGATCTGTTTATATGACGCTCCTCATAAATGTTTGGTCCAAGAAATCAAACCAAAGAAACTTTGCATATGTATATTTCTTTGAAATCTAAGAATTAAATTGTAAGATAAGCGATTTTGGAATAATAAAATACTAGATTTGGTCAATTTGTTGATTTCTTAATTCGTAAACCGGCGATGTCTACAACAAAGTCGTGAAATGGTTTTGTCTTTTTAGAAAAGCTACTTGACTTTCATGGCAAGATGGTTTCTATTATTGTATACATTAATTAATAATGCATAGAATTTGTATACTCTATGTGGTTGAAAGCCATTAATGTAATGCTTTAAGTTGCAGGAATTTTGCAATTGCTTCACTTTCTTGCAAAAGAAGCTCCACAAGCTTTTAACAAAATTTAAAAGAAAAAGAAAAAAGAAGAAGAAGTAGAAGTAGAAGTATGAGACTGTTTCTCTTACTTTCTTTCAGTGCTCTCATGTTACTTAAAGCATATGGTATTACTGATGAAACAGATAAGCAAGCTTTGTTGGAGATAAAGTCTCAAGTTTCTGAAGAGAAAAGAGTTGTCTTGTCCTCATGGAATAACTCATTTCCGCTTTGCAACTGGATTGGGGTTTCATGTGGCCGCAAACACAAGAGAGTTACTAGTTTGGACCTACGAGGATTGCAATTGGGCGGAGTTATATCACCATCTATTGGTAATCTTTCGTTTCTCATATCGCTTAATCTCTCTGGTAACTCTTTTGGTGGTACCATTCCTCAAGAGGTGGGAAACTTGTTTAGACTTCAATACTTGGATATGAGCTTAAATTTTCTAGGAGGAGGGATTCCAACGAGTTTGTCTAACTGCTCTAGATTGTTGTACCTTTATTTATTCTCAAATCGCCTTGGAGAAAGTGTTCCTTCAGAACTAGGGTCATTGACGAAGCTTGTTAGCTTAAATTTTGGTCGAAACAGTCTGCAAGGAACACTACCCGCATCTCTAGGAAACATGACATCCCTTGTATATCTTAACTTGGGAATTAACAATATAGAAGGAGGAATTCCAGATGGTTTTGCTAGAATGACTCAGTTGGTGGGTATTGAATTATCAGGGAACAATTTCTCGGGTGTTTTCCCTCCTGCTATCTACAACGTGTCCTCACTTGAGCGTTTCTACATCTTTGGTAATGGTTTTTGGGGTAATTTGAGGCCTGATTTTGGTAATTTGCTACCAAACCTTAAAGCACTAACTATAGGAGATAATTATTTCACTGGAGGCATTCCAACAACACTTTCCAATATCTCGAATCTTCAAGATTTTGGAATAGAGGGTAATAAATTTACGGGAAGTATTCCTTCGAGCTTTGGAAAGCTACGAAATTTGCAATACTTGTCTCTTCTTGGTAATACTTTGGGAAGTCACTCTTTTAGAGACCTTGAGTTTATTGGTGCTTTGACTAATTGCACCCAACTACAAGTGTTAGATGTTGGTGACAATAGGTTTGGTGGTGACTTGCCTACTTCCATTGCCAATCTGTCCACAAACCTCATCTATTTAAGCTTTCAAAAAAATCGCATCTCTGGAAACATTCCCCATGACATTGGGAATCTCATAAGCCTTCAATCACTTGGGTTGAATGAAAATTTGTTGACAGGACCACTCCGAACCTCTCTTGGTAAGCTTTTAGGATTGGGGGAACTAAGTGTTCATTCAAATAGAATGTCACGAGAGATACCATCTTCTATAGGCAACATCACTATGTTACAAAGACTTTATTTGTACAACAATAGTTTTGAAGGAACTGTTCCTCCGAGTCTCGGTAATTGTAGGCAGCTACTAGATTTACGGATGGGATATAATAAGTTGAATGGGACTATACCTGAAGAAATCATGCAAATCTCAACCCTTGTTACCCTAGGATTGTCAGCTAATTCATTGACCGGCTCTCTACCAAATGATGTTGAAAGATTACAAAATCTTGTTGTGTTATCACTTGGTAATAACAAATTGTTCGGACGACTCCCACAAACCTTGGGAAAATGTGTCTCGTTGGAACAACTTTATCTGCAAGGAAATTCTTTTGACGGAGATATTCCAGATATAAGAGGGTTAATGGGTGTTAAAAGAGTTGATTTCTCAAACAATAATCTCTCTGGAAGTATACCTGAATATCTTGCAAACTTTTCCAAGTTGGAGTATCTCAATCTATCTTTTAACAATTTTGAGGGGAAAATGCCAACAGAAGGAATATATAAGAATATGACTATTGTCTCAGTATTTGGAAACAAAGATCTATGTGGAGGCATCAGGGAGTTGCAACTAAAGCCATGCCTCGTGGAAGCACCACCGATGGAGAGAAAACATTCCTCTCATTTGAAGAGAGTTGTGATCGGTGTCACCGTAGGCATAGCTTTGCTTTTGATATTGCTCATAGCTTCATTTGCTATGTGGTTCAGAAAAAGAAAGAATAACCAGCAGAATAATAATCAAACTCCTTCCACTTTGGGTGCCTTCCATGAAACGATAAGCTATGGAGATCTCCGAAACGCGACAGATGGCTTCTCTTCGAGCAATATGGTTGGGTCAGGAAGTTTTGGTATTGTGTTTAAGGCATTACTCCCAGCAGAGAACAATGTTGTTGCGGTGAAAGTTCTAAACATGCAAAAACATGGAGCGATGAAGAGCTTTATGGCAGAGTGTGAATCCCTCAAGGACGTAAGGCATCGTAATCTTGTGAAACTTTTGACGGCTTGTTCGAGTATTGATTTCCAAGGAAACGAATTTAGAGCTCTCATCTATGAGTTCATGCCTAATGGAAGCCTAGATATGTGGCTGCACCCAGAGGAAGTGGAAGAGATTCGTAGGCCCTCAAGAACCTTGACACTTCTTGAAAGGCTCAACATTGCCATAGACGTGGCTTCTGTTTTAGAATATCTTCATGTTCATTGTCATGAGCCTATAGCTCATTGTGATCTTAAGCCAAGCAATGTCCTCCTAGACGATGATTTGACTGCTCATGTTAGTGATTTTGGTCTAGCTCGACTGCTCCTCAAATTCGACCAAGAGTCCTTCCTCAATCAACTCAGCTCCGCTGGCGTGAGAGGAACCATCGGTTATTGCGCACCAGGTAACTGTAACCAAACATATGTAAAATTGAATATAGAAATTTATTTTATCTCTTTAATCTTGTTTATGTGAATTATGGTGTAGAATATGGAATGGGAGGAAACTATACACTACACAGCTACATCAAAGTTGCGTTGCCAGAGCGAGTATTGGATGTTGCCGACGAAGCGATTCTTCACGTCGGTCTCAGACTCGGTTTCCCGGTTGCTGAATGTGTGACATTGGTTTTCGAGGTAGGACTTAGGTGCTGTGAAGAGTCTCCTACCAGCCGGCTGGCTATGAGTGAAGTTCTCAAAGAATTAATCTCAATCAGAGAAAGGTTCTTCGGAGCCAGAAGGACAGCTAGACGTTGAAGTGATTATGGTTTCCCCTATAAACTTTGCAATCTATGAAATAAAGGCTCATTCTCAGTCCTATATAATATCGTCTTCATAATGTGTGGTTTTCATTTTTTGTCTATGCATACAAAGTTATGCTTGGATATTATCGTCAAGAAATGCTCTGTTATTTTGTAATCACATATGAAAGTTGTGTCTTGAGCTGTGTATAATTAATAATTCATCAATTTCGTTACTGGCTTGGTTTTAAATCATCAATTTAATTTTGAGAGGTGAAATCAAATTAAAGGAAATCACTGTGATTTAATTTTAGTTTTGCTTGAAACTGTTATATAATATACTTCTCAAATCTCTCTGTGTATCTTCCTTAATTCAGGTGAAAAACGAAAGAGATTTTTGACGTAAAAAATGTCAAAATTGTGCACATCCTTGGATAAACGAATTCGATAAGACCTATTTACTTGCTTTGATCTTGGAATGCTAAAGTCTTGAGCTTCTCTATATGCTCTGTTTTTTTTTTTTTTTGGCCATTAGGTCTTGTCTCATTTTTCCTTTTGTGCAGTTGGTGTTTCTTCTTCTTTGCTACTTTGTTGTGGTTCGATTCAGTTTCACTTCCATAGGCAAAAAAGGTCATTTTCAGCGGGAAAAAAATATATATACTAGCAGACATTTGATCATTGGTTAAAGTAACATGCTTGATCTGTTGATCACCTACTCTAAAATCGACTCCACGACGATGCTTATCACTTATAAGAGCTTGTTCGCAAAACGGCCAAACACAAAAACGTGACTTGGGACGTTGGTAATTTGCTTAACAAAACTAGTCGTGGAGCCATGAATGCGGGTAGGCATGTGCATGGTTTTTTCAGTTAATTTGGTTTTTTCCAGGTTTTGGTGAAAATAGGGTCCAAATAAAACGAAATTACAGTATATTTTGAATTGGTTTGTTTGAAAATTGTTGGTTTTGTTCAGATTCGGGTTCGATTTGGTTTTAGATAAAATGTATAACAAAAATTAAAATAATTCATTGATTTTTAATTCATATTTTCGATTTGATTATATTTATCGTTTTCTCTATTTTTATCCAAAATTTTTGTTTTTAATAATTCGGTTAACTATCAAACCTATTTAAAACAATGAAAAAAAAAAGATCAGAACAGTTCATTTATTCCATAAATTCAACTATTCAGCCAATTAGTTTATTAAGCTCAACATTTATTAGAGAATCCAAAAAAAAAAGTCAACGAGTTGGGTGTGAGACAGTGTGACATTAAAATATGTGTGTGATGTGGCTAAGGAAAAGCACCTCTACTTGGATCATGCTCGTTGTGAGCTTCACAGGCACAAGTCAAACAAACACTCACATTTTCTTCTGCATTTAATTCACTACTTTTTTCTAAGTTTTTAGCTTCTCCTGTTAGTAGCTTTATTTTATTAGTTTTACATATTCTATGAACCACTAGATTTAGCCTCCTACATATACATCGGATACAAAACTAGCTTTTACTCTTTATTTTTCTTGAAATAACATTTTTTTTTTTTGGTTTTTACCTCACCAGTAAAAGAACCCATATCTATCTGTATACAACTAAATTATATAGTACAGTTTAAAAGTCATCTAAATCTATATAATTAATGAGGAGAAATGAGTGTTCTACCTACTGATTGTGAAGTTTATGGAAACATAAAATCTGAACCCTAACCATATCAATACTAATTAAGTGACATGAATTTGTATAACCAAATGAGCCACAAGATAAAAATAACGTTACATTAATAAAGATGATGTACATGACTTTTGAGTTTCTACTACATTTCTAGAAGATATCATCTCCACGTCGACAAAGATAAACAAAAAAAAGAAGAAGATAACATCTCCACACTAAAAAAAAAAAGATAGAGAAAAAATGTGTTAAAAACTTAAGAGTTACTACTACTGACTAAATCCCTAATTACTGCAATATTATCATGATAAGGATTCAAACAAAACTAAAGAGTACTTAATTATACAAATTGTTTATAACTAAGCCTCGTCGTTCCTCAACCAATCTTCAAACTTTTTTGCTTTCTAGAACAACACTTCTTGACCCTCTAGTGACATGTTATTAATGATCATATCGTGGCTTTGCTCATCAAAGAGCCATTTCTCGAACAAAGAAAGAGAGCCTTGTGTAATTAGACCATTAATGTCATTTTCTATTAGTTTAGGCTTCTCTTCAGCTTCATCCATGGAGTTGAAGCTGAATAAAGAATGGTCAATCCCTTCTCCGTCTCCTTCGGTTGTGCTAGGGCTCGAAGCTGCCGTGGTGATAGCCATCCCGGTGGCTGCAACCGGCGAGGGCACCGAGGTCTTTGGTGTGTCTTTCATAAAGTTCTGAAGCAAACGAGCGATGTTCTCAGCGCTTGAAGCATAGACGCCAGATGGGTATGGATTAGTGTTTCTTGTGGTGGTGGTGGTAGTAGAGGAAGAAGAAGATGATGGACCATAACCAAAATCGGTAATAGAGAAATTAGATGGGTTTTGTGGTTTATCAAGAGACAAGGCATCACAAAGAGCTTGTTTAGCCATGTTGATATCTGTCTGAAGCCTTCTCTCCCATTGACCTTTGCTGGAGTTGTTGCTTTGATGTGAAGTAGTGTTTTTGTTTGATGAAGAGAAGTCTTTATCATCAAGGCCATTGTTGATAGTACTATCACAAGAATCATTCATCTTCTTGAGCTTTTTCTTCAAATGAGTGTTCCAATAGTTCTTTATATCATTGTCTGTCCTTTCTGGAAGGTATGATGCTATAGCTGCCCACCTTCATAAATTATTTGGTCCCCAAGTTATTTTAAGTCCAAAACCTTATCTTTTATACATACCCAAAAAAATAATGTTTGCATACTTTTATAGATCATGTGCATGTGAATATTTACCTGTTTCCCAAAAGAGCTTGAAGATGGAGAATCATCTTCTCTTCATGCTCGGTGAAATTTCCACGTTTAATCCCAGGTCGAAGATAATTAGTCCACCTCAATCTACAGCTTTTGCTACATCTCCTCAACCCTAAATCACCACAAGAATAAAAAGATAATTTCATTAAAAAGAGTAATTAATTTGTGATATGTGGACAAAAAAGCTGGTGCCATAAATCGGATATTATTACAATTTTTCCTTTTCATTAAATGATCATACCAACCAAAAGGAAGCCAGAACAAAAGAATCACAAACCCAAGAAAAAAACAAAAAACATTAAAGGGTACTTCTGAAGAGTATAGGGGTTAACAATTGAAATTAAAAATATTATTGTTCTAACATATATATAATATTAAGATAGAAGAAGAGATACCTGTATGAGTAGGCACAGATCTCCAGTTTCCAGGACCATGTTCTTGGATGTAAGAAACCAAGATGATATCTTCCTCTGGTGTCCATGGCCCTTTCTTCACTCCAATCTTGTCACAGCATGGTGGTCTTCCCATCTCAACCTTCTCTATGTATATATCACTTTGTGATTAGGGTAAGAATGGAAAGGTTTGTGGTATGAGCAGAGAGAAAGGGCTTTGATGATGATCGGATATTTATATAGATGAAGAAAAAGTTAAATCTTTTTTTTTGGCTTGAGAGCTTAGGAAATTGTAGGGTTAAGAGTACTTAAGACAAAGAGGTACAAGTGGTAGGTGGTTTTGTCTGAAGATGTAGAGAGAGAGCTTGTGTATATTTATACAGCGAGAGAGATAGAGAGAGGGATTTAAGCTGAAGAGTGAATTAGTAGCAATAATAATATATAGAGTTAAAAGTAACAATAATGAAGAGTGGGGTTTTGCGATCAAAGAGTCAACATGGACAGCCAAATGCATTTACTCTCTAGCTCTTCAAGTCAGCCTCCTCTCTCTATCTCTATCTCTCTCCACCATTACTCCATGCTTTCTCTCTCTATTAGCCTACAATTTTTTCTTTGTAATTAGTCATTTCATATTATCGCTAAATAACCCTTAATTTTGTCTCCACATGAGAACATATGTGCATGTATCATTTTTTTAGGTGTTCAATCTGATTGGGTTTAGAAAGACTTTGATAGCACTAATGGGTCCACAATGAGAGTGAAATGAGTATATAACTTCTATTTATGTAATTAATTAAAACCTTCTCATTATACATTCGGGAAATATACACATAAATTAAACAGTTTAAAAGGATTCTTATAATGTGAATTTGTAAATTTAGGTTTCCACTTCCATGCATATATATAATAATTTCATTTCCTGCTTAAAATTACTCAACTGGTTTTAATACTAATTTTTCTAGTTATTGAGCACCAGGAACCGGAATTTAAACTAATTATATGCCTCTCTAAAACTTTTGATTTTTTATGAGTATGTTGTACATATCATATGAAAATTATTACATGATCTCAAAATATATAAAAATAGTAAACCACTAAAGAAAAGGTTTAGTTTAGTTAAATCTTAGTTAGTGTTAAACTCTATTCCAAAGCTCATATCTCAAATTCCTCTTTCGTTTTCTCTACTTCCATGGAGATTTTCGATCACTAACATATATTCTAGTAGATATGCAATCAAACCGAATCAAACCAAATATTTTGGCTTCAATCTCGTCAAATTCTCGTGAACATATAACATGTATAAACCATACCAAACCGAATCAACCCTTTCTTTTCTTTTCTTTTTTTTTGGTTCAAAAATCAACCCTTTCTTATTATCAATCAAATATGGACATCAGAAAAAACACCGAATAAGTAATACTTTATTATATATATGTTAAAATAGCTAAACTTGAATTGATGAGAATTTAGTCGAACATGTACAAATGTTCATTAGTGGTGTGACTTGTGAGCTTTTGTAGGTATTGAATTGAACGGTTGATAAAAGATAATCGTAACATATATCCCCACATTCCCAATAAGGAAAATGTCCACACATATAGATCTTTTGGTGATGTTGGACCTGTTGGTCATATTTAGATCGATAAACTTTTTTTTGTAAAATAATAATGATTGTTTTTCTTAAGTACATATTGGTTTAAAAAAAAAACAGTTTAAGGAATCCCCTATATATTAATTGAGAAGCATTTTAAATAAAAAACCTTACCTTCACGTGTGATTTACAAGACTGCCATGCTGACATGTCGCAACCAGAGAAATTCTCAGCAAACTTAATAATTGTCCACTATTTACTAGACTAATTACATATAATGCCATTAGTGGTACTTATGCATATTTTCCCACGTATAATTAAAATACAAAAAATATTCGAATATATTTCAGAATTATAGGAATGATATTTCAAAAAAAAACTTTGGTCAATATTTTAATTTAAAATCTTATTCCAAATATGGAATATCCTAATTCCTAACTAATAAAATCTCCAAAATATATCAGTTACTAAATCATATTCAAATATTCACACTTATATATCAAGTGATAATATATAATCGGTTTCCAAAAAATTGTTTATATATTTCATATAACTATTTCTCCCCGCACATAGTGCGGGTAAATCATCTAGTTCAAAAATATTACAAGAAACGAGAGGAATGTTGCAAAGCGCGTCGTCGTTGTGTATTGAGCTTTTAAATTGGATAGGAAATATTATTATTACGTATCTAAATAATAATCCATACAATATAAAATACAAAACTAAAAAAGTGAGATACTACACTACAATAGATACAAATTCAACGGGCCGTAGAAATTAAACTTTCATTGAACAAAATAGGTTGAAACCCCATACGCCACGTCTTTTTGTATTACGTAACCCATGTCCCGAGGATGATGGTATTAAAAGTTTACTTTGACTAAAATCGTCACATAGACACCTATCAAATATTCTGCTTATTATAATAAAGTGTTTTTAGTTTTATTGTAATATATCAGAATTTGAATTATGTATATTTCAATATTTTTTTTTTTTTTTTTTTTTTTTTTTTTTTTTTTTTTTTTTATATATTTCAATATTATTTTACGTTGTTTGTTTGTATCGATTATAAAATCAACTAGAGTTCAACAGAAAACTTCTTGTCTGGCTCTCGAGGTTACTTAACGTTGTTGACTTGTTGGTATCGTTTATATAAGAGCTTTTAGTTTTGCCGATGATACCATCGCTGAGTATCAATTCTAATAACGTCGATTTTTTTTATTCTGTGTTGACATCTAACGTAACTATTTTGATTAATTCATCATGGCTTTGTTAGAATATTTGTATGAGTATTATATGAGGTTAATATTGATTGCTTTGAATTTTCTTGCATTCGATCAAACGTTTTGTTTTTAGAGTATATTCGATCCCGGGAAAAGAAAGACGTAGAAACAATACTTTGGTCGATCGAGTTTATTTTTCTTTTACATATTTAGTAATGACACATACAGATTTTTATTGGATTTAAGAAAGAGTCTTGGCTAACAATGTGAATCATCAAAAATGTAGTAAAGCCAGTACACATCTTTATAGTATATAATTAATTAAACTGTATTTAGATAAACTCAACTTTTTTTTACATGTATCGACAATTCAAAATTTCTTAGTTATGATATTTTTTGGAAAAAATCACTTCAAAATCTTAAATCAACATGAACGTGTTAACAAGACAATTTAGTTGAATGGTATGCAGTTTTTTCACTTCTTGAAAACGTAATTCCGATGAATACATATCATTCATAAAAATTTGCGCTGAATTATAAAACGTAAAAAATAATAAGTAATTTTTAAATATATCCCGCACATTTTTTTTTGTCAACTACACATTAATTAAAACATCACTCTTTGATTGGTAGCCAATATAGAAGGAAAGAGTTTACAAATTCAGTTTTAGAAAATAATGATCTAAAGGATAGAACTAAACAATTTGTTGTAGAATTACAATAACGGAAAATATTAGAAAGCAAGAAAAAAATGAAAAACAAAATACAGAGCAAGCTAATCTCATCTAGCAGATTTGGAGAAAGTTGGTCATTCGTCATGAGACTCCACCATCGAGATCTCTTCTGTACAATCTATTTCGAACACCTTAAAATCTATCATGCACGTTTTAAAATTTTAACTAAACTTGAAAACATTCATTGATTAACTAAATAATAGCTTTTTTGGTGTTTGAAGAAAAATTTATTTATATACAGAATAAAATTATTGTTGTCGTATTGAATCCGCTATTTCATAATATAGCTTTCTGCTATTTAACTTTTAATTTGACATACCTGTCAAGTCCTAATATATCAAATCACATTTTTTTGTGAAATCAATAGAATACAGTAGTAGTATACACAATTTTTAAAAATGTGTACCTTAGTTTTAATTTTTAATATTCTTTAGTTTGATCGTTTATGTACACAAATTTTCAAGTTACAATAAAAGAAAGAAAACAATCACCCATAGCTTTGATAATCTTAGCAGTAAAGATCATAAATATCTTTTTCTTTTGTCATCTATCACAAATACTAATTTTGACTAATTTGTCTAGTAGTATATATATATATATAATCTCTGCATCTTTAATTAAGGTCTAGCTAGCTAGGGTTTCGTTTGTTTGTCTCGATCAAGATTGAAAGTTCTCCGATGTTTCTAAACAGTTTCTAGAACAGATATATTTACGAGTGAGTATAAGTCAACGACTATGGTCGTCTTTTGGATCTCGACGTGCTTTGGATCATATCTTAATTTATACACTATCCAATTAACTATTTGCTAGGTTAAACCTAGGCTTAATATTTTACCCCTCAAACGGTCAAATTGGAATGATAGACACGTGTCAAATTGTGCAGAAAATAATACAACCTGCAGTAAAATAATAATCAAGTAAGATTAATTGGACTATCATTAAATGATATGCATGATACAATGATAAAGAAGTATATATAGAACTCATAGACCATATAGGTCTCGTAGTAATCCATGCTGATGTAATTGTCACGGAACAACCTTAAGGTTCCTTGATAAATATCTTCTGCGGTAATTTGGATAGAGTTTGGACAAATTTTTTAATTAGAAATGAAGTTCTGGCCTAAATTATATACTCAAATTATTAACCAAATACAAAATTTTAGCAATATTGTTTGTGAATTAGCAGTCAAATTAAATAAAAATCATATACATTCGATTTAGAAACGATATGTAATTTTTTTTTTTTTGTTAACAGCATGCAACGTATATGAATTGAATTTCATCGTCCGTAGCGTACTAACGTTAACAATTAAGCTATAAATTATTGTCATAAACAATATGTATAACACCAGATAACACCATATCTCCTTTTGGTCTACGAAACGATAGGTCATATGTTAATTACAATGAACCTTTGATTTTGGCCGGTTACATCTCTAGACCCATGATCGCGGGAAATCATATAATAGTCCATGTTGTCGAAATAATCAATTAAGAAACTATTTTAATTTTAAGGAAACTTTTAGATATTTGTTATGTTCAAATCCAAGTTGCTCTCTTTATTGTTTTGAAATAGGTTTAAGTCAAAATCATTAAAAGCAAGATATTTAGGATATTTAAACGTGATCTCCTTAGAGGCCTAAGCTAATTCATTTATATGCTATGCACGAAATATCATAGTTAACTATAACTAGATATTTTAAACTCTGGATTGTAATAAGTAAAACCCCTATAAATTGTAGGTTTATTATTGTGAGTGGAGAAGACTTAGCATACACTTTCTTCCGGAATCTAGTGAGCTGTTTCTTCTAGCCACTTGCTAATGAAATTTTATTTTTGACTTTACATCTTAAGAAAATAACTTACAGTAAAAACAATGTATTGATATTATAAACTATTCAGCATCCATTTAATTTTGAATAGTTATTGACTTGTTCAATTCGTTGGCATTGACGCGTTATGTTTACAATTTCACTTACGTCTATCAAGAAAGCCTTAAGATGGGTCCATATATAAAAACTAGGGCTTCTTGTATGAAAATTTGTTACTCAGATTTGTAATGAATAATCTTTGATTAATTGAGATGCAAATGTTGTATAATGTATGCGGTGTATGATTCATAATAATTTACTATCTTTAATAACACCGTAATTGTTATACTTTACAGTATACCATTAGTTTTTGTTCATACTATTTTATAAATAATTATAAATTAATTTAGTCATTAAATAAAAATATATATTTGGATTAATATCGTGACGCACGTAGAATTTATGTCATTAAATCATTTAAAGTTCGACACGCATAATTTCGGAAGAGTTTGTTTTGAAATCAACATGTCTGAATCTGTTACAAAATTAAGGTTTAATAGTTCTCAAAAATGCTTCTTAATCAATATAAGAGAATAGAAGATTGTCAAAGACTCAAAGGTTAATGATTCCATGTCAAAATATATATATATATGCTAAAGACCATGAACTTGCTAGCTACGTTATAAATTAATATACTAGTTTATATTCCGCGATATGTACAAAGATAAGAAATTTGAAAAAGAATCTGCAAAATTAGGAAGTTTGCTAAAACTGAAAAAAATTCATTAGTGTTGGTATGATTTGCATCTTCTCATAGTATATTAACCAATAAAATATGATTGTCAATTTTTTTAAAAAAATATTGCTATTGTTATTTTTCGTTGCAATCTTCATATAAATGCGTATGAAGTTGATTAATTGAATGTTTAATTTTGTGGGAAAAAAATCAAAGGCAGCATTCACATCAAAATTCAATTTTTCGGTCACTTTCAAAATTCAATTTTTCGGTCATTTCAAAATAATTAATTATTTCCTCGACTTCATATATACGAATTTTATTTCAATAACCTTTTGGTATTTGGCTTTATTAGTTTGGTATTTTCTTTACTAGGACTTAGATCCCCGCGATGTCGCGGGGGAAAAGATTTCAAATTTTTTTTTTTTTTAAATATCAAACGAAATGTCATAATAAATTGAGAGTAAGAACAAATAAAAATATATTTTACAAAAAGATATGATAAAAAGACGTAAACACTCAAAAATATTTTTTAAGATTGGTATTATTATTAGAAAATATTTTGGTGAAAAGATGCGATCATAAATGAAAAATATTAAACAAAAAGTTATAATATTTTAGAAAAGATACGAATGTAATTGAACAAATATAACTATGAAAAACCGTAAATATGTTAACGAAAAGATGCCATAAAAAGACACAACCGTAAAAAAATAACCATAAATATTTCAACGAAAAGATGCGATAAAAAGACACAACCGAAAAAAATAACCGTAAATATTTCAACGAAAAGATGCGATAAAAAAAACACAACCGTAAGTATTTAAACGAAAGGTTGTGATAAAAAGACGCAACCGTTCAAATGTGCAAATGGTATTTATTGGAAACGACATAACCGTAAAAAAATAACCAATTAAAAAAAAATTGCGATAAAAAGACGCAACCAAAATAACCGTAAAAAAATAGCCGATTTAAACGAAAGGTTGCGATAAAAAGACGCAACCGTTCAGATGTGCAAATGGTATTTATTAGATTGCTATTATATATAGATTTGTTTTTAACAAAACAAATATAATTTTCACCATGCGAGTGTTTGCATACTACATACTCGCACTCCCTTTTTTAAATTGAGAGTTATAAACCGAACTATATATCTTTTTTTTTTTTTTCACTGAAAGATTTTTCATTATATAATACAAGGGTGAAATACAAGGGAGGAATACGTTTTTGGAATGCGGTTTTGAAATACAAAAGCCGGCGGAAAACAAAGAAATCCCCGGAAGCTAAAGCTCGATACACGGGAAACACAAGAGAATACAATAGTCAAAAAAAAAGCTCTCGAAATCACCGGAAAAGTCGGAGGAGAACACTAGTCGCGGAACTAAGAGCTCAAAAGTCGCATACTAGAAGACCTACAACCGCAAACGGAGTAGAGCCAAGGATAGAGGAAACCGCGAAGAAAAAACCCAACTAAAAACGAATATCCCGAACATAATAAGCAACGACCGCGAATCTAAATCCTAACCACCTAGTCTTCTACCGAACAAGTCTAAATCTAGAACTTTGCATCCCCACGAAAGGTTAGCCTTACAAGAACAGACAACGAACAGACCACGAGAGAAAACCTATTTATTAGTCTAATCTAGAGGCGGTGGAAAGAGACAAACGTAAAAGATTCAACGAACAAAGATGGGATAAAACGAAAGCTATCCAAAACCTAGCCAACACGACCAATCCCCGGAGCTTTCATGAGATTAGAGAGAGCAAAACCATGACCCAAACTATTCCATAGACAACACCAACAACAGCTAGCAAAAGCCAAACACAAACATACAACTACTAACATCCGAAAAGAGGAGCGATAAGGGCATAAACCCGACAAGGAACAAAAACGAAATGTCTCTGTCACCTCGCAACCACCGGCAGCCAAAACCCGACAGAGCCACAACCTATCATCCGCTGCAGAAGAACCACAACCCAAAGACACCACCACCACCAACTACTGAAGCAGAGATCTTCCGCCACCATTACCAAAATAGAGAACCATGCCTCTCCTGAATCACCACCTTGATAATCACTATCTCCTCCACAAAACAGATTCGTTCTCGAGAAAACCAGAATTGAGAAGAGACAAAATCAAAGCCTATGCCGCGACGAGGAGAGGAAACGCCAAACTAAAGCACTACACAAACCAACCTCAAGCCAGAAGTTCCATCGCAATTGAACCACCGCAACCTAGAACCCCATCACACCTTCTCTAGTCTTCAATTAGAGCCGCAAACAAGAAGAGAACGAAAATAAAGCAGAGAAGAGGAGGCCGGATCCGGTGCTAGGAGAGCCACCGCGATCCGGCCACAAAACCAGAATTTTTCTCGGCGGCTGTTTTCACGAGAGAGAGAAACGGCACTAGGTTAAAGAGTCGCCTAGCAGCCTTACTAAATTGGGGAAAAATAATTGAATTGAATTGACCGAACTATATATCTATTTCATGTAAATGTATTTATTATGTCGACAATAACTAATTGTGTGAAATCGTAATCGAGGGTTCAAATCTGGCCTAGCTAGACACACAAAACGAACCATCAATTACATATTTACATGGTAAAAAAAAAAATTGTGAATGACAAATAAATTATGTTTATAGTTTAATTATGTATAATTGCAACATATGACAAATGATAACATGATATGCTCATGATAATATGTTTGTGTATATAATTTTTCTAAATACATTCATGTATCAGCTCCTTTCTAGTACCTCCTTAACTAGGATAATTGCAACATATGACACATAAGAAACAGATAAACCATTGCTACGTAATACATCAATGTAGATGCATAGAGGCGTGTACGGCCAGGATGCAACCACCTAAACTCTGTCCGGATATGGAAAGCGACGATCTCGGACAAGACATTGGCACCGAATATCATCAAAAGCAAAGCAAGACCACACTTTGCTTTCTTTTGTTGGGTATGTTTGTGGGAGCCCACTCCAAAAAGCAATATTTTATCGTATAGCTCGTACATGGTCCCCATTTGAGTTATCACGTGTCGTTATGTGATCACTTAGACGATTCTATACTTACGCTCTCTTCCATCGTGACCATTGAAACGTGTCGACGGGAAAACAAAAAAAAAAAGATTACAACAAGAAGATCTTTCAATAGCAAGTTTTGGAATTTTTTGCAAATGCATGGGCTGTGTGTTGTTAATACGACTTTGCATATTATGAGTCATGTATTAAATGCCCATTTTTTTGATGTGAACTCGCTAATTATTGGTCATTTTATTCATATTATACAGGACCATGGTGACATAATCCGATCCAAGAGCTCGAGGTCTGTAAGTCAATTTACATTTGGATTTGTTCACATTGTGTTTAATGATATCTTCAAGATGTTGATATCATTAAGAAATCAAATCATAGTTTATTCCTTTGATTTAAATAATAAAAACATCAATTCAGGGAATTAAATTGTAGTTTTGTACCGGTGATAATTATCGAAGCTAATTCGGTGATAATAAAGTAATAAACTCATTTTTCATAATTCTGTTACTTAAGGATACTTAAAAAAAAGGAAGGCTAAATATCAATTTCCTTAGGGTATACAATTTGTTATGTATTCTAAATTTTTCATAAAAAATAATAGCTACAGAAATTAGCTTTGTTTTTTTTTGTATGAGACCACTGAGTTACTTAATTAGACCTGTCGGGATAAAACTAGTCTAGCCAATACAAACGTTTTTTACAATTAGAAAGTTGAATCAAATCCAAAATAAATGTTGATCAGCTCATAGATCATGTATCATGTATGTATAATATCATCTGCGATAATCCTCAACAAATTGTTAAATAAGTTCTTCAAATTTAATCAATAAAATTATTTTTATATTATTTCTTAAACATAAAAATTAAAATTCTGATCAATATGATTCAATAATTTTCTTTCCACTGAAGACTTGATCCTCGTGACAATGAAAAAAAAAACCTCCATTTACAGGCTTATAAAATACACCAGTTGACCTATTGAGTATTGATATTGGGTTAAATGTATTTATCATCTTATTTAAGAGAATTCTAATAGTAAGTAAAAAAAATAGCTTCGAGAATTGTGTTGGGATGTTGAAAATGAAGATTGTCGGACACAGGCAGTGCGAGGTGGGGGCAAGAAATGTTCCACTAATCAAATCATATTGGGACCATTTCTTATACTATACAAACTTATTATTTCCTTATTTATTTCGTTGCCCACTTCATAAAAGCTACATGTCAACCTTATAAGTTATTGAAATAAAAGAGGATGGTATGGTACTTCTAAAAAATTTATACTATAACTTGCTTACGTGATTAAGTTTTTGAATCAAACAATTTAAAATAAAATGTTGGGGATGTGCCTTTAGTCAGGTGGTTAAGTCTATTTGACTCCGCCTTCCTCACCGGAGTTCGACTCCGCCACGTCGCGTTACTCCGCGTCGTAAGGATTGACTATGGATCGAACCTTGTCGATCTGTAAAAAAAAAAAAAAAGTAAAATGTCGAAATTTTGCATTTTAAATAATTATTTTTTGTCATCTAAAACGATATTTTAACATATTTGGGTTAAGTTCAAATATAGCGAGACATTTAGGCCCGTTATACACATCGACCACAAAATTGGGCCGAGCCCATTAAGAAATAAAAAATGGAGTTTTGAAAAAGAGTATTTTGATTAGTTGATCGATCCTTCCTTATCGTCGTTTCGAAGAGACGAAAGGCGACGGAGAATCGGAGAAGAAGATGGGAACGGCGGTGGGGCAGTGGCTAGAAGAAGCGCTGGTTGATCTCTGCCGGAAACCAGAGACCGGTTTGAATTTCGATCGTGATGTCATCTCCGGTTTAGTCTCCTATTGCGATCTTGCTCAGCCTGTCGATGCCAAGGAATATCTCGACGTAAATGCTTCCCTCTTTAGTCGTCGATTCTCGTTTGATGCTTGTGTTATTCGGATTTGATGATTATAGCTTAAATTTCAAGGGATTAGTGTTTTAGGTTTGAATTGATTTCAATTGAGTAGTGAGGTTTCTAGAATTAAGCTCTCTGAACCATTGAAGAAGTGATTTTCTATATATAGGTTTTGTAATTTAGAATTGGGATAGGGTTTTATTACGAATCAGAGAAGAATAGTTCTTGAATTGTAGCATCACTTTAGGGGTTTTTTTCCACTATTTATGACTTGCTTATAGTTGTCTGCATTGTTTAACTTGATGAACCTAAATGATCTCATGTGATTTAGGTCAAACGATTAGTATAACTCTTGATCAAGTTTTGAGGTTGGGTAAGGGATTATTAGTACATTTATGATACAGCTTTAGGTTTGAGGACATATAATTTATTAAATGACCATTCGTCTGTTAACTCGAACTGTATAATGTGTATGGAAGAGAATCACTTGAAGATCTCTTCACGAGTCAATGTCACCAAGTTAGTTCTTATTGATGCTATTTTTGTTACTGGTCCTTAAAGGTGTAGGCAGTAGGCACTAAAGATTAGATGAGCTTGTCACCATAAACTTTTACTTTGGATGATATACATTGTTTAATACTTCTGATATCGTACTAGCTTCACATGTCTTGAATACCATTTCTGCAGCTACTAGGTCTTGCTAGCTAGTGTTCATATGATTTCACCTGCCTTGCCTTGTTAATGAAATAATAGTATGCAGGCATTATTGAATAGAGATATTAGCTAGCTTTTCGTAGCGCAAACATTGAATACTTAAGTTGGAATGTAGGACTTGAGGCTTGAAGTGAGTTGTGTATCGTCAAAGTCTGACTGAGAAAATAACTTTTAGAAAATATATCATATTTCAACTAGTCCCAGAGTAAGTAGGACTGATTGGTTATATTGATGCCTTAATCCAGAATATTATTGGAAAAGAAGGTAAAACCATCATTGCGGAGTATCTACAGCGAAGAGGATACAAAGATCCATCTAGCCATGTAGCAAACAGTTCAGGTCCAGAACTGCAGATGTATGTTAAGCCAAAAGTGGATAATGGTGCTTCTAGTGGAACCAAGAAACCGTTTAAAACACCAAAAGAGGGAACATCATCTAATCAGCAAGCTGGAACTGGGAAAGTAACAGCTCCGACCCAGCAAGTCAATCCTAAAAAGAAAAAAGGTGGAAAAGTGATTTCTCTTGCAGAAGCAGCTAAAGGATCAATAGTGTTTCAGCAAGGAAAACCGTGTGTATGCCAAGCTCGTAGACACAAATTAGTGAGCAATTGCTTGTCGTGTGGGAAAATAGTGTGTGAACAAGAAGGAGAAGGGCCTTGCAGTTTCTGTGGAGCACTTGTGCTGAAAGAAGGAAGTACATATGCAGGGCTAGAGGAAGGGTATACTCCCGTATCTGATGCTGATGTGGCAGCTGAAGCATATGCGAAAAGGCTTGTAGAGTATGATAGAAATTCGGCCGCACGTACAACGGTTATTGATGACCAAAGCGATTACTATGAAAGTGAGAGTAGTACTTGGCTCTCTGCAGAGGTATATATAGTCTCCATTGGTAAACAAAAGTTGGTGTTTGTTTCGCCATCGACTTAAAATTTTGGATTCTGTTCTCAGGAAAAAGAGCTAGTGAGGAAGAAGCGAGAGGAGATTGAAGAAGCTGAAAGACTAAAAAAGAGCAAAGTTGTTATGACATTTGATTTAGTCGGCCGCAAGGTAACTCTCAAAAGTCCCCTTTTCTCAACATATTCATAACTAAAAGTATCGTAACATTGGGACATAAAAATAAGTTATAGAAAACCTAGCATCTAGATTTTCTTTACAGTATCGAGTCATTTTCCCTGTCTCGAGTCTCTCTGTAATGTTATTATCTATTTTTTTCGATCTTTACCTACTTGTCTTCTGCAGTAGGGCTTGCTTAAATTGCTATATCCGTATAGATTTGCTTGTCTTGATAGAGAGGCGATTCATTCAAAGTACTGATGATTCATGATTTGACACATTACAGGTTCTGTTAAATGAAGATGATATCTCAGAACTAGAATCAGGCAACAGGATTCTAGGACCACCCGAGACTAAAAACGTGAACAGAATAAAACCGAACCCGACTGCAAAACTCGTTCCAATCTTCTTAGACCCGGGACCAACCGAGAAGAAGCCGAACATCAGCTCCTCCAAGAAAGACAACAAGAAAAACCGGAACGGATTGTGTCTAGAGATCACAGGAAGGGTACAACATGACAGAAGTGAACTCAAGTACTTACAAGCCGATCCAAAATCGGACGGTAAATCTTGGCCATCAGGAAACGATGGGCTTCATGTAGAAGATGGTGGTGAATGTTCCTTAGATTACGACTGAAAATTTTTCAGTTAACCAAACCCGGTCAAATATTTCCGGTTTACCGAACCGGATACTATTTGTTCTGTTTAAAAGTCAACAATTTTTCTCTAGTTGAGTCCACGTCGGATTGTTGATACGCCGTCGGTCAAGAATCACGTGTTCGGAATTTTGGGTTTCTCGTGTGCTTACGTGGCGTTATGTAATTGAGTAATGTTAAATTCTCTCGGTTTTATTAAGATAAGATTATTCGTCTCCACGTGTTACGTGTTCCCAGCTATCAAATCGTTTTCTTAGAGCACTATGTATTAAATTTTTATTGTTTCATTTGAATTCATCGTCATGAGGGAATCGAATAGTATATGTTCGAATATAATGAAATATTACTTTAAATATATTTGTAAAATCAGTCTATACAAGACAAAAATTGAACAATATGTACAAACATTTTCGTGGCTTATACAACCGAGATTATATGTTTTATTGAACTACCAAAAAGTAAAGCTTTGTAAAATTGAGCCCTGTTTAATTGAATCCACCCACCGATGGTGAAATAAAATAATACTATCGCTAATGTATTAATATGATAAGTATGATTAAGACAATAAATAATCTTTCCCCTATAATAATAATAAGAAATGAATAGTGTAAGATCGATAAAAAAGCAACATTGATATGATGCGACACAAGTCCCTTTGTTATCCACACCTTTTCCCACAAAATCCCTTTTAATTTTCTAAATTATGTAAAAAGAACATTTATGACGTCACCCACCCATGACTTCTTATAATGGAAAAGATTCCATCTGCCCCCTACCAGAAAATCGGAAAACTAGCTCATTTATACACATTCACACACATACATATATCCATATAAGGTTTTGTTTTCATTTGTGTAACCATAGAATATAAAATTTTAGTTTAATTTTGAGTTATAAAATTGGTGAAAAATCACAAAATATTACTGGTAAAAAAGCTGTAATATTGTATTAAAGTGACAAAAGAAAATTAAGGTGTGTTATTCATCCAAAGAGTCTATACTCCAAAATAGACAAAAGAAAATAGGGTTCTGTTTTTAGTCAAAAAATCTATATAATATGAACAAAATACTTATTTTTATTTTTAAACAATAATTATTAATATAGTTTAATATGTTTATATTATAAACAAACGCAATACAACTTAATGTATAATTAATTAATTTATATGAATCAAGTTCTGCCGAGCTGGTAATTCCCGCTTGAAATGTGAAGTTTCTTTGTTGTTATAAACTAGTGATCAATTTTCCTCGTATTAAGAAAAATCTTGCACTTCGCAGTTTGGTTATCTGTCGATACTTTCAATAGTAAAAAAAAAAATTAGGTTTCTATGGGTCTTGGAAAGTACGTAGTTTGAGTTTTGGTCTGAACTTCTTCCAATTATATATTGAATTTTTTTATAGAAATGTATTGTATCCAAATACAGATATGTTGATGCTGAACATTAAAAGATGAAAGGAAAAAAAACTGAAATAGAAGAGAAAATGAAAGGTGTAATATTTGGACAAAAGATGCCAACAGAGCATCTGGCAAAAATGTTAGATGGTAAGATGTCTATTTCAATAGCCACATTTATGTGCAAACGATACCGCAAACGCCATGTGGTCTCTTAAAACGCAACACTTTGTATCAATACAAACCACACCACCAGCTGTACCAATCGCTGTATTTGCATGTTGCGACTGCGTTTCAACTTTCAACCAAACTCCCTCAAATTCTACAGTTCTACTGCTTAAGTCACTAATCACTGTTGCATTAACATATCATGATTATGAAAAGTTGTACTGCTTAAGTCACTAATCACTGTTGCATTAACATACCAAATATACAAAGTATTATATATATGACTATATGAGCTGGTGAGTAATACGTTCATGTGTTACTGTTTTGGTGAATTTTTTAGAATATGGGAAAAAATTATAAGGTTAGAGACAAGTGGGTCCGAAAAAATGAAGAAAGTTGAAATTTATCTGTAAAAGTTTGCTGGTTACAACCTGCAATCTCGCACTTTAAGCCTTTTAACAAAACTTTTATAATAAATATCTAAATCCTTCACTACTTGATTTTAATTTTTTATTTAAGCTGTTTTTACTAAGTAATTTCCTCCTCCCTAAATCAATTATATTTCTGGCGTTTATAAAAACTGCCAATATTTATATATAGTACTTGATTATAGATCAATTTGTATGTAAGTAATATTACAGGAATTGAAAACACATTAGAAGTAATATTAATTATAATTTTTGAAATTGTATTTATAATATTATACATTCAAAAATCACCAAAAATATTACATCACGGAAACTACAGACTCATCATGGATGTTTATATATTTATCCGTAGATTAACTTTCGTATATAATATGTTAAGTGTAACACTTGATCTTAAGAATTATTTTGTACTAACACATTTAAAAGCTGTGATTGAATTTTGCTAGTCGATATATATATCCTAGAAAAAAATAGACTTTAGATTTATTCCACATTTTAATGAATCAAAATTTACGGTCACATAGTGTGGGGTTTTTTTTTTCTCTATGTTGGGTAACCCATTAGAGTTATTTGAGTCTTCGGAAATTTTATGTTTTGGATGTGTCTTTGGTAGAAAATATTTCACATAATATCTACAAATTACATGTATGTCTATGTATGT
Source organism: Arabidopsis suecica (assembly GCA_019202805.1). NCBI lineage: Eukaryota > Viridiplantae > Streptophyta > Magnoliopsida > Brassicales > Brassicaceae > Arabidopsis > Arabidopsis suecica. The sequence continues at coordinate 9,427,411 of CM032909.1, forward strand.
GTGTGATAGGTAACCCAAATATAATATCACAAATTCAACATATGAATCAAAATTTCTTTTAAATGGTGGAAATATATACTTTAAATTGGAAATAGGGAACCCAAGTATAATATTTTAATTTTATTTCTAATTTACTTTGGTTGAATAATTATATATAAAAATTTGTGGTATATTGGAAAATAGACTAGTGATAATACTTTTAGAACAAAAACTTAATAATGTGTCAACTAATACTATTTTTGAAAGTTTATGGGGTGTGTGTTATAATTTTCCATAAAATTTGTTTTACTGCTATTCTAGTCTATTTTTCTATTTTAAAGCTTATTTTGAAATTTTTATTCACAATCTATTAAACTTTCATACAAGTATGGAAATTTTTTGTAATTTTATAGTAGTATATTATTTGTATTAAAAGATGTGTACGTAGTTTGGTTGTAATCATTAATTCTTTTTCTACAACATATATCAACGATATCTCCTAATTTCGTTTAAGAAAATAAACTTCTCTCAAGAATCCTAAATTATCATTTAAACATGTGAGATACTGATTCGTTGTTTTCGACGTTAACAACTGTTTTAATTAATTAACTAAAATATAGTAAAACAACAAATAATGTATTTTGAAAGGAATAGAACAATAACATCGTTCTATGTTACAAGGAAAGCAAATAAAAACAAGAAGACCAACCAAAAAAAAAAAAAACCGTGGGGTACATTTAAAAGAAGTAAATCATGGGGACATGACCGCATGCATGAAACTATGTTCAAAGTTCAAACCTGGGTAATGGGGTAAAGCCGTAAAGATGGAAGGACATTACCAAAAATGCCACTAGCTGATCTATAGCAAATTAACTTTAGAAAGTTAAAATCATAATTAAACTCTATAGAATCACTTTTTATATTACCAGTATTTTTTTATTGAATAAAATATATGAAAAGACAAAGCAAAAAGATTAATAATTATTGAGTTACATATATCTTTACATGTGCTTACAATTTTTATTTTCATCTTATTTATTTGTTATCTTCAAAAACGTTAGAATAATATATAAAACCAACAATTTTTATTAATTATTATTTCGATTTTAATTTAGAAAATATTTATCATAATTAATTAGTCCTAATTAATACGTACATATATACATGGAATGTCATCAGATTATCTGTTAGTACTATTTTTTAGATAGAGAAAATAAAAATAAATCTGAGGATAGCAGTATTTTTTGTCATTAAATACAAATATTTATTTCTATCCTATGATTATATATATTTTCCGTCTTACTAGTTACAAAGATTCTTCAAAAGAAAATTAGCTAGTAGTATATTTTAACAAATCAGATGATTTTTATAGTTGTGTGCCTAAAATTTAAAAGTTTCTTAATACTTATCAAATTGTAAAATATCAGTATATGTAATTTAGTTTTATGTGGAGAAATATAGATATAACAAAATGAATACGGAACTAAATAAGCTTGCGACAAGAAAAAAGCTAAAACACATGAGATAGATGTTAGGAACTTAGAAGATGACCCACCTCTCATATCATACATTTAGTTATTGAAACATGCCCAGCCTGTTTTGTACAATAAGCTAAGATATGTTACATCAAAGAGACCAATCAACTTCTTTGTATTAAAGTAAATTGTTTCACGAAACTGAAACATATTTATTTCAAATCCAAATCCTCAATTGTATTTTATTGCCGGTATATATCGTCCTACTTGTCTATCCAATCAAAACAAACACTTTAGTGGTATTGAAAACTTTAAACTTTAGTGGTATTTACGGATCTGTCATTTTTGCTAAAATCTTACGGATTTGATATTTTTGAACATTTTAAAATGTACATATTTACTATTTTTTTTTGCTAAAATACATACTTTATAACAAATACTAAACTTTAAGTACAAATGAAATCAATTAAACCTAAATATAACGGGTGAAACGCAAGTTAAATCGTATTTTTATATCCTGAAAGATGGCAAATCTATAGCAAAATCTATAATTAATTTCTAATTAGTTATATGATTCATCATATATTCCTATGGCTATTCTGATCTATTCCCAAATTTTAAATACATAGTAAATATTATCCGCGAAATATTACTTGAAATATATATGTTTGGTATAAGTCGGTATCTAAGCATTTTTGTATGTACGTATCCAAATTCTACTTACTTGAAATATCGACTGGATTAGATACATAGTTATTACAAACTTACTATCTATTTTTTTTTTCATACTATCTATTCTAACACAAAGTGTGCAGATACCATCTAAGGACCTGTAGGTCCGGTACCACCCTATTTAACATAAAATTTCAGGAGTATATATAGTAAACCTGTCTGTAAAATGATACTTAAAATGTTAGATACAATCTTCCATTGCCACAATAATTTGTTCATTACAGTGCAAGTACGTATGGGACTATTGAGGGTGTAATTTCTTACATAAAGGAATAATTATACACTACAAGAAATATCTACATTATTAGCCAGAGAAAAAAGCTATTAAATGTCATCAATAGCGTTTTCATAAACGCTGTCTTATGCCCCTGTTATGGTAGACCCTCCATATACGATAGCGTTTTTTCCGTATGCTATGATAGAGTATTCTACAATAGCATTAGTAAAACGCTTTCATATATCAACTTATAATAGCGATATATATAAGCTATGATCTATAATTTTTATGATGCTATAATATTCAGTACCATAACTCTAATTTTATGCGGTTGTTTTAAGCTATTTGCATTTGGTGGATCCTGTTTAGTTTTCAAAATATCCAATATATATATATAATAATAATAAACATCCAAAAGATATATATCATTTCATAAACCAAAAATCAATTCATACATAGCACAAGTCTCAATCCAATACTTAAACTAATATCCTAACTTCTATATACTACTTTTGCCAAGGAAGTTATTGATGAGATCATGCAAAATCCTTACTTCGTTTTCTAGATATTGGACTCGATTCCTCAAGGAAGTTAGCTCAGCTTCATAGGTTGTTGTAGTCTCTTCCTTTCTCTTAGGTTTTCGAAAAATACTGCTACTTTTTCTCTTAGATTTTCCCCAAATACTGCAGTCTTCATCTATCTCACTGTCCTCAACGACGAGATTCATTATATCTTCTGTTAGAACATGAAATAAAACAATTAAAATTCAGGCTTCTTGACCACAAACTTATTGAGTCACTTTATTAGTAAACAAATCTCTTTACTCACCTGAAAACTCAACCTGCGATTGAGACATATCTTTAGCCTGAGAAGAGACTAATTCCATTTCCTTTGTACCTTTACTTTCTCCAAGAAACTCAAGACCATCACTTGTATCCAACATCGGTGACTCATAGACATAACTCGAAAACCACTTACTTAGATCAGGAACTTCTGAGAATTCTGAAAACAGGAGTGAAGAACAACATAAGTGAAATCAATGCAGCTAAAACAACAAGATATACAGATTTTCCCACTAGGCAAGCAAATTCGGAAAACAGATTCCAAGAAAATGAGTTACCTTCACTATCATCCATCTCTTAATTATCTCTACTCACTCCTCCTTCACCTCAAAATCTTTTGTATAATCCAACGAATAATCAAATGCAAAAATCTGTAATGTATGTAATTCTGAAAAAGAAATTAGGGAACGACATAACTTACCTCTAGAACCACTTTCAAACAAACGACAATGATGATTCTTTTCTGTATTTTCCTCTCAGCTTCTTAACTGCAAACTGGAATTCATAACTAAACGAAAGAAAAAAAATTCAACCATTGTCTACTTATAACAAAAAGAAAGAACAAAATTCAACCAAAATTATAACTAAAGAAAGAAAAAAATTCAACTATTGTCTACTTACATCTTTAATAATCTGCCAAGATGCTCGACTCCTTTCTCGTGAACAATGTATTTCTGGAGAATTACCTCCTACTTCTTCGTTAACCAACCTAAATTTCATGACAAGAAAAATCAATCTAATCAGAGATTGAGAGCTACATCTTTGTACGACATTGGAAATAATCTTACACAAACTAATTAAGAGTAGTTGAGAGTTTTTGTTTTTATATAGAGAGACAAGAGTTAAATCGAGTGGAACTTGTGGAGATTCAAATACCTGAGAAAGTCATAACCCTTTTTCACAAAAGACATTCTCTTTTCATAGAATCTTTTAGAGATTAGTATACAAATCTTCAATCACAAAACCAAGTCAAATCGTAAAATTGAAATGAAAATAAAGCAATGTAATGAAAACAAAGCAATGTTAGAAAGGAACAATCACCAAAAGATATCAATACGTAAGTAATATCATAATCAAGAAGACAAGCTCTTAACCTAATGGTCCTAATCTATCGATTTAAGTTTTATATGAAGCTGGGCATAAAGTGATAAAGAGTCAAGATTCTACGTATTAGTTATAAGCACAAACATTGACCAGCATCCATATCTTTTAACATCTAAATCAAATCACAGAAACCCTAGATCTTATTAATACAATATCAAGACATCAGAACATCTCCTTCCCCAACACCTCCTTAGGTTTAGAGACGAAGCCACAACAAAATTTGAAGATCTAAGAAGAAAATTGAAGAAGCATACTTGCGATTGTGAGAGAGCGACAGAGAACGTGTCACAAAGAGCGAGGAAGAACAACAAACGGCGGTTAAGCTAGATCCCCTTTCAAAATCCAACACATCAACATCGCAGTAATTTCATCGAACACATGGTGTGCGTGCAAACGTGGAAGTTCTTAGACACATAAAAATGACAGAAAGGAAGAGAGAAAGACAGTGAAAGGGAGGACGAGAGAGTGGGAGAAAAAGAGAGATCGAAAGAAGGGACAGAGTGGAGAAGAAGATCGGAGACGGCGAGGTGGAGGAGAGGAGGAGCTCGAGAGTTTTTTGTGTTTTTTTTCCTTTCAAAGTTTTTTTTTTCTTTTGTCTCTAGACAATTTTAGGGAAAAACTCACAGTGACGCTAATTAACTTTTTGGGCCTAAGTGTTGGTTCCCATGAAAAAAATAGGCTCTAAAATCTCCCGCTTACTAAAATTTCGGCTTAGCATTTTTTAAATGCTATAATATAGTATTTCTATCAAACATACTGTTTTTGATAGCAGTTACGGAAAATGAGCTATCTTCATGTGCTATCAATGGAGACTTTTCTTGTAGTGTATAATTTACAGGACACATGGTAAGTAATATTTATAATTTAGACCGACCACTTGGGTTTCTTCTGTCATTTTACATTTATGAATATGAACAATCCATTTGATTCCGTCCTAGGTGGGAGTAGACTGCAATCTACAATAATTAATTAATAGTACAAAACCAATTGATTACTGAATTGGTTAAGTTGTAATAAACTAAAGGAAGTAATTATTCAAGGTTGAGCCCTAGCTATAGTACCCGATTTTTTTAAATAAAACCCAATTAAGCAATTAATTAAGACCCCATTATATTAAACGAAAGCAAGTACCATCATCATATATAATCATGCATATTTATCAAAGTTCTTATATCAATAATATAAATAAATAAAAAATAAGAGAGGGAATCCCAAAGTTATCATCATCCACATTAAACTCTAGGATACTTTTGATTCATTATGTCTCTTTTTATATTCTTAATTGTTGTGAAACTTTTTATTTATTTTAAACCTACGATTATAATGCTATTTAAAAAAAAAATTAATACAACACGTCAAAAGTTTATTTAATGTATTCGTAACATTAAACTATAGCATTTCCTTGAATAATAACACATATGATAGTTGATAAAGATCTAACGAGAACATGAAAAAAACACGTATTTGTTTGTATACATGTATGTATGTGTGTTTGTGTGTGTGTCAGTCACTCAGTGCGTGTGTATAAACTAATATTTATGTATATGATAATTGTGATTGTTCATTGTTATATACAAAATAATATTGTGTATCAAACTACATTCATTACCATATATAAATAATATATATAATATATCATCATATTTTCACTTATGAACTACAAAAAACATAATTTCATTTGTTATTATTAGAGTTTTACTTTACTATATTTTAAAGCCTTAATATTTACTTGAAATTCAAAAATAGACATAATATAAAAACAGAGAGGTTCGTTATAATGTTTAAGTTTTCATTTATTCCTACTTTTAGGAATCAATTTTTTTTTTTAAACCCTATTTGGTGGCATAACTCAACCCTACATACATAGTTCTTCACTTCTTTGTATAAAGATTTGCTATCTGATTAAATCCAATAGGACAGATTTTGGTTTAGAGGTGGTAGCTCTTGTTGGTGTGTATCTTCGAGGTGGTGGCTTTTGTTAGTGTGATTTTTTTTTTTTAATATGGCTTGTCTTTGCCGGTGAAAGATGATTTTTGAGCTCAAAAATGCTATAGATTCGCATCGTCAGAGGAAATGAGGACTTATCTCGGATGCGGAGGACTCGCGACAAATCCGATTAAATTGGAAATCTCCTCCTCCAACTCCAACAAATACTCCTTCCTTTTTCTTTTGTAATATTTAGTTCTGTTTTTGGATCTCTATTGTAGGTAAAAATTTGAAAATTAGTATTACTCTTAAGTCTTAACATGTTTACTTTACAAAAAAAAAAAAAAATTGGTTTAAAAAATTAGGAATAACAATGATACTGTTTTTAGTTTCCGGCAAAAGTAGCAGGGGAAGAATGATTACGTGAATGATGTAGGACCCAAAACGTTTTGAAATAAATTTCTAAATTTTTGACCAAATTGAGTTTTTATAATTTAGAGGAGTGTTGGCCCCATCACTCTCTCGTCGACCTCTCCATTGTCTTTATGGAATGAATGATAAAAGAGGACACCTCACGTGGACTCTGCTGCCACAACGACTCTCTCCAACCATATCCCCTTCACATATATACATATTTTTCTTACATTTACTATATATTAAAGACTGCATTGTACATTTTTTTCATCTCATTTATTATCGCAACGTTCAGATTTTTCCATTTTTAACTAGTCGTGAAAAAGTATTTTCCTTGTACGGTGAATATTGTAGCCCTTTTTTACGGTGGTCTTTTTCGATTTGGATGATGAGTATATTATACATAGAGAAAAGAAAATAATGGAAAAAAAAAAGAAGAAATAAATCTTATTAATGTTTACAACGATGATCCACTATTACAAATATCGAAATCTTTGGATACAGTGACAGATTTGTTTCGTTGCAAGTTTGTATAACCCTATTAGTAATGCTATTTATAAAAGTCCTAACGGATTGATTTTGATTGGAATTAACGTTGAATATTTCACATTTGCTAATTGCATCAATCCATTTTTGCGTTGATTAAATGACACTTTCTTTTCTTCAACTATTAAATGATACTCCCATTGTTGACATTTCTCTAAGTATGATTTTTACTAATTATAGGGTGAGAAATGAAGCATATATAAAGAAGCAATGAATAGTGTTTTTTTTGTTTGAAAAATAAATAAAAGATATATGCAATGAGATTATTCTTTTAAGTTATTTAATTTTAAAATGTTTTGTAAAGCTCACCCATATAATTCTCACTCATGATCTTTGTTTCTTTAAGCTTTTCTTCACCATTGTCTCTCTCTTTCTTATCCTCTCCTTCTCACTCAATTCCTTCAAACATCTCTTTTCTTTAAATTTTTCCCCTCTTGTCAAAAATAAAAATTTCACATATAAATAAAAACCAAAACCCTAATTTATAAAAATATATAAAATAGTTATAGCTCCCCACTTATATATGCAAAAGCCAACATCAAGTATCTTAAATGTCATAATGGACGGTGGAGACAGCGTCGGAGGAGGAGGAGGAGGAGACGATCACCACCGTCACCTCCACCATCACCACCGCCATACTTTCCCTTTCCAACTCCTCGGAAAACACGACCCCGACGACAACCATCAACAACAACAACAACCTTCCCCTTCCTCCTCCTCTTCTCTCTTTTCTCTCCATCAACACCAACAATTATCTCAATCACAACCCCAACCGCAATCGCAGCAAAAGCCACAACCGCAGACAACGCAAAAAGAGTTATTACAAACGCAAGATGAATCAGCAGCGGTGGTGGCAGCTAAAAAGCCGCCGTTGAAAAGAGCGTCGACGAAAGACCGACACACAAAAGTAGACGGAAGAGGAAGGAGGATAAGGATGCCGGCGTTATGTGCAGCTAGGGTTTTTCAGCTAACGAGAGAGCTCGGTCATAAATCCGACGGTGAGACAATAGAGTGGCTTCTTCAACAAGCTGAACCATCAGTAATCGCCGCCACCGGAACCGGAACAATCCCGGCGAATTTCACTTCTTTAAACATCTCTCTCCGTTCTTCAGGCTCTTCTATGTCTCTTCCTTCTCATTTCCGCTCCGCCGCTTCAACTTTTAGCCCTAATAACATGTTTTCTCCGGCGATGCTTCAACAACAACAACAACGAGGTGGTGGTGCTGGTGGTGTTGGGTTTCATCATCCTCATCTACAAGGACGTGCAACGACGTCGTCTTTGTTTCCTGGTATTGATAACTTCACACCAACGACGTCGTTTTTGAACTTCCATAATCCGACAAAGCAAGAAGGAGATCAAGATTCAGAAGAGTTAAACTCAGAGAAGAAAAGAAGACTCCAAACGACGTCGGATTTGCATCAACAACAACAACACCAACATGATCAAATCGGAGGATACACTCTTCAATCTAGCAACAGTGGATCTACCGCCACCGCCGCTCAGCAAATACCGGGAAATTTCTGGATGGTTGCGGCGGCTGCGGCGGGTGGTGGTGGTAATAACAACCAAACAGGTGGTCTTATGACAGCTTCTATTGGTACCGGTGGAGGCGGCAACGGCGGTGGAGAGCCTGTTTGGACGTTTCCTTCTATCAACACTGCGGCGGCAGCGTTATACAGAAGTGGCGTTTCGGGCGTTTCAGGCGGCGCAGTTTCGAGCGGTTTACATTTTATGAATTTCGCAGCGCCAATGGCATTTCTTACGGGACAACAACAGCTAGCAACAACTAGTAATCATGAGATTAATGAAGATAATAATAATAATGAAGGAGGAGGAGGAGGAGGAAGAAGTGATGGTGGTGGTGATCATCATAATACACAGAGACATCATCATCATCAACAACAACAACAACAACATCATCATAATATTCTCTCCGGTTTGAATCAGTACGGACGGCAAGTTTCCGGTGAATCTCAAGCTAGTGGATCACTTGGAGGTGGTGATGAGGAGGATCCACAAGATTAGACACACGTAAAAAAAAACAATTTAACGGTGGGATTTTCTGCCGGCGGCGGTGGCGGTGACGGCGTTCGGCGGCTGTGTATTACTTTTGTTTTCGCCGTTAATTTTTTATTTTATTTTCTGTAGTAATTTTTTTTTTTAAGTAAAAAACAAAACACGTGAGATTATTTTTTTTAATTTTGATTTTTTTTTTGGTTTACTTTGATTTAAATTTGATTTTTCTTGTGAGTGAGTGATTAAATAGTACACGAGATTTTTTATGTCAGGTTTTTTGGATTTTGAGGAGAATATGACACTTTTTTATCATTATTATTTTTTTCTTCTGATAGTGTCACTGTCTCGATTTTCAATCATCTTCGTTTTCTTTATCCATTAAGAAAATTAATTACACATAAAGAAAATTTTTAAGTATTCGCCAAACAATGTTGGTTTCCTATCTCCAGACTCCAATGAAACAATATAGTAATAGTAACATATACATCAAAGTATAACATTTAAAAGTTTACTGTTTTTAATTGTTAAATACAAAATGTCAAAAAAATTGAGAAACTATTTTATGTAGGAATGAGATGGGCCTCTGTCTTGGCCCACCAATCATCTATCTCACTTGGCCCTTGAAGTAGTTGTTTCGAAGCTAATAGAAAACAGCAAAGTGTCTCGTTTGTTTTACATGGTCGAACGAAAACGATACCAAAAACATAAAAATATCTCGTTTGATCTTATATGCTATGAAATATATTAAATGCTTTTTTAGTATGTGAATCATTTTATCTCTGTTTCTTTGTCGTTTGTCCCCACTAAAACAATCAATCTGATTTTGTATATGATTTAGACTATCAGAATTAGAAAGTGATCTAGTTTGAAAGACGCGTTCTAAATTATGGTTCACAATTTTCTTTCTTTGTTAACCAACGTTCTAACAAAGTACACCAAAAAAGATTGATTGATTTAGTATATATTCTTTTGTGTTTGTATATCTTTAGAAACTAATATAATATGTCACCTTTTTGTCAGATTTTTTTTTGTAAATTGAGAATATATATAACTAGAACATTATTTACTCTATAAATCTATGTTTTACGTGGTAAAAAATAATCTATTCACTCAACATTCGAAGTTTAAAGCATTGATTTGGTCGGTTTGGAACATTTTAGTGCACCATATCGATTGGTATTCAAGAATCAAGTTAGGTTATGTAACGCAATTGTTGTTTGAGTGGCCGGTCTTTCGTTCATGTTACACAAGTTTTTACTTCTTCGTACTAATTTTAGTAAAAAAATTTGTTTATTTTCATATATTGATGTTTTAGAAGAAAATTTTTGTTCTAAATTATATGATGTTTCCAATACAAATTTAATTAAATTTTAATGTTTTTAACTCTTTATATTCTGCAGATGATTGCTAGAGTTCAAAATTTAGAGATTTGATTTATTAATATTTTTCATTCGGATTTGATTTGAGCTAATTATCTAAGGTTGAGATGACAATAATTTTCTAATATTATATACGGTTTAAAAATCTATTTTGCATGGGTCTAATAAGTTTAACTAAAAGGATGGAGACAGAAAACAAATAAAAATAAATGTGAATGCAGACTATATAATATATCATTGAATGTATAATAAATAATACAAATTCAATAAGTAGAGAGAGATAGAGATTGATAGTGGTGGTGACATGAGGACTGTAGCATTGTAAGGGTCGTGGGACCTAAAACGTTATCAGGTGCAGTGATTGTCGTGTGGACCTAATTGATTCTCTCATCTCCGTAACCAACGTTCACTTTTTCCCCTCACTCATGACACCAAAATTCTCTCTTTTCTTTTTCATAAAAACATGGCAACACCAATTACTAGTAATCAAACCATAAATAAAACTACGTTATTTTCATATATACATGATTCGACTTATTTTAATTACAGAATTAAAATTTCAACACTAATTGTTTGAAATTCGTAATAAATCAATGGATGACACTATTATCGTGTATATTTATAAATTATCATGTTGTCATTATGTAATATAGCTAACTCCGATCTAATGTTTTAAATTCGTAATAAATGACACTATTTTTGTACATAGTTATAAATTCTCACGTTGTCATTATATGATATAGCTAACTCCAATCTAAAGTTTTAAATTCGTAGTAAATTAATGAATGATTTTACTACCAAATTTTTTTTATTGGATTCTGACATGCAAGTTATTATACGGATTAGTCTGCTAGAATTGATGAGAGCAACCTTAATGGTAGGCTCTTAATTTTGTCTCTTAACTATTATTATGAATTGTTTTATTGAAAAAAATTATAGCTAAAAGCTTTTGCAATGGTTTGAAGCTCTTAGAGCATGATTATAGCTAGTCTCTTAGAAGCTTTTGCAATGGTTTAAACCTTCTTTTATCTCTTAGCTAAGGAACTCTTCTAAACTATTCACATATTATTTTGATTATATTATACCTAAGATTTATAGTAAGAGACTTGCAATGAGGATGGTCTCAGTATTTTATTGTTACATATTTCGTATTTGTACTTATGTTTTCTTAAACCTTTCACAAATATACATAAATATGCCATTAAAAACCAAAAAGAAACTCGGGCTACTCTTCACATTAAAACCAAAAAAAAAGAAACTCGGGCTACGTACGCAACGAGAGTCAACTGATTTTGTAGGACAGACAGAGATGCAAACAATTTTAATAGTATAGTTGGGGTAAGTTTTAGATCACATGGGTTTAATTTCGGAAGCCATCATCGTACGGAAACGTAAAAATTGGTCCCCATATATACGAAAATTACATTAAATTATAGCAAATGTACTATTAAAAGTGTCAACCTTCAACTAGTCACGGGGTCAAATAAAACCATGTGTGAATTGTTTGTTTGTCTTTTTAAATACATATTTTAAACGAATTTATCCTTATTCCTTTCTTACAAATATTTTACATTGTTCCACTGAGTACTTTTTATAATTTTATCGTGTGCCATGCCATGAATCCGAGACTTGCATCTTGAGGATTCCAAAAACACAAACATAATGATTTAGGAAATTACATGAATGTCCGAGCTTCGCGGTTCGGAATCAGTGTTTCTTCTCGGATCTCTTCTTGTTGGGTTATCGTTTGTGCTTTCCTAGTTGTGTTTTTGTTTGTATTTTTCTCGTTTTTCGGTATTTCCGCTACTAGTTTACCTTTGTATCTTCTTTCAAAAATTTCGAAAATAGTATAAATACTTAACATTGTTACAAAATAATATAAAAAACATAATGATTATTGTTACTACTTAAAAAACATTTTTTTTTATCTCATGCAACAATATCACAAAAGATTGTTGGTGAGAAAGAGAGTAGGCTTATTGACCTAAGCCCAAGTGTACTAACTTGTATTGTACCTATAGGCTTAGGTGGGCCTTATTGCTATTGTCCTATCATCTATGACATCGGAAGACAAAACCCCTTGGGATTAACAAAAAAGAATGATCAACTATAGGAGACAAGATCTAAACTTTCCTCCACTTGTTTCTCTAAACCTTCGTGGGGAGTTTTTGCAAAGTCATGCACGAGAGTTCCAAGCTTTGCGCATTTTTTGAGAAAGATACATTGTTGCATTGATAGCTCCAACAGCCAAGAAACCAGACACAGCTTGTCTTGCGCTTGAAACCATTACCCTTCGCTTCATTACATTCCCCATACATTTCGCTGCTTCTTCTCTCGAACCTATACAAACTTCTCTCATAACTCTACCTATACATATATACCAGTTTTGCCATCAAGAATCAATTAATAATCATGCATTCGTTTCTTCTATAGGCTCGAAATATATAGCTTATATAACTCGAGAGAGAGAGATCAGAGTTGATACCTGTCTCACTCACGAATTTCTTCTCCCCGAGTGACTTCCCCATTTGGCTTCTCACTGATGCGGGAAGAGAAGAGACCAGAGAACGTGTTGCTGACAGGTTAGAATCCTGACAAGTTGAGAAGGATTGATATAAGAAAAATCTCAAGATTGAGTTATATCCATGGTGATGGAGCCTATAAACTGTATATACCTGAACTAACTTAGAGTGACTAGCTTCAGCAGATGAGAATCTCAATAAGTTTTTGGTCTCGCACTCTTCAAGAAAAGGCTTATACATTGACTGGAAAAGATCAAATTGTCCCTTCACAATCTTGTTCACCTAAAGGGCAAGGATTGAACCCATGGATCAGAAATCTTTTCACCCGAAAAAGTTAAAATAATTTACATGTTCTGAGAACGACTTTTCCTATGTGATGTAGTCAAGAAACAAGACCGGGTTTTCTCACTTTATTAGTGTCCTCTGCAAAAAACATGCGCAAGTCTCCCATGTAAGAAAGGCTGCATATTTTGGCGTAAAGATCTTTCTGCGCAAGAGTTCTGTGAGTTATAGTGTACAGTCTAATGAAACTTCATGGCTTCTGAGCAGTGAACAGAAAACCTACCTCGGTGAATTTTGATGGTAAGAGAAGAAGAGCTGCAGATATGGCAGCTCTCTTATTAACAGAATTCACATTCTCTATGTCCAGATTATCAACAAGCATATGAACCTGCAACCAAAGGCACTTTCCTAAAACATCTCATGTACCACAGTTCTAAGTAAAAACACCAAGAAACTGACATACCGGTTTCTGTAAACGGCCACTCAAGTAGAATCTATTCCAGTCCAGTATGTCCTGTACTAGGTCATGCATCCGAACAACTCCATACTTGAGCTTCTGCAAATAGCTTCACAAAGAAAGTAAATCATGCAAGAAAAATGGCTAAAGATTACATAAAACGCGATTGTCCTGAGCAGAATAGAAACACATGCAAATATAATTAACAAACTCAGATTGTTCATTAGGTTTTTAAACAACTGGGAAGTTCTTACCCTGTCGTTCCAATTGACAAATGGATTGAAGTGAACTCCAACTCCTACTTTATCGGCAACATTTGTAATCTAATATCGGATAAAAAGAACAGTATGTTCAGTATTTGATTAGGCCAAATAAGCAATGCAAGAGTAAGTAATACAGAGAGTAATAATATACCAGCCTAGCTCCACCAAGGTGAACCATCCATGAAGCATAGTGATCTGAATTCATTTTCAGATTCTAGGTCACACAATAGGAGAATATTAATTAAAATCTGTGAGCTTTAAATAGCTAATGAACTAAGAATCACAATCGAAAGATGTTTTGCTCACCTGAGAGTGCCATTGCATAGGATCAGAGACTCCAAGGATATAGTCCACCATTTTAGACTGCAAAAAAAGCAAAGGTCACATTTTTACACTCAATTTAGAAAACTGATTCAGAAACAGGAATACGCTCATCCATGAGAAGACAAATACCTTATCTTGGTTATTTGGATGCAATGTGGAACCATAAACACAACAGAAATCCACAGGAGGAAGAACACTTAAGAAGCTCGAAAGCTCATCTCTTTGAGTAGTTTCCATTCCGAAAAAAGTACCCTTTTACTAATTGTAATGCGTATTTCCCTTACAAGTTCCAGAATTCAACAGGGCAAACCTATTCAAAGGAAGCGATCAATTAGATTTGGAGTAATCGAAGTAAAGTTTCTACAATTAGGTTTATGAATCATTGTGCTTTGAGATTGACACAAACCTTGGAAAAAGAGAGAAACGAAGCTAGAGGAGGAATTCTAAAGCGTTATTGATATAAGAGGACAATTGAAGAAGCTTACCTGCGACTGCGAGTGAAGGCGGCGCGGAGAGAGGAAGAAGAACAAACGCCGTGAAGCTTTTTTTGGGTTGGGCCAAAAGATTAGTTTCTAACCAATGTTTTTCCGGACCCGGACCGGTAAACCCATGATCCGTTTAATTATTTGGTCCCGGTCTAGCTTCAAAATCCTGGTGCTAACGAACCGGGAAAAATCCTACTAAACCATTAAACCCGAGAAAAACCGATGAACCGGTGGTAAGGATTTTATTCCTGAACCGTCTTATTTTCTTTCCCATCATTTTATTTAAATCCAAAAAAAAAAATATGGGTTTGGAGTTTCGGGATGAAGAGGAAGAGACGGCTAAGTAGAATTACGTTATTAATAAATAAAAAAATCCACATTACCCACTGAATTAATGTACTTTTTTGGGCCAAAAGTTAAAAACTTTATAAGCCAGTGAAAATGTAAACACTAATCATACTATTTGGTAACCTTCAACAAATAAATTGGACCATAAGAGTGTGTGGGAAACACACGCCAGCAGCGGCGGACGACAGACGTCATCAGCTCTCGACGGCCTGTTTCCATGCCTTTATTATCCCATCACGTTGACCCCACACGTGAAAAGTCAAATCCGGCCATATATCTTTACTATTCAATACTGTACTCCATTGTTGCCGTGGACAACAATTTTCCATTGCTGTTATACACTTTTAATTTTAATAGAAAATGTACCGAGTTACCTTTCACTAGTCGATAAAATTGTAAACAAAAGTGTATTAATCTGTAGAAAATTCAATGTTACACACTCAACAAACTTTTCCATTAATAGAACTTTACCCGATTAAAAACCACTCCTCCACTCGATTATTATTTTTAAGATACGATGACGTGTCCATGAAACATAAGCTTAGTGGCACGCAACGTAATAGAAAACGACAAAAGTAGTAAAGAGAAAGGCACATGTCGAACTCACGTGTCCACTTAAACGCACCACTTCTTCTGTGCTCTCCACGCGCCTCCTTCTTTCCCCACACGCCCCTCCCTTCTTCTTTAATTTTCCGTTTCCTCCAACAAATTTCACTCTTCCTTTTCTTAGATTCTCTTATTGTTTCTTCTACTCATTCCAAATCCTGATCGTCTACAACTTCCGGAGAAAGGTACTTTTTCTCTGAGTCTTTTGTGTTTCGATTTAAGTTTAGTTTTTGAGAATTCTTCACTGTTTGATTTGACAAGAATATGGGTAATAAAGACAGAATCTAAAACCACTTCTTGAGTTTTTGAGGAATCAAAAATCACACAAAGTTTTGTTTTTTTTCTGCTCCTATGTTTCTTTGTTGGTTTGTGTTTATTTTACATTAGGGTGATTGATTTTAAAGATGAATGATTTATCTGATTTGTCTTATCTCTAAATTGCAGGTGACTTGACAGAGAATCTTGTTCTTTAACAAAGATGGTATCGAAAACTCCTTCCACATCGTCTGATGAAGCAAATGCTACTGCAGATGAAAGGTGGTTCTTTAAACAGATTATGGAACTCTTTATCTTTTGTTTATGGTTATTGATTATGTTTAGTGTATAAAACAGATGTAGAAAAGGTAAAGTACCTAAAAGGATCAACAAGGCTGTTCGTGAGAGGCTTAAGCGTGAGCATTTGAATGAGCTTTTCATTGAATTAGCTGATACTCTTGGTAAATTTCTCATCTTTCAGTCTTCCATAGATTTGAATGAGCAATTTTGCTTGAGTGGGTCAGATTTTGAATGTGATTGTGATATCTAATTGGGAACATTGTCTTTGTTGCAGAACTGAATCAACAGAATAGTGGGAAAGCTTCTATACTATGCGAAGCTACTCGGTTTTTGAAAGACGTGTTTGGTCAAATCGAGTCTCTTAGAAAGGAGCACGCTTCTCTCCTCTCTGAATCTAGCTATGTAAGCCACTTTCTATATGCACATTGATTGTGTTTATGTATTTTGCTTGTACATGGATCAAGAAGTTACTTAACTGTCTTTGTTTATATGTTTGTCTAAATGAACTTGTTGATGGAAACTTGTGTAGGTAACCACAGAGAAGAATGAGCTCAAGGAAGAAACATCAGTGCTTGAGACTGAGATCTCTAAACTACAAAACGAGATAAAAGCAAGAGCAAGTCAGTCGAAACCCGACTTGAACACCTCTCCTGCACCCGAATACCATCATCATCATCAACATCCTGAACTTGCATCTCAGTTCCCAGGACTTCCCATTTTCCAAGGTCCTGGCTTTCAACAATCTGCTGCAACTTTTCCTCCTCCTGCAACAGTTCTTGTCCTTCCGATACAACCCGATCTCCAGACACAAGATATCTCAGAAATGACACAAGCGCCGCCTTTGATGTATAATACCTCAAATGTGAGTAAGCCATGTCCAAGGTATGCTAGCGCGGCTGACTCGTGGTCTTCTCGGCTACTTGGAGAGCGGCTGAAAGCCAGTGAATAAGGTCTTGAGCGACTTCACATGGAGTAGCAACACAAGTTAAGACATGGCAACTTATGAAGGACCCTGGTTTTGTATTTTTTACATCATCTGATGTCCTTGTGGGTTTGGCCTTGGCCATTTCTTGTTTTTGATGTGGTTGTTCATAGGATCAGGAAGTTATGGCATTTTACTTTATGGGTCGTCTGAGATAAATAAGTAAATTAGCTCTAACCATTATCATTTTCTTTTATCTTAAGATTCTAAACAACACAGAAACAGAACCAAAAATATCAAATTTCTTTAAAGAAAAAAGCTTTCTAAATGGAAACAAAAATGTGAAATTGGGTTTAAAGAAAACCGGTTCATTGGTTTTGGTTTGGATTGGTTTAAAGCGGTTATAGAAAATGATGGTATTTTGGTAAAATAGGCACTTGACAAAAAGAGAAGTGAGAGAGAGAGAGTCATCTTATCTTGCTATCGAGTGGGTAAGAAGAATCAGAAAACAGAAAAATGGCGAATTCACTATGCTTCTTCTCTTCTCCTCCTACTTTTTGCTTCCAATCTCCCAGCAAAAACCCTAAACCTACTCACTTCTTCTCAACTAATGATAACACCTCTTCCTTGGTCCAGAAGAGAGAACTGCTTCAGACTTCCAAATCCCAAAGTTTTGAAGTTAAGGTTAGGATTTTCCTCTCTATCAAATTTGCTTACTTTATTTACCATTTCGTTAATGCAAAAATCTCATTTTTTTGGTATCAACAGGCCGCAAACAATAATCCTCAGAGCACTAAACCGAACAGTTTAGTTTGTGCAAATTGTGAAGGAAACGGTAAGTTCTTACCCAACCAGTTTACAATTCTCTTAGTTTAGTAAATTTGACAAAAGATTTTTGTGTAAATGTTATCAAAGGTTGTGTGGCATGTTCTCAATGCAAAGGAGGTGGTGTGAATTTGATTGAGCATTTCAATGGTCAGTTTAAAGCTGGTGCACTCTGTTGGCTATGCAGGTTTGCAACATCTTATCTCCTTTCTTCTCCACAACACACACAAACTCATTACTTAATGTCCTTTTTTGAATTTCATGTGGGCAGAGGTAAAAAGGAGGTGTTGTGTGGGGAATGCAATGGAGCTGGTTTCATTGGTGGGTTCTTGAGCACCTTTGATGAGTAGTTCAAAATAGCTTCTTCTGGATTTGATTATATGGGATTTTCTGCTATCAACACTCATAAACTCTCTTTTTATAAACTTTAGAAGAAGTAAATCTTTCTCTCTATCTCAATGCTCTTCTGTACCAAAAACATGTATTACTATTTGTTATTGCACACCAAACTTTTATTGTATTGTTGTTTTTCAGATGCTTGAAATGTTGAAATGGTTTTGGATAAGAATGAATTGTAGTTTTGTTCTATATATTTACATTGAAACAGAGTTTTTTTTTATATATCATCCAAATCTAAAAATGTATGAGTTTTGAACTCTCTTCTATATTACTCTTAGAAATTAATTGAATTTGATATGATAGTTTTAGATAATATAATCGATCATATTGATATTTCATCAGTAAATAAAAATAGACACAAAATAATATAGATAAAACTGAAAAAACATTGCACCTGAAAAAACGAGAAGGAATGGAAACAACTGTAAATAACAGATAAACGCATCTGAGACCAACAAAAGGAGAAGACACAGACTTTTTTTCTCTTATTATCTGTTGTTGTTGTCGTCGTCGCTGGGTCAGAATCTGGTTGTTGTGTTTTTCTTTTCTCTCGCTCTCCATTTCGAATCCAACACAAATCTGTCTGATTCTTGGCAAAAGTCAAGTCAGAAACCTAGACGAGGATATTAGTTCGTCTCTTACGGATATACCCATAAATTGCTCCAAGCTCAACATCTGTTTGTTCCATAATCTCAATACGATTCGATTTGTTCCACAAATGGTTTTTCCGTAATTGTTGCGTGTGGACCAAGGAACTAGGTGCGTTTCTCTCTGATTTTTGATCATCAATTCCGTTTTGTGTAATCAGCATCGTATTGCCGGTTGATGATTAGGTTATTTCTATTTTTTTCAAAGGGAAAATGATGAACGCAAACGCGATTCCGTAGGAGTAATCAGCAGTAGTTATTAGACGTCCTGATGAGGTTTTCGATTCGAAGGCTTAGATAAAGAACCTTTGGAAATAGAAGGCAAAAGGGGTTCTATTATATGGGGCGAGCATTGGAATCATCTGGTGCTCAAAACTTAGAATGGCTTGTTTCCAGAGAAGTGTTCCCACAGATAGGGAGAATGAGCAGGTTTGTTCCAAACTCTCTTACAATCTTTAGTAAAGATCATCAAGTTTGATTCTTCTTTTTGCATAAAACTTGGTTCAGGCGATAGCGATTCTCAAGAAAGGAGCTTATCTATTGAAATACGGCCGTCGTGGGAAGCCTAAATTCTACCCTTTTCGGCTTTCAAGTGTACCATTCATAACCTTCAAACACAGTTTATTTCAAAGCTGAAGATTGTGATTTGATAGTGGTTTTCTCAAATGTTTTTTTGCAGGATGAAATATATTTGTTATGGTATTGTGGTAAAAAGGAGAAACGTCTTAAACTGAGTTCTGTGACAAGGATCATACCTGGACAGCGAACTGTAAGTTAAAATGTATGAATCGTTTATCATCTGGTAACTGTTTTGCTGCAGATTTCTGAACAGATGAATGTTATTGTAAGAACTTTTCCAGGCAGTTTTCCGACGATACCCTCAACCCACCAAGGAATATCAATCCTTTTCCCTTATATATGGCGAACGGTCTCTCGATTTGGTTTGTATTTTGCTCTCTGTAATCTTTTTGTTGTTCCCTGACAAGTATTAGCTGTCTTCTAAAAACCATATAGTCTTACTACTGAAACATCTTGGATAGGTATGCAAGGACAAGGATGAAGCTGAGTTTTGGCTCACGACACTTCGCGCTCTTCTCTCACGAAACAACTCTTCTTCTGCATTGGTACTTCACTCAAGAAGCCGTAGTTTTGCTCCTGAAAATGGAGAACAAAGTAGTACGAGCAAGAACTCTAAGTCCAACATCAGATCTGTCAGCAGCGACACAAGCTACGAGGTTTTGCTGGTTTTATTCTTTCTTCATGAGAGGACCATAGGGTTTTTTAATTTCCTACTCAAAATCATATCTTATCTGGCACTTTTTCAGGAACATGCAAAAAAGGCCTCAGGATCTCACTGCAACACTCCACAGAGACTGGGGAAAGTTTTCTCAGAGGTTTTGTCACAAACTGCAGTTTTAAAGGCACTCTCTTTGGATGAACTGGTTCATAAACCTCATACTTCGCCTCCAGAGGCTATAGAGAATCGATCTACTAATCACTCCCCTGCCGTTGATACAAGTAAATATAGCGTTTCCAGCGCAGTGAGCTCATCTAGTCAAGGCTCATGTTTTGAAGACTTGAAGTCTCTTTGTGATGTCTTTGTTTGGGGAGAAAGTATCGGAGATGGGCTACTAGGAGGTGGCATGCATAAAAGTGGCAGCAGCTCTTCTCTGATGACTGATTCTTTTTTACCCAAAGTCTTGAAATCACATGTTGCACTTGATGCACAGAGCATTTCTTGCGGCACCAATTATGCAGTGTTAGTCACAAAGCAGGGACAATTGTACAGCTGGGGAGAAGAATCTGGTGGCAGGTTAGGACATGGTGTTTGTTCCTACGTTCCACACCCAAAGCTTATCGATGAATTTGACGGATCAACGGTAGAGTTAGCTGACTGTGGGGAATTTCATACCTGTGCTGTAACAACCTCAGGGGATCTATATGCTTGGGGTGATGGAGACCACAATGCCGGTCTCCTTGGACTTGGTAGTGGAGCTAGCCATTGGAAACCGGTACGAATTCTCGGTCAGATGGAAGGTATAAATGTTAGAACTATATCTTGCGGACCTTGGCATACAGCTTTTGTGACATCAGCAGGTAAGCTATTTACATTTGGTGATGGTACTTTTGGTGCGCTTGGACACGGTGATCGTATAAGCACAAACATTCCTAGAGAAGTCGAGGCACTAAATGGCTGCAGAACAATAAGGACAGCTTGTGGCGTTTGGCATTCAGCCGCTGTTGTCAGTGTTTTCGGTGAGGCCTCGTCATCAGGAAAGCTCTTTACTTGGGGTGATGGAGATGATGGGAAACTCGGACATGGTGATATAGAGTCTAGACTAATCCCATTGAGTGTAACTGAACTGGATACAACTAGCTTTCAACAGGTAGCTTGTGGCCAGAGCATAACTGTTGCTCTCTCTATGTCTGGACAAGTTTATGCTATGGGAACTGCTGATCCGAGTCAGGATAATGTTGTGAGAGCTCCTTCTTGTATTGAAGGGGGTCTAGGAAAGAGTTTTGTCCAAGAAGTGGCTTGCGGGTTTCACCATATCGCGGTTTTGAATTCGAAGGCTGAGGTCTACACTTGGGGCAAAGGATCAAACGGACAGCTCGGGCACGGAGACACTGAATATAGACGCATGCCGACTCTTGTGAAAGCTTTGAAAGGTAAACAAGTGAGAAAAGTAGTGTGTGGTTCTAATTACACAGCAACCATTTGTCTTCACAAACCAATTACGGGTACTGATAGTTCTAAGTGCTCTGGTTGTCGCCATCCTTTTAATTACATGAGGAAGCTTCACAACTGTTATAACTGTGGGAGTGTCTTCTGTAATTCATGCACTAGTAAGAAATCCTTAGCAGCAGCCATGGCTCCCAAGACGAACAGGCCTTACCGTGTTTGTGATGACTGCTATATCAAACTCGAAGGAATTAGAGAATCTTTAGGAACTCCAGCAAATAGTGCCAGGTTTTCAAACGCAAGTCTACCATCTAGCAGTAACGAGATGGATGAAATTGGTACAACACCGCAGCGTCAGCTTCTTCATAGGGTGGATTCATTTGATTTCTTCAGACAAACTAAGATCCCGGACCTGAAAACCATTGGTGAAACTTCAGGAGCAAGCTGCACGTCGTCGACTCACTCAAATATGGATATTAAAGGTAGTTTCAACCTGAAAGGCATACGGCGACTCTCCAGGCTGACCTCTTTTGATTCAGTTAAAGAAGAAGGCAAACAACGTTCCAAGCATTGCGCTTCGAAATCAGACACATCCTCTCTTATAAGACACTCAGTGACGTGTGGTCTCCCATTTTCACGTAGAGGTTCTGTTGAGTTGTTTCCATTGTCGATAAAATCCAGCCCGGTTGAATCTGTTGCAACTACTTCAGACTTCACAACCGACATTACAGATCATGATTTACTGCAAGAAATGCCAAAGAAATCCAATCAGTGCCTGAGCCATGAAATATCAGTACTCAAAGCACAGGTTAGTCCAACCACTTATCCCATATTGAATCAAATGTAGCTTAAGGTATTGTAGACGAAGACAAGTAAAAACTTTTAACACTCAGGTGGAAGAGCTTACTCTAAAATCGAAAAAACTAGAAGCCGAACTAGGAATGACATCGAAGAAGCTTGAAGTCGCGGTACTAATGGCGCGTGATGATGCAGAGAAGATCAAATCATCAGAAGAGATAGTCAGATCCCTAACTCTACAGGTACATTACATTCTCATTGCTTTTCAAATATGATTCTCGAGCTCCGGTGATCTAGATTTCAATCTTTTTCTTCTTCTTCCAGTTGATGAACGCTACCAAGAAAGAAGTAGACAAGACAAGAAGACGCCGAAACTCGTTTTGATTTAAACCTTTTTAACTATAGAGAAGAGAACAACCTCTAATTTGATCAAAGTAAGTTAAATAGATTGAGAATTCATTGGGGTTGAATGTAAAATACAAGAAACAAAAGATTTCTCTTTTATCAAATTACATATATCAATGAAGTAGTTACTTACAGAGCAAGAACAGAGAGCTCACAAGACAACAGAGAAAAGAAAAAGTTGCAACCTTTATGATTGGTTTAGTGAAATATCAACAAAAGCTTCTTCATTTGACTAACAATGGCCAAACTGATACTCATCATCTGATTAGCCATCTCCATCTCTTTCTTAATCTCACTCCCAACAATTGTTCCCATTTCTTCAATCCCATCGGAACAAGTCTCACCGTCAGTCATGGCGGCGCTAATCCAAGTCTTAACATCTCCGACGACTTCTTTAGTCAACCAATTGCCTCCTTTCTTCTTCTCTTTCTCAATCTCTGTAATCGAATCGTTGAGTTGACTCAACGCGTCGGTGTAAAGCTTCACACAATCACCAACCGCCGCGTCTTCAGGCATATCGTTGATAGATCGGAAAGAGATAGAGAGGTTTGAGAGATTTTTAACAGCGACTCGAAGAGAAAGCTCGAGGATTGATTCAGGGTTAAGTTTTGAATCTGATTCGTTGAGAGAAGAAGATAGAGAATTGAAACAAGTCTCTGGGTAACGAGTCACGGCACAGACTGATTTGAGAGAAGCGGAGGAGATGGGAGGATGGTGTGGAGGAGGATGAGTGAAAACTCCGGCGGTTAAAGCGACGACGGTGAGGATTAAGAGGAGAGATACGACGGAGACGGTGGCGATTAGGGTTTTACGGGAAAATGATGATGGTTTTGGAAGTGGAGAATGATGATGATGAATTTGGTTTTCTTGGTCGGATACTTTGTCGTAACCTTTCAAGGTGTTGATTGACTCCATTGAAGGGTAAAATGATAGTGGAGGTTTTTTGATCGGAGGAAATTGGAAAAAGATGATGAATGAATCTGTGATTTTGGGAGAGAAAAAGTCAACAAGAGAAGTTGGTAAAAATGAAGCTTTGTTGCATTTATAAAGCAAGCCCAAGTCACAACGTATCTCTGACCTCCACGTCTTCTCTATTTGCGATTTTGCTACCACGCGGGGAAATTAGTTTGGATAATATGAGACCAGCGGTTATAATTTTATTGTGGTACGGTAAAAAATGCATTATACGGAGGAATATGTGTGTTAGTATGTATATATTTGATAAACATATGAAACACTTGTAGTTAGATGTTTTTAGAACGAAGTATACATATAGCAAAAGCTAGACCAAATAATAATATTTTAATAAATTTATGTTCAGTATTTTGCAAATGGTTGTTAAATAGTAATATAATTATTAAACCGATGATTCCGTTCGTCCCATTCACAACCTAAAAATAAAAATAAAATCTTAATTTTTGCAAAATTGTCCAAATGTAGAGGAAAGCAAATGACGATGAAAGGAAAGCTGAAGAGTTTATGCTAAGGAACTTATCAACGTGTGGGATTGGTTTTCCTTAATTGCATACTAAAGTCATAATAATTTCTCGGTTAAGAAGCTAGAAAGAAAGGCACAAGAGGATGAAAGGAAGGTCAAAGAAGATGAAAGGAAGGAAAAATCTAAACAACTTCTTTATCGACTACAAGAAACTCATAGTCACTTGTGTCTTCTTTTAGGCAGTTTTTCTTAATAGAAAAAGTTGGTGAGTTGAATAATAAAGATTTTTTTTGCAAAAGGTAGTAAAGTTAATCCAAAGATGTTATGAATCATATTGTGAGTTCATTTGAATTGAGTTCAACATATACTAGTTTAGGCATAAATAAGGATAAAGCAATGTATCTTCTCCTATCATGATCATTATCCATAGCTCTTTGATGTTTCTAGCAAATCTCAATTGTTATGTTAAAAAATAATACTTTTTTTTTCTTACATCTTTCTATTTTATGTCTAATAATAATATAGAAAAAAATGTAACTTCAAATACCAAGTTTTGAACAAATGTCTTTTTTGAGTGTGCTAACGACTATTTTTTTTGGTCACTTTATGTTTATTATTATTTGTTAAATTATGGTTTAAATCATAGTTTTAGATCACATAATATATTTTTGACGTAAGAAAAAATCACATAATATAAGTTGTATTTATGCCTGTGTAATATGATGTGATCTTTGAACATAAGACTAGCCTAATTGTTATGGTATAGAGTAACGACATGCACACGATTGTCCCAAATAAATTATATCTAAAAAGCTTTTGTCCAAAAAAATTTCAAATAACATATTTGTAACTAATAACATTGTAGAAGGATTTGCTGCAAACATTGATGATTTGATGCGTTAGATAATGTCCATTGAGGTAGTTTCATTATGAAATGGAAAAAATTGTTTAGATTTGGATCTTTGCAATCTATTTCTCTAATATCTACATATTTGTAATCTATATAAACATTGTCATGCGTACATAACAAGCGCAACAAAACATACAAAAATTAGTGTCAAAGCTGCTATAACTTAATTAAAACTAAAATTATTTTTCATAAACGTAAAAACTTTAATGCAAATTATATCACAACCATGGACAACAAGAATGACCAAATCAATTTCCAATTCAATGCTAAAAATACAAATTTGATAAAGAAACAGTTCTATGTAAAAGATGAACTAAAAATTTCTAAATTCAACTATGTTAATTATCAAAGAGCCTAATGAATTTAACTCACCTTATTGTGTTTTCAAAAATTCGAATGAATTTGATTGTCGATTACAACAAACCAAAGGCTTATGGTTTTTGCTTTCCTTGAATCTTGCACACTACTAAACTCTCGCTCTATTGCATGTCACTCTAATCTCGAAGAGTTTACCAATTTGATAAATTTATGAAACATAACACTATTTGACTATTATGGCTCAACATTTATGAATTTATTTTGGATTCACATTTCTCAAAAGTATCAAGTTCTTTAAACATAGCCAAACTTCATATTATTTTTCAATAAAAACTATATTGCTTTTTTCTTAAAAAATCTCAAACCACATGTTGATTTTGTTAATATATTTTGTCGAGGTTTTTTTTTCCCTATATCATTTTAAATGAGGATTCTAAATAAAATTTGGTGATTTGAATTTCAAACTCTTTAAAAACATCTATCAATAAATTTCTCATATAAATATGAGTATGTTTTTTTCCTAAAAGTGTTGGTTCACAAATCACATCACCACATGAAACATAAATATACAATTAAAAACAAATAATTAAATAAAAAATTAAAAATTGGCCATCTTTCCAGTTGCCGCTGCCAGCCGTTTCCTTCTGCTTTTTCGCTTTTCCGTTCTCTCTCTCTCTCTCAAACCTTTTTTTCTCTGCTTCCGTTTCTTCGTTCAAAACAAGATCGAATCATAAAAAGATTACTCCTTTTTTTTCTTCTCGAAAGAAAGGAGAATTCTTGACGTAATCAATACCCATTTCTTCTATCGCTCTCGTTTCCAAGAAAAAGAGGTTTTTTTTTTCTTGAGGTTCAGAGAGAAGCAAAACTCAAATGGCGACGAACATTGGAATGATGGATAGTGCTTACTTCGTCGGAAGAAACGAGATTCTGACTTGGATTAATGATCGTCTTCACCTCAATCTCTCTCGCGTCGAAGAGGTATTTCTTCTTGTATATCTCTGCATGCGAGCTTTCTTTAATTCTTCTTTGGTAATGTTGATTTCGGAGTTAGGGTTTTGAACTTTGAAGGAATTGTAGATTTGGGTTTGATTTGTTTCAATTGGTTAATGAGAATTCAGTGTTAAGATTATTGGAGAATGGTAGTGATATTTGGGGCTAAGTTAATTATTGCTTAGTTGTTTTGGTTGTTAAAATGTTGCATTGTCATAGATTCACTGTTGTTGCTGTGAGGGGATCTAAAGATTCCTACTTGTTTTGTATTGAACAACTGTTCTTGAGTGAAAATTTTGTGTCAGTCATGAGACTGTTGTCTTTTGTTCTAAGTAAAAATTTATGGGTTTTGCTAGGCTGCATCTGGTGCTGTGCAATGTCAGATGCTTGATATGACATTTCCAGGAGTTGTGCCAATGCACAAGGTGATTTTTTTAACTTTTATAGTTATCTATCTTATGATTACTTTTGCTTCTTGGCGGCTGAATATCTCAAATTCTCCTCTGCAAGGTTAACTTTGATGCGAAGAACGAGTACGACATGATACAGAACTACAAGGTCTTGCAAGATGTGTTCAACAAGCTGAAAATTACAAAGGTAAATCAATCATCTCTTGATGTGTTGCGTTCCTGTGTATATACTATATACTATGTATATGTATTACTCAACTTGTTTGTCTTACTGAGAAAACACCTCAGCCATTGGAAATTAACAGGCTTGTCAAAGGCCGGCCATTGGATAACTTGGAGTTTCTGCAATGGCTGAAACGTTTCTGTGATTCCATTAATGGTGGTATTATGAATGAGTATGTGGTTTCATATGTTAGATTTTTGGATTTGTTAACCCTCCATTGTTTTCCGAACAATTAAGCTTGTAAAATATGTGGTTTCTTATAGGAACTATAATCCAGTGGAGCGAAGATCAAGAAATGGTAAAGAGAGGAATGTGAAGGGATCTAACAAAATTCCAAAGTCACTGCAAACTAACAATAATCATCCTCCACCCAATTCCGGTTCAGTGGGACTTAGCAAAGTATCAGGTCTGCCATTAAATAAACAGATTTTCTATGCAAACAATAATAATTCTTTTATGCATCTTTCTAAACATGTTGTTATCATCATAATTCTCAGGGCCCAAGCCAACAAAAGCAGCTGAAGTGCAGGCTTTGTTGAAGGAGGTACATTGACATAGATCCTATCGCTTTTAGTATAAGCTTTCTTCTTAGTTTTCACCTATACTCTAAAGGACGAAGCATCCACCATATGTCATATATAACCCTTTTTCATCTTCTACGATACAGCTTGCGGATCTCAAGATCTCTACTGATCTCTTGGAAAAAGAAAGAGACTTTTACTTCTCCAAGCTCCGGGATGTTGAGATACTCTGCCAAACTCCTGAACTAGATGATCTTCCGGTAAGCGCTCCCGTAGGGCCTGTTCTTTTTTCTTCAAACCTTGTCTCAGTCTATCTTGCATGGTATATTTTATTGTTCTTAGAATCAAGAGGACAAAAAAGAGCACTTACTAATGAGCTCCTGCACAACCAGATTTCATCAGCGAGCACATTTTAATGCTTCTCATCATTTAATACCTTCCCTGGAATGCAGATTGTGGTAGCAGTGAAGAAGATACTGTATGCAACCGATGCAAATGAATCTGCACTAGAAGACGCTCAAGAGTACTTAAACCAGTCCCTAGGAGTTGAAGATGAAGCTGAAGCAAATGGAGAACAACAGGAAGAAGAAAAGACTCAAGCCTAAGCTCTGACTATTAACAATCCTAAGTAGAAGAAATTTCTGGATCAACATTTTCAGGGTGACGAACAATGGCTGGCCATAGCCTTCTCTTGCAAGTTTCTTTTGTTAAAAAGGAAACTAACTGAAACTTGAAGATGAATGAGCTTCTATTAGAAAGCTTAGTTTGAGAACAATGAGGCTTTTTCTTGTTTTAAAACAATTACTTTGACCCAAAGTGAGAATCTTAGAAGTGCCAGAGCTTCCTTTTTTTAGTTTCTCTATTAAATCATGAATCATTAAGATAATGAAGTTCACACCGAGACGAAACAAAACCAGGGCTGGTTAGTACAATTTCAATTAAAAATCCAAACTTGAGTTATATTTTAATCCACAAATAAATGAAATGATCCCACCTATCCGTATTCGTGCGAGTCTATGAATGTACCTTCCTAGTCTGACTCCAATGACATCAGTGAGATATTGATTTGCTGAAAGAGGTCTAACTAAGAGAACACTCTACTTTTAGCTATCTTCTTGGCTTCGGCTTCACTCAAATATCGAACTCTGTTCTCACGTAACCACTTATCCCCTCTACTCAGGCCATCCTTCACTTGCTTCTCTTCCATCTTCAGAAGCGTAAGCCCCTCACTTAGTTTAGGAAAGAAACCTTCGGGTCTAACGCACCACGTCCTGAAAACCCCATATAGAACCTCCATGTCTTCTTTTAACCTTTCGACTCCATCATTGGAAAACTTCACGTTTGCCATCAAGATGCTGTTGAAGAACAACTTGTCTATCTCAGAGGCTAGAGTCCTCCACATAGCTGTAAAGTCTGCTTTGTTTAGATTTTCTTCTATTATAGACGTTTTTCCTTGCAAGTAGTCTAGAGCCCCAACTAGTGCCCTTGACACCGTCCATTCTTTGTCTCTCTTCTCCTGCCATTGCTTTCTGTTTTTTATGTATTCTCGAGTTCGAGCATCAAAGCCTCTCAAGACCACCACAGACAACTTGTTTATCCACTCTAGCCGGAACTTCTCCAACTTCTCAAATTCTTCTCCGAAAATACCTTCAGAAGGTTCCGTAAAGTTCTCCAGTCCTGGAACTTCCTGTGGATCGTGCTGTCCAGTTCCCATTTCGAGGAAAAATACATCTTCAGACCATTCTTCTAATACAGATTCAATGTAGTGACCAGCATTGATAGAGTTTGAGACCTTGATTAGATCGTTATTTTCGGTTAATGCAGTTAGTCCTTCGGCGTCTTGGCACCTGAGAAGGAGGCAATCCAAGAACTTATGGATTGTTGGTGAGGCTGCCAATTTCAGGAACCTTGCCCTCAAATATATGGCCGGTACTGATTTGGATCGTTCGATTATTGATGACAAATGCTGCAGAAAGATGCTGGAAATGATTGGTGGTCTGTAAACGTTGGAAGTGGAGATGAGTTCGTCTTGGACCTTTGCTGTCCAATTTCTGTCGTTATCAATTTCTGCCTTGAATTTGACTAGCCTCTCATCTAGCTCTATCTCTGCCCACAAATCGAGCCAATCAGGTCTGTCACAGAAAACTGAGAGAGAGGAAATTCTCAGAAGATTCCCATCTTCTTGAAGCGAAAGTATTCCTGATTGTGATACCAGAGACTGTACTCGCTTATCAAAAGAGATCATCAGGTCAATGAGATGGAGCCACGAAACTTTGGCCTCAGAACGAAGATCAGTTTCATTTGCTTCGTTTAGCTGTCCAACATATATAGGGAATATCTCTTTCACCAAGTACAAAGACAGGGAGCTTACCATAGCCGAAACCCACTCTTCTCGGCAACTGTACCCAGCTAACTTTGCTTCATCAACGAGCGGTTGTAACAACTCATCCATAGAATCGACATAGTCCCTTGTAATTTTATACACAAGGGCAAAAATGAATTCAGGCTTTTCGCTCCACTTTGTAAAATGTCGCTGAGAGGCAACTGTCAGAGGGTTGACCAGCTCTTCAATAGCCCAGAGTGGCTGGTGGAAAAGAACATTTTCTCCCTTATGGCTCCCAAGCTGCCGCGACTTTCTTTGCAACTGCAACCCCTGCAGGCTGCACAAGGCATGGAAATTTCCACAGTATTGACTTTTGAGGCTCCCTTCCATGGTGAAAAGCGGATTTTGGACATTTTCTGACTTTGACTCAAGACTCGCTGAAGTTAGTGAAGAAAGCTGAGGTGGCCATCCAAGAGAAGAAAGCAACGCTCTGTAATCAGCAATTGCTTGAGGTCTCATCATAGCTAAAGCTCTATCTACTCTGTGATCAACTGCAGAAACAAGACGTGCCCACCGAGGATGTCTCCTAGCTACTGAACTCAATATCTCTTCTGTCGTTTTAAGTGTTTTGATAGCATGTAGACGCACTTCCTGAAATCAGTAAAATTTAAAACATTGATCTACACATACCAAGTTTTATACAGAACACTCTTCGCTGAAGAGAGTGTGCTTACTTCAAAACCGCTTGACCGAGATGTTCTCAAGTTTTTATTCAAAGAAGACATCACAGCATCCTCGATTTCACCCACTAAAGTGTCAAGTTTTAGTGCAGTCTCTGAAACATAGAGAAACATCTTTAAAGTTTGAACACACAACTAATGGGAGAAAATGAACACCACAACGACCAAACTAAGAAGGAACGTTGGAAACTCCAAATTTGGGACTATCTAATCTCGATCAGAAACTATCCAAGCTATCAAATGCAAAACGCCTTAACACCAAATGAAGCAAACATACCAGCATAAGCCCGCACAGACTCAACTTGTGCCACTTCCTTTGCTAATGACGGAAGCTCCTCCCCGGCTAATTGCTCCGTCGCCTCCTCCTCCTTTCCGCCATCTGAATGAATTAAACAGTTAACAATTCTCAAATTATAACGGAAATGTATTTCACAAACAGCAGAGACTCAATTTTTCATCATTGACTACAAAATTTCACGATCATAATCTGCATTTCGCTGTTTCTTTAGACGAATCGTGATGAAATCAATACGAACCTGACGCGGAGCGAGGAACGGAGGTAGAAGAAGAGAGATCAGCCAATTTGGCATTAACTTCGACAAATAAACCACCGACGCGATCGGAAAACGAAGCGTAAGAAGCAAGAACTGACTCGAGCTGGCGATTTAATCCGGCTAATCTCTGATCCAATTCGGAAATCTCGGTCTGTAACTCGGAAACCAGACCTGGAGACTGGGAGAGATCCGTGGAGTCTCTGAATTTGTCATCGAGGAAGCTAAAGACGGAAGCGGAGAAGCTCGAGACCTGTGGAAGTGGTTTGATCGCCTCCATTTGCGATTCGTCGTCGTTGGCTCAATTTCATCAAGAAGAATGATAATTCGTTAGAAGAGGATACTGAGTCATTTGCATTGACTCGGAGTGTTAACGAGTTGTCAGTTTTTTGATAACACGAATAATGGGCTTTGTTTAAGCCCATTAAGGACAGGACAGTGGGTTCATATAAATTGATTCATTTGGTTTGATGATACTTTTAAATATGGGATCTTGTTGGGGTAAGTCTATATCATTTCGTCGGACCCGACTGCTTCGTCACGGCCCCATCATAATATCTCACATACGAGCCGTCTCAATCGACTCTCGACAAAACTAATTTTTTACTAAAATAAATTTTCCTAAAAACAAGGTCTTTTTACTTGATTTTTTTTTGAAATTAATTTTAGACCTATGGAAAATGTCTATATTTTTTATAAACCCTATCGGCTGATACGGTCAGTTCCGGTAAAAACGCACCGAAGTGGTAGAGAGTGGATTACTCATGTGGTTCAACGGTTCAACGATCCAACGGAGACTATGAGCTCCGAGCAGACTTAGGTCGAACGGGCCGTGAAATTCATAAAATCCACACTTGGGCCACCACACTGCCTGATCCGAGTTTGGAGTGCCTTCCGACTAATGTTAAGAAGTAATCAGACCGTTTGCATTTCTGACTACCAGGTAAATCAACTGAGGCAAACTCCAACTAACAGACTTCCCAAACAAATGTATTTTTTTTTGTTTCCAGTGTATGTTGTATATTCCTAGTTTTAAAGAATCTTCCCATACTCATTTTCTAGTCTTAGACGACGTTTTACAAAAGAATACAGAAGCTGAAAACATATGTTATTTTTTTGGTGTGGAAAACAAAGAACACTATTTTCTATGGAAAATATTCTCCACTATACTAAGACAAAAAAGGAAAATTTATGTAGTCCATATTTGGAAAAATTTATGTATTGCATATTTGGGAAACTTTATAAAGATTCTCCAGCTTAGCATGCGAAAGACTCCTCGTACAATTATCATGATATATCATGCTAAGTTGCTAACCACATAATATTTTACTTAATTTAATATTACTATTTATGAGTAAAGTGTTTAGTACCAGTGTTTTTTCTTTTTTTTTTTTAATAAAGGGGTAGTTTAGTACCAATGGTACACGTTTTTGTTAGAACGTTATGGTAATCAAGAAATTGCAGATTAACTCATATCTTTGGTCTAGTTTCACCCCTTAACTAAGTCTCCATTTTTGTCCAGTAAAATTAAATGGAGCGATGGAATCGCACACGGCAAGCTTAGGATTTGTATTTGCATGCATGCACATGCTTCACATAAAAGCGAGAGTGTGAAGTACACGCGTATCTATATTTGTTTTTGATCAACTACATGAGTATGTATTTTATTTTATATATATGCTTAAATAATTGATGAATTTCGTGTTTTTTATTGATTAATTTATGAAAATGTGTAGTATTGGGTCTTGTACATTTTCGTATAAATATCTTATGCAATAAACATTTGAATCCAAGACAATAGCATAGAAGCGAATAATTCAGACAAAAACCATATGGCAAAGAGATCTCCGTAATCTTTCTTGGAATTCTATTGTACTAAAATCTAATAAAGTTCTAACAAATATATATTTTAAAGTTTTCTTCAACTTGGGTTTCTACACACTTTCAAAATATTTTTATATGTTTCTTTCGTGTTCGGTTAGATATGATTCAAAGCTGTCAGTTTCCCATTTCGATGGACTCATTTTATGGATGTAAAGTTTGAATGGTAAAAATAGATTGATTGCCATTTTTAATTTTCCTTGATTTTTAATTTTCTATACATTTTCTAAATTCTAAAATAATTATTTTGAACAAAATTGAACATATAAAATAAATTTATAATTCTAAATACTGTTATACATCTTAAAACATCTAAACTTGGTTCGGTGTAAAACCAAAAAAAATACATCTCAACTTGGTTGGATGTTTGTGTGCGGTAAACATTGCAACAGAAACTAGAGTTTTTTTTTTTTACTTTTCTTTCACAATCACTTATTTCTATTCGGGATGAAAAAAAAGAAAGCACCAAGGTCTTTTTAAATATTTCTCAGAGTTGATTAATACAATGAGAAGTAAATTTGAGAACTTAATTGAGTGTATATAGTACAGATTTACAGTAAATAATATTCTATGATTCTGGAAACATATATAAAAAAGACTCTATAAAAAACTAGTGTGGGAATTAGAAAAATTAAATAAAAACCAAATTAACAGAGTGCATCGTGATTCTTCGCTGTATATTCCAAAAAAATCATGTGCCTCAAGCTGACCACGCAATTGTACTACATATTGATTAATTAATCACAAATATTATTTATTTTTGATTTTTTCGTAACATACAAAAGCTATTTAATCCTCGGACTGTTAAGATTATAAAAGACCAAAACAATATGCTGGAAAAAAACCAAAAAAAAAACTAAGTTATTAGTATTTGAAAGTACACATTTTACCATATTTAACACCACAAATTGTGTCTACAAAAGAAAATAATACCACAAGTTGCAAGATGTGATTGAATTCATGGAGCAAAGTCTTTCGAAACACTCACAAAATAATCGACAAACTCTATGGATCGGAATAGTGATGTAGTTTCTATCATTATTCTTTTTCATATCAGTTCACTTCTCTATTAATTCACCAATCGACTGTTTTGACTTTTGAATTTGATGATGATATAAAATTGGCGTAATGAATTTGAACAAAAAAAAAAAATTAGCGTATAATGAAGAAATCATAATTGATAAACCAACTTGGTTTTTTTTTTTTCGTTTTTTATAATTTAGTGTCGGTTTATAACCAATGCTAAAGTTATAGTTAGCTAGGGTCGTTTTAAAAAACTAAGTCAAATCCAGCAAAACAAAAAAAAAATTGAAACTTCTTTGTTGCGACAAATTTACATTATATAACTATCTTCTGAAGTGATCATCGGAATTCGCACTTGGAAGTTGGAACCTAATTGTTGAAGCCATGTTTCAAATAAAATGGTTTCATCGCTATTTATTCCTAAAATTAATATAAAATATATATATATATAATTTATCATGATCTATTAAAAATAAACAATAAATTATAATTTTCACTCAATAAATTATCATTGTATTTTAAATTTCAGTTATAAGGAAAGTGCAATAGTTAATTTATGATGAGTAATGTAACACTACTAATGTTGTTCTGATTTTCATAATAAATTATACAAATGTTATATAAAGGGTAGTGAGACGGAGTACCATGTAATTTGATTTGTATTACTAATAGATTGAGTTATATAGGAATCATGATCCATTGATTATGAATTCATGAAATATACTTGTAATTGATTGATCTCAATGAACTAACCAAAAAAGGCGAACGTTTGATTGATTATTCCAAATTTGCAATTAATCAACTGATTGATGGACATGGTATCAAAATAATAATAAAAAAAGAACAAAAACAAACTAATTTAAGAACACGCAAAATAGAAAATTTCAGTAATTGAATTATTTAATCTCATCACTAATAAAACCAAAACCAACATAATTATATATTTTTGTCTGTACAAGCTCACATTAGTATATGTTTTTGATCAAGTATGTAACCATATATATAAATCTTCATGGGTTATTATAGTAATTGACACTCATTTTCAGGAATTACTACAGTTCTTTAGAACTCCACTCTAATTAATTAATTATATGCAAAGTATCTATTTAAAATTATTCATTAGTAATTAAAAAGCCTTATATAAATACAACTTGGATTAGTCGACGTTAGTGAAAATCAGACATCTAATTATAAATTTATAATTAATATAAACGCTGTCAAACTTTTTTTCTAATATACACTATTGTATATATTGATAAAATTAAATTATAGTTTGTAATCTAGTGATTTATGATGATTTACCATTGATATAACCATCGGTGTTTAAAGCCGACATAGTACATTATGTTAACAGTTAACAACTATATATACGTAAAAGTAGATTTTCGCTGGAATGGAACGTTTTTCACTATTAATTATCCTAAAATAGGTACCAAGGTTTTTTTTATCATCACTAATTCCAGAAACTATGCAAGTTTGCCGATATATAAGTACATGACGTTATGTTCAAGCTAATAATTTAGTACCATGCATATAATTCCCATTGTCTATTAATTTCCCAAATGTATATGGATGCATACAGTGGCGGACCCACTAAAGAGAAAGGGTGGTCAGTTGACCCAGGTTAAATCTACAAATACAATTTAATGCATAACAATCCTTAAAGAGATACTAGCACAGTTGGCAAATTCCACATTATTGACACCTCTTTAAACGAGTTCGAGCCTCCCCTCTTTCACTTTTGTGTATTTTTTCTTCTTTTACATGTTAAAAAAATATCTATGACCCAGGTAAAAATAAATCCTGGGTCCGCCACTGGATGCATAGTCCCATTGTCTATTAATATCCTCCTATACTCGTGACGTGACCAAAAAAAGAGAGAGGAATCCTCCTACTATAATCAAGTATCACCTTTTAGATAATATACTAAAATGTCATAGGATCACCTTTTTTCCGAACTTTAATCTGTTCCCTATATAGTGAAACATAGAGAAATATGAAAACTAGAATACAAATGCGGAAATAAAAATTGAAAGTTAATGCTTTAATTTTAGTAAAGATAAAACGGAAATTTGTTCCCTACTAATATTAACAATTTTAAAACCTAAGATGTTGTTGTAAATAACAAGTAAATACCGTTTAACATTGACTACTTAAGTTCGAGTAGCATTGACCACCGGGGTTCGAATTCTAACATGAGTTTTTTGGACTCCATGATTAGTCTTTAGACCAATAAAACCTTTACGATTACATGAGTTATAAAAAAACTAAATAAATAAACACCGTTTTTTTTGCTGCAAAAATATATTCACAAAATTACATTAAACTAATAGAAATTTTGTGCATAAATGTGATGAGCGTGTTTTTCTACAGAACAATGGCGTAGTCTTCAGTAAATTTTTAAACAAACACTCAATCTTCGACCCCTATGTCAAAAAGCTCACCTTCCTTTCAAAGCAAACATTAATGTTGATCACGATATACTTTTAATCTGTTCACCGAATAATTTAACTATACTTGAAGATATTATCATTTAATATTTAGGAAACATGTTACAAGAAACTTATACTAAGTTTTTTATAATTTATTCAGTGGAGCCAAAACGGATGGAAAATTCTATATAAACACAAGTTGAAACCATTCATCTTTATTCTATGCAGTTGCAGTCGCCCCTCCACTTCTATATTTTTGCTTCATATATCTTTCTCTTGCTCTCACTCTTATATTATAAAATAACATACAAACAAAAGACTTACACTGATCACACACCTATATTGATCAAAGTTAAGAAACCCTACGATTTACAAAATCTCTCTAGCTATAGTTTACCATATCATATTACATAATGTCTAACCGAAAATCACGGTCAAGACAAACCGGAGTTCCCATGATCACCGAAGAACAAATCAACGATCTTGTCCTTCAGCTTCATCGTCTTCTTCCCGAACTTGGTAACAACAGACACTCTGGAAAGGTATAGTTGTCTAATCAATTCTTCATTTAAATACTATATTTTCATCATTTTATGATTTTTTTTTATCCTCGACCAAACTAAAAAGAACACTAATTTAATTTGCTAGTATCTCACTAATCTTGCAATCAAACTAAAGAGTAGAGCCTTTAGTTAGAATTATAAAATTAAATGTAAAGTCTTGGAGTTTTAATTATATATAGAATTTTACAAGAAAGCGAATATATACTACTCCCTCCGTTTTCGAATAGTTGT
This sequence comes from Arabidopsis suecica, assembly GCA_019202805.1. Lineage (NCBI taxonomy): Eukaryota > Viridiplantae > Streptophyta > Magnoliopsida > Brassicales > Brassicaceae > Arabidopsis > Arabidopsis suecica. The sequence continues at coordinate 9,465,117 of CM032909.1, forward strand.
CGTTTTAGAGCATTTTTTTGTTTTAAATTAGTTGTCGTTTTAAGGTAATAATGTAACTAATGCCAATAACTACCCAACTTACCCTCATTTAATTAAACACAAATTATTTGTAAATAATTACTTGTCATTTTTATGAGGTTAATATAGTCATTGTATACATTTTCTTAATTTGTCTAAATACAGTTAAAACGACAACTTTTGAAAAACAGAGGGAGTATAAACTTTTGAACTAGAAAAATGATATAAACCACATGATGATTTCTAACTTTTTTTTGTAGATGTTTAATCTTCCATATGTTGCATATATCTGTATATATACATTGATTCATTTGATTGTGATACACTTGTAAGAAGTACGGAGTTTTTATTTCAAAACTTAGAGACAATAAATAGCATGATTCCACAAGGTCTTGTAAAGTTTATTATACTTCTTCTTATCGACATAACACATTTTGGATACATTTTCAGGTTTCAGCATCGAGGGTATTGCAAGAGACATGTAGTTACATAAGGAACTTGAGCAAAGAAGTGGATGATCTTAGTGAAAGGTTGTCTCAACTTTTGGAATCAACTGATTCAGCTCAAGCTGCACTCATCCGAAGTTTGCTTATGCAGTAGAATTAGTGCAATAAATTAAAATTTTATTTTTTGTTACAAAAGAATCTTTTTCTTATTTTAATTCCCTTTCTTACTGTATTTAAAATGTTGATCATTCTGGCGTTTGTGTTCTAGATCTGTTATATAATGTTTATTTTATTTAGGGTTTTGTTTTGTCAGTTGTTAAACGAAGCAAGTGGTTTGGATTTACATTCAAATTATTTAAGGCAAACGAGTTTGTCGGAATTATTGTCCTTTTTGTCATGAGAATATCTAAATATTACTAGACTAATTCTGTAGCTAACAAGAAATGAAGCTCATGTTTAATGGCTGCTTACATATGATGCATATTTGGAAAAAAAGAAGCTCATTAAGTTTTGAAATAAACTGGAAAGTTGATAAATTATTAAAGCCATATAAATTTAATAGTCGATTTTTAGGTATCAATTAAGAGTTAGAAAATTATTCAAAGTATATATTCATTGAAACAGTATTCGCTATGGAAATTTATTAGAGTACATGTATTGGCTGATACAGGGTATCACATGCACCGATGCACGATTAATGATTTGATTTTCTTATGAATCTTGAACAAAAATAATTGTCCGTTATCTGTCCAAATAAAAGTAAATCACAAATATAGTACATCAGTACATGCTTTGTTAAATGAAAATATTTTTAAAAGAGTTTGCATGTATTTTTGTTTGATGGGAAAATATTTTAAACCAAGTAGGAAAACTATGTATTAGTCGGCAGTTGAATTTTCATCATAATCGAATATAATCTATGACCATAGGTCTCGCAGTCGTGTTTCCAAAGCAAAGAATAGGAAAACCATCTTTTTACTAAATTTAATTTTGATATGGACCTATGGTATATATAAAGTAAAAAAAAATAGTCGGCAAGAAAAAAAAAACTGATGAACAAAAGTGTTAATCTTTCCACGTACACTTTCCAAAAAAGCGTTTAATCACAAGTTCACAACTCTGATGTAATTTTAATAGTTTCTAGAGATTTAAAATCTACATATAATTCGAAACCATATAACTGAGAGAGCTAAAACAAATATAATGTGTTATCAGTTATCACCAAACAAAAAAAGGTATTTTTGTCAACAAATTAGGTATCTCTTTGACTACGTAGTACGTACGCCTATTAAAGTGAACTTCCCCTAACGAAGTTGTTTTTTTTTGGTTTAATGTGATGACTGAAAAGTTAGAAACCTTCATGTTTCATAAAATAAAAAAGCCCATCCATTATAATTGGGCTATTACTCTAGTAGTCAATGAAATACATTTCAATCTGTAAAAACACTTTGTATATGGGCTTTAAGTATTTGTTAGATTCTTGACATTCCAAGAGTTGTACTAAATCCAGCACTTACTAGGAATTTTTTTTAAATTTTTTTTTGAATACCAGGAAGTTCTGTGCCAAAGTCCGTAATCCCCTAGGTCCGAAACAACATCATGTAATATTAGTTTCGCTCCAAGCGTCACTCATGCGACCTCTAAGCTTCGCCTAGGATCTTTACCAGTTGAGCTAACGATACTTGGTAATTTTTTTTTAATTTTGAATGTCTGAGAAGAGCAATGTGTTAATTCGAGTGTGATATACTATTTTAACAGTGTTGTTTTAGTAGTTAGGAAATATTAAATGTGATGAGGCTTATCGAGATGAGGAGTTGTATTGGTATCAGAAAAGTAGGAGTTTATTTATGCAACTAGGGGATAATAATTCAAAATATTTTCATGCACTAACAAAACAACGACGGGCAAGGAATCGAATAACGGGGTTACATGATGAGAACGGGATTTGGTGTGCAGAGGATAAAGATATTCAAACTATAGCGGTGTCTTATTTTGAAGAACTGTTTACTACAACTAAGCCTGAGGCTTTTGAGGAATCCTTGGCAGAAGTTCAAACACTGATTACGGAACAGATTAATAATTTTCTAACGGCACCCGCAACCGAAGGTGAGGTGAGAACGGCTTTGTTTATGATGCATCCGGAAAAAGCGCCTGGACCTGATGGTATGACAGCTTTATTTTTCCAAAAGGCTTGGGTCACCATTAAAACAGACCTTCTTTTTCTGGTCAATTCTTTTTTAGAGGACGAAATTTTTGATAAACGGTTAAATACAACTAATATTTGCTTGATTCCAAAAACGGAAAGACCGACACGGATGACAGAATTACGGCCCATCAGTCTTTGCAATGTTGGGTATAAAATTATATCGAAGATTCTTTGCCAAAGACTTAAGACGGTGCTACCAAAATTGATTTCGGAAACACAATCGGCTTTTGTAGAAGGACGATTGATTTCGGATAATATTCTTATCGCACAAGAGATGTTCCATGGGTTGAGAACTAACCCGTCATGTAAAGGAAAATTCATGGCAATTAAAACGGATATGAGTAAGGCTTATGATAGGGTGGAATGGATTTTCATAGAGAAGGTTTTAAGAAAATTGGGTTTCTGTGAAAAATGGATTAAATGGATAATGTGGTGTATCACAACGGTCCAATATAGAGTTCTCCTTAATGGACAACCTAGAGGACTAATAGTACCAGAGAGGGGTTTACGACAAGGAGACCCGCTCTCACCTTATTTATTCATCCTTTGCACAGAAGTGCTAATTGCGAATATTCGGAAAGCTGAACGGGAAAAATTAATTACGGGTATCAAAGTAGCAAATGCATGCCCTCCGGTTTCACATCTGTTATTTGCGGATGATAGCTTATTTTTTTGCAAGGCCAACAAGGACCAGTGTGAGGTAATTTTGGGAATTTTAAAGAAGTATGAAGCGGTCTCGGGGCAGCAGATTAATCTTTTAAAATCCTCGATTCAGTTTGGACATAAGGTAGATGATGATATTAAGGAAGAAATCAAATCTACCTTAGGTATCACTAATATCGGTGGTATGGGTTCTTATCTTGGATTGCCGGAGAGTTTAGGAGGATCCAAGACAAAAATCTTCTCTTTTGTCAGAGAGAGACTACAAACAAGGATTAATGGATGGTCGGCAAAATTTTTATCAAAAGGGGGAAAAGAAGTGATGATTAAATCGGTAGCTGCAGCATTACCAACTTATGTTATGTCATGCTTCAGATTACCAAAAACAATCACTTCTAAACTTACTAGCGCGGTTGCAAATTTTTGGTGGAGCTCAAATGGTGATTCTAGAGGTATGCACTGGATGGCTTGGAATAAATTGTGTAATAGCAAATCGGAAGGGGGAATAGGATTTCGGAATGTTGACGATTTTAATTCAGCTTTACTAGCAAAACAATTATGGCGGTTGATCACGGTTCCAGATTCTCTTTTCGCGAAGGTGTTTAAAGGACGGTATTTTAGGAAATCCAATCCTTTGGAAAACATAAAATCATATTCTCCATCATATGGATGGCGGAGTATATGTTCAGCTAGATCTCTGGTTAATAAAGGACTTATTAAAAGAGTCGGATCTGGGACATCCATCTCGGTTTGGGAGGATCCCTGGATTCCAGCTCAATTCCCGAGACCAGCAAAAAGTAATGGCTCAGTTGCTGACCCATCTTTAAAAGTTAACGACCTTATAGATAGTCGGACGAACTTTTGGAATATTGATCTCTTAAAAGCGATCTTTGATCCAGAAGATGTTGCGCTAATAAGCGCCATACATGTGGGTGTGCCAACAAAAGAAGATTCTTTGGGTTGGCATTTTACAAAATCCGGACAATATACAGTCAAATCGGGCTATCATACAACACGGTTAGAAAAGTTGGAGACAAATTTAAATTATTTTGGCCCTGATATCAATCCGTTAAAAGCACATTCTTGGAAAGTGCAGTGTCCACCTAAGATACGCCATTTCTTATGGCAAATCTTAGCAGGTTGTGTACCGGTTACGGAAAACTTGCGGAAACGAGGAATTGATTGTGACACGGGATGTGCTAGATGTGGCGCACCAGAGGAAACGATCAATCATACAATCTTTCAGTGCCACCCGGCACGGCAGATTTGGGCGCTTTCACAGATTCCTACGGCTATGGGGATTTTTCCCACGGAATCTAATTTTGCGAATTTGGATCACTTATTCTGGAGAATACCTTCGGAATTTGATTCATCAGCATTCCCATGGATTATTTGGTATATTTGGAAAGCAAGGAACGAAAAAATCTTTGAAAACATAGATACAGACCCCATAGAGGTATTACGATTAGCGGAAAAAGAGGCACAATTGTGGCAATCAGCTCAAGTTGACCTCCATAACGAAAATCATGGTTCTGTGGATTTGGTAAATCGAATTCGAGTAAGGGATGTTTCACTTGAATCGAATTATTCCGGATACCGTTGTTTTGTGGATGGATCATGGAAAGGAAGTGATAAGTTCTCCGGTACAGGGTGGTTCTGTACATCGTCAAATGGAGAGCCGCCAACCATGGGAGCTGCGAACCTCCGTAGAAGTCTATCTCCACTACATGCCGAAGTCGAGGCCCTTCTCTGGGCGATGAAGTGTATGATTGGTGCAGATAATCAAGAGGTAGCGTTCTTTACAGACTGTTCAGACCTGGTGAAGATGGTGTCTTCTCCAACCGAATGGCCGGCGTTTTCAGTGTATTTGGAGGAATTTCAGAGCGACAGGGAGGAGTTTTTATCTTTCTCTTTATCTTTAATTTCTCGTAGAGCTAATACTAAAGCGGATAATCTGGCACGAAAAGTTCGTACAGAACCGCTTCATATCACATATGTAAACAACATTCCTCAGGAATGGCTCTTTTGAGCTCTATTTAATTTTGGATGACAAAAAAAAAAAAAAAAAAGAAATATTAAATGTGATATATAAGTTTTTAAACAAATAGAAGTGAAAGATGGCGGAAAATAACCTCTTTTTATTTTCTACTTTTATAAATATTTTAACATGCAGTTTTATGTATCTATATATGTGATGGACAATAGAGATACGTACAGTTTCCATGTATACTTAATTAGTCAAAAAATGTTGTTAAATATTAAACTTAATTAGTCAAATTTGATTGGATAAAGCTAGTTGTTTTTGTCAATTACAAGAGTAAATAAATGCATAAAAATTCCAAATTCCAAATAGTTTATCGTCTGAAATTAGTAAACTTATTAAATAAATTTTTTTTTTTTTTTTTTTTTTTTTTTTTTTTTTTTTTTTTTTGATAAACCCTATCGGCTGATCCGGTCGGCCTCGGTAGGAACGCACCGAAGTGCTACAGAGTGGACTTCTCCCGATCCAGGTAGAATTGGGCCACCACACTGCCTGATCCGAGTTTGGAATGCCTTCCGACTAATGCCAGGGGGTAGTCAGGCCGCCTGCATTTCTGACTATCAGGTAAACCAATTGGGCCAAGGCCCAACTTATTAAATAAAATTGATAAATGCGAAGAACAAAAAAAAACCATAAGATATAGTGCTAACGTTGCAAGAACGTAAGACGACATTTTCTTTACCACTGGCGTCTGGCCACTGCAATCGAAGTTGATAGTTAGATAGATCCTCAAACCGCTAGTGGATATTCGTTAATTGTCGATGTTTTATTTATTTTATTATTTTTGTCAACAAAGGGATATAATTTGATGAGGACAAAAGAAAAAACTTTGCTGAGTCCATCGCGTAACCACACGGTTTCCATTTCTGGTAACAAGAAACAAAAACCATTCAACATATTCATGAGTAGCAACTAGCAACGTTTATCAATGTAACAAAGGGGCAATTTGGTCATTTCAAGTTCCAATCCACCTCTACGTAAAACTACCGGCCTTGTACTTTCCCAAATAAACAGCTAGCCCCGCACGCAGAGATAAAAGCCTTTCCGGGCTTTTCATGCACAATTATGTCGTAGTAATGTTTTACTTTAATTTTAGCTTAATGGATAAATGGCAGCTTTATTTACTAATAACTAAATACGTACATTGATGGATTGAATGAAAGCTAACTGGTAGACTACTGTACCTAAAGTAATTAATCATGTAAATCAAGAATTAATTAGAGGGTTTTTATCTTTATTAGAGTATATAACTTAATACTTGTATATAGCTTAAATTGTAATTACAGCTCATAGTTTACAGAGTATATATACTCTATTGTACACACATTAATTAATTAATGAGAAATAATCCTTCCTTTATCTCTTTATCTGATATGGTATCAGAGCACTTTTTTCTCCCTTCCGCAACACGATTTCTCATTCAGATCTTCATCATCGAGCTTCGATCTCCATGATCTGAGCTCATTTTTCTTCTTCTTGACCTTCATTTATCATAGATCGGGCTTCGTTTCATCTTTTTTGAGCTCCGATTTCTCTTTTTCATCTTCTTTTGCTCGCTTGCTTCTGGTTTCGTTTCAATGGCGGCTCCGACTCGCGATTCTTATGACAATCCTTATTATCTCACTAATAATGATCATTCCGGTTTAGTTCTGGTCTCAGATCGTCTTACCGGAGCTGGAGATTTCGGATCGTGGCATCAATCTATGCTCATGGCGTTGAATGGAAGAAACAAGCTGGGTTTCGTTGATGGCAGTCTTCCGAAGCCTGATGATGGTCATAGAGATGCAGCGACGTGGTCTCGTGTTAACGATGTGGTACGTTCTTGGTTGATTAACTCTGTTTCGAAAACGATTGGCCAAAGTGTGCTCTATGTGAAAACAGCTCATGGTATTTGGCAAAAACTGTTACAACGTTTCAAGCAAAATAATGTTCCTCGATTATATCGTATCGAACAAAAGCTTGCTGGTCTTCGTCAGGGATCTTTGGATGTTAACACTTTTTACACGAAGTTGGTCACCATCTGGGAAGAGGTTAAGAGTGCTCAGGACTTCCCAGTTTGTCAATGTGGTGGCTGTGATTGTGAAGTTAATCGGAAATGGATGGATCTCTTTGAAAGAAACTTTGTCATTAAATTCCTCTTTGGTTTGAATGATTCATATGAGAATGTCCGTGAATCTATTATTATGCTTGATCCTTTGCCTGATTTGGAAAAGACTCTCAACATGGTTATTCAGAAAGAACATACACAGGAAATCAAGCAAGTTCCTCAATCTGGTTCAGTGGTTTTCCAGATGAGTTCTCAGCATGCTCCGTCTCCTCAGTTTGATCAGAATTTTTCTTCATCATCTATCATTGATGATTACTCTGGACAAAGTGATTTTGTGGGTGCTGTTTCAGGAGGTTACAAGCCTAGACAACGCCCCGTCTGTACTTATTGTGGTCTGCAGGGTCATCTTGTCACTAAATGCTACAAGCTCCACGGCTATCCTCTTGGATACAAATCCTCTAATCCGTCATATGGGAATACACAGAATACTCCCTCTACTCAGCCTTTTGCTCCTAAGCAGTTTTCACCTCGTCCTCCTATGCCCTCTCAGCAACAATACAATCCACAGTTCAACAATTCTTCAAGGATGCAAGGTCAGGGTCAGAGAGGACAGAGAGATAATGTGGTTGGTAATGTCATCACCAACTCCCCTGCAGTTCATGATCATTTTCACCAAGTCTCCAATGCTTTGGCTCAGTTGTCTCCAGACCAAATTGAGCAGTTGGCTTCTCAGTTAAACTCCAAAGCTACCTGTCAGACACCTAGTATCAATGAAGCGCATGGTGTCAATTATGCATCCACTTCTGCAGGTAACTTTGTTTGCTCCACTATCCTGGAATCATGCCTTAATTTTACTGCCTGGATCATTGACTCTGGAGCAACAACACATGTTTGTTGCAACTTGAGTCTCTTTGATGACATTAATAGTATATCTGAAACCACTGTTAAACTTCCCAATAGTACTCAGATTGCTATCAATCAATCTGGTACTGTTAAGTTGTCAGATAAACTTCTTCTTCGTAATGTCCTTTTCATTCCTTCTTTCCATATGAATCTTATCAGTGTAAGCTCCTTGCTTCAAGACTGTGCATACTCAGTGAATTTCTTTCCTTCCTTTTGCACAATTCAGGAGTTTACTCGGGGCTTGATGATTGGTAAAGGTCGTTTGGAAAACAAACTCTACTTTCTGGATTTAGAGTCTCCATTATCACAGTCTCCTTCTTCTACTTCTCTTGTTTGCAATCTCAATGTTTCTGAGTCTAGTTCTCTTTGGCACTCAAGGCTGGGTCATCCTTCTTTCCCTAAGCTCCAAGCTCTTTCTGAAGATCTTTCAATCTCCAAATCCAAGCTCAAGGATTGGTCCCATTGCAAGACTTGTCATTTAGCTAAACAAAAACGTTTATCTTTTCCTTCTCTTAATAATATTTCAAAACAGCCTTTTGATCTTGTTCATATGGATGTTTGGGGACCTTTTTCAGTTGTTTCTCATGAGGGTTTTAAATACTTTCTTACTCTTGTTGATGATTGCACAAGAGTAACTTGGATTTATCTTTTAAAAGCTAAAAGTGATGTTCATCAAATTTTTCCAGCTTTTCTTAATTCTGTTGAAACTCAATATAATAACAAAGTTAAAGCCATTCGTTCTGATAATGCTCCAGAATTATCTTTTACTTCTCTTCTTCAATCTAAAGGAATTTTCCATTTTTTCTCATGTGTGGATACTCCACAACAAAATTCTGTTGTTGAAAGAAAACATCAACATATCCTTAATGAAGCAAGAGCTCTATTATTCCAATCTAATATTCCCATTCAATATTGGAGTGATTGCATAAGAACTTCTGCTTATCTTATCAACAGAACCCCTTCTCCTCTTCTTAACAACAAAACCCCTTTTGAACTTCTTATGAACAAAAAACCAAAATACTCTCATCTAAAATCTTTTGGATGTCTATGCTATGTGTCTACTTATCCAAAAGATAGACATAAATTCACACCAAGAGCTGAAGCTTCTGTTTTTCTTGGTTATCCCTCTGGTTACAAGGGCTACAAAGTCCTAAATTTGGAAACACATTCCATTTCCATATCTAGAAATGTCATATTTCATGAAGACATTTTTCCTTTTCACTCTTCTGATCTTGCTCCTTCTACGTTAGATCTTTTTAACTCCAACATTCTTCCTCTTCCACTTCCAGACACCACTTCCTCTTCTATTCCTGTTCAACATCTTTTTCCTACGAATAATGATGTTTTATCTGATAACAGTGGTTCTTCAGTGGATTCGGATAATACTATTCCTGTTACTACAAACAGACCCAAGCGCAACATACGTGCCCCTTCATATCTTGCGGATTATCACTGCAACTTGGTACATGATCTCCCTACTGTCAGTGGTAATACTGCCCATCCTCTGTCATCAGTTCTTGATTACACAAAGTTGAATCCTCATTACCAACAGTTCATCTTGAATATTTCTGCTGAATCTGAACCCAAGACTTTTCTAGAGGCAGTGAGATCTGAGAAATGGCATGGTCCTATGAATGAGGAACTTCAAACTTGTGTTGATACAGGGACTTTTTCAGTTGTATCTTTACCTGCGGGCAAACAACCAATTGGTTGTCGTTGGGTCTATAAAATCAAACATAATGCTGATGGAACCATTGACAGATATAGAGCCCGACTAGTGGCTAAAGGATATACTCAACAGGAGGGTGTGGACTACATTGATACTTTTTCTCCAGTGGCAAAGCTCGTTACAGTGAAACTTTTGTTGGATCTTTCTGCTAAACAAGGTTGGTCTCTTACTCAGATGGATGTAACCAATGCTTTTCTACATGGCGATTTAGAAGAAGAGATTTATATGGATCTTCCACCAGGATATACTCCTCCTCCAGGTGAAACACTACCCCCTAATGCAGTTTGGAGATTACATAAGTCCTTGTATGGTCTTAAACAAGCATCAAGGCAGTGGAATAAAAAGTTTTCTGATGTGTTATTGGCAGCTGGTTTCACACAATCTGAATCTGATCACACATTATTTGTGAAGCATGTTAACAATATTTTCATTGCTTTACTTGTATATGTGGATGATATTCTCATTGCCAGCAACAGTGATGCAGCAGTTAGTGATCTCAAGTCAGTTTTGGCTGCCTCTTTTAAGCTCAAAGATTTAGGCCAAGCTAAATACTTTCTTGGATTGGAAATAGCACGCAATAAATCAGGGATCTCAGTTTCTCAACGCAAATATGCTCTGGATTTACTAGAGAGTGTTGGTCTTCTTGGATGCAAACCAGTCTCTACTCCAATGGATTCAACAGTTCAACTTACAACTGAAAGTGGTGATCTCTTACCTGATGCAACAGTGTATCGTGCTCTAATTGGAAAGCTACTCTATCTCACCATCACACGGGCTGATATTACTTTTGCAGTGCACAAGTTAAGTCAGTTTCTCTCACAGCCGCGAACTCTTCATCTTGAGGCTGCTCACAGGATTATCAGATATCTCAAAGGTGATCCAGGCCGTGGACTCTTTTATTCTGCTCAATCTGACCTAAGACTGCAGGCCTTCTCTGATGCTGATTGGGGTACCTGTCAGGATACCAGAAGATCCACAACAGGCTTTTGTGTTTTTCTTGGCACATCCTTACTCTCCTGGAAGTCAAAGAAACAACCTACTGCTTCCAGGAGTAGTGCTGAGTCTGAATACAGGGCATTGGCTGATACTACCTGTGAGTTACTTTGGTTAAGCAAATTATTGAAAGATCTCCATGTTCAGGTTCCTGGTCCTATCAATTTATATTGTGACAGTACAGCAGCAATACAAATTGCTTCCAATTCTGTATTTCATGAAAGGACCAAGCACATTGAGATCGATTGCCACATTGTTCGTGACAAAGTGAGAGCTGGTTTCTTGAAGCTGATGCATGTTTCCACAGAGAATCAACTAGGTGATTTATTTACCAAGGCTCTTCCTCCAAAGACCTTCAAGATATTGATGTCTCGTTATGCTTTTTCAAGTCTCTTTCTTCCCGCTTGAAGAATTCGACTTGAGGGGGGGATATTAGAGTATATAACTTAATACTTGTATATAGCTTAAATTGTAATTACAGCTCATAGTTTATATTGTACACACATTAATTAATTAATGAGAAATAATCCTTCCTTTATCTCTTTATCTGATAATTTTCCTTGTCAACTTGAAATATTCTTGATTAATTACAAAAGAAAGTGTACATCTCGAATCCTAAAACTACAAATATAATTAATATCTAAAGAACGTACGTGAAATAAAATGTACAAAAGGGATGGTGGCTTGAGGGCCATCTCTAGGGTAGATAAATGTTATGGGTACATAGTAATTTTTTTTAAAAAAGCTTAAGGTTAAAGGTTACTAAGAATTATTAATTTTTTTGGGTTTTGCCGGAGGCTCCACCAAAAATTGTGTCTTAGTAGTAATATAAGGAGGGTTAATTTTTTTCTGTCCCGGGTTCAAACTCTTTTTCAGACAAAAAGATATTTTTAAATCGAAATGAATCAAGGGATGAGAATTTTTTTATGAATTTCTGTAGTTTGAGAAAAAAAAACCGTGAGATAAAATGTTACAAAAAAAAGAAAAGAAAATTGCATGTTGATGACAAGAAACTCCACAAGCTGATGTGGGAAAGCCACTCAATCCTCGGAATTTTCTAACATCTTGATTAGATCGGAGTAAGCGGTTTCGGTTTCAAAAGTCATACTAACCATACAATGGGTTCTAATATTTTTGTCCACAAGATTAGAAGTTTTGCTTGAATAAAAAGGCTAAAATTTTCAAGATACTGTTCATTAATGTATTTATTGCAAATTTGATCTTAAAAGTTCATAGTTTTTTTTATTAAGTGGGGATTAATGTAATCGTGACAAAAAAAAGGGTGGGATTAATTAATGTAATCGTGTTCGTGTATTCGTGTGAATGTGGATACTTCTCATTCACGGCAAAAGGAAAAGACAAAACACTAAAAATATCTAAATAGAAAGAATAAAAAAAGCGAAAACAGACAACAAAACCCAAAACAGGAAGACTTAAACAAATAAGAACACAGATAACTGTATTTTTGTAACTATTCATATATATATATATGATTAGTCTCTCTGCAATTTAAATTCAAACATTTGTGCTCTCTCATCTCAAAAACTACACTAAAGCTATAAATCATCATTCATCTAAAGTCTTCAAAAAGGTTTCGATTCTGAATTCTTGGTTTCTTGTTAACGAATTCTTGATTAATTTGAGTCTGATTCTGTGTTCCCTTTTGTTTCTCAGCAATGGATTACACAAAAAGCGAAGAACAACAAGGATCAACAAATTCATCTGAAAGCAGAAGCAATGAAGAGGTCTCTGATTGTGATCAGCAACATTCTTCAATAGCTAACGAGCTCGGGCTAATGGAGTTGCCTAATGACGATAAAGTTTACAAGCTAATCTATGGTCATTGCCAATCTAAGCTAACTTCTCACTTAGGCAATCAGTTTAAGATTGTATCGATTCTCAAGAACGAATTTAAAACACCATTAGGACAAGCTAAGCTTAAAGCCTTTCAGATATACACTGAGTCTGTGGCAAAGAAAAGCGGAAGTTACTGCGAATGCGGTGGAAACAAAGCTGCTGCGGCTGCAGCAGCGAGAGTGAAATACGGTTGTTGCGGTGTGGAGAAGGAAGAGTTAAAAGGGATTCTAATGTACGGATTTAGCCAGTTTAGGAACAACAATGGCTTATGTCTCTCACCAGACAATGCTCCTCTTCAATGGTAAACAACAACAAAACACTTATTACATTTTTTTTCATTTTGCGTTTCATATTCTTCAATGAGTCTCATCGTGTTAATGTTTTTGTTTTTTTTTTTGTTTTTGTATAGTATGATAGATCCTTCAGCATCTTTTAACGAAGACGGGACTAGATTCTTATTGTTTTCTAGAATTATTATGGGAAAATCAGAGATTGTTGGCTCGACCACACAATCGTATCCGAGTTCTCCAGAGTTTGATTCAGGTGTAGACAGTTTAACATCTCCGAAGAAGTATATGATTTGGAGCACATACATGAACACTCATGTTTTGCCTGAGTTTGTTGTTTGCATCAAAACTCCATCTAACTTAAGAAGTAGTACGCACACAAAAATGTTTGTTCCTCTCTTCTTTAATTCACAAGTTGTTCCATTGCTGATTTGGTATGTTTTTTTTTTTAATGTAGAGAACCCGAAATCCCCTTGGATTTTGTTTCCGGTACTGATCAAATCGATATCGAAGTTTCTAAACCCGTCGCAAATCCGTCTCGTGCAGAAACACTATAAAGAATATCAAGTAAGTCCACTTTCTTGGCTCTCTGTTTTTCATCCTGATTACAAGATTCTCATTGATGGTTCCTTTGCCACTCGCAGGAAAGGAGAATATCGCGGTTTGAGTTGATTCAACGACTGAGGACTATAGCCGGAGATACGTTATTGGTTCAAATCATCAAATCTTTCGGACAAAAGGTACACTGTATTGTAGACACATATTTTCAAAATGTTTTTTTTTTTATCATACACAACTTCCACAATGTTGGTTCTTTGAAATGTTACAGGGATCGGAAGAATCAGGACCGATAAATTTACAGTCGCAACGTGGTTGTATGCATATATAGAGAAGTCGTTTGTTAGCTCTATGTTGATTACACCAGAATTTTGCTTTCTTACAACATATTAGTGTTTTATGTAAATATGTTTCTGTAAATCAAAAGACAATAATTCACTATCTCGCTTACAAGTCAATGGTGCTGGAACATAGAACCTTAAATGGATAGAGGGACTTCCCAGCCTTGTGGAACTGGAACTTACTCATTTATGATCTTTAAACATACTATGAAATGAACATAGCAGTGTTAATTATTTTTTTCTAATCACAAGCTTCCTTTTAATTTACATCATAGTTACGTAAACACACAATTTTAAATAAACACGCCTGTGATTTTTTCGTATAAAACTACAACAACGAATCAGAAAAACCTGTAGAGCTTAGTCCAGTAAGTTAAGAACTGTGTGTGTGTGCGGGCGGGCGCATTAGATTTCATCATTTCACAATGAAAAGCGTCGGGAAGATGTGGAACCGCTTCTAACAAAGCTAGCAAACTCAGGGTCAATCACAATCCCCTGAACTTGTCTTCGACCTCTTCTTCCCAACAAGTTTACTCCGCCATGTCCTGGTGCCACCGGATCTGTCACGGGAATATTTTCAGGAACTGGCATCTCCGTGGAGTGTCCTGAGATGCACAATGAACCTGACTCGTCTTGTTGCCAATACACTTCCACCATGATTCCTCGTGGATTCTCTGCAGTTTCTGTTCCCGGTATCCCAATAAATCTTGCCCCAACCGGTATCTGTAGATTGGATTGGATCGGATCAGCTCGGGGGTTATATAATTATCTATCTATATATATGAATGTATGAGATGTAAGTTATTTACCTCAACTGAGGAACCAGATGTTAAGTCGAGAGTGACCATCGTTCCATCAACCGCAGCGCTTTCGAGTTCAGCTTTTCTTGCTATGTTCAAAAAGACTTCTTCAAGAGTTGCGAGACCAAGTTGGATATCTGAAATTCCAAATTCTTCTTCTCTGTCTTGCAGCTCAGCGAAAAAGCTCTGTTTTGTTGTTAAAAAAAAACAGAGAAGTTGTGAAATCTACACTTAGTTCTAAAGTAGGTAGTAAACTCTATTTATGATAAGTTGTGTAAATGCTTACTGTCAAAAGATTCTCTTTATCGTGTGGTATAACAAAAGTCATGAAGGCCTTGTTTTCTTCTATTGGTTTGACTTTGAGATGCTGCAAGAAATGATCAGTTATCACAGATCAGAGGGTGTTGGATTAAGTTAAATGCATAGTAAAATGGAAACTTTAGCAGGCTGCTAAAACAGACTCACATCTTTAAAAAATATCTTCACTGGCTCGCGTGAATCGACAGCACCAGTTTCCCCATTGTGATTATTGCCATTGTTTTCTTGGTTGTTGCTTTCAACGAAGCTAATGTTAGCAATGAAACCTGTGCCAAAGCGGGATTTTAACCTGATCGAGGTTCCAATGCAGCGGAGCCTACCCTTAGCCATTATCCCTATCCGATCACTTAAGATATCAGCTTCTTCCATCGAATGTGTCGTTAGTATAATGGCGCGGCCTTTCTTGGTTTCCTGTATAATATCCCACACATGTCTCCTCGTGATCGGGTCCATGCCAGTAGTCTGCAACCCATGTATGACAAGCACGCATGTGAAAAGGAAGCGGAACTTAGATAAATAAAAATCACCACAATAAATGTTACATATACCGGTTCGTCCAGGAAGACCAGCTTTGGATCACCAATGAGTGAAACTGCAACACTGAGTCGGCGTTTCATTCCTCCACTGTAACTTCCTGCCCTGATTTTCCCTGCTTCTGTCAGTTTTACCTCCGCTAGTGACTTCTCAACCATCTGTATGATGGGAAAGAAACATTTTAAGCGACAAAAGAGGAAAAGTATTCTTGATTTGAAGTAACCAACCGACTCATTTCCACCATTAGGGTGACATACCGAGTTGATCGATGCAGGTGGCAACCCTTTGATGCTAGCAAAGAGTTTGAGGTGTTCTTCACCAGACAAAGCATCCCAAAGAATATCAAACTGTGGAATGGGAATGTCAAAAAGCATTTAAAGCATAACAAATGTCTGTAACTAAGGCAAATGTCAGAAGAAGATAGCAACAGAAAAAATGGCCCACCTGAGGACAAACTCCAATCATTTTACGGATGTTGGACATACCAACAGAGCTTCTTATAGAATTTCCATAAATTAGTGCTGTTTAACCAATCAGAGAGATTTTAGTATTGTGAAAATGCTTAAGACACTAGCTTCTACGCAACAGAAACAAGGAATAGTGGAAGCTTCATCTTACCATCACCACCAGTAACTGGAAATAAGCCTGTCAAACAATTGATAGTAGTTGTTTTCCCTGCGCCATTCGGTCCAAGAAGACAGAATAATTGATCTTTGGCAATATTCATCCACAACCCCTGATTATACTCCAAAAATTAGTATCATGGAAGAAAACACAACCAAGTCCTAGCCATAGAATGGTAAGATTGTCATTTGGTGAACATTTTTGGTATAGAACAGACTCTTTCATGCTAAATTGCAATTAACAAACGTAAAAGGGTCAGTTTTTCACTTATGTTTTCTTAAAAGAAATACCTTCAGAGCATGAAAAGGGGGAGTTTTCTTGCATTTGCAGCATCCAAAATTCGTCGTCCCAGGATAAGTCTTTGCAAGACCACGTATTTGAACTGCTATGTTGGGATCAACTAAACCATCCATTGAATGTTGTTTAACTAAAGTTTCCTCTTCAAGGACATCTTCGTCATCTGGGGTAATGTGATCCACAGGTGGGACTGAACCAGTACAACTACAAATTCCACCTTCTGTTAAGAGTAGAAAAAGTTAATTAGAATCACATTTTGACACCAAAATTACTAATGAATACAGAAAAGACTGAGGAGAAAGTACCTTCTACTCGGTTGCCACCTTTACCGGTCCAGTAACCAGGTTTTAGAAAGTAGAAGATAGATTTCCTTACACCAGAAGCATTTGGAGTAATATTGTCAAAGTAAAGAGCCAAAACAAACCACAAAAAGAAAGTCCCAAGAAGCCACAAGTAGATATCATTCTGCCAAAACCAAAAAGTAATGATCGTCAGAGAACGACTGGACACAATTATTAGATGGAATTTGTTTTGAGAGTTGACATACAATTGTAATCACACAATCAGTGTCCTCGTTGGGTCCACATTCTGCTCTCTTACTCCAACTAATACCAGGATCTTGAGGAGTTGAAGTTGCATCAGCAAGCAGCTTTAGACCCTGAGAAAAGGTATTGGGCGGGAACAGTGACCAAAGCGACCTGATCATGCGAGAATACTTCTTGGCATAGGGAAACCCAGTTGATGTTGCAAGCTGCAGTTAGATTTATGATTAGTAACAATTCATAATTCGAAGAAACAATACCATCTATTTGTTTTGCATGAAAGCAGCACCTGTGTGACAAAGCCAACCAGAAACACAAAGAACCCGACAGTTGTTGCTGAAGATGATTTGCTGATAAAAGCTGATAGCATGAAAGCTAGCCCAATCTAGCAGCACAAACAATGAAGATAATAATTTGACTGATGTGCCAAAAGAGGTAAAAGCATTAGTTTTAGAAAGAGAGTTTTACCAGATTTAACTGGAAAAGCATGAAAAGTAGGAAGACAACAGGGAAACTGTTCTTCAAGAAAAAATCGAACTGGAACATCATTCCAAAGAGAACGGTCAAGAGCGCCGAGATGGCAGTAAGAATTCCTTCCCATGTAAGCCATGACAACCAATAAGCAGTGTCAAAAACACCCATCATCGTCATTGCCTGTTGGAAAACAAAAGATCAATGTACTATATAAGACACTGGTAACAGCTTACGTAGAAACAACGTTATACCTGGCGAAGTTTGAGCTCTTTCTCAGTAATCAAAGAACTAATCTGAAGTACAAAACCAAACATCGCAACAGCAAGGAAAAAAGTCGGTCCTATAGTGTCCAACGCAACAATAGCTTCGATAGTTGGGTGAGGAAACTCCTTGAACCCAACAACCCAATTAAAGTTTGGATCTGCAAAACAAAATAACAACTTCCCAATGTCAAAAACTAAACACTTGATACTATAAACACAAAGATTCATCAAGATATGCATTACCTCCTATTAAAGACCTCGCGATTTCACGCTCAGCGGCAATTTGAAGCGGAATCTGAAACTTGAAAGTGGGATCTTCAAACCTTCCTCTATTCATCTCTGGTGTTGAATTAGTTTGAATACCATAACTAATTACTGTAGCATTTCTTTCCACAAAGTGCAAAGCTCCTGGAACTAGCAACGGGTTCGCCATAAGCCACTTATCTACCGCTTCAGGATCCACGAATGATCGAACCTGAATCGACAATATAACAAACAAACAAACAAATTACAATTTGCATATTTAACTTCCACTATAATTCTCAAAACCTTAACCTAACAATTTGGTTCTCTATATCTATGACATCACTAAATATCCATTAACATAACAATCAAAATCTACTCTAATTTCTCCTGAAGAATGCTTAATTACACAATTTAAAGATTACAATACCTTCTCGGTAGGAATTGGTCTTCCAGGATTATTCTTCATAATCGCATTAACAATCTGAGTCACCTTTGGGAAACGATTTCCGCTCCAAACAAAGTCATAGCACGGAAGATTCACGAAGAACTTATCTTCGCAAGGCGGAATCGGCGGCGAAATCAACGCCGTCGGATCCGTAACAGTTTTGAGCGCCGTGGAGGAAGCGAAGCTCTTCTCCATAGCTTCTTGGATACAGAAGATAAGGAGGATGAAGAAGAAAGAAGCGAAGAGCTGAAGAAACGTGGCTCGTTTGCTTCGCCATGAAAGAAGAAGGTTTTTCTTGAACAACGCCGTGTACTGTTGCAAGAGAAGAGGCAAACCTCTCTGCAACGTCATGGCTTGAGACGTTTTTTCGAATTTTTGGGAATCTTACTGTGATCTGAATTTTTGATTGGAGGGGATGATTTAAGGGAGGCGTAAGATTTTTTTTATATTTATGACCCTGGATTTGTAAGATATTTACGAATTTGCCACTCATGTTTGCCTGCGAAACTACCTCGAAAAAACGTAATGATAAATTAATAATTTGGTGGTAATTATTTACATTAAGGCTTTGACTGTAAGCAATTGTTACTAATACATTATTTAACATTGAAATTATTAAATTGTAGATCTTTTTTGGGGTATTTTCGTAGATAGACGCAGTAATCGTTGATATTCAACACTTTTAGAATTTTTTGGCTTCGTAGATTTTACCGAGAAAAATAATGAAGTGTGACATTGATTGATATAATAATCCTTGGAACAGTCCAACAAGCTAGCCATGTTCAAACTTCCGAATCATTTAATTTGAAGGTCAAAGAATGTGTAGATGATATATTTTGTCAAACAAGAGATCTAATTTTTAATGTGTACTTTTCTGTGTACTAATTTAAAATGTTGTGGTTACTTTCTTCTATGTCAGTTTCGTGAAAAAATATAAAAAATGAAGACATTTTTGTGGACAAAATAAACTCATCATTTATAAAATACAATTAGAAATTTTCTTCTTTTGTTTGGGAAAAATAGACAATGTCAATTTATTCAAAGAACACTTTGAGTCTTCAACAAGTTGATGGTATTAAGCAAAAACTATATCATAAAAATTAGTAAACCTCAAAACCCCGCGTTAGTCGTCTACTAAAAAGGTAATTCCAAGTTTCCAACTATATCATATATTTTTATATTATTTTTAAAATCATGCGTTACTTGTTGTTCAAGTAACCCTCACATAGCCATAGGATTAGGAACTTAGGAAGGATTTGGTAAAGTTTGTTTTTCTTATGTTAACTAGGAGGATTTGGTAGATTTTTTGAATTATATCGATGGTGCCCTCACGTAATACCTAGCTATAATATATTAGTAATAATATCTTTTATTAGTAAATCTCAAAAAAATAATATAAAGGATCGTGAGGATCACTCATTCGCAGCTCCTTTTGAATTTATATTGAAGTCCAATGTTTATTTATTTTACTAATTCAAATTTAACAAACTATTTGTATACTAAAAATTCTTATCGTAAAAAAAATGAAATATTATTATTATATAACCACTACATTTTAAAACTTTTCATTATTATTTTCCTAATCATTGTATTTCCTCTTATAATCTAGTGCAATTTCTCAATAAAAATGCAGTTTTAGGTAGGATATAATGCTAAATGGCTTATAAGTCCGATGAATGACCAAAACAATATAATAACATTCGCAATGAAAGCTTTTGGCGCTGGTTAAAACAGAAGAAGCTACCAAGCTTCATCAATGGCGGATTCTGGTCCAGCCAGCTTCTTGACGCGTGCCAATGCCATACTTAGAAAAAATTTAACCTATCAGGTTTGGTATTTTTCGTTTCCCATAGTAATTCATAATTATATAACCATATGTCCATATATACTTTCAAAGTACGTAATCTGTTTCAAATGTCAACATCTATTGATTTTCAAATTACATATACATGCGTCTACTAGTACTCTATTTTCAAAGTTTGTACATCAAACCAATGTTTTCGCTTGTTCTTTGGTGGTTTTGTAGAAACGGAACATATGGAGCAATGTTCGACTTATTATTATCCCTTTCTACCTCTGCATAGTTCTTGTTTTTGTTCAAGCTCTATTCGATTCACAAGTCAATAACTCTGTAGATAATCAATGTGGTTGTCAATGCATTGACAAACTCGGAGACGGAAAATGCGAAATGATCTGTGGTTTAGAATATTCGACTCGGGATCAAGGAGTCTTTTGTGCTATCCCAAAACCACAACCATGGCCTCCTTTGATTCTGATTCCACGTCCTCAAGCTCGCGCTTTTGATTCCGGTTTCACTGATGAATCTTGCAGACGAAAAAACACTTGTCCTGTAACTATACTTTTCACTGGGAATAATCAATCTATTGGAGCAAGTAGGCTTGTGAATGTGTCCCCCTTTTCTTCTTTAGGCTTACTTCTACATTGTTTTCATTGGAACTAATGTTCTTGTTTTTCTCCAGCTTTATCTAGAAATCTTCTCAGGAGGTCTTTTACAATAATGAACTCCTCTGACCTCTTGTTTAGTTTAGCTAATAATGTCTTGGTAAGTTCTTATCTGGTTTGTTGAAAATTCTGTTTGTGAATCTGAATGTCTTCGCATTTTTTTTTTTACTTTTAGCTCATGCATGTTTCAGGCTACAACATTAAAGGCAAGTGCAACCAATTATCTTGATTCAGGGATTGTCTCAAATCTTAGCATATACAACATCCAATCTCAGTGCCCTCCAAACTCGAACTTTTCATTCTCTCTCGGACAATCACCTCTTAATTTTACGAAAGGTATAAAGCTTCTGATCACATTCTCTTCTAGGCTTATTTCAAGTTTGTTAAACAACATTTGGTTCAATTTATATTTTGTCTTAATAGTAATAAAAGTTATCATCTAAAGAAATACTCTTGTAGTGGATCAATGTAATCTTTTTGTTGAAACCAGAGATGAGATGTGTTCAAGGATTGAATTTTTGGAGAAACAGCTCCATAGAGGTCAATCATGAGATTTTCAAAGGTTATGAGAATGGGAATTCTGATGGGAAGATAAGTGAGATTGTTGCAGGTTTGTAATTTGAATTCTCTGTCTTTTACCTTTAGTATTCACATGAGACTTCTGAATGTTTATGTTCTGTTTTTTTTTTCTTTTTTGCCTTAGCATACGATCTCTTGGACACTGATAGGACTAACTTCAATGTGAATATATGGTACAACGCAACGTACAAAGGTGAATCAGTAAATAAGCGTTATAAGTTGGTCCGAGCTCCCCGCTTAGTCAATTTGGTAAGGAACAAAGTGTAGCACGAAAATTCGATATAGGACTAGTTTCAAGAATGAAAGAGATTCTCAAACTCTGCATAACTGCAGGTGTCAAATGCTTATCTTCAGTATTTGAAAGGCCCTGGGACAAAGATGTTATTTGAGTTTGTTAAAGAAATGCCTAAACAAGAAACTAAACTTCGTATAGACATCGCGTCTCTAATTGGTCCATTATTCTTCACATGGGTTATTCTTCTTCTGCTACCTGTAAGTTTATTTGACATATAGTTGGCAAATTGCATTCTCAAAAGCCTATCAAGCATTAGACGCAGGCCATTCATAATTACAGGCATTTATATGCAGGTGATCTTGACCTCATTGGTGTATGAGAAGCAGCAACATCTAAGAATTATAATGAAAATGCATGGCCTAGGAGATGGTCCTTATTGGGTGATAACCTATGCCTATTTTCTCGCCCTATCCACGTTATACATTATATGCTTGATGATATTTGGGTCAGCAATAGGTACTGAATCATTACCATTTCTTATAGAACAAGTTACCTTCTCTGGGGTTACTATAGCAGCTATATTTCCTTGCAGGACTGAAGTTCTTCCAGCTTAATGACTACAGCTTCCAGTTCCTTTTCTATTTTCTCTACATAAATCTACAAATCTCCATTGCTTTTCTAGTTTCCTCAGCATTTTCAAAGGTTGAGACAGCATCAGGTACTAACTTAAGTCACACGTTAACTAAATGTACTCAAGATTAACATGATGTTGTTAACTATAAAAGAAACACTTTCTGTTTTATGTCCCAATTTTAGTTGTTGCTTACCTATACGTGTTTGGATCTGGGCTCTTGGGCGGGTTCCTCTTCCGGTTTATGTTGGAAAGTTCATCGTTTCCTAGTAAGTTATCAAGATGACCTTGAAGAAACAATATCCGCGTAATTTATTCTCAAAACTTACTCCAATGCTAATATATAATGTTTACTTTTCCCCAGGAAGCTGGATATTTGTCATGGAGTTGTATCCCGGCTTCTCCTTATACCGCGGGTTGTATGAGTTCGCCCAGAATGCTTATCAAGGAAGCTTGAATGGGAAAGATGAGATGAAGTGGAAATATTTTAGTGATAGTGAAATGGATGAAGTTTTCTACATCATTATCGTTGAGTGGTTTATTGCACTCATTGCAGCATACTATATCGATAAGATATCTTCATCGGGAAAAGACCCTTTGTTTTTCTTGAAAATCCATAACCCTTTCCAAAAATATCTCTCTCCACAAAAGCCTAGCTTGCAAAAACAGGTCTCAGCAGTTTCTGTAGAAATGGAGAAACTAGATGTCATTCAGGAGGTATTGCAAAAGAATGTTTACATATGATCTTATTCCATGTTCTTTGTGTTTTTTTCAGCTGTTTTGAATTATATTTAAACATATTTTGTTCTAATCAGAGTGAAAAAGTTGAGCAAATGATGCTTGAGTCAAGCACAAGCCATGCGATTGTATGTGATAAGCTAAGGAAGGTGTATCCTGGTAGGGATGGAAACCCGCCTAAAAAGGCAGTTCGAGGGTTATCTCTCACTGTGCCTTCAGGAGAATGCTTTGGCATGTTAGGGCCAAATGGTGCTGGCAAGACTTCTTTCATCAATATTGTCAGTCCATAAAAAATTGTGCTTTCAATTGAGCTTAGGTTATGATTGAAAAACACCCCTTGAATAATACCAGTTGTGTCGTATTTTTTTCTGGCCAGATGACTGGGCTTGTGAAACCAACATCTGGAGCAGCTTTTGTTCAAGGTTTGGATATCTGCAAGGATATGGACAGAGTATACACTAGCATGGGTGTATGCCCGCAACACGAGTAATCAAGTTCTTAGAAACATTTTATTTTGTTCAACTATACAGAAGATCATTTAGTTGTTTATCATTCTCATTCTCTGTTTTTTTTTTTGTACCACTAGCTTGCTATGGGAAACACTGACAGGAAGGGAACATCTGCTGTTTTACGGGAGACTTAAGAATCTCAAAGGCTCTGATCTGAACCAAGTATGTTATCAATCTCACTTCCCTTCTATAGATTACTTCAAAAGTTATCAAAATGTCAATTTCATGGTTGCTCAATCTATCTTCCATGGTTATTTACCTTGCATTAGGCTGTGGAAGAGTCTCTTAAGAGTGTCAACCTTTTCCACGGAGGAATTGCGGACAAACCTGCGGGGAAATACAGCGGAGGTATGAAAAGGCGGCTCAGCGTAGCCATTTCACTTATCGGGAATCCTAAGGTATACCATTGTCTAAGAATATTGTTGCTTTAACCAATGACCTTTAGAAATAGTACACCTAGAGAGTTAGGCTCTTTCAAGCTTAACAAACTCGTCCTCATTAATACCTTTGAAGGTGGTTTATATGGATGAGCCAAGCACAGGACTTGATCCATCCTCGAGAAAGAACTTGTGGACTGTCATCAAGCACGCAAAAAAAAACACTGCGATAATCCTCACTACTCATTCAATGGAAGAAGCAGAGTTTCTTTGCGACCGACTGGGGATTTTTGTTGATGGAAGGTTACAATGCATAGGGAACCCAAAAGAGCTAAAGGGAAGGTATGGTGGATTTTATGTGTTGACGATGACAACATCATCAGAACATGAGAAAGATGTGGAGGTGTTGGTTCGAGATGTTTCTCCAAATGGCAAGAAGATATATCACATAGCAGGGACACAGAAATTTGAGATCCCAAAAGACGAAGTTCGGATCTCGGAAGTGTTTCAGGCGGTAGAGAAGGCGAAGAGCAATTTCAAGGTGTTTGCTTGGGGTCTTGCAGACACAACTCTGGAAGATGTTTTCATTAAGGTTGCTAGAACTGCTCAAGCCTTTAATGTCTTCTCTTGAATCTTCTTAAAATCATCTTCTTCTATTTTTTTTTTTATTTTTTTTCTGTTTAATGTCAATATTTGTTTGCTCAGGTTTGATAAATTTGGGCATGCAGATATTTGATTAATGTACATTATTAGAAGAAATCGGCTGAAAGTTTGTGAAATTCTCTGAGGTTATTATATGTTGCTTGTTTGTGGATGATTCATGTTAAAAAATTTTTTTTTGTAAACTATGGTTATATAAATTATAGCTGATATGTGAATGATGATGTTGATACAAAAGTTTGCGTGGTTATTGTTTTGGGTACCAAAACAGGATTATGTACTTTTTATTTGATGCGAAAAATAGATTTTGCAGTTTTTATGGTATTATGCCAATCTCCAATTACAGCACAAGCTCATGAGATTTCTATCTTGACGTAAAATAATGCATTCACATAAAATATGAAATTTTTTCTTCAGAATAATTAGTAGTTTTATGAGTTTTGGGGAGATATTTTGGTTTTTTACTAAGTTAAGGTACAATTTTTACATCCAAAATATTTGTTTACATTCAAAATAATCACATTATTTTTGATGCAAATGCAATTGGTTTTGGATAAGAAACCTAACATCCAAATGCATAAATCAAATTGACTTAATTGAACAATATTTTGGCCATGATGTCATACTATAATAGCAGGTGAGTATTAAATTTTACGAAAATTAGACTGATGAGACATTATCTTCAAGCAAAGATAAGATTGAGTTTCAGGGTGTTTGCTTGGGGATTTGCGGACACAACTCTTGAAGACGTTTTCATTAGGTTGCTAGAACTTCTCAAACCTAATGTCTTCTCTTAAATCTTCTTAACATTATCATTTTTGTCTGTTCAACATCAATATTTGCTTCTTCATGTTTACTAATATTGGGCATTTACATTACTGGGACTGGCTGCAAGTATATATGTGAATTGTAATTTCTGAGGTTTTTACCACTTGTTTGTTTGTGGATGATTTATGTAAAAGAAAACATTTACGTAAGTGTGGGCTATAAATTTGTGAATGATGATGTTTGTACATTAGAAAAGAGATGATGCCCATGCGGCCATGCATGCATAAGAGTAAAGAAAATGGACTTGACTGGTATGTCAGATTATCAGCTGAATAGCGGAATAACTGAATTTAAAAATAGAGGAATCAATAGGACGACGATAATTTTAAACAGAACATAAATGACTTTCTTAGAAACGCCAAAAACTACTATATAGTAGATGAATAGACTTTCTCAAATTTAGTTATAATTTTAAAGCGTGTGGAATAAACTGAATCACTTGTTGATTTTCACTTTTTATAATTCAACACAAGTTTTTGTGAATGGTATGTATTCAGCAGAATCACGTTATCACGTTTGAAATGTGAAAATGTGATATACCATTCAAGCCCAATATTTTTCTTCTTTTTGCATTATTAGTGGCTTAGTGCCAACAAAATTTTAGAGTTTTGGTATCAATACGGAATTTTGCAATTTCGATGCTGAAAAAAAAAATTACATATTGATGGTAAAACGTGATCCAGCAGTTACGGCTTAAACTCGTGAGATGTCTATTTTTGACGTAAAATGATGAATTTACATAAAATATGACATGTGATTCAAGCAACGAAAAGATATAAGTATTTCTTAATTAGTCACAACAATGTTTTACTTTGAACACTTAACGTTAGAGATCCACATGCCTAACGATAAGTCAATGAGATATTTATTTTCTACCCTACTTGACCACGTTCCTCATAAGTCATAATATTATCAACGATTTCCCCATAAATCTTACTACATGTTATAAATTCTTCTTTGTAATAATAATAATAAATAAATAAAAATCATTCTGCACCCATAATTAATGGCCTCAACCAGAAATTTATTGCTCGTTTTCTTGACAACTTCTTGAAAATAATTAAAGTTCTTCGTTTGTTGACATTATAAGTAACAGAACATATATAGTTAATGCCGTAATGGCCTCAACCACATATAAAATTCGCAAGTGGAAATTAAAGTGTGTCACATGCATGGATCCTACTTTGAATTCATCAGTAATCAATGTGACCAAATCTAAAAACAAACAGAAGAAAAAGACAAAGTCAAGATTGCAGAAGCTTCATCAATGGCGAACCATGTTACTGCAAGTTTCTTGACCCGGGCCAATGCCTTGTTCAGAAAAAACTTAACCTATCAGGTTTGGTCAAACTTTTACATGTGTTAGTTATCTACTTAATACAAGATCCATTGATGTTACTAGTGAGAATGTAACTATATCGATTAATGTAGAAACGGAACATGTGGAGCAATGTTCGGCTCATTGTGATACCTTTCTACCTATGCGTACTTCTAGTGGGGATTCAAGTTCTGTTCGATACACAAGTTAATAACTCTGCTGATAATCGATGTGGTTGTCGATGCATCCACAAAAATGGAGATGGAAAATGCGAAAGACAGAGTTGTGGTTTACAATATTCATCTCAAACTCAAGCCTCATTTTGTGCCTTTCCCAACCCTCCACCATTGCTCCCGTTGTTACAAATTCCGCGTCCTGAAACTCGTTCAGTTGATCATGCCCGTGGCTCGTGCAGACGAACAGGATCATGTCCTGTAACTATACTTGTTACTGGGAATAACCATACCCTTGGAGCAAGTATGTCTCTTAATTACTTCATTCTTCCTCTCTTAACTCTAAACCAATTGATAATGAATGGACTAGTCAATGTAACTTCCTATGTGGGATCCTAACAGTCAGTGGCGGATCCAGAAATTTAATTTACCGGGATCAAAATTATCTTCTCGAACTAATCTTTATTTTTAGCTTTATCTCAAAATATGCTCAAAACTTCTTTCACGGCGAACTCCTCTTCTGACAGTTTCTTGCGTAATCTCGCCTACAATGTCTTGGCAAGTTCTTCCCTGCTTGATTTTTTTTTTCTTTTTTCATGATCATTAATGAAGTCTCTATCTCTCAGGATTTTTCATGACTATTGTATTCAGGGTACAACATCAAAACCAGACTACACCAATTTCCATGATCCAGGGATTCACTCAGATCTTCCCATCTTCAACATCCAACCTCAGTGCACTCCAGCCACTACGTTCTCATTCTCATTCCGACAATCACCTCTCAAGTTTCATAAAGGTACAATTATGTTTACGTGTTGTCATCACAACGATTTTAGGACATTTTTAAAGGTTACAATGTGTTTTGTAAATTGTTTACAGCATCTATCATTAAAAAGTCTAGTAGAACTAATATTGTTCTGTGTAAGTTTAAATGTAATCTGACTGCATTCCAAGTCCCAAGTTAATTTGTTAAAGAGAACATTTCTTGTGCCTCACTCAAAGCTAACTTCTCAAAAACATTCTTGCAACTGATTAACATTTTCTTGCAAATTATTAACGTGTCAAATCAGAGGTGAGATGCGTTCAAGGATTGAATCTCTGGAGAAATAACTCGGTAGAGGTCAACGAAGAGATCTTCAAGGGTTATCGTCAAGGAAATCATGAAAAGATCATCAATGAGGTTGCTGCAGGTTATTCCACTTCTCTTATCATTATTTGTCTATGTGTTTTATACATAGGCAACTTCTGACTCTTTCTCTGTTTTTTAGCATATGATTTCTTGGACACCGATACGAATAACTTCAATGTGACCATCTGGTTTAACTCTACATACAAGGATGATTACCGAGTACAACAGAGGCGTGTAAAGTATGTCCGAGTTCCTCGCTCAGTAAATTTGGTAAGAACTAAGACTATGTTTTTACCTAGGAGGCTAGGACATCATTTGATCAAACCCATTCTTACTCTACAAAAACAAAATGCAGGTTTCGAATGCTTATCTTCAATTTTTGCGAGGCTCAGGGACTAAAATGTTATTCGATTTTGTGAAAGAAATGCCTAAACAAGAAACTAAGCTTCATTTTGACGTAGCTTCTGTCATTGGCCCCATATTCTTAACATGGGTTATTGTTCTTTTGTTCCCTGTAAGTATGTTTTCAATAGACAGATTCAGTCTTGGAAGCAATCCTATCATTGGATTTCAATAGTTTGAGGCATTTTCTATGCAGGTGATCTTAAACTCATTGGTGTATGAGAAGCAGCAACATCTAAGAATTATAATGAAAATGCATGGCCTAGGAGATGGTCCTTATTGGATGATTTCCTACGCCTATTTTCTAGCCATATCCACGTTATATATTATATGCTTGATGATATTTGGGTCAGCAATAGGTATTGTCTCGTTTCCATATTTTCTTCTATATATAAAACATGTTTTAGAGCTATAATGCCTTGCAGGACTGAAGTTTTTCCGGTATAATGACTACGGTATCCAGTTCGTTTTCTATTTTCTCTGCATAAATCTGCAAATCTCCATAGCTTTTCTAGTTTCCTCAGCATTTTCAAAGGTTGAGACAGCTACAGGTACTAACTTAAGTCACACGTTAACTAAATGTGCTCAAGAACATGATGATGTTAATTAAAAGAAACACTCTTTGTTTTATGGCTCAATTGTAGTTGTTGCTTACCTATACGTGTTTGGATCGGGGCTCTTGGGCGGATTCCTCTTCCAGTTTATGTTGGAAGGTTTATCGTTTCCCAGTAAGCTATATATCAAAAACAAGTTGGAGAAGACCTATTCTCAAATACTGACCAGTGACCACAATACTAATATAATGTTTACTTTTTCCCTAGGAAGCTGGATTTTTTTCATGGAGTTGTTTCCGGGCTTCTCTTTATACCGTGGTTTGTATGAGTTCTCTCAGTATGCTTTAATCAGAAACGTGAATGGGAGCGATGGGATGAAGTGGAAAGATTTCAATGATAGTGCAATGGATGAAGTTTTCTACATCATTATCGTCGAGTGGTTTCTCGCTCTCATTGCAGCATACTATATGGACCGAGTTTCTTCATCCGCGAAAGACCCTTTTTTATGCTTGAAATACACTTTGAGGAAATCTCCGTCGAAACATAGCTTGCAGAGACAGGGATCTGCTATTTCCATTGAAATGGACAAACTAGATGTCGCTCAGGAGGTATAACAAACAATGATTAACAATACATTACATGTTTTTTTTGTGTTTTTTACTAGTTGTTTTGATGAAATTTGTTTTCGTCCTAATCAGAGAGAAAGGGTCAAGCAGTTGATGCTTGAGCCGAGCACAAGCCATGCAATTGTATGTGACAACCTGAATAAAGTGTATCCAAGTAGGGATGGGAACCCGCCTAAAATGGCCGTTCAAGGGTTATCTCTCGCTGTGCCTTCAGGAGAATGCTTCGGCATGTTAGGACCAAACGGTGCAGGGAAGACATCCTTCATCAATATGGTGAGTACTTTTGTGCTTAGATTTCAATTGAAAAACTCTCCAGAATAATACAAGTTGTATTTTATATTTTCGTGACTAATTATGGTGTTTAAAAATTTATAGGTTTCCGACTTCAAATCAATTGACAATGAGTTTAGATGCTTATATCCTTAAATACTATTGTCGAATCATATTTATTTTCGATGTGGAATACATTTCTATTTTTGCTGGGCAGATGACTGGGCTTGTGAAACCAACATCTGGAATAGCTCTTGTTCAAAGTTTGGACATATGTAAGGATATAGACAGAGTATATACCAGCATGGGTGTTTGCCCACAACATGAGTAAGTAATTATATTCTTGGAAAACAGATTATTTTGTTTTAATTGTCATCATTTTCTTGTTCTCTATTGTGTAGCTTGCTCTGGGAAACACTGACAGGAAGGGAACATCTGCTCTTTTATGGAAGACTTAAGAATCTCAAAGGCTCTGATCTCCACCAAGTATGTTATCAATCTTACTTGTCTACTATATTACTCCAAAAGTATCATAACTAATTTATGGGTTTAGGCTGTAGAGGAGTCTCTTAAGAGTGTGAACCTATTTCGTGATGGAGTTGCTGATAAACCTGCTGGGAAATATAGTGGTGGCATGAAAAGGCGATTAAGCGTTGCCATTTCACTTATTGGGAGTCCTAAGGTACACCATTGTCTCTTACTCATCTACTGAAAACCCTATAGATAACCTTTATTCATGTGAGTTAGAGAACTTTAACAAATCCATTTTTACATTTCGTGTAACTTTTTAAAAGGTGGTTTATATGGATGAGCCAAGCACAGGACTTGATCCAGCGTCGAGAAGGAGCCTATGGACAGCCATCAAATCCGCAAAAAAACACACTGCGATAATCCTCACTACTCATTCAATGGAAGAAGCAGAGTTTCTTTGTGACCGATTGGGGATTTTTGTAGACGGAATGTTACAATGCATAGGGAATCCAAAAGAATTAAAGGGAAGGTATGGTGGATCTTATGTGTTAACAATGACAACATCATTAGAACATGAAAAAGATGTGGAGATGTTGGTTCAAGATGTTTCTCCAAACGCCAAGAAGATATATCACATCGCAGGGACACAAAAATTTGAGATCCCAAAAGAAGAAGTACGGATCTCGGAAGTGTTTCAGGCGGTAGAGAAGGCGAAGAGAAATTTCAAGGTGTTTGCTTGGGGACTTGCAGACACAACTCTTGAAGATGTTTTCATTAAGGTTGCTAGAACTTCTCAGGCCTCTAATGTCTTCTCTTGAATCTTCTTTAGATTATCATTTTTGTCTATTCAACGTCAATATTTGTTATTTCATGTTTAATAGTATTGGTCATGCGTAGATTTGATTCGTGTGTACATTATTGGAATCGGCTACAAGTTTGTGACTTGCGTCGGCGGGTTTTACCACTTGTTTGTTTGTGAATGATTTATGTAAAACAAGGCTAGATAAATTTGTGAATGATGATGTTGATACATTAGAAAGAGATAATTCCCACGAATAAGAGTAAAGAAATTGTTTTTCTTCGTTGTGCATTGTTTTTTTTATAACCAGGATGATCTGCGCTTTTACCACCGCCGAGTAATCCCCTTAGGGTGAGTGTAGCAGTTGAATAGCCCACTCACCGGATTTCCTAATGGGCCTAAAGCATGACACCATTTTGATTGGAAAAATGGAGTGATTTAGTAAATTGCGTTTGAAAGGAATTGATCTCTGACCTAGATATCTACAAGGCAACTCCTCCTCCTTTCCACTTGACCACTGCCACTTGTTTTTTTTTTACATTGTTAGTGCATGCCAACAAAATTTCACAGTTTTGGTACCAAAACGGAATTCTGCAGCAATTTCGATGTTGAAAAAAAGTAATGCAGATTGATGGTAAAACGTGAGCCCGCGAAAACGCGTGATTTGTATATTTTGACGTAAAATGATGAATTTACATAAAATATGACGTGACTTAAGCAAAGACAAGATAGGTATAACTATTTCTCAGTCACAACAATGTTTTACTTTTAACACTTAACGATAGAGATCGACGTGGTTCTAACAATAAGTCAATGAAATTACCCGACAATATTTTATAGATTTGTGAGATATTTATAGTTTTACCCTACTTGACCATGTTTCCCCATAAATCTTGCTAAACTTTATAATTTCTTCTTTGTAAAAACCTCATTATGCACACATAATTAATGGCCTCAACCACCACATTATAGAATTTTATTGCAAAGATCAGTCCTTTTCTTGGCAATTTCCTGCAAATTATTGAAGTTCTACGTTTGTTGACATTATAAGTAACACAAAATAGTTAATGCCGTAATGGCCTCAACCACATATAAATTCGCCAGTGGAAATTAAAGTGTGTCACATGCATGAATCTTAATTACTGTGAATTCATCAGGACTTTGTGTCACTAAATCTACAACAAAAGGAAAGATAAAACAGAAGAAAAAGACAAAATCAAGATTGCAGAAGCTTATCATCAATGGCAAACCATATATATTACCGCAAGTTTCTTTACCCGGGCCAATGCCTTGTTCAGAAGAAACTTAACCTACTAGTTTCTTAATTTAGACTCGTAAGATATATACATATCATCACGTTACGTGATACGTACCATACAACGGTTCCGCAAAATCTTATAGTAATTAACATTATTACTTATTTTATGTAAAAAACAATAACTCACTCTCCACACATGCTGGTTGAAAAAATTTCTTGGTCGTCGTGGGATTACTCCTTTCTTTGGCAACTTCTTGCATATTATAATTTATAATTGAAGTTCTTCTTTCGTTGAAATGACTAATAATTAAGATAAATACCAATTTGTAATTCGCAAGTGGAAATAAAAAGGTGTCATATAAGATCGAATTGTGGACTCATAGAGTCAAATGAGGAACTCATCTATGGCGAAACCTGCTGCCGCCAGTTTCTTGACGCAGGCCAATGCCTTGTTCAAGAAAAACTTAACTTATCAGGTACTTGGCCATACAATAAATGCGTTATCTATATATACATATAGAAAAATGTAATTATATCTTGTTACCATTGTTGTAGAAACGGAACATATGGAGCAACGTTAGGCTGATCGTGATCCCTTTGTACCTTTGTGTGGTTCTAGTGTGCATTCAAGCTGTGTTCGATACACTGGTTAATAACTCTGTTGATAATCAATGTGGTTGTCGATGTATCGACAATGACAAAAATGGAGATGGCAAATGCGAAATAAAAAGTTGTGGTTTACAATATTCATCTCAAAACCAAGCCGTCTTTTGTGCCTTCCCTAACCCTCCACCATTGCTTCCTTTGTTACATATTCCTCGCTCTGTTAATCGTACCCGTCGTGATTCGTGCAAACGAACCGGATCTTGTCCTGTAACCATACTTGTTACTGGGAAGAACCAATCCCTTGGAACAAGTATACTCTCCTCTTTTAATGTTTTTTTTTTATTACAATAAATGTTTTTTTCTTTCCAACTAATCTTCACTATTGTTTTAGCTTTATCTGAGAATCTGCTAAGTACTTCTTCCACGGTCAACTCCTCTTCTTACCATTTGCGTAATCTCGCCTATAATGTCTTGGTAAGTCCTTCTCTGTTTGAATTCTGAATCTTTCCATTATTATCAAGTCTCTCTATCTCTCGGTGCTTTTTCATGAATTAGTATATTTATATATACAGGGCACAACATCAGAGACAGACTACACCAACTATCGTGATCCAGGGATTTACTCAGATCTTCCCATTTTCAATATCCAACCTCAGTGCACCCCAGCCACTACATTGTCATTCTCATTCCGACAACCACCTCTCGAGTTTCATAAAGGTATTAACGTCACAAAATTATGTGTGAAACCCTAATCTGAAAACTGAACACTAAAACCCAAAATGGTGTATATATGAACCCTTACCCAACCAAAAAAAAAAAAAAAAAAAACACTAAATTTAAACCGTAATAAATCAATATAAGTTTTAATCTGCATTCCATTTTCCAAGTTATTTTTGTAAGAGATAACATTCTTTCATTGCGCCCTATTAACTTAATGGTTAATGTGTCAAAGCAGAGGTGAGCTGCGTTCAAGGATTGAGTCTCTGGAGAAATAACTCCGTAGAGGTCAATGATGAGATCTTTAAGGGCTATCATAAAGAAAATCATGAAGAGATCATCAATGAGGTCGCTGCAGGTTATACCACTTCTCTTATCATTTGTCTTTGTATTTTTTTTTTTTTTTTTTGAATATCAGGAGGTTTTAGGCCAAAGCCGGCCCATAATCCCCCAGGCCCGAAACCACAACATGTAATATTAGTTTCGTCCCAAGCGTTACTCGAACCAGCGACCTCTAAGCTTCGCCTAGGATCTTTATTTTACAGTTAACTTCTGACTCTTTCTCTGGTTTTATTAGCATACGATCTCTTGGACACAGATAGGAACAACTTCAATGTGAACATCTGGTATTACACGACATACAAGGGAGATTTTCAAGATTGGCGTGTAAAGTATGTCCGAGTTCCTCGCTCAGTCAATTTGGTAAGAAACTACGTACGTGTTGTATGTTAGGATTCTACATAGAAATTGTGAAGGAACCAACACTAAGATAAGTAGCATTGGTCACTCTATATGTAGGACTGGTCTTTTGATCAAACTCATTCTTTGACTCGGCAAAACATTGCAGGTTTCGAATGCTTATCTTCAGTTTTTGCAAGGCCCAGGGACAAAGATGTTATTCGATTTTGTTAAAGAAATGCCTAAACAAGAAACTAGGCTTCGCATGGACATGGCGTCTCTCATAGGCCCCATTTTCTTCACATGGGTTATTCTTCTTTTGTTCCCTGTAAGCTCTTTTTATGTGGACTACTTCATACTCTTACAAGTATATGATGATCTTATCATGGGAACTAATTTAACCTGCTCTGGTTTGCGGATCGAAGAGATTATGGACCTAGGCCCATAATTGTTTGGTTAATATATAGGCTTTTTCAATAGTTATAGGCATTTTCTATGCAGGTGATCTTGACCTCATTGGTGTATGAGAAGCAGCAACGTCTAAGAATTATAATGAAAATGCATGGCCTAGGAGATGGTCCATATTGGATGATAACCTACGCCTATTTTCTCGCCATATCCACGTTATACATTATATGTTTGATGATATTTGGGTCAGCAATAGGTATTGTAGAGCTGACTTATCTTATGTTAATATTTTCTTATGTGTATATAAATCAAGTCTCAAAGCTATAGTTTGTTACAGGACTGAAGTTCTTCCGGTCCAATGACTACAGCATCCAATTCATTTTCTATTTTCTTTATATAAATCTGCAAATCTCCATTGCCTTTTTAGTTTCCTTAGCATTTTCAAAGGCTGTGACAGCATCAGGTACTAACTGAAGTCACATTTTTTTTCAAATTTGCTCGGGAACATGTCGGTGTTAAGGAGAAACACTTTCTGTTTTATGCCCAAATTGTAGTTGCTGCTTACATGTACGTGTTTGGATCTGGGCTCTTGGGCGCATTCCTCTTCCAGTTTCTGATGGAAAGTATATCGTTTCCTAGTAAGCTATCAAGAACAACTTGAAGAAGACATATTCTCAAAACTGACCACAATGTTACTGTATATAATCTTTTACTTTTTACCAGGACGCTGGATTTTTGTCATGGAATTGTATCCCGGGTTCTCATTATACCGCGGGTTGTATGAATTCTCCCAATATGCTTTCCAAAGAAACTTGAATGGGAGGGATGGGATGAAGTGGAAAGATATCAGAGGTAGTGCAATGGATGAAGTTTTCTCCATCATTATCATTGAGTGGTGTCTCGCACTCATTGCAACATACTGTATGGACCGAGTTTCTTCATCCGCGAAAGACCCGTTTCTATTCTTGAAAAACCCTTTCAAGAAATCTTCTTTTCCACAAAGGCTTAGCTTGCAAAAAGAGGAATCTTCTGTTTCCGTAGAAATGGAGAAACTGGATGTCATTCAGGAGGTATATTGTAAAAGAATTCACAACCCCTTCCATGTTCTTTGCGTTTTTTGAACCGTTTTGATAAAATAAATTTGTTCAAATTAGAAAGAAAAGGTCCAGCAGTTGATGCTTGAGCCGAGCACAAGCCATGCAATTGTATGTGACAACCTGAAGAAGGTGTATCAAGGCAGGGATGGGAACCCGCCTAAATTGGCAGTTTGTGGCTTATCTCTTGCTGTGCCGTCAGGAGAATGTTTCGGCATGTTAGGGCCCAATGGTGCCGGAAAGACCTCGTTCATCAATATGGTTAGTACTCAAAGGGACATATACAAATCTTTTGTGCCTAGCTAGCTTTTCTATTAAAAACTTTGTCAAGCATACTCCTAAGTTTATATACATTTTTGGCTAGATGATTGGACTCGTGAAACCAACATCAGGGTCAGCTTTTGTTCGAGGTTTGGACATATGCAAGGATATGGACAAAGTATACACCAGTATGGGTGTTTGCCCACAACACGAGTAATAAATTAAATTCTTGATAATTTTTGTTGTTGTTGAAGATCATTATTAAGTTTATGGGCTTCCCAACTAAAAAATGAGTTAGTAACGAGTGGATTGATTCAGTCATTGTATATTATTCCTAAGAATCATATAGTTGTTTTATCGTTCTCTTATTGTTTGTCATTCACCAGCTTGCTCTGGGAAACACTGACAGGAAAAGAACATCTTCTCTTTTATGGAAGACTTAAGAATCTCAAAGGGCCTGATCTCAACCAAGTAGGTTATCAATCTTACTTCTATCCTATATTAGCGCAAGTGTATTAAAACGTCAATTCATTGTTAATTATTAGGCTGTAGAAGAATCACTTAAGAGTGTGAACCTATTTCGCGGAGGAGTTGCTGATATACCTGCTGGGAAATACAGCGGAGGAATGAAAAGACGGCTAAGCGTAGCCATTTCACTTATCGGGAGTCCTAAGGTACACCAATGTCTCTTACTCCTCTCCTACCTAAAAACTGATTGATAAGCCCTTATTTGCATTTGATTTAGAGAGTTATAGTTTTTCAAGCTTTAACAAATCATTTTTCCATTTGGTTATTAAATAAAAGGTTGTTTATATGGATGAGCCAAGCACAGGACTTGATCCAGCTTCAAGAATAAACCTATGGACAGTCATCAAACGCGCAAAAGAACACACAGCGATAATCCTCACGACTCATTCAATGGAAGAAGCAGAGTTTCTGTGTGACCGATTGGGGATTTTTGTTGATGGAAAGTTACAATGCATAGGGAATCCAAAAGAGCTGAAGAAAAGGTATGGTGGATCCTATGTATTAACAATGACAACATCACCAGAACATGAAAAAGATGTTGAGACGTTGGTTCAAGATGTTTCCCCAAATGCCAAGAAGATATATCACATCACAGGGACTCAGAAGTTTGAGTTCCCAAAGGACGACGTTCGCATCTCTGAAGTGTTTCAGGCGGTGGAGAAGGCCAAGAGCACTTTCAGGGTGTTTGCGTGGGGACTTGCGGACACAACCCTTGAAGATGTTTTCATCAAGGTTGCTAAAACCGGTCAGGCCTTTAATGTCTTCTCTTGAATATTCGTAAGATTATTATTTATGTCTGTTCATGGTTGATAAAATTGCTTATGCAGAGGTTTGATTAATGTACATTGTTGGCTCTCGGCTACAAGTTTGTGAATTTCTCTGAGGTCTTTTATAACTTGTTTGTTTGTGGATGATTTATGTAACACATAAATTTTATGTAAACCGTGGCTATATATAAATTTCATATACCATTTAGATCCTAAATGTATATATTTCTAAGGTTTACGAATTAAAATTTATAACTTCTAAAGTAATTAGGATTTAGCTGTTAAATTTTACCTTAGTCTTTAAAGTGTGTTTGATTATTAATTATTTGTTGTGAGGAAAATTAAGGATTGTAAAAATTATAATTTGAGGGAACCCATAGGCCATGATTAAGGATGGATGCCTTAACTTCCTCTGAAGGAACTTAAACACAAGATAGATTTAGCATCTTGGTGGCTCATGAGCTTCTCACATTTTGCAAGGTAAAAAAGGGTTCCTAAATCCTAATTAACTTTTAACCTGAAATTTTTTTAAAGAAAAAACATTACCATGAACAAATTCAAACCGAAACCAAATCAAAGTAAATTTATTTTCCCTGTATTGAAAAAAAATGCTACTAATTATAAGACTTTTATTTAAAAAACAACTTTTGTGGAAAGACTTTTTATGTTTAAAAACTGAAATAAGACTGCTGGTAAAAAAATAAACGGAAATAAGACTTTTCTTGTGACATCATAACATTGTTTTCCTTCTACGGGATCATGCATTGCTTCTTGTCCAAGTAATTGCCACATTGGAAAATGTTTGAATTTTGAACAAATCTTTTTTAATTTTTTAAAATGGTCAAAATTCTATAGTCAACGAATTACCCGATACTTTTACGTAAGATATTTTTAATAGACTAGTTTAATGAATTACGTTCACACGTGATTACGTCTGAAATGACGTATTAATCATCAACTATGCCAATTAAAAACTTTATATTAAATATAAACAATTAGTTGAAACTCACCTCTTCCACTAGTTGACGAATCTATTGGGTCGTGGGATCACTCTCCTCCGCAGCTTCCTACCAAATTTACATTTCAATCTTTCTTTAATTGTCACTTTCTTGATTTCGTTGAATTTACCTTTTTGTTGTTTGACCTAAAGAATAATCCCAAAATTTTAATAATATAGAAAAAACAACTGATTAAGACGTACTTAACAAAAATAATAAACCGTGTGCATAAGGGTAGTATCGTAATTTCACAGACCGTATCTGATCTCTGTTCTTCTTTCCTCCGCCCTGCTACTATATGAACCCAAAAGGCGGTGATTGGATTTGGTTCGTTCTAAGTTCAAAATTAGGATTCAATTTTTATTAACCCAAAAGAAAACAGAAACCTAAAATAATTTATTAGTCAAAGAGAAGGACACAGAGAAAAGAGCGAAGATTACCAAAATCTTCAACAATGGCGGATCCTGGTCCTGCCAGTTTCTCAACGAGAGCCAATGCCTTGCTTAGGAAAAACTTAACCTATCAGGTACTTTTTCTGTTTTCTTTTCCTTTACGCAATCGAATTATACATACAAGTTTTCGTTTCTTGTACCTACGTAGAAATCGTCTAATGTGAGTAGATTCTGTTCTGGGATTTTCGATTTTTCTAATCAGAGTTAGTGGCTGATTTATTGATTATCGGACGTAATTACAGATATTTGCTAGGAATTTTCAGTGTAATTTGATATAACTCGGTATAAATCAGATAAACGTATCTCAAAGTTCAACAACATCTATTGATTATAGAAATATTTGCTAGGATTATGTTGTGTTAGTATGCGTAGTTCTAATTCGTCTTGTGTAAATTGTTTGATGTAGAAACGGAATCTATGGAGCAACATTCGGTTTATCATGATTCCTTTCGGCCTCTGTATACTTCTAGTGATTATACAAGTCTTGTTCGATACACAAGTTAATAACTCTGCTGATAATCGTTGTGGTTGTGAATGCATCGTCAAAAATAGTGCTGGAAAATGCGAAAGAAATATTTGCGGTTTCCAATATTCTTCTCCGGATCAAGCCTTCTTTTGTTCCATCCCTAGCCCTCCACTATGGCCTCCATTGTTACAAATCCCGCGCCCTGAAAGTCGCGATGTTAGAGGTCTTCTTAATGACTCTTGTAGACGAACAGGATCTTGTCCTGTTACTATACTGTTTACTGGAAATAACATTTCCCTTGGAACAAGTATGTCTTTTTTCTCCAGTTTTTTGGGAATATTTTTTACTTTGTTTTCACTGGAACTTATCTTCATGTTTTTTTTAGCTGTATATGAGAATCTGCTCACAAGTTCTCTATCCGCGAACTCTTCTGACCTCTTGAGTACTTTAGCCAACAATGTTTTGGTAAGTTCTTTGGTTAGATGATCTCTCTGTTTCAATTATGAAGTGTATGAATATGTTTCATAGCTTTCCTGGCCTTATGTTTCAGGGTACAACAGTTGAGGCAGATTTCACCAATTATATTGATCCAGGGATTGCCTCAAATCTTTCCATCTACAATATCCAACCTCGTTGCATTCTAAATGCTACATTTCCATTCTCATTCGAACAACCACCTCTCAAGTTTGAGAAAGGTATTCAGTTTTCAATCCCATAGATGTTTAAGATGTCAATTTAAAAAGTTTAAGAGGGATATTGAATGTTAGATATGTTTATATCATTGTTAGCTTAATGTAATCTGGTTGCGTTCCTCTGTATGCGTATCCCGAGTTTGTCAAACATGATATCTCTTTCTTCCATATATTGTCTTCACTTAAAGTTATCTTCTGAGGAAACATTCTTGCTGTCGATTAACTTAATAGTTTTGTCAAAACCAGAGTTGAGATGTGTTGAAGGATTAAATGTTTGGAAGAATAGCTCCAGACAGGTCAATGATGAGATTTTCAAGGGTTATCGGAAAGGAAATCCCGAGGGGAAGATAAATGAGATTGCTGCAGGTTCCTCAACTTCTCAGTTGGTTTATCTATAACAATGCTTAATATGCACATGAGATGCCTGACTCTTCCTATCTGATTTTTGTTGCCTTAGCATATGATCTCTTGAACACTGATAGAAACAATTTCAATGTGCACATCTGGTATAATTCAACATACAAGGACGATGCAGGAAATAGACTTACAAAGTTGATCCGTGTTCCCCGCTCAATCAATTTGGTAAGAAAACAACAATGTACTCAAGACATTCTCATCATTGTATTCTCACTTTGCTCTTTACCATTGTGGCACCACTTTATTTATTGAGCTGATGCTTACACTTTACCAAACTGCAGGTGTCAAATGCTTACCTTCAATTTCTACAAGGCCCAGGGACAAGGATGTTGTTAGAATATGCCAAAGAAATGCCGAAACCAGAAACAAGTCTTCGTCTGGACATTGCGTCTCTAATTGGCCCCCTTTTCTTCACATGGGTTATTCTTCTTCTGTTCCCTGTAAGTTTGCCTTCAATAATATTCACCCTGATG
Source organism: Arabidopsis suecica (assembly GCA_019202805.1). Lineage (NCBI taxonomy): Eukaryota > Viridiplantae > Streptophyta > Magnoliopsida > Brassicales > Brassicaceae > Arabidopsis > Arabidopsis suecica. The sequence goes on from CM032909.1 coordinate 9,506,323, forward strand.
TATAGTGATCTATAAATCTTGGAAACAACAAGAATTCTCCTTTTCCCAGCCTAAGATATGAAATTCATATCTAGAGCCATTTGTATGTAGGTGATCGTGTCGTCATTAGTATATGAGAAACAGCAACATCTAAGAATTATAATGAAAATGCATGGCCTAGGAGATGGTCCTTATTGGATGATTTCATATGCCTATTTCCTTACCTTATCCGTGTTATACGTTATATGCCTGATGATATTCGGGTCAGCAATAGGTAATTGAAGCCTTTCTGTCTTTATATATTTCTTACATTTAGATTTTCTATACAGATTTCTTTTCCAATATGGGTCTCTATAGTTGCTGGTTCCCTGCAGGACTGAAGTTCTTTCGGCTTAATGACTACAGCATCCAATTCGTACTCTATTTTCTCTATGTGAATCTGCAAATCGCGCTTGCCTTTCTAGTTTCTTCAGTATTTTCAAATGTCAAGACATCAACAGGTACTTACAACATCGTGCTTCTTGAATTTGATCAAGAACATGTTGGGGTTTAAAGGAACTAATGAGCGTTTCTCATATGTTATAATCATAGTTGCTGCTTACATATACGTGTTTGGATCTGGACTTCTGGGTTTGTTTCTACTCAACTTTCTGATTGAAGATTCATCATTTCCTAGTAAGTTATTATGATTAATTTGAAGAACGATATTTAATACACTCGTTTATTCTCACAACTGACCACAATTACAATCAATTAACTTTTCCAGGGGGCTGGATTATTGTCATGGAGTTATATCCTGGGTTTTCCTTATACCGTGGGCTGTATGAGTTGGCACAATTTTCTTTCCGGGGAAACTTGAGAGGGGGAGATGGGATGAAGTGGAAAGATTTCAGTGATAGTGCAATGGATGATGTTTTTTACATCATTATCGCTGAGTGGTTTCTCACACTCATTGCAGCATACTATATCGATAAGATTTCTTCATCCGGAAAAGACCCGTTGTTCTTCTTGCAAAACCCATTCAAGAAATCTCCTTCTTTGCGAAGGCCTAGTTTGCAGAGGCAAGGCTCCAAAGTCTCAGTTGAGATGGAGAAACCAGATGTCACTCATGAGGTATGTCAAAAGGCTTTACAATATATTCCATGTTCTTGATAATACTGGTTCTGATAACAAAATTTGTTCCAATCAGAGTGAAAAAGTTGAGCAGTTGATCCTTGAGTCGAGCACAAGCCATGCGATTGTATGTGACAACCTGAAGAAGGTGTATCCTGGTAGAGATGGGAACCCGCCTAAATTGGCAGTTCGGGGGTTATCTCTCGCTGTGCCTTCAGGAGAATGCTTTGGCATGTTAGGGCCCAATGGTGCTGGCAAGACATCCTTCATCAATATGGTCAGTAACACAAATGGACAGAATCTTTTTTCCACAATATCTTTGCTGACCGACAATCTCTATCTTGTATATGCCCAAACGAATTGTGCGTCAGATGATAATCTTGTAACCATAGTAATATGTTCTCTATTTTCTTGGCCAGATGATTGGGCTCTTGAAACCAACATCTGGGACAGGGCTTGTTCAAGGTCTGGATATATGCAGTGATATGGACCGAGTATACACCAGCATGGGCGTATGCCCGCAGCACGAGTAATTAAATTCTTGAAATTCATTTCATTTTGTTCTCGCCAAGAAAGTACCACATAAAGAGTTGCTTATGTTTCCACTATAGAGGAAATAGTTAATCTGTCTCTCGTTGTTTGCGTATACCAGCTTGCTCTGGGAAACACTGACAGGAAGGGAACATCTGCTGTTTTACGGGAGACTTAAGAATCTCAAAGGTTCTGATCTCAACCAAGTATGTTATCAACCTCACTTCCCTTCTATATTACTTCAAAAAGTTATCAAAACGTCAATTTCATGATTGCTCAATCAATCTTACTCTCATCATTATTACCTTGCATAAGGCTGTGGAAGAGTCTCTTAAGAGTGTCAACCTATTCTACGGAGGAGTTGCCGACAAACCTGCTGGGAAATACAGTGGTGGTATGAAAAGGCGGCTGAGCGTAGCCATTTCACTTATCGGGAATCCTAAGGTACACCATTAAGCCCTTAGAAATAGAACACAACCTAGAGAATTGAGCTTTTTTCAAGCTTAACAAAATCTGTCTCAATAATTTTTTTAATCTTTGTAGGTGGTTTATATGGATGAGCCAAGCACAGGACTTGATCCAGCCTCGAGAAAGAACCTATGGACTGTCATCAAGCGTGCTAAACAAAACACTGCGATAATCCTAACAACCCACTCAATGGAAGAAGCAGAATTTCTTTGTGACCGATTGGGTATTTTTGTGGACGGAGGCTTGCAATGCATTGGCAACCCTAAAGAGCTGAAGGGAAGGTACGGTGGATCTTATGTGTTTACGATGACAACATCTTCAGAACACGAGCAAAACGTGGAGAAGCTGATTAAAGATGTCTCCCCAAACGCCAAGAAGATATATCACATCGCAGGAACCCAGAAGTTTGAGCTTCCAAAAGAGGAGGTTCGGATCTCAGAGGTGTTTCAGGCGGTGGAGAAGGCGAAGAGCAACTTCACGGTGTTTGCTTGGGGACTCGCAGACACAACACTTGAAGATGTCTTCATAAAGGTTGCTAGGAATGGTCAGGCCTTTAATGTCTTTTCTTAATCTTCTTAGATTCATACATACATGTGTTGTCCAATGTCAATATTTTCTTATGTCAAATTGCTACCACAGATACAGAATTACTGAATTAGTGTTTATAAGATTTCACGTATATTACTGGATATATGTTACAAGTTCTTGATTTTTCAATGAAATAGAGATTATACGTAAAACTATTACTAGAGCTCCTGAAGCAAAGAGGCGACACAACAACACTTGGATATGTTTTTCCCTGATGGTTCGCAATGTCATAACCATTGGTTTTACTCTGTTTTGAAATTCATATATCGGCTATGAAAGTTGGAGATACCTAAATAGTATAGCAATAAACCCAAATTTCTACGTTTTCGTAATAATTAAGAAAAAAAAAACCATATGTATCTTATTATATTCATATTTGTATAGGTTTTGGTAAAGAGTACATTTCTTAGGTGAGTGATGCAAAAAATACTTATAACTTGACCTACACGAAACAACTCACAAGAAAATACAGTGCTATTGTCCAGTACATGTATGCCACTTCAGTAACGTGTATAGTTAAAGTGTTATCTACTTAATTCTTGATATTTTTAGTATGCCCTTCTTTATGTACATCTAAGAAAACATTCAGAGATTCCTTCAAAATTATTCTACTCTACCACCACCATCAAATCTTCTCAAATTCTCTGTGATGGCGGATTCAAGTCCTGCAAGTTTCTTGACTCAAGCCAATGCTTTACTTAGGAAGAATTTAGTTTTCCAGGTTTCAATACACTTTTAATAACTAAAACGGCTAAAACATAGTAAAAGTTTCCACTGAGGTATTGTTTCCTTTTGTTCTTTGATGCAGAAACGGAACATATCAGAGCCGGCCCATGGCACAGGCCCATGAAGCATTGGCTTGCGGCCTCAAATAATATAGTTAATTTTCGGCCCCATATTTATGAGAAGTTCCTTTAGTCTAGTGGTCTGCTTTTATGAGAATAATAATATCTCATGTCTCCGGTTTAAGCCTACGTATTAGCCTTTTTTCGTTTTTTAAAAAACAAAACAATAAAATAAAACGAAAAATAATATAAGAAAACTTTGTGATTAAAAATAAAACGATTTTACTTGAACAAATATTAATAAAAAAAAGCAATAAACCTTAAAACCTAATTAAGACATCGTTTGCTCTTCTTCTTTCTCCTTGGTCTTGCAAATTGCAATCGTGAATCGTCGTTCTCGTCGACCTCATCAATCTCCGTCAAAGCAACAATATCAGGTTCATCTTTCTCTTTTTTTTTTTTTTTTGTTTGAATGTAATGTTAAATTATATTCAAAAGAAAAATATAACGTTTTTACAACTTGTGCATCGGATTGCTGAGAAAATATAAGCTAAAAGAAAGCTAAAAGAAAGTTAAACGTTACCAACTACAAACTTCGATTTAACTCCGAGCTTTGGTCCAAGATTGGTAGGCTGCCTCATATCGCATATCACCCTTTATGCGAATTGACGATATTTGGTTCCTTACTTGTTTATCGAGCCATAGTATGAGTCTCTCCACCGGCTGCAGATCTTCGCCATGTCTCCTTTGATTCCTTTCTCTCCAAATCGCGTAAACTGCCGCTTGAAAAACATATTTGATGAGGAATCCCTCCACTCGATCTAGGTGCTGATCCGAGATGTATTCTAGGAGAAGACCAATCTGTGGTGAATCTAGCTTTTAGTAGCCTTTTGCAAGAGCTGCCCAAACACGAGATCCGTACGGACAAGAGAAAAAAAGGTGTTCTCTAGTTTCCAAATGATTCTGACAAAGAGCACAAGTACCTTTCTCTTCTTTTCACTTTGCTCAAATTTGAGTTTTGAATCAATTCAGGTTTGTCAATTGAATTTTTATATGCGTTTACACATTAGACAAACAACTTTCTCCCTACGACTCTATCTCTTTCTTGTACATAAAGTCATACTAACTATTGATTTGTTCAATGATTGCAGGAAGATGACATCGAATCGAATAAGACAACAACCAGGAGGAGCATCAAAAGTAAGAAAAAAAGAAGAGACGAGAGAAATTAACAAAATCAATGGAAAATTCGATGTTGAGGTATGTAAAAAAATCTGAAACTTCTAAAACTGATGAGCCTTTAGAAAAAGAGATCAATATGAGTAGGGAAGAAGCAGCCTTTTTTTTTCCTTTGCTTGTGGCCCTCATAAACGTTGAGCCGGCTCTGAACATATGGAGCAATATACGTCTCATCACGATCCCTTTCTTCCTCTGTTTACTTCTCCTTGTTGTTCAAATGCTCTTCAAGACTTCAACACTCAATTAAACGACGTCCATGGTCAATGTGGTTGCAAAGAGAAAACTTGCGACTTAAGGTATTCTACTTCAGAGCAAGCAGCGTTTTGTGCCATTCCTAATCCACCACAATGGACTCCAATGCTTCAAATTCCGGCTCCTCAATACCGAGTCGCGACCACATATCCTAGCCATTCTTCCCCTGCAACTTTTCTCTTCACCGGGAATAATCAGTCACTCGGACAAAGTATAAACCCTATAAATTTACTCCTTTGAGATATGAAACGTTTATAACTCTTTTTTTGAAATTACGATAAACATCACAAACCTTATTGAAATTTTTTGGAAGATTTCTAATTAACTTTAAACAAAAAAATTTTAGAAAAGAAAAATTAAAGAAATACATTATCATGAACAAATTCAAAGAGAAACTAAATCAAAGTAAATTTATTTTCCGAACATAAGAGTATTAATTAATCAAAGACTTTTATGTTTTTTTTTTTTTTGTGTGCAAAGATTTTTTTGTTCTTAAACTGAAATAAGACTACTGGTAAAAAAATAAACTGAAATAAGACTTTTCTTGTGACATCATAACATTTTTTCCCTTTCTACGGGATCATGGATTGCTTCTTGTCCAAGTAATTGCCACATTGGAAAATGTTTGAATTTTGAACAAATCTTTTTTAAATGGTCAAAAATATCATAGTCAACTAAATTACCCGATCCGAGACATTAAATACACTAGTTTAATGAATTGCGTTCACACGTGATTACGTCTGAAATGACGTATTAATCATCAACTATGCCAATTAAAAAACTTTATTCAAGTAGAAAACAAATAATTGAAACTCTCTCCTCTTCCACAACTTGAAGAATATATTGGGTCGTGGGGATCACTCTCCTCCGCAGCTTCCTACCAAATTTACATTTGAATCTTTCTTTTAGAGCTGGGCATAAAACCCGAAATCCGAAAACCGATCCGAAAAATTCGGAACCGAATCCGAACCAAATAGTCACAAAATCCGGATGGATAATGAATTTCCCTATCCGAATTACCCGAACCGAACCCGATCCGAACCGAAAACCAAATGAATATCCAAAAACCGGAAATAATATTATATATCCAAAAATATTAGTTATATTTAGTTGTAATTTTATAGCAAATCACAAAAATATCCTAAATAAACTAGATTTCGGAAACTTTTTTTTTTTTTTTTTTTTAATACATATTTTTGCAAAATTTAACCAATTTTAGTAAGATTAAATCAATTTTTATTTAAATTGAACAATTTTCAGTTTTTTTTTCCCCGAAAACCGATCCGAATCCGACACCTATCCAAACTGAAGCCGAACCGTTGAATCATAAAATCCGAACGGATAATAAACTCTCCTACCCAAATTATCCGAATCCGAATATATCCGAATCGAAACCGAACCAAAAAGTCATAAAATCCGAACGGATAATAAACTCTCATATCCGAATCCGAATATATCCGATCCGAAATCGCCCAGGCCTACTTTCTTTAATGGTCACTTTCTTGATTTCCTTTTTATTGTTAGACCAAGAGAATAAGTCCAACAAACTAATAAAAGATAACTGATTAAGACGTACTTAAAGAAAATAATAAAGTGTATGCATAAGGGTACTATCGTAATTTCACAGACCGTATCTTTGATCTCTGTTCTTTTTTTCTCCGCCTGCTATATGATGACCCAAAAGGCGGTGATTTGATTCGTTCGTTCTAAGTTCAAAATTGGGTTTACTAAAGGAATTAGGATTCACAATTTTTATTAACCCAAAAAAAATCATAAACCTAAAAATAATTTAAGAGTAAAATAGAGAAAAGAGCGAAGATTACGAAAACCGTCATCAATGGCGGATCCTGGTCCAGCCAGTTTCTCAACGAGAGCCAATGCCTTGCTTAGGAAAAACTTAACCTATCAGGTACTTTTTCCGTTTTCTTTTCCTCCACGGAATCCAATTACACATACAAGTTTTCGTTTGATTTTCGATTTAGTCGCTGATTTATTGAATATCGTAAGTAATTACAGATATCTGAGCTAGGATTATGTTGATGTTACTATCCGTAGTTCTAATTCTGTAAATAAATTGTGTGTTGGTGTAGAAACGGAATCTCTGGAGCAATATTCGGCTTATCATGATCCCTTTCGGCCTCTGTATACTTCTAGTGGGTATACAAGTCCTGTTCGATACACAAGTTAATAACTCCGCTGATAATCGTTGTGGTTGTGAATGCGTTGACACGAATAGAGATGGAAAATGCGAAAGAGAGATTTGCGGTTTAGAATATTCTTCTCCGAATCAAGCCTTCTTTTGTTCCATCCCTAGTCCTCCACTATGGCCTCCATTGTTACAAATCCCGCGTCCTGAGAGTCGCGATGTTAGAGGTCTTCCTAATGATACTTGTAGACGAACAGGATCTTGTCCTGTTACTATACTCTTTACTGGAAATAACCGTTCCCTTGGAACAAGTATGTCTCTTTTCTCCTCTTTTTTTTTTTTTTCTTCTCTTCTTTCGGCATATTTTACATTGTTCACTGGAACTTATCTTCATGTTTTCTCTAGCTGTTTTTAGGAATCTACTCACTAGTTCTATACCGACGAACTCTTCTGACATCTTGCTGACTTTAGCTAATAATGTTTTGGTAAGTTCTTTGGTTGGATTCTCTTTGTTTCCATTATTAAGTGTGGGATACTGTTCTTAGCTTCCTTGAGATCATGTTTTAGGGTACAACAGCTGAGGCAGATTTCAGCAATTATCTTGATCCAGGGATTGCCTCAAATCTTCCTATCTACAATATCCAACCTAGTTGCATTCTAAATGCTACGTTCCCATTCTCATTCGGACAACCACCTCTCAAGTTTGAGAAAGGTATTCAGTTTTCAATCCTATAGATGTTTAAGATATTGAATGTTAGATATGTTTATATCATTGTTAGCTTAATGTAATGCGTTCCTCTGTATGCGTTTGTTAAACATGATATTTCTTTCTTCCATATATTGTCCTCATGACTCTAAGTTATCTTCTGATGAAACATTCTTGCGGTCGATTAACTTAATGTTTGTGTCAAAACCAGAGTTGAGATGTGTTGAAGGATTCAATGTCTGGCAAAATACCTCCATAAAGGTCAATGATCTGATTTTCAAGGGTTTTCGGAAAGGAAATCCCGAGGGGAAGATAAATGAGATCGCTGCAGGTTCGTCAACTTCTCAGTCGGTTTATCTATAACAATGCTTAATAAGCACATGAGATTTCTGACTCTTCCTATCTGATTTTTTGTTGCCTTAGCATATGATCTCTTGAACACTGATACGAACAATTTCAATGTGTACATCTGGTATAATGCAACAAACAAGGACGATGCAGAAAATAGACTTACAAAGTTGGTTCGAGTTCCCCGCTTAGTCAATTTGGTAAGGAAACAACAATGTACTCAACATGTCCTCATCATTGTATTCACGCTTTGCTCTTTACCAATGTGGCACCACTTTCTTGATTGAACTGATGCTTACTCTTTGCCAAACTGCAGGTGTCAAATGCTTACCTTCAATTTCTACAAGGCTCGGGGACAAGGATGTTGTTTGAATATGCCAAAGAAATGCCAAAACAAGAAACAAGTCTTCGTCTGGACATCGCGTCTCTAATTGGCCCCCTTTTCTTCACATGGGTTATTCTTCTTCTGTTCCCTGTAAGTATTCTTTCAATAGCGGCTTTATTTCACAAATTTTCACCCTGATGAATCTTATAAACAACAAGAATTCTGCTTTCTCTGAAGTCTATCCAGCCTAAGATATGAAATTCGTATTCAAATCCATTTTTGTATGCAGGTGATCGTGTCGTCATTAGTGTATGAGAAACAGCAACATCTGAGAATTATAATGAAAATGCATGGCCTAGGAGATGGTCCTTATTGGATAATTTCATATGCCTATTTCCTTACCTTATCCGTGTTATACGTTATATGCCTGATGATATTCGGGTCAGCAATAGGTAACTGAAGCCTTTCTCTCTTTATATATTTCTTACATTAGATTTTATATACAGATTTCTTTTCCAATCTGGGTCTTTATAGTTGCTGGTTCCCTGCAGGACTGAATTTCTTTCGGCTTAATGACTACAGCATCCAATTCGCACTCTATTTTCTCTATGTGAATCTGCAAATCGCCTTTGCCTTTCTAGTTTCTTCAGTATTTTCAAATGTCAAGACATCAACAGGTACTAACAACATCGTGCTTCTTGAATTTGATCAAGAACATGTTGGGGTTTAAAGGAACTAATGTGCTTTTCTCTTATGTCTTAATCATAGTTGTTGCTTACATATACGTGTTTGGATCTGGACTTTTGGATTTGTTTCTATTCGACTTTCTAATTAAAGATTCATCAATTCCTAGTAAGTTATTATGATTAACTTGAAGAACGATATTCAATACACTCAGTTATGTGTTTTCACAACTGACCGCAATTGCAAATGAATTATACTTTTCCAGGAGGCTGGATTATTGTCATGGAGTTATATCCTGGCTTTTCCTTATACCGTGGGCTGTATGAGTTGGCGCAATTTGCTTTCGGGGGACACTTGAGAGGGGAAGATGGGATGAAGTGGAAAGATTTCAGTGCTAGTGCAATGGATGATGTTTTTTACATCATTATTGCTGAGTGGTTTCTCGCACTCATTGCAGCATACTATATTGATAAGATTTCTTCATCTGGAAAAGACCCGTTGTTCTTCTTGCAAAACCCTTTCAAGAAATCTCCTTCTTTGCGAAGGCCTAGTTTGCACAGGCAAGGCTCCAAAGTCTCAGTTGAGATGGAGAAACCAGATGTCACTCATGAGGTATGTCAAAAGGCTTTACAATATATTCCATGTTCTTGATAATACTGGTTCTGATAACAGAAATTATTCCAATCAGTGTGAAAAAGTCGAGCAGTTGATACTTGAGTCGAGCACAAGCCATGCGATTGTATGTGACAACCTGAAGAAGGTGTATCCTGGTAGAGATGGGAACCCGCCTAAATTGGCAGTTCGGGGGTTATCTCTCGCTGTGCCTTCAGGAGAATGCTTTGGCATGTTAGGGCCCAATGGTGCTGGCAAGACCTCCTTCATCAATATGGTCAGTAACACAAATGGACAGAATCTTTTTTCCACAATATCTTTGCTGATCGACAATCTCTATCTAGTATATGCCCAAACGAATTGTGCGTCAGATTATAATCTTGTAACCTTAGTAATATGTCCTCTATTTTCTTGGCCAGATGATTGGGCTCTTGAAACCAACATCTGGGACAGGGCTTGTTCAAGGTCTGGATATATGCAGTGATATGGACCGAGTATACACCAGCATGGGCGTATGCCCGCAGCACGAGTAATTAAATTCTTGAAAATCATTTCATTTTGTTCTTTGCCAATTAAGTACCACATAAAGAGTTGCTTATGGTTCCACTATAGAGGATATAATTGTTTAATCAGCCTCTTGTTGTCTGCGTATACCAGCTTGCTCTGGGAAACACTGACAGGAAGGGAACATCTGATGTTTTACGGGAGACTTAAGAATCTCAAAGGTTCTGATCTCAACCAAGTATGTTATCAATCTCACTTCCCTTCTATATTACTTCAAAAAGTTATCAAAACGTCAATTTCATGATTGCTCAATCAATCTGACTCTCATCATTATTACCTTGCATAAGGCTGTGGAAGAGTCTCTTAAGAGTGTCAACCTATTCTACGGAGGAGTTGCCGACAAACCTGCTGGGAAATACAGTGGTGGTATGAAAAGGCGGCTGAGCGTAGCCATTTCACTTATCGGGAATCCAAAGGTACACCATTAAGCCTTTAGAAATAGAACATAACCTAGAGAATTGAGCTTTTTTCAAGCTTAACAAAATCCGTCTCAATAATTTTTTTATCTTTGAAGGTGGTTTATATGGATGAGCCAAGCACAGGACTTGATCCAGCCTCGAGAAAGAACCTATGGACTGTCATCAAGCGTGCTAAACAAAACACTGCGATAATCCTCACAACCCACTCAATGGAAGAAGCAGAATTTCTCTGTGACCGATTGGGTATTTTTGTGGACGGAGGCTTGCAATGCATTGGCAACCCTAAAGAGCTGAAGGGAAGATACGGTGGATCTTATGTGTTTACGATGACAACATCTTCAGAACACGAGCAAAACATGGAGAAGCTCATTAAAGATGTCTCCCCAAACGCCAAGAAGATATATCATATCGCAGGAACCCAGAAGTTTGAGCTCCCAAAGGAGGAAGTTCGGATCTCAGAGGTGTTCCAGGCGGTGGAGAAGGCAAAGAGCAACTTCACAGTGTTCGCTTGGGGACTCGCAGACACAACTCTTGAAGATGTCTTCATCAAGGTTGCTAGGAGTGGTCAGGCCTTTAATGTCTTTTCTTAATCTTCTTAGATTCATACATACATGTGTCGTCCGTTGTCAATATTTGTTTATGTCATATTGCTACTACAGATTTCATGTATATTACTGAAAATATTATACAAGCTCGTGAATTTTCAATGAGATTATACATTTATACTTGAAACGATACTAAAGCTCCTGTAGCAGAGAGTTGACACAACAACACTTGCAGATGTTTTCATACAAAGGCCAATGGTTCGCAATGTCATAACCATTGATTGTTACTCTGTTTTGGAATTCATATATCGGCTATGAAAGTTGGGATTACTAATCTAGAGTTCATAAGAAAAACCTAAATCGTAGCAATAAACCCATATTTCTACATTGTCGTAATAATTAATTAAAAAAAAAACCCAATATGTATCTTATTATATTCATATTTGTATAGGTTTTGGTAAAGAGTACATTTCTGAGGTGAGTGATGCAAGGAATACTATTACTTGACCTACACGAAACAACTTGCAAGAAAATACAGTGTTATTGTCCAATACATGTATGCCACTTCAGTAACGTGTATAGTCAAAGTGTTATCTACTTAATTCTTGATATTTTAAGTATGCCCTTCTTTATGTACATCAAAGAAAACATTCAGAGATTCCTTAAAAATTATTCTACATCAAAGAAAACATTCAGAGATTCCATCAAATCTTCTCATATTCTCTGTGATGGCCGATTCAAGTCCTGCGAGTTTCTTGACTCAAGCCGATGCATTACTTAGAAAGAATTTAGTTTTCCAGGTTTCAATACACTTTTAATAACTAAAACGGCTAAAACATAGTAAGAATTTACAGTGAGGTTTTGTTTATTTTTGTTCTTCGATGCAGAAACGGAACATATGGAGCAATATACGTCTCATCACGATCCCTTTCTTCCTCTGTCTACTTCTCCTTGTTGTTCAAATGCTTTTCGACACTCAATTCAACGACGTCCATGGTCAATGTGGCTGCAAAGAGAAAACTTGCGACTTAAGGTATTCTACTTCAGAGCAAGCAGCTTTTTGCGCTATTCCTAATCCACCACAATGGACTCCATTACATCAAATTCCGGCTCCTCAATACCGAGCTGCGACCCCATACCCGAGCCATTCTTCCCCTGCAACTTTTCTCTTCACCGGGAATAATCAGTCACTCGGAAAAAGTATAAACCCTATCAATCTACTCCTTTGAGATATGAAATGATTATAACTCTTTCTTTCTATGTTCAATATTTTTTTTTTGTTTTGCTAGTTCTAATGGGAAATATGTATAGCAATTCAGCTGAATTTGATGGAGATTTAGCCAATCATGTCTTGGTAAGTTTCATGAAACAATGTTACATCTTGATTATGGTTTTGTGTTTTCTTATTCTCTTAACTTTATAATATATATGCAGGGCTCATCATCTTTCCCTGCATACACCAATTATATGGACTCTGCTTTCATCTCAGATATTCCCATCTACAACATCCAACATGAATGCTCACCAAACTCTTCTTTCTCAATCTTAATTCACCAATCACCTTTTGCTTTGCCTAAAGGTATAACAAACAAAAAAATCCAATTTAAAATATCAAAGTCTTAAATGTCTACAAGGATGCTTTTAGAAACAGAGGATTTCTTTCTTATGTCTAGAGGTAAACTGTGTCCAAGGCTTAAATCTGTGGCGGAATAGTTTTTCCGATGTGAACAATGAGCTTTTCAAGGGTTACCGAAAAGGAAATCCGGACGAGAAGATCAACGAGTTTGCTGCAGGTCTCTCATCTTACTTCTTTAAGATAGTGTTGTGTGTGTCTTAACTTTCCATTTTTTAGCTTTTGATTTTCAGAACACAAATGGGATCAGTCTCAATGTTTTTGTTTGGTACAACTCCACCTACAAGAACGATACAGTGGTTCGACCTATGGCTCTGATTCGAGTCCCTCGCTTAGTTAATCTGGTGCATTTTGTGCTTCATCCTTTACTCGAACATCGATGTTGTCATTTAGTACACAATCTTGAGTTCATATTTGTTTTTTTTCATCTGTATTTTTTCAGGCATCTAACGCATATCTTGAGTTCCTAAGAGGTTCTGAGACAAAGATACTCTTTGAGTATGTCAAGGAAATGCCAAAACCAGAGACTAAATTGAGCTTAGACATCGCCTCTCTAATCGGCCCGCTCTTCTTCACATGGGTCATTCTGTTGTTATTCCCTGTAAGTCTTTAGATTATCTAACTGAAACATTTTCAAAACATTCCTCATGTCGGCTTTAAACACATTTTTCCTCTGTATCATATTATAGGTGATCTTAACAACACTGGTCTATGAAAAACAACAGAGGTTAAGAATCATGATGAAAATGCATGGACTTGGCGATGTTCCTTACTGGATAGTTTCATACACATATTTTCTTTTGATATCCATTCTATACATGTTGTGCTTTGCGATATTCGGGTCAGCCATTGGTAATAATAACACAAACTCTATCCAGTTTGCTAATACTATCTGTTACCTCTAAATCTTTTTATGTTCTTTCTCAGTTCTTGATGCTTTTACTTTTCTGCAGGGTTAAACTTCTTTAGGCTTAATGACTATAGTATCCAACTTGTGTTCTTCCTCATATGTACAAATCTTCAAATATCACTTGCCTTTTTAGCCTCTGCAATGTTTTCAGATGTTAAAACTGCTACAGGTACTGTATCATCGCGGCTTTGGTTCAAGATTATCAAAATGATGATCACAGTTGTTCAATTTTCATTTGAAAATTTCAGTTATAGCATACATATATGTCTTTGGAACTGGGCTTCTAGGAATCTTTCTTTTCCAATTCTTCTTGGAAGATCCTCTCTTCCCAAGTAAGTTCTCAAAACTGAATCAAACTTTTGGCTAGATTTGTTATGATTCATGTGATTTTTCTCTAGGAGGATGGATAATTGCAATGGAGTTATACCCTGGATTTTCTTTATACCGCGGGCTATATGAGTTATCACAATCTGCATTCTCGGGAGATTACCGCGGCATTGATGGAATGAGATGGAGAGATTTTGAGAATGGAATGAAAGAAGTGACTTGTATCATGCTCATTGAGTGGCTGTTACTGCTTGTTTTAGCATATTACATTGATCAAATCACTTACTCTGGGAAACATCCATTGTTCTTCCTCCTAAAAAGCTCTTCAAAGAAGAAACAACATCACATCTCTCAGAGCCAAACTTCCAAAGTTGTTGTCGAAATGGAGAAATCAGATGTGTGTCAAGAGGTAAAGAAAAAGACAAGATCAACTTCAGCTTCAGTATTAACAAGGCTGAGTAAGATTTTTATGCATTTTTGTTTGGTGTCAGAGGGAGAAAGTAGAGCAGCATCTACTCGAATCAACTGGAGACTGCGCGGTTTTATGCAATAACCTCAAGAAGGTGTACTCGGGTAAGGACGGTAATCCTCAGAAACTCGCGGTTAGAGGATTATCTCTTGCTTTACCTCAAGGAGAATGCTTTGGCATGCTTGGTCCTAATGGAGCAGGCAAAACTTCTTTCATCAATATGGTCCGTTTTAATATCATATCTATTGATCTTTTGTCTAATAAAACTCCTCTGTTTATGAGTCAAGTGCGCATCTTCTGGTCAACCTCTTTGCCATTCTAATATTCTGTGTAGATGACAGGAATCATTAAACCATCATCTGGCAAAGCATTTGTCCAAGGTCTTGACATACTAACCGATATGGACCGGATATATACAACAATAGGAGTCTGTCCACAACATGAGTAATCTATAAATATGATCTCTATCTGTTTCTTTCTTTACTTTAAGGCTGCCTTGTTTCTTGGTCCATTTCATCGAGTTTTGTGCAGTCTTCTGTGGGAGAAATTGAGTGGAAGGGAACATCTACTGTTTTATGGAAGGCTCAAGAATCTTAAAGGTTCTGTCTTAACACAAGTAAGTTTTTTTTTTAACTTTTAACGTGGTTGGTTTGTGAATGACTTATGTATAAAAGCAAAAACTGATGAGTTTTCTTGGGTTTTAGGATGTCGAAGAGTCGCTTCGCAGTGTCAACCTTTTCCATGGAGGGATTGGCGACAAACAAGTAAGTAAATACAGCGGAGGGATGAAGAGACGGCTCAGCGTCGCTATTTCTCTTATAGGAAGCCCCAAAGTAACTTGAAACCTCTCTTGGTATCTAAGATCTATGATATGACTTTTTAACTTGTTATATGTAATAAATCATTTGAGGAAATTTGTGAAGGTTGTTTACATGGATGAGCCAAGTACCGGGCTTGATCCAGCCTCGAGGAAGAGCTTATGGGATGTAGTGAAACGGGCTAAGCGAAAAGGGGCGATAATACTCACTAGTAGAGTCTTCTAAGCTTCTTATCTCCTTTTTGTTTGCATCATAATATCTTCATACAAAAGAAAACTTCAGCTTTGGTCTTTATGTTTCAGCACATTCAATGGAAGAAGCTGAAATTTTATGTGATCGTATTGGAATTTTCGTCGATGGTAGTTTGCAATGCATAGGCAATCCAAAGGAGGTAAAACTGAAAAATATCTTATATACTTGAATCATTGAAAACAGAGAATAACTGTATTAACAACCAATGTTCAAAACATAAACGTGATCCAATATCAACTTAAAACTTTAATGACAGTTGAAGAGTCGATATGGAGGATCCTATGTATTGACTGTGACAACTTCAGAGGAACATGAGAAAGAAGTATAGCAATTAGTGCATAACATCTCTATGAATGCAAAGAAGATATATCGAACCGCGGGGACTCAGAAGTTTGAACTGCCTAAGCAAGAGGTGAAGATTGGTGAGGTGTTTCGGGCGGTGGAGAAGGCGAAGACAATGTTTCCAGTAGTTGCTTGGGGACTTGCAGACACAACTCTTGAAGATGTCTTTATAAAGGTTGCACAAACTTCTTAACTAACAACTCTTTTGAATGTTTCCTCTTGATCAATCTCAATCTTTTCTTCATCTTATGTCAAGCTCAAAGTCACAAACTATATTTCATATAACACAAATTAAGATTTATTCTATTTAAAAAAAATAAAAATAAAAATCATTTATTTCCGTAAATAGTTAATATGATTTTCTATCCTAAAAATGGAAACAATGGATAGACTTCAATTAGACGTAATTTTATTCCACAAATTATAATGAGTCTCTTCATCTTATCCCTTTATTCTCGCTTTCTTAAGTTTGCTTTTGCCCCTATCCTAATCGTAGGCTTTGTCTATTCTTACTTTTTCGACCAAACTAATTACTGTGACAAATCTTCGTTTTAAAAGATAATGAGACAAATTACTTTTGGGAAACTGTTGGAAGAGTGGACTAAAATAGGATTGCAGGAGCTAAGTTCAAAATTTAATAGAAATCAAATGTGTACAAAACAAAACCAACACCAATGAACTGACATAACTCTCCAATGTCTTGAAGGTAACAAAATGGTTAAAATTTTCAAATACTGGTCTAAACCTACAATTTTAGTTTATTTCTTCTTTTTGGTCAAACCTACAATTTAATTTACTAGTATAAACTTTTCAAACAAGAGAATTAGCAGGAATCAAATTCAAGAAATTTACCCACTAGAAGAGAGAAAAATCAAAATAGTCTACTTTTTGCAAGTGGTCCGTGGGTGCATTTAAGAGCGAGGGACATTGTTCGTGACCACGAGACCACGCACACATACCAAAAACTCAATGAAAAGACAAAAGAAAAATAAAAAGAGAGAAAAAATGTATATACACAAATAGAATAACAACTATTCGTGAAAGAAAAAAAAAACAAAATAGAAGAATTCGAAATATACAGTCAAATGCTTCAAATTTTTGTATATTTATAAACAAAAAAAATGTAAAATACTCTAGGTTGCATGGAATCAGAAGCGGGTACGCGGAAGCGAAGCGTTTGGAATCGTGGAATCGATTTTTATAGAAATTATAGAAAATGGGTACGTGTTGGAAGCGTATATAAAAATTAACACATATATATATATACACATATATATGTAATAAAAAAACTAAAAATTATATCATATAAAAATTGCCTCAACTATATTTAAAAATCATATAGTGTATGTTTAGAATAAAAAAAAAGTCAAATAGTTCAAAGTCTCTTCATTCTCATTTTTCTAATTCCATCAAATAAAATTGTTTTAGATTTTGTTTTTACTGGTAAAAACATCATCAAACTCATGTTTCTCGAAAATTTAATTCAATTAATCGTTCCAACATCTCCCAAATAAATGATCCATGCCGTTGTCATTTTTCTAAGTATGATATTTTCAAAAATAAAATACAAAAATATAGGATGCAAAATTAGTTTTGGTTTTTCGTTTATTGTATTATAAAACTATCAAAAATAATTTCATATTTCATATTTATTTTGTGACAATAATTTTTTTAAATAGAATCGCAAGCTTCCAAAATGGAATCGTAAGCTTCCAAAATGGAATCGTAAGCTTCCAACGAGCTTCCAAAATGAATTTTTTGGAAGCGCTATGGAAGCGAGATTCCGAAAGGTTCCGAGAGCTTCCGATTCCGACTAAGATTCCGAAGCGGGAAGCGGACCTCCGACAAAGCTTCCGTGCTTCCTAGAAATACTAAAAAACTTAAAAATGCTTCAAATTTTTGTAAATTTATTTTTTAAAAAAACTGTGTAACGAAAAGTCCTAAAATAAAAGGTGAAGACTAAAAATATCTTTATACAAATCTAAATTACAGACAAGGAAATTTTGTTTTTCAAAGTTTGGGATAATAGTCTCTTATCTCTCTCATCCACACTAATATAAATAGGATACAAATACACAACACAATTCCAAGAAGATAAATCCAAACTTTGTTTTTTCTCTCTCTTTCTCTTTTTCTTGTTCCATTTCTCTGACATAACTCATAGATCCTGATTGATCTGAAAAAAAAATGGTGAAGAAGCAATCGTCATTACACGTTCTTGGTGTGTCTGTTTTGATGGTGTTGTTATGCTGTGTTAATTACAGTCTCTGTGAAAAGATCAAAACCTATAAGCTCACAAGAGGAAGCTTAAGTGTTACCTTCACTAACTATGGTGCTGTCATGACCTCTCTTCTCCTCCCTGACAGACATGGTCTCTCTCCCTCTATCTCTCTTCCATTTTTTACTGGCGTTTTCTGTGTTTTAAATCTGATTTTTGTTTTCTTGTTCTAATGATTCAGGAAAACAAGACGATGTTGTTCTTGGATTTGATACTGTTGATGGTTACAAGGTAATTTTCTTCTAATTTGAAATTAACTTTTTCTCATTTATCCTGATTTGTTCTTCTTATCACATTTTTTGGTAAAAATCTTGGGGTTTGGATAAAACTCGATGTCCGGCTGGAAAAAGCCTTTCCTTTTAAGATTGTCACGTTATTCGATATCCATCCACTTATTTAAAACGAATTTAACTTTTGTATAACCCACGTGATGATAGGCGTTATTGTTAAAAACAATAAATTTAATAATAATAATTTTGGATTATTATTATTGTAGAATGATACAACATATTTTGGAGCAATTGTGGGAAGAGTGGCTAATAGAATAGGAGGTGCTAAATTCAAGTTGAATGGTCATCTCTACAAAACCGATCCCAACGAAGGCCATAACACTCTCCATGGTAACTTTTACTTTCATTCACTTGTAGTAGTATCATTTTTCATAATAATTCTTCAATTGATTTCATCCATCATTTTGATTAAAAAAAAAAATCAGGTGGTTCAAAGGGATTCAGTGATGTGATTTGGTCAGTCCAAAGCTACGTTCCAACTAGTCACATTACTTTCACATACGACAGTTTCGACGGTGAAGAAGGTAAATATAGATCGTTTTACCATTTTGTGAATTTTATAATATTATTATCTAACTCATAATATTTCCCTCTTTAATTTACCAAAAATATGATGTAAAAAATAAGGTTATTATCCTCTATTTTTTTTTATCTTTGTTTAACAACAACATAATATATTCGTTCGAAAATGATATATTGATATATAAACCCATTTTATAGATATTTAAGATGATTGGTATCATGTGAAAAAATTACAAATAATGATTGTTATCAGATTACTCTAAAGTTTCCTAAACTGTGAAGTTTTTCTTATGAATATATGCATATGCATTTATAAAAATGGAAATAATTTGACAGGTTTTCCGGGGAATGTGACGGTGAAAGTGACGTACATGTTGATCGGAGAAAACAAACTCGGCGTTAAAATGGAAGCAAAGCCACTCAACAAACCAACACCAATCAACTTAGCTCTCCACACTTACTGGAACCTCCACAGCCACAACTCCGGCGACATCCTCTCCCACAAAATCCAACTCCTCGCCGGAAAAATCACTCCAGTCGACGATAAACTCATCCCCACCGGCGAAATCACATCCGTAACCGGAACTCCTTACGATTTCCTCGAGCCACGCGAGATCGGAAGCCGGATCCACGAATTACCCGGCGGTTACGACATCAATTACGTTATCGACGGACCGATCGGGAAACATCTGAGGAAAACTGCGGTTGTGACGGAGGAAGTCACCGGAAGGAAGATGGAGCTGTGGACGAATCAGCCTGGTGTTCAGTTTTACACGAGTAATATGATGACACGTGTCGTCGGAAAAGGTAAAGCCGTTTATGAGAAATACGGTGGCTTGTGTTTGGAGACGCAAGGCTTCCCAGATTCCGTCAATCACAAGAATTTTCCGTCGCAGATTGTTAATCCCGGCGAGAGTTATTTGCATGTTATGCTCTTCAGATTCACTGCTCACTAATCGGGTCGGGTCGGGTCGGGTTTAATCTTTCCGATTTAAGAAATAATTTGGGGCTTGTGGTAATACCAATAAAAATATTCGACTTTTGGAAAAAATTAATTTGTTAAAAGTTGTTTATTCTTCAATTTGCAAATTGTTAAAAAGATTATTTTCCACAAGAAAGTTCTAAATGTTTAGGTGATTTCAGACGAAAACATAAAACGGTTTCAAGTTTTTGTAATGAACTAAGGAGCAGAGTTGGTAGTAGGGGGCTTCTTGAACTCGATTTTGTCGACTTTAACTTCTCCATCGATTAGCTCATAGACATAGACCACAGCTCGGAAACCATCGATGTCCATAAGAACAAAGCTTGGGTTAACATCTTGGTTTATGCTGCTATAAGCTCCGGTTGCAGATCCCGGGTTTATCACCACTCCTCCTTCGTGTTTGTAGGCTGTGAACTGGTGGGTATGGCCTGTTACAAGTATGTCCACGCCAAGTTGTCTCTGAAGCATGGCGAGTGAGTCTAGATCACCCCATGGGATCACCTGTACATACAACAAATAGAGAAGCTCTTTTTCATACCACTGCAAATAAGTTATATAACTTAACAAACCATTGCTTCCTAAGGAACATGGAAGAGACAGGAAACCAGTTTTCATGACGACAAAACGTGTAGGAAAACAAACCTAGAGGAGGTATCTCTTGTTCTCTTTCATAATTTTAGTCTAAAACATTGACATTGAATATCAATGACGCTGAAACTTTTTGAATTCAAGACTTTTCGCGTTTACTAATCTCCAACACAGTTCTTATTATATACAGAAAAGGTATGTGTACATTAGAGGCATCTAGACAAAACAATTTATCACTGTTTACCATATGACAATGTAAAGACTACAGAGAAAAGTATTTGATGTGATGAATTTTGTCAGTCAGAGCCTGATTACATTATCATGCAAATAGCAATAAGCTAGCCAACTCTGAAACTCACTCGGCCAGGACACACACCAACATAGCATTGAGGTACAGGCAAGCAAAATTCAGTTTTCTATGCAGGAAATTCTGATAAACAGATGATGTATGATAGGAGGGATCATTTATACGCTGCAAATGCTAGTGTCTAGCTCGTAAAGCGCATAATGAAATGCGAAAAGAAGAGAAACTGAACCTGGTGGCCGTGACACAGTCCCAGCTTGAATTGCCCGATAGTCAAGGTTTTGTTCTCAGGGTATCGTGCATCTTCGTCAAACTCCCCTCGAACTATATGCAAATCAGGGCAGATAGTCTTCAAGTAGTCATGGATTTCCTAAAACAGTAAAAAGATGTTAAGCTTACCACAAACATGAACCAAAAATACTTCACAGCATAAGAACAAATCAGGTCTGCAACTCCTCTAATATGGTTATCAACTAAACGCCTCACAAATTTCTCCAACACATCTTCCAACTAAAAGAAGATCATTGAATTCTCATAAATGACTCATCATTGCTGAGTTCATTACTTTACAGTTCCATTGTCACAAGCAAAATATAAAACTAACACTAATCCAACCAAAACTGTAATGGAATTTCTCTTCCCATTTCCCACGACTCTCACACTACAAGGTAAGAATTAAAATCTGCAGATTCCAGCAGATACAGAACAAGCTCCAAGTAGATCACATGAGATGAATATTCACTATTGAGTCTCCTTTTCCATTTTCTGGTAAATCTTACAAAACAAAGAAAGAAAGTAGTTCTAAACAACCCGATACAGGAAAAACTTAAGAGTATGTTGCCTCAGATTAAAATCATTATAAAGCTTGAAATTAGAGTCTATTCTCCTTCTCTACCTCATATGTCAAAATCTCAGAAGCAATTACATCAGACAGAATGATCCGACAAGGACATCAACGAAACAAAATAAAGCATATTAACCTTAATGCAGAGATTTCCGGTGCAGATAATGTGTTGAATCTTCCCAGGGACAAGCATTGATTTGAACTTAGGAGGTAGATCAGCCGCTCTATGGGGTACATGGAGATCCCCCAATGCCAATACCAGCACCATTTCAAACTTTCACGAGAATTAGTAACCTTCAAAAGAATTAGTGAAAAAAAAACACCAATCAAAGAAAGATCAAAGTTGTCACTTTTGACACTAAACAATCTGGGTTGAGAAACAGATCAAAAACCAAAAGTCAATGAGATCGAACGATACAATGTGGAATAATTTCAAAAACCCTTCCCAAAAAAATCACAACACCAACGAAATCAGATATCGTAAAGTTTCAGTTCACTACAAATGTTAAGTCTTTCCTTCACTAAAATCGAACCTAAATAAGATTTAGTGCAAATCAAACATAAAAGCATGGTTTTTGACACAAATTAGACAAACCCAGATGTAACTCACCAGTAGCTGCGTCGAAGAGATTAAAGGGCTTGTTAATTGATTCTAACTATAGAGAATAAATTGCCAGAAACTTTCCCAAAAGTTAAAAAAAAAAAAAAACGAAACTTAAGAAGTTCAGAGCTTACCAGATCAAGGGCTCAAACAACTATCGAAGACGATTCGTGATTGAAAGGAATTTTATGGGTTTGTTCGTGGGGATCTTCTCAGCGATCGCCCATGGAAGATCCTTTGTTTTTCCTTTTCTCTTCTCTCCTCTGATGATCTGAAAGAAAGGAAAAACAATATTTAAAAAGACTTGAGATTTTAGAATTAAAAATTATAATTGTATATTTTTTTTTTACATTTTGATATTTTTTTTATAAAATTTAGGTATATTTATTACTTTATTTCTTTATATAGATTTTATGTTTTTATTATTGACTTATTGTCATCCATAACATTTCTAGTGTTTTTTTCTTTCATAACTTAGTTTATAGATATATTTAAAATATAATCTGATATGTTTTAAAAATAATAATATTATATTTATAAAAGAAAAAAAAACTAGAAATGTTATTGATGACAATAATAAAAATACTACTCTTTTACTTCTAAAATAAAAAATAGAAATGTTATTTCATGAGTACTACTCTTTTATTTCTAAAAGCACATACTCACATATATACGAACCGTTCTTATTTTTAAACGCAATCTAGGATTTTCATTAATACTTTACAAAAGTATATATATATATATATATAATCCAATGATTAGAGTTTTTTTATTAGTTTACCACAATTGCCAGTCATGATTTTTGGTTCACACCTAGCAAAAAGAAGGAACACAGATTTTCAATCATTTTTCTTGTCGCCTCCTCGCCATCCAACACCCACTTCTGAAACCAAACCTAGTTTCGATCCGGTTTAGATCAATTTTGTATTCACATCCAGAAGCATACTCGCCGTAGATTTAAAGGAGATGTCGTGTATCACCGTTGACACGCAATGAACCCACCAATCCGCCATTTGACTTCTACCGCAAGCCACATTTAGAGATCACCTTGACCCGGTTCGATTTCCTCCATCCTGGTTCATTTGCATTCTTCAATAACTACTGACTCGACGAGTATGTTTATAATAGATCTCGTCGCTTGTAGCTAGTCACTGCATGCCTCAAACAACAAATCCATCATGCTTTATCATTGTCCAAGAAAGAAAAACTATTTACCATTAAACGACCATTATCGACAATAAAAATTTTAGAAAAGAAAAAAGATCTTGAATTTTATCTGAAAGAAAAGACGAAAAACAAAGATTAGACTTTTCTTTCTCTCGTGACTAAAAGCTTTCATTCATTTTTCAAACTTTCGCATATCATATTCTACCGAAAAATTGTCTAGTAAACAACTGAATACATGGATAACTTTGCTCAAACTGTTATAACGAAAACAAAGATTTTGTGTGTGTTTTTTTTTAAATAATAATTGTAACTATAACTCACAATCTGTTTTTACTCACTTGATCAATACTGGAAAATTCTAAAAAAATGTCAGTGGAATGTTTTCCAAGCTTCTTGTCTTTGTACATCTTACATGAGGTTTCTCTATAGAAACTGGATCTATTCGAGGAAATTGTCTCTAAGCATAAAGTATTTGAACATTTTATGGTATAATCTAGCATACCATGCATGTATTCTTGAACGTCTAAAGAATCTCAGACACACAAACTGATCTTATGGATGCGAATCCGAGAAGTATTTGTATATTTGGGACATATATGGACGAATACAATATGTGTATACAGGGGCGGATCTATGTAGTCGAAGAGGGGGCAGTTGCCCCCGTTAAAATCTCAATATTTTTCTTATCTATATATACATTTTTGGAACACTTTTAGCAAATAAATCCTGGGGTTGGGCAGTATTTACAAAGAATGTCATTGGCATTTATATTACTTTTACAAAATTTAAATAAAAGATATTAACCAAACAATATCTTGCCTAATTTGTTTCTAAAAATCTCTACACAATCTTCCCATATATCTTCAAAAAAATTTATAGCAAATATTTATATTAACATTTTGCATAGCAATAAAAATACTAATTTATAATAATCAAAATATTCACATAGAAAAATCAAATACACATACAAGAAAAAGAACTATATCTATCATCATTTAAGCCATTGCTTTATTTAAATAAAAAAAAACACAAAAACTTGAAATCATATACTTTATATGATAAATTTAAAATATATATTAGTAGTATAAATTTAAAATCGTTCAAAGAACGGTATACTACGGGTGAGATCCTAAAATTATTAGATTTTATAACAATAATAATTTATTTCTTGGATTTTATAATACTAATAATTTAGCTAACGAGATAATATAGACGGGTTTATATGGGATGACGGGTTTGGGTCGATATTAATAAATAATGGTATATCACGGATGAAATCCTAAAATTAACAATCAAAATACAATTATACAATCTTAAACACAAAACAAAAGAAACAATATTAACAAAACAAATCCAACTTAAATTTAAAATTTTAGTTATAAAAAAACCGACCCACGGTATACTGCAGAGTAAAATATTCAAAATTTTAAAATGCACCATACATCGTTACTTAAAAAAATGTATTTTTTCGTATCTATACTTCAAAAATTGATAGATAGATTTCTACATTTAAAAATACAAATTACTATGATATATCTTCAGTTAATCTTTTAAAAAATAACATTATATTTTTTAAAAAAATATAGCTCCACGGTATACCGCGGGTTAAATTCTAGTTTTCACTGATTTAGCAATGATTTACAAGATTACATGGTTAATTGAAGCAACTTGCCCCTCCTAAACTCATGATCAAATCCCACGTTGCCCCTTTCTTCCTTTTTTTTTTTTATTTTTCATTATTCATTTTTGCTTATTTCTTCCCTAAATCTTAGCATTTATTGTTTGTCTTTCTTATTCTAAACGTATCATTTCCAAAATTAATATTATTTCCATTCTGTTTAGATTGATTTTTTCTTTTCTGATTTAGCTTTCTCTTAAATGTCTTTTTAATGTAGCATTTTTCTTGGTTTAGTTTCAAAAAAATAATTCTATTTTGTGTTTCTTGTTATTCAAAAAGTTATACATGTTCTCTAGCTAATATATTTTCCCCGATTTAATGCATTTTTCTATAATATGAAATAGTACAGTTTATACCATTTTAATGACGTAATAGCCTAATAGGTGAAAATAAAATTATAGTTAGCTATTATGAAGTGTAGATAAATATTATAATCTTTTACTATTTAGAAATCTAAATAATAATAATTATATAACAATATTAAAAAGTATGTATATAAAATTTTTATCCTTAAAAGTTAGTATAGTATCTTGCCCCCGGTAAAAATATTTTCTAAATCCGCCAATATTCAACTTGCGACTAGCGAGAATCTGTTGACAAAAAAATGACTACAAACTTGTTTTTAAAAACATTGTGTACAACACTTACCTTGATTTTCTTGTATCGAGGACTTGCCAAATTTGGCCTAAAAAATAGCCATAAGGCTTTTGTTTCTCTTTTTATAATAAAAACCAAAGAGAAAACTTCGATTTGTTGTCGCCATGTTCTTTCTAATTGTTTGATATGTTGTGTGTCATAATTCATAAATACTAGGTCACACTAAAAACAGTTTTATTATGTTTTTACATACCAAAACAAAACTATATCAAGAAAGCTTCAACTTTTAAATAATATTTCCCAACTGTTGGCAAAAAGAAAAAATATTGGCCACTAGATCGTCATTGTCAACAGTAGTTTGGAGTTAGAGTTTTAGGAGTTTTTCTGTCAAAAGTTTTTAATTAAACAAGATAATGAATCAAACATTAAAAAAAGACATAGAAAATTTGTATCATATTTGCTATGTCACGTCAATTTAGAACATCATGCTATATTTTATTTAGTTGTAAATATAAAATATTATTTAATGTAATTTTAAATTTTGTGTCAAAATTTTATTACATGTATTTCCCATTATAATATGGCTATCCATGATGGTTAAATTGCTATATGTATCTTCATTTTTCTATAAATTAATTACTACATTTTTTTTTGAAGGTTTGAAGTTCCCTAACACCATTTCGGTGTTTAAGGTTTATGTTCACAATCCGCATAGAGCCTTTTAATGCTTGAAAAATATGCGTCAAGATCGAATCTCTTTTGTTGCACACTGTCTAGACCTAATCCAATTCTTTGAAGCATGTGTGTTGTTGCCGCGTTGGCAACTAGTTTCTCGGTGTAGTCTCTTAATTTTGAACAGGTTTCAACAAGTCGATGTGTCTCGCTTATTGCTCAAGGAGGTCCAAGATGGTTTGACGTCCAAATCTAGCTTGATGCTCAGAGTTTAATTTATTTGCTTTGTAGTTACTTTTTGGTATTGGTTTCTCTATTCCCCTTTATGATTGAATTATTTCTCCGACGACAACAAAAACATATTTTTCCATTAAAACTTTAGTCAAACAATCGAAACCATGAAAAATCTTAAATTCAATACCTTTTCTCATGTCTAACGGGTTTGTAACACGCCTTGAATTGTGTCATCAGCTGATGATGCTGTACATGAATCAATTTAATTTGTTAATTTTTGTCAATGAGGATTACTTAATTATATCATGCTTATAAAATTATGACTTAACTAAAGACAAATTGCACATAATCTATAGAAATTTATATTCCCTCGCCCTTTAGTAACCCTTTCTTGCTTCTTGGTCCACTATAAGATTTATTCAATGGTCGATTTTTAATGTGCAAACTAAAACTGTCATAGAGAAATGTAGCCACACAATGATAATTATTCAATTTTCAAATTTCTTTGGAATTTTTCTAGTTGAATAATACTGTAAATCAAATATGAATTAGTTCGAAGGAATAAGATTATGAAATTTCACCACACACACAAAAAGAAAACCCATTAATATCTTCTTTTTTTTCGTAGATAAACTACTATACTAGTATAAAAAATCCGAATATCCTATAATCATTTTCATTTGACAACATATATCCAATGATTATCTTAATCATTATTTTATTTACTAACTATGTTAAAGAGTAAGTAGTTAAAGAGTCTGGTTGGTAGTTAGTATCAAACCAGAGAGAATCTTTTGGACTCGATCAAAGACACACCTTCCCATTAAAAACCTCAAAAGTTGAAGTCAAAACATCTCTTACACAACAAAACCTCAGATTCTTCGCTTTGTTGTTTCTCTTCTTCTTCAAGTTCTGTCTCAAAATGGGCGATACCGGTAGACATAAATGGTTCTCCTTTCACCACCACCGCTCAGCCTCCGCCACGTCTATGCCACAACACAACAGCCCCGGCGAAACTCCGACGGAGTTCCTTTGCCCCATCACCGGATTCTTGATGTCAGACCCAGTCGTTGTCGCTTCTGGTCAAACATTTGAACGTATCTCCGTCCAAGTTTGTCGGAATCTAGGATTTGCACCGAAGCTTCACGACGGAACTCAACCTGATTTATCCACTGTAATCCCAAATCTCGCCATGAAATCAACAATTCTCAGCTGGTGCGATAGAAACAAAATGGAGCATCCTCGTCCTCCTGATTACGCTTACGTCGAAGGTGTGGTTCGTACCCGAATGGATTCAATTCCTCCGGGTACGGGTCATCGGATCGCTAAATCGGAAATCTTACCTCCGGTGGCTGAGAATTCAAATTCGAATTCGGATTCAGATTATGAATCTGTAATGGGAGCGATTCGATCTCGTTCAAGAACTTCAATATCGTCAAGCACTTCTCTTCCACTTCACCAAACCCGACCCGTTAATCACTCGACCCGGATCCAAAACTCATTCTCTACATCGGATTATTCATCTTTTCCTCCGATGTCACCGGAAGAAGAAGAGATCTACAACAAATTGACAAGCGTAGACACAATCGATCACGAGCAAGGTCTGATTCAGCTAAGGAAGACGACGAGGTCAAACGAGAGCATGAGAATCTCTCTATGCACTGATCGGATTCTCTCATTACTCCGATCTCTGATCGTTTCACGGTACAACATCGTGCAAACAAACGCCGCCGCATCGATCGTTAATCTCTCGTTAGAGAAACCTAATAAATTGAAAATCGTACGGTCAGGATTCGTTCCTTTATTGATCGATGTTTTGAAATCGGGATCAACGGAGGCGCAAGAACATGTAATCGGAGCTTTGTTTAGTTTAGCCGTTGAGGAAGAGAACAAGATGGTGATCGGAGTTCTTGGTGCGGTGGAACCGCTTCTTCACGCGCTTCGATCATCGGAGAGTGAGAGAGCGCGTCAAGACGCGGCGCTTGCGCTTTATCATCTGTCGTTGATTCCGAATAACCGAATTAGGCTGGTCAAAGCCGGTGCGGTTCCGATGATGCTGTCTATGATCAGATCCGGTGAATCGGCGAGCCGGATTGTTTTGTTACTATGTAACCTCGCGGCTTGTTCGGAAGGGAAAGGAGCGATGCTTGACGGGAACGCGGTGTCGATACTGGTCGGGAAATTGCGAGAAAGTGGAGGAGGTGAGTCAGACGCGGCGGCGCGTGAGAATTGCGTCGGGGCTTTGTTGACGTTGAGTATAGGGAATATGAGGTTTAGAGGATTGGCGAGTGAGGCAGGTGCGGAGGAGATTTTGACGGAAATTGTGGAGAGCGAGAGCGGAAGCGGGCGGTTGAAGGAGAAAGCGGCAAAGATTCTGCAGGCATTGAGAGGCGGAGGGAATGATTTTGGAGAAGGTGCGGAGGCGCGTGAATGGAACCGTATGTTGGAAGCGAGTGGGCTAAGTCGTTCTCAGTTTCAACAAGGAGGGCAAAAAGGGGGTTTCGCTTATTCCTCTCAATTTTAGCTCTATTCAATTTATATTTTTATTTTCATTTTCTTATTTCTTTTCTTGTTGGTAAAACGTTTTCTGAAAGATTTTTTTTCACTCTTTTTTGTGACTTATATTTTGGGAGTGATTTTGTAATATCTGATTTTAGTCTTCTTTGATTTGTCTTTTCTAATGAAACGACAAAAAGTAAAATGTTCGTTATTTCGTTTGTAAAGAGTTGCTCGTGTTTTATTTGTGAGATCGTTGACAAACAAAAGTCGTCTCAAGGAGTTACTCTTTACGTTTGTAATGTTTGGTGTACCGTCTCAAATATTTTTTTTATTAAGAAATGTATTATAAGATTTGGAACGAAGATTTAGTCGTTGGTCAAATAATTCCATGGTCAACGTTTAATTGTACAAGTTGGAATAATCTACAATCATTCTTCTGCCGAGAAGAAGTCATGTGATCCAATCACCAAATTGCCATTCGTCATGCAAACACGTCATGGGTACATAGCCACACATTCCCCCTATGGACCCTATTTATATGTTACGAGAATAGCAGAACTTGTTGAATCTTCTTTATGCTAGAGAATTAACCACGACCGAATTACACTAGTTACAAATGATAATTAGTAATTAAACTCTTGTTGCATGGTATGAAACAATTTGCTTTAGCTTAATTTTTGAAGAGTTATGGACTGAGCCCATATATCTCTCCATCTATCGAAACAATTTAGATCTTTTAATGTCTTAACATCTACTAATAAATAAAGATTTTTTCTTTAAAGAATGTAAATAGTCATTAAAATAAAAATGTTTAGGTTTTACAAGAGTTGTTAAAACAAGAAATAAAGATGCGAGATAACATTATCATTACGGCATAATCGTTGTATAAGTTTAGTATTGCCGCTCTTTCTTCTCCCGAATACGATATGGCGAGGGAGTTCATTAAGTTCAAAAAGAGGAGTTGGAGTTTGAGAAAAAGATAGTTGGGTATAGAGGTGAAAGAGGAACCAGACGTAGCAACTTAGCTAGTTCAGAAGAGGAGATCGAGAATGAAAAAAAAAACAAAAATAGTAGAGATATAACGTATATAATCATTTAGATTACCAAAAAGAAAATTGGTACTTAAAATCTAATATCATATAAGTAAATCTTTGTGAACATTATTAATTTGCTAATATTTATAGTTGTCAATTGATCGGTCTGTCCGTGAGCTAACCCATTTCATATCGTTACGGACGGATCATGGTCACGCTTAAAAACAAAATAGTATTATATTATTGATATGGAAAAATAAAATGTACAATAAGTAAATTAGAGCTTGCAACTAATATAGATTACAATAAAAATGATTTTGATTTATTTATATATAATCTAACATATTGGTTAGATTAACTAAGGTATTCCTTTTAAATATGCTTTTTTTTTTTTTGGTCACAACTTTTGTGTAATCATAATTCATAACTAAAACCAATTGCAACCATTTTTGTTTCTTATCACTAGGGATTGACCCGCGGTACACCGCGGGACTATATTTTTATTTAAAAAAATAATATATGTTTGTTTGAGAAAAATCAATATAGGTTTTAAATATAATAAGTCTTTATATAACCTATTTACATGTGTGATTAGAATATATATAGAAATCTATATAGTGTTAATTGTACGATTAGTATATTGTATGTTTGAATATTTATAATAATAAAGGAAAATGAGATTACTATTTAGTAAGCGACGATGTACCGCGGCGTGTGCAAATAACGTATCATCTTATTGTGTTTGTTGTATATTTAAATAGTTTTGAAAGTGTGTAAGGACTTTATATATATGTGCAAGTATACCATCCCGTATTAATTTCTTTTTATAAATATTTATAATGTTTAAACTTTATATAAATTCATATAAAGTTCAAATATTTATAATATTTGAAACTTCATTAAATTTTTAATATTATAAATATTTAAACCGTTTTATAAAGTTTAACTTTTCAAAAGTTTACAAAATTATATTGTTTAAATTTTAATAAAATTCAAATATATATAATATTTTGAATTTGTATATATAACAATGTTGGATTTTAACAAAAAAAAAATTATTTCTTATAAAAGCTATATGATTACACTTTTGGATTGTTAGATTTAACCCATAAAATATATGTAATATAGTAACTCAATTACATATTTAAATATTGACCCGTGGGATAATTTTGACTTTTTAATTTTGATCTTCATAAATTTATGATTTTTGTAGTATATAAAACTGAATGGTGGTGTATGGTGTATGAAAACTTTGAAATTTGTTAAACAGAAATGTGTGTAGATGAATAAAATGACTGCTCTTGACATTTCTTATATAGAGATCATATAAGTTTAGGCCTTCTAAATTATTGTTATTTTCTTGGTGGTGAAGTTAAATTTTGATATACACAAATCTTATCGAGGAAACTAATAAATCCGAAATATTGTGATTGAATAAATGATTATCTTGTTTTTGGAAATATTGTGATCTTTAAAATATATTGTTGTAATATACCAATGATTTAGAATATATATATTGTTTAGCAAATCTGTAGAAGATATGCTTTTAATTATTTAACCAATTATGATTTGCACATAATATTTATTGTTAGCATTAAATCTTATTCGATTAATCAATCAAGATTATAGTAATAAATACAAACCACATATCTTTAAAATCGTAAAAAAAATTGAATGTAATTAAGAAAAGTTAATATTTAAGCGATATTTGGGGATAATATCTTCTATTAATCTCTTAGTAATATTACACATATTTAAAACGTTTTAAATAATATGGTAATATATTTCTTCTTAAACATGCATTTTTAAATATGGAATGTGGAATAATTTGTGTAAAAAATCAACTTGTTGAGATATTACCTAGATATCGACTTGAATCGCGTTTGACTTAATGGGAAGAAGTTTAAATGGTAATTTAGATTTGATCACGATTATTTTGTTTTATTAGTTTCCATTTGCTAGATATTCTCGATATTATGTTTAATAGCGTTAAAAATTAAATATTTGATTTCCATATATTTGAAACTCAAATCTCGTAAACAAAAAATTAGGAATGTTTAGTGAGTTAATTTAACATATTTTAGTTCATTATTGCATAAAAGAAATATTAAACAAACTTTGGAAACAATTCAAACACCCGGATTATGTGCAAATAACCAAAAAAGAAAAGATAAACCACACCCTTTTCTTTCCTGTTTTTTTTTAATTGATTATTGCATAAAATTAATTTGGTGGGAAGAAGGCGATAGTGTTTACAAATATCATTCAGAAAGTAAAGACCCATTAAGAATATAAAAAAGGATAAATCTATGTTCTAAATCTGTCGATTTTGTTTTGTTAATATACGTTGTTACTTATTAGAAACACGTTCTATCTAAACAAATAAAATAAGATAATGGAAAAAAAAAACATCACTGATTTCAGCGAAGTTAGTTCAACCAAATTATAAATTAATAATTATTTTGATTCCTTTCCATTCGATGGACTACGATATTATTTATAGAACTATATGTCTATACATGTAACCTTTTTAGACCACGATGCAATTATACCTCAAATTAAACCCACACTTGATCAAAAGTAATTCCACTTAATAAATTAATGTTTTCTCCCATACACTTTTCTTGACGATCAAACATCTGAAAGATTAACTAATACACAAACACATCAAAAACTAAAAGAATATCTTCTTTCATTTAAAACTCTCTCTTATTAGATTCTTCCCATCGAGAATCTCTTGGGAACTAAAACCGGACGCTGTTTCAATCCACTCACCATCTCATGATCATCACACTTGGCTACACTTTTCCTGCTCTTCATTGGAGAGACCAGCCTCATAGCTAGTCTTGATGGCGAAAATGATCTCCTGAGCTTTGCAGCCGTTGACAGATTCTGCTACTTATTGCACACCCTAGTCGGAGATATCAAAGCTTTGGGTGACGTCTTACAAAAGTTACCATTTCTTGTCGGAGAAAGAAACGCTTGAAGCGTGACTCTTTTCAGAGAAATGGACGACTTAAAAGACTTGATTTGAAAAAGAAGAAAGTGCAAAAACAACAGACTTGTGATTTTAGTTTTCTAATACAAAATCAAAGTATCAGAACGTTCTTTAAGACCACAACGCAAGAATGGAGAGACAAATGCAAGCAAAAAACAAAAGAAACATAAAAAGTTCAAAAGATTTGTCATATTTTTGACAAAAACCAGAAAAGAGGATTTTAAGAAGATCAGTATTCCCACTTCTTGAGTTCCATATCCATTGTGCTCTCCACTTTCTTAGTCCCAACTTCTTTCCAATTTGTCGACAGTACCGTCCCGTTTGATTGAGCCTGTCAAACCCAAAAATCACCCAAGCATGCATATATCATCAGTAAAAAAAAAACAAAGGAGAAAGTTATAAAACTAAAAAAATAAAGACCAAAGAAAGGTTTGCTCACAAATGATTTGTTCATAGCTCGCCTCATGTCCTCATCTGCACTTGAGTATATATCGCTGAAAAATTTGTTCATAGCCGCATCTCCATCAAGCTTCTCATCCTTCTCCTGAGGAATTCAAAAGTGATAAGCAGAAAGAATAAAATTAAAGCAAAGCCTCTAGTGTTAAGGATGAGAAGTTTGCGTTTGTGGAACCTGTTTATTCTTCACTTCAGCTTCCAGCTTGTCCCAATCTTTTGCTGGCTTAGAAGATGGGTACACTGGTCTCTGCGACAACGCTGCATATACACATAAAATTAAATGAGAGACCGCTTTGGCTTCAGTTTGTTTAAGCTCTTATACTTTTGGTTCATATGTCGAATAAAATATACCTTACCGAACAATCTCGGCTGGAGATGATAGATAAGCTTCCTCTCCGGCAACATCAATGATAACACTCAGCTGCACCAAAAAAAAAGCCAAGATAGATATCTCAAATCGATACAGAGGGTTAGATTACAAAGGGAGATAGGTTTTTAAGGAATGCAAATGAAGCTTCCATTGGGAGATGAAAGTTTCTTTTGATGGATTTAGGAAAACGTTATTTTGGATCGATGATGTGAGAAGTTGTCAATAGTTCGAGTATTTATAGTGGTTTAAGTTAGGTCACAAAGATCTTGATGACCAAGCATAGTATCTTTAAAATCATAACAAAATTGGAATAAAGGAATATGCCATTAGGTGTAGTAAGTAGTTCTGATTGCCTATATTTTCTCGAAAATATGCTTAACAAAAATAGAAAATAAAAGATCTGTTTCGATTTATTTATGTTATAATATTAGCATTAAATTGTAAATATTGATTTCCTTAATTTAAAAGTCATACCAATAAGAGATTATTCTTTCGGTAAAGTATTATTCCATAGCATTAAATGGTTTTATGTTAGAATTAAATATTCATAATTGATTTCATTAACTATATACATACCAAAAATGCATTACGTGATACCAAGAGATATATCAAAGATGAGATATTAGATTATTACGTTTGTCAAATTCGGAAACGTAAATATTACGTTTAATGTCATGCAATACTTGATATTTTTTTTAGAAACAGAATTGAATATGAGCGAGAATTTTGGCAAGGATTAGTTGAGTTTAAGAATATTGTATGTTAATTTATTTATTGTCATTATCATTTGAATATTTGATTTCCATATGTTAGGATCTCAAATCTCGTTTTTTCAAAAATAGGAATTGTTAGAAGAGTTTATTAATTGATTTGTAAATTTCATTAAGACATATATTTTGTCAGATTTTATTTGTAGGGACTAAATGTACAATATTGAAATTGTAAAAGGATTTTTGAGGCCAAATCTTCACCAAAAATGTATATATAGATTTATACAACCTAGAAAAAACAGCATTTTAGGAAACCGGATCTAATTTTTTTATACACAGAATTTAGTATCCAGATTCCATTAAATTTTGTCATTTGTGGGTAAAAAGATAACTTCAAAACAAGAGAGAGTAAACCGATCCGAATATTGCACCGGTCAGTGGTTTTCCTACGAGATGAGTAAAGCCCAGAAAAGGAAACGCCTAAACCAAGACGACGGCGAATCAAAAACCCCAGCCAATAAATCCACCGTCGACGGCGGCAATCCTTACCCTACACTGCTTAGACCTACCGCTGAAGAATGCCGAGAAGTAAGAGATGCTTTGTTGTCTCTCCATGGATTCCCTCCAGAGTTCGCCAATTACCGCCGTCAGAGACTCCGATCATTCTCCGCCGTCGATGGTCACGATACACAGTGTAATGTGAAATCTGAGCCATTGGATGATGCGGAAGTGGAGAGTGTACTTGATGGGCTGGTTAAAATTCTTCTTTCTCAGAACACAACTGAGAGCAATTCCCAAAAGGCTTTTGCTTCTCTTAAAGCTGCATTTCCGAATTGGGAAGATGTAAGTTTTAGGTATTGTGAAGTTGATATAGTTATGAGTTTAGGTTAAGATTTAGTTACGGATCAAGGCATAAAGATAGTACAATTAAAGCATGTTGTTGGACAAATTGGGGAATCTGTGAGCTTAATTCTCCTTAAGATTTTGGTTAAAAGTTTTGAAGAAATGAATCCTGACATTGTTAAATGGAATAGATTTGTGTTGATTTTGGTGGTTCTTTTGATTCCACTGTAGGTTTTGGCTGCTGAGCCAAAATCAATTGAGAATGCTATAAGATGTGGAGGATTGGCCCCGAAAAAGGCGGTGTGTATCAAGAATATATTGAACCGTTTGCATAACGAAAGAGGAGTACTGTGCTTGGAGTATCTGCGCGGTTTATCGGTCGAAGAAGTAAAAACCGAGCTCTCTCATTTTAAAGGAATAGGACCTAAAACGGTAATAGCCTCTCTCACTCGAAAGAAACAATTTAAAGCTTCTTATTCATAGTCCTTTTGGCACCTAGCTCTTGGTATCAATGTAACATTAAGATCGGAAACTGACATAGGAGGTGTATCGATGATTGACAGGTTTCTTGTGTTCTGATGTTCAATCTCCAGCACAATGATTTCCCAGTAGACACCCATGTGAGTGTTTCTTGTTATTCCTGGCGTTTGGTGTTTGTTTTTCATTGAGTCAAGCAAATGAGATACAATTCGGTCTAAAACAGGTGTTTGAGATCGCAAAGGCGTTAGGTTGGGTCCCAAAAACCGCAGACAGGAACAAAACATATGTTCATCTCAACCGCAAGATCCCGGATGAGCTCAAGTTTGATCTGAACTGTCTGTTATATACACATGGTAAGCTCTGCAGCAATTGCAAGAAGAATGTTGCTAAACCAAAAGCAAAAGCTAAAGCTAAAGTGGCATCTCCTGATGATTGCCCTCTTGTGGATTTTTATGATTTAGTTTAGATAACCAGAATTAGAACTCGTTTGTTTTATGTCTTTCTTGACTTGTTGCTCTTAATATGATAAATATAAAACAAAATGATTAAGATGACAATCGTTTTGCATCAACGATAATGTAATGTTGTTGCTGGTATGGCAGATTCATAACATTACAACGGAAGAGGTCTACATATATCTATTATATAACTTCGGGGTCAAAATGAAATTATTCTTTAAGTATGGGTCAAAAACAGAAAACACAAATTACAATTTAAGCCGTCTATTATTGGGCAATTTACAGAAAAAGACTCCTGCGATTTCGTCTCCATTGTTGCTTATATGCTATAATCGCACTGCTTCAAGTTTGGCTCCTCATCGGAAATGGCGTTTTTACTCAACACCTCGATTTCATCTCACCTCCGATCTTCTTCACAGGTTTTGTTCTTGGATCGAATCTCTTTTAACGGATATGGTTCGATTCTTTTGATTTATGACAAAATCGTTTGATCTTTTGCAGAAGATTGATGGTGCTTTAGCTCAATCCCGTCGTGGGTTCCATGTGGAGCTAGGAGCTCGTGAGAAAGCTGTGAGTATCTCTTACATTTATCTCTGTTCTAGGGTAGGAATCAGTGGATCGATTCGGTCAGATTAGATTGTTCAGAAGAGGAGAAAATTTGTTTTGGAAGGATCTTTGTATGTCAAATAGTAATTGTATGTAGTGTAATTATTCTGAAAGTCTCGGTGAGTAAGCCCGAATCGAGATTAGCGAGGCAAATAGGGATAGAGCGCTCCTGTAAGATTTGGTTTTTTTGATAGTTTCTCTGAGATCATGTTTCTCATGGTTGTAATTGTTGCAGCTCTTGGCTGAGGATTCATCTTTGAGGAGATTCAAGTCGCATAAGAAAGGCGTGCACCGATTGAAGAGGATTGGAGATGTGCTCACAGTTGTTGTTGTTGCTGGTATGGGAAAGTTGTTTTTGTTAATTGATCAGTTTCTTTTTTTTGTTGTGAATCATCTTGTACTATGTAGGATGAATCTGAACTTGGTAGTCACTGATAAAGTGTTTAGAGATTCACTGCTTTTTCTGTTATCGATATTCTTTCGATCAAGAAAAGCTGCAGATGGAAATATATCCTTATTTTTCTGAAGGTGTTCTTGTGCTTTACCATTATAAACAGTGGAAGTAAATTGGATAGTAGATAATGTAGTAGCTGGGATTTGCAAGGTTTAGATGGTGGTACTGTCGCCAAATTAATGTTATTGCATCCTCAGTTTAAACAGAATCAGCATTTGGTAGAGTAGTGTGTGTGGTTTACATAGTTAGGGGTTGATGACATAGTATTGTGTGTTGAGTTGAATAGGCTTCTGATGTGTGCTTGTTTCAGGATGCTGCTATGAGATCTATGCAAGAGTAATGATGAGAAAGGACGCTCAGGCTGCAGGAGGAAGCTCATAAGTTTCTTTATCTCCTTTTTTAACAATCTCATAAATTCATCTTGTTACTCATGTTTGGCTTCTGAATAAGTGATGAAACGAAAAGGATTTTGTAATTTTCGTATGGCGAAACCTTTTATTTGTTTTCCAGAAACCCAAATCGCTTTACATGGAATCATGAAAGTCGGGCTTGAATGTATCACGAGCTCAATAGATTATTGAAATCCAAATTGAACTCTCTCGATGCTGTAACACAAAAGCATTTCTGTGCTCTTCTCTTGTATTGTAGTAGAGTTAAGCATGATCGATGCTTCTGAGACTTCATACTGTTGTATTGTAGGGTTAGGCCTGATCGTTGCTTCAGAGACTTCATAGTATTATATTGTAGAATTTATTATTGATCATGATAGTTTTCTTTTGCTGTATCTATCTTGCTTTTGTTCAATTCTTCTTCCTTCGGATTCATGTTCTGTTTTCATCAAGCCAGTTTCCGGATTCACAGACTATTATGTTACCTTATAAAAACTTCGAAGCATCATGATCAAGAGACATTGTATGAAAAGTTGGTTCTTTTGCTATTATGGAACTTTGAGAATCACATTACAAATTCAGTGAAGGTATCATCCAAAAAAATTTCATTTATTTAATTGCTCCTAGAATCGAAACAAAGATATAGTAGTTGTATGAAAAGAAACAACACACAAAGATTCAAGGAAGCATCTGCTACTTGAGGGATAGATAACAACTGAATTCGGATCATTCGGGTTGTTCTTCAGATTCCTCTATCTCCAGCTTCTGCAAGGAAAAGAAACAGAAATTGTCAGTAAGATACATAAAATGGATTTAGATTTGGACAAGACATTAAAAGGGGTGAAAACTATACACCAAGAGTAAAAGAAAGGTCAAGGATTACAAAAAAAACGAAAGCAAACCATGGATTATTACACCACATGGCATCTACCAGTTGAGTTCTCTTAAAATTTGACAGGAACATTGAATTTCTCATAAACAGTTCTCAAATCTTGAGAAATCCATTAACAACCATTGCATTTTCATTATTATTGTAGGTAATTCACATTCCCCATGAAACTGAAAAAGGTTAATGAATATTAGCCATGTCAACAACATTAGCAACCTAAATGCACATAATTGCTCTGAATCCAAGAGACAGGGGACAAGAGGACGTGAAGATTTTGTTGATGGGCTGGAGTTTCCAGGGTTTTAATTGAGAGTCTCTCATTAATCAAGTCCTCTTTGGGGTTGTTATAACTTCAGTTCTTATCATACTCCTACCTCAATCATCTTAATATCACTTACATCCCCTCACAATTTTTCAAATAAAAGGCCCTTTATATCAGCTTGAGATAACTATAGACTTAGAACACATATCCGATCAACCAAAACTGGGACAAGATTTTCTACTAGAAAGATAATAAGACATTATTTAACACAGTTGATGATCCATTGCATAAATTGAGTATCTGAACCAGTAATTTCTAACAACAATTCTAGAGATATCACCATTTCCAGAGAACCATAGCATGTAACTCACAAGTAGTATATGATTAAAAATTTCCAATTCATAACTGTTACTGCACCAAAATGTGTTTATCAGATAAGAAAACAATGACTAGTTAGGTCTAATATCCATCAAAATCAGAATGGATCCGCAAGAATATAGAAACTGTCGTAAACCCTAAATTGGACCTCAGCTCAACATCAATTCAATCGAATCAAAGACACTTTCTACAAATGTTTGGATCATCTAACAAGAAACGAAACTGATAATCTACAGGAAAACGCCGATACCAAATTGACAAGTGAAAGACCATTGGAGAGGAAAAGAGAGAGAAGAAACATACAGATTGAGCGTTGTGCCAAGAGAGACCACGATAGACATTAAAGGAGAAAGTGCCGGTGAGGTAGATGGTGGCCAGCCCTAGCCCCGCCGTGAAAGCCTTGAACGACCAATCTCCAGCTCTTGTCACTATCCCCATTTCTCTGCTTTTCTTTTTCAACAAACAACACCACACCGGAGATTTATGGTTCGATGCAAATAAACGTGTACCGGTTCAAAATTGTGATTCCTCGGTTTATTTTGGTCCAAGTTAATTCGGTCACGGTTTGTAAAGGTAACGATGGCCATTAGTGAGTGATTGACTGATTGGTTTGACTTAAATCGGTTTAATCAAAGAAACCGGTTGAACCAAGTCCATATTACATAAAACTTTGAAATATTGTTAA
The DNA here is from genome assembly GCA_019202805.1 of Arabidopsis suecica. Taxonomy (NCBI): domain Eukaryota; kingdom Viridiplantae; phylum Streptophyta; class Magnoliopsida; order Brassicales; family Brassicaceae; genus Arabidopsis; species Arabidopsis suecica. The sequence goes on from CM032909.1 coordinate 9,546,646, forward strand.
ATTAAATCTTACTTATGATGATAACAACAGTCTTAGAGCACCCACAGTGGTGAATGTGTTAGTATGGGTGTAAATAATTTTTTAGTATTATAATTAGAGAGAGAGAAAAGAGAGAGATAGAGAGAGATAGAGACAAGAAAATTTTTTCCCTTTTTATAATGCCCACACCCGAATGCAACTCTACATGTGGATGTTGTTGAAAAGCCACTTTTTGCATTATTTTTCTATATTAAATTACATACACCCGACACCTACATGCGCCACTGCGCTTGGTCTTATTGATACATAGAAACATAATTTAAGGGTCACGTTTCTTCTCTATTGCCTACAATCTGCTAATTTATACACACCACCTTCAAGAAGATTAATCACACAGCTCAATCGAAGTTTCCATCAATCCCCCTCGGGCTTCGGGCTTCGGGCTTCATCAGCTTCTTGTTGATTGAACATTGTTTGCTGAACCTCAATTGGGAGAGTATTAAGATGTAAAACATAACACCAATAACTCAAGAATTTTAAAAACCAATGTCTCTTCTGATCCTAAAGAAAGATCGATGGACAAACAATAGATTCATATTCATACGTGTCTAAGAGAACCAAAAGAACTATATAGACCATGGAACTGTAATGATAGCATACATAAAAGATTGATGTTTTGCAGAAAATGTAGTATTGATGCTGAAACCTTCTGATCAACAAGAGCTAATTGATGAGCAGTAGAATATTAGTAGTATCAAAAGGAGTTTGGGGCTTACATCTCCAGAAGGAAACATTCCTACTTTTGGATCACTGCTCACATCTGAATTAACGACTTCTAGCTTCATCGATAGAAACTGCACAACCAAATTCATTATTATAGCCTAATGATACTAATGGCGCAGCACTTAGAAGAAAAATATATAGTACACAGAAACGGCTACCATACCTCAACTTGCCGTTGCAACGACTGAATATAATTGATAATCTCATCAAGCACAAGAGCTTTTCCTATAATCTGAATCATAGGAGCATTCTTATAAATATTTTCGTAGGTGTTAACGCATTTTGTAAGAGTGACTTGAATGGTAAAACAGTGGTTGCAATGAATATGAAGCAGTTGTATTTTCATGAACAGGTACCTTATCACATCCTGGGATTAAATCTTGAAGAAACTTCATCCTTTCGCTGTCTTTTCTCTTCTAGCCTGAGGAAGAAGAACCGAGCTGTAGATAAACAGTTTACGGATAAAACATCGAACATAACAATGCTAAGTGTAACAAAAAAGAACAAGCCACCCCCTGTAACTGTAACAAATCCCTTTCAAAACTGACATTTTGTTACCAAACAATGAAGGTATTGTTGATCATGAAAGCCGTAGTCTTTGTTGTCATATAAAAGCAAAATTTAGGAAAATAGAATCAAGAGAAGGAACATACTCGCTCCGCTAGACTGTGCCGGTCAGTAGCTTGTCCTCGTCTTGCTCTCACGTGAATATAATCCTTCGGCGGACTCTTATCTTCGGTTTCTTTGCTTCCACCACCTGAGCTTGTTTCACCTTCACGTCTCAAACCATCCTCAGTTTCTCCTTCAGATAAACAAACTTTCATTTTCTTCTTACTCGATTCTTTCTGCTCAAAAGGTACATATACGAATCAACTAGTCGTATATTCAGAATCAATGGCTATAGAGAGTAATTCCAGAGAACTAAGTCTAATTAAAGTCATAAACTTTAGTACTATAAACTAATCCTAGATAGCTAGATTCCACCATGATTAACTAAGGCAAAAGCATCCGAATCTCAGCTTAAGCCCAAGAGAGGAAATGTAAAATAAAGCTCACCGATCGATTAACGGTGGTGCAGGAAGAGAGCATCATCTTAGAAGATTCGTCTTTAGATTGAGAAGTCAAAGCTCGTCTCTTTCTTCCTCCTCCCGTTTGCTCCGTCACCGTAGACTCCTCAGCCGCCGATATGTAACTGTTACCGGAATACCCAAATAATTCGCCTCGACTAATGAAGTCTTGACCCGAATTGAACGGTAATCGGACATCATAGTTCACTGACAATGGCCAAAACTCAGTGAAAGATGACTCATTCACTACCGGAGGACCCATTACCGGATTTAGGAGCTCCGGATCCGACATCGGAGCAATACTGAAATCAAAAAGCGAGAAGCTAGCGTTACCGTTTGGGTTTGGAATTTGGATAAAGGAGATTCTTTTTATCCAAAATCTCATACTAACGATTTAATTAGACAACGTGCCGTTTTCGTAAACTTGCTTCATTTTTGACTCTCTGAGAAGGACAACCTGCCGTTTTCTTGTTAAATTTGATTGGTAGTGAATGTGTTTCTTCAGGTAAAGAAAAACTAAAACATGATTTTGAGTGTGAGAAATGGCGGCAAAATTCAACGGTTTTGTACAGCTTCGATTTCATTGCTCGAGAAACCAGTGGAGAAGACTATTCAGGTGGTCACATTTGATACCAACTCTCACCTACGAAGTCTCATCAATGCCGGGAATTTGCGTGTTGCTCGCCAAGTGTTTGATAAAATGCCACACAGAGATGTTGTTTCATGGACAGCCATCATTAAAGGATACGTAACTGCAAACAACTCTGACGAAGCACTGAATTTGTTTTCCGCAATGCCTGTTGTTGATCCTAGCGTCTCACCTGATACCTCTGTGCTAAGTGTTGTACTCAAGGCTTGTGGTCAGAGTTCCAATATTGCATATGGAGAATCTTTGCATGCTTATGCGGTGAAAACATCGCTGCTCAGCTCTGTGTTTGTAGGAAGTTCTTTACTCGATATGTATAAGAGAAATGGGAAAATCGACAAGAGTTGCAGAGTTTTTAGTGAAATGCCTTTTAGAAATGCTGTAACATGGACAGCGATCATTACGGGGTTGGTTCACGCTGGTCGTTACAAGGAAGGTCTTACGTACTTTTCTGAAATGTCGAGCTCGGAAGAACTATCTGATACTTTCACATTTGCTATTGCCTTGAAGGCTTGTGCTGGTTTACGTAAAGTTAAATACGGTAAAGAGATTCATACTCATGTGATAGTGAGAGGCTTTGATGCCACTGTTTGGGTGGCTAACTCGCTCGCTACTATGTACACTGAATGTGGGGAAATGCAGGACGGACTTTGTTTGTTTGAAAATATGAGTGAGAGGGATGTGGTTTCGTGGACAAGCCTTATCGTAGCTTACAATCGAATAGGTCAAGAAGAAAAAGCTGTGGAGACATTTATAAAGATGAGAAATTCTCAAGTACCTCCTAATGAACAAACTTTTGCATCGATGTTTTCGGCGTGTGCGAGTCTTTCTAGACTTGTGTGGGGCGAGCAGCTCCACTGTAATGTTTTCTCTCTAGGTCTAAATGATTCTTTGTCAGTGAGTAACTCGATGATGAAGATGTATTCAACATGTGGCAAGTTAGACTCTGCTTCTGTTTTGTTTCAAGGAATTGGATGTAGGGACATTATTTCGTGGAGCACGATTATTGGAGGATACTCTCAAGCCGGTTTTGGAGAAGAAGCTTTTAAGTATTTCTCATGGATGAGACAAGCAGGGACAAAACCAACGGATTTTGCTCTTGCTAGTTTGCTGAGTGTTTCAGGAAATATGGCAGTTCTTGAGGGAGGCAGGCAAGTTCACGCGCTCGCTCTTTGTTTTGGTTTTGAACTGAACTCCACGGTTCGTAGTAGTCTCATTAATATGTACTCGAAATGTGGAAGTATCAAAGAAGCTTCAAAGATATTCGAAGAAACAGATAGAGATGATATTGTTTCTCTGACAGCTATGATCAATGGATATGCAGAACATGGAAAGAGCAAAGAAGCTATTGATATGTTTGAGAAGAGTCTAAAAGTTGGTTTCAGACCCGACTCTATAACTTTCATCAGCGTTCTCACTGCCTGCACTCATTCGGGACAGCTTGACCTTGGTTTTCACTATTTCAACTTGATGCAAGAGAAGTATAATAAGAGACCAGCCAAGGAACATTATGGTTGTATGGTTGATCTGTTATGTAGAGCAGGGCGGCTAAGTGAAGCAGAGAAGATGATTGATGAGATGTCATGGAAGAAAGACGATGTAGTCTGGACCACACTTCTCATTGCGTGTAAGGCCAAAGGAGACATCGAACGTGGGAGAAGGGCGGCCGAGAGGATTCTTGAGCTGGATCCTACTTGTGCAACTGCACTTGTAACACTAGCCAATATATATTCAAGCACAGGGAACTTGGAAGAAGCTGCAAATGTAAGGAAGAATATGAAAGCAAAAGGCGTGATCAAAGAGCCTGGATGGTCATCAATTAAGATCAAGAATCGCGTTTCAGCGTTTGTATCTGGCGATCGGTTCCATCCTCTAAGTGAAGATATATACAATATTTTGGATTTAGTAGTATCTGGTGCAGAAGCTCATAGATTTGATTGTACAATAAAGAGAGCTTTTGGGAGTTATTCATATTCCTGAAAAAAACAATAGATTTTTTGATAATTCAGATTGTTGTTTAATCTGCTCATCAGCTGATTCAGTCAATAATCAATGTAGATATGACCCTTTGAGAAAAAAAAAAGAACAAACGGTGATTCTTCATGATTATATTAGTTTGCATTTTGCAATAATACTAATAAGATATGAATGAGTCTGATTTATACATCAATCGATATGAACACGTTACAGCTACGAAAAACAAAAAGATAGAGGAGAAGCTGCTAATTCCATGGACTCTGAAGACGTGATTCTCTGAAAACAGAAGTGCCACCAGAACCAGCTGGTGAAGGAGATGAAGCAATGTAGTTTGTTCCAGATGCAGAGACAGTGACTGCAGGACCGGGTTGAGAAGGACCCACACGCGGGCTCCATCGAGAAGTATGGGGAACCTGATAAACAGTAACAACAATCAATCAGCATGTACATATATGAATGTAAAATCAGAGACTGAGGAAAGAGAGGCCAGCTTTAATTTCTATCCAACGATTCTAAGTAATTTGTTTCTATTGTTGTTGAAGATGAAGATTTTGAATACTTACCATATTGTGTTGTGACAAGGCTGCTGCTCTTCTGAGAGGAGATTCAGATGACGAAGAAGCACCACACAGTCGAAGCACAGTACGAGTTTGAGCATTATTCTGATTCGCTGCTTCATCAGTTTCTCCGCCTTCCATGTGAGTACCAGCATTACCTCCCGAGTCATTAGTGACATCAACATGGAGTGGAAGGGCAGGACGAGTCGCTGCTGTCGTTCCTTGCTGTTGCATGCAGCTGCGTCTTTTCAATTCTTCCTCAGCATTTAAAATCTGCGTATCCGTTAATTTGAAAAGTATGATTACCTCAATAAACGGGTATTGGTATACAGCTGAAACACCTTTTTAGAGAGAAGAGTAGACACACTGAACTGACCTGCTTAAGCACTTGGACTAGATTGTGTTTCTTTGCATTCAAAACTTGTAATCTCTCCTCCACTTCTTTCTGTTTTTTCTCTATCTCGCTTGGTACTTTTTCAGCTGTTTCATTCGCCTATATCGAGAAAAGAGGATACAGTCACGAAATGAAAAACAACAAAGCTATAAGAAAACAAAACAACTTCACAGAAAATAACTACGATTTTACGCCTTCACAGTTCCCTAATTGATAACTCTCTGCGGCCTGATTGTTTCATCTATAGACTCGTTGCATCACAACATCTACCAATGTGACTTAAACTACTTGAGGACACACATCAAAGAATCAAACTGCTTGTGACCATGGCGGCTTCGCTTCTAGTCTTATACAAAGTTTATTCTACAATTCAACAAATCAGCCACTTAACTTCGTAAATTCACCTAAAATGACCTAATCTCTCCCAATCTTCCTATGTACTTCACAAAACTCACCCAAATTTTCTCAATGAGCGTGGCGATTCGACTTAAATCAGCTAATTAGTACTCAAATTCCAAAGAAATTCAAACATACCTCTGCTTCCTCCTTCGCAGCCGCATCCTCGTGTGGCACATTAACGGTTACCTTTGATTCCGTCACTCTCCCTGGACGATCTCCACCGTCTGATCGAGCTCCTTCAAAACCTCTGTCGTCGTTCTCATCTTCCTTAACCCGATTCCCACCAATCACCTCTCTCTTCACATCAACTAGCTTCTGCTTCCCAGAAGAACCGTTCCTTTCTGATGGAAGAATCGGATCCGCCTGATCGGTAACCAACTCAGTCTTGACGCTAAGATTCAAATTAGGGTTGGAATTAAGGGGGAGACGGGAAAGTGCTCGTTTACGGCGATGAAGGAGAGATTTGAAATCCTTGAAAGAGAGATTATGGTCAGGCATTCTCCACCGGCGAGGTACATCGGGAACTTTGTGAAGGTTGCCTCTGTACATTGATATCGCCACCATCGTCTTCTGCTTTTGGGTTTCTTCCGTGCGTCGAATTCGCCGTTGCCTTCTGCTTCCGTGAGCATATGACGATGAGATTTCGACTTGCATGACGTTTTGCTCTGAGAGATGAGAAACGTGTGTCGTTTTATTTTAAAGTATTCTGAAAGCGACGAATTTGGGCCTTTGCAAACCCAATAATATCTGTTTAAAAAGCCCAGTTAATATTCAAGAATTTAGTCTGAAAAGAAAATAAGCAAATAGCTAAGTGGAGATTACACATGAAACATAGTATGAAACATTTTACAATAATACACTCCCAGTTAAACTTCATATTCAAAATTTTTTTTCTACACAAAATTTAAATGAGTATGATAAGCTTGAAATTGTTAAAAAGCTTGTCTAATTCTTTTTTTTTTTAAAAAAGAAACTGTTAAATTTATAATTATATTATTATTTTGATAAACAAACTGTTAAAAATTTATAGCTTATTTAGTGTAATAAACAACAGAAATATGCGTAAATTATTTCATTCCATCTTGTAATAAGTTTAGTATCGAATCGCAGTTTAGAATTTTTGGTAAAAAACATTATTTTACGTCAGTTTAAAAAAAAAACATTGTTTTGGGCTAAATTTTAAAAATAATGCCATTGAAAAGGGAAAACCGACAATCTTTAAATTTGAAAAATAAAATATAAAATATTTAAAAGAGTTTTTGTCTTTTTGATTAGAACGGCGGTTTCTTGTAAATGTCAGCATCAGTAATGAAGCAGAGCCCTTAGAGCGAGGCTTCACCTTTCACGTCAACGACAAACTACTTCACTTAATTATTTAGACGTGTTATTCAAATAAAACATTTTTAACGAATGTCAAAACAAGGCAAATATCTTGAATAGTGTCAACGTTTTTAAAATTTTATATGAATTTAACTATTTTGAGTGAATTTCATAATTTGTTTTGATATTTTATTTTAATTTCAAGAAATATCATCTAAAAGATATAAGTTTTAGACTTTTATTTTTAGCAAAAATTAATTTTAAATACAAAATTCAAGGAAATATGGTGTAAATAACAAATAATTTGAAGATATTTTCAAAATCATTAGTTAAAGTATCCTGAAATATATCATATTAGTTACTTATTAGGTTCATTCACATTAACATGGCAATCCAAGCAAATCCAAACAAAGATATAACATCAAAACTGTCATTCACAATCCAAGCAAATCCAAACAGAACTAATATTAACATCGTCACATGTCCATTCACAATCCAAGCAAATCCAAACAGATTTCGTCCATGCACAATCTTTGCTCGACGAATGATTCAGCTTGAACAATGGTGAGTTTCTGGTTCTGCCTCCGGAGAAACTTCGCTTTCTCTATCTTCTCTAGGTCGGGGATAATCATCTTCACACGCAGACAACGAAGAACGGCCTGGGCCCTCAGTTTCCGGTTTTGGCTTCTCAGGCGTTTGGCTTTTTCAATCTGATCAGCGGTAGGTATTATTGTCATCTTAAGAAGCAGTCGTAATCGGAAATCGGAGAGACGGAGAGCTTTTTTGTCCGAGTAGAAAAGCGAGTGAGAAGAAGAACAGTGTGAAGAAATGTGAGATATTTTTATTTCTCTTAGAGATATTTAATTTTGGGAAAATAATTTTATTTATTTATTTTTGGTAAAAATAGGTAAGTCGTCTTAAATTTTATTGGTCCAAGTAGAAGCCAAATATGCCACGTCATAGCTCCCATAATCACATATTCTTGAATCATGGTAGCAATGTGAATACTCGCTCTTGCTAATGATATTTATACTAAATGGTCCGACCATGTCTCTGTATTTTTTTTTAATATCTTGCAATCTACGTACAACGGTACTGAATGCATGTCACTTACAGGTCTGTCCGTCTGTGTGTCTATTCAAGGATCGAGCTGTGACAAAGCAGTCTACAAATTAAGTGACTGCGTGGTATGCATGCATGTGTGTCATTTCCTTGTTATCTTGCAAACAATATAGAGAGTTATTTCCGAATAAAACGATATACTAGGCGACCATATATAACATGCACAACAACCACAACGAATGAACGAATGACACACTCTCTCTCAGTCTCACGTGCCACATAAAAAAATAAACGAACAAACATGTACGTTGCATTGCATACACATGTCACACGGTACTAGTTTTCATTTCATTTTACGATGATATATTTTATTTCATTTCAGTTTTCTAATCATTTTACGATGTCACACCATTATTCAAGTTATACACACATCTTTTCTTTTCTTTTTCTTTCGAATAGTTTACCTACGCCGCTATTTGAGTGTTTGATATGTCTATATTTTACTAGTTTTTACCATGCATTTGTATCTCATTTAGTCTAGTTTCATCCTTGTTTCATGTATTTATCAGTTAGTTTGCATCACTTAGCTTCACTTTGAGCATTTAGGATCATTCTACATCTCAGTTGCATACATTCTCGCATTTTGGAGTTGTATCAGGTGTTTTCAGGTACTAAAGAGTTGCGGAGGATTATGCACTCGAATAGCACTCAAGATCCTTGTCCGAGCAGAAGCGTTGAAGCACAAGTCTTTGGCATTTAACCATACCACTCGACCAAGGCACTCGAGATGTGCACTCGAGCTGAACTCCACACCACTACTCGAGCAGACTGCGTGAAGAATGGAACAATGTACTCGACCACTACCACTCGAGTAACCTACTCGAGTTCACTTGGGAGATTCACTCGAGCAAGCCTTAAACCGACTTTCTATTTTATCGTTTAGTGTATTAGGGTTTTCTACTTTTGCTATAAATAGATCTCTTAGGGCTTTGCCCAAAGGATCTCGTTTTTATCCTCTGAACAGTATTTTCTGCAAGATTTTGTAATCCAAATTACTTTTGATCCTTTGAGTTTTTTGCAATAATTTCCTTCTGCAATCTTGTTTATCTTGCCTTGATCTATCACATATGAAGCTTTTATCGATTTCTGGGTTTGTGTTCTTGAGCATGTTTGAGTAGTGATTAGGGTTTTTGAGGATGGGATAGATTAGGTGTGGAATCCTTAGTTTATTTAGGTGGTTAAGTGTAGAATTGCTTGAATCCCTTCTGGATTAGTAGTGCTTAATGCTTATTTCTTTCTGATCAACTGGGATTTGAGCCCAGACATCTCCACGCCCACAAGGTGTTCGATGAAATGTCTGACCCAACTAATTCCAGAGATTTACGTTTCTAGCCCAAGAGATTGGTTTTTAGAGTGTTTATTGACTTGAATAGGTTGAATCTTAGTGTCTGATTTACTAGATTTCGTTAATGATGATTAGGTCTGGAACTGGTATTGCTTGAGGATCTCTGTCATGAGAGTGAATTGGTCTATTGCTGAATCTATTGTCTAGGGATAGCCTGTTTGGATTGTTAACCACTTAAGTAGACTAAGGAGACTGTTATAATCGATTACACTATCCTCAGGACCTTTTATCTCATTTGATTTACTTGTTGATTATCTGTTGCTTGCTTGCTCTGTTGCTGCTTAGTATTGATAGTTCTATCTCTTTATGCATGATCGTTCATGTTCTGTAGTTTTATCGTTTTTATGCAAGATCACTTAGGATTGCTAGATAACCGAACTTTATTCACCTGGCTTGACTTAGTTGTTTCTGAGCATATCTTGATTGATAGTAAGATCACCTGATTGGATTGATAACCTCTTATACTGCAATGACATGAAAGTATATTAGGGTAATTGATAGTAAAAACCTAGTATCAGTGTTGCTGTTCCCTTATATATCATCATCCACGACCACCATCACTTTCACAATCTCTATCATCACGTATCCACCGCACGGGACGGGGCTGTTACAGCTGCCACGACAAGCTCTCCACAAGCGACTCTGCTCTTTAATTTTCATCACCTATAATTAACCACTATATATCACTTTTCACAACTGCTACCTACCATCACATCCACCGCACGGGGCAAGTGCAGCTAGCTAGCAGTCACTGACACAACTATAATTAAGCTCCACCTACCAGCGACAACGACAATGCTCTTCTTCATGATCATGGCCGTAACCACACAAACCACCTGCGCAGCCACTAGCTAGCCTCTTACTCCACCTTCCGTTTCTAGCTATTGCTATCCTAAACTCAGTCTTCTTAATTGGTTTCCCAAATACTGTAGTATATATCTCTACGAAATTAAAATCTAAATTTACGATACATATATAGGCACGTAATTATCTAGTCAAAATGTTTTAGGAAGAAGTGTTGTTGAGGATATTTTTTACGAGGATGGAGAAGAAAGTCTCATCATTAAATTTGGAGTTCGGCTAAAAGTATTTGGTTAACGAAAAAATACACAATATATATATATATATATATATATATTTGAAGAAATTAGGAAAAACAAGGGAAAAATAGACAGTATACACATATATAACAAAGTTCTAAAGCCGTGTCTTGCCTTCAAACATGGGTCCAACGATTGAGAGAATCGCGAGGATTATGAAGATGTTTGAGACATCCTGGTATGATGCAAAGCACACCAAAAGTAGTAAAATGGGATCGTTTGTTCCAAGAGTTTTCACAAGAATTTTTAACATTCATCACTCATGTTGCATGTATATCAAATGTCACGACGTTAAAAGAAGATGACACCAAAAACACCAAAACATCTTTATAGTTCCGCACTTTCCAGGAAATGAAATGGTCTGTTCATGTCGCATCCCCACTTTGTTTTGGATTTCACCTCTATTGAGTTATGTCAACCACAAAAAAAAATTTCAAATTACAAAACTATTCAGCTAAGCAATCGATAATGCGAAAGAAAAAAAAAAAAACGAAAGTTACCTCTAACATGGCTGAGAACAAGGAATGTGAGAACACAAGACACCATAAACAAAACATCACATTTTATGACTCAGAAAATGATAAATTGATAGTCTCTCTTTTTTTTTTTTTTTTTTTTGTCATCTGGAATTATATTGATAAAGGGTATTACAACAAAAGCCTTGTCCAAAAAACACAGGCATACAGTTAGTGTTACAGGAGTTTACACTAACCACCAAAAAATGGGACAAACTAAAAGTCCAATTAGTAGTCATACGGAGCCATATCCCCAGGATCATCAGGGATAGAGGCAAGCCTTTTCTCATTCTCAAACAACTCATAAAGCCACTCCGGACCACCTGTGGCAACATAAGATTGACCAAAAACCTCCAAAGTAGCACTTTGAGCAATGAGAAAAGCACCTCTATTAGATGACGGGTCTTCATAGGTTAATCTCCATTCTTCCAAAAAAACCAACCTCACCATAAGTTCCGAGTACAAATGGCTGAAGGATGGCCAAGCTTTCGGTCTCTCCACAATCTTTACTATCTTGGGGAAATCCATCGCAAAAATGACTCTGTTCAGCCTATGGTTTTGCATACTTTCAATACACCAAATCAAACATTGAGCATTTGCATCATCCCTACACGCCAGATTCGCAAAAGCCCTTCTACTATGCAAAATCACCACTCCTTTCTCATCTCTGAGCACCCAAGCACAACCACCAATATTGGTGTGTTTTGACCAGCAACTACTCATATTGCACTTTAGCCAAGAAATTGGAGGAGCTTTCCAAAGTTGTCTATCCTCCCTTTCTTCACAACCAATCTCTGCTTCCTCCCTCCTGTCTTGGTCCTGAGCAAGAAACCAGAAATCAGCCTCTTCTTTGATCAAAGCAACAGAATCCAAAAGAGACATACAACTGCCTTCAAAGCACACCAAATTCCGGTTTTTCCAAATTCTCCACAGGATCCATGGAAAGCTTCTTCTTATCTCCACCGGAATGTGTCTAGCCTTACTCATCTTAAACAAATAATTGAGATTGGAATGTACAGACAGCTGATCAAAACCTGATGGAGGATTGGGGAAGGAGGATAACGCCCAAACCTGTCTAGCAATAGAACAAGTGAAGAGGACATGATTGATAGATTCCATTTCATCCCCACAAACCTGACACCTATTATCTCTATCCATTCCTCTTATAGCAAATAAATGAGCCACAGGTAAAGCGTCACTAGCAGCCCTCCACAAGAACAATTTCAGTTTTGGCTCTGTAAGAATGGACCAAATATGAGCTTTAATCCCATTCAGTGACGGCAGACAGTTAGCTTCAAAGATCAGCTCCGGTTTGTTTAATCTGCAAGCAAACCAGTACCCCGACTTGACCGAGTACTCACCACTCTTATTGTGTTCCCAACACCAAAAGTCATTCTGATTTACTACTGGTTTGTGCTTTAGGATCCTTTCTATATCCTCTGGGAAGAAAAGATCATGAAGAGTATTCAAATTCCAGCACCTGTTAGGGGCATCTATCAGATCACTTACCCGCAGCCCTGGGTTAAACAAGAGCTGTCTCCTATAAGGAGCCCTCCATTCTTGATCAAATAACCAGGGGTCTATCCACACCATGAGAGAAAGTCCATTCCCCACCTGTTTCCTTATACCCTGTCTCAGCAAACCTCTTCCCCAAATAATACTCCTCCAAGCATAAGATGGTCTGTTCCCTAAAGCAGCATCAAGAAAATCTTCCTCAGGATAATAACGACTCTTAAGAACCTGAGACAACAAAGACTCCGGCTCTTGTAAGATTTTCCATGCCTGCTTTGCAAGAAGAGCCTGGTTGAAACATTCCAAGTCCTTGAACCCCAGACCACCATTAGCCTTAGACAGACACATCTTCTCCCAACTTACCCAATGCATCTGTCTCTTATGTTCAAAAGAGCTCCACCAAAAGTCAGACATTGCACTAGTGATATTAGAGATGGTAGTCTTGGTTAATCTAAAACAGGACATGGCATACACCGGCATTGCCATGGCCACTGCTTTTAGTAACACTTCTTTGCCACCTAGCGAAAGAGACCTAGCAAACCAGCCACTCAACCTTGTCTTTAATCTGTCTTTAATGAAACTAAAAAGTTCCACTTTGGATCCACTGAAACACTCAGGCAGCCCAAGATAAGTACCTGCTCCACCTTCATCAAAAATCCCAAAAAGATTCTGAATGCTTCTTTTCTTCTGTTCCTCAACTCCACTCCCAAAAGTAATAGAAGATTTCTGGAGGTTAATAGTCTGGCCTGTAGCTTCTCCATAAGTCTTCAGGATCTCTTTAAGGACTAAGCCTTGCTCTTCTTCTGCTCTACAAATAAAGAGGCTATCATCGGCGAACAAAAGATGATGAATAGCCGGTCCATTTGTAGAGAAAGATACACCATTAAGCAGTCCTTGAGCTTGAGCCCTATTCATGAGATGAGTGAGACCTTCTGTACAAAGCACAAAGAGAAAAGGAGACAAAGGGTCTCCTTGTCTCAATCCTCTTCCAGGAGAAATCATCCCATAGGGCTTATCATTTATCAACACCGAATATGTCACAGTTGACACACAAAACATGACCCATTGAACCCATTTACTATGAAAACCCAGGGCAGTCAATAGAGCTCTCAAATATGACCACTCCACTCTGTCATAGGCTTTGGACATGTCAGATTTGATTGCCATAAACTCAGTAGAGATAGTTCTATGCGTTCTCAGCCCATGTACCACCTCATGTGCAATGATAATGTTATCTGAAATCAGTCTCTCCGGCACAAAAGCGGACTGATTAGGAGATACAATGACCCCAAGCCACGGTTTCAATCTTCTTACCAGGATCTTAGAAATGATCTTGTATAAAACTGAGCAGAGGCTGATAGGCCTTAAATCTGCCATATGCTCAGAAATCTCCTTCTTTGGCAACAGACACAGCTGAGTATAATTCCACTCTTTTGGAAATATACCTGTCTCAAAAAACAGTTGAACCTCCTTAGTGACCATGGCACCTACCAGGTCCCAATATTTCTGGAAGAAGAAGCCCGTAAACCCATCTGCACCCGGTGCACTAGAAGCCCTTATCGCAAATACTGCCTCTTTGATTTCTTCTTTTGTCACTGTCCCCACTAAATCCTTATTCATTGCCTCAGTAACTCTTGGAGAAAAATCATGAAACACTTGCTGGAAATTACCAGGATTTGTAGAGGTGAAGAGGTTCCTGAAATATGCTTCAGCCACTGCCCCCATTGAGGCATTAGATTTTTGAGGATTGCCATTGATGTCATACAGCAACTCTACACAATTCTTCCTTCTGTTTGCCTTCACAGAATCATGAAAAAATTGTGTATTTTTATCTCCTCCATCAACCCATTTCTCCTTGGACTTTTCCCTCCAGTAGGTTTCCTCCTCTCTATAAGCTTTGCATAAGCTCCGTTTTAGATTATTGACCCTCCAACCAATAGGAAAACTAGCTGACTGAGCAGCTTCCAGGTCCACCTGCAGATGACTAATCAGCGTTGACGAGTTAGTGATATTTTCCTTCTTCCATCTGCTCAAAGCTTTCCTGCAGTTCACTAGTTTATCAGACACCCGAGACTCCCTTCTAAGAGTATTGGCATTCCACGCTTGACAAATAGCTTCCTTAACCCTCGGCTTGTTGAAAAATCTTTTGTCAAATCTGAAACTGCCCCTGTAAGACTCTTTGGAAGTGGTTAAGCTAACCAGGACAGGCCTGTGATCTGACCCTCTTTTGTCTAGGAAGGTCTGATTAGCCACAGGAAAACAGGCCATCCAAGCTTTATTTCCAAAGCACCTGTCTAGCTTACATTGAATCCAAGACTGATTCCTCATACCTCCCCAAGTGAAACTATTACCTTTACTTGGAAGTTCAAACATTTGACAAGCTGAGAGCATATCTTTAAAGGGAGTAAAGGAAGCATCCCCTCTTAGAGGTCCTCCCAGCTTTTCACCATTATGAATGATCTCATTGAAATCACCTAACATACACCACTTCTCCTTCCTACTGATCCCAATTCTTGTCAGGCGCTCCCAAACTTTTGCTCTCCCACTCTGAACTGGATCCCCATACACACAACTAACATAAAACTCCTCTGCTCCAAACTGTACATAGAAATCAAGCAGATTCTTATCTACAAAGTTAAACTCCACCTTGACTCCTTTTTTCCAGAAAAGTGCTAAGCCTCCACTCAGCCCAACTGGATTCACCGTGTAGACTCTTTCATAACCCAGCCACTCTTGTAAATCAAACAACACATTACTGCAATTTTTAGTCTCCATAACAAACAGAATCTCCGGGAAGTGTTCTTTACGCAGCTCCCTGAGACGAGGAATCGTCAGTTCTTGGAACCGTCCCAAGCCCTGGCAATTCCAACTAATCATTGTCATTACAGATTGGACGGTCCCTCTTTTGGGACCACCTTTTTGTTGTTGCGCTTAGCGACTTTTGATGTAGAAACAGCCTCATCCGCAGCTTTCCTCTTTGAACTACTGACCTCAAAGTTCTCTGACTCCTTCTCTTTGCAATCTCCATGAACAGAACCCGTACTCAGCTTTCCTCCTCTCCTTCTCGACTTGAAAGGCCTTTTCCTGGGTTTACCATTCTTAAGAAACACCCCGGAAAGACCAGTTTCAGAGAAACCAGTCTTAAATACCGTTGAGCATTCAGAAGAATAAAACATAGATTTAGGGTCAAGAATCCCTACACCTTCATTCTGCTGACTACCCAAAGCCGACTGATCCCATCTCATAGGCTGTCCTTCTTTTGCAGAGGTTCCCCCTGGTTTTAACATTGCAGCCTTCCACCTCTCCTCTTTATCTAACAAAGATAAATTTTGATACTCAAACACAATCCCTTTCCCCTTATCCAAATCATTAGACACCACAGGAGGAGTCTCTAGTCTCAGCATTGTTTTCTCCCCAATTGGGTCATTCTTGAGATCCAACAATGACTGTTTTATTCTTGCTTCTCTAGCTATCCTTTCAGCTCCATCTGCTACAAGAAGATACTGCCTCATGCCATCTATCACTTCCTTCGCTATTCTTGGCCTACCCGTGTTTGGGTTAATTCCTACTTGATCCTCTTCAACCACTCCAAACAGAGGATCAGACTCAGAAATACACTTGATTTTCTCTGTCGCCAACCCTTTACCTTTCCCTTTAGCGGCTTTAATCAAATCTTCCTTGGACTTTAACCAAATTGGGCATCTTTCTTGCTCATGAGTCAACCTTTGGCAAGCAAAACACCTCTTTTGCACTCTTTCAAAGTCAAAACGAATGGTCACAGGAACCCCTTTGAAATTCACCACCTTTTCTCTTCTCAGCGGCTTCGAAACGTCAAAAATTACTTTAACCCGAACGAAGGCTTGATTCTGGGGTCTATCCGGGTCGAGGACGACTTCCTTCACCTCCCCAATGAAATCTCCCAACATCGTAATGGCTGGAACTGTGTAATGGTTTACTGGTATGTTACGGATCTGTATCCACACCGGCATGAATTGGAGATAATCAGCTGGAGGTTTCTCCTTCCATCTATCAATAACAAAGGACCACTCATTGTAAGTATGAGCACCTTTGGCTAGAATCGCTTCCATATCATGAGCATACTTGAAAATGAACTGAAACTTCTCCTGAGTTAAAGCAACTCCTCTGATCCGCCCAACCATTTGCCACTTCCTTGGCATATCGAGGATGAGGCTGGACATCTTTTGACACTCCGGATTAAGTAACCGGCCCATAATACTCTGAACATTCTTCTCACTTGAACAAAACTCCGGTAGATCTGGCATATCAAAGGGCTTCTCTTCCTCCACCAGACTCATTGCCATCAACGCTTTATCGATACTCGACGACATCACCAAACTTTACTCTTCGAAAGCACCAACTTTCTCCGAAAAACTAGAACCAGATCTGAAATCAAATAAGAACCCTAGAAACAGCGGCGGAAACACTTTCTCAGACACGAAATCACTCTAATTAGGGTAGCCTTTCTTGCTTTTTGCTTTCGAAACTCCTTTTCGGACTTGTTTCCCGAGACAGATGCTCTACCAAACTTTAGAAAGAGATACTCTAAAGCAAAGAGAGAGTCTTAAGCCCAAAAAAGGGAGTTCATTTTTGTATGATGTCGCTATAAGAAAAGAAAAGGATTGATAGTCTCTCTTAGTAGCAAATATTTATAGTTTAAATTTATTTTTTTGTCCAAAAAAAAAAATATATACTCAACACACTCTCACCAAAAAAAAAAATATATATATATATATATATATATTTATATATATATACTCAACACACAATAAAATTAGATGTTGCTATTAATTATGGGGACAAATAATAAAGAAAGATGGAGCCAAGTCTACGAAAGAGATATTTTACCAAAAAAAAAGTCTACGAAAGAGATGAAATCGTCTTTTTTTTTTAAAGTTCCCCTATGCAAAATTTAATTTTCTAATCCATTCACATCCAAAAAAAGAAAAAAGAAAAAAACAGTAAAAAGCATTCATGTCATAGATTAGAAATTCATAAATATCTCACAATTCATACAAGTATCACAATATATTTTTCTGTATATCAATCGTATTTTCAACACAACATACTAGGCATCAAATTAGAAGCGTGAAGCCAGCGAACGAATGGTACAAGGGAATATGGTTCTATAATACACAGTACCGTCTTAATTAATTTGAGGGCTCTTATCAAAACCAAAAAAAAAAAGAAAAATTCTTACTAAAAATTTTTTTAAAAAACAATTGGGCCCTTTTTACTTGAAAAAAAATTTGAAATTGGATATGGACCCATGGCAAAAGCCCATGTTGCCTATGGGCAGAAACGGCCCTGATAATACATTACCATCATACCAACTAGGCCTGGGCATAAAATCCGAAATCCGAAAACCGATCCGAAACCGATCCGAAAAATCCGGCTCCGAATCTGAACCGAATAGTCACAAAACCCGAACGGATAATGAATTCTCCTATCCGAATTATCCGAACCGAACCCGATCCGAACCGAAAACCGAAAGGATATCCGAAAACCGAAAATAAAATTATATATCCAAAAATATTAGTTATATTTAGCTATAATTTTATAACAAAGACCAAAAATATTCTAAAATACCTAGATATCGGATATTTTTTAGTTATATTTGTTAAAATTATACATATTTTTGCAAAATTTAGCCAAATTTTAGTAAGATTAAACTATTTTTTATTTAAATTGAACATTTTTTAGTTTTTTTTTTCTCAAAAACCGATCCGAAACCGATCCGAATCCGACACTATCCGAACCGAACCCGATCCGAATAGTCATAAAATCCGAACGGATAATAAACTCTCCTACCCGAATTATCCGAATCCGAATAAATCCGAACCGATTCCGATCCGAAATCCGAATGCCCAGGCCTAATACCAACAACCATAAATTGTGTTGTTGGAAAATATACGAAAGTCCAAGAATCTTAATTCGTTCACAAATGTATATGTAGGGATGTTGTCATTTTAACCAAATTATACCTTTTTATCTTTTGCCTAACATTTTTTACGTTGCCCCAAAACAAAGCAATGAAATGAGAGTTAGTGGTAAAATGATTTTTAGTAGAACCTCAACTTAAATTCGATGAGCTTGACCTTTTTTTTTTATGCATAGGAAAAAGTCTTATCAATTTTCGGGAAAAACGGTCTATTTTCCCACGGGAAGTATGACATCATAACAGATAGAGCCCAATCTATGACCACGATTCATATGTCCCCGAAAAAATAGTTCTATATCTATTTCTCCCTGAAACGAAAATTCGATATCTAAATCTCCCCGAATTAATAGTTATAGATCTATAAACTCACAAAACTTGGTTTTGTTGGTTCTCTATTCACTTAACCGAATATTTAAACCCAATTATAACCAAAGAAAACCAGATTTCAAAAATTAAATAAATGATTTTTTTTTATATAGAAACACGTGGTTTTCTTCTTCTTCTTCCTTTCTTCCTTCTTCCTTGCACTCCAATTTTTTTCACCATCTGCAAAATACGATTTGTGTTTTTAAAGATCCAAAATACAAATGATCAAACGTTCTCCTATTAATTAAAGGCATATATCTCAATCCAATTATCCCAGATTTCACGCAAAGGGAGAAAAACACTAAAACGAGATCGAAATTGGACATTGTTGTTGAAGCGAGTGGAGATTGTTCTTCACTACAATAATGGTTCTTTTGTTAAACTCTTGTCTTAGCTTGCGGTGTTGAGATTGGGTTTGTGTTTCGTAATTAGATTGGAGATCTGCGTCTCCATAGATAACAATAAGGGCGATTTGCGGTTGATTGGATTTTGAGAGATTGGAGATATTACATGGGTTTGAAGCAATCAAAATTTGGGTTTGAAACAAGAACTAAATTGAAGTAATCGAACATTGTTTTTTGTTTCTTGCTAGAGAGAGATTTGGCTTCATCAAAACAACCAATCTGAGATTGAGCGAAAACATTGCGACCCAATGTCTGGTGCGGCACGGTGGTGACGGAGGAATCGAGCCGAATCTCGACGAGAGGAGAGAGAGAGAGAGAGAGAGAGTATGGCGAGAAGCATTTCGGTGAGAAAGTCACACACATCCACCGTAGATCTGCTTACTTGGTCAGAGGTTCCATCGCCGGATTCTCCTTAATCCGCTTCTCGCTCCGCCGTTCGTTCCCACCAGGTAGTGTTTCGCTTCAACAAATTTATTATCGCCAACTTTAATTTGAGCAATCTGGTGGTAATTCTTGTTTCAATTCATACCCAGAGATCAAAGAAAGTTTAGAAACATTTATTGGAAAAAGAAGAAAGGATGAAGAAGAAGAAGGGTCTCGCCATAAACGGAGTATCAAAAGAAGACAAAAAAAATTCGGTCCAATTAGTTGTAATTGGTTTAAATTCGGTTTAATCCGATTTAATGTTTTTGTTAGTTGGTCAAGTAAACAGAAGAATCGGTTTGAGTGGTTTTTTATCGGGTTTAGTTTGTAAACCGATTAAATCCAGAATTATGGGGATATAGATGAAAACTATCAATTTGAGGAGATATAGGATGAGAAGTAATTAAATCATCCGCATATGTTGCCTTAAGTTAACAGATACAAATGGGCTATAAAGAAATAATTTAAATAAAAAGCCCATATTTGGCCCATCACGTCAAAGGACAAAGGTGTAATTAAATTGAAATGTGATTTACTCTCATCGGACAGCCGGCGACGGATGAGAGATGACGGAGGAGCTACGCCGCCGCCGCCGACATACACCTTTTGGTTTGGTAGTGTTAGGTATTAATTCAGTTCTTGACGGGGTAGTTCTCTACGTTGATATTCTCTGTTTGATTGATTCTCCAGATTATATTAGTGTGATCTGACGAAGAAGCAGAAGAAGATTTCACTTTACATATTCAACGCTGAAAGTGCTTTATCTGGAGCTAACGACATGGTTTACTTATATAGTTTTGTGAGTATTAAAGAGATGTCTTTGTCTTTGTTGTTGATGATAAGGAAGCTTCAAGAACGGAACATTGCTTGTTGTTGTTTGATGCAAACTAAAGGGAATTATTATCAGAAGAGTGTATGATTCTGGAAGATGTATATACACTCAGTCACGTGTATAAGCATATTTGGACAGTGTTTATATAATCTATATAAGAATTTTTAATAGTTTTGATCAGCAAAGAAGCTTGCTCTACTTGAAATAGAGCGGGACAAGTTTCTTCAAGGTTTCAAACACACTTGTGAAGGGATCAAACTGGACTGACTTTCTTAATCCAAGATCTGGAAACTGGTTGGTCAGTGTTTGCTCCATACCTGGCATTGACATCATGGCAGCTAGCTCACCATCAGACATCACTTCACAGTCCTGTGGTGTATCCTTTATTTTATCCGGGTCATAGCCAAATTGTGCCAAGTAGTTCTTGTACTTGGCGATGAACTCAGGTCCTGGGTTAGGTGTCCTTGAGTATACCTAACATATCAAACACATGAAGTTTATACAAGAGAGTGCAAGAGATATGACAGATAAATGAGTTCTTGAATCACCTGAACAAAGCCCTTGTCTTTGGCTCCAGAAACAAGTGCGTAGTTGTCGTAGTCAGTGGCTATGACATCATAAGGCAACTTGGGAATAAAAGGAATTGTGGGAAATCGTAGGAAACACTTCTCTTTAATCATCTCTCGCTTTTCTAAGTCAGTCTCGCTTTTCTCCAGGTCTTCCGCTCCCACGCATTGGACTTTTCCTCTGATTCCTGTTATATATCCATCAGGGCTGCCGTGAACACAAAATGTATCTACTCGAATGGCGGATTCCTTCATATCAAACGAGTATACCCCCTGCAACAGTTTAAAAATTCTGAATATTGTGAACTCAAGATGTTCTATTAGCTGTTCTTCTTCTCACACTATTGTGGCAGAGGATGGGGTTTTCACAATTTGTGAAGAAACAGTTACCTGGGTACAATGACAGTCTTCTTGGCCTTGACCAGCAAATCCACGCTTAAGAGAAGCTACTTCAAACCATCTTCCAGAGTACCTAACTGGGTCAAAGTTCTTAGTAGTCATGCCTCTCATCATCATCATCATCGCTTCCGAGTCACCATCAGATGCATTGTCAAGTGGAAGAGTCAGCTTTGTTTCTTCCACAGAAGCACTCCCTAGTTGGCAAATGTTCTGATAACCAGATGAGAGATCCAACGCAATACCCTGCCAGAAGAAACTCAGAAATTCAGACCGCTTTTGGAAGCAATCGAACACGCTTATCGCAATGTCGGCTCCAACATACCTGGCCTGCCTGAGAGAGAAGCAAAATAGCTGCCAACCCTGAAACAAGATGCTTTCTCAAAGAAAGGTTTCCAATTGGCTTCTCCAAGAAACATTTTAACTCAGCATTCTTCAGCAACCCTTTGGAAGAACAGACTGTGACAGAGATATGAGATCTCCTGTCTATCCTGATCAGGGAGCATCTTCTATTTCATAAACCAAAACAGCAGGAAGAACAGAGTTTCTGAGATTAAACATTTAATCTCTATAATCCGAGACAGTTTCATTCAAGGATCTGATTCTGTAACTTTGTCCTAAACCTAACTAAATTTATGATATGCATTAATGATCTTGAGGTTGATCGGAGCTAATGAAGTTGTGGTTCAAAATAGAAAACCATACCTTGTTGTAGTAGCAGGAGGTGGAGAGAAGCTTTGAGAAGAAACTGGTGTTGAGAGGCTTATACTACTTAATATCATTCTCTCTCTCTTTGCCTCTTTTGGTCGCCACACACTTTTATGTCTTTTTTTTTAAGTGTTGACAGGTTGGGAGATATTTCATTCTCTTTACCTTGTCACAGAAAAACACTGTCGTTTTGGTTCTGCAATAGAAGGGGCCCTCAGGAAATCTAGTGTATATTTTGAAAATATCATTTAATTTAAAACTGTTTATATTTACCGTTGTTACATCGATATCAAAGATATTTGATTTTTTTTTATCAGAGCACCTAAATCTAGTGTAAAGAGAACAAATCTAAGTGTCCGCAATAGTTGTGAATATTTTTCTTTTTTTTTGTGAAATAGTTGTGAATATTTTTCTTTACGTTTTTCTTATTAGGATATTAATGAAGTGATTAGTGCATGGCTTCACCTTTCAAGTTAACGACAAACTACATCACTTAATTAATTAGACGTGTTATTCAAATAAATAAAATTTAACGCATGTTAAAGAAGTCAAATATCTTGAATAGTGTCAGTGTTTTTAAAATTTTATATGAATTTCATAATTTGTTTTGATTTTCTATTCTAATTTCAAGAAATATCATCTAAAAGATATAAGTTTTAGACTTTTATTTTTTTAACAAAAATTAATTTTAAATACAAAATTGAAGGAAACAAAAATGTGTAAATAACAGATAATTTGATGATATTTCCAAAAATCATTAGTTAAAATATACTGAGATATTACAAATATTGAAATTTTATAAAACAACAATTTTAAAATTTTGAAAAGGTAGAAAACCAAAAATACACTATTAAAATTAAACAAATGTTTAAATAATAATTGTTATTGCAATATAAAAAATATAACTATATATTATCGTTGTTAAATCATTATCAAAGATATTTGATTTTTTTATTATATCACTAAATCTACTGTAAAGAAAAAAAATCTAAGTGTCCGCAATACTTGTAAATTTTTTTTTACGTTTTTCTTTTAAGTAGTGAGTTTTTATCAACAGAAAAAAACATATCTAGTGAGTATATCTAGTGAATAATATCGTTTTTTTTTAACACACGCCATTACCAACTTAACCGAAACAATTGATTTTTTTTTTATCTAAATCTACTGTAAAGAAAAAAAATCTAAGTGTCCGCAATACTTGTGATTTTTTTTTACGTTTTTCTTTTAAGTAGTGAATTTTTATCAACAAAAAAAAACATATCTAGTAAGTATATATCTAGTGAATAATATTGTTTTTTTTTTAACACACGCCATTACCAACTACATCCACGCTAGAATATTGTGTTGCCTGATTACAAGTTCTTGGACAAACAACTGGCCACATTTGTGTTACACAAGTTAAAGCTATTCGTAGGGCTCCTCTAACCATCTCTTTGGAATCAGATTCAAGGATTAAATGCTTGTATAGCCGAGATTTCTCACACTTAGTGCAGTCCTATGAATGGCTTCAGCTTCTAGGGACGATGATACTTTAGGTATATATAATCCGGGCTCAATGATAGGTTTGAAGCTATGAACTCTTCTCTCTTATCACTTCTCAATCCAAGATACAAACTCAAGCATCCTAACAGTGGAGATTTGTTCAAGTGATCTCCTATCTCTCCTCTAAAAAAACATACGTTTGTTACACACACATCAATACATGCATACCTTCTTCAATACTCTTCTATCTCTATTTATATACAACTCACTAGACTCTCAAGCGGTTACACAATCTGTTTCTTCTTGCTCTGTTTTAACTCTGTTTCACATGCCTTCTATGCTTGTCTTTGCTTATTCACGTGCCTCCTAGCTTATCACTCCAACCCAACCAACTTCTCCTAATCTGACTCTGAAGATCCACACACAGTTTCTTGATTTCTTCCAGGTTCAACACAAGATCAACATTACATTTTAGAGTTTCATAAAGAAGTGAAAGTCTAATTACCTGAGTAATGTGAGTGTTCTCGGGAGGTAATGCAACATTAACATTAGTCTCGTGACTCTCTTCTTCACTCAGCCATGCCAGTTTTTACCTTCATCGATTGTCTCTTGTGCAGAGAAGTGACGTCCCTTGATTAACCGTTATAAGACCAAGAAAACATTGAGCAAGTAGAGTTATGTTGCACTAGACCATTTATAGAAATGGGCATCGGAGATGGTCTAGTGCAACATAACTCTACTTGCTCAATTTTTTCTTGGTTTTTAACGGTTAATCAAGGGACGTCACTTCTCTGCACAAGAGACAATCGATGAAGCTAAAAACTGGCATGGCTGAGTGAAGAAGAGAGTCACGAGACTAATGTTAATGTTGCATTACCTCCCGAGTGTTCCTCTAAAATGGAGGAAATTATAGAAATGGGCATTGGAGATGCTCTAATATTCAAGTTCACTCATTAACCCTAGAAGGAAATTCGAGATAGATACTTATTATATAAATAAAAAGACAGAGAAACGCTGTAATTAAAAAGTGTCAACAAAAGATGAATAAACAAAACTTCGAAGAGCATGAATTGCTCAAGTCTTTTTATAAATAGGGATCATGAATTGAGAAATCAATTCAATTCATACTGGTTAGACTAAAGCAAGTAGCTGCACTTCTCAATTCATTCTCTCCAATTTCATCAATCTGTTCTTTCAACGATCCACCAGAGCTGCAACCACCAATATACTCCAATTCAATGACCATTTTCAGAAAAACTTATTTCATAGTTATACAAAGAAAAGATGGAGAACAAAAACACGCATACCTTGACGCGTACGCTTCTTTAGAATCCGCAAATGATTGCCTATCGTCAATTATTTCAAGAAACTGATGGATTTCATCGTATTCATGACCATCTTCTTCTTCTTCCACTTGCTGATGATTTGATGCCATTTGCAGATTTACGAGCTGTGATTGTATTGCCATTACACCGTTATTACTCTTCATCTCGTGACAGCTCTGGTTTTGGTTGCTAAATCCTCCTCCATTGTTGACGTTATACAGAAATCGTTTCTGACCACCCCAAACATTATTGTTATTGGTCAGAATCTCCTTGCCCGAATCTGTATTGTAAGCAGGAGGACTATAGCCATTGTTGTTAACCTCACTGCAGCTATAAGTGTAAGACATTTGAGGCTGCTGTGTTTGAGATACTGGTAATAATGGACTAATAAATGGTGTAACAATATTGCTCTGATTATTGTTAACGTTAAGTCCCATTCCCAAATCAAGCTGCTGCGATGTAACATCTTCTTGCTGCTTATTATCACCGCCGAGCTCATGAATCATCTGACTATGATTATGGTTTTGGTTTTGATTTTGATTTTGATATTGATTTTGACCGTTTTGTGGTTGAGAGCGATAGAGTTGTAGTTGAGAATTGACAGCTTTGAGTTCTTCTTCAGCAAGCCAGATCATGTATTGAAGCTGTTGAGTGACGCCGAGGCAACCGTATACAGGAGAACGGTCACGGACATAAGACTGGAAGATGATTGATTTCATGGCTTCTGGTTTCTGAGTTTCGTCGAGTTTTTCGAGGATCTTGACGATGCTTCTTACGCCGAATAGCCTGTGAACGTTTTGGAAGAGTTTCGGTTGTTCGGCTGGGAAGTAAGGCGCGAGGGGGCAATCCGCGGCGCATCGTCTACGTTGGTACTTGCACGCGGCACAAGCTCCACTCGTGCCGCCTTTTAGAGTCATGAAAATTATAAGAGCGATCAAGAGAAGATCTAAAAACCTCTCTAGTAACCCTTTGTGGATGTTTTTTGTATTGCTCATTCGATGGGAACAGAAGAACAAGAGACTCTCGAGAATTGAGAAAAGAAAATGAGGATTTTGAAAGAGAGATGTGTGTGTTAGTGTTTGTGTGTCTGTGTTAATGGTTTTTGGTAAATGAGGAAGGGAAGAAGGAGAAGTAGTCTGGTATATATTGCGGATTTCGCTCAGTGGAAAGAAGACTCAGTAAAATATAGATATTAAGATTATAAAAAAACACGTTGTTAGAGAATCTTCAGGGGAGATTCTTTATATGATATTGAGTTTGTTTTTGTTTTACTAATAATAGTTGTTTTGTTTTTACGTAATATAAAAGTTAATATCTTAATTGTTTTATTTTTTTGAGTTTTGGATTGGATAAAATTTTTTTAATGTTGTTGGGACCAAGTAACAAAATAATTTTTATGTTCAGTCTTTATCTTAATTGAACTACTAAAAGTCTAAAGTTATATTGAATTGATTTTATTAAGATTAATCTTCATTTTTATTGTAGAGATTTTATTTTATTTTATTCGATTACTATTTTTTAAAATTATTTGTGTTTCTTATGATGAAAATCTATTTATTTTTATTTGCTTTGTCAAAGGTAATGAAAATCTATTCTTAATTGAACAAGAACAAAACCAAACGTGTAGCTAATTAATTGTAATGAAACACATTGTTGAATATATTTATCAAAAATGATATGATCTTATACAAAACGACCGAAGAAAAAAAGGCTATAATGATTTTTTCATTTTATTTTCTCGAAGTTTGTATAGATAATTATATGAACATATAATGCTTAATGTGACAATGATTTGGCCAAGATTACTTAAACTATATGACATCTTCTAAAACCTCTTCCAATGAAAACACTATTGCTTAAGCTTAAAGACAAAATCTTCTTCCCCATCCTCTTTGAACTACTGAGATGAGTAAAAATCACATTCCTTCCTCTCTGAGTTTTCGATTATCAAAAAATAGTACTTACTTTCTTTGCAGTTTGTACTTGGGAGATCTCCAAAACTGTTGCAACGTAACTCTACTTGCTCTGTTTTTTCTTTTGTTTTCTGATTTAAAGTTTCTTTTCGTAGAGAAGAACCTGTGGTTGCAAATGTCCTCTCTCACACATAGAAAGTACATCACTCCAGCTACCGATAACCTGAAGATATTAGGTCAAATGGGTGATAGTGTCGACAAGTGTATCTGCCTGCAAAGTGCGGTGTAAGGATAGTCTTACCTTGACTGTTTGGTCATCGTACATGATCCACCGATCGTGCTCATGACTATGTGCAAAACAATGATAATGCTGTCCATAATAACAAACCTGGAGTTGCAGAAATAGCAAAAAAAACATACAGAATTTGTGAAAGGCCGCGAGATTTTAGGGTGAAAGCAAACAATGAAAACACAAAGTACAGAGGCAGTTTCAAGTTAGACAACATTCTTCTGGTAATGTCATAGGGAAGAAGAAGAAATGTGTACCACGGAAACTAAGCTATATGTGCTCTTAGGGTCCAGACCACGGTACATGATGCTGATATCTATCTCGGTATTCAAGGCTGCAAGGGTAGCTGCTATGTCTTCTACAGTCTCACATGTGTTTTGCCACCCTAATACTGTCAGCCCCAAAATATCAGTTATCAGAAAAGGTTTGCAGTCATCAGAATCCTAAAAAAGGTTTTACCTATAGTAAAAACATGTGGTGGAGTGGTGAGAATGTGGTGGATATGGTTGGGTTTCCCACAACCACCAGCTTCGGGATCACAAGCTAGTTGATGGTTCATCTCGACAAGATTTAGAAGTTCATCAAATGAATTTTCAGCGCATGTAACCTATTAGGCGTAAAATGGGACAAAACCACAGTGAATAATCTAATAATATATGTGAAAAAGCAAGTCTATTGAACACTCATATGATACCTTCATGGTGCGTAGGGCACTAGCATTGATGTTATGGAAAAAGGAAGTGTACTTCAAATGCCTGGACTCCAGCCCACAGCTGTAGCAATTCAATTGCTCAAAAATATCCATTCCAAACAGAGACTGGGCAATACATGAGCGATTGGCACAGTCCCATGAACCCGTACTGTTGCTCTCAGCAGATTCTGTGTCAGACACGCTTGAACTTTGAGCAAATGAGCGATGAAGGCAGTCGAAGATTACGGCCAATACTTCTGAAGCATCATTCATCTGAGCCTGTCCACGCGCCCAAGTTTAGGCTCCTTTATGAAAACAAAAAGCTTAATCTGAAAAACCAGAGATCAATTCTTTACCTCTTGGAAGAAACTGCTATCTGGATACAAGTTACTCAAAGCAATCCTGAGAGATGAAGGAGCCACAGGTTCTTTTCGTGTTTCACTCGTAGCAGCACTTAAAGCAGTAAAAATCTCATACAATGAGCAGACAACACAAGGATCTCCAACGTGATGGTGCTCTAGTGTTGAACTCCGCAAGAACTCAGCTCGAAACAGCCCCAGATTCCATAGAGACTAAGATAATAACAAAACCAAAAAAAAAAAACGGAAAACTTTTAAGGTGGAAATTATAGACATTGATACCCAAGAAATCAAACAGTTTATGAGAAGTGGAGGTTACCTGTATGATAACATTTAAAAAGCAATTGTATTCGCCAACTTCATTCTGAAGACCTGTGCCAAATATGGCAACTCTGGGCGAACTCTGAGATTCCTTTGGGACATCAGATAAAACCCAATCATTGTTGTCTTCCAGAGATGTCCTCAAACATGATGTCATATTTCTACCTCCTCGGTACACATCTGGGTTCGAACAAAATGCGCTGGTGTCAGATGCTTCATATCAAGGGCCTTTGTCACCCCAATATTATCACAGAAAATTTTAAAAGAAAAGGTAGCAGCTGTTGGCATAAGCAAAGCATGAGAAAAAAATAGATAAAAGAATGTGTCCTGAGATGGAGAGAAGTGGTATATGTATACAGTAAACCAGTCTTCATATAAATGACTGTCAGACTTGATATATAAACAAGGATGGCTGAAAACCTACCAAGGCTTTGAAGCACTGCCCTTTTAAGGTCAGCTTGAAATCTTTCTTCTTCATCGTCTTCAGCTTGTAATTGTCTTAATGTCTTTATTCCCGCATCTACATCACCAGGATACAATATTGAATGCATAATAAATGATAGTAGAAACGAAATTGTTGAAATTAATGAAAATACGGACATTCCTCGTTGACAGAAATGCAAAAATCAAGATACACTTATTGTAGAGATCTAAACTATTTCATTAGTTCCAACAGATAAAAGCAGTTTCATTAGTGCCTTAATGGTCCCCCCAAGCGCATCTCATATAAGTTTGAAAAATCAGTAACCTGAGGAAAACAAATCTAGATCCATATCAGATCATCTACAATTCAAACTATCAATGCTTTTAAAAAAATGAGACAAAGAGAAGAATCTAGGACAATAATTGGAAAATATAAAGTCTTACCACCATTGCTACGTAGAATTTCAGATTGTCTCTCACTGTCGGTGCCTGACCTCTGAGATTTACTATCCTCGCTCTCAGAAGGTATGACCTGATATTTTCCATCAACCAA
Source organism: Arabidopsis suecica (assembly GCA_019202805.1). Lineage (NCBI taxonomy): Eukaryota > Viridiplantae > Streptophyta > Magnoliopsida > Brassicales > Brassicaceae > Arabidopsis > Arabidopsis suecica. The sequence goes on from CM032909.1 coordinate 9,576,372, forward strand.
CTTGTTTGAAGCTTTTTGGCGTCTACCCCTCCTCCCAGGGCGTTGATCAGATTGGAAAACACCAGATTGAATAGCTATACCGTTAGGCACTACTGCAAAACAAAACAATCAAATATAAGTGCCTCACAAAGGTCAGTAGACACATATATTCATACTAGAAGACCAGTGCTAACCTTCTTGGGATTTTACATCCTGCACCTTTGCAGTATCAGATATCACACAATGATTTGTTGACGGGAAAACACAATTTATATTCACTTTGGCTCCTTCCAAGTCATCAAGTTGTCCATTCCTTTTCTCCTGGTAAAGCAAAGAAACCTAGAAATTAATTTCAAGAGATAATTAAAAAAAATACCTCACCTCCACAACCTTGTCACTCTATTGTTACCTGATTTATGGATTGTTCTTGTTCTTGTAAATCTACATCATCAAAGAATTTTTCTATGCAATCATCATACACTGCCTCTGTCACATTCATCGGATGTAAACAGCTGTATTTCTTTTTTTGTTCGGCGATGTGCTTCTCCTTAGCTTCATTCTCAATTCTTCTTTGATACTCTAGAGTTTTTTCAAGCTTCCTCTCCTCTTCCTCTAACTCGATACGGCGTCTGTATTTCTCTTCCTCATCTTTTAACGCTTCAACGGCTTCAGAAACAACGTCAGCCTCTGAATGATCACCAAAAGATGCAACCGAAGGGAGGCTGGAAAAAGAAATCATTAAGTACATCAACCGCACATCATTCACCACCAACATATACAGAAACAAAGATTTTCCAGGTTACACCATCTTAAAGTAAATTATGTTCAAAGCAGATCTTCACCTGTGTTCAATTGAGTCAACATTGAAGCGATGGTCGTTTCCAATAGTAGCCTATAACAAAACATTAAAGCTAGTTACAGATATAGACAAGAAATACCTAAAAAGTAGACAAGAGATAAGTTCGAACCTTCAAATCCTTCAGTTTCCTAGAGTCTTTAATCTTTTTCTTGTCCTTGGACTTTTCCAGCGTGTTTTTTGAATTATCATTTCTTCCTCGAGCCTCCTTCTTAGAATCAAGAGCGAGCTCAACAAGTAACGCTTCTCTTGCAGCATCAGACTTCTCAGTGGCATCTTTCTCTGCTAACGCCTCCAAATGTGCCTGGAGAGAGAGAGAGGGGGGAAAAGGGGGAGATTAAGATGGAAATGCCAATTAGAACCTGAAAGAACACTGCAACCAATGGAAGAAAAAGTAAAAAGGTCTTTAGATACTTACCCGCATGTAGGACTTCACCAAAGGTAACAATACTATCTGATAATCGTTGAACGAAACTGGTCCAAGCTTTAGCTCTAATTGCTGCATCCCAGTGACATTCCGCATCATTTGAGAGTCGATTCTGCTAAGCTGTGATATCACATATACAGATTATTTTTAAAGCAGAAAGGCAGCTAGTGATTATCACAGTCGTGTTGCGTAAAGATCGAAAAGGATACCTCTCCAGACAGCTGCTCTTTTTGTTTTTGGATCGCAACCTCTATGAAACTGTCAGCCTCATGTAAGGAATCTTTCATCCCCCATTCATCAGCTTCACCAGATTCCAGATCAAGTAGCTGAGAACTCGTGCAGCCATATGATTCTCCATATCCAAATTGATTGTGGTTGAGGGTTTCAGCATCTTTCAAAACATTTGTTATAGCATCTAACTCAAACCTACTACTGATAAACTCCAACTCAAGGTCATTCTCATTTAGCTCTTGTCTTCGTTTCCTCAGCACAGATTCATAGCTTTCATGGGTAAACTCTGCTGAAGTCTCCCTCTTCCGGCCTTCTTCAAGACAAAGGTCCTCAACAGTCTGCAGTGCTCCCTCGTAGCTTAAGTGCTCGCATTTTCTCTCGCAGAGGTTCTGTAAGTGATAGAACTCCTTCTCAAGATGCTGCATGATCTCCAGTCCTTGATTTGTTTTCTCTTCCTTTGTGCACATCCATGACACAACTTGTTCCCCGCTAGAGGGTCCTGCAAAGATCCATGAAAGAAATCCATCCGCACCAGAAGACACATTATTGCCGTTAGCAATATCTCCAGAACTTACTTTAGCTACATTATCAAATGCTGAGCCCATATATTTCTCTTGGATGCACTCAGTGCCAAGTACTTTTTCATCCAAAAGAAGACATGAATCTTCACCATCAAGAAGAATCTCCTCTGTAACTTCACGACCCAGGTCGCCAAAATTAATTTCATCATTGGTGTTACTTTGTTCAGAATATCGATTCAATCCACAGGCCTGAGTCAAGTCTTGCAGGAATATGAGAATTTTCCTGAGCTGGGAAGCTCCCAAAAAGCAGATGCATATGGGTGACTGGTTCAAGCTACGACTTAAGAATTGTGAAACCGAAGCTAGATTCTGAAGTTCATCCAGCGTAAATTGTATCACCTTATCATGATGGCTGGCAGCTAAATATTTGTGTCTAATAAGCAGCTCAAAGGCTGCACGGATTTTTTCAAGGAGCTTTGCACGTTCAGGATCATCAGATATAGGCCATCCATCAGGAGGAGGAAATGCGATCGACAGCTTAACCTCTTCTTGTTCATTCTCATTACAACCGTTGCAAGTGTCTCTAAGGCTTTCTTTCTCTGGTGAAGTATCATTCCGTGCATCCGTGAAGAAATCGTCACTGTCATCCATATTATCTCCAGAGTGAAATTCATCAAACTCAGTATTTTGGATTTTCTGCTGACCACGAAGCAATTTCATCGCAGCAGAGAGATCCAATGGTTTCCATGGGGAAGTAAGAAGCATATCAATCCTCTCAGTGTCGACACTTTGAGGCAGAACCATTTGCATCTTAGGTAAGACATTACCCATGTGCTCCTGCACAATATGATGCATGTGAGCCTCAGACTTTATGAACTTCTCACTACACTGGCAGCAAACCCAGAACCTCCAAGTCTTATTGGCCTCACAAAAGGACAGAGCTTCACTTATAATCTCATTTGCATTCCCATCCTTTGAAGCACTAAAGTGACTCTTAAGATCACTAACCTTAACTCTAAGCAATTGTTTCTTCATTTCTTTGCTCATAGAATCCCAGTATGACCTAACCCGATCCCTTCTATCCGCAGTGGAGCCGTTTTTCCTTGCATTTCCATGCTTTCTCCTCTCTCCGCTTCTCTTCCCCGAACCTAAAGTTGGATCTGATCCCTTGTTGTCAACAGCTCCTACATTTTCCAACGGGGAAGATTCTGACTTCTGCTGCAACAACCTAGCTGCAGCTACCCTAACTTCAACCTCCTTTCTTATCTCTTCAATAGTCTTGTTAGCCTTTTTAATCTCATTCGGCCTCCTGGTCTGAATCAAGTTACTCTCAATAGGATCCTCAGCCATTCTCCTAATCGGTATCAACCGAAACTTCTCTTCACCTTTTCCCAGGTTATTCATCCAAGAAGACAATGAACCAATGTTAGATTTCTGTATCAGTGACCTGAGCTCATCCTGCACATGAACAATACGAGCCTCAGGTGTCAATATCTTCAACTGAGTCTCATCCTGCAAACTCTCTTTAGCAGGATCAATCGGATTTTCGATGGAGAGAGCACGTTGACACTCTTGCACAACTTCGTCGTACTCTCTCTTCCCATCGTTAGCAGCCTCATAAAGCAAGTTGGCATAAAAATGCCCAAACTCAATCGAATTTGGAGACAACTCCACAGCTTTTCTAGCAGATTCAATTGCATTCCGGAGATACTTGTGTTTCGTAGCTAGATCCTCGTAGACAGCAGCAACCTTGACGCAGATAGTTCCTTGAACACGGTGGATTAGGGCAGAGTCTTGATGACGAGAGCATGAATCCTTTATCAGACGAATCGCCTTGTTGTAGCTCCCCCGCCCGAAAGACTTGAGTGCCTTCTCGCATTCGAGCTTGATCACAGCCGAATCCAACGGCGCGGGGGCTTTCTTCTTCTGACCCATCCACGATTCAGCTCAAAACCCTTAATTTTATCCGCATGAAGAATACTAGAGATATGTATACGCGTACGTATATATTTACGCCCCACCAAATGCGCAGAGAAGGTCAAATCGGTAATTATAATACAGTCAACAGACGGTGTCGCCTGAGAGATTCCGGCAACGTATTACGGCGGAGATTGTTGGTGAGGGGAGAGATATAGAGAGAGTAACACAAGAGTCGTTGTGCTCTCTCTCTCTCTCTCTCGCTATGGAGCAGAAGAAAATCATTAAACCGAGAAAGGGATTTACATTAGCGCTAACAAACCGGTTTACTTTGATTAGTAATTATTTTAGTTTAACCATCCTATACTAATATTTGGGAAGTACATTCTAAGAGTCATAACTTAGATTTTGTAAGAAATTACAATATATGCCATTATATAATTCTAATCATAAAATTTATTCCATGTCACTAATATATATCAACGGGTCAACGGGTTAAAGATATTAAAAGATTTTGTTTATATAATACATAATTAATATAATTCGAGAATGTTATATACTAATCAATTCGAAAATGTAACACAATTAGTAAAAATGTTATATACTAATATACTAATATATTATTCAAAAATGTTATTGAAAATGTCATTCAAAATGTTATATAGTAATCCATTATTCGAACATGTTATCAAAAAATGTTATTGAAAATGTTAATGAAAATAATATATCATTGAAAACATTTTATATCCATCCAATTTATAAAAAATGTTATTTTGAATCTACATATACTTTTTTAGAGGGAATTTTGGTTTTTAATTCATTTGGGTCGGGTTTTGACCCAGTTTAATTCTGTTCGGATCATGTATAAGATAATTAAGGAAAGTTTTTAAAGAAAAACGACATTAATTAGTAATAAATTCGTTTTTCATATTTAATATCACAAAAAATCTTTTTTGGTAATATTTTCTGATTCAGGCAACAGAATATGATGAATTTATGACAATAAAACTATAAAATCTATATTATTCTAAAAGCGAATCCCTAAAATAACGTTAATAGGTAACTAATTGCACCAACTAATCTAAATAAATAGCATATTACTAAATCGCAATTGTGTCATCAATCATTTCCAATAATAGTTGGTATAAAATTTAGAGAATATCCCAATTTCTTATTCGCGAATTAGCATTAATTATTTGAATTAAAGATTACACGTTTAACAAACTTGCCTAAATCTCAACATATTATCTTTAACGACACAATTAGGGTTAGTTAATATTTAAATCCCCAACGAATTATAGAAATATATTAAATACTCAAATAAACGCATAATCCTAGCATATTCCAATTAACAATATAAAAGATTTACTCCCTAATATCTTGCGGCAATTATTATTTTTTTTCCGAAGATTTCTATGAATTAGCGTAACCTAATTAGTTTTCCTATAAATACTAAACACCTAAACTCCATTTACCATCGCCAAACACAAAACTTGGATGATTTCTCTTTCTTTGTTCTTTCTTTGTCTAGCTAAAATTTTTATTGTTTTTTTTTTCTTCTTTTCAATTCTCTACAACTAGAATATTCTAGATTTCTTCACAATATGTATCACTAATATATATTTTGTATTGTTTTTTGCAGTTCAATTGTAACCGGCCATTCATGGCAACTAAGAGTGGGATCAGTGCATCGAAAAGTATGTATTTTTTGTTTTTGATTATGGTCAAACTGGATTTTAAATTCATCATATGTAAATAATCTCATAACTAAGTTTTACTAAAATTTTGCTAATCTCTATCTTTTTTTAATTGTGCTACAGATTTCTTAACGAGCTAAACTAAAAAAGACTATCATCTTCGTCATGAACATCGAGGTGATGCGTTAGAGCGAGCGAGTTAAGCCTCTAAAGTTTGATAGAAAAAAAATTCATTTTTACTGTTAAAGTTGTCATTAATTTTTCTGTTGTTTTTAGAACATAATTTTAGAAGAATTTAGATTTCTAAGAATAAAGGTAAAAATTTATATTTTATAAAATCAAAGGTTTGTGGTTTATCATTAGATATGTTTTTTTTAAAGTCCAATTTATTTATTTTTAAACGTTGACATGATTTTTTTTCCAATTTTTTTTTTGGGAGGTGCGAAGAATAATGAATTTTGTTATTTTTAAAAAATCTTATAAACGATTTTAATAATTACGATTTTTATAAGGTTGAAGTTTTGTTATTATTTGCATCATATATGTTTTTTTTATTTTCATGTTTAATGTTTTCTATGTATGATTTTCTTTCTGATTTTGATTTTAACAAATATAATATCTAAGATCTTTGATAAATTTTCTATAATTTCTTGCAGGAGAAGAAAAATATGTAGAATCTTCCTCTTTTGATTTGTTCTCATCTTCCAAGTTTTTAAAAACATTAGAGTAACTGAAGTCAAGAATGGATAGAAAAAAAGACAGATAATAAATAAAAGAACATTGTATTGTTTTATTATACTATATGTATTTTTACTTCTAAGAATTTAATTTCAACATATGATACGTGTTAGGTTGACTAAAAATGATGTGTCATGTTAAATATATAGATTTATGAAGTTACATACAAGTTATTCGAATATTGACTAAATCAAATTTAATCCTATGATTAATATTTATCAACGATGTTACCAACTTTGCGATAATAAAACTAAATTTATGTAAATACCGATTTAGTATTTTAATATATGCACAGTATTAAATTAAATATAACAATACTATATGTTAAAACAGTATTAATCTACGGGTCTAAACCTTGACTGAAAATGATCACATCAAATAAAATTATAAATATCTTTATATTATTCTATAAAACTAGACAAATCTAAAAATTTATATTTTATCCAATATAATATTTTTTTTAGTAAATTATTTAAAACATGAAAAAAAATTGAGTAGCTTCAGTTAATGAAAATATAAAATTTATCCATTTTATATATCTCTCTCTCTCTCTCTATATATATATATATATATATATATATATATATATTTAAATCAAAAAAACAAAATCATATATGTAAAAGAAAAGCCTTAAAATAAAAAATACAAAAATTTATTTAACAAAAATATAGGCCCGCGGTATACCGCGGGTTAATATCTAGTCCGTATATATATGGTTAACAAGACGAAGCGGACTAATCCGGTTTGCGAACTGAACCGCTCTGTTTTTAAAAAACCAGGGTCATGTAGCTCCTACAAATAAATTCATTTCACACAATGAAAATGGGAGATGCAAAGAGTATGGCTCTTAGGACTTAGGAGACCGGCCCATACTATACTCATGTCTAAAATGATCCCATCCTCATGTAGTTTCTACACATTTGTCCTTCTAAATACTATTATGACCATATTATTGCTACATTATTCACGGATCCACCAATGTCCATTGTGAGTGCTTGCCTCTTTGCGGATTGACCCCGCGAATGCTACATATGAAGCCGATTCTCGACCAACAAAAGATATAGGTTTTTGCTTTCTAACAATCGAATCGCTTAACCGTGAATTCACTTACATCCCCGATATTCTTCATTCTAGGCAAAAACTCCTGAATCCCCAAATTTCATCCAGGACACTTTTTAAATAATCATAATATTTCCTATGAGATGTTCCATTTCCTCAAGCTTAGTCTCGGTTTTCAACCCATCTTCCGATCACATCTTCGTTTTACGGTTTAAGCTTAAGTGTTAAACACAGTTGGATTGGAGTTTAGTTAGATTTAAAACCTAAATTAATGTATTTAAAATAAATATAGTAAATTAGTAAGTGTTAAAAGATGATATATACTGTATAAACATTTCATTGGATTAGTGTTTCTGCAGTTTCTCTCCTAACTTCTAACTTCAATTTAATTAGTTGTCAAGATAAGATATACTAGATCCGGACCCGCACGTACGTGCGGGATGTAAATGCTTAATTCATTTTTTTAGAAATTGTTTTTTAAAATATATTATGTTCTTATTTTGTGTGTGTGGATAGTACTATAGGATATATATAATATATGTAGTAGATTTAATGAGATTATTTTTTTGGTGTTTTGAATGTTGGTAAACTGAATTTTGTTTATTGTCCGATTCATTACAAATTTAGAATAGAACGTGATTTTATACAAATACTTTACGATTTATTTTAAACGTTTGTATTTGTTTTTTGTAAAAAAAAAACATTTACAGAAGTAACATTTGTAATAGTTAAAATAGAAAATTTCAATTTTTAAAGAAACAGAATTTCATAAATTGTATATTAAGTATTTGGTAATGAACCAAGTGTTCTTGGTCTAGTGGTTGCAACTTGTGGAGGAGTTGCCCTGTTGGTCTAGGCCAGGGATCGATTCCCCGCAAGCGCGCAATTGCTAGATCTCCACTTGGCCACTGCGCAATTTACCTGCGGGGCGCAGCGTCCCAGACCACCAGTTCCGGGGGGCCCTTAAGTGGAGGCTTAAAAATCCCAGGCACGCGGGCTTAGGCCCAGTGGGCTAGTCGGATCACTGTGTGTGGTCTGGACACTGGGTTATCAAAAAAAAAAAAAAGTATTTGGTAATGTTTGAATCTATAGTTTATTTAATCTTAACATAAATTTCTTAAATTCTGCAAAACACTTTATTAATTGACTGGCCCATCACAAGTTAACGATTAACCTTTGAATGGGCTGAATGACATATTCATTTAGGCCCAACTGTTAAACATCCTGTTAACATTTAGTGTTTTCAATTGGGTTTATTTTATTGTATTGTATGTATCCAATAATTGACAATTGTTGTTAGAAAATTCTGTCTTTTCACCCAAAAAAAAAAAAGGCACCGAACAAAACGAAGAAAATCGATCGAAATCGAGAATCAAATGCGAAATTGTGATAGAATTATCAATACTGCGTCTCTTTCTATACTTTCACTTGTTAAGTTCGTGAATTATATGAAGAGGTAAGCGTTATATTGAAACAGATGTATACTTGTTCAGATTTTTTGTATATGTCGATTCAATTTGCAATATTTTAAATATTAGTTTAAATTGTATAGATTCGCAACGGATTGTCAAGAAGCCGGATGTTATATGGTTAATCATCAAAATTGTCAATTGATTATCAAAAAAAGGTTTTCAAATAATTTTTAAACTAATACGAATTTGATTTACAGTAAATTTAAATCTTTATTTAGAGAAGAAAGTAGAACAGTTAATCTCGAGTATACTGATCTATTGTTATTGAAACCTGCAAATTTAGTATATTTTGTATATACTGTGTGACCTAAGCATTGTTTGTTGTCTTTTTAGGTGAAGGATGATTTTCGTGTATAATAAGACCATGGAGGAGACTAACTGATTTTGTCATTGTACCTATTCTGAAATTTATATGTAAAAGGCATGTGAAATTTGCAGATTTACATATTGTTATTGAGTTAAAGTTAAGTTACTTCTTATATATAGCTCATTGTATATCTAACTGCAATCTTCGTTGTATATGTATTCAGGTGAAGGATGATTTGCGAGTAACATGAGACTCTAGAGGAGCTACAGAGATTTTGTCGTTGAAGTATGTAGAAATATATATGTTAATGGTTAGTGAGATCTCAATTTAGTTTTACCTATTGTTATTGAGTTTAAGTTAACTTAGTTCATATGAGCCTTTAAAAAGTCGATTATGTTAATAACAAAATTCAATGTTTTTAAGGTGAAGCATCCGATTCTATTAACATAAGAATATGGAGAAGGGAAGAGTTATATAGTCATTGGAGATATCCAGAAATCTATATCTAAAAGGTTAGTGGCTCTGTGACTTTTACATTGTTGTTTATATTCATATTTGTCTTTGTATGTTTAATCGAAAGTAGTATATTGTCATTCAATCCTGATTCATTCAAAATACCTTGAAAGTTTGCAAAATCGAAGAACATATCATCTGAAAGAGAAGAACACCTAGTGATAATAGTCGTGTTCATGAGGGACATTTTGAAACCATGTTTGGTAGCTGTGTATTTTCCCATAGATTTTGAGAGAGTAAAGTTCTCAACAAATCTCCACTCTCCAGACTTGATAAACCTTTGAAGCTTGTTTATTTGTTGTTTCTTTATAGTAGCATGAATCAAAGTATCATACAAAAACCACAAGGAATGTTATTAGAGACATATATACAACGTATAGGTGTAGTAAACAAAACAATAATACTTTTTGAAAAGTTAGACGTTAGCAAGTGAATAATACTTACAGAAACATCAGCAAGAATGATTGATTCTCCATTGTGTTTTGAAAGGTTTGATTTCAGCAAAGTTGGTGAATGGTACAATAGCTGCCATTTGTTTTAGAGGGATTCATGAAGACAAAAGGTAAAACAATGAAAAGGTGAGTTCAATAGTAAACTAAACCCTATATTTATAGTAATGAAAGTCGTCTATAATTATTCTAGGGTTTAGAGATTTACGGGTAAGGTGATAAAAATCTTTGAAAATATTTAAGGTATATGCTTGATTATATGCGAATTTTTGAATTGTGTTTATGGTTTATTTGGTTGATTCTCGGGATTAATTTTGATTTGAAAAGATTTTTTCGTTTAAAATATAAACTAAGGAAATGTATTTTATCGTGTTAGTTTTGAGTTGATATAGGGAATATGCAGAATTGAGATCCCATAGATTTAGCGGTGATATTTTGCTCATTTACATCGCATTTATATTTTGAGTTGTTATAGAATGATTTTTTGTAGATATTGAATCTAAAATAGATATTTCAAGAATTTTTGAATTGTGTTTATGGTTTATTTAATTGATTCTCGGGATTAATTTTGATTTGAAAAGATTTTTTCATTTAAAATATAAACTAAATATTAGTTAGTTTTTAGTCGATATATGCTATATGCGGGGTTGTTATAGAAATATCTGTTCAAAGAGATTGAAATTCTATATTTAGATTTGGTAGTTATGGTATATAACATAAATGTATTGAATATATTTTTAATTTTCGTAACATAACAGTGTATTGGATCAGGGCTATTGTTAGGGGCCTATTCTTCCGAAGCCCAATAGAACCATAAAACAATCAATTCAGGCTGCTAATAATAAAGACCCGAGATCCGACTATATGACCCAAGATCCGCGTCCCATTCCGAGTTATTTCTCTATTTTACCCTTTGCCGATTTTTTCAATGTATTCGTGTAATCAAAAAATACCAATGGCATCTCTTGTAATTATTTACACTTTATAAGGTTATATATTATCTAATCCTTCCCAATTAATAGAATAGATGTATAATGATGATATGATTTATAGAGACAACCGACAAAATAGATTTATATGAACATATAATCCTTAATGTGACAAGGATTTACCCAAGAAAACTACATGATATCTTCTAAGACCTCTTCCACTGAAAACACTTTTGCTTAATTTCAAAGACAAAATCTTCTTCCACATCCTCTTAGAAGTTAGAACCACTGAGATGAGTGTAAATCACATTCTTTCCTCTCGAGTTTACTTCTGCTTGTCAAAAAAACGTACTTACTTCCTTTGTCGTATGTACTTACGAGATCTCCTAATCTGTAGCAACGGAACTCTACTTGGTCTGTTTTTCTTTTTGATTCTTTTTTGTTTTAACGCTTCTCGTAGAGAAGAACCTGTGGTTGCAAGTGTCCTCTTTCACACATAGAAAGAACATCACTCCAGCTACCAATCACCTGAAAGATATTACAAAAACTGGGTAATGATGTCGATGAGTGTATCTGCCTGCAAAACCCATTGTATTGATAGTCTTACCTTGACGGTTTTGTCATCGTACATGATCCACTGATCGTGCTCACGACTATGTGCAAAACAATGATAATGCTGTCCATAATAACAAACCTGGAGTTGCAGAAATAGCAAAAGAACAATATGTTACCTTGAGGTTTTTAGGGTGAAAGCAAACAAGGAAAACACAAAGTACATAGCTGATGTTTTAACGACTCTTCTGGTAATGTCATAAGGAAGAAGAAGAAGAAATATGTACCACGGAAACTAAGCTATATGTGCTCTTAGGGTCCAGACCACGGTACATGATGCTGATGTCTATCTCGGTATTCAAGGCTGCAAGAGTAGCTGCTATGTCTTCTACAGTCTCACATGTGTTTTGCCACCCTAAAACTGCCAGTCCCAAAATAATTAGTGACAAGACAAAAACATCATCAATCTGAAATAAGTTTCCATTCATCAAAATTCTAAAAACAAGTTTTACCTGTAGTAAATACATGCGGTGGAGTAGTGAGAATATGGTGGATATGGTTGAGTTTCCCACATCCACCCGTTTCGGAATCACAGGCTAGTTGATGGTTCATCTCGACAAGATTTAGAAGTTCGTCAAATGAATTCTCAGTGCATGTAACCTATAAGGCATAAAGCAGGGAGTTACCAAAAAATATGTGAAAATTCAAGTCTAATGAATATTATCTAATTAGCATTTCTTTTTACCTTCATGGTGCGTAGGGCACTAGCGTTGATGTTATGGAAAAAGGAAGTGTACTTCATATGCCTGGATTCTAGCCCACAGCTGTAGCAATTCAGTTGCTCAAAAATATCCATTCCAAACAGAGAATGGGCAATACATGTGCGGTTGGCACAGTCCCATGAACCAGTACAGTTGCTGTCTGAGGAATCCACATCAGACACGCTTGAACTTTGAGCAAATGAGCGATGAAGGCAGTCAAAGATCACCGCCAGTACTTCTGAAGCATCGTTCATCTGAGCCTGTCCACCATATGACGCCCAAGTTTAGGCTCATAAATGAAATGAAGGTTTACTCTGTATTAGGATGAACATTTATAACCAGTCATCAAATTCTTTTACCTCTTGGAAGAAACTACTATCTGGATACAAATTACTCAAAGCAATCCTGAGAGATGAAGGTGCCACAGGTTCATTTTGTGTTTCACTCGAAGCAGCGCTCAAAGCAGTAAAAATTTCATACAAAGAGCAGACAACACAAGGATCTCCCACGTGATGGTGCTCTCGTGTTGAACTCTGTAAGAACTCAGCTCGAAACAGCTCCAGATTCCATAGAGACTAAGATAAAAAAAAAAAAAAATAGCTTTCAGCAAAGATAAATCTTTTAAGCTGATAGATACTGAATTCCCAAGAAATCAAACAGTTTATGAAAAATGAAGGTTACCTGTATGATAACATTCAAAAAGCAATTGTATTCGCCAACTTCATTCTGAAGACCTGTGCCAAATATGGCAACTCCGGTTGAGCTCCTAAACTCAATTGTGTCATCAGATAAACCCCCATCATTGTTTACTTCCAGAGGTGTCCTCAAACATGAAGCCATACTTCTACCTCCTTGGTACACGTCTGGGTTAAAAAAAAATGTTCTGGTGTCAAATGCTTCATATCAAGGGCTTTTGTCACCCCAAAATGATTACAGACCAAATATGCTCAAAATTCTAAATGAAAACGTAGCAGCTGTCGGCATAAGTAAAGCATGAGAAAAAATAATTTCAGACACCTTAAATAATCAGATAAAAAAATGCACTGAGATGAAGAAAAATGGTATACACAATACACCATTCTTCATACAAATGACAGTCAGTCAGACAATAGTGACAAAATGGGTACTTAGCAAAATATCACAAAATGTTGACTGTCAGACATGATATCAGATATATAAACAAGGATGTTGAAAAACTACCAAGGCTTTGACGCACTGCCCTTTTAAGGTCAGCTTGAAACCTTTCTTCTTCATCGTCTTCAGCTTGTAATTGTCTTAATGTCTTTGTTCCCACATCTAGAATGCAAGATGAATGATGTTAGAAAAAATTGCTGGAAATCAATGTAGATACTGTAATTCCTCATTGACATAAAAGCATAAAACAAAATACACTGGTTACAGAAGTATCCGTTTTAAGAAATCTAACGGCTTCATTAGTTCTAACGGATGAAAGAAGTTTCATTTGTGCCTTAACTGGTCACATCTAATATTCAAGTTCAGAAAAACAATAAGCTCAAGAAGAAAAATCTAGATCCATATCAGATCATCAATAGATCACAACTATGAGTGCTTTGAAAACATGAGACAAAGAGAATGATCTAGGACAAAAATAAAAATAAAACAAAATCGCTTACCACCATTGTTACGTAGAGTTTCAGAATGTCTCTCGGCGTCGGTGCCTGACCACTGAGATTTAGTATTTTCGGTCTCAGGAGGTGTGACTGGATATTTTCCATCAACTAACTTGTTTGAAGCTTTTTGGCGTCTACCTCTCCTCCCAGTTGGTTGATCAGATTGGAACATACCAGCTTGCATAGCTGTGCCATTAGGCACTACTGCAACACAAATAAATAAATAAATAAATAAGTGCCTCAGAAAGGTCAGCAGACACATATTTTCATATTCGAAGACCAGTGCTAACCTTTTTGGGATTTTACATCCTGCACCTTTGCACTATCAGATATCACAGAATAATTTGTTGACGGGAAAACTCCATTTGTATTCACTCTGGCACCTTCCAGGTCGTCAAGTCGTCCATTCCTTTTCTCCTGATAAAGCAAAGAAACCCAGAAATTAATTTCAAGTGATGATTAAAATAAACATAACTCCACCCACCTTGTCACTCCATTGTTACCTGATTTATGGATTTTCCATGTCCTTGTAAATCTAAATAATCAACTACATTATCTGTGCATGCATTATACACTGCTTTTGCAACATTCATGGGAACTGAAGAGCTGTATTTCTTTTGTTGTTCTGCCATGTGCTTCTCCTTAGCTTCATCCTCAATTCTTCTCTGATACTCTAGAGTTTTTTCAAGTTTTCTCTCCTCCTCCTCTAGCTCTCTTTGGCGTTTATATTCCTCTTCTTGTTCTTTTATAGCTTCAACAGCTTCAGAAACAACATCAGCCTCTGAATAATCACCGACAGATGCAACCGGAAGGGGGCTGGAACAAGAAATTAGCAGGTAAATCAACGACAGATTATACACCACCAACATTCTCAGAAACAAAGATTATCCAGGTTACACCCGCTTAAGTAAAAATTATGAACAAAGCAGATCTTCACCTGTGTTCAACAGAATCAGCATTGAAGCGATGGTCGTTTCCAATAGTTGCCTATTACAAAAAAGTAAAGCTAGTTACAAATATAGACAAGAAATACCTAAAAGTAGACAACAGATGGTTCAAACCTTCAAATCCTTCAGTTTCCTAGTGTCTTTAATCTTTTTCTTGTCCTTGGACTTTTCCAGCGTGTTTTTTGAACTATCATTTCTTCCTCGAGCCTCCTTCTTAGAATCAAGAGCGAGCTCAACAAGTAACGCTTCTCTTGCAGCATCAGACTTCTCAGTGGCATCTTTCTCTGCTAACGCCTCCAAATGTGCCTGGAGAGAGAGAGAGAGAGAGAGAGAGAGAGACAGAGAGAAGGAAAGGGGGAGATTAAGATGGAAATGCCAATTAGAACCAGAAAGGACACTGCAACCAATGGAAGAAAAAGTAACAAGGTCTTTAGATACTTACCCGCATGTAGGACTTCACCAAAGGTAACAATACTATCTGATAATCGTTGAAGGAAACTGGTCCAAGCTTTAGCTCTAATTGCTGCATCCCAGTGACATTCCGCATCATTTGAGCGTCGATTTTGCTAAGCTGTGATATCACATATACAGATTATTTTTAAAGCAGAAAGGCAGCTAGTGATTATCGCAGTCGTGTTGCGAAAAGGTCAAAAAGGATACCTCTGCAGACAACTGCTCTTTTTGTTTCTGGATCGCAATCTCTATGAAACTGTCAGCCTCATGTAAGGAATCCTTCATCCCCCATTCATCAGCTTCACCAGATTCCAGATCACGAAGCTGAGAACTCGTGCAGCCATATGATTCTTCATATCCAAATTGATTGTGGTTAAGGGTTTCAGCATCTTTCAAAACATTTGTTATAGCATCCAACTCAAACCTACTACTAATAAACACCAACTCATGGTCATTCCCATTTAGGTCATCTCTTCGTTTCCTCAACACAGATTCATAGCTTTCATGGGTAAACTCTGCTGAAGTCTCCCTCTTCCGGCCTTCTTCAAGACAAAGGTCCTCAACAGTCTGCAGAGCTCCCTCGTAGCTTAAGTGCTCGCATTTTCTCTCGCAGAGGTTCTGTAAGTGATAGAACTCCTTCTCAAGATGCTGCATGATCTCCAGTCCTTGATTTGTTTTCTCTTCCTTTGTGCACATCCATGACACAACTTGTTCCCCGCTAGAGGGTCCTGCGAAGATCCATGAAAGAAATCCATCCGCACCAGCAGACACATCATTTCCATAAGCATTATTAAGTGCTGAGCCCATATATTTCTCTTGGATGCACTCAGTTCCAAGCAATTTTTCATCCAAAAGAAGACATGAATCTTCACCATCAAGAAGAATCTCCTCTGTAACTTCACGACCCAGGTCACCAAAATTAATTTCATCGTTGGGGTTACTTTGTTCGGAATATCGACTCAATCCACAGGCCTGAGACAAGTCCTGCAGGAATTTGAGAATTTTCTTGAGATGGGAAGCTCCCAAAAAGCAGATGCATAAGGGTGACTTGTTCAAGCCACGGTTTAAGAATTGCGAAACCGAGGGTAGATTCTGGAGTTCATCCACCGTAAATTGAATCACCTTATCATGATGGCTGGCAGCTAAATATTTGTGTCTAATAAGCAGCTCAAAGGCTGCACGGATTTTTTCAAGGAGCTTTGCACGTTCAGGATCATCAGATATAGGCCATCCATCAGGAGGAGGAAACGCGATCGACAGCTTACCTTCTTCAGATTCATTCTCATTCCAACCGTTGCAAGCATCTCCAAGGTTTTCTTTCTCTGGTGTAGTATCATTCCATGCATCCTTGAAGCAATCGTCATCGTCATCCATATTATCTCCAGAGTGAAATTCATTAAACTCAGAATTTTGGATTTTCTGCTGACTGCGAAGCAAATTCACCACAGCAGAGAGATCCAATGGTTTCCATGGGGAATTAAAAAGCATATCAATCCTTTCAGTGTCAACAATTTGAGGCAAAACCATTTGCATCTTAGGTAACACGTTACCCATGTGCTCCTGCACAATATGATGCATATGAGCCTCAGGCTCTATGAAGTTTTCACTACACCGGCAGCAAGCCCAGAACCTCCAAGTCTTATTGGCCTCACAAAATGACAGTGCCTCGCTAAGAATCTCATATGCTTGCCCATCCTTTGAAGCACTAAAGTGACTCTTAAGATCACTGAACTTAACTCTTAGGAATTCTTTCTTCATTTCTTTGCTCAAAGAATCCCAGTATGACCTAACCCGATCCCTTCTATCCGCTGTGGAGCCGTTTTTCCTTGCATTTCCATGCTTTCTTCTCTCCCCACTTCTTGGCCCCGCGCCTAATGTTGGATCTGATCCCTTGTTGTTAACAGCTTCTACATTCTCCGATGGGGAAGACTCAGACTTCTGCTGCAACAACCTATGTGCAGCTACCCTCACTTCAACCTCCTTCCTCCTCTCTTCAAGAGTCTTGGTAGCTTTTTTAATCTCATTCGGCCTCCTGTTCTGAATCAAGTTACTCTCAATAGGATCCTCGGCCATTCTCCTAAGAGGGATCAACCTAAATTTCTCTTCACCATTTCCCAAGTTCTGCATCCAAGTGGACAATGAATAAATGTTAGACTTCTGTATCAGTGACCTGAGCTCATCCTGGAAATGTGCAATACGAGCCTCAGGTGTCAATATCTTCAGCTGAGTCTCATCCTGAAGACTCTCTCTAGCAGGATCAATCGGATTTTCGATGGAGAGAGCACGATGGCACTCTTGCACGACCTCCTCGTACTCTCTCTTCCCATCGTTGGCAGCCTCATAAAGCAAGTTGGCATAAAAATGCCCAAACTCAATTGAATTTGGAGACAACTCCACAGCTTTTCTAGCAGATTCAATTGCATTTCGCAGATACTTCTGTTTCGTAGCTAGATCCTCATACACAGCAGCAACCTTGACGCAGATAGTTCCCTGAACACGGTGGATTAGGGCAGAGTCTTGATGGCGAGAGCACGAATCCTTAATCAGACGAATCGCCTTGTTATAGCTCCCCCGTCCAAACGACTTCAGTGCCTTCTCGCATTCTAGCTTGACGACAGCTGAATCCAACGGCTCAACATTAGCGTCTGGTCCAGAAAAACCCCCCTCGTTGAAGCTACAAGCGGAAATCTCAGACGGCTCCACCTCTGTCACTGCCACCGTCGTCACCGCCGCAGAAGACGGCGATTGTTTGGAACGAGCGGAGGTTTTCTTCTTCTGACCCATCCACGATTCAGCTTAAAACCCCTAATTTAATCGGCATGTATACGCGTTTGTGTGTGTGTGTGTGTGTGTGTGTTATATACGCCCCAGCAAATGCGAAAAGATAGTCAAACCGGAAATTAAATTTCAGTCAACATACGGTGGCGTCTAGGAGATTACGGCATCGTAGTATGGCGGAGGATCGGCGGAGAAAGCTGGTGTGGGGAAAAAGATAGAGAGAGTAGAACAAGAGTCGTCGTTTTGCTCTCTGTGTGGAGTTCGAAGCCAGGGGAAAATAATCATTAATTAGAATAGGAGAAAAAGGGAATTTTAGTACCAAGTGAGATTTACATTGCGGTTACACACCGGTTCGCTACAATGGATTTAAAAAGGCGGTGCAGCGGTACGGTGGAACCGTCTGCACTTTTTGCAAACCGCATTTGAATAGTGTAGTATCTAACCAAAATAGAGCGATTTAAATGTACTTATGTTACCAAATTGATGTAGATTTTTTTTCGTATAAGTGCATTTAATGTTTGGTCGGCTAATCGAATATTAATATTAATTTATTAAAAAGAAATAATATATTGTTAATTATTGAAATTATATTCTATAGTTGAGGCGTTTAAACTATATGTTAGCCACGAGTTGCGATTAGATTGATAACTGATAAATAACTTCCAAAAAAATGAAAACAACTCAAAATCAACAATTTGTTTACCAAATTTTGTTTTAAGAAAAAAAGAAAACTATAACTTTGATGAACTCAATAGATAGGTGGTTTTACTACTTTGTTTAGTCACTAAATCATAACGGGTTAGACCAATTTTCATGTAGGACAAAAATATATAATGAAATTATTCCTTAGTTATCCAAAATATTGCTATCCAAATGCATTTATGTTTTCAAATTGAGATAAAATTACTTTTCATATAAATGTGTCAGTTATATAATGTTCATTTTTTGAAAGTGTAGTTATTTATTTTAAGCTATTGAAACTATATTTCTCACGGTTAAAGCATTTTGTTATCCACGAGTTGTTGTTATTGTTATTCAAAAAACTAAATCAATACAAAATCAACCGTCTTAATTTACTCGAGCATAACGGTTCGACCGATTCCCATGTGGGACGAAAAGCCAAAAGGCCCAAAACTACAGTAAAATTTCTGGTTTTGTTTGGTTTAGGAATCTGGACAATCTAATACCAAATGGTTTTGGTCCAAATCACTACCTATGGGGATAATTTGTTCACTAACAAACTACGTGGCTAAATTATGAAAACAGAAATAATAACGGGGCAAATAATGGAAACTTTCTTAAATCACTAAACCCGATCCTGTACAGGAACATTTCCCTCAGGATTAAATTACCGGACTGGGCCTTTTTTCACACAAACTTACGGAATCCGGTACGATTGCCGGGACTTTCGTTTTAGGCATTTTCACCTGCGAGGAAATGTCCACCTTGCCCTCACGCTTAAGCTCCCCGTGTACGCTTTGATTTTTGATTTTCCGTGGCTTCGAGACCATGATGACGTTTCTCATAACACGAGCTAAATCAAAGCAGCTGTTACACGCTTTGTCAGTGTGCTTTCTCTCTGCTCAAAAAAACAATTTCCATTGGTCAGTGTCCTCTTGAAATCGAGAACTGAAACTCATCAAATCTGCATTAATCGCACTTCCAGTAGCTCAAATCTCCGATTATCACCCTTCTAGTAGCTCAACTCTCCGATTATCACCCTTCCAGTAGCTCAACTCTCCGATTATCACCCTTCCAGTAGCTCCTGCGAATCTCCGCCCTTAACTCCCGGTGACACAGGACTGACTAAAAGTGTACGCATCGCCTCACATCTTCTTCTTTTCTGGGTTTCTCTGCAGATCTTTTACAGATTTGCGACCTCCCTTTTCTTTAGTTTCGGATCTTTCAATCCAATTGAAATTCCATTTTTTCTTTCCGATCTGTACTTCCAATGTTATGCATTTTTTATTTACAGTTTTGTTTCCCCTTCCTCATCCCCGTGGATTTGTCTTGCGCTTTCTTTCCTCGTGGATATCGACTTCGTTTCCTTCATACTTGTATTTGATTCCTTGCAGGTTCAGCTCATAACAATGCCTTCCAATGCGACTCTAGCTGATCATTTCCTTTCCAAAGGTATATGTTAACCCCACGAGCCATACTTATCTGTTTCTATCACATAAAACGCCCTAACCTGATTGTATTCATTATGGTGTTTAGTGTTTTACCCTTTCCCGTTTGGGTTTAGGCTGTATATGTTGTTCTCTTAGGGTTTAGTTTTTATATTAAAGAACTCTATATCCCATGGTATTGTGTGTTATACTTGTCATTATACTGAGCTGTTACCTTTTTCTATCACACAAACTTCGCTAAGCTTGTTGTGCTTATAATGACGTATACTATTGTGGGCTTTCCCGTTGGGTTTAGTGTTTCTATGTTGTTCCCGTAGGGTTTAGTTTTGAATATTAAAGAACTCTATATGCTTAGTGTTTTACCCTTTCCCGTTTGGGTTTAGGCTGTCTATGTTGTTCCCTTAGGGTTTAGTTTTGAATATTAAAGAACTCTAAATGCTTAGTGTTTTGCCCTTTCCCGTTTGGGTTTAGGCTATCTATGTTGTTCCCTTAGGGTTTAGTTTTGAATATTAAAGAACTCTATATCCCATGGTTTACTGTCCTCTGATTGTCATTATACTGAGCTGTTACCACTTTCTATCACGCAAACCTCGCTAAGCCTCTTGTGCTTACAAGGATGTATACTGTTTTGGTGTTTGTAGTTGGGTTTAGTGTTTCTATGTTGTTCCTGTAGGGTTTAGTTTTGAATATTAAAGAACTCTATATGTCCTGCTACTCCTGTTATCTTTACTGCCATTGTACTGCCCTGTAATGTTATTCTCTGTTCAGTTTAACCCTTACCCTTTTGGTTTACTGATTATTGTTCTTTTTCCTGCCCATTGTTCTCCACCATTGTTGCCCTTTTAAGTAGCTTTATAGCCTTCTCTCCATTACTGTCTACCATTTCTTATTGTCTTTGTATATAGTACTCTTAACCACCTCTGCTTTTCCATACCTTGTAGAAGACCTGCCTGAAAGGATTTTTCAAGTTGATCGGTACCCTGGCCATGCGGTGCGTATCAACTCATACTCTAAGCCTCAATACCTAATTGACATACTTACTGCATTGGAAGGGACACCTGAGCTTGAGAAGCTATTGTCGTCCCCGCTTGGGTCTTTATTCTCCTTGCCGGTGAGGCAAAGTTCTGTATCTGGGCAATTGGTGCACCAGATGTTATGTAGACAGCTTCATACCACCAATGTAGACGAAACTTGGTTTGTCTATGGGGGTCAGCCTTTGCGTTTCTCTCTTACAGAATTTCACCAAGTTACTGGTTTGTGTTGCTCTCCTCTGCCGCCTGTTGAACAACTTGCTGCAGCAACAACGCATGAAAATGGTAGTGCTCCTTATTGGTATCAACTAATTGGTCCAACGCTTGGTGCTGCTACGGTTAAGGAGATTGTTGGTTGGTTAAAGGATGAACCAAATATGCCTATCTGGCGTAGGTTTAGACTTGCTCTAATTGTTATTGTTGAAGGAATACTCTTGTGCAAGACCCAACCTGTTAAACCTTCGGTTGAAGTTGTAGAGATGGTGAAGAATGTTGACTTCTTCTTAAATTATCCCTGGGGCCGCCACTCGTTCCAAAGGATTCTGCGTATGGTCAAAGTTGGGGAAAAAATAGAGACGAAGGCCGACCTTATAAACAAGCTAAAGCAATCAACCATGGCTGTTCATGGTTTCCCTCTTGCTATCCAGCTCTTTGCCTTTCGATCCATCCCGTTGCTCCTTCAATACCTCCCTCATTCTGAAGATGACTCAACTTTCCTTCACAAAACCTTAACGCGCCTTCCCAAATGCAAGTCATTCCATACCTCCAACATATTGGCTGTTGAAAATGATCCATCTGTAAGTTTTGCTTCTTTTAAGTTTTGCATCCTTTCTGTGTACTACTTTACTGTTGGTCTAATATCTATTTCCCATGTGAACAGATGGTGGTTTTGTACCCACACCCGGATGGCCCTCCATTTGGTTCTTCAGAATCAGAAGATGATAAAGTCGGAAACCTTGAAAGGCTTATTTTTGCTGGTTTTCCATTTACCAAAGCCTTTTGGTGTAGTGGTGATGGGTCCTTACCGTCATTGTACACTTCCCGCAGGCGGAAAGAAAGAACTGCAACTAGTACCACCTCTGATTCTGACTCTTCCGAAATGCCACGACAGAGGAAATCTTCAAAGCCCAAGTTTATCAATACTGCAGAGGATGTTAACACTCTTCTGGATAAAAAACTTAAAGGTTTTAAAGCATCTTTGCTCGCTGACCTTCGTGGAATGATGCGAGCAAATGAATCTCCACCTGCTGTTCAGTCACCGAAAGGCAAAAGCCCCTCTCATGTTTCTGAAGCCCGGTCTTCAGAACCATCACGTGTGACCCGTTCCGGCCGTGCTGGTCAGTATGTCCGTGTTCCAACAGCCCCTGGTCACAGCCTTACTCAACGTGATGGCACAAGATCAGATACAATCGAACCTGAAGGTTCCACATCGGCCACCTGTACCGCAAAAAAAAATTCACATCCTCCATCTTCCCGTCCTACATCTGCAACCGCCGTACCTCATTTTTCTTCACAGGTACTTATTTTCAGCCTACCCTTATAATCTTTCTCATTCTATGTGCTAAAATCCTCTGCTGTACCAGCCTCCTTCTCCGTGCTCCACTGCTCGGGAGCAACCACTAGAGCCACCTGCTGTCTCCCCGGTAAAACAACGGTTCCGTTTCGCTCAGAAAAAAACCCCTGCCAAGGTACTGATAACAGGAGCACCTCTCATATAGCCCCATCATATCCTTGTATCCTCGTTTGCCTATTTACGCTTGTTCTTTTTTCCCCTATCTGCAGGCGTTCTCGTTACTTGCTGAAGCTACCCACACGTCCACTGATAGGCACTGCTCCACGGTGGTAAATGAGCTACCCCCTTCTGTCCCTCCCGTCAGCGATCACCTTAAGAAGCTCTCTTCGCCATCAGTATCGTTGACCACTGCCGGGGTACGCTGACTAACTTATTATTCTTCTTTATTTCTCTATTCTCAGTCTTAGTGTCAGACCATTCACTTTTAAGTCATAACACGCAGGACCCACCAGTGGAAGTGCCCCCTGTTGCTGCTGTTGACATCACGCAGTTTGTTTTAGTAGATCCCCCTGATGAACCCTTAGATGTTTTCTCTCCCATGGATGTTAATGCAGAAGTTATGCCCACCCGTAGTCTTCCCCGCGTTATTCCAGTCCTCCCATCACCATCTATTCTGCCTTCTCAACGGCCCCAAACCCGTCGTTCCAAAAGGCTTCGATCTTCCGCAGCACCAGAAGTCAATCCCCCTGCACCTGCTCCTAAGCTCCGTCTGCGTCATACTTCCGAAGATGTTAAGCTGAAAGCCGCCTGTTCTAAACTTCTTAATACCCTTGATAAGCCCTCCCCCGCCAAAGTTTCAACCCTCATGTCTCAGCTTAGGCGTTCAACGAAAAGGTCCTTACGTCATTTAACACTTCCACCTACATTCGTCATTTTTATGTTACCATTTTAACATTTTTACATTGCCTTTGCCCTTTCTTGCAGCGATTACAGCATCTGTGGGACTGTGTTCCCTGCAACATTGTTCTTCGACCTTCTCAAACCCCAACAATGGGTTTCCTCTATGGTCTGTCCACCCACTTCTACCTTCTCCTTTCCTACTGCTTTTGTGTTGTTCTCTGTATCTTAAACTGACAACTGCCTTACTCATCAGCACATGGATTTGCTGATCGCCTTTGTTTGGGACACTTACAATCCCTTCTTTATTACGCGCCGGATCACCATTCTTGACTCCATGTTCACCTCCATCATCAGCAACAAGTACATGAGTTTCAAGCAGGACAACAATAACAAAGCATTTGTTTGGCACCCTTTGCTTATTTCCTATGTCAAAGGTCAAGTTTCGCCAAGGCGACCGGAGATTCAGTGGATGCGAGATGTTGATACAGTTTACCTGCCCATGAATTGGGGTACGCGTCATTGGGTTGGCTTGGCGATCGATCTTAAGAAAGGCCATATAGATATCCTCGACCCTTTTGAAGACTTAACTTCTGCCCGTAAGGTTGTTTCTTTCATGTCTCCTTTTGCGCAGATGCTGCCCCAGCTCATTCTCTCAGTTTGCGGTTCCATTCCTGCATTGTGGCCTGACACTGCTTTCACGTTTACAAGAGTTCCTGGGCTTGCGCAGAATAAACGTGGCGGCGACTGCGGTCCTTTATCAGTCAAGTTTATGGAGTTCACCATGTTTGGTCTGCAGAGTAGCCTTCTCAATATTACGCCTGCCCAGATTGACAATGCACGCCTCCGCTATGCCCTTGACATCTACGAAACATATGTCAAGAAACTGTAGTGCACCTGGTTTTAGTAAGACGCCATTCTCGCCTTGACGCTGTATTACCCTTTGGATACTATCATTTCTCTTTAGTTCAACGTGATCAAGTTTTTCCATTTGGAGTACACTGAGACTTTTCCCCCTATTGTTGCTCTCTTCGCTCATGTAAACCATTGTAGTTGTTCTACCAAACTTGTTTAATTACTCTTACACATATCCACAATAAGTTCCTTATCTCTTTCTTACTGTATTCTTTCAATTAATGACAACAAGAACAACCATCTCCCTCTGTATTAAATTTCATACCCACCACCTCACTTTACATTCCCTATATAATGTACATGCTTCTTCTACCAAACCATAACTCAAACAACAAATATGGAAACCCTTGATATCAATGTTGCCATAGATATTGCTATGCGTGTAGGAGCTGATAGTTTCATCAATCTAGGGGGAATGCTTGGGACTTCAAAGTTCTACAACACACTTGCTTCTGATCCTGCAGTTCTTCGTACTATCTCTCTACAATATCTTTTCAACAATCCTCATCTTATTACCAATGAATCTCCTTTCCATCCATTTTTCTCCCGCTGTGTCCAAGCTGGTAATCCAACTGCGTGTTACCTACAAAGCCTAAAGCTTGCAACAAGAGAGGGCAGGGCAGAGTATGCTCTCCAAATGCTGCTATCGCAACCGGATTCTCTACCTCATGCTAACTTCACCATAGCCTTGCTGCAAGTGTGTTTGGGCTTTTACGATGATGCTCTTCGTAGCTGTTCTACATTTTTATGTTCTGCTGGCTCATTCGAAGCAGCAGATTCCATTGGCAGTACTGTCTTCAGGCAAATAATGCAAATTGGCCCTTTGAAGATACGGAGTCATAGTAATACTTGGAAATGGGTCGACATTCCTCTCTGTCTAGGCTGCAACCTAAGCAACAGATGCAGTAACTGTTTCCTCTATTGGTTCTCTGTTATGTACCTCCTCCTTTGCTAGTTCTCTGCTCTTGCTCAGTTATGTTGGTGTCTTTTATTGTTTTTTTAAATAATTTTAGTATTTCTTCCTCTTCTATGTATTTTCCCTTTTATGTGTTTGTTCTCCAGCTAAAATATGTTATTCTTCTTTTAACTTATGTTCTGTTTCCTTTTACTACTCTCCACTCACCAAATAAGCTTACTGACACATTTACCTACTCCTTCTCTTCCCCCAAAACGCATCCACTATGTTCTCCTATTTCACCTGTTGTCATAAATGAGTACACCATTTACTCAGTTCTGAACTACCATATTTATTGCATACAATGGAAAACACTGAAACTTCTTCCGCCTATAAAACTGAGAAATACCTCTCCACCGTCTTCCCTCAGCGTACCCCAAACACATAAAGAGCAAGCGCAAGACAATGAATACCATTCCAAATGTTCTTCTTACTGACATTGTTAGGCGTGTAGGGAAGCATGGGTTCCGTGAGCTTGGCCCTCTAATCGCTGCTGGTCCTGCTACCAAAGCAATAGCTTTCGCAGACGAAGTGCTGCAGGATGCTGACATAGATGAATTCATCTTCGTGAGCCGCCTATGCCTTGAAAACTCCAGGTACAGGCCTTTCCTTTTAAAATGTGTTGCTGCAGGCAACGTTACTGCAAACTATGTCGAAGGTCTCCGCTTAGCTGTTCAGACGGGCCCTAGCCAAAGGGCACTCGATCTGATAGCTTCAGCAACTGACGAAGTTATATACGCTCACTTTGCTCTTGGAGCTTTCCTGATTTGCTGCGGTGCATTTGACCAAGGCATGGAAGTGTTCTTTGCTTTCTTCAGAAGTGTTGGCACCATTGAGGAGGCTGTTGGAGTTGCTGAAATGGTTATACATCAAATAGCGGACATGGGAATTTTACCTTCTGGCCTCTATGACAACACACTCCGCTTTGGTGGGTTACCACACTGTGTGCTCAACAACTTCTCTCTTCTCCATCTCTGCCCAAAATGCTTCGCCTTCCACTACGCAAGCCGTATTCAGGCAATGTGCTAACCCATCCTCCTATCTCGTCAGCCACTATCTCGCTCTTATTCTGTAGACCATGTTACTGATGTATTAGTATATGGAACTGTCGTATGCTGTAGTCTTTATTATGCCAAACTGTGTAACGCCTAAGCCAAAAAACCTGCTACTTCTGTCCTACCTCTAGTGTTTTCTTTTGATTCAGAAAACAAAATTTGCACCAAATGCCATTGTCATATATATAGTTAGGTCCTTTACAAAGCGACATACATATTTGCAACTTATTTGCAGTCCCTAATAGAAACTTACATCCTTCAGGCAAACACAACCATACAGGCAATACATATCAATCAATTACCTTGCCTAGTACATGTTCACAAAACAAAACCCCTCATGTCTCCGCCTTCACCTTCTACGACTTCAAGCTGAAATCCAAAAGCATGCTTACTCCAGTGGCCAAAAAGTTCTTGCACCAGTTCCACAAAAGACTTGTTCTACAAGTCGCAACAGATTTCACCCCAGCCTCTAGTCAATACCGGCTCTGCCTGCTGCTTTACAGTAGTTACCAAAAAACCTCCACTGCCCTGCATTTGGTGCACAAAAAACTGTTCTCTCCCCTGCAATTATAAAACCTACCTATGTTAAAAGTTCTATGTTACTAGTTCCATTACAAATCCAAACTTCTAACTTTTCGTCAACTACTTGACCAACCTTATACAGCAGGATTAGAGCAAGTGGCCCTGTTATGTCCTGTTTCATAGCATATTGAACACTTATGAGGACCACCCTTTCTCCGCTTTCCTCCCTGAGATATAGACAAAACAGAGGAAGCCTGTAAAATACAGTATGTGTATCCTTGTATTTGATAACAAGTTTAAGGCGTGTAGAAAGGTACCACATTTTCTCCAGCTGAGGGAATCC
Source organism: Arabidopsis suecica (assembly GCA_019202805.1). NCBI lineage: Eukaryota > Viridiplantae > Streptophyta > Magnoliopsida > Brassicales > Brassicaceae > Arabidopsis > Arabidopsis suecica. The sequence continues at coordinate 9,603,949 of CM032909.1, forward strand.
TACGTTTCTTTCTCCTTCCTGGACCAGGAGGATTCCTTGGCGGATTGAATTGCTCCTGTTCCACAACTTCAGGGACTTCTGCATCACCCTGATTTGGTACAGGGAATATGAACTGCTCATATGCAGCATGGAAGACTGTCAGCTTGTAAACATCTCCAACCAGTGTTGGGATGTGTACACCGTTTATCCTTGCCGCAGCCAGTGCATGAGGACAAGGGATCAGCAACTTCTGAAACTGCTGACAGGAGCATGTCTTCTTCTGAAGATCCACATAGTATGACTTCCCCTCAGGTGTACTCACTTGGTAACTCCAATCTGAAACGCCTTTCACATTCAAACCTGCTGATGCTGTATGGTAGCGCATCATTAACTTGTTCACATTTGGTGTTATAGGTTCCGGAAGTGAAAGCAAACGCTTTGCCTTTGCTCTTCTAAAACAAAACCATTGCATCAGTTTTGTTCTGATCGACTCTACCATACTTACAATAGGAAGTTCAACAATCTTCGCCAATGCACTATTAAGCGCTTCAGCAATGTTACTGCTCATCATATTATACCGCTTCGCGTTACAGTAAGCTTGCGTCCAGTGCTCAAGGGGAATGGCATCCAAGTATTCTCCACACTTCTTGCTTCTGCTACAAATTTCGACATAGTGTTCTTTGAACTCTCCAACATTGAAAGCCCTTGCAGCTTTTCCAACTAGGCATGCAAGTCCTTTCCCAGAAAAGTGCTTAACATTCCTCTCTATGTGCACTGCACATGCACCATGGAAAGCCAGAGGATATACCTCAAGAAGTCCCGCATATATTGCTCGATGCCTGTCAGAAATGATCACCAAATCTTCAGAGTCAGGAAGAAGGGCACTTAGCTGCCTAAAAAACCATGTCCAGGCAGGGGCATTTTCTGAGTCGACAATGCCAAATGCTATAGGATAGACTTGAAAGTTCGCATCTTGCATACTAGCAGCTAACAGAACTCCTTTGAACTTTGCTTTGATAGCTGTCCCATCCACAAGGACTACCTTCCTCATATGCGGAATACCAGCAATGCTTGCACCAAGTGCAAAGAAAAGATATTTGAACTGTTTGCTCCCTTTTGCACTCAACTTGTGCTCAAGTTTGTAAACAGTCCCAGGATTACCTTCCCTTAGCAAATACATATAACCAGCAAGCAGTTTGTAACTCTCTTCGTCACTGCCTCTGCTCTTCCTAACTGCTGCTTCTTTCGCATGCCACGCCTTCATGTAAGTCACAGATACTTTCAGCTCTTCAAGTACAATGTCAGGAATGTCTGCAGCTCTTGGCCCCCTTAATCCGTTTGCAAACTTCTTCTCCAATACAGAACCAATAACCTTAGCTGAAGCTTGCTTTCCATATTGTGACCTTGCCGCAATTGTGCAACTGTGGGTTAAAGTCATTGTTCGGACATGGAAATTTTTAGAGTTGTCTGAGACACGATGCCCAAACACTCTCCACCTACATCTGGGGTCAACACACACAAAGATTAGCCTTCTTGGATCAGACCTTGTCTGCCTGAAATGAAACATTCTCTTGATTGCATAAACGGCTAAGGTGTTCTGCATATCAACTTTGTCTTTGAAAACACGTCCAATATAGATAGCATCATCTTCAGCTGAAACAGGAGCACACCCATCTGTGTTGGTCAAGTCAATGACATCATCAAACACAGGTTCTGCATCAGTTGGTGGCATTGTCCCCACCTCATCACCCATATCATCAGTGTCTTCAAGACTCAGAGGTTTATCAAGAGATCTATTCAAGTAAGCAAGGACATCATCACGAACATGTCTTTCTCTGGAATGCCTTGGTTCCTCCATCCAGGCATTACTTATTACAGCATCTTGAGGTTCTTCAACAGCAGAAGGTCCTGCATCAGTTGGTGGCATTGTCCCCACCTCATCACCCATATCATCAGTGTCTTGCAGACTCAGAGGTTTATCAAGAGATCTATTCAAGTAAGCGAGGACCTCATCACCAACATCTCTTTCTCTGGAATGCCTTGGTTCCTCCATCCACTCATTACTTATTACAGCATCTTGAGGTTCTTCAACAGCAGAAGGGCCTCCTTCCTCCATAACAGGAACCGCACAATCATCTGACCAATCGGAGTCATTAAGGTCCCCCCAGTTTGCGTACGCAGTCAGCTCATACGCAGTCAAGCCATTTTCCTCAGAACCTGAACTTTCAACGCCATCCGTGAAATAGGCGTCAGACTCTCCATCAGATTGAGACTTCCCCCTTTCCCTTGCACTGGTTTGACCTTTCTCTTTAGCCAAATCTGCCTGACGCTTCTCCAATGCTTCAAACTCTCGCAACATTAGTTCATCCTCAGTATTGGTCTCACTCAGATAATTTGATAAAGAAGGTGTTGATGCATTTGAAAGACTTATTATACCAGGGACAGTACTACCCGGTATCTCCTCAATACTCCTTCCCAAACCAGCAACACTTTCCCTTACACAACTAGGGCCAGCATCAACACATAACTCAGGCATCCCCCGGCTACTACAACCACCTTCATCGATCATCACCCCTTTCCCTTTATCTAGGCCTTCTCCAAAGAGCCTACGCCTTACCTGACTGCCGGAATTTTCGTTCCTGTTCTCAGTTGTGGCAGTCTCGACACTATACATCCTGATCCCATCTCCATGGATAGGATCCTGTTCATCCTCTGCTGCAACACAAACTCTTCTCATGCGTGTACTACAACTTGCTTCCGAAGCCTCTTGCAGAGACAGGAGCAAATTAAGATGAACTGCAGTTCTTCGGACATTAAGGAAATTCCGGATTCCCATTTCACTTGAAATTATTACAGGAGGTCTGCGGTTAACTGAAAACATTGACAGTTGGCTTGGAAGCCAATAACTCAGCTTTGGCATCAGGCTCATCTCGGACAGATCAAACTCCGCAGTAACTTTCGCTATCAGCTCGTCATAACTCATTGTCATGCTCATTGATATGCTTCGGGCATAGCACTCATTTGCAATGAGAAAATCCCATATACCATTTTCACAGCACTCCCAGCTACCAGCAATCACGATAACTGCATCTTCATCTCCCTGCACGTGAACAGTTCTTATAAGATACAGAACCAAACTCCATTGACGAATTCATTCTGCTATACACTGACTACAAGTACAAAAACCACTTAAACCCAACAAAAATTCAACCTAGCATCCAAAATGACAAACATAGCTCTGCATAATAAAATTAAAAACCCGACTAATATCCATAACAGAAACGGACTACTACCCATCATACAAACAACTAAATTCCAGTGACAGTTGTGTGAGTTTCCAACTTAACATCATTAACCTCACAATGAGCTTCAGAGTAATCGATTCCAGAGCTAATGGATATGTATAGGAGTATAAAAGCGAAATCATTACCTCAGAGTTCATGGTTCAAACGGCCACCTTCTCTCTAAGAACTTCTATCTTCAGCTCTAGCTTTATGAATCCAACAATTTTAAACAACAATTATCAGATCCAAATATCCACAAACACCTACCACTCTTCTTATATCCTGTATCGTTCCTCACGTTTACCTACCCCACGGATTAAGCTTACACATCGTCGTTTCTCAGCCACAAAAAAGGCCGGCACTGTTGCAGATGTCATCTCCGTCGTCAGTTTTGCGAATTCAAGCAATTCCAATCCCGCCCAATATTTAGAGGGCAAATGTGTAATTTCGCACGTGTGATAAATGCCCAATTTGAAAGGCCCGGTAGATGTACCTTATGTGAAATTTCTGGGCCAAATAATGCCCATTTTGGCAAATTTCCCTTTCCCTCAGGTTCAGATCGCCTGAAGTAAAACAAAAAAAATGCTCCGGTCACTTCGTCTCCGCCGCTCCGTCGGCCATTCTCTCGGAACCCTATATCCTTCTTCATCCACCATCCGGTCTCCATTTTCGCCTCACCGTACTCTCTGCACCGCCGGTCAAACATTGACTCCACCACCGCCGCCACCGCCAGGTCCTCCACCTCCGATTCCGTCCACCGCCTCAGAAGCCGAATTCCGTAAATACGCCGGATACGCAGCACTCGCTGTCTTCTCTGGAGTCGCTACATATTTCTCATTTCCATTCCCTGAAAATGCTAAGCACAAGAAGGCTCAAATCTTCCGTTACGCTCCTTTACCTGAAGATCTTCACACTGTCTCTAATTGGAGTGGTACTCATGAGGTACAGACTAGGAATTTTAATCAACCGGAGAATCTAGCTGACCTCGAAGCTCTCGTTAAGGAATCTCATGAGAAGAAGTTAAGGATCCGACCCGTTGGATCGGGTCTCTCGCCTAATGGGATTGGTTTGTCTCGCTCCGGGATGGTGAATCTAGCGCTCATGGATAAAGTTCTAGAGGTAGATAAAGAGAAGAAGAGAGTTACAGTGCAGGCTGGGATTAGGGTCCAGCAATTGGTTGACGCCATTAAAGACTATGGTCTGACTCTTCAGAACTTTGCCTCCATTAGAGAGCAGCAAATTGGTGGTATTATTCAGGTTTGCATGCTCTTCTCTTCATTGTGTGAAGTCTAGGGTTGTGGAACTTATGGAGAATCTGAAACAACCTTAGTTGTTCGTCTTTATCTTGTGCTTTGAGGTTTAAACTCTAAATTTTTGTTTATGTTCAGGTTGGGGCACATGGGACAGGTGCTAGATTGCCTCCTATTGATGAGCAGGTGATCAGTATGAAGCTGGTTACTCCTGCAAAGGGAACAATTGAACTATCAAGAGAGAAAGATCCGGAGCTCTTTCATCTAGCTCGATGTGGCCTTGGTGGACTTGGAGTTGTTGCTGAGGTCACCCTCCAATGTGTTGAAAGACATGAACTTGTGGAGCACACATACGTCTCAAACTTGCAAGAAATCAAGAAAAATCACAAGTTAAGTGTTGCTAACTTTCGCTATCTTAGTCTCGATATTATGCCTCCAGCTTAGAGAATTCATGCTCAGTCTACAAATTTGCTTCTGGTCATATTATCAGAGAAGTATCAGGTTGATGCATGAGCTTTAAGTTTTGTTCACTTTGTAGTTACTGCACCATTCATTTGGCATAGTGCATTTTTAGCATTTGGGAAAGCACTCCCTCTACTATGAAGCAATTGCCTCAGAATGGAACGTTTCCTAACTTTTGTCTTTGTTTCTGGCTGTTCAGAAAATTGCTCTCTGCAAACAAGCATATTAAGTACCTATATATTCCTTATACCGACACAGTCGTGGTTGTAACATGCAACCCTGTATCAAAATGGAGTGGGCCACCTAAGGACAAACCAAAGTACACTACAGAGGAGGCTGTACAGCATGTCCGTGATCTCTACAGAGAGAGCATTGTGAAGTATAGGTATCGTTGCTTTAAGTCTTATGTCTAACTTGCTTTCTCTAATGTGGAGGACTGAATGAAATACAATATAACCATGATGTATAGGGTCCAGGACTCTGGTAAGAAGTCTCCTGACAGCAGTGAGCCAGACATTAAGGAGCTTTCATTTACAGAGTTGAGAGATAAGCTACTTGCCCTCGATCCTCTCAATGACGTTCATGTTGCAAAAGTAAATCAAGCTGAGGCAGAGTTTTGGAAAAAATCAGAAGGATATAGAGTAGGGTGGAGTGATGAAATTCTGGGCTTTGACTGTGGTGGTCAACAGTGGGTATCAGAATCTTGTTTTCCTGCTGGAACCCTCTCCAACCCTAGCATGAAAGACCTTGAATACATAGAAGAGCTGAAAAAACTAATAGAAAAGGAAGCAATACCAGCACCTTCTCCAATAGAGCAGCGATGGACGGCTCGAAGTAAGAGCCCCATTAGTCCTGCATTCAGCACTGCAGAGGATGACATTTTCTCATGGGTAACTCTTATTTTCTTTCCTTCTATATTCTTCGATTTACGTCTCTTTGACGTTCATATAAGTATAAAGAGATATTACTGTCAGTCTTTAGGAAGCTTGTTTTGTGCCTCTCCTCCTTTGTGGATTGTGGTGGAGGAAAACATTTGAAATATTGATATTAAAATGTTCATAGACAAAGATGAAGCCGGTAGAAATGATAATACATACTGTACTCTTAGGGCTGGATTGTTGTTTCACTTGGTAGATTTTTGCTGTTGGCCAATCTTGTTCCAGCACTGACTGTTTGCCGTTTTTCACTCTTTCAATTGCTAGTCATCTACACTTATAATATGCTACATTACATTTTGTCTCAGGTTGGTATAATCATGTACCTCCCGACAGCAGACCCTCGCCAGAGGAAGGACATCACAGATGAATTTTTCCACTATAGACATTTGACTCAGAAGCAATTATGGGATCAATATTCTGCGTATGAACATTGGGCTAAAATTGAGGTAATTGTAGATTTTCCAATCTAAATATCGGATTCTTGCATCTTAACAGACAGATACCATCATTTCCACTTAACTATGTACTTCTGATTCACTCACCTTTCTAGAATTTAGTATTTTAGTTAGATCCATAACTGTAACTAAACGGACAAAAAGTCTCTGTATGATAATACATTTTTTCTGCTTAATGTCCTCATTGTGAAAAGTAAGCAAAGGAAATGAGAATCTGTTGAGGTTACTATTTAGACAATTTCTAATGTTTTCTGTTTGATTCTTTTATAAAATCAGATACCAAAAGATAAAGAGGAACTCGAAGCCCTACAAGCAAGAATCAGAAAACGTTTCCCAGTGGATGAATACAACAAAGCACGCAGGGAGCTGGACCCAAATAGAATCCTCTCCAACAACATGGTAGAAAAGCTCTTCCCAGTCTCCACCACTGCTTAAAACATTTTCACCAATAGGTTATGTCCTCTTTTTGGGATCCTATGCATCTTTTTATTGCATCTATAAATGTCGTTAAGAAGAGGATAAAGAATGAGTGAAGCCAATATATTTGTCACAAAAAGTCAAAAACTGTACATTGAGAGTTTTACTACTCTTTTCACAATTCCTATGAATAAATTTTGATCTTCATGCAAAAAGCAAGAAGTAGGAAATCCACAACTCTGATTACTCAGCTGTCTATTCTAAGCTTACCATACCTAGATAAGCAATAATAGTGGGGGATATAGAAATTTTATCAAATAAGATAAATATACTGTATGTAACAGAACATACGAGTACACTGTCTACACATTAGAAGGCAACGAAATCAAATCAAATCAATGAAATAATTAAACAAAGGGGAAAAAGTCTAATTTCAAACAAGATAAGTAAAAAGACAGAAGCAAAGCTTGTGTTTGTTCTTCGGCTCTCAAATCCAAGCCTCCTTAGAAGAATCCCTCCTACCATTCACAATCTATCATCTCCTCTACTTTTGCTATCTACATTCATCATTGAGTTCTTCATGAGACCCCACCAAGAACTCTCTTCAGCTCGGATTTCTGTTCCCCTGTGAGCCTCGACGGGTATTTCACACTAAGCTTCAATTTCAGGTTGCCTTTTTTTCCGGGTTCTTTAGAGATTGGCATTCCTTCGTTTGGAACAACAATCTCATGATCAGGTTTGATGATCTCAGTTAATGGGATCATGAGAGTCCTTCCATCAAGCGTGATCAGGTTGACGGTCTTACCAGTTAAGGCTTCAAGTAGAGTTATCTCCTGATTAACCAAAAGGTCGTTTCCATCTCTCGTGTAAACAGGATGTGGCTTCTCTTCAACCACGAAAATAATATCTGCCGGTATGATTCCAGGCTCTTCATTGCCTTTCTTAGGGAATGTCAGCTTCGTACCTTTCTTCCAACCAGGTTTTATATCTATAGGCAATATCTCCTCTTTGACCGTCCTTCTACTACAAGATCAAACAGCAACACAAATCATAACAGTATTAATAACCCTGCAAATTAAAAATCTTCTCACGTTTCAACCAACAGTAAACAAACATAAATTCATCTATCTATGCAGACATTGTCCACCAACAAGCGACTATCACAACCCAAATCTCCCAATAAACGAGTATCCCCAAAAATTCAAGGAAATGTCTCATCAAATACAAATCATCACCTAGATTGAAAAAGCTAAACATGCCATTTTTGTCATAAGCTTCATTCCTGAAATCCAACGAATAAAGTAGCCTTTTTTCCTTTCCAACAACTTCAATTTGATCACGTAGAACAATAATTTCCAGAGAAGAGCTTCTCTTAGCCAAACCAATCACCAAATTTACCCATTTAGTCGTATACAATTGCAATGGCTAAAGGAAAGATTCTTCTAACTCTCAAAGAAGAAAACATACCCAGAAGCATCGTAGACATTTCTAGATAAACGCATCTTCTTCGTCACACCTTTATAAAGATCCTCTAAACTCACAGGTAATGGATTCTCCACAGCTGGAACTTTCCTCAACTCACCGCTATAACCATTAGCACCACCGGTATTGAAATGACCATTCCTAAACGTTCTGTTTCCTCTCCCACCACCATTACCTCCTCCTCCATTTTCAGATCCAAAGAACTCAGCATAGATATCCTCCGCATTTCTAGGGTTAAAACGAAACGACGCAGCGTTAGGCGGATGCTGCGGCCTATGCTGATGAAAATGCGAATATCTCGAGGAAGAAGAAGAAGAAGAAGAAGCCTCCGATGAAGAAGAATTAGGGATTTTGCCAGATTTGAGACCTTCCTCGCCGTAAAGATCGTAGATCTGACGTTTCTGAGGATCGGAAAGAACGTCGTAAGCTTCGGAGATCCGTTTGAATTTGGCTTCTGCTTCGTCTCGACGTGTCGATGGGTTCTTATCGGGATGCCAAATCATGGCGAGACGCTTATAAGCTTTCTTGAGATCATCCTCCGTCGCGTTGTGGTTTACCTTGAGTATATTGTAGTAATCTACACCCATCTTAATCACACAATGAATCAATCAGCTTCACGAATCTGAGGTTTTCGTCGGCGATTGATGATGATTGGCCGTCGCCGGAGAAAAAGGGGGAAAATGTGAAACAGATGCGTGGAGACTAGGGAAGAGGGAAGGATGTTTTTTTTTTTTTTTTCCCAAGGGAAGGATGTTTCCACCGTTACGTTAAACAAAAGAGTAATAATAATTATTTATTTAACCAAAAAATTTGTCTGTTTTTGGCTTATTTTAACATTCTTAATTTTATATAAAAAGGAAAATGTTTGATTTCTTACATTTTTGTATTTCTCATTCTTTATCTAATTTAGTTATAGAACCTATTATAGTTTTCTCTCTCTCCATTTTCTTAATTATATTTTCTAAATTTGTTTAACAATATCATAATCATAATTAAAATTACAAAGTGGAAGCCTCTTTGGTCCATTGGTTGACCAAGGGTTGATTAATGCTTCTACACCAAGAGGTCTGGGGTTCGAGTCCCAGATATTGCGATTTATTAACAAATTTGCAGATTAATGGAGGCAAGTGTACAAGAGATCTCCAGCGATGTACAATTATAGCCGTTCGCCAGGATTCTACGCAGAGAAGGAAGTGTCGCCAGGTCGTGGATCATTGAAGGTATTCATCAAGATTATGAAGAAGGAAGTGTAGTCTGTCGTGGATCTAATAAGGGTCGGAAGAAATTGTCAGTTGTAGAATCGTCTATGTAACAGTTCTCATAATTTGCAATTAATAATAAATCTAGACGACAAAAAAAAAAATTAAAATTACAAAAAATATATATATATGATGCTTGTCGGGAAAAAAAAATAGCATGGTGCTTTATTTGGTCAAGACATATACCATGTTACTTTTAGTCGTTAGACAAACCAATTCGTTAACATGTCGATTATTACAAACTCTCTCTCAGAGACCAAAAGACCTTCAAATTTAAAATGGGCTTAAATGATATAAATGGCCCATAATTATCGAAGTCCATGAAGCAAATGTTTCTTGCAATGTGCTACATCAAATAAAAAGCTAGATTAGTCAAAAAGAACCACACGACTAATCGTGAGAATCAAGAACCATAGGGATGAAGAGAAGGTTTTAATTTGTTGAAATGGATCAGAGGGTGGTCATGGACTGATTTGAAGAAATAAAATGAAGACGATAATTCTTGCGAGGATTCATAGAACTGTTATATTCATGATTAAAATGACATAAAATCAATTACACAATAACCTCTTTACCTTATTGGCATCTTTCCGTAAAGCGAAGATCGCATGGTCCATAATGAGCACATCATCAACCCTATTGTAAAAATAAAAAACTCTTTTCATATATTTTTATTACTTAGAAGATAATTTCTATAGCGGATCTTCCACTTCCACTTCCAACTTTGTTGTAGTTTGTATTTTGACCTTAATGAATATTACAAGATCCCTTCATATAAATTGATGAAATCTCGCGATACTACTTATTCTATCTATTTTCAACCAATTCCACAATTTGAAGGTTACAAGTTAGATACTGTCAAAATAATAGATTTTGAAGAAAATAGATAGAAAGATAGAGTAAAGAAAAATCATTGAGTGTGAGTGGAAAGATTTATTGGCTCTACGGACAGGTACCGTACGGAACTAGTAGTACATTTTTAATTTTTATTTTTTTTTGAAGAAAGAAGACAATAAAGATGATGAGTCGTGTGGGGTATTGAGAATCGTTGTTTTGTTTTTCTAAACATTTTGACACCTAAGTCCAACACACGTAACATGTCTCACATCCTCTCCGCGGTCCCTACACTAATGGCGCATGATCTTCTTCCCTCAAATGCCCTGCTTTTAATTTGAATCTCATTTATAGAAGTTATCAACAACAACAACAAATTTAGTTAATTATATGTTTTCTAAGGTTTTGAATAGATGTTATGGGTAAAGCGGAATAAATCGTTAGAGCATCCACATTCGTGACACTCATTAAGAATGTCTTAAGTATAAATTATTATAAAATTAATATTATTTTAAAATCTTGCCACGTACGGTGTCTAAAACCAACAAAAATGTCTCCCCACAGACACAGTATGACACCGTATCTCTCCTGTTCACCAAATAAATTGCCATTTTTCTTTTTTTTATTATTCTTCTAAAATTTGAAGACACCCCAAAAATTGTCCGATGGAAGTGCTCTTAACGGACTAAACCATTCTATTTTTGGAGAGGACAACAAACCGTCACGGAACAAGTTTGTTTATATGTAAAAGCATTTTGTAGTTAATATGCCGCGGACTTGTTCTATTTTTCTCAATCAGCACTTCTACGGATCATAATTTATTAATGGTAAATAAAAAACGGTCCGAACCGCAAACGAATTTGTCCACCCTAACCGTCGCAACCATTCAAACCTAAGAGTTTCAAAGCTTGCTTTTCTTTTTAATAAGTTAACATTTACATATATTCAAAGGAACTGATCTATGGGTAAGGTTTTGTGGTTGAGCTAATAAAATCATATACTATATATTTAAAAAAAAAACCGTTGGAAGGGTTTTGAAACTTTCACCGTGAATTTATCCATTACAATATGTAATATCACTTACTTGCACGTAATCTATTATAGCTTCTAGGTTTGTATTGTTTTTTAGCAATAGGTTTTGGAAAAAATAACTTCCCTCAAAGAGTGCTACTCTTATAATTAGTCCCTTAATATGACGAATAAGAAACCTTAGACGCATAATATTTCTCGATGTAGGTAGGATAATGCTCTACTCTTTTTTCTTGCACTCTTTTCTTTTTGTTTTGACCCACCCTTCACAAAGATTAGTTAAATTGGTCAGGGAAATGAAATATTTCTTCCATATTTCTTATCAAACTGTATATCTTTTGACTTCATTGATCTTTAGTCAAATATTGTTGATTGCTACGAGGAATATTTATTTATTCAATTACAATAAACTACCAATATCCTTTTACAACTTGGCCTTTTTTTTTTTTATAAACCTTATCGACTGATCCGGTCAGCTCCGGTAGAAACGCACCGAAGTGTTTCAGAGTGGACTACTCCCCGAAGGACCACCACACTGTCTGTTCCGAGTTTGGAATGCTTTCCGACTAATGTCAGGGGATAGCCAGATCGCCTGTTACTAGACTACCAGGTAAACTGATTTGGTCCAAGCCCAGACTTCCCACACAAATGTGTTTTTTTTTGTTTCCAGCGTAGATCGAACCTAGCTTAGTTCCTTCCAACCTTTCTCCAATTCTCAACTACCACTGGACCACAGCTGTGTGGGACAACTTCGCCTTAAACCGCAAAAAAAAAAAAAAGAAAAAAAAAGAACATTTGATTTGGCGTTTGGAGTCTTTCGGACCAATTTAGCCATTTAGGTAAAAGAAGCGGCTAAATAAAATGAGGAAATTATGCTATTAGTAAAAATACAAAATGATACAATATAGAAAAATGGTTGGTAAAGTCTCATGAGTTTAATATATTAATTTTGGATTTTGCTTAAATAGTTAAAAACTACTCCCTCCGTATTTTAATAATTGTCGTTTTAGGATTTTTATTTTTTTGAATTGGATGTCGTTTTCAAATTTCTATGCAAAATTTCTTACTTTTTAATGTTTTATGATGTCATAAAACATTAAAAAGTAAGAAATTTTGCATAGAAATTTGAAAACGACATCTAATTTTTTAAAAAAGAAAATCCTAAAACGACAATTATTAAAATACGGAGGGAGTATATAAATAGTAGGTAAAATTAAAATCTGTTTCTTAAAAAAATCAATTTTATAATTCGTTACAATAAAAATAATATCATATCTCCGAAATTATCAGTCACAACTATAAACTAATCTTTGGATATAATTAAATCATATCCCGTACGTATCCATCCATGAGCTTGGTATGTAGTATATTAAATAATAACATTCCATATCTTACCTGCATTTTTATTAATCTGCTGGTTTTTATTGCTTTAGTACACCATTTAAATATAGTAATCTCTTTAATTGGTCTCTAAATACTTTATACTAAAAAATACTTTATACTATTTCTCTATTAAATACGGCTTTTATTTTAGTTCGCTTGACGCTTGAAAAAATCCGTCAAAGGTTGAAAAAGTGAAATTAAAAAAAGAAAGAAATTGAGTTCTTGAGTTGACTGTGTTAGCTCTCTTTCATAAGGTAGTGCCACTACAAGTCACTAAACCTTTAGCGGTTTTCTCATCTTCTACGCTTTGATTTCGTCGTCGTCCTCCCAACAAAGTTTGTTAGGAAACGAAGACCACCGATTTTCTTCTCTGTTTCTTGGTACTTTCGCCGGAGTTTCTTTATTTTTTCCTTTTCGCCGGAGTTTTATCCGTTAAGCTTTCCGATTGTTCTTCCTTTGCCGTTTCCAAAATCTGGTTTCTGATCAATTTTTTGTGTAATTTGAGATTTCCTTGTTGTTTGGCTTCTTTTTGTTGTTGCTTGAGTTCTATCACTATGCTTTCATGGCGAATTCTTGGATAATCTTTGCTGGTTTGTTATTTCTGTGCAGTGCGGATACGACTATGGAAGACAATCGCGAGGTCCTCGAGGCTGTTTTGAAAGAAGCGGTGGATCTGGTACTCATCATTCTTTAATAGATTCGTGAAATTTTTGAGAGAAAATGGTCTGAGATTGTGTATAATTTTCAGGAAAATGTGCCAATTGAAGAAGTTTTTGAGAGTCTGAGAAGTAGCAAGGAAGGTCTCACTACCCAAGCTGCTGATGACAGACTTGCTCTCTTTGGCCATAACAAGCTCGAAGAGAAAAAGGTTACAAAGTTTGATAATCTGTGTTTTCTATTTGTATATTCTTCGAAATTCTTTATGTTTCTTGTTTGTTCCTGGTTTTATGCTCCCATTGGGAAAGTTTTGGATTCTTAGGATTTTTGCTCCTGAATGTGTTTATGTAAGTGCTCAAGTAGACATCTGCTTTTTTTTTTCTTTTGTGAAGGAAAGCAAATTCCTTAAGTTTTTAGGTTTCATGTGGAATCCTCTTTCCTGGGTGATGGAAGCTGCTGCTATCATGGCTATTGCGCTTGCTAATGGAGGAGTGAGCCCTTTTCTTAAACCCTTCTTTAAAGCTTACTCTTACTTTGTGCTTGTTTTGATATCTGTATTTGGTTGTTGTTGTTCTTATACATGTGTGTACCAGGGAAAACCTCCTGATTGGCAAGACTTTGTTGGTATTATCACTCTGCTTGTGATTAACTCCACCATCAGTTTCATCGAGGAGAACAATGCGGGAAACGCTGCAGCTGCTCTCATGGCCCGTCTTGCCCCCAAAGCAAAGGTTCACTATTCTTGCTTACTTTCATGGTTTCTAACAAATGTGTCTTTATGTGTTTTGCTTTGCTGGATACTCTTAACTCATTTGGTTAACCATTTGATTTTTCCTTTGTTAAATGTATATATATTTATCTTTTTCTACATTACCGATGTGAAGGTTCTTCGAGATGGAAGGTGGGGTGAGCAGGATGCTGCAATTCTCGTTCCTGGGGATATAATCAGCATCAAGCTTGGGGATATCGTCCCAGCTGATGCACGCCTTCTCGAGGGTGATCCCCTTAAGATCGATCAGGTTTGGAACTGATCATCCTTAGTGTCAATCTTTAGTCACTTTGGATGTCTAGTGAATAGTGTGTAATTCTTTTAAGCTTTTGTTACCTACCAGACTATAGTTAATATACTGAAGCTGTTAAGAAAACCTTTTGCTGTGTAGTCTGCTCTTACTGGTGAATCTCTACCAGTAACTAAAGGTTCTGGAGATGGTGTCTATTCCGGTTCCACATGCAAACAAGGAGAAATCGAAGCAGTTGTTATCGCAACTGGCGTCCATACCTTTTTTGGGAAGGCTGCTCACCTTGTTGATACGACAAACCAAGTTGGTCATTTCCAACAGGCATGTGTTATTTCATTCTCTTTATTTGCGATTTTCATCTAACACACCCACATATTCTCATTTTTGAACTCAGCTTCGGCGATCATGGACTTTGTTCAGTTGGAACAAACTAATATTATTTTTGAATTTTATTCAATCATGTGCACAGGTTTTAACTGCAATTGGGAACTTTTGCATCTGCTCTATTGCTGTGGGGATGCTCATTGAGATTGTCGTGATGTACCCAATTCAACGCCGAGCATACCGCCCTGGGATTGATAACCTTCTTGTGCTTCTCATTGGTGGAATTCCAATTGCCATGCCTACAGTTCTCTCTGTGACCATGGCAATTGGCTCCCACAGACTATCTCAGCAGGGAGCTATCACTAAGAGAATGACGGCGATTGAGGAAATGGCTGGCATGGACGTTCTTTGCAGTGACAAAACGGGCACTCTGACATTGAATAAACTTACTGTTGACAAAAATCTGATCGAAGTTTTCATGAAAGGAGTGGATGCAGATACTGTTGTCCTGATGGCTGCTCGAGCCTCCAGACTAGAGAACCAAGATGCTATAGATGCTGCTATAGTCGGAATGCTGGCAGATCCTAAAGAAGTATTTGGTTCACTGAACTGCATTCTAAGATTTATTAGCTTCCTTTGTTTTCTATTTATTTCTTTGGCGCTTATGGTCAACCGTTTTCTGTAGGCACGAGCTGGTATCCAGGAGGTTCACTTCCTTCCTTTCAATCCTACTGATAAGAGAACGGCTCTGACATATATTGACAATGAGGGTAACACACATAGAGTGAGCAAAGGTGCTCCTGAGCAAGTAAGCTCTTTACCGCTAGTTATGCCTGTACTTTACTAATTTTCCATTTTTAGTTAGAGCATAGTCTGAACAGTTACCTTCTGTGAAAAATGTTTCAGATCTTAAATCTTGCTCACAATAGATCAGAGATTGAGCGGAGAGTTCATGCTGTTATTGATAAGTTCGCTGAAAGAGGTCTGCGATCTCTTGCTGTGGCTTACCAGGTCAATTGGAGATCAACTTTCCAAGATTCTTAAAATATTGAGCCACATCAATTTGTTATAAAGTTCAAGGCTGAAAGGGTTTTGTACTTTGGCAGGATGTTCCTGAAGGGAGGAAAGATAGTGCTGGAGGTCCTTGGCAATTTGTGGGTCTCATGCCTCTTTTTGATCCGCCTAGACATGACAGTGCTGAGACGATAAGAAGGGCTTTAAATCTTGGTGTGAGTGTTAAAATGATCACAGGTGAATATTTTTTTGTATCATTTAGTGAATTTCCATTTCATATTGATAATTCTATCTGATCCTAATTCATTTCTTGCCAAAATAAAATTTATCCTTGCTTCTCTATAGGGGATCAACTGGCTATAGGAAAAGAGACTGGGCGCCGCTTGGGGATGGGAACCAACATGTACCCGTCATCCGCTTTACTTGGACAGAACAAGGATGAGTCGATAGTTGCTTTACCTGTCGATGAGCTCATAGAGAAAGCTGATGGATTTGCGGGTGTCTTCCCTGGTAAATTTGTGTGCTTCTGAAACTAGTTCCAGCATATATAAACAAAATTTTCTCACTTATGCACAATGGTTTTTGCAGAGCATAAATATGAGATAGTGAAGCGATTACAAGCCAGGAAACATATATGTGGAATGACAGGCGATGGTGTAAATGATGCCCCTGCTCTTAAAAAGGCTGACATCGGCATTGCAGTTGCTGATGCCACTGATGCAGCTCGTAGTGCATCGGATATTGTTCTTACTGAACCTGGTCTTAGCGTTATCATTAGTGCTGTTTTGACCAGTCGTGCTATCTTCCAGAGAATGAAAAATTATACTGAGTGCCACATTTCTTTGAAATCTCAAATCATTGAGGCATCATGTCAATTTTCTTTCAGTAACTTGTGTTGGTTTTCATGTTTTACTGGACAGATCTACGCAGTCTCCATCACAATCCGTATTGTTGTATGTTTCGATTCAGTTTGTTGGTTTTTTCCTACTCATTTCTCTTTTACTGTTACCACTAATATTCTGACTGCTTTGTGCTCTTTTTTCAATTCAGTTGGGCTTTATGCTTCTAGCTCTCATATGGCAGTTTGACTTCCCACCTTTCATGGTTCTTATCATTGCCATTCTTAATGATGGTTCGTTTCATATTTCCTCTTTTTCACAATCATATATAGACTTTTTGGGAGTTTTGTATTAGTTCCTCTGGACTCTGAATCTCTGATATATCAATGAACTCTTGTGGAATTGACTTTTAGGGACAATCATGACAATATCAAAGGACAGGGTAAAACCTTCTCCTCTTCCAGATAGCTGGAAGCTTTCTGAGATTTTTGCTACGGGTGTTGTCTTTGGGAGTTACATGGCCATGATGACCGTTATATTTTTCTGGGTTTCATACAAAACCGATTTCTTTCCGGTACATTATCTCTCCTCCCCGTCACTTGTGTTCACTAACAGCTAATCTCAGCTGAACGAGTATGTCTTCTTTCGGATATCTTAGCAATCAGGCTTTTCTTACTTGAAATTTCAGAGAACTTTTGGAGTTGCGACACTTGAGAAAACAGCACATGATGATTTCCGGAAGCTTGCCTCAGCCATATACCTGCAAGTCAGTATTATCAGTCAGGCGCTTATCTTTGTGACCCGATCACGAAGCTGGTCTTTTGTGGAACGTCCCGGGATGTGGCTTGTGATTGCCTTTATCCTCGCTCAGTTGGTAAGTCCGGAACTTTGTTAACACAGATCAGGACACAATGCAAAACCTCAAAAGTTTTATGAGCTTTGGGTCTAATTTTGTGTAATTTTGTTTTGTTTCTAAAACAGGTGGCTACTTTAATTGCAGTCTATGCAAATTGGAGCTTTGCTGCGATAGAAGGAATTGGTTGGGGATGGGCTGGGGTCATTTGGCTTTATAACATCATATTCTATATCCCACTTGATTTCATCAAATTCTTCATCCGCTACACTCTTAGTGGCAGAGCCTGGGATCTTGTTATCGAACAAAGGGTATGTATCAGGAACACAAGTAGCTTTTGTGCCACTTTATGCATTAAAGTTTCTAATCGGTTTTCTTGCATTTCCATAGGTTGCGTTCACAAGGCAAAAGGATTTTGGGAAAGAACAAAGAGAGCTGCAATGGGCGCACGCACAGAGAACGCTTCATGGTCTACAGGCACCAGATACTAAGATGTTCACAGATCGAACCCATGTCAGTGAACTTAACCAAATGGCTGAAGAAGCCAAGAGGAGAGCTGAAATCGCTAGGTAAGTAACTCAAAGCCAAATCTTCTCCAGCTTTTTGAACATAACAAAAGAACATTTTTTCATTGTCTTCTCTCTGTCTATTGCTCTCTGTTATATATAGGTTGCGGGAACTTCACACGCTCAAGGGCCATGTTGAATCAGTGGTGAGACTCAAAGGACTCGACATAGAAACCATTCAACAAGCTTACACTGTCTGAGAGACTGAAAGCAAGCTGATCTCAGTTGGGTCATGTGTCTGTAGTTAATACATATTGCACATAAATATCGAATCCTTGTAGCCTTCTTTTAGCGGTTTGTTCTGTCCTGTTGTGGTGAAAGACGAAACAGTTTGAAATTAGCAACAAAAATTTTATTTTACAATACATGTCTATAAAGATGAAGTGTTTCTTCTTCAATTAATCTATAAAGTACAACAAGATTGATTTCGGGTAAAGAAAAACTACAACAAGAAATAGGAGATGGAAGTAGAAGACCAAAAATATATAAGTTTCCAGATCAGACAGAGTTCTTGTCTTGTAGCTGCTGTTGCTTGGTCTCTTCTTCGTTGGTCTCAATCTCAGTGATGATTTCATCATTACCGCCTTTGTATCTATACCATTTCGCCATCAACAAGAAGTAAGCCATGTTAACAACCATGAGTCCTGTGAGCATGAAGTAGAAGTAATCCAATTTCGCTTCGTTCAGATCCTCAGCTAACCAATTCCCTGAAGGTGAATGCGCAGTTGATCGATGAACAGTTGAGATCAAGAAGCTAGCGAGGTAGCTCGAAACCCCTGCACCGACATAAAAGATAGAACCTGCGAAGCTCTTCATGTTTTCAGGAAACTGCTTGTAGTAAAACTCCATTTGTCCAATGGCAGCAAAAGCTTCTGCTATGCCTGCAAGTGTGAGCTGCGGAATCAGCCATAACGCTGACATTGAGGAGATTTCTCCTGTCCGAGGCGCCATCCCGAGTGTCGGTTTGGTCAGTGCAAAGGTTCTTCTCCTTTCCTCTATAAACCCGGAAACTAATAAACTCAGTATCGCAAATGTAAACCCTGCTCCGATTCTTTGTAAGAGTGATATACCGGTTTCTATCCCGGTCACTCTTCTGAGCGACGGGACAAGTACACGGTCATAGAATATGATGAAAACTGTCATGC
The DNA here is from genome assembly GCA_019202805.1 of Arabidopsis suecica. Lineage (NCBI taxonomy): Eukaryota > Viridiplantae > Streptophyta > Magnoliopsida > Brassicales > Brassicaceae > Arabidopsis > Arabidopsis suecica. Next base: position 9,623,138 of record CM032909.1, read on the forward strand.
CAGTCATCAAGAACACTACATAGGTGGCCGCGGGAATCCTGAAGCCACCAGAACCTAATCGTCGGTCGCTCTGGATCGCTTGGAAGACCGGATAAGTCATTTGTATCGTTATTGCAAGGTAATAAATTGTGGAAGCAAACCAGATTGGAATCACTCTAACAATGCATTTCACTTCTTCCACTTGCTGCAACGTGCATAGTTTCCATGGATCGGAAGCCGCTCCATCAGAGTTCAACTTCTCCTCAGGGGTCATAATTGCTGCTTTGTCTAGAAATCTGGCAACATAGCAAATCGACATTTTTCAGCAAAACAAAAGCCAGAAACATAAAGCAAGAGAACAAAGAACAAGAGATTTCGATTTACCTGAACTGGTCAGTGTATTTTAGAGTAGTATTAGGATAGTTAGGCGGAATGTGGTTGTAAAGATTGACCCAAGGCTGCTTAACCGGCTTCAATCCTCGTTTCTTGATTGCGGCTGCTATAACACGAGCAATACCAGCCAATGGACTACCCGAGGCTTTCACTTTTACATACAATTTATCGCCAGCAAAGAAGATCACACACGCCAAGAACATAAGAGACACTGGAATGATCAAACCGATCGTCCAACTCACATTTGACTGGATATACACAACTGCCGTGAGCGAGATGATCTGCGCGAACGTAAAAGTGAAGAAATACCAGTTGAAGAAACTGTTGATCCCTTTCTTTCCAGATTCGGTTTTGGGGTTGAACTGATCAGCACCAAACGCTAAATTACACGGTCTGATACCACCCGCACCTACCACAAGAAACCCTAAACCCATCAGCAGAAACAGTATCTGTCCCGCACTCGGCCCTTCGCACGAGCTTTTGTTTCCGCAAGCAACGGGGTGCAATGACGGAACTGCAGCAGTCAGTAGTATCACAAACGATCCCTACAGAGATGAAAACGGTTTAGAAAACACTGAAAATATTGGCAAAAACGAACCAGAGTCATCAAAGATTATACTATATAAGTAGTACCAGAAAACAAGCGATGACAGCGACACTGAGAGTCTTGTAGCGACCAAAGTAAGTGTCACAAAGAAAAGCAGCAATAAAAGTCCCGAAGTTGATTGTACCACTAAAGGCATTAATGATAGTTGCAGCTGTGTAGCTCTTAAGGTTGAATACAGAAGTTAGGTACACAAGAAGGTTTGATAATGTCCCTATGATCCCAAGCTTCTCAAATGTCTCATTACCTATACAATAGCACATAAATGATAAGAATACAGTTACAAAGTTTTTACATTTAATGTACAACTCTGAAACCCAAAACACACAAACCAAAGATTGGACTTTCAATGTTCTGACTTTGGTTCACATGAAAACTTTATAACTGTTTTGTAACTCCCAGAAACTAATTTTGTCTTATCCAGAAATTCACAAAAATCTTATCTGCTTTTTTCAGAAACTTAACTGCATGATTTAAAGTCTTTCTCTTTTTTTGGGTAAAGATTTTAAAAGTCTCTTTGAAAATTATATGAAAACAGTTGTAAATATAATTTCCATTAGAAAGATCTGGGTTTCATTATTTCAACCAAATCTTAGTTTTAGAACAATTTCATTTCGAAATCTCAAAGAAAGAACTTCAAATTCGAGATTTTGGACATAGTCAAGTCAAAGACAAGAAAAAAGAAACGAAATTTAAAAACAATCACGGACAAAATGTTCCATTTTCCTAAAATCCGACAAAGCACCCGAAAAATAAATAAAGATGTCTGAATTGGAAGAGAGAAAAAAAAGCGTTACCAATGATAAAAGGCATGACTTTCCATCCTCTATAAACGATTTTTCTCTGCTCCTCCTCGACCTTCGAAGTCACACCATCAGAACCACCGCCATCGACGGCGGAGTAGGTGGTGGTCGTCGTTGATGGCTCAACCTCAAGAGGCTTTCTCTCCATAGTATCAATCTGTGTGTAATTATTGTTCTTATCTCTTCTGTCTCTATGGTTAAGAATGACTCTGCTCTTCATGTCAAGCTTCTCCGCTCAATTATATATAGTGGTGAATCAAACGAGTGGATTTTGTCGGAATCTGGGTAAAGGGGGAAAAATGAAATAAAGAATGGTGTGAATTTGGCTGTGAAAGATAGAGACATCTGTCTGTGAGTGACTCATTTAATTATTACTTTAATTAATTTCCAAACGTTTCTTTTTAATTTCGTAAATATGTCTGTGAGAGAGAGTTGTGTGGGCTGAGTTAGTCCTGGATTTACGTAGGCCCATTTTTACACTCGCTCTCCCTCTATATTGACTAACTAGTCAATATACTGTTTCTAAAGTCAATTATTTTATTTATTCTTTTTTTTTAAATGAGATATATGTTTACATTACACCAAGTTATGATTTTAGATTCTTATAATCTAGTACTCCGTATGTCTTTTTTTTTCACACATTTTGACATATTTATACAAATAAATATTTCATCAAAAATAGATTTTTTGTGAAACGAAGTTAAAACGATACTCTTTGTGAAATGGATGGAAAATTTATAAATGTTATTTTTAAAATCTTAGATAATGTAATTATCGTGTTCTTTTATTCTAAATTCTATGTCATTAACATAATTTAGACTACATAGTTTCAATAAGATAATGAAACACTTCAAAGACTCAATTTTCTTTCTTCCCCAAAATTCAAGATTCATTTGCTAAATTTCAGGAATTAAACAAAAATAATTAATAATATGTAAATTATGCATGTAATTTTCTTTGAATTATATATGTCCACATGTATGTGCAGATAATAATTAGAGGTCGGTAGGTAAACCTGTATAAAAAAGATCTAGAGCCTCTTTTTCCCCCAGCTAATCCTAATTAAGAACAAATATCTCTTGTATAGTTGTATTATATAAATATCTAAATAGTGTGCTGTTCTAGGTCTTCTCAAACATAACTTTTGGTGATCCCAAAAACATCGAACTACCGTAGTACACATTTGGCAAGGCAGAATTTTGTGCTATCAGTCGACTTTATGCTTTTGAACTAATCTTAAAGGTAGATCATGCCCGTTTGGAGGACATCTATGTTTGTTACAATATGAATGCATATTCTTTTAAAATTTAATGTTAGGGACATTAGGCTACTGACTAAGACCCAATTGACCGACCAATTTGGTACCCAACTGGGACATTCGAATACTCGTATATGGGGGTAAATCGATAGAGGTAGCTTTGGATCTTTGGTTTCCAAAATTAGTATTACCAATGGGCAATGGGATAGAAAAGAAAGACTATAAATTAAATAAATAATGAATTACTTATTGGTTTATACTTTCATAAGATTCCGTTCATAAATGGATGATTACATATGTGTAGACAAGAGGCAAAGGGTCCACTTAATTTACTTCACATTTATTGAGGTTATTACTGATGTGATTGCGAAGTTTGGCATATATGATGATTATTGTAGTCCACAGAATTTGCTAGTTTTAATCAAAAACCTAAATACACATGCATATGTAGGGGAATTAGCCAAAAAAAACACACCTAAGCATTTGCCAAAAAATATCTAACTAGCTATCTCGTTGGATATTTATTTACACAAGAGTTTATACATATTTGCCATCTTAACACCATGCTAATTCCACAGTTAGAAACACCGTTCAGTTTCTGTTTCAATAAAAAAAATCATCAAATGATGAAAACCCTAAAAATTGGAACAACATTTGACTGTAAGAACCAATCTCTCTCAGTTTCTTTTTCATCCTTTCTTCTTCCACCGATCTCTCTCAGTTCGTTCGCTACTCTAAGAACCAAGATCTAAGAAGTTTTGGTGCATTCATGTGGTAAAAACATTTGACTATGTTTTGCTTCATTTTTTCTATTCCCATCACAAATAAAGGTTTATTATTGTTGTAATTTTTTTTCTTTCTAATTAGTTACTGCTTCTCGTCCGGAAGTTTTTATTTGAGTTGCTCTTGTTTGTTTGAGCTTAATTGACTCTCATTTTTTTGGTAATATATATGATCTGACAGGTGAAAGATTGAAGAAAGTACGTCCAGCTAAACATGTTGTCCTCTTCTGAATTCTCGAAAGATTCCTCAAATTATTCAAATAGTATTTTCACTCAATGATTTTATTCGCTCTTAATTTTCTATAATCTATTATACTTGCGCTAGGCATGGTCGATGACAAGTCATTGTTGTTGACAAAGACTGGGGACCCAAGACTTATCTATATACAACAATAATTTGTTTCACTAAATTGATGCTCATATTATCTATATACAACAATAATTTGTTTCACTAAATTGATGCTCATATCTTCTTAAGAGAGTTCAAGTTAAACAATATTCCAGATTAGCAGAATATATATCTAGATTGAAATATTCGTCTTTTAATATTTATAGTTTTTGATACGTGTAGACTGTGCTATATGAATCGTATAAATTATAAAGTCCTAAACTCCGTTATTAAGCCGACCCAAAATAAAGTCATAGATATAACCAGTGTTTTCTTCCTTTTCAATTAGGTTTTGACTTGAAAGATTCCCAACTCCAAATAATTTTGTGGTGCAGTGTTCTCACTCTACAATTGCTCTTTTTTATTAATTAATGCACACAAATAAATATTAATTTAAACTTACTTCACATTTTACGAAAATATATATAGAATATATCAATTTAAACTAAGTAGAAAGAAATAATAATTCAAGAAATATTTCAGAAGCATCACGGACAAAAAAACACCTGGCTGCACATGCATGTAAGAAAATTAATATGGACTTCAATCCAAGAAACCGATTTTCTTAAAAATTAAGATAAAGATATAGTTCTGGATTTATCGGTCGTATTTCTTATAGTACTTCGTAAATCCTAGGAGTAGGGATTATGTTTTTATTTTTGCTTCCAGTTCATTTCTGGTTTAAATGCAACTATATAGATTCTGTAAAAATAACAGTTTTTTTTTTTTGTCGATGTAAAAATAACAGTTTTTTCTCCCTTATAAGTGGAGTCTCAGCCTACATATATAATAAATAAATAAAAGCACCCAGTTCCATTTTGAATTTCAACAAATTGGCCTGAACAAGAAATGTCTTTGTAAGAGAAAAAAATGTGTACGATGGGAAACATTGCAAAAAGTTCTATTTTGTAGATTTTTTTAATAGGTTAAATAATATTATTTTTTCTTGTCATGAAAACAAACATGTGAACAACACTGAGACAGCAAAAAATACGTGTGCATATGTACGTGGACTACACAAACACAATGTATGGTGTATATACACACGTGTTTTATTGTGAAAATTATGAAAGAGTTAATTATTGGCTTATTGCAATAAATAGTACTCCATATACCTACCAACGTCTAAATGTCTAAATCCGTTTCATATGCATGAAAAGTGAAAACAATCGTTTAGGTAGAGTAGCTATATAGTAGTAAATAGTATGTTTCGGTTCGGTTAAATTACTCAAATATGAACTGGTAAAATATAATTTGGAGTAGTTCGATATCATGGTTTCGCATACAAAAATCCCATTGACTTTAACAAGTGCGATTTTTGGTTAAAGTTTTTGGCCTCGTCTTATAATTACGTTTGCTAATGAATGTAGGTTTCGGTTTAAAATGCATGAAAAAGAAATTAACTAAATCGAGAAAGAATTCAGTTCAATAGGGTTTTCATATGCGAAGAAACTTAACTAGTCAATACAAGCAATCAAGAAAATAACATACAGTATATGATAAGAGAAGAAGAGGTGATGATTATGATGATGATGATGTATGTCCATATACTTCCTACTTTTTGGGGTTTGACGCGGTTTATTTGGAAATTAGTGACTTGATCAAATTGTAGAAAGCAACAAACACTACAAAAGTCAACCTTCTCATGCTAACTATCCACGTCACGGGTTTGAACCTTTTAGTCTAATTCACGCGGTCAATCATTGGCTACTGGATAGTGTGTGGATATGTAGTGGACGACTGGACGATAGATAGTGGATGCACTAACCAAAATTGAACCGAACCAAAACTAAACTATATATATGCCAATCCTTGTCAATCATATAAAAGCGTAGGCCACTTTTTAACATGCCTATTTTTATATTTTATGAGTTGGACCGGCAAGCCAGAAGAAATCAGTGGATTGAAGAGAATTTTATTATATTACCATTTTCAACACAGATATAACTTGGATTTCAATTTCTGTAGAAAATCTTAATGGAATGGAACTGTATGTTTTATGTCCAATCTCTTAAGCTAAAGTGTTAACCACGTGTCTATTCGTTATATTGGATGATTGTATGTTTTTGGCGGTTTAGTTTTCATTGTTGAATTGGACTACGACACTACATTTTTGGTCCAACACTTGGACTTATATATTGTTTACATATATAATTGACTATACATGTTCACATTATGAATATGAGCCATTCGATTTCATCAATATCGCTTTTGTATGTATAAATTAATATATATAGCTAAACACCCTACGAGGTCGTGTAGCAAAAAAAAAACAAGTTGCCTTTTTTATTATTGGGCCGGCAAGTGCTACATGCACTCTCCGCGTACAACAATTACGTTCTTATAATTCTCACGTTTTTATTTGAACATAACGTCAATCAACTAACTCAACTTATAAATGAGATCAAGAACACAAAATTCTCCTTTTCTCTTGAAAACAGCATAATACTTTCAGACGACAAATCAATATATAATGTGAATATTTGCAGTAAAAAAAGTGGTGCAGACGAATAGAATGAAGTAGGATAGAAAGGTGATAAATGAAAAAAAAAATGGAACAGGCTGAGGAGAAACTCAAACGAAAAATAAAAAATAAAATAGTACTATCACCAATAAAATTTAAAGTTAGTATAAAAATATTTTGTAAATATATTATATATAGGTATAGATTTATATCAATCTCCCATGTTGGTGAATTTGTCCAAAAATTGTTTTTCAATAATATATTCAGTGATTGTTTGTCCAATTCTGTTTTACGATTTTTTTTTTTATTATTGCGAATAGTAACAAACTGTTATCGACATAAATTATGTCGTTTCAATCATACAACACCCACATTTTTACCATAAAATCAAGTTATAATCAACATTTTAATTTTCGCGAATAGTGCGAAAGTATTATTGGAATAATTATGTCGTCGAAATCATTCAACAAGCACATTTTACCATACAATTTTAATCAATATTTTTGCAAAAAGCTTTTTTAGCTTTTATCACTATTTTATTTTAAGTTTCTTCGAAAGGTACGCATCATAAATGTGGAAAGAAATCATCACTATTTACGCATTACAGATGTGTTGTAAGATCAATACGCAGGCATGCACTACAAGTTTAAATTGTATACTATATTAAAGACAATACTTAAATCTCTATTGCTTCACGTGAAACATGTTCAAAATGTGTTATCAAAGCAAATATTATTTATCGGAAGTTTTTTTTTTTTTGCTAAGAATTTATCGGAAGTTTCGACGTCGACGCATGTAACTTAAGCTTCTTCGAATATATGTCGACGAAGACCTAAGTAAATAAGTGGACATATAAAGGATCTGATTGGTAAGTCTCAACCACTAGATATGTGCTACAGTTTATATGTTTTAGTGCTGCAAATGGTATAATTTTTGGGCGGACGAGGTGGTTGAGCCATATTTTATTGTTCACACCCGACTAGATTAATTAGTGGACGGTTCGAGCACTCCTCAAGTCAACGTTTGACTTTTCTTTTGTTATTTACGTGTTTAATTTTCAGTTTTTAACACGAAAAGTTTTGTATGTATATATATATATATATATACACATTTTTATGTATTTTAATTCTGGTTGCAGCTTTGACGCTTTGTTATATACTCTCTCCGTTTCATAATATAAGTCGTTTTAGCTTTAAGCACGCAGATTAAGGAGATCTACTTTTAAAAAGTTCAGCCAATCACAACAGATACTGCATCATATAAATAATTATAAAATATTAAAATAATATATAATTTGCATAAAAATTTGAAAACGACTTATATTGTGAAACAAAATTTTTTCTCCAAAACGACTTATATTATGAAACGGAGGGAGTATATTAATTGGAAGATTACTTTGATTGTAGTTTTGGGTTTGGCCCAATATACTGGAAGACAAAATTATGGTGCGCCATTTTCATCAAAGTGATAATTACTGAGTATTGACCCAAATAATATCGTTAGCCGTTTAAAATAATGAATAGTTAAATACTGTACTAGGGTCTAAACAACATTAGATCATAGAAGTTTTAATATATATGTATCCAATGGCAATTTCCCAAATGCGATATGTATATTATTAGATTTCAACATATTGGGGACATCCCACAATGAATCACCACAATTTCTCAATGTCAACTTGCTCGATGTAGGCTTGTCTACATATTCTCTATACTCAGGAACTTAGAATTTGAAACAGTACAATTTCCATTAGATTAATTATATTATTATATATTGTCAAAAGTGGCAATACTAGATCAACTATTTATAATGGTATTTCTGTTAAGAGCTTGTGGAGATCATGACAGGAATATTTTTAAATTATGTGATAAAACTTTCACATGTAAGCACTTTCAAAGGCCCAAAATTAAATAGATAAAATGTGTAATTACTTTTTTCGTTCAACGCCTACAGCATACAGTATGTTTTTAAAACTAAACGTAACACCTCCCAATTTTTTTAAAAGTATATTGCCCAACCGTAACGATAGATATTTAGATCAACCTTGAAAAGAAAAGAAACGGGTCTAATAAATAAATTTAAAATAAAATCGATTATTCAAATAAAAGGAAATTAACTGGCTGTTAATTGTTAGTACCAAGTCTCACGTACATGTTGGGAGTGAGTCGAGTGACTGGTAGGTAGGCGTTTTTAGATTTTTTTTTCTTCTGAATTCATCTGTATTCTCACCAGTCAAAACAAAATGAGAATAAATATATTTTTTACTAAAAAAGCTAGAAAGTAGAAGATTTTATCCTTCTTCAAAATCACAGAAAAAAAATCAGTATCTTAAGAATCTTTGGGCTTAAAAATATAACTCGGCTTTGTAGCAGAATCTTTGGGCTTAAAAATCAGTATCTTAAGAACTTAGTTTTGTTTCCCTTTATATGTTTTTCTATGTGATTGATATAGCCGTATAGGTTTAAAGGTACAGAGTACAAACCCAAAGACTTGGGCTTGTCTGCTTTCTCCAAATAAGTACTTACTAAAATTACTAATCTTATCATAAATTTTGTTCTTCTTTTGGTCTCTACGAAAGTGAATTACTTTATAAGAAGCTATAATGAGTAAGAATCAATCAATTGATTGACCTTTTTAACCGCTAATAGAAGATTCGTTCCTCTTTGGGAGAGGACACAAATTTTGGGTTATTTTAAAACGTATTTATATTACCTAATTAATATATATATGTTCAATTGTTATAATTTATGATTGGTGTTCACGATTAGAAACATGGAACATGTGTATGCATGTGAAGGCGACAACTTCCATATACATAACAGAAATACAAATACAAATCTCTAGTATACGTAATTAAAATAACAATGAGTAGAAATAAACTAAGTATTATATGAAGCCACTCTTGTTATTCAATGACCTTTCGACTGATCAAACAGACTCACCTTTGAACCCCATCCCCCTCTTATAAAGCCACTGCTTTTTTTTTTGGCATATCCACTTGCATTTATCATTTTATATATAAAGTCATTCCTCTATTAATTACTACTATAATACATGTAGGTCCTTGTTCTTAATCAGTTAAATAATAATGGTTTGGCGGAAAAAAGAATTAAAGTCGGCATTTTAGTGGTTTTTGAAGAGAGTTGTGAAAATTGTTGACAAAATAGCGTAACTTGTATGTCGACCAACAAACATAACTAGATAAACGTTATGTATGTGTGTGGTTTTTAGGTTAAAACCAATATCTTAAGTATTCTGATTTCTTTTGAAATTGGTTTTCATACAAAAACTTAAATTTCAACTTACTATTAATTCAATGAAAATCGATAATTAATTTTGATAGTTAGAACAGTACTGTAAAGTAAATAAGTAATCTGTATATGTTTTATTTAACTAATATAAGATTGTTGAATAAAGTGTAAACTGCTTGCACTATTCTTATTTTTATGGCCAACAATATCAAAAACTATATAATTAAATTACTAAAGAAAAATCATTCTAGTTCCATTCCATAAACGGTAGCATTCCCTTAATAGTGTCAACACACCTTTTATGATTTATATGACTTGTATATCATTCATTTTAATTGGTGTGAACTCAGACATAGTCACACCATATAATATATGTATTAACACAAATTAATATATGTATTAACACAAATTAAATCTCAGTGTTTTGTTATATCATTGTCCACTTCTCTCTTTCTCTCTCTGTCATCCCTAATTAGAAAAGAAAAGAAGGGAACATATTTCTGAGTCTTTGTTGAGATATTTCCATCAAAACCCTCCCAACAACCATGGCTTCTCTTCCGGTGAAGCCTCTACCTTCCGGCCACTTACAGCTTCATCGCCGGAATCTTATTATTCCGCCTTCAATGATAACCGTTGGTTTCAAAAGGCATCATTTCTTAGGAGTCTCTTCTAATGATGAATCTGTGAGGCATATGAGAAGCCTTAGGTCGTCGAGCAATCGTCGGCCAGTAAGCAAAAGCGCCGGCGTGTCTATGCCGGTGGCTTCCTCTGATGATTTTCCGGCGGTTTCTTGGGAATCTTGGAAGCCCGAAAAGACCACGGTGGCTCCGTCGCTGAGTGACGTCATCTGGCCAGCAGCAGGTAATTATTAATTAAAATGAATCCTACACTAATCTATGCACTGAAATGATGATATGCTCATTTTTTTAACATATATATATATATATATATATATATATATATATATATATATAGTCTTATACGTTGATATTAATTTAATTTTCTTGATTTGGATTCTAAGTTTATGAAACTCGTTTCATATCAAGCAAACTACGAATCCCATATGAGATTCGAAAAATTTAAAACATTAAGGAGAAGAGATATAAAAATAATAACATATAAATGAGAAAACATATTATAAAAGTCAGTAGACGGCAATTTTGTATTTTCTTTGTCCGAAGACTAGGGAAGAGAGAGAGATTGTGTCTCTTCTAACGACCAAATAGCTACTGATCTTAGGGGCCTAGGGTATATATATGAATCTAACTGTTCGAGGTTGACCAATTCTTGAATTTAGTAAGAAACATGATTACTAATATTTATTTATTAATTCGTATAATCTTTACATGTCGAGTGTAAGGAAATTCTTTATAAGATTATATACATTTTCGAAAATAATCGTCGTCCATCTATGTTATATAAATAAATTATGATCAATTTATATTTGGTTAGAAATATGTCAATTAACTTAGTCATGTTATCAAAATTTTCGAACATCATGCAAAATAATCGAATCACTTGTTTTATTAAACTTCAATCTCTAACAGAATTAGTCAAACCAAATATTAATTTTTCAAGTTTTGGTATGAGAAAAGGAGCCTTTGCGGCGATGGCGATACTGGGAAGAATAGATCAAATGCTAAACCCTAAAGGGATCTCAATGTCGGTTGCACCACTTGGTGCCGTCTCTGCCATTCTCTTCATCACTCCTTCTTCTCCTGCTGCTCGGGTAATTTCCTAAACGCTTTTTCTAACTTGCGATTGAAATGCTAATTGCGAGAAATGAAGCCTTAAAATGCTATAGCAACATGGTGATGGGTGCATGTGTATTTATTTCAGAAATACAATATGTTCACGGCTCAAATAGGTTGTGCAGCCATTGGAGTGTTGGCATTCTCCGTCTTTGGGCCAGGCTGGCTTGCCCGCAGTACGGCTCTCGCCGCTTCCATCGCCTTCATGGTCATCACTCGTGCCAACCATCCTCCTGGTAATTCAATTCTACTCTCCTTTTTTTGTATGGAAATTTAAAAATTTCATTACTAAAATATTGAGCATATTTAATCATCCTACTATCCTAGGATTTTTTTTTTGAAATATATACTCGTTTATAAGGGAGGAAAATAGTTGATTGATGTTTGCATATATTATATGTTTTTGGAAAAACACAACAGCGGCGAGTTTACCACTACTGTTCATAGACGGAGCAAAGTTGCATAAACTGAACTTTTGGTACGCATTATTCCCCGGTGCAGCCGCTTGTATCCTTCTCTGCTTCCTCGTAAGTTATATACCTTCTGCTTTCAAAGTATTTGTTTACCTTTTTCTGCTTCTACACCATTTGCTTAATTCGATGTTTGTATTTATTTTGCAGCAAGAGATCGTGTGTTACTTGAAGGAAAACTTCAAATTTTGACGAATGGAAAAGGGATACGTGTTTATATATATGTATACAAAACACATATTGGTGGGAGATCCTGTGAAGATTTTTGATTCATGTTTAGACGTTTACGGTAGTTTTGGTCGACATATTTCGTACGTACCCGTATATAAATGAATATATATACGTTTCTACGCAACTTGTAATCTATTTTTGTTTTACTTTTTTTGGGCTTTAAGTCTGGCTCAATTAAATTACTGAAAGAATGAAATGCGTATATACCAATGTATTATCATACATATATTATGGCCATGAATGTTTTGGAGTTTTTGAGTGGCTTTTAAATTATTGATTTTGGTTTATAGATTTTAGATTTTGATTTTTGGTTTTTGGATTTTGCAAAAGAGAAAAATAAATAAATGGAAAACAAAAAAAAGTTTGAATCCACGGCAAAAAGTTTAAAAACTAACAAAAATGAGTTTTTGAGATTTGTGAAGAAAATTGTAAAAACTGTCAAAATCTAGATTCCCTCTTTTTTAGGGAAACCATTTTTCTCATAATCTTGAATGGGTGATTTAATTGTTTTTGAAAATCAAAAACCAAAAACCATGTTAGAAACTACTACCCATTCAAGACCTATACTAGATTCGGATCCGCACGTTCGTGCGGGGTTATGTTGGTAGATGTATTTATTTGATATAACATTCATTATCCTACCTCATATCAGTTTGGTATTCGGTTTAGTTTCAATTTGGTTTAGACAAAATAATTAATCGGATTTGTTTTTGGTTACAGTAAAGACAATTATATAATTAAAAAGAGAGAGAGAAAATAGACATATCAATTTTGAGACAGAAAATCCGTGTGGTTACATATCTACCACACACATTTAATCACATAAGCGTTAATTTACTCGTTTGTGATTGTATATCGTGTAGGTCTAGGATTCGGATGGAATACCCGTATATTATGTATTTTTGTTTAGGTATTTATTTTTTACATAATTAGTTGAAGTTATCCATATTTTCTTTATTTTCTCAATATTTCACTATTATGTTTTAGAAAATACCCAAATTTCCCAAACTTTCCATCACGAAATAAACTTTACCCGTCCCAAAATCTTTTATTTGGCACATGCTATGCTAGATAAATTGAAAGAAACATTTTAAATATACGATTGCAAGCAATGTTTTATTTTAATTGTAATATGTTATACGACCTTTTTTTAGGAATTCTCATCCCATCCCGTTCAAAAAATCAGTTTCAATATTTAGGGTTAACACATTATTATAATCTTAACAATATGTTTACGAATCAAAGTATTAAATATAGATTCGAGTTATATGCTTGATTTTTTTTTTAAAGAATCTATAATTAGAGTTATATTTGGCAAGTATAATAACTGTTGTGATATGATTTCGTAAACTAATTTAAGATTTGATTTAATCGTAAACAGTTATATTTTTTATTTTATTATTTTGAATTTATTATTGTCAATTGTTATGGAAACCTTATTAAATCATAACAGTAAATTTAGCATGTTTGAGTTTTAGATAGAAAGGACAGAAAAATCTTTTTGAATATATATTGTTAATGCTCCAATGAAATAAATATATATACTTTTTGAATATATATTTTTGACCAAAAGAAAAATGCTCAACAAAATATATATATATATATATATATATTAATATATTTTTTCGATTTTTTTTCTTTTGTTTTTTAAATTCAATAATTCTAATGGCATTCATTGTAATTAATCTACCAAAATAAGGTTTGTTAGTTTTGAGTGATTCCCAATTAATAATATAGATATACTGCACATGGTAGAATGTATATTATTTTCTTAGTTATAAGAAATAATAATAATTAATAAAAGTGTTAGACCATCTTTATCAATGGATTCTTAAGAAAATCTTAAGATGATCTTAATAATTTTTTAGTATTATTACTAAGAACCAAAGTTAAGATGAGTTGAGGGAGTTGCTCACCTAAGAGCCAAAAATAGGTAAATCTTAACTTTGGTTCTTAGTAATAATACAAAAAAATTACTAAGATCATCTTAAGATTTTCTTAAGAACCCATTGATAAAGATGGTCTTATATGTTTCCAATGGAAAATCTTGTTTATGTAACAGTGAACAAACTCATGATCGTTCATATTAGAAACGCACGGTAGGTTTACTTAGGGTTTCTGAATTTCTTTCCAATATCTAGTAGTTACTTTTTTGCATAGGTTTTGCGAGAACAAAAATTCTACTTCTGTTATATGAAATGATATCTATTTGTGTAGTAGAGTTAATAGAAAAAGTAGCATGTTATTTATTCACATAAACGTTTAATTTTTTTTCTTCCAAAAATTACATTCATAAGATAATAGCATGTAGCTTAGTCATGACTCATGATGTTCTACCGTGCTATTTAACGAAGCAACATCATTGTGTAAAGTGTGAAAGATATTTTAATTTGATCAATAGGTACTAAAATCTTGACTGCTTTTTTGATTACGATTGTGTCACTTATTAGTTACCTAGATAAATAAAAGTTTGGTTCAGTTACTATGAAAACTAATACTCCTATTTAAAAACCAATAGATGTTTCTAAAGTCCTTCAATAAATAAAGCTAAATATGCAGAAGAAGAAAAAGTTGTATGAAGTGGAAAACAAAACCAACAAACTTCAGAACCCATCGTCACGAAAGTTTTAGTGCAGAAAAAAGGTTGAGGATTAGGCCAAAAGTGATATTTAAAGGAGAGTAACGAATGCAAATTATAAACTACTAGATCCTAACCCGCACGTACGTGCGGGATTTCATATTTTAAAAAATATTTTCTAATAAAATTTAATTCAATATAGATTATTTTGTTGTTTTATATGTATATATATATACACATATTTAGATAAGACAATGAGAGAAAGTAGTGTCGTCCCGGTTCGTCTCGTTGTCTATCATTTTCCGAGTTCATTTTTGTTTATCTTTAAACACCATACAATATACGGCTGTAAGTTTTGGGGATTAACATATGTTCTGTTAAAATTTGTAAACATACCGTAAATTAAAACATGAAAAATTAGCAAAAAAAAAAAAAAAAAAAAAACATGAAAACAAATTGAAAAAATAAAGGGTGAGTGACTAGAAAGGCTTAGGAAAGGGAAGAAATTACTAAAATGGCATGGTTTTGGAGTAATAGTAATATCATTATTTAAAGGCAATTTTGCCCTCAAGCATGTGTGAGAAAAAAAAAAAAATTACAGAATTGCCATTAAATCTTGACAGGAAAAAGGCGGGAAAACGATAAATGCAGTGGCGGGAAAAATAAATGGAGAAATCTTAATGGCGACAGATTTGTAAGGGTGATAGATTTGTATGGTAGTTTTATCAAATATGACAGATTTGTTAGATTTTTCTGATTAATCTATCAATTAGTTACGGTAGATTTAAGTGAAGATGATAGATTTGCAAACTTGTGGTAGAGTTACATGATAGACATATTTTATGTGATGACAGAGTTACAGAAAATGTAGATTTATTTGGTAGATATACGTGCAGTTATGACAGATAATTAAGTAAAATAGATTTATCATGTAGACTTATTAGCCGTGATGATAGAGTTATGAATATGTAACAGACTTATATGGTAGAGTTAAAGAATTGATAGTTAGTCTGTCAAACGTGAAGATAGATTTTAAATTTGTGATAGATTTATTAGTCAATTCGACAGACTTATCCAACAAATTAATTATTAGAGTAGCACCATAGTGATGGTGGACTTATTGTATGTAACGACAGAATTGTTATTTGTAAAGGTTGTTACGACAGAGTTTACAAAAATTTAAAACATGATGTGGTGATAGACTTAAAATTTCTAAAAACGCAATCCATAGGTAAAGTTTTGGCAGATAGAGGTGATAGAGTTATGATGACCCCGAGTGATAGATTTTTATGATAGATTTTTTTGATAGATTATTGGGATAATTATAACTACAAATATAACTCTATCATAACTATGTTTGTCATTTATTTGAAAATATATGTGGATTAAATTTGATCACTTGGCTTAGTATTAGCGATCCCCTACTTTGGTGAGTGGTTGATTTAGTAAATGTTAGTTTTTTTTGTTGTGATTAGCTTCACGTGTAAGTAGATGAAAGCTAGAAACTAGAGTGTGTATGAAATAAAGGTTAATTTCCTAAGTGTGTATGAAATAAAAGCTAGAAACTTCCTAAGAGCATGCCTTGTCATTGTGTGAGTGTACTCCATGATGTTGGCATGTACTTTGAAGGTTAACTAGTGTCCTAGTGTTTCTTTTCTTTTTAATGTTTCATGTTTGAGCGAGAATTTTGATTTAATAATCAGACAATTTGAACACTAACTAAAGATCAAGGTTAAATTTATCATAGTCCAAATCACCAAATTTATTTCGATCGACTTTGGTAATTGACGAAAATTCTGATTTCGAGGATCATGCAAAATCCATGTTAACTAACATATAAATATGAATATATGATCATCAATAGTAGTAAGTTTGTATTATGGAATGACCATAGTTAGTCAAGTTATAGAGAAATTACTAAGTGTGAGAAAAAATGTAACTCAACGACCAAAATTAGCTTTTTCCATTAGTTTGTAAGTTGAGAAATGGGTATATATGCTACAAATTTTACTACTACAGCTAATTTCTCTAATCTGTTTTGAAGTCAATTTGTCACGAGATTCGTTCCTCTTCTTCGTCGTTAGTATCATATTCTTCGTTCAGACAATTCCACGCCAGATTAATGCCTCAACTTATCAAAACCAATGGGAAACGTTTGTTTTCTTGTCGATACACTCGCTTTGGTAATAATAACCCTTCCTTGGTCTCTTCCTTTTTACTTTCCTAGTGATTTGCTTAATCTTTTTAGATGATTATTTACTTAATCTTTTTTAGACTTCACCATATGCATCAAATTGCAATGACATAGACGACCCAATTTCAAACATAAAGTCTACAATTTGCTCAAAAGACAAACCAAATGATCATCATCACTTCTAGCAGCTCCTTTGCCTCCAGCTCCTCCACCCGAACTCGCAGCTGCAGCTTGAGCAGCCTTCTCTTGCAATGCTTTTCCATCTCTATATCATTCATTACACAACAACCACACAGATCAAATCATTACACAACCACACAGATCGAATCATTACACAACAAAAGATTCGTTTTTTGTATTCTTTTTTTACCTTCACGACATTGCTCTGGCGTCAAACCATCGTCACCATTCTTACCCTTTCCTCCAGCACGAGCCACAACTCTTTCACGGTCACGCTCTCTCTGACTTCCATATGACGATTACGCATCAAAAATCAAAAGCTTGGATCAAAGAAAACAACAAACTTTGTTTACTAATTCAGAATCTTATAAACAAGATTAGAGAAAGATTCAACAAGATCTACTCGTTATAGAAACAGAAACAGAGAATCAAACAGAGCAATCTAGAAACGAAACTTCAATTTCATCTTTCTCTCAAAACAAACCCTAATAGGCAAGTAAAAGTGATAGCCAAACATCAACAGTGTATTTGGGAGAATTACCTTTGATATCACGGTGAAGAACTTGATTCACA
This sequence comes from Arabidopsis suecica, assembly GCA_019202805.1. Taxonomy (NCBI): domain Eukaryota; kingdom Viridiplantae; phylum Streptophyta; class Magnoliopsida; order Brassicales; family Brassicaceae; genus Arabidopsis; species Arabidopsis suecica. The sequence goes on from CM032909.1 coordinate 9,641,037, forward strand.
TGACAATAGTGAAGCCATGTGAGCAATTGCTTCATGTAACATTTTTAAATAGATTGAGTGTTAGAATAAAGTTTGAGGAACAGTAAATCTTAGTCCAAGACGATCAGCGAGTCCAGTCAAATCATGATCCATGTACTCAAAAACCATGTAGATGCCACCCTTGTATTTGTTATTATCTATAATTCCACGTATATACAAATCCACAACCTTAAGGTGAGAACAAAACCTAACGTTATTTAGATACTAAGACAGGAGTTGAATTTTTTTCACTAACCTGGCTTTCCTTGGTCATCCCTGTCTCGACCTTTTAAGAGACAGAAACAGAACCATTCCATGAACCACAAAAATTTTAGACTATTTAAACAGAAATGGCTAAACTTGATTCAGTGTAAGATATGTGTTCCTTAAACAAACCTAGCGAAGTCACATTCTCTTTCAGCTGAATGACATTTTCATGATGAAGTTTCTTCAGGATCTTTATTTCCCTGATAGCTGTTATAGGAACTCTGAGTTCCCAACGAAACTCTGAGTTTCCCAGTAGTTGTCTGAATTCAACTCACATTATGACTTATCCATAAAATCAACTCAAAGGTATCTGGTTCATTTGATCATAATATTCCCAAATTCCATAAACCAATTGTTCAATGAACCCTGAACATTAATCAGTGATCCTTTAAACCCACACGTTGCTCCTAAAGTGTCACAGATCAATCTTTCTGTCAGAAGAGAATCGAAAAAAAACCAACATAAAGCTCAATCACAGCTTTAAACCGACACAATGAGTTAAAAAACGCTTGACCAAAAAAAACACAAAGAATCGAGTCACTGCACACACAACAATGAAAGTAAACGGAAACACTGATAAAAGTAAATTAAAAGGCGGGAAGTGGTAGAGAAGACGAACCAGCCACGGATGAAAGAGAAGCAACCAGAGTCAGAACCATGGTTATGGTGATGATCGTGATGACAGTGATTGTAATTTTGCGGTGGAGGAGGAGGCGGTGGTCCGTGATGATGATGAGGATAACCTCCGACGACGAAGTAACCTTGATAACCGCCTTCGTAAGGACGTGAAGACGGTGGTGGATACGGTTGATATCCACCGGTGGCGGTGGCGCCGATGGATAACCCGGAGGTGGATAGTGAGATTGGTTCCACATTGAGATGCACAAGCAAGAACAGCAGCCCAACCATAGCAACGGCGTTTATACTCCATGATAGATGTAGCAACGACTACTAGCGTCGGCGTGACCTCTCTTCTTCCTGTTTATCTTCAACGCAACGGCGCCGTCGCCAATACAGATCTAGTTTCGCAAGTGAACGAAACAAATTTAGGTTTTAGATTTGTTGTTTGTTTTATTAGTTTTTTTTTTAATTCTAAATGGCAATTAAAGTAATTATTAGACCTAATGCTGGTCCTAAAGTCTTTTTAAAACTTTTTTAAGTCTTTCTAGTAAAGATCTCGTTCACTAAGCCTTTAGAATAATTAGTGGACTTTTATATGCCATTTGATGTAATTTCCCAAAAATAAATGATCTATCAACTAATCTTAACAAAATCATAAAACTAAGAGATAGTTTAATGTGAATAAATTTAGAGAATCATTTTGAATTAATTGTAAAAACTGTGTAAATTAAAAAGTAGCTTGTAATTATTTAAATTAGTCATCTTGATTTGAATTCAATAGTTCCTTAAATTTAATATTTCTCATTTTGAAATATTTGCATTAAAAATTAAAACATTTGTAGTTAAATTTATTTTAAGGTTATTTGAAAAAGAAAATAATCAATTCTAGAAGAATGTGTATTCCAAAATCTTGTAATAATTTGATACAAAATAAAATTACGATTTGACATATTATTTCTATTATTAATTTAGTTTAGTTGCTAATAATTTAACGTTCACATCTATACTACTAATTGTTTACATATTATGATTTGACAAAAACAAAATATTGGATGGAATGTATGTCGCATATTTTTTTGGCTATGTACTTAATTTGTTATATTTGGTAAATGAGAAAATATCGGAATATATTTATAACATAAATATTATTACTTAGATTTTATTGTTAAAATATTTTGTATTTTTCAATTAATTACATTCGATTTATGTTGAATTTTTTTGTTTTATCTCTAACAAATTGAAAAATACAAAATATTTTGATCTATATTCGAAATAAATATATTGATGCTGAATATTCAGTTATTATTTAATATTTAATGTTGTTTTTTTTTGTTTTTGTAGACAAATCATACCAAATCTCGTAATATATTGGATCATTTATTCTCGTTATTTGTTTTTGCAAAAAATTAATGAAGGATCCAAATCAAATATATTTATTTAGTTGTAGTAGTTGTTTATTTACTAAATTACCCATGTAAAAATTCATTTAGTTAGTTTTAAACTACCCTCACAATGTTGTAGTTCATAAAATGCTTCCCAATTAATAATATAGATTTCCAAAATAAATTCGAATGTAAAATATATGTTGATGACATCAATGAGTTTTATACTTTTATTCGTATGGTTTGGGTAAATAAAAAAAGAAAATAGGTATTTTCTTTTACCTGAAAACCATAACTAAAAGTAAAAAGTACCTGAACAATGTCTATCATTGAAGAGTTTGGACATGATCAACAATTCTCCATTCTTACCAAATGTAAACCCAAGATTGGGTTTTCTCTTCTTTAAACCCCAATTTATTTACATTTTAGACTGTTAAACTTTTCAAGAGAGAGGGTGGGTAGGCAAATCAGTCGAGAGTTAGTATTGAGTAAAATTTCCATAAGCTCATCTCTTTCTCTCATCTCCGAGATGGAGATAGATCGGTCAAGACAGGAGGAACTCCACCGTTCTCTGCAGTCTCCAGAGCGGTGTCTGTGTGGACTGGGTGAATTAAGGATTGAACTCTCAAGAAGTAGCTCTCGCTCTGAGGTTGGCTTCTTATGTACCGAGCTTCTGTTGTTCCTGTGTTTACTTGTGAAGGTTGTTCTATTCCTGAGCTCTGGAGGTTGGATAATGCACTGAGATCGAGGTCTGGGAAAACCGAGCACCGGCAACGGGGACATTTCACGTTTAAACGCAGCCACTGGTCTATGCACTCCACATGGAAATTATGGGCGCAAGGTAAACCTCTAACCTGTAAAATTCAGAAAATTCCGCTCATCTAAGGAAAGCATTGAGACGAGAAAGGCACGCAAGCACAACATCGAAACAAAGCTAGTGATGTTTAGTACCTCATGGCCAATATGGAACTCCTCTAAGCAGATTAAGCATTCACCACAGTCATCTGGCACAGCTTTTAACCTGAACTTTGGAAGTTCTTGAATGAGTGCCTCGACAGCTTCTGTCTGTTTATCAAAAGCATTAAGCATCAAACATTAGAAGTTTCGGAATCACGAGACAGAGATATGATAAATATAAATTTGGACATAATCACATCCTGCCAATGATATCTTCTTCGACATCATTAACAAAGAAGATTTCTGCCTCTCTACAGAATATTTCCATCATATACTGAAAACACAATTGTTGAGTATTTGCTTCCCTGGATGGGAGAGATTGAAACCACGGGTAGAGTAACTTCGAGGCATATTTATTTAAGAAAAGTTACTCAATGCTTAGCGTGCTGAGAATAAATGACCAGACTTGCCTGGGCTGGAGTCAAGTAAAGTCCAGGATGATATGTAGCAGCATCTTGACTTATGCCTCTCATCTCTTGGCCAGCGGCTTCGAATGCCCAGTCAGGTACCCTAATCATGTCAACTAAAATCTGGGCACAAGAAACAGACATTGAAAATTTACTCAGAAGTGTCAGAGAAACAAAAATCATAATGACAACCTCCGAAAATTATCTCCTTGTGGAAAGGACTTGAAGTTGAATAATTGGATCCTGGAACTTACCCCGAACTCTGAAATTGGAATTCCCTGCTGAGCACGTAATAAGTGTACCTGTCTTCGTGTCAACCACTATCAAGTAAACTCCGTTAAGTGGGGTGCCCTCTTCAAACCAACAAAAAAACAGCTTGATATAAATCTACCTTTCCGACACATATGAACGCAATGCAGAGGAGGCCACAGTAGCTGAACATCAACCAAATGAGAAAACCCCATTTCTGGCCTTCTTCAGGTAACTATCGCAAGAGAATACATACTAACTCAGCAACAGATTTCAACAAGAATAATCATATGCCATGATCGTAAAAACCACTTACACAAGTTTTCGCCCTTGTAAACCATTGTGTACCAATTATAGTCCAAGCCCACAGAAATGGATACAGTAGCAGAGATAGGACAGAGAGGACAACCACTCTCCCACAAAACATGGCATTCCGCTGTTGACTTCCAAAATCCCTAACAGATGTTCATACCAAAATCAATGTAACATAACCAGATATTCATAAAAATTTCCTACCTAGAGAGATAGAGAAACCATTGCAACTAGCTACGTCTAAGATCAAGCTTGCAACTCGAAGAGCCTATTCAACTGGAGCTACAAAGAAATTTCCCAATTAGCATATATTTTATCATAATCTAATCCTTCTCAATGAATTACATACATGCCTATCTAAGCAATACGGATAGCAAAGAAAATATTACGCAAAACTTTATCCTTCAGATAACAACTCTGGGAAACCGGGGAAGATTCCAAAAAGTAAAAACCTACAAATTCACTGTAACTCTAGGACTAGGGAGATTTGGATGGAACTTACAAGCCAAGTCCAGCAGCAAGACCATTGTCAACAAACATGAAGACGCGGAATATAAACACGGTGGTGTAATCGACCTGAAGTCACAGAGACAAACAAATGGTGAGCAAATTAACAAAATTTTAAAGATTCCAAGAAAACAAACACAAGAGAAACTGAAGCTGATAATAAGCAAGAGTAACAAAAAAATTGAAGTGAGGCACCTACCACAATCCATATATGCAATGGGTATTCGCACGCTCGATATCTGTTCCAGTTGACAGCTACAATGATTCTAAAAAACCATTAAGGAAACGAAATGGAGAGGTTTATCTAGATCACCTTAAACCCTGATAAAACAAAATCCAATACAAGATTTCGACTAAGTTCACCTATCCCACAAGAACCAAAACTAATAAAATCGGATCTTCAAGAGAACAAAAGAAATCAACTTTTTCATCTGTTTAACCCAACAATACCTAACTATATCTCGATCTTCAATTTCGGAGAAATCATCTCCGAGACTGAGAGTTATCAGCTCGATCCAAGCAAGAACAAAAAAGTTATAACCGAAAAAAAAACAATTTTGACAGAATCAGAGTAGCATATAGATAGATAAGGATACACACTAGTCGCAAGCATCGACAAGAAGAAGCCATCGTACCTGCACAATTTACAAAATCAGAAAACTCGAAAAATGGGAATCGATAATCCAAATTCGAAATCCGTCTCCTTTAGATCGACCCAAGTGAAAGAAGATTGAAGAGAGAGAGAGAGAGCTCACCACTTGAAATCAACACCTCTCATCGCCATGAGAGAGGTGAGTAATAATCGAGAAGAGCTAAAATCCGAGAGAGAGAGAGAAGAAGGAGAAACCCTAAGAAAGATTGAAGATCAAAATGGTTGAATCGATTATCGAAATCGTGAGCTGATTGTGAGTGAGAAAGGAGAGAAAAAGGAGGGATTTGGAGGCTAAAGTAGCTGCAAATTTGCGATGAAGAAAAGAAACGGAAAACTTCTGGCTGAGGAAGAAGTTAAAATCACGATTTGGTCATTTTGATGCTTTCAACATTTTTCAGTCATTTTAATTTGTTTTATACTAATCGTAGTAGGTTTCATGTAAATAAATGTCCCTATTTACAAATATTACAAATGTTATTAAAATAGGAAAACTTTATCGAAATTTATTAAGAAATGTAATAAATAAATATTCAAAATTAGCATAAATATTTGCAAAAGGAAAAATATATTTATCTGAGATTCTATGCCAAATATGACAAATGAACCTTTTTAAGAAAAAGTAATTTTTATCATACTTGGAATAATATTTTGTGTTGATATTTTAACTCTAGAAAGATACTGTTTATAGATAATTTTGTTAATACTTGGAATTTTTTTTTAGTATTAGCACATTGAATCTAATGGCTGTTTTATACCAAGTTTAGATAATTAACAACTAAATTTAAATATATTTTATTGATATTTCAAAAGTTTTAATTAATTTTTCAGTTTAAATTTTTTAAAATATACATACCACTCTTACTTTGATAGAATATATGTTTTCTAAGTTTCGTTGCATTTTTCAGTTTCGTGTGTTTTTTCAGTTTCGATCGTGCGAAACCAAAATTAACACAAGTCTCAGTGTAATAACAGCTATGTGATATGAAAAAGAACAATGAGAAGTTGAAAACACATTTATTAAATAAAAGTATCACAATCCGTTACTCAAGTTACAAACCATGATCTTAATTATTACTATTGTAACTTTTTATAGAGTCTTTTTCTTTTGTTTGAGCATTTATGAGTAAACCAAACTCCAGAGATCAGATCCAGGCAGGCTTATTAAGAGCAGTGACGACTGCCTTGATCTGCAAGTAATTACTGAGACTGTATATGCCTTTCTCTCTCCCATTGCCGCTCATCTTGTAACCACCGAAAGGAATGGCTGCGTCAAAGACGTCGAAGCAGTTAACCCATATGGTGCCAGCTTTCAAAGCCCTCGAAACCCTGTTTGCGGTGTCCAGACTCTTTGTGAAAACCCCTGCGGCTAGCCCGTACCTCGTCTCGTTCGCCCTCTTTATCACCTCATCCACATCACTGAACCCAACATCAACAAGCATCATCACATTTTCGGTTTCGGTTTTTCGAATAGAGAAAGCTAGTAGCCAGGGTTAAACCAAATCTACTATGGTTTCAGCTTTTAATTGAATATATCATTAATCTTCAAAAAGAAGTGTAGAATATCTAAAAACTAAAGCCATTTTAACCAAATTGGATCGATTTTCTCAGTTCGGTTTACCTACTAATCTACTAATTACATCTCCCATCATGAGTAACGTGGTAAGTCTAATTCCACATTTATTGGTAAGCGCTCTTTACCTGAATTTCAAGATTGATTGGACTGGACCGAAAATCTCGTCTTGAGCGATAAGCATGTCATCCTGTATTTGACCAAGCGTTCGAGATTAATGCCATGGAGAATCAATAATAGAAGAACATTAAAGACGTCTTAGAAGAGTTTTCTTTTTACCTTAACATTAGAGAAGACAGTAGGTTGGATGAAGTAACCTTTGTCTCCAATCTGATCACCACCACATTCAAGAGTAGCATTGCTTTCGATACCTGACCTTATGTACTTCATCACTTTCTCAAACTGCTTCGAATCAATCTATACAAAGTTTTTTAAGAAACGGAAATCACAAAACCAATCAACAAAGTAGAAAAGCTAAACGCTTTATAATACAAAGAATGCGTATGTGTTACCTGAGGACCCTGTTCAATGCCTTTCCTGAAAGGATCACCAACCACACGTTTCAATGCCCGTGCCTTTGATTTCTCAACAAACTCATCATACACTTTCTCATGAACAAATGTCCGAGACCCCGCACAGCAACATTGCCCCTACAAAAACATTACTCAACATTATCTCAAGAACCAGCTAAGAAAATGAGTCAGCTTAGCTCAAGGTATATATGCTACTATTGACAATACCTGGTTGAAGAAGAGGGCAAAGTGTGCAAGCTCTACAGCTTTATCAATATCAGCATCTTCGAATACGATGAATGGTGATTTCCCTCCAAGTTCCAGAGTTACCGGCTTAAGATTGCTTTTTGCAGCCAATCCAAGTATAACTTTGCCTGTATCAGTCGATCCTGTAAAAGCAAGCTGAAGCAAAGAGAACAATGTAAGATGATTTAGTTACTTAAAGAAGTTAAGAGCAAGTAAACAAATATCTCTACCTTGTCTACATCCATGTGACTCGCGAGGGCAGTACCCGCTGTTGCACCGAATCCAGAAACTATATTCAGAACACCAGGAGGAAGACCCGCCTATCATAAATTTCACAAGAGACATTGTTACTCATAAAAGTTTTTCTCCTCCTAGAGAAGACGATAAAATAATCTATCGCATGTATCTTACTTCAAGCAAAAGCTTGCCGGCATAGAAAGCCGTGAGAGGTGTTTGCTCAGCAGTTTTGAGGACAATGGTGTTACCACAAGCAAGAGCAGGACCAACTTTCCAAGCAAACATCAAAAGCGGAAAATTCCATGGAATGATCTGTCCAGCAACACCTATCGGTTCATGCAATGTTTGAACATGATAGTTTCCATCAGCTGGAACTGTTAGTCCATGAATCTTATCCGCCCATCCTACACATCAAAGCAAAACCAAGAATGTTCATTCACAGAAATCAATACCAAAAGCAAGAAAATTTCACCAGAATTCTCAAGATTTAAGTTCGTTTTATGATACCAGCATAGTAACGGAACAATCTTGCAAACATTGGAATCTCTACGGCCTTGGATTGTTGGTAAGGCTTGCCATTGTCCCATGTCTCTAGAGACGCAAGCTCTTCGCTGTGTTTCTCAACCAAATCTGCAAACCTCAGCATTACTCTTGACCTTTCCTGAAACCCAAATCATAAAACATAATGAGACCATCCATATCACATTAAAGTTCATAAATTTAAGACTCAAGAAGAGTATGTATATACATACATAAGCACTCATTTTAGGCCAAGGTCCTTCATCAAAGGCCTTCCTTGCAGCTTTCACCGCCCGATTGATATCTTCAGCATCGCCTTCAGCTACATGCGCAATGACTTCGCCTGTCCGCGGATCAAGAGTCGGAAACGTCTTACCTAAAATCCCAAATCCAAATATCAACTATTAATGCTCATGGAACTCAAATCTCAAGACTCAAACTTTGCTTTTCTCTACCAATTCCTCTACATGGGGGACAAATAAAAATGAAAACTTTAATCACCAGAAGCAGAGTCAACGAAGTTCCCATTAATGAGGAGCTGTGTGTGAGAAACTTGAACAGATGGGTTAATGATTTCCTCAGCAGCAGAAGAGGTTCCAAATCTCCTTAAGATCCCTCCATTGTAACAACTTCTCCCTGAAAATTATCATCTTTACACATCATAACCTAGATTCAACATAGACCCACAAATCAAAGAATCTAATTTTCAGTCTATTTCACTGGAAATAACATTAATTTGTAGAAGTCAGCATAAGTTTTAAAAAAGTTCAAACATGGAGATACTTTGGAAGATTCACTGATTGAACAGAGAGATCGAACAGTGATTTGTTTGTTTGAGTAAGATACCTTGAGAACGAAACAGTAAGGGAGAGGAAGCTGACAAGGATCGAGATAATAGAGAAGACACTCTACGAGCCGCCATGGATGCAACAAGCTTCAAGCTTCAAAACGTCAAAGTTCTTATCTTTTTTCTTCGGAATCTCCTCCTCTTCTTCTCTCTCTGTGTGATGGGTATATTATTTGATTTGAAGGAGAAGGAAAGAATCCAACGGTTGAGATCTCCGGATATATCTAACACATGTCGCTTAACTTGCACTCTCTTGGTTTGTGTTGCCGTACTTTGAATGGCTTTATTTGACTAGACTGGTTTGTCCGTTTTCTAATATCAAAGACAAAAGAAGCGATTTTTATTGTACATAAGAAAATAAAGAAATGTTTTTCTTTTTCCTTATTAGACAAATGAGATTCGGGAAAAATTAATAATAAAAAATAGTAAGACAACAATCAACGTTGACAAATAAAAAAACTAAAAGATAAGACAAAAAGTTGTCTTGCCGTGATCTCTGATTTTTTTTTTATGTGTATCCATATTGATTCAATATTCTCTCTTCATTATAGATCCAACAACTACAAATAAAAATCAATTTACTGCGGATATAATTTTTATGTGGAAATCTGGAAAATTATAGTGAAAATAAAGAAGATATATATATATATATATATATGAACGCAATAGCTGCTAGTTATGGTGTGAAGTCGTTTTCTAAGCGGTAGTTGTGTCATCTATTTGGTATGTTTTTCATCTTTTCTTGTAAATATAGGTTACTTTGTGTGATTGTAATTTTGTTGTCCATTGAAAGCTTTCCACAAATAAAGAAAAGAAATCATCTGCTATTAATAAGAAGATTTAATTAATTGGTACCATTTGACTACAGTGGCAAAATTCTACTGCTCAAAAGGTTACTAATCAAGAAAATGATTAAAGTTTGGAAATGATTAAAGTTTGTAAAAATGATTAAAGTTGAGAAAAAATGTGATTTTATTCTACGTCCTTTTTAAAATCACATATTTTTCTTTTAAAAATTAAATTATGGCATATATGAAAACAACTCTGTGGTTTTTAATCAATTTATATATTAAAAAAAATCAAGCAAAAAATTGAGAGGGATTACACATTTTTGGTTTGCACAAAATCATATAGAAGAAGAAAAATATAAGGTGAAGTATGTAATCAAAAATCATTTTCGTCCAATCAAATAATGGAATGAGTCATTGATTATATATCCTTTTATTTTGCCTTATACATGTCGTTCTCATTATTTTTGACCAAAATATGATGGGAAAAATGTCGTTTAATAGCCGAACTTTCAAAAAATGGCCGTTTAATACGTGAACTTCTTATATGGCCAATTTAAACATGAAGTAAACGTTGACCGGCCAATTTAAACATGAAGTATTCGTTGACCAGGCCAAAAACCACACGCCGTTATCTGTCGTTAACAGATCCGATAATAACCGTTAACGATTCTGTTATTACCTAAAACGACGTCGTTTTAGGCTTAATCGAAATCCCTAAATCCACCAATCGACGTCGCTTTTTTCGTTTTTGACGCCGACCACGAGCTTTGTCTCCGATATTCGGTTGAACTAGAATTCCATCTCTGCCACCTGGCTCTGAAACGCTTCCGCCGGTGGAGCTTGAACTCCATCTCCGACAACAATCTCAGATTCGCCTCGAGCTTCAACTCCAGCATCCACAACACTCTCTGCTTCGCCTCGAAAATCGGCCTTAAAGTTCTAATTTTGGGGATTTTTCAGAATTAGGGATTTGAAAATCAATTTGGGGATTTTCGGGGTTTAGATTAAGCCCAAAACGACGTCGTTTAGGCAATAACGGAATCGTTAACGAGAGTTAAACGGCTGTTATCGGATCTGTTAACGACAGATAACGGCGTGTAGTTTTTGACCTGGTCAACGAATACTTCATGTTTAAATTGGCCGGTCAACGTTTACTTCATGTTTAAATGGCCATATAAGAAGTTCACGTATTAAACGGCCATTTTTTGAAAGTTCGGCTATTAAACGACATTTTTCCCAAAATATGATCCCTTCCCAAATTCACTCTATAACTATTTTAAAATTGACCTAAAATGTGTTAAGACAGTACTTAATTAGTCTTATACTAAAAACGAAAGCGTGATCTTTATGAATTTCAAAGCCCACTTTAGTTGAACCTACGGCTACTAGGCCAGTACTATCACGTGAGAAGTCAATACCAATAAAAGCTGTAGGAGCCAATAATGCGTTGGATAGAAATCGACATATTATCGACCGACACAATTGCTTAGTCTGTTATAATGTTTCTATATATACCTGAATAATAATTTTGCTTACAGCAATTCAAGTCAGTGTCTGAAAATCCTAAATGCATTTGTCACAAGAACAACAACAAAATCAGAAGAATCCTGGATCCTCTGGTTTAAACATTTTAGGCATTTTCAAAGTTGGATCATCAGGATCAATTCTTGTAGACCCTCTTTGGTTCCCTAAAACACCTCTCTTAGTATTAGCTGCAAACTTAGATGCTAATATCGTCGCACTCAAATTCTGATTATTGTTGGTGTTCTCGTCTCCGTTGTTACTACTTTCAGGCATGTTCTCTTCGTATTGATAGTCTCCATCATCGTCATAATAGTAATCGTCTTCTTCCTCTTGTCTAGCTAACTCCATTGCTAACTTCCTCTTCATGTATCGTCTCCATGCAGCTTGTATAAAACAAGTTCCCCAAGCTCTCCATTGATGCGAATAGTATCTGATTAGAGTAAAAACATGAAGATCAAGAAACCATATAGCGTGTGAAGCAAGAAACCTTTATTGCTTTTGAGACCATACGAGTATTACCTGAAAGCATGTTGGAGTTTCTTGCTGTGAAGACGTCTGAATTGGTTAGCTACGAACTTCAAGTCCTCTGCTCGGAGAGCGAAAGCTTCTACTTCGGAGAGAGTCCTCACGGTTCTCGTGGACAATGGGAGATTATGATTAATGTTTGGCACTAAAGCCCAGGTTAAAAGCTCTTCACCGCAGAAATCTCCTGGTCTAAGCGTGATGGAGTTAAAGAACCCTGACCGTCCACCATCTGTAGTTGAACTCTCCATCTGACCTCTAATGATGAAAAGCATCTCGTTTACAGGATCACCTTCGCGTATAACATAGGTGTCTTTTGTGTTCAATGACGGAACTAGACGCTCACATATCGCATCCAAGAGCTGGTCATCCATCTGCGCAAAGAACGGCACCTGAAAAATCGAATGGACCTAAAATTAGGGTTTGTTACTTGAGTTGAAAGTAATCAAAATGTTGTGTTATTCTGGTGTGGCTTACACGGCGAACAAGGGCAAGACAGAGATGTCGTTGGATCTGGCGACGAAGATCCAATGGTAAAGCCCGTAGAATGGCTTCTTCGTCGACTCCACGAGTCGTTAGCCATTTGTATTGGACGAATCTCCTCACACGCTCTTGTAACTCTTCTGGCAATTGCCTATGTCGCATCCATTCCTCTGTGTCTCTTCTTCTGACTCTCCATTCGTCTAGCCTAGCAGTCGTCGATTGCAGATAGTTCTTCAAGAATTTGAGAAATCACTTAGACTTAATTAAAAACAATGGCGGGAGCGAAATTTTATATGAATTTTACCTGAACATTTCCAATGAGATGAGAGAAGAAAACGAGACCCGCGACACAAATGAAACAACTGAATATAGTCTCACTACTCAGTGTACTCGCTGCAAGACTCTGTCCATAGGAACTACACAAAACCAAATCAAGAAAAAAGAATCAGTTAACAAGTCGCCAAAAACAGCGGTTTTATTTGATTCAAGACTGATGAATTATCAACCAACCTGAGGTTACGGAGACCCCACCAAAGGCAGTAGAAGTATTTATCAAAGAAAGGAGAGGAAGTGACATCATTAGTGAACGCATCACCGAACATACCAAACTGAAAATGTTGGTCATCGTCATTGCGTGCATCACAGTTTGACAGAACCCGAGTGATCCGCATCCAAGCTTGTCTACCTGGATCCTGCAACGATCCACAGTCTAGAAACAAGAGACTACAAGAGGGTGAATGCGTTGCATTCATCTCTTTAATACACTCTCTTCTCCAGCATTCGTGTTGTCTCTGGATCGATAAAACGTACCAAACCGATCCAAGAACCTAAAAGGGAAACATATTTTTGAAACAGAGACATTTTAAAGTCATGTAGAGAAAGAGAAATTGTTTACTTACGTGGCTCACAAGTAAGTAGAGGACGAGATTGTAGGCTGCACCGGACCAGGCTGTTTTGGCTGCGACTCCGGTGGCTTTAATGATTCGACGGTTGAGAGGAAGCATGACGAGGAAGCGAGGCACATATTGTATAAGAACGATCAAGGAAAGTGTGTGGTTCTGGTGAGCTGCGTATCTGAATTCTCCAGCATTTGGTATCACAAACCAAATCATTATCTGAGAAAAACAGAGAGATTTCAATTTAAATAACAGAACATAATATCAATAATTCTTGGCTTTGATTTGTAACCGGTTAAATTGCAGAATGGTTTCGAAATCTTTCATATATTACCTATCGGAGCCCTAGAAAAATAAAAATAAATCGAATAGAACCTGAGGAAGGGGAAGGGTGGCGGCTAGGTCGATGACAAACTCAGATTTGAGGTAACGGATAGCGATTTCACGGCGGTCCATGACAAGCTCTCCGCGACCAAAGACTCTAGAGGATTTGGAGACAAAAGCGGTTTTGAATTTGAGGAGAATGTGGATGAGGAAGGAGAGATCGGCTAGGTTTCGGAAGAATGTGACGAAAATGCCAAAACGGACGTCGATGGACATACATGCGGTTCCGGCTTGGACAATGGGTAGATAGAAGTAGAGAGGATCGAGGAAGAGAGCGAGGAGGCATGTGATGAGGAAAATGTGGTTCCATCTCGTGATTAGGTCACCGCCAGGGTCGAGGGTTTTGTCACGGAGCTCGGAGAAGATAGATCGACGGCGTTGGTTGTTGGGGTCGTTGTGGTGGTGACGGAGGGAGAATGTCGTCGGGAAATTGCGGAAGCGTGCGGAGGTGTAGAGGTGGAGGTTGCTCATTTGGGTTTGCGTGTGTTTCAAGTTATGGAAGGGAGAGATTTGTGGGAGTAGAAGAATAAGACCATATTGGAGACAATTAAGGAGAGGAGAGAGACTGTGTCTATGTAAAACTATTTCGTTGATAGAAAGGTTAATTATTGATAAATACGTATTAAACATTAGTTTAGCTGATTTTGTTTTTGCAGTCTTAACATTAATTTATTAGACCAATATGGAATAAAGACCCATACAAAGAAACAACAGAGGCAAAAATAGAGAGAATTATACGAAAACAAAAGATGATGATCGTAAATCAATCTCTTGACTATTATTTATGTTGCTCGATGGTCAAAAAATTGTAATATGTGTTAAATGAAAAAGATGTGGTCTAGGTATATCCGTATATAATTTATTTAAATGGATTGTTTCGAGATGTTTAATAGTAATTCGAATATTATGTGTAGGGATGTGCAATACAATATTTTCGACTTATATATGACTTAGTCTATGATTGTTTAAATATAAAAATGAGCCAATGGTTTGATTACAGCTAAAAAACAGTTTCGTATTATATACCAAACCCTTCAATCTCTGTTTCGACCTTTTGTAATGGAAGTTGGACAAGCGAATCCGCTTCTTGGTGGTGAATCGTCTTGCTGTTCCAACAGTACCGTTAAATCCTCCTGGTGGCAGCGAATTCACAGCAACCACCATCACGAGTCACGGTGGTGGGTCCGAGCGTTTTTAAAGATCCGAAAATGGTCGGAGATCGTGGCTGGGCCACGGTGGAAGACGTTCATTCGTCGATTCAACCGCGATCCACGCCGAGGCCAAGACTGGGACGATAGCGAAAAATTCCGATACGATCCTGTGAGTTACACTTTGAGTTTCGAAGATGAAGACAAAGACGACGACGACGAAGCTGGATTAGGTGGAGCCAGAAGCTTCTCGATGCGCTACGCTTCTGTCCCCGTTGCTTCAGGTAAATCTCCCGCTGTTATCAGCGTTGACGCCGTGAAATGATGATATCTCTTGGGGCGAGTTTGAAAAGTCTCTCGCGTTGTTTATTTGTTTACGTCAAGTTTGGTTTGATTTATTATTTATCGTTGAAAGTTACTCCTCTTTCAACGTGTCATGTAAAATATATCACAACGGTCTAATATTTTGATTTTATAATATTTCTGTTTTCTAAGGACCGAATATTGTATAATGTTGTTGAGAAAAAGTAACGACGTTTCTTTGTGAAGTTTAGTTCTTGTACAAAAGATTATGGTAAGTAACCGTTAGTTGCGTATCCTTGTGGGCAAAATGGCACAGATATGGTCCTATGGAAGCATATATATGGCATTAGAGGAAACTTGGTGGGCAAGGGCATGTGAGTGTACAAATTGAGGGATCGGAATTGGGTATCTCTGGATATATCTGCAATGTCTCCTCTGCTTCTCAGCCGTCTCTCGAACAAGCTTTCCAATGTCTCTGCTTCGCGAAGCATTCGGTTGTTCTCATCGTTGAGTTGTTACTGTTGCAGACCCCTTATTTGCCAATGGGAGGTGAGATCGTGGGAGATACTCCAGGCGGTGACAAGATCTGGAATCTCATGTTATACGACCCATGTAAAGATGAGGTGGTGACCATTAGAGACAAGATATATCCTATGGTGATGTTGAACGACATGCGAATGATCAGTTCGTCACACGGGTGGATTACTTCTGTGAACGACGCCAACGCTACTGTGACACTCAGCGACGAGTTCAAGCCATTCCCCTCGGAAGGGTCTCCCCCAACAATCATATCACTGCCTCCCCTTGTGCCTCTGCCAGCTAGCCAGACAACCATCGTCTCCCGAGCAGGACGACTGCGTAGTGACCGTTAAATTCTGGGGACCCCAGCTCAGCATCTGTAGGCCTGCTTCTGACTCGGAGTGGACCAACATCATGGTCCCAAACTCCAGCTTTTACGACTCCCGCCTCATGTTTCCAAGAGGGATCATTGCTTCTATATGCCCACTCTTGGAGCCCATTATACCAGCACATGGGATCTCATCAACCGTGACCACACCCCTAAGTTTCACAAGCTCCACTTTTGCAACATCCCGCACTTGCCACAGTCCGAGTGGGAGCTATTGGACTCCTGCTTCATGACCAGCGAACACCTAGTGGAGTCATCCACGGGCCAATCTTTCATCATTAAGATGTATATATACATGGACTCTTATTCTATTCTCTTGTGCTACTAATTCGCATCTTAAATAATATCTTGTTTATTCATTTGTTTGTTCGTAGCTACGGACAGAGCAAGGGGGTAAGTGGTCTCCGTCAACCAGACTCCTTACCGTCTCATGGTCTTCATCCTCGAGGAGGGGAACAAGACTTGCTACACCGAGGATATCGGGGATATCTGCATTTTCATTTCAAAGGCTGAGCCGTTCTGTCTCAATGCTAGCTCCTTCCCTGGCCTCACCCCAAACTCCGTCTACTTCATAGACCCTGGAGTCGCCGCTTACCATATCCCAACCCGTACCGTCCGCACTTTTAACATCCCCAAAGGGTCTAAGCCTCGTAGATACGGGGGGCCCTTTCTGGCTTCCCCTACTCCAAGACTAGATTCCACTTATCCCACCTCTGTTGTTGTAGTACTAGCATCAATAATATCTCTCTCTCCTCTTGTTGTCTTCATTACTCTGCTCTGGTTGTTTGTTCAACCCATATTGTTCTTTGATTGTATGGGAATGACCTCCCTACTCTTCTAAGTTTAATATCTATATTCCATTTTACAAACCCTGAAACACAAACACTTCACTACAATGCTCACAGTTCGAATGTACAAAATAGAGATACCAAAGTCTTCATATCATGACAATATAACTAAATAAACAACTCTAAATAGGAATTAATCCGTGTATATTATTTCTTTTCGCATTATCTATCACAAAAACTATTCCTTAACGACTCCATGTCTGTAGTAACAAGGAAGACTAAGATGCAACCAAAAAACCACCTATTTTCTTTAATATACCGAACTATAGTACTTTCTTCTTCTTCTCCGACCAAAACCAGATCTTTGACATAGACATACTCTCTTTTCTACTACAATACATTAGAGCCTACCCAAACCACCAGAGTCTTGTTTTACCGAATCACCCTCGTGAATGGAGCAGTTACTTATTACCGGTATTTCCCTCACGAGGAGACGAAGACAGAGCCACCACAAAATCTTGATCGCATTCGAGATACTGTTGCCTGCCCATCGAGTAACACCTTCTTGGCATTCCTACACCAATTTCATCTTTGACATCATATCGTTGACTTTGACTTTCGTTCGTGCTTTTGAATCTCCCAAGACGAACAGAAAAGACTCTTTTAGCAAGGGAGGATTTGCCTTCGTCGACCTGCTGATGCCCGGACAAGGGGACGACAAGAGCCTCAGCAGGGTTATAGCAGACGTTTGAGGTTGAGAGTGATCGTCTGCAGAGAGGGCAAGTAGAGTTGGAGAGAAGCCATGTGTCGATACAGTGAAGATGGAATGCGTGGCTACAGACTGGGAGTAGCCTGAGCTTGTCTGCGTCAGAGAACTCATTGAGACATACGGCGCAATCGAAAGACTCTTTCAGACTCATGGTTACGTTACCATAGAGGAACACGGGAAGTGCATCGATGGAGGTCTGGTCTAGACCAGAGTCATGGAGGAAGAAGAGTTGCTGGAGCTGAGGAGAGGAGGAAGAAGAGAGATCTGGGTTGGGATTGAAATGGGGAATGGGAAATAAAGTCGAGGACTTGCGGAGAAATTTGAAGATTAAGTAGAGGACACCGAGGAAGACGATGATAAGAGCAAGAACCGAGATAACTAA
This sequence comes from Arabidopsis suecica, assembly GCA_019202805.1. NCBI lineage: Eukaryota > Viridiplantae > Streptophyta > Magnoliopsida > Brassicales > Brassicaceae > Arabidopsis > Arabidopsis suecica. Next base: position 9,659,237 of record CM032909.1, read on the forward strand.
GCATAAAACCGAGACTATAGAGCTTGAAGATGGATCTTTCTGGTTCAGAACAGTAATAGTTGTTGCAAATGAAGATTTAGGTGAAAGAGCTTCTGTTTCATGGATTTCAGACAAAAGTAACCTACACATTTTGGTGTTTGAAGAGAAAAAAGCAGTTTTGAGTTAAGCTCAGTCGTCAGTCACTGTAAAATATAGAGTCACACATTCAGACACGCTTTAAAAGTGTATCATTCCATAAGCTTCTCATTGGTCCCATCTTTATGTGTTGGTGACATGATTATTAGCTAAACCATAATCATTATTGGCTAAAAAGACCATAAAATGTGATTAGGATTTCACATTTAGAAGCTCAAGAACCGCAATAAGCTGGAGAAAAAACAAGATTATGATTAGGAAAACTACACTTATGGCAAACAAAATTCTATTAGGCCCACCATTGTCTTCCACTTAGATGTTCTTAAATCATATAGCTTGCCTTCTAATACATAATCTCTTCCCTTCCACTCATTTACCATTATATATTCGGAAAATAGAGTCTATGTGAATACTTTGTAATGATTCATTGTCCCATGTTTCACAAAGGATCTTTCAAGAAGTCAAAACTCAATCATAACTGTAAACAAATAAATAACTCATAGATTGTCGGATGAAAGAATATGAGATTTTGACAGATAAAGAGTAAAGATGATATACTCAGAATTTCTTCGAATCAATATAATCAATTGATCAAGATACAAAAGACACTTTTTAGTTCTTAAATTATTCAAATCATGTAATGTGCCCTTACAAGTTATAAATCCTAGCAAGACCACAGATTTCTACACTCAGAGCGAGAGCACACACACCTTTGCCCGCAGATTTCCCGAGTGTCATCTCAATTATATGAAAACGTTTAAAACGAACAAGTAGTTGGAGCTCATTTCTTCCATGGATTATCACCATAGTAATAAGCGGTTCCAACCATTAAAGCGACTGTAGCACCCTGGACGACCACCCTAGCTCTCATCAAAACCTGACCCAACTGAGAATTGCCTCTTCTGAAACTAATCAGCCCAGCTGTGAGCACTCCCGCAGTCATAAGTGCACCTGCAATAGAGTTATTCACAAGGAGTTATCAACTTCGAATGTCTTAACAGTACTAACCAAGACAGCAGTGGAACATATTCAGAGAGCAGAAACAAAGTAATAAGCTTCAATAAATCAAATCCCTATGAAGAAAGATACGAAGACTGCATCAGTAGTATAGTAGTAGTATCTCATTATAGTGGACGCCATGAATTTTTGTCATTGATTGACACATTGAAACAAGTTGTCTCTGTCAATGTTTATAGATAAATAAAGCAATGGATTTGCTAGCTGTGAGGTCCAAAGTTACAAAATTCTCATACAATTTGCCAAAGGAACAACCTTTAAAGATTAGATTCATCAAGAGAACATAAAGACTAATTCGAGAAACTGATATATCATAAACGAATTTCTTGTTCTCGACGATTGCTTCCACACAAATTTGTAACAAAAACCCACAATTTTAACTCAATTACATAACTTTTTAATCATTTCAGAACCTATCGCATTTGGGATCCCAAATTCTGAAGGTGAATCAAAAGCAACAAGTAACTGTCTTTAAGATCAGGTAGATAAAAACCCAGAAACTAAAATCAGCAATCCAATAAAGAGAACCTAAAAATCAGTAACCTTATAAACATTTGAAAGCCCAAAATCAAAATCAATTTCTTGAAATGAGATCAAAAGAAGAAGAGAAGACAAACCGAGAGGAACGAGAGGATTCCTGACACGCTTCTTCTCCTGGAACAGATCTTCCATGTCTGGTTCTACCGCACTCATCTTCTCCAGAAGCACCAATGCCAAAACCAAAAGAGGAAGAGAAACCAAATCAAAAGAGAGCGCAGTATAAAACGCAGTCACGCGTGGCCATTTCGTCACCAGAGACCGTGTGACGACGAGCCGGTTCTTTGAAACGGGTCGGGTCGGGTCAACGGTTCTGTGAAACGGGTCGGATTTCGAGGGTGTTAGAGAAAAAAAAACAAAATGGGCTCGCTTCTGACGCCCACTGGGCTCGCTTCTGACGCCCACGTCCGCAATAGCATGTAACTTCACTTGGGAGTTGGGACGGTTGAAAACGGTATGCTAGACATCGGAACACATAACACAAAGAGTGTCAAATCATTTTACGTGGTATACAACGCCATAAAAGATAAAACTACTCACTTGGTTATTCATGAGATTCATAACATTGCCTATTTGGCATTAATTTTGTTTATTTATATGATTTTAAATAACTTGTCGATCAAGAGCTCAATGGTTGGGGAACTTGTTCGGGTACCAAGCAAGCATCGCAATTCCGCAGCGCCCTCTTGGATCAGCAATCCCTCTCTCGATCCTAATATATCCGCCCTCTCCCCATTGGAGACCATATGAATTCTTCACTATCCAATACTTTATATCGTTTGGGTCCGTCCCGTACCCAACCAAAGCCATTACGTGGTTAAAATCCGTTCCACAATTTTCCGTCATCACTCCCTGCAAAATGTATCCATAAGTGATGACGGAAAACTATGGAACGGATTTGAACCACGCGATGACTTTGGTCGGGTACGGGACGGACCCAAACGGGATAAAATATTGGATAGTGAAGAATTCATATGGTCTCCAATGGGGAGAGGGCGGATATATTAGGATCGAGAGAAGGATTGCTGATCCAAGAGGGCGCTGCGGAATTGCGATGCTTGTTTGGTACCCGAACAAGTTCCCTAACCGTTGATATTAACAAGTACACGACCAATGCTTGCTTCATTTTGTTTCTTGGATTGCTTTTAATGGAAGTTGAAAGCGTAAGAAAGTGGAGGTGGAGATCTAAATAGGCAAGAGAAGATATATATTTATATATATATATATATATATATTGCTTTCGGTTGGTTAATTATTAAGTTCATCACACATTATATGTGCAACTGTTACAATGTTATGACCTGACTTGTTAGTTGATCCCAAAGTTACAAGTCTCACATATAAAGAGTGGATCAACTAATTCAGTAAATAACTGCATTGAAATGTGTGTGATAAACTTAAAATTTGACCATAAATTAAATCAACAATAAGTTAACAATAATTAGATTACACGGACATAGTTCATGTACAACCTAAGGTTAACCAAGAAACATAGTCTATATCATGAACTTAAGATGATTAGGAATTATCGCACCTGTTTTTTAATTGAAAGATATTCCAATTTCGGATTTAAGCTTATTTTCATGTCATCTTCATGAAGAGTATTCCTTTAATTAAAATCCGCTATCTATCATTAACAAATAACAAACCTGTCTTGTCTATTAACAAATCATCAGATAGATTACTATGTACTAGCTTATTATCTCAATTTGATGGTTCTCCCATTTCTCTTATCATTTGCCTTATCTCTGATTCCACCTGGAGATGCTACGTGATGATACAGAATTATTATATATTTGGTCGTTTATGGGGTTTAATTATAAGGCGCGTCTTGTAGTAGTAGTTAATTTATATACTTAAGAAGAGAAAAACAAAGCTGATGTAATGTTGGGTCTGATTGGTAACAAGCCGTTAGCTGTTAGCTGGAGCTGTTAGCTGGAGTTGTTAGCTGTTAGGGAATAGTGCAAAGCTGTACAAAAGAATAAAACACGAAAGCTGTACAAAAAAATAACGCAGAACAAATTTTAAAAATTTACTCTGATTGGAAACATCATAGCGGTACACATAATAAATAATATTAAGAATTTAGAAAGAAAAAAAAATTACATAGAAATGTACTTTAGTATATAATTACATATGAAAATTAAGATTATATAGAATGAAAAATATTTTATTGTTAGAATAATAATATGAATTTACTAGTCCTATAATAAATAAAATTTTCTTCATTTTGAGCAATATAACATTCCAAAATAATTGTTTGAGAAAAAAACCATTATTTCTAATGAGATTTTTTCATAGGCTGTATTATTTACTTTTTCGGAAATCTTTATCTGAACATTCGAGACTTTTTTTTTTGCATTATACATAGTTACAATTATATTTTATAAAGTTTAATTATGCGGTTAATAATACGGTTAACCGTGCGGCTAATCGTACGGTTAAATAACGGTTTTGATACGTTTCCGGTATATTAACGGTTACGGTTAGTATATTTTTTTTAACCGTAACTAATTTAGTTTTACGGTGAATGGTTATGGTTTTTAACCGTTTTATACAGTTACGGTTGAAAAACGGTCCAGTTACGATCCAAAATACGGTTACGGTTAGCTTTTGGTCATGCTTACTAGGCATGACCAAAAGCTAACCGTAACCATATGTTGTACCGTAACCGGACCGTTTCTCAACCGTAACCGTATAAACGGTTAAAAACCGTAACCGTTAACCGTAAAAAATAATTAGTTACAGTTAAAAAAATATATTAACCGTAACCGTTAATTAACGGTAAACATATGAAAACCGTTATTTAACCATATGGTTAACCGCATAGTTAAAACTTTAAAAATATAATTGTAACTCCATATAATGCAAAAACAATTATCGAATGTTCAGATTAAGATTTTCAAAAAAGTAAATGATACCGCGTATGAAAAAATCTACGTTATAAAAAATGGTCTTTTTCTCAAACAAATATGTTATACTGTTATTTTGCTCGAAATGAAGAAAATTTGGTTTGTAACATACTTTTTGATTTTATGAAAAGTATTATAATAAGTTAGATAACTCGTAAGATTTCGCCTCCGATATTAACCGTATTGTAGTCATCAAATAACTATAACCGTAATTATCCGTAACCGTTGTAACCGTAACCGTATTTAACCGTAACCGTTATAACCGTATTTAACCGTAACCGTTATAACCGTATTTAATCGTAACCGTTTTTATCCACAACAGTATTTAACCGTAACCATTTTAATTTGTTTTGTTTTTGTCCAAAAAAAACTGTTTATGTTATAGTGTACCGCTTTTCATAAAGCTTTTGTGATTGGTAACTGTCAAAACTGTACAAAGCTGTACAGCTTTAAAATGGGTTACCATTCAAAGCCGTTATCTTTTGCTGTATTTATTGTATATATCCCTTTCTTATTCCCTCTCGTAATGTTCATCTAAATAGCTTCTTCTAGCCCGCCTTACAAGATTAATTTGTATCAGAAGTTCATGGAAGACATTTTTTTTTTTTTTTTTTGTCATACATGGAAGACATTTTATATGTGTACTTCATGCTGATAGGGCATTAATAAATACTAGATCATGACCCGCACGTACGTGCGGGGTTTCTTAATTTAAGAAAATGTGTCGTAATAAACTTTTTGTAAATATAGAATATTTTATTGTTTGGTGATATATATTCTTGTATATATATTAGAATGTACACATAAAAATGTAGAATGCTATTTATATTGTTTATGACACAATAGCTAATGTTGTGAACCATAGGTCAAATTTTGGAGTTTGAAATTGAAGAGTAAATTAGAAAAAAAAATCTTATTAGATAGAAATATAATATAGGTTAGATTGATGTAAACAAATTTATTTTATATAGTATTTATAATACAATCTTAGATTAATTGTGAGATAATCAACGACATGGATGTATGCATAATATTTATAGAAAATAGATTGTACATGAAATTTGGTTTAAATTTGTGGATGATGACGAAAAATACTAATCTTAATTGCATATTTTAAATTTATGATGACGAAAATATTAAAAAAAAATCTAAAATTTCCTATGATCCTTATGCATTACCGCAAATATGGTGATTGTTCAAATCTGTTAAAAAAATTATATTAATATTTTTTTCCAGAAAAGAAGCTATTCAAATTTAATATAAAATTAAGAATATTGGTGTGAATGAATATTTTCTCATTTTGAAGTATTTGCATTGAAAATTTAAACATTGATATTTAAATTATATTTTAATATTTTTTGAAAAAATTAAATAATCGAATTTAGAAGAATATATATTCCAAAAGCTTGTAACAATTTGAGACGTAATAAAATAATTTACTTGATTTGATATATTAATTTATTTGGCTCTAAATAAAATAATTTGGAGATATAGTAACTATTATAATACGTTTTAAAAATATATTTTTTATATAATTCAAATTTAGTTTAGTGATATATATTTAAAACAATGAAAACTACCCGTTTCTAAAAAATATATTTTCAAAATTTATATAATTTAAATACTAATTAAAATGTAAAATAATTTAATCTATACTGAAAATATTATCTAGATATTTAGAATATAAAATCTAAAATTATTTGTTGAATAGGTTATATTTAAAAGGATGGAAGTATTTATTTTAGATTATATATGACAAATTGCTAAATGTTTTTTCATATTTGGAAAATAAAATGTTAAAATCGTTTTTTCATGTGTACTACTAATCAGAATTAATTAGCATAGTTTTGTTAATGAAATATATTAAAATCTAAATTAAATGATAATTTATTACATTAAATTAGATTGCCGGAAATATCTAATAATATATTAGCAAAATAAATAAGGTTATATATATATATATAATTTCGAATTAAATAACTTGATTTATTATGGAATCTTCTTTAAACTATTTCCAAAAATATTGGGTAGTTATTATTTTATTGATTTATTTTCGATTATTTAAAAAATGTTTATTTTATTTAAATAAAAAAAATTAATGGCATTTTATGTAATATTCTACAACTTAAAGGTTTTTTATTATTTAGTGATTCCCAATTAATAGTATAGATGTTGAGTGAATGATGTTTTTTTTTTCCAATCTTTTTTGGTAGATACTTCTTTAATTGTATTGTTTCTAATGCGTAAGGAACTACTATACAAATTTCAATTGTTTTCAAACTGAAATTTAGAAGATAGTTTTTGTTCTAGTTTTATTTATCGTGTAAGTTGAGAGAGGATAATTATGATTTAATTAGTTTTTTCTTTTTATGATATAGTTAATTAATTTCCTTTCTTTCGTTTTGTTGTAATTGACCGACTTTTTTGGATTTGCGCCAACGCGTGACAAACCTCGATTAATAAATAGGTTGAAAATGAGAAAGCTAACAAACACACAAAAAAAGACATGGATACGGGAATAGATGAGAAGAGGGTCATAGAGATGATGATGAAGGAGCTGGCGGGAGGTATAGATGGTGGTTGGTGTCCCATCAAAGACATTAAGGACCCTTGCATTGATGTCATCGCCAAGTTTGCCGTCTCCGAGTTCAACAAACAGAGCAATTCTTCACTCAAGTTTCAGACGGTTGTTTCCGGCAACATGCAGGTCGTCTGCGGCATTAATTACCAGCTACTGCTGGATGTCAGTGACGGAGACGATGGAGGTAGCAAGACCTACGAGGCGCAGGTCTGTGAACACGCCGTGGTTCACTCCAAGACTCTTACTTATTTTAAATCCATTCTTTAATTTGTTGTCAAAAACAAAAACTAGAGAGATGTTACTATTTCTCTTTTCTTGGCGTTTTGGTAGGATCTCTATTCTTTAGTATCTAGGATCGCTTTCTCTCCGGCGAAGGTAAAGGATTAGGGTTTCTTGGACTAATGCTTCCATTCTCCTAACCAATTGGACTAAATTTTAGTTGATGAGGGCCAAAGACACGGGCCTTATGGGTCAATTATATTTTGTAATCTTTTTTTGTTGACAGCCCTGTATTTTGTAACTACTTTTATCGAACCCACAAATTTATACTTCCTAAACATGTATTTATTTATATAATCTATACTATTAATCGGTGATGACAGAATCTTATAAACGAAAATGATTGGTAATGACAGAATCTTTAAAAGAAAAGATGGCAAAATATAACAAATATCTTTTCAAATAATTGCTAAATAAAACAAAGGACCAAGAGAAAAAAAGAAATAACGCTCTTAGGGCATCTCCAACCCTACTCTATTTTAGAGTAAAAATGCAAAATTCTTCTCCAACCCTACTCTATAATTGACTCTAAAATAGAGATTTCTGCAGATTGACTCTATATATAGAGCAACTCTATTCTCAACTCTATTTTTGAGTTCAACTTTTTTTATTTATACTTTAGTCCCTCAAATTTAAACTTTTTTATTTAATACATATAATCATTTTATAAACAACAATTACAACACATAGCTTTATAAACTTAACAAACAAACAAGTACTAAATTTAAAATAATTTTATAAACTTAACAAGCAAACAAGTACTAAATTTAAAATAAACAACATAAGAAAACTAAAACATAAAACTAGTAATTTAATAGTCCGGTAAATTGCTTGTAGATCCGCCAAGATAGTTAAAATATTGTCCAAATGAAGTAGATTGAGGAGGAGTTTCTTGATCTTGATTTTGTTGTTGGACACGTCGTTTTTGTAAAATCCGTGCTTGTTCACTCTCAAAATATGTCCGAACATTTGGGTTTTGAAAGGAATTCAAATCACAAAATAAAATTTGTAATGCTTTATTATTTAAAATAAAATTTGTAATGTTTTATTATTGTTATATGATGTAATGTTTTTTTAATAAATAATTAGTGTTTAATTTAAATAATTTCATGTTTTATGGGAATTTTGCAAATCTATAATATATGGGGTCAAATTGTAAATTATGGGGCCGATTGGTAAAGACTTTTACTGTAGACTTTTACTGTAAACTTTTGGCTGCAGAGAATTTGACTGTAAAAACTGTGGCTGTAACTTTAAAATATTTTTAAAAGTCTAATTGGTAAACACTACTGTAGAAGCTATGGCTGTAAAAGTTGTGAATATTATTTTAATATCATAACAAAAAGATTTATTAAAAAAAAATAAAAAGTTTAAAAATAAACTAATAGATAAATATTTGAAACAAATAAATTTATTTATAATTATATATTTTATGTCGAAATTTAGTACCCAAAAGCATAAATAAGAAGTGTGATAAACTAACAAAAACTTGGAAATCATAGTATTTGTTCGATTTGCAAGTTAAAACTCCATTGGTCATTGTATTTATAATGTTAGTGATCTTCTAAGAATAGTTTGTTGTACTAATTTTAATTTAAAATTTGTTGAAATATTTTTTTGTATTGGTATGCTTTAAAATTTATGATTTTCTCTAATTTTTGAATGATTAATGATTCACTATTATGTGCTAATTTGTTTTGTGTAGAATTTTCTTTATTGACTATTATTGTTTTATATTGATTTTCACAATTAGTAGTAAAACATATTGAAAAAAGAAAAGGACTATTGTTGTTTCTATTAAGTGAAATATATATATATTATATATTGAACAATCAATGAATCGTAAAAGTGATATATAAATAGAAGATAAATAATCTTAAAAGAAATACTTAATTAATTGAAAAAATGTTAGAGCCCACGTAAAGTCTCATTATTGGGACTTTAAAAAAACTAGTGCAATTAAAGAGAGAGAAAAAAAGAATGGGCTGTTAAGGCTGTAGAGAAAAAAAAGGAGTGAAAAGTCTGATTGGTAAATAATTAACTGTGAGAACTTTTAAATGTAGTAAAAGTCTTTACAGCATCACACCAATCACCCCCTATATAATTAAAAAGTATTAGTATATAAAATAGAAATAGAATATTTCTAAAAATATTCTTTTTTAGAGTAGAAAATAGAGATATACATTGGAGAGAAACCCTCCTATACAGTTACTCTATTTTAGAGTAAGATATAGAACTCTACATTGGAGATGGTCTTAAACATGCGATTAGCTTTGCTTTTTAGTATCTTTTAATACATTTTACAAAAGCCATAAAATGATAGAAAAGGTTTAGAAAAGCCACCATGTGGATAGATCATGTGAGCCCCCTATTCTTTCCCTCTCTTCAGTCTTCAAAGTTCAAAACCAAAAAACGAGAGAGACAAAATTGAAACTTTGAAAATATTGAAAGCAAAGAGAAAAAGAGAGATTTGAGTTTTTTAATCATAAGTTTATTAAACTTGCTCATGTTAATCACTTCATAGTCTTCATTTATCTCTCAATTACTTCTCTCTCTTTCTCACTCTCTCTGGTTTTTGTGCGTTTCTTCGTTGAAAGTTATTTGCTTTTTCTGAGTTAGAATGGCTTCGAGTGCTTCAAAATTCATCAAATGTGTGACTGTTGGAGATGGTGCCGTTGGAAAAACTTGTATGCTCATCTGCTACACTAGCAACAAATTCCCTACTGTAAGTTGAAGAAATTTTGATCAAGTAAATCACAAATTCGCCGATTTTCATCAAATTGTTCTTCCGGGCATCTCCAATTTTGTCACTTTTAGGTGAATACCCTTCTGGGTCTGTCAAATTTCAACTCTTTCACCGAAAACTCTATCATCGTATTTCAAAGCTAGCTCCTTTTTTTAGGGATTGTATATAAAAGATCCCTTTTTTTTAGCTTTTGAAAATCTTAAAGTTAGTGGCTTTTTTGATTCGCCAGTGTTTCTTACTTTATTGCTATATCTATTGTGCATTTGTTGTTCTCATGAAGTTAAAGATTTGATTGATGAATTGTATCAGGACTACATACCAACAGTTTTTGACAACTTTAGTGCTAATGTTGTCGTTGAAGGCATCACTGTGAACTTAGGTCTTTGGGACACTGCCGGTAAGTAACATTTCTGCATCTCTCTCTTGAATTTCTTAGAATAACCAAGTCACTACTGTTTATGTAGTTCTAATCATCATCACCATTTCTAACAACTAGAAAGTTTGCTTTCGATTTGAGATTCTTAGATAGAGAAATTTATAGTGAGTGTTGAAGATTGGTGATTGTTAAGAGTTTTGTATATGTTTGCAGGGCAAGAAGACTATAATAGACTAAGACCTTTAAGTTACAGAGGAGCAGATGTTTTTGTGTTGGCTTTCTCATTGATCAGCCGAGCTAGCTACGAGAATGTGTTTAAAAAGGTTTGTGAATTTTTGATTCATTCTTTCTCTTACTGGGAAAACAAAGAATGAAATGTGAATTTCTGATGCTTGTCAAGTGTTTATTTTGGTCAGTGGATCCCTGAACTCCAACACTTTGCACCAGGAGTCCCCATTGTGCTTGTTGGTACCAAAATGGGTAAGATAGCAATAAGAGTGAAACCAACATATTTCCTTGTCTAGTGCTTCAGAATCACATATATATATATATATATATGTAATGTTTCTTACAATGTTTTGTTGTATAGATCTTCGTGAAGATAAACATTATTTGTCTGATCATCCTGGATTGTCCCCAGTAACTACATCACAGGTGTGATTTTCAACCTGTAGAAATCGAAAGCAATGTTGTTACATTTTCTAGACTATCTCTTCCTCTAGGTTTTATATGATATATATCATTCATGTGTGACAGGGAGAGGAACTCCGCAAGCATATAGGAGCGACGTATTACATTGAATGTAGCTCAAAAACTCAACAGGTACACTTGTACATGTGTGTTACGAAACATAGGAGTCATTAGTGTTAGTTTAGTCTCTACTCACAAACTATATGATCTATACGTATTTCTTTGGTTTATGGTTTTTGCAGAATGTGAAAGCCGTATTTGATGCTGCTATCAAAGTAGTAATTAAACCAGTGGTGAAACAAAAGGAGAAGAAGAAGAAGCAGAAGCCGCGCAATGGATGTCTCTCGTAAGTTGAATTAATCTTCACTTTAGACTATTTTGATATATACAATGTGAAATTAACAACACTAGAATTTGGTTATGCAACCTTTAGCTTCATACAGTTTTTTTTTATTTATGTTAGTGTGAAGTCTCAAAGCCATTAACGATTGTAGATTGGCTTCTCAATCTCTATTTTGCAGAAACATTCTGTGTGGGAAGCATTGATGACTCAACTCCATTTGATGATTATTCACTTCTTTTCTTTTTTATCTAATTGCCCAGTTTTGTGGTTGTGATAAGTCGGAATATACATAGATTTGACAGAAATTAAACCTCAATTAGTAGCTTCTTCGATTTTGTTTGTATATGTGACCCTGTTGTTTGTTTGTTTCGATTTGGTTTGACCCTTATACAATGTTTTAGCTATTTTGTAGCCAAAGCTTGGTGGTAAACCATATCCTTGTAGTTCACGTGGTTAACACTTGTTTCTTTCGAAAAATGTTGAATTCTCCGTATTCCCAAATTTGAATTTGTTTGGCCCTATCATGAATCCGAGACCAAAAGACAAAAGCGTGCAAGGAAGAAGGATATTTCAAACAGAACCAGCACAAGAAGTAATAAATCTACAAACTGAAAAAAAGAAGAAAAAAAAAGAAGCAACTAATATTGTTGTGTCTACAATACAACCCCATCACCTAACGCATTTTGAACACACTCAAAAGCCACCAACATTTGTTTTATCTCTAGTCTTTTGTGCCGGTGTATGAGATACACACATGCATGAAAAATGACCAAAAAGTGTGTTTCGCCTTTTAAAACTCTGTGTGTGGAGGAGGTGATACGGGTCTCTCGCTGAGAACCTTGTTCATGACTCTTCTGAAAGAGAATGGCCACTCCGGTGAATTTGGGACTGTTTTTGGAAAATCTACATGATGGTGAAACCAAGAGTTCAGGTTTGTGTTCTTAAAAAGGTTGAGACCACTGTTAAGTCGCAAATTGACTCACCCATTCCGCATCTTGAACAGAGTAGGCCAGCCAATGAAGCCTTGTGGCATCACAATCACTCTCATCTCTTAGTAACTAGCAGAGTAAAAATGTAATTGAAACATTAGTAATAGAGGAGGAAAAAAAAAAGGAGAGGTCATGAAACACTAAAGTTTGTGGATTTCGAGGGCTTACAAGCTCATGTAGCCTACTGAGATTCTAAGCTATTGTTATTGCCATGAGGATTGCCTATATCCATCCCATCCTCCTTCCGGTTCTTTCCTCTTCAGAACACCACCTGACATTTGATACATTCTTATATTATGAAATGGATGGAGTATTAATTAATCATGACTTAGTTACAAACTTACCTAAATGTAGTTCAACTCTCATCTGCAGTTGCCTAGCTCCTATTTTTTTTTTTTCATTTGTAAAAGATCCTAATATCAAATTTAATAAGCTAATTTACGTTTTTACGTGTTTAGTTTCTTGTTTTGTTTTGATGTCTTTAACAAAAAAAAAAAAATTATTGTTTTGATGTTCTTGTTACACTATATGCTTCACGCCATCAAAATATAGGGAAAACTTGTTTGCTCGACTCATAGAAAAAAAAAGAAACACAAACTTTGTTTTGTGGTTTCGATTTTTTCTAAATCTTTTATTTTTTTTCAGTAAAATGTAAGTTTGTAACCAGAAGAAACCCATCTGATTGATCTAGAAGCTCTGATCTGATTTGTGAATCATATGAACTTTCCTCACGTGTAGTCCACCGTACGCCACCGTTTTTTAAAATGAACAGAAGTTTCTCACACGTGTGGATATATCAAAATTACAGAAACACCCCTACGTTCGAGCGTGTGCAAAAGTCAAAACCAAGGGTACTTTAGTCACGAGGAAAGTTCTGTGCGGAGACGAGGAGTTTCCGTTATCCCCTTATTTTATCTCTCTCTCTCGTTTTCTCTCACAGACACAACAAACAAAGCAAAAAATAAAAATCGCACGTTTCTCTCTTCTTCTTCTCTCTCGCGACAAATCTGAATTAGGGTTTTTGAGAAATCTTCATTTTGTGATTTCGAATTTCTTCATCATTGATTTTGTTGCGCTTCGGAATCATCTGCAACCACCATGATTTCTGATTCGATCACCAACGCTTCTGCTACTTCAGCTCCAAGCGCGAGAGACTTCGGAAAAAAGAAAAGGGTTTGTTTTCAATCTTCCTCAAATCTCATTTCTCTCTTCAAATTTCAATTCTTTTGATTTCACTCTTTGATTTGTATTTTTGGGTTTGCAGACGAACAGGTCGGCCAAATTGAAACAGAGCAAGCTAGGTCTTCGTCGTGAGCAATGGCTTTCTCAAGGTAATGATCATTATCAAAAGATCTATCTTTATACGATTTAGGGTCTCTGAATTTGTCTATATTGATTTGGGTTTTTGTTATTAGTTGCAATGATTAATAAAGGGGATAAGGAGGAAGTGGATTCCAATCGAAGAATTGGGAGTGAAAAACCTGATCAGAGAGATCGTCTGGGTCCGGTGGAGAATTTAGATGGGCAGCGTAGAGAAGAGGATAACAATGGAACACATCGTCATGAGAGCTTTATTGAGTCACTTTCTAATAGCCCTAACAGCATTCTTAGTGGCATGAATTCAATTCCTAATTTTAGCAGCAGCAGTAGCAGTGGAAGTGGTGGCTCTTGCTCTGGTAATATAACAGAGGAGGAAGATGCAGATGATGATGGGTGTTTGGATGATTGGGAGGCTATTGCTGATGCTTTAGCTGCTGATGATGAAAAGCATGAGAAACAGAATCCTCCTGAGTCCTGCGAAGAGCATGAGGATATCAAGCAATTGGCTTATCCGAGGGATTTAATCGGTGGATCTGATGTGGTTGCAAAGGCGGATTGTCCGAGAACAATGTCAAGGAAGCAGAAGAGTAACCAGGCGTGGAGGCCAGACGATAAGCTCCGTCCTCAGGGTCTGCCTAATTTGGAAAAGCAGCGTAGTTTTCCGGTCATGAATTTGCATTTTAATTCTGTGACAGTGCCATCTTCGTGCCCTATTTGCTACGAAGATCTTGACTTGACAGATTCAAATTTCTTGCCATGTCCTTGTGGATTCCGGCTTTGCCTTTTCTGCCACAAGACGATATGCGATGGAGATGGGCGTTGTCCTGGTTGCAGAAAGCCATATGAAAGGAACACAATCAAGGTTGAGGCTAGTGTTCAAGGTGGTGGTCTGACTATTCGGCTTGCTCGTTCGTCTAGCATGTTTTGCAGGTCATGAAGAAAGGATGTGGCTTTGCTCGGCCTGTGTCTGTTTGTTTTCTCTCTTCTTCTTTGTTTTCCTCGCATGTTCTATGTTTTTCACCTGTCTTTAAAACTCTTTAGATATGGGTATAGGGATTTGTCTTTTGGCAACTGAGAACTATGTTCTATGTTCTTCTATGTCAATGACTCTTCTTCGTCTGAAACATGTGGTGGTGGTGGTGGTTATGTAGAGTGGTGTGTGAGTACATAAGGTGGTACACGAATTTCAAATACATAAAAAGTTGCAATAAGTCTCTTTCTCATAGCCTGCGAGAACCTTGCTTATCTGTAATATTCTAAAGGTATCATTTTATACCTTCTGTTATTTTAAGGTCGACCATAGATGTTATATCATTCTACTTGATTCTTTGTTGAGCGACTGAATACAGCAGATTGATAGTCAAGTTTGGTTATATGTAAAATTGACATCCGGCTCAATTAAACAGCGAAAGAGTTTAGGATTATTTCAATGGTCTGATGTTCTTGTGATTGATCTACTTCCTCCTTAGCTATAAGGTATGTATCCTTGAGTTGATTATATTGATGCATGATTCTGGTGGAATGCAAATCGAACAGGAACTTCTTGGTAATGTGATTACTTGTTTATTTACTTGTGTTTAGGAAACATACCTTAGTCAAACTATCATATCGAGCCAAGTAGCAATACAGAGGGCATAGGGCAAGTTCAAATTACTTATTGTTTGTTAATCATTTTCTTCTTTGGTTATGTAGTAGCTAGAATTTGGAGCGTTTGCACAGCCAATTGTTTTGAGGTTTGGAGGTTAGTAATGTTTTAAACAATTTGAGTAACCTCAGGCTATATTCTGATGACATTCTGGTCCTCTTTCACTGTGTATTTCCTTCTGTCAACACTAAGGAAGGTTGTTTGTTGCTGGTTCATGCTATTTGAGATGGCTTTAGGCTTTAGAGTAATGTTCATATTCTAAGATCATTGTAAAGTGGAAACCAAATTTGACTTTAGAATAGAGAGCTATTACATTACTTCACAATGATCATACAACATGTTTCTTATTCTAAGATCATCGTGAAGTGGAAACAAGATTGATAAACATTTCTTATTGCACAAATTAAGAAGCAAGTGTTTCAATAGCTTAAATAATCGACCATTTAAGGTTCATGTAGCTCTTGTTTCATCCATCAGACGCCCTCGCAGATACAGCGGAGAATGAAGTATGTGATTGTCGGGAAGTGTATTCCACCACTTTCGAAATGTTGAACCCTCCAGAAATATTTCCTTATCATCTACTTCCCCGTCTCCGATCCATCTTTCAAGCATTCCTTGTAATGTCTTAACTCTTACCTCAACTTCCTCGTATGGCTTTCCCTTGAGTTCTTCGACCTCAGCCCAAAAGCATGATCCGCACTTGGATCCCGATATCTTTAGATTCTCTTGAATTTCTTGCTGTAACCCTAAGTTAAGATCATTTACCTTGTTCCAAAACACATCTTCTGCAATCATTCCTTTTGGCTTTAATATTCTATGTTCGTACCTAGAGGTATCAAGCGGGCCGATAGCCCGCGGGCTTTGTCCAAGTGGCCCATGGCGGGGCGGGCTTGGACATTGAATTTTTTGTCCATAGATTAGCGGGCCTAGCGGGCAGGCCCACTGCGGATCGCGGATATAAGCGGGTAAGCCCGTTGCGGGTTTGCGGGTTTGCGGGTTGCCCGCGAAAGAGAAACCAACTCTTTTAAAACCTTGTGTTTCTCATAGAGTCTTTCAAACCTTTTGTCTATGTTAGAGTTTCTTGTGCAGTTCAAAAACCCTAATCAAAGTCAGTTCAGTAGTTCACGATCAATTGCTTAACAAGGAAACTGAAGAGTCATTCTCTATCTCTTCAAGTTTCTTTATAGTCACACAATCATAGTCTATGATTTAACATTGTTAGATTCTGTGATATTTGTAGACGAAGCTAAAAAATTTGATGGTGAAGATGAGACTCTACCTTCCTTCCAATCGCTTGTGGATGATGCAATTGGATATTGAGTTGCAGATTTTATTTTAAGTTTGATATTCATGTTTGGATTTGAGTTTAAGTTCAGGTTTCTATTAGAGTTTTAGACTTTAGTTCAGTTTTCGGGTTTGCCTTTAAGATGTTGCAAGTTTTTAATGAGTAGATACAATTATGTTTCAGTCCAAACTTTTGTTTCAATTTGATTTAGTTTTTAGTAAACAAGACTTTTATTTCAGTTTCACTTATGTTCTGATCTTTAATTGGAGTCTGTTTTTTATGATCCTTATTCTACGTATCTTTAATTGAGTTCAGTTTTTGAGATTCTCTAGTTATGTTTGGTTTCAAGATTTAGTAAATGTCATTGTTTCAGTTTAAGTAGATGTTCCAGTTTGAACCAAACTTGTTTAGACAGATGTGAGTTTTAGTTGTAGGTTTCATTTGAGTTTTATTTGATTTTTGGTTCTGTTTCATGATTGAACTTGAAGTTGCAGGTTTTTTATTGTTCTATTTCTATCTCCACTTGTCTTCACTTATGTTTTGTCTGCTTACAATTCACAAATTCACACTTGATCACTAATCCGATTACTAAGCATACAATCACACTAAATCATAAATTTCATGTTTTAGTTTCAGTATTTCATGTTTCATAAAGTATTTCATGTTTCATGAATGGAAAGAAGTAAACAAACTTAAAAAATTTAAGAGTGCACATAAAGCCCGCGGGCCAGCCCGTTTACCCGCTGGGCTTTGCGGGGCGGGCTTGGACATATGTATTTTGCCCGCGGGCCTAAACGGGCCGGCCCGCGGCGGCCCAAAAAAATAAAAGCCCACGGCGGGGCGGGCTAGATGGGCGCGGGCCGAATCGTACCCTCTCTGAGCGTATATGTAGCGGCTTGGTCTTCCGTGTAACATGTACGGCCCTGTGTCTTCGTTCTTTAAATGCCGATAGTAGTTTGAAATATCAAGAGGTTCAATTAATCTGCGGTATTGAGTTGCTAAATTGATCCAGCCTCCGCTCCCCTCGAATCCATCTGGAAGCTGACCTTTTTTCACTAAACCAAGCACCTCGTCGAAAATACCTGCTAACTCCACTCTCGTGACGTTTGCTTTGAAGTCATTATCTTCCTTTGAATCTTTGAAGCAATCGTAATACCCATTTTTATGAGTTTGACACTTAGGCTTGTATTTCTCCACTATCCAAGTTAGTCTTTCTACTATTTTATCTCTTTTGGTTTCTATATTCTTCTGATTTTCTACTCGTTGCTTCTCAGCCTCTAATGCAGCATGAATGCACTGTCTGCCTCTTGTGCTCTGCAAAAAAGGAAACATGAAGAAGGATGGAGCTAATGGAGCTGCACAAATTGAAAAAAGAGAAAGATTTACCATTCCAAGGTCGTTGAGAGCGGAGCCTATTGAGTTTTCTCCATCCAAAGGCGGATTATGCAGATCCAAATGATTAAGCAACTTTATACCAATTGATTGTACCAGTTCCTCATAGCCATGGTGATCTCTAATGCTTAGAAATGGAATGAGAGACAATTCTTGTTCGTCGTTGGACTGACAAGTGTATAACAACATTTGAAGAATGGCGTCTGAGTTGTTCACTACAACCAATCTTTTCTGTGTAGAGAAGACAAAAGTGCCTACTGGTCTATAAGGACTTAGCTCAAGAAAACTAGAAAGAGTTTCTAAAAACGCTTCTCCGTTTCCGATCAACTGACAGACAGCTTTGGAAGCAACAGTATATGTGTCTCGCATCACGGTTGTGTAAAACTCTGTTATTATCTGGTCGCTCTCTTGGATCGAAGCTCTTCTAGGATCCAATTGGCCAAGAACATGAGGCAGGATTTTCTCTATCGATGCCTTGCGAGCAAGCATAATCCGAGGGACAATATCAAATCTTGTAACAAAGTTTACGAAAAACCGGCTCCAATTCTCTCTCCCAAGCGCGTGTTTGAAGATATAGTCACCAACAAGAGGAGCTCCAAATGTCACACAACGAGGCTCAGGGACATTTGGATTGCGTATGAAGTATGTCTCCAAATACCAAACTGTTGCTAAAATTGCAGTTGCGCCTCCTAAAGAATGTCCTGTGAACACAATCTGTTGTTCTCTTTCAACCGCGCTTTGCACCTGATGCAAGTAAGTTTCAGACACAAATTATTCTGATGTTTTCCGATTAAAACTCATTTTTAAGAAACCTTTTTTTTTACTTACAGAAGCATAAAATGAGGTTCTTGGACCAATGATAACTTCAAGATTCTTGAGGAAAGCTTCGTTAACAGTAGCGTTAACATTGTTGCCGATGCTTCTCATACAAGGAAATTGATTACGTTTCATCTTTATTTCTCCAAAGGGAGATGTATTCGCCGTAGCGAACAAATCTTCCGCCGAGAAAGATGGTGGGAAGGCGAAAAAAACGATTCCCCCTACTTCTTCTTTGAGATAGTGCTCCGTTTGGTTAGCTCCCTTCGACGCCATCCATGATATGGTGATTAGATCACCGTTGACTCCGGTAAGAGCTTCAAACGCCATTTGATCTGTCTAATCTCTTTTCTTTTGTTGACTTTCTTCTCTCTTTTCTTTTGAGTCGTCCTGCTTCTTAGTCCTCCTACTCTGTTAGTTTAATAGGAAGATGTAGACAGGAGTAATTACCCAAAATACCCCATCCTGAGACAAGTTTCAAATTACTTGTTGTGTTTTAATCGTTTTCTTCTTTGGTTATGTAGTAGCTAGAACCTGGAGCGTTTGCATAGCCACTTGTTTGGAGGCTTAGAGGTTAGTAATGTTTAAAACAGTTTGAGAAACCTCAGGCACCATTCTGATGACATTCTGGTCCTCTTTCACTGTGCATTTCCTTCTTTCAATGCTAATTGCTAAGGAAGGTTGTTTGTTACTGGTTCATGCTATTTGACATGGCTTTAGGCTTTAGTAGAGTAATGTATATATTCTAAGATCATTGTAAAGTGGAAACCAAATTTGACTTTAGAATAGAGAGCTATTACATTACTTTACAATGATCATACAACATGTTTCTTATTCTAAGATCATCGTGAAGTGGAAACAAGAATGATAGACATTTCTTATTGTACAAATTAAGAAGCTAGTATTTCAATAGCTTAAATACTCCACCACTTAGGTTCAGGTAGCTCTTATTTCATCCATCATATGCTCTCGCAGCGGAGAATGCAATTTGTGATTTTCAGGAAGCGTAATCCACCACTTTCTAAATGTTGAACCCTCCAGAAATATTTCCTTATCATCTACCTCCCCGGCTGTGATCCATCCTCCAAGCATCCCTTCTAATGTCTTAACTCTTACCTCAACTTCCTCGTATGGCTTTCCCTTGAGTTCTTCAACCTCTGCCCAAAAGCATGATCCGCATTCGGATCCCGACTTCTTTAGAATCTCTTGAATTTCTTGCTTTAACCCTAAGTTAAGACCATTTACCTTGTTCCAAAAGACATCTTCTGCAATCCTTCCTTGTGGCTTCAATATTATATGTTCGTACCCTCTCTGAGCGTATATGTAGCGGTTTGGTCTTCCTCTTTTCATGTACGGCCCTGTGTCTTCGTTCTTTAAATGTCGATGGTAGTTTGCAATATCAAGAGGCTCAATTAATCTGCGGTATCGAGTTGCTAACTCGATCCAATCTCTGCCCCCCTCGAACTCATCTGGAAGTTGACCTTTCTTCGATAAACCGAGCACCTCGTCAAAAATACCGGCTAACTGAGCTCTCTTGACGTTTGCTTTGAAGTCATTCTCTTCATTTGAAACTTTGAAGGAATCGTAATACCCGTTTTTATGAGCTTGACACTTTGGCTTGTATTCATTTTCTATCCATGATAGTTCCTTTACTATTTGAGGCCATTTGTTTTCAATCTTCTTCTGATTTTCTACTCGTTTCTTCTCCTCCTCTAATGCAGCAAGAACGTACTGTCTGCCTCTTGTACTCTGCAAAAAAGGAAACACTCCGATGGTTTAAATGATTGCAGAAACATGCAAGAAAATGGAGCTACACAATATGAAAAGAGAGAGAGAATTTACCACTCCAAGTTCATTGAGCCAAGACCCGATCGAGTTTTGTCCATCCAAAAGAAATTGATGCAGATCCAAATGATTAAACAACTTCATTCCCATTGACTGTACCAGTTCCTCATAGCTATGATGATCTCTGATACTTCGAACTGGAATGAGAGACCATTCTTGTTCATCGCTGGCTTGAGAAGTGTAAAAAAGCATTTGAAGAATGGCGTCCGAGTTGTTCACTGCAACCAATCTCTTCTCTGTAGAGAAAACGAAAGTGCCGGCGGGTCTATAAGGACTTAGCTCAAGGAAACTAGAAAGAGTTTCTAAAAATGCCTCTGCGCTTCCAGTCAATTCACAGAAAGCTTGGTTTGCAACAGTTGATGTGTCTCGCATCACCGTTGTGTAAAACTCTGTTATTCTCTGGTCACTCTCTTGGAAGGAAGGATTTGTTGGATCCAATTGGCCAAGAACATGAGGCAAAGTTTGCTCTATTGACGCCTTTCGAGCAAGCATAATCCGGGGGACAATATCGAATCTTGTGACAAAGTTCACGAAGAACCGGCTCCAATTTTCTCTCCCAAGTGCGTGACTGAAGATAGAATCACCAACCAAAGGAGCTCCAAATGTCACACAACGAGGCTCAGGGTAAACATTCGGATTGCGTATGAAGTATTTCTCCAAATACCAAACTGTTGCTAAGATTGCAGTTGCACCTCCAGAGGAATGTCCTGTGAACACTATCTGTTTTCTGCTGCCGACAGACATTTCCACCTGAGAAAGTAAAGCTTAAGAGACTAAAAACAAAAACAAAAATTTCCGGTGTTTCGATTAATAGGTGAAAAAGTTGAAGAATATCTTCTTACAGAAGCATAGAATGAAGTTCTTGGATCAATGATAACTTCAAGATTCCTGAGGAAAGCTTCGTTAACAGTAGCTTCATCACCTTTACCGATTTTCCTCATACAAGGAAACTGAACACGGTTCATCTTAATTTCTCCAAAGGAAGATATATTAGCCGGAGCAAACAAATCTTCAGCCGTAAAAGATGGTCGGAAAGCGAAGATTACGACTGTCCCTGCTTCTTCCTTGTGATAGCGCTCGGTTTGGTAAGCTTTCTTAGAGGCTATCCATGATGTGGTGATTAGATCACCATTGATTCCGGCAAGAGCTTCAAACGCCATTGATCTATCTAATCTCGTTTCTTTTGTGGACTTTCTTCTCTTTTTTCTTTTAAGTCGTCTTTGCTTCTTAGTCCTCTTCCTCTGTTAATTTATGGAAAGATGTAGACAGGACTAATTACCCAAAATACCCCATCTTGAGACCATTTCAATTCAAAAAATGGTTTTTTTTTTTGAGTTGACTCTTTGGCTATTGGAGACCCTTGAAGAAGGGCCAGAAATCTTAGCCGTCCACGTGTCGTTTTTACATTGGTTAGTACATCCGACATGACTGGAGTTGCGCAGAAACTTTCATAAAGACATAAACATTCACATTTGGTCGGAAAGTTTTCTCTGTGTAAATCTTTTTTTTTTTTTTTTTTGAACTAATCTCTGTGTAAATCTTATGAATGATTTCTTGCTTGGAAATTTTGTAGCTTGACTTTGGAGTCTTCGTCTCTTTAATATAGACCCATCTTTTGGTTTGAGACGTCACTATCGTTTGGGATTTCGCAGTAACTCAGTGATATTCACTTTTTTGTCGGAAAACAATTTGTTTTATGAAAAAAAAAAAAAAAAAAAAAAAAAAAAAAACAATTTGTTTTATGAATGAGGAAATTTGTTCTCTTGGAGTTAAAGAACTCTACTTTAACTCTGTTTTTCTTATAAATCTTATCCTGAAGTAAACCAGATAATCCTCCAGATATCAAACCGGTTCGATTTCTGAAGATAAACCGGATTTAATTACTTGCCTGATCCGTTTTTGCGTTCAGCAAGACGCGTCCCATTCGACTTTTAACTTGTTTGATCTATCTATGAGTTACATGAACCGGACTGTAATCAAATTTCATGCGGTTCGGTTCTATTTCGACTATATAATTAATAATTTTATTTAGTTTTTCCGTTTCAATTCGGTTTCGTTTTATATAAAATAAAATATATATAACTGAATAAGTTACATTTAAAATTTTCGTTGAGAAAAGTTATGAACCAATATTTGTATCGATCATTTGTAATAAATTTTGTTTGGTTTGCGAAAACCGAATTTCATAACCATCTGGATTTTTATAAGTCTTTGCTTTTAGATAAATCTAGGAGACTAGGAATTTCTTGGTCTTATTAAAAAACCCAACTTGGGGAAATTTCTAAGAAAAGCCATCCAAAGTGGTCCAACGTTTAAAATAAATAAATAACTAACTTATCTCGCTGGACTCGATTCATGTTGACAGCTTTATTTTAAGTTGATAAAAAAATTAGCTAATTGTCTTTGTGTAATGAACGGTACTATTCCATTCCTAAATCATTATTTAAGTGCTTTTGATAATTAAAAAAAAATGGGAGTTTTTCATATATGAACAATGCTATTTCCACGCATCATACCAAAAAAAAAATGCTATTTCCACGCAAGTGAAGGCGAAAAGAAGAGTAGTTTCCTAATAAACTTCCAAAATAACAACACCATTTTACATATCTCTCATGTAAAGAAAAAAAATGTATCTCTCCTCCTCTCTAATGAATCCAAGTCTACAATTTACATTTCTATTTTAAGAAAACCCATCTTTTTCACTCTTTAGTCCTTACTCGTTCTATCAGCAAAAACGTTGTAATGTCTCAAAAAATTTAAGCCGGAAGAATCAGGACATGCATGTGTGTGAATCTTTGAGCTTCTAAAGATCATATCGTGGAATATGATAAACTCAGATCTTTGCACGTTTTAGCTGCGAGTAGATATCATTAGCTTCGAGCTCTCTCTTGTGCATAATATTCTTAAAAGCTCTTTCTTCAGCTTTCATTAAAGAATCTCTTAATCTCTTCACATCAGCTAATTTCACAGGCTTCAATAAAAAATCTTCAGCTCCTTCTTCAAGACATCTGAACCCAAAAAAAATAATCAAAATATTAGTAATCCAATTCTATAAAGTTGATAACTTTAGATGTAGAAAATGGCCAGCTCATATATGATAACATAATTTGGTAAAGAGGGTTTGGTTCCTTAGTAATAAGCAAAAGCATGTGAGGTGTCTATCACGAGGATTGGGATTTATAAATGACCCTACCTAAGATTATGCAATTAAAACATATAATATAAAGTTTTGGAGGGCCTAACATGTCACCGGCTTCTATAGAATCAAATCTCAAGAAGATCTTGCTTAACTTATGAAGGATTATTCTTTTGGCCACAAGAAACAATTTTATATTATTAGTATTCCTAAGATCCATATTAAAAATCATTTAAGGACCCACTAAAAATAAACACCAAATCTCAGCTTGATCCAATATACAACCACCACCAAAGTTAACCCCATGATGGTTAAAAGTAATCATATATATAATAACTTTTTATCATAACAAAATCTTATGATTGATTATACAACAATTTAATTTAGTCAATACATATCGTTTAACGGTATACTTTTTCACAAATCCTAAATTAGTGTGATTACTTTAAAAAAGTTTCCTAAACAATACCCTCTAAATCTAATCATCAGCATCTCCTGAAGTAATAAATGCATAAAATCCATCAAGTTTACTATATCTGGTAAATTTTAGTCCTACATAATCTTGACCTAAGCAAGAATTAAGGATCATAATTAAGATTATTATAGTAAAATATATACCTATCGATACGAGGCAAGATGTTCTCTGAAGACATAATCACAACTGGTATTTCTCTGAAAGCTGATGATTCCTATAAAAAATCAAAATCCATAAAACAAGATTAGATCAAACATGATTTTTGTTTTGCCATCATCAGAACAAAATCAACAAAACTTACTTTGATCTTCTTCAATAGTTCATATCCAGTCATCCCAGGCATAGAATAATCCGTCATTATCAAATTAATCTTCAGATCCTAAAAAAAAATTCCAAACCAAAAAAATCTTTAACACCAAATTTGAATTGATTCTCTCAAAAATATTAACACTATGATCAGATTTATTACCTCAAATCCAACCGAACTATTCTCTCCATCTAATCCAAGATATTGTAAAGCTCTTGTCGCACTATCGACAACAGTAACTGAGACAAAACAAAACTAATGTCAGATTCTTAAACTAAAAACAGATTCGACAAAAAACGATGAAAAATCAACAAACAACACCTTACCTTTACAAGAAGAGACTCTAAGCAACCGTTCGATGAACTTCCGATCAACCATGCTATCATCAACGGCAAGAACATGTAGAAGCTCCGGTGATGCTAATGAAGAAGTGTCGTTAGAGATATCTAACATCTCCGGACGCAAAACCTCAGCCATATCAAGAAGAGTAGGATCTTGATGACTTGTGAGAGAGAAAGAATCAACTGCTTTGAGGATTTGAGTTTGCAGAGAGATGAATGATATGAGAGGAGATAAAATGGATTTATAAGGAAGAAAGAAAGAGAGGGAAAAGAAAGATATATGATATGGGAGAGGATTCTGAGAGATCTTTGCATATCTGTGAGATTTTGTCTGTCTGATAGCGCGTGGGTTATTATTTGTTTATTCTGTTTTCTTCTAAAAAAGTCATATATTCAAAATTTGGCTAAAATTCAAATGAAATAAAATCAAAGTCATAAAGTTTTATTATATTTTTTGGTTGAGAATAGTCAAATAATGGTGAGTGGTGAAATCATATGATATATTTGGGAAGGGAAATAAAATCAATTTTGGATGAGAGAAATCGTATCATGACGATCTGATCTCTCTCGATTATTGTTTCAAGATCATGGCAAACTTTGATTCATTTTTTTTTGTACATTTTCGATACTTTCTTGATTTTCCCATTTTTCAAGAAAATGTACCACAGAGAGAAGATTTGTATTTCAATCTAAAATCTTTGAGATTGTTAATTTAATGAACATTGTTCAAAAAGTTAGCTGACATGTGACCGCCAGATTGAGTTTTATTTTCTTTTAATTTGTATAATACTATTACTAGATAGATATATGCTATTTGGGGGAATTTCAATGTTGATATCTGTAATTTTGCAATCAGATCAAAAATCAAGATCCATATGTGTATGCATATAAAAAAAAATCAATATTTTCCTATTTGTTTCTGTCCATCTCGTAACTATACCGTAATAGTAAGTTGCCTTTACTATCGATCATGGTCCTCCATGATCCTTGATTTCATGAAACTGATGAGTTAATAGTAAGTTTTCATGTAAATATCATTTTAGTTCACTGTTACTATTCCGAAAAATCTATTTGTGTTCATATGTTTACTTAAATTTTGATTCGCTTTTTCTATACGTTTGCGTTCTTTTATTAACATATTTAGCAATGCATTGAGCATTTATCTTTTGACAATTAATGGATGGCTACGTGCCAGCAAAAAGATCCATGATTCCATGAACTATACTCGATCAATATATTACATGAATACATCATCATTGAGCTCAACGGGAAGACACCTCATGGATGGATCTCTAGAGGTGAGATACTATGTGTAGAGAGCATATATATGACCTTACTATATATATATGTTAAATTTGGTTTGGCTTGCAGAGAAACGGCTCAGATTTCTCCATGATGGTTGTTCAGTATCTACGTACTCCTTCAGAGTCAATCTACATGTTTTTTCTCCAACTTGTTTACGTGGAAACATGAGTTTACCGATCGAATTCTTGTTTTGGCATGGGAATTTCAAGACTTGTATATAGTTTGTCTCTTGCAAGATTTTAATACGAGTGTTTTGGCTGCGTACATGCGTCTGAGCTTCGTGTCTATCATCATAGTCAACGATCTCAAAATACATTTGAAAAAGTACTATTGTTTGATCGAAGAAATTAAGTTGACAATTCATAAATAAACCTCTTAAAAACAGTTTATGGCAAAAAAAAGTTAATTAGCATCAAAATATTCTCTATAAAAGAATAATCTAATGGTGTCTGTGTTACCCCTAAGACCATCTCCAATGTATTTCCCTATTTTTAGCTCTATCTCTATAATAGAGGTAAGTTTTCTCTATTTCTACTCCAATGTGTTCCTCTATTTTTTTCTCTAAAAAGTTTAACTCTATTTATAGAGGAAAAAATAGAGATTCTCTATTCTCACCTCTATATATAGAGAAAAAAATAGAGATCTCTATTTTAGAGGTGAGAATAGAGGTGGGTTGGAGCAAATTTGCCTCTAAAATAGAGTTTAGAGGCAAATATAGAGGTGGGTTGGAGATGCTCTAATATAGCATGAGAGGCTGAAGACAAATAGGCTTTATTGGTTTGATGGTTTCTTTACAAAAACCAATTAATTTTCGTGTTAACTCTCTTTAGAAACTATATGATTTGGTTTGGTGTATACATGTTATTGTATTATGTACTTTTCGAACATCTGATAAAATTGGAATGACACAAAAAAGATTAGCATGGTGTAAATAAATATTCGAGGTTCAAATTTTGATCTCTACCCAATCTTTTAGTAAATTTAAGATACGAATTACTTGTACTCGGTTTACTATCTGAATTATCCGAGTCTATTCGATAAATAATCACGAGTAGTTGAATTACTTATACTCAATTGTTGTTGTTTTTGCTTATTGAATTTTAGACTAATCATCTAAAACAAAATCATCTAGTTTAGGTCGAACCGCGAACTCGAGGAAAAAAAAAAAAAAAAAAGGAAGAGAGGATAACACAAAACCTCTCTCTCTCGTCTTCCAAAAATCCACCACTACACACATTGACTCTCTTCTACAAAGAGTCTGGTCACTCATGGCCATCCTCCATCTTTCTCTTCCTCTTATCGTCTCTTTCCTTCGTCCTCACGCCTCTCCTCGCTTCTTCCTCCTCCCTCGCTCTCTTTCTCATTCCCCTTTTCTCTCCCGCCGCCGATTTCACCGTACCTCCGCCGTTTCCTCCGCCGCTGTTCATCACCAATCCTATCGTAAGCCCGACGATGATGTCACCCGCGCCGCGTCTGTTCCTACATTCCAACAAGCGATTCAGCGCCTCCAGGTTCGTTCGATTCTCACTCATCTCCTTCAATCTCCAATTCTCTACTTTCAAATTTCGTTGAATTGAATTGAACTGTGATGAAATTGAAGGAATATTGGGCTTCCGTTGGATGTGCTGTTATGCAACCAAGTAACACTGAGGTCGGAGCTGGCACCATGAATCCTTGTACCTTTTTGAGGGTTCTTGGTCCTGAACCATGGAATGTTGCTTATGTTGAGCCTAGCATACGTCCTGATGACTCTCGCTATGGAGAGAACCCAAATAGGCTTCAAAGACACACTCAATTTCAGGTCATATTGAAACCTGACCCTGGAAACTCTCAACAGCTCTTTATCAACAGTCTTTCTGCTTTAGGTACTGAGTCTTAATTCTCAAAATGCCTTCTCTTTTGTTTCCACTTACATCTCTTTAAACAGTCAATTGCAACCAGGATATGTTCCTTTCCTTGTATATGCACAACTTCTCCTTGTGCTGGTTCTCGTTGGTGATTTTTGTGGTCTTAATTTTTTTTTTTTTTGTTGAAATGTGTAATTTATATTTCGAAATGGGGAATATTTACAATGTTTGAAAAATAGAGACTACATAAAACAGAGCATATGAAGTGAATAAAAACAGAGCATAGTCGTAATTTTGATTTTGCTCAAGATTTGATTATGTGAAGGTCATCTTTATGGTGCATAAGGAGGAAATTCTCTCATCCAGATAATCCTTCCCTTACTATTTCTATGTGTTCTTTATAGGTATTGATGTGACTGCACACGATATACGGTTTGTAGAAGACAACTGGGAGAGCCCGGTAATTTGTCAAACCATGTTTTATGGGTTTTTCATCTCTTTTTGTTTCTCGCTATATTCTCAGCGTGGCAGTGTCTCATCATTTGAATGATTTACAGGTGCTTGGTGCTTGGGGGTTGGGCTGGGAAATTTGGATGGATGGTATGGAAATCACACAATTTACTTACTTCCAGCAGGTAATTTTCATTTGCATTTTAGGTTTCTTAGGGTAGATTTTATCTTTTGTTCGCTAGTATATTTTCTGCTTCGGTAGTTAGAAAACAATATAATTGTGAAGTTTGCTTCTTTCTAGGCTGGAAGTCTTCCGTTGTCTCCAGTATCTGTTGAAATCACTTATGGGCTTGAGCGCATCATCATGTTGCTTCAGGTCAGTCTTGTGCTCCCTTATTGTTGAAAACACATTTTTCCGTTATAGGTCCGTTTTGTTTGGGTTAAGTTAGACTTTCGTTTTAACTGGCAGGAAGTTGACCATTTCAAAAAGATCTTATATGCTGATGGAATCACCTACGGGGAGCTTTTCTTGGAAAATGAGTAAAAGCCTGATATACTTTTATGGATTTTTCATCACACATTATCAAAATTATTGTGTGTTAGTCCTGTTTTAAGACTGATAGTTGGGTGGATATATCAGGAAGGAAATGAGCTCATATTATTTAGAGCATGCTAGCGTGGACCGCCTTCAAAAGCATTTCGATTATTTTGACGAAGAAGCACGTTCCTTGCTTGCCTTAGGACTTCCAATCCCTGCGTATGTTTATCACATGCTTACGATCGTCAATTTTCTT
This sequence comes from Arabidopsis suecica, assembly GCA_019202805.1. Lineage (NCBI taxonomy): Eukaryota > Viridiplantae > Streptophyta > Magnoliopsida > Brassicales > Brassicaceae > Arabidopsis > Arabidopsis suecica. Next base: position 9,688,800 of record CM032909.1, read on the forward strand.
CTCTATATTTAACTACTGCCTCTTGAATTTAACAAATTGCTGCTTGGGGGCATGCTAGGTATGACCAGCTTCTGAAGACGTCTCACGCTTTTAACATTTTAGATGCTAGAGGTTTCATTGGTGTAACTGAACGTGCTCGTTATTTTGGAAGAATGCGCAGGTAAGATCTGTTCCAGTTTTTTTAGAGTGTATTATTGAGCAATCTAACAAGCTTGATTAACCAGAGAGGAAATGCTTTTAAACAAGTCGTTACTTGTAAAAATATATATGATGTTAATTGTTTGCTTCTGTGCATCCTCTTTGAAAGAATAGCTTGGCTCGCCAATGTGCCCAACTGTGGTTAGCGACACGTGAGTCTCTTGGACATCCTCTTGGTGTTGTCTCCGAACCAGTTCCTCCCGTTTGTCACAGAGCTGCTTTGGAAAAAGTGGCTGAAAAGGTTGGCTTGTTTTCTAATTAGAGAATTTACAATTGGAGCCTTGTAGCTGATTAGTTCTCGATGAGTTGTGACTTGTGACTTGTGAGATGTTAGTTTGTGAAATTTTTTGGTGTCGCTATCTTCAGCATTACTTGCTTATATGGTCTACTTACGCCTCAAAAGCTGGCTATTTTGATATATAAAAACATTTCTGAAAATTTCAAATAAGATATAGTTTCCTTTTTTATTGTTTATGTGGTGTTCAATCGTGACAGGTTCCTGAAGATCCAAGATCGTTTATTATCGAGATAGGGACTGAAGAGATGCCACCTCAAGATGTTATCAATGCTAGTGAACAAGTAAAATTTCATTTCATTTGGAGAAACTTGAAATTTCTCTCTCTATCACTCACTCATGCTGCAACATTTTAACATCCCAAACTCCCTAGATTATTTTTATGTGCTTCTTGTTTTTCCTTGTTTCCTGTGTTCTTTTGATAGATTGGACATCAAGTAACTGTCCTTGTTAATATTGCAGCTCAGGGTCTTAGTGCTAGAATTACTAGAGAACCAAAGATTGCGGCATGGTGCTGTGAAGGCATTTGGCACACCTCGCAGGCTAGTGGTAATTAGTATGATCTTTTCACATGTACATATTATTGTTAATTGATGTCAACTCTATCAAAGCATGAATCCAATCTTATAGAGAAAGGACTGGTTGACATCAAACTTCCTTTTTGTTCTTTAGCATTATTGTTCACTTTTAAAATTTTAGCTTATGTGGCTTATGTAAAGCTGGCTTCTTTCTTATGTGAGGATGTAAAAACTAAGTTTGATGTATCTGAACGTTTTGTGTTTTTGAATTGAATCATTTCACCCTTGAAGCTTTTCTGGAGTTTATTCTTCTTCGTCTTCTTTTAAGGAGTTTTAAGTGAAGGCTCCTTTTTCAGGTTTTAGTAGATGCTATGTCTTCTAAGCAGCTGGAAGAGGAGGTTGAAGTTCGAGGACCCCCTGCTTCTAAAGCTTTTGATGATCAAGGAAATCCTACAAAGGTTTTATTTGTTTCCCTTTGGTCCTTTTGGTCACAGATTAAATTAACTATTCAAAGTATTTTGGTAGACAGTGGTGGAATTTAAGGAAATAGTATCTGGTTCATTTATCCATTGCCCCTTAGGTTTTGTGCTATGTTTCTTTATTTTCTTTGTAGCTTGCATTGACTGCCTAAAGATATGTAGATATAAATTTTCTCGTCGTTCTTCCCTGTCAGGCTGCAGATGGTTTTAGCCGTAGATATGGCGTTCCATTGGAAAAATTGTACAGAAAAGTTTCTGGTGGGTGCATCCATATTAGCAAATTCTGTTAGCAGGATCCTGTTTCTTGTTACCCAACTTCAGACTGCTTCCTTTTTCTTTGTTTCCTAGGCTGTGATTCTACTTTTTTTTGTTTAATTCTTTTCATTTTTATATATATTTTTTTGTTGTATTTCTTTCAGGGAAGACAGAATATGTCCATGCACGAGTTACAGAGCCAGCTCGACTTGCTTTGGAGGTTCGTTTCCTTTACTCTTTTTGTTATGCTAAGGGACTGTTATTTTCATCTTTCATGACAGAGAAATTCATGAAAGACATAGTATATCCATTAACTTAGCAAATTATTGGATGCTCACACTTTTCCTCTTACTTTTCGTATGGTGTACCTTGTAGTTTTAGCGTTCCAAGTCCCCTACTTCACTAAATTGGCATCTGAGTTTTTCGTTGAAGGAAAAATACAACTATTTGCTAAGCATACATTTCTTTTTGGGACCTTGTGTATTATATAGGTTCTGTCAGAAGATTTACCTGGTATACTGGCTAAAATATCGTTCCCAAAGTCGATGCGTTGGAACTCTTCAGTATGTAACTTATATCTGTATACATTATCGTTCATATTGCCTTGGCTCAGTTGTAAAACAACGGGTTTAAATTACTGCTATTTATCTTTTGCTGTGATAAGCAGGTAATGTTTAGCAGGCCGATTCGCTGGGTTATGGCCTTACATGGGGATCTGGTTGTGCCATTCTCCTTTGCTGGCATCTCAAGGTACGTTTACTTGGCTACTCTTGCTTTTCTATGGCTTCAGTTGGCACAAATTTCCCTCTTGCATTTGTTAGGCATATCAGAAAGATGTTAATATGCAAAATATTTATAAATAAAGTAACTATCTGTTTCATCTTCAAAATGCAGTGGAAATGTATCTTGTGGACTTCGCAATACTGCTTCAGCATCACTATTTGTAAGAATGTACCCTGCATTGTCGTCTGTAAGCATATTTGGATGTCATGCTTCAGATGTGTGCTTTATGGTATTCTATATATTGGCAGATACAGAATGCAGAATCCTATGAAGATGCTATGAGGAATTCTGGAATCAATATTGAGATTGAGGCATGTCCTTCATATATTCTTCTCTATCCATTATTTATTAAAAAAATATTTTTAACTTTCAGCAGGGTGTCAGATTTCTTTCAATTTAGATTTGTAGTTATGGATCTATGTTGTCATTTCATTGGTTACCATAATTTACAGGAAAGGAAGAAAATCATTCTTGAGAAGTCAAATGCACTAGCTAAGAGTGTGAATGGGCGCCTTGTTGTCCCGCAGAACTTACTTAATGAGGTATATGTGGTGTTTTCAGTGATATTCTCGACCAATGGTTCCAAGAAATGATCTTTACCGCATGATACCAAGAAGCTAATTAGTTTATGGTGTTTTCCAGGTTGCAAATCTCGTCGAAGCTCCTGTGCCCTTAATTGGAAAGTTCAAGGAATCATTCTTAGAACTTCCAGAGGAGCTATTAACTATTGTAAGCTCTTCAGAAACTAAGATTGGTTTTTATACCGTGTAAACTGCTCATAATATCTGTATACTTCCTTATGATTAGTCAGCAAGTATGCTTATCTAATTCAGGCCTTACTATGGTGTAACCATATAGGTTATGCAGAAGCACCAGAAGTATTTTTCTATTATTGATGAGAGTGGACAGCTATTGCCTTACTTTATTGCTGTACGAAACTCTAGCCTTGCACTGTCTTCTGCTGCATATATTTTTTTCATTTTTAATGGCACAAAAACAAGTTTTTAATAGCTGATGAAACAGAGTGTGACTTTGTTTAGGTTGCCAATGGTGCAATAAATGAGGATGTGGTGAAGAAAGGAAATGAAGCAGTTCTCAGGTTGAGATGTGTTATAAGTGGCTAAATTTTTTTACTCAATTGATAGATAGAGTAGATCCTTCTTGGCACGTCTTTATTCTTTTAGCTGTTTGCATTGCCCTACTTATATGCTGTCAAGTCTTGATAGTGGTCCATATTAAAAGTACCCAAAGGTCATGTTTTACTTTTGCAGGGCACGTTATGAAGATGCGAAGTTCTTCTATGAGGTGGACACAAGGAAAAGGTTTTCTGAATTCCGAGATCAGCTACAGGGAATTCTTTTCCATGTAAGTTTTCCTTCGGTACATATCTTAGATAAGAAGCTGGATACGATAAATGCATTACTAGATGGTCGTACTTCCTTTGTTTTTTTCAGTAGTTTCATTGTGGTTTCAGTGGTTCAGTAATCAGTACTAGTACAAGTAAAAAATGCAAACCATATAATATTGACTTCAGTAGCACATACAACACAAGCTTCTTATCCATGCTTATGTGAATTAATAGGAAAAGCTGGGGACAATGCTGGATAAGATGAACCGCCTAAAAAAGATGGTATCTAAGCTTTGTTTGGCCCTCGAAATTGATGAAGATCTGCTTCCGGTTGTAGAGGATGCTGCCTCACTTGCTATGTCAGACCTTGCAACTGCTGTAGTTACAGAATTTACTGCTCTGTCAGGAATAATGGCTCGTCATTATGCTCTCAGAGATGGCTATTCAGAGCAGGTAGTGGATTGTTCAAGTGTGTCTGTGTATGTTTATGGGCATAAGTTACTCTTGTGGCAGCTTCTTTTACCTCATAGACTTAAGCTACTAGCCTACTGTGGTATATATCTATTAGCATGTACTCCATTATTATATGACAATTGTGTTCCTGGGATGCAGATAGCAGAAGCTTTGCTGGAAATTACACTTCCTAGATTTTCTGGAGACGTCATCCCAAAAACAGATGCAGGAATGGTTTTGGCAATAGCGGATAGGTAAATTGAAAGCCTAAAGTTTTGTTGTCTCTCCCATTTCTTTATATGCCAAACGGTTCGTCCTGTGAACACAAAAGCTTGTATCTGGATTGGTGCGGGGCTAAATTGCATATAATTCTGATATGATAATTTTTGTTCGAATTTGTGATTCTATATAATAACACCTATACTTGTTCCTGTGACTGTAGATTGGATAGCCTTGTTGGTTTATTTGCTGCTGGTTGCCAGCCAAGTTCAACAAATGACCCTTTTGGCCTTAGAAGAATATCATATGGCTTAGTAAGTTTATTGATATTCTGATCTGAAAATGAGCAATTATCATTTGTCATGTTATGGATGCCAAGTAATACTTTGTATGCCACAGGTTCAGATTTTGGTCGAGAAGGATAAAAATGTCAACTTCAAACGTGCTCTAGAACTTGCAGCTAGTGTACAACCGACCAAGGTTGAGGCAAACACTGTAGAAGATGTGAGAATCAAGTCTTGTTATCCCATTTACAGGTTGTAAACCATCATCTGAATTTGTTCGTGATATAATTAACTGTTTCATTTGTTTCTAGGTGTATCAATTTGTTACACGAAGACTGGAACAACTACTGGTTCGTGCCACTTTTGTGATGCTTATCTTTTTTGATTTCCCAGCTCTTTAAACTGAAATACGTTAGGTTCCGGTTCTTGAAACAACGTTATATCCTTTTTATAGGTTGACAACGGAGTAAGCCCTGAAGTAGTTAGGTCTGTCCTAGCAGAGCGTGGAAACAATCCTTGTCTGGCAGCACGGACTGCATACAAGGTAAGTGACTTGTGATATGATCCAACAGCGGTTAGCTGAGATTAGGTAATAGTTGAGAAGCCTGTGGGCATCATTCTCCTACAAGTCAGATTTTATGGAGATTGGATTAAGCCTAGTTTAGAAGGATATATCTCAATTTAATTGGTTGAAGCTCCTTCGCTATATAGTAATAGAGACTAGAAGGCAGACTGAAACTTGATTATCTTCTGGTTTGGAATGTTGCTGTGTCATAGTGATTTTGCTCAAAAGAAGGTAACATCGCTGGTGCTTTGGCTGATGCCTTGCAGATGGAAAAGCTAAGCAAAGGTGAGATATTTCCGAAGATAGTGGAAGCATATTCTCGTCCCACACGCATTGTCCGAGGGAAAGACGTTGGTGTTGGAGTTGAGGTACTCTGTCTGATCAAAGAGCATTTGTGAAAACTTGCAGCTTCTAACATTTGAATGATGCAATCAGGTGGATGAGAATGCATTTGAGACTTCCCAAGAGAGAGCGTTGTGGAGTACTTACACCTCTATTAAAGATCGAATTCACACTGGTAACTCCACTTTCTTCTCAGCTGTATTCTCTCAAACAAGCCTGTGTCAAATTTCTCTCACTCGCTTCCAAATTTCAGGCATAGAAATAGAGGAGTTCACCGAGGTATCCATGCAATTGGTGGAGCCACTCGAGGATTTCTTCAACAATGTATTCGTGATGGTGGTAAGTTGAAACTTTGTTCTCACACTGTACTCGAGCTTTATCACAGACGAGTGAAGTTTGAATTAACGGTATATGCAGGAGGAAGAAAGAGTGAGGAAGAACAGACTCGCTCTGCTCAATAACATTGCCAATCTTCCCACAGGAGTCATTGACCTCTCATTTTTGCCTGGATTTTGAGCCTTTTACTTGTTTCATAATCCCCACTCAGGAATCATCAATTCATTGACCTCTCATTTTTTCTGTGTTTCATAACCTCATATAGGTTTGTGTTCATTTTAAAGAAATTCAAACTAAAACTTGTGCAATTGAACTCTTGAAAAATAGTTTCATAACCTAAATAATAAAAATGATTCAAAGATTTGAATCACCTCACATAAATACTTTTGACTAATTTTTAAAAATTCAAATGAAAACATTGGATTATAAGATATATTAAGAAAAATCAGCGGGAGAGAGAGTGAAGAGGTTCCGAGAGAGAACCCAAGGGAGAAACGGCGCTAAGTTATGGAGGAGGAAAAAGCGGCGGCTTACTACGACGAGCTCACGCGTAAAGGAGAAGGAGCTGCTCGTTTCAAGCAAGGCCTCGGCTTCTCCACCGGAGCCAACGCCGTTCCGGATAGAGGATCGGCGATTGCATCGTCGTCTTCGTTTCTCAACCAGTTCGTCAAGGCTTCTAACCCTACTAAATCCACTGATAACAAGGATTCCGAGATCCGATCCATCAGAGATAAATTGAAGAAGAAACCTGAAGATCCTAGAGTTCCGGAGAGGAGCTACAGAGAATCGAGTGAACGGCGTCGTTATACGAGTAGGGAGAGGGATGAGAGAGATAGAAGCCATAGGCGTAGAAGCAGGAGCAGGAGTACAGAGAGACGTAGTAGGTATGGGGATAGAGAGAGACGGAGAAGCAGGAGTAGGAGTGCAGAGAGGCGTAATAGGTATGATGATAGAGATAGACGGAGGAGGAGGAGGAGCCGGAGCAAAAGTTCGTCGCCGAGAAGAGAACGTAGGAGGAGAGAAGATGTTAAGGAGAAGAAGGTTGATTACTCGCGGTTAATCAAAGGCTACGATGAGATGGTAATACTCATTTCTCTCATCATTCTTCAGCCTTGATGGTTACTATACTTCGATGAACTTTTGTTTACCAGAATCAGCTTCGTAATGTTAGAATCCCTCTAGAATTTGGGAGTTATAGTAATAAGAAGATAGCTATTCTTAGCTGGAGCTTAACATCAACCTAAAGATTCGGTTGGTATTGCAACCTAGGAATTGCCTTCATGTACCCCCACATTTACTTTATTAAGCACGAATAGATGTTTTAAGATAATAAACATCCTTGAGCTCTAATTTGGTTTAACTTCTTTGTTTATGGATTTAGATTCTGTATTTTTGTTGTTGGTATTTTGTGTGTGTGTGATTTGTCATTTCCATTGGTATCATAGGAGTTGGTTGTTGTGTTGCTTTCTTGAACAGTCAGCTGCTGAAAAAGTGAAGGCCAAAATGAAGCTCCAGCTTGATGAAACTGGTATGTTAGTCGGTCCATTTGAGAGATTACATTGATTCTATTGTCCATGCTTCTAGCAGCTAAGATCTAATTCACCTGACAACATCTTTTGAGTGGGATCCATCTTTGGAATGTTAGAACGGTGGGGCTCTGTTTTGGCACTTAATGTCGTGGCCTTGATGATGCTGATAAGGCTTTCTTATTAATCTGATGCAAGACTATTGTAATAGCCTAGAAATTTTGTAGTGAATCGTAGCCTGAAGTCAGTTAGTTGAGGTGCTAATGTTAAAAATGGAGGTACGGAGAATGTTAGGGTTTTGGTTGGGCATTGGGTCAGGTAGCTGAGAATTCTCCCATCTATCAAAGTCTTTATGGTGTAGTTCTGTGGAGGGCTGTGTTTTGGCTTTTTATCTTGTGGCATTCAGGATGCAATGTATGTTACTGCTGGGAGAAGACTTTTCCTAGCTTTTCCTTATCCGCAAAGCAAAATCTCTTAGTGTGTATTGACCTCATAGATTTTCATAGCAGCTCTGTATATAAGGAGGATTGAGACTAACCCTTTCCTGGAGATATCAAATCTCTGTAAATGTATTTAGTGGTAGATGAAGAAAAAATTCCTGGTGTCTGAGAAAGAATAAAAAGAACAAGAAAGATCAACTCTGTCCTTAAAAATGAGATCTTTTGCATTCACCTTGTGAAAACATTGATATCAATCTCATGTTTAGTTCTTCCTTGAAATTAATGATCTGCTTGGTTTGCAGCTGAGAAAGATACCAGTAAGGGTGCAGGATGGGAAAGATTTGAATTTGACAAAGATGCTCCAGTTGATGATGAAGAAGTAGAAGAAGGTCAGTTTCCCGTGTTTCTCTATGATTTACTCCAACGATTTCGTAGTACAATGGAGCTAAAAGCCGAAATCATTCCCAGTTACACTCTTGATTCTAATAAACTTCATATGATTGTAGGTACTGACGATGATGCTGCCTTAGTCAAGCGCATGGGACATAGTTTTAGGTTTTCCGCTATCGAGGTTTGCTGATTCATTAGCTTTCATTGTCGATCACTATACAAGTCAATGTTTTTATTATATCAGAGCTTCAGACAAATTATATGGTTGAATAAAAACTTGTAGGCGAAAAGGGAAGATCAACTAAAAGCCGCCCACGATGAGGCCATGTTTGGAGTACCCACATTCCAAACTCATACCGATAACACCGAATGTAATGGTACAGAGACAACTAATGTTGAGGACGATGAAGGAGAAAGCAACAGTGGCACGATAAGTCTTCTAAGCGAAAAGGTAAAAATTTGTGAGCTCTCTTCACTTCCTTTGCTCTCAAACCAATAGAGATTCTTGGAGCTCCATTTTAGGGTCCGTACGTAAGCTTGTTAATCCCGTAACTTGTGTTTTAGGTGCTTGCAAAACAGCAAGGATCTTGGCGTGACAGAGCTCGCAAGTCATGAAATTCATATATATATATATATATATATATATATATATATATATATAATAAATGGAACTATGGAAGTCTTGATCGTTTTGTTTCTTGTACAAATTCTGTTGTGTTTGAAAGTGTTTTTTCTCATAACATGCCGATATCAGTTACCATTTTGTTTTGTAATCCATTTAAATTGCCAATCGATGAAGTTGGAAAATATAATTGGATCATGTAATCTTTATCATATACCAATTTTTTTTTTTATGTAGTACGATTTTCTAACTTCTGGCATTATTATGAGATTCGCATTACACTATTCGTGGAAATCAGAGTTGCTAGGTTGAATATGAAAAAGTATAAATCATCGATACATTTAGGAGTGGTACAGATATTTATATGTGATATGAATTTTTTTCAAAAACCCAAGAGAACCAAATATCAGCAAGGTCAATAATATAAGGCTAAAGGAAGAAAAGATAAGGTCTCTTCCATAAAACCCAAGATATCAAGGACTAAAAAGAATCAAAGATACATAAGATGAATTCCAAACGATGATGAAGAAGATTTCACTAAAAAAGAGTCGAGATACATAAGATCAAATTCGATAAGTCACTCTTACATAAGAAAGAAAAAAGGACTCTCACTTCTTCTCTTCTTTCTCAGCCTTTGAAGACCTCTTGGCTCTAGAGCCAGCATGTCTCTTCATTGTGCGTGCTACACGAAGAGTATCATAAGCTTTGAACGATTTCATGTCGGAAGTGAGGTTTACAAGCTCCATTGTTAGCTTCTCACGAACAATAGGCATGTAGTGTTTCATTTTTTTCAACTAAAGGAAAAAAAAAAAACATTAGAAAAGAGAAATCAAATAAGGCCACATCTCATCGCTATAGCTAACATCCAACAAGCAAAAAACTAGTAACAAAAAAACATGTGTTAATGACCAATTTGATTTGGAGTTTACTAAATCAACTTTTTTTAATCTCTAAAGCAAAACAAACAAGGAATCAGCTAACTCAGAAAAACTCGGAATAAACAAAACAACAAACTTAGAGAATTCCAAGAGCTAGCAGAACAAAAAAGAACATGCCTTTGTTTAACAAAATCCGAAACTAATAATATACTTACTCGAGATAGGCGACAAGAAGTAGAGGAAATATTATATTGGATATTTAGGGTTGGAAGCTTTTCTATATACTGTATATACCTGAATGGTAAACCCTAAAAGTTTCGTTGGGTACATGGGCCGACTGGAAAACAAACCCATTAATAATTGGGTTGGGGGTGGGGGAGGGGCGGTCGAGATACATAAGATCAAACGATGAAGCTTTGGGAACTACTAAACACAAGAATAAGGGATCAGCTATTTGCATGTTTATCATTTGGCTAAGTAAAAGAAGTTGTCATTTTCTCTTTCAAACAATATATGTAATTCGACATTTGAACTCTTACATATTGATCTTTTGAGTACCCTTTTCAATGGAAATAGTTGAAGGTTATAAGTATTTCTTGACTATTGTTGACAGATTTTTCCTGCTTTCATCAAACAAGTTCAAAATCAGTATAATGTTAAAGTAAAGGCAGTGAGATCAGATATGATTTCTAAATGTATTTAGTGGTTTGACAAAGTATTGATCGTATGTTTTTTGTTGAAATTTTGTTGATGTGTTTGAAAGTGATATTGCTCATTATTCCGATATTTAGTATTACTTCAAACATTTTGTTTGCGATCCATATAGATTGCCCATCGATGAAGTTGGAAGATATAATTGGGTCATGTAATATTTGGCATAAACATTTTTTTAACTTCTGGCATTATAATGAGATTCTCGTGGAAATTCGAATTGCTAGGTTGAATATGAAAAGTATTCATCATCGAAAGATTTAGAAGTGGTCCAGAGACTAGTTTATAGATTTTCTTGAGGAAGTAAGACATATGTGATATGATCTTATTTCCAAAAATCCAAGAGAACCAAGTATCAGCGCAAAGTTAATAATATAAGGCCAAAGGAAGAAGAGTAAGGTCTTTTCCATAAAGACAGAGGAAAGGTAACAGCAAAATCCAAGTTTTCAAGTTTAAAAAAGAGTCAGATACATAAGATCAAATTCCAAACGATGTTAAAAGATAAAAGTTACTCCTACATAAGAAGAAAAAATGACCCTCAATTCTTCTCTTCTTTTCCAGCCTCTGCAGCCCTCTTGGCTCTAGCACCGGCATGTCTCTTCATTGTGCGCTCTACACGGATAGTCTTATAAGCTTCGAACGATTTCATGTCGGGGGTGAGCTTTACAAACTCAATTGTTGGAGTCTCACGAACAATAGGCATGTAGTGCTTCATCTTTTTCACCTCAACAAAGCAAAAAAAAAAAAAAAAACATAAAGCTCAAGAGAAATCAAATGATGTAACATCTCAATGCTATAGCTAACATCCAACAAAAAAAATAAAATCAAGTAACTAGTATTATCACCAGATCTAAAACACGCTTATATTCAAGGTGACACTTTTAAGCGACCTATTTGATTTTATAGTTTACTACATATATAAGTTGGTTTTCAACATCAAACAAACGAAAAATCTCATCAATAAAACTTGGATAATCTCTAAAGGAGAGCAAACAACGAATCGACAAACTCAAAAAACAATGAACGTAATTAGAAAATCCCAGGAGATAGCAGAACACATGAGATCGAATTAAAGGGAAAAGCAACTCAAGCCTTTATCGATGATATTACTACGTCTTAACAAAACAACAAAACCTAATACTCACTTGAGATAGACAAGAAGTAGAAAGATTTCTTCACACGTCACAGAAAATATAGGGTTTAGGTTTTGAAGAACTATTTATATATATAGTAGAAAGAAAGCCCTGGAAGTTTCGTAGGAGTAGTCCTGGGCCGTGACCCAAAAACACTTTATTTTGGGCCTATGAATATACTCTTACAACAACTTGCCAATTTGCTATATCGTTTCGTAACAGCTAAAAACTGGTAAAAGAAAACGGCGTCTCGAAACTCTAAACATACAGATGTCAATACCTCATTTGCTGCAAGCTGGACGCCCCGCTGCCAATCAGAATTCAGTATTCCAATTTTATTTTATTTTCTTACAAAAATTCACCGAAAAACCTAAAAGTCAAATATAAAGTGAGGTCTTTTCTACGTCTCTTCAACATTCTCAGAGAAAGCCGTCTTCAATCTCTCTCTCTCTCTCTCGTTTCGTATCATCTTCTCTGCGATTTCAATGGCGAGCCGTTGGTTGAGACCTGAGGTACTATTTTCATATCGATCTTTGATTTTACCTGTATCGAAGAAATCCATCTGTTGATTCTCTTTTGACTACGTCTAGTTTCTAAATCCTTAGATCTGGATTCGATTCTTCTATGAATTAGCCTCGTGAATCAATTCGTGTTTCGTTGTTTTGTTTCGGTAGGTGTATCCTTTGTTCGCTGCTACCGGAGTTGCCGTTGGGATCTGTGCGTTTTCCTTGATCAGAAACATCACCGGAAACCCTGAAGTCAGGTTTGTTATCTCCTCCTCAGATTTTTGATTGCCACTTAAGACAATTGATTGGGAACAACTTATGGAATTAGGTTTTTAGATCATCATCTTTATTTTTGAAATGGAACAAAACAACTTCATATAGCTAGAACAGAGATGTTTTTGAATCTAAAGTTTCTTTCTTGCATTAGGGTTTGTTTCTGGATTCTGTGTAGTCTAAAGGGTTTAGATTTGGGATGCAGTGTGTTCTATAAGGGTTTAAACATGAATGGATTACAGCCTAACAAGCATTTCTTGTCTTGGCTATTTTTAGAGTCAGAAACAGAGATGCTTAGACTCTTGAAGTTTCTTGCCACCGAAATTAGGGTTTGTTTTTTGGATTTAGTGTGTGTGTGTTCTAAAAGGGTTTTGTTTTTTTTATCGTCTCCAGATGCACCAAGGAGAACAGGGCTGCGGGAATTTTGGATAACCATGCAGAGGGAGAGAAGTATAAGGAAAATTTCCTGAGGAAGTTTGTTCGCAATAAGAAACCTGAAATCATGCCTGGACTCAACAAGTTCTTCACTGATCCTACATACTGAAACCATCTTTCAAGACCTTTGTCGTATTGTTTCTGGAATTGAATCTCTTGTGATATAAACCTCATTTTTCAATTTCATATTGTTGATGTATCCTCCAGCTGAACACTTGTTAATGCTGGGCTTATGTTGTCACTTTTACGCAGAAAATAACTATTTGTATGAATTGCCTTTGGCAGCATACTTTTAATGACCATCTCATCTGAGAGTAATAAGCACATACTATCTTCAAATTGTCATGATTTTTGACATTGTGATGGACAAACACTAATTTTGAGCCAACAAAGAGTGAAAAACATTGTTCCATAATGTGTCCAGAAATCCATATAAAATTGTAAATGGGATTGGCGACTTTTCCAAACTCGGCATAGAAATTTCTGATCAAAGGATATCACAGGAGAATCATCTTGATGAAATATATAATTTGGAATTTAGGTTACAAACAGCCAGAATCTGCTGTGACATAACTGATGCATAGATCACTTATGGTGTACAAAGGTTTATAGTGTACATGATGGGAGATATTCTCTCTCAAAGAGCTTTTGAGTATTCGGAACAGTACAGCTAAATAGGAAAATGCTCGAGATCCATTGAAGGAAAACCGGTTTGCGCCATTCTGATCCCTCTGAGTAAGCTCTTTGCCTTTTCTTTTTCCTGAAAACATGAATGCAATCTCGTCACACTAACTCACTAAGTGTAATAAGTATATCAGGATACTCAGATCCTTGTAAACTAGTTAACAGTGGAGAAAATTGGAGCAGAAAACTTACAGGTCCACTATAATCGAGAAGACGGGTGCAATACACTTCTGCTTCTTCGAACTTCTTGTGAGTTTTAAAATGTGTAGCAAGAAAAACTAAAGCCTCAAACATGTTTGGTCCTTCTAATCCTTCAGCATCCATTCTCTCTAAATCCTTCTCGAAGTAAAATGCAGCTTCTTCATTACGTCCAAGCTTCTGGTGAAGCTTTGCCAGCTGATTAAGAGCTATTCCTTCCGTGTCAGTACAGTTTACAGCTCTTTTGTAACACTTGATGGCCTCTTCAAGCATGTAAAGCTGTTCGGTTTGATAACATTTAGCCATGGCTATCCACAACCGAGAATCGTTTGGAAGAAAGAATATGGATTTGCGAAAATAGTGAAGTGCATAAAAAGGCATCCCCATCATCTCATATGCCTGTCCTAACCCATACCAAGCTCGATAATCACAAGGGTTTATATCAACAGCTCGTCGATATGCATCAATGGCAGCAGGCGTGTTCTTCATCTCAACATATTCATGGCCCATAAGAGTCCACGCAGATAAATACTTCTTGTTCAGTTTCAAAGCTCTCCGGAAATACATAACTGCTTTCTCATGCTGGCCTTTTAAACTGTAGTAGTTGCCAATGATGCAGCAAGACTCAGGTCTGTACTTATCAGTCGAAAACACCTTATGTGCAAGGTAACTCAGCGCAGCACATGCTTCTTTTGCATACAGAACATTAGAATACAAATCCATATCTTCCACCCGATAGGGATCGTTTCTCAGAAGTTCTTCAAACATGATTTCAACCTGGTCAAATTCCCTAAGACTATACTGAGCTTTTGCAGTTTGAGCTTGGATGTAATTGCTAAAACTGAAAATACCTTGCAGATACTCGTACTTCGCCAAAGACTCAGTGTGCATTCTGAGTTCTTGATAAGCATTGCCAAGAAAAAACTCCTTCATCCAGTGATTGTTTAAATTAAGGCTATTCAAGATTTCAATCGAAGTACACAGAGACTGCAGCTCTGACCAAGCACTCCAGTTCCATGGATAGCTGTTCACAGACTCCACGAGGCTGGCCCGAGCAAGACTTTCATTTCCTTTTTCTTTAAGAACCACACCATACAAGTATAATCCAAAAGAGTCAATTGCTCCTGTCCTCCTCAGAGCTGATAAGTCCCTCTCCAGAGATACCAGTTCGCGGTTTATGGCATCACTCTTACCCAAAGGGCCTTCAAGTTCTATCATTTCTTCTTCTTTCCGTTTTTCTCCAGCCTTCATTGAAACGATAACAAAGTTAATGACATATTATAGAGTACTATCTGTTTCGGTGTAAGTAGGCGGGGGATAAAAAAAAACTCTCAGTAAGTAATTGCCATAAACGTTTACACAATAGTCTTTAAACAGGACAAACAACTTCCAATTAAGTTTCACTCATTTATTTACTTTTGTATATCAGTTGCATACCCTAATATCTCTTGTATCCATAGAACACAACTGTGACTGGACATTAACGTAATTGTGAATCAGAGGCTCAATCTTGTAAGTATGTAAAAATGTCATAAATTGCATTTATTTGGAAGGCAGCCTACTGCCGAGAGCTGAAAGAACCTTCAAAAGCCATTGAAGCCAACTTCTAAAAATTCATTCCATCACCCTTTTCTGATAAGATATAGAAGCTCTAGCTAAATTGGAAAGAGGAGATAGAGAAACAGAACATACCAGATAAAGGGCATAGTAACGCAAGAACACTGATTTCTTGCTCACTTGATCACGAAGCACATGGGAAGCCCGTCTGTACTCTCGACAATCAAAGTAGGACTTTGCTAAAAGGTAAAAGTCACCATCAATCGCTTCATCTTCTTCCGGGAGAGGAGTAGCTGCTTGAGAGAAGCCAATGGAAGGTAATGGTGTTGAAATAGATTCATTGGTGCTGAACCTTCTCCGGATGCTAGAGCTTCCTCGCTGAAACCTCGTATTCGCAGGTGTAAAATTAGACGGGTCTTGCTCTATCCCCACAAGCTGCTCTCCTGCCCTGCAATGGTGAAAGGCAAGGAAATGTCAGAAATTGAACTGACTCATAGTTCACCACCAGTGCATTACAATACGAGTACTAAAAATTGAAACTTTAACTCATAACTCACAAATGAGATTGAACCGAAATAAGAAATTCCCATCAAAAGAACAAATTTTTCAATCAGTGTCGAGCTCAAACATATCAAAACACAAAACCCACTAAATTCCAGGTCAAATAATCCGAATTGGAATGTATCCAACACCAAATTTGTAACAAAAGTGAATTCGAATCAACAATTCTTCTTAACCAAATTGGTTACAATTAGCCCAGGATAAAAGAATATAGCAAAACCATAAAGGATACTGAAAAATCCAATTTTTAATGGAACCAGAGCAGTAGCGAGTTCGAGATTGCATAAGATTAGGGTTTTGAGAAACGAACCACTTTGCGGCGGAGTATAAACAACGGTCGGTAAGCTGTCGAATAGCCGCACGGATTTCGTTGCGGCAACTATCTTTAGAGACCATAGCAGAAACAGAAACTGAGAGTTAACTTAAGTATTCAAAAAAGAATCGAAGAATCTCTTCTTCGTCGTGGAGATTTCAGAACATTTGCTCCCTCCATCTAATTATTTTGAAATTTACAGAGAGAACGTGTGTGTCTTGGGCCCATTGATTAACTTTTGGGTTTCAAAATAGGCCCATGAAACTAACACACACACACAAAAATGCCTTTTACAGTACATAACTAATTTTAATATCATATCAATTTTTATATTTACAATTTTTCACATTGTACTTATTTTAGTTATGTATCACTGAATTACTGAAAAAGTGTAAAATAAAATAAAATTGCAAAACTACTTTGTTTTGTCAACAACTTTAAATTAATTGGTTTGGCTCAAATGAGTAAGACCAAAGGTATGCAAAAGTATTAATCAGAAGAAAAAAAACCTTAGTTAGCTAATGAATGGACAAAAGAACCTTTTGTTTTGGTCAATAGAAATTTTGAATTAATGGTAATATAATTAGTCAAACATAGACCCTGATTTTGCTTAGCAAGTAGTACAACACTATCATGAATCTACCATTTTAAGGGTATTACTCTTTCAAAGATTACAAATCAAAAGTTTAAAACTTTCCAAACCAAATAAACCAGACCAAACCAAAACCAAATTTCGACCAAATCCCTTACAACTATACTTTTTGAATTCAAATTAAAAGATATCCAAAATAGATCTTGTTACTATAATATTGATTGAAAATGTATTAATTTGGTTCATCTAATCTAAATTTTGGAAAATAAAAACGAAAAAGTTGAACAGAATCCACAAAATATGGTAAGAAATTTTCTTAACCGAATAAACAAAAAGAAAAACCAAAAAAATTCCGATCTGAACCGAGCACAAAACCGTAAAAGTTTCAGCTTTACCAAAATTTGGAGGAGTGTTATTGTTACGAGGAAGGAGGAGCCAAAAAATTCAAATTGGCGCTCAAGTATCTTTCCCAAATTCCCCCTCTCTCATTTTGGAAATCCCTCCAAAATACAATATCAAATTCTCAATCCCAGTAGACATCGTTTGCGTCAATCATGTCAGATCTATCTCCAGAAAGAATCAAACTTCCCATTACTTCCATGCCGGAATCTTCTTCTTCTTTACACCATTCCTATAGTCGGAAACAGAAATCTCTCGGACTTCTTTGTACCAAGTTAGTGCCTTTTTACAAAACCCATTAAGTTTATTTTGTTGAATTTGTTCTGATTAGTGTTCTTTATAAACTCAGTTTCTTGGCTTTGTATAATCGAGATGGGATTGAAATGATTGGGCTTGATGATGCTGCTTCGAAATTAGGTATTGCCCTTAACTTAGTGTTTGTGATTTTTTATTTTCATTTCTGATTTTACATGTTAATTTGTTGATTGGGGTTTATTTCAGGAGTGGAGAGACGAAGAATCTATGATATTGTTAATGTTCTTGAGAGTGTTGGGGTGAGATTTGTTAATGTTCTTTAAGCATGGATGTCCAGAATTTGTTGAATCTCTTTTCTTGTGTTTGCTTAGATTCGAGTGTGGTCTAATTTAGGTTTTAACAAGAAGAGCAAAGAATCAGTATACGTGGAAAGGGTTTGCCGCAATTCCAGGAGCATTGAAGGAACTACAAGTGAGTGTTCTTTTGTTTGTTTTATATTCGAATTCAATCTCATTCGATCCCAATTGTGTAGAAGTTGTAGCAATTTTATTTGAATATTCTCATAAGAGGTGTTCCTGATGCAGGAAGAAGGGGTTAAGGACACATTTCATCGTTTCTATGTCAATGAGAATGTTAAAGTAAGTGATTTGGATATGGTTTTCCTCAATCTGTTAATGTCTTTAGTTTGTTGTATTCATGCTCTTAATGCTTAAAGTTTCATACTTTCAGGGATCTGATGATGAGGATGATGATGAAGAGTCTTCTCAGCCTCATTCTAGTAGCCAGACTGATAGTTCAAAACCTGGCTCTCTTCCCCAATCTTCAGATTCGTCAAAGATAGGTACTTTTTTTTGTTTGTGTGTGTAGTACTTATTGTGATTGGGTTTAGTTCAATTGCAAAGTAGATTTAGTGATGTAACAAATTCTAGGTTAGATTCAGCCCTCTTGTCAATTATATAAACGGCACTGGACCTTTATGCCAAAGAACATATATGGTTTATGAGATATAAGGTGGATTCTCTGACATTTTGTTGGTTGGTTATGTGTGACAGATAATCGAAGAGAGAAATCTTTAGGATTGCTTACTCAGAACTTTATCAAACTCTTTATTTGCTCTGAAGTAAGTGACAAGTTCATAGATTCGTTTTATGAACTAAAGAGTTTTCCACCAAGTTACTAAAGATTTTTTTAAATGTGTTCAACTGTTTAGGCTAGGATCATTTCCCTTGACGAGGCTGCAAAATTACTGCTCGGTGATGCCCACAATACATCGATAATGAGAAGTAATTATCTTCATCTTGTGACTTTTAGACTATTTTTTTCTATTGTTGCATACCCACTTGAAAGAAAATCGATCTGTGTTTGTTCACACCTTAATTGTTTTGTTGAAGCAAAAGTGAGGCGGCTTTATGATATTGCGAATGTCTTGTCATCTATGAATCTTATCGAGAAGGTAAACTAAAAACCATCATAGCTACAGCGTTTATGAACCATCTATGTTATGTAGCTGTTGATTAGTCTAAGTACTTTCTTCTATGGTGACAGACTCACACCTTAGATTCTCGAAAACCAGCTTTCAAGTGGTTAGGATACAATGGTGAGCCTACTTTCACGCTGAGCAGCGATTTGATGCTACTGGAATCAAGAAAAAGAGCTTTCGGAACTGATCTTACAAATGTTAATGTTAAGAGAAGCAAATCATCATCTTCCTCCCAAGAAAATGCTACAGAGAGAAAGCTAAAGATGAAAAAACATTCAACACCAGAGAGTTCTTATAACAAAAGCTTTGA
The DNA here is from genome assembly GCA_019202805.1 of Arabidopsis suecica. Taxonomy (NCBI): domain Eukaryota; kingdom Viridiplantae; phylum Streptophyta; class Magnoliopsida; order Brassicales; family Brassicaceae; genus Arabidopsis; species Arabidopsis suecica. The sequence goes on from CM032909.1 coordinate 9,708,138, forward strand.
TGCTCATGAATCAGGACATCGATCAAGAGGTTACCAGTTTGGTCCTTTTGCACCAGGCACTGGTACATATCCAAGAGCTGGTTTGGAGGACAACTCTAGGAGAGCTTTTGATGTTGAGAATCTGAATTCGGATTACCGTCCCTCTTACCAAAACCAAGGTGCATATTTGTTCACATCCATTTGATATCAAATTTGTCAAAATATATGAAACTAACTCTGTTCTGAACAAATTTCAGTTTTGAAAGACCTCTTTTCCCATTACATGGATGCTTGGAAGACATGGTTCAGCGAAGTCACCCAGAAGAATCCATTACCTAATACATCACAACACCGTTAGATCTTCTTCTTCTTCTTCTTCTTCTTCTTCTCTTACCTGTGAACATCATCATTAGTAGAGAGCTTCAAGAGTCATTTCTTTTGATCACTGTGGTTTAGTTTCTACACAATTGTAACTGCAAGAATCCGACATTAATTCACAGATCGCATACCCTCTTTGCTTTCTGAAGTTACTGTAGGCTGTAACTTTTGTATGTTACATATAAGAGCATTCATCTTTTGCCAGTTTTTTGCAGCTTTTATATGGCATATTGTTTTGAGAGAAAAACAAACACCCATCTCATCTTATTTTCCATTTTTTTTAATGGAATATAAAGTAGCAATACCATTTCTCTAACAGAAGGGTCTCTTGCTTTTATTGGTATACTCTCATTAATACATGTTTTAAGGGAATATCAGGAAGTATTGTTTGTCTCAGAGCTTGGAAGGAGGTTTGTACCATCCCCATGGTTCATCAGAGATATACTGTGTCACCTGCTTCACACTCAAGTAGTTCTCAAGTCCCCTGCAAGGAAGAAAATATGTTTAAATTCAAATTTTGTTGGTTATCTATTAAGGTTTAAGTTACTATGGAGAGGTTTTTTAAAATGGTATGTAATCTTGACACTTGTAGCAAAAGAAAGAGACTTACCATTCTCCCAATTCACGGCCAAATCCACTGCGTTTGGTTCCACCCCATGGAGCTTGGCAGAAGCATGGCTGAGAGCAGTTGACCCATACTATTCCCGCCTGGAAAGCCTGAAAACACAATGATTACGATTCATAAACTTTAGAGATGAAGTTTAATCATGAGATATGTGCAGTTACTGATTGTTATTGTTGGTAGTAAAGTTAAATACACACCTTACTAACACGATCACAGCGCTCCAGATCATTTGATAATACTGCGCCGGCTAATCCATATCTGCAAATACAAATAAAGTCAGGCATATGATCTAATACATCATCAGTGGAGTTCCAATTCAAGATAAGAAGAAAAATCTAAACTCACTGAGAGTCATTTGCCAGTTCAATTGCTTCATCCTCGGTGGAGAATGTTTTAACACACAGAGCAGGACCAAAGACTTCCTCTCTCCAGATTTCCATTGAAGTAGTCACATTTGAAATAATCGCAGGTTCAACAAAGTATCCCTTCTTTAAATGCTGCAGAACATAAATAAAACATTGTAAGTGCTACTACCGGATCTAGATAGTATTTGGACATACATAGAAGATTACTCTATATCTGTATTCTGTAATGTACCTCAGGGCGAGTTCCTCCACAAAGGACAGTTGCACCTTCATTCCTAGCGTTTGAGACAAACTTCAGAACTCTCTCGTACTGCACAGGATTAAAGATGTAAGACTTGACTAGAAATCTTTCGTGATTAACCCAAAGTGATAGATAATAGGGTTTTGGAGGATTGAGGAGTTAACTCTCGAGAATTTCAATTCTGTTCAGGAATATTACCTGTCCTTTGCTGACAACAGGACCAAGCCTACAGCCTTCTTCAAAAGGATCTGAAATCTTAATGTTCTTTGTCCACTTTACCAGCTTGTCCAAAAACTCGTCAGCAATCCTTTCCTGACATTTCACCAGATTTTTTTTCATGAAAACAACAGTACACAAGAAGTATAGTAAAGCTTCTCTATCCTACTTCTATCTTCCAAGGTCCTATGATGACTGATACTTATCAGTCTATCCGAATTGCAGATGCCCAGTCTTACAGATAAAAATATACTGAAACTGTGTACATTTGCATTGGTGGTTTCATGTAAAGGAGAAGTCATATTTTCTACTTGTATCATGACTAGAGTAGCCTACATAATTATAACTAAATTTCCAAAGCAAACCTTTAATTGCACAACATATAGCTTCTCTAGAGAGCAGCTTTGGGTGGACGTGCAATTGTGTTAAAGGATAACACATATCATGTACAGTTCGGTGGAGAATTTAAAATCAGAGACTACTGCAGATTATATGCTCGCTTACATGCACAAGAAGTCGAGATGTGGCACTGCAAATCTGCCCATTCGTCCAGAAACAACCAAACATAGTCCATTCCACAGCTGTTTAGAACAAAATTTTAGTCACTAAGTAAACCAATAGTTTAGAATACATATATATAGCATGGTTTTCTTAAGGTTCCAAAGGTACCCACCTTTATCAATATCAACATCATCAAAGACAATGATAGGGCTTTTACCCCCAAGCTCCAAGGAAACAGGCTGTGGAATGAAACATACAACAAGGTTCATGCACAGACGACGAATAATCATAGGTCGAATAAACAAGCCCAGATAGATACTAGTTCCAAAGGAGGGTAACAAACTTACTTTAACCAATTTGGCAGCGGAAGTCATAATGCTGCTTCCAGTTGTTGTGCTTCCAGTGAATACAATCTGGTAAAGGCTAAGAATAAATGCTCTATCTCCAAGTGTTTGACTTTCAGGATACTGGTAAGGATAAAAGTGACTATAATCAGAGTATCAGACCTTGTCAACGTGTGGATGCGATGCCAGTGGAGCACCTGCTTCAGTTCCTAAACCAGTCAGAATATTAAGAACACCAGGTGGTAGACCCACCTCGCGGCAAATATCAGCGAGCTCCAAACATGTCCTGAAGTAAAACCAAATCAGATTGGCGAGTTCATGAACTAATAGTTGAAATAGCTAGCTATGATGTCAACATAAATCAAATACGCACAGGGAGGCCAACTCTGAAGGTTTCAGTATTGCCGTGCACCCAGCAGCAAGTGAAGGAGCGACTTTCCAGACAGCCATCAATAACGGATAGTTCCTTCAATGCAAATATAGATTATTAGCTACCTAATATGTGGTGGCGTAACACATGGTTTGACTAAAAAGGAAGAAAGAAAATTTGAAGACCAATGTGATCTGAATATGTAAAACTTAAACCCGTGAACTTGACGAAGGATAATATATACAACGATTTGAGGGATCGGTTAGATTTAAATCTGTCAACGAAATATACCATGGAGTAATCAGCCCAACAACACCAATGGGTTCCTTGAGAATATAACCCTTAAAAGTATCCATTGGCAGAGAAAGAGGAGCCTTCTGCTTTGCATCCAAGCCTTCAGCTAGGTCAGCATAATATTCAAAACATCCAGCAACATCATCCTGCAACGGTTACAAGCAACCACATATGACATTTGAATCACAAAATTGAAAAATGTTCACAAAAAAAGTGAGAATACCATGTCCCATGCTGCTTCATCTAGTGGTTTACCACAATCAATCGCCTCAAGATTAGCTAGTTCAGACTTTCTCTCTATCACCTGGATATTTCCATTATGTTATTGCCAGGCATAACAGCTAACAGAAAATGAACACGATAGGAACACAGATTTTATTAACTCATTGTTACCTTAGCTGCAATAGCACGCAAATATTTGGCACGAACAGCACCAGTTGCTCTAGCCCAATCCTTTCCGTTGTTCCTAGTAAATGCTTTTCTAGCAGCTTCCACAGCGAGCTCCACATCTTCAGAAGTTGCAGCTGGAATATAACCTAAAACCACCACCGATCATTCGATCAAGAAACTTAAAAACACTACAAAGAACTCACTCCATCAGCAGAATAGGAGTAGGAGATCCAAATTTTCAACTACATATACAACTCCCTCCTAGGTTCCGATATAATTCCACAGATATAACGCAAAAACAACTTCCGATCCAGTTCATAACAAGAAAAACCGAAGCTAGCTAAGGATTAACCAACATCACAGAAGAAATCACGATCGTCTCAAACAGACAAAAGTTCAAAGCTCTCTGAATTCGCGAACTAAGTATACGGTAAATCGGGAAATGCGTAGTTCCGATATCGATGGATTGAATCAAAACTCGCAAAATCGATTGATCCAGTTCAAAAGGTGAGCAAAACACGAAAGAAAAAGTACCGATGATATCTTCGGTGGCGGGATTGACAACAGGGAGAGTTTTACGGCGAACGGGCTCAGACCATTGACCGCCGATGAAGAGTTGCCGTCTCGGCACCGTAATCGCCATACTATCTCTCTGCTACTAGAGGTGGTGGTGAAAGAAGTAAATGGGATCGTTGGACTTTCTTTCCTTTTTGGTTCTAGATGATATCTGACACATTTTCTTTTAGTTGCATAGCTGCTATATAAATTTTTTTTTTTAATAAAATTGATTGATAAAAATTTTAATACATTTGTATAAAATTTTATTTTCGGTGATATATTTTATTTATTAAAGAGTAATTTATGTCAATATTGATTTGATAATATATTTTTGAAATAAAATGATAGAAAATTATATACACCACAAATGAGGATGAATTTTTTTATTGTTAAGAGGTTAACTAAATCGCGAAATGTGGATATAAACACATTGTTCAAAATCGCTTCATCGAAGACCGATTAAATTACTCGGACCGATTAAATTACTCGGACGACTAGTATGTGACAAGTCCAACACTCTAAACTGCATAAAAAGTTTAGGAGATGGTAGATTGACTTTGCATTACTAGGAAAACAATGTTGAAGAATTTTGGTTGTTCATTAAATCTCTCATGGTATGTGACTATGTGTTTTTAGAGGTACAATGATTAGTATGATCCACGTTTGGTTTGAAACCATCCATCCTTTGCGAGGCTGTGTTTTTTTTTCTTGTAAATATTATTTAATCAAACATTCAACAAAATTGTAGATTTTTTTTGCTAAACAGGCTTTACACTTAGAATCATCAAAGAATCTAGACTCGATTCTAATTCTTCATCACAGTTTAATATTCCGAACAAGATCAAACTATCCAGATTCTTTTTTTCTTTGAGTTTTCGAACTTTTTATTAAAACAAATAAAAGGATTTCTAAATTATTCACAAAACAAAACAATTCAGTCTATTTCCACGGAACAATAAAAGAGATCACAACAATCCAAATCATTATTTTCAAAAGTCTTGAATATCTCCGATCATCAAGAATAAGCAAGAATCAAGACAGATTTTATACTAGTTTACAAAAAGAAGAAGAAGACAAATATGTAAAATCCAAAAAACAAAGATACGAATCAATTCTTAGTGGTGGTTTTGTTGTACTTGTCTTTAACCCAACTAAGACCCAAAGACGTTCCTATCTTCACCTTCTTTAACCCGGAACTCGCCGCCGCTTTCGTCTTCCCTAATCCAACCCCCACTTTCTCTTTATATTTCGCCGAAGTGCCACGGCCGCCGTCTCCGCCGTCATTCGTTTTTCCGGATGATTGATTCTTGTCCCACTGATCGGCCCAAGAATTTTTCTCCATATTGTATGAGAAAGAGAAAGATTTGATTAGGTGAGAAAAATGTATTAATTCAATCAAATCGTGATTAATATAAGAACGTCACCCATTTTATAGGGTTTGGTGATTAATATATTCTCACATAATCAAATCTTTGATTATTGACTACGTTTTATAAATATTGGTGGGGTGTAAATTAATGATAAAATTGAGCAGCTAGATATTTGTGTTATGTTTAGTCTGGATTGCGTGTAATGATTTTTCCTAATTGTCATTACGAAATAGTCTTTTTTGATACATTAGGTATTTAATTAATGCAAATCTTGTGCTTATCTTTTGATATTTGACTTTGTGATTCTATTCCTCTTTAATTTTGACTTCTTCTCCAAATGCAGTATATACCTTCTATATATACATTTTTGTAACACTTTTAGCAAATAAATCATGGGGTTGGACAGTATTTACAAAGAATGCCATTGGCATTTATTATTACTTTTACAAAATTTAAATAAAAGATATTATTAACCAAACAATATCTTGCCTAATTTGTTTCTAAAAATCTCTACACAATCTTTCCATATATCTTCAAAAAATTTTTATAGCAAATATTTATATTAACATTTTGCATAGCAATAAAAATACTAATTTATAATAATCAAAATATTCACATAGAAAATCAAATACACATACAGTAAAAAGAGCTATATCTATCATCATTTAAGCCGTTGTTTCATTTAAATAAAAAAAAAACACAAAAACTTGAAATCATATACTTTATATGATAAATTTAAAATATATATTAATAGTATAAATTTAAAATCGTTCAAAGAACGGTATACTACGGGTGAGATCCTAAAATTATTAGATTTTATAACAATAATAATTTATTTTCTTGGATTTTATAATCCTAATAATTTAGCTAACGAGATAATATAGACGGGTTTATATGGGATGACGGGTTTTGGTCGATATTAATAAATAACGGTATATCACGGATGAAATCCTAAAATTAACAATCAAAATACAATTATACAATCTTAAACACAAAACAAATGAAACAATATTAACAAAACAAATCCAACTTAAATTTAAAATTTTTAGTTATAAAAAACAGACCCACGGTATACTGCAGAGTAAAATATTCAAAATTTTAAAATCCACCATACATCGTTACTTAAAAAAAATGTATGTTTTCGTATCTATACTTCAAAAATTGATAGATAGATATCTACATTTAAAAATACAAATTAATATGATATATCTTCAGTTAGTCTTTTAAAAAATAACATTACATTTTTTAAAAAATATAGCTCCGCGGTATACCGCGGATTAAATTCTAGTTTTTTACAAATTTGTTTCCTGATTAACAAAAACCAAACTTTATCTACACGTCACCAATTAGGTAGATAAAAACTTGGGTAAAAAACTGTCTGTGGGCCGGACTCATCAAACATCCCATATTGGGTCAATAATTATGACTTTATCACAAATTTGACCTAGCTAATCCATGGGGTTTGAATTTGATAGTTTATAATTAAATCAATGGATAGTTATGTTAATCAGGCAAGCCCGATCTCTAGTTCGGTTCAAAATCTGCAAAGCCGACATTTTTTTTATTCTGGTCCAATTTTGTTCGACCTTATATTCTAAAACCCGGTTCGGTCTATACAGAGCAAATGTTCGGTTTATTGGAGTATATATATCTTTACAACAATAATTTTCAAACATTCATTAATCAATATGTTTTTAACAAAGCTAACTATATATATTCAATTGCAAAAAACTGAAAGCTAACACATGTTACAAACTATTATACAAGTAAGGATCATAGAACCCTTCCAAATTATTGAATTGAAAGATAAGAGAGATCACCGTAGAAACTAGAAAGGATCAATGTTTTTAATATAGTTATAATTAGGTAGTTATCTAGAGAAAAATTAAGTAGGTTAATGTCAAGTGCAAATACTATTTTTAATAGATATGAGACATTTTATGCGCTTTAGTTAGAAATTCTCATTTTTCGATAGTTGTGCTTGACTACTTGTGCAAAATGAAAAGATTCACTTTTGAAGTTTTAGATTTTTGTTAGTTAATTATTTGGCTAGACAGGTCAAATTAACTGGTATAGACACTTAACAACTTTTAGTCACTCTTTTAAAAGGTACTATTGTCTAGAACAACTTTTCTAGGCACTCTTTTAAGGTGCTATTATATACACTTATAATCAATAACCATTCATTTTAATCATCCAAACCTCCAAAATGCTAACTTCCTAGTCAACACCTTACTTTTTTTCTTCAAAATTTGATTCTCTTAAACCGGAACCCAAAATGAAACCTTATGGCCTATTACAAGAACAAAAATGCCTATATATGATAAATTGATTTTACCGGAAGCAAGCTGATTCTTTAAGCAAAACAACAAGGGAACACACAAGTTTTCCATCGCATACAGGATAAATGGAATAATTTTATCGTTAAAGTATTTACTGAATTATTTTCAATAACATGCATTATGTAGAAAGTTTGTGTTGAAATGGGGACAAATCAATGAAACTATCACAACAAATTTAGGTCAAATTCAAAAGGTGTGTGTTTTCTTTTTGCATGCAAACTTATAAGTAATGCTCAAAGACAAAAACAGAAAATTTATATTCGTTTTGATGCAAAGACAAAACCGACAAAAACACAGAGCGATAAATGATGTCTCGAAATTTTTTACAATTGCTTAAAAATATATGTTCAATTAATATAGAACGAGAAAACTATTTGTAAATGCATTTATGTTCGTACACATTTCTTCGCCACCTAAGCCATCATAACTCTTTTGACTGTACCAATCGACACAATCATTTGTATATAAGGAATGATCTACCATATAGATCTATCTATATAGTATTATGTATATATACAGATATGACATGTACATGTAACCTGCTTCATATTCATTTCATGAAACGTCCACCACGGTTATCGTGTTTACACGCATCAGTAGTGACAACTCCACGAATTAATTCAGCATACATCCATATATATATCTTAATAAACCGTTGTTCATATATTCGAGTATATATAATAATAAAGTGTTACCTTGTGTTAGATTTCATCGATCCAAGCAAATAACATGATAATATTTTCTAAAATAAATAACCATCATGTATGAGATATAAATTCTTGAGTAGAATTCGGAAGAAGACCATAGGGATATATAGTGATCATACATGTAGATTCATTCATAAATCTAAATCAGTAGTCAAACCAAAGCACCGATCGGAAAAAAGAAATATTCGGAAGAAAGAAAAAAAGAAGCAAATAGAAATACAAAAGGTAGTCAAAAGAAAAAGAAACACAAAAAAGTGAAGAAAGATTGAGATAATAAAAACACACTTGATTTGGTGATTTTCAAGATGAAGATCGCTTTGAAGCAGCGAAGGATCGGACCGAGACGCTTGATTCCCCTTTTGGATCTCGTACGCACACGTGGATGAAGATACAAACATATGATGATGATGATCAAGAACCGATCTAAACGAAAAAGTAGAGAGAGATAAGGTAAACCCTAATCTTAAAATCTTGATGATGATGATAAGAATCAACTACTTCATCTTCTTTTTCTTGGGATTCTTGATCTTTGGTTTGTGTGTTGATGTCTTCTTCTTGGGTATTGGGACTTGGAAGGTGAAGAGAAAGAAGAAGGAGAAGAAGACGACGAAGATGAACATGAATTATCATCATCACTATCATCATGATGATATTGGGAACTAAAGTGAAGGTAGAGAGAGAAGTGAGGTTGTAATGATGATGAGGGATGAAGAGAAGTCAGAGGTAGGGGAGGAAAATTATCATTACTACTTTGAACCAAATGTTTTCTAGCTTCTCTTTTATTTTTACTAGGACTCCGGACCCCCGCGATGTCGCGAGGGAAAATATTTCAAAAATCGTTAAAAAAATATCAAACGAAAATTAATAATAACGATGGTAGATGATTAAATGTTATAACGATTTATAAAATAAACTTAAAGTTTTAATTTTTCGTGAAATAAACTAAATGTTGCAATGGTTCAACTAAACGGCTGCAATCATTTTATGAAAAATTACGATAAAAAGATGCAACCGTAAAAATTATTTACTCGGATTGCAACTTTCTCAAAAAACACAGCGTAAAATAATTTTTTAGTTTAAAAAGAAATAAATGAAATGTTGCGATATATCAAAAGTTGTAGCGGTTCGTCAAATAAACTAAAGATTACAACGGTTCGTAAAACAAAACCAAAAATTGCAATGATTGGTCAAATAAACCAAATGTTTCAACGGTTCAATTAAACGATTACAATCTCATTTAAATGCATTTTGGTAATTAAAAATTAAAAATATTAATTTATGAAAATTATACCGAAAGACGCGACGGTAGATAATTAGATGTTATAGCAATTTGTAAAATAAACCAAAGGTTGCAATTGTTCGTGAAATACAAAACAAAATATATAAATCAAAGGTTGCAATCGTTCGTGAAATAAACTAAATATATAAATCAAAGGTTACAATTGTTTGTGATATAAACTAAAGGTTGCAATTGTTCGTGAAATAAACTAAATATTGCAATAATTCGAATAAAAGGTTGCAACTGTTTATGAAGAGGTACAATAAAAAGAAGCAACCGCAGAAGATATTCGGATTGCAATTTTCTAAAAAACATACCCGTAAAATATAAATTTTAGTTTAAAAATTAAAAATATATCCATATATAAACTATGAAATAAACCAATTTTATATGTAGTTTATTGGTTTACGTAAAAAGAAATTCAATAAAACAACATGACCGTACAAAAATAACTGTAAGAAAAACAACCATAAATATTTAAACGAAAGGTTGCAATAAAAAAACACAACCGTTCAGATGTACAAATGGTATTTATTGGAAACGACATAACCGTAAAAAAATAACCGATTAAAACGAAAACTACGATAAAAAGACGCAACCAAAATAACCGTAAAAAAATAACCGATTTAAACGAAAGGTTGCGATAAAAAGACGCAACCGTTCAGATGTGCAAATGGTATTTATTAGATTGCTATTATATATAGATTTCTTTTGTGGGCTTCGAAATATCCTAACCCTATCTTATGCCCTTGAGCCTTTCTCTCTCTAGATTTATGAGTAGAGAGATAGAGAGACAGAAATGCCTTTTGTGCATAGGGGTAAAAAAATATTCAATTGCCTATCCAATGTTCCAAGAGGAAAAAGTAAAAGAAAGTTAGATAGCTATTTTTTTTTCTTTTTACAAATTCTCTAACTTTTTTTTTGGATCTATCCAATACATATGTTTATTTATTATATATTTGATTAATTTCATGAAAAAACGATCAATAGGTCATTAACAAAAGCATTATTTAAAGAAACAAGGGGTATATATTTTCTGTTATTTCAAAAATTCACCAACTTTATGTAAACAGATAATTTTGTTTTGCCATTTACGTACGATTTTGCAATCTTGGTTATAAATTATCACCAAACCAGATTAGCTAAAGTCAGAGATGACCCTGAAAAAGAGGAGGTTCAAGCAAAAAAAAAACTTTTCTGAGTTTTATAAAGAAATTATAAAGTTTGACACCAAAAGCTTAAATTTAAGAAAATGAGACTTATTTTTATAATTAAAATATTTTTAGGGGTCTAATTTTGCACAAAATTTTTAGCGGTTCCAAACAATTGTTTCATGTCGTTGTGCTCAGGAACGGCCCTGACTAAAACCTTAAAGATCAACTAGATTTTCATCACTAAATGCAACATTTGTTTGGTCCAATATGCATAAATCAATGCGGATTACCATTCGAGATTTACTTGATTTTCACCACCAAATAAAACAATGTTGAATTTTTATGATTTTAAGAAATGGAACTATCTTAACGAAAAAAATGATGGTAATGATTTAGTGGTTAAGTGGTGAAAGAATTCCATGTGAGTCCCAGCGGTAGGTAATAGATTCAAATCCCAATATTTTCATAACTCCGGCTCTCTCCTTGACCATTGTATGTGTCTTATCCCAATACACACAACTCAACCAGTGTACTGTATCTGTATGTTATTTTTATTAAGTTCATTTAACTTAAAAAGTAACGAAAAAAAGTTAAAGGATGGATCAAACTTTTTGATCGATCGGGCTTATTCTAAAAGCACATGGATATTCTTTCCATATGCAAGAAATTATGTAGAATGTCCATTAACAACCTTTTTCGGTTCAATCTCAGTGCTTTATAATTATCCTACTTTTAATTGATTAATATCCACAATATTCTAAGTTAAAGGTTTCTTTCCACCAAACTTGACATGTCATAGAATTTCTAAGTTGTAATTACAAATACGCTAAATTGCCATTGCATCAAATTGTAATAATCTCAAACAACAATTAATACGTTTACAATAATAATACAGTATGTACTTTTAAGCTCTGAACAAGTTGTTATAGTTGGCTCGAACTTACTCAAACTAGTTAATGGTTAATGAGTCTATGTTAATTAACATTCAATTACTTTAAATGTATTGATCAAAAAGCATAATTTGAGATATTGACTAGAGTAGATCCGACTACAAATGTACACTTAGCAACCAACTGCTACATCAATTTGGTGTGGAAACCAGATTTAGCAAGGTATAGACGCTAATCAAAAAACGATATCATTCCCGATTTTTAAAAAATGAAGAACTAAATTGTAGAAAAAATGTAATTCACTCAATACCACAATTTAGTATTTTTACTGATCCTACTCTAACTCTCACGATTTATTTTTATTTTAAAATTTATTAAATATATTTTGTCTTTCTAGTCAACTGAATTTATGACAAATAACATTCGTCGGAAACAGAAAACCCTTATTTGCTCTCTTCTCTCTCCTCTCTTTTCTCAAAACTAACAGCCGCCGCTTGTTTTTGGCCAACGTCCGGTGGCTCCTTTAGCACCGGCGTTGTGCCTCTTTAGTGTATTTTGTTGTTGTTTTTTATTCTTTCTTTTGTTTGGGTGTTGGTGGAGTTGATTTTTTGAGTGATTGGGATTTCTTGTCGAGATCGGAGATGGTGTTGCTCTCGTCGCAATTCTGTTGATGTTCTTGACTCCTCAATGGCACAGCTCATCTTTTCTCTCCACCAATTTCGTCTGGCCTGTTACTCGTCCGGTGGGTTTCTTCTTTGCGATGGGTTTTTGCTTGTTCGTTAGGAGGAGGGAGAAGTTTTTGTCTTTGGATCAGCTTATATGTTCGAGGTTCGCGACTGCTTTCTCCCAGGTGGGTTTTGGAGTCGTTTCTGGTTTGGTTTGGCTGCTCGGTTGCTTCTCTTTTGAGGCTCTGTGGTGAACCCGGTCAGTTCGTGGTGCGAGATGGACGTGAATTTCAGATCTGGTTTCACCTTCTCGGGTATGTTGCTCTCGTTGACAGATTCTTCTCCTGATTGTTTAAGAATTTTCAGAGTCTCCTTTTTGCGGAGTCTATGTCTGTTCTGTGGTTGGATTTTGTTTGAGTGAAGTTTCCGTTCTGGCCATTGTTTCTCTGCCTTGGTGTTGTGTTTCGTATCGAATGTCCTGGAAAATCTCTCTTTTGTGGTGACACGGACTCGATGCCTTTTGCCATTGGCTCTTAGCTCAACTTCTTTGGTTGGTTCTTCTGTCTCATCAAGATCTGCTTCGTTTGGAGTTCGTGGGTCGCTACTTTGCCATCATAAGCGGTATCTCTTCCTCTTGAGATTATCGACTTCTCGGGGTTGGTTTGGAACGTTTAATACTACCCAAAGCTCTATCAATTCTTTCAGCAGAGAGAGGAGCTATTCAATGGGTTTTGATTCGGTTCCTCTCCACAAGACAAATAAGGCATTTGTGCGTCGATCCCTTAGCTTCAAGTTCAGGCCTTTCCTTTGAGATTCTTGTGGTTCCTAGTTATTTCACTCATTGGAGGTTTATCGGTCCGTTTTCTAAGTTTTAGCTTATGGTCTTGTATTTGGTTGTTTGTTAGCTTCCCTCTTTTGGGCTCTTGTCTTCGGGGATATCACTATTTTCCGCCGACTTATCTTATCGGGGATATTAACTCTTTCCGCCGATCGTTGTATCTTTCAAAGGTTTAATATAATTATTCAGACGAAAAAAAAAAAAAAGTCAACTGAATTTACTGATGAAAGAAAAAGGCTGTTTGTGACTGTATTTGGGGGAGTATATAGATTACTAAATTGCTACTAACAACATAAGCTTTATTGGGTTTAGGTAAAGAGGAGAATTTTGGCAGTCCCATGTCTTGTATATGCCATAAGTTATGTATATCCTTTTTTTTATATCAAATTTTTAAAGTTAAGAGAGTCAGAGGACAATAATAAAAAAAAAAAGTAAATGACAGAGGAATCAAAATCATGAAACTCAGGAAAGGCAGTGCCTTGAAACCAGAGAGATAGAGAGATATGAGTTTTTTTTTTCTCTGTAAAAGCAACCTCAAATGCAATTATCTTTCTGCCATTTTTTAAACATATATAGGGTATATAGTACTTTATTAATCAAGAAAAACAATTGAGAAGAAGAATAAAAAGGAAAAAAACCAACTTATTATAAAGCAATGTGGTTTCTTGAAGTTGGGAATTTCCACCTCAAAAGTGCTAAAATGTCAGCGTTCTTATTAAACAAAGTTTAGTGATTATTCTATGTACAAACAATTTAATTTTAATTTATTGTAGGGAAATTGTTAATAATGCCACTTTTTCAATGCCACTTTTCAAAAATACTCCTTTTTTAAAACTTTATAAAAAATGCTCTTAAAAATATAAAATTTACCCAAATATGTATGTAATATTATTAAAACATACACAAACTACATTTCTCGTAAAATCTTATAAATACTTTATAAATACCTTATAAATGCATTTTAAATACCTTTAAAAACTTTTAAAATATCTTGTAAAACCTTTGAAAAACCTTAAAAATCCTTTAAAATAACTTGTAAAACCTTTAAAAACACCTTATAAAACCTTATAAATACTTGGATCGAGTCTTCAAGTAGTAGTTACAATCCATAAGTACCTTAGAGCATGATTATCCATAGTGTCTTAAAAATAAATCTTAGGAATATTTAAATAATACATTTGTAAAATATGGATCTTAACTATGTTTTTGTTGCTTAGCTAAGACACTCTCTTAGCAATAATAGCTTAAGTGGGATTTAATTTTAATTATTTATTGCTAAGATCCAGCTTAAGATTTTCTTAAGAACCTGCCATTAATCATGGTCTTATAAACCTAATAAAACTTTATAAAATTTCAGATTTAAAAAGAGGCATTTTTGAAAATGGACATCTAAAAGGGGCATTTTTGAAAAGGGGCATGAGAAAAGGGGTATTTTTGCTAATCCCCCTTTATTGTATGCGCATGATAAAACTCTATTTATAATAATAATGAAACAAGAAAATTACAACTTTTCTTGATCGGTGTAACATTAGTTTTTTAATATATATTTTACAATTTATTTTTCTTATATAGATACTTGTAATCTGAATAATTGAATTTAAATAACTAATATATTTTTTAAGTTGACACAAGAAGATATTTTACAATTTAAAAAATGTGGACACATTTACATAACTTCCTGAGTAATTATGTATCTGCAATCATATAAAAAAAAAAAATTTAGGCGTTAAGCATATGTGTCCAACAACTTCATATCATAGTATCATTATCATAGTATGGGTAAATACTAAATAGAGAGGAGAGTCTCAAAGAAGGAAACAAAGTTGAAAATATCTTTTTTACTTTTTGCTCTCTCATAGAGTTCCACTCACCATGATGGGCTATAGAGAATTATCATGGGCCAAAGGAAAATGGTCAATACAGTTGGCTTATTAGCCCAACGATAATCGTTGGTAAAGTTAAGTAGTGCTTAAACCCAAGTTTTAATGAGGCAACTCGACTAAAAAAATGGGCCCAATACTTTTCTTATTTCTCCCGAGATATACAAATTAACAAATGACATTTACTTTTTTTATTTAACACTAACTTTATTTGGCATGTTCTTCTAATTATGATTAGTTTATGTCAGAAAAATAGAATTATGTGATGTGAACAAAAACAACAATAATGAATTATTATGGGTTACAAAAGAACATAAAAAATGTGAATTTAGTACATTTCTAATAGTTTTTTTTTTTTTTTGATAACCCAGTATCCAGACCACACAGTGATCTGACTAGCCCACTGGGCCTAAGCCCGCGTCACAGGGATTTTTAAGCCTCCACTTAAGGGCCCCCTGATAAACTGGTGGTCTGGGGCGCCTGAGCAAGTCCGCAGGTAAATTCCCAGGTGGCCACAGGAATGAGAGAGCGAAACTGCGTCTGGGGAGGATCGATCCCTGGCCTAGACCAACAGGGCGATCCTTCCAACCAAACGAGAACCACTCGCCCACCACCATGTGGTTATTATGGGTTACAAAAGAACATAAAAAATGTGAATTTAGTACATTTCTAATAGTTGCTTGAATCCTTTCTCTTAGTTTACTTTTAAAATATAAAGAGAATTACAGTTTTAGTCAAACTTATCTTTAAAAATCTTAATTGTAATTGATAATAATTCTACTTACACAAAATGATTTTACTAAAATTTGACCTGCAATAATTTTAGTTTCCATACTACATCACATTTCTATTGAAAACAAAGAAATTAATTTGACTAGTTTTATGATAAATTATTTATATAGAAAACAAGCAAATTAAAGTAATTAGACTTTTATGCTCTCTTTCTCAGCTCTTTTTGTTTTTGTTTTCTTAATTGGTAACCCAAAATAGAGAGATATAATTTACTCAAAAGATATCAAAAATTAAAAGTTTAAAATTCACTTTAGTGCTATCTTCTCATTTTATTTATTTTAAAAGCTAAAATGAATAAATGAAAGGAACAGATACCGTCTTTAATGGAGGAGAGAATCCAATCTAAATAAAATCCTCGTGTTTAACGGTGAGACTTTTCCGGTTTGCTGTTAAAATACGGTTATGGTATAAATTTCCGGTTTAAGCTGTATAGCTCTCACTCTGAAGTTATGTTCCAGGAGTAGTCAGTAATACGTAGAAAAGAATCTCTCACCGACGACGACGAAGACGAAGAAGACCGTACAGTACATTTCTTAGACTTCTCTCTCTTCCTCACACCTCACTTACTCTCACTCTCACACAATTTATATTGCGCTTCTCTACAGATATCACTCACATTGTGAGAGAGAAGAACATTTGACTCAAGAAACTTCGGAAATTTCTTTTGTTTTGTCCTCTCAGGTAACTTTTGTTGTTTGTTAATTTCTTTTCCGTAGAAAAAGGTTTGATTTTTATCTTCTGATCAAAGGGTTTCGTTTTCCTGATTCGATTTTTTTTTTTCTTGAATTTTTTTTATTGTTTTTGTTGTTGTTGTTAGGGATGATTTGGTAATCAAAAATGAGTAATATGGAGTTTTGATGCAGAAAGATGGTTTCTTTGTTGTTTGTTTTTAGGTGCAGTGATGAAATTACAAAACCCAGATAAGAAAACCCTAAGAGAAGGCTTTAGTAAGGAATCTAGTGTAGCGGCTTTAGATTCTGGAACTTTGGCTATGAGTGGTTTCAAATGCGATGGGAAATTTCCGGTGAAGGAGGTATTAATGGAAGAAGAAGGTGATAAAGTGAGGAAGATTGAAGTTTCTGGGGGAAATATATCACTTGTTGTTGATTTTAGTGGGACTAGGACTAGTTCTAACAATTTCTTTGAGTCTAATGGTAGTTGTGTGAATGAGAATCTGATTAAAGGAAATGGGTGCAGAGAAGATGAAACTCAGGAGTTTCTTGTTGGGAATCTTGTATGGGTGATGACTAAATACAAGAAATGGTGGCCAGGAGAAGTGGTTGATTTTAAAGCTGATGCAAAGGAGAGTTTTATGGTTAGGTATATTGGTCAGAGCCATCTTGTTTCGTGGTTTGCACCTTCGAAGTTGAAGCCTTTCAAGGAGAGCTTTGAGCAAGTGTTGAATCAAAGAAACGATAAAGGGTTTTTTGATGCGGTAGAGAAAGCTATGACCTTGTTGAGCAACTCGTTGAAGCTTGATATGACTTGTTCTTGCATTGCTGATGGGAATGGAATAGTGTCAGCACAAAATGTAACTACTCGGAAGAACAAGCCTTTGATACTGCGTGAATTCTCGGTAGAGCGGTTGGAACCAAAAGAGTTTGTCACCCAGCTGAAGAATATTGCGAAATGTGTTTTGAATGCTGGGGCACTTGAGTCGACAGTTATGCAGAGTCGGTTATCGGCTTTTTATACTCTCTTTGGGCATAAGCAGATACCAATGGGCCAACTACATGAAAATGAGGGTAGGAAAAGTTTCACTGCGAAGATGAATGACAGTCAGTTCATTGGTTCTCCATCCATTGCTGCAGGTAATAGCAGGAAGAGGTTTCGGAAAGAATGGTTTAGGAAATTTGTAAGCGAGGTTGATAATGTATCTGCGAGAGACGATCTAGTAAATGTGCCTCCTTCTGATTTGATAACTAAACTAAAGCTGCTTGCTGTGGACTCCAATTGTTCAGAAGAGACTGAAAATATTGGTCTCTTTGAGTGGTTCTTCTCCAAATTCAGAATTTCTGTGTATCATGATGAAAATGCTTACAAGATGCAGTTGGCTAACATGGCTGGTTTCAAGGATTTGATGTTAGCTACAAATGCAAATCGTGGTACTGTTCAGAAAACCTCAAAGTCAAATAAAATAGGGAAGTCAAAGATTGAGCCTCTCAACGGTGTTTCAGTTGCTGATACTGAGCAGAAGACCTTCGAGTTGAAGATATCAGAGAAGTTAAAGATCGAATCCCTTAATGGTGTTTCAACTCCAAATATTGAGCACGAGGCCTCCAAGTCAAATAATTCAGGGAAGACAAAGATCAATCATATCATTGGTCACTCAAATTTTTCTAATTCTGTTGCAAATGAGCAGTTGGCGAAAGATTTTCAAGACAAACTGTTGGTACAAGCTCCAGACGGGAAAGCTACTACGGCAGATACACTCAACAGACCTGCTGTTACACTTGTACCGGACCTGAACAGCGGAGGCGATACTTTGGGTACTGCAGAATTTGACCGTATGCAAAGACCTGAGACTTTAATTCAGCATAATGTCTGCCCACAAGAGGAGAAGACACCAAGATCTACGATGCTTAACTTTCAGGTGACAGCTCCGTGTTCAACCTACGGAGTCTCAGGAACTCAGTTTGTTTCTAGCCAGCCAACTTCGTTCAAACACTTCACGAGTGCAGACCTTTTCACTAGTTCAGGGAAGAAAAAGAGAGGAAGGAAGAGGAAGAATGCAGAAGAGCTTCCAATAGTTGCACAAGCCACTACTGGGATACCTGACTTAAATGGAATAAATACAGAGCCAACTTTGGTTCTGCCTCAAGTTGAACCTACTCAGCGCAGAAAACATCGGAAGAAAGAGGAGTCACCTAATGGATTAACCAGAGGAATCACAATTCTCTTCTTGAAATTTTCCTCCCAAGTGTCAATGCCTTCAAGGGACGACCTAACCTCAACATTCTCTGCGTTTGGCCCGTTGGATTCTTCCGAAACACACGTTTCAGAAGAATTTAGTGGTGCGCAGGTCGCCTTTGTGAGTAGTGCCGACGCGATAGAAGCAGTTAAAAGCTTAGAGAAAGCTAACCCATTTGGTGAGACCTTAGTGAATTTCAGGTTACAGCAGAAACTGATAACCGTTCAAAGGAACATTGCCCCGCGAAGGCCGGTAATCTCACATGTTAGTCCAATTCCGAAACCGAACAATATACCAACGAGTGTGGATTCAATGAGGCAGAATCTTTTGATGATGACAGCAATGCTGGAGAAATCCGGGGATAGTTTATCAAGAGAGACAAAGGCAAAACTGAAAAGCGAGATCACGGGGCTTCTGGAAAAGGTTAGTTCTATGCCGAGCTCTTCTTCTTCCTGAAAAATCCCTAACATACATCAATGCGATCATCTCAGGCTTTCTAATGTACCATGTGTTGTAACTTATGTGTACCATCTTATGAATTGGGTTCTTGTGTTTTTCAGTCTTTAGTTTAACGGTAGTTCTAGAATAAGATTAGATAATAGAAGATGTCGGCAATATTCTAATAACATCTTCAGCTTTTTCCTTGATAGCTCGAAGCTCTCTAGTTTATAATCTCCAGCCTTCAGGGGCAGTTCTTGCCTAGTTGAATATTTCCAACAAGATCTGAAGTATTTCCTTTGTACATATAAATGTTTACTTTAGTTTTCTCTTGATCTCTCTTTAGAATATGTTCCACATTGAAAGAAACTGAAAAGCTTGAGATCTTCTGTTTCTATTTGTTCACGTCTCAATCAAAGATAGTAACTATAGTTGCATTCACATAGAATTAGAACTACAAAAGTAGAAATGAAGACTAAGAAGCCACTCAATCACACTTACTAAACGTGATCACTCACCCTATACTCAGTCCCTGAATCAAGATTTCTTTTGGAGGTGCCTTTATTAGCTTCTTTCACAAACTTCTGAGGCAAAAGAGATGGCGAAACTCCTTCATTAGCTCGAGTAGTCCATCTGTATTGATTTCTCTATCATTGAGCTTCTAAACGATATAAAAGATCACAACTCAACAATGTAAGATGGCATTGTTCATGTCGTTTAAGAGTGTTTTGACGTGTTTGAACTCTTTGCTCTTTTTCACAAAACGGCAAGAGACGAAGAGGGAAGAAACCGATTCACCTAAAAATCGATTTTGGTATCTGACCGGTTCAGCTCCTTCTTCAACTATCAAACCGGAAAATCTAACGGTTCAATTGGGGAAAATGAGTGAAACTGTAAACTGGCAATTAATGAGCCTTACTCATAATTTGGTTCGATTGGAGTATAATTACGAGAAGAGACTCTAACGGTTCGATTGGGGCAAATTAGTGAAAGTTAAAAAATATAAGGGCGTATATAAAAATTATTATAGTCGGTGACATACCAGAGTAGCATCAATAAAAAACCCTGAACCCTTTTCCACAGGAATTCAAAATCAATTTCATCAGTGTCACACTTGGAGTGCTTTTAACTCTCCCACTCACTAACATTGTCGTGATTCTTGGATTATGCTCTAGTTTAATTTCTTCGCCATGGTTGCTTCGAGGGATGTTCATGAGATCGTCTCCAAGCTCTCGTCAGATAAAGCCAAGACTCGCGAAGTAAACTTTTCAGTTACCCTTTTTTTTTTTTAATGGTTTTTGGGTTTTATGGGGAAATAAAGGATGAAAATTTTCGATTTTGGTGTATATATGTGGCTTGTTTTCTTGATTTCGTTGTGGGTTGTTGCAACGATGCTTTAGTGTTTCCGTATACTGCAATACGGCTCGGTTTCTTTGATAATTTCGAGTGGGTTTGGTTTGAAAACGTTGAGATACTTGATTGATTAAGCCATGAGTACTTGACCAGGATCCCCTAAGCATTGACTAGAATCTAGAAAATTTATGAATTTTGTATATATTCCTGAGTAATGTTGTGCTACTAGGTTTTTATGTTGATCTATATATAATTCCATTTCAATGTTTCTTATGTTGATGAATGTCTTACATAATCTGTATATCCAGGATGGTGTCAAGTTATTGAATACATGGCTCGAAGGGGAAAGGTCAATCACCTTTTGTAGATTTCTTTCGCAAAACACTGCTAAGCTTAAGTTGGACGAGATTCCAAATGGTAGGTAACGATTTTTCCTCCTGCAACTTTGATGCTACTATACAGTGCATCAAGCTTTGAAGTTAATCTAACGTTACTTTTCCTTGCAGCTGAAACGTGGCCCTTTTTGGTTAAACTTCTCCTTCAATGTGTCTCAATGGAGGTGTCAGGTAGTAAGCGACGGATGCCCAAGCCAACTTTTGCAAAGACGCTTCGTGTTGTTATTCAGAGAACAGAAGAAACTAAGTTTCCTGGTGAGATATATTTTTTGGTTAATTAGAAACATAGTAACATGCTTTTAAATTTTTCCTGGAATTACTTTGTGCTTGTAAAGACCTTCATGATGTCACTCGAAGAGCATAAGTATAAAGTCTCTTGGTCAGAAACTTTGTAATCTGATTTTGAATGTTTTCTGTAGTTACTATGTGCTAACGTCACCTCAAAAGAGGCATTCAGTTGTATCGACCAATTAATGGAACCGAAAAAGTGCTGTATGTTTCTTCATAGAAGACAATCTACAAAGAAACTGGAGTGAACATTGTTTGAAAATAGTTTTAGGGAACTGGAATAAATTTGATGTTCATCTCACAGATATGTATCTTTTTGCTTACACGTTGATGGTTCATCTACTCTGATCAAAAGTTCAGCTTTTCCCGTGGTTATGTAACTACTCTGTTTTAATTCTCAGGTGTACAATTTCCTTTGCTATCTATGGCTAAGACCCTTTTTACACATGTACATGATATCTTGAGCAATACACCGAGCTTTCAGTCAGAGTATGGTACCATACTCCGCCATCTTTTGGAAATTAGGGAGTACCGTTTCCAAATGAGGAAGCGCACATATTCCAGTGAGTTCTCTTCAATTCTATATCTATTAATTGTCTTGTCTTGTCATGGATCTGGAGCGTATGGTGGTATGCTGGTGCTGTGTATTATTTTAATATAATGTTTCTGCAAGGTTTGGTGCTGCTATACATGGAAAGGGCTGAGGCAGGTTTTAGCGAGAAAAACAGTGGTCAACATAGCCAGAAGGAGGAGGCGTTTCGTTATATTCTTACGCTTCAGTCACTTCTAGAGAACTCCCCTGGTGATTTTCCTGATGACCTCCGAGAAGAAATTGTGAATGGCCTCATTCACATCTTCTCTTCTGTAAGGTCTGATTTTATTTGTTAGTCAGTCTCACTCAGATCTGTACCCTCCTGTACAAGCAATACTAAAAGTTGGTATACTAATTTATTTTAATACTTCCAGAGATGAGGGAAAGCTTTCACGCAAGCTTATTGAATGTATAAATACGTTCTTGCTGAAGGATGGTCCTAATTTAGGCTCTTTATCATTGGAAATTCATAATGCGGTTGAACAATTTCTGTTCCGTTGCTGGTTAACAACCCATGATAAAAACCTCAAGGTTTTTTCTTTTTCTTTTTATGGTAGCCCTTTGTTAACCATGTGATTTTTTCCATAATACTGGTTCATGGTCTTACGTTTTTTTTTCGTCTTCTTGTTCTGGCTTGTAGGAGATACTTGCTTCTTATGGAAGACTACAGTTAAATTTGACAAGGGGTTCTAGTGAATCTAGTTCTCTGGTGGAACAACTTTTGGACGTGGTTACTCGTGAATTGGATCTTGGTAGTTCATCAACTTCTGCATCATGGTACATCCTTTTTGAGTCTTTTCTTCCGAGGGATGACTTCTTTAAATTCTACAAATCTCGTGAAGTTATAAGATTTCTAATTGAAAAAATTATTTAGGGGTGATACAACAAAGGATGAAAAGTTAGGGGCATTGAACAGCTATCAGAATAGTTTGGTTGAGCTGGCTGCACATGTGTTCTACCGGGTACCTGTTTTATGTTCAAATTACTTTGTTCTTTGAGTAGCTTTACATGGCCCACAACAGAGTTCCAACTCAAGCGACCATTTTTTATTTATTTTCAGCAGTGTCTGGATTTCCTTTCATTTACCTTCACCCCCATGGCCCCATTTTAATTGATTCGAATTATGATTTCTGAAGCATTTTTGCTCTGCAGAAGTTTGATCTGTATACTTTGAGAATATATTTTCAACACAGTCAATTGAATCTCATCATAGACATGCATGTTGTCCGTTTGTGTGCATATAGTGAATGTGTTAGAGAAATAGTGCTGACATTTAGAACTTTGGCAGGCATGTGTCAATACATCTAGACCATCACTGTCAGAGAAACGAGCTCGTAGGCAACATATTGCGATGCGTATGGTGGATGCACTAACTGAAGGAAAATGGCTATGGTATGATTCTAATCAGAACATCACTAGTGGATATCCAATCTGCTGATGTCTTCTTTGCAAAAGTTGTTTTCTAGATATATGTGTATCCATATTATAAGAATGCATTTGATGAGTGTACGCTGTTTGTTTGTTAATGACACATACCTTCTTTCCAATTCATAATGCTGGAGAATAAGTTTCACGGGCATAGCACATTCCCTTTCTAAGAAACATCTGTATTATTTCTGTCAGTCTAGATGCTGTCCTTGCACTAATTCTAATATCGCTGCTCCCTGTTTTCCCTAGAATTTTTTTTAATATACAAAATATTTGGACTGAAGTACATAAGCTTTACCCAGGTGTGCTGCTTTTGGTTGTCTAGTTCGGAATTATTGTGCTCGCATCAATATGGATCTCCTTATTTACTGGTTTGAAGCCATCTGCACAAACTTTAAGAGGTAATTTGGGAACTTAGACTTATTACATGGATCTTGTTTACTTAATCTTGTAAATGACAGACTTCTGGAGGATGCCAGTATGAGACGTTCTTATGATGGTCTACTATGGACTTTGAGGTATGTTTATGATGCTAGTTCAGGTGTTTACTATTCTGAATTTGCAGCAATTTTCTTCATATATTTGCTAATATAAGTTGCTGTTGAGGTGTTTAAAACAAAAAATATGTAAATTTATATGAGGTACTTAGGGATCTTTGTTAAATTCGCTGATCCTATATCTCAGTTAGTTTATTGTGAAACTTTTTTATTTGAAGGAGTTTGCAAGGGCTCTCCTCTGGTTTGTTACTTCCAGATACTACTATGGACATATCGAAGTCATCTGCTTCCTCAAGTGAGGTACTTTACATGCCTTTTCTGCCTTTGTGAGTGTGAGTCTGTTTCGCATATGATAGGTTTATTGGACAAGTTTTGTTCACAGAAACATGCATTGCTGAGATTTAGAGCTGATTTGGTGTTGTTACTAAAATAAAATAATACTGAATCCCTTGATCATATCGTGGAATAATTGAGGAATTATATTGTCTCTATGTTTGCGTCTTGGCAAATGGTTTTGGTGTAAAATGAACTGAACATTAATAGCCCATCCACATATAGGGTTTTTCTTATGATGTTAAGCTAAGCTAGACTCAACTTAATGTTAGATAAATTATGTGACCATTTTCAATAAAAACCAGGTGGTTATTAGGCTTTTGGATACATTACCTGATTGAGTTCCGGAAAAATCTTTTTTGACTTTTGGTTTTATGATTGCTGAAATGGTTTTCATGCCCTATTCATATTCAGCTTTGTATTGGAATTCCTTATTTCATTAATATGATATCTTATTATGAACCTAATTTGCTTTGTAGTTAGCTTTTGGTTTCTAAACTGTATTATTTGCAGCTAGATCGTGGTTGGCAATCGATCTGGAGCTCTTTAATCCGTGGGCTAGCAACATTCAGCAGCATGAGTGTAATTGTACGTTGCACTTATCTACTTGCATTCTTTCTTGATTCACACAGTAAACAATTTGTTTAAAAACTGTTGCTTCTTATGGAAGAAACTAGAGAAAGTATTAAAAAAAACCTGAACACTTGGTAGCAAATAAGGTTCCACCTATGACGTTTGAACTTGTATATAGGTACCAGCCAAATACTTGAACTTCAGATTTTTAATCTTTTTAACATATCTTTCGAACAATGAAAAAGTTTTCTTTGGGGATTTTTGTTTGATCAAACGTTAGTGGCTTATTTGTTCGGAGTTCCTTTCTAGTCATTTCCCGTCTAAGTGAGTTTCTTAGGTTAACTCTGTAATAATTTTAGGTAAAGAAAATACTTTGATGGGGACCAAGGTCAAGGGTTTATTGGTGACCCAATACTATTTAAGGGTGGTTGGAAGTTCGTTTAGCTAAACAGTGTTCGGTTACTCGCTATATTAAGTTGATTAGTAGCCACAAATGCACGCACGTATGGCTGATGCTACACTATTTTAATGCAGGTTGATGCTGTCTTGGTACTCCTTGGATCAATTATTTCAAATGTGAGTTTGTAATTAATTTTTTATAGCTGTTTTTTTTATTATATCCTCTTAATATTATTGTCTCTTCAATCAGAACCACATTAACGTTGGAATTCTACCTCAAGAAGTGTGGGATCATCAATTATTCAGACACATACCCTCTGAGTAAGCCTTTCATCCTCAAAACTTAATAAGCCATGTTGTTAAGCTATTCGTGAGGTGCACATAGGCTAGAGCCTCACTTTTTCTGGAAACAGAAATCAAATAAGTTTGTGTATATCTTATTGTTGTTTCCTTCCACGAGATTAATTTTTGTTTGACTATCTGGTTGGCTTTAATTAATAGATGCTGAATGGCTCTACTGTTATCTAAAGAATTATGACTTTTACGCAGGCCGGCCTTGTACTTCATTGCATGTTACTTTTCACGTATGGGTTGCCAGGTAAGCAAGGTTCTCACTGTAATTGTATGGTTTTGGTACATTCTATGTTGACTATTTCTCAACCTTTGAAGTCTTGAAGAGTTGTTGCATCTTCATGGTCTTTATCACTGATGGATGAATTTGTGCAGGGAAACCTGCAAGATGATTTACATCTTCGACGAAATCTTCTTAGAGCAGTTTGTGCCCCTCTAAGCTGGAAGGTAGTTTTAATTTTTTCAGAAGTACAAAAGTATAATTGGCGCATGGATCTCATTAATAATCATATTTTTGGGCGGATGTTATGTGATACCTCTTAGTCTCTTACATTCCATGGAGGAAGTATTGTCTTGGATCTGACCAAACAAAATCGCCTGAATTGTTTTACTCCATTATGTAGATTATCTGGCAGTGAAATTTCACCCTTTTATTTTATTTTCTGCCAACTAGTTGTTAAGAGCTGCTGCATTCTGTTTCCACCTGATTTTTGTGAAACTGAAAATCATAAGATATAGTTTGAAGTCTCATCAGGTTCACTGAGTGAAGTAAGCCTTGTAGATTTATTATAAGTCTCGAATGATGTGTACCTCATTGTACCAAACGATCATATTGGAAATCATACTTGTGGCTTTTACATTTTTAGGTTCGTTTGACTCTAAATGAGAGAATGGTTCAGCTTCTACCAGCAGCTGCTTTTTCCCTATGTGCTGGTTTCAAGACTTCACTTCCATTACCTAAGGAACATCTTCCAACACCATCTGAATGGGATGTCTGTGAACAGGTGAGTGATGTGGTGAATGTGCTGGTTATGTTTGTTGATTGAGGATTGATAAATTTTCATCTTATGAAAGGATCAAGACTGTTACTGGAATTTGTTTTTGTTTCTTTTGCAGATAGATGATGTTGATCTAGAAAGAAATTTTGGACTCTTTGAATGCTCTGTGGAGGCTCTAACAAGAGTTTACTCAAATTCTAGCAAGGTGGAGGATCCTTAATTTCTTTTTCGCCTTTTCCTGACTCATTTCTCCGCTGACAGTTTTTTTGTTTCCTTGTATTTCAGATCTCTGGTTGCCAAGTTCCTGACGTGATACAACTACCTCTGGTATTAAGAGATCCATTGCTTCATGACATGGATATCTATTTTCTTAGCATTACTCCGGAGGTCAAGGAGAAAGGACCATTGTCTGACATCTTTATGGGATGTGCTCTGTTGTGTCATTTTATGCATGGTTCTTACATCGCAAGGTTTGTCAACTTGTGAATGAGTAATATTGTTATTGTCTTATTAGACTTTCTCTATCGAAATTGTTCACTCCTTTAGAATGTGTATATAGTTTATAACAAGATTTTCATAGTTTTCTTGATAGACGGTGAGAACCACTAGTAGATGCGTCTTTGTTCTGTTTGTAGTGTAATCATGTTCTTTGCATGTAGCTGTCAGAGACAAAGTTGTGTTGTTTGTGAATTTTTTTTATTATTATTATTTTTTCATTTTTCAGAGGTCTAAGACAAAAGTGATTGATGGTTGTGAATATGGCTCACCCTCGATGAACTAGCTTATATTGTATCTCTTTGAGTGAACTTTTCTTTCAGCCAACTGGATTTTCGTTTTCATTTCTCAGGAAGGGTAAAGGAAGCAGTTCGTTCTTCTTAAAGGCATGCCAGTATTTGTTAGAAGGCCTGGATCATGCTGTTGAAGCAGTTTCAAAGAGCCTCAATGATCTTCAAAGGCTTGGTTCCCTAGGGTTTGGCTCAGATTTTAATGAGAAAGGTTCTGTAATAGTTTCGTTGAGGTCCCTTACTCAATCTCCTGTCTTCAGCAACGGAAGAGACCAAAATCTTCTTGGCGCTAGTTTTGATGCTGTAATTCATTCCTTAGAGAACCTTTTGCGGTCTTTTGCTAAAGTCTATGGAGAATATACTGAGCACGCATGGAATACACATTCAGACACTGTACCTTCTAAATCGTTTGCACTTGATTCCCCAGAAGTTGGCAGGATTGTGGATATGGATTTAGATTTAGCTGAAGACACTAAAGAGAGGGATATTATAACTGTCGGTGGAAAAGCTGTACCTGGCCTGCCCGTTTCTACGGGGAACTGGAAGTTGGGCATGGTATCGCTTATCTCATGTTTTTCTCCAGTACTTCAATTTCCTACATGGGATGTTCTATATAACTTATTGGAGAAGGAATCTGATCCTAAGGTATTTCAGCAATCTTTTTTATTATACCAATATCTCAAGCTTTTGTTGTGACCTTATACCAACAAATTGCTTACATGTGCAGGTGCTGGAAAATATACTGTATCATCTATGCAAGCTTTCATGCTTGACTTCTATGCCGAAGGTTGATGATTTGGTATGGAGTTTAAATTGTTGATTTGATTTGCTCTGAAATAATTTGAGAAAGAAAATAGAGGGTTTTTCATCAACATCTTAACCAAATTTCTTATGTTTATGGGTATTTGCTTCATTATTTTACTTTAAGGTTATTTTCTTGGATGGCATGCTTAGCACACAAGTAAAGATGAAGCGTAACTGTCTCAATATAGTCACTGCTCTGCATGTTTTACTTCATACTTTATCATCCTCGAGGATGGATTCTTCTGGAGTTGGAAAAAGTTGTGGTTTGTCTCTGAAAGAAGGAGAAAGTTTTCAGGTACTATCCCTCCTGTTTAAGCTCACTATTTGGTTCTTTCCCATGATCTGCTTTATTCATTGCTCAGGTAATGTGCAGGTCTTTGTCCAACTTGGCGCAGTGGTGAATAAAGTTTCTGAATTTGGTCTCTTGGGATGGTTTGGGCGTGTCAAGCTGATCAACTGTATATGTGATCTTGTCTTACTTAATCCTCAGACTGGTCAGGTGCGTACTTCTCATTTATCACTCTTTCTTCAGACTTGATGAGCTGGCATATGCAATATTGATCTCCTCCTTGTGATTTAGCTTCTCTTTGAACTGTTTTCATGCAGCGAAAATGTTCCTGCCTTAAGGTTTCATGACTTTGTTTTCTTGTCAAAGTACCATTGGAGTTGAAAAATAACATTTCCTCTTACAGTTTGTTCAGATAAGACTATTTCTGTTGTTTGGAGATGAAAAATTGAAATATTTTCTTGCACTCATTACTTGTAGCGAAAATGTTCAAGTAATGAAGAAAACTTACAGTGTGTTTATAATAAACAAGTCTTTTATCTTAGGACTAGAGTAAACAGGCAGTTTTCCTACCATTAGCGCTAGTAGTTTTCTTTTTGGAATTTCACATCAGCCGGTTACAGCTAAATATTTTACTTGATTCCTTGTGGAATTCTTATTTTATTTAGTCTCTTGTTGTACAGTGAATTGAGTTTGTGTTTTAATACAGACAATGATTGAGCGACTTTTGTTGATGCTAAATGACTCTGATTATCGAGTGAGGTTTGTCCTGGCAAGACAAATTGGGATTTTATTCCAGACGTGGGATGGCCATGAGGCATTATTCCAAGATATTTGGTAAGTTTGGTTATTCAAAATTATTATCTTGTGGCTTTTTTTCAGTAGGGTTTTCCTAGTAAGACAAACTGTTATATACTCGTTTATACAGATCTTGTGGCTTACCAAAAAAGAAAATAAGAAAAAGAGGCAGATCTTTGTCTTTGTTGTGGGATTTTCTAATAGGGTGTTGTCCTAGTAAGACAAACTGTTATATACTCATTTCTACTGATCTTGTGGTTTACCGAAAAAGAAAAAAAAAAGAGAGTCTGTATTCTGTCTTTGTTGTGAGCATAGAGTATTATTTTGGTAAACACAAGGCATGTTCTAGTAAATTTAGTCATCTTTCTTGAAAACCTATTCAAAATTCTGATACATTGTTCTTTATTGATTGTGAGTCTTATGACGATCATCATTTTGTAAGATCAGATGCTTCACAGCGCTTGTTATTCTTTGAAAGCTTACCTTGCACTTGGTCCTTGTAGTACCACATTAGTATTTAATATTTTATTTTTATCGCTGTTTTCAGAATTCATTGTCAGATTGATGTACATCATTAGTTGTAAACTTTTCCCATTTCCTTTTCCAGTTCCAGCTTTGGTATTACATTAGTAACCTCCTCAAAGGAGAAACTAGTTACCGCAAAGGAAGTTTTGGCTGCTGGTCCTCAGCCTCGCCAAAAAATGGAGACTGTCATCATTACTCTTATGCACCTTGCTTATCACAGTGAGAACATAGAGTTGCAAGTAATATTTTCCATTCATTTTGTTTTGAGTTCCTAGGATCATTTTGAGTATACAATAAGCTAAGCTTGTGTTAACATCGTATTCCAAACTGGGAGAAACGCAGGCTGTTTTTATGATGTGCGCTGTTTCAGCTATAGATCCCTGTCAGAGGTATTTCTTGCTAGTAATTGTTACTGTATTTTGTATTAGCTGAAACTTTCTTCTACTTATATTGCCTTCTTCCTACTAGGGAATTAATCATTGCCGCACTTGACAATCTATCAGCACAACTCCATTACCCATCTAGGTTCAAGGTGTTATTGCTGATTCTTGCTTTTTTTTCTGTCTTCCACAACTCCATGATAAATGTTCTTCTTGTTTTTACATTTCTGAATATCAGCAGACGTACTTGATATTACATCTGCTGCTTGCTGACATCATCTACATCTCTTTTTAAACTGGTTTGTGCAGTATCTGGAAGAACTCTTGGGCCCGATCCTTTTTTTCTGGATTGCATGTGGTGTCAGTTTAGCTGGCCTTATTGAGGTATGCCGCAAGTTGATATTTTCTGTTTCATAGATCAAGCAATTCTTTTCTGTGATGGTTATATTACATTTTCACGATGTTATTCAGGTGCACTTTGTTTGTTGGAGTTTCATTTGTTTATATTTCAACTTCAAACTTGTATTACAGTAAAGTAGATTCAATATTTTTTTTTTGTTTCTCTTGCACATGGGTCTACAATATGAAGATAGTGCACAGTTTGATTACAAAATTAAAGTAATTTACCAGTGAAAGAATGAAATATCGACATGTGCTTTTGGATATCTAGCAAATATGTCCTAAGTGGCAGTTTGAAGAATGGAATGAATACCTTTTAGCATTTTATATCATCTGGTGGTTGCTTTGTTGCAGACAAGCCAGCTGTTCATTCCAAACGCTGAACCGAAATATTTCATCCACTTTTGTTCCCACTGGCTGCTTCCAGCTCTTCTATTGCATGGGGATCATACTAACCTTGACTGGGTAGCTAAGGTAAGGGTGCTTCGTTACATCTTTTATGGACATTGAACGTTTTGGAAACTCCAATCTCAGTCTATGGAGATGCTTATAGGAATTTTTAATGAGATTTATAAAATGTACAAACTTTTGGTTGCTTTGTCTTCTTTTTTTTTTGTATGGGCAATTAAGATGGTCAGCGATTTGAGCTTATCCGATCTCTATTTCACTGTCTGTCTACAATTTGCAGATGGCTGCCCAACCGGTGGTTGTTTTGGTCAAAGAAAATTTTGTGCCAATATTTTCGATATGTATGGGTTTGCACTGTAGTAAAACGTCAGAATGTGATAAAGGTGCAATGGTGCTTCAGAATTCAATATTGTATGTAGGTGAGATCAGCGAGAGTGAGAGGGACAAGCTGATTAAACAGAATATGGTATGATACCTTGTAACATTTGACTCATGATTCCAGCAACCTGTCTTTGATGTTTGTGGTGGACATATCCATGCTAGTCTGATCCGCTAGTCCGAATTTACCAAACGTTGGACGTTTTCATTTCATTTTGTCGGAGATCATTATTTCAAAAATATAATATATATTTTTGATTATAACGTATTGAATATCTAATGGGCACCTTGTTTTGTTTTCAGGTGTCTATTGTTAGTTTTATTTTATCATGCGCTTCGTCTTCACCAGAACCTCCAGTTCCTGCTTTTTCTCGTGATACTATTTCACTTGCAGTTCAAACAGTTGTGGATGGTTTTCTGGAAACGTAAAAATTTCTTGCTCACTCAATGTAGACTTTTTGTTTTAGTTTTTCCTTTTATAAGGTCTTACTTGTTTTATGCAGCACTGATTATCCTAAGAATGCGGCCATCACTGACAGGATAAACATTTTTCGCCCGGATAGAGTGTTCATGGTTAAATTTTAATTTACCGAAGTTTTCATGAGATCACACTGTTGTCAATTTGATACTTTAGTCACAATATTTTTGTTGTTGTTTCGCAGTTCATTACAGAAATGCACTATAGAATGTCAGCTGCATGCCATCATCGGCATACGCGTCATCATTTGGCCGCTCTTGAAGAGCTTACAATTCTTCTTGGTCATAGAGCGTCAGTTCCAAGTTCCTTAAAGTGAGTAGAATTCTTGATTTATCTATTTAATCTTATTTGTTCTGCTAATAAACATGGGTTTCATCTGTAAATTAAAATTTCAGTGGCATTGAAGGGTTAATCTCTATTTTTCGAGTTTTTAAAAACTACTTTTATATTTAATTGTGGTCTCTTTCAGTTACATATTCAATCTTGTTGGACAATTTATCGGCTATCCCTCACTACAAGACCAGTGTTGTAGTATAGCGTCCTGTTTACTGGATTTGTTCAAAAGCAATCCGGCCAAAGAAATTGTTAGTGTACTAGGTGACCAACTCCAGGTAAGTGTTACTTAATGTTTTTATTTGGGTTCACTTTTGAGATACCAAGGGTTTTATTACTCTATAAAAAAATGGCTTACTTTTCTCTATCTGCTGGTTTTTTAGTTCTTGGTCTCAAAGCTGGTTACATGCTGCATTGATGCTGAAGCAGATATCAAAATTTCTGGTTCTAAGTCATCGCAACTCGTTAATTTGCTACACAAGCTAGTTGTTAGTTCAGATTCTTCTCTTGATGAAGATATCAGAGTAGGCGTCCTACGTTTAAAGTTTCCTTCCTTTTGTCATACCACTGCCAGGAATATTAGAGAACTATATATGTTCTGATTTGTTCATCTATTTCAGGATTTGGAACCACTCCCGGATTTAAAAATTTTCCAAGTCATTCGTGAATCACATATCAAGATATGTGAAGCATATTCTCCGAGGAATCATCTGTTGAAGGTTGAGCACTCTACATTTTTAATTTACATTTTTCTTGAAATTTTATCACTATCCAACCTTTTGTTTTTTCCTGTTCCACTATCCAACAGTGTGCTCGAAGATCTTGTTATCTTCCACCAAGATTCCTTTCCAGGAGGTATCAATTCTATCTTCCTGAGTTAAGTCATCCTAAGATATGCATTAAGGTTATCCTTTGTGGCATGATTTGCGTAGGATATTAGCTGTAGAATTAAGATTACGTATATGGTTCCTATGATTTTACTTTGGAAGACTGTAGCTGTTCTAATTACACAAAGCAACGACGGTCAAGGGAGTAAAAGTTTCTCACTTCTTCTAAATTCATTTCTGGTTATTATTATTTCTTATGTGGGTTAGTCTGCTCGATATCTGAGCTACTTTGTTTCATTGTCTGTGGACTATCTAGTTTGTGCTCATGGATGAAATGTTTGAGTTCTGTGTCTGTTTGACAAGTTAATTTAGAAGGCAGGGAGTGTTTGTCTTTCAATTTTATCAGTATGGCTTTTACCTTTATAGAAACAAAACTGAAATCATTATCCCAAAACATGGCTAATGAAGTTTTTTTCTAGAGCCTAGTAGCCTACTACCCTTTAGCCCTCTACTCTTATCACATCGCTGCAATTTTATCAACGTATTATACCCTTTGCAGTCTCCAAGCACTGCATAACAAGCTCATAGCTTCTGAAGTTTCTCAAGAAGACACAAATGGAGAAACTGCAGAAACATTTTGGCAGTCTGATGATGAAATTGTAAATGCTGTTTGGACTCTTGTCCGAGTGTCTGCCTCTGATGAAGCAGATAGTATGAGACTTTTGGCGTCTGATTTCCTTTCCAGGGTAACTGTCATTCTCTTGTGGTCAGTATCTCCTGCAATTTGAATATATGGTCTTATTTTCTCTTATTTTACTGTAGGTTGGTATTAGGGACCCCCACACTGTTGTTTTCCATCTTCCTGGGAAGTTAGTCTCCATGCCTGATCTTCAAGTTATTGGCCATAATACTGGATCAAAAGTCAGATCTTTGACTGAGAACGGCATATCCGATGAAACCCTTATCACACTGCTAAATTTTTTGAAGAAGTATCTTTTGGATGACTCCGTAAAGATTATTGATGTAACATCACAAACCCTTCGGGTCAGTTTTCCAACTTTCTTAACTTTATTCCCTGTTGAATGTCTGATCTATTGATAATTTAATAGTCTACTATCATGCACATGAAAGTTATGAATCTTTCTGTCTTATGAGTCATTATATTTTAGTCAAAAGATGTGTAATCTCCTTCCCCAGTTGTCATGCATTTTAGTGGTTGTACTTCATTTCAAAGATTTATTCTGTAATATCTTGTCTCCTGTTTGGAAAGGCTAATTGTTTTGCAAGTATTGCTGTAATATTTTATTTAAGCTATATAGATGTCCCTCTCCTTATTTTAGGGAATTCTTTCAACCGAAAGGGGCCAGCAAGCATTATCATCTTTTGATTCATGTGTGAGATCTTCAATTGAGGTGAGCTTCTTTTCTGCATTAGCTTTCTGGTCTTATGCTACTTTTCATGGGTTGATATTTCTGTGATAATTCGTATAATGGACAATTGTTCTCATGGGCAGGCATTGTTTTTATCAGTAGAATGCTGATGTCTAAGGGTATATAAGATACGGGTCTTTCAGAAAGTTGTGCAAATTGATTTCAAGAATCATATTGTGATATTTATGAATATATAAATAGTCAGTCATTATATTCAAATAAATGATGTATATTGGATTTCCCATTCTTGTTAGGGTATCCTAAGTTCAAAACAGCTCTGCCTGTTCAGATAATGTTTTTTTTTGGGTAGGTGCATGGTAGGGGCGTGAACCTTGACATTGTGGAAAAGATCTTATTGGATAGCCAAAAGCAGTTCAAAGGTAATTTAATTATTCCATGAACCTTAACATTGTGGCAAAGATCTTACTAAACAGAATCTCTGTCTAGAAAATCTCATGGTTCGAGTTACTAACCCCACCTCATAGATTTCTTTATAATTTATTTCTGTATTACGGCTATCATTTATTATTATTGACCATCTAATTCTTGATGCAACCTAAAACAAAAAATGGAGGATACTGATGAAGTCATCGAGGCATATGAAATCTTTTTGGCTTTTGGTTGCAATCGTAAAAGTTGTCTTGATTGATTTTCAGACTAGAAATGCCTGGAATTATTACAGATTTCAGTTAACGTAGATAAGTATCTCTATTACATTCTGCACATGACATGTCCATGTCTGTTTAAGCATATTTCAATCGTGTTTCATTCTTCCTCTTTTTTAAATTACTCAAGAATGGTTCATTTTGGCCCCCCAGCTGAGAACTTTTCACTGGAGACGCCTGAAGTGTGGTCCACAGATAATAAAACCTTTGATAGATGGATTTGCCAGCTTGTGTACTGTATGATCGCTTTATGTGAGGATGTCCCAATAAGGTATCTGTTTGGTTCCAGTTTACCAGAGTTATACATTTAAAGTATTCAAGTAAAATCTTGCACTGAGTGGATCATTGTTGCTGCTTTGTTTGACAGGTTATGCCAGAACATAGCATTGCTGAAAGCTGAAATATCTGAGCTTCTATTCCCTAGTGTTATTGTTAGTCTTGCGGGACGAATAGGGACGGATATAAATTTACATGACTTGATTACGTCACAGGTATCTCTCGTATTTTTTGGATATACCAATAGTGCTTCTTTTTCCTACTTGCTTGCATTGTTTCTTCTCTGGATATCTGTGTTTGTTGAGTCAAATCCACTTCTCTTGTATTCCCTTTTTTTCGGTTCTTTCTTTAGTACAGATTTGCTTACTTTAATGTTGCCATCTTGACCTCATCTTGACTTTTGCATACAACCGAAATAAAAACTATTATAGAACTATGGTGGTTGTTTTTGTTGATGAGGTAAGCATTATACTCGTCATTTGCTAATTCTAGCTGTATACTGTAAGGTAAATCCTCTAGCCTGGTGTCTGCGTCATGATTTTCCTTTAAGGTGTGTATATATGCAGAAACAGATAATTTAGTGGTCACTTTGGCTAAAGCTTGTGATCCCCATTGGCAGGTGAAAGAGCATATCTTCATTGATTCAAACAAGCTAACAAAATCGAAGCAAATTATGTTAAATACCCTGAATGAGCTGCGGATGTGTTATGTCCTCGAAAGATCGATTTTTTCTGGGCAAACAAAGAGAGAAAAGGTTAGGGTATTGATTTCAGCACTGACCTGTTTGCTGTTATGTTTTTAAGTAGTTGAGAAAAATTGTTATGCTGCATATCAATAACAGAGAAAGTTATGCTATTCGTGGGAGTGTATAAGGACATTCTCCTATTCTATTTTCTTTACAGTGAAATCTGTATCATATGGGAGATGACCAAAACTAACGTTTGGAATGCTCTTGCAGAATTCAAGATCTTGTTCCACAGCTGCTAAGATTAGAGATGTGGAAACTGCACCAAATGGAATGGCAGCGTCCAAAACTACTAATTGGGAGAAGGTGCATATTAGCTTCAATTACCATATGCATTGTTAGGACGATGAGCATTTCTGATCCATGCAATATTTCATGTGTCTGGTGTTACCATAAATCTTCTTCTCAAAGTGTGTTTGGCTTCCTGCTAAAATTGCAACTATGTTTGGTAGGGTTTGCAAATATGTTTTCTAGGTGTGATAGGTGATAGGTGTCACACCTTTAGTTTTGTTGATTACTAGATGCCTTGTTATATTTTGTGTTTACGTCATATCTGAAGAATTGAGTAGTTTCAAATGATCAACTATGAGGTTTAGTAACTTAATTTTATAGTAAAACCATGCAAAACGAATTTATCGCTGTCAGTTTTGTGCTACTTCTATGATTAAAGCCATTTATTGTTGATGCTTTAATTCATTTTGTTGTTCAGGTATTTTTGTATCATTTCATTTGGAGCTAGTTCTCTATTCAGTTACACCTCTTGTTTCTTTTAATATCTTCATAATACAGAATGACTTTTGTTGATCAGGTTTATTGGCTTTCCATTGATTATCTTGTTGTTGCCAGATCAGCAGTAGTGAGTT
Source organism: Arabidopsis suecica (assembly GCA_019202805.1). Taxonomy (NCBI): domain Eukaryota; kingdom Viridiplantae; phylum Streptophyta; class Magnoliopsida; order Brassicales; family Brassicaceae; genus Arabidopsis; species Arabidopsis suecica. The sequence goes on from CM032909.1 coordinate 9,745,252, forward strand.
ACCCCTTTCCGTTTAAATCAATAACCAATGTAATAGAGGCTCTATAGTTATTTGCAGTATATAACTCTTCTCGCTTTCCCAGGTTTGTGGTGCATATTTGACCGCCTCCATGTATGTGGAGTATTGGTGTGAGGAGAAATTTGGCAATCTAAGCCTTGGGGATCCTGATTTTTCTTATCATGATAAGGTACTAACAAGGAATGCATGTTATCCGTTCCTCTATGGTTACCATCTTTTAACCAGATAACTCATTATGCTTATTGATTAATGAGTAGTAACTTTATCGTCATCTATGAAACTTTCACTGGATGCACTTTTACAAAATTGCAAACTGTGGTCTCCATATAAAAAAGGGATTGGTAATAAGTGTTTATTTGGTTTCATGCAACAGAGAAAGTGGTTTTGTTTGTGCCAATTTCTAATCATTCCTTTTCTTTGTGGTTAACAGTTACCGGATCATGTTGAGATACTTGTGTCTGCAATAACAAGAATAAACGAGCCTGACAGCTTATATGGGGTTATACATTCAAATAAGGTTCGTTCTGATACTAAAATTCTGTCCTACAGAGTACATATTGGATATCTCATCCACACACTTGGAACTCTTGCCTATTGGAAATGGTTACTAGTCTGTATTTTCCTGAACGTGGTAACACTAACCCTTTTGTTACCTACTCTAGGAATGTTTTGAGACATCTCCCATTTCATTTGATTGCCAAAATATGTTTTTGGTACTGAACAGTAAAAGATGAAGTTGCTAAATCATATTGCAGTATTTTTTTAATCTTTTACTGGTTTCTTATATGTGAATAATACTTTCTGTTTCTGTTACATGGATGCAATCTGAAAGTTGTCTGCTCAAATAATCACATTCGAGCATGAGGGAAACTGGACTAGGGCACTCGAGTATTACGACTTGCAAGCACGTTCACAGAAACTGGTGGTGCCTGGTAGCCTTTCTGAAAATCTAGAGGTGGAACAATTTCAGCCAACAACTAGTACATGGAATTCTGTTTTTGGTGAAGGAGAGGTCCAGAGACAACCGTTCAAAGGACTCATTAGGTCGTTGCAGCAGACAGGCTGTATGCATGTCCTGGATTTGTATTGCCGAGGCTTAACTTCCCGAGAAGGATGCTTTCAGTATGATCCAGAGTTCATCGAATTGCAGGTATGCATCCTGATATCTCATTTTTTCCAATACATGGAAGTCTCATGTCTAAATAAGGTTGTTGGTTAACACATAAATATTCCATGGGATAAAGAAAAGATATGATGACTCAAAGATCTTGAAGGAGTAGCTTAGAAACAGTATTTACCAGATAGTAGTTTTTTTCGTTGCAACATTGGCCCAAATTCTGCTTTAACAAATAACTAATTGAACAAGCTCAGCTGTGGTACGTAAGTTGTGTTACTTAGGTGATAATTCAGCTGCAAATCGACTTCTTGCTTGCAGTATGAGGCTGCATGGCGTGCAGGAAAATGGGATTTTTCTTTACTTTATCCGCAAACTCATTGCCAACCTCTGCAACATGCAAAGAACAATAATTATCATGAAAGTTTGCACTGGTAACACATTTCTTCTCTTTTTTACCAATGATGATATTCTTAGCCATTAGATATCTTTCCCTGTCTGTATCTCTGGATTGCACCAAATATGACATCTTATCAACACTGAATTTGCCGCTGGTCCTAAGAATTTTATTTAAAAGGAATGATATGTTACAGAGGAATTTTAGAATAGAGTATTGAAGTCTCCACAATTTCCTGGTATCTGGCTTTGTTTCTTGGGTCATGTCTTAGTATCAATGGTCAGTTGTGATGAAGTCCTATTTAGCTTTGAAAAGTCATCAATATTATGCATGAGAGTCACTAGCTCCCACCTTAGGCGTGTATTTCTTGATGTTTTAACATGTATATTTCTCAGTTGTTTGAGAGCACTGCAAGAAGGGGATTACGATGGGTTTTATGGAAAACTGAAGGATGCTAAGAAGGTAATGCATGATTTCAGTTTATCACCTTAGGATTGGAAGGTTGCAGGCTTCTATGTGGTAAGAATATTTTCTTTCTCTCCTTTTCAGGAGCTTGTGTTGTCCATTTCCCGTGCAAGCGAAGAAAGCACTGAATTTATATACTCAACAGTAGTGAAACTTCAGGTATGGAATTATAAATTGACATTAAAGTACAACACCTTTTTCCATCATAATTGTCATTTGGTGGCCAAATTAAAATTCTACTCCTTATTTGTTCATGTCTCTAATGTGATAATGGTCTTACTCTTGTCACGAACCCCCTGTAAAAGATTAGCACACTCTGGGAGTGCCATACTTAAGGTCATCTTGATCTTCACTAGCCAATTACTCTGCAAGAGCTGTCAAGTTTAACTTATCCAGGTGTCGCAAGTTCCAAAACTTAACTATGTGGAGATGTTCACCTTTTTAAAAAGACTTTTCCATCTCAATATTTCCTCACAAAACTATATCCCATAGACTAAAGATTTAATGTGTGAACTTTCAAGCTGGGGAATTTATGAATGCAAGCTGCATGTTCATTAAGATTTAAGGAAATGTGCTGATGCTAAAGATTCCATGTCTCTTTGGAAAAACAATGGTTTTGACTTTTCCCACTTTTTGATTTTTGATGTTTTATCATGCCTAGATTCTTCATCATCTTGGACTAGTTTGGGATCTTCGCTGGACATCTTCGCATCAAAGTGTGCATGGCTATCTAGTCAAACAAATGGCATGCGTAGACCCCATGACTCCAACAATGGATCAGGTATATTCCCTGTAACTTTGTTTTCAAGTGGGCTTTCACTTGCTTCTAGTGAATGATTGAAAGTTTCAAGAGTTTATGTTATTAATATAATAAGTCATAAGTTGGCAAAGTACCAAGGCTATTCAGGATCTTTCATTTAGAATTAGATATTAGTCTTGGGAGTGCACATATATGCTCAAACTACCTAGAAGCTAAGTGAGATAATCTTGTTTTCTGAGGCCAAGTTTAATTATGAAATACAGTTGTCTTGGCTGAATAAGGATTGGAACTCTATTATTGCGCAAACTCAGTTGCACATGAATTTGTTGGAGCCATTTATCGCGTTTAGGCGAGTTCTTCTCCAAATCTTGGGATGTGAGGAATGTACCATGCACCATCTTTTGCAGTCTGCTTCATTACTTCGCAAGGTATATATAAAGTGAAAAGCTACAGTGTCACTTGTAGTAAATTGCAGAGGACCAAAACATTATCTTGTTGCTTTCAGGGAACAAGGTTTTCTCATGCAGCTGCGTCTCTGCATGAGTTCAAGTTTCTCTGTGCAAGAAGTGATGGACAACAACCCGTTCCAGATTGGCTTGGAAAGGTAAATATTTATGACTCATCTTGCATCTTTTGTGGAATTTGAATAGCCTGCTTTTTTTTTCTTCCTTAATTGTACATATTTATACACAGACGTTTTCCTCATTCACATTTATGAAGGTGAGACCAAAGTTACAACTAAAATTCTGATCACTCCTTCACACACGCGATTACTCCTTTACTCACGCCTCCTTCTGTCAACAAATAGTTGTGACCTAGGACATAAAATAGTTATGATTGAACAAAGGCATACAGTACTTGTTTTTGATATCTAGTAGATACTTTGCCTCTTAGTTCAGAACATGGCAATATATCTGATCCGCAACTAGAGATATGCTTTCCAGTAACTTTTTTGTGCTTTTTCAGCTTGAAGAGGCGAAGCTATTACATGCCCAAGGGCGGCATGAAGTTTCCATTAGTCTTGCAAACTATATTTTACATAATTATCAATTAAAAGAAGAGGCTTCAGATATATATCGTGTGATTGGAAAGTGGCTAGCAGAAACCAGATCTAGCAAGTAAATAAATTGTTACTTTTTATTGGTTGAAAGCAGTTTCTATCTATGCTCGTAATGAACTTTTAAGAATCTCAACTCGTCTTTTTTTTTTCTTTTTTTTTTTGTTTGCTTTCTCTTGAAAATAGCTCTAGAACAATTTTAGAGAAGTATCTCAGGCCTGCAGTTTCGCTTGCTGAAGAACAGAGTTCCAAGATCTGCAAAAGATTGGTAGATAGACAGAGCCAAGCTTGGTTTCATCTGGCTCATTATGCAGATGCTCTATTTAAGAGTTATGAGGAAAGACTCTACTCCAGTGAATGGCAAGCTGCAATGCGGCTACGAAAACACAAGGTCTCCTCCACCTTGGTTGCTCAAATTTACATTTTTAACATTTTCTTTCTGTACTTCTTTTTTTTTTGTGGGTAGGATATGCTTGTTTTCCTGCTAAATGAGCACCAATCAGTGATTAATCCTTTCTTTTGCTGTATCAGTAATAGTCTTAAATAGCTTCAACTCCTAAGTTTGTTCTTCTGTTGTGGGTGAAACTGGAGGCAACTAACTAGTGTGCTTAATTTTTCAGACGAAAGAGTTGGAGGTGCTTATTAAACGGTTTAAGAGTTCAAAGAAGGCACGTATTAGTCTACTTCCGTTTGTTTGATCTCTAAACCGATCTCTTATCAAAGCACAATGTGATGGCCTGTTTAGGCATCTCTCTCATTTTATTTCATATTTGATCTTTTACTGTACTAGGCGGAGCAATCTGACTATTCACTGAAGATCCAAGATCTGCAGAAGCAACTAACAATGGATAAAGAAGAAGCAGAAAAACTGCAGGTTTTTTTTATTCTGCCTTGATAATCTGGCTTCTGTGGGAAAGTAGTCATGGTTTTCTAGACAGGTGATATTCACTGATACGTGATCTCTCTCTTTCTCCTCAATTACGTAGGTTGACAGGGATAACTTTCTGAAACTTGCATTGGAGGGGTATAAACGTTGTCTGGAAATTGGTGACAAGTATGATGTTCGAGTGGTACGTTAATCTATATTTCTGTGGGATTTGCGTATAATGTAAGATGTGAATTAGTGTCTGGAATTGATCCTTTATGACAGGTGATGAAGTGTTAGGTTGGCTCTAGAGTCAAATATAGAATTCCTTAAGAACATGGTTTTAATTGTTAGGTTACCACATCTAATGAATCTGCATATATACGTATCTGCATATATTATATTCCTTCGCATCTATCAAGGAGCAACTAAGGATATATTTAGTGGTCTTAAATGGTCCAACGTTTCTTCTCTTTTCCTGTTTTGGGTTGCGGTCTCTAGCTGCTTGTCAATATTTCTCAATCGTGTTTGTGTTGTATACTTATTGGTCATATCAATCTTTCTTTGGTTTTTGGGTATGTGATGAAGTATATTTGATAATGGCACCACAGAGATTAGATTTAGTTCCATGTGAATGGTGGACCTGTACATATAGGTGTGTAAGGTTTGTGACTAGCGCATACCTATATATGCCAGAATCATGGTAGAGTGACCTTTATATTCATATAAGTCATACACTTTTTATTTGGGATTCATGTCCAATTTTGTCTTACATTATCTCAGAAAGTTATTCAGCGTTTTCTCTGGCCTTTTAGAAACATGTTTGAGAGTTTAGCAGAAACGTGGTGTATTTCATTATATTGTTAGATTACGGGAACACTGTTTGGAACTAATTTTTCTTTCTACAGGTATTTCGGCAAGTATCCATGTGGTTCAATCTTGCCTCCCAGAAAAATGTTATTGATAACATGTTGAGCACCATTAAAGAGGTACTTGACTAATGTTATCAGATTTTATCTGCTATCGAGAAGGAATTCTTTGATTTTCTCTCCAATTTTCTTGTTTAGTTTAAGCAATCTTCATCTCCCTAAACGTTCTTGCAGGTTCAGTCTTACAAATTTGTACCCCTTGTTTATCAAATTGCTTCAAGGTTGGGCAGTTCCAAAGATGAATCAGGATCTAACAGCTTTCAGGTGGAATGCAATTTTACATGGCTATCGTAGAAAACTTAAGACTATGATGCTAATCTCTACGATTTATTACTTGCAGTCTGCACTGGTTTCGCTTATCAGAAAAATGGCCATTGATCATCCATACCATACAATCTTGCAGGTTCTGAAGTGTTATCCATCTCTTGTACTCTTAATATTTCTTCTATTCTGTTTGGTTTACTGGCATAGGGCTTGCTAGAAGTGCACAAGGTAAAATCCTTGAGTGTCCTATGACATCCCGAATCTGTTGAAAGAATGAGAAAACAGTAAAGTCTGTTGTGCTGTGTAGCATGCCATCGAAATTACATAATTAGCAAGTGACTTTGTCTATCTTATTCGAAGTCAAGTTTCTAAATACTGGATATATGTCTCGTATTTTTCTTTTGCTTTTGGTTCTAGCTTCTGGCTTTGGCAAACGGTGATCGTATCAAGGATAACCAACGCAGTAGAAATTCTTTCGTGGTTGATATGGATAAAAAGCTTGCAGCAGAGCATCTCCTGCAGGATATATCACATTATCATGGGCCTATGATTAGACAAGTAAACCTTTTTTTCACCTAATCTTATGCATCATAGACCATTTTTCCTGGTTACTTATCAGCAAATCCTGATTGTTTTTTCAGATGAAACAACTGGTAGATATCTACATCAAGCTTGCAGAGCTTGAAACAAGGAGAGAGGTCTGATAATTGAGTTTAGAGGAAGTGTTTTGTTATGCTGTTTGCTGAACATTTTTTGAAACATTTGTGGAACTCTTTCCTCTGCAGGATACCAATAGAAGGGTAGCGCTACCAAGAGAAATTCGTAGTGTGAAACAATTAGAACTTGTAAGCACGCCATTGTTTAATTTATTCATATGCATTCTTATCTAGCTTAATCATAATTATAAGCTTGTAGGACCCCATGTTGCTAATCAAGATAGAAAATTTCTTGGAAACTAAGAAACTTCCGTGGGTCATCTTGATAGGCACTCCTATACATACAACGGAGAATTTAATGGCAGCTGTTCAGATTCTTTAGCAAATTTTGTCCAGTGTTTTCATTTGTCTGCTCCCATGGTTCCTGTTTTGAGTCTGTTGCAACTCCTAACAAGATTGATACTCGGCTGAATGAATTTGTGCGATACAGTCTTTCGTTGTTTATTTAATTGGAAGAGTTAGTTAGTCAGATGAGCTTGCAAACTTGTTTTCCATTTTCCTTCTAGTTCGAATATTCAATTTCCCGCTTTCTCTGTGCTTCTGAGGTATGTGTCAAAAAATGAATTTCTTTTTGAGTGTAGGTACCTGTAGTGACTGCTACAATTCCTGTTGATCGTAGCTGCCAATACAATGAAGGGTCATTCCCGTTTTTCAGAGGTTTATCAGATTCTGTTACGTAAGTCCCTGCTCAGTCAATCCTTTGACAATCAATATAACAATACTTTTTTGCATATCTAGTTTAAAAGAGTACTTTATTTATCATGTCTATTGGATGATATGCAGAGTGATGAACGGTATAAATGCTCCAAAAGTAGTTGAATGCTTTGGTTCTGATGGCCAAAAATATAAGCAACTTGCAAAATCTGGCAATGATGACCTCAGACAAGATGCTGTAAGAGTTTCAGAAGTTTTACTTGCAATGTCTATAATATGATACAACGTGTGTGGCACTCCTCACTTGCAATGTCTGTAATATGATACATGGCACTGCTCCCTGTACTGGCAGCAAATTGAAAGTATGCTGACTTAGCCAAGATTACATATAAAATGGTCTAGTTATGCAAAGCGTGTACCACTTTGTTTCAGGTTATGGAACAATTTTTTGGACTCGTCAATACCTTTCTACACAATAACCGAGACACTTGGAAGAGAAGATTAGCGGTGCGCACATACAAGGTACGTCTCTGTATCAGTCTACTAGAGGTTTTCTATTTTAGAGAAAATTTGATCCATTCAGTTAGTTGAATTCTCTTTATAATGCATATATGTATATACATATTCTCAGGTTATTCCTTTTACTCCAAGCGCTGGTGTTCTTGAGTGGGTCGATGGCACAATTCCACTTGGAGATTATCTTATAGGAAGGTTGGTTTAGTAGACTAGTATTTACAATAACATGGTACAACAATCTCTCTTCCAAATCGTGCCAGTTGAAACTAACTGTTTGCATATCAAATCACAGCTCAAGGAGTGAGGGCGCTCATGGTCGTTATGGCATTGGAAACTGGAAATATCCCAAATGCCGAGAACATATGTCGAGTGTAAGCTCATTTCCTTTCACAGATCTTCTTAGTTGGCCATCACTGACATCTGTTAATTCGCTCAATTGATATGCGGTGCTTGATTGGTGGCTTGTAGGCGAAGGACAAGCGCAATGCCTTCATGGATGTCTGTACAAACTTCAGGTTTCGTTTTTTGTGGAACGTTAATTTAACTTACTCCGTAAGTAGGTTGGTGGCTGACAAATCCATCCCCTTTCGCAGGCCTGTCATGCATTACTTTTTCCTTGAAAAGTTCCTGCAGCCCGCTGACTGGTTTGTGAAGAGGCTTGCTTATACACGTAGTGTTGCAGCTAGTTCAATGGCAAGTATATCCAGTTTTGCTGATATTTATACTCTCTTCCAGTTTATGATAGATGGGAGTTTCAATTTATGTATAGTTTAGAATATAAAACGGAAAAAATCATTTGTACCCGACTAAATGGCGTAAAATCTTAGTGAATTACATTTAGGAAGCTCTTAAATCTTAGTTGATTTGAAATTTACTTAAATGCTGGTAAATTTGTTAGCAAAAGAGAGCTGCCACCACCCTTTTGATCCTATTCACCTCTTTTTTTCTTATTCTTTTTTTTTTGTTTATTGACATCAAGTGGGACATGGTTCTATTCTCAGTCGGGGCATCTGGAATAGATATGTTCTTTAGTTTTCCCTCTGATTCATCTCCTTTTGAAAATGTGGCATTTGATTTGCTATCAGGTTGGGTACATCGTTGGTCTTGGTGATCGTCATGCCATGAATATTTTAATCGATCAAGCTACAGCAGAAGTTGTCCACATAGATCTTGGAGTTGCTTTTGAACAAGGATTAATGCTCAAGACTCCTGAAAGGGTGTGTTCTCTTCGATCTCCTCTCTTTACATATTTAATTGGTCTTCCTGTGAGTATATATAATCTTTGCACGATTCTCATTTGTTCATTTATGTTCTGATCTGACAGGTTCCGTTCAGACTGACAAGAGACATAATTGATGGAATGGGTATCACAGGAGTGGAAGGCGTTTTCAGGAGATGTTGCGAAGAAACCCTGTCTGTGATGCGAACAAATAAAGAGGCGCTGCTAACTATTGTCGAAGTAACCAGATGAAAGTTTCACTTTGAATGTTTTTTAAAATACAAAAGCTTTTTTTGAAACTTAATCAGGATCGCTTGTTTTGCAGGTTTTTATACATGATCCTCTGTACAAATGGGCCTTGTCCCCCTTAAAGGCTTTGCAAAGACAGAAGGTACCTCGTACCCTTATAGTTTAAACTGTAAATGTACAATGTAATGACCTTTGCAAAAAAGGTTATAAAGTGTGGACTTACAGATTTTTGCATGTATAGAAGGCCAGAACGCAGATTTTCCTGTTGTTTAAATAGATGCTTCTGATGCTCTTTCTTTGGAATTATTTCTTCACGCAAATCAGTTTGTCTTCCATTTCAATGTCTTGATCCAGACAAGATTCCAATTCAATATTAGGATAGTTTATCCTGTTGAATACGTTTCGTTTCTCACACAAAGTTCTTGATCCAGGAAACTGAAGATTATGATGGCATGAACTTGGAAGGGTTACAAGAGGAATTCGAGGGAAACAAGGATGCTACACGTGCCTTGATGCGTGTCAAGCAGAAACTTGATGGATACGAGGGTGGTGAGATGAGAAGTATTCATGGCCAGGTAAAGTTTTTGACTTATTAATCAAAGGTTATAACAGCAAACGCTAACTTGTCTTTGGTTCACAATTTACTGAATCGTATTTGCTCGACACTTAATGTTTTGTAGGCGCAGCAACTAATACAAGATGCAATTGACACAGATCGTTTGTCCCATATGTTCCCTGGCTGGGGAGCGTGGATGTAACCGACCTTCTATATGCTCCAATTTTTTGTCTGTGAATAGAGAAATCTTTATGTAAAGTTGATAATACTCGGCTGCCAAATTTTGTCTAGCCTAGGAGGGGAGGGAGCAATCTAAAAACGGCTTTTGCGTGGTACAGAACGAATATGTGAAGCAACAAGCTCAAGCGTAAATATATTACTTCTTTTGGGCATTTTGCATTTTGGCTCGTGAAGTAAAAGAATTTCACTAGACCCGTATTTTATTATCTTTCAACGAGAAAAAGTTAATAGAAGCTATGTTTAAACAAGCTTCGAGCTTTACATTACAAAGGTTTAAGTTTACACACATACATAAAAGAATCATTTTATAGCTCGTTGGTTGGAAGTGAACCCATTAGAATAGTGGTCTCTTTGTCTTGTTTTGTCTTACCAAATAAACTTGAGAGGAATCGTAGAGGCAAGACAGACGTAGAATCTGATTTCTTCTCTGATACTTGCAGCTCTCCAGGGCTCTTTTTCGGCTTTAGTTGTGCTCCGCAATGGCAGCTTGAGAGTCTTGCTAAGCATCTCTTGTGGAAAACCGAACCGCACGACCGGCATTTGTTAACCTCATCTTTCTCCTAATCATTGCAAACAATATATGTTGGATTAAGCAACATCTGAGTGTAGCGCAATAGAGATTATGAACATGAAAAGAACAGAAAATCCTGATCAAACACCCAGTACTCAGAACAGGGGATGTGTTTTATATTCATTGCAAGTATAGAGTAAATGCTCACCTGGAATGGAAATATTAAAGAGGATGTGTCGTCACAAGCTTGTCGAGCATTACAGGGAACCCCCACATCACAACAAACAAGGCACTGTTCCGTAATATGCTCCAGGATTTTCCTCCTAACGGTCTCAACGATTGCAGGAAGTGCTGCCATTCAAGGGTAATGTCTTTAAATCTCTTGAATAAAGGTTGAAAATGCAAGGAAATAGATAAATTGTAAACAGAAACAAGCAGCAGCGTGGAATTGACATGTAAATCAATTGCTAAAGATATATGGAATCTATATCTAACTTCTTTATCTTTGAAGAAAATTCCGTCACCAGTAAAGAAGATATGTCAGCATGTGCAAGTATGAGGAAAAGTATGTATGTGTCAGTCAGCATGAGCGCAGACATGCATGAACTTTAAATCTTGGTTTAAGAAAATTAATTCACCTGCAAATGGCCCTTTAGAAAGATCAATTAGATCTCTCAAAGCAAAAAAATCAGTGCTCTCAAGAAGGTATCTCCGAGAACTGAGTCCTTTGTTGAGTGTCTTGCGGAATGGGCAGCGTACATATGGAAGCATAATGGTTATTCTTTTCCGGATGCTCATAATACGGTTGAGTGCAGGGACTTTCGAGGACAGAAACGGGTTGACCGCACTGACACAAAGCATAGGCTGCAAAACAAAATTTGTCAGACATCAACTATATCTCACAGATAAGTAAATGTAGAATGCAAACACTGGTGGTCAAAAGAAGCTAAAAAGGGGACATAGGCAGTTAAAATGACTTGCACGGCTATACAATGAAAGAACTGGAGCTTCTTGCTACAGAATCATACATATCTATATTTGTTGTTAACTTTCAAGCTGTTCAGTGAAATTTAAATAAAACAAAAAAACAGAATCATATTCAACAATTTAAACTATATCATGGCTCCAGCTCTGACTTTTTACAGAATGTGGAAATATGGCAGGATAAATGAATATGCTTGAGCAGATAATGTAAGCATATACATGTATCAACTATCAGCTCTATGTGTGTAATACATGCTTATATCAAGTCGAAGGAAAGGTACTACAAAGTCAAGTGTTCTACCTCTGCACACAGTACCCAGAAAATGACAATACACCAAATATAGCTAGACCTAAATTTACCTGCTCGTGTATGGAGTCCAGATATGATTTTGCCAATTGAGAAACTGGATAACGATTAAAATCCCAATGATGTAACACTCTCGCTGGCAGAACTGCCATGTCATTTGCATGGCAGGAAGAACAAAACAATTGACCAGTATATTCGCAAAGCCGAGGCTTACCCCATCCAAGAGCTTTCACAAAGTCCCGCACAAGAGTTGCTCCATCATCAAAGTATCTATGACATCCAGCGCAAATGTAATGCTGAGCTTCTAGCAACTGCTTTACTGATTTTTGAGGTCGAATATCAACAATGAACGAGATGGTATTTCCATACGAAGAACTGCTTGCAGCAGCAGTGATGCCAGCAGAGTCTGTTGGAGATGCTATAGAAAACCCAGAAGAATTAACATATGCATCTTGAGGAGATAAAAACCGAAGTAACGCATTTGGAAGTGTGGGAAAAAACCGGGATTGGAGAACTGAATTTAAACAATCTTGAATAAGGACAGTCCTTTCAGCGACAGCATTGGGCGATGTTCCAAATATTTTCCTGGATTCTCTCTCTACAGAGGCCCAAGGTGTAGGAAGCGTCCAGCCTTGATCAGCAAATAAAGATGTCAAACGACGGTAGAGACTATAAAAATCTCGATATCTTCTTTCAATTTCCCACTTGTCTTTCCCACTCCAAACCCTTATGACATACACTGTGTATTCCTTCACCCCAACCAATCTTTCACTCAGCGAGACATCACCTTTCTTTTGATTTACCCCGACAACTTCAACCCTATCAATCCTAAATCGCTGGGAAACTGTTGGAGATGAATCATCTAGACCAGACGTTGTAGCAGTTTGCCCCCCATCCCTGTTAGGCAGAGAGAGCTGTAGTTGGAACATTTTGTCATTCTTAGAAAATCTTACCCCAGATGATTCACCAGAGTCGAGCAGTATTTCTTCCATATCATGAACAAAATCATCATAGAAGTCGTTTAGCTCTGTGTTCTCCTTCTGCAAGATGAGTAATCCAAAACCATACAACTTCATTCAAGAATCAAAAGAATCAAAAAGAGATAAAGTAGAATCCATTAAGTTTACAGATTGCAGGAACCCTTCCTTCTTAATGAACAATTGACTTATAATGGTGATAGTAACAAAACAGTAGTAGAACGACATCCAGTTAAACCCTCAGATTTGCACTGTTTAAATGTCAGAGGAGCATCATAAATTGAAATGCACTGTTTGCCCAGAGACAGAGCATGGAAATCTAACAGAATCACTTGGACATAACCCATGGACAATACAAGCGAAGTTGATAGGCAGAGATAAAATTAACGTTAATAATGTTTCATATATTACGCAGCTGACCTTAGGTTGTGTGCAAGTGACTTGTAAGGCATTTGTTACAGGATGAGAATCTCTAGATGATGGCATATCAGAGTTCTGAGATGCCAACAACGGTTCTGAGGTGCACTCTCCAAATGGTTTTGACTGTTTTCCATTGTCAGATGATTCATGAAGTAGTCCAGAAGAAACATCGCCATCTAGGTCGCAAAACCCACCTGAAGGATCTTCAATACCTAACTCAGTTGGTGTAATATCTAGGACGTCGTCAGTGCCACAATATTGAAGGTAATTCATGACTACAGATCTATCTTCATTTTGACTGTTGCTAAGACAACTGTCACGGAGAGACTCATCTGTTACCAGTGATTGGCGAACCACCAAGGTTTTAACTTCAGCGCTCGGGTCTCCAAAATCTTTGGCAGTTATGCTGTCTCTTGCTATGTCACCTTGCTCCCTTTGAGCCAAGACAGTTAAATCTCTAGATCTAATATCTTCAATATTTGCACGGAAGTCACCTACATCTGGAGCAAGTCTAGTGCTCATAGTTATGTTTGTATGCTCTCCCCCATTTCCTGCTTGAGCTATATCTGGAAGCTTTTGTAACGATACAGAAAATGCTTTTGTGGATGTTCCTTCACTTTCAGTACACCCTTTATCACGCTTCTCAAACCCACCGAAGTCAAATTGAGTGTCAACAAGTTCTGTGGCTTCAAGCTCAAACTCATCCCAATCATTTGTACCAAAGGCAGTGGAAGAATTGATGAGAAATGGATTATCATTCTCATCTTTAGGCTCCTTCTTAAACTGAAAATTCTGTGGAACATATCTACGAGAATGATCACCTGAATCACTAAGTGAGTCATCACCATCAGAATGTTCATCATCAATCGAACTTCCATCTTCTCTATCTATACGACTCGTATGGATTTGTGAATCTGATCGACACAAAATATCCTCATCTTCCATTTCATCCAACTGATTCACGGAATCTTTTTGAATTGTAGCTTCACCATAACCAGTTTCTTGGATCATATCAGTGTTACCATTCCCGGTGTTTAACCCGGGTGCACTTCTACTTCTACCATTACAAGACCCACCCCCATCAGAAAATCGGATTCCTCGATCACCTAATCGTGCCTTATTATCCAAAGAAGAGAGCTTTATAAGACTTGGTCCCAAGCTAAAATTCTCAAATTCAGATTCCAACGAATCCTGAAACGGTCCAGTAGAGCTACACATACTCGGCGTTCCCAAAGCCGAATTCGCACTACAATACCGCTCAAACTCTGATTCACCACAAGACGAGTAATGTAACGATGAACCTGGTGAACCATCCTGACCACTTCCCTTCTGCAGTAATTGATCAGAACAATCTAGAGAATCAACTCCCGATGATTCCTCTTCTCCATTAATCATTTGAAACCAAATCAAATCAAATCAAAATCGATCGATGGATAACGAACGAAGACGGATTCTCATACCAGATTGGTGCAGATTCCAAGCAAGCCAAAATCCCCAATCGTTGAAATTGAAAATTGAAAATTGAAAACTCAAATTGATCGACCCTAGTACTTGAGAAAGAAGAAGCAACTTCGGGAACTGAGATTTAGGTGCACGATAAAATCTGGACGATGCGTAGATTAGCTTCGTCTCTATGCTTGGAGCTTCTTCGTCTCCTTCCAATTGAATTTTCTCGGAGCCAAACAAGACAAGGCATAGGAATCATGTAAGCAGGATTGACACAAGACAGTTTCTGAAATGTTCAACTATTTCTTTAATTAAGTTTAGAGGGAAATATGTAAATATATTACTTTTTGTGGAAGATAATGTAAATTACAATTTAATTATTAAGCCCAGACATATTCTCTTTAATTACGAATTCAGTCCTCAAACTTCGTATCAATACCTACTAAACTCCATTAATTATTGAATATTACAAAGTAGTCCTTACGATTGAATACAGAGGAAACAGAGAGCATGATGACTTTATTTTGCTTTCTTACTTTGAAGCAAAAATGGCTTCTAAATCTTTGTAAAGTCCTTTAGGTCTGGATTTGTAATCCGAAGATGATTCCTTAGAAGAGCTTCCACTTGTCTTTGTTCCCCAAATACTACTGCTCCAACCGCTTTTGCTACCCGAAGGATCACTAGGAACCTTACTATTGCTCCTGTCTCTTGTGAAGCTAGACTTTGCCATTTCTCTAATCTGTTTCAACCATGGTTTGTCCAAGCTACCCGAGCTTCGGCTTCCGGATGAATTTCTATACCTGAATTCTAGAGTTGTGCCTCCATTGCTGCTGCTTCTTCCTTCTAGTTGAGCCGCGGGGATCTTGTTCTTGATTACTTTCTGAGGAAGTATTAATGCGGCAAGTCCAATGATAAACATCTTGAGACCACTCAAGAAGGATCTGTTGATTTGGTCTAACCGCTTTGTCTGTTTGTACAATGAGTACCATTCATTGCACATTTGTGTAATGAACCCAATCAAGAACAATGTCACCATGAATATCCCGAGTTTCTTTCCACTCGCCTCGGGAAAGTCTTTCGCCAAGAGCATTAGACATGAGGCGAATACACCAACTTGACATGCTATAGAGATGATCTCTACAAGCTGTACTTTTTTCTTGATGAATGGCTTCTTCAGAAGAAGGAAAAACAGCTGAAAAGAAGTGATGCTCAACAAGACCACTATCGGTGTTTTTGCAGTCTGATTGTCTAAGTAAGCACCAGCAATAATCCCCAAACACACCCTCTTCACAGTTTCGAGAAATGTGTAGTATATTCTGAGGATTCCAAACAGTTTCTGTATGCAAGGAGCTTCAGCATCTTCGTTTTCATCATCTGATGCGATGATTCGATCATCTCGTTGCTTGAGTGGATTGCTTCCTGAAATCTGTGTGAGCATGTACTTTGGTGGACCCCTTAAATCTTCGAAAACTGGACCTAACCTAGTTAGATAAACAGAGTTCTCTGTTTTCCATGTCCATTGGCCTCTTTTACCAGGACCAAGGGTCACTCGGATGAGTTCTTGGTACCAGTGGAAAGTTTGGCCTTCTTGATGAATTTCTTTATACTGTAATAACTTCCCGAACGTTATCCCGACCGAGAGGAAGAGAAACAATACCAGAAGCAGAATAGCTACCATGCAAAGCACAAGGATGCCAACAATGACACTGGCTTCTGCTGCGCCTTGATGTTTAAAATAGCCTGACAAAGAGAGAATTTAGTGTATGTAGCTAACAAAATTTTTCTAAGTTTAACAATATTTTCAAGGCTGGTATTAGCAATACCTTGTATAAGGCTCCTTGCAGCTTTGCAGATTGAGGGTAAGGCGAGAATGAGAAGAAACAGCCCGAATCTTGGGAAGACAAAAGCACCAAAACTCCTCTTCTTCTCAGTGTGTGCTTTCTTGAACTTCAGTATCAGAGAGAGGACTATATGTAGTAGTACCAAACTTCCTCCAATTATAGCTATCCAAAACATTATCCTATTGAAATCTCTCCACCTACAAGAAAGCGAAAATCGAATATTTATGGCTTCTTCTTAATTAGATTAAAGGTAAGCAATAAATGTTGAAATGAAATCTTCACATAATTCTAGTGACTTACACTGTTGAATGTGGTAGGCCAAGAACATGTTCTGCTTCAGGCTTAAGATTTGGGGTCTGTAAACACTCATACAGTATTAAAACATGACCAAAAGAATACAAAAGACAGGGAAGAAAAAAGGTTTCTTTTTAACCTCAAAGAATAATCTGTACTCCATCGCGGTGAGTGGCAATCCGAATACTGACTCAGCATTGGTTGACGTCTGAAGATTAATCTTGTTGTTGTGAGTTTTAGAAATGAAGGAGTGTGGACCAATGTAAGGACTTGTGGCCACCATTATCTGTTCCTTGTTCTTAGTTTCCCATGGAAGAGGAAAATAAGGGATTATCCACTGAATCCCTCTCACAAGTTCGTAGTAATCAACAGGCAATGTCACCGGTAACCATCTCGTGAGTGCAAAAAACTGAATGTGACAGGCAGTTCTCTGCATTAGACCAACAAACCACACAATACCATTGATTAATTATGTAACTTGCAGGAAAAACAAAGGCAATATATATATGTAGCTTTTATACTAGAGCAAAAACTCATACAAAGAGGTTCCTCGTAGGGTCTGATATCAGATAAGGAGATGGTCTTGGAAATGCACCAAGAGAATAAAGGCTTGTGGTTGAAAGAGTGAGGAGTCCCGCGACAAAAGACGTCACCAAGAAAATATAAGTTGTTACCCAAGAAATCACAGAAGATAACATAGGCACAGAATCTGCAATTAAGTACAACATCTGAAACACATTAGCAGAAGCAGAAAAACAGAATTACACTTGATAACACATATAATGTGGTTGATAAACTTACAATGTTTTACTTTTAGGATATTGGATGCAAGATTTTTGTTTCCCGCGACATCCTGAGTAACATTTTCAGGAATATTAACAGAAATTGTACTGGTGTTGGCTTTTACATATACAATGTATATGCTTCCACTAAGTTCCTCAAAGCTGGCAATTTGTGGAAAACAAAAGAAGCAAAAAGGTCCTATGTAAATCACTTAGCATCAAAACTGCAAATTTTTATGAGAAAAATGAAATCAAGAAGTTAGAAGACACTAACCTATCAAGATATCCCCCTGAGATTGATACAAATGAGGAGTTAAAACCAAACACTGGCTTCATGAATTTGATCCAGACAGGGATGGTGTGTTTTCTTGTCCTCATACCAGATGTTGTGTTCAGTACAACATGAGGTCTCTCGGTATCTAAGATCACACGGATACATGATTCATTCAAGGAGAGAAGCAAAACAAGAATCTAGAAAGACAAATGTGTAACTTTTTAATCACCATAGAGAAAAGTCAGTGGTGCAGTTGGAGATGCAGGTGTCCCATGTCTGCTTCTTATTGAATTCGAGTCAAGGGTCACCGTGACTATAGCACGCCGTGATGTATTTGTGACCTGAGAGAAAAATAGTTTGAATTTTATGTTAAAGGATTAACACGAAGCCAAATAGAACGATAGCACTAAATAAACTTGAGAGAAAGGAGCAGAAGCACAAACCATAAACGCGAAACGGCGATTCCCGTTGGTATTTCCATCAATAGGAAGCAAATCACCTTGGTTTGTGTTTAGTCTTCTGAGAATTTCAGCTGAAGAATTCAGTACTGGTTCAGAGAAATACAAGTAAACATTCAGCTTTTCATTATCATTGGTTGCCTGCACCGTCCTAGTTTGGTTGTTTAGCTTTAGTAACTTCTCTGGTACATGAGTTCGTAGGTTGACAAAAACGTTTCTTCTATCTAGATGCCAAGAAAGTTGAAAATCAGTATCGCTTAAAGATCTTGACCTTAAACAAAACCAGGGTAAAGATACTCACCGAAATGGACAAAGAAACGCGAACCCAAAGCTCTTTTAAAATTGTTACCAGCTATATCAGAACAAACACTCTTATTCATCACCAACACAATCCTTCCATATTGAGCATCAGGAGATAATCCCACAAGCAGTGAATATCTAAGATATTGGTCAAGAACAGTGATTGAAGACGGAATAACTTGGCCAGCACCGTAGACAAGAAGCTGTTACATCATTTGAAACATTGTCAAGAGTATAAAATCAGAAGGTGAAAGCTCAAAAGATTGTGATGAATGTAAATAAGTTTACGTACTCACGTCGCAGGAATTCACAGATGAACATCCAAATCCTCCTCCACCAACACATGGCTCAGTAAAAGTAATGTTAACAGACAAATTTTGTGCACTTGTAAATGGCATTGATGCAGTCACAAAGGCTGTAGGAGAAACCGTATCTGCATACACAATTTTACAGCTCGAATAAGGAAAAATTCTGAAACTTGACAAATTCAAGAATTACAAAGAGGTGTAAGAATAGTTTCTTTACCAACAGTCCAATTATAATGCTTGCAGCCAAATCCATGCATCTTATTTGCGCAGACCTCAAGTGTATGATCTCCATCAAGCAACTTCGAGTAAGAAACTTTTCTTTGATGGCAATCCAAACTAATACGGTCATCTAGCTGCAGAGAAACACATTCTTTTTTCATCAACATGTGTGACTTGTTTATCAATAAGTACAACTCCATGGAAAATTCTTCAAATAATGCAAAGCTCAACAATAAACTAAAAACAACCTTGCAACGGAATTTGCAGCTTGAACAAGTTCTGTTTCCATCCTCAAAAGCTTGAAAGGAAAATTTGGCTGAGGTAAATCTAGAAGTAGCAGGAGGTGCTTTCAAGAACTTCACAGAGAGCTCTGAACCATAACAGTGATGAAACCTGAAACACAAAGTGGAAGAGACAACCCAGAAAAGCAAAAGAAGCAGACCCATTTGCTCCAACAAAATGCAGCTGAATTCTTTGAAACTCCTTATGATACAATCATTAATACAGAGAATAAATTTATAAGCAAATCACAGCGATGGGCTACACTGGGATTATTCTGGACAAAGTAGAAGAAGACAGTGTAGAGATAATGTGTTGGTGAAGAGGAAAAAGAGAGAGAGGCAGAGGATTAAAACAAGATGGGTACTAGCTTTTGTGGTCTATGATGGCTGTAGAAGAGAGATAACGGATAGTATATGCATGAGAGCGATGTGAGATACAGTAATTGAAAGATAAAAAGACAGAGACTAATCCCAGAAACAGACAAACTCTGCAAGAATTTATTATTATTCCAGGACTGTCTATTATATACTTTTATATGTGTTTACCAAAACTTCAAAAACTTCATTAGGAGAAGGAACATCTAATTTAATCTTCTCGTAATCTTTTTGCCATGTACACGGAAACTCTTTTTTCTATAGCTAAGCTAAAAGTGCAACAAGAAGTCAACACAACACACATGACTAATAAGAGACAAATCTTTAGATGATTTAGAGGTTCTTTAGGGACATCAATGCCAGAATTTTTGCTTTGTGCTGCTAAATGGTAAAAGAAACCAACAAGAAGCATTAAAGTTTCTTCCTTATACTTAGCATTCAATACACATGGGACCATTGTTTTCAGATCAATGATGAGAAAGCAATGAAAGATGGAGAAATCCTGGGATCTTAAAGTTACTACAAAACATATAGACCCATCTGTTCTCACATCTCCGAGTCTTAAGAATAATGGTAGACATAGAATTCTCATTCTGACTTTTTTTATTCCGTGCCAATCTTCTCCACAACCTAATCTCTGTATATATCTTCGAACAAAGTTCTTGAAGATATATCCAACATGATTTATGAGAATCATTTTTTCTTAGGATTTATGAGAATCATTCTCACTCAAAAATGCTTCTCAAGAAGAAAGACTCATCCATGATGCATATTTCTCCAAAGACATCATCAGTGGCGGAGGTAATGAAGAAAATAAGAGTGTCATATGACATGAATATGTAATATTTAGTTAACATTTGACCCCTGTCAAACAGAAGTGTGGTTTATGCTTATATTGAACCCTATAAAATTCTGCAACCCAATAACCTTCACGTAATTACTTCAAATAACACATAAAACTATGAAAAATAACTATAACAAACTTAGCCACAATCAAGATTACTAAAAGACTAAAACAGAACAGAAAATTTTGAACAATGACGTTTTAACCTATTTCTGTATCTTTATTTACAAAAAATGCCATTTAAAATCAAATTTTAGGAAAAAAAACAACTAAAACAAAACCCTCTCTTCATTTTTGCATCTTCACTGAAGCATTTTAATCTCTTAAGAGCTAATCCGGTCTCATGATTAGACAAAAGCTTCAAATGAAGTCCAAGAAGCAGCTTGATCTAGTAATATTTCTGTTTCGGAGGAAGTCACCAAAAGACGAGGCGAATGACACAGCCTCAGTTGTTACAGATGTAAAGCATTCAGTTTCTCTTGAGGTTTCCTCGCCTCTGTTAGTTGAGAGGATAGATACATGGCATTGCATATTGTTTTTAGGACTTGAACTCCTTTCCATTGCAATATTGATGTTCCTGTAGCCTTTATTGCGTATTCTCTTAACTTATCGTTATAATATCCATTTTTCTTCACATGCTTAACTTTTACATCTGTTTTGGATTTTGGATTCTGTAGCGTGTGAAAGATATCAACATGCGTGTGAGAAGAAAAACACCATACCTTTTGTTAAAATAATGTGAAAATATATTAGGGACAAATATCATCATGTTATATTTGTTATGAACGGTCAAAACATTGAAAAGGAAAAATGAACAAGGAAATCAACAAAAGTTGAAAATATAATTCTTTACTATATATTGCATATGGTTTCTTTCTTTTTTAAGAAGGTCAACTTTCTTTTTAAGAAAAAATATTAAACACTAAAATCATCTAAAATTCTTCATCCAATACACCCCCCTAAGTTGGTTACGACTATGAAAAATGTATTTTCTCTTGTTTATTTTTTAATTTAAGAAATATTTCGAAAATAAATCTCGTATACAGACAGAAATTTCAGAAAAAAAACAGAATTTTAAAACAGCACAAGCTAGAATCTAACCGTAAAATTATGTCTTTTTAAAAATATAATTTTGGTAAAAGTTTATTATTAATCCTAAAGTATAAAAATTTAAGTTTATAATTTTCTCTGTCAGTTAAATGATACTCTTTTTAGTTTTGATTTTATGCTTTTTATGTGAAAAGAGGATTTATCTAAAACTTTTAATGATACAAAAAAAACTAATAGATACATAAATATTTGTTAAGCTTCAAATGAATAAAAGCTTATCTAAAAGTAGTTAATATTTATAAAAAATATGATTAATTTGGTATTTTATGGTCTAGAGTGTATCTAAAATTTTAAGTAGTTTATATTTTTTTAAAGTACAATAAGTTTGGCATTTTTTAAATAGTTTCATCAATATATAAATTATTTATACTAATTATAGAATAAAAATATAATCAAAGTAAATCTTAATTCAGAGAAAGTCAAAGTTAGAACAGTGCACAGGTGGTCTACTTTGACCAACAAATAGAGTTTCTGAATTGAACATATATACCAAATCAAGATTTGGACATAAGTTTCATATGTGTGTATATATACATACAAATGTTTTGTAGAAGATATTCATAATCTTTTATATATATAACAAAAAGACTCGAAAAAAATGAATATGAAAAAATGCAGAGTATTGATGTTGTTGATGGCGGTAGTAATAGCGACCATAGGAGGAGAAGTAGAAGGAGTTTCATGCGAGATCAAGTGCATGCTTAAGTGTGGTGGTCTCTTGGTGCCTGAAAACACATGCATCGAGCCATGTATGCGCGCACAATGCCACAAACCACCTAGTCCTCCATCTCAATCATCGTAATAATAATCTCTTCACTCATTACATTGAATTTGATTGTTCTCTTTTTTATTTTGTACATGTGTTTCTGTTTAAATATTAAATTATTATGTATTTTTCTGTAAAAGATGTTTCTATAAAAAAATTGAAAAATTCAACATAAGTGCAAAATGTTAGTTTCTGTTTAAATGTTGAATTATTATGTTTTTCTGTAAAAGATGTTTCTATATAAAAAATTTGAAAAACTCAACATAGGTGCAAAATGTTAGTTTGTGTTTTGTGTGTATGCAAAAACATTATGATAAGTAAAAATTTTGTTTGAACAAAGAAAAATAATATTTCAATTAGTAAGTACAAATACAAACTTAATTGATTGTGTTTGAAACAACTATCCACATGAATGTGTTTTTTTTTGTTATGCGTATAGAAAAATGACAGTTTAATTATTCCAGGATGGATGCTATAGGAAGGAGAAACATCAAAGAAGTTGAAGGACTTTCATGTATGGACAAATGCATGTTCTTGTGCGGGCTCACCCTGACCCCTCAAAAAACTTGCACCGATCGATGTCTAAAGAAATGTCATAAATGATAAATCATATGTTTTCCCATCTCAATTATCCTAAGAATAATTTATGTATTTTTTATTGTTGAAATATAAAATTTATTGATCAACAAAGAAAAATATAATTACATGGTTAAAAGTGGAATATTAAAAAACTAAAATAAAACTAAAAATACAAATCGAAAATGAGATTAAAAATTGTATTAAAATAATTTTTTACCTTTTACATTGAGTTTGAGTGTTTTTCCATTTGTCTTTGCATTTTTGATAATGTTTAAATATTAAACTAATATGTTTGTCTCTATAGAAAATGTTTCTATCAAACATTTTTGACAACTAATCATAAACGCATAAAGTTCGGTTTTGTTTGTGTTTAAGCCAAAATCAATGATAAATAAAAACTTTATAACTAAAACAAAAACCTAAATTGAGTCTATCGTCTTTTCCAAATAAATCATTGCACCCAACGACCGGTAAGAAACCTTCAACTATGGCCGTGGAAGTCACAAACTGAATCCTTATATTAATATTTAAAAGAAAATAAATGAATTTGAATTACTTGATTATCTTGTCTATTAAAAAATAGTTGGTAACAATGATGATTATGAAAACTTGTAAGTAAGTTTTGAGGGAAAAAAGGAAAAGAATATGTATTAGAATTAATATTTTATTTTATACTTTATTTGGAATAATAATATTTATCATCTTAGATGAAAAATGATATTTTCTTAAGTTTTGGTATCTCTATAAATTAAAGAAAGGCAGAATAAAGACTCCATCAATCCATTGAAAAAATAACAATGATGAATGTGTCCAATCTTCCAAGGGATTTGACGGAGGAGATTCTGTCTAGAACTCCGTTGACATCAACGAGAGCAGTGCGATCTACTTGCAAAAAGTGGAACACTTTATCCAAAGATGGGAGCTTTACAAAGAAGCATCTTGCTCAAGCAGCAGCAGCAACAGCAAAGGAAGGAGAGTTTCTTGCAATCGTGTTGATAAATTTTAGTCTTTATCTAATGAGCGTCAATCTTAATGGAATCTACACAGACTCTGATTCATCTGTAAAGCCTAGAGGTAAACTAATCAGCCTTAACGATTCAGATCAACTCCATTTCATTCGAGTATATCACTGCGAGGGTTTAGTCTTATGCACGGCAACAGACTACACTAGGCTTGTCGTTTGGAACCCGTATTCGGGGCAAACTCGGTGGATCAGCGTCGAAAGCAGATCTGTTCACCACTTGTTGAGCTGGTACGCTCATGCTCTCGGATACGACCAGAGCAAATCCTACAAAATCTTGAGATTTGCTCATCCTCCAGAAGATAGCTCTGTGCACGAAATCTTCGAGTTAAGCTCCAATTCATGGACGGTTCTTGATGTTACTCCAGACTGGCGTGTATGGCAGTCTCACCACGGCTTGTCTTTGAAGGGAAATACCTACTGGTTTGCTACAGATAAAGAATCACGAGGACACGTCCCTGATTTTTTACTCTGTTTTGATTTTACAAAAGAGAGATTTGGACCGCGTCTGCCTCTTCCTTTTGTCTCTTTTCCCGAAGATGCTGTGATTCTATCTTCTCTTAGAGAGGAGCAGCTTGCTGTGTTGTTTCAGAGCAATGATACATTTGAGATGGAGATTTGGGTTACGACTATGATCGAGCCCAATGCGGTGTCGTGGAGCAAGTTCTTTGCTATCGATATGAAACCACTCACTTGTTTTCGTTTTTATGATTGTGGGACTTTTCTCATTGACGAGGAGAAGAGAGCCGTGGTCGCTTTTGATGAAGATAACGATGCAATGCCCCCCACCCGCGACATAGCTTACGTCATTGGAGAAAATGGTTACTTCAGACAAGTGGATCTCGGAGAAATTACAACAAACATAGATGGTCACCCGCTTGCGTGCTCTTATGTCCCAAGTTCAGTTCGAATCGACCAACCTGCATGAGAGAACCAGATTGTTTTCCGATTCCTTTAAAAACATGATTTGTGTATTGCTAATTTATTTTCTCGTCTCTTTTTTAATCTTCTTCTACGTACTATGGAAAATAATTAACTCTTTGTCTTTTTTTTTTAAACAAGCAACTCCTCTGCTTTCTTTACTTTTTGTACAACATGCAAAGAAAACTCTGATTATACCAAGCACCTCTTGGCTATATATTTAGTGGCTCGGTAACATAATTTTTGACTCAATCCCAATGGTTTTTGAGGCAGGACTTTGTTTCTCTTCTATGCTCTCAATAGGGTATCAGCGAAAACACAAGTGCAACAACATCGATGCATCCTATGGCTATATATTGGTTGCGCCAAAATTCTTAAAAGAGGTTTGTTTCTGTGTCATTTCTGTTTAGTGTGGAGATCCATCTCCACTCAATCCTCTTCGGTTTTTGCAGGTGATAGCATCTCCGCTGAAGCAGTTTAAATGTTAAGATGTATCCCGGTCTTAACGCAGCTTCATCAAGTAAGTAATGTTTCTGTTTCTGAGGAGGCGAATGACACAGCCTCAGATGGAAAAGCATTCATTCAGTTTTCCTTGAGGTTTCTGTTTTTCCTTGCCTTTGTTACTTGAGAGAATATGATGATAGACACATGGTATTGCTATTGTTTTTTAGGACTTGAACTCCTTTCCGACGTTGCTGTAGCCTTTTAAAGTTTATCTGACTTTGTGTGAATTGGTTGCAGGTTGGTGCTTTTTTGATTAAGTTCATCAGAGCGAAAGAGTAATTAAGAGCTAGCTCTCTAGTTTGTTACTCTTACCATGTTTTCATTCTTTGCAACCTCTACAGATCACAATTAGAAGATGAGAATGGTAGTGAGGTTCACACTTATTACTTCATCGGTAAAAAATTTGTGTTCTGATTTCTACTTCCCTTATCCCTGCTGGCTTTTCAACTGATTTAAGGTTCAACAAAACTTATTTTGAAAGATGGAGATTATGATCCAGTCGCTTTAGCCTCTTCTCTGTCAACTTGTTCTGATTCTTCGTGGATTCTCCAAGATTTTCTTTAAGAAGCTTGGAAAAGAGATTGTTTTTAAAAAAATAGTGTTACACTACAATGGTTCTGGTCAAAAAGGAGAGATTATTGTGTGCATGCATAATAAACTCGCTCATAGTCGTTCATAAGTCGTCAATTATGGAACACTGAGAAAAGGGATTAGAGTAATGAGAAATCATAATTGTTAGAAAGCAAATCAGTTCAACTGGAATCCAAGAATTAAAAGTGTCACACACATGCACACACACGTATGTAACAAAGCTAACATTTAGCAGAGTCTGTGACTCTTCACAAAAACATCTATATTCTCTATTTCATTAAGCACGTCACTTTGGTGAGGGAAGAGTTGTGTTAAAAAGTGTGATTGTGAAACCGAGTCAGTACTTTATAAGGTTTTATTCAAAATAGTAAACGAACCATAGTAAATGTTAACGAACCATAGTAAATGTTAAAGATATGCCCAAGCATTTGTGGTCTAGTGGTAGAGGAAGCTTGGGGAAATGGTGAAACTCCCAAACCTGAGTTCGATTCTCCCTAGAAACAAAAAACACATTTGTTTGGGCATTAGTCGGAAGACACTCCAAACTCGGATAAGGCAGTGTGGTGGTCCAATTCTGGATCTCATGGATCTCATGGCCCGTTCGACCCGAGTCAGCTCGGAGCTCATGGTCTCCGTTAAATCGTTGAACCGCTGAACTGCGGGAGTAGTCCACTCTGTAGCACCTTAGTGCGTTCCTACCGAGGCTGACCGGATCAGCCGATAGGGTTTATCAAAAAAAAAAAAAAATGTTAAAGATATATGGTAAAACCAAAAAAACCCACTCTCCATCTTTCACTTAAAAACACTAATTACTTGCGTCAACTCAGCATATACGTCATTACTTTAACAGAAAAAAGCATATTCGTCCCTAATAAAAATTAAAGAAAAAAAAAACAAAACAAAACAGGGGGCGATTTGCAAGCACCCTGAAACTTGAGGAGCTGTAACATAAAATGTCAGTTTCCATTACTGCTCTTTGCCATTTCTCCATTTTACATTTTTTTTTACCGAAGTCTCTCTAATGGGAGTCTCTCACATATAAAAATATTAATACAATAATCAATATTATTATTTAAATATAAAAGTTTCTCAAAAAAAATAGAGAGAGTCTCTCAAATGAGAGACTATGAAAGACTTTCTTCACTTTTTTTAGAGACTATTATATTTAAATAATAATATTGATTATCAATTTTATTAATACTTTTGTATGTGAGAGACTTTGGTGAGAAACTCTCATTGCACATATGTTCTAAATTCTCTTTATTGGTAAAAAAAAGGTGTAGCGAGAATTACGTCTCTTCTTTTACCATACACGGTTTTTTCTTTTAACATGGCACCGACATTACGACTCAAAGTAGCCTCACAAACTACGTCTGCTGTGAACATCCAAACTTAAAAGCACGTTGAAGGTTATCGTTTTCTATCATCTCTCAATAATGTTCGATTTTCTCTTGCAATATTGGATTATCTCTCTCTAATTTTTGACCATGATTTCATGTGTTGGTAAAACTCTCTTTGTAAAATACATATTCCTAGAGTGAAATGCATCGAATTCTGGTATATATATAGACTGTCACTCAAATATATAAGTTATTGCTTAGGAGCATGTTATGACTTTTTAGAGTATTCTCTATTATTACATTCTTTAATTTAGTTGCTAATTAATAATTCATTTAAAATATATATCAAAATCAATGTTTTAGACCTATAATTTCTATTTGTTTGTTAGTTGTTTCATATATTTGCTTATATTTTGTTTATAGTTTACTTGTTGCTTAGGAGCCATGTTATAACGTTTGTTTAGAGTATTCTCTATTGTTATATAGTGGGTAACTAATAATCATTTTTTGAAAAAAGTCAAAATTTTAAACCTACAATTTCTATTTATTTTGTTTCCTATATTTGCTTATATTTTGCTTTTCTTATGCTTTGTTTATCTTTTATTAACTTGTCTTTTGTTTTAATCAAATTTTGAAAAAATTTCTGAGAATCTCTCGTTTCATATATATATGTTTTCTAACATTTTGAGGTGAGAGACTCCGTTGGAGATGCCCTTAGATACTTATGCAATTTTAGTCCCAATATTGCTATTTGCCAATTAACTATATAATGTTTTGTATTTATCAAATTTCAAGTTCTTAACTAATAATTATTTATCTTTAGGAATTACTTATAGATTTCTACTATACTTTTCTCAATATTTACCTTTTTCAAACTGATTTTTCGATATATGCAATAACCGGAAGAAAAAGTTAAACAAAAGACTTCAAACTGAAAAAATATAAATTCACCAAAACAAGTCTTCACCACACAAAACAAAAAATAGAAATTAATAGGAACCTAAATATTTGATATTATAGAAAAGGCAAACTTAAGCCAACAAGGATTAGGTTTTATTTTAGAGTTTTAATATAAATATGCCAGTATAAAAAAAACAAAGAAAAAGCAAAGCAAAGTTATATTCCCATGACAATCAGAAACTAATTAGAGAATAGAGATGGCATCGTTGAGAAAAAGAGAGAGATCGAAGAGAAAAACATTCAATCATGCATTAAAAAAAACAAATATCATTGATGATTTACCTGAGAGCTTGCTATTGGATGAGATTTTCTCTAAGCTACGTAACCATAGACTGTGTTTGCAATAACAAAGGAGTTACAAAAAAAATCATATTCAAAATCATATATAGGAATATATTTCTAACCAAAAGACAAGGTTTTTACTCTCTGAATGACAATACTTTACACCTCCCATTGAAGGCAAAGCTTAGCACTAAGATCCAATGATTAACTGATGGAAAGTGGAACAAAAAATAGAGAAATGATACTTAATTTTCTTTTTGTTATTAAAGTGAAAATGACACTTATATCAGTGTATGTATTAATAATTGATCAAATCTTTTAAATCAAACTCTCATGACATTCATATTATACTTATATAACCTCTCATATTATAAAATATATATTGACAATCTCCAAAACAAAGATTTATATGAAAATCTAGTATCGACTAACACATGATACGAGGAGTTTAACTACATTCAACATTGCTAGGGTAGTAGGTTTATATTACATTTATGGAAGATGGTGGTGATAGTGATTTGCTTGACCATGTAATGATAAGAATGATGAGCATGGTAAAACTATGAGAGAATAAAGACGTTTGCCACCAGCACTTTAGTTATCTTTTATGGGAACTCAGTTGCGGATTCTCTTAACTTATCGTTATAATATTTATTTTTAACATGTTTAACTTCTACATTTATTTTGGATTTTGTAGCGTGTGAAACATAACAACATGCGTGAGGGGAAAAACATTATAGTTTTGTTTAAAAATGTGAAAAATAGCTGCCAAAACCGGAAAAAAATGTGAAATGATATTATTGACGAATATCATGTTATCTTTGTTATGACTTATGAATGGTCAAAATATTGAAAAGGAAAAATGAACAAAAGAAAAAAACAATTCTTTACTATATATTGCATATATATGATTTCTTTCTTTTTTAAGAAGGTCAACTTTCTTTCAAAGAATAAGTATTAAACACTAACTTGGTTACGACTATGAAAATGTATTATCTCTTATTTACTTATAATTTAAGATATATTTCAAAAAAAAATCTCGCATATAGACATTTAAAAAAAAATCGTATTTTAAAACAAAACACGAGTTTTAGATAACTCCTCTTTCGATTTATGGTTAATGTGAAAAGAAGAGTTATCTACAACGTTAAATGAGACAATGAAATTTAGTAGAACAAAACTCATAAATAAGTTATCGAAAATGTTTGGACTCATAAATATTAATAATTCAAAAATAGGATTAATTTGGTATTTTATAGACTAGAGTTTATCTAAATTAAGTATTTTATATATTTTTTAAAACTAGAATAAGTTTGGTATTTTTTAAACAGTCTCTTTTATCAATAGAAAAAAAACTAATAATATATTAATGTATAGAATAAAAATAAATTTAAAGTAAATATTGATTTAAAGAAAGTCA
Organism: Arabidopsis suecica; assembly: GCA_019202805.1. Classification (NCBI taxonomy): domain Eukaryota; kingdom Viridiplantae; phylum Streptophyta; class Magnoliopsida; order Brassicales; family Brassicaceae; genus Arabidopsis; species Arabidopsis suecica. The sequence continues at coordinate 9,775,386 of CM032909.1, forward strand.
AAGTTAGAACAATGCACAAGTGGTCTAAATTGACCAACAAATAGTCTTTTGAATTGAACATATGCCAAATCAAGATTTGGACATTAAATATATATATATATATATATATATATATATTTTGTAGAGCATATACATTATCTTTTATATCTAATAAAAAAACTTGAGAAAATGACTATGAAAAAATACATTGTATTGATGTTATCGGTGGTGCTAGTAATAGCGACCATGGGAGGAAGAGTAGATGGAGTTTCATGCGAGATGAAGTGCATGCTTAAGTGTGGTGGTCTCTTGGTGCCTGAAAACACTTGCATCGAGCCATGTATGCACGCACAATGCCACAAACCACCTAGTTTACCATCTCCGTTATCGCAGTAATAATCTCTTCACTTATTACATTGAGTTTGCCACAAACTAACATTTTTATTTTGTATTTGTGTTTCTGTTTTAATTGCCAAATTATTATGCTTTTATGTAAAAAAAAGATGTTTCTATCAAAAAAAAATATTGAAAACTCAACATAAATGCAAAATATTAGTTTGAGTTTTGCATGTATGCAAATATTTATGATAAATACAAATTATGTTTGAACAAATAAAAATATATTTCAATTAGTCAGTATAAATACAAAACCTAATTGCTACAACTATCCACATATGAATGTGTTTTTTTTTGTGTGTTATATGTATAGAAAAGTGACGTAGTTTAATTATTGCAGGATGAATGCTATTGGAAGGAGAAATGTTAGAGAAGTTGAAGGAATTGCATGTTGGAACAAATGCACGTTCTTGTGCGACCGCACCATGACCCCTATAAGAACTTGCACCAAACGATGTCTAAAAAAATGTCATATATCATATGTTTTTCCAGCTCAATTATCGTAGTAATAATTTATGTATTTTTTAGTTGTTGAAATATAAAATTATTGATCAACAAAGAGAAATATAATTACATGGTTAAAAATGGAATATTAAAAATTGAAAGAAAAAATCAAAATCAAAATAAAAAACAAATGAGCTTAAAAATTGTATTAAAATAATTTGATGGTTCTTGTGTGAGGGCACCATGACCTCTATAAGAACTTGCAGCAAACGATGGCTAAAGAAAGTCATATATCATATGTTTTTCCATCTAAATTATCGTAGTAATAATTTATGTATTTTTGTTGTTGTTTAAATATAAAATTTATTGATCAACAAAGAGTAATATAATTACATGGTTAAAAGTGGAATATTAAAAATTGAAAGAAAAATAAAAATCAAAATAAAAATAAAAAACAAATGAGCTTAAAAATTGAATTAAAATAAAAAAAACAAATGAATAAGTTTGATTTTTTTTTCATTTGTCTTTGCGCTTGTGATAATGTTTAAATATACTAATATGTTTGTCTATAGAAGATGTTTCTATCTAACATTTTTGACAACTCATCATAAACGCACAACTTTCGGTTTTGTTTTGTGTTTATGCAACAAAAAGGATAAATCTTTAACAAATAAATACATATTTATAAATCCATTATATCGTTATTATATTTATTTTTCTACACATATTTAACTTAATAACTTCTATAACTAATTTGGATTTTAGATTTAATAGTTTGTGAAAATAGCTTGCATGTAAGGGAAAGAACACCATAGTGTTTGCTAAAGTAATATGAAGAATACAGGGAATAAGTATCGTGTTATCTTTGTTATGAGAAGTCAAAACCATTAAAAGAAAAATGATCAAAGAAACCAACAAAAATTGAAAATCTAATTACTATATATTGCATATGATTTCATTCCTTTTTTTTTTAGGAAGGTCAACTTTTTTACAAGATTAAGTATCAAGCATTGGGTAAGTTAGGACTATGAAAAATTCATAAAAAGTATTTTTTCTTATTTATTTTATAGTTGAATAAATCTTTTCTTGAAATTCCGTATTTAGACATTTCAAAAATGTAAGAGTTTATTTGGAGTTTTAAAACAACACACGAATTGAACCTCCTAATTTTGGCATTAAGAGGTTTTTCAAAAGATTTAAAAAAGGAAAAAAAATATATTTGACCCTAATATATTTGTTTGGTCAACTTTCTAGATATGATATTTTTGACTGAGAGTACTCAACAACAGTTATATATAGGTTTTACGACTATAAATAAAAAGTCATTCACTCTATTTTCTAATAAATTCATCACATAAAAACAAAGTTGAAATTAAAGAAGAAGAAGAGATGGCGATGATGAAGGTAATGTTGATGGTGGTGATGATGATGGTGTTGGTTGGTACCATAATAGGCGAAGAGTCACATGCAGATTGTTTGGAACGGTGTCAGCATTTGTGCACTGATAAGCCTCTGGATAAGAATTGTGTCCGCCAATGCGTCTTTTTTAATTGCGGTCCTCCTTCTCTTCCTACCAATTTTCATCATTCTAAGTACAAATACTCTTACTATACTTTTTTCTTCTATATATTTGGTTATCGATATGTTTTGAATCGTATGTAAAGTTAATTATGTATGATAAAACTGACATGGGTTTTCATTTTTTGTGTGGCTTCTAGCAGGATGAAGGCTCCACAGAATCATGGAATTAGAGGATAGGTTATTATTGATTTTTAGACCAAAAACATAGCATTTAATGATTAAAATATGGCATTGTTGTTCGTAATTCATAAAACACTTTGATGTTTAGATGTGTTTATATAACTCAACCTGAAAATCTACTGAACTGAATTCTTGTATAAAAAAAAGTTGTAGCAACTAACAAGCCAAAAATAACTTTATTGATCAGATAAAAATATACCACATCAAATGTCAAATTACTTAATGATGCAAAATCTAAAGACATAGTATTACTTAATGGTGGATCTATTTGTGATCTCTTAAAAAACACTTCATTAATCAATTTAATTACACTAACTCAGACGTCAGACGTACAAAAAGTAACCACCATCTCTTAAATAAGTCGTATTTATATGATCCATCTTATTTGCACAATTTCAAAAAATATCTTAGTCACAAAAAAAAAAACTACACAATTAGTGTAATCTTTATCACACAATCATTTCACATATATATACACTAAACAATAGCATGCATTCTTCAATCATTCAAGCATTTGACCAATATTTGAATGGTTAATTTGCCTTTTTCTTGATTATTTAACAGTAACCCAAATCCAGATTTAGATTGGTTTGTCTGTTAAGTATATTAGAACTTATTGTCCCAAATCATGAATTGTCCAGGCGGCCCATCAAAAACTAGTGTACTCAGATCTTCTTCTCGTCTTTCACCTTGGATGCACACGCTCACACACTTTACGTCTCCACAACAGCATGTAATCATTTATCATTATCCACCAAATCATCCAACATTACTTTCAATTTTCTAAAGTAAACTTCAACTGTTTCTCCATTTTTTTGCAGCCCGGCTTTATACTATTAAACTTCACTTGTCTAGCTAGATTTGTTTCTCTTCTAGCATGATCTCATGCATGTACATTTCACATTTGTATATATATATATATGTAATCTGGACACTAACGTGACCTTCAATCTATATACATTAAATAAAATTTTAAAGTAATTATTTATATAAACAGAAATCTAATTAAAATCATTATAAGTAATCAGAAAATTTATTGTTTTTATAGTCTAGTCAAACTTTAAATTTATGATTTTAACTTTTCTGGCCATTAATTTCAATATATATATATAAACACTAGCCCTGTGACCTATTATCCGGGATCCGGGATCCGATCCGGGATCCGCCCCGATCCGCTCCGAAAAATAGGATATCCGGATGGACCGGATCCGGATCCGGATAGTGAAATTGCGGATCCGGCCGGATCCGGATCCGGATCCGGATAACAATAAATTTAAGAGCCGGATATCCGTATATCCGGTATAATACATATCTCTTTTTGCCCATCTAACGTCAGAACTATAATTAAGCTTTTATAGTGAAAGCCCAAGCCCAAAGATAATAACTATACCTTCCTAATATAAAGTCCAAGCCCAAACGTTTATGAGTTACAGCAATTGTGTTGATGTCCAATAACGTAGAAATAGATCTAGGTTTTTTTCTTTGGTCACCTACTCCACTTTTCTCCGCCGACGAGTTCTTGTTGCTCGATTACTCAACATTTCCAACTTTCAAGCAGTTCACATCCAAATCTCAAAATTTCTAGATCCCAAATCAGAGATCTCTCTCTTCCATCCTCAATTTCTAGTTTGTCTAATCTTATTACATGGATTTTCGATTTCCTTTCACAAATTTTTTTGATTTTTTTCTTTCAGTGGCAGCGAGTGTTATACAGATTGGTAGAAAAAATCATGAGTTTCAAGTTTTACACATGATTCATATCGGATCCGGATATCCGGGTTTTTGCACGGATACCCGAAACCCGGGTATCCGGGTTCTCCGGATCCGGATCCGGATATTAAAACTGTAGATCCGCCGGATACGGATCCGGATCCGGATACACCTAAAAACCCCGGATATCCGGATCCGTCTCAGGGCTAATAAACACACACACATCTATGACTAACAAAAAAAACATACATACATAAACATATATTTATAAGAAAAAAAGGAAATTAAGAAACTAAAGAAGATGGAGATGAAGAAATGTAGTATGATGATGATGATGATGATATTGATGATGCTGGTGATGGCATCCATAAGAGGAGGAGATGCAGTTATAATAAGAACAACATGCAAGCAAATGTGCATCGACCAATGTGGTGGCCGCATCACTATCCCTGAAACCCCTTGTCTCCGTAAATGTCTCCACGAGAAATGTGGCTTTCCAGCTCCTCCGTAATAATTCCTAACTTCGTATATATTAAGACGTATCTGGATCATGTATATCTTTTAATTTGTGTTGATTAATGATTTATATTCATTGCGATATTGCAGGATGGAGGCTGTAAGAATGAGAAACATCAGAGGGTAGATAGTCATGTGTCTCAGTGTCTCTGTTATGGTTGTGTAAGGCAAAAAAATCCACTACCAATAATTAAGATTAATGAAAGAAAAGTCACTTTTTTTTAGATTAAGCACCAAAGTTATCAATGAAGAGTCTTTGATTCTCTAATGCACAATTTACCAACACACAACAGTGTAACGGTAGTATTCGAGTTTTGGCAGTTCCTTCAGCTAACTAATTACAATCTTAACGGTTCTATTTTCAACCTTTCACACTATTCTCTATTTATTCCAATCCATGATGTGTACGTGAGATAAAAATTAAAATAATAAAATTACTATTTTCCAAATAATAGTATCGTAAAACTAATATTATTTGTAATTATATTGTAAAGGTTTTTATCAAAAAAAAAAGCTATACTGTAGTGATGTTTTTTTTTTTAAAAGTATTGTAGTGATGTTGCGCGAGAGAATAATAACATAATGATTTGTATTTAATAAGAAATAGTATACTTTTCTTTTTACTTTTGTAAATATTTAAGATAAATTTATTTAAAAAAAATGCAGCCATATATCACTGATTTTTTCCACGAATCGTCGAAATGAAAAGTTTTTGATTTAGAGTGATTTAAAATGTTATAAATCAAACAACTAGGCCCTGTCTCAGAATAGCCTTTTAAAAATATATAATTATGAGCCCAATAAATTTGGGCTTAACACAACTAGAAAACGGTATCGTTTTGAAGTTCTTATCACGATGGTTCGCGTTTTGAAGCATTTCGAAACTCAAATCAAAATTCAAATGGCGGGCTAAACTCCGATTGAGTCTCTCTCCCTCTCTCTCTTTGGTGATGGAACAAATTAGCAACAACGCTGGTGGAGGTACAACGAAGAAGACTATGGCGTCTCTGGGTCTCATATGTGAGAAAGATATAAATGAACAGCGTCTTAAAATCGATTCCTTCATCGCTTCTCCTTTCCGGAGATCGATGAACTCTTTAGTGGAGCGAGCTCAAGCCACTGCCCAAAACCAAGGTAAAATTCAAAATTCGCATAGTACCACTCAATTTCGTATGACCCAGATCGTAAATTTCACACCTTTTTTGGGTTTAGGGTTCTGTCTCTCTGAATTAGGGTTTTTTAAAAATTTCGAATCAGACTGGTGAAATTGAGCGGTTCTGTGAAATTTTTCTTTGATTTTTGCAGTGGAACTATCGAATTTGAAAGCGGATCTAAGAGAAGCAGAGGATGAGCTCGTTAAAGTGTTGGCAGGTATTATCACTTTCACATCCCATTACCTCAAAAGCTTTAAACTTTGAACTTGTTGCAGTTTCTAAAATCATAAGATTCTCCTTGGTGTTATTTTCATGCTTATATACAATGTTTTGCTGAGTTTGGATATCTTACTGTTTTGGGATGCTATATGTTTGATGTTTAGTGAAAACCCGTAAAGAGGCACGGCAAATGGGGATAAGGGATTCCATTTCTGCAACACAATCTAGGATTGAAGCTCTTAGAAGAACTTTGCAGTTACAGAAGTCAAAGAAGGAAGATTCTGTGAGAATTATCTCCCAACAGTTGCAAGGTATTGTTAAATTCTCAAGTTCATTATACATAGAAGTTTCATGAGTCAGCTACATGCTTTTGGGGTTTTGTAAAGTGAAGATCTATAAATAGTACTCTGCTTGTTTCAATAAGAGATCACATGATTCACTGAAGACCAAGCTAACATATTTCTTCCAATAAAGCTTTGTCCACATCTAAGGATAATGCTGGTAAAGTCACTGAAGACAAAACAGACATCCATGAAGCCATCTCTTGGTATAATCAGGCTCTCGGTTTTCACGTTGAAGCTGGACATGGTAATAAGAGACATTTTGAGTTTGTAACAATCATGGTTACTATATTATTATAGTTTAATCACAGAAGATCTTGCTGTTTTAACTTCTCTTCAGGAGTCAAATTCACATTCACCAATATTGATGCAAAAAGGCCGACCCGCGAATTTTCGTTCACAGTTCACTATGGAAATGACATCTACACACGTGAGTATATTGTCTTCTTGAAACAAGCATCAATTACATTATAATGTTGACAAAAAAACTAGTTACATGAACTGTTTACAATCGTTTTCTTATATGATCATCAGTATTGGATTGCGACCTGCAATTGGATGACATCAACGAGATGGTTCAAGAATTGAATAAAACCAATGACCTTTTCAGATTTGTTCGTCTGATGAGGGATAAGTTTCTGAAATCCACTTTATCTGGTAATTAGTCTCACACCTGTCCTATATAACCCCTCTCTCCTAAAGTGAGACATCTAGTTTCCGATGTATTTAAAGTTTAATTTGACCTAGACTTGTGTTTTTGTTTGATTTTTCAGAGTTGCCAACACATTCAGAACATCTGCAACAGGAAACTTCTGTCATATCTGCTTCAGCTCCAGCTATATCATTTTCCACTGATACAAACATGTCAACTCCAGAAAACAAGAGATCTAAGGTTCAAGTGACTCGGCGACAAAAAAGAGCTAGCGAATCACCACTCCTATCGCCTGTATCCGCATCTGCCACTCGCCGTTCTTCTCGCCTTAAGGTACCGGATACTCATTGTGTTCTTAATGTTACAACACCAAACCAAATTCAAAATATTTGTTAGATACTATAGTTTCCAAAAGTAGGATACCAGAACCTATCTTCATACCAACTGGACAAAATCATTTTCTATCTGATTAATAATACTTAATTGATCACATGGAGCCTGTAGTATTTAACGTACAACTTATATAGTGATTCTAACTTGTTACAGGGTAAGAAATGAAGGTGCAGCTCTGTTTTCCTTTACACAAGCATCAAGGAATATACTAAAGCGTAGATGATGCTGCAGAACTATTGACAACAACAATCTGTTGTTTGTAATCACGCTTATTTACAATGTTGATTTCTCTACTAGTGTGGGTGCTATGCTTATACACCAATCGATGATGGAGCTCGCGGGACTAGATTTTTATTGATGTAATCTCGCGCTTCTCTGTTTCTAGATTTGGTACGCTAATGGATGTTTGACTAGCTTAATTAAGATTGTGCATTAGAGATAATGATGGATACTTGAGCCATCGAATGATCCCTGGAGTGCTCAACTACGGATGAGTTTGGCTATGTCAAAACTACCAATATAGCCACAACAATATTTTCTATCTTAAATTGGAACAAATACTCAAAAAGATAAATCAAACACCATTCTCCAACTCGTTGCTCATGAAACTACTCTTCGTCTTAGTGTGTAACTTACCACGCATTTGTTCTCTCTTTTTCACTTTGAATTGTTGCAGAATGTGCCGTATGTGTAATTTCTGGAGACTTTTGTCAACAACAATCTGTTGCTTGAATTTCCTAAAACATTTGAATGTTACTGTAATATCTACAACGTTGATTTTATACACCTATCGTTCTTTATGTACATGCTCTAAGAACAAACTCAGAAAAAGGTGAAATTTGAATATGAAGAATCCTTCTCCTATGACACTTTACCATTGGCCTTATCAAAGAAAATGCTGCTAATCCTTGTTAGAGTCAGATTCAAAACTTGGATTGCCACTCAAATGCGTGGATCTTGTCTCTTCCGCCTACAGATATGACATGTGAATCTTAATAACCTCATAGTACAAAACTTACCCGGAAATGAGAAAGATATAAGCAGTAATGAATAAATGATTGTAGATTTTACCGCTTCAGTGGCTTGACTGCTTGATGGAGTGTCATGAAACTGTACACTATGTGCGTGCATTACTTGTGAAAGTTGCGTTACTAATTTTTCCCTATAAATTGAAGGCACAAATAGTTTCAAGTCTCAGAGCTCCATAACTAGATAACACGAGGACAAGGATTGACAAAGATGTTTAGAAAGCAAAATTTTTGAATATTACTATTATTGGCACCAAACTGATCAGTCTTATTAGAAGGTTACCTCATTGTCAGTGTATCTCCGGGTGTGTTTAAATTCTGCCTGTTTGTTGGCAATATATGAAGCTTGTAATCTGGACGGAAATACTTCATGTAATCATTGGCTGGGAGATCATTGTCAAGTTGTTCTCCAACCGCAATCGCTGTCTGCAACAAGAAAAAACACCTTTTCAGAACAAAGACTTGTATGATATGAAAACACAAAGTCAAAGTTACAAAAGAGAACCTCATAGCACCAGCAACGGGCAACATTTGGAAGAGTATAACCTCCACCACCCAAGACCATGAGAGGAACATTCAAAGATCTTACGTATTGTAGGCAATCACCGTGACCCTTGATAGACAAGTTGAATGTACCAAACGGATCACCAGCTAATGAATCAGCTCCACACTGAAGAACAATAACTTCTGGCTGATAGAGTTCCACAGCTCTGTGGATAACAGGAACGAACAAACTGCGAAGACTAAAATCATCCAAACCATCCTTTAATGGTGCATTTAGTGAATAGTATTGTCCTTTCCCTTCCCCAAAGTCATATATGTCTCCGGTGTCCCCAACTTTGTGGAAAGAAACAGTCATTACTCTATTAGTGTCCTTAAATGCTTTTTCCACTCCATCACCATGAGGAAAGCCAATTTCTATGTAGAGAACTTTCTGTCAAAATCAAGATTAACAAAGCATTCACTCTCAGCCTTAGATGCATCAAGATTCATGAATCAATGCTTAAATCTGAACATAAACTTTAGGAAATTGCAAAATCCTTGAAACATCTAATTCGTAGAAGCAGATTCTAAGCATAATCTCCATTTTAGAAGCCTCAAGATTCATGAAATAACAAAATCCGCAGATAATCTTGAGAAAATCAATGAAACAGTTACCTTGAAAGTTTTGAGTAACTCGAGAATCGCAAGCACAACGTCATTGACAAAGCCAAAGCCAGAAGCCTTATCTTTCTTCACATGGTGCATTCCACCGGCCCAGTTTATGGCGATATCGGCTTCTCCACGGTTCAATTTCGCGGCGGCGCTAATAGAACCACCAGCGTAAGCACAGCAGTAATCGAAGAGGTTATGGAAGACAGGACCGTCCCAATCCACATCTACGTTGAAACGCTTGAGGTTTTGAGAGACGGAAGGATCGTCTAATCTTTCCGGCGTGACGGATTTGAGGAAGTCAACATACTCCGGCGAATGGAATTTTTCGAAATCGGAAGCAGTGGCGAAGTCTGGGCGGGTGATTTCCATGTAGCGGTGGAGGTTATAGCTGAGGATGAGGTTGTGAGTGACACGGATCCGTTGAGGTTTCGTTGGCTGGTTAACGCCGCAGTAGTAGTCGCCGATCTTTGGCTCGTAGAAGTAGCTGACGCGACGTTTTCCTCCGTCGGGACCCGACACCATCTTCTCTTTCTCTGCTTGTTCTTTTTTCCGCCAAGAAACGATAATTCTCCGATTTGATTTTAGCGCTACTCTTTTTTTTTTTTCCTGTATTTATAGTTTTATAAGAAAAAGAAAACAAAATTTTCCGAAAAAAAAAAGTAAATGTTTATTTCAGTAACGTCTTTGTTGATTCTTTCAGTTAGACTATTTGTTAGAGGATTTTTTTTTTTTTTTTGCGGTTATGAATATATGAATAAATTCATGCGGTTAATATCAATAACAATATTATAAAAAACAATAGCGGTTAATAATGTTCGACACTTCGAGTTCGACTAATATAATAAAGTAATAACTAATAACATTTGAGTAGTTAAATAAAAAAAGTTTAAATAATGTTCAATACTTTGAGTTCAACTAATATAATAAAGTAATAACTAATAACTAATAACATTTAGAGTAGTTAAAAAAAAAGTTTAAATTAATCGATTTTAAAATAAAGATTCCAAATTTATTCTATTTTAATATTTTATTTTAATTCTTTACATAGTCTTTTACTTTTAAAATTTGTAAATTTTATCCACTTAGTTAAAGTTTGGGAACTTTGCAGTTTCCGTTTTGGGATATCCCAAAGAGTTTGAAAATAATTTCTTTAATCGATATATAGACATTTCTGACTTCCGAGCAAAGAAAACGTAAGTCCAATTTTCCAAAAACACTCTTATATTCCGAATGACGTCTCTTATGTTATTCCTAATGTATTTTTATTGTAGTATACTCATATTTTATTATCTTTGTACTAACTATTGTTTATTTTTTTTTCAAATTAAGGATGCATCCGCCGCAGGATTACCCTATATAATCAACAAAACGGAAAAAAAGAAGAGATTGGCATGTGTGGAACCAAAACGGCACCAGCTGTCCTGACTAAACTATACCTATAAGACGTAGCATGGTCAGGGTTAAACGATTTAAGAAAAATCATTGGACAAATGTTCGAGTCAATCGCCAAACAGTTCCATACGCCGCTGAGGAGGGACACTAGGTTACTTTTAATAAACATACCAATAGTATTAGTGTATTGCACATGCTGTTATTTTTTTTATGTTGGACTTTGAATTAATTTGACCTTTTAATTTTGGTTTAATTTGATGTAAATAATAGTACGCGATTGGAGAGGTGGTATATCTGCGGGGAATATATGGAACAGTGGCAACTATGAACGTGTGGAATCCATCTGTAGAGCATGGAACAAACGAATTTAGTTTTGCATTGAGAAGATTTGTTTAGTGACCCGATCCACGTTGGTATAGGTTGATTGGATCAATTCGTTTTAATTCTAGGGTTCTTTTATTCTACTTCCAAACGAAATCAAACATTTTTAAAACATCAAATATTCTTTAAATTCATTTCATGATAACTATTTTTTTTTACTACAACTCTGTCAATAAATTATATTTGTTAAAAAAAATTGAGATAAAGGGAAAAGTTTTGACAAAATTAGGCAAAAATTAAGCAAAACATAAGGAAAAAAAAAAAAAATTGAGCCATCAAAAATTTTCCTAGAATTTTATAGTTTTCATGATATTTATGTTTATTGTGAATGTTTGATTAATTAAACTTTGGATTAAATTTTATTTCAATTTTTTTAGTATTTTATCTAAATAATTAGTTTAGTGGTAATAATTGCAAATGGTGTGGTTGTATCTTGACAGGTAATCTATATATATAATGGGAGAGTTTATCTCCTCTTAGGGTGTCCACATCATCACCACATTAATATTATGGATCCCACCAACAATTATTTCAAAATATTTAATTTTATGGTTAATACATCTCATTATCAAAGAAGTAATCATCAATTAATGCACAATTTTAAATAAAGGTTACGTGAATAAGAATAACATAAGTGTAACATATATACATATAAAACACTTAAAATTAATTTTTTGTTAATATATAACTTAAAATGAACATAACCCCTAAATATTTAATTAAGAAATAAAAAATAATTATGAAAATTTTATAAAGATATCAATGTTATTTAAGATGGACAAAAAGATTCTTAATGAAATTTATTATACAATTACAAACAAATAATAACTTATTAAAAATAAAATAAAACGTTAAAAACTATCATTTTAAGAATAATAAGGAAACCTCAAATGTAATTTAGGATGAACAAAAGAATTGAATTGAAATGGAAAGCTATAAGAGTTTTTTTTTTTTTAATAATAAGACGATATTCATATTTCATGGAAACATTAACTTAAAGAGATAATAATGAAATAGAAGAAATTCATTTAAAATAATAATATTTTTAGATTAAAAAAATAAATGGTTAAATGTTATAGTAAATGTATGATTGTATAAGTTTTTAAAGATAAAAGAAATAATTTATATTTAAAATTATATTTCGAGAGAGTAATAGTATAGATTCACATTGACGAAAAAAAATAGAAAGATTCATTGTATCTTAATATTAAATTAGAGTAAAATATAAGAATAAAAATAATACAATTATATCTACATTATGTCGAGAGAGTAATAGTATAGATTCACATTGACGAAAAAAACAGAAAGATTCATTGTATCTTAATATTAAATTAGAGTAAAATATAAGAATAAAAATAATACAATTATATCTATATTATTGTTTGCTTTCTAAATAAAAAGGTGAATATGTTTAAATATAGGTAAAAATCTAAATAAGTACTATTGAGAAAATTTTAACAAATATATATCTTTCGTAAAATTATATTACACTGAAGCACGAAAACCATATAACTAATAAAGGAAAGATAAACTAAGAAGATGAAAATGAGGAAATAGTTTTGAGTTAAGAATCAATTTAAAGTTTTATTATATGTAAGTGAGCATAGAAGATAATAGAAGAGTAGATGTTGGGAAGCGAACAAATGCATCATAGAAGATGACGAAAAAATGTTTGAAGATCCTGAAGCATCAGATATATGTATGCACATGACTAAACCAAATTCATCGGATATATGTATGCACTACAGATAATTTGGTTTAGTAAACCAGACTATCATATTCAACATCGGGTTAAATCGTCGAGCCATGTAAGCATAGTAGGATAGATAAGATAAAGACATTTATGATTTGGTCAAAACTTTCCTTTAGGTATTATGGTCTTGCTTCAATAGGTAAATTATGCTCTCCAAACCTATTGAAGTGGCATGAATATTACGTTTATATATTTTCATAGATTGATGTTCAAACTCAGCAAATTTACTTTTAGTATGAGGTACGATAGGTCAAAACATCAAGAAAAATATACTTACAAGATTTGTTTATGGAAATAACTCTCTTTTTGATAAAATTCCATTGATAACTACCGAGACCGATTCATCTTATATAACTTTTGTTATTACATGGTACCTACCAAATATATTTTATAATTTCTATGTTGTATATTGTTTCGTAAAACAAGTATTAATATATATAGTTTTTGAAATTCAAACGATTATGATTAGTTTTAACATTTTGTATTGTAATCCGTTGAAATTTGGTATCCCGCGCAACGCGCGGGCGAGTAAATCTAGTTCATGATAAATATGGCTTCATATAGAGTCAGATTCAATTAGAGAACATACGAGAGAACACTTGCTTTTGATCATCCACTTCTACATAATCACGAAAATTCAAGTATGTTTAGTTGAATGCATGTAAACTTGTTTTAGGCTCCAATTTTAGTTATAATTATATCAACGTCAGTTTGACCCCAAAAAAAAAAAAAAAAAAAATTATATCAACGACAGTTTTAAAATGAATATGTTTAGATAACTTTCCTTACTTCAATTAAGAAAATGACGCTATGTTTAACTAGCAATAGTAACGTCAATTTTGACAGTATTAACATGAGTTGAAATTGACACTATATAAAAGCCATTACATACCTGTCAAAAAAAAAAAAAAGCCATTTCATAATTCATACACGATATTTATATCTCATGTCTGTTTCAAAATATACTAGGTATTATTGTTGGAAACTTGGAATTGTTAATGTTTTGTAGAGGGACACATACAGAAGTCATGGTGGATCTCAACCTTGAATGTTCTGGCGGTTTACAAGTCAGTAGCCAGTTTGCATTTGGAGGTGTATTTTCTCCACCCTCTTCTTATGGCGGCAACCAATATGACATAACCATGTTCATATGGAAGGTGTGTTGCATAGACAGATTTAATTTGGTTCAATATATTTAGTTAACATTTGGTTAAATGCTTGTCCCTGAAAGTTAGTCTCTTGCTTATTTTTATTTTCTGTTCTATTTGTAATATTTAATTTTCGAATTGTAGGATACGAACGATGGGAATTGGTGGTTGGGTATTGACTCATATTTTATTGGGTATTGGCCGTAGAAGCTGTTTACGCGTCTAGCTGACGGTCGTCGACCTTCGTACAGTGGGGTGGTGAGGTTGTAAACACATGCAGCTACGACCATATAACATACTACCACGCAAATGGGTTCGGGCCACTTCGCGGAAGAAGACTTCAGAAAAGAAAGGTTCTTCCGCAACCTCAAAATCATTGATTACTTCTTTTAGCTGCTACCGGTCTTGCGTACGATGAACTCAACGTGTTACAACGCCCAAAAGGGATACAATGAAGAGTGAGAGGCTCATTTTACTTCGCTGACCAGGATATAACGTTATGTCCTTAGTTCTTGGACATAATGATACAATTATTAGTTTGTGAAATATGATAATTAGAGTTTGGATTATCATATTTACATAACATTTTAGAAGCCAATATTCCAAAATTGGATTACTTGATTTTTGAATTCAAAAAAAAAAAAAACCATTTTCTCGACTCTTACTTCCCTTGATTAAGTTGGTTAACCTGTGATGATTTGTCTCGCACATATGCTATCAATTTATATACGAAGATAAGCTAAAATTACATTTAATTTGGATTATGTTGGGAATTTCTTATTTGGTTTAGCTAGTAGTTATTTATATAAAAATTTCACTTAACAATTCCATTGAGTGTCTGAATCAAGTCAAGTAATCATTTTTGGTTTCATTATCTAAAATAAGATTTCCTATTTAAGAATTCGATCGTTGCCAAAAAAGTAAATAAATAAGAATTCGGTCAAAGAGAATTTAACAGAGCTCTCACATTCACATTCTATATCCGATTAAATTTTTACTGACTTGTTATATATCTAACTCGTTCCAGATAAGTAATAAAGGTGAGTAAAGTTCCGCGCCAAGATCTCTGGATCTTTGTGAGCTAGTAGGCTCTAGTTTGAAATATCTGTAAACTTACAAGATTGCAAAACAATAATTTGATAGTAATTCTATAGTTTCCAACCGACAACTTATATAGTAATTCTAACATGTTACAGGGTAACAAAATGAAAGTGGAACTCTGTTTTCCTCTTCACAGCAAGGAATACACTAAAACTTAGATGATGTTTTGAAGACTTTTGACAACAACAATCTGTTGTTTGAATTTCCTATAATATTTGACAGTTTCTGTAATCACGCTTACACAAAGTGTTGATTTCTTTACACCTATCGTTCTTTTTTTTTTAAGTACATGTTTGTAAAACAACTCACAAAAAGGTGAAACTAAGTATGAAGAATCCGTCTCCTATGACACATTACCCATTGGCCTTATCTGTGAAAATGCCAATCCTCGTCAGAGTCTCTGATTCATAGCTTGGATCGCCTCAAATTTTGTATAACTTGTCTCTTCTCCATGTCCACTTCCGCCTACAGAGATGAGATACGAATCTTAAAAGCCTCACACATGACAAAATTAACCCAGAAAAAGAGAGAGACATATAATGGCAATGTATGAATGATTGTAGCTGTAGTACCGGTTCTGTAGCTTCACTGATTGGTGGAGTGTCTTGAAACTGTACACTTGGTACGTGTATTAGCTGTGAAAGTTGCCGTAGTAAACCATTCCTGTAATCGAAGGCACAAGTAAGTTACTCCATAATCAGATAAGAGAATGAAAAGGAATGCCAAAGAGGTGTATAGAAAGCAAAAGTTACCTTATAATCTCAATATCTCTTGCTGTGTTAAAATCCGGCTGGAAGTTTGGCTTATAATGAAACTCATTGACTTTGAGTTCTTCTTCAAGTTGTTCCCCAACCCCAACCGCAATCGCTGTCTACAACAAGGAAGAAGAAAAATCACCCATCAATAACAAGACTTGTATGATATGAAAACACATACTGTAGATTTGAAGTTACCAAAGAGATAAAACAGACCTCATAGCACCAGCAACGAGCAACATGTCGAAAAGTAGAACCACCACCACCCAAGACCATGAGAGGAACATTAAAAGATCTTATGTACTCGAGACAAGCACCGTGACCCTTGACTTTCAAGTTGAATGTAAAATCACCAGCTAATGAATCAGCACCACACTGAAGAACAACAACTTCTGGCTGATAAACTTGCATTGCCTTGTTGATAACAGGTCTGAACAAGTTGCGAAGACTTTTATCTTTGAGCCCATTCTTTAATGGTGCTTTTAGAGAATACAACTCCCTTCTGTCTCCGTCTCTTGGGAAAGGTGTGTCCGTATATGTGTGGAAAGAAACAGTCATAACTCTATCCGTATTGTAAAATGCATCTTCCACTGCATCCCCATGACGGAAGCCAATATCTATGTAGAGAACTCGCTGTCAACAACAAAATTCAGAAACCATTCAGATGCAAGCCAGTACTTTTCACAGAAGTCAAGTAAAACAAACAAACAAAATGTTCTTCAGAACAAGGAACTCATCGACGTTTAGGTCTAATTCAATAGCTGATATCATAAAATTCCTCACAGATTACCAGAAACAGCAAGACTCTAAGCATAATTTCCAATTTAGATGCATCAAGATTCAACAATCAACGCTCAAATCTGAATACTAAGATCAAGAAATTGCATATTCCCCAAACAATTCGCAGAAACATCTCTCATCCATCAGATGCGTCAAGATTCATGAAATTGCAAATCAATGGAAACAGTTACCTTGAAAACCTTGAGCAACTCGGCAATCGCAAGCACAACGTCATTGACGAAGCTAAAGCCAGAAGCACGATCACGCTTGGCACGGTGCATCCCACCGGCCCAATTGATAGCAATATCGGCTTCCCGACGGTTCAATTTGACGGCGGCGCTTAAAGAACCACCAGCGGAGGCGCGGCAATAATCGAAGAGGCCGTTGAAGATAGTACTGTTTGTGTGCCGGTTCACATCTAGGTCGAAGAAGCGACTTTTGTTAAGCGAGACGGAAGGATCCTTATTATTCATCGGCGTAAGGGAGGCGAGGAATTGGATATACTCCGGTGAGTGGAATTGTGTGAAATCGAAAACGCCGGCGAGATATGGGCGGCTGATTTCCATGTGACGGTCGAGGCCATATGTGAGGACGAGCTTGTGCGCCATATGGCTCGGAAAGGGATCCGTTGGTTGGCCAATCTCTGGCTCGAAGAAGTAGCTCACTCGCCGTTTTCGTCCGTCGGGACCCGTCGCTAAGCTCGCCGTATTTTCCATTTTCTTTCTCTTTCTCTGCCGTTTTCTTTTTTTCCGCCAAGAAGAGAGATTTGATTTTCGCGGTTATGAAATTTTTTTATGCGGTTAGGATCAGTAAAAGATAGAAAACATTTTAGTGGTTAAATAGAGAAAAAATAAAGAAACAAGATAGGAAAATTAAATTAAATTAATCTCTAAATAAAATGCTTGTAACTACTTTTGTTGATTGATCGGTTACATCTAACCGCTTAAAAACTTAATTCTCACTAATCAATTCCTATCATGCTATAAATCCAAAAACTCTTAAACTCAAATAAATTAGAAGATCAATTATCAAAGATTTATGCTAACAAAAATATTAAAAAATGCATTAGAATTATATGAACCGTCGTTGGTTGAACATAATAATTCTTCAATTACTTTATGGAAAAAAAACACGATTCATTCACATGGAAAGATTTGGGTTCCAGAAAATGTACCAACGAATCGACGACGTTAATAAATTAGTTATAGCCAATAAATATGAGCCACTTAACTTGAAAAATACACTAAACTCGATTTCTTTGCTTAATGCAATGAAAGTAAAAAGGAATAATTCGATTAACGATAAACGAAATTGTCCAAAACACCCTTGTAATTTGTAAAGCATCAACAAATGACGAATCTTTTCATTTCCCTATATACAAATGGGTCCCAACAATGACGTCATTTCCTACCTATAAATAAGTTCCCTTCGTCCCCCATAAGACTTCGTTTAAGAGAAAAAGAAACCAAAAAACACAGAGAAAATTTTCGAAACCTAGAAGCTTCTAAAAATGGTGGCCGTAGCTGAGAATCAGAAAACGAAGAACAGTCTCAAGTTCCTCTGTAGTTACGGCGGAAGAATCCTCCCACGTTCTATCGATGGAAAGCTCCGTTACGTCGGCGGTGTCACTAGAGTACTCTCCGTTCATCACTCAATCTCTTTCACAGGTCCGTTTCAATTTTTTTCCCCAATTCCGATTTCATCTAACTTTCCCGATTTAACGGTGTTGATTTTTCTACTTCTTCTTCAGAATTGATGATGAAATTGGAGGAATTTTGTGGATACTCCGTCGAATTGAAGTGTCAATTACCAAACGGAGATCTGGAGACACTAATTTCCGTCAAGTCAGACGAGGATCTAGCGAATATGGTTGAAGAATACGATCGTGTTTACGGAGGCAAGATCCGTGCGATTTTGTCGCCTCCTAAGCAGATGTCGCCACGATCTAGCGGCGGTGGTGGAGATCTATCACCGAAATCGCCGTTCTCCGTCGTGGCTTCTCCTTCTCCGCCTCGTTATTGTTTAGCTCCACCGGCGGAGAATCTTCTCAGTAGATTCCGTATGAGAACTGGAGAATATTCTCGTTGCTGTAACTGCCGTGTTCACAACAAAGACTCCAAGCTCATCTGGCAATAACGTTGACGGTGAAATAAAAAATGCCTTAGAAAAATAAATGTGAAAAAATGAAATTGAGGTTGATGATGTGTTGTTGTTTGTGAAGAGAAGAATTATGAAAATTAGTGAAATTTTGTGGTCGGTGAACAAACGGAGAAGATGACGGAAGTTTTTTTCCGGGCGGGTTTTTTAACCGTTAACTTTGCCGTTAAGATATGTGAGAAACGTACGACGTCAGTTTTATTCAATACGTGGTACGTTGCGACCGTTCCAGACATGAAACGTGTCGTTGTTAGATGTGAGTACACGTGTGTATGGTGGGGATCAGTGGATGTGTTTCCTCACACGTGTATCTCTGTTAGAGTTTCTTCTTTTTTTTGTTTCCTCAGCAGAGGTTTTGATCTCCATTCATTTTTTTTTTTGTATTTTGTTAACGTTCATTTTGTTCCTTTTTGTTTTTGTTTGTTTATAAGTTTATTTTTTATTGTAAATTAATTTGGTTTTTTTTTTTTGTCTTATTTTATGTGTCTAGTCAGGATGACATATATCCAACTCAGTTTTATTTTCCCAAGAAAAAAAAAGGTGTTATACACCTCAAAACGAAACTACATTATTATTATTAAATCCCATAATCATAGACAAACTATATTCTTTAACTTCCTCTATATTTCTCATCTGATTTCACATCTCGTTTGATCTTGTATTATTTCTTTAACTAATGGTATAATATTTTCTCTCTAATAATTAATTATATGAATAATATAGTTAGCTACTAACATATTATTTTTCCAAAACTTTGTTTCAGTTTCACCCAAATCGATGGAGTGAATCCAAATAAATAATGAATAGTTTATTCAATTTAATAAATGTCTATTGAGTATTTCTATTCTAAAATTAACCATGTTTATATAATAAAAATATAAGAAAAGTTTCCCAATTTATTTTTTGTGTTTTCTTCTAGTTTTTGGTTCAAAGGAGCCAGAAGACCGGACCGAAATTTGAAGTAGTCATATTCGTTGATTTTGAAATAGAAGAAAATATATTGTAGCAGTGGAACAAACTTGAAGTGACCATTACACACCGAGGGAGACTGTTTTCTGAAGGAAAAATAATCAAAATTTTATATTGTTAACAATATGTAAAAACTTTGATTTGACCATTTCTTACAAAATTCGATTTACTCGACATCGTTGGATCTAAATCTAATTAACAAATAAATGTCTTAATCATGTCACTGTGTCATTAAGCCAATCAATCTTCTAACCTTTTTCAGGTAACAAATTGGAGAAATAGAAAATGTAGGGCAAGTGGACACTTATCTAACTTTGGTGTAAATAAACTGGTTAAATGTCAGCATCACTGTCACTATAACACACAAGATTAGATACGTGCCCGAAAAACCTAAGCATCAATAGACGGTTTCCATGTCAAAAGTTGATTCCTTTGCATCATCATTTTCTTAATCCTGAATTACTTTTTCTTCCGGAATCTCCATCTCTGTTTTGTTAGTTTACGGTAAAAATGCTGTGATACCGGTTAACCAGTTTCAATCCGGTCCGGTTTTATTAAAGATTGGTTCAAAATAAACCCTACGTTTTCAAAGTTTAAACCTGATCTGGCCACATAATAAAAAACTAACGAACATATCTTAGTAACCAGTCGATTCGGACCTTAGTTTTTTTTTGGTATGAACTAAGACCTTAATTGTTTCAAAAACAATTTTCATGAAATGTTTATGCAACGTATGGTATAAGAAACAAAGAGAAGTTGATGTATCAAAAATAAACAAAGAAAAAAAAAGTCCAGAGACCAAAACACTTGGCTGATAATTAAATACATTGATTGAAGTGACATTTTATAGTATGATGTCTCTTTGTGAGCTCTCTCTCTTCTTTCAGCTAATAATCAGACAATCGCATGTGTTAAGAAGTAACACGTAAGCTTATCAGACTTCTGGAACAAACCTCACATGGCCAAAGCAGACAGGTCTGAAGGTTAATATTCGGATAAGAGTTTTCTGACTTTTCATGTCGTCTAAAATTCATATTTTCTAAAAAAAAGGTTAGCAATGACAAATCATTCTATCTTAAATCCAGAAAAAAACCTCCAAGTAAAAGCATCAAGATCCTTTCAACAATTGCTCTTTGTAATCCTCAATAAAGATGAAAGCAAGGAGAAAGATTCTTCATCTGCACACCACTAATTGTCAAATTCTTAGTAGAGGTCCTAATCTACCAGACATGAGCAAGACCTCAATCCATAATTGCAATCTCTGATGAAAATAATGATTTCCATTCAATACTGAGTTGAAGAAAACAAGAAAGAGACGAACGAGTTCAACAAAAATGAATAAATAAATGGAAACTGTTTATGAACAATCCCCCAACATCGTTCATCTCCATCAACAAAGCCTACAAAATCAACTTACTATAGACTGTTTTGGCATAACCCTGCAGCACGTAGAACAGAGAAATTAATGGGCATTATTTTCGCGAATCGAGAAGAGTGTTATTGTTTTACTCCAGAGAAGTCGAATGGAAAGGCTTTCAAGCAGTAGATGACCTCTTGGTTTGCGATGATGGACATGTCTCTGCAGAACAATTGGGTGATAGAATACCTCAAGCTGCAGCACCAAAGAGTTCAGAGATTTTAGGGTGTGTTTTAAAGTGATGGGGACATATGAAGAGAAGATTTTTCGCATCAGTGAGTCTTCCTTCTCGATAGAAAGCTTCAATGACATGAAAGTAGGCTGCAAAGGAAGGAGAATCCTTGGAGCTTAGCACATCCAAGAACTTCTTAGCGTCTTCCAAAGTCCCAAACTTTGCAAGGTATCCATCAAAAGCTTCTGCGTATGCAGGGTAATTTTGCTTCTTCATCAACTGAAGAAGATCTAGCGCTTCTTTGCCCTTCTTGATCTCTAGCAGCTTGTCTATAAGACGTTTGTAAGTGCTTTGCCAAGGCTTTACATTGGCATTTTTCACCATCTCCATAAGGAATATGCTTGCCCCCTCGATCCTGTTTTGGATAAGAAACCCATCTATCAAGACATCAAGCAGATTAGAGTCAATATCAAACCCTTTCTCTAGCATATTCGCAAAACACGCCAAGGCCCTATCCAATTCATTGTTTTTGCAGTGCCCTTGGATCAGAATAGTCCAAGTTTTTATGTCGGGAAAGCATCCTTGTGCTTCCATTTGATCAAGGACTCCGCGGGCTTCTTCTAATCTCTTAGCTTTACAAAGCCCAAACACGAGTTGGCTGTATGTGATGTTATCCGGCTCATAACCCGCATTTCTCATAGCCTTCGTGATTTCCTCAGCTTCGTCAAACCTACCTACACTGGTTAAAGACCTGTGGATTCCATCATAAACAGCTTTTGAGAGAGACTTCCCTGTTGATTCATATTTCCTCGAAACCCGAAACACCAAATCCAAATCTGGGTTGGGACGAGCCGATAAATACCTCAACAAAAGACTACAATCTTGAATAGATGGTTTGAACGGCCCATCCATCATATATTCATAAAGCTTAACTGTCTCAGTAATCATTCTAGATTTCTGAAACTGTCTTGAAACCTTTATATAAGTGTCAAGATCCATCTCATGCCCTGCGGTCTTCATTTCATCAACAACACTCCAAAACTCAGCAACCGAATTAGGCCTGGCCAAAACCCTCAAAGCCGCGTTATAAGTAACAGTACTGTGTTGATAACCAGAAGAACTACCCCCAACCCAATGGAAAAATGCCAAAGCTTTCAAAGGATGTTCCCTTAGTTCCTTCAACACCCTGATAACGAAATTATCCGACAAAACGAGATTCATCTCTTGCAATTCCCTCTCAACCTCACAACTCCAATCCACCTTCGTAACAACAGCAGAAACATCTCCAGCAACAACAGACATTGCATTCTCCTTAAGCATTCTCTCATAAAAATGAGCCACAGCCACAGCATCCGCTTTCGATTTCTCCTTATTAAGCTCACCATAAATAGTCTTATAAGTATCCTCATCTAAATAAAACCCTCCTTGTTTCATCTCACTCAGAGTCATCCAAAACCGCTTCATAGATCTCTGCTGCACTAAAATCCTCAACATAATGCTATAAAGTGGAGTACTTGGACTAAGCCCTGAATCTCGCAAAACCCAATCAAGAAAGTAATAAGCTTTTTCAGGATACTTCTCCAATTTCCTCAAAACGTAAATCGCTGTCTCGTGTGTTAAAGACATATCCGGTTTCCTCAATCCTTCCTCTACTTCCTTAGACCAATCATTCTCAAGTACTAATTGAAGCATAGAATCTGGTTTTGAAGAAAAGGTTCGGAATTTCCAAAGAAATCGACTAGGGATTGCAAATGAATCGAGAGGCGAAATCGAGTTCGAGGAAAAACCCACCTGAGCTCTGCTTAGATACGATCGAGTCGAGATCTGTGAGTAAGCGTTACGAAGAGAAGACAGGATTGTCTTTGATCTATACATGGCTTCTACAGCTGCTAGTACTGTGATTTTGTGTGTTTAGAAGAAGGAAGAGGAAGATACAGTGACAATTATAGGGTTTAAGCAAAAATGCAATTTGGGGGTTTAAGACTCTCTTGAAACGCTGCGTTTTTAAGCTATGATATTTTATTTTGTTTTGGGCTTTGAGCCCATTTATGCCAAATAATTGGGTCCAGTTCCGGAATCGCTTATAAATTTCGTTTCGAATTTAGTTGTCATGTTGTAGAAAATCGAATAATTTCTCCACAAAATTGACGGTGAATTCAGGGTTTGAGTTGTGATCGGAAAAAATGGAGTTTGATGACGAAGAAGACAAACCTAAAGTGGTTACCAAAACCTGAAGATTTGCCCCTCCAAAGTTCAAACCCAAACCCAAACCCTTGGATTCTGCTGTGACTGTGAGCAAAAGTGAGCACCATGTTGTTGATGCCAAATTCCCTAAAGTTGAACCACCTGAGCTCTATACTACTGGCTCCGTTAAAATGGAGATTGATTCTAAACTCAATAATGAACCGGAGACAACAGAGCCTAAGTTGATGGAAGTTGATGAGATGCCAGTGCAGGAGGAAGAAGAAGAAGAAGAAGACGTTGTTGTTCGTGAAATTGACGTTTTCCTCAATCCAACAATTGAGGCCAACACTAAGGTACCTTCCTTCACCATGATTAGCTTAGATTCTTGGAAAATTTTGGATTTTTGCTAAGAGTTTTGATTTCTGAATGATGTCAGCTTTATGTTCTACAATATCCTCTTAGACCCTCTTGGCGTCCATACGAAATGGATCAACGATGTGAACAAGTGAGTCTTCTTCTTCTCATTACTTGTTTTATTGCTATTGCTTCTTTTTTTCGTTGTTCTAATCATTTTCTTTATTTATGTGTTCTTTAAGGTTAGAGTGAATCCCTCTACTTCCCAGGTGGAAGTTGATTTGTCTATGGATATCCATTCTAGGAGTTATGATTCCGAGTTTGCAAGTAAATTCAATTTCACTAAGCAGGTCAGATTTTTTTTTTTCCATGCTTAGATTCAGGCTTTGATGAATCTTTTGATGCAACTTCAATTTTCTTTTTCTTCTGTTTGGTTAGACCTTGACAACGACGTGGAAGCAGCCTCCTACGTTGGATTATGCTATTGGTGTTCTTTCAGGTGATAAGGTATATTTTCTTGGAAGCTTTCTTTATAAACATTTTCTTGTTCTAGTGTGAAATAACTTATTATATTGGACTTTGCAGTTACACTTGAATCCTGTTCATGCTGTTGCACAGCTCCGACCGTCTTTCCAGTGTTATTCTTCCAAAAAGAAACAACCAGAAGCTCCCGAAGAATCTGTCCGAACGTCCGAAAAACTGGTATGAAATCGTTTTCCTAATAAAATTTTGGAGGTGTGTTCAACTTTTAAACATTGATTGCTCCTGTAGAGTTTAGCCTTTTTGATTCTAATTGTTTTATTATCTTCATGGCAGAACAAAGGAGTGCATGCTTCGACGGATCAGAAACCAAATCCTGAACAAGTATGAGAATTGGTTTAATTCAGTTTTTGTTGTGATTATTTCTTCTGTGTGAGTTGTTGTTTGATATGGCTATACGTATACTTATGCTTCTATCTTTCTTTATTCTTTAGAATTGGGTTCCACTCAAGTATCATGGACTTCAATCCGAGTTTTGCTCCAAATATCTTAATGGAATGATGGCAAATGGGAACTCTTCAATAGACTTCAACATGAGCTCGTATGATGTTTTCCTTTTCACTGAATTCGCTTGAGACAACTTGCGTTTTAACTGGGTACCTTAACCTTTTTTTCCTCCTTACTATCTTCTTGTCTTTTGTTGAAGTGAGGTTTATATCAACTCGCTGTGCCATGGGGGAAACTCTGAAACAAAACATTCATCGAAAAGGTTAAGTCTTATCATTTTTTTAATCGGCTTCCCTTTTCTTGTTTTAACCAAATGTCATCGCGTCAACATTTGCACCCTTTCTTACGTGTTTCTTAAAGATATTCTTCTGCTTTCAGGGTCTTGACCTCCCTACCGATTGAAGAACGTGTGAAAAAGTTGCTCTGCCAGGTTGGTAGCTATTATAATCTCAACGAATGCTTGCATTAATAGCTGTTTTTTTTATGTTTGCTCCTAAGTTATGAATAAAATATAGGTAAAAGCCCTCTAAACTAACTTGTTCAGTCGACATAACAGGGACATCCGTTATTTCAATACAGTGTTCTTAAACATTATGCCCCAGAGTTATCAGACGAGGATTTCTTAAGGGTCGTCCAACAATATGCCTGGTTAGTACAAGGTTTATGGACTCCCAAATCTCTGAGCTGCTAAAACTAGAGGAGGCTGTAGAGGATTCCAGGAATTATGTCCTGATGCTGTTCAGCAAGGGTTCAACTATAAACTACTCTGACATTGAAGCAACTGGTCACCTTAGGGAAAAAATGGAAACCATGTTGACTGTATTTGCCAAAGAAAGGCCTCTGCTATGTGATTGGAAGTTCAAAGAGCCCACTGATGTTTCCTTCATAAAATCCTACCCGGAGATTGCTAAGGAGCAAGCAAGCAGCTTTTTGGAAAGCTATGGACGAGAAGCTTACGTCAAAGATAACCCAAGGAGGAGGAAGAAGTAGAGTTGATAACTGGAGGAATATTGTAGGCAAAAATCCTTCAGCTATCACAGTGTAATGCCCTATTTTTTAGGGACTATTCCTCTTGTTTAAGATCTGAGTAAGAAGCAAATATGCAGATATCTCAGTGTAATGCCCTATTTTTGGGGACTATTCCTCTTGTATTCATATCTTCAGGTCTTAGTTCCTCAAATCTTTCTTCAAAAGGACATCCTTCCTCCATTCTCTAAACCATTGTCCAGCAAGTCTTAAACTCGTACCAGGGATGATATTATTCTCTAGTTTCAGATATCTATTTGGTGCTCTTGGTAGTTGTGATTGGATCCTTTGATTCTGCCATATGCTTATATCTGCTCCATTGCCTACAACAATTCTTACTCCCTGTCTGATCAAGCTTTGAGCAGCATGTATGCTCTTCCGGGTCTGGATCCAAGTGGGGCGGTGAGGGGTTTGTGTCGCTGAAGTATAATTGCTCTTATAGATCTTGCCACCAACATGTCTTTCTGAGTTATCATCCTCCATAGCTGTTTTCCAAGTAATGCTATATTAAATGCCTCAATGTCTTTGAAACCAAGGCCACATTCTGCTTTTGGTTTGCCAAGTTGATCCCAGGCTTTGCAATGCATTCCTCTGGATTTATCGTGACAATCTGTTGACATATTGTTTTGGGAGTCTAAAACATGCCATTGTGTTATGTAGGCAGGGCCATAGCAACACCTCTCAAGAGTATTTATTTTCCTTCAGACGAAAGCAAATTAGACTGCCATCCTGAGAATCTGTGACTGAATTTTTTGCCAATGCAATTTCCGGAAAATTATAGGGTTTAAGCAAAAATGCAATTTCCTAAAACTTTGGGGGTTTAAGAGTCTCAGAATCTGTGACTGCGTTTTAGGATATAGATGTTTTCAAGTTAGTTTTATGCAATTTTGGGCTTTTAGCCCATTTATGCCAAATGTTTGGGTCCAGTCCCGGAGTCGCTTACCGACAAGAATATGTTTGATGATTAGGTTTATATATTTACGAAACCCTAGTATACCTTGAGGCACAAGCTATTTAAGCAACACTAGTACCCATTAAACCTAATAGGCGAGAGTGAACAAAATATTTACCCCTCTATATCTTCTTCTAAGGTGATGAGAGGCGAGCATGGACCATAAGAAAACCTCATAGTCTCTGAAAGTGAGTCCACTGAAGACGAGTGAGGTTCATAAGAGTCTGGTTTAGAAGAATAGAGTGAATAAGAACGCGGTGATGATGGATCTTCAGATTGTTTCTCTGAAAATTCAAAAACAGAGAATCTTGATTTTGTATCCGAACAAAACTAGAATTCTCTGTTTTTGTATTCTTCAGAGAAACAGCCTGAGACCTATCATCACCGCCTTCTTCTTCACTCAGACTCTTCTGAGCTAGTTTCGTCTTCACCTAACTCTTCTGAATTCAAGAAATATTATTTGACAAATAGTTTTCCACATTTACCTTTAGTAAGACATAATATTACAAACCAAATTAATCTTGAAGATGAGTATGTAATGTAACAAACGAACTAACACAGTAAGCTATCAGAATCTTTAACTTGCAATCTCACCAAAGCCTCTTGACAAATCTCAGGAGGAAACTCTTTCAAAAACTCAGAAACTATACGCTCTTGATCTCTCTGCATCTCTTCAATCTCCTCTCTCTGTTTCCTCAACAAAGACTCAAGTTTCTCTACTATAACTCCAACGTCTTGATTGATTAGTGATGAAGACAGCTTAGAATTAGATCGTGGCGCGAACGGTGAACGTGAATCTCCAGCTCCAGCTTTAGGAGAGGACCAGAATTTTCTCCCTGAAGGAAATCTGTCTAAATGCAGCGTTTCTGGAGAAGACAAACATTTGTGCATCGCTGAATCATCGCCGATAAGACGAGAAGGGGTCCAATCGGGGATGTGTGAATGTATCTCTGTGTCGATCATTTTAACGATTGTTGAGATGTCTTGGTCATCGGTTAAGTCTAATTCTTCTACCATTTCGATGGCGACTGAGAAAGATGTGTCTGTCTCTATGTTAAATGGGAAGTGGATATTGCGGATTTGACCTGTATAAAAATGTTGAACTGTGTCAAAAGAAAGTAATCATCTGAATATTTGAGATAAAAAAGCAAAAAGATTTTGAACCTTTGGAATCGGTGATTCGTAGTTTTAGGAAGATTGTGTTGAGGTCTTTACGTTGGCCTTCTACGGTTAGTAAGCCTACCTCGGAATCCGAGAGTTTATCCACGGTTCCATTTCCGTTGCAGCCATTTTCTGTGACAATGTTATTGAACTTGGTGTTAGAAAATTTCACATAGAAAAAAGATAGAAATGATCTTATGTTGCAATTATTGGTTTTAAGAAAGAAGTTCATGAAACTTCATATAGAGATGAAATGAATTACCAAAATTTGATTTACCTTTGTGAGAGTTGACAATTTCGGTCTTTTCATTGTAGCATTTCAGAAAAGGATCATCAAGTAGTTCCTTGGCTGACAAGCGTTGTGAGACCTTTGCGATACACTTCTCTATGAATGTTCTCACTTGCGGATCAGTCACATTTAAAAGAGAGGCTGGTTTGATTCCCTAAGAAGCATTGCGAAAAATGGATCAACTATATAAAAATAATAGTCATTCTTGATTGGATATCAGACGGCGAAAATGATCACTTACCGATGTAACTTTCCTATAAATCTGAGCAGCATTTGTGCATTCGGAATACGGGTACTCAAAAGTTACCAACTCAAGCAAACACATTCCAAACGCGTATATATCGACAAGTACATTATAGTCCTCTTCATAGAGTTCCGGCGCCATAAATTCAGGAGTTCCTTAACAGTTTCAAACGCACAATTATAGTTTCAAAATGGAGAAATATTTTAGTTTGAGAACAAGATTTAAAATCTCACCGATGACGCTATGAGCAGAGCGAGCGCGGTGAAGAATCGCGGCTAGCCCTAGATCTCCAATTTTGACCTCACCTTGGTTCCCATTAATGAAAATGTTATCACATTTGAGATCTCTATGGATCACAGGAGGATCATGACTATGTAGATAAACAAGCCCTTCTAAAATCTGTCTTGACCATTTCTTCAATGCTCTTAGATCAACACACTTATGCTTCTTCCGGTACCTATATAAGCTCGAGAATTCAAATGGATCCACAAAAAGGTTTGTCAAATATGAAAATATTGATCAACTAAAAAAGATAAACATTGGGAGAGGAGAATCTGACTGTCTAAGATTTCCGGAAGTGAAGACTTCGGTGATGAGATTGATGGTCATGTGTTGGTGATCGATCCAAGAAGTGTAGAATTTGATGATGCTTTTGTGTTTAAGGGTTTTGAGTAAGTGAACTTCAGAGTAAAGACGATCTAAATCCTCTGAGCTACAGAATTTATCATCTAACTTAACTTGGTTCCAAGCCACTTCGATTCCTTCAAGTTGGTCAAATGCTCTGTATCTGAAGAATTCTCTGATTAAAGAAACCCTTTTGTGACTATCTTTTGCTCGAAACCTAATCGAAAGCAGACTTAAAATCTTGTCTCTGAAGCTTTCATGTAATAACAAAGATCTAAGAAAAAGGATACACTTCTTTGAAAGCTCCTTTGCCTAGAACTTCTTTATACTGAAAAATGAGAAACAAAAACATTAGAATTGAGAAAAAAGGTAAAAATCAAATCAAATAAAGAAGAGCAGACCCGGCCATAGCGACCAGTGGGATCAATCTCAACGAATTCTTCCTCGGAATTATTATCGTCTTGTCGCATTCTTGGTTACTTGCAAGTCAAAACAGAGGAGTTCTTGAGAGAAGAGAGAAATTTAGTCAAAGAAGAACAAGTTTTAAAGCAGTTTCTGATATAATTATTATACTTAGCTGTTTTTTTTTGTGTATAAATTGATTATTTAGATGATGGTTGAATTTAATGTTTGTTCTGTCATTAAAACCAAGCTTAAGCTTTTCCAGCTGCTGATCATAATGGTGTGGACTGTAGAATGTTGTAGTCTCTCTCTTTCTCATCTTCTAACTTTGGACACTCAGATCCACTGGACAAGACCACGTGGCAAAGGTGTGGGTCGTTGCTTTTTTCGCGCCATGGATCTGGTTTTTAATTTGATTTTCTTCTCATTTATTGTCATGTGAGTTAATTATTCTAATCAATTATTTTGCTTATTCAGTCAACTTCATGGTGTTGTGAATATTAAATATTCGGGCTTTTCCCCTTCTTAAGTCACTCTTTTAGCTGACTACGAACCCTATAATTGACTATCATAAACCGAATAATTGGTTTGGTAAATTACAAAATGTTTAGCCATTGAACCCGCTTGTCATGGTAACGAATTCGATTTTACTGTGTGTAAACAACAATTTGGACTTCAGCTTCAGTTCTTTTAAACTTAAGGAAACTTTTTACTAAAGGGTTTTGCTCTCTCTCTCTCTCAGGATTAATTGTCATAATTTTTGGTGAAACCTAAATATCCAATGTCGTTACACTTTAAAAATAAACTTGTACTGACACAATGTCATGATCATTTGTTTTAATCTATTACTTCTGCTTATGTCTTAATATATAAATGTTTTACTTTTGGAGACAGAATTTTTGAGACGAAACATTTAAATTTTCATGGAGGATCGTTTGTTGAACAATGTTGTTGCATTTTTGATGAGTACGAATTGGCGGTTCAGCCGTTGAGAAACGATTATATAAAATGATAATCTTATTTTTGTAAGGCCCATTGGGCCATAGTATATATAAATCCTTAGAACTTAGAAGAGAGCCAACGGCAGCCCGAGACCATTATTCTATTTCTAGGCACTTGTACTGTATGGTGGTAAGACACATAAATTGTAGAAGCACCGAAAGACTAGAACGCGGACACGACCAAAATAAGACACATAAATCGTAAAAGCACTGAATGAAGGAAAATCTCGAACAACTAAACATTAAAAGACTGGTGCATGCATATAAATACATAAGTCCAAAAAATCACAAATAAAAAATTGAGTGGACAGTAATTACTACCGCGAAGAAACTTGGCTTGTACATGCAAGTCCAAAAAATCACAAATAAAAACTCTTCAGAAATACACGTTTTGAAGAACTTGAAGAATCCAGACATGATGATCATGATCTTTCTGCTATGCTTATTAATCTTCGTTACCATGATATTTTTCAAAAAACATAAGAGAGGGAAGAAAAGCAACACACTTCCGTCACCACCGGGACTACCGTTGATCGGAAACCTTCATCAACTCGACCGCCACCCTCACCGATCACTAAGCTCTCTCAGTCACCGTTACGGTCCTCTCATGCTCCTTCACTTTGGCCGTGTCCCCGTTCTTGTAGTATCTTCCGCGGAAGTGGCTGGAGACGTTTTGAAGACGCATGACCGTGTTTTCGCAAACCGGCCACGGTCAAAAATATTCGAGAAGCTTCTTTACGATAAGCATGATGTGGCCTCAGCTCCTTATGGAGAGTATTGGAGGCAAATGAAGAGTGTATGCGTCCTCCATCTCTTCAGCAACAAAATGGTACGGTCCTTCCGAGAAGTGAGAGAAGAAGAGATTAGTCTGGTGATAGAAAAGATCCGGAAATCGAATTCTTTGACGGTGAATTTAAGCAAGATCTTGGTGAGTTTAACTAACGATGTGATATGTAGAGTTGCTTTGGGACGGAAATACGGTGGTGAAATGGATTTTAAGGAGTTAATGGAGAGACTAAGTAAGCTATTGGGGACGTTTAGTGTTGGGAGTTATGTACCGTGGCTTGCCTGGGTTGATTGGGTCCGCGGTTTGGATGGTAAGCTAGAAAAGACGGCAAACGATCTTGATAAGTTCTTTGAGAGAGTTGTGCAAGATCATGTCGATGGCAACAGAGATAGGACTGATTTTGTGGATGTATTGCTCGCCATTCAAAGAGAGAAGAGCGTTGGGTTTGAAATCAACCGTGTCAGCATAAAGGCTATCGTCTTGGTGAGAAAAATATACAGTTTTGGATTATTATACGTACCAATTCAGAATCTATGATGTTTTAGTATGTAGTTCTTGTTTTGGTTTTCACTTTTCAGGATGTTTTTGTGGGTGGTACGGACACATCATATACACTTATGGAATGGGCAATGACAGAGCTTCTACGTCATCCAAAGTGTCTGAACATACTCCAAGAAGAAGTCCGTACGATATGTAAGGACAGACCAAGTGTATCAGAAGATGACATCAAAGACATGAACTACTTAAAAGCTGTGATCAAAGAGACACTCAGGCTACACCCTCCACTTCCATTGATGGCTCCTCACGAATCAACCCAAGATGTCAGATTAAGAGATTACCACATACCTGCTGGTACACAGGTATTGATCAATGCATGGGCGATCGGGAGAGAGGCTGCGACATGGGGACCAGACGCGGAGGAGTTTAGACCAGAGAGGCATTTAGATTCGTCTGTTGATTACCGGGGTCAGGCTTTTGAGCTGATTCCGTTTGGGGCAGGAAGAAGGATTTGCCCAGCAATATCATTTGCTGTGGTGTTGAATGAGGTTGTTTTGGCTAACTTAGTGCATCGGTTCGATTGGAGATTACCAGTCAAATCTACAGAAGATCAGACAGATGTGGCTGAATCAACTGGTCTTGCGATCCACCGCATGTTCCCACTCTACGCCGTTGCATCATCTACTACTTGACTAGTTGACCTAGGCGTTATGAATATAAATGCTTTGTTCGGTTACGTGTACTATAAACATACATGTTTACTCATTTGGAACTCTTGGAACCATAACTTTGCAAGTTCTCCACCATAGCTTAATTTGTTCTTGTTGATATATACTGCTTGGACTCCACAAAACAAATTACCAATCAGGACGAAAAAAATAAGTATATCCAACGTATTTATCAAACGTTTGTGCCTGAACAAGAAGTTCGTTTATACACAACTGAAAAAGAAAAGAAAAAAAAAAAGAAGTAGAAATGTAGAATCACAATTACATCTCTTGATTCCTTTCAATACGATTATTCTTCATATTCTGTGACCGAAACTTTCCCGTCATAAGTAAAACAATTCTTCAAGATTTTTTGTGATTTAAGATTTTTTTTTTGTTTCTATTTGAGCTTATGTTATAATTTTTTTTTAATTTGTGGAATATATGAACCCTAAATAATCGTCTTATATATTTGTATGTGTTTCTATTAGTATACGTTCAAGCAAACTGTATAAGCAGTTACTACGTAAAACGTCTAATCATTTTTTTTTGAATATATAAATTGTGTTATCTTATTTATTATTTAAAAGTATGATAATTTAATACTGTACAAATAAATGCAAAGTTGGTTATCATTAAAAAATTTAGTGATTAATTCGATTTCAAAATATATAACTATACAAATTTGGTTGTCATATTTGTTATATAATTATGTTTAATTTAGTTTGTGCCTCCATTAAATAATCTGCACTGTGGATGTATATATTACATAAATCCAAAAATTCAGTGGTAATTACGTGTAGTGGCTTGTGCATAAGTCCAAAAGATCAAAAAGAACTTTAAAACTCCTCACAAGATTTTTGTGTAAAGAACTTACAGAATCCAGACATGCAAATGATATAATACTTTTTTTTTTTTTTGGCGTTTCTTAAAAAATCCAGACATGCAAAAACTTTTTTACTGGAAAACTTTTATGACTACAAAGTAAGATATCTTAAATATACAAATTAGGTATATAATCTTTGCTTAAAAATGTTATTTGAAATATACAAATAAGGTTAATTTTAAGAAAAATAGTTTCGTGGCTATTCAAAAATCAAACAGATAAGGCATTTGAACATATGGAAGTAGAACGTAAAAGATTATTTTTGTTTATTTTATCTTTAAATAGCAAAAAAAGATTATGTGCCAGTTAAATTTTGATGTGTGATTGGGTGGCAGTAATATGTAGAGATTTCTTTACTTTTTAGGCATAGGATTTGAGAGGAAATTTTATTTTCCAATTAATGCAAAGAAAGAAGAAAATCTGAAGTGGACCTAGTAACGTAACGTACGTAGAGAAACTTTGATTATATAAACCAATAAGTCCAAAAGAACACAAATTCACAAGAAAAATCTTGAAGAACTGTGAAACCAAAATAAAGAAATGATGATGATGATATTTCTCTTGTGGTCAATAATTTTCATGACCATTCTCTTCTTAAAAAAACTGTTGAGTGGGAAGAAAGGTAAGACTCCTCCGTCACCACCGGGACTTCCGTTGATCGGAAACCTTCATCAGCTCGGCCGTCACACTCACCGATCACTATGCTCTCTCAGTCGCCGTTACGGTCCTCTTATGCTCCTTCACTTAGGCCGTGTCCCCGTTCTTATAGTCTCTTCCGCGGACATGGCTCAAGAAATATTGAAGACGCACGACCAAGCTTTCGCAAACCGCCCACGGTCAAAACTCTCTCAAAAGCTTCTTTACAACAACCGTGATGTGGCCTCAGCTCCTTATGGAGAGTATTGGAGGCAAATGAAGGCTGTGTGCACCATTCATCTCTTAAGCAACAAAATGGTACGATCTTTTCGAGATGTAAGAGAAGAAGAAATCACTTTGATGATGGAGAAAATCCGGAAATCGAGTTCTTTGCCGTTTAATGTAAGCAAGGTCTTGGAGAGTTTAACTAACGATGTGATATGTAGAGTGGCTTTAGGACGGAAATACGGTGGCGAAACCGACTTTAAGAAGTTAACGGATAGACTAAGCGAGCTATTGGGGACGTTTAGTATAGGGAGTTTTGTACCGTGGCTCGCGTGGATTGATTGGATCCGCGGTTGGGATGCTCAGCTAGATAAGATGGGAAAGGATCTTGATGACTTCTTTGAGAAAGTTGTGCAAGATCATGAAGATGGCGACAACCGAGATAGGTTTGACTTGATCGATGCATTGCTCAAAGTTAAAAGAGAGAAGAGTCCCGGGTTTGAGATAGAGCGAGTCAGCATAAAGGCAATCACGTTGGTGAGGAACTATACACACTTTTGGATGATATTTAATTTTATGATGTTTTAGCATATATAATTGTAATTCTTGTTTTTGGTTTTTAGGATGTTTTTGTGGGTGGTTCGGACACATCGTTCACGCTTTTGGAATGGGCAATGACAGAGCTTCTACGTCACCCAGAGAGTCTGAAAAGACTCCAAGAAGAAGTCCGTACGATTTGCAAGGGCAAATCAAGTGTATCAGAAGATGACATTAAAGAAATGAAATACTTAAAAGCTGTGGTCAAAGAGGCACTCAGGCTACATCCTCCATTTCCAATGATG
The DNA here is from genome assembly GCA_019202805.1 of Arabidopsis suecica. Lineage (NCBI taxonomy): Eukaryota > Viridiplantae > Streptophyta > Magnoliopsida > Brassicales > Brassicaceae > Arabidopsis > Arabidopsis suecica. The sequence goes on from CM032909.1 coordinate 9,810,964, forward strand.
GCTCCTCACGAATCAACACATGATGTCAAATTAAGAGAATACCACATACCTGCCGGTACACAAGTGATGATGAATGCTTGGGCTATCGGGAGAGAGGTGGCGACATGGGGACCAGACGCAGATGAGTTTAAACCGGAGAGGCATTTAGATACGGCTGTTGATTTCCGAGGTCAGAACTTTGAGCTGCTTCCATTTGGAGCAGGGAGAAGGATTTGTCCAGCAGTATCATTCGCTGTGGTGTTGAATGAGGTGGTTTTGGCTAACTTAGTGCATGGGTTTGATTGGAAATTACCAGAGGAATCTAAAGAAGATAAAACCGATGTCGCTGAATCCTGCGGTTTTTCGGTTCACCGCGAGTTCCCTCTTTATGCCATTGCATCACCTTACTTGACTTAGGCATTTATATATATTAATGCTTTGGTATGTTATGTTGTGGATCGTTCTTTTTTTTCTCGTCATGGATTGTGGTTTTATGTGTTTTCTTCTCTAAGTTGTTTTCGTTAATTGTTATGTGATTTTAGTTATTTTAGTCAAATCAACTTTGCTTTCTCGCTCTCATAAGTAACGTAGTTCTTCTCACTCTTCTAGATATTTGCTCTTTTACTACTCTTTTCATTTTACGAAAGCTTCTTTTCATTTTACTAGAGCTTGCGTTTCGACATCGGCATAACGTAACGTTTTGGGGATTTTCATGGAAGGTGAGATCCATTGTGCTTGTTCAACAAACGTATGTAATTAGTTAAGCATTTGTTATGAAATCGACTATTGAATAGCGTTATCGGTCAAAATTCCTACAGCAAAACTACCTCTACTAGAGGTTACGTCGTTTTTTCTCTAAAGTTCAAGAACACGTTTTGTAAAATTTGTAAAGTGTTACCATTCTTGTCCAATTCTTTATTCTTATGAAGATGATATACATATATATATATATATATATATATATATATATATATATATATATATATATATATAAATTTCAATGCTAGAAACTGTTCTTCAAGGAATTTACTAAGCCAAAACCTGTTCATGCTTGGTCACGGAAGTTGTGGATCACTCCAACGAAACTATGTTTATTTCAAAAAAAAAAAAAAACTATGTTTATTTCTTTGAAACGGAAAAAATGTTGGAAAATGAACATTATATATAAAAAAAGATTAAGAGAATGCAGTGTGAAATATGTTTTCTAATAACCACCAAAACAACCACATGATGAATAAATTAAATATGCCATGCTGCTATCACAATTCACAAATCAAAGTGACAATAATGCACTTGCGTTAGAAATGCCATAAATCGTTAGGCATGTGAGTAATTAAAGGATTGAAAACCCCATTGTCTACTACAAATAGAATCTCACATGCAAGCCTCTACAATTGACATCTAAGTTAGGTCTCAAGGAAAATTCAATATTGCCCACATGACTCGTTTTTTTTTTTTCGTTGTTATGTTTGTTACGCTAAATAATTTTAATTCACGTCCACAATTTCGTTCACTTAGGCACTTAATTGGCATCAACTAAATAAAAGCTTGGGCTTATTAGTGGAGGGAAAGACAAGGGCAATGTAGTGTTTATAAAACATGTGAAACTGTCTATTATTCTTGCAAAAATCAATCCCTTTTAATTTATTTTTTTTCCCCTTTAATAATTGAGATATCCTTCATCAGCTCGGCCTTCACGTGGATACGGAGTTGGTCCCGTTTGGAGCAGGGAGAAGGATTTGCCCAGCAATATCATTTGCTGTGTTATTGGATGAGGTGGTTTTGGCTAACTTAGTGCATCAGTTTGATTGGAGACTACCAGTGGAATCTACAGAATATCAGACCGATGTCGCTGAATCAACCGGTATTGCGGTTCACCACATGTTCCCACTCTTCGCCATCGCATAACCTACTACTTGATTTAGACATTATATATATATATATATGTGTGTGTTTTGTTAGAAGTGTACAATAAGCATGTTACTGGTAAAGAGATCTTTAAGATTTCTTAAGTAACTACACTAATAGTTTTGACCAAAAAAAAAGTAACTACACTAATTAAGAAAGCCAAGTGAGCATAATCAGTTCCCTCGCAATTGTCAAACGAACATAACAGACTGATGTGTCCCTCTCAATTATATGCTCTTATACTATATGCTCCACTGTAGACATAAATGAGTAAATATAAGATATAGATAGAGACTATGCATGCAAAATTATTTTTTAAAAAAATAGTAATCATTTATAAATTTTTAGGGTGGAATCAGATTAAAACTTCTAGAACTGTAGGATATCTTTCCGATCTTGTAAATTTTTTAAAGATTTTTATGTTCCTATTTTAAGACTATATATTAAAAAAGTTGAAAAAAATGGAATATATCAACCCTAAATCACCGTGTAATTTAGAAAAACACATATTGTTGATATACATATATACTTACTGTTTTGTGAGTAATGTCATTGATTACTGTGGAGAGAATGTAGATAAGAAACCCTGATCTTCAAAGAGAACTTGTACATCAAGTTCTTATTCAAACTAGACGGCACTTTATAATATTCAACGTTTAAAAGTCATTTTCGAGAGGAATAATATTTCATCGAATTTTATTATTCATGTTAGGCAGAAAATAACAAAATTTTAGTGGACACTAGTAGTTTTGGTCGTCCATGGATAAACTTGGCTTTATACATAAAGTCCAAAAGAGGCACACAAAACAATCTCGAAAAACTTGGCTTGGACAGTATATTTGGTCTCTGGAGAAACTTGGCTTTGTATATAAAGTCCAAACGAGGAACACAGAAATTTTTATAACTCTTTACAAGAAAAATCTTCAAGAACTTGAAGAATCAAAACATGGAAATGATGATCATGATACTTCTCATGTGCACAATAATCTTTATTACCACTCTCTTCTTCATAAACCAAAATTCAAGGAAGAAAAGCAACACACCTCCGTCACCACCGAGACTTCCTTTGATAGGAAACCTTCACCAGCTCGGCCGTCACCCTCACCGATCACTATGCTCTCTCAGCCACCGTTATGGTCCTCTTATGCTCCTCCACTTGGGCCGTGTCCCGGTTCTTGTGGTCTCTTCCGCTGACGTGGCTCGAGACGTTTTGAAGACGCATGATCGTGTTTTTGCTAGCCGTCCATGGTCTAAAAATACCGAGAAGCTTCTTTACGACGGGCGTGATGTGGCCTTAGCTCCTTATGGAGAGTACTGGAGGCAAATGAAGAGTGTGTGCGTCCTCAGTTTGCTCAGCAACAAAATGGTACGATCCTTTCGAGATGTGAGACAACAAGAGATCAGTCTGATGATGGAGAAGATCGGGCAGTCGAGTTCTTTGCAGGTGAATCTAAGCGAGATATTGGCGAGTTTAACGAATGATGTGATATGTAGGATTGCTTTGGGACGGAAATATGGCGGTGAAACAGATTTTAAGGAGTTAATGAAGAGGCTTACAAGGCTTTTAGGGGCGGTTAGTGTGGGGAATCATGTACCATGGCTTGCATGGATTGATTGGCTCTGCGGTTTGGATGGTCAGCTAGAAAAGACTAGAAATGATCTTGATGAGTTTCTTGAGAGAGTTGTGCAAGATCATGTAGATGTCAGCGGAGATAGGACTGATTTCGTCGATGTATTGCTCGCCATTCAGAGAGAGAAGAGTGTGGGGTTCGAGATCGACCGCGTCAGCATAAAGGCAATCATATTGGTAAAGGGGAAAAACAAGAAAACAAATTCATATTCAATGATGTTTTAGCATGCATAAAACTGTAGTTCTTGTTTTGGTTTTCAGGATATTTTTGTGGGTGGTACGGACACATCGTACACACTTATGGAATGGGTAATGACAGAGCTTTTACATCACCCAGAGTGTCTGAAGAGACTTCAAGAAGAAGTCCGTACGATTTGTAAGGGCAAATCAAGTGTATCAGAAGAAGACATTAAAGACATGAACTACTTAAAAGCTGTGATCAAAGAGACATTGAGGCTACATCCTCCACTTCCATTGATGGTTCCTCATGAATCAACACAAGATGTTAAATTAAGAGACTACCACATACCAGCCGGAACAGTGGTAATGATCAATGCATGGGCGATCGGGAGAGAGGCTGCGACATGGGGACCAGACGCGGAGGAGTTTAGACCGGAGAGACATTTAAATTCTTCTGTTGATTTCCGGGGTCAGGATTTTGAGCTGATTCCATTTGGGGCAGGGAGAAGAATATGTCCAGCAATATCATTTGCTGTGGTATTGAATGAAGAAGTTTTGGCTAACTTAGTGCATCGGTTTGATTGGAGATTACCGGATGAATCTACGGAAGATCAAACAGGTGTTGTTGCTGAATCAACCGGAGTTGCCATTCACCGCATGTTCCCTCTTTATGTCATTGCATCATCTACTACTTGACTTAGGCTTTATATTATGTTACGTACTAGATTATGACCCGTTTGATATATGGGTTAATCAATAAATGTTTTTATAAAGTTTAATAAGTTTTTTTTGCAGTTTTATCCAAATAATTATAGGCTAGGAAAGTATATAATATATGGTGAAATTAAAGGAAGAGTTTCATTACAAAAGGTTGTCTAAAAGACTTGAGGTACAACTGGACAATCAAATTGAGGTAAATGAAAGGCAGTAAAAAGCTTTGTTGATGAAATCGAAATCATAACCAAATTTCCAAGGCTGAAAAGAGATATGCCAATGCCTAGAGGTGAGTTACTTTTTGGTGTGTTTACGAACCATACTTAGGTTTACCCCTGGGGTGAACCTTTAAATTCACCCAACAGATTATAGCCAATCGTTTTGCCATGTCATTACTAATACTAGAGAATTAAAAAAAAAAAACACAATTAAAAAAAAAAGGAAATCAGAAAATAGATTTAGGGTTTAGGGTTTAGGGTTTAGATTTTACAATTAAAACGAAATTAGATGTCGGCTTGGGTTGCCAAATGAGTGGTATAAGGTTTAGATTTTATAATTAAAACGAAATTAGATATCGGTTTGGGTTGACAAATAAGTGGTTAGGGTTTAAATTTTACAATTAAAACGAAATTATATATCTGTTTAGGTTTGTGAAATATTTGTTATATAAACCCTAAACCCAAATCCTAAACCATAAACCCTAAACCCAGCGGTGAACAGATATATAATTTCGTTTTAATTGTAAAATTTAAACCCTAACCACTCATTTGTCAACCCTAACCGATATCTAATTTAGTTTTAATTATAAAATCTAAACCCTAACCACTCATTTGACAACCCAAACCGACATCTAATTTCGTTTTAATTATAAAATCTAAACCCTAAACCCTAAACCCTAAACCCTAAACCTTAAACCCTAAATCTATTTTGTGATTTCCTTATTTTTTAATTGTGTTTCTTTTTTTTTTTAATTCTCTAGTATTAATAATGATATGGCAAAACGATTGGCTATAATCTGTTGGGTGAATTTAAAGGTTCACCCCAGGGGTAAACCTAAGTATGGTTCGTTTTTCAGATACTTTACTTAACATTTATAAATAAATAGGTGTGGTAGAATCACACCTAAAATTTGAAAAGTTATTTCGAATATACAAATAAAGACTATATCTTTTAGGAGATAAATAGTTTTTGTGGACCTTGTATACCTATTAAAAAATCTAACGAAATAGGTATCTCAAAAATTACAAAAGTAAAAGATTTTTTTTTTGTTTGGTCAACTTAATTGTATATGGAGAGATTTTTTACCTTTAATATATAGGATTTGAGAGAATCTATTTAAATCAAATTTATTTTCCTATTTAGGCAAAACAGAAGAAAATTTGAGTGGACACTAGTCACGTAACGCATAGAAGAAACTTTGCTTATATATGACCCAACTGGCCAAGTTCACAAGAAGAACACAAAAATCTTAAGAAACTCTTCACGAGAAAAACTTGAAGAATCCCAATTTACAAAATATGATCATGATACTTTTCTTATGCTTAGTATTGTTCATAGCCATTCTCTTCTTCAAAAAACAAAAGAGTACAGCGATCACATTTCCATCCCCACCGAGACTACCGTTGATCGGAAACCTTCATCAGCTAGGCCAACATCCTCACCGATCACTATGCTATCTCAGCCACCGTTACGGTCCTCTCATGCTCCTCCACTTCGGAAGTGTCCCCGTTATTGTAGCCTCTACCGCAGAAGCGGCAAGAGACATTTTAAAGACGCATGATAGCGTTTTTGCAAGCCGTCCACGGTCGAAAATCTTCGAAAAGCTTCTTTACAACAGCCGTAATATGGCCTCAGCTCCTTATGGAGAGTATTGGAGACAAATGAAGAGTGTTAGTGTTATCCATCTCCTCAGCAACAAAATGGTACGGTCTTTTCGAGACGTGAGACAAGAAGAGATCACTCTGATGATGGAAAGGATCCGGAAATCGAGTTCTAAACCGGTAAATCTTAGCAAGATCTTGTCGAGTTTAACTAACGATGTTATATGTAGAGTCGCTTTGGGTCGGAAATACGGTGTTGGAACAGATTTTAAAGAGTTAATAGACAGACTCATGAGGCAACTTGGTACGTTTACTATCGGGAGTTATGTACCGTGGCTTGCGTGGACTGATTGGGTCAGCGGTTTGGAGGCTCGACTGGAGAAGACCTCGAATGATTTTGATAAGCTTTTGGAGAGAATTGTGCAGGATCATGAAGATGGAGACGGCGATAAGACTGATTTTGTAGATGTATTACTCGCAGCTCAGAGGGAGAAGAGTGTCGGGATAGAGATCGACCGGTTAAGCATAAAGGCTATCGTCTTGGTAAAGGAAAATATATATATCAAATTCACATCCAATGTTTTAGTACATAACCATTAATTGTTTTTGTTTTGAATTATCAGGATGCTTTTGTGGGTGGTACAGACACATCCTCCACGCTTGTGGAATGGGAAATGACTGAGCTTCTACGACACCCAACGTGTCTAAAAAGACTACAAGATGAAGTCCGTACAATTTGTAGTGGCAAATCAAGTGTATCAGAAGATGACATTAAAGAAATGAAATACTTAAAAGCTGTGGTCAAAGAGGCACTCAGGCTACATCCTCCAGTTCCATTGATGGTTCCTCACCAATCAATAGAAGATGTCAGGTTAAGAGATAACCACATACCGGCTGGTACGCAGGTTATAGTCAATCTTTGGGCGGTCGGGAGAGAGGCTGCGACGTGGGGACCAGACGCAAATGAGTTTAGACCGGAGAGGCATTTAGAGTCGTCTTCTGATTTCCGGGGTCAGGATTTTGATCTGATTCCGTTCGGAGCAGGGAGAAGGATGTGTCCAGGAATATCATTTGCTGTGGTGTTGAATGAGGTGGTTTTGGCTAACTTAGTGCATGGGTTTGATTGGCAATCTATAGAAGATGAGACCGATGTTGCTGAATCAATCGGTAGTGTGATTCGTCGCATGTACCCTCTTTACGTCATTGCAACATCTACTACTTGATTAAGGCATTAAATATTAATGCTTACTATTATGTCATGTCTACAATAAACATGTTTGTTCATTTGAAAATGTTGCTAGCAAAGAGATGTTTGAGATTTTAAAGTCTCGAGTTCCTAAACTAATTTAGAAAGCCAAGTGAGCTTACTTTAATCATTGTTCTGTACAACAAGCATCATTAATTAGTCCCTTCTCAAGTGGGCTTCAAGAACACGAGACGATATCATGAACACGCATTCCCAGTTTCAAATTCTTTCCAAGAAGTTGAAGGCACATTGCGTGCAGAGAGTGAAAGAGAACTTGTTCACTAAGACAATTTGAAAGATTCAATTCAACGTTTAAATAATTGAATTTTGAGAAGAATGATAATTAGTCATATTTCATTATTTATGTGAGGCAGAAAATAAGAAAAATTGAGTGGACAGTAGTGTTTGTCCCTGGAGAAACTTGACGTGTATACATAAATCCAAAAGAGGAACACAAAAATCTGGCTTAATTACTAGAGGTATCTTGTGGTTCATTCTGTATGCAATCTCTATTTCTACGTTCAAAAAGAGGACCACAAAATTCTTAAAAACTCTTTACAAGAAAATCTTGACGAACTTGAAGAATCCAAACATGGAATTGACGATCATGATACTTCTGCTAAGCTTAATAATCTTTATTACCATCCTATTTTTCAAAAAACAGAAAAGAGGGAAGAAAACCAACACACCAGCGTCACCACCGAGATTTCCGTTGATCGGAAACCTTCATCAACTTGGCCGCTACCCTCACCGATCACTATTCTCTCTCAGCCACCGTTACGGTCCTCTCATGCTCCTCCACTTTGGACGTGTACCTGTTCTTGTAGTCTCTTCCGCAGACATGGCTCTAGATATTTTGAAGACGCATGACCGCGTTTTTGCTAGCCGTCCACGGTCAAAAGTGTTTGGGAAGCTTTTTTATAACGCTCGTGATGTGGCCTTAGCTCCTTATGGAGAGTATTGGAGGCAAATGAAGAGCGTGTGCGTCCTCCAGCTCCTCAGCAACAAAATGGTCAGGTCCTTTCGAAACGTGAGACAAGAAGAGATCAGTCTAATGATGGAGAAGATCCAGAAATCAAGTTCATCGCGGGTGAATCTAAGCGAGCTCTTGGTGAGTTTAACTAACGATGTGATATCTAGAGTTGCTTTGGGACGGAAATACAGCGTTGAAACGGATTTTAAGGAGTTAATGAAAAGGCTCACGAGGCTACTGGGCGAGTTTAGTGTGGGTACTTATGTACCGTGGCTTGCATGGATTGACTGGATCAGTGGTTTGGATGGACAGCTAAAAAAGACAGGGAATGATCTTGATGAATTCTTGGAGAAAGTTGTCCAAGATCATGTAGATGGCAACGGACAAAGGACTGATTTTGTGGATGTGTTGCTCGCAATTCAGAGAGAGAAGAGCGTCGGGTTTGAAATCGACCGGTTAAGCATAAAGGCTATCGTCTTGGTAAAGGGCTAAGAAGAAATCAAATTCATATTCATTGATGTTTTAGTATATAACTGTAGTTCTTGTATTTTGGTTTTTGATCACTTTTCAGGATGTTGTTGTTGGTGGTACGGATACATCGTATGCACTTATGGAGTGGGCAATGACAGAGCTTCTTCATCGCCCAGAGTGTCTGAACAGACTCCAAGAAGAAGTCCGTACGATTTGTAAGGGTAATTCGAGTGTATCAGAAGATGACATCAAAGATATGAACTACTTAAAAGCTGTCATTAAAGAGACACTTAGGCTACATCCTCCACTTCCATTGATGGTTCCTCACGAATCGACACAAGATGTCAGATTAGGAGATTACCACATACCTGCCGGTACACAGGTAATGATCAATGCTTGGGCGATCGGGAGAGAGGTTGCGACGTGGGGACCAGATGCGGAGGAGTTTAGACCGGAGAGACATTTAAATTCATCTGTTGATTTCCGGGGTCACAATTTTGAGCTGATTCCATTTGGAGCAGGGAGAAGGATTTGTCCAGCAATATCATTCGCAGTGGTCTTGATTGAGGTGGCTTTGGCTAACTTAGTGCATCGGTATGATTGGAGATTACCAGTTGAATATACAGAAGATCAAACCAATGTCGCTGAATCAACCGGTATGGTGATTCACCGCTTGTTCCCTCTTTACGCCATTGCATCATCTACTACTTGATGGAGGCAGTATATATAAATGGTTTATTATGTTTACGTGTACACAAACAAGTTTACTCATTTGAAAGTTTTACTCACAAAGAGATCTTTAAGATTTGATTTCTTGACTAACTACGCTAAATTAAAAAGTAGACTGAGCTTACTTGATTCATTCTTCTGTACAACGGCATATTCATCAGTCCCCTCTCAGCTGGGCTTCACGGCTAGTCAAAGGAACATAACGAACTGAGGTTTCATTCTTGATGCTAACCGAACCATCTGAGTTCTTGTCCACCACTTGCAGATCTTGGAATATGTTCCCAACCGGGATCACCAGTCTCCCACCGGGCTTCAACTGATCAATCAACGCCTCTGGGATCTCCGGTGCTGCTGCTCCGACATGAATAGCATCATAAGGAGCAAACTCAGCCCATCCTTGCCTCCCATCTATTTAAAACGAACAATAAACTCACTAAACCAACAATGCAAAAAAAAAGAAACACCAAACAAATCTCAATAACTTGAACTAAAGCTCACCGCCAACATGAACAGCAAGAGACCCTTCTTTCAGCAATGGCGAAGCAGCACTCGCTTCAATATTCTTAACAGAAGAAGCCACCAATTCAGGAATGTGTTCCACACCAATAGCACGCCCTTCCGACCCAACCATAACCGCAAAGCAAGCCGTTAAGTACCCGGTCCCTATCAAAATTTAATCTAATGCTTATTCAAAAGCAAGAATGATCATAAATACTATAAACTGTACGAAATCAGTTGAAGAACAGAAGACAAAACAAACCCGAGCCGACATCAAGAACACGCATTCCCGGTTTCAAATGTTTTTCAAGAAGTTGAAGACACATTGCGTGCATATGAGGTGCTGATATAGTCACATTATACCCAATAGACATGGGACAATCAATATAAGCAGAGGAACGATCTGGTACAAATACGCCTCTATCCACAGCCTCCATAGCTTTAGCAACTTCATCTGACGTAACTATACCATGATTTTGCAACTTCTCCACCATAGCTTTGTTCTTGTTGATACTGCTTGGACTCCAAAATTGCTACAACATCGATCACAAAACATAAACAATTACTGAAATTATCCATTCGATGATTTTAAATCTGACTATTCGATTACTGATCGTGGTGATCTCAATCGAAAAATCTCAAAGTATTGAATCGATTGGGCAATGGAAATCGCAGTTACATCTCTTGATTCGAATCAAAACGATTACACAGCGGAGAGAAAGAGTACCTTCATCTTCTGCAAGTGAAAGCTTCCGGTGAGAAGAGAGAAGAACTGATCGGAGAGGAATGGGGAAAGTGATGACGAATGCGTATAATAGCGGAAGTTGCACGCAACATGAGTGAGTGAAAGGAATCATTATCATGCGCATAATTTTTGGGATTAATTGCAACGTTCCCCACAGCTTTCTATCATATTTTAGTATTTGTCCAATATTTTTCTCTGTGTAAGTTTGGACCAAAATGTCTATTCTCAATTTTTTAATTTTTTATACATGTCAATTAATTAAGCAAGGTAGCCCTTATAGCTCAGTGGTAGAGCGTCAGTCTTGTAAACTGAAGGTCCACAGTTCGATCCTGCGTGAGGGCACCTTTTTAAAATTTCTCGTCACCAAAGTAAAACCTATAACGACGTCGTTAGGGTTTATAACGTAAAAACGCAAAACGCAAAACGCCGTCGTTTTTAGAGATTCGGACTCCACAAAAACCTCTCTGACTCGGATACGCACGACCATCGTTGGCTTCGCTTAGGGTTTTAACCTGAAAATGGCGAATCTTATGCACAGATTTCTCAGGAACCAATCCTTTTTAAGATCAATCCAAAGGCTTACTCCGAGTCTAGTAACTCATCAGAAGCCTTGCGTCAGCAACAACGAGTCTGTATCCGTAGAATTCGATTCAGTTCCTATCACCAATCCTGTGATTAACATCGATAAAGCTCTCCGTTTTTACCCTAGTTTCCCAATCGGGTACGGGTTTAACCCGACTCTGGTTCATGATGATTCGAGTCTAATCGAAACGGTGTCGTTAGCGGACACGGTGGTGGAGGAGAAAGAAGAGAAGGAGACGGTGATTTATGCAGATAGTGTGAAGAAGAAGAGGAAGAAGAAGATGAATAAGCACAAGTATAGGAAACTCAGGAAGAGTCTTGGACGCAAATCGTAGAGTTTCCATATTCCGGTGAGAAAAATGGAAACTTTGTCTTCTTCTAAATGTTGGGGATTTCAAGTTCGAACCATATTAGTAGTATTGAATTAGATCGATAAATGTTGCAAAGTACTGAGGAATCTCTATAAATTAGTGTTAATTGTTTGTTTTCTTCAATAGTTACAAATAACACTGTTGCAATGTTTGCTCTGTGTTATATAGCTTCAACTGAGTGTGCTTATAAATGGTGATGTTCCAAGTTTGTGCATTTCCTATCTTGCATTGTCCCTGTGTGTGTGGTTCCTTCGTCAGGTCTTTGCCTTATCAGAAAAGATAAGATTTGTATATGCTTGAGTTTGTGATCATATCGGCTTAACTTGGTTGCTTTGATCCGCTAGTTCCTGCATTGTCTTTACTTGGTTGCTTTTGATCGGCTAGTTCCTCATAAGTATCTTGATCCTGGAAATCCACTTAGGATGGTGTTATATGCTTTGGCATCTAAAGCTAATTGTGTTACATGATATTACTTACTCATTTAAGAGACCTAGATCCTGAGAAATTGTAGGTTTAAAGTCTGATTGTTTTCTAGTCCCTCAATGAGATCAGGGTGGTATCATTAGATCGTTTAAGAACTGGTTTTAGCATCGGATGGCGGGTTTGTGCCATATTGTTGTTGTTGCAAATATTGACTTGATATTAGATCGAAAACCAGCTGATTTATTGCTTAGTTTCTTTAGCCAGAATGAGGATTAGCAATCATGAACAAAATTTTAATGGAGGAATTCACAAACATAGTGAATTAGTGATTACTAAATTTGAAATATATTCTTCAATGGGGTTGCTTCGGCAATGGTCGTCTAGATTTAACTGGCATGTAGAGTTTCTTGCTTATACAATTGAGATAACTTGTTCCAAATCAGTTGAGTGGGTGGGTACTAATCCGAGGTTAATTAGTCTGACCTAATTTTCAACAATCATCCTTAGACCGTTTCTTGAGACGCATGATTCTTCTGCTTTCTCAATTGTTATTTTTGTTTTTGTATTTTTGTTTTGTTTCCATTTTATTACTAGGTAATTCACCACACAATGTGTGGGACTATAATTATTAGTTCTGAAATATATGTTAATAACATAATATTTTTATAAATGCTTTTGCAATAGTATAGACTATAAAAATTTAGATGGTAAACAATACAAAATTATATAGATAGGTTATTTACTAAATAATTACTAAATATTAAAAATAAAATAAATAAAAAGTATCAAGTTTAGAGGTGGGAAAGAAAAAAAAAACTCTTTTAGCCAAAGAAATTGAATCATACCAAACTTAAATTAGACAATTTGGTTTACCACATCTATTGCATCAATAACACAAATCAACTGTCGCTTGTAATTTTAGTCTCGTTATTGTTTCATTCACCATTTAAGTTCAAATCCGTATATAGCATGTTGTTGACCAAAAAAATTGATTAGGTATCCTTGGGAAGAAATTTTTTGAGCTCATAAAAAGGGTTCTGATTTTGTTAAGATCATCAACAAACAATTATAGGATTACAGAAATGTAGGATCATTCATCTACATGTCATCCATTTGTAGCCTAAGATTATTGTAAGCCTTTGAACAACAAATGTTTGTATCGGACTTTTTTCTGGAATCCTCTTCAGACTTCAATTATTTGAATCTTTCAAAAGATTTGGGAATCTTATAACGTTTTGGATATTAAATTGGATAAGGTTTTAAGGACAGTTAAGGCACGCTAGCTGTGTGGATCGGTCCACGATCCCTAGACAAAGAACACGTTATTGTAAGTTTAAATTATTGGGTTTCGAACGTATAATACTCATAAGTCATAACCAATAAAATAGTAGAGTCACTTGCAAGCAACTAGGAAACATCAAACCACGTCGTTGCATTTTGGGGATCTTATGAGACACACAAGCTTATGCAAAAAAAAAAAAAATTAAACTTAAAGATATTAATTACATAGGCCTAAAACCAAGATAAGATCGGTACATGTTGAAATTATTCAATCTCCTTATAGAGGTGAAACAATTATTAAATAACAATTGGAAATAGAAACTCATACGTCAATCATAAAAGCTAAGATAGCCTTTTCTTTTTTTGCATGAAAGCTACAATATTTTCTTAACTTCATCAATTATCCGTGGGAGTTTAGTCATACGGAAAAAAATATATGTATAATCAGAAAAGTAGAATCTCTTTCGTACATATGAATATTCATCAATTGGCCTAGGATTACGAGATCAAAGTAAATTATTTAATAACAAAAATTATAAACATATGTTTCCTTGCATTAGGAAGCATCATTATCCAACCACGATGCCGGGTATTAAGCCAAGATCCATTCCAATTATTCATTCATATCCACTACGTAAAACGACATTAGCTTTTTATAAAGAAAAGTCTTAACCCACGATAGTTTAAGATTGTTTATTGTTCATTTTAAATCTCAAACTTGTTGTAAAACACCAATGTTTTGCCTAACAACTTATCATAAAACTGCCATAATTAATTGTGTTTTATTGTATTTTTAGAAAACTACTTGCCCGTTGTTATATTTGGCCTGAGTTTGTTATTATTTTTTATTTTGAATATCTATGTAGTAGAAACTTTTAACAAATGGGCTGCGCCACATATTCACTCATCTTGCCTTGAGAATTTAGAAATCAGAATAACAAATAATTAGAGGTTAAGGTGTGGAAATGTAAATAAATCGCCACGAGATCCTCTCTCGCATTAACACATGGCATTAAATGTTTTCTATAAGACCAGTATACTTAGTCATTAAATGGTCGATATTAGTAAATTACTTCGGTACGTAATTTCTCGGTGAATGGTTTAAGACGTGTGTTTTTAAAAGCTAATTATGTTGCTTTCATGTGGTGGAAATCAAAAGTTTTTGATGCGTAGTGGTTAATAAAAAGAAAACAAAAAGCTCGTAATTTAATCTTCACAAAATGCAGATGATTATCGTTTGGGGATTCAAGCATTTCAAAAATCTTAGAAATTGTCGAACCATCATAATTTTCGTCTTTTTTCATGTAATATACTCATCACCATTTTCGTCTACACATGACCAAAATATTTCTATAAAAATAAAAGATATGATCATATAAATAGTTTTCTTAAAACCATCGAAGTATTTAATTCCCCATTTTAAAGCCTTCACAAAAGAAGTTTTTTTATTGTACAAGGCATTAGGTCAACAATGCCATGGTGTGAACAGCTTTTGTCTCCACATTTTTGGGGACATATCTTAATCTAATTATTGCTTTCATTATTTCCCTAAGCAACTTGTTGCTTCATTTTAATTTTCCATTATTGTATAAACCTATCCATCAACAATGACAATTATCAATATATAGCATTATCATCGAAAGTCCAAACAATGAAAGCCTGAATTAAGGAAACCATGTTGATTTTTTTTAAGGATTCATTCAGTTTTCTTTCAATGCATGTCATCTAAATTACTCAAATCAACATTCATACAAAATATATACACATACATCAGGTCATCAGCATGAAATTTATAAAAACAATATTTTCTCAAAAATCTTAGAAATGGTCAGAATCTTACATAATCATGTCCATGTAATGCGAATATGATCTATTTAAAAAGAGATTACACCTATGATGGGTTCCTTAATCCTCTCAGATGCGTGTCCTAAAAGTGTCCCACAAGTCTAACCAAGACGTATACACAATAATAATTCATTTTACAAACATTGATGGTATTTTAGTCATTTCAAGTCTCTACAGAAAAATATTTTCTCCATTGGCTATATATTTCCGACACCATTTCATGAAACTTTCAACCTCAAACAAATAATATCTCAACCAAAAAAAAAAAAAAAAAACAATGAAGCAACTTCTTTTGATATTTCTCTTTTCTCTTGTCATTCTCCAAACTGCTTGTGGATTCGATTACGACGACAAAGAAGTAGAGAGCGAAGAGGGCTTATCAACGCTTTATGATAGATGGAGGAGCCACCATTCAGTTCCTAGGAGTCTCCATGAAAGGGAGAAGAGATTCAACGTTTTCAGACACAATGTCATGCATGTTCATAACACCAACAAGAAGAACAGATCCTACAAACTTAAGCTCAACAAGTTTGCAGATTTAACGATTCACGAGTTCAAGAATGCCTACACCGGTTCTAAAATCAAGCATCACAGGATGTTGCAAGGACCAAAACGCGGCTCAAAACAGTTCATGTATGATCATGAGAATTTATCCAAATTACCGTCCTCCGTTGATTGGAGAAAGAAAGGTGCTGTCACTGAAATCAAGAATCAAGGAAAATGTGGTAAGTATTATAAAGATAGGTCAATTAGTGAGAAATGCTAGAAGTAACGTTGCAATAGTCCTATTATTTTTACGGCCTCATCTTTTAAAAAAAATATATTAAAATTTAATCTTAACGTAATCTTTTTGTTGATAGAATTCTAATGATTTAAAACTGCTTAATCATTACTAGGAAGTTGTTGGGCATTCTCTACCGTAGCAGCTGTTGAGGGAATCAACAAGATCAAGACGAACAAGCTAGTCTCACTGTCTGAACAAGAATTAGTGGATTGTGATACAAAGCAGAATGAAGGTTGTAACGGAGGTCTTATGGAGATTGCATTTGATTTCATCAAGAAGAACGGTGGTATCACCACCGAAGATAGCTATCCTTACGAAGGTATCGATGGAAAATGCGATGCTTCAAAGGATAACGGTGTGCTTGTGACGATAGATGGGCATGAAAATGTACCCGAAAACGACGAAAATGCTCTTCTTAAGGCTGTTGCAAACCAACCTGTATCTGTTGCAATTGATGCTGGAAGTTCAGATTTCCAGTTTTATTCAGAGGTAAAAAGAAAATCAATAAAATCGTGTTTTCTTATACTAGAAATATCATATCTAGAAAATAATATAGCTACTATGCTTTTAGAATTGAACCAGAGAATACAATATATAACTCCAAGCCATATGTCATGTATATAACATTTGGTTATATCGTTGGTAACATGTTGTAGGGAGTGTTTACGGGAGATTGTGGAACAGAGCTGAACCATGGTGTGGCAACGGTCGGGTATGGATCTGAGGGTGGGAAAAAGTATTGGATAGTGAGAAACTCATGGGGGGCTGAATGGGGAGAGGGAGGCTATATAAAGATTGAAAGAGGGATTGATGAATCGGAAGGGCGTTGCGGTATTGCGATGGAGGCATCGTATCCGATCAAGCTATCGTCTTCTAATCCTACCCCGAAAGACGGTGATGTCAAAGATGAGCTCTAGATATGTGTACACATTGTGTAAAACCATATAAATGGTGATCCCAATTCCTTGTTGATTCATGTTGTTAGTTTCGTCTTCATGATTTGATTCTGTTGTTGGTTTTGGATTTGAATTTGAATAAAAATGTCTCGTATTTCTCTATCCTTGTTTATTAATTAAGTACAAAAGAGCAATATAGCGAATAATTTTTCTTAACACTACATGAAGAATGCAAAATAGCAGTAGAAATTTTCTTGTGTCAATTATGTAGATGGTGACGCATGGACGTTACTAACACAAACTACTAAGTTACATGCTTACATGTTGTGATCAGAAAAAACAATATGACACTAATGAAAATATAACATAGGCAACATATCAATTTAAGTTGACCGTTAAACCGTTTTAAACTCTTTTTGTGTTGTAAATTTTACATAAACTTGAATTGATTATAGTAAGTTTGGTCTCAATCTCAAAACGGGAAAATTAATTACATTTGCAATAAATAAAGTACAAAAGTATTTATGGTTGTAATAAGAGACGACGTGATGGGATATAAATGATTACACACAAACAGCGTTTGTGTTTTAGCCGCACCAAACGCAATAGGTTTGATATTACTGTTGAGATGTGAGGTCAAATTAATGTTTGGCCTTTGATTGATATATGATAAAAGGTTTGGGTATTTGTTTGGTTATAATGGGAAATATGTACACGAATTGAACAAATATTTGAAATACAAATACAAAATCCAATCAAAGTGAAGATATAGAGTGATTAATAGTTTCAAACTATAATTGTAATAGTTTTTAATCTAATCATCTAAAATAATTATAATTTTCTTAATAAGAATGATTAATAGGAAACAGTTATTACGAATACTATGCTTATTGGCATTTTTATACATGCCAAGGAAATTTAGAGGGTCAGATTATCAGCTTATCCGAGGAGCTATGGGAGAAAAATGGCATAGCAGTTGAATGGCAACCATAAAATGTCTTTGAAGAACATGTTGTTGGGAAGAATTTTTTACTGCCTTGGTGAAAAGAGGGGAGTTGTTCAGCATGTTATGCTCACCATCGATATAGAGGATCGCTCACTGACTATTGTGGAGTTGTCAGAGGCCGTGCATGAGGTAGCTACTCTTGGTGAGTACAAAGGAAAGCTGGCTTTGTTTGATATAGTAGAGGACCAAGAACGCAGAGGGTGCATAGTGTGGCAGAGAAATTCTGCAACCGGCTCCTCGAATAAGCTCATAATATGAGATACTACAAAACCACGGAATAAAAGCTTTTTCATACCTCAACTATAGAGGTATGTTCAATTCATACATTAAGTATATCACCGTGCAAATTCATACCTCAACAAAGCATTAATTAAAATTTACTTCCCAAACTTATGAATTTGTGCAAAATCATACATATGCCGTAACAGTGGCAATAAACTATTAAATATTGATGACATGGACGCTACATGTACAGTTATGTGGATGCCATGTCATATTGTTAACAAACAAATTTTTTTAATTTTAATTTATTTGTTAAGTTTTACATATATATTTATACATATACATGTAAATAATATTTCTCTCCGATGGATTCTTTAATATAACATGCAATCCTATATTTTAAATAAATTTGAATTTTAATGAATTTTTAGATGACTTTGATGGTTTGCAATGAATTTGGAAATATATTATGATTTTTTGTTAAATCTCAATTAAAATCATGCGATTTGGATCTTTGTATTTTTAACTAAGTAAATAATCTAAAATCTGTTAAAGTCATAAAAATTCAATGGTTAAAATGTTTTGTGAATTTTAAAGTACTTTTATAAATAAATCACTAGTTCAATAAAATATAATATTGGGTTTTTGTGAGGTTTTACGGGAAAAAAAAAGCGGGAGGCTATATAAAGATTGAGAGAGGGATTGATGGTGCTGAAGGACGTTGTGGTATTGCAATGGAGGCATCGTATCCGATCAAGCTATCATCTTATAATCCTACCCCAAAAGACGGTGATGTCAAAGATGAGCTCTAGATATGTGTGCACATTGTGTAAACCATATCAATGGTGATCCCAATTCCTTGTTGATTTATGTTGTTAGTTTTGTCTTCATGATTTGATTTTGTTGTTGGTTTTGGATTTGAATTTGAATAAAAATGTCTTGTGTTTCTCTATCCTTGTTTATTAATTAAGTACAAAAGAGAAATAAGAGACTGAGTAAGTTTTCCTAACACTACATGAAGAATGCAAAATAGCAATAAAATAAGCTGACGATCTTCTTCATTGGTGTCCGGAAAAAAAATTAAGGGAAATATACGGTCGAAATTTTCTTTGGAAAGAGGAGTGAACAACCGATTTATTGGAAACATGGATTGCTCTTTGAGTTTAAGTTTAAGTTTGAGAAGGCTTTGCAACTTGTGGCTCCAGCGTTTTCATATACTTGCCAGAAAAATATTGATGTGTCATGTGTAGATCTTGGGACACTGAAGAAAGATGACCAACAACATTTTTTAAGATCAATCTGAGAACTTGGAGGAAAAAGGCATGCATGCATTATGCGGTGAAGGCGGTTGCCATGTAACAACTCCTTGAATGATCAAAACGGCAGCACGTAATGATATAGCTAGAGAAGCCTAGAATTGTCGACAACTTGTATTCGATGAAACTTATACATACTACTAGTGGCTGCATTTTTGAATCTTATATATAGTTTTCTTTCTTGTTTTTTTTGTTTGGTTATATTAGCTTACATGATTTGTATGGTTAGGGCAGGGGACTTGACATGATTACTCATTATTCGTCCCGTACCCGTTACTTGTCTTGTACTCGCCTTAAAAAAACATGTCAAATGCTCTGCCGTGAAATTTACCCAAAAAATTATGTATAGAAGACATTGTTGGCCGCGCACTAGTTCAAGACATAGAAAGGCAAATGATAAAACTCGATTAAATAAGGTGGTTTTTTAGTCATGAACTCGATTAAATACAGCATCGTTCATAAACACGACGTAGTTTAACATGAATTATTGACTTATTGTCCTATAGCCTAAGGCACGTAGAGTCATGCCAGCTCGAGCTTAGTTGCTTTAGCATTACTTTTGAGTATAAAATTTTCCATTGAAATATCTATAATTTAATGAAGAGGACCCAACCCATCTTCATCTTATCTTTACCATTTAAATCCACAGAAAATGGGAATGGACGTACGTGTTCTATTGTGTTTCTACCAAATATTTTTGCATTTTAATATCTTTCAACTGTTTCTACCAAATCTAAATTCTCAAATTGGTTATATATTCATATAGTTTTGTCGTGTTTCACGTGTTTATGAACGTACCCGTTCTTGCTTTTAGTCCCACGCACGAACTTTTTATCCATACTTTCTCAATTAGTCGATCTCACACATATTATATCCGGCCACGCGGCTAAGTCCACCATAAAAACGAATTATATAGATAATCAGAATGTTATAAGAAATTTACAGTGTAATATTTCTGGAATGACTATAACTTAGATGTTGTTACGAGTTTAATATTTTTGGAAAGACTCTATAACTCTCAAAACGTACATGTAATTTTTAGCAATGTCCTTGGAGAAAACAAGTTTTATATGTACCATGTCAACAATTACATGTACGTTTAAATTAAAAACAATGCAAATCAGTCAATATTCCAAGGAAACAATATATTTATGTTCCCGTCTCTAATCATTTCCTCAATCATATACCATAAAAGGCATAAACAGAACCAAAAAACCAACAAGAAGAATCTAAAAGTCATGAAACATTTCTTTATTGTTCTCTATTTTCTTTGCCTCCTCCAAGCATCACAAGGATTCGATTTCGACGAAAAAGAATTAGAGACCGAAGAGAACGTATGGAAGCTCTATGAGAGGTGGAGAGGCCACCATTCTGTATCGAGAGCCTCCCACGAAGCACTAAAGCGGTTCAACGTTTTTAGACACAATGTGCTTCATGTCCACAGAACGAACAAGAAGAACAAGCCTTACAAACTCAAGGTCAACAGATTCGCGGACATAACTCACCACGAGTTTAGAAGCTCCTACGCTGGCTCAAATGTTAAGCATCACCGGATGCTTCGTGGACCGAAGCGCGGATCTGGTGGTTTCATGTATGAGAATGTAACAAGAGTTCCGAGTTCTGTTGATTGGAGAGAGAAAGGAGCTGTCACTGAAGTCAAAAATCAACAAGATTGTGGTAAGAGGCTCTATTTTCTGTTGTTCTGTTTTTGATCTGTTTCTGATTGATTCGAACCGGATCGTTTGCGTTAATTGAAGATTTAAGTTTCTCTCTTATTTTGGATGTTGGATTTATCCAAAACCTCTAGGAAGTTGCTGGGCGTTTTCGACGGTTGCAGCAGTAGAAGGGATAAACAAGATCAGAACAAACAAATTGGTTTCATTGTCTGAACAAGAGCTTGTTGATTGTGACACTGAAGAGAATCAAGGTTGTGCAGGAGGTCTCATGGAACCTGCGTTTGAATTCATAAAGAACAATGGTGGCATCAAAACCGAAGAGACTTACCCTTACGACTCCAATGATGTTCAATTCTGCAGAGCTAAGAGTATTGATGGAGAAACTGTAACGATTGATGGACACGAACACGTCCCTGAGAATGATGAGGAAGCACTTCTCAAAGCTGTTGCTCACCAACCTGTCTCTGTAGCTATTGATGCTGGGAGCTCAGATTTCCAGCTTTACTCTGAGGTAATCTTTAGTCATAATTAAGTTGATATACCATTGTTAATATTACTAAACACTACTTTTAGTTTGAGTTTGAGTTTGCGTCAGAAACTAGTTATAAAAAATTACATATCAATGTTAATCAGCAACTCATAGTCTATGGTTTAGTATGCAAGCCTCTCTTAATCAAGATGTATATAGAGAACATTATCTAGTCTAAATTCATCTCTAATCTTAGAATGTTTTTGGTATGTTTCATTGATTCTTAAAAAATTTCTCTATGCAAATAAAGCATATTATATATAAAAAGTATATGTATTAGATATTTTGAGTATATTTTTATCGTGAACATAATCTAAAAACATCAATCTTAGTGAGACAACAATTTCCGAATATTGTTTATTTGTTTTACGATAGAAAACGTGCATGTATTCTATTGTAGGGTGTGTTTATCGGAGAGTGCGGAACTCAGTTAAACCACGGGGTGGTGATTGTCGGGTATGGAGAAACAAAAAATGGAACAAAATATTGGATAGTGAGGAACTCATGGGGACCGGAATGGGGAGAAGGAGGTTATGTTCGGATAGAAAGAGGAATATCTGAGAATGAAGGACGTTGCGGTATAGCCATGGAGGCTTCTTATCCCACCAAGGTTTCTTCCACTCCCTCTACTCCTGAGTCGGTAGTTAAGGATGATGTTAAAGACGAACTCTAGATACCATGAGTCATTGGAGACTGGACTTCAACGATTCTTGAGGTGATCTGACACTCATGAGTCATGAGTTTATTTTTATGGATTAATATCATATTTTATGGGATTTTGCTTTACATTTCAATTGAGACAAGTTTTTATGTCCTTGTAATATTGGCCAACATATATGTTTTGCGGAAAAATCGCATTAAATACTTTTCTTTTGGTAAGTTTAATTCAATATCCTCTACATATTATTTGAGAATTGACAAGGAAAGGTACAATTGTAAGTTTTGTAATCACGAAGATATTGTACGACCTGTTGTTGTTTAATGGTCATCTTACAAACAGTATCGAACAGATTTGAGAAGCAAAATTTCGACTTATTTTAATCACGCTAAACACGTTAGATCTTTTTTCCTTTTTCTTCTTGTAATACACGTTGAATTCAACTTTTTTTGTAATAGCGAAACAACGGATTGATTATCTAAATTTCAAAATTTTCGCCAAAGATAGTCAATTATGTTAAAAACACCTTTTGTAACTCTCATCAACACTAAATATCATAATCATCCCTTTTATTCGAGAAAATAATTTGTATTACATGCTGACATTTTGAGAAAAAGTGAACAAACAAATGTGACCTACATACACATAGCCAATTTAAAAGGATTTACTCCTGTACAATCTAAACCCCTCTAAGAAAGAATCGAACTAACAAATACTATTATACTACAAAAAGAATCGAATTAACAAATACGATTATCAGAAAGTTTATCACTTAATCTTCATTATTATCTGCAAACCCAAACTATAGCTCCTTCCTGGTTTTGATTAAACTTACTTCTTCCCCTTCACATTTGTTCTTCTTTGACTGACACAACGAAGACATAGCTTTTGCAGACACAACCCTTGTCACCAGAAGCTTCCACTTGGTGTCTTCACCCATTTTCTTGTCTTGTTCTCCCCTTTTCTTAAATTGCCTGCTCCAAAAAAAAATTTGAAAATGACTCATGAGATTCTAAATATCTCTACAAATTTCAAAAAGTGCCAAAGATTTGCAGCCGTCGGATTACGACCCATCATCAATTCTCATAGCAATTTGCAAACTTTTCTAAAGGTGGGTTCAACACAAAAGTGTCAACAAAAAGCTAAACAATCCTTGTCTCTTACAAAAAAATGGAACTTTTTCACTATCAAGTATCAACTAAATTGGATTTTATTCATAAACATACTAAGAAATCATTAACTTCAAACTTATACTAATATATTAAGATTGAATGGATTCGCTCATACTTTTGTGTAAATATATTTTTATTTCAAATGTGAATTTCCTAACAAAACGTTGGGACATACCTGCAAAGAGGGACGCGACAAGAATCAGGTTGATCACAAATCAAAGAATGGAGTCTAAAGAGTTGAAGCATCCGCTTGCAACGAAGACAACCCTTATCGTTATTCCTCCTCTTGCAGACGGCAAAGTGACGTATCAAAAGCTGAAGACCATAACACGTGGAAAACGCCTTACAAGGCTTTGACTTTTCCGCAACCATTGACTTCTTGTTGTCTACTACGTTTGATGGACCGACCAATGTACAACCTTGTGTGCATATGTGCTCTATACACTCCATTGCCTCGCTTAGTTGCATGTAAAGATCATGCTCCTTTCTATGTCGCCGTCTTCTTTTCTTCCTCTGCATTAAATTATCATCCAACACATAATCAGAAAATGACCAAATGTTTTGGGGCTAATTAGGTAGATTAACCAAATATAATCAAACATGAGACAACATACCAAACTAATTTTTTTTTGTTTTTTATTATCATTTATCTAACACCAAACAAAAAAATATTGTTTTAATTTTGTATGATAATATAGTAAGCAGATGGTAATAAGAAAAACAGAGATTTTGTGTTTTCAAAACATATAAAAGTTTACCGATTCGGCGTCATCGATGAACTGGAGAATGTCAAGCTCGAGGAAAGGATCATGTTCCTGAATAAACTTCCATCCTTCAGTCTGCTCAACAGTCTTAAACTGCGAATGGATCAGACGCATAGATCGAAGGCAAACATCAGGTGCATCACAAAGCCGAGCTAGCTGAAGAACGTCGACTACGTTCTCTGTCGTTAACCGCTGTACAACGCCTTTTGAGCACTGTTGCTTCAGTTGCGTGACCATGTAGACATGAGACAACGCTAAAAGATGAATTCCGTATCTCTCCATCTCATCCTCCGTCAAACTAAAACAGAGACGCAAAAGGGTATTTTGGTCATTTTCTGACAGCTATTGTTTCCCCAATAAATTAGCCAACGAAAAAAAAACAGAGTTTCAAAATCCGTGTATAAAAAATGATCGGTTTGATTTTTCTACATTTGAAATTCAAGAAGAAGAAGAACAGAACCAAACCAACCTAGAAGAGTAGAGGAATTTGATAAAAACCGAAACGGCGTCGCATGGAACGCCAAGAATCTTGATGACTCTTTTAGAACCTGAGCCTCTGTAACGTGTCACCGGTTTCTTCATGATGTTCATCAGTACCGGTGAAGCTGAAGCCTGCATTATTCACAAATTTCAGCTAAACCAAACCAAACCAAACCGGAAAAAAATTAACCGCAAACCAGAAAATAACAACTTACCAGAACGCCGGAGTGTGCCGGAATCCGACGGTTATCGGAGGTAACGATCTCAACGTCCGACATCGTCGTTAGATTATAAGAAAGTTTATCGCTGATTAACGAAAATCCGTCATCTTCCGTTGTGGCGGGTAGGGACATCGCGACAAGAACAGCTTCCATTAAATTTTGCAGAGAAGAAGAAGAAGAGGGAGATATGTGTAGGTTTGGTCGTTTGAAGAAGAATGGCTTTGGTACATTTCTGGTTATATAGACATTAGCAAGGTGGGTCCCACCGTTACCTTTTGAAAGCTTACGTGGCGTTTCGCAAATATCTTTTATTTGCGTCTCTCTATTCTTATCTCACACGCTCGTGATCTGTTGTCACTTAGATTATCACTCTTTTTTTTCTTTATTTGGTATTGTTATGTGACGGAAATAGCATTTTTGGATAAAGAGATGAAGCTAGATCACTCTTTATACAATACTTTATAACGAACAGGAGAGAGTTCATATCCAAATTTATCTTCCATGTATCATCAAAAACGAACTAAGAATATTATAGTCGAACGAAATCTCCAACTCTAGTATTTGAGTAGTGACAAATATCGGAAATTTTAAGTAGTTGGAGTTTTGGCAAACTCTTCGTAAGTTTTTTTTTTTTTGGTCCGTGGAGATCATGAAATTTTTGGGATAAAGTTAGTATGCAATCATGAACTTTAAGACAATGCACTTATCAAAATAAAATAAAAAACTTTAAGATAATGGAAGATATTGATAAGAGGACTAGGTTCAAGTGTTCAACTTATTTTTTTTTTTTAGTGATTAGGTTCAACTTGTTCCATAATTTCATGATAACTGATGAGTGTCACGAAAAGAAAACTCGCATGTGTTTCTTTCTATGGTATCTAGCCTATCTAACTCGATAAATGATAAGAGGACGAGAGGAGCTGCCGCTGAGACAGTTGTCTGCCACATCGCCGACTATGAAATCTCCACCAGGAAGACAAAAAAGATATACACTTAGAACGTAATTAAATTGAATTAGAGAACTTAGCTAAACAATGCCTCAAGCGTTTTCTAATTAATAGTCGCGCACTGCCCACTAACAAGCTCAAGTATGTATTTTATTTCAATAGCTTACACCGACTTCTTTTTTTTTTTTTTTTTTTTTTTTTACACCGACTTGGTGTAACATAGATAATGTTCTATTTGATTTGTGTATTGAGTTGGACCAACGGTGCACCACTGTCTGTATTATATATTGGCAACATTATGAATATAAGATGAGAACATATTTGTATAATTATGTTCCTGAAAAAAAAAAGTGACTATTATAACGTTGCTTTTGTTTGTGATCCCAAAAAAACAAGACGACCTTTTGTTCCATGTAAGCAGATTTATGTTTTCTTATCAATCCTATGTGGAAAGTGAAATAAACGGGACCAAAATTTGGCTTTGCGTCAAAGGGCTACGTTTATTAAAATCTAGAAAAGCCAGTTATTGCAATAAACCGACCTTTGCCTCTTCCCAAGAGCCACCTCTCCTCTCCTCTCCTCATCCCTCGTGGCATTTTGTTCTCATCCAATCATACAAGCCCTCTTGTATAGCCCACTTGTGATCCTCTTGTTTATCCATTGTGTGACACAATCTGTGTGTCAACGGATTTTGTGTTCGATTAAAATATTTTCCAAATGATAAATGAAAACATGATTTCTAAATCGAACGTTCTTATCCCTTTTGGATATCTAACTATCTAAGTAATAGCTAGCTTTCAATTTCAAACATTTTCTTTATAATCACATATATAGATCTTTAACTTTAGCAATCACATATTTTCATGGTATTTTTGAAAAAAATATTTAATAAAATTTCTCAAACAATCTAGGTAGGACTATACACGATTAAATAGTAGTGTTTTTGTTTTATTTTGGTAGAGAAACCTACCATTTATAGTATTTTCTTCATAGAAAAACCCTGTTTTTAGGTAATTGACCTATATTCTGTTGTTTTTGAATAATAATTTTTAATTAATATGCACGAAACATTATGGACCCAACGTTTATAATGAACCACAAAATGGTTATTGGTTACAAATAAACAATTATAAATTTGGCGATAAAATAAAACTACGAAATTAATTTAGGAATTAAAACAAAAAATTGTATAATGTATAGGCCGATTGTTACGTTAGATTTGGGGAGTAAGTTCGCCGCATAAATGCTGATGTGTCAGAAAATTAGGTTTTGTGCAATGATTTTAATCCATTCAAATAACGCCACGTAGAGAAATGAACATTGGAAATGTCTTGGTTGGATTTGGAGTTGGCGGTTTGAATAATAATTTTGATCTCACGTCCTAGGCCAATTAATTCATAATTTAAAACCATTTTTTGTTTAATTATAAAGATTAGTTTTAAAATTCATGGTTTTCCAATTCGTGCATATTTCGAATAATCAGAAAGCTTTTAATTCGTGTTCTACAAATCACATAAAGGATTAGTGTTGTGAGCTGTAACTCTTGACATATTCTGATGTTATGTTGATGTATCACCAATTCACCATTCACATAAGTATTCACAAATGTCTCCTTCTAAAAATATTTTGATGTAAAAAAAAATGGCTCATTATAAAACAAAAAGCTAAAAAAATCAAAGTTTGTTGATAAGTTTCCGCATAAAAAAAATAGTGGTCGGTCCGTCTCATAAATAGATTTGATTAAAATTCTTCCTCATTGTTAGTAAGAAAAAAAAATAAAGGTCGTTGGTCGGAGATGTCCATTTCCCATATTATCGGTTGATTACTTTATCTAAAAGCCATCTTCATTATACTAATCAATGATAATCTGTCCGCATGATATGTGGAGAACCAAAAGGTCTCATTTGGACTCACTCGTCCTTATGAGATATATAAATTTACAATGTTCTTTCCTTAATAATTGACGTTAATCAATTTCTTATATCTTGCAAAGTTTATTCTCATGGGATTCGACCTTAATTATATTATTCACTAGTTGGGAGATTAAACAACAAAAGTGGTTTCTTGGAGATTTTAACTAAATTATATTGTAATTTAACTAGATCGTTTGCTTTAGGGTTTACTCGTATACAAAATCCAAAGAAAATATTTTACACACCGCACGATAACACATACTGACATACTAGTTGTTAGTTATTTAATTTGTAGGACATCAGAAGTGGGTTATTCATGATAAGAAGATCTATGTATTGCTAATAGCAAAATTTCTATCGGTAACATACTAATATACGATGTATCACTATGTCATTAGATTACAATAGTAAGTTTATCAAAGAAATATATATATATATATATATATAATATATATTTGGTTCAATTGTGATGTTATTTACCAATTTGCATTAAAATATTTAAAGCCAATGTCATCAAATATTTTTCATGCAAAAATATATTTGCTAGTTATCATGATTTGCTTTCACTTATTTTATCACTAAATATCAGCTTTGATGTGGAAGAACAATTTTATGATGATTGTGGATATCAGTTTTGGTCTAAAATGTCCAAATTCTTAGGTTTTAAAAATGTATTTGTATACATGGATTATTATTCTATTCAAACTTGCATTGTCGAGAATTCGAAATTGAGTCTTACACTCTTAAATTTTGACCAAATCTAGCTAACATCCAACTTTATTCCTGATCAAATCCTATCTGGTTGGCCGTTGACTTTTTCGCCCTTGGTCTACGGAGTAAGTGACGCCCACATAGGCAATTTCGATTATCTGAATAATTTCTTTACTCATGATCGTATTAAATAAAAATACTAACAACACGAGGCTTCTTTCCACCTAGATTTTACTGGCTAATGAGATAATATTCTTTATTTTGCTATGGACACACACCAAAGTTATTATCATGTATTTTAGAACGTTTTTTTCTTATATTAAACTAAAAATTATCATGCATACAAATGTCTATGTTCATAGATCATTGTTATTGCGTGTGTCAAATATTGGATAATCATACGAATGTCGAAATGCTACCAATTTGGCTTGTGAAACCATATACAGTAGAGAATAATGTCCAGACGGTCTCGGTTGATAAATCATTCATCTTGAAAGTAAAAAATAAAAACTATGAGAATGAATGGAACTATCTTTGAACAACCATTTGTAACCCAAAAGAAATTCGGCTCGGATTAGGTTAATACCGTTAATTGGATTGAGTTGGGTTTTAGTCCAGTTATGGTTTGTTAGGCATCATTTAAAAAACGATAATACACCACTTAAATGGGCTTATACGACTCTAAATTGGGCTAGGCCCATATAATGGTCGCCACATGGGTCAAATAAGTCTCTCGTACACGAGAGAAGTCATCGAACGGAAAGTAACAAAAACTGATTTTGGCTGTTTGGTTTTGGATCCGAGATGGTTCCTTCGAGCGAGACAGCGACCGTACGAGTCCTTTGCCAAAAGCTGCTTCTCTCAGGGAACCAACCTGGAACTCTTCAATGGCTCATTGGTTCCCCATTTTTCCCGCCTTTCACTGTCGTCTCCACTTTCCGATGTATCCATCACTCTCCTGATTTTCAGCAAGAATCTGGTAAAGAGATAGCTTTTTCTACACTTAGATTATGTCGATTAATGGAATCAGAATGTTCAATTGCATGAATCATGTTCTCGATTACGAAAGTTTAAGTCTTTATTCATGGATCAATTGTTTTGTAACTGTTGTCATAGAGTGAGGAATTAAGGAAAAACCAAGTAGCCATCTTTAAACTTGTCTTTAATGATTCTTATTAGGCCATTCATTGTTCACAAAGATAGCTCTTTTGGGATTTGTATGCAGATGATCTCCGGAAGTTGTTACCAAAAGGTTTTGAAGTCATTGGGGGTCTGATAATTGGGGATTCTGATGCTGAGAAAACCGCATTTGAGGCGGTTCGAGCTGCTCGTAGATTGCGAAAGCATTTATCTGAAGGTGGAGAGTTAGATGATGAAAAGATAGTTGGGGCTAGTTGCGATGCAGGAACTGGTACCATTCACTTCTTCATCTCTAAAAGTGAAAACTTAACAAAGCTAGAGCCTGTTGGTTCCTTTGTGTATGAGGAGAATTCTGGGAAATATTTATGGGAGAATGGTTGCTTGCTTCACTGTGAGCTTCCAATTAAGTTGCCATTCTATTTTCCCGCAAGCTCGCCGTCTGGTATGATTTTAAATTTCTGTTATTTGTCTTCAGTTTTTGGTTGCATGTGTTCTTTTTCTCAAGTTTAGTGGTATCCTGTTTTCAGATTCGAAGGAGAAGTTTTCAGATGCAATTGATGCAGTTATTACTCAGTTTAAAGAACCATATGTTGTATACATAGCCGAGACCTTAAAGAAAGCTTCTGGAGATGCTCCAAAGCCAGTCGTCCTCCGCGGTAAAGATTTGGGTTTTGGTGCTGATGCATCAAACATTAACCGGCTTCCTGCTGCTGACCAAGTATCTGATACTAAGATGTTGTCATGTTCCCATTTTTTTCTGAACAGCAAAACTGCTGCAGCAGTTAATTCAGCTGAGGTAAGTAAACCAAGAGTTTTAAACTTGATATCGATGTCCATGTCGCTACCACCTGGCCTTGTTGTTGTTTCTCCTCCCCTAATATTTCTTCTTCTTAGAATGCAGATAAAATCCACATATCTGTTCTGCTTAATAGATCTGAAAAATCTCCGACCTCTGGTGCCCCTGTTGCGGAATATTTTCCAGGTAATCACATCAAAGATAAATTTTTTACTAAAAATGTGTTCAAGCCACTTCGAATACGCCTGTGCTGTGCTCTTATATCTTAAACTGTTACTATTCTCACAGCTATGGAAGAAGCAAGGCTCATTGTTGTTGATTTGAATCTTGATGTACTTACTTATGCACCCAAGGATCTTCCACTTATGCACGCTGTCTCAAATTTAGTTATACCTGCTTTGGTTGATCAGTTATATTCCTTGAAGAAGATTATCTTACCTTACCTCTTGATGGTACATCCTCAGGTAGGGCTACAATTTCTTCCTTTTGTTTTGTAACACAATTTTCCGAAGTATATTTCCCATAGTACCATTTTGTTGGATCAGGTGGTGCCACCATAGGCAGTGAGATGATGTTTTATAGTCTTCTTAAGCAATTTCATCCCTCTTTGCATTATCCATAGTTTCCCTGATTATCTCAAGAATCGCTTTGTTCTTACAGTTACGAATATATCACTTCAATCCACCTGGAGTATTACATCCAATAACGATTATATACGAGCTTAACTATGGGGAGACTGAAATGAAGCAAGGTAACTATTGTATTTACCTTTAAAAGAGGACTAGGTAGAGTCATGCTAAGATTGAAACGATACATATTCCATTCTTCGAGTAGAGTTGAAGGTATCTATAGGAATGCCTTAGATATCAGCTTAGCATTCTGCTGTGCTTTTGAACTAGCACTTACACACAAATTTTGATCCTCTAAAACTTTTTTTGCCGTCTGATTTATGATATATGAAATATTGTTCTTGCTTTTGACTTTCTTTGCAGTCGATGTTAGAAAATCTCTACACTTAAGGCTGGGTTTGCCACTGGATCGTCCACTCCTAAGAACTGCTAATGCCTTGGATTTGTCTGTGAATGATGATTCGAGGGGTAACATAAAGAAAAGGGGTACATAGATCTGCCTAGTGTTTTTTTTTTTTCATTTTCCCTTTGTATCTCAATATTTGCAATGACTCTAATTGATAAGTTACGTGGGCACTGCCAGGTTCCTTCTTGCTCAAAGATGTGCATATTGGAATCCCTAGCAGTGGAGGTTAGCACTACGTATGCCTTTTGTTTTTGTCGGTCATTCTTTGTTCTAGCTATTCATTCTATTAATTATGCATTTTTAATGCAGTCGCGGAGGGTGTGGCATCAATTATCCAAGGTTCTTATGAGTATTATCATTATCTCCAGGATAGCTTTGATGACTCGGTACATCCTTTCTCATTCCTTCAAGGCTTCAAAATACTGTGTTAATTCAAAAACCTGATACTATCTGATGATCTGGGAAGTGAAAACTAAAGCAGAAAATAGGGACCACTCGCTTTGTGTTATGTAACTGGAATCGTTTGCAGTCCTTTCACTGGAAATCAGAGTTCTTTACTAATTACTGGCATGACATTTGGTTGCGCTTCATGTTTTGCTATCTCATTGTAGAAAGTTGGAAATAGTGACTCTACTTCTGCTACGATTTTTCTTTTGTTGTGCCAGGGATGGGGCTGTGCTTACCGATCACTGCAAACTATCATCTCGTGGTTCAGACTTCAGCACTATACATCCGTTGCTGTTCCTTCACATAGGTATGAAAGACTTTCTCATGAGTGAAACTCAGGGATCCTCTTCCATCTCTCGGTCTGGCAAGTAATACTTTTTGGATTCTCAGGGAAATACAGCAGACACTTGTGGAAATAGGTGACAAGGATCCTTCGTTTATAGGATCTCGCGAGTGGATTGGTGCCATAGAGTTGAGTTTTGTGCTGGATAAACTTCTTGGTGTAAGTTCTCTACTCTAGCTTCCTTGTTTAATTATATTTTTATATCTCAGTCATCTCAACAAGACAAGAATCTGATCATAGAATTTCACGATGTAAAACTCTAAATCTTTCAGATACTATTATAATGGAAACCCTGCATTCCAGCATATGTTATCGACATTAAAAAAAAGAACTCTAAAGGTCTTAATTTTACAGGTAAGTTGCAAAATAATGAACTTCAGATCCGGATCGGAGCTCCCAGAGAAATGCCGTGAGTTAGCTATGCACTTTGAGAACCAAGGAACTCCAATAATGATTGGTAAGTCAAGCCAAATCACTCTGATACTTAACCTTACACAAGCTTATCCTATTGGGAATGAAAACAAAAGCATTGGTGTGAATAACCTAGATAGTCTGTAATTGAGAGCATAAGTGAAGCATAAACCCTATATATAAAGGATCACTTGACTAGTATTCAATGTGAGATGAGGCCGATAAGTTCCAAACCAGTGAACACCTGAACCTTGGCTTAAACTGTTTCTTGTGTATTGGTTTTACTCAGGAGGTGGGGTTCTTGCATACACGCTATTGGGAGTGGATTACGATGAAGGAAGTGGAGATTGCGCGTTCCTGATCCTGGATCCGCATTATACAGGGAGTGAAGATCACAAGAAGATCGTCAATGGTGGATGGTGTGGGTGGAAAAAAGCTGTTGATAGCAAAGGAAAGAGCTTTTTCTTGCAAAACAAGTTTTACAATCTTCTTCTTCCTCAGCGTCCCAACATGGTTTAAATATCATTTTCCTACATACCAACAATTATACTTTTTTTTTTTTTGCCTTAACGCAGTTTTAGTGTTAAAAATGGAATTTTAAAGAAAATTTTATGTCAGCTTAATTTATTAATTTCTTTTTTTTCGGGTTAGTGTATGTACAAAAAAAAATTAAAAAACCAATTACATACTTATTAATTGTTTGGCAAAAGCCAATTGAATAATGAAATTATTAATTCTCATTGCATGGCATTGAGGGGTAGTTTGGGTAAATTTCTAAAATTCTTTTGGATAAGTATATGGAAAAAAGCATCGATAGGAACGATTACGTGCGGGAGTGTGGAGCACGTGGAATAGAATCAACAGAAATAGATAATTACAAAAACTTTCAATACTACATAAAACCCCCACATTTAGCCTAATATTTTGTATGTTCTGCATAAATTCTAATTGGGTTCTTTCTTCTAAGAGAAATCTTATTCTGATGGCTCTTAAAATTGGAAAAAAAAATATAACTCGATTTAGTGGATTGAATTTCTATAAGAAAAATTTATGTGTGTCTTTGGAAAAAAAGAAGATATTTCAAAACACGTCAACCAGTAAAAGTAATTTGGACCTAAATGAACCAATCAAAAGTATAGGTTTGATTTCGAATCAAAAATAGATTTAATGGCTTCTCCACAATTTTAAAAAACTTTCTTTGATGACGTGTACCTTCCCTTAACTTTTTTTTTCTTTTCCTTTTTCCAATTTTGTAAATCGCCGATTCTCATCAAGTATTTATAGTCTCGTCGAGCTTGGAAATCGGCGACATTGAATCTTCTAAGACTCTGGTGGTGATATTCTTTTTACTACGTTCGGAGTTTTAGTTTCGGTAGTGGAGCTCTGATCGCTTTTTCTTCCTGTCTTGGCTTGAGATCCGAGCCAAGTACAGAAGATTTCCGATTCACACGATTTAGTTTGGATTCGTTTCGAATTAATCGCTGGTATGTATTATTCTATTTACTGGATTTAGGTTTTATATGTTGATTATTTGATATTATCGTTAAATACACTCGTAAAAGCTCATGATTCAGTGTTTGTATCTTAGAAGAGTTGTTTCGTGTTGACAAGGTAAAAGACTAGGCTTGTGTAAACCTAAAAAGTGATCAACTTTTTTTAGTTGTCTAAAATTTGAATGAATGTTAATAAGAATTTTTTGCTGGTTTTGTATTAGTTTCTGTTTACTTAATGTTATGAAGCCAAATTAGTTCCACTTTGTGAAATCTATAATGTTATTTGCTTTCTCATGTTCTATGATGCTGTAGATTGTTCAATCACTGGTCTGGTTTGCTCTTAACTTGTTGTTTTGGGATTTTTTTTCTAAATCATTCATAAATCTTGAACATGTTAGATGGCAACGAGGGAGTGGTTTTTCATGAATGGACAAGAGAAGAAACTGGAATTAGCAAATCAGAATCTGACTTCATCTCCAAAGTCTCCTCCTCCGTTTGCTGTAAAGAAAGGTTAATACTTTATTCAATTTCTTAGTAAATTAATACTTTTTCTTGCTTTTACACTTGAATATTATATGTTTATTGGATTCATCTTCCACCGTTTCAACAGATGGTACTGCTTTTGGGAAAGGAACTTGGGGAAAGGTTCTTGACATAGAAGAAGACTCTTCTTTTATAGATGAGAAAGATCCTAATTGTGATACTGGAGAGGTATTTCGTCGGTTTAATCATGTTGTGCTACTTTGTTTTTAATGTGTGTACTCTTTTTGATGATTTTGTATTTGATTTAAACAGGAACCTTATGCACTTGTCGGTTCACCGGTGTTAGATCCTTTGGAAGGTTACAAAAGAGAAGTAGTTTCCATCATCGAAGAATACTTTAGCTCTGGGGATGGGGAAGTGGCTGCTTCTGACCTTATGGATCTTGGTTTGAGCGAATACCATCCTTATTTTGTCAAGAGGCTTGTTTCAATGGCCATGGACAAGGGAGATAAGGAGAAGGAGAAGGCTTCGGTGTTGCTCTCGCGGTTGTACGCTGATGTTGTTTCACCTGATCAGATCAGGGTTGGGTTTATTAGACTGCTTGAGTCCGTTAGTGATCTTGCTTTGGACATACCTGATGCTGTTAATGTCCTTGCTTTGTTTATTGCTCGGGCCATCGTCGATGAAATTCTTCCCCCGGTTTTTCTAGCTAGAGCAAAGAAGACTCTACCGGAATCCTCTGAAGGGTTTCAGGTTATTTTAATTGCAGAAAAAAGCTATCTCTCGGCTCCTCACCACGCAGAGCTAGTGGAGAAAAAATGGGGTGGGAGTACTCACATTACGGTAGAAGAAACAAAGAGAAAGATATCCGAAATTTTGAAGGAATATTTAGAGAATGGCGACACTCGTGAAGCTTGTAGATGCATCAGGGAGTTAGGTGTCTCGTTTTTCCATCACGAGGTTGTGAAGAGAGCTTTGGTTCTAGTGATGGAGTCTAGAACATCCGAGCCGCTGATACTAAAACTGTTGAAAGAAGCTTCAGAAGAAGGTCTCATTAGTTCTAGTCAAATGGCGAAAGGGTTCTCCCGAGTAGCAGAGAGTCTTGATGACCTTTCTCTTGACATCCCATCTGCTAAAACTCTGTTTGAATCAATTGTTCCCAAGGCTTTATCCGGAGGTTGGCTCGACGAAGATACATTTAAAGAACGTTCTGATCAAAATGGAGGCTTACCAATTGGAGACGAAAAACTCAGACGTTACAAGAAAGATGTGGTAACTATAGTTCAGGAGTATTTCCTTTCTGACGACATTCCCGAGCTAATCCGCAGTCTTGTAGATATAGGATCACCCGAATATAACCCGATATTCTTGAAGAAACTCATCACTCTTGCTATGGATAGGAAGAACAAAGAGAAAGAAATGGCTTCTGTTCTTCTCTCTGCTCTTCACATGGAGATGTTCTCAACAAAAGATTTCATAAACGGATTCTTCATGCTCCTCGAATCTGCAGATGACACAGCATTAGACATCTTAGAAGCATCGGACGAGCTTGCATTGTTTCTAGCTAGGGCTGTGATCGATGATGTCTTGGCTCCGCTTAATCTCGACGAGATCTCAAACAGCTTACCACCAAAATCAACCGGTTGCGAAACCATCCGCTCAGCTCGGTCACTGATATCCGCTCGACACGCAGGAGAAAGACTCCTGAGAAGCTGGGGTGGCGGAACTGGCTGGGCGGTGGAAGACGCTAAAGACAAGATCTGGAAACTTCTAGAAGAATACGAAGCAGGAGGAGTAATATCAGAGGCTTGTCGATGCATACGCGATCTAGGGATGCCGTTTTTTAACCACGAGGTGGTTAAGAAAGCTTTGGTAATGGCAATGGAGAAGAAAAACGATCGAATGCTTAATCTCTTGCAGGAGTGTTTTGCTGAAGGGATCATTACTAGTAACCAAATGACAAAAGGGTTTGGTCGAATCAAAGATAGTCTTGATGACTTATCTTTGGATATTCCAAACGCGAAAGAGAAATTTAACTCGTATGTTGCGCAAGCTGAAGAGAACGGTTGGCTACACCGCGATTTTGGGTGTTCTACAGATTCCTGACTGATTCTGAATCTCTACATATATAGAGAAATATGGAGTTGGTTGGTTTTGGGTGTTCTTCAAATTGTTCTTTGTACTGATCTTACTGGTTTCTGACGAAAGATCATTCCATGTACTTTTTACAAAAGTCTCTTTTACTTATTCTTTTACTCACTTGTATATGTTCTCTGAAACTTTCCCAGCAATGATTCTTACAATAGGTTACTAATAATGTTTTGCAAATCTTTCAATCAAAATAAATTTAATCCATTTTATTATTCAAATAATTGAACATTATATTCGATGGCGTGTGATGTAGCTTATCATTTGTTTATTCAGGCACAGATATTGAGTATCTCAAGACCACCAAACACATGAAAATAATAACCAAGGGTTGACCAAAAAAGAAAGAAAGAGATCTGAATCACAAAAGCACAATGGAGAGATCAGTAGATTTACCGATTCACAACTCACAAGCATCCATTATACCATTCATCAAGGTTTATAAATGGTTGTTGTCGCGGTTGCAAGAAAATCTCTTCTATCTATGGTGGCTATTGCAATGACTCTGATTGTAACCATATTTGGTATCTCAAAGAATGTGGCGAGTCATTAGCAGAGATCAGTTACCCTTCCTATCTCGAGCATCCACTCCGCTTAACCGACTATAGGGGATGTGGCAAGTGTGCTTTTCGTGGAGCTTTCTTGTTTGATCCTACCTATCATTGTTCCATATGCGACTTTCATATCGATATAGCTTGTGCCAGAAAACTACTACCTCCACTTGTTGCATATCGACAACCCTTTCATTTGAGACATTAGTACACTTATATTAACATCTTGCTCTCATACATAATTCAATATGGGTTTCGATTTGGTTTTAGCTCGAGGACTTGATCGTTGATCATACTTATTTTCTAGGCATTTGAAGCATATAATGTCTGAAATTTAGCGAAAATAGTCCAAGCAACTAATTATCCTTAAAAAACACATTGACTTAAACAGAGGCTTCTCTACTCTCACTTACCTCTTCTTTCCCAACCAAAAGTGACTTGATGATCTTATCAGTCATACCTTCCACAAATGGTAACAAATGTCCTGATCCAGATATTTCATGGTAACGAATCCATGGCAGCTTTGACGCGATATAACGTTGAAGCTTTACTGGCACAAACTTATCCTCATCGCCATTCCATACGTGAACCGAGCCATTGTTGTTTGGGAATGGATTTTGAAGGTCTAACGGATCGAATTCCCAGCTTGAAAATCCGACATTCAAATCTCGGTGTAGGCTTACGTATTCACCTTGTTGTCTTATGTATGCCTGAAAACAAAAAAGAATATACACAGCATTTGATTCCAAATCATCTTTTAATTGCAGAGGTATGAAACTTATGATATGGAAACTGAACCATATGGCACAAATTTTTTGAAAAGAAACCAAAAATCAAAACAAATCAAACCGAACGTCTATAGATGTGCTTATACCCGATTTGGATTGACGAATCCGAGCTTAGACAAAATCTCCATGTCCTGCCGGGAGAAAATAATGGGATTACCCGCAATCACATTGGAGACCGGGAACCATTTCTGAGTGTTCCACCAATATGTAAGCCAAGGAGCATAATGAGCTACTCGAAGTGACCATTGATCTGCAGGATGCATAAGAGAGAAAGCTTCTCTTGTTATGTCTCCCGGTAAGTTTCTCCACCAGTAGTTAATCGCCGGAGCAACAAGTGCAGCTCCTGCTATCCTATTAACAAAGTCCATAACCAAAAAAACACACTTCACAACACATCTTAGCTAATGTTTCAAGATCAAAGTTGAAATCTTTTTCGATACATCGAAAACCAATAAGACAGACTCAACTGCAGTACCTGTGAGGAATGTAGTTTAGGCATGCCCATGTAATTTCACCACCCATGGAGAGACCAAAGAGATAGAACTTAGGTCCTAGTCCTAACCCATTAGCAAGCTCTTCTATATCCAATGCTATGCTTCTTGGTGACCCATTCAGGTTAGGATCACTCTCTCCATAACCAGGACGATCAAAAGACACAATGTGTATCCTCAATTCCTCCACAAGAGCCTAAAAGTTTTCAAAAAGACATCTTATTTACTCACTAGCTTCACTAAAGACACAAACTTTGACCTTTTTCCTACATGCTATGGATGATTGAACAAATGGGTGATGAGAAATTTGACCGGAAAACTTACCGGCGATAAGAAATTGGCGAAATGCGAGTCTCGCATACAAGAATCGAAGCCGTGGATGTATATGATCTTGAACTTGGCTTCGTCTTTAGGGGTTCCGAATTCTGTGTAAGCCAGATGTCTTCCGTCTCTCAGTTTGATCCTTGGTGACGTCACAGTGGCTCCACCGGGAGAGCCGACGAGTTTGGCGGGTGGTGGTTGGATAGTTTGATAAATCCATGCTAAAGCTCCGACGAACGTTACCAGGAGAATCGTTTTCAAATAACCTTCATAATTGAAGAAGCAAGTCTTCTAAGAACATTTGGTAAACCGTTTTCGGCCCATTAGCCCAGCCCATTAAGGGGTTTTAGTAATATAAATATATATATTTGAAAAAAAGAAGAACATACCACAACGCATGCTTTAAATTTTAAGTTGGTGTTACCAAGAAACCGTTTCAACTTTAATGAATTGAAACTAAACTAAAATATCTGAATCGAAACCGAAAAGAATCTGTTTACATTTGTACAATCAATTACAGCTTTTGTCAAAATCGAATTTGGTCCGATCAAAACTAACCGATTGGTTTGGTTCAATTTGGATTAAAATATGAAATGAACAAAGAACACTAGCTTTCTGATCTAATTCATCAATCATCCAAGCAAGAAAAAGAGTGAGCTCTAAAATCAATTAAAGAAATCTATAAAATTATGTCATTTGCTATAATTGTATATAAAAAAATGTATCTTTCTTCAGAAAATAAAAGCCAGAAAAATTGAGGGAAATAAGATAGATGTCTTTTTTCAACTTCCACAATTATCCTAAGCCTAGCAAAAGAGAGACAGTCTCAGATTTTATTGCAAAAGTGAGATCGAACATAAACAAGAACATAAGAAAGATGAAAAAACATAACCAAGATTTTTAATTACCAGAAGAAGAACTCTGATGAGTGTTGTTTCTGGTGTGAGTTCTTCCAGAAGCTGCAGATTTCTTCTCCCTCTCGGTTTCTTCTCCAGCCATTCTCTCTCTTTCTCTTTGAAAATATTTGGTGAGGTAGTAGCAATATCTTTGTTTGAGAGCTAACTTCTTTATGGTTTTTTGTCATTTTATATGAGCATTAAATTAATGATTAAACTGTATTTTAATTTCTTTTTGTTTTTAAAATATTAGAAATTTATCATTGGCAGCAAAAAAGTAAAGATACGTGTGTACGTAGGTGACTTTCCAATTCCCATGACGAGTTTAATAATTGGTAATTGCGATAGGAACTTGGACGGCTCGAAGACTTGATGGGAAACCCAAATACATGACTTCTAAAATGCTCTCAAATTTTCCTGCTTCATTCTTCGATTTTTGGTCCACAGTTTCGTTTTCAAATTTTTGCTTTCCTTTCAACCAAAACAATTCTTTTGATATTGTGTTTACAATTTTTCCTCAAGTGATGTATATAGCTATGTTTACTATCCAGCAAATAGATATCAAGTTTC
The DNA here is from genome assembly GCA_019202805.1 of Arabidopsis suecica. Lineage (NCBI taxonomy): Eukaryota > Viridiplantae > Streptophyta > Magnoliopsida > Brassicales > Brassicaceae > Arabidopsis > Arabidopsis suecica. Next base: position 9,851,567 of record CM032909.1, read on the forward strand.
ATTTGCCAAAAGATCACTAACATTATAGATTTTATAAGTTTTTCGTATTTTTTTGGATTTTGTCATTTATGTATTTGATTTTCATCATTGTCGTGAGCTTAGTAAATGAACTTGTACCACTACCACATTATGGGTAGGGACGATCTTGGTTAAAGAGGACATTAGTGTGTTGTCTTCCAATGAAAATTTAATGTTTAAGTCAAAAATAATAACTGAAAGAGAGAATTAACAGCATGAGATGACATGTGGTTTATCCGTAAATTTAAGTTTTAGTTCCTTTATTTATGTTTTTCACTCGAGATTCTCTTATATCTTTTCAACCTTAGTTGTGTTGAATTTCTCAATTCTTTTTTGAGATTTTGAAAGAAGTTTTGGATTAAGGGGTCAAACGAGCGGTTCCAAAAATGGGACTGGGTAACGTTATAGGATTTTAACCAACTATCTACGTAATTGTTTAAAGATGTCACTATCTTAGTTAAATTATCATAATTTATTGGATCTCCTTAAATTTACTCGGTTATGATAATTTTGATAATAACCAAGTATGTTCCTACGCTACTTCGGCCTCTCCTTAGAGATGGAGGTGCATATATATATGCATACGTTTTGATGTGTTGAGATTTTTACCACTGTTCATTTTAGTTTTCAAAAGTTTTTTAGTGTCTTATCAAGTCTTTTTAGTTTTTATTGAGTCATTTCACACTAAAAAACGATTAGAAGTAGAACTGGATTTTTTTGGGAAAAACCAAAAAAATTAGACTGAAAACAGGAGGATCAAATGACACCCTAAGTTATTGATCGATATGCCCATCAAAAGAAAAACGAGCAAACAATTGTCTGAAGGTCTTGTTTGTAATCACCATCGTCCCAGAAAAATGGAAACACTACGGAAGGATGGAAACGAACATAACCAATTCGTCGTATGACACAAATTTGATTGATCAAACTTGAGTTGAAAACCACTGAGAAGAAGTGTATTTCATTGATTTATCTATTCAATTTTGAGGAAAGAATTTGGATTTTTGGATGACGGATTGATCATTGCTTTAATCTTATGATTTTCAATTTATTTTCCGTAGGTTTTCTCATGTTACCATTCGATTAACTCATTTAGAACACACTCTAAGATCAAACATGTATATTGTGGAAGTCGGAATCCGCAATACAAATTTCAAGATGTGTATCGGGTCGTCTAGCCTTGATAATTCGAATAACAATCGTGAAAAAGAAGACAAAAGAGTGAAGTGTATGTATCTGTATATTGCTCAAGCATTCGGTCCCTTTTACAATGGTTTTCGTTTTCTATTTATAATTACACAATTCGAAACCGAAGTCGTTCATCAAGCCGCAGATCTCGCCTTCATCAATGTTTCCGTTTCGAATCTTCCACATCTCGCAGATTCCGTATGACCCGCTTTTCACTTAATTCACGAGATCCCGACGTTTCACTCCAGCTGGGCCGAACTTTACTGGGCCGTTCTTTTCGTCTCTTGAACTGGGCTAACGGCCCACTTCGTTTTATTGTTCTACCATTTTTATGGGCCGGATCCGAATTGCGGGATCCGACACCAACAGTTTGCCCCCCAAGTGTTCCGAAGTGGATTCTTCGGGATACTTTAAATGTTGAACTTCTTTCGGATTCGGAGATTTCGTCATCAATTCCGGCTTTCCTGGGATCTTATTCTTCGACCGAAATGACGTTTCAAGATCCCAGGGTTTTACTTTTCCCGCGGATCTAGGGATTTTCCTCGGGAAGATAAAGATGCTTCGAGATCCTAGGGTTTTCTTCCTTTGCCGCCCAACGATCCCCTATATAATCATCGGACTCTTCGGGTTCTGTAACCGCACTTGTCTCTATCATCTTCAAGCCACTTCTGCTCTCCTCCGTATTTAAAGGTACTCTCTTCTTCCTTCTACTTCTACTTCTTCTCAGATCTTTAATCGTTACATTTTCTAGTCTTGGAATCATTAGATCATCCGCCGTTCTAGCTAGTAACTGTTAGATTTAGGCCGGAAATCTAAAAGATTTCTTAGATTTTCAGTCATTTGCTTGAAGATTTCCGCTATTCTCCTTCCGCTCCACCGTGTTATTCGTATTCCGGCGATTCGCAGCCGTCCCCCGAAGAATACCAACCGCTAGATCTACCCGTTTTCTGGGTTTCCACAAAGATCTTCAGAATCACTAAAGAGTGTTCTTGAGGTGTTCTTGAGGTATTCTTGAGCTTCATTGTTCCCAGATCTCCTCTCAAACTCCGATACTATCAACATAGAGTTATGGCTCCGAGGAAGAGTAAGAAGGTCCGTAGTGAATCCTTCATCATCGAAGGTGAGTTCGGGAAATACTTTTCCTCGGAACTCGATGACAGGAAACTAGTTCTGATGAAAGGTGGCTGCGGTATTCCTCGACAAGTTAAACTGATAGCTCCGGAGCCCAGAGAGTCTCCTGAATCTCCTCCTACTGATCACTGTTGCGCCTTTGAAATATTCTTTTCGGAGTGCGGTCTTTCCTTTCCATTACCAGGGCTTCTGGTAGAACTTATGCATGAACTGGAGATCGCTTTGCCTCAGCTTTGCCCGAACGTAGTTCGGATTGTACTGTGCCTCCAGACTCTTGCAGAGGAGAATGGATACCGGATTACGCTATCCGACGTTTTTCATCTCTACACAATGAAGAAAGGACGAACTCCGGGTACCTTCTTCCTTAGCCCGAGGAGTCACTTCAGGGTCTTCGGAGACTTCCCTGAAAAAGACGAGAAGTGGAGGAAATCGTATTTCTTCTTTCCTGTTGACGAGTTCACCTATGGTCCGAATACGGGATTTTTTGTTCGGGACTGGACACGTCGTCCTGGTTAGATGGTTTTTAGGGACTTATTGCATATTTTCATTTTTTGACTTCGCTCCTCGGCAAACTAACCCTTTCTGTTTTGCAGTTAAACTTCCGAAGACACCGGTCTCCCATACCTTTGCAGAACAATTCATTAAGATTTGCAATCAAAGTGACCTAGCGTGGGAACTCTTCACCTGTGAACGAATTCGGAACTCGTGCTCCCGTATCTACAGTCGCTCCGACCTCATTACCTCTTCTCCACCTCACACTTCTCCCACGATCGATAGAAGCATGTCTCCAGTCTCCTACCGTGAAGAGAAGAGGCTCCAAAAAGAGAGGGAAAAGGTTAGGGAGGCAAGAGAGAAGGAAGATAAGGCCAGAATGGTGAAGGCCTTGGAAGAGGGAAAGTCCAGATCCGCATCTGGCAAGGGAAAGGCTTCCGGCCCTGCTGCGCCGGCATCTGAATCGAAGACTTCTGATCATCGAGATCGAGTGAAGGAGTCTTCTAGTAAAGAGATAGTCCGAGTTTCGGATTCCCGTTCCTCCCGATCATCTCGGGAAATAGAGTATTCTGATGGAGGACCAACTGCGACCTCCTCGAGGAAACGCAAGAGCGAGGACTCAGATGTTCCTCCTCTACATCGCAAAAGTCGTTCTCACCCGAATGTTGATGTGAATCCTTCTGAAGATGCCGGGACCACTAGCCAAAGCGCTAAAAACATTTCTCAGGGGATTCCGCTGTCCGAACCTCCCATTCAAGTCATAGTCTTGCCTTCGCGCGACTCAGAGAATAGGGAATCTGGTCGTCAAGAAATCCCTATTCCAACAGGTAATCCTACATTGTCTTCTGATTCTTTTCGCAAAGTACGAATCATTCATATTGATTTCCTGTAAAACTTTCAATTAGCTCCTCCGAAGTCTCCAGCTGATTTCATGAGGAACTTCACTCCGGCTGGGATGAGAATCCCGGCCTTCAGCGAGCTAAAGGAAGTCAACAGGGCGAATTACTTTCGCTTCGCTGACAAACTTGGAGAGGTACTTCCTTAAATTCTTACTTCAGCTCGTTTTGCTTGAACTGACGATTTTTTTTATTTTGACAGATTATGCTTGAATACAACACCACTTTTTCCTGTCATGAAAACCAGCTCTTCCCTGTGAACGAGCTTGATAGTCTTAGGACTCGAGTTGCTGAACTCGAAGTGGAGATCAGTCAAATGAAAGAGATGGAGGAAGAGAATGCCAATGCTGTGGCGAAAGCAAACGAGATCCGAGAGCGGATGTTGAATGCCGAAGCTCGTTGTAACCATCTTGATGTGGTTAACACGGATCTGTCAGTGAAACTGAAGACTGGAAAGAACATGTACCTTGAGGCATGTGACAAGATTACTTCGTTGGAAGCCGAAGCCAAGCGAAGTGAGGAATGGTGCAAGGTTATTGCGGAAAAAAGGGACGAGGAGCTCGCAGCAGCAAGGAAGGATGAGCGAAGGAAACTCCGAGAACACTATAGTGGCTTGATCTCAAAACACGAGACTTACCTGAAAGCCCTGAGTGAAAATGAGTCAATAAGCAACCGAGCTGCGGAGACCAGAGCAAATCGGGAGCTTCTTGAGGAGCTTAAGAGAGGCGAGATCCCGGACATTGATGCCGAGCTCGAATCCGTGAAGAAAGACGAAGCGGATGCAGAAGCTAAGGTTAACAAGATGAATGCTCTCAAACCTCGCCCTGATGAGTTTGCTCATCTCTTTGTTGCCACTCCTCCCGAATCGGCGCCCGAAGATCCCTATACCGAGGAGGAACTTGCCATCGATGAGTTCGGCTCCAACAAAAATCTCATGTCCGAGCTCAAATCAGTCCAGGAATCGGAGGAAAAGCCGAAGCAGGATCCTGAAGCCTAAAGGTCCTTGATTTGATTTTCGGGGTTGTTACGGCTTAAATGGCCCCCCTTTTGTTTTTAATATGAACCTCTTGCTTTTTGCTTCCCGTATCTTTTGGATTTTTTTTTAAAAAAAAAAAAAAAACTTAAACTATTTCCTTCTCGAAAAACTTTTTGCAAACATATGTCGAAGTTTTTCGAAATTTTTATATGAACCCGGAGTTCATAAAGGAAAATAGTCTTAGGAAAAGGAAGATACATTTGAAGTATTTTCGGCTTTCAAGAAGTATGATACGAGATCGAAATCCGAATTGAACTGTGTTGAACCAGATATATTTTTTTTTAAAGTAATTTATACTTTTAAGGACTCGTCTATCCGAGCACTGAGCGCGGATTTGAGAGATAAAGATTCATCTATCCGAGCACTGAGCCCGGATTTGAAAGAAATCTTAAATAGTTGCGAGATAGATATCGGCTTGCGAAGAGCGAATTACGAGAATATTCTCGGTTTACGAATTGCGAGATAGATATCGGCTTTGATTTATTAAGATTGTTTAATCAATCTGAATATTTTATTGATTTTAGAGACTGCACTCGAAATCCGAGCTGCCTACGTACCCAAAGGTGGGGATCAAGTCTTTCGTAGTTCGATTTACAATAATGAAAATAATAAAATACTTAAACAAAGTATCTCTTCAGATGAATGGAATTCCAAGCTCTCTGAACTGCTTTTCCTTCCATGTTCTCGAGGCGGTAAACTCCGTTGCGAACCACATGAGTAATCCGATAAGGTCCTTCCCAGTTAATACCTAATTTTCCAGCTCCGTCTTCGGTAGTATTTTGCTGAACTTTGCGCAGTACTAGGGTTCCAACGTCGAAGTGGCGATTTCGGACATTCGAATTATAGTATCGAGCTGCGGCATTCTGGTAATTTTGCATTCGAATCAGAGCTCGATCACGCCGCTCCTCAATTGTATCGATAACGTCAACCATCAATTCGCTATTCGCTGCCTCGTTCTGCGGGTTGTTCGTCCTTCTTGGACTTGGTACAAAAATTTCAGCAGGGATTACAGCTTCCATTCCATAAACCAGTGAAAATGGCGTTTCCCCGGTTGCACGCCTAGGGGTTGTGCGAATTGCCCAGAGAACACTTTGTAATTCGTTAAACCAAGCTCCTTTGTGCGACTTGAGTTTTTTCTTCAAAGTAGACAAAACCGTTTTGTTCATTGCTTCAGCTTGACCATTACCCTGCGGGTAGCGAGGCGTTGATCGACTGAGTCTGATTTGCCATTCTTCGCAGAAAGATTCGAACTGCCCAGAAATGAACTGAGGTCCATTATCAGTAACGATTTCGAACGGTAACCCATGCCTACAAATGATATCCTGCCAAATGAACTTGCGAACTTGCACCTGAGTTATGTTTACATAAGCTGCTGCTTCTACCCACTTTGAGAAATAATCGGTTAGGACCAGAACAAATTTCACTCCGCGTGTCGAGACGTGGAGAGGCCCAATAATATCCATAGACCATTTCATAAACGGATAAGGCGAAGAAACTGAGGACAAGAGCTCCGTAGGCTGGTGAATCGAAGGTGCATGCTTCTGGCACTGTTCGCACTTCCGAGCGTATTCCTCGCAATCCGCAATTAAAGTGGGCCAGAAATATCCATATCTTTTTACCTTAAAGGCCAAAGAACGACCTCCGGAGTGATTGCCGCAAACTCCTTCATGAATTTCTTTTATTACAGTACGAACTTGTTGGCCAAAAATACAGATCATGTCGGGACCCGAGATGCTTCTTCTGTAGAGGATATCATTTGAAATGCAAAATCGAGCGCTTTTAGCCTTTAGACTTCGCGCTTCCCATTTATCCGTAGGGAGAGTACCATTAAGGATATATTCTCTGATGGGTATCCGCCAATCTGCCCCCAAATCCGGAAGCGGTAGTAATTGTTGCGATGGTTCCGGATTTGGCGGTGCTCCAACAGGCGATTCCACTTCAGGTACTTGTTCAGCTTCTTCGTTTCTTGGTGAATCTGGGTCCATATTTATTCTTCTACGCATAGATCGAGTGGTTACAAAATTCATTTCCCCGACTGATGGACTTGAACCTGCTATGCTCGGATATTCGATTACTTCGACAGGGATCATTCTGCTTACTGTTACTTCGGAACTCGATGCTAACGCAGCTAAAGCATCTGCAGCTGAATTCTCGCCTCGTGGAATCCTCGTGAGTTCGAAACTTTGAAACTTCTTACTCAGGTGTTGAACTTGAGCTAGGTAAGCCTCCATTCTACTATCCTTAGCTTCATAGTCACCAGAAAATTGATTAGCAACGAGCTGCGAGTCGCAAAATGTCCGTAGTTTTGTGATACCTATCCCAATCGCTAGGCGAAGTCCTGCAAGGAGAGACTCGTACTCCGCCTCGTTGTTTGACGCATTAAATGCGAGACGAAATGACTGTTCAATTACTTCACCATATGGGGATTGTAATCGGATGCCGATCCCGGAACCTTGCTTTGAGGACGCGCCGTCCACATGAAGTATCCAAGGTCCTTCATTTTCTTTGTCTTCCATGGAAACCAGAGGTAGTTCGATCAGAAAATCTGCGAGGACTTGAGATTTCAAACTTGTCCTTGTTCGGAACTGAATATCATACTCGCTTAGCTCGATTGCCCATTTGACCAATCTTCCCGACTGACTCGGACTATGCAAAATTGCCCTTAAAGGTTGCGTAGTTAGAATAATAACCGTATGAGATTGAAAATACGGTCTTAATTTCCGAGCCGAAGTAATTACTGCCAGGGCTAACTTTTCCATCATCGGATATCTCGATTCTGCTCCCGAGAAAGACTTGCTTACATAGAAAATCGGTCTTTCGTCGTTTCGATCCAACCGCACTAACACTCCGCTTACTGCGCTGTCAGATACTGATACGTACAAGAAAAGCTCTTCTCCGAACTCGGGCTTCGCTAACACAGGAGGTTTGGACAAATAATCTTTCAGATCTTTGAAAGCCTTTTCGCAATTCTCATCCCAGATGAAATTCTTGTTCGCTTTTCTGAGCAGATTATAGAATGGAAGGCATCTATCGGTTGACTTCGAGATGAAACGGTTTAAAGCTGCTACCCGCCCCGTGAGTCGCTGAACTTCTCGGATGTTGCGAGGCGAAGACATCGCCAGAAAAGCGTTCAATTGTCGCGGATTAGCTTCGATTCCTCGCTCCGTGACAATATAACCTAAAAACTCTCCCGACGGAACTGCAAAAGTACACTTGGTCGGGTTCAGTTTCATTCCGAACTCATTCAGAATTGCGAAGCACTGTTCTAGATGTTCGATATGCGAAGTACTTGATATTGACTTCACCAACATATCATCAATATATACTTCCATCGTTTTACCGAGGAGGTCCTTGAACATCATATTCACCAACCGTTGATAAGTGGCTCCGGCATTTTTCAACCCGAAAGGCATGACTATATAACAGTAAGTTCCGCGGTCCGTGATGAAAGCTGTTTTCTCCTGATCTTCCGGATTCATCAAAATCTGATTATACCCGGAAAAAGCATCCATAAAAGACATCATTTCGTGACCCGTAGTTGACTCCACAAGTCGATCGATGTGCGGAAGTGGGAAACTATCTTTGGGACAAGCCTTGTTAAGATCGGTGAAATCCACACAAACTCGCCATTTCCCATTTTTGTTTTTTACTACAACAGGGTTTGCCAACCAGTCCGGATATTTGACTTCGCGAATTAAACCCGCATCAAGCAAACGCTGCACTTCGGCGTTTACAGCTTCGGCTCGATCCGGACCGAGTTTCCTGCGCTTTTGTTTAACCGGTTTGAAAGTCGGATCGATGTTGAGCTCGTGTGAGATTACTTTTGTATCAATCCCAGTCATCTCCTCAATCTTCCAGGCGAAAGTTTTTTGATTCCTTTTTAAGAATTTGATCAGTTCGGCTCGGAGTGTTTCACTTAATCCAGATCCTATGTTCACAGTTTGGTCCGGATATTCCTCATTAATTACTACTGCTTCCACGAGGTCACTGCTGATCTTTTTGACTGGATTCGCAGGTGCCTTGAGCTGTGGTTGTTATTGAATCTTCAGCTTGTGACTAGACATGTAACACATCCTCGCAGCTCGCTGACTTCCAAGGATTTGTTTTACTCTGGACGTAGTTGGGAACTTTAAGCACTGATGATACATCGAGGGTACCGCTTTCATTTCATATAGCCAAGGTGTCCCTAATATAACATTGTAAGCCGCAGGACGATCGAACACAGTGAACTCGACCATTTTGACTATCCCTTCGGCAGATACCGGGAGCACAATTGTTCCTACTGACATTGAAGTTTCACTGGTAAAGGAAACCAAAGGAGATGGTGGCCCCTTTATATTTTGCTTCGATATCCCCATTCTTGTCAGGGTATCAAGGAAGATTAAATCCACCGAACTCCCAGTATCGATGAGAACTCGTGATACTTCGCAATGCGCAATATCGAGTGTTATGACCAGAGCATCATCATGCGGTTTGTCAAGTTGACTCGTTTCGCTTTCGGAGAAAGTTACTTCGGGTAACTGCTCCTCAATGACTCTTGCTTTTTTGACCACCGGGGAGTTTGTTCTTCGTTCGTGTTGCTTGATCGCACTAATGGAGTCTCGAAAAAGCTTGGATCCCCCCATAATCACCTGGATTTGCTTTTTTGGTCCTTTAGGGATATCCGGAGATTGGATCCTCTTCGATTTCTTATTAGGAGGAGAGGACACCTCTGGCTCGACTGTTTGCTCTGACGGATGAGTTGGCTCGAGCTCTGAAACATCGATTTCGGGTATTTCACCAGATGCGAACTTAGCAGCCAGCAGTCTTCCTAAAGCTTTGCAATCTTTCGTAGCATGTCCATTAACTTTGTGGATTTCGCAGTAGGCGTTCGGATCACGAATCCACTTGTTACTCGGGAATGCGCCATTTTTGTTCTTGGGTGAGAAGGATTGCTTCGCAGGCGAATTTTTCGGGGAACTTTTCGTTTCCTCTCGATCTACTGAAAATGTTCCCGCTCCGGGTTTTCGAGCTTCGGCTTGAACAGGTTTCTTCTGCGGAGGAAGCTGAGCTGGCTTCGGGGCAGCTTTGAACTTTTTGGCTAGAGCAGCTCGCTCTTCCTCCGCGTTTATCCAGTTTGTTGCCCGATGAAGAGCGTCCTGAATAGTGGCTGGTCGGTTAACAGTCAACTCTTCTCGGAAACGAGACTCATGCCAGAGACTGTTCTTGAGTGCAGCAATAGCTGCGGAATCAGATAGATTTGGGATCTGAACCATAATCTCTTTAAAGGACGTGATATAGGTCCGGAGTGGCTCTCCGGCTCCTTGCGAGAGGTTCCATAGCTGTGCATCAGTTACATCGCTCTTGATGAAGTATCCGTACTGCATGATGAAAGCAGTGGATAGCTGCTTGAAGCTATCGATAGATCCCTCCTCCAGTTGAGTAAACCAGGTCAAAGCCGGTCCGGACAGGTTTTCAGCGAAGAGTTTGCATAAACCCGCGTCTACCTCATTTGGCTCCAAATGTACCCGACCTGCGGTGACCTGAAAAGATGTTAAAAATTCTTTGGGATCTCCCTTACCATCGTACCCCGGAAGCTTGACCTTCCTTTGGTCCTGAATTCGCAGGGCTGCAATTCGTGGAGTAAAAGGAGTCCTTCTCGTCTCCTCGATCACTCTATCGACTTCGGGAGCTGAGCTGGTGGCTTGATGAACCTTCGAGCTCATTTCCCGGATTTGATTCTGCAAGTTCTGGATTTCCGGGTTGACCGGGAGACGAGGTAGATTGAGTCCGGTTTGGGGGTGACGCGGGGTGTTCTCCGGATGGACAGGAAAATGTGTTCTGACCGGAGCGAAAGAATCGCTGGCTAGATTTTGAGGTGCTTGTGGAAAACTGGATCCTCCTCCAGGTTCGCTTTGAGATCCCAGAGGTAACGAAGCCGGAAGCGCACTGCTAGGGGTAACAAGCCTAGGATCCTGAATTTCCGAAGTGTTTGGATTGTGAAAATCCAGATGTCCGCGTGGTCCGCTGGTTCGCAAGGTTCCTGCAAGAATAGTATCAACCCGATCGGCATAAGCATTGTGGGCTGACCTGATTTCGGAACAACTTGCCGTGAGGACTGCGATTTGGCTGGTGGTTTGTTCTTCGAATGCTGAAAACTTCTCAGACAAAGTAGTGGTCGCGAGCTGTTGCTGGTCAGTCTTTTCGGAGAGATCTTTCAGCATTTTCTTGATCTCGTCGAGGGCTGAAGCCGAATCCGTCACGTCTGACATCTTCTCAACTGGTATTCTGGAGTAAAAGACTAGAGTCCCCTCCTTCTAGCGCCAAATTGTAGAAGTCGGAATCCGCAATACAAATTTCAAGATGTGTATCGGGTCGTCTAGCCTTGATAATTCGAATAACAATCGTGAAAAAGAAGACAAAAGAGTGAAGTGTATGTATCTGTATATTGCTCAAGCATTCGGTCCCTTTTACAATGGTTTTCGTTTTCTATTTATAATTACACAATTCGAAACCGAAGTCGTTCATCAAGCCGCAGATCTCGCCTTCATCAATGTTTCCGTTTCGAATCTTCCACATCTCGCAGATTCCGTATGACCCGCTTTTCACTTAATTCACGAGATCCCGACGTTTCACTCCAGCTGGGCCGAACTTTACTGGGCCGTTCTTTTCGTCTCTTGAACTGGGCTAACGGCCCACTTCGTTTTATTGTTCTACCATTTTTATGGGCCGGATCCGAATTGCGGGATCCGACACCAACATATATCAGATTAGAGTAATGATGTGTTCCATATCTTATTGACTAGGGTTCAAGATATGTTCCATTGTATGTTAGAACATAATAAGATAAAATCAAGACGTTAACTTCTTTTATAGACGTGAGGTAATTTTGAGATTCTTGAATTGATAAATATGGAGGGCATGTATTTAAATATCATATCGTGAATGGAGATATCTAATAAATAAATATATTTATGTAATATTTTGAAAACACAAATACATATAGTTTTTTTGGAGAATATTAATATACAAATATAAATCATATATATGAAAGTTGGCCAACTCTCTTCATATAAGTGACACGTCATCACTCCAGCATATGCCAAGTATCCACTAAATAATTAATGTAACCACTATATTTATTATTAATTTTCTATATTTAATTGTACCAATACTAATTTAATCTTTATTATTATATGTTTTTTCAATAATTTTTTTTTGGTTTTCATACTCGTTGAGCGTTTCTTCGCTAATGTTTTGTAATCTTAACTTAAAATATGAGTAGATATTAGTATAGTGAGTTAGCTAATAGTTTGAGTAGGTTATTCTCATTAATCTCTATCTAAATAATATAATACACCGGGTCAGAAGTACATAATTCCATCATCAAATTCTTGAAGTTTATATAATCCCAACATTACCATCTATAAAATTGGTTCAGAATTGTGTGAATTATACATTGTTGAGATTCTTGAGAAGGTTGCTAGAAAAAGTAGTTTGATCCTAAAAGTAGTTGATGATTACATGAGTGAATGATTAGAAAATTAAAATTACATTTACTAAAACATGATATTAAATAAAACAGAACAAACAAACCGAAGAAAAAAACATGCGGCGTAGCGCGGGTGATCACCTAGTTATTTATGAAAGTTAGTCAACTCTCTCCATATGAGTGTCACTTCATCATTGCAACATATGCTATGTATCCGCTAAATAATTAATGTAAGCTCTACATCTTCCATTTTAAAGGTTAATAATAAATTTATTTGGTTTCTTAACCTTTAATTTAATTTTTTTAACCTTCCAATTTAATTTATATTTAATTGTACCAATACTAATTTTATTTTATTATTTATATGTTTTTTCAATAAATTATTTTTTTGGTTTTTTCATACTCGTTTAGAGTCTTTTTGCTTAGCTAATTTTTTGTACTCTTAACTTACAATATGAGTAAATAATATAGTGAGTTATCTAATGGTTTGAGTAAGTTATTCTCATTAATCTCTATCTAAATAATATATTACAGAGGGTGAGGAGTACATAAGAGGAGCTCCATCATCAAATTTTTGAGGTTCCTATATCTCAATATTACTATCGTTGTTTTTTTTTTTTTTCATTTTGGAGGTATCGATCTGTGTTGTTTTGCGAAAGATCTTTAGTTGATTGGTTTTGTTTCTTGTTTGATAGACCGGTGTGCCAAATTCCCAACCAACTTCCTAGGGGCGTGCGATTCCACTCCACAGATGAAGACTTGATTGATGTGTACCTACGACCAAAAGTGAATGATCCGACGTGCTTAATTCGGGAGTTTGAGGTTTTCTCTCGTGAACAGGAGGATCACAACCATGCCTTCCAGCCGTACTATCCCCAAGACTAGTACTGGTACTTTGTTACTCATGAGCCCATTATGACTAACAAACCTAATCGATCTATCACAATATCTAAACCAAGGGGAGAAAATAGGTGTAGATTAGCACCAAGAGAATTATAAGAGGCTTAACCCGTATCGGGTTCAAGGAACTGGTAGAATTCAGAACAGTTGAAGGGGTGAGCACATGATGATGTATGAATGAGTACCGTTTGGCAGTTGAAGACCAAGCATTCCAGCGAATGATTATTGTTCATCTATTCTTTTGAAAGTTGATCTTAGATCTAGTTTTTGTGTCTTCAAGAAGAGAGAGAAGAGAGAGAAGTAGACAACGATTAGGCCAGTCGTTTCCTAGGTGATAAGAGAGAGAAGTATGCAAATTTTTGTTTCCCCTACAACCAAAACAAGTTTCTTGATATTGTGTTGTATATACAACTTTTCCTCAAGTTATGTATATAGCAATGTTTATTATCTAACAAAAAAAATATCAAGTTTCATTTGCCAAAATATCACTAAATGATCGATGTTGTGTTATGGAGAGGTAAAGGGGATGTTTTTAAGGCTTGTTTCTGGAAATATTTTAAAAAATGTTGCTAGGAGAATTTGGATTTTTGGATTACGGATTGATCATTGCTTTAATCTTATGATTTTCAATTTATTTTTCCTAGGTTTCCTCATGTTACCATTCGATTAACTCGTTAGAACACACTCTGAGATCAATCATGTATATTAGATTAGAGTAATGAATGATGTGTTCTATATCTTATTGACGAGGGTGCAAGATATGTTCCATTGCATGTTAGAACTTAATAAGATAAAATCTAGATGTTAGCTTCTCTTATAGGCGTGAGGTAATTTTGAGATTTTTGAATTGGATAAATGTGGAGGGCATGTGTTTAAATATCATATCATGAATGGAGATATCTAATAAATAAATATGTTTATGTAATATTTTGAAAAACAAATACATATAGTTTTTTTTGGAGAATATTCATATATAAATATCAATTATATAGATGAAAGTTGGTCAATTTTTTTCATATGAGTGTCATGTCATCACTGCGGCATATGCTATGTATCCACTAAACAATTAATGTAAGCTCTATATCTTCCATTTCATTGGTTAATAATAAATTAATTATTAATTGTTCATATTTAATTGTACCAATACTAATTTTGTTTTATTATTTATATCTTTTTCCAATAAAATTGGTTTTTTGGTTTTCTCATACTGGTTTAGAGATCTTCGCTTTGCTAATTTTTTGTACTATTAACTTAAAATATGACTATATGAGTAACTAATATGACTATAGTGCGTTATCTAATGGTTTGAGTAAGCTATTCTTATTAATTTTTATCTAAATAATATATTACAGAGGGTGAGAGTACATAAGAGGAGCTCTATCATTAAATTTTTGAGGTTTCTAAGTCTTAATATTACCATCTATAAAATTGGTTTTCTCAAAGTTGTATGTACGGCCGAGCGGGATAACTACCAGGCGTATCGTAGAAGGAGACAAGCCAGGTTAGGCGGACTTCCCTTTTCCTTTTCACCGAAAAATCTTCCGAAAATTATGTGAATGATACATTGTTGAGAAAATTGGTAAAAAAATTACTTTAATAATTAATAATTGCACGAGTGAATGATTAAAATATTAATATTTATATTTATCAAAACATTAAAAAAAGAAAAGAAAAAATCAGTGGCGTAATGCATGTAATCTATCACCTAGTATTAATAAAAGACTAGGTTTAAAACTCGCGCTACGCTGCGGAAATTTTTTTTAAAAAATTATGTTTGAAGCTAATCTTACATAGGCTAAAAACACACTCAAGAAACTAATCTTATATAATCTAGAATAATGGTCCATTATATGTACTTCTTTTAGAGAAAATCAATGTGATTAATGGCTTTATTGGAGAGTTTATAGGAACTTGTTTTGAGTAGCATTTTTCGTTAATATTAATGTTAGAGATTGAAACAAAACACGGGAAAAAATAATAATTCATCACTTTGTTTCTACTTTTTGTAAAATATTTTTGTTAATAATAACTTTTGCTTAAATGAAAATGATACAGCACCACAATGAAACTTATTTTTTTGTTTACACAATGAAAATGAGCAAGTTTGTCTTCTCTTTCTTGTTGCACAGCCTCAAACCAAAAGCAATCAAACATGCTTAAGAAATTGTGAACAAAAAGGGAATCTGGAAACTCGGTATACTCTCTCTTAAGAACTAATGTTTAATCATGTAAACAGAGTGTGAGAAGAGTTAAGATATTTTAAATATGCTTTCTCATGTTTGATGCTTGACGTATAATATGTCCGGAAGCAACGTTTAGTCCCAAGAAGCATTGTAGATATAGCCGCAGATAAATGATCTCACTGCAAGAATGAACTGTTGGATTCTCACATATCTAACCTCTTTGGTTAGATCTCTTGGTCTCTATCTCTCACACAGATTTGGTTTCTTTGTTCTAGAGAGACAACAAGAACCGTTTTCCTCCAAAGACTACATTGTTAATCTTTTGCATAATTGTTCTCTTACATCAATACAACTCTTTTATACTAATGTTCATTCTTAACCTAATTACTATAGCTAACCAACGAAACCCACTAATGTTATTGGGCTTGATTCACTTTAGGCCCAACAACTTCCTTTGCCCAAAAGCTTCTTCTTCTTTGACTCCTCTTGCCTCGTTGACTTTCTTCTCCTGTCACGAACATGACGACGTCTTCGTATTCTTCTTCTCATGTCATGCTCTTCTTCTTCACCATCCTCTCTCACTGAAGCTTTTAATCTAGGATTCATGATTCCAACATGAACACCATAAGTTATAACTAAGAAGGGGCCAAATTCTTTAGCAACATGATCAAAACCCATGTCACCAAACTCCACATGGTGCTAAACAGCGAAGCACCCACTGAACTAACACAAGAGAGAACAAGAAAAGACACTAACGTTGAAATTCATAACTTCCCACGTGTGTCATAGGCCTGACGTTGCCCTTGATCACTTAAGACTTGGTGCCTCTCCCAACACATGTATAAGACTTCATATTTTCAAAAATCTCACCCAAAAGAATCACCAAAGAAAAAAGTAATCACGAATCCAACCTAAAACTTAAGCATACAAGTACCCTAATGTCTGCTCAGTTGAAGCATTTCGTGGATAGATCATGAGCACCTTCATAAAACTCTGCATTTAACCAAAATTGAGCCTAATTTTATAAAACAAAAACACGTAATAGTGCAATTAAACAATAAAAAAGGGAAACACGTTTGTAGTAGTCATCACAACTCAAGAATTTCCTCGAACAAATGCCCACACGGAATCAAACTAAAGATAAAGCGGAAGCAACAAAGTCCTAAGAGACCCAAAAATAATTTAAATGTGGAGAAATCACCTCGAAAGCTAGCACAGTCTCTTCTTGTCGTTCAAGCCCGCCGCTAACAACTAACATGCAAAATTTCTAAAACATAGCTAGCACATAATTATGAAGTAGACTGCAGAATTAATCAGAATTATGCAAAATCAATCAAGCCGTTGAGAAGATAAACACATAGCTTATACAAAAAATCCTTCTCAATTGCTCCCCACCATAGCCAAAACAAAAGCCTCCATTTTTTGCTTCTGCTTCACACCACTTTGTGATATCAAAAGCACATATCTTCCATACTCGTATCATAGTTTTGATTCGGAACACGACTAATGGTAACAAAAATCTCACCAGAACAGTTCATCTATTTTGTACGTTTTGCTAGTCGCCTAGAACTTCTCTATTTTAAAACCACAAGCTGAAATCCGAATAAAATCCAACATAGATTTTGGAAAATTATAAGCTTTTCATATCATTGACACAATTGTTTGTCACATTCAAGAGTTTGAAGAGAACACATTGATTTGCATAACAAATTCTCTGCTTTTCTACTTCTCTCCCTAATGGACCTCCTCAGCTTCATTCTCGTTCACGATTTAACCCTATTGACTATATTCAATGTTCTAGTATATGAATCATTCTATTGGAAGCTGGAGATGTGATTCCAGAAAGATAAAAATACAGACTGAGACAGAGAAAGAGAGACTCACCATTGATAACTTGTCCAAATTCGGAGAAGACTTACTTTTAAACGCCCCTCACTCACTGAATCCGGGAACCTTGTAGTGGAAACCGATTAAATTTCGTAGAACCCTAAGTACATGAATAGAGTTTCAAAGAGGAAGGTTCAAATCAGACATACCTTTCACAAAAGAGATCGAGAAAGGAAGATACTATGCTTCTCTGGTTCCATCGTCTCCTACGACGCAGCTGATGGTCCGGGGAGGAGAACATGGTTTTCTTCACGACGTGTGAAATGACGAAATCAAACGATATCTTCGTCACAGCTGATAGTCCGGAGAGGAGAACATAGTTTTCGTCACAGATGAAATCGATTTTAACATTGGAGAGAAGAGAAATAGACAATTAGGTCTCCAGCTTGGCAAACTTTGAGATGACCATTTTGATTGGTGAAGTCATTTAACTGATGATGTGTCATCTCCAGGTTGCACCAAAAAGCTGAGGTGTCAAAGCTGGAGAGACTCTTAAAAGTTTTATTGTATTGATATTCGTATATTTGATTAGTTTTAAAATGTTAAAAGTGTGATTTTACCAAAATAAATTGATTAGCCTCATTGAAATAATTTTAACCAAAAAAATATACACGTCACCAAACTGACCCGACCCGACCCGATTTTAATTAGTAACGTACCCTGATCCGACCCGTACCGGGTGGTTCTATCTTATTTTGTGGTCGTTAACACAAGACCGGATAAGTTGAAGAGAGAAATTCGCGACCGTTATTTTTATTTCGCAGAGTGATTAGAGAGAGAGAGAAAATCAAAACAATGGCCACTGTGAAAATCTCTCTTTCCTTGGCTTCACTATCACCATCTTCTTCTTCTTCTTCTTCTTCAACTCAATCTAAGTTATCACCATCTTTCATCCCCAATGCGGCACCGGCAAAGGCGGCAAAGTTGCGATTCCATGGTAAGTGCCTAAGAGCAAAACCAATGGTACACAGAGGATCTCGCTCCGGTGGAATCACCTGCTCTGCTTCATCATCTCCGACGAGTACTCTTCCCTCTGCTCTTCTCTTCGATTGCGATGGCGTTCTTGTTGATACTGAGAAGGACGGTCACAGAATCTCCTTCAACGACACTTTCAAAGAGGTTTCTCAGTTTTTATTTTTCCTTCGACTTTTGTTCATTTAGCTCTTAGCTTCGGTGATGATTTTTGGAATCTTTTGCAGAGAGAATTGGATGTTACTTGGGATGTTGATTTATACGGCGAGCTACTTAAAATCGGTGGTGGTAAAGAAAGGTATACAAATCAAAATTGCATTTACTAATACCAAGATTTGAGTTATCAAGTTAGTCTAGTTTGAATGAAATTTGGAGTGGCTTTGGTTTTGTAGGATGACGGCGTATTTTAACAAGGTTGGTTGGCCAGAGAAAGCTCCTAAAGATGAAGCAGAGAGGAAAGAGTTCATAGCTGGACTTCACAAGCAGAAGACTGAGCTTTTCATGGTTCTCATCGAAAAAAAATTGCTTCCGCTTCGACCCGGTGTTGCAAAGTTAGTGTCACTTCTAATCTATAATCTTGATGCTATCACTTGCTCTTGAGATTGATTTTGTTAAAAGTTTAAAACTTTAACCCAAAAACAATGCTTAGCTAACTTATTTTGTAAGGCTAGTTATATCTTCTAGTAATTATATACATGTTCTGGTTTGTTTTGGAAGTTTATTGATCTAGTAGGTTTTAGGTTAACTGAGTCTTCTTTTTGCTAAAACTTTGCAGGTTGGTTGATCAAGCTTTAACGAATGGAGTAAAAGTAGCGGTTTGCAGTACTTCAAATGAGAAGGCGGTATGATCAATCAGGTTCTACAACTTCAGTTTCTTGAGACCATAACCATATATCTCAGTATCTTGTCCTGATGAGGTTTCTTAAACAAGACTACGCGCAGCTGCATCGTTAACATGAATATGCGAGAATCGTCTAGCTTAGAAGAATTGTATAGTAATGGGAAATACTTTTTCTCATTTCTTGCCTCATTTTGTCAGGTTTCTGCTATAGTTTCATGCTTGCTTGGACCAGAACGAGCAGAGAATATCAAGATATTCGCAGGAGATGTAGTCCCCAAAAAGAAGCCTGACCCGGTAAGTTACGACTTTCCATTCTATCACAACATGTTTTGCTTACTTCATCTTGGTTAAGGACCGAGTTATCGAACTTTTTGTTTCTTAACAGGCCATTTACAACTTAGCAGCTGAAACCCTTGGAGTTGATCCCTCAAAGTAAAGTATTACTAAGATTCTTTACAGAAGAGAATGACTCAGTTTAGAATCTCTCTAAAGATTTGGATTTGTGTATGTGCAGATGTGTTGTGGTTGAAGACAGCGCGATTGGGCTAGCAGCTGCAAAAGCTGCGGGAATGACTTGTATAGTTACAAAGAGTGGGTGAGTTTTAGTCTGAAATAAGAATCCTATTCAGAATTCCATAACAATCAGAACTGAAATGATCATTCGTTCATTAATCTTTGGAATTGTAGATACACGGCGGATGAAGATTTCGAGAACGCAGATGCGGTTTTCGACTGCATTGGAGACCCTCCGGAAGAGAGATTTGATTTGGCATTCTGTGGAAGTCTTCTCCAGAAGCAGTTCGTTAGTTAAAAAAAAAAACACAAACCACATTGAGAAAATTGTTTCTATCTCAACATTGGTGTGTAATGTGTATAGTCATTGAAGAAAAACATTCTTGTAAAACCATATTATATAATTCGATTATACATTATGAACAAAAGCGTTACAATATATTGGGCTTGTGAGTGTTATGGTTTTACTATGTGAACTTCGAGGATACAACAAACGCCGAAACACAAAGCTGAGTCTTTTTTGACGGGACAACGTGAAGTTGGTTCCTTTTTGTTCAAATTAGTATCTAAATTTTGATGAATTGAGTTTTATCTCCATAAAGCCACGAAATTGCTAAAGCTATGAAGCGATTCTTTAAGCCAATAGAGAAGGAGGATTCAACGGCGGCTAAGAAACCCTGCCTCTCGCCGGAAAAGCGTGACGGAGACAGAGATGGAGTTGAAGAAGAAGAGAAGAACCAGAAAGAGCCGTCCAAGTTTGTGACGTGGAACGCTAATAGCTTCCTCCTTCGGGTGAAAAACGACTGGTCTCAGTTCTCAAAGTTCATCACTGATTTCGACCCGGATGTCATCGCCGTACAGGTGATTTCTTTTGCTTCTTTTTTGGATTCTCTGGGTTGATTTCAAGCAATGTGGGTAAATGGGCTTAGGTGTTTGTGTGTAGAACTTTAAAACCCTCTAAATCTTCTAGGGTTTCATTGAAGTGGTTTGAGTTCAACTTGTTAATGCAAAACTCAGTCATTTCTGACATTGAAAATTGTTGGTGGTGCAAAGGATCAGTCTTTACTTCAATTTGTTTGTGACTATGATGGTGCTGTTGATTCTTTTAGTGTCATTGTGTTCTGCGGTCAGATTATGAGCTTAGTGGTTGACTGTGTTCTTAATGTTAGGAAGTAAGAATGCCTGCTGCTGGTGGGAAGGGAAAACCTAAAAATCCTGAAGAGTTGAGCGATGACACGAAAGTTCTGCGTGAGGAAAAACAGGTACCATAGTTCTGTATTGACTGGCTTGTTTTATCTGTTAATATCTTTATTATAATATCAACGGAACAAGAATTTTCATAGCTCTGTATTTTGATGCCTTTTCAATTCATAGGAGATTTTGGTGTATGAGTTAGAATCAACATTGCAGTTAGGAACTTAACTTGTTGTCCTAACTGCAGATTTTGACAAGGGCTCTCTCAAGTCCACCTTTTGGAAATTATAGAGTTTGGTGGTCTCTCGCAGACTCAAAGTATGCAGGGACAGCTTTGTTAATGAAAAAATGTTTCAAGCCCAAGAAAGTTTACTTTAACCTGGACAAATTAGGTATATTTGAAAACCTTGTTGCTGTTCCTTATCATCACATAAATCTCTTGCACACTAGCAGTTTGGAACCATGTTCTTTTATCTGTCTTGTTATGGTTCTGCCATATTCTTGACCTCAAAGTTTATGTACTTGGCAGAAATGATATATATATCATAGCTAGATCAGATTGATGACTAACTTATATACTTGTTGCTCTCATTCAGCATCTAAACATGAACCTGATGGTCGTGTTATCTTAGCTGAATTTGAGACATTTCGTCTTTTGAACACGTATTCGCCCAACAATGGTTGGAAAGATGAGGAGAACTCGTTTCAGAGGAGAAGAAAATGGGACAAGAGGATTGTTGAGTTCCTCAACAAAACTTCTGATAAACCTCTAATATGGTGTGGCGACTTAAATGTCAGGTAATGAGATTTTTTTTCTACCTCTTCTCTTGCTAAAATCTTTTCTTTAAGCCCTCTCAGAATTACAGAATAAAAGTTGATGTTATTTCCTCGATTCGATTTTTGTAATATCAAGTCATGAGGAGATAGATGTTAGCCACCCAGAATTTTTCGCAACAGCAAAGCTTAATGGTTATGTTCCTCCAAACAAAGAGGTAAGGAATACTAGAATTTGTACGATTTATTCATTATCATTCAATATAGATTTTATCGAAAAACAGAGCTGGCTCTCAATAATGTTATGTTTTTTTCGGCCTTTCTCTTCCTTTCTTGTCTCTACATCTGCATTGTGACCCTCTTATTGTAGATGACTTTACTACGCCTGTGAAATGTACCTTAGAATCATACAATGACTACAGTGGTTTTGATTTTTCTGATTATGCAGGACTGCGGACAGCCTGGATTTACACCATCTGAGAGAGTACGCTTCGGGGCAACTATGAAAGAGTATGCAGAATATGTCTTTGCACTGCGAATTCTTAGTAGTAGTACTTTCTAGAATAGAGATTATAGTTACTGGACATGTAATACTGAATTATATTCATGGGAACTGTTACAGAGGAAGGCTTGTTGATGCATACCGGTATCTACACAAGGAGCAAGACATGGAAAGTGGCTTCTCATGGTCTGGGAATCCCATTGGAAAGTGAGTGGATACTACATATTTTAGATTTATTTTACATGACCAACATCAAATGTCACGGTTTTCACATGGCATGGAGTCTAGAACCTCCGCATGTTTCTAAAGCTGTATATTGATTTTTTATTTTTGATTGCCATAGGTACCGGGGAAAGAGGATGAGGATCGACTATTTTCTGGTCTCTGAACAACTCAAAGACCGTATAGTTTCTTGTAAGATGCACGGTCGTGGGATAGAACTTGAAGGTGCCATAGATAAACCTGTTCATCACACAGATTTATAGATTAGCTATTTTGCAACAACTTGGTTCTTGATTTGTTTCAGGTTTCTATGGGAGTGATCATTGTCCGGTTACACTCGAGCTTTCAAAGCCATCTTCAGAAACGGAACAGAACCACGTTTCTAACTAAAATCATCTTCTTCTGTATCAGAACATAAGCCTTCTTCGACTCAAGCCAAAGCTTATGTTATCAGAGTTGATTTAATGTGATTGAGACACTTATTTGGCCTTGTTACTCTGATGAACTCTCAAAGGTACTTATAATTATTGTTGTGCTTATCTTAATATGCTTTATTTTCCTTAGAAATGTATACATTTTTAATTGTGAATCTTCATTTTTTTTTTTTATTTATTAACTTTTGATAAGTGCTCATTTCTAAAGATTTAGAGCTTTTGTTGGTGTATTTTAAGCATATTATACCCTTTGCTTTATTGTCTAGTCAGTGGGTAGAGGCAACATTCGTTAAATCAATGGATCATATTCATAAAAATCAAATTTGGATTCAACAAAACAAACACAATATATATATATATATATGAACATTTAAATTATGCAATAATTTCATTAAATACCAAAGACTAAAATAAATGTTTAATGAGAAAAATCTATTTAAAAACAGTTTAAATCCATAATAAATTTTACTATTAAAATTGGGAATTTTGTTTGGTTTAAAAAAGGAGTTTTTGAATGTGCAAACGGATTTACAGAGAGGACAACAACAAATGTGTGTGTGAAATGGCAGAATCGTAAATAGTAACAAATCACTACCCTTTTAAAAACAAAAACTTTCTCTCTCTCTCTCTCTACTAAGTGTTCTTTACTTGTTTTAATACTGAGAGATATCACAATCTCTTGCTCTGCCCAAACCCATCCCAACCCCCTAAAAAAAAATACAATTTTTTTCCTCTGTTTCTTTAATCCAATAAAAAACAGAGAGAGACCTAAGAAACGAGATCAAAGCCTCGTCGTTTTTTTCGAGGAAAAGTGAATGACCCCTTTAAGAAAATAACTCTATTGGCCGGAGAAATGGTGGAGACTCGTCGATTCTCTTAAAAATTTGTTTTTTTTTTCTCTTCAAAGTTTTGTTCTGTTTATGCTCTGTAATGGCGTTTTAATTTGATACCCAGAAGTTAAAGTGAACAAATTTTGAGAGAAAGACTCTTTTTTTTTCTTTCCCGTGTGTGAGAGAGAGAGAGATATGGCGGTTTCAGAGCAGAGTCAAGACGTTTTTCCATGGCTTAAATCGTTACCGGTTGCTCCAGAGTTCAGACCTACTTTAGCAGAGTTTCAAGATCCGATCGCTTACATTTTGAAGATTGAAGAAGAAGCTTCTAGATATGGAATCTGTAAAATTCTGCCTCCACTGCCTCCTCCTTCTAAGAAAACCTCCATTTCTAACCTTAACCGTTCTCTGGCGGCAAGAGCGGCGGCGAGGGTTCGTGACGGCGGCTTTGGCGCGTGTGATTATGACGGTGGTCCCACATTCGCCACGCGGCAACAGCAGATCGGGTTTTGCCCTAGGAAGCAGCGTCCCGTGCAGAGACCTGTGTGGCAGAGTGGAGAGGAGTACTCTTTTGGTGAGTTCGAGTTTAAAGCTAAGAACTTTGAGAAGAATTATCTCAAGAAATATGGTAAAAAGAGTCAACTCTCTGCCCTAGAAATCGAAACCCTTTACTGGAGAGCAACAGTGGATAAACCCTTCTCTGTTGAGTATGCCAATGATATGCCTGGCTCTGCTTTTATCCCTCTGAGTTTGGCTGCTGCGAGGAGGAGAGAGTCTGGTGGTGACGGAGGAACAGTTGGTGAGACAGCTTGGAACATGAGGGCAATGTCTAGAGCCGAAGGATCATTGCTTAAGTTCATGAAGGAAGAGATCCCTGGAGTTACATCTCCTATGGTGTATATTGCTATGATGTTTAGTTGGTTTGCTTGGCATGTGGAGGACCATGACCTCCATAGTCTCAATTACTTGCATATGGGTGCTGGTAAGACTTGGTATGGCGTGCCAAAGGATGCTGCTGTGGCTTTTGAGGAGGTGGTTAGGGTTCATGGTTATGGTGGAGAGCTCAATCCTCTTGGTGAGTATTTTGTGAAATGTTAATTAATATTATGTGTGAGTGACTCATAGTTACTCAATATTTCAATTCCTTGTTCTGATTGTTGGCTTTGGTGTGTCTCTGTCCTTTTTGTTGCTTTTAACTGTTTTTTTTTTCCTCCAAAAGTTGTCTGGGGAAGAAGCTGCTTATGTAGCTGTATGCAAGCAAACTAAATGGTTATGCCTCTTATGTTGTTGTCTTATCAGTGACATTTTCTACTCTTGGTGAGAAGACAACTGTGATGTCTCCTGAAGTATTTGTTAAAGCCGGAATACCCTGTTGCAGGTAATGGTTTTTGATGTTTGTGCTCTGTTTATCTTCTTGTTGTTTGCATTTCTCTTCTTTAGTCTCTTTTAATTGATTGGAAAATCCAGAGGCACATTTTTTTTTTCTCCTGGTTTTTCACGCAAGTGGTTTGTTTGTATCAGGTTAGTGCAAAATCCCGGAGATTTTGTCGTCACCTTTCCGGGAGCTTATCATTCGGGATTTAGTCATGGTGAGTAAGCAACCTTTATTTAGTATCTTCAAGTTAACCATTCAAGGCTTAAGAAGTTGAAATAACTTATATTATCCAAAAAAACAATCTTCGGTGTTATACAGGATTCAATTTTGGAGAAGCATCTAACATTGCAACTCCCGAATGGTTGAGAATGGCCAAAGATGCTGCTATCCGGCGAGCTGCAATAAGTTACCCTCCTATGGTTTCACATCTCCAGCTACTTTATGACTTTGCATTGGCTCTACGTTCTAGGTACTCTTTCTTTTTTTATAGACACACTCAAACTTTTTAAGCTGCTTGAAGGGCTCATATAAGGTTTGTTTCACTCATTGCAGAGTGCCAACAAGCATCAATGCGAAACCACGGAGTTCTAGATTAAAAGATAAGTTAAGAAGCGAAGGAGAAAGATTGACCAAAAAGCTATTTGTGCAAAACATTATCCACAACAACGAATTGCTTTCTTCTCTCGGAAAAGGATCCCCAGTAGCCCTTCTCCCACAGAGTTCCTCAGATATATCAGTTTGTTCTGACCTGCGAATCGGATCCCATTTGATAACCAACCAGGAAAACCCAATCCAATTAAAGTCTGAGGACTTAAGTTCTGATAGTGTTATGGTTAGTCTCAGTAACGGTTTAAAGGATACAGTTTCAGTGAAAGAAAAATTTACATCTTTATGTGAAAGGAGCAGAAATCACCTAGCAAGCAGGGAGAAGGACACTCAAGAAACTCTGTCTGATGCTGAAAGGAGGAAAAATGATGGACCTGTTGCGCTTTCTGATCAAAGGCTTTTCTCTTGTGTTACATGTGGAGTCTTAAGCTTTGATTGTGTAGCTATTGTTCAACCTAAAGAAGCAGCAGCTAGATATCTCATGTCTGCAGATTGTAGCTTCTTCAATGATTGGACAGCTGCTTCCGGATCTGCAAATCTTGGTCAGGCTGCTAGATCACTTCATCCGCGTAAGTTACATGTCGCACTTTCTGTAAAATGGCTGTTATTTTAGCATTTACTAACTTTGTTTCATCGTGCAGTAAGCACCGAAAAGCATGATGTAAATTACTTCTACAATGTTCCTGTTCAAACTATGGATCATTCAATGAAGACTGGCGATCAAAGAACTTCAACAACTTCCCTGACAATGGCGCATAAAGATAATGGTGCTCTTGGGCTGTTAGCTTCAGCATATGGAGACTCTTCTGATTCCGAGGAAGAAGGTCAAAAAGGCTTAGATGTCCCTACTTTCGAAGGGGAAACTAAAAATTATGATAAAGAAGATGCAGATGGCAATGAGGAGGCTAGAGATGGTCGAACTTCTGATTTTAACAGCCAGAGACTTACCAGCGAACAGAATAGGTTAAGCAAAGGCGGAAATTCATCACTTCTGGAAATAGCTTTACCATTTATTCCAAGATCTGACGATGATTCATGTCGGTTGCACGTGTTTTGTCTTGAGCATGCTGCGGAAGTGGAACAACAACTTCGTCCTTTTGGGGGGATTCACATAATGCTACTATGCCATCCAGGTAACAGCAAAACTACAAGAATCATTTTTATTAGTCTTGTGACTTTGTTTGGGTTTTTCATTATTAATAATGCAAATTCTTGAGTCTTTTTCATCATTTAGAGTCACAATATTTGCAGAGTACCCCAGGATAGAGGCTGAAGCAAAGATAGTTGCCGAAGAGCTAGTCATAAATCACGAATGGAATGATACTGAATTCAGGAATGTGACCCGAGAGGATGAGGAAACGATTCAGGCAGCCTTGGATAATGTTGAACCTAAGGGTGGGAACAGTGATTGGACTGTAAAATTGGGTATTAACCTTTCTTACAGCGCTATTCTCAGTCGCTCTCCTCTGTACAGTAAGCAGATGCCGTACAACTCCGTCATATACAATGCATTCGGTCGCAGCTCTCCATCAACAAGCTCACCCTTGAAACCCGAAGTCTCTGGTAAAAGATCTTCCAGACAGAGGAAATATGTTGTTGGAAAATGGTGTGGTAAGGTTTGGATGTCGCATCAGGTACTATTGTCTAACCTGAAACCATACTAATTCAGACATTAGTACACTTCTATTTCTGCTTGGTTTGGCTCAATATTAAGACTGCTTTTTCTTTTCTTTCTTCAGGTGCATCCCTTTTTGCTGGAGCAGGACTTAGAGGGGGAAGAATCTGAAAGGAATAGCCATCTGCGAGGTGCTTTAGTTGAGGATGTCACTAGAACGGGATTGTTTCCTTGTAATGTCTCTAGAGATGCAACTACAATGTTTGGAAGAAAGTATTGTAGGAAGAGAAAGGTCAGGGCAAAGGCTGTGCCACGCAAGAAGCTTACTTCTTTTAAGAGGGAAGATGGAGTTTCTGATGACACATCAGAAGATCATTCTTATAAGCAGCAATGGAGGGCTTCCGGGAATGAGGAAGAGTCTTATTTTGAGACAGGGAATACAGTTTCTGGTGATTCGTCAAATCAAATGTCTGATCAGCAGCTCAAAGGAATTCGTCGACACAGGGGTGTCAAAGAATTTGAGTCGGATGATGAGGTTTCAGACCGTTCACTTGGTGAAGAATATACGGTAAGGGGATGTGCAGCTTCAGAGAGCTCAATGGAGAATGGCTTTCAGCAGTCAATGTATGATGATGATGATGATGATGATGATGATGATATCGACAGGCACCCTAGGGGAGTTCCAAGGAGCGAACGGATTACAGTTTTTAGGAATCCAGTTTCATATGATTCAGAAGAAAATGGCATTTATCATCAAAGGGCAAGAGTATCCCGAAGTAATAGGCAAGCTAATCGAATGGGTGGTGAATATGATTCAGAAGAGAATTCTTTGGAGGAACAAGACTTTTGCAGTACAGGGAAAAGGCAAACCAGGTCCACAGCCAAACGAAAAGTTAAAATCGAGACAGTTCGGAGTCCGAGAGACACAAAAGGTCGCACTTTGCAAGAATTTGCATCTGGAAAGAAGAATGAAGAATTGGATTCATACATGGAGGGACCTAGCACACGGCTTAGGGTGAGAAACCTGAAGCCGTTGAGAGGGGCGTCAGAAACAAAACCAAAGAAGATTGGTAAGAAGAGAAGTGGTAATGCTTCCTTCTCCAGAGTTGCAACTGAAGAAGATGTGGAGGAAGATGAAGAAGCAGAGAATGAGGAAGAGGAATGTGCGGCGTACCAATGTGACATGGAGGGTTGCACAATGAGTTTCAGTTCGGAAAAACAGTTGACTTTGCATAAAAGAAACACCTGCCCTGTTAAAGGCTGTGGTAAAAACTTCTTCTCACACAAGTATTTGGTTCAACACCAGCGTGTTCACTCAGACGACCGTCCTCTGAAATGTCCATGGAAAGGCTGTAAGATGACGTTCAAGTGGGCTTGGTCTAGAACCGAGCACATAAGGGTTCACACAGGCGCTAGGCCTTATGTTTGCGCTGAACCAGGTTGTGGTCAGACATTCCGGTTTGTCTCAGATTTTAGCCGGCATAAAAGGAAGACGGGTCATTCGGTAAAGAAGACCAAGAAAAGGTAATTTAGGCTCTAACATGGAAACTTTCATGAAGAGATTACTCCATTGATCTATTAGAAGAAAATTGGATTTTAGGGGTTTTAGGGGTTTTCTAAGTGTGTATGTCTCTCTGGTCCTTTGTCTATTTGGGATTATTATTCAGTCAAAAGTCTTAACATTTGGAAGAGCCATTGTTTGTTGCAGAATTTTCACTTTCAGACAGATTATCTATTTGTTGTACTATTGTCTACTTTGCAATTGAATGAATCTGTAGCAAATCCTGGTGTAGGAAAAGTATTGTGTTACTGTTACTTAAATAAATTTGACATATATGGTTGTCTACGTGGCTTATCTTTGTTGGTTGATTATGTGCATCGCCGTGGACTTCATTTGACCTTGATAAAGACTCAACCTACCAAATTGCTAATGAATGACATTACCTATGTCAACTAGCGTTATGGAACTTATAGTTAAAGCCGAATAATACAAAATATAAGAAAAATAACCAAAAATATAGCAATTACCGAAATAAAATTATAGTTAAAATCAGTACTAGTTAAAATGAAAAAATGTTTTTGTTTTTTTGTTAAACAAAAATGTTAAACCAGAAAAAGAGTAGCTTTTGCGCAAAACGGGAAAGCAAGACAACAAGAAATGTGTGTATAACTCACGAAATGGCAGAATCGTAAATAGTAAAAAAAAAAAAGTCTACTCATTGCTGTTTCACTTGTTTGGTGCAATGAGATTAATTTAAAAAAGGCAATAAAACAAAACAGAGAAATGAGAGAAATCACAATCTCAGAGAGACTTGCTCTGCCCAAACCCTCCCAAAAATACAATTTTTCCTCTGTTTCTTTAATCCAAATTAAAAAACAGAGTCACAAAAGAAACGAGAGATCAAGCCTGTCGTTTTGTTCGAGGTCCTTAAAGTAGATAGATGACCCTTTAACCAAAACTAAAAACCCTTTTGGAGAAGAGAGACTCATCGAATCTCTTTTATTAACTCTGCTTCCTTTTCTTCCATTTTTTTGTTCTGTTTTCTCTGTAATGGCGTTTTCATGTGTACCCAGAAGCTAAAAGCCTAAAAGCGAACTAATTTTGAGTGAAAGGTTATAACTTTTTGTGCTTTCGATGGCGGTTTCAGAGCAGAGTCAAGACGTGTTTCCATGGCTTAAATCGTTACCGGTTGCTCCAGAGTTCAGACCTACTTTAGCAGAGTTTCAAGATCCGATTGCTTACATTTATAAGATCGAAGAAGAAGCTTCTAGATACGGAATCTGTAAAATTCTGCCTCCAGTGCCTCCTCCTTCTAAGAAAACCTCGATTTCTAACCTCAACCGTTCTCTGGCGGCAAGAGCGGCGGCGAGGGCTCGTGACGGCGGTGAGAGTTCGTTTGATTACGACGGTGGTCCCACATTCGCCACGCGGCAACAGCAGATCGGTTTTTGCCCTAGGAAGCAGCGTCCCGTGCAGAGACCTGTGTGGCAGAGCGGAGAGCATTATAGTTTTGGTGAGTTTGAGGCCAAAGCTAAGAGCTTTGAGAAGAATTATCTGAAGAAATGTGGAAAAAAGAATCAACTCTCTGCCCTAGAAATGGAAACACTTTACTGGAGAGCCACTGTGGATAAGCCCTTCTCTGTTGAGTATGCCAATGACATGCCTGGCTCGGCTTTTATCCCTCTGAGTCTGGCAGCTGCGAGGAGGAGAGAGTATGGTGGCGATGGAGGAACAGTTGGTGAGACAGCTTGGAACATGAGGGCAATGTCTAGAGCCGAAGGATCATTGCTTAAGTTCATGAAAGAGGAGATCCCTGGAGTTACATCACCAATGGTGTATATTGCTATGATGTTTAGCTGGTTTGCTTGGCATGTGGAGGACCATGACCTTCATAGTCTTAATTACTTGCATATGGGTGCTGGTAAGACTTGGTACGGTGTGCCAAAGGATGCTGCTGTGGCTTTTGAGGAGGTGGTTAGGGTCGTTGGTTATGGTGGAGAGCTTAATCCTCTTGGTGAGTTTACTTTTCCTCAAAATGCTTATTGCTATGGGATACTCTGTTACATTGTCACTTGTGTGAAGAAAATGTCGAGAAAGGCTTGTGCTTGATTGGTTTTTGTTTCAAGCTTGAGTCTACTTTTGAATGATTCTGCGAGTCTGGGAGCTTAATTTAAATTCATTGTTCTGTTTGTTGGCATGTTTGAATTGAGTCTCTATCCTTGTGTGTTGCTTTTAACTGCTTTTTTTCCAAAAGTTGACCAAGAAGAAGATGTTAATGACTCTATTGCTGTCTTCTCAGTGACCATTTCTACTCTTGGTGAGAAGACAACTGTGATGTCACCTGAAGTTTTTGTTAAAGCTGGAATACCTTGTTGCAGGTAATGTTTTTCTTGTGTGTGCTCTGTTATCTCTTTCTGCTTAATTCTATTCTACTCGTTTCAGTTGATTATAAACATCCAGAGGCACTATCTCTTGGTTTCCACTCAAGTTATTTGCTTGTTATCAGGTTAGTACAAAATCCTGGAGAGTTTGTCGTCACTTTTCCAAGAGCATATCATTCAGGGTTTAGTCACGGTGAGCGAACGACATTAAGTCTCTTCAAGTCAATCATTCAAGGCTTCACATGTTGAAACTAACTTATATTATCCGGAAAATAATAAAAAAAATTTGGGGGTTTTAGGATTCAATTGTGGAGAAGCATCTAACATTGCAACTCCCGAATGGTTGAGAGTGGCTAAAGATGCTGCTATCCGTCGAGCTGCTATAAATTACCCTCCAATGGTTTCTCATCTCCAGTTACTATATGACTATGCATTGGCTCTGGGTTCTAGGTACTTGTTTCTTTTTCATCAACACTCTCCAACTTTTAAACTGCTTGAAAGGTTCATATAAGGTGTGTTTCACTCATTGCAGAATGCCAACAAGCATCAACACCAAACCACGGAGTTCTAGATTGAAAGATAAGAAAAGAAGCGAAGGAGAAAGATTGACCAAAAAGCTGTTTGTGCAAAACATTATCCACAACAATGAATTGCTTTCTTCTCTCGGAAAAGGATACCCAGTGGCCCTTCTCCCACAGAGTTCTTCAGATATATCAGTTTGTTCTGACCTACGAATTGGATCCAATTTGATAACTAACCAGGAAAAGCCAATCCAATTAAATTCTGAGGACTTAAGTTCTGATAGGGTTATGGTCGGTCTCAACAACGGTTTAAAGGATACAGTTTCAGTAAAAGAAAAGTTTACATCTTTATGTGAAAGGAACAGAAATCGTCTGGCAAGCAGTGAGAAGGAAACTCAAGAAACTCTGTCTGATGCTGAAAGGAGGAAAAATGATGGAGCTGTTGCGCTTTCGGATCAAAGGCTTTTCTCTTGTGTTACATGTGGAGTCTTAAGCTTTGATTGTGTAGCTATTGTTCAACCAACAGAAGCAGCAGCTAGATATCTCATGTCTGCAGATTGTAGCTTCTTCAATGATTGGACAGTTGTTTCCGGGTCTGCAAATCTTGGTTAGGCTGCTAGATCACTTCATCTGCATTAGTTACAAGTCGCTTTTCCTGTTAATGGCTGTTATTTAACATTAACCAACTTTGTTTCACCATGCAGAAAGCACGGAAAAGCATGATGTAGATTACTTCTACAATGTTCCTTCTCAAACTACGGATCACTCAATGAATACAGGTGATCAAAAAACTTCAACAGCGTCTCTAACAACAGCTCATAAAAAAGATGGTGCTCTTAGTTTGTTAGCTTCAGCGTATGGAGATTCTTCTGATTCTGAGGAAGAAGATCACAAAGTCTTAGATGCTATTCTCTCGGAAGATAGAAAGTATGACCAAAGTGGTTCTTGTGCATATGAAGCATCATCTTTTGACACAGATGGCAAAGAGGAGGCTAGAGATGGTCGATCTTCTGATTCTAACAGACAAAGACTTGTTTGTAGGAAAGAGACAGGGGTTGTTGAGGGCTCAAATGCTACTTCAACTTGTTCGACGCTTTCTTGCACCACTGAACATAGTAGGCTAAGCAAAGGCAGCAATACATCTCTACCCTTTGTTCCAAGATCTGATGACGATTCTTCGCGGTTGCACGTGTTTTGTCTTGAGCATGCTGCAGAAGTGGAACAGAAACTCCGTCCTATTGGGGGAATTCACTTAATGTTACTGTGCCATCCAGGTAACAGCAAACTACAAGATTCATTTTTATTAGTCTTGCGACATTTTTTATGTGTTTTCACCTCTAAGGCGCACAATATTTTCAGAGTATCCCAGGATAGAGGCTGAAGCAAAGATAGTTGCCGAAGAGCTCGTTATCAATCACGAATGGAATGATACTGAATTCAGGAATGTAACCCGAGAGGATGAGGAAACGATTCAAGCAGCGTTGGATAATGTTGAGGCTAAGGGTGGGAACAGTGATTGGACTGTAAAATTGGGTATTAACCTTTCTTACAGCGCTATTCTCAGTCGTTCTCCGCTGTACAGTAAGCAGATGCCTTACAACTCTGTCATATACAATGCATTCGGTCGCAGCTCTCCAGCAAAAAGCTCACCCTTGAAACCCGAAGTCTTTGGTAGAAGATCTTCCAGACAGAGGAAATATGTTGTTGGAAAATGGTGTGGTAAGGTTTGGATGTCGCATCAGGTACAATTTTCTAACCTGAATCCATACTCATTCATTAGTACACTTCTGTTTCTGCTTGGTTTGGTTCAATATTCAGACTGCTTTTTCTTTTCTTTCTTCAGGTGCATCCCTTTTTGCTGGAGCAGGACTTAGAGGGGGAAGAATCTGAAAGAAGTTGTCATCTCCGAGCTGCTATGGATGAGGATGCCGCTGGAAAGAGAGTTTGTCCTAATAATGTTTCTAGAGATGCAACAACAATGTTTGGAAGAAAGTATTGTAGGAAGAGAAAGGTCAGGGCAAAGGCTGTGCCACGCAAGAAGCTTACTTCTTTTAAGAGGGAAGATGGAGTTTCTGATGACACATCAGAAGACCATTCTTATAAGCAACAATGGAGGGCTTCCGGGAATGAGGAAGAGTCTTATTTTGAGTCAGGGAACACAGCTTCTGGTGATTCGTCAAATCAAATGTCTGATCAGCAGCTCAAGGGAATTCGTCGACACAGGGGTGTTAAAGAATTTGAGTCCGATGATGAGGTTTCAGATCGTTCACTTGGAGAAGAATATGCTGTAAGGGAACGTGCAGTTTCAGAGAGCTCAACGGAGAATAGCTTTCAGCTACATGGACATTCAATCGACGAAAATGCTTTCGAGGACTCTGTATATGGTCATGATGATGAAAAACTCTACACGCACCCTAAGGGTCTTCCAAGGAGCAAACGGACTAAAGTGTTTAGGAATCCGGTTTCATATCATTCAGAGGAAAATGATGTTCATCAGCGAAGGGGAAATATTCAAGCTAGTCGAATAGGTGGTGAGTATGAGTCAGAAGAGGATTCTCTGGAGGAACTGGACTTTTGCAGTACAAGGAAAAGACAAACAAGGTCCACAGCTAAACGAAAAGTAAAAACCGAGATAGTTCAGGGTCCGAGAGAGACGAATCAAGAATTCGATTCATACATGGAAGGACCTAGCACACGGCTTAGGGTGAGAATCCCAAAGCCCTCAAGAGTGTCTTCAGAAACGAAACCAAAGAAAATTGGTAAGAAAGGAAGTCGTAATGCTTCCTTCTCCAGAGTTGCAACTGAAGAAGATGTAGAGGAAGATGAAGAAGAAGAAGAAGAAGAGAATGAGGGACAGGAATGCCCGGCGTACCAATGTGACATGGAGGGTTGCACAATGAGTTTTAGTTCGGAAAAACAGTTGACATTGCATAAAAGAAACATCTGCCCTGTTAAAGGCTGTGGTAAAAACTTCTTCTCACACAAGTATTTGGTTCAACACCAGCGAGTTCACTCAGACGACCGTCCTCTGAAATGTCCATGGAAGGGCTGTAACATGACGTTCAAGTGGGCTTGGTCTAGAACTGAGCACATAAGAGTGCACACAGGCGCTAGGCCTTACGTTTGCGCTGAACCGGGTTGTGGTCAAACATTCAGATTCGTCTCTGACTTCAGCCGGCACAAACGAAAAACCGGTCATTCAGTTAAAAAGACCAAGAAAAGGTGACTGACTTAGGCCTTAACATGGAATCTATCATGAAGAGATCAATCCATTGTTGCTGCATAACAGATTCTCCCTTTGTTGTATTCTTTACTATAACTTTGATAAATAAAGGAGCTGCTTGTACGATTAGAAAGTTAAGGTCCGTAATCAAGAAAATCTTAAAACATATGATAAGGACTTGATTGCAAATTTAGGGAAATATCTGAAACGCATAATCTTAAGTTAAAACTGTGCATGTAAACTATTGGAACTTGTCAACATATTAAAGCAACGGTTTCTTTGGGATTCTCATTCGTGACGCTATAAACGACAAATGTTATAAAAGTATTCATAAAGGAAACAACTTTATTCTTCTTCTTCTTCTACTCTCACCCTTTGATCTTCTTCAGTTACCTCCCTGAAATTAGGGTTTTTGTAATGTGATTTGTGAGAAGACAAAAAAAAAATGGTCAATTCCGAAGAAACTGCAGATGGGTTTGAGCCAAAACCTGTTTCTCAATCTTATTCTGGTGATTCATCTGATCGATCTCTTTCTGATCTCAACAACGCAGCTGAGGACTTGAGTGATAAGCTTAAGAATGTGGGTTTGGATGAGGTTACGAAAGAGCAGAGTGAGACGACTATGAGTGTCTCTGAGAGTAATGGAGGTTTAGATTCGAATGCAGTAATCACCAATCAGGAGGTAGAAGAAGAAGAAGATGGTTATGGTTGGAGCGAGGAAGAAGAAGAAACTGTGTATCCAGTGAGGCCAGGAGCAGAGGATTGTTCTTTTTATATGAGAACAGGGAGCTGCAAATTCGGATCCAGTTGCAAATTCAATCATCCTCTTGCCAGAAAAATCCAAGTATACTTTACTTCTTACACTTTCTCAATGTTGTTTAGGTGGCTGATGAGATTATTTTCCCCATTCTTGCACGTTTGCTTCTGACAAGGATATTTGGTTCTTAATTGTGTTTTTTTATTGATCTTAGGGAAGATTTGTTTATAAAAGAAACCATTTTTAAATCAGTGGCACATGCGTTTAGAGAAGTTTTGCTTTGTATGTACTTCATTGCTAGACCAAAGGACAAAACTTTAATATGTTGCTTTAGTAGAAGAATCATCAGTTTAAATGAAAAAAAATCTGAACTTTGTTTTTTTTCATTTTCTTATGTTTCATTGTTTTGAAGATTGCTAGGGATAATAAACTGAGAGAAAAGGAAGAGGATGGTGGTAAACTGGGACTGATAGATTGCAAGGTTAATTTACTTCATTTTTTAACCTTGATACATACGCTCGTTGTGTATCAGTCGGTTGTTTTATGAAGTTGCATTCTATTGTATTGATCTGCATTGGGAATTGGCAAAGCTTTTTATAGTTTATGCTCTTACTGATATCCAGTTCATGTGCTCCATTTTCTTGCATGAGATTTTACAGTATTACTTTAGGACTGGAGGGTGCAAATATGGAGAAACTTGTAGATTCAACCATACCTTACCAAAGTCTTGTCTGGCCTCAGCACCCGAGCTTAACTTCCTTGGCCTTCCTATCAGACCGGTATTGCCATTTAGTTGATATTTGTTCGCTAGTTTTTGACATTCTGTTGCTAGCCTTTTCAAAGCTATATAATGTTGTTAACCATCGGTAGGGAGAGGTAGAATGCCCTTATTACATGCGCAATGGCTCCTGCAAATTTGGAGCTGAGTGCAAATTTAATCATCCTGATCCTACAACCATCGGAGGAACCGACTCCCCATCATTTCATGGTAATAATGGTGTATCCATTGGAACATTTTCTCCAAAGTCTACATTCCAAGCAAGTTCAACTTCCTGGACTTCACCAAGGCATGCGAATGGTACATCTCCTTTTATTCCAGTCATGCTGTCACAAACTCATGGAGTTCCATCTCAAACTCCGGAATGGAATGGCTATCAGGTAGTATGTACTTCAGCTCTGGCTCTTAATAATACTTTTCTATTTGAATTATCTCTGATGACTTTTTCTTGTTTTTCGTATTTGCGTAGGCTTCTGTGTATTCATCTGAAAGGGGTGTGTTTTCTCCTTCCACCACATACCTTATGAACAATTTATCAGCTGAAACAAGTATGTTGTCACAATACCGACATCAAATGCCTGCTGAAGAATTTCCAGAACGCCCAGACCAACCTGAGTGCAGTTATTATATGAAAACTGGGGACTGTAAGTTCAAATTCAATTGCAAATACCATCATCCTAAGAATCGATTGCCGAAGCTGCCTCCTTATGCTCTCAATGACAAGGGTTTACCCCTTAGACCTGTAAGTTCGTTTTTTACCTTCCGTTGTCTGTTCTTGTGTGCTAGTAAAAGTTGCAGGTTTTTTATTGATTCTTGAATGTTTGACTCTTGGCATAGCCCTAAATTACATAGTGAATCAATCTAGAAGTGACCCGATATGAAATGTTTAAAATAGAAGTCCCTCGGGTTTTGACTGATTGCTTGACTGAAATCCAGGATCAAAACATCTGCACATATTACAGTCGGTACGGCATCTGCAAATTCGGTCCAGCTTGTAGATTCGACCATTCCGTCCAGCCGTCATATTCGACAGAAAGCTCCCAGGCCATTGTAGAACCTCCTCAGGTCAGTGCAAATGGGAATGAAAGTGACGGTTGGAATTGACAACCAAACATTCAGGAGCTGGCATAATTGATACCTTTTGTCTCTAGCTATCATGGGTTTGTAATTTCTTTACAAAACTTTTAGTTAAATTATACTCTCCAAACAATATCTATGTGGCAAGCCTATCCTCAATGCTTTTGACAAGTTTGCACCACAAAACTTTGTAATCTGTAACTACCCTTTGACTCTTGAGGTTAAATGGAGCCTGCCCTGTTTCTTTCATTTGTTTACTTGTCTGAAACCTAATTCCTGAATTTCACCCTGCTTGGTTCATATTGGATGTGATGGGAGCTAAACTCTAGAACAGAGTTTCTCGATTCCAGATTCAGCTGCTGAATCTGCAATCCCGGCTTTTGAAGCGGTTTTCACAAGCTGTAAGTATTCGTATAATACGTCGATTATGCATTATGACATGTCTACAAGGGACATGTCTCAATCTTTATATACTTATGAAACTAAGAAGCAGAAAGAATAACGTATAATCATATACCCAAATGTGGCCAAAACAAAGTGGAAAAGAGAAACTCAACGAGCAAGAAGAAGAAGAAGAGAAGTTTGCAACAACATCTTAGACGATCACAGGTTTGGTCGCTATAATCTGTTGGAGATTACTCGGCTACACGATTCTGCTTGCTTATCGTTGGGTTTTTCAGAACAGAGCCACTACCAGAGAGTTAACGAAAACAAAGCCATTTCTTCTGCACAACCAAAGAACAAAAGCAAGTTAAGCAGAGAAATACCTAATATCCGTGAGTAGTCTACTCTTATCAAGATTGAGTTCTATCTGGATAAAGAAAGTACCTTTGATCGTGGAGTTTGGGAATTACGGTTGTGATGGTTGTTGTTTTTTGGAGGTTCCTCATTTCTTGGAGGTGAAACAATACTCTCAGGTCCTGCGACAGCGGTTTTCTTGGTCTTCTTGTCATCACGGGCTTTATTGAAAATAACAGTGAATCCTTCAGCCGAGGCAGGATTAGTCGCATCCCATTCCCCAAATTTTGGCAATGGTCTCGCTCTATTTCCCTACACACCACCAAAAAGAAACAGAATTGTTCATCATAAAAAATGCAGAATTCTTAAACATTGGCAATGGTAACAATAGCCTCTCTTTCTTGGCCAAAGTTTGAGACTTTTTTCAAGATAAGAGATTTGGAATATTGAAATCATATCAACAAATGCAAGATGAATCAGAAATCGAAATAAGAGATGGGTATTGTTCTTACCGTTGCCATTGTTGGAATTAGAACAGAGGATTTCGAATACGATACGAGGAAATGTTGAAAATCTAGAGAAATAGAGGGCTTGATGATGAGGAGGATGATGGTGATCTGGAAAAATGAGAGATGAAATTGTAATATAGAAGAAGAAGAGGAGGAGAGAGGAGAAGAGGTCGTCGTTGAAAACAACACAAATCTCCCTTTTTCATATTCTCACCTTTCTTCCTTCCCGCGGCTTTCCCAACAGAAATACCTAAACTTAATTAGTAAACTCAAATTAAAAAAAAAAAAAAAAAAAAAAGTCATTGAGAGCAAAAGACTAAAAACGTGGATCATGCCCTAAGTTCTTGCCTTTTTCACCTACCCTATTCAGTATTTTTATCAATAATATTGCTTCTAATTTTTTTTGCCTCTAATTAGTGACAAATAGAGACAAAATTATTCTAAATATAAATATATTGTGGTTTATCCAAGTGGATTTGTATATTTATATGTGAAAATTTAAAAAAATTAACTTCACATATTTAGAAATAAATACATAAGCTTTCGTATAACCATGCCAAAGAGAATATATTCGACCTAGGTTTGTGTCATGTCATGTGTGCTAATATTACATTATTACTATACTGCGTTCTAGGATGGTTGGCGTTCAATTTCGTCAACTAATTTGTATTGTTAACTTTTCAACTTAAAACAAAGACGCCAAATAATGATCGTCAAATAAAAACAATATTGACTTGACCTTTCACTAAATAAAAACAGAGAATTGCTAGATAGGGTCTCTAACCTAGAGAGAGCCCCCGAGAGAGCAACCCTAGATCTGAGCCGCCGCCGCCTCTCCGCCGCCCGGGGCTTTCGCCGGCGGTGAGAGAGGGCCCCCTTTCTTCTTTTTTCGTCTTCTTGTCTAGTAGTGTAGGTCTAGATCGACTCGGCACCGGTTTCTTCGGAAGGCTAAGGAGTAGCTCAAGCGAAGGTGAAGACGACGCGGAGGCAGTAGCTGCAGGAGAGAGATCTCGGCTCGATCCTTCTCCGGGAGCCTGGTGGAAGTGCGGAGCTGTTCTGAGCAGTGCTCCGGTCTTTCCGCTCCCTCCTTGGAGTTTCTAGCCGATCTGAGATCCAGGGTCGAGTCGGAGTCAGAGTCTTCCAGGCGCTGGGGAGGTGATGTGGTCGACGGTGGCCGAGATGAGGCTGTCCTCAAGCCGGAGATCGAGTGAGCCCCCTCAAGTCTGGTCCAGTCCGTCGATGGAGCGAGGCATCAAGGTACATGCGGCGAGCTTGTCCCGGCAATGCACCGAGAAGGTGAGGTCATACTAATCCGGGATCCACCGAGTTATCTTTAATCGATTAGTTTCCTGCTTTTGACTGGTTAGTTCGGAGAATGCTCGAGTCATGCCAGTTTTGCCTCGTATCTTTAGTCGGTTCATTCGGATTTAGTGTCCGCTTTTGGTTTAAGACCGGAACAACAAAAGCCGGAGATCCCAAGTTGTCTGATGATGCGCCTTTGGGTGTGGATGCTATCGGGACACGGTCTACACGCTAATCATAAGAGTCTCATAGCTTGGAATCGATTTGTAATTCAGGTTATGATTTGGCTTCCTCTGAGTTAGTAGTTGTTTTCGTGTCATAGTGGTTAATTTAGGTGGTCTAAGAGATGTTTTCACTTCGAATAGCGGGGTGTTTTCATCTTGCAGTGGTTGAAAAAATACAATGATTTCCAGTTGGGTAGCGTTGGATCCGTTAGTGTTTCAGGGTTGTACTTGACTAAATCATTGTATTTGAGTGAAGTTTGTCGAGGTCAAATGATTTGTAATATCGTTTTGGTGAATGAAAAGTTGACGTTGAGCCAAAAAAAAATAAAAATAAATAATGATCGTCAAATACTAACAGCGTAATTGGGGCCTAGAAGCAAAGTTTCCAAAAGACCAAACCATACTTTAAAGACCGAGGTATCATTGGGTCAAGTTTCTCTAGGCCCATGATAAGATTTAGGCCATGAATGTTTTGGGGTTTTTGAGTGGTTTTTAGATTATGGATTTTGGTTTATAGATTTTAGATTTTGATTTTTGGTTTTTGGATTTTGCAAAAAAAGAGAAAAAATAGAAAAATAAATAAATGGAAAATTGAAAAAAGTTGGAATCCACGGCAAACATTCTAAAACTAACAAAAATGGGTTTTTGGGATTTCTTAAGAAAAATGCAAAAACTGTCAAAATCTAGATTCCCTATTTTTTAGGGAAACCATTTTTCTCATAATCTTGAATGGATGATTAAATGGTTTTTGAAAATCAAAAACCAAAAACCATGCTAGAAACTACTAGCCATTCAAGGCCTTATTCAATGTATATTTTATTTTTTAAAAGTTTTGCAATTCTTCGCCACATTTTCGCAAACACAATGGTTAATGTATATTGCAATTCGCAATAGTTAAATAAATAATCATGAAATAAAATAGCTATCAATTGTAAACACAAATTTGAGATACAAATGAAACTTAATGTAAGTGAATTTTCATAAGTAACTGAGAAAATTTATATATCTTTTCTTCAGTTTTAATGTATTTTATAAAATATTGTTACTGAATATCAAAAATAATTTTTAAATGTAGTTGTGAAAAAACATTAATTGTTAATTTAGTAGACTTTCAATAAATTAGAATAACTTAGAATCAAAATCCTAACTTAGACTCATATGTATAATTTGCAAAAAAAATTAAAAAAAAAATCAAGGCTCAACTTCTACGACCGAGTTAAATAAAATTAAACTAACAAAACATGAAATTTGGATTCAGAAAACATGATTGTATAAAACTAACAAAACATGAAATTTGGATTCAGAAAACATGTTTTACAATCGATTTTTGAACCCTTGTTTTGAATGGAAAAAAAAAACAAGTCGGAGTTAAATAAGAAAAAGATGTGCCAACTTTCAAGTAAACTAACATGAAGAAGCTAACCCATTTATGTCGGCCATGATTAATGAATGATATGCTGATATCACTACTTCATTTGATTATATTCTTGTAAGTCTTTTCATATTAGTTTTTTGTTAAAAGTCTTTTTCATAAAATTTTGTATTGAAAACAAATTAGTGTAAACACTTGATATTAATTTCAATTTAAACCATTTCATATTTTGAAAAAATTATGATGTCGACTTACATAATCAAATAAATTTTGAATATTCGCTCATTAAGAATAAACTATTTAAGTGAGATTTTAACAAAACAGAACATAAGTATTAATTATTTTTGTTATATTATAAATATTGTTTAAGGTTTTTTAATTTACGCATATTAACCAATCAATTAAATTTCTGTTTTACCTCTTATTAATATATCATACAATCTTTTTTATTGGTCAATAAATTTTAGTAGTAGTATAAATAAAATTGAAAATTTTATTAAACATCTATATTAAAAGTATAAAACGATTATTATTTTGAAATAAAATTTTAAATCTAAAACGACGGTTGTTATGAAAAGGAGCAAGTATATTTTAGTGAGCCCTATAATTGAAAAAACGTTAACTCATATTGTAAAAAGGAAGAAGCAATTACTACTTGATGACCCCCTCGAGAATGTAAAACACTGCATGATCTAACACCGACAGTGGTCTTAAATGCTCCATGTTGTTTCCAATCTGAATGGGTTCGAAACTCCATACTTACAAGTTAAGAAACTGGCCAAAGTGACCATTACACTTAAAGATTAAAAAAGACAAGGCAATGCATTAACACCAGTAAGAAACCTCTCTAGATTTTCTTATTGTATCAAACCCTATGAACAAGATGAAACTATGAGTATAAAAGAACCTTTTTTTTATTGATATGGAAACTAACTCAAAACCATATACACTCACAATCTCAATCTCTTTCTCACAAACTCATTCACAACTCATATGGATTACCACACAATGGCATCTCATATATATACAACACAAGACCGACTTTAAACACAAGATATGACCGACCTTAGACATAACTCGCCTAGGGTTTTACAAAGATATTTTCACAAGATTTAGATAACTCCTAATCTCTTATCTTTATCCTCAAGTTAACTCATATCTCAAGTTAACTTTAACCATAGAACTTAAAGCTTTATCTCAAGCTTAGCTCAACATTCACCCCCTTAAGCTTGAGAACTTCTTCCTTCACATCTAGAACTCCAACAAGTTCTCTCATCTCTTTAAATTTGATTCGTCCAAGAGCCTTTGTAAGAATATCAGCCTTTTGTTCTTCTCCCGGAATGTGTTCTACTTCAACTAATTCATTTTGGATGCATTCCCTAATAAAGTGATACCTTTTGTGGATATGTTTGCTTCGGCCATGAAACACAGGATTTCTTGTCAAGGCTATTGCAGATTTATTGTCGATAAGAATCAGAACCTTCTCACAATGCTTCTCAGTAACCTCTTGGAGAAGTTCTTGTAACCAAATAGCCTGCTTTGCAGCTTCAGTAGCTGCCATAAACTCGGCTTCACAAGAAGAAAGTGCGACAGTCTCTTGTTTTTGTGAACACCATGTAATAGGACAGTTGTTTAGATAGAAGATGTGACCAGTAGTACTTCTCCCATCATCCTCATCAACATTATGACTACTGTCACTAAAACCCACTAACTCAGTTTTACTTCCTTTGACAAAACAGAGTCCATAAGACTGTGTTCCCTTTAAGTATCGGAGAACTTGTTTCAGAGCAGCTCCATGAGACTCTTTTGGCTCGTGCATGTACCTACTCAAAACACCAACACAGTATGAAAGATCTGGCCTTGTATGGAGTAAATATCTAAGACAACCAATATTCCTCCTGTATTCTTTCTCATCAATACTTTTCTCTTCAAGTGCTTTACTTAGCTTCAAATTAGCACACATTGGTATATGAACTGCATTGCAGTTTTCAAATCCTGTTTCTTCAAGAATCTTCTTTGCATATCTCTCTTGATTTAGCATGAT
Source organism: Arabidopsis suecica (assembly GCA_019202805.1). Lineage (NCBI taxonomy): Eukaryota > Viridiplantae > Streptophyta > Magnoliopsida > Brassicales > Brassicaceae > Arabidopsis > Arabidopsis suecica. The sequence continues at coordinate 9,895,074 of CM032909.1, forward strand.
ACCTTCCTTAGTCTGAGAAACTTCAATGCCAAGATAGTAGGTAAGCTTTCCTAGATCACTCATCTCAAATTTCCTTGACATATCCCTTTTGAATTCTAGTATCATTTCTAAATTTGATCATGTAACCAGTAGATCATCCACATAGACTGCAATAACCAAAATCTCCTCTGCCTCCTTCTTCTGATATATGGATGGCTCCTTAGAACATTTAACAAAATTCAATTCTAAGAGAATTGTATTTAGTTTGGTGTTCCAAGCTCTTGGAGCCTGTTTGAGTCCATATAGGGCTTTGTTCAACTTGTATACTTTATTCTGACTTTCTTCATTTATAAAACCTTCAGGTTGTGAGACATAGACTGTTTCCTTTAGTTCACCATGAAGAAATGCTGTTTTTACATCCAAGTGATGTATTTCCCAACCATTAGAAGCTGCTAGAGCAATGATGAATCGAATGGTTTCAATACGGGCTACTGGTGCAAATACTTCATCAAAATCAATCCCATGTCTTTGTACATATCCTTTTGCAACAAGTCTCGCTTTGTACTTGTTTATGCTACCATCTGAGTTCCTTTTGATCTTAAAAACCCATTTTAGGCCTATTGCTTTTGCACCTGTAGGAAGGTCCACCAAATCCCATGTTCTGTTTTTCTCTATGGAAGTAATCTCTTCTATACATGCATCTCTCCATTCTTTGGAATCTTTTGCCTCATTGTAGTCCCATGGTTCTTCATTGATAGAAAGCAAAAGTCTTTCACATTCATATTCGGCTAACAGAACATAATCCTCTAGATATGCAGGTTTCTTGGTTTCTCTTCCTGATCTCCTTAGTTTTGGTTGGCTTTGTTCTGTAGTTTCAGAGTCTTCAGCAGGTGAAACATGTTCTTCTATTTGCTCATTACTCTCATCATCCTCATTGTTCTCTGCTTCTCTGTTAATTGCAGGTTTTCTTATACCATTATTCCCAAACTCACCAAAACTAATCTCAAAATCAGTATTTTTCTCAACATTATTCCATTTCCAGCTTGAGTCTTCATCAAATACAACATCTCTGCTAACTATTATCTTCTGTTTTGTTGGATCAAATAGGCGATATGCTTTGGATCCTGGTTCAGTTCCCAAATGTACTAACATTCTTGATCGATCATCAAGCTTTTTGAGATTCACAGCTTCTGACTTTGCATATCCTATGCATCCAAAAACCCTTAAATGTTCTATATTTGGTTTTCTCTTCTTGAATGCTTCATAAGGAGTTTGATTTATCAGAGTTCTAGTTGAAACCCTGTTAATGATGTATGTGGCATGTCTGACCGCTTCTCCCCATAGGTAATTTGGAACATTCATATGTTTTAAGATGCTTCTTGTCATTCCCATTAATGTTCTGTTTCTCCTCTCGACGACTCCGTTTTGTTGAGGAGAGTATGGTGCAGTTAAATGTCTCTGTATACCTGAAACATCGCAAAATGTTTGAAATTCAGCTGAAAGGAACTCTCCTCCCCTGTCAGTTCGAAATGTTTTGATACTTTTCTTAGTTTCCTGTTCAACATTTGCCTTGAAGCTCTTAAATTTATTAAAGGCTTCTCCCTTCTCCTTTAAAAGAAGTGTCCACATATATCGTGAGCAATCATCAATAAGAACAAAGATGTATCTGTTTCTTGATGGTGTAGAAGGCGTTATGGGTCCACAGAGATCCCCATGAACTAGCTCAAGAATATCTTTTGCTCTAAATGATGTTGCTTGTGGAAAGGACTGCCTTGTTTGTTTTCCAAGTAGGCATGAAGAACATATATCCTTCTCAACTTTAATATGTGGTATGCCATAAGCAAGTTCTTTATCTACCATTGTTTTCAGGGTCTCTGTTCCAATATGCCCTAACCTGGCATGCCACTTTGATGAAACATTTACCATTCCAATTTGCAGACAATTAGCATTTTCAACTTTCAAATTTACTTTGTAGAGACGATTTCTAGACCTTTGAGCTTTGACAAGAAGCTTTCCCTCTTTATCATAAAGGGTTAGATAATCTTCTTTCATTCTAACATCACAACCTGATTCAGTAGCTTGACCAAGACTTACTATGTTACTTTTTAAGTCTGGAATATAGTAAACGTCATGTAACACTCTTTGATCTCCATTCTTTGCAACAAAAGTGATTGAGCCCTTTCCCTTGATGTCAATACGTGAATCATCCCCGAATCTTACTTTACCTGTGATTGATTCATCAAGTTTGCAGAAGTAAGCCAAAATTCCTGTCATGTGATTGCTGGCTCCATTATCTAAGTACCAGATGTTTTCATTATCTGAGCTAGTTTCAAATGTATTTGGAACACAATTTTTTTCATTCAAATATACGACCTCATGCATCATTAAAGCATCAGCTTCTTGTGTATCACCATTCTTTGATGCATTTGTTTCTTGTGTTTCTTGAAGTTTAAGTAGCCTATCAGGACAGTCTGATGCATAGTGACCTAGCTTATCACATCTGTAACATGTTATCTTGCTTGCATCTCTGTTTTGTTGGTAACTATTGTTTTGAGAGTAACCAGAACGACCTCTTCCTCTTCCTCGTCTGCCACCTTGGCCTCTTCCTCTGTTTGTGTACCATGGTTGTGTCTCAGAACTGACATACATCAATTTTCCTTGATCCTCTTGACTATCTTCTTCATCACAGATTCTTTCCTCATAAGCCTTTAGCCTTCCAACTATATCTTCAAACGTAGTTTTGTTTAAATCAAGAACTTGCTCAAGTGCGGCTATTATATGTATGTATCTTTTCCTAGGTAATCCGTTTAGAAACTTCTTTACAAGTTTTGGTTCTTCGATGTTATGTCCAAGAGATTCTGATTTTGTAGATAGTTCTGAGATTCTCCCAGCAAAGTCATCAATCTTCTCACTTTCTTTCATCTTTATTCTCTCAAACTCACCCATTAGGGTTTGTAATCTCGCATCTTTAACCCTATCAGCTCCTAGATTCCTAGATTTAATTGCATCCCATATCTTCTTTGCAGTGTTTAGTTTCCCAACTTGAAGTGTTAACGCTTCAGGGATAGACTGCAGAAGAAGAGCACTAGCCATGTTATTCTTATCCATATCCTCTGATCCAGGGTCTATAGCGTCCCAAACCTTATGAACCCTTAGAGCCATCGTCATACGTATAGTCCAGAATGTATAGTTTGTTGTGGTTAGCATCGGACATTTAATAGAGGATGAATTACCTCCTTCCTTGATACCCGTACCTGTCGGGATTAGTTCTCCCATCGTGACTTCAAGAACACAAGAAACAATAGCTCTGTTTCTTCTGGTGTCAGAGCAGTAGCTCTGTTTCTTCCTCGATTAGGGTTTTGATTCAATAGTTTGCTCTGATACCAATTATTGTATCAAACCCTATGAACAAGATGAAACTATGAGTATAAAAGAACCTTTCTTTTATTGATATGGAAACTAACTCAAAACCATATACACTCACAATCTCAATCTCTTTCTCACAAACTCATTCACAACTCATATGGATTACCACACAATGGCATCTCATATATATACAACACAAGACCGACTTTAAACACAAGATATGACCGACCTTAGACATAACTCGCCTAGGGTTTTACAAAGATATTTTCACAAGATTTAGATAACTCCTAATCTCTTATCTTTATCCTCAAGTTAACTCATATCTCAAGTTAACTTTAACCATAGAACTTAAAGCTTTATCTCAAGCTTAGCTCAACATTTCTCCCTTTGACGTAGCTATTATTACGGTCATTATCATTCAGCTAACAGCTTCAACTTTTTAAAAAAAAATTGTAACAAGATTAATGGGTTCACATTTAATGTACACACTGCGCCAACACGTGTAGATTATGAACCCTTATGGTCGCTAAGAAAATAAATTATGACAGCACAATGTAACCGACTAAAGAGGCAAAAAAATGGTCCAACATATGGTTTCTTATATGATTAATATAGCATCAACAAAAAGATAGATGCTATTGGAATTGTCTTTTAGTACATTGTATGTTGCTATTAGCCTACTAGCTAGCTAGCATCAAGATATAAATGAATTCTAACGTCTTATAAGTATTACAATCATTGTCATGATACAATTATAGGTATGTTAATTCACAAAATAAAACACCACATATATGTGAAAATGACAATGAAAACATTAATTATTCAGTTTTGAAAATAAATTCGTTGTTAAAGATGATTTTTTCAAAATTAGTTGGATATTACGAGTACTTAAATCTTAGCTAGTTTAGAGTTTAGAGGAAACTAACAGAATAAGATAAACGAATTTATGTGATCAAAATGACACGATACTGAATTCATAAAAACGTTAAAAAAATTGCAATTGAGAGATTATAACTTTATAAGTAATTTAGTAATATTTGTTTTACAATTCAAACCCACAATGATTTCATCAAGTGTATACTCTAAAGTTCTAATGACATACAATAATCTTTCCATCAAGTGAAACATTTTCTAATTATAATGGATGACATTGGAAACTTAACTATTTTTAAACCGACCTTGGAGTACATTTTCAATTGCCGAACTTCTTAGCTGCCGCACGTTGCAAGAATTCTCATGAGAGATGGCTGCTGAGACATTTAATGGCTAACTAAAAATCTCTCCACAGCCAACTACATTAACCTCCTCCATGCATGCCTCACCTACTTTTTCTTCTAGTTACTTCGTTTATATTTTATGAGTTTATCCAATCTGTTTTCCCATATTACTGTATTCATGTAATAGCTATAATCATTCATATGGTTTTTTTTTTTTAATAAAGGATAATCATTCATATTGTAGTATTGCATATATATCACTGAACGCTAGGTCCAAACCTAAGCAAAAGCGATGACACTTTTTGACATGCATTAATAATGAAATTCTTTCATTTTTTTTTGGTAAGCATAATGAAATTCTTTCATTGTGTATTGGATGATATCAAACAAAACAAAAATTACTAGTTATAACTTCTCTTTAAATTTCAGAGAAATAAAAACTTACAAGTGTAAACAAAATTTTACTTTTGTTTACATTTAGTTTCGGTGCAATTGGTTGTGTTATTTTATTCCAATGATTTTATTCATCTAATCCAGTTTATTCCTCTAAATGACAACCATTTGTACATTTTGTAAATTGAAAAAAACTAAAATACAATGGTTTAAAAATACAATTTAACATATATATATATGAACATAAACAAAAAGAAACTTAAAAATCAATCACACTAGAAGTAGAAGGTATACATGTATTATGTATATACCACATAAAAAAATTATCCTCCACAAAAATACAATCATCCAATTCCCAAATATTTGTGAGTTTTAAGCTTACACATGTTTGTTTGTTTTCTTTTTCTTTTTGTTGTTAAAAATACACTCACCACAATTTTCTTCTAAGGCTCTAAATGGTTAACTCTGGATTTAGCGGGGCCTATAAAACTTACCAAAAACGACATTATATTTTGTGGTACGAAATAAACTATTTAAAGCTTAAATAATTCTTCACAACATTAAATTAAATTTTATTTTAAAAACTTTGGATCTCATCTGCCAAAATTCGGTAAATTAAAATACAAAAGTTAATAAATTATATACTTTTTTTATTCTCAATTTTATTCTTACCACTACATATATAACACACGACCATTTTCATGAAAGCTCAAATTTTAAATCTCACTTCCTTCCACAATGTCATCCTCCATCTCTCTCCTCCTCTCAACCGCCGTCTCCGTCACAATCCTCCTCTTCTCCACCATCTCCACCGCGGCTACAATTCCAAACATCCACCATCCATTCAACAAAATCTACGCCTTCGGCGATTCTTTCACCGACACCGGAAACTCACGCTCCGGCGAAGGACCAGCCGGATTCGGACACTTGTCTAGTCCTCCATACGGCATGACTTTCTTCCGACGACCAACAAACCGTTACTCCGATGGTCGTCTGACCATCGACTTCGTGGCAGAGTCAATGAATTTACCGTTTCTACCACCGTACCTCAGCCTCAAATCCACTAACGGTAACGGCACAGCTACGGATACTCACGGCGTTAATTTCGCCGTCTCTGGAGCAACGGTGATTAAACACGCGTTTTTCGTGAAGAACAATCTATCGCTTGATATGACTCCTCAGTCTATAGAAACAGAGCTTGGCTGGTTCGAGAAGTATTTAGAGACACTTGGAACGAATCAGAAGGTTTCTTTGTTTAAAGATTCTCTCTTTTGGATTGGAGAAATTGGAGTGAATGATTATGCGTATACCCTTGGATCTACTGTGTCAAGTGATACCATTAGAGAACTCAGTATCTCAACTTTTACAAGGTTTTTGGAGGTAATTTTCTGCTAAATTATGTGCATATATATGACCATAACAAAATAGGCCCTTGATGATAAACCAGTCTGGCTTAAAAGTTAACCTGATCATGGCAGAAATAAATCTGGTGGTCATGGATCTAACCGACCGGTTTGGGTTGAATTGGTTGTATTAAGTTTGGTTAATAACATTTGTTTTAATCATAACTGCAGACATTGTTGAATAAAGGTGTGAAATATATGTTGGTACAAGGACATCCAGCAACTGGATGCTTGACGTTAGCAATGTCGCTTGCCGCAGAAGATGATCGGGACAGTCTCGGATGTGTGCAGAGTGCCAATAACCAAAGTTACACTCACAATCTTGCTCTTCAATCCAAACTTAAACAACTTAGGTCAGTTGTTTAAAGATAACTAATATTTTGATGTTATTTAATTAGTAGAACATATTTTAAACATATTTGATAAATGCAGGATCAAGTATCCGACTGCCACAATAGTCTACGCAGATTACTGGAACGCGTACCGTGCAGTGATTCAAAACCCTAGCAAGTACGGCATCACAGAGAAGTTCAAGGCGTGCTGTGGAACCGGAGAGCCGTACAACTTCCAGGTGTTCCAGACTTGTGGGACGGCTGCAGCTACCGCCTGTAAGGACCCAAATCAATACATCAATTGGGACGGAGTCCACTTGACCGAGGCTATGTATAAGGTTATGGCTGATATGTTCCTTGACGGCACTTTCACTCGTCCTAGATTTAGTAACTTGTTGTTCAAGAAACTAAACAGTTTATAAAAGAATTGTTTTACTGATTTTTTATATAAGATTGAATGGTTTTGGAGCTGTTTAATATATTGTTTCTTTGGTTTTTCGATCTGAAGCCTCAAGAAATTTTATGATCGGAGCTTAAATCACACAAGACATAACAATTTAAGTAAGGTCTGAGATCCTTCGATTATAAAAAAATCCGTTTTATGAAAAAGTGAAAGAAAATTAAAATTTTATCCAATTATTTGCAGTTATAGAAACTTTTAGTCGATTCTAGTTTTTCTCAAACTTGGACTATAAGTTAGTTCATATATATATGAATAAATGGATATAAAAAACCAAAATCATCAACTAACTTTTATGTTATAATATATGTGTTGTAACTAATGAGTACGCCATGTATGAGGTAAATAATGCCAACTATCTTTCATTTTTGTACGAGGAAAAATGAAAAATGTGGTAGATCTGTAAATCACTAAATGATAAATCAGGTGTTTCTGCATAAAATACTTTTAAAGTCATAATTTTCAGTATAAAGCGGACATTCATCTAGTGGATTTAAATTTGGTTATGACTGCTGTCAAAAAAAAAAAGAAATTGGTTATTATATGAGACTTATAAAAATTAAATGGCCTGATCGTTTTAATTTCTCGTATTTTAGAACCTTTTTTTCTTTCTAGAAAGCATTCATCTATAACTACAGTAGAAATAAAAATAAAATCAAATGAGGTTGAAAAGATTGATAGAGGCCCAAAGTGATTCCCCAAATCAAATTACAACATTTGCTCCTCAAAACGTCGTCGTTTCGCTCTCATTAGAAAAAATAACGAAACGACAACGTTTTAATCTTCTTCATAAAATTTATTTTAGTCTACGGACGAATTCTTCTGATTTCGCTCTCTCCAAAACTTTCCATGGCGGAAGCGACTGAGCAAGAGAGAACACTTGAAAACAATTTGCTCAACAAGGTCGCAGAAGCCATCTCTGCAATTTCTGATGCGAAACACGTAGACCAAGTGATCTCCGCTATTCATTCCGTCGCCGTTCTTCTCTTCCCGGTCGATCCATCGTTGTTTTCCGGTAATCAACAGTCACTTGTTCATCTATTCTTACTTAACTTCAGTCCCTTCTCCATTCAAAAGCTCAGATTTTGGGCTGTTTTTTCGTTACGAAACTTGCTGATTTTTCCAATTCAATTGCAGGGAGTATTGGTGACAAGTACAGGGAAAGGGTTTGTATTTTTACTGTATCTTTGGGGAATTTGAAATTAGTAACTTTTTTCTTACTAATGCTTCTGTATTTGGTCGCCGCGTAGGTCTCTAGCTCTGTAGTTCCTTCTGCAGATGAGAGAAATGATTGGTTGGAGACGTTCTACAGAGGGGCTGCGTTTCCAACGTTTGCTCGTGTTTTGTTGCTTGGTAAGTTTTTGTCAAATCTACATTTTATGATTGTTTTAGTGTGATTTTTGGTAGCCCTTGTTGATTTGAGTTGTATTTGTATCACTAGTTCTTTCCTTGATTTTAATTTGGAGGTTATGTTTAAGTAGTTCTTGTTTTATCGCAGATGTTGCTTCCGATTGGCTGTCCTGTTTCCCTATCTCAGTGCAGAAACATTTGTATGATGTGTTCTTTTTAGATGGACCTGTTATTGAGGTTGTTCAAGTCTTGGTTCCATTTCTACATCATGTGGGAGATGGTGGCGTTGATGCTAATTCTGTCCAGACTAATGTGGAAAGGTGCCCAAAAACATACGTTGTTTTCCTTTGTTTTTTTCCATTGAGTTTCTGTTTGAGAACTAGTAATTATAAATCCCTGCTTCTCTACAAGTTTTTTGCTTTCATGTTTGGGCGTGTTCTGAGTATTAAGAATAACAATTTCTGTTTGACCCCACTGGAAAATCTGAAGATGTAGACAGTATAACACTTTACCTAATGGACCAAGCAGCAATTTTCCATCTTCACTATTTATATGCGCATAAATCTATGTCCAGTGATATATTTTGACTGTAGCTGATCTAAATGCTACTATTAGTATTTTGTTAGCCTGTGGTGATGTGATTTTGCTTTAATGACAGATTGCTTATATTGTGTTTGCTTGAAAATGCTGGAGTGCTCAAGATAACTAAAGAAATTGGTGATAGTTATCAAGGAGAGAATTTTAAGAATGGAAGTCTCAAGCCTTTGTTATCCAGGCTATCACAGATATTGACCTCCATTCCTGATAAAGCACGGTTAAAAGCCCCACCACTACTTTCTTCTCAGTATCCTTTTCTCTATGAATACAGACCTAGCGCCTTCAGTTTGATGTCTTTTAGCCTCCCTTAAGTAATTAGATACCTTTTATTGTTACGTATTAATTTCTTTGAGGTCAGTGTTTATCTTTTACATGAGTCATAAAGCTTGTACTTCAAGCATATTACCAATCAGCTTCTACAAATATTGGACGACAGAGCTTCCTGCACTGACGCCAATAACACAGTTATCGTTCTATCATTTGTCGGGGAAATTTTTTCCCGCATCTGTCGACGCGGATTATCAGGTATATATGCTCCGAGCATTATACTTCTCATCCTACTGTGAGGTTCAATAATTTTCAGCTCTATTTTTTCGTTTCTCTGAGTGTTGTGAATTACCATGGACTTGCTTGTATTGATTAGCTGCCCCCTTTAATGGGAAGTTGTGAGAATGAAGATCTGATTCTCGTGACAGACAGAAAAGAGGATGTGCCAGAATATAACTACCTTTCACTCTGTTATTGACTGATAAGCTCTGGATGGTGTGACGATGTTTTTTGATTAAAGTTATATTCATGACACAAATCATGATGTAATTTATGTTTTTTAACCTGCAGATTTGCTGTTAAGTGAAGTAACACCTCATGTCCTATCTCATGTTAGGAGGTTACTAAACTCAGAGATGGGTTCTATTGAGATGGAAACATTTCAGTTGGACCCTACACCCCAGATTTGGTCGAAAACTATGGAAGCAGTGACAGATCCGTATGCTGTTGAGAAAATGGCTGAACAACTTTTACATCAGCTATATGCTGAGCATGCAAGTGATGTTGAAGCTTTCTGGACAATTTGGTCTTTGTTTCATCGCAATGTAATACATCAGGCATCAGTGAGGCAAGCAAAATGTTTTCTATGGCAGCTTGATTCTTTGTTTAGATACCCCTTTTTCTTCGATCATTTCCATCCTAATGATGTGAGATAATGCGGTTCGACAGAAGTGAGCATGTAACTGTAGCTGTGATTTTTTTTTGTTTCAAGGAAACAGATTTGCTGTCTTTTGATTTTATTGCCAGTTTAGTCTACTTTGCAAATAATTGTCTATAATTTGTTTTTCAGGTCCATATTTGTTGACAAATTTTTGCTATGGAAAGTGTTTCCTATCCGTTGTCTGCGATGGATCTTACAATTTTCAGTTCTTGAGTGTCCACCGGTTACTAATACATTTGCTAAAGGTGATGTCACACAAGGACTGCTTGAAACAACGCAGCGACTAGCCTCAGTTTGGTCAAAACGGGAGTTTCTGCAGTCCGTCCCATTGGAGCAGCAAGCTTGTATCCTCTTCTGGCTTTTAAATTTGATTTATGCTATCTATAGATCACTGTTGTAATAGGTTTTTTTGTTTTATCAATATTTAGATGGTGAAGCAATGTTTTAACCTTCCTGCTACTGGTTTAGACTTTCAGTTCCTGTTTCCCGTAACAGATATTGCAGATATAACTGCAGCTCTTGGGCTTTGCCTGGAGAACATGTCAAAGGAAGAACTAGATAGAACGAAGGATGTAATGCACAGTATTCTTCAAGGAGTTAGCTGTATAAACTTATCTCTTTTGGTATCTTTGGTAAGGAACTTAAAAGCTTCTGCGATCTTATTTCTTGTGCTTATTGTTGCCAACAGGTAGACTGGAGAACCCAGGAGATCTGGTACGAAAAATGGCTAGCTCTATTGCGTTTATGTTCTCTAAAGTAATTGACCCGAAGAATCCTCTGTACCTCGATGATTCATTCACTGGGAATGCAATTGACTGGGAATTTGGATTGCAAATGGCTGTGGGAGGGGTCCGGTCAATCACAAATTCAATGGAAAATGAAGATGGTGAAAACAAAACATCAGCCGCCTTAACTGAAGTAAATGACTCTAGCCGCAGAAACAAGGAAAAGAAAAATCGCAAGAGCAAGAACATATCTGATTTTGTATTGGCTGATCCCGATGAAATAGTTGATTTGGCTACCTTAAACTGTGAAACAGAGAGTGATAAAGATGATGTTGATGATAACGCAAGTGTCAGCTCTGATAATTCAAGTGTCACTTCTTTGGAGCCATATGATCTAATGGATGATGACAAGGATTTAGGGAAACAATTTACACATTTGGTGGATGTTGTTGGAGCCCTTCGGAAAACCGATGATGCTGATGGGGTACGTAACTAGAGAGAATTGTCTGGGACATTAACCTGATGATGCTGATATTCTTTTATTAAAAAGACACAAAATAGTAATCTTTGCGTATATTACGTGTTGCAGGTGGAGAAAGCAATATATGTTGCAGAGAAACTTGTGCGAGCATCACCTGATGAATTGACTCATATAGCTGGTGAACTTGCTCGAACTCTGGTACAGGTTCGCTGCTCTGATATAACAATTGAAGGTGAAGAAGATTCAGCAGAAGAGAAGCGGCAAAGAGCTCTAATTGCGTTGCTTGTGACCCGTCCATTTGAATCCCTTGAAACTCTAAACAATATTTTGTATTCGCCTAATGTAGATGTAAGTCAGCGCATAATGATACTTGATGTCATGTCTGAAGCAGCTCGGGAGCTTGCTAATTCCAAGACCCTGAAACCTAAACATGAAGCACGGGGACCTCTGATATCAAATATCTCAGATCCTCAACCCTGGTATTTGCCTAGCAATGCAAGTACTCCATGGAAAAAGGTCCCCGAGACGGGATCTTTTCATGTGAACTGGGCAAATCGATTTGAGAGAGAGCTACAGTCAAAGCCTGGACAGACGAAGAAAGGAAAATCTCGAAGGTGGAGCCTCAAATCAGCAGACAGAGATCAAAACAGTAGTGACTGGTCTCAGAATAAATTTCCACTATATGCAGCAGCATTTATGCTTCCAGCCATGAAAGAGTTTGACAAGAAACGACATGGTGTTGACTTACTTGGCAGGGACTTTGTTGTCCTTGGGAAACTTGTTCACATGCTCGGCGTCTGTATCCAGTGTGCATCGATGCATCCAGAAGCATCTGCGTTAGCTATCTCTCTTCTAGATATGTTACAACGAAGGTACATAATCACTTTTTATATTATATATCTTATATCCAAGCTTTTGCATATATACTGAGTATTTGTATACTTGACAAACTCAATACAGGGAAGTATCCAATCACCCCGAAGCCTATGTCCGAAGAGCAGTCCTTTTTGCAGCCTCTTCTGTTTTGGTTGCTCTTCACCCGTCTTACATAGTCTCAACCTTGGTTGAAGGAAATCTTGATCTTTCCAGAGCTCTTGAATGGATCAGAACGTGGGCTCTTCAAATAGCTGACTCAGACATTGACCGAGACTGTTACACTGTAAGTCATACATTCTCCCATGGGCCAGCCCGGATCCATCTCTTATTAGATTTTGATTATAGCTTTTAAGGAAATAAAGAGTCTGCGGTTTTTGATTAGCTAACAACGTGATTGAAAGTTACAATTTAGCTTATGTGTTTTGCTGTGTTATGTTGTGTTAGATGGCTTTGTCATGTCTCCAACTCCATGCCGAGATGGCTCTTCAAACTTCCCGAGCTTTAGAATCAACCGGTGGAAGTAGCAGCAGCAGCACTGGACGGATAAACATAAGTCTACCTTCTGGTATCTCTAAGCTGACATCAATCAAACTTGCTACTTCAAATGTTCATCTCTAGAAACTTCATTCCCATTAATTCGGCTCTAGTCACCTCTGTATAGTAACATTTCTTCACTAAAGAATTCATGTGTTAATAGATTTTTAATATCTATTACAAAGTTTTGAGATTTGTGATAAGTGGCCTTGTTCCTGATTAGTGATTTACAGAGCCAGAAACCAAATTGATCTCTCTAATTATGAGTGAAAAACAGATTAACAAATCCAATTCAATAGCTGACGATTATTCAACTTTAGATACGATTACAGTTGCTAAAAATAGATACTTTTCATCTTCCAAAGGTTGAGAAAATTTCCATTCAGATTTCTGAACTAGTCAATGATGAAGCGAAAAATCAATTGGTTGCCACTAAACATGATTAACAACAGGCCGCCCCCGAGAAAAAACAGAACAACAGTTTGATAGATAAATCAAAGAACCCGTAAAAAGAAAGAATTCTACGCATAGAAGAAGAAAACTCTTAGAGATTCCATACCAACTAATAACTAAATCAGAATCTCTTTACCCTTTTGAATCTTTCCAAGTTCACTTCCAAGCTGGACCTAATCTTCTGCGCTATGCTGATGTGTTAAAGCCATTAGAAGTTATCACTTTCGTCAATGAATGGTTCCCAAAGAATGAAGCGTCTCACAGAACTTTTCCAACTCTTTATGGCTAAACCAATCCTCTTTCATCTGCAAATTTTAAGCGAAACCCGGGCGGGCATTTCAAGATTCACCAATAACAAAAAGCCACTTAAGGTGAACAACGATAAAATGTTCTTTGAATAATAAACTTACGAAATATGGCATATCATCAACGCTGAAGTTCTCAGGGGCATCTTCTATGAATCGCTGAATGTAGTAGAGGACAAAGCTTCCACATTCCACATCATTTGTCTGCTGTGGAACCTGAAATTATGATAAGCCGATCCAATTCTGAGATATAAGAATCAAGACAAATAAATATCTTGGTAGATGCACTCGATTACCACTGGCACATGGAACGGGATTTCATCAACCAGTCTTGGGTCTTCAGTTCTCCCCTCGGCTTTATATATGTCCAACACAAACCTGAAATCAAAGAAGAAGCACAAACATATTATTACACGAGCTTTTACACAAAAATATCATTCTTCTTTGCTGACGATTGAAAAAAACAAGAAAGAGTACTTGCTTTCTTATATCTGGTTCAAGCCGCTGCGAAGAGTCGGTTGTTTGTAGTGAATCAAGAAACAACATGCATGTGTTATCTGAATCAAGATCCTCCCCAAAATTGCAAAAGATCAACAAAGTCCAATGGCTCCTGGAGGAATTAAAGAAAAATAGACATAAATAGTTACATTCGAAACCATTTCAAGAACGAACATATATGGCAAAATGAACTCACCAGTAGACGATAGGAAGAAAAACGTATTTCTTCGAGAAGATCTGCTTTGCCTTAATGGAATCGAAAACACTGCTTCTAATGTTATGGTTTTCGCTTTTGTACATACTAAACCATAAACAATCTAAGTAGACAAAAGAGTTCTTTTTCTCATCAGAGAAGCCACTCCAGACATCCCTATTCACATTACTCAAAAATGTTAGCAAACCAATTAACCACAAATAGAATCACAACAAGCACAATTCCTTCTTTTTTCGAGTAAAAAGAGATATTGCTTACTCTAGGTAACCTACAAATGCTTTAGAATTAAGCTTTTTCCGTAGCTTGGAGGCTAAGTACTTGCACTTGAGTCTTCTTTCTGACCTCCCACGGCGTGTGCATTCGTCATAGAAACAAGGAGCAGTCAATTTGAACATCTCCAACTCCTTGGCTCGCTTCGGTTTCGAACCACACTTATTCAAGGCAGCAGCAATATGCTTCCAACACGTCCTGTGGTGTAAAAACTCATCTTCCTCACAATCTGTAAAATTATAGACATGTTGATCAAACTCAAGAAACAGAACCAAATTATGAAACCCAAAAACTTCACACACTACAAAACCAGAACTAAGTATATATAAAAATTTCAAGAACCATAGATTCATTGTCATAAAAATCCCAAATTTAAGCCAATTACTACAGAGAACTTCAAAGATACACATGGTAAAGTAGTAAGCGTCACCACGACACAGGAATAGAAACAATCTCGTCACTTTGAAAATTCCAGAGAGAAAAATACACAAACTTTAATCGAAACCGCAAAACCCTAATCCCCAAAATTGCGGAAACCAAGAAATTAAAAATCTTTCAAAAACCCCAGAAAAAAAAAATTGAATAAAAATCGAGAAAGAAATTGGAATTTACCATCAATAATAGTAACACGAACAGGACTGGTGACGTATTTACTATTAGTATTTCGAACACGATTACTTCGTCTTCTTGACATTGAAATTTGGTAGAGAGAGCTCTGAGTGTTTCTCTTCTCTTGCTATTTATTTTCCCTCTTCTCTTGTAAACTTTTTGTTTCGCTTAATATTATTAGCAGACCGATTACGTAAAGGCTCTTTTGGCCGTTGATTTTACTTACTTTTTTATAGTCAACGATTCAATGGTCAAGATGATTTAATGCCTCTTTGGTTTCTGTAGATATATTTATTGACCCTTTTTAAGTTTTGTTTTAATTTTTTTCCTTAAGAAAATATTTCTGTTTAGGTGCTTTGGGAAAATATATTTAGGTATATTTTTGTTTTGCCCTATAACCATTTTCTTTCTATTTTTTTGGTACCAATTAACTAGAAGTCTAGAACACTCAAAAGTAAACCAAGCAACATCTTTTTTCTCTTTTCATAAGAAAGGAACAGTAGTAATGATAAAAAAATAAACAAGTGAAGTATTGTAAATATTATATCTAAACTCCTGTTATGTCAGGGATCCGATACAGCCATTGTGGGAGACAGAACAAGCAACATCTTATTTTTTGGATGATATTCATAACAACCGGACAGTTAACAGATCTTATAATGCTAGTCTGGTCGTTATATTCTAATTGATTGTGGATCACAAAGTTTCCATTGAGTAAGTTGATAAATAGCAAACTTTGGTGTTTCGAACTCCAAAAGTATACTATATTAGCATCAAAAGGGTTAATCGCCAGCGGTAAATATTCGAAACCGGTCTCAATAAAAGTCGGGGAGATCTCAAATACTAATTGCCATTCTCCACTCTTTAGCCTCCATACACATAACTTATCATCTAAACCTTCATCAGAGACTATGTTCATATACATGAGAAACCCTTGACTAGTTGTGCATGTTCTTATGAATTTGGGATGCTTTTCTAAATCAGGGAAAGGAGTAACACGACATCTATAGGAACTCGTTCCTATATCGTAAAAGTCGATGGATACAACAACTTCTGTATCCTCACTATTGCGAATGAGCCAATGAAGATTTCCGTTTAAGCTAATGGGATGGTGAAAATCACGATTGAACGAAAAAGAGAAAGGAAAATGGACGGTGTTGAGACTCCACAACTGTGTCTCGGATGAATATATCAGAAAAGTTATTTTCGTTATTATGGGACCTCTTTGCTTTCCATCAAACATAACAACTTTGTAACCCAAAACGACGCCGTTCTTAGTTTGTGTTACTATTTCCAAGGGACAGAAAAAATCATGCAGAAGAGCACGAAGAGTGATCTCTAAGCATTGATGTGAAATTGGATTAGCCAGGTATAACGATCGATCCCCGCGGATAGACTCGACATCAATCAAAATAAACCCAATATCGGTGTTGTAAGTAACAACGTTGGCTTGTCGGTATTTGTTCATATGAGTTTCGAATTTATCGGTTATGAAAGACGAGATGTAAGAGCCTATGGTACGGTTAAGTCCCCAAGTGTCGCAATTATAATGAGCCACCACTTCTGTCTTGTAATACCTACACATGAGCGACCATGAAGAAGAATGGTGCAGAGACATGAACATGACACGGAAATGTGGAGACTCGATAATAGATTTCCACTGCTTACAAACCAGTTTAGAAGTTGTGAGCATTTTTAGTGGTAATTGTGCAAGTATAATTGTCCATAGATCATCTGTGAAGAAATCCATATTCTTATTCATCTGTTTTATTGGGATTTACTTTGGTGTATTTAAATACTGAATTTCACATAAATTTATTTCTCAATAATATCTAGCTTTTTCTGATAAATCTACATAATATAATGGTATGTAAAAAAGTAGATTATAAATATTAATATATATGTACATTATAATATTATATTACTTATTTTATAAAAGTAATAAACATTAAGAGATTTGATCAAATTATATCTTTTTAAGTTATTCAATATTGTAATTTTCTAAAATAAGTTCATTAATATCTTAAACAATATTTACATTTAATATATTTTTATCTATTAATATTAGATTTGATGGAAATTTTCTAATTTTAGTGTAGAAGTTATTTTGGTTGGATATAGAGGAGGTTAATAATAATGAAAACGTGGTTAATGATTAATCAAAATAAGAGCGAAGGGCCCAGTATAATTGCATTTATTTGGGCCGATGTTGGTCTTGGCTTTATAGGAAACTGGTCCGATCCGACCCGACCTGACCTGGTATGGTCTCGGGTTCCCGCTCTTTTTTATCAATGGAGGCGCCAAAACAAAACAAACAAAAAAAACAAATCGATCATCTTTTAGATTTTTAACACAAAGAAAGACGATCACAGTCTCACAGATCTAATCGAATTGAGAAAAAGAGAGAAGAATGTTTGGGAGGCTGAGACCACCGCCGTCGCCGCCGGATTGTCTGGAGAGATATCCGGCGAAGATCATCAAAGACGATCCTCTCTCCGTCTACGGTATAAATTCACACTCTTTCCGATTTCATTTAATTTGATTGACCAATAAAAACCCTCGATTTCAAGATCCTGGAAAATAAAACCAAGAGGAATCGTAGGTTTAGTGGTCATTAGAGTCGCGAGAAATCTCTAGGTTTTGAAATCCTTGGTTTATTTTGATGGCATTGTAGAGTCAACACTGTTGAAGCTTAAGCAAGGGTCAACAAGACTGGACACTTCACCAGAAACTGAGGGTGAGGTAAATCTGTCATCATCATCTTCGGATACACAATTAGGAGACACTCATGATGCAATGGCTATAGATTCGTGTGAAAGCACGAAACAGCTAAAGGACAAGAACCCATCAGTACTATCCATGTTTAGCAAGTACAAGAATCAAGCTCAAGCACGAAACATGAAGACAGAGACTCATAATGATTTGTAAACACATATCTCAAGTTCATGTGTGTTGTACTTTGATTATGTACAATTTAACTCGACAACTCTGTTTGT